>OY856415.1:43576334-46171334 GCA_963693085.1 Alisma plantago-aquatica | reverse complement strand
ACAATTTGTTGAATGTACAATTTCTCTGTGTACATATAAAATAACAAGTTACTTTATAGTTTGTGCATACATGATACAATTTTTCTATGTACATTATAAGATGTCCACCCACCTTATAGTTTATTCATGCATGTTATAGTGTCTCTATGTACGTCACAAAATGTCCACCCAAATTACAAGCTATAATGTCTCTATGTATGTTGCAAATGTCCACCCAAATTACTGTCTTCTCATGTATGTTACAATTTTTCTATATACATTATAAAATGTCTACCCAACTTACAGTTTATTTCGACATATACATTGCAAAATATTGGTAGGTTTATGATGTTTGTGTTATACATGTAATGTGATCAGATATATTATAATATGCATGAGCAAATTGTAAAGATGGTAGACACTTTGTAATAGACATGTAGAAATCATAATATGTGATAAGAGGTTGATTACACTTGCTAAGAAGGAAAAGAAAATGACCCCAATTGTATTATTCAATTAAATAAATTGGTGCCTTGTGTATTTGATGGCCTCTTCGTCCTTATTACACCTATTAAAGAGAATGAACAGCGACTAACATTTATATATCACATACCTATCACAAATAATTTGGAACGAAAATATTGACTAGTTTATGATGTTTGTGCTATACATGAATAAACTATGATGTGGTTGGATGCATTGTAATATGGAGGAATAAATTGTAAAGATGGTGGCCACTTTGTAATATACATATAGATTTCATAATATGTGAGAATAAGTTGATTGCACTTGTTACGAAGGAAAATGAAATGACCCCAATTATTGTTGAATTAAATAAAATGATATATTTATGCATTTGATGGCCTCCTCGTCCTCATTACACCTATTATATAGACAAACAATGACTAACATTCATATATCATATACCCATCACAAACATTTGGATTCAAAAGAGTGGGTTAGCAAGTTTGTATTATGTTTGAATAAATTGTAATGTGATCGGATACATTATAATATGCAGGAGCAGATTGTAAAGACGGTGAACATTTTGTAATATACGTATAGATATCAAACTTGGAGCCGCTACTGAAGTTAAATGAATTGATTATCAAGTTTCTCATGTCTGTCAAACTTGGAATCACTGCTGAAGTTAAATGAATTGATTCCCTCCATTCTCAACATGTCATCCATCTTCATTCTACCTTTGAAATCTACAAACTTTGTATCTCCCCCCTGTCTCGTAATTTGTACTTAAATTATGTACAACAGTTGAAATGTAGTTTTTGTCGTTGATTTGTTGTAATGTACTAGGAGTAGACTACTTTGTGAACATTGTGTATTCTATGGCATTCTGCAACTAAGCAATTGTCTTTCTGCTTTAAATTTCAGGCAAGGCCACCGTCGTGGATCAAATATAAAGTAGATGCAGTCCTAAGAATTATCTCCTTTGGAGCATTGTCCATGTCGTGTTATGTTAATCAACCTCTAATTTACACATTTATCTCATTGCACTGTTCACCTTGTCTGCCACTGGATAGACCAAGATTCTTTATTTGCAGATTTCACCCCAATTAAGTATTCATAAATTTGGGATCTAAACAGGGAGGCTACGAGCCAGCAGCACCAATTATAGAGGTAGCGTGGATGCACGTATGAAAAAGGATAGAAAGGGTAAGGAAGTGGGACAATCACTCATAGCGTATTCGAACTCAGTGATCTCCCTTCTTGTGGTGCCGATACTACTAGAATGTCATATTGTCCACGTAGGTGAGGCCTTTCTCGTAGAAATTCCTGCTGAATGAGGTGTCCGACACTACTAAAATGGCAGATCGTAGATGCAGATGATGTCGTTCTCACATAAATTGCCCCTAGATTGGATTAGTCAGTGGATTTAGTTCTCTGATAACATCTGAACATCTACTATACGATAGAGACCTCGGAAAAAAATCCCCTTTTGATAGAAACGAAGTTTGTTTTCCGAACAAACTCCACATGAGAATAGCAAAGTGCAGTGGCCGAAGAGGTCCATGGCAAGGAGGATGCGCCACAGCAAAATCGTTGAGTGTTCGCAGCGCTCACGAGGACAGAGACTCGCACATCACACATGAACAAATGGGGCGTCAAGTGTCAAGCAAGAGTATTTACAAAGTCTGCCACCGTGATTTCAGAACACAGGTAGAATAACTCAGATACCCGCGCGGGCAATATAAAAATACTTTTATATATATATATATATATATATATATATATATATATATATATATATATATTTGTACATATATATACACTAGTACAAAAATGGTCTATAGCGTCGGTTTTTTTAAGCCTATAGCGTCACTTTTCAGCCGATACCTAAGTGGCCGTCGCTACAGAAATTACTCTATAGGGTCGGTTTTTTTAACCAAAAATAAACCCGACCTTGTATAGTAAAAACCGACTCTATAGACTCTCAAAAACTAAATCCAAATGAGAAATGAAATTGTACCTGAACCCTATAACGTCAGTTTTTTACTAAATAACTGACTCTAAAGATTCTTTCTAAGGACGGTTATATGAGGAAAACCGACTCAATAGAGTCTTGGAATATGATAGAACGGTCGTGCTACCTAGCACGGCCGTGTTGGTCTATATTAGCACGGCCGTGCTACACGGCACAACCATTCTACTATATCTCAACATGGCTATTCTACGCGGCACATCCGTTCTACCTTATCCCAACATGACCGTTCTGTGTAGCACGGTCGTTCTACGTGGAACGACCAAGACACCTATAAGGTCGATTTTTTAAGAAAAATGAAGCTATAGGGTCCAATTTTTTTTTAATTTCTGTAGAAACTGAACAGAACAAATGAGAAGAATAATAATAAGATATGGGAGAAGAGAGCATTGATGCTCAACCGTCACCATTCCAAACCACAAATTCATAACAAAAATGATTCATATATTGAGTTGAGTACATATAGTCACATCATAATTTACAAAATGATAGATTGCAAGTCTGAGATGATATTAAATGTCAGATATAAAAATAAATATGAAAGAGTACTGAAACCACACACATAAATAGAATGTAACTGACATATTTATTCCAAAGCTATATTGACTTCATTTAGAAAAGCATCTGACCACTCTTCTCGAAATTCATTTAAGTCCTCACGTGTGTAAGGCTAAGTTGTAAAGATTTGTAACAGAAAATGCACATGTTAATATTTTATAAAATGACTACAACTCACTTGTAAACTTGTGATGTTATTCTTTATTACCTGATCTATAGTCGGAATGTCATTTGATGCTTGTTTAATAATAGCTTGCATATATTTCATTACATAGTAGCCACAAGCCCAACCATTATTTTGTATAGGACACTACAAATAACGAATTATACTTAATGTTAGTAAACTACTATAAATAGAAGACTATAAGAGTTGACATATAAGAGTTGAAAATTAATACATATAAGACTAAGCAGTTGTCAAAGTAGCTACCTTGTCATTTTTCAAAGTCAATGTCTTTAATTTTGTGGGCATTTATCCTTCGCCTTCACGAAAAGCTTTTATACCCCTATCAATTAAATGATAGTTGGTAAAATAGAAATTCTAAACAGAAATATCATGTTGAAGCATTGACTATATTTATGCTTACGCCATAGCTGGCAAATTTCAGTTTGTGACCTCTTGTTGTTTTTCCCATTGGGTCAAGATAATAAAGAGTCATCAATTTTGGGACAATCATCACTAATTACCAATATCTAGATCTGAGTAAGAATAAAACAAATATTAAAATAAATACATTTGTTCATTATTAAAATTATATTGAATAATAATACTTATTGGACGTTAAAAGGAATTAGGATAATTTCATTTCCCACACTAGCAAAATATTTGAATGCATCAGAGAAGTACTCACTCACTTCCTCAATATATGTCTCCACCTGACTAGTGACCGAAGGAACTAAGAATTCAACATTCTTTATATCAAAGTTTGTGGCCTCGGTATATAAATGGTTGTTAAACATTTGTAATTATTTTCATATGTAGAAATAAGCTAAAAATGTGTATTGGAATTTTCTATATTGATAGATCCTTACCTTATCCATACTTCTAATATCGAAGTATTCAGCCAATCATACCGGAACAACTCTATAATATCATCAAGAAAAATATAATTGTCAAAGTCCCTCCCAGTTGCATCTTCTATTAAATTGATCAACATTTGTAGTCCAGAGCTTTGGTTGGCTAAGTATCGACACAAACATTTACATTTACTTCCCAACTCGTCGAATGTGGATTCTGAAATAATAGATGGCTTGGGCATAGGAGGACGACTAGTAGAATTTTTACTTTTTGGTTTGCAAACTTGTTAATTAAATTACATACTTCTATAGCACGAGTTCATATATGCAGTCAAATATAAAAAACATGGTAGAATTCAAGTATACCTTGTCATTGATAATCAAGTGTCTAGGCCAACCCACCATAGCACCCTCTGCTTCTTCAACTGTACTATATTCAGGATTAGGTATGGATAGTGGTTTGTCCCCCATTTCGTCATACACAAGATGGATGGACACATGACAAATGTCATCAGTAATTTATAGGCAATGCAATGTACCACCAAGGTTGTACACCTTGCCCGCTGCCACAATATTATATTCCGGAACCTCCACTGCAAGTTTATAGTTCATACCAACCTAGATTGAAATAATATAAGTTACATAAGAAGCAGTAGAACAAATACTTGTTACAACTATATAAATTATCATATATATATCATACTAATAACACAACATATAGAACAAAAACTTACTGTAGATTGTTGTGGTGGGTCATTGGGAGTGCTCCCATGACCTTCTACAACTGTAGCATGGGCTTGTACCTCATCACTTGAGAGACGCACATAATGAATAGGTTGAGTAGGCTGAAATGAAGATATCATTTCTTTTACTTTCTGGGCTACTAATACTTCAACCTCCTCTTGTGTAAGACCTCATGCACGACCTCTTTTAGATTGCGAAGGGCCAAAATAAGACTTGAATCCTATGCCAGCTACTAATCCCCTAACACATCTAGGATGCTCCTTCGTACCAAGAGCAACTGATAGTTCATCCATGTGGCCAGTTGGGATGAACTTTCCTTCCTTCCTTTGCTCGTGGAGATCAATCTATTCATAGTTAATAAAAATATTAAATCACAATATCAATTAGATATAAATAAATCTAAGTTTGTGGGAGTTACTCTTTACTTAGTTGGGATAAACCTTCCATCTTTTGTGCCACCTCCTTAGTTGCATGGTTGACAATTTCACCTGCTCGATTCTTTCTAGCATCAATCCATGTCAAGTGTCGTGGTGGACGCTCAACTTGAGTTGTACTAGATTCTTCTCCAGAAGAGGATTGATTCTCTTTTAGTTGGCGGCGGAAGGTATAACCACCGGGCCCCAAGAAATGGTCATGCACATTTTTGGCTTGTCTTTCCTTTTGAGCATGGTGGATAGCCTGATCATTTAAAATGAGGTATTGCAATTTAGACTTGGCAAACATGTATAAAAATATTCACCTCCTTAATTGTATAAAAATAAAGATTCATACAATACATCACAATCGTTATTACCTGAAACTCTTCTGATCTCCTAGCTGCAACAAATCTTTCCCACACCTCAGGTTCTATAAAAATATATACATCTGTTGCTTTCTTCTTTTATTTAGAATTATCTATAAATTCCCTTACGAGATATGTCTTAAAACCCCTCCATCGTACACCACAACGTTGTAGCACTCTTTTCTTGTGATCTTTTTCATTTAGATGAAAAACACCCTATACATACAAAAGAAGCAATTAATAATGTTGTTTTGAAAAGGAATTAATTCCAAGCAAACTAAATTAGAATCAATAGATAAATAACATATTAAAATAATATCACTTCCACTCACAGATATATATTTCCATATAAGGTCTTTTTTTGCATTAGGAACATCATGCCAATTCTTTATATCTATTGACACCTTATTGCACGCGGTCTCCCCTACGTAATGCTTGAAAGTACTAGCATGTTCCCCAACAGGTGCTCATGTGATATCAAACTAGACTGGAAATTTGTCCCCTTTAGCCATGAACTCCTGCAGCCTACGCATCAGTGTGGGACCTTTACTTTTCTTAGAATCACCACTACCATCCTCATGGTGCTCATGCTCATGCTCAGAATGTTCATCTTCACTCGCCATTTTAGAACCTGCAAGTATATATACATGATAAAAAAATAAGTGATAATAAAAGCACAAGTGATAAGGTATACATGATATATGATGTATATTTAAAAGATTACTTGCTTGAATGATAATAAAATAAATAATTCAAAGAATACATGCCTCTAGTATTGGTTGAGTTGTTAGTCAAGGAAAGTTCCTTCAACATGGTCTTGACGTTTATAATATTCATCGGTGTTATCTTCAACATTTACACTTGGCAAACCAATTGAGAATGGACTGGAATCATCATACTTTTCATAGTATTCTTCTTCATTTATAGGATCTATAGTAAACTGCCTTTTTCCATGAAAAATGATAGACCAATTTTTATTTGTCGGGTCATCAATATAGAATACTTGTTTTGCTTGGTCTGCCATGATGAATGGCTCATCTTTCTCACCAATCTTTTCAAAATTCACCAATTTCAAACCCAACTCATCCACTAAAACTCCTTTGTTGTTGTCAACCCAATTACACCTAAAGATAGGAACTCTAAAATTTGTATAGTCCAATTCCCATATGTCCTCAATGATGTCGTAATATGACATCTCAGCTTCGTGTGGTCTTTTATCTTTGGCACTAGCAAAATACAACGAACAAGCTTGAACAATGACCCCACTATTTTCAACTACACTACTTTCATCTTAACGCTTTATGTAGTATGAAAATCTATTTATGTCATAACCTTCATATGACATGACATCCATTTTTGGCTTAAAGACGAGCCATTTTATGTTCTCAGCAACATTATTCGGTGATTCAGATAGTTGATTAAATACTTTCTCTTCAAACCACCTAATAAATGTTCGATTATGCTCTCTTGCAAGCCATATTGAACTAGATCGCGGATAATTTCTCTTGATAAGATCATTGTGTTATGTGATGTAGCTACTAACTTCATTGATGTTGTGTAAAATATACAAATGTGCTTGTTCCCACAACTCATGACTAATTCCTTTCACTCATCCTCGCAGAGTTCCTTTGCCACAATAAGATTCAGTGTGATGGGAATTTTTTAGATCGCTAGAAGTTTCATTATAATTCAAAAAATCATTACAAAAGTCCATCACCTCCCTAACCATGTAACCCTCAACAATACTCCCTTCAGGACGATAACGATTCCGAACATCACCTTTAAAAACACTCATGTAGCGTTCAAATGGATACATCCAGTGTAAGAAAATTGGACCCAACATCTTCACCTCCCTTGTAATATGTACTACAAGATGAACTACGATATCAAAAAATGAAGGAGGAAAGTACATTTCAAGCTGACACATGGTAACAATTACATCTTTCTGTAATTTATTGAGTGTATCAGGATGTATCACTTTGTTGCATATTTCTTTGAAGAAGAAATAGAGTCTTGTGATTGCAAATCTTACATACTTCGGCAATATAGATCGAATAGCCAAAGATAAAATTTGTTGCATTAAGGTGTGACAATTGTGAGATTTGAGACCTATCAACTTTAGATCCTTCATTGATACCAATCTATGAATATTAGAAGAGTATTTTTATGGAACCTTAATATTATACAAGCACTCACAGAAAGTCTTTTTCTCCTTCTTTGATAAAGTGTAACAAGTTGGTGGTAAATATATGCGGCGACCCTTGATCTCCACTGATAATTCTTTTCTTATACCCATTAATTTTAAATCTTTTCTAGATTTGATGCCATCTTTAGTCTTTCCCGGTATGTTCAATAGCGTACCAATGATGTTATCACAAATATGTTTTTCAACATGCATGATGTCAATGCAGTGTCTAATTGCCAAAGATCTCCAATAAGGAAGATCCCAGAATATTGACCTCTTCTTTTATAGAGATTTGTCACATGCGTGTGTACGACTATTTGAACTCTTTCCAAATTCATTAACAATATGTTTCACCCTATCATATATAACATTTCCTGGTATAGGTTTAGGAGCACTTCGTTCCTCAGTTGACCCATTAAAGGTTTTGCGTTGCCTTCGATAAGGATGCACTGGTGGGAGAAATCTCTGATGACCAAGATATATGATTTTACCATCATGTTTCAGTCTAATTGAATCAATATTTTCCTCACAAACAGGACATGCTTTGTATCGTTTTATGCTATATCCAGACAAATTTCCATAAGCTGGAAAGTCATTAATCGTGCAAAATAACATAGCATGCAAACTGAAGATCTCTTTACGTGAAGCATCATATGTCATAATACCTTCTTCCCATAGTTTCATTAGGTCATCTATTAGAGGTTGAAGGTAAACATCAATATCATTTCTAGGTTGCTTGGGTCCTGATATCAATATTGACAACATGACATACTTATTTTTCATACACAACCAAGGAGGAAGATTGTATATAACAATCATAACAGACCACATACTATGTTGGCTGCTTAATGTACCATAGGGATTCATTCCGTTTGTACAGAGTTCAAGTCTTAAGTTTCTTGGTTCTTTACCAAATTGAGGGTACAATAAATCAATTTTCTTCTATTGTGGTGAATCGGATGCATGTCGTAGGACACCATCATCATTGGCCTTTAACTCCCCATGCCAAGACAAATTTTTTGCATCTTCTGTATTAGCAAATATGCGTTGAAATCATGGTATTATTGGTAGATACCACATCACCTTGACAGGAGAGCCATTTTTAGCCTTAGCTGAATTTGTGGTCTTATACCTTGATGCACCACATTTTGGATAATTTATTAAATTACTATAGTCTTTTTGAAACAACACACAATCATTTGGACATGCATGAATCTTCTTAGCCTCCATTCCCATTGGGCACATTATTTTCTTTGCTTGATATGTTGAAATTGGAAGCTCGTTGCCTTCAGGAAGAATTTCCTTTAACAAAGACAACATTTAAGTGAAACTCTTATCGCTCCACCAGTTTTGAGCTTTAAGAGTATATAATCACATCACAACACTCAACCTCGTTAACTTAGCACAACCCTTATATAAAGGTTTTTCAACATCATGGACAATGTTTGCAAATAAAGAAGGTGGATCAATGACATTGTCCCGATAACTACATAGTATCTCATCAACCATATCATCCCGAATCGGTTCATCTTTGAACTTATCATCATTATCTATATCTTCTATGCCACAACTATTAGTATCGACATTTTATGATCCATTATTAATTTTCTCTCTATGCCAATACCATTCATTATAACCTTGCATGATCCCATTGCATATGACATGATCCTTAATTTCCTCAGCAGTATCAACTTTCAAATTGTTATCACAATTTCTACATAGATAATAGAACCTATATGTAGGTAGTTTCCTATGTTCCTCAGCAAATCTGATAAATTCATCAAGGCCTTTGGCAAACTCTGGACTACAATGGTTCTTGATAGACATCCAACTTTGATCAATTTTCTATATCACATTAAAAATTAATTATAAAACTAAGCATTTAATATTGATACTATAAGTTGTAAGTTTTTATTGATAGGAAGTTAATTACTTTTATACTAAAGTGTACCACCTATCCCATTTTGGAATATTTAATCTCATTAGTAACTGTATAATGTATGTTTAGTTTTGAAGAAAATTTCAGCAGTATTTCCCCTAAGTTCTCCAAGTACACCGATGTAAATGGTAAATAACAACTCACATATGTACCCAGAGAATAAATGCGGAAATACTACTAAAATTTTCTTCAAAACTAAACATACATTATACAGTTACATCCTTAGTGAGATTAAATATCCAAAAATAGTCCCAAACTGGGGACTATCCATAATTTACTCCTATGAGTAAATTTTGACTGAGTTTCTAAGTTGATACATGCATAAATGTATTATTGTCATATTTATATATTAAGTTAAACACCATGCATCGATGATCTCATATATAAACCCTAAAGTGTCAATATGAGACTACACAATTTCTACCCTCATATTTTTAGAATGTCTACCAAGCGCTACCGTATGTATTAAATATTTGAATCAAAATGAAGCCTAATGGCACATTGGGAGAGTGAGAATATTTAACCTCACTTGAAGGCTGAAGAAGAAATATATACAAGTCAACAACACCTACAACAACACAAATGCACGATTCAATTCTCTTATAATGTAAGATATTAGGGTCAATATACATCAATATTAGAGTAGCAGGAAGATTTTAACAAATGCAGTTCAACAACTCAGCCACCATGGTCGTGCTACCTAACAAATATATTCACTCAGCCCCTGCCACCACGACTGTACTACCTAGAACGGCCGTGCTACCTAACAAATATATTCACTCAGCCGCAACCACCACAGTCGTGCTACCCAGCACGGCTGTGCTACCTAACAAATATATTCACTCTGAACCTCTCCTCAATTGCGGCATGACAATAAGAAGAAAAAAAATTGTGGTTATGGAACGATCGTGCTACTACCACCAACACCCATCGCTACCCACCGCCGACCCCAGCCCCGACCGCAGCACCCATCACCACCCACCGCCGGACCCCATCCCCGACCACAACAGCCCGTCCACCACAACCCCCACCTGCCCCGCCTCTCCTTTCCAACCGAGAAGGGCTCTTTGACGCGGGCAGGGTTTCAGAAGCTTGTGACCGATTTTCGGGTAAATAAAATGTACCTTGCGACCTTTAGTTGGCGGCGGCAGAACAACACATATGGCTCGGTGACAGCAAAACACGGCTCGACTCCTTGGACACAACGACCACAACACGGCTCAGCTCGTTGGACACAACGGTGGCATCGGAAGGACACAACAATGGGCTCCTTGGACACAACGATAGAGAAGGAGGGGGTCTCTAGCGCTGTGATTTCGAGCAAAATGAACTGAAACACAAGTCGGGTCTATCGCACATTTTGGTCTGATATCAGCCCGACCTTTAGGGTCGGTTAACTGACAAAACTGACGCTACAAGTCGGGTCTATAGGGTCGGTTATTTGAGAAAACCGACGCTAGAGACTAAGTAGTGCCCAAAATTTCTTAGACCATCTATAAGGTCGGGTATTTAAAAAACCGACCCTAGAGATCAGTATCTATAAGGTCGGTTATCCATAAAAACTGGCCCTAGAGTTCCAAAGCGGTGCCCGCATTTTTTTTACCCTATGGCATCGTTTATTTAGAAAAACTGACGCTATAGATCAAGGCGCGAAGCCAAAATCACACAAATTTTTGCCGCGGGAAACATGTAAGGTCGGTTTTTATGATAAAACTGATGCAATAGTCTATTAGGTCGGTTATTCTAATAAAAATGACGCTATGGGCAGCGACGTTACTGGCCAAAAATGTAGTAGTGATACATACATATATATTTGTACACACACACAGATATATATATATATATATATATATATATTTATATATATATATATATATATATATATATATATAAACACACACGCTAGAATACACTCGAGTGTACATATTACACTATACATCTCGATGATATTTGCCTATGTAGATTATATCTTTGTAAAATCTGCTCTATTGATCTTTATTGTTACAATAGTAATAGGCCCCATATAAAATTTGAGGTCATTTGGATGAGTGTAAGTCACTCATCCAAGAACAATAAAATCGACGCACAAAACTAATTCGAAATGCATGATTTTTGTCTCTTTTAGATGCATGACCTATAAGTGTCCAATTGAGCTCAAATTTATTTTCTAGTATGCTCTTAAGATATTTAAGAAGATCTACAATATATATATATATATATATATATATATAGAGAGAGAGAGAGAGAGAGTGAGTCAGGCTAGAATACACTCAAGTAATTTTTCATGATGCAATATTTTTTCAAAAATCTACTCCGTTGATCTTTTTAAACATCTTGTGAATAGCTTATATGCAAAATTTGAACACATTTAGACATTTATAGGTCATATATATATATATATATATATATATATATATATAGTCAGGCTAGAATGCACTCGAGTGTATCCGGAACGGAATACACTCAAGTAGTTTTTCATGATGCAATATTTTTTTTGAAAATCTAATCCGTTGATTTTCTTAAACATCTCGTGAACAACTCATATGCAAAATTTGAGCACATTTGGATATGTATAGCTCATGTTATGAAGACCGCAAAAATTATGCATTTCAAATTAGTTTCGTGCGTCGATTTTGTTTCCCTCGGATGAGTGACTTACACATTCAAATAGGCTCAAAATTTGTATGTAGCCTATTTATAGTATGACGGTGAAGATCAACGGTTTACATTTTGTAAAAAATAGTCTTAATATGCAAACACACTTGAGTGTATTCGTGCGATCCGTACACTCGAGTGTATTCGTGTGATCCGTACACTCGAGTGTATTCGTGCGATCCGTACACTCGAGTGTATTCTAGCCTGACACTCTCTCTCTCTCTCTCTCTCTCTCTCTCTCTCTCTCTCTCTCTCTATATATATATATATATATATATATATATATATATATATATATATATATATATATATAAAGATGCAGTGTAGTGTAGTACGTACGCCATTCTCTTAGTGTTGCATGCACGGTCCCTGCGGGCTAGTTCCTGAATTGGATTTCATTGTTTATCACTGTGTTAGTTTCAGTTCTATTCTTGACTTCTTGTCGCTTTGTATCATTGTATGTTTAAACAAGATGCGGAGGAGCCGGCCGACAGTAAAGGATAAATCTCACATAATCTCGTTCAGATTCTTCCTGTTGACAAAGGCCGTGGGTGTTTGTCCCTTCTTCTTTATAAAGCGTGCATTATTCTTATAAAGCGTTTGCAAGCGAACGGGCGAGCGCGGAACTGAACTTCACTGCCGTCGTGTTCCATCGTAATTATGAGCTAGATATGAGCGTACGTAACAAATTTCTGTTGCTCTGGATTTTATCTAATTGAGGTTTGCTATCTAGACCTATTTTGGAACTCATAACATAGTCTCACTCATTCTCCACCACATGTTTGAAGGTATAACAAATAACAAATAAAATATGTATTTTATTTGTTATATTTTGTTTGTTATACTTTATTTGTTATACTTTCAAACATGTGGTGGAGAATGAGTAGAGTTCTATTTTGGGTTCCAAAATGGTATCCATCTAGCATATTTTTTTAATTTAGATATGAAAATTTGCTAGGTTACCGACTGAACATGCAGTTAAAGCATATGTATATTCTCACTGTAACAGCATGTCTCCTCCGCTATTCGCCAAGAAAATAGCAGTTTCCGTGCTTTCATCGAGTACGACAAGTCTACTTTCTATATTCCTGCTCCATATCACCTTTTTCTGCGGGGAGCTAAACAAGAGATCAAATAAGCAGATCTGCGTCGGGAGTGCTGAAAGTAAGCGGCGGAAGTACGTACCGACATGCAGGAGATGGAAGGTTAAAGCCACAATGTCGTTGCCACCCGTATAATTTATTAGGAGCACATGACTAGATCAACAATGGGACAATGGAAAAACCAGCTACACAACGATAGTCGTTAAATGATTTCATGTCCTATTCTGTTTAACTACGGAATTATGTAAATGTACCACAATTTAAATGACTAGTTTGTATCTTATGTTTAAGCCGTTACATTGAAAATCATAATCAAAATACTACGTCTAATATGCCATATATGTTATGCTATCATAAACGTTTCGGAGGCATGTAAGAGCACAATGTTGCTCCTCTTCCTTTCCTTAACAATTAAGAAAAGGGAATTAACGAGGCTCCTATGGGAGCTGAGTGAATCAAAAGCATGTTATGTATGAGAATTATATATCATTCACAAAGAGAACTTACTCTAGCATTTAACAACCAGCTCAGGCGGTAAAACTTGTCAACGGTTGTAACATAGGTCAAGTGTTCAATACGTGCGTAGGGATTGTGGACCCGTACACCTCAACTTGAATATCGAATAAAAATACTCGATTACTCAATTCCCTAGGTGGGGCCCACACATAAGGACGAACAAGTTAGGAGTTATGTTATAATTGACTTTGGGTTTTTAGAAACCACGCCCAAAACTATTTACGTGCTTATAGAAACCACTCACACATACATAAGGTGTAGGTGTCAAAGAGGATTAAAAGTTTTAGCTAAGCTAGTACACAAGGATCCAACATGTTGCTACATATAGGCTTATATTCCATGGATTGGTTGTTGATGTCCCTTGATGTTCAAATGTTGAACCCTTGAAACCAGTTAAAACTAAGTACATTCAAAATATTTTGTCTTCATACAAAGAAGATTTGTTAAAACAAGGCCTAGATGAAAACATGATAGTTGTGAACTATCAATTATTGGTAATTTGATAGCCATAACATCCTCCTAATAAACACATGCTAGTTGTATTTGGACATCAACAATTTTGAAGAAATTAATTATAGTAGATGTATCAATTGATAGTACATAGTCTAATTTAGTTTGCCATGAGTGCATGTGCTTCTAATTCTAGATGAGTATCTTGACATGGAAGATGCTATCAAATTTCCCATCACAAATCATATTGCAACTCTAATTTTTCTTGAAAAAATTATCTCTCATTTCTATCTAAGTTTTTCGGATATTGAAACAAAAATAATAGCAAGTAACTTACCAATCCAATTTCTCGAGGTCTTAGACCAAATTATAAAAAAGTCACATTGACCTTTGAGGTAGCTAGGGACAATATGCTCAACAACTTAGCCCCCACCAGCATATAACAACATTCTCTACCTTGTTCCTTTCTTGTCGTCTGCTACTTTCTATATTTTATAGGCACTACTTGAGACAACCAGCCCATGGTTACGCACATGTTTGTATTTATCAACTAAAACCTATTGAAAAATCTCTAGAGATTCTATATCCTACTCTGACACCACCAAATATAACACATTATCCTCTAAAATTCCTCGATGGAAAACTAAAATTATCATCACTTGTCTAGCTTATCCATTTATTCTCTACCAAAATAATGATTAGACTAAAAATTAGCAGTAAATACCAAATTTAATTGAATTGTAGGAACAACACTCCAAATATGGAGGTAATCTGAAACATAATCATTCAACAACATAAGTATGAATGATTTTATCAACCTAAAAGATATCAATAGGGTGCAACTTGTATAACCCATCCATTTAATTTCAATTCACTATAATAGTTTAGCTCCAAATAATTCTAACTATACTACCACCAAACTACTGTTAAATAAGGACACATAATTTGAAGTAGATTGTGTTTTTATACTTAAAGCATGTCCTCATAACCATATCCTTATAATTTCTGACTCGTCTCATTCTTATTCGACTTAACTTGACATTGTTTCCTAAACATTTAATATATAAATTTTTAGCAGTGGGATCTATGAGAGGAAATCTCCATGACCAACATGTCAACATACCATAGAAAACCAATAGCTCTAAACCATAATTTGATCATCTATTTCATTTTATACTTAATTGATCATAAATAGATTTTAAATTGTAGCACTTTTGCATGAATAAGAAAAAAATTAAAGAAAATGACTAGTGAAAGATCACTTCAAACAAATAGGGAATTTGCATCACTTCATCTTCATGTCACAAGTATATGTACTTTTTTTTCATGATATGTGTATTGATGTAATCTCACTTACTACCTTTCAACTTTTTATAATAATATAAGAACTGTTGAGGTCACTTACACTAGTGGTATGACAGTTGTATATGTACTAAGTTATAGAGTTTACTTCTAATAAAATAAAAAAACCATTCTCTATAAATACAATTTGTAGAAAGAGAAGCAGACTCAAATAATTTAAATTTCTTATAGAATAACTATAATTAAATAAGAACTTGATTAATAAACTAGTAAAAATATTTTCTACAAAAATTTAGTTTCACATCCATGTCTAGTATACACAAATAATTTTACCTAACGTTTTGTACCTCAAAATTATTTATTATTCTGTTTTATCCTTTCATATAGCCTGATTTTACTAGTCCTACTTTCCATATTACCTCTTTCCAAAGTGACTCCATGTGTGAAGGTTTTTCTTGTGACTTTAAGGATTACTTGTAGAAATAACTTTTGATCGCATTGTGGATTCCGTGTCTATCTTGAAAGGCCCACTTGAACTCAGATGGATATCCTCTAAACTAAGGAAGAATGTACCTTGACTAGGTCAACATTACATAACAATAAAAAAAATTTACATAACAATACCTTGATTTGTACTTATTATGTATAAGAACATTTTTGAAAAGATATGCCATTTCTATGTTTTGTCTACTTCATGATTATACTACTAGATTGTCAAAGAAGCATCACTGAATCAAAACTCCACAAGTAGGATGAATTAATAATTGCTATTGATGTAATTTTATTCCATTTCGTTCATCTATTACCTTTCATTGTTGTTGATTTCAAACCCTTTTTGTAAACATGCATTTCACTAATGAAAGTGAGATATTGTTCTATTCTTATATACATTGTGTGTGTGATTCTTGGACACTCAAGGATGGGAACATTGAATTCCTTCAACACTATCAACCTAGGTATTTTCTTTTAGAAGAAATAATGTTTCCCTAAAAAGTAATTTTTTCAGAGAACTAGTTTAGGTATGAATAGGTAAACAATCAATTTTAAATGTAATGTTTTTTCTTGGGAACATACCAAAAGGTAGCTAAAAATTACACAATGTTTGAGAGCGGAATGAAAAGTCTATTGAAAACCTGAAGATCTTCATGGTAAGATGGAAGAAGGGTGGCCGGGCAGGTAGCCCATGAGCATGAGCCGTCAGGTTGTTTTAGGCATTGCTTAGCTAGCCAGTCTGCTAGCTTGTTCTGGCATCTTTGCTGAAACGCCACCTTGAAGAGTTGGCATTCTTCACATAGGAGTTGGATGGCCTTGGTCAGGAGGACATATTTTGGTGGGGGTACATCGAGGCCCTTGATCCAGTTTGTGGCATTCCATGAGTCTATGATCAAGATTCTAGAGTTAAGACCTTCATGTTTCGCGTATAGTAGAGCTTCTCTGATGGCCATCAATTCTCCTCTCATTGGGTCTGTTTCGGGAGAACGTTGAGTTTGGGCGTGGAGCCAAGCACCTTGCAGGTCTCTAACGATCAGGCTTGTAGCACATGTACCTTCAGCTTTGTTGAGAGTCGTATCCACATGGATTATGAAGGAATTAGGAGTGACGGAAAAGCTAATGTAATGTTGTTATTATAGTTTTGAAGTGTTCAATTTGAAGAAGTATGTTATACATATCCCATAGGTGATCCATTCCTCCTTTCAAGTGGGCCACTTTGATGGGAAGTTCGTAATGAACATAAATTGTGTCTATATCTTTCTTATTCACATAATCTTTGAAATTTGTTATATTTGAACTCACCACTATGGCCACTCCAAAATGTATTTCTTACGTTGAATCTCATTTTTCGTCTCATAGTGAAATTATGAATATGTAAAGTACAATTTTTGCAATTAAGAAGTGGACCCAAGTAAATTTAAAAAATAATCAATAATAACATAGGGATATTTATTTCCACCAAGAGATTGTGTTTTCATTGGTCCTAAAAGATCCATATAGATGAGTTCTAGGTCTAGTAGTGGATAAGATGTTCATACATTTAAATGAGAAATTTGTTTGATTTTCCATTGTAAGAGGTTCACATTCTTTTTATTTTTGAAACATAAGCTTAGGAAGACCTTTAACCAGGTCAAACTTGGATTGTCTCAAGAAAAGGTTTAGGTTTGTATGTGAAAGTCTTATGTGGAATAAATTTCATTCTCTTCATTGTCTTTGAGACTTTTGTCTTGATGGGACAAGTTATTTTGTACATAAGGATATAAAAGTTCTTTCTCATACCCACATTGATGAAATCACCATATAACCACAAAGAAGTTTACTTGGATGCTTTTTGAATAAAACATCAAATCTATAATCATATAATTGAATGAAAATAACAATGTTATGATGCATGACATTAGTTATATATAATCAAAATAAAATAAAAAATATGAATAATCATTGGGAGGCTCACCAAAGTGACAAGTCTTATTCTACCGCCAACTTGACATCATCTTAACCAAGCCAGAACAAAGCTCCATGCTCACTTACCCATCAATATTTCTAGTGGTTGAATTGTTACAAGTGCTTCCAATTCTAATAACAATACCTTTTCAATTATCACTAGGGGTCATCATTTGCTCCTTCTTTTCCAATGTTTTGATTTTTTTCTTAGCTCCAGTCATGTGTTTGGAGGAACCACTATCAATCACCCCATCCTACAAATGTAAATTTTAGCACCCATGTGAGGGTCCTTATGGGTAGGGGGGGCATATTTTTGATAAATCTGGTATGTCAAACATTTTTTATGGAATATGATTTTAAGACATGTTATGTCATCATTTATCCAAGACATTATGTCTAAGAGATATACTTGGTAATGTGGAAATACCATGCTTGGTCGAACTATGGGTTTGATTAGCCATCTATTTGTTTTAACCTTGAGTTTGACCGATTGAAGTATACCATTTTTTGTACATAAGAATTCCCAATACAAATTGGAGTGCATTGAATACCATAGTTGAAAAAATTAGGACATATGGATCGTTAGGATTAGATCACAAATTTTATGCTAAGATTAGACGATTAAAATAAGTGGGAAGCTTTTGAGATCCAAACAAGCTTCTTGGTATCACCCTTTCTATAGTGGTATTGGTATATAACATGACAAAAATTATTATATATGTTACAAATAAATTCGGATGAATGGATGGCCTCAAATATGATTTGATGAATCTTTTTTGGGTGGGTAATTTTTTTTGTTTAGTAGACAAAATGACATCATTTGATGTTTTATATGGGTATCTTATCAAAATTATACTACCCATGTATGAGTTTAGAACTTTTATTTTATTAGCTTTGTTGTCTCTCATTAGAAATTTTATGGGTTATTGTTTTAAACATAATATTGTTCTTTTCAACACACATACGATCATAGTCTTGCGACTACATATGATAGGTTGAGCTTAGTAAGCATGTAATTATTTACAAGAGAAGTATTGCATCTCACTAAGCACACATTAGCAATTTTTGTAGCATCAATCTTATACCTGAGATAATAAATATGGAGCTGTTTTGAGATCCACAATTTCACAAGTGAGGTCGTCAATTTTCTCATGTGGATGAATAATAACGTAGATATATTCTTGGAACTACTTCTATAATATAGAAATTTATTTATAAAAATAGATAGTATATCCATCAGTTCTTCTTGTGAGTATTTTTTACTTTTTCTTCATATAGAAAGCATTGTTGATATCTTCTTCTTCATCTTAAGTGGAGTAATATTTTTCCCATTGATTGATGAGACATAAAATTGTAGGTTTCATTTGAAATTATTCCTTTTTTATAAGACATGGAATGACCACATTGCAATCACTTGAGGTTTCATCTTCACTTTTGTTGTTTTTCATGGGGGAGTATTACACTACCTTGTGTGCTTTTTCATTTTTGACCTTCCTCTTGTCCTTGTGGTTTACAAACTTCTCGCCTTCTTTACTAAGCATTGGAGAATCAATTTCGTTATTTCCTCTTCTTGCACATTCATACTAGTTGAAAGGAGAAGGCTAGTAGTTTTTATCAAAAACCTATTTGAACTTTTAAACAAATTGATTTTTAACAAAAGATTCTTCAGTTGATGCATTTGCACCTTTAATGTCAATAATTTTCTTCTACAGTTTCTCTTCTTCTTGTCGTTCATCTTAATCTTTTAGCCAAATTCATATGTTTCATGTTAACAATCAACTTTTCAATTTTCAAGACATTTAGAGAACTACATTCTTCTAGTTTGTCACTTTGTTTTATATACTAGAGTGAGAAATTTCAAGATTTTGACTACATGTTCTTCTCTTGTCACTTATTCTAACATATTTTAGACCATTAGCAAGGACGGGGAATCTAGTATACATGTTCTTCCCTAGGAAATCTTTACAAATTATGGTTAAGGTTACATATCTTGAATCCCTTAACTTGGTTGGTTCTTAGATTGGTAATGGATATTTTTATCCAAATCTCTATTGGTGAACAAAAAAGAAGACATTAAATTAATTTAGAAAAAGGAAGTTAGAAATAAGTAACACTTAACACTTTGTCATTAAGTGTAGTATTCTTTGCCATATTTGCATCCCATTAATCAATTAGATTTGTAGGCTACTTGTATTCTTTTGCAAGATTCATCCACATATCATGGCTTATCCCTTGTATGAGAAATTATATCCTCCTCTTGCCTTACATGTAGTTTATTCCATTAAAGAGTCAAGACTTGGAATTGTGTTTGTGGATTCCTTCCAAGATAAGCATTTCCATAACATTATCTCCTATACGTCTAGATTTTGTTCAAACTATATAGAACCCTTGCTCTAATACACATAAAAAACATAGTCTAAAGGGGTTCAATAGTTTATAAACACAATTTTGGATATCGTCTAAATTAATTTTGGTAGAAATTATTATATGATAAGCTTATTAAAGTACATAAAAAGAAGTAATAAGGGTGAATACAATTATGTATATGGGAAACCACCATAACACCTTCGTAACTCATGGAAAAATGATGCTCACCACTTCTTGTCCTCTTTTATAGGTCTATGGCGGACCATTGTTGCAACTAGATTGATTTCTTCTTCACTAACCTTAATGAATGTATAGAAGACTTAATTACAAGAAAGATAGGTTGGAAGAAGGAATTACACATTGTAAACATTGTACTACTTCTATGTTCTTCTCAAATGTTAAGTAATCTTATGGTAATGGAGAATCTCTAATTGAGAATAAAAACGTTTCTAAGACACAATATGGCTAAGATCTTTTCTAAAATGAGTTCTAGGGCTAAGGTGCATGTCAAAGTGATTAGATAGGATCTCTATATGTAGAAATGGATTCGGTTTAGTCTAGGGAAGAAAATTGTGTGTCTAGGAGCGTCCTTAGTCAATAGAGTACGGGTTGAGTAATAAACAATATATATATGCCATATGTGTATTTACTGATGAACTGTCAAAATGTGTTTCGATTGAGATGTACTTCCGTCAAAATTTACTTCAATAAGAGTTTTTAGGTAGATGTATCAATGCCATACAATGGTTAATAGATTAAAAATAGGTCATTTTGGCTTCCCTTTGACCAAGATGAACTTTGTCAAATTGACATTTTGATCAAGAGATATGTAGAGGCATATTTGGTTGTTAGATATCTAGCAGATGAACAAAGAGTTTGGATGAGCCATCTAGTTCAAAATCTATGTTTGATCAAGAACTTCATTGACCTAAAAGCTACTAAAAATAGATTTCTTATTTAGACACCTAAAAAATATACAACAATGATTTCTATGGCTTCCAATGGACTCAAGAGAGAAAAATGACTACTTGGATCATCTTGCATTTATGTTTTTACAAGATATATTAAAACATGGGCACCATACAATCTTCATAATGCTTTAGAATAAAATTCTGTAAATTGTTTCTCCCTGGATGTGAAATTTTTTAAGTGCATAATTCTTGAAAATGCTTAGTAATTTACTTATAGAAATTAATAGAAAATATGTCATTCATCAAAATATTGTTATATAATTCCCTTGTGCAAACACAATTACAATTATAAAGATAGATGTGATTATAGGTACATTAAATATTATGCTTAACACTTATGACCACTTTTATGAGATTTTGATATTTGTTATCATTTATATATGATTGAAATGTTTTGCATTTTGAATAATCTTGTGATGTCAATATTTTATCTAATTTGAAATTAGTGATATTTTATCTAGGGATGGAGAAGGTGATACCATAACTTTCAAATTTTTAATTACATGAAATGGATGTCTAGATCACTCAAGTCCCTCTCTTGTCTTATGTAGATGTATAGTGGCACTTACCTGACTAGATTATATGATAGTTTAGAGATCGTCACTCACTACTGAGTGGAGCTTGTCCACATGTTGATATAGTAGATGGAAGTAGAAATTCTCCCACGAATATAGCTCACTATTACAAAGGAAAGATCTATTTTAGAACCAAAATATTGGGATTCTTAGTTAATACCCTTCCATATGTACACTTACATGATCCCTTTAAATTTTTCTAAAGAAAATATCTGATGCAGCTACCAAAAGATCCATCTGTCACTAGTAGGCCTTTATCCTATGTGGAATGAGACTTTTCAAGTAGTAGTGTACACTATTTTATTTATACATATTTAAAATTAGAGAGGGCATTATATATCAAAACATAAATAATGTAGAAACTATTTTATATATGGTTATTGTTTATATGTTAAAAGTCTAGTGAGGACCAGGGGTGATATGGAGCTAGGAGCTCATGATATACTATATGATGTATTCAAGATCTAGACTAAATTTTTGTAGTATCTTTTGAATCATCTTTGATCACGTGCAACAAAGTAAGATCCATAGATAGAGAGACCATGGTAATAAATTATGTGATGACAGATCCAACACATCTCTATCAAGATCTCTTATATACAATGACACATGTCACATGTCTAGTTAGTTACATATGTCTAATTAGTTACATCATTCTTAGTATGTAGGATATTCCTCTGCATTTCTAGGACCCAGTTTGAAAAGTAGTATTTATAGTGTTGTGAAGGATTGTCTTATTTTTCTATCCCACCTCATATCCACATTCTTAGACAAATCATTGCTTTAGTGGCCCAGTGTTTTCCTTCATCTCTTAGGGACTCATTTGAGATGTGTTGCATATATGTGTCCTTATAAACACCTGCATCATTTTAAATAAATGTCAACATTGGCAGCGAATGACCCCACCCACCTTCACGTGTAAGAAAGGCTACACCAAATTGGGATACACTTGAGTGAAATTCATCTTACTATTGATTTTGATGCCAAATGGATTTGGAACACATGCATAAGTAGTTTCAATACCAACATAGGAGTCTGAGTTTCATTGTATACTTTCACATGGGTATAGGAGTGGATGAAGGTGTGAGCAAGTATGATGTTAATTGTGGGTATCTGTAGTGGTGCTTTAGATGATTGGTTGCATGTTCTATATTTATTTAAAGTTTTTTGAATAATATACTTTATTATATAGTCGTTGGTGAGTGTATTAATGTCTCATGTATTTATTTTATTCAATACATTATAATACAATTCATTGCAATATTGTATAAGGAGAAGGCTATATGACTTAATCAAATTATTTCATGTATCTCAATCGTGTATAGAAATTTATGACAAGATTGAAATTCACTTGTGAAAGGAATCATATATTGAAGTAGAAATTACAATGTATATTGTAAGCAATACAAGATTAAAATCATCTTTAAAAAAAAAGGTACAATGCAATGATGATGAGATTTAGAGTTTAGTATGAAGATAGATATACAATCTTCACACCTACAAAAAATGTTATAAATGTAAGAGATGGACAGTCTTGCATGTATAGAAACCTCCTCAGTAGTCATTTTTCTAGTTAAATAGCAATTCACTTTCAAAAAAACATATTTATGCCTACAACTTCTATCACATTATACCCCACCAACACTTAGCATGTCTTCAACTTATGAAGGTTCTTCCTGAATTGCTCCCAATGGTGTCAGTCTTGTTCTATATCTTTCATGATATCCATAGTGTAGTGGTTGGGGATGCCATCCCAATCCTTTCTTGGAAAAAATCTATAACAACATTATGCCTTGAGAGATTTTCAATTTTCATGACCTTAACTTATGGATAATGAGTGGTAATTCAATATGTATAGCCATTTATGAACTTCTTCTTAACAACATTAAAACAAAGAACATATAAATTTAAATATAGGTCCAAAAATTTGATAAACTTATAATGAAGAAGATATAAAATTATCATTACAAAATAAATTGAAGGAAGTTATATATAACTTTGTCGGTAGAAGTTGAATAGTATCATTCAGTCTTACCATATACATGCATCAAAATCTACATAGAAGTGAGGAGAGAAGAGGTTTGTTGTATTAGAAATTACATAAAGGAATTTGTGGGAACTAAAACAGATTGTGTGAGTATGAAGAAAAAGGAGCTTGGTACTTGAAGAAGATAATGCATAAATTTATGTAAAATTTGGACTTACCCAGATTATAAGTAAGAAATGACTAATTGAGCATGGAGTAGCTTCAAAAATTACTAAACATTGTAATTAAATGTGTAGAAATTTTAGACATGCTATGCTAAAAAATTTTGAGTCTTCAATGTGAATGGGTATAAAATTTAGATGTATTTTGTTTCTCAAACAATGCATATATAACTTTGTTGTGTTATTATAAACACTGAGTATGTATAAATTTAGACATATTTGGAGTCCTACATATTGCATTTGAATTTTACATGTATCAATCAGAAATATAAATGTGTCCAAAACACAATTACATTCACCCGAAAATATAAAATTTTGAGATTACTCTCCGGATGGGTAACAATTTATTTTATTGAAATTGTGTTGTTTTGCATTTTCTTCTTATGTGTGCAATGAGAAGACTCTCAGTACAAGTTTTCTATGGAAGTACATTTTAAGAAGGGGACAAAAGTATGAATTTCAGTGATGTGTCTAAGTATCAATCATGTCCAACTAAAAACTAGATTTCAGGTTTAATTTTGACAATAGAGATTGGTTTCAAATTTATATAGGCATATCTAAATTCATGGAAGACCTGGGTTCTAATTTTTTGAATTTGTATTATTTTCTAATTTACAAAGTCATGATCTAACTCACTTCCGCATTAGTGTTGTAAAAAAACTGGTTATGAGGACTAGTAGTTTGACAAATTTACCTTATGGGTTCTAATTTTGACAATTTTGGTTCTATGTTTTTCACAAATATATAACTTATAGGTTGTAGTTTGAAAATTTTGGTCTGATTTCATACTTTCACAAAACTATACTTTGATCAGTATTGAGTTTTAAATTTTACTCTCAATGACAAGTTCCACATCATACAAAAAGGGAGGAATTTTGGTCTATTTCAATTTTAGGTACAAGTGAATAAAATTTTAGTCAGTCTTCTAATGTGGGTCTTATTGCACTAAATCCTATAGTTTACCAAAAGAAACCTGCAATAATGTCACCCACAAGAGGACAAATCTTATTGTACCATAGTTGAGGATTAAATACTAAAGGACAATGTTTTTAAAAATTATCAGATCAAAATAACCTATCAAGAACTAGTATTTATCACAAGATTTGAGATTGGTTTGTTTAACTAAGGTTGCTAGAATGAAAAGAAATAGATTAAGGTTCTAGTTATTAATGAATTATAACACTGGGTGGAACTTGGTTTCACCACCACAATCCAAATCTACACATTCATTCAAATGCAAATAAGCATGAAGGTATAATTCAAATTATGCAAGTCTCCCATTTCAACGTAAGAAACTTGAATGAGTAAATATCCATGTAACCTTCATGTCTTGTTACTTACAAATCCTATATCCACTACTTCGGAGACTTCTAGTCAGAATTTCTTATTAGGGTGTCAACTAAAGATAATCGATATTCAAATCTTAAACATTGAAGTTCTCGCATGATAAGATTATAATAAATCACGTAAAATGGGTGATCAATCCACCAAACATGTGATAAATGATTTCCTATGAATTAAATGAGTTCATACGAGCATTTGAATATGAATGAATTTACACGAAATGAGTAGTGGGGCTAATCCCCACACCCTAGTGAAAGGACTACTCCCTCAAGGATACAATTGTGGTCATGACTGTAGCAGATGTAGCTCGGTGTCGTGTGTGACGACGACTTCCTTCCTTCTCTGTCTTCCATGAACTAACACAGTCTTGTAGTTGAAGTGGGTGGATAGACAACAACTCAGTGAAGAGATCGATGGCCCAGAGAGGGAGGTTGAGTATATAGGTTGATGGCCTAGCTAGGTTGATAGAACTAGCTTGGTCAATGGATCTAGACTTCGCTCTGATCTCAGTGTCAACATTTGGCATATTTTTCTCCAAAATTTTAGATCAGTTGAAGTGTTGAGGGGCCTCTTATAACTTTGTGGTTGTCAACCAATTGTGCCTCCCATCAACATCAAAGGGAGTCAAGAAAAGTAGCGCCCCCTAGTTAAACTTGTGGTAGAGTGATAAATCCAAAACATGTGAAGGGAATCAAGAGAAGTATCAAATTCCTAGAAATTAGCATAAAACTCTAAGTAGAATGAAACAAAGCTATTTTAGTGAAATTCAAGAGATCTGGATGCTAAACTAAACTAATAATTCTACTAAAATTGGGATGAATATGCATTTTGCAAAATACCCCAAACTTAAACATTGCTCATCTCTGAGTAATACAAAATCTGAAACAATCACCAAGTTAATACTTTTAGCCCATATGATTGCTTCATCCTCCTATTATGTTGTTTTCCTTGTCATATGATATCGTCAAGCTCTTTCTGAGATCATATAACACATCTTTCTATATCTTTGTTCCTAATTTCATTTCCAACAACACTTCCTCACTACTGTCCCAACATCAAACATGTCAAGAAGTTCATGAGAGTTTAGAGAAACATACATAACAACAAGTATGCACTTGATTATACACTTGTGTAAGTCAAGATAATGGTAAAAATTTGACGCATTCATTGTGCCCATAGGTAGAAAAAGGAAGTGAATGGAGGTATGGAAGGAAGAAATCTCTCCTCTATTCAACTCTTGATCTTTTTAGTTCTTTGTTTCCAGCTACATTGACTGCATGTTTTGGTGTGCTCTTTGGCATCTTTTCTTTGTGGTACACCCCTATTAAATTTACGAGGGATATGGAAGAAGCAGTAGAGGGGGGAATCAGATGTGACACCCTGAGCTTAGGGTTTGGCACATTTTTGTGGCTTTTTATTTTCTTTTTAATGGAATGGAAGGTAAGAATGTGGAGGAAGAAGTGTAGAAGAGAGTTCAAATCATCATGCAACTTGATTTATAGTTTAGTGCACCAGGTAATTCCCAAATCCCACTATTCTCAAATAATGACTCAAAGAGGGTAGAGTTGGCGATTCCATGCATTTTTTTCATTTATCGGTAGGAAGAACAATGTGTTTGACCTCTTTCAGTTCCTTCATAGCTTATCATATTTTCTAAGGAAACATGATTTGTGTATTCATAGGCCACAAAGGATAATTACTAGCCATTGGTTAGTTTCATAAATTGATCCTTTTGAGGTGTTGCTTCAAATAAGGGTGTGAATGATGCAAACATATTGAGAAATTGAACTGAAGTCATCTAGATTTTTTAATGAAAAAATCGACTAGATATTGGCTTTACTTAAAAGAGAAATTTAAAAAAAAATCACTAGATATTACACTGATGGAATCTTAAGCAGAAAATTTGAGAGGAATGGGCGGAAAGTGGAATATGTACCACCCACCTTCCACCCAAAACTTAGAATTTTGCTCATCCTGAGAAAACTCGAAATTCAAGATGAAGGGGAAAATTAATAATGATTGGACCATAGGATGTGTTTGTTTTCCTATCAATAATGTTTTCCTCCATCTAAAATCCAAAAAGGAAAGTATCTAAATTAAGATTGCATCTTGGGATGCTTATCTAAGGAAAATGTAAAAATTGAAAACAAGAATGAAGATATGGATCGGGGTGCCTCGACATAAGTGTCTTTGTTTTATGTTGTCGACTTACACCTCGAATTCAATCATGATATGTTGGAGGGAGGAGAAATATGTCGATTGTCTCAGATATCATTCATTATTAAATATCATTTCAAACAGTGGCCATTAACTTTAAATTCTCCAGTTTTATCACTCTAGATCAATACAACTCCATGAGGGAATATATGCTTGATGATGAAGGGGCCATAGAATCAGGTCTTTAGCTTTCCTAGAAAAAGGTAGAGGCAAGAATTGTACAGTAACACTTGATCTCCAACCTACATATATTTCCTTTTCATGCGGCCATCATGCCATATCGTCATGTGTTCTTTGTAAATGAGTACATTTTCACATGCAATCGGGTGTAACTTTTCAAGTTCCTATAGTTGAAGACGGGTTTCCTTAGTTGCGTTGCTTGAAGGACCATTGGGATTTGTGCTCAAGCTCCACTAGTGATAAGACTTTTCATAAATCAGATAGAAAGGTGTAGTGTCTAATGGAGTCATGTATGCATTCCTATAAGACCAAAGAGCGTCATTCAACTTGTGGGCCCAATAATGCCTTGTCTTAGCAACTGTATTTTCAAAAATGGATTTTATTTGGCAATTAGAAACCTACACATGTCCACTCATCTGAGGATGATAAGGAATGAACACTCAATGGGAAACACCATATCTATGAAGGAGAATTGTAGGGATCCACTTGAGGAAGTATGATCCTCCTTCAGAAATGACGATGCGTGGAACTCCAAAGAGTGGGAAGATAATGCCCTTGAACATATTTATGAATGTCTTGGAATCACAAGAAATGGTGGATATGACTTCAAACTAGTTAGAAACATAGTCAAAAGTGACAATTATGTAAGAGAAGCCATCAAAAGAGGGGAATGGTCCCATATAGTCCACAACCCATACGTCAAAAATTTCCACTTCTTGCCAACGATTGAGGGACATTTCTTCCCTCTTAGAAATATTGCCTGATCTTTGGAATTGATCGCATGATTTGACAATGTTATTCACATATTTGAAGGTATAAGGCCAGAAAACCCCATATTGAAGGACTTTGAATGCAGTCCTCTTAGAGCTCATGTGGCCCCCAGTGGGCCCAAGTGACATTGCTAAAAAATGAGAGGAGATTCTTCTTCATATATACATTGGCGATAGAGTCCATCTGAGCCAAGCCGAAACATGTAAGGTTCTTCCCAATAGTAGTGACGAATGTTTGACATGACCTTCTTTCTTTCATTTCAATGCAATTAGGATGAAGGAATCCTACAGTTGAGTAATTAACAAGATCTATGTACCACAGTGTGAATGTAGATGCCTTCAACAAGTAATCACTTGTAAGGAGTCATTAATGGGTATTATGTCAGAGTCTTGAATATGCAATCAGCTAAGGTGATCAGAAACTACAATTTATGTACCGTTCTTGTATTTGATTTTAGTATCAAACTCTTGTAACAATAAGATCCACCTTATCAATCTAGGATCCACGTCTTTCTTTAACATTAAATACATTATAACTACATGATTAGTGTAGATTATCACATGTGAGCCTATTAGATAGGATCGATATTTGTCGAAGGAGAAGATGATGGCAAGAAGCTCCTTTTTTATTGTTGCATAACTATTTTGTGTGTCATATATCATCTTGATGGTGTAGTAGATGACATGATGCTTTTATTCGATCTCCCCAAGTACTGCATCTACAACATAATCACAGGCATAGATGTTGAGGATCTTCAAGCATTTAGAGTCAAAGTTAAAGTTCACATCCTTCTAAACAAGGTTTCTTAGAGGCTTGGTGATCTTGCAAAAGTTACAAATAAATGTCTTGTAGTACCCGACATGTCTTAGGAATGTCCAAACTTCCTTGACGGTGGTTGGAGGTGATAGATTGGAAACTACTTTGATCTTCACTTTATCAACTTCAATGCCTATGGAGCTGAGACAATGTCATAGAACAATTCCTCCTTAACCATGAAGTGGCATTTTCCCAATTAAGCACCAAATGTGCTTCTCTACTATGTTCTAAGACCAGGAAAAGGGGATGCAGACATAATTTTGACGAATCTCCATAGACTGAAAAGTCATCCATGAAGATCTTCACTATGGTTTCAGTAAGGCCAAAGAAGATGATAGACATGTAATGCTAGAAAGTGGTTGTTGCATTGCATTATCTGAAGGACATCCGGTGGAAAGCATACTACAAAAGGGACACATGAATGTCATGTTATCTTGATCAATGGGATGGATGGGTATCTTATAGAAACTAGAATATCCTTCTAAGTATTAGAAGAACTCCTGGTGTGCAAGCCTCTCTAGGACCTGGTCAAGAAAAAGGAATGGAAAGTGATCCTTCCTAGTAGAATTGTTGATCTTACAATAGTCTATGCACATATGCCGCCTGGTCACAGTACGAGTGGGTATAAGCTCATTTTTTCTCATTCAGGACAACAGTAGTGCCACCCTTCTTTGGAACCACCTATACAAGACTTACACAGGGTGAATTAGAAATGGGATAGACAATCCTAGAAAGAAACAACTTTGTTACCTCCTTGTGAACATCCTCCTTCAATATTGGATTTAGCTTATGTTGAGTTTTGATGAATGGCTTGTAGTTGTTGACCATATTGACTATGTGCATGTAGAGGGCTTAACTTAGCCATGTTAAGTTAGTCATTTAGTAGCCTAATGCTTTTTTCCTCTTCCTTAGTCTGATCAAAAAATTTCCTTCATGGGTTGTTATGAGATATGCATTGATGACGACTAGGAAGACCTTCTTCTCATCTAGGAAAACATATTTGAGCCCCTCAGGTAGAGGCTTCATCTTTTGAAGAGTAGGCTCTTTGTCTTCTTCTTCTTCAATGATGGAGGCATATTTGAGATCTTTAAACTCAATCTCGGGATCTTTGGCAAGATAGTTTAGGAGAAAGAGAATTTTCTCCAGCGTCTTCAGAAGTAGGGTCCTCTTGTTGTAGTTGTGCCATTTTATCAACACAATCAAACAAATAGCATTGCTCCTGAAAGGAGGGACCCTTGAGGCTCTGAAAGATTCTGAAGTCAATAGTATCTATTTTGAGCCTTAGTATCAAGATTCCTACTTCAACATCAACAAGTGCATGATCATTTTCTATGAAGGGACGACTATATATAAGAGGGTAGCATTGGTCTTCCTTGATATCCATGATGACAAAGTCACATGGGCAATATGACTTGGGATCTACCCGAACAAGGTTATCTTCTACGATACCCATGGGGTAGTCATAAAAAAGTCAAAAACTTGAATCCCAATGTCAGTAGGAAGGATGTCTATAGTTAAGCCTAGTCATTTACACAAGCTATAGGCATGATAGAAATGTTCACCACAAGATCGTCTAGACCCTTCTAGCATTATGTGTCTCCAACAAAAAAATAGATGCCAAAAGATATAAGATCTTTTAATTTCTTTGGCATCATGCTTAGGATGATATCCTATGTCATTAATGCTAGATACATAGTCTCAACCTCCTGTATTAAGTACTTCTAAGTGAGGAGGGTCTTTAAGAACTTGGTCGATTAAGGAATTTTTGTAAGAGCATCAAAGAAGGGGATGTCAACATGTTGTTTCTTCATTACTTTCTTCAATTTTATGAATCTTGTGTGTAGACATGTCTGAGCTAGATGACTTTCTAAGGGAACCCGAGGTTCATAGGCAGGTAGCACAGGCATGGGAGGAGAGGTTAGTGCAACTTCTGGTGCTATTTTAGGATTGGGCATGCTATTTTCCGCTAGAGGTTCAACAATTGATTCTACTGGTATGGCTACTGGTATATCCATTGGAGTGACTCCTTGTGATAACCTAGATTTTTGAGTTTTAATAACTATACAATATTTGAGAGATAAGCATTCAATGTATAGGACAAATATCAAAATTGAGGAATTGGTAATACAATCATGGATTCCTTCACCCAAATTAGGTGTTTTGAGATACGATAGATGGCTATGATGCCTAATTGAATTCAATTGTGAATTAATACCCTTACTAATTGATTAAGCTCTCATGAGACCAATCATTCATTTAGTGATTCAGTGAGTAGTTAACTAATTGCTTTTGAGGAATTATGTACATATGAAGTCAAGAGGTCAATTCGTAGACATGGCGAAATCAAGTGACAAATTGACAAGCCTTGAGTTATTTTAGGATCATAATAAGTGTTGTTGGACTTGTTAGAACAATGTTTCATAGTTGCCTATTTTGAATTCAAGGCATATACATCTATTTTGTATGGTTGTTTGAATAATTAATTTTCATGATCAAATAATGGAGTTGTGTCTCAAACACTTCTAGGCGTTGCTTTAGGTTATCATCAACATATAACTAAAATACTAGAATTTTTGGAGTTTTCTAGAAACAGATGTATCTTTTTGAATAGGAGGACATTATAGATATAAATGTGATCAAATAATGTTCTTTTAGCTATTAGTACTTAGATCCGTGGCATATTAATGTCACACTGCCTCTTACAGCATCGAGAGCCACTGATAGAGGGAACGGGTCATCCCTAACCTCCGTAAATGGAGGAACAGAAACCAGTCTAGGTGTAATCTGGATCTGATGAAGGTGAGACAATCATGAGATTTTTGCTCGCAGTTAATCTGAACCCAGAAACCCCTCACACGGCGCCGAAGACCCAAGTCTGTAGAACACTAGTGGGATGATCCTTAGAATTCCCTCACATACGATTTCCGGCCCCAGGGGAAATGCCCGAAATCCTACATCCTTACTCCATCGCGCTTGGGGGTAAGCACTGGCATCTGGATTGAGGCACCCCTACAGCTCCCAGCTCCATTCTTGCTAGCATCCCCTTTGTAGAAGACCATGCGCTCCTCCACGATACAATAGATGACTATGGGGACTGGTGGAGGTTGTAGGTGTGATGCTTCCTCCCTACGGCGACATGGACCCAACCTTCACCTGAACATGAAGGGTTTCTCACCCCGCCCCCCCCCATATATCCAGGGAGCTTTGCAGCTCATGGGTTGCCGGCCAGATCACCTCTACCAAGAAGAATGAGCGAGGTGGGTCCAGGGCAACGTCGGAGTGACTCCCAGACACGATGACTCTCACGCACATGGAGATCGGAGGGCACAAATCTTCAGATCCTATATCTACCTTGATCCCTCGCTGATTTCACACTGGATCTCATCCCTTACGCTGGCGCTAGATCGGCTGAGCTAGACGATCTCAAGATCCTCCACCTTGCGAGAGGTTATGCATCATCGAGAAGCTGAAGAGGGACGACGACCTTCCCTGTTTGCCAGAATCCCGGAGCCCCTAAACCTCTCTTTCACGATAGTAGAGGCTTGGGATCATCTATGCGAAGAAGACCACCGTCGGACGGAGAACGTGAGAGAGGGAGAAATAGAATAAGACCGGGCGGCTTAATGTTAATTCATCTGGCCCAACAAGTGCCAAGCCAGGGACTATCCGGTCTAAGCTGGACCAATCTGCTGAGTCGTACCCCACCTGATGCCCATCGTGCTCCACTCATAGACAGCCATCTCAGGCAGTGGGACCCACAACTCAAGGTAACTCCTTTTAGAATTCTCAAAAATATACCAGATCTTAGAAAATGTCTTATAAATAGCTCCCTTGGCCAATAAATTCACCAAAAATATCACTGGATTCGGAAAAATGTCTACTTTTATATGAAATTTCTAGATCAGACTTTTAATGCAGTTTTGTGATGCTTTTTAATTTAGGACCAGATGTTCCAATTTAAGATATTTAACATGGTATAATTAGCAAATGATGGAAATAAAATCTGATAAAAATACTACTGAGCTCTAGTATCACTTGGAAACTTAATATTGACTCGGATCTGATTATAATTTTGAAATGTTAGGTATTTTCTAATTGATGCATATTTATATGCTTCAAAACTCATATTAATTATAAAAAATATTGCAATCATTAGAAAAATATGAAATTTTGCACCAGACCTCTAAAATGACCTCCCGATCAGTATAAAAAATTCCACACACTAGTTTAGGTCAGTTTGAACCTAGGTTTGACCTAAACCCTAAATTGAACCTAAATACCATTAATTATGGTGAACCATCTATTAATGATTATTAATTATTATTATTCAGGTCATGGACAAAGTTCTAGATGATCATGGATGTATAATGAATCTCTGAACTCAGGTACGTGGGATTTATTAAGTATAAGACTAGTTTTCTGGTTGCATATGATATGTGATATCTTGAATGCTCGTATTTGGATATGATTGCTTGGTTGAACTATTATGAGTTATACTTCGCCAAATCAAATAGAACATAAATGAGTATGATGGGTTGTAGCTACTAGAGCACATAGCCTGGTGTGGATGTATGTTGTCTAACATGGATGTATGATTCCTTGGCCCATGTTAGATGTATGATGATACTATATTGCTCACACTAGATGTAAGTCAAGTGCAAGTATGAGTAGTACAATTGCATCAAAGTGAAAGCAATAAAAGGAATGTTTACCTGATTATCGCTTTAAATAATGTTTTCTTTTACTCTTTCTTTCTCAAGTCATTTCAATTATGCAAACATATCAGTATGTATCTTTCTACCCACGTACACAACACCTTGTGTGTTGATTCGTTGTTTCACGTATGTTTTAGGTTCAGAGATAGCGTGGGATAAAAGATGTGAAGTGAGCACTGTTCAGGTTGTACCTATTGTGTAGATCCTAGTTTAGCATACATGTTCTTAGATTGTAGAATTTTCATTCAATATGTAATTGTAAACCATTGTGTAATAATTCATGTTGTAATATAAATATGTTGAATGTTGAGAATGTTATGGTTGTATGTTCATGTATGCGTATTATGCTTCCGCATCGCTCTCTGGTATGATTAGATGATGTCTTCAGATTCTGACATCTCATTCCCAATAGGGTTTGGAGAAGCCAAAATCTGGGAACGTCACAGTTGGTATCAGAGCATGAACAATAGCTACACCTAGCAATTGCTCACCATGAAACATAAAACTAAACTTCAACTTTCACTTAAAATCCTAGAAACTTAGTAAGTTGTTCTATAGGAATAAGGTTTGACTTAGCCTCTAAGTTAGAACCTAGATGTTTGAGAACTAGGTTTAGACAAGTGTCTGAAACCCTTTCCATATAGAGCTCATATGTATTGGGTAGCTACACTAGTCTACACCTTGTTCTCACCATTTCACTAGGTGACATGGCACTAGACTATCTACTGTGTGTGGGACACTCGTTTTGCTGATTTGGTTTTGTTTTCCAATCGGCTCGAGCCTCGATAGTTTTCTCTGCCGTCTGCCTTCTCGGAGAAAAACTCTATAATATTTTATTACCTATATGTAAATATAAAAATGTGTCCCTCACACTGGAGAGTAGTTAGTGTTCATGCAATCTAAGTGAAAGGGAGTGACATCAGTCTAGAAGAGAGACTAGATCTAGATTAGATGTCTAGAGCCTCATAAGGTTATGTGATAGATAGATAGACAAAGGAAAAATGAAGGAAATAAGTATATAGAATCTTAATTAAGTTTGATCTCTGATGGTATAAGTTTCCTTATAAAGGTTTAAATTGTATATTAGTTAAATCCAATTTTGGAGAATTTAAGCAAAATCTTGATGATGAAAGTACATTCCCTTTTTCCTACTTAAGATAAGCTAAGTTAAGATAGAGATGAGTGTGCATGAGCCTCAAGCTCTTATACAAGGAGGATATCTAGTGGTAGGATGAGATATGTGGTGAACTCTAGAGAGAGTAAGACCCACAGTGAGAAGGTCATAGGACCTAGCCTCTAATATATGAGATATGTGTTAAAAAATGTCCTACACTAGATTACTCTTGAGTGTTGAGTTGAGTCCTTATGCATGATTCAAAGCTATATGTGAGAATTGGGTAAAAGAAAAGGATGGGTAGATGACCCATATGATAAAGTCAATCCTTTGGCTGAGTTAGGTCCTAGCTAGGGTGACATATTTTGTAAATCTCATCAGTAGTTGCAAGTGAGGTAATATATGAACCCTAGTTATGAGAGTATGATGCTCTATGCAAAAGATACTCAACATACATGTTCTCCCTTCTTCTTCTCCTTCTTAATATACGATGATAGAAACCTCACTTGAGCTATATAGATGATTTATATATGAGGAGTCACTCGTATAAGCTTGGCCTATTATGTATCCCCCCTCTATATCATACATGTAGTACCCAAGATTGAGATCATTATATGTTTGACAATAAAATATTCTCTTTCCCTTCATATGAAACATGAAAGATACGATGTTGAGATCATGGGATAAACTTAGTATATTCTCTTTTTCCCTTCACATAATACATGCAAGACATAAAAAGTTGAACTCACGAACTTGATATAAAGATATTTTTGGATCATAGGATATATGATCAGAAATATAGTTGTAACTTTGATCCTTCTCAATGTATGCTTCTAACTTGAGTATGAATATCAAACCATAGGGTGAAACCCTAATAGTCAAACATTTTACGTAAGCCCTTCTTAAGTAGAAAAAAAATCTGATATCAAGGGGGGAAGATAAATCTCCTCTAATGCTAAAATCATTGTAAGATGTTAATGATGTTAGATTTGAATGATATGAATACCATGGCATATAAACGAATTCCTCATGAACATTAAAAGTATGAACAAAACATGTACCCTTAGAGATGAAGTAACCCTAAGATGTCATAATGTCATGTTACAGATAAGACATTAAGTGATGCTTCCACATATATAAGGTGGGGTGGACACACCCAAGAATCTCTAGACCCTAAGCTGACAACTTAGAGTGCATGCAACTATGGTGGTCTTAGAACCTAAGCAATAATGATGTATGTGAAGTTGAACTCCTAAATAGCTTCTTATGGATGAGATTAGTTGAATTTCGAGGACGAAATTCCAAATAAGGTGGGGTGAATGTGATAACCTAGATTTTTGAGTTTTAATAACTAATACAATATTTGAGAGATAAGCATTCAATGTATAGGACAAATATCAAAATTGAGGAATTGGTAATACAATCATGGATTCCTTCACCCAAATTAGGTGTTTTGAGATACGATAGATGGCTATGATGCCTAATTGAATTCAATTGTGAATTAATACCCTTACTAATTGATTAAGCTCTCATGAGACCAATCATTCATTTAGTGATTCAGTGAGTAGTTAACTAATTGCTTTTGAGGAATTATGTACATATGAAGTCAAGAGGTCAATTCGTAGACATGGCGAAATCAAGTGACAAATTGGCAAGCCTTGAGTTAATTTAGGATCATAATAAGTGTTGTTGGACTTGTTAGAACAATGTTTCATAGTTGCCTATTTTAAATTCAAGGCATATACATCTATTTTGTATGGTTGTTTGAATAATTAATTTCCATGATCAAATAATGGAGTTGTGTCTCAAACATTTCTAGGAGTTGCTTTAGGTTATCATCAACCTATAACTAAAATATTAGAATTTTTGGAGTTTTCTAGAAACAGATGTATCTTTTTGAATAGGAGGACATTATAGATATAAATGTGATCAAATAATGTTCTTTTAGCTATTAGTACTTAGATTTGTGGCATATTAATGTCACGCTGCCTCTTACAGCATCGAGAGCCACTGATAGAGGGAACGGGTCATCCCTAACCTCCGTAAATGGAGGAAAAGAAACCAGTCTAGGTGTAATCTGGATCCGATGAAGGTGGGACAATCACCAGATTTTTGCTCGCAATTAATCTGAACCCAGAAACCCCTCACACGGCGCCGAAGACCCAAGTCTGTAGAACACTAGTGGGATGATCCTTAGAATTCCCTCACATACGATTTCCGGCCCCAGGGGAAATGCCCGAAATCCCACATCCTTACTCCATCGCGCTTGGGGGTAAGCACTGGCATCTGGATTGAGGAACCCCTACAGCTCCCAGCTCCATTCTTGCTAGCATCCCCTTTGTAGAAGACCCTGCGCTCCTCCACGATACAATAGATGACTATGGGGACTGGTGGAGGTTGTAGGTGTGATGCTTCCTCCCTACAGCGACATGGACCCAACCTTCACCTGAACATGAAGGGTTTCTCACCCCGCCCCCCCCCAGATATCCAGGGAGCTTTGCAGCTCATGGGTTGCCAGCCAGATCACCTCTACCAAGAAGCAGGAGCGAGGTGGGTCCAAGGCAACGTCAGAGTGACTCCCAGACACGATGACTCTCACGCACATGGAGATCGGAGGGCACAAATCTTCAGATCCTATATCTACCTTGATCCCTCGCCGATTTCACACTGGATCTCATCCCTTACGCTGGCGCTAGATCGGCTGAGCTAGACGATCTCAAGATCCTCCACCTTGCGAGAGGTTATGCATCATCGAGAAGCTGAAGAGGGACGACGACCTTCCCTGTTTGCCAGAATCCTAGAGCCCCTGAACCTCTCTTTCACGACAGTAGAGGCTTGGGATCATCTCTGCGAAGAAGACCACCTTCGGACGGAGAACGCGAGAGAGGGCGAAATAGAATAAGACCAGGCGACTTAATGTTAATTCATCTGGCCCAACAAGTGCCAAGCCAGGGACTATCCGGTCTAAGCTAGACCAATCTGCTGAGTCGTACCCCACCTGATTCCCATCGTGCTCCACTCACAGACTGCCATCTCAGGCAGTGGGACCCACAACTCAAGGTAACTCCTTTTAGAATTCTCAAAAATATACCAGATCTTAGAAAATGTCTTATAAATAGCTCCCTTGGCCAATAAATTCACCAAAAATATCACTGGATTCGGAAAAATGTCTACTTTTATATGAAATTTCTAGATCAGACTTTTAATGCAGTTTTGTGATGCTTTTTAATTTAGGACCAGATGTTCCAATTTAAGATATTTAACATGGTATAATTAGAAAATGATGGAAATAAAATCTGATAAAAATACTACTGAGCCCTAGTATCACTTGGAAACTTAATATTGACTCGGATCTGATTATAATTTTGAAATGTTAGGTATTTTCCAATTGATGCATATTTATATGCTTCAAAACTCATATTAATTATAAAAAATATTGCAATCATTAGAAAAATATGAAATTTTGCACCAGACCTCTAAAATGACCTCCCGGTCAGTATAAAAAATTCCACACACTAGTTTAGGTCAGTTTGAACCTAGGTTTGACCTAAACCCTAAATTGGACCTAAATACCATTAATTATGGTGAACCATCTATTAATGATTATTAATTATTATTATTCAGGTCATGGACAAAGTTCTAGATGATCATGGATGTATAATGAATCTCTGAACTCAGGTACGTGGGATTTATTAAGTATAAGACTAGTTTTCTAGTTGCATATGATATGTGATATCTTGAATGCTCGTATTTGGATATGATTGCTTGGTGGAACTATTATGAGTTATACTTCGCGAAATCAAATAGAACATAAATGAGTATGATGCGTTGTAGCTACTAGAGCACATAGCCTGGTGTGGATGTATGTTTCCTAACATGGATGTATGATTCCTTGGCCCATGTTAGATGTATGATGATACTATATTGCCCACACTAGATGTAAGTCAAGTGCAAGTATGAGTAGTACAACCGCATCAAAGTGAAAGCAATAAAAGGAATGTTTACCTGATTATCGCTTTAAATAATGTTTTCTTTTACTCTTTCTTTCTCAAGTCATTTCAATTATGCAAACATATTAGTATGTATCTTTCTACCCACGTACACAACACCTTGTGTGTTGATTCGTTGTTTCACGTATGTTTTAGGTTCAGAGATAGCGTGGGATAAAAGATGTGAAGTGAGCACTGTTCAGGTTGTACCTATTGTGTAGATCCTAGTTTAGCATACATGTTCTTAGATTGTAGAATTTTCATTCAATATGTAATTGTAAACCATTGTGTAATAATTCATGTTGTAATATAAATATGTTGAATGTTGAGAATGTTATGGTTGTATGTTCATGTACGTGTATTATGCTTCCGCATCGCTCTCTGGTATGATTAGATGATGTCTTCAGATTCTGACATCTCATTCCCAATAGGGTTTGGAGAAGCCAAAATCTGGGGATGTCACACTCCTTCTTCTTTGTCATCTACAAGAATCAACCTATTATTGTTGATGAATCCAGTTGGAGGTTCTGAAAGCACACATCTATAATGTGTGGTAACAACCTTTAGTTGCTTTGTTTGATGCTTGGGGTTGTTCTCAAGTTGACCAGCAAAGGAGCCTGTGGGAGGCCTTATTACAATTATAATCAGAGCAACATGGGTTTCTAACGATTTAATGTAGGCTTGTTGCTTGTTTGTTTTCTTCTTGTTGTTCTTGTTGGTCTTTTAACATCCTCTCAATTACTTCCAAGCTAATTTGATCATTGGTGGCTGGCAAGTTCTGTTGGCTTCCTTGACCCAGAAGGAGTTGTCCTTACTAATTGTAGGGATGTTGTCATGCATTGCAATTGTTGTCTTGGTTGAATTTATTATGGTTCAACCATGATTATATTTATTTTGGATATAATTTTGTTGTTGTTGGGAATCAGTAGGACCCCAAACTTGGTTTTGGTTGGATATGTGTTGGAGCTCTTGGACATTAGCTTCTCCATCTAGATTTCCATATTGGGAGCCATGATGGTTTCTTGTCCGGTTGGGGTTGTAGTACCCCTGTCCTAGAATGTAGTTGACAACATTAACTTCTTCAATGACTGGAATGTGTTAAACTGAGGTTGGATCATGTTCATAGTGGCCTGGTAGAGATGTTTACACTCTACACTTGTGTGTCCTTATGTAATACTGACTTGGAAGACTTTTAAGGCTACCTTAGGTTGGGAGGAGGATTGACACTTTGCCCCTTGTTCAGAATGACATACTCAAGGTCTTCTATCTTGAGGGTGAGCATCCTTAGGGAGCTAGAAATTGCCTTTAATTCAAATTTATCTTCTTCTATTTCCACCTTGAGGATGCCTCCCTTGCAGGATGAGCCCTAATTGTCTTGGTTCTCTGCTCCCCTATTGATGACCTTCCAGGCATCGTTAAATCTTTGTCGCATGAAGTCTCCACTAGAGGCAACATCGTGGAACCTATTGATATCATCATCAACTCCTCTATAGAAATGTTTGAGAAGTTGTGAAGGAGGGATGCCATGATGAGGGCATTTTCACAACAACTCCTTGAACTTCTCCCAAGCTTCGAAGAGAGTCTTTGATGGAACTTTCTTGAACCCAGTGATTTCCCCTCTGATCTGATAAGTGAGTGAGGCTGGAAAGAACTTCCAAAGGAACTAGTGCAAAAAGTTCCTCCCAAGTTGTGAGGTTACAGTCATCTAGGGAGTTGTACCATACCCTAGATTTGTCAATGAGGGAGTAATAGAATAATCTCAGCTTCATCACCACTTCTCTCACGTCATCTTGTTTACTCAGTCCACAGAGGTCTATGAACTTCTACAAATGTTTATGGGGATCTTCTCTGATGCGTCCTGCAAAAATATTGTTTTGCATCATTGTCACCCAACTGGTCTTGATCTCAAAGTTCTGTGCTTAGATGGTAGATTGGACAATGGGGTTGTGTAACTATGCTACCTTTGGGATAGAGATCTTTTTTAGTTCTCTCTGTCGCTTTGCTTCTGTGATAGCTTGTTGCACATCTTGTACAACAGCTCTAGCTTCGACCATGAGATTATCCCTTTGTGCATTTAGGTATGTTTGCACCATATGGATGACCTCCTCATTATTCATCTTTCCTCTTTGTTCATGACGGTTCATACAATATGTACTTTCGGTCTCTGGGTCAATGGGTACAATGGAATCAATGCTAGAGGAGCATCTCATGCACAATAACTCTTAGCTTAAAAATGAGAGATACCAAATTTAGATGGATTGAAGATAATTTTGATTTAGGATGATATGAAATATTATCAAATGAAAAGGAATATTCCTAATTATTCCAAGTGAGTTACAAAGATAAAAAAATTTCATTGTCAACAACGCCTAAATTTTATGTGGGTTTATCACACTACAAATTCATTAGGAATGTAATTCCTAGAGTTCACCAAAACAAATGTGCAATAATGCCACCGACAAGAGGATGAATCTTATTGCAGTATAGTTGATGATTGAATACCAAAGGATGACACTTTTAAGAATTATCTGATCAAAATAACTTGTCAAGAACTTGTATTTATCACAAGATTTTTTTTTGTTTAACTAAGGTTGCAAGAAAGAAAAGAGCTAGATTAAGGTTCTAGTTATCAGTGGATGGAAGCACTGGGGTGGAACTGAGCTTCACCGCCACTATCTAAATCTATGCATTTATTCAAATCCAAACAAGCATGAAGATATAGTTAGAGTTATGCAAGTTTCCCTTTTCGGTGTAAGAAACTTGCATGAGTAGATATCCTTGTGAGATTAATGCCTCATTTTTTATAGATCCTATATGCACTACTCCACAAACTTCTCATCAGTCATTTTCATCAGGGAATCAACTAAAGCTAATCAGTATTGAAATCTTAAGTGTTGAAGTTCTCACAGGATAAGAGTATAATAAATCACCTAAAGTAGGTGATCATTCCACAAAACATGCGATAAACAATTAGCTTTGAATTAAATGACTTCATACAAGCATTGGAATATGAATGAAATTGCAAGAAATAGGTAGTGGGGCTAATCCCCACAACCCACTGAAAGGACAACTCCTTTGATATGGTGAGATTAATATCGAGAGTAGAGGAAAGAGACACAATCATGGTCATGACTTTAGAATATATAGCTCGGTGTGGTGTGTGATGGAAACTTCCTTCCTTCTCTCTTCTAGGAACTAACCATAACTTGTAGTTGAAGTAGGTGTATAGACAACAACTCAGTGAAGGGATCGATCACCTAGAGAGGGACGTTGATGGCCTGGAGTTTTTGATATTTGATGGAGATGGCCAAGTCTACAAGTCGATGGCCTAGCTAGGTCGATAGAACTAGCTTTATAGATAGATCTAGACTTCACCCTGACTACGCATCATCCTTATGGCATATTTGTCTACAAAATTTGAAATGAGTTGGAGTGTTGCACTGGGGGCCTATTTATAGGGTCATGGTTGTCAACCACTTGTGCCTTCCATCAACCTTCAGCAACTCCAGGTCATCGACCTCCCTCTCTAGGTAATCGATCTCTTCACAGAGTTTTTGTTTATCCATTTACTTTGACTACAAGTCATGGTTAGTTCCTAAAAGAGAGAAAACAAAGGAAGTTGTCATCACACACCTAGTCAGTCTACATCTTCTACAGTCATGACCATGAATGTATCCCTTTCCTCTACTCATAATATTAATCTCACCATTTCTAGGGAGTAGTCATTTTAATGGAGTATGGGGAATCACATTTTTTGTAGATTGGTCACCCACTTTACGTAATCTAGTATCATCTTATGTTGTGAGAACCTCAACATTTAAGATTTGAATATTGATTAGCTTTGGTTGATGCCCTAATGAGAAATTCTGATGGGAAGTCTCCAGAGTAGTAGATATAGGATCTGTAAGTATGAGACATTGAGCTTACAGGGATATCTACTTATGCAAGTTTCTTATGTTGAAAGGGGAAACTTGCATAACTACAATCATATCATCATTCTTGTTTGGATATGAATGCGGTGAAACCTAGTTCCACCCTAGTTTCCACCCATTGAGAACAAGAACCTTAATCTAGCTCTTTTCATTCTTACAATCTTAGCTAAACAAACCAATCTCAAATCTTGTGATAAATACTAATTCTTGATAAGTTGTTTTGATCAGATAATTGTTAAAAACATTGACCTTTGGGATTTTATCCTCAACTGTACTGCAATAAGATTCATCTGCGTGTGGGTGGCATTATTGCATGTTCATTTTGGTAAATTCTAGCAATTCCATTCCTAGTGAATTTGTAGTGGGATAAAATCCACATTAAATTTTGCCACCATTGTCACAGACAACGAAATTTTCTAATCATTGTAATTCACTTTCATTAGTTAGGAATTTTCTTTTTCGTTTGATATGATTGCATATCATCTTTAATCAAAATTATCTTCAAACCATCTGAAGTTGGTATCTCTCATTTTTAAGGTGACAATTCTTGTATATGAGACACTCCTCTACTATCAATTCCATTGCACCCATTGACCCTGAGATCGCAAGGATATATCACAGACTCCTTCGTGAACAAAGAGCCAAAAGGAATGATGAGGAGGTCAACCGTAGGGTGCAATAAGCCCTAAATGCATAAAGGGAGAGGCTCATGGATGAAGCTAGAGCCACTGTACATGATGAGTGACAAGCATCCACAGAAACATAGTGACATAAAGAACTATGAGAGTTCTCCATCCAAAGGCTATAGATATATGAAACCCCATTTTCCAACCTTCCATCCAAGTGCATAACTTCAAGATGAAGACCAATTAAGTGATGATGATGCAAAATAATAGGTTTGCAAAATGTGTCACAGAAGACCCTCACAAATATTTGTATATGTTCATAGACATCTATGGAGTGAGTAAACAAGTTAGAATTATAGAAGAGGTGATGAATCTGAGATTATTCCATTACTCCCTCACAGATAAAGGTAGTGTATGGTAGAACTCCCTAGATGACTACATCATCACAACTTGGGAGGAAATTCAAAACTAGTTCCTTGAGAAGTTCTTTCCACTCTCACTCACTTATCAGACCAGATAAGAAATCATTGGGTTCAAGAAAGATCCATCTGAGACTCTCTTCAAAGCCTAGGAGAAGTTCATGGAGTTGCTATGAAAAGCCCTCATCTTGGCATCCCTCCTTCACAACTTTTCAAACATTTCTATAGGGGAACTATGTTAATATCAAAAGGTTTCTCAATGCCACCTTGGGTGGATACTTCATGCAACAATTCTTTAAATATTCTAAGAAGGTCATCAGTTGAGGAGATGGGAACAAGCCAATTGGGGTTCATCCCGCAAGGGAAGCATCCTCAAGGTGGAAATGGAAGAAGATAAATGTAAACTAAAGATAAAAGTTGATCGCTCTTTTTCATGAGTCAAAAGTGAACACTTTTTTCCTAGTCAAAGATATCATACTTTAAATTTATACACAACTATAAGAGACACCCACAACTAAATACAAAGTCTATTGTAGTAGTGTGGGGTCGAAGGCAGGTACAAGGAGAATATTAGAGTAAAAACAAAGTAGTCTTAGCTTAGTTTAGTCAAATCAAATAACTAAATTTGATGTCCTACTTAAGAAACGAATTTATCTAATCTAGCAATAAATTTAACTTAGGGAAAACCAAAGAAAAGAAATCAAGATAATTTGTGAAAAGATGATAAAAGGGGACTTGGATTGGGTTTCACCAATCAGACCAGCCACAACCATGTAAAACCTTCACTCTTAATTTATATATATTCTTAACTTGTTTCATAAATAGACATAGAAGATATCTACTCCTTCCTTCTCTCAACATCAAAGTACATTTTTATCTAGAGGTATCTCTCTCTGAAGACAATAACCAAAAGACCAAGAAAAACCGTATGACTTTTGTTATAATAACCCCTTATTATAGTGTCACATTACTAACCTATGCTCTAGATCTTATTGAAATATTTTTATCAAATAAAATTCATATCAAACCCTAAAAGAGGGTAGCTAATTATCAAGTGACTCAGTAAAATAAGAGTATACAAAAAAAATTGTAAGAACATTTGTCATAAAATAGAAGAACGAACAATTACATGGTTGGGAGGGCCTGACAGCTGCTCCCAACTCAAGCTATTGAATTTAGACACAAATGGCACATAAAATAAACATATTGCAACTTGAATAAGTCATGATAAATAAAAGAAAAGAAACATGTCAATACAAAGGTAGATCGAGTGATTTATCTACCACTCTTTTGACTTGATCAACAAAAGGTTGATGGATAGATGTTGATAGTCAGTGGTCGATGGCTCTACTCCTTTTGATATAAACTTGATGCAACAAGGTATGTCAACCTATTGATGGAAGTGGATTGAGCCACCAAACAAGTGGTCAATCGATCTAGACTGATCGATAGCTCTCGTCCTTGGTCTATGAATGTGGCAGCAACCTTTTGCCTTGTTGACTTTGAGATTCCAAGATCAATTGAGTTGACACCTTCAGAGCCTATTCATAGAATTTGACATGAGTTTTTTTAATATATGATTGGTCCATATGGAATTGACATTTTGTCTTCTTACTATCGATCTTGATGGTTGATGTAGTGATTCCTCTACAAATCTGTATTGGTATTCAGAAGTGTCGATCTTTAGGGTCGACGGGATAGTCGACATATGATCCATCAATGAGGATATCGAGTGCTTCCTCATTGATGGGGTTGTCGATGAGAGTTCGATGGTTTGGAAACAATGGGGAATCTATTGATGTAAACATTGATGAGATGAAGTGTCAATGAGGGCTCATTAGGTTACTATAAAGGCATGAGCTTGTCGACCCTCCTGTTTGATAGGTTGGAGCTGATGGGGTTGTCGATGAGATTTCGACAGGGCATAATCAATTCTTTTTGAGGAAAATTTAAACTGTCGACTTATTTGATCGATGAACGGTGGAAATCTATTGTGCTTGACTGATCAAAATAGAGTGTTGATGGTTACCCATCGATCTTGCCATTTTTACAATGAATTCCTTCAAATATCAACAAAACATATTAAAAACTTGGTATTTGATAGGCTAGGAGTAAAAATGAACAAGACTATACATCTAAACATTAATTTTAATTATTTTAACTATGAAATGTACAACAAAACTATTGTTGTCAACTCCCCTAGACATAGAATTTATCTTTTCCTCAAGCTCGTAGAATAATTATGTAAGCAAGCAAGCAATTAGAATCTAGGATTTACTAAAATATAACTTTATACCAACCTATTATCAAAACATTCACTTTTTCATAAAATGCCCAAACTCATCAAGGACATAATTAGCCAAAAGATTCTTCCTTTTTTTGTTTCTTAATTTTTTTAGTCATAATCTTATCTCTGACATATATCTTGCATTTCATAGTAGCTTCACTCTCGTCATAGTATTGTATGTGGGAGAAATAGGTAGGAAAAAAGGGTTGTGGATATCCCTTCCTTCTTTTTGGGTCATTCAAGTACATGTCTATTAAAAGGGTAAGCGATCCATGTGTTCCAAACCAGTTGGTTTTAGAGAAGTGATTGTGATTTCTATGTATCACCGCCCCAGATTGCAATGCCTTTAATGAACACCATTGGAATAGAGGTTGTATTTTTTGGTGTTAGAGGCTAACAAAATCGACATATTTGAGTTCATGGGCACAACAATACACTATTTTAATAGCTTTTTAACATGACACAACTCTCTGATTCTTTTCAGTCCTCACTTGTTTTTGGATTTTGCACAAAAATAAACACAATCAGGAAAGATGTAGATCTTTCTTCTTTTGTGAGATTATATGCTTTTAAAAGAATATGATTTTTGTATTAACTGAATCTTTTTGACCAGAATCGTTCAATGACATCTTGAGGTTAAATTCAAAACACATGAAGAAGTGATGGTTTGCTAAGAGAAAAATATGGAAGCAATATCCATAAGGAGAAGATTCTTCATGTGTTATCATGTGATCAATTTGCAAAAAGATATAGTTTGAAAGCAAACTAGATTCTTTGTAGAGGGAGTTTTCCATCATATGTAGCTTCATAGCTTTATATAAGAAAGTTGTCAACAATTCAATGGAAATGAAAAAAAATTATGAAAACTTGTGAGCAAAAAAAGTTCCCTTAGATACTATTTAACTTATCTCATAGGATTACACCCCCCCAACTTACAAAACACACTATCCTCCAAGTGTGAAAAAGAATGAATAAAAATATAAACACATGAGATGTTCAACAGAATCGAATGTGGCCCATGTGGATTCAAGAAGCATCATAGCATTGTTGTCATGAAGACAATGACAGTTGTCATTGTGAGCTTCTTCTACTACAACGTGGATCACTCCAATGGTGTACATCCAATTAAAAGATGTAGAAACCGCAATTACTAGGAAGATGACATTGTTGAGGGATGTGATTACAGAATAGTAGAAGCTTCCATTTCTTTGGTTTATGAGAAGTATAACCACATACATGCTCAAGGATTAGTGGAATGTCTGCTTTAGCACAAACATTAGTGATTTGTTCATGATTGCTTCCAAATAGAACAAAATAGTTGGGGCCTTCAATGTCAAATGTGGTGTCAAAGCTATTATAAAATATGAATTCCCTCGCTTGAGTTAAAATAACCAACAAAGCCCAAAATGACTATCATGGAGTAAGGGTAATAAGATATATTGAGGAATGGATGTTTGTAGATGTTGAATGAGAAACACTTTTTCACTAGAGTCAGATCACTTGCATAAATCTTCTTCACGATCTGGAGCAACCATATTGACATCATTGATATTTTGACCAAAGAGCAACTCATAGGCCACCATGAGGCCATGAGATAACTATATCCTGGTTTGGACAATTTCAAGAAGGTCATCTCTCATAACTGGTAGGTTATCTTTACTAAATATAAAAGAATTTCCACCATCCCGAAAGCATTTCATAAGTGGCAAGAGTTGAGTGTATGATAGCTCACAATAGGAACTTCGACCAAAATTGTCAAAACTTGGCTCAATGGATGTGACATGGCCATATAGGGAAAATGGTTCAGGTTCATCTAGAAAGTTGAGTATGTCAGCATACTCTCTAGCCTTAGTAGAGGTTGTTACAATGATAGGAGGATTGATGGTCACCGATGATGGTCTCATTTGTCCTTCTTACACTTCTTCTCACTGTAAAATTGTACGAAAGGGTTCTTTGATAGGTCAAGGAATCAATGGGTAAAGATTCTATAAATTATCTAGAAGCTCTGGGTCCTAAAAGAAACACTGGTCATGGATGAATTCCATGGTGTAGCATCTACAAAGAGGGGAAAACCCATTGGGATCCAAACCAACAATAGAAATTTAGTGATTGAGAGCCTCCATAACTTAAAAGGATGATGAAAGAACTGTCCTCTTTATCTAAATTTTGCTGGTGGACAACAGGCTCGATCATATAATTAATCCAATTCAGATAATAATAAGAGACCTTGTGTATGACTTGTTGAATCCGGATAGGGATACGAGGAAGCTTGTCTATAGTAAGGTCTTTAAAATGCATCTCTATAATTTTAAGGTCAGCCACGCATGATAATAGAGTAATTTGGCACTTATCTTGATCAGAAATGCATAACAGCCATAAGCCTCTGATGGAAAAAGTAGAAGGATAACTCTTGTTTTCTTTAACTCAAATTTATCAAGAAGTGTCAAGATAACAGGAGCGTCCAGATGATTTTTGAATAAGCAGTCTGCAAGGGAGGGTGTTGCACTGAAATATTGTCACTCCTTATTAATGAGCATGACATCCTCCAAGATAGTTGATGCCAAGACAATAAACATCCATTTAGTAACTCTAATAGGATTATGAAACATATCTTGAAAATCATCGCAAAAAAGAGAGATAGAACCATTATTACAAATAATATGACTCATGTCACAATGATCATCTAGGATGTCATATAAAACAAAAATGTCCCAAACTAACCTTCCTTTCAAGAAATCAGAATCAAGTCCACTCATTTTGGAAGGAAACTACAGTTGAAGAGCTAGTGGTGGCTCGGAATAGATTGGGTTCAGGTAGCCATAGAAGTACTACTAAAAGAATGGTAGAAAGATCACCATCATATTCACTGGAAGAGGCATGATCATTATCAAAATGAGTGTTTGCATCTGCTTCCAGATCCAAATGAGTTGGATACATTCTGACAGAGATATCTTCTTCTAAAGTAGGGTGACTTTGAAGAGATCTAATATGGATAATGTTAAGTAGTGCCTTGTCCAATTTCCTCATTAGGTCATCTTTGAAAGAATCAGGAGGTGTTCTTTGAGTGAGAAACAGTATGTTCTCAGACGGGTGTGCATGGATTTCTTATGGACTCACATAGGGTATGTGAGGGAAAAAGGAATTCCACCTGGTTGAAGTTGTGGGACAGATGTATGGTTGTCAGATGGAAGAGGTCTATTCACTCCATTATTAGAGAAGGGAGTTTCAAAAACATATGAAAAAAACTCCCTAAATGACCTTGCAGAATTCTTTAGAGAGTGGCGGTGGGTGTCTTTACTCATAGTGTTTGGTGAATATGAATTTCTATGGGAAGAGCGAGAAGATGGGAAAGAGGATGCTTCAACAGGACAAGTGTTGAACTCATAACATCATTGTTTTAGGAGCGTGCAATGTTCCATTTTGTGTTGTCGTGCATCTTCTTGAGTCTTTAAATGAAGCATATTATGATGTTAAAAAATTAGGATTTTGGCAACCTTGCGTTCGAGAGAAGCTACTTGTCGAGGAAGGTGGTTCAGTTTGCCTAATTGTCAGTGGAAAGAATGAATGTGCTTGGATAAGTCTTACACATCTTTCATAAGTTTAAGAATAATAGACATGTTTGTAGCAGTTACTTTACAAATCATGTTGAAGTGGAGACCAAAAAATGCCACCCGCCATGATATTCTATATTAGATGAAGAAGAACAATGCTCAACATGTGGTGGTGGACAAGAAGTAGAGGCAGAGGCAGCATGGTGATGACGTCCTGGCAGACTGTCTAGAACATCATGTACCTCTCTCTGGGGTGGAAAAAGTGGTTTGCTTGTAGAGGTAGCATGTAGTGAAGTTTTTGGGATGGAGGTGGAGATCTTTGAGGTGGAAGGAGGATCCCTGCATACAAATGGTGATGTTGTAGTAGTTTTTGGAACATATTTTGGAATCACTAGAAAAGTTGGAGCATATCTTGGTGGTGACTGTAGAACTTGAAATCATCATCAAATGTTGCCTCGTGTTACCTTTCCTCTAAAATTTTTGTTAGAGGCTTTGTGGAAGTTGTTGTCTTATTTGGTTTTCTATGAAATCTGCTGGATGACATGCCTTGCTATTGTGGTGGAACAAAAGTTGTCTTGCAAAAGTTGGTGATGAGCTCGATGACTTCATTTTCGGAGAGTAGAAGTTTCTCCTTATCATAATCCACAAGCTTGGGTAAAGAAATATAAGTGTTGTTTTTCATGAACTGATTATTAATTTTGTCCTTGCGGTGGAGAAGGATGTTAAAAACATGATCGTGATCAAACTGTCTCCTTACATTTCCGTGAAACTTTTAGGAGCAGTCGTGTGTCCATACGCTTGATAGATAAGGCTGATTAGACCACCTATACAATAACCCTTTTGTGAAGAGGAAGAAGAGATAGCCAACCACCTATCCATTAATAGGCAACCAATGTTGATAGGTAAGCCTTCCATGATAAGAGAGAGTATATAGATCCCCTCATGATAAATGATGTCTGTCTCATACTTTGTAAAGAGAACGTTGGCAATGATTTTGTTCATGATCCTCCATAGCCCAGAGTGAACTGGGGATGCCTTGGATGACCCAAATTGGTGCCAGTGTTGACCAGTCAGTTTAGCCTAGTACTTGGAAGCATTGAAACTAGAATCTTCCTTGTTCAGTAGCCCAGAGAATGATTTTGTGGCTTCTACATATGATCCATAGAAAATCCTATTTAGGATTAATTCAGTGAGGACATGATTGACATTTTTGATGCAAACTTTAAACTATCTATGTACACTTGTGGGGTCTTCCACTCATTTGATTGAGACCTCTTGTATATAAGACATGAACTCCATAGTTCCTCCACATAGGTCCTTGGATTTTCAAGGAAGATATGAGCTAGGTTGGAGTTGGTAAGTAATTGATACATCCTTGCCCAAATGCCAATTTATTCAAGTGCAGTTGTAGAGACAAATTGAGTGGGCTTGAAAGTTAGATTTTTCATTAGCTTGAATGCCTCTTATTATATTCAATTGAAGAAGTGGTTGAATGCTGACATTTCTTGCCCCTTTTGTTGGTATTGTCAACAGTGATCTATGCACTTCTTGTGTGGGCCATTTTGGTTCAGGAAAGAAAAGCACTAAGTGGGAAATATTTGAAAGAATAAAGAAGGAAAAAGAGTCTATCAAATTCTACTATCAATTGGGTCATCGACCATCGATAGTGGAAAGGTCAAAATGTATGTTGTTCAAACGTGGTTGATACGGTTGATGACCAACACCCGTGCCCAAATGCTAATTTTTTTGAGAGAGATCATAGAGATGAAGCGAGTGGGATTGATAGTTAGCTTTTTCATTGGCTTAAATGCCTCTAGATTGTCATTGTTGAGAGATTACAGTAAGGGACTTCGAACTTGGTACCCGAAGGTCCATGAATTGTAAATTCAACAACTCTCACCTTGTTTTTATCTTCAATTAAAGAAGTGGTTGAATGCTGATGTTTCTCTCCCCTTTTGGTTGCAATGTCAGTAGTGATCTCTATAGATCCTGTGTGGTCCATTTTTGTTCATGAAGGAAAAGCACCAAATGAGAAATATTTGAAAGGGAAAAGTACGAGAAGAAGTCTTTCTACCACTATTGTCAATTGGGTCATCAACCTTCGACAATGGATAGGTCGACAAGTATGTTACTCAAATTTGGTCGATATGGTTGTTGCAACAACCCCACTCCCTGACAACCCCCAATAAGGGAGGCCAAGAAGCTAGAGTCATTATCCCAAAATAGGATAATATGGTTTTAAAAATAATAAAAATAATTAATTAATTCTACCACAAGTAAGCTTAATATAGGTTATAAAACTTTTTCTTTTCACTTACATTTTCAAAAATGAGATTTTAGGATTTTACCCAAGGCTATAACTATCTAACTATATTCCTCCAAACATTATATAGGTGTATTCTTTTTCAATGTCACCTTTTATTGAGTACTCCACTTTCCATTAATCTTATAGGCACAACAACAAATTAACCTAAAATGCGGACAAACAAAACATTGGTCAGTAAAACAAATTATATTGGTATGTAGGGAAAATAAAATTTTTGCATATAGTTGTAACAACATATTGCAACAAAATTATTGTTTACAAATCAAACTTACTACTCAATCCTGATCTATCCAAGCCTTTGTAATATCCCTACAGTGGTTATTAATACTACCTCTCCCATATGGTAGATCCTCAATAGCCCTTTTTGGTCCTACCCCCAAAGGTAGACCAAGACCTAGAGCTGTATAGTCATATGATACTACCCATATGTAGACCAAACCTCAACTCATGATAATCTGTTGATCCTACCCCAGGGTAGACCAATACCTAGATCATCAATTTCTCACATATACACAAATCTACAGAGGAGGATTAGGATCTAAGCTAGAAATGCACACATATATGGTGATAGCCATAGTCACTTTATAGTTGCAAGAATTAAAGTTCATCCAAGCAGTAAATTTCAAGCAAACCAGTGAAACCTCAGAAAGTGATGTGAAACTAAGACAAGTAATCTTAATCGTAGCCAAATACCTGATTTGGCAGTCTCAAGACCAAGAAAGATAGCTAATCCAATCAAGAAGTTCAATCAACCAAGCCAAGCAATAAATCAAGCAACTTAATCCTAAAAAGTATTTATAACACCCAATTATTATAATCACATACAAACATCTTTTATTGACTTGAGATTCCATTCTAGGGTTTCTAAGCTTATTAGGGTTTCCTTAGGGTTTCTTGGTTTTACTTTCCAATTTTACCCTCTTTAACTCAAGAAACCCTGAAAGAAATATTACTCATAAAAACCCTAATTACTCCAATTACCCAAATTAAGGGTCTTTATCCACAAATTAGTTCAAGAACATCATTTTCGCGCCTTCTTCATTGATTTTCATATTTAAATCCATTAAACCTCATAATTATCAAATTTAGGGTTTCAAAATCCATTAATGCACTTTTATAATCATGGAACCCTAATTAAGCAAATTATGAAAAAATATCATCTAATTGGATCTAATCCATCCTTTTTATGTCAAAAGGCTAAACTTTTCTCATAATAGTCAGGAAACATCATTAGAACCATTAATATTCAAACTTTGTTTTTTAAATTAATTCAAATCATTAAAGATAGAATCTTTATGCACTTTTCAAACTAGAAACATATTCTGATCATAGTTTTATTGGATTCTATGAATTTTTCTAATCAAAAATCATATATTACATGTTCTCATTGGATCATCATATAATTTTCTACAATTTGTACAAAATAATAAGATGTCAACCAATGGGATGCAGCCACGTCAAAAAAGACTTTTTATTACCTTTCTCTTCCATAGCTTGCTAGTCTCTGCTTGGATTCGGCCAACTGGGAGTCTGAAACTACTACTCTCTTCATCTCCTTGACGCAACTTACCCCAAGCGACAAGCACATATGTTCCCCTATTTCATTAGGAGAATAGGGCTCCCGCTAGGGGCAACCACCCTCTCCTTCTCAGTGGCATGTGGGGCATGAAGAACATGGCTGGGAGTCCTCCTCCCTCCCTTCTAGCACCACAAGTGGAAACTGGTGCCATTCTCCTACCTCAGTGGTGTGGTTACCCACAGTGGCACTATCATTGTCCATCATGCGTAGAGAGTCTATGGGAGAAGAAGGTGGTCAAGAGGGTTCCCTCCAGTGCATCGAGCCTTCTCAAGGCACTCGCGTTTGGCGATGGGACTCTAGTCCTTTTATAGGAAATGGTTGATGGAGGGGTGTCCACCGTATTTAATGGAGTTTGAAATCCATAGAGAAATTGGGCAAACCCCATTCCCACACAAAAGCAACACAATTTTGGGATGGGGTAGTTCGGTTTTGCATCCCCAATTCAATGGCATTCCTCTTTGGGGAAGACACGATCCATAGAGAGAGAAAGTCAGTGAGTGATAAGGTAGTGTATTTTAGCCTATTTGCCTAAATTGTCTGAATGTAGGTGATAAGTTCTCATCCATTGATGCACAATCCAAGGGTCCACACCAGTTGTGACATTTAAAGGGACGAAAATTGGTTTCTAAACGTAAAATAATTGTGATATTTAATGTATATTTAGTTAACCTTCTCACTTTAGGGATTCTAGAAAATTACATATCTTTCTCATTTTATCCTTTTAATGCAAATTTTAAAGGAAAGTCCATAATGTCATTATCTAAATATGGACAAGGTTGGAGAACAAAATTTGAAAATGACAGATGATTTTCTACATATCCAAGTCATCCACTTATAAGGCATATATTATGTATTAAAATTCATCTTTTCTCTTTCTTTCTCTTCTATTTTCTTTTTCTGATTCCTTTTCTTAATAGAAATTATATGGAACTAAAAACTAATCAATACTGGTCATCCATGCCACTTTCTAGAGAATTCTACACAAATTCTCATACATGCACACAATTATTTTTTATTCTTTTTTCCTTTTTCTTATTCTTGGATTTATTTTATCCTTTTTTTCCTTTTTGTCTTTATTGGATTTATCAAACCAGTATAAATCATGAAATCATGCATCAAAGGGAAATTTTGCAAAAGAATCCATTCTTTGAAAACAAATCATGCAATTTTCCATTCAAATCCCTTTCATTTGAAAATTTGCATTTCAATCAATACAAGCAAAATTGAGCTTATAAAATCCTTCCCCTCTTATGGGAATTTTTCCCTCAAAATTTGACTAATCAAACAAATAACTCAGGGTAAGACTTTTCCATGTATGTCTTCCGATGCCATGTGGAATCATCCTCTCCATGGTGCTTCCAAAGAACCTTTACCATCTCTAAATTTTACTCCTAAGTTCTTTCACCTTGGTATCCAGTACCCCCACAGGTGACTCAAGGTAAGTCAGCCTCCCTTGGAGTTCAACAGGCCCAATGCTCAACACATGGCTCGGTCCTTCACATAGCATGTTAGACTGGACACATGGACCACATCATGCATCATTCTATATTGAGGAGGTAAGGCTAAATGATAAGTAGCTTCACCAATCCATTTCAAAATCTCAAACAAACCCACATATCGAGGACTCATCTTTCCTCTATTCTTAGATGTAGGCTAGAGGGGAAATATTTTTAGAAACACATGTTCACCCACAGTGAAGTGCAATTTAGGCTGCTTCACATCAGCATACGACTTCTATCGATCATGGGCTCTCTTCAGCCTTTTTTTTATCAAAGCGACTTTATCAACATACAACTATAGTTCCTCTGACCTCAACAGGGTCCTCTCACCAACATCATTCCAGTGAAATGGTGACCAACACAGTCTCCCATAGAGAGTTTCATACGGAGGCATCTCGATACTATCCTGGTAGCTGTTATTGTAAGAAAACGCAGCTAAGGGCAGGTAATGCTCCCATGATCAATTGAGCACACATGCTCTCAACAGATTCTCTAAATCTTAGATCGTCCTTTCTGAATTTCCATCAGTCTGGGGGTGATAAGTTGTGCTAATATTTAATCTTGTATTGAGTTCTTTATGCACTTGCTTCCAAAACTTTGAAGTGAACTTAGGAGGATGATCCGAAATAATTGAACTCAGAACACAATGCAGTCAAACTATCTCTCTATTATATAGTTCAGTTAGGTCTATCACTTTGGAAGTGATCTTTTAAGGATAGGAAATGTATCAACTTGGTAAGCGATCTACCAAAACCCATACTGCATCGTGACCTTTCTTTGTCTTGGGGAGACCCACCATAAAGTCCATGGTGATCTATTCCCATTTCCACTCAGGAATCTCAATTGATTATAGTAATCCACCTGGTCACTGGTGTTCAACCTTCACCATCTGGAATGTGAGACAATTGGCCACATATGTTGCTTTGTATCTATTCATCCTAGGCCACAAAAAGTATCACTACAAGTCTTTAAACATCTTGGTAGTACTAGGGTGTAATGTATAGTTAGAACCATGAGCTTTTTGTAAGATATGATCCTTTAAGGGTGAATCTTCAGGAACCCAAATATGACTCTTGTAATGGATTCCACCATCTACACCCACTGAGAGATGTGTCTAAGGTTTCTCTAACAAGCCTTTCATCTTTTCAAGCTCTGGGATGGCTAACTGGGAAGCTACCAACTCGGTCAATAGGTCTGGTTTTATCTGGATATTAGCCAAACGAATCCTATCTTCTAAGGGATATAGAATCCACCTAGCAAACTCTTCCAGTTCTCTCCATTGGCTAGATAAGATAGCTGCAATCCTAAGTTGTTTCTGACTAAGAGCATCTACTACTACATTAGCTTTTCTAGGGTGATAGGTGATGGTAAAACCATACCTTTCATATACTCCATCCACCATCTTTCTCTCTGGTTTAGGTTCTTCTGACTCATGAGGTACTTCAAGCTTTTGCATCCATTATTATGGTCACTAGATTTGATCTTAAATTATAGAATTCAAACTATACTTGATAATTATATCCTCATCTGATATTTCAATTTGGTGATTACCTTTGTTCATTTATTCGAAATTTGCTCATAGGGTGTGGTAATTCCTCCAATCCTCAATTGTCATAAAAAGATTTCAACTTAAGTATTTATTCCTCATATCACTTCTATTACTAGTATGGCATACATATGTCCCATCTCTCACACTCATAACAGGATGAAATAAGTATTTGGTTGCAGTCGAAATACAAACATCATCCCATTCTAAGAGTATAGATGGTGCATCACAGATCGCCATTTTATTTTCAAATCTAGGTTGAATCATTCTCCCCATACTACCATTCTATGCACACTTGTAGTAAAAACATTCCACATAACCTTAGTGTCTTTTCATAACTCCTATTTATGATCCTTAATCATTTCCTCAAGGTCTCTAGGGTGCCGCTACTTTTGGGGTGATCTTACCCTTATGCATCTAGGGAGTGCGTCTCACATTTACCCCTCAGGCCCCAAGAAATCATGAAGGTGGCCAACCTCCTAACCCATGGGCCTCAGGAAAACATAGTTGCTACCTCTTGACTCTAAGGACTTGTGCATTCAGGGAACAATCAACTCCTACTTCCATCTATCTCATCTCTACATGATCTTAGGATTTACTTAGGGTTCTATAGTAACTTTATTTTATTTCAGCACACATTTTTCTTATGGTTCTTTTGATGATATCCCAACACGTTTTGTCCTTTGAAAAATTTCACCCAAAATTTCCTTCATCTCTTTGGGAACTCATAGTTTCCCTTATGTCCCTTTATGGGAAATATGGCAACATATCCATTTGGGCCTGGCCCTATTCTACTGGTAACTTCCATAGTGACTTTCTTGCAAGTCTCTTAGAGATGGTAATACTTGGGTCTAAATAATCATACTCAATCTATGTGCTTTTTTTCTTCATGCACTTATTTTCTCAAGTTCTTTTTAAGTGACCTTTAATGTTACCTCAGTTCTTAAATTAATTTTGGAACTCAATCTATTAAGAAGGGTCCTTTCATAGGACAACATAAAACTAATGCTTGGCAACACCAAGGTTCACAAAACATACTTGAATCTAAAGTTTATATCATCACATGTAGGCATATCTCCTATCATTCTACTCATGCATGTTGCTAGCAAGATGATAATTTATTAATCCTTTTCTAAATTTTCCATTATGTCATATCCATTCCTCATATCTCAAGTTTGGACCTGTTTCAGACCAACTTGTGGAAGTGTCTCATCAATCATTATGCACAGTCTAAGTGGGGTTTCCTTTTACCCAAAACTTGAGCAGGGTGTCATGCTTAATCTGTATGATCTCACTAAACTTTGTGAGCATTATATGCACCAGATACTACTACTTCCTCTCTTTGGTCTAAGAACCTCAAGTTTACCTCCTTTGCATTAGTCATGCTCAAGCACATACTAAACCAAAACATTATTTGGAATTTTCTTCCCAACTTTTGCTTCCATGCAAACAAACCTTAGAGTCCTACACAAGGGCTATTGATCAAAGTCTAAGGCTTCACATATATTACCATTCCTTACCTCTCTAGGATCATAGGACTCTCCTTCCTCACCATATGGTAGGTACTCATGTTATCTACACATGGGTATAAGAAGCCTCCCTCTCTGTCTCTAGGGTTTGGTCCTTTCAAGAACATCTAGTGTAAAAAAAGCTTCTTAATATCATGCACATAGTAACCCAACTCATTCACTCAGGAGTAGTCTAGTTTAGGTTATATTATATAAATATTTCTTGTAATACCTCATGTCTTGCATTCTAGGTTCCCAACCTTCTACTTCTGGGTCTTACTCTCTCCAGAGTTAACCCTACAACTGATCCTAATGCTAGAGATCCCTCTTTGTAGATAAGGTCGAGCCTCCTACAGATGCACCTCTTATTCTCACCTAGCCTACCAAATATGATGAAGTGTACATATTTGTATTATCAAATCTTATGTCCAACTTCAAAAATATAATCAAATTCTCAATCCAATTGAGGTCATCTTAAACCATATTATCTCATTATGTAACATAAAGCTTTTTATTCATTTCCTCCAGTATGCATATCTCATAATCGAATCCAATAGGCATTACCCTCTGGCTTAGAACTAATCTCATTTCCAGTCTGGATGTCGCTCACTTCCACATAGGATCATGCCTACCTCCCACTCATATATGCATGGGAAAACACTTTTTTTAGGGTTCATACATGGAGGATCTTAGACTCTTTGGTCACAACTAAACTTCAGATTTAGGGTGTTGTCTCTCTCATAGATCTTTTCTCCTTTTTAGGGATGTCCCACCCTATCTCGGGTCAACAAAACCAAAAGTTGCACTAGGGGTCATGCAACCACTTATTGTCTATGTTTCACATGCATACTCAAGTCCTCCATTATATCATGCATGCCTAACCTATGCACTTGCATGGATGGACAAACTAAGGTATCCAACTTATTGGGTCATCTCTTTCTCTATCCACTACTTTAGGTTTTGGGTTGAGGTTAGGGTTTACAACTTGCACCTTAGGTTTTGCAATTCCATGACCCACTGAGGTTGTTTTCCCTTACCAGCCCTAGTCCATCTAGGGTTTACCTTTATAGAGGATAAACCCATCAAACATTTACTCTTTATCATTATGTCCACTTTTATTATTTGGCATAGGATGCCTTAATCCTTAACACTCTTATCCCCAAAACTCAGGAGGAGGTGGAGAGAGAGAAAATATTAAGCACTTAGAGCTTACTAAAAGAGGGTTAAGAAGGTATGAAAGTAGATAAGAAATTCTACAGGTATCTTATTTCTAGTCAAATCCTCAGATTTTGGCCAGGCAATCACAAGGATTTTGAGAGTCCTCTTAACCTGACTAGCAAGGAAGAGGAAAGTTTTGCCAGCCCCTGGATCGTGATCCTTTTCTAGACACCTCCATCTTTGGAAATTTCTCTCATAACTACCTTTAGACTTTAAAGAATTTGTAAATTTAATCATTATTAGAGATTATATGGAAAACCAGTCTATGATACCAAATGTAATGACCCCACCCACCTAAAACCCCCACTTAAGGGAGGACAAGAAGCTAGCATCATTATCCCAAAAAGGATCATATGGTTTTGCAAATAATCAAAACTAATTCATAAATTCTACCACAACTAAGCTTAATGCAAGATATAAAAAAATTATTTTCACATACCTTTTCAAAAATGGGATTTCAAGATTTTACCTAAGGCTAGAACTATCTAACTATATTCCTCCAAACATTATATAGCCCTATTCTTTTTCAATGTTACCTTTTATTGAGTATCCACTTTCCATTAATATTGTATAACTAACAACAGATTAACCTAAAACACAGATAGACAGAATGTAAGTCAGTATAAAAAATTATACTGGTATGTGGGGGAAACAAAATGTTTACATCTAGTTGCCACAATGTATTACAACAAAATTATTATTTAACAGATCAAACTTTACATCTCAAACATAACTACTCAATCATGATCTATCCAAACCTCTATTTTTTCCCTACGGTGGTCATGGATACTACCTCTCCCATATGGTAGATCCTCAATAGCACTTTTTGATCCTACCCCCAAAGGTAGACCAAGACTTAGAGATGTATAATCGGATGATCATACCCAAAGGTAGACCAAACCTCTACTCATGATAATCTGTTGATCCTACCCCAAGGTAGACCAATACCTAGATCGTCAATTTCTCACATACACACAAAGCTATAGAGGAGGATTAGGATCTGAGCTAGTCATGCACATATATATGGTGATATCTATAGTTACTTTATATTTGCAAGAATTGAAGTTCATCCAAGGGGTTAATTTCAAGCAAACTAGTGAAACAATAGAAAACACAATGAAACCAAAATAAGTAATTTAGTCATAGCCACATACCTGATTTGGTAGTCTCAAAACCAAGCAAGATAGCTAATCCAGTCAAGAAGTCCAATCAACCAAGCCAAGCAATAAATCAAGAAACTTGATCTTGAAAAGTATTTATAACACCTAATTGTTATAATTGCATCCATACATCTTTCATTGACTTGAGATTCCATTCTAGGGTTTCTAAGCCTTATTAGGGTTTCCTTAGGGTTTCTCAATTTTACTTTCTAATTTTACCATTTTTAGGTCAACAAACCCTAAAAACACTTTTCTACTCATAAAAACCCTAATTACTCCAACTATGCAAATTAAGGGTCTTTATCCACAAATTTGTTCTAGGACATCATTTTCAGGCCTTCTTCATTTATTTTCATATTTCAATCTATTAAACCTCATAATTATCAAAATTATGGTTTCTAAGTCCATTAATGCACTTTTATAATCATGTAACCCTAATTAAGAACATTATGAACAAATATAACTCAATTGGATCTAATGAACCTTTTTATGTCAAAAGGCAAAACTTTGCTCATAATAGTTAGGGTACATCATTAGATCTGTTAATCTTCAAACATAGGTTTTATATTAATTAAAACCATTAAAGATTGCATCTTTAATCACTTTTCAAACTAGAAGCATATTTTGATCATGATCATATTTTTATTGGATTCTACACATTTTTCTGATAAAAAACCATATATTACATGTTCTCATTGGATTATCCTATAATTTACTACGATTTTTACAAAATAATTAGATGTCGGCCAATGGGATGCAACCACGTCAAAGAAAAAGGCTTTTTATTACCTTTCTCTTCTTTCGCTCGCGGGTCTCTGCTTGGATCTGCCCAACTGGGAGACTCGGTACTCTCTTCATCTCCTTCATGTGACTCACCCCAAGTGGCAAGTGCAAATCTTCCCCTATTTCATCGGGAGAATAGGGCTCCCGCTAGCGGCAGCCACCCTCTCCTTCCTCGCAACTTGTGAGGTGTGAAGAACATGGCTAGGAGTCTGCCTCCCTCCCTGCAAGCACTGTAAGTGGAAATTGTCTCCGTGCTCCTACCTTGGTGGTCTGGTTACCCACATTAGCATTGTCACCATCCATCATGGCCAGAGAGTCTACAAGAGAAGAAGGTGGTCAAGAGGGGTCCCTCTAGTGCACCGAGCCTTCTCAAGGCACTCTGTGTTTGTCAATGGGACTCCAATCCTTTTATAGGCAAGGGTTGGTGGAGGGGTGTACACCATCTTTAATGGAGTTTGGACTCCACATGGAAATTGGGCAAATCCCACTCCCACACAAAATGGTGCAAATTTGGGATGTGTTAGTTCAGTTTTGCATCCCCAATTCAATGGCATTCCTCTTTGGGGAAAACACGATCCACAGAGAGAGGAAGTCAGTGAGAGAGAAGGTAGTGTATTGTAGCTTATTTGCCTAAATAGGTTGAAGTTAGGTGATGAATTCTCATCAATTGGATGCACGATCCAAGGGTCCACATCAGGTGTGACATGTAAAGGACCGAAAATTGGTTTCTAAAAGCAAAATAACTGTGACATTTAATGGATATTCAGTTCACCTTCTCACTTTAGGGATTCTAGAAACCATATCTCTCTCTCCTTTTATCCTTTTAATCCCTAATTTTAGAGGAAAATCCCTAATGTCATTATCTAACTGTGGACAAGGTTGGAGGTCAAGATTCAAAAATAACATATGCTTTTCTTCATATGCATATAATTCACTTATAAGGCATATAATATGCATTAAAATTCATATTTTTCTCTTTCATTCTCTTCTATTTCTTTATTTTGATTCCTTTTCTTATTAGAAACTATTTGGAAATAAACACTAATGAGTAGTGGTCATTCATGCCACTTTCTAGAGAATTCTACACAATTCTCATATATGCGCACAATTATTTTTTATTTCTTTTTTCCTTTTTCTTATTCTGGGATTTCTTTTATCTTTTTTCCCTTTTTATCTTTATTGGATTTATCAAACCAGTATAAACCACAAAATCATGCATCCAAGGGAAATTTTGCAAAAGAATCCATTCTGTTAAAACAAATCTTACAATTTTCCATTCAAATCCCTTTTATTTGAAAATTTGCATTTCAATCAGTGCAAGCAAAATTGAGGTTATAACAGTTGTCGACCGAACATGATCGATAAAGGTTTTATACCTGTTGATAAGAATTTGGTTCAAAAGAATTTCGACATGCATGTGAAAGCTATCAATCAATGATGTCAACAAATATCAAATTACGTCCATGAGTGAGGGCAAAAGAAACAACGCTTCACGTTGTTTATGATGCGGTAAAAAATTATTATCTTAGGTTTGGTATTTATCAATGAAGATAGGAAGGTAATGAATCGTAATTTGGTAAATGGATATATGATTTGAAATTATTGACCCATAAAAATCAACATACCCGTCGACCTTTTGGCATATTTGTCTTCACAATTTAAGATGAGTTGAAGTAATGTTCTAGGATCCTATTTATAGGGTCATTGATGTCGACCACTTCTACCTCCCATCGATGTCAAGTAATGGTTGTGACTCCCTGACTTCCACCAGTCAGTCTCGGAGGTCGATGGATCATCAACCTAGAAGGTTGATCATGTTTGTCGATGGAGAGTGGTTGATGGAGATAGGTCAATGGGTCATTGACAATTTTGAATGTCGAGCTCATGTGTGTCGGCCAAGTGGGTTGATGGGTCATCAACTTGATCATTGAGGCATTTTCAGACTACACAATGGCAACTGGGTGTTTGATGGGTCATCGACCTTGTGAGTCAATGGTGCTCTCAAGCATTTAGTTCGATGGACTATAGGTCGATGCCTTGATAATTGATGAAAATTGAAGGCCAATTTGCATGTCGATCGATGGGTTGATTTTGGCCTTGGGCACAAAAGTTGTTAATCGATCTTCCTTCTGAAGATGCTTGAAATCTATTTTGGGACCTGACGTGGTCTTTTAGTACACTAAAAAATTCACCAAGGGCTAAAATCCATAGGTTTTTACCAAAACCTTGTACAATAGTACCACCCACAAGTGAACGGGTCTTATTGCAGTACAGTTAAGGATTGAATCCCAAGAGACAATGTTTTTAATAATCTTGCTAGTTGAATCCAGATCAAATAAGACTAATATTTAGAACAAAGAGTTGATTTGGGTTTAGTTAAACTAATTGTAGGGAAAGTAAAAGAGCTGGATTTGAACTGAGTTTAGATTAATGATGGGAATCACTATGGTGGAATCAGGTTTCACCACCTCTACACATACTAACACATCCAAGACACATCCACACAAGATACAACTATCCATATGGAGTAAGCAAAAACCATCCATTAGGAAATAGAGATTGTGTAAGCATCTCCATAAGGTTGATGCCTCATTACTCATGGATCACACACTTACTACTCCAAAGATATCCCTTTAGAATTTCTCGTCTGAACATCAACCATGTTAATCGATACTCAAATCCTAAGTATTTAAATTCTCACAACAAAGGAATATAGTAGATCATCAAAGGTAGGTGATCAATCCACAAAGTATGCATTAAATGATTAACAATGAGATGGAAAGTTATATACAATCCATGGAATGTAATAAAATGAACATGTAAGCACAGGCAACGGGGCTAGTCACCGCACCCCAGCGATATGGAATACTTGCTCCTCATGATAGCAGTAGAAAGAACAAGAGAGAGGTAATATTCTTCCATGGTCATAGTGAAGAAGATGGTCGCGGCTCAGTGGAGCAACAATCTTCTACTCAATGACAAGGCAGATCTAGACGAGGAGTGGAAGAGAAACAATGGTAGGATAGGATGACCTTCTCTTTCCTTCTTCTTTCTCTTCTCATGCTCTTTCTCAAAGGATATGGAATGGTAAATGGATGGGAAGCGGTCACTACAGATCTGAAATCCCACCTCTTTCATGGCTAGAAGATAGATCTGGATGGAGTGGAGATGGCGATGTAGCAAGGACACCACAGAGGTGTCGATGATCAATGAAGACCGTCTTCCTAATTTGGGCACAAAGTGGAAGCATGTTGATGTCATGGAGCAGAAGCGATCCCCCAAATGAAGGAGGGGATCGTCTATTTATAGGCTCAAATCTGTAGAGCACTGACTTAGCTATATCATTCAAGACTAATGTCTCAGTTGTGACCATCTCCCGATCGAGATGATGTCACGGTCGCAACGATGTCTCGATCGCAAATGTTATGGTAGTTTGTAAGTGTTGTTTATGGTCGAGACCTTAGTAGCGGTTGTGACACTTGTCGCGGTCATGATGATGGGTGGTGTTATATTGGTCTCTACCTTTTGAAACACATAGATCGCCAACTTCATGGAATAAAATCACCCTCGATGGGGGGGGTATTACTAAGGGTCGATGGGCCTGCGTTGATAAATACTCTAACTGATGAGGATGCTTTCTGATGAAGGAATTTACCATCGAAAATAGGGTCCATATTATCAAAAGTTTCTTGGGCCACCGTCTCCTAAATAGGTGCACATAGTGGGATGCTTAATCCTGCAATGGAGACCAATGGATTTTTTCAAAACCCTAAATATTCACTTGAATCTAAGAAAATTATATAAGAGTAGATCTAAGGGTTATGCGAGAGGTATGAGTGCAAAACTAGGCCAAAATTGGCAACTGGAACTAAGATAAATATGCACTCACCAGGACCCCCTAGGCAAACTTGTTGTAGAGTGATAAAATTCAAAACCTATGAAGGGAGTCAAGAAAAGTATCAAATTCATACAAATTAGTATAAACTCTAAATAGATTGAAACAAAGTTATTCTAGTGAAATTCAAGATATTTGGATGCTAAACTAGACTAATAATGCAGCTAAAACTGGGATGATTATGCATTCGTCACCTTCTTTGACCAAAACAAACCTACCCAAGAATTTTATAACCTTAGTCAATATATGAATGTAAGGAAAATCATTGGACGAGTTGAACAAAGGAATAAAGCAAGGGTTTTATTGGTGGCAAGTGAAGTCATTTGGAGGTTTAGTTCACAAACATCAAGGATTTTAGCACAACAATAGCTGGCCTTACCCACATATTTTATGCAGTGTACAATGACATGTGTGATTTGTAGCAAGTCAGCAACTGCCTATGGTAAAATCATATTTATATAATAGATGTTCACAGCACTATAATCTTAATATTGTTGTTTTGTAGATTTCAAATCTACAACTGTGTAAAATCTATGTATAATATCAATTGTAAGCATTTCAATGCAATATACATAGTTTCTCTTACTTACTATTTAGTAATACGGTATCAGACACCGTGGCCACAACAACCTCTACTAGTACATCTTTAACATCATCTATCCCCCCCTAACCTACCATATAATCTTTCCCTTCTATTAGGAACCCATATAAATTCACTATTATATCTCCCTTAAACTAACACCTACTAACTACCTACTCCACAAAATCTTGTTCACACTCTTCTCTGTAGGTTTGACCATGAGTTATTTGTTGAAAATACATCCATCTGCCCATCCCCTTTACTATCTCCTCCAATTGTCAACTCTTTGCAAATATGGACTAGAAACATTGGGTATGTAAAGACCAACTCTTATTATGTTAAATCCTTGATTCTATTTCAGAGGAGATATTACTATAAGTCATTGGTGCAACCATTTCTTGTGAATCCTAGTTTTCCCTTGAAAGAGTCTTGACTCTCCTTTTCACATACCCATAATGCCATCATCATCTTTCAAACCTCTAACAAGGAGATCTTTCTATCATAAAATTTCTATCAATGCAAATATCATGTCAATCAATTATACTAGTTGTCAATCAACCATTATTTCTAGCTTCAATGACATTATTTACAAATATGTGGGATCTTATTTCAAGTTCATGGTCTCTTCTCTCTCTTTAAGGCATGCTCCTGTCATCTACCCAGATCTTACCAGTCTACTGCAAAGTCATGAAACTTTTATCCATTTCACATAACTTTTGCATGGTCTATCTACCAACTACACTACATTGAGTTGTTCTACCTCTATGGATCAGTGTGACTTCTTGCACCAATAATTTCAAATTTTATTTGTGGTCATGGATGCCACACCATTAGCCCTACCACATTTTTGCAATTTTTAAACATAGTTCCTATAAGTGTCTGCATTGCTGATTTACTTCTCTATAGGCCCATCATGTTTGTGTTCTTGCTAATGATGTTGCTCTGCTTCTTCTTATTTCTCCAGTTATAGTTTCCCACCCCTCCCTCTCACATGAAGAGTGATTTCCAAAAACATGTGCCACTCATTATGTCATCGACAATACTTTTCATCTGCAATAGTGTACTCCATACACGGGCCACTACAACAAAGCATGAAAAGGATCAAGGTTGAATCCCGAACCACATACATCTGAATCAGTGACACCAACTTTTTGGTTTGGGCCTACCCCTAACCTTTTCTCCCTGAGTGGAGGCTTGGTGAGAAAACAAAATTTGATCAGGGACATGCCTAAGTAAACAAATATTAAAGACTTAATCTTTTTACCTTTAAGATATATGAATATGACCCCATAGTCTTTACTCAAGGTCAACACCTTTGGGATAGCATTTTTTTTCAATAAATATACCTTTTAATTATTTGATTTAACATTGTGAAAATAAAATAAAGTGTTTACAAAAAGTACACATCTATTTCCAAAATAAAATCATATATTTATTCATTCATTTACATAGACATATAAAAATTTAGTAGATGACTCCAAGTCTACACGAATGATTCTTGTTCATTCAAATGAATTCATTTTTAGTGGTCTTATACCATGTATCACTGGAGATATACTTGCTCTCATGCACCCTCAAATCTCTTTCAAATCATAGATTATAAAGAATGGCATGATCCAAAAGATGAGAGTTCTTCCTTTAGAACACTTACAGGTCCTCAATGTCTTTAGAATTAAACTCTAGATAGTCCTTGAAAGCATCCTTCCAGATTTTATAAGAGTAAATGTAGGAGAACATCACATGAGATGCATCCTCATAACTTGACATATAGAGAAAACAAATAGGCGTGGTTTAGATTCCTTTTCTATCATAATTAGAGGTGGGTAATTGTTATCTCCCCAATTTTAGTAAAATTGGATGATATAAATATAAAGCATGTCATGATAAATAATTTTCCTGAATGGTATTATTTATGGAATAATATTATCCTTGTCACAAGTTAAAGAAATAAAATGATTTTTCTTTGCAATAATCCATGAAAATGTTGAACAAAAGAAAGAATGGAATATTCTAGAAAAAAGATATATCATGGGATAATGGTATTAATGTTCAAAAGGAACAAGCTTTGTATGGGAAAGGTATCAAATTAGATCTCAAAAGAATAAATATAATTTGGAAAGGAAATTAATAAGTTCCTATAAATGATGCAAGTATATATCAAGGAGAGAAATAGATGAATAGTCTAGAACCCATTATCCAATATGTGTCATGCTTTCCTTTATGCATTTTTGGTGTAAGAGTTATGGACATTGGTGTCTATATATTGGGAATCTCTTAATTGTGTTGATTTTGACAAATATAAATACTTCACAAAAGATTACCATAATTATGAGAGGAAGAGAAAAGACTAGTTGGTAATGGATCATCGAGTAAAAAAGGAATATCCTTTTAATGCATATGAAGAAGGGAATATAGTGGGCATGTATATAATTCTTTTCAACATGACTTCCTTACCACTTTTGGAAGGGAGTATCTTTCCATATTTGGAGGAGGGAACAAAGGAAGATGAGAGGAGTCCATATGTGTATATATACATGATCTTCCCTGATACTTGATAGGTAAACGACCGACCCTCTTCCATTCTCATGATATCGTGATGATCAATGCATCCTAGACCTTCTGGTGTGGGGACTTGTGAACCGTGTAATCCATCAGTCTGCATTTTCCTCACCAACAGACAATTTGTATACCCATGCTTGACCAAAGGGAGACAGACTTGGTTCATAGACCATGTTGGTCGAATCCCTAAAGGTACTCTCCCTATCCACTTCTTTCTACGGAGGACATGTAGTACGACGAGGAGGAGACATCAACGCCCCTTTCCCAAGTTGGACATAATGGCACACACTTTTGCCTCCTTGGTCTGATAGTCAAGAATCCATCTTTGGCATGGATCTGTAGCCACCTCTCTGTCCAACACCTCCCAGCAATGATTCCTTCCTTCCTCCCTTAGCAACCTCAACCTGACCTTGAGACCTGCCAACCGTGGCGGAAGCACATGGGAAGTTTCCAGTCCACGCAAGGAGCAATGGCCACTGGGGTCACCGGCTATCAAGGATGGTGAAGAGGTGCAGCCTGGATCTATAGACAGCCACTATGAGAGTGGTAGGTTCTTCACGGCTACCTGGGTTATTTCCTATCATGGCACCGAGGAGAGAAAGTCGTCCAGGGAGTTCTACTAGTAGTCCCAGACCTGCGACACATGCTCGTCGGATGCTTGGTCCTGTGTAAGAGGGAGTTCACATGTGGGGGGAAAGAGAAGGACCAGATCTGGGTCATCGGGAAAGAGGACCCTTGTCATGGATCCGTGAGCTAGAGGAAAAGAAGGTAATACAATATATTCATTTTGCTCAGGTGTTAGGCTACGATTGGCTAAGTTAATTTGATAGAAAATAATTGGTAGTTCAGATGGGGACATATAAAAATGAGAGGAATCCAAAGAAAATATAATCAGAGTCTAATTAATCTTCTTGTTCCAAAAATATATATAATACATGTCATGTTTAATGAAAAGGAAAACATAGTTTTGTTTATTATGATGCTTAATTGGGTAATATTGGTATATTGTGTTAATACCTGATCAAGACATCTATAATGAGGAAATCCTTGATAATGATGAATAGTTGACTATTCTAGATTAATCATCTTATTCATTTTGATTTTGGGTTTTATGACCAATGTCGACATCTTGCTATGATCTAATGTTGATAGTGTGATCTAGGTATCATGAATATTCTATTATGCCTAAGATGATGAATAAGATTTAACCTAATATATATAATTGGGTTTGTAATCCTAAAAACCATGACATTAGAGTTTGTAACCCTAATCCCTAGTCCAAACGTATGATAAGTCTAAACCCTAGTTTAGGAACGCATCTAGATCTAATTAATGTAATGTGAATACATGGTGACACATATGTAGTGTGTTAATTTTAGATTATGTTGATTGCATGCTTTGTTTCTTGGATGTTTGGATGCTCAGATAAAGTACATGAGTTATTCTGCATGTTTTCTGCGATGGCATAAGGTACGTTGTTACGCTTATGAATACATGTATCAAATTTTGAGTTTTCTGAGGTTTTTCGATGAGATTGAACGAAAGATAAACTGCTTGCTTGTTTATTTACTTCTTGCCAATTGTAAAGTTCCTATGAGTATCATGTAAAGTAAATAACAATATTCTGGACCTTGGGTTAGACTGATCTTAAGAGTAATGCACACGATCCTCGGAGGGGCAGTGATCACACCTGAGGTAGTAGACCAGATATGGGTTAGAATATGAAAACAACTTTATGTTCTTATATGTAAGATAAAGATGTTTTCTTATATGTGTACTTGTGATTATTGTTTGAACCCATGTACCAGTATAGAAATCAACGGATTGTGTATTTTTTTGTCGACATTTTAGGTATCAGGTATACTTGATTCATGGACATGAGGTTACAGATAAAGACATTGAAGATACTAAAGTTATTCATGAAGGTTTCGATATAATGGTATATCATCATACATGTACATGTTAACTCTTTCTAAAATTTATGTAACTCCTTAGAGGATCTTTTTATGCAAACATGTAAATATTTGTTCATTAATGGAAATTGTTTACTATTCTATATTATTTCTTGAATCGTCTCTTCGGAGACATCCGATATATTATTTCTTGAATCTGATCCTGGAAATTATGAGTAATGATTCTCGACTTTAAGTTCTTTTAGACACTCAAAAGTGTGGGTCGTTACAGTAATCTACTATATCAAATCTTCTAAGAGTCAAATTGACATCTCTTTGAACATTTGCATTTTTAGATCCATATGAAGATAGGATCCACGACCTTTTTCTCTAATCTCATTGCAAATTAATGAGATTTTAAAATTTCCTTATTAATGTATAAGAGTTGATCATCATGATTTTTAGCACATGGCACCTCCTACAAATTCATTATGTTCATAGGAATCCTCCAGTTATTCCCTCCAATAATGTAGCATAGGCTAACCTTAATAGAATTACTAGGTCTAATAATAGATTGACTACCAATTAATATCAGAAAGGATATAAGAGTGGGGAACCCAAGAGTCTAGGCCTGATCTACAAATATTTCTATTCCCAAAAAAATAATTAAGGAAAGAAAAATATGAATGATTTTCATAAGACAATGAAAATATCAGGACACACTGTTATTAACCCTCACACACCAAAATCAAATCTTTTTTAAATACATCTCATGAATCCATATAACTAAGTATTTTATTTCTTTTTTTCAAGGTCACAAAGATTAAAGAGGGTAGATTCTTTAGTAACATTCATTAATGATTTTATTCTCAATGCACCTTTTCTTTTTCTCTTAGTAGTTTTCCTCCACCTAATTGAACAAGAGTTTCTTCCTTCTTCAAATTTTCCACATACAGAAATCCACAATTTTGCTCCATTTATTACAAAAGAATAGGGTAAAGGAAAGATATATGACCAACATAGGTTCACTAATGAGATAGTATATTGAATTAACTCTTGTCTTCTAGCCATCAAAAGCATCTTAGATTTCCACCCATCTATTCCAGAATTGATTCTATCTATCCATAAAAGGAGTTCAAAAATCTCTCTTCACCTGTCAACCAATAAAGGAACCCCTAGATTTCTTTAGGGCACTTATTCTTCTGAATATTTAGAATATCAGAGATAATATCTTTCTTTATAACACAATTATAGAAAATGAATATCTTGGAAGGGTTGAGACAAAGACATATAATGTAGTGAATCTTACAAAATATAGCTTGTAGAAGAGAGGTATTCTTCTCATTTGCTTCAACAAAGGTCATAAGATCATCTACAAAGTCTAAATGAAAATCCTCCATGTATTTTGATGCTTTTATAATAGTTATATTACCAACATGCACACTATTATTCTATAAGTGGTGAAAGAATGCATAATGATCACAAATAAGTATGGGCTTAGGAGGTCCCCTTCACAAACCCCATTACAAGGAAAAAAGGGAATAGTAGGTTATCCATTGTAAAAAGATTGATAAGATGTAGTATATAGAGTTTCTTTAATCCATACTAGACTTCTTGTAGGAAATTCATACTTCTCATGACTAGGAAAAAGGCACTCCAAGTAATAGATTCATAAGACTTTAGCTAAATCAACGATGTAAATAAAAAGAGAACTCATTCTCTTATTAAAGTCATGGATGATTTCATTTGAAAGGAGAAAAACATTTTAGGTACTTATCCCTTTGAAGAAAGAAAACTAGTTGTGACTTATAAGAGAAGGAAACTCTTTTTCCAATCTATTAGCCATAATCTTTTCAATCACCTTGTACAAGAAATTACATGGTGCAACGTGTCTTCAATTTCTGATATCATGTTTTCATTACTTTTTGGTATAAGAGAAATGGAAGTCCTATTGGATTCCTTTAGTAATCTTCCAATGCTAAATAACGTAGGCATAATTGTTATGATGTACATTTTAGTAACAAGACAAATCGTTCTATAGAATTTTCCATTCAAGACATCATGCCTATGGCATTTATCTTCATCAAGACTTAGCAATACATTTCCTACTTCATTTTCAGTACTATACTTTTCAAGTTTGAGTCTCTAACTATCATCAAGACTTTTGAAATTGATACTAGCTACATAATCTAAAGAAACATGATCATTCTTATTAAATAAGATACTATAGTAGTTTCAAGCATAATATTTGATCTTAGAAGTATCAACACATAAATATTCATCGATGGGAATACTTTAATGTAGTTTCTATGACTTTTAACCTTTAAAGTAGTATAAAGAACATTTGATTCAAGTCACCCTCCTTCATCCACTCAATTTGGTAGTTTTTTTCTTAGAGTGACTCATCCTACTTTAGGGAAATGAGAACTTATTTCTTACTTTCAATAGTTATATACGACCATAATCACCTGCATTTCTATCAAAAAGCAGCTAATCATGAACACCTTGCTTCTCAAGAGCTTTTTAAGTGTAAGAGAAGTTTCCTAGTTTCTTATTCCTCATTTTGATCTCACCTTTGACATTCTTCATTCTTTGGTACACTATAAACATGGGACGCACGTCCACATGAATATTTCATCTTTCTTGAAAACATCCAAAAAATCATCCATGTTTTCCCAAGCATGAACAATTCAAAAAGAAGTTTTTAACCGAGAAAGATAGAATTGGTCAGTCTTAGACAAATGTTGAGGAATAGTGATCGAATCATAACCCCAAACTATAGGGACATCAACATCTATTAACTTAAGGGTTTTCCTCTCTATAAAAATGTGTTATCTCCAACTACTTCTAGGGTGGTTATTCCAAACTACTTCTTGGGATGCTAGACACCCTACTTCTTGACAACTTATGTGACTATCATGATGATGGAGTTGATGGGGTTTCTAATAATATGTATAAATTCATATGGGAATTGGTCAGCCACAACCTCTACAAGGGTCTTTATGATGCTAGAATTTTATGTTGAAGAGGTCATTGTGGAACATACTTGGTTTCTTTGGAACACCGAAAGGAATGACAACACATCAACACATTTCAAATCATTAGGCGTCTTAGATGATCTTTTGAAACCTACTTTCCTAAAGGGATTTTTTCAATGAATAAAATTGGCAACATATACCTTTTTTATGAATATCATAGAGGTACAAATCACACACTATATGGAACTTTATTAGAAGTGACAATGACTGAAGAATCTCATTAAAAGCACTTGGAATAACCACTTTCTACACATTGGGAAAGTCCTACACTAATCTAGTGGTGCTCTTTGACACCCATGATGACCTTAAGGCATAGTAGCTCTCTCTACCATGAATGAATTGTATGATTCACAAGTCACACTTGAAGGAACCTTAAGAGAATTTTATCTCTTAGGGATCCTTTTTCACACCAACCTCAAGATGGAAGGTTTCAACACCACACCCAACTCAGATTGGGCTTTGTAAGCTATGACAAAACTAGCACATATGGTAGTTGATGATGTCACCATATGATATGTGGGACATCTAACTTTTCAAACTTCAAAATGACACTAGGGGAGGAGGAAGAGAAAAGAATGGTAAGAGAGATCCTGGATTTTACTAGATATTTGCTCAATCAATCTAGCTAGTTGTGTTTTTAGTGTATATGTTGTACCTTTTATTACTTTTATCCAGTTGCACAATAAAATAGGAATCAATAATCAAGACCATTCTATACAAAATTTACTATCATCAATGAATAGCTCATGCTATTTAATAAAATATATAATTTACAATAGACAAGATCTAAGGGAGAACTAGCTTATGTTCTAAACAGAGAGGACAAGAGGATGATGCCTCACAAATTGCTTTCCTAGTCCAATAGAGACAATGAGAAGAGTGCTTTCTGATCATATGTATCTTTGTCCTATGAAATATGCTTATCATCGTCTGGTAGGTGGATGCCCTACAACCATGTGGTTGGTATCACAAGGGCGGGGGAAGAGGGATGGTTGTAGTTCTAGGTCATCATTTGCAAGGAGAAAGTGGTGAAAAAAAAACATAATTAAGTTTTAAGGACTGAGGAAAGGCCCTATTGTGGGTGGTTATTGAGAGAAAAAATGTTTTGGTCATGGCATAATGAACAATATTTGTCACAGATCAATCCTTAGGGAAAAGTCTAATTTGGTAAGGACTTACATCCTTGACCACTTAGCCTTAACCCTTATCTATTTTGTTGTAGTGGGATTTCAATGCATGTAAGTAGAGAATAGTAAATGGCTTACTATTTTCAGCATTGATGTGTCCCACCTTCCTTCCTTTTCTTGTTATCTCTATATATCTAAATTGTCATTGATGTATCTAAACCACTGTTATATGATCTTTTATCACTAAGGATAATGGCTGATACTTGTAGATATTCTATCTTGAACGTTTTGTTGCCAATGATATACATACTTATCAATGTTTTCTTAGCTTCCATATTGAAGATAGCTCATACTGCCTCACCCATGATCCTTCCCACCTCCATGCCTATAGATCTTGCACCTCTCGTGCAATTCATAATGTTCAAGTTTCTAAAAATAGATGGCATCAATGCTTGGGGCATTTCTACTTGTGGATTGGGAATGAAGATGTTTTCACATACCTCTTTCTTGCTATGTCTTCTTCTACTATGTTTTTCAGATTGTGAGCCTTGCATTCTATGTCGATCAACACATCTCATTGTTTCAATAACCCCTTATTGTTGTAGCTCTTCTTCAGAGTTAGTTTTCCTATAGATGTATGGGGACTTGCACCTATTCCCTCCCCAGATTGGTATTGTTATTATCTAGTTTCTTGTTGATGCCCTCCCACATTTTTCATTATGTTCGTACATGTAAAAGGTATGATGGAACTTTTATTTGCATGCACTTCATCAAAGTTTTGAGAGACAACCTCAATTGTCATTAAAATATGTCCAATCTGATTCCATAGGAGAATTTCATGATTTAGCCACTTACCTTCACAATGATGAGAATCATTATTGACTCATATTTTCATGCATCCATGTTGTCTTTTATTACAACAATATGTCATTATTATGGGTGCGTCTTACCCAACCCTTGTAGGAGACACGATTCATGGTGCTCTAATGCCCGTCGATGTGGTTTGTGTGACATCGAGACTTGTCTATGCCCCTGGGAAGCAGATTGCACTTCCATATGACCACCTTGAGCACAAGATGATAGGAGAAGCAGAAGGTAGTGTGGTCGTGTGGCCCAAAGAGGGGGTTGTCTATACCTAAGTACCCATAATTTACATTGTGTTTATATATGTATATACATGACAATTGATATGCGATCATATATATGTAGGACACAAAGCCTAAGAAACCCCCTACAACTTGTCTGCCACCTTCACCTCCTCCCAAAATACCTAGTTGGCTTACAAAGGATCTATTTTACTTGCTAGTTCCTCATCGCAAGGGTATGGAAGTATGGATAGGTGACTTTGAAAGAGGGTCGCCTATGATGGTCCATATTAAGGAGGACGTTGTAGGTCAACCTCATGATACTAGTATATTTTTGTAAGATGTGTTGGATATATTTAATTATGCTTGGTTGAATACATCTATAATAGAACTTTGGATATGGCAAGATATTATATAGCTAAATACCTTATTTTATATATGTTGTTCTATTTTCTTATATATTAATGCATACATGATGTACATTTTGCAGCCACTTACTTAGGGTCTGTATAGAGTTTACACTACCCCATGTGGCATTTCTAGTTCCATCATTGGTTAACTGTGTGGCTAAAGACCCTCCATCTATTATGGAATTATTCTCTACCACATTAAATGTTTTGGTAAAGAGAAAAAGTGTGTGATATTAGATTTGTACAATGTTGAGTAAGCTTACTTACTTTGCTTATAATTTTGACTGAAGAATTACATTTCATTGTAGATTTTGAGTTTTCTTTTATTTTCCTTATATTCACTCAGGAATGACCATTGGGTGTTGTTGGTTATTGTCCTTGTGATGCTAACTGTATATTATCTATATCCTAAGCGTGAGGAAGTAGGCAATGGGTGGCACGAAGTGAAAATGGCATTATTCACGTGTGTAAATTTTTATATTTATTTCTATTAACATATATTATTACATGACTACTTACTAATTCAATTCAATGTGTTACATTACTATATAGGGATATGAAAGATTTCAAAAAGCATTGAGGAAAGGTGGACAAGAAAAAGAAAGTGATAAGTTGGGAGAATTTTGATGTAGTTTTCTAACTCCAATGCATATTTATGCCAGCTATGCTTACTTTTATTTATTAAAATTTTGTATGTTGAAATTTATAATGTCCTATACAAGACAATGGTGGGCCATGCAGATTCTACGTTATGTGGTATATGGACATGATTGTCAAATATGGGGCATTAGACATCAGCTGCATAGAAAATTTAATATATGTAGTTGTCTTCATCATAAGTAAATATAGTGTCATTTGATAATATGAAAATATCAAACTTTTTAATCATATATGTCATTCTCTTTTCTATAGTTTGCAACAAAAAGTCCCTATACGAAAACACAACTAGATGAGATACGAGAACAATGGGCACAAGCCTTTGTTAAGGATGTGAACTTTGATATTGGTAGGTATAAATATTGAGTTTTCTAAACTTTAGTTTCCTTATTTCTATATACATGTGGTTCTTATGACTTCTTGCAACTTTAAATTTGATGTGACTAAATTATTGGTGCATATGTGAATGATGATCTATATATATGTGTGTGAATGTGAAGATGAATGAATACAATGAGAATTGTGTTTCTATGTGTCATGAGAATGGAATTGGTGCATATGTTAATGAATTTGAAGACGAATAGATGTCGTTACTTTTGGAAACTAATAAAAAAGAAGCTTTTTCCATTTACAAATATGACCTGGTATAAAAACACGACGTGGGTGCTTTCTCTACAACTGACAACTAAGACTCTTACCTATGTCAGTTCCTTTTATCATAGCAATTGAGGTTGGATATTCATTGGCAGTTTGCACGTCCCCTTAGAACCGACATCTTAGATCTATGAATCTAGTGTCTCCCACTTAGTTGTTGGTTTGAAACCGTCACTATAGGTTCATTTTAATCGATATTAGAGGTAGTCGTCTACTTGTGAAGGCACATGAATGATGATAAAATTACATCATGCCATTGTATCTAATTTTCAGCTAAACAAAAGAGAGAAGACACAAAGTTCATGATATGTGAGATATCTAATACCCCACCTCACAAACTTGGGGTGGGACTTGACAACCGAAGTTTGTAGCACAAAGCCTTGAAACTATGCTTGGGAAAGCTTTAGTTAGTATATTAGCTGGTTGTTGATCAGAGCAAATATGTGCAGTAGTAATGTGGCTCAAAGCTACCTTGTCATGAATATAGTGGTAATCAATTTCAATGTTATTAGTTTGAGAATGGAAAACCAAATTCACAGTTAAGTGCAAAGCACTGATGTTATCATAATAGAGGATGACGGGCTAATGAGAAGCAATGTTCAGATCTTACATAAGGTAGGAGAGCCATGTGAGATAAACTATAGTAGAAGATAAAGTTCTATACTTAGCTTCACAAATTAACCGTGCAACAGTAATCCATTTCTTGCACTCCAAGACACACATATAGATCCTAGGAAAATATAGAAATCAAATATAGATCCTCTGTTAGATGGAAAGTCTAGCCAATCAGAGTCATTAAATGTTGTAAGAGTTAGAGAAGGAGAAGGAACAACACGAAGACCCATATAAAGAGTTCCTTTCAAAAATCATTGTATCCTCTTGACAATAGAAAAGTGAGCATCAATAGGAGAAGCCAGAAACTGACACACCGTATTTACATCAAATGAAATATCATGCCTTATGATGGTATCCTATTGCAAGCATCCCACTAACCACCAATACACATGAAGATCAATGAAAGAGGAAGATGATGGAGACCCAATAGCTTTTTTAAAGCTAAGAGATATGGGTGTAGAAGTTGGCTTGCAATCAAGCATATTGTCCTTGACCAAGAATATCAATAATTTACTTCTCTCGAGAAATCTTGTGATATGTGGGACAACTTGGATACCAAGGAAATAACTTAAAGTTCCCAATGTTTATAGATTAAAAGTATTTCTTAGAGACTCTTGAAATTTAGTTAGTAGAGCGGGGCGATTTCCAATGAGAATGATATCATCCACATATAATAAGAGATAGATGATACAATGACCTTGGCACAAAACAAACAACAAGGGATATGTTGAGTTTCATAAGAAACTTGAGGCAAAAAGGAAGTCACTAAGTTTGTTAAACCACACTCATGGTGTCTGCTTCAATCCGTACAAGGCCTTGTTCAGCTTGCACACATATTGTGGATTTGTCTTATTACTGAAACATTGTTGTTGATCCATATATTAAGGTTCAGTTAAGTCACCATCAAGATATGCATTACAAATGTCTATTTGAATTACATTCTACCAAAAACATGTGGCTAAAGTTAGAACAAAATGAATAGTTGTTGTTTTGAAAACAAGGTTGAATGTTTGTAGGTAGTCAGTACCTTCTTTGTCACCAAAGCCTTTAGCCACCAAACAAGATTTTTGTCAATCTAGAGATCCATTGGTAACTTTGCTCTTATAGACTTGTTTACATCCAATCACTTTAACATGTTGTGCTTTGGGAATTAAGGTCCAAGTACAGTTGGACTCAAGAGCTTGTATTTTAGTTACCATAGAATTCAACCAACCATGATCATGAAAGGCACTTTGTATAGACTTGAGTAGTAGGAAGATCTTGTGATAGAAATACATATTTGGGGTTAAGTTTTATAGTGCCAGCTTTAGCATATGTTATCATACATGTTTATTTTGAGTTGGTAAGCTAGGTAAGTGAATTGAAGGCAGAGGGGTTACTTCATCACACAATGAGCTTGTTGGTATGTATGACCATAGATACAATCATTTGATGATTGTAATGGGGCATAATATACTTCATTTTATAATGATAAAGATAATTCTATCTATTTTATCAATCATGAGATATGACATAGACATAGTAGATGTCTAAAGAATGATATTACTCGATGACGTATGTCTTCAAGTTGAGGATGTGAACCATGAGATTATATGTATGATAAAAGTACATGCATTCTTGTTATGTCCCTTGTCAGATATCATAGTGGAAGAAAAATAGAAAATAATAATACATAAGACTAGAGTGTGTGTTTATTGATGATAGAGTCTCATTAGTTATAATATGTGATATCAACTCAAACACACAGGTAAATGTTAGAGAATAGTGTTTCGGACAAACCTATCTCGAGAGTGATACATGGAGACCATGGAATGGTAGTTAGAATCATCACTCATGGTGGCAGTGGTGATTGTGGTTCTTAGACCTGAAGTGACTACACTCATCACATGTTGTTTGATGTATTTTGATATCATCCAACATGACCTTGAATAAGGGTTTCCATAAAGGTGGTGCTTGGGTACATTGTGACACATGGTGTCTGAATATGAGTGATGTAGATGGGATTGTCCCTCCTATAGGAGATTGATATCATGACCATTTGATAAGAGAGACTGAGAAATGTATGGTCATACTCGTGTGACTAAATGTGTGATATGTGATCTCACATGCATCTCATACGATCTCCTCTAGTTCAAGGAACATGGATTGAACATTGAGAGGATGACGATCCCATGCCTTCAATTCAATTTGATATTAGAGACAAAGAAACTATACGATCATGGTAACACTAGTCACGAATTATATGTTGAGGTTATTCTCTAACTTTCCAATTGCTTTGGTTTCAATGATGTGTTGCTAGAAACCACTCATTGTTTGTGATTTCCCAAATTGGTTATGGACATTCACTGCCAACATAACTGGGGACCTATAGGGTCACACACATAGGATGCACCTAGAATAGGATTTTATTCATGAATGATGTTTAACTTGATTACTAAAGTGTTTAGATATTCAATTTAGACAACTATGGCTGAAAATTGACTGACATGATGACAGACTGATCAATTCAAGTGTTAAAACTGATTGATTAAAGTGTAAGGTCAATTTAAACTATATTGGTTGAACATTGCCTGAATAGGGACTTGAATAGACTGATTCAGTTAGTTAGCTGATTGGTTCAAGGTCTAAAATGACCAGTTCAACATTTGAATCGCCCAACGCAATGATCAATGAGATTAAATGAAGGATTGATGTTGACATCATGTTGTGCATTAATCAGCATATTGAAAGCCAATATGTATGTGAATAGGAAACATAGTGAACTAATCAGTTCAAGTATTGAGCTGACCATTTCACATTGGGACTGACCGGTTCAATACTGAACCGTTTGTTTCATAGTTTGTAGCTTCTATAAAATGCATAAATCCCATCTCTTTGACTCCCAGATGATCTGGAAACCCTAACCGTGACCATCCTAGAAATAGGGGGGAAGTTAAGGATATTAGAAGACACAACATTAAGGTCTAACAATTGTTGTTCTCTCACAATTGTGCTAATGTGAGAGCATGAGCAAGTCTTATCGTAAAACATAGAGAAAATAAGAGAAATACAACAAGGGAGAGGAAGTCAATGCTAGGATGTTGACGTTTGAAGGGACAACTCCTTCCTATTGGTTGTAGTAGCACAAAATGCAGTTCTATGTGGTCTGCATGGACTACGTAGAGGCATGGAGGTCGTTGCCACCCGTTAGTAGGACAACAACCACTGTCGTACATGGTGTTGTATCAGGAGGTCGTCGTCGCCATTTGTCCTTGTGTGTCTTGTGAAAAGTGCACATCACCAAGCAAAAGTAATCGATGGACTTGCTTTAGAACAAGGTATACTTTTTGTTACCATCATTCTAGATACATTGTTGTTGATGTGATTCCCAGATCAAGGAATAGGGACAAAATTTTTATTTCTGCTACCTTCTCTTCCGTCCCTATTCCCAAACGGTGGTATCCGAGCCATGTCAATTCATGGTGTACCTGGATTTAAATTGATACTATCTGGTTTATTTTATCGCATACGATGTGAATACTGAAAATGATTAATGTGAATATCCAATTAAATACCACATAAGATCCCATAAATATATATATGATAAGATATATATGCAATCAATAGGTGTAACCCTAAAAGTGTTTTTATGGTGGATGTATGTGTGGTTATGGCCTAAAGCCATGTGGATATTCATGCATGGTTATTTGGTTTTTTCCTATTGTTTCTCAGTTTACATACCAAGGCTATCTCCTCCTTTCCAAATGTAATATAACTCTCCTCTTCCTATGTTCCCTTCAAATGTACCTTGAGGTCTTCCATTTTATAATGTAATATGGAATATGATAGTTTTAATTTATGTTTCATCAAGAGAAGATGTTCTACACTTGACGATTTGACCGACTGAGAGTCGATCTGATTGACTCGAGGATCTAGGAGGCCAATTATAGAAGGAGGCCAACATCTATGAGTAGCAAACTGATCAACCTGAAGGCCAACCGATCGACTAAAGGGTACAGACGATCGACTAGGCCAACACAAGTTTCCAATACAAGTTGCTACATGTGATGTGAGCCTTAGGTGGTAGCAATTCTTTGTAGCTCCAAATAATTGCATTAGTATGGCCATAAATATCACTTGTATACTTCTGATTACATGTTTTTCATTTGTGGATATAGCATGTATATGATACATACTATAAGTATGTGATGATTGGATATGTATATGAATTTACATATGAAATCCCTCAATAAATATTATGTCTAAGATGCTTTCCATATGAGGAACACATGAAAAACATGATCGACCAAGCATAGGTTACACCAAAGCATGATGTGTCATCTATCTAATGGAAGTGTGATGATAGATATGTAGGTTTTTCCAAAGCAGGGTGCATATTCTATCATGTTCACTTGTGTCAAATCTTAACTAGGTGGACTTAATGAGATTAAGTGCCTAGAAGAATACATATGGACTGTGACAAGGAGTTATGCACACCATCTATCCAAGAGTTGCATGATATGCAAACTAAAAAAGTTTTCCACTTAAATAGTCAAGTTGTGGGTGATCATCCAAAGTTGACTCATGATTTGGTGAAATATGGATCTTGGCTCACTAGAAGAGTATTTATTGTAATATTTTAAATTGTTAGTGTGGGATATCAATTTAAACAAAATAGTGGGAGTGATAGTTAATTAAAAACCTAACTAATATTGTCAAACTTATCAAATCAAATCAAATCATAAAGGGTTTTGACAAAAGTTGCAGATTTTCTTTTATAGAACCTAATGGAAAACACAAACATGTTTTCATTGTGATTGGAAGATGAGAAGTAAAAGATGAATAGGAATAACTTCCATGACTAGTATAGGATGTTGAGAAGCATTCTCACTAATGATCGAAAGCTCTATGTCCTTGATATACCAATGCTAGAGGAACCCGCTCCACATGCGCCTAAGGCTGAAATGGATGCTTACTTGAAGCATGCCAATGATGCCACAAACATCAAAGATATTATGTTGAGATGTATGAAGTATGATCTACATGAACAACATGAAAACATGGACATTCTCGATATGGTAACACATCTTTAGAATCATGTAAATCAAGAATGGTATAATGTCTCCAAAGCATGGTTTGAGTGCAAACTGATAAAGGGAGATCTAGTAGAGCCCCATGTGATCCATATTATTGGGCATGTTGAACATATATAAAGACTAGGATTTCTCTTAGGTGAAGAGTTGGCCACAGATATGATTCTACAATTGTTTCTCGAATCTAATAACCAGATTATTGAGTGTTATTACTCAAGTAACTTAGCAAAACTGTTGTCTTTATTACTTAGCATGTTGATGAATGTTGAAGCGTGCATGAAGAAGGACAAACCCATGATAATGATGAACAAAAGTGAGTCCAAGGGAAAAGGTAAGTCAAAGAATAGTTCTGAGGCTAAGCCGAAGTCCAAGTCTTCTACACTAAAATATAATGAGAAGGGTAAGTACAAAAGGAATTTGTCCTTTTCACTTAAAGGAAAAAAGGAGGAAGAAGAAGAAGATAGACATCTTCACTTTAGGACCTAAGAAGAAGTAATCTAGAACTATGCTGAGCATGAGTTGTTGGCACTATAGGTGGAATATGTTAGTAACCTAATGGGTATTAGTAGAATCAGTGAATTGGTATTATGTATCTTCCATTAATGAAAACATCATGTATATTGTATGGACAAGAATATTATGAATATTTGATATTTTATTTTAAAAGATAATATTTTATATGTAAGTGCCTCAATGTCTCATAAAGCATACTTGATAGTTATAAAGACAAATATGCATATCACATATGATGAAGGACTCGATGACTCAAACAATGAATACATGTAACAATGTCATTTGGAGCACATAAACAAGAAATGCTCTTCTAGAATCCATGTATATGGTTGTCTAGACTCTTTTGATTATTAAACTGATAGAGGCATGCAAGTCTTATTTATTGGGAAATATGAAAAAAGCAACTTTCACTAGATGTAGTGGGAGAGAGAGTATTCTATTAGGGCTCATACATGCTGATGTATATAGACCTTTTAGAATAAATTTTATAGGTGGTCACACATACCTCATTGTATTTTCTGATAAACTCAGTAGATATGGTAGATTGTATCTAATGAAATACAAGTTTGAATTTCTTGAAGTCTTCAAGGTGATCATGCATGAAGTACATAACCAGCTTGGTATAAGTATTAATACATTTCAATATGATCTATATGTAAAATACATTGAACCAATAGTTTGAGGACCTTTTGGAAGATCGTGATACTATATCATAATAAACTCCATAGAAACATAATGATGTATCAAAAATAAGGAATCACACCATGTTAAGTCATGGTGTGATTATCAGTATATCAAGCTAATCTTCCAATTTTCTTTTGGCACATGCTTTACACTAAATAATGTACCATCTAAAATGGTTCAAAAAACATCATATAAGATATGGCATGGGAGGTATCCTGATAATGTGTTTTATAAAGACAAGGAATGAAAGATTTTATATGCAAATAGTTTCTTGAAAAGCTTTGTCAACAAGTGTTATTTTGTTGAATGTTACTTTTTGTTTGAAATTCTAAAAGGGAATTTAATTCCAAAGAAATCAGTGGGATAAAAGTAGAACCTGAAAAGTTTGAGACCAATAAGAAAACATTGAACGTAAAGAGATACAATACAAATAAGTAGAATCACAAATTGTTGTAGAATCTCAAATTCTTTATGTAACACAAAACCGCATAGATCTAGTAGGACACTTCTTGAGCTTGAAAGATTATGATATCTTATAACTCAAGAAGGCGATAAATTGATCATAGATGATGAACAAACAAAACCTTTCTAGAATATATTAAGGGACTAGAATATGAGAAGTGGCTTGAGGCCATGAGATCTAAGATGGACTCCATGTACACCAACAAGGTATGGCCTTGGTAGATCCACCTAAAGGGGTAAAACCCATAGGGTGTAAGTGGGTCTTCGAGAAGAAGAACGACATGGTTGGTAATTTACAAACCAATTAGCATAGATTAATTGAAATAGATTTCAAACAAGTTCAAATTGTTGAACATGATGAAATCCTTTCACCAGTTGCCATGGTTAAATCAATCAAGATCATGCTTGTCGTTGCATCTTACTACGACTATGAGATTTGACAAATGGAGTCAAAACCATATTCCCTAATAGGAATATAGTAGAGGATGTTTGTGTGACACAACCTAAATGTTTTATAAATCCAATTATTGCAAATGAAGTCTATAAGCTAAAATGGTCAATTTATGGATTCAAGCAAGCATCTTAATGCTGGAATCTTCTATTTGATTACACAATCAGATAGTTTTCCTTTAGTTAGAATGAAGAGGAAATATGTTATTATAAGAATTTAGTGGGAGCATATTTATAGTCCACATAATGATGGGGAATGACGTCCTTATCCCGCATATATTAAAACATGGCAAGGAAGTACTTTCTCTATGAAAGGATTAGCAAAGAATTGAATATCTTAGGAATTGAGATCTATAGAGATCGAGCCAGAAAGCTTCTTGACCTAAGTAAGATCAGATACATGACTTAATGAGGGAAAAAATTGTGAAATTAGTCTCTCTTGAGCCTAGTGTCTCAATTGTTATGAAGAATGGGAAAACATGAATAAGATGTCATACAGATTCACAATTAGATCTATCATGTATGTAATGTTTTGTACTCATCCTGTTATCTCATACGTATTGGACATGATGAGAGGATATATACTCATCCCATTGTCATATGTATTGGACATGATGAGTGGATATTTGTCAAATCCTAGTGTAAGCCACTAGACTGCCATAAAGAAGATCCTTAAGTACTTGACAAGCACTAAAAGGATTAGCTCCCTGATTAGGGTAATATAGAAGAGTTGGGTGTAAACGTTTACACTGATGAAAGCTCCAAAATGACAAACACAATTAACGACCGCAATCTAAATTTATGTTTGACCTTAAAATAGAACTGTAATCTAGAAGAGTCTCAAGCAAGAGACAATTATTCTATAATTGAAGCATAGTACCTTGTTGTTTTGAACACAACAAAGGATACTATATGGATCTATAAGTTCATTTGGATGAACTTGTGGGAGGTTCCAACCATTGATGGAACAGTAGAGATACCATGAAAACTGGAGCTATTGGTCAGGTAAATGAATCTTAGATATCATACTAGAACAATTTCATCTCATAAGAGAAGTCATACAGTGCGGAGATGTGAAAACTTGCAAATTACTGACTTGAAGCAAATGTCACTAACCCACTATATAAGAACTTGCATAGAAGAAACATGATGGACATGTTAAAGATCACTAGGAATAACATTCATAAGTGTTTGGCTCTAAGTGCAAGTCACAATCTGTTGGTATGTATGCCCATAGAGCCAATCATTTGATTAATGTAATGGGGCATAATATACTTGATTTGATAATGATAAAGGTAACTCCAAATATTATGTTTGTCTCAACCATGATATGATGACACATACATAGTAGATGTCTAAAGAATGATGTTACTTGATGACATAGGTCTTCAGTTTAAGGACCTGAACAATGAGATAATATGTATGATAAGAATGCATGCATTCTTATCATGTCCCTAATCAGATATTATTGTGGGAAAAAATAGAAAATAGTAGTACATAAGATAAGAGTGTGTGTTTATTGATGATAAAGTCTCATTAGTCATGATATGTGATATCAAGTCAAACACATAGGTACATGTTAGAGAATTGTGTATCAGACAGACCAACATTGAGAATGATGCATGGATACCATGGAATGGTAGTTAGAATCAACTCTCATAGTGTTAGTGGTGATTGTGGTTCTTAGACCTGAAGTCACTACACTTATCACATGCCATTTGATGTATTTTGACATCATCCAACGTGAGCTTGAATAAGGGTTGGCATAAAGGTAGTGCTTGGGTACATTGTGACTCATGGGGATCGAGTGTGAGTGATTTAGATGGTATTTGTCCCTCCTACATGAGATTGATATCTTGGCTACTTGATAAGTGAGACCAAGAATTGTATGGCCAAACTCGTGTGACTCAATATGTGATATGTGAGATCACATCCATCACATACAGTCTTCTCAAGTTCAAGGAACATGGACTGAACATTGAGACAATGACAACTCTATGCCTAGAGTTTAATCCAGATATCAGAGACAAGGAACTATACGATCACGGTAACATTGATCACAGATTGTAGGTTTAAGTTGTTCTTCAACTTTCTAATTATTTGGGTATCAATGATGAGTTGTAAGACATCACTCATTACTTGTGATGTCATAAATTGGTTAGGGACATTCACTGCCGACGTAATTTGGGACCTATAAGGTCACATGCATAGAATGCGCCTAGAATAGGAGTTTATTCATGAATGATGTTTAAATTGTATTCTAAATTGTTTTAGTATTCAATTTAAACAACTGTGGCCAAAAATTGACTAACAGGATTGTGATCCAACTGGTTCAAGTCATGAACCGATTGATTCAAGTGTCAAGTCAATTTAAACTATATTGGTTGAACATTGCCTGAATTGGGCATGAATCTACCATTTCAATTAGTGAACCGACCGATTCATGGTCTAAAACAGTCAGTTCAACTTGTGAATTGCTCAGTTCAATGATCAATGAGATTGATTAAAGAATTGATCCTGGCATCATGTTATGCATTAATTACCACATTGAAAGACAATATGTATGTGAATAGGAAACATAGTGAACTTACTGGTTCAAGTATTGAACCGACCGTTTCACATGTGAACTGACTAGATCAACAGTGAATCAATTGTTTCAGGGTTTGCAAATTTCAGAAAATTCATTAAATTTTGTCTTTTTGACTCGCAGATGATCTGCAATCTCTAGCCCTGACCATCTTATAAATAGGGGGGTAGTCAAGGCTATCAGATTACACAACAAAAATTTCTAACAATTGTTGTCCTCTCAGTTGTGGCAATGTGAGAGACCAAGCAAGTCTTACCTATAAAATAGGGAGGCAACAAGAGAGAGAGAGACAAAACAGGAGATCACGTCAATGGTAGTACATTGACGTTAGAAGGGATAACTTTGTCTTGTTGGATTTGGTAGCATAACATGGAGTTCCTGGTGGTCCATGTAGACTATGTAGAGGCATGGAGGCCATTGCCATCCTATAGGGGTAAAAAAACCACTACCATCCATGGTGATGATGAGGAGGCCATCATCGCCAATTGTCCTTGTGCATCTTGTGAAGAGTGAGCATCATTGAGAAAAAGTAGTCACTGGACTTGTTCCAGGACCATGTATACTTCTTGCTACCTTCTTTCTAGATACACCATTATTGTTGTGATTCCCTAATCAAGGAATAGGGACAAAATTTTGTTTTTGATTCCCTTCTCTTCCATCCCTATTCCTCAATAAAGCTAGGAACATAGATGACTGGAGATGTAGAATGATCTTTAGAAATATTTGCCCCTGAACATTCAAAATTGAGCACATGCATATGCATTTGAATAGGAGTTAAGGGAGATGTACAATTACTTGTAGAAGTGAATATGTGGATTACCTTCAATATCAAAAAATTGATGATTGTTTAGAGTAGGTGAATTTTGAATAGAAGTAGCAAAAGGATCATCAGGCTCAAATTCAACATATTAATTATTTTATGTCTAATATGAGGACTATGAAGAATCATTAACCGATTTAGAAGGTGGGTGCATCATGAACATGTAGAAACTCAAACAAGATAGATATCTCTCTAATGCCACTTGAGGCATAACAATTTGTTTACAGGGATGCATCATCAACATGTAGAAACTCATACAAGATAGATAGCTCTCTAATGTCACTTGAGGCATAATAGTTTGTTTACAGGGGAAGATTTTTTCATTAAAAGTCATATGTCTTGAAAATTAAGTTCTTCCTGAAGGACCATGCAGACATTGATATCCTTTGTAAGTCCCATTATAGCCTAAGAATACACATGGAAGTGCATGAGATTCAAGCTTGTGCTTATTTTAATCACACATACAAAGGAAGCAAAGACATACAAAGCATCCAAGAGAACTATAATCAGGATATTTTTCATATAGTTTGAATAGTGGGGAGTGATACTGACGTGTCTTGGTTGGTAGTTGATTAATGACATACATAGTAGATGCAACAACTTCAACCCAAGAATTAACATGAACACTTATATCAAACATTATAGTGAGACCTATCTCAATTATTTGAATATGTTTGCCTTCTAGTTGTCCAACTTGTTCATGAGTATAGTGACATGCAATCTAATGAAAGATGCCCTATTTTGTGAGATAGGACTGCATAAATTTACTCATGAATTCACCACCACCATCAGTAACAAGAACATATAGTTTGACTTTGTATTGATTCTCAATCATTTTGCAAAAGAAGACAAAATATTTACATAGTTCATATAGAACCAACAATAACATGTATATTCATAGACAAATAGAGCATAATAGAGAAATCCTTACTTGGAACCTACAAGAGATTTACCCCATAGGCCACAATACAATTGTCCAAAGGGTTTATTACATTTGATATGTTTGTTTGAGAATGATATCCTATGACTCTTTCCAAGTACATAATTGTTATAGAAGTTCAACTGTTTATTAGAAGAAGAAATCAAACTAATATGCTCCATGTAGTTTTGCATATCATTATTTATATGTCTTAAATGCCTCTTCCAGTTGACAAAAGTCACATTTATATTGCCTACTGCAACAAAATCTTTATGTGATTAAGACTTCACAATGTACATCCCTTCCTTAAGAACTTCCCTTTCCATAGTTGGATAATTCTTCATGTGATTTATTAAGAATATATTCTTGAAGAAGATGAAATAATAGGGAAAGTCCCTAGTCAATTGAGCCACGGAAAAAAAGATTTCATTTCTTATTAGGAGCTATTGGAACTTTTTCAAGAGAAATAGGTGTATGTTGAATTATGAAAGCATTGTCGTAGTGAGTTATAGTAAGAAATGATCCATCACCAATCATGATGAAATCATAGCCGCTATAAGAAATTATATTTTGTAGAATACCTGGGTCTTGAGAAACATGGTCTATGGCACCAGAGTCCATGTGCCATTCATTCATATTGAAGTTGTTCTATTCTCAATGTGCATAGCAGCAAGGTCTTTTGCTTGATCAAACATCTTCAGTCAAGTTCTTTGGATTTTAGTAAGCCAAAAATTGTTCTCAAACCTATGGCAACATATGTAGGCTTTGTGTCCTGTCTTTTCACATATTTGACATTGGAGAGGGACCCTTGCTTGATTTTGTGGAATAGAAGACCGAGTACTAGGATTGAAGTCTCATCCATAGGATGTGAATTACTGATCAGGTTGATCTCCTAGAACTCTGGAAGACTAAGTAAATTGATGTTTATGAGTGGATGTATTTTGAGAAGGAAATGATTAGTTTTGTGCATACTTATTATTTCTATATCCAACACTTCTTCCAATATTCATGTGATAATAATTGGACTTTTGACTGGCAAAGGCAAGTTCAGTCCAATGTAAACCTCAACAGTAGTTTTATGCATATAATGGTCCTTTAGAAGAGATGTGACCTCATCAAAAGAGGGAAGAGGTGGCCTCATCATGGATATTGTGAAACTCTCAAAATCAAAACCTAATCCACTAAGAAGGAAATAGACTTTGACGTCATCAGTGATAGATTTTCCAATAGCATGCAATTGACCACAAATCATTTGAACTCTCACAGATACTTGACTACACTCTCAATCCCTTGTTTGTCCAATGTAGTTTAGACATGAGTTCGAACCCCCTTGATTGACTCGAGACATATAAATTATTGGCCAAGGCAGACCAGATCTGAAAAGACGATGAAAGTCCAACTACGACTCCTATCACATTCTTAGTAATGGATTCCATGATCCATCCCTTCACAAGATGATCAGTGTGAATCCATGACGAATAGTTAGGGTCTGGTGTGACATTATCTGTGTTGTCAACGAACACCTTCTTAGGAAAATTGCTTTCAAGGAGGGCATGTACTTGTACTTCCATGTACAGGGTGTTCATGTTGGTCATCTTGAGGGAGACAAAGTTAGCGATCACTCTGGCAGGGTTGGGGTATTTCTTTATGTCAGGAGGCGGATGGTGGCCTTCTCTCCATTCGTGGTTGTCGGTGATGCAAAATCCATTGGTTGATGAAAGGTTTTCATACCAAAACAGAAAGGAGATGAAGGTGAATTGAAACCCTAGATTTAGGAAGAAGATGAGGGAGAATTTCTGAGAAGGAAACAAGAGAGAGCAGGCGGAGCAAACTGCGAGAAGAGGGGAAGTTTGAAGCAAAAAATGAGAGTGGAATGATAAAATTACATCATGCCACAGTGTCTAATTTAGCCTAAACAAAAGAGAGAAGACACAAAGTGCACGATATGTCTGCTATCCGATAAATGTATCAATTGCAAGCACGGCGATGCAACGCGTGCAGTTTCTCTTACTTTCTATTCCTTGATAAGTATAAATGGCAAGCACGGCAATGCAACCGTGCGCGCAGTTTCTCTTGATTTCTATTCCTCGATAGGGGCGATATTGAATGAGAATAGCGTGCAAGCGCATGCCATGGAAATGGAATTTTTCTTGGCTACACGCATGGAATCTACCTTGATCAAATTCGACAAGAAACAACTAGTTCAGATGGTTAATGATCGATCATCTATATTTTGGAGATTGAGGCCACACACAACAGGGTTGCGAGATACCAGCTGGTGTACAGGGAAGCTAAAATAATTTTCGACTAGCAAAATGGGGCTGGACAGGAAAGCCATGTTTCTTTTACCGGCGGGGGTATACACGATTGATTGCTGCAGTCTGACATTCTTTAGGCGAGTCACAGTCGCAGCCACACTAGCGTTGATATATGTAGAGAGTGAATTGATACACGAGGCGTCGTTTTTGTAGGATAATCGTGCCTCTCCGTGAAATTTCCTGATGAGACTGGCCCATGCAGAGAAGTGAGGAGAAACCCCTGGTATTGCGAACTGCAGTCAACTCCAAAATAGCAAACCATGTTCGACAGAAAGCCATCCGTGCAGGCTAAGCCACCAAACCCTTGATGGCAGAAACCAGCCTCACCTGCAGCTTTATCGTCACAGATTCACAGCCGTTGAACCGGGGCTCGACCTGTGCAACATGCCGCATCAGTGGCGGAACCAGAATTTCAAAGTGAGCGGAGGTACAATTAAAGAAACTGTATTATGACTACAATGTTCTTCAATACGTGAAAAGAAGAAAATTCAAATATTTCAAATGCATATTAAAACCAACCAAGCAATATAAGGCACAAAAGACCAAGGATGAGTATGAAAGACGATACTTCTGAACCTAAATATTTTGAACTTGGATAAAAACTATAAATGCCTTCCGGCTATGGTCATATCGATGGTTCTATGCAACACCAAAGAACATGAAAGATGATACGAAAGATTCCTTTCTATGTGACTCTGTCACTAATCTATATACCTACTATAAAAGGGAGTCAGCTGGCTGCTATCGAGCTGCTTCAGCTGCTTCCTTTTTTAAATGTTATTATATTGAATCTATTGTGTACTTTTTATTGGACTGAATGCTTTTCGAACAGTCCATGTCTATACTTACTAGCTCATCGCAGCTGCCTACTTGGTAGCATGGACTTTACCTCTCCTTACAGTCAAATTAATCTATGAAATACACCTGTCAGGTTTCTTTTGACAGGCTTCACTTTTAAAGTAAAATCTATATTTAAATCTATGTTATGCTCATCAGAATGTCTCTCAATTTATTTTGCTTTGGTAAAAAAGCCATTACTGCATAGAAGGCTTTATGTAACACCAAAGCATATGTGTTGTGAAAAATTAATTCACTATTTTTTTAGGCTTATCTTGATGTGAAAATTCAAATAGGGTGTATGTATTTGTTGTCCTCATCGTACATGTATGTTTATCTATTTTAGTACATTTTTCGTTGAGTCATGTTTATCCAAGAAATACACTCGCCACGTTGCTTTGGACAGGCTTGACTTCTATAATAAAATTTGTATTTAAATTTCAGGTTTGTTTTGCGCCCGTAAAAAACGTTATTATTGAAATAAGGCTTTATGTGATAGAAAAATTTATGTGTTGTGAAAAAGTTAATTCACTATTTTTTCAGACTGATCTTGATTAGGAAATTCGATTAGTTTGTCTATATTTTCTATTCTCATCATGCAAGTAGATACGATATGTATGTGACTCAACAATACATTTATGTCCTTCAATAATTGTATATGTGGTCGATATACTAAGTTTATCTGTATACTTATTGTAAAGTGATTTCAAACATTATATATTTTCAGTTAGAGGGAGTCAAATGATAATTAATTGAGTTATTACTTTTAATGGGTTGTGTTAATTACTTGAATATGAATTATATTTGATTGTCAACAAGAATGTACTGACTAATGAAGCACATGTACAATTTCGTGTTGGAAGCAGTCTGTAGAGAATTAATCGAGTCGTTCCCTTTTGACGAGTTATATGTAAATTATTGTGAGTACTAATTATATATTCATCATTATATATTTTTGTTATCGTTGGAAACATGTCAAAAAATAGTGACACATGTAATTTTGATAATGACTTGATATAAATTAGAGGAAGTCAGTTGGTAGCTTATCAAGTTGTTCTTTGAAAAATACACTTAACGGGTGTTAAAGTAATTCAATTAGTAAGACATAATTATTTTGACCATCACACACTTTAGGTTAGAGGGAGTCAAATAACAGTTAATTGAGTTCTTCCTTTTAGTGGATTGTGTATAAGTTATATATATAATAATTATAATGATATTTTAATTGTCAATAAGAACATACCGACTAATGAAGTGCATGTAAAACTTCATTCTCTATTGAGTCATTCTCTCTTAACGAGTTACATAGAAATTATTGTGAGTACTAGTTATATATTCATCATTAATGTTTGGTGATAACACACAATGAAATGGGAGTTAGCAGTAATTAATTGAGTTGTTTTGGAGATAGTTTTAGGTCTCTGCTTGCTAGTTTATTGCACCTGCCTACTTGGTAGCTAGACTTTACCTCTCCTTCGAGTCAAGTTAATCCACGAAATACACATGTTAGGTTGCTTTTGATAGGCTTCACTTCTAAAGTAAAAATATATATTTAAATCTATGTTATGCTCATCGGAATGTCTCTCAATCTATTTTACATTGATAAAAAAACTATTAGTGCATAGAAGGCTTTATGTGACAGCAAAGCATGTGTGTTGTGAAAAAATTAATTCACTATTTTTTTAGACTGATCTTAATGTGGAAATTCAAATAGGGTGTATGTATTTGTTATCCTCATCGTACATGTATGTTTATCTATTTTAGTACATTTCCATTGAGTCATGTTTATCCAAGAAATACACCTGCCATGTTTCTTTGGATAAGCTTGATTTCTATAATAAAAAATTGTATTTAAATCTCAGGTTTGTTTTACGCTCGTAAAAAAACCATTATTGAAATAAGGCTTTATGTAATAGCAAAATTTATGTGTTGTGGAAAAGTTAATTCACTATTTTTTCAGACTGATCTTGATTAGGAAATTTGATTAGTCTGTCTGTATTTGCTATTCTTATCATGCAAGTAGATACGGCATGTATGTGTCTCGACAATACAATTATGTGCTTCAACAATTGTAAGTGTGGTCGATAGGCTAAGTTTATTTGTATACTTACTGTAAAGTGATTTCAAAAATTACATATTTTTGTCTAGAGGGAGTCAAATGATAATCAATTGAGTTATTATTTTTATTGGACTGTGTTAATTATTCAAATATGAATTATATATTAGTTGTCAACAAGAATATACTGTCTTATGAAGCACATGTAAAGTTTTATATTGGAAGCAGTTTGTAGAGAATTTATTGAGTCGTCCTCTTTTGACGAGTTACATATAAATTATTGTGAGTACTAATTATATATTTACCATTGTATTTTTTTGTCGGCGTTGGAAGTATGTCAAAAAATGGCAGCACATATAATTTTGATAATGACTTGATATAAATTAGAGGATGTCAGTTGGTAGGTTATCGAGTTGTTATCTAAAAAATACACTTAACCGGTGTAAAGTAATTCAATTAGTAAGAAATAATTATTTTGATCATCACACGCTTTAGGTTAGAGGGAGTCAAATAGCAGTTAATTGAGTTCTTCTTTTTAGTGGGTTATGTATAAATTATATATATAATAATTATAATGATATTTTAATTGTCAATAAGAACATACTGACTAATGAAGTATATGTAAAACTTCATTCTCTACCGAGTCATTCTTTTTTAATGAGTTATACAGAAATTATTGTGAGTACTAATTATATATTTACCATTATATACTTTTACCGTCAATGGAAGCATGTCAAAGAAAGGCGACACCCATAATTTTTATAATAACGTGATACAAAGTGGAAAGAGTATGTTGGCATGTGAGCAAGTAGTTTTCCTTTAGCAACACTCTGAATGTTGGAGCTGAGTTAATTGACAGTTAATCATGTTGTTATTTTTGAGCGATTAATGTAAACTACTGTGAGTAGTATTTATATATTAATCATCAATATGTAGTTTAAAAAGGAGAACACATACATTTTTGGTGATAACACAGTGAAATGAGAGTTAGCTGTACTTGATTGAGTTGTTTTGTCAAAAAAGATTTACCTATAGATTTTGTGTTTATGTCAGTATAGAATATCATACATGATGCATTTAATGGTCGCATATTAGATTATATTAATCGGAAAACACGTGCTTAACACGTGTACTCCCGCTAGTTCTAATAGATGAACTTCTTCGTTCATATATATATATATATATATATATATATATATATATATATATATATATATATATATATAGTGACGATCCTATGCGAGGCAGTATCCATGCGAGTATGAGAGGCTTTATTTGTGACCACTCGTTTATCTTGAATAGAATATGGCGACAGCCTTCCGGTGCTCTGTCTTGATGAAAGGACAAGTCTCAGTTCATTCTGCCATCGCTCATCCTGTCAACATGTATAATATTAAACTATTCAATATAATGTATAGCCCTTCAGTCAACTGTCTCGCTCCTCACATCAAGCAAGACATCTGCGACACAAGCATCGGCTACAGAGTGCGCTGATCGCCAATTTAATTGATTAAATGAAACAAAAGTCCTTCAACTCTCTCCCGCTCTCCAACTGGATAGCCTTCTAGAAGTCACCTTTTTTTGTTGTATGGAGTACATAGATATCAATAAATTCAAGGGAAGAAAATTGAGTGTGGAGTATTTACTTTCAGTTAATGCACTATCTAAAAACACATCATAAAGCATAATATTATAATGCATGCATACGTAAGGAATTTGGGTCTTTGATTTTTGAGTCTACGTTTACTTGGTTATGGGTCCGTATAAAAATATGTACCATCCACATATAAATTAGAGTACTAATATAAATACATTATGCAAACCAGTCCTTTGCTTTAGCTTCTGTGTATGGTACCGAGGAGATTCTTGCATACCGTAAAAGATCTAGTCCTGATGGGGTTTTTTCTTGGGAAGTCTTGAACTCCATCTTGGCCGCACGAAAAGGCCATTTTTTCACGGATGACTAGATCAAAAACATGGGCATTTTTGGATTGGGGAAAGATTATTTTTGGTGCCAAGATTTGGCAATCTTCAGACAACCTTGTCCCATGCGTTGCAACATGCATACAGACATAATTTCAGTCGTTGTCATCTTCAGCTCAGCTCCCGATCTTGCTGGTTCTCATTTTCTCTTTTTCCCTTTCTGCCTGAAACCTAGATCGCTCTTCCCTCTCCGACGGTAGTGGCAAGATAAATCTTGACCGATTGTAGTTGTTGTTATTTATTTTAGGGCTCAAACGGCTTTCGTCGCCTGAACTGGACTAAGATTGTTGTTGCCTCTCAACATCGGTAGCTATACTACACCGGCAAGACCTGTCGTGGTTGTTGTTGGTTATTTTACGGCTCAAACGGTCTTCGACGCCTCAACCAGACTACTTACTGATTTTATTGTTGTTATGTGATTATGTAAATAACTCCGGTCATTGTTTCATTTGATTTGCCTATACACTAATTTAATTTCTTTAAAAGTGATATTTTTTCACTGAAAGGAAACTCTTTTATTCTCGTAAACATTGTTCCCTTCTCCTACCATCCTTTTCTCAAAACAAGTATATGGTTTCCTTTATTTTGCATGTACACTAACTATATTTCTTAAAAAGTTATTTTTTCCGTTGAAAGGAGGCTCTTTTATTAATATTGTAGAGGAAAACATGTATAAAAGAGTGATCTTTAATTTCATAGCTAGTTACATCTGTAAAGGATTGCTTTTTCATATCATATACTATCATTTTCTACATATTAGTACATCATGGTCGAAAAATGGATGAACCAGATTGACATAGATTTAAAGGAGCTTCAACATGCTCATCCTTCAGAAGCCGGTGTGTCCTCACGTCCCCAAGATTTAGTTGTTGGTGTTCCATTGTCACCTCACCAAAGAGCTCAACAACAACATGCTCATCGTTCAGAAGCTGGTGTGTCGTCACGACGCCAAGATTCAGTTGTTGGTCTGCCATCATCACCTCGCCAAGGAGCTCTACAAGGACAAACTTGCTATGTGCCAGTGTCATTACACCAAGATGTGCAACAGAGAAATTATGTCAGCAATACATTTTTGTTTGACGTAGATCTAAATGAGATGGGTTCTCAGGAATAGGGCTGGCAAGGAATAAACTGTGTTCCTATATTTGAATCAGGTGTTCCTATATTCGAAATTTGTATTCTAGTATTCTACAATGTGTTCTAGTATTTGACAAAATGTGTTCCAGTATTGAACCATATTTGTTCCATTATAATAAACTAACACGTTATTCCAATTCATTTGTTCCGGTATTCCATATTTGCTCATGTATTCCAATTCATTTTTTCCTGTATTCCAATTCATTTGTTCCAATATTCGACTAAGTTGTTCTTATATTTGACATGTGAGTTCTAGTATCAAACCATATTCATTTCATTAAGCTGAAGTGACATATTTTTTTATTCAACTTTATTTGTTCTATTATTCGACAACAATGTTCCTGTATCGTATATCGTGTGTTCCTGTATTCGAATCATGTGTGATGTATTCAAATCATGTGTTTCACGTGACTATTCTACAATATGTGTTCCAGCATTCTACAATATGTGTTCTAGTATTCTACAATATGTGTTCCAGTATTCCACAATTTGTGTTGTAGTATTCTACAATATGTGTTCCAGTATTCGAAAAATGTTTTTCTAGTATAATCATAATTTTTTTGTATGCAACTTTATTTGTAGATTTTAACCACCACCGATATAGTTGTTGGGTTTTATGGCCTCGATCAAGCAGCATAAACAAAAAATTTATGAGCCATTTAACCAATAACAGGAGATCATATCAATGACTATGTAATGGGAAGGATGGTTTTAGCAAGATATATCTGGTCTTGGGGCTTGCCCAGTGACAATACCTCACAACCATATGTGGTCTTCAACGCCATGTCTTGGACGGTGTCTGTGCAGCTCCTGGTCTTCGTCATGGACTGGACTCCACCACAGATTGTGGTTGACGTGTCCTCCTGAGCGGCAGAAGAATTGGAACTCCTTCCGTTCTAGAAGAATTGGCAGGAAGGAGACGACCCTCCTGTCAGCATACTAGTCACCAACATGCTCTCCTGAACTCAGACTACTTTTCTGTAGTTATCTTTCCCTCATTGTGCCTCCCTATTCTGGTAACACTTGCTCGGGCTCTCTCGGTTACCAGAACCAGAGAGGACAATAACTTTGCAGAGCAATTAATGTTCTAAGTTGTGTGTTATGATAAGCCCCCTGTACCCCTCTATTTATAGTAGAGGGTAGGGTTAGGGTTCCCAGTCTGTTTGGGAGTAGAAGGATCTAAAAATTCCATGAACTGTTCACACTACGGCAGGCGAACTGGTCATTTCACAAATTGAAACGGTCATTTGGCATGTGAAACGGTTGTTTCACCAAGTGAAATAGTCATTTCACTTCCCAGGCCTACTTGTAATTGACTTTTCTATTTTGTTTCAATTTAATCTGAATATCAATTCTTGTCCCAGTCAAATAGGACTTTGCAAAATAGAAAAGTTTTCCTCCAACTGGGCAAATCTCTATTTCTTGGTTGGCAGAACTGTGAGCTGTCCAGTTCAACATTAGTATGATATCCGAGATTTCTTTGCCTAACCAGTGGCAATCAAAGAATTTATCAAAGAAAACCAACATATTCATCTCGAAGAATTTATCAATTCTTCGCGTGAACCAGTGGCATTCATTATACTAACCTTTCAAAAGCCTTGTTTATTGCACACATATCGCATATACTGAATCTTTTCATGATCCATGTTCTTTCATGTAAACTTCTTCTCCCATTCAATCCTCATGGCAAACCCTTTATGATGAGCATAATCGTTATAGGACTGATGTGCTTTGTGTACAGAGTTAAATTCAAGGTTGTCCCAGTAATCCTATTTTTCAAGTTCATATGAGATCATGAAAGATAATAGGATTACAAGGATAGCGAGAAAGGGAACATATGAAGATGAAAAAAGTAACAATAATCAGGTAAAAAGGAACAATGATAGTAACAAGATAAAGAACGAACAACTAGCTTGAGGAAAGGAACTTAGAGGAAGAGAGCAAGAACAAAGAGAGGGAGATAAGGAACGGCGATACGCAAAAAAGGAATGACAATATAATACATGACGGTTTATGGACTAATCATCAGAGGTTAACTAAATAACTTCAGCACCAATGTCGTCTCCGGTGATATCAGAAGTCGCACATGCCTGATTCAGATCTATTTCAATCCAAATGTCATGTGACCCCACATCAGGAATATCTATGCAAGACGGATATGCAGAAGGAGTTGTGTCTCTCTCTGAGAAATCTCTCTGTGAAAATTCATTATATGAATTATCTTCAAAACCACAATCTTCCAGTGATATTCCCTGTTCGTGAAAACCCAGCTCATTTAGATTTACTTCAAATAGAAAATCTCCCTGTGATATTCCTTGCCAGCCCTGTTTTTGAGAACCCATCTCATTTAGATCTATGCCAAACAAAGATGTATTGCCGACATAATTTCTCTGTTGCACATCTTGGCGTGATGATGGTGGCACATAGCAGGCTTGTCCTTGTAGAGCTCCTTGGCGAGGTGATGATGGCAGACCAGTAATTGAATCTTAGCGTCGTGAGGACACACCAGCTTCTGAACAATGATCATGTTGTTGTTGAGCTCTTTGGCGAGGTGGTGATGGCACACTAGCAACTGCATCTTGGGGTCATGAGGACACACTAGCTTCTGAAGGATGAGCATGTTGAAGCTAGCTCCTTTAAATCTATGTCAATCTGGTTCATCCATTCGTCGGCCATGATGTACTAATCTGTAGAAAATGGCAGTATATGGTATGAAAAAGAAATGCTTTACATATGTAACCAGCTATGATGTTAAAGATCACTCTTTTACTCATATTTTCCTCTACAATATTAATAGAAGAGCCTCCTTTCAACAAAAAAAACAACTTTTTAAGAAATACAATTAGTGTACATGTAAAATAAAGGAAACCATATACTTGTTTCGAGAAAAGGATGGTGGGAGAAGCGAACAATATTTACGAGAATAAAAGAGTTTTCTTTCAGCGAAAAATATCACTTTTAAAGAAATTAAATTAGTGTACATACAAAATAAATGAAACGGTGATCTCAGTTAAATGCAGAATCACATAACAACAACAAAATCAACAAGGAGTCTGGTTGAGGCGTCGAAGATCATTTGAGCCCTAAAATAACTAACAACAACCATGATCGGTCTTGCCGACACCGTATCGCTGCCGACGTCGAGAGGCAACAACGATCTTAGTCCAGTTCAGGCGACGAAAGCCGTTTGAGCCCTAAAATAACAAACAACAACCATGATCGGTCAACATTTATCTCGCCGCCGTCGTCGGAGAGGGAAGAGCGATCTAAGTTTCGGGCGGAAAGGGAAAATAAGAGAAAATGAGAGCCAGAAAGAGAGAGAGCTGAGCTGAAGATGACAACGACTGAAATTGTGTTCGTATGCATGTTGCGACGCATGGGAGAAGGTTGTCAGAAGATTGTCAAATCTTGACGCCAAAAACAATCTTTCCCCAATCCAAAAATGCTCCTGCATTTGATCTAGCCGTCCATGGAAAAGTGGCTTTTTCATGCGGCCTGGATGGAGTTCAGGACTTCCTGAAAAAAGACCCCATCAGGACTGGATCTTTTACGGTATGCAAGAATCTCCTCGGTACCATACACAGAATCGAGTAGTTCCCGATGAAGGGTGAGAGTATCGATATGTATAATGTATTTTATATCAGTACTCTAATTTATATGTGGATGGCGCACATTTTTATACAGACCCATAACCAAGTAAACGTAGAATCAAAAATCAAAGACCCAAATTCCTTACATATGCATGCATTATAATATTATGCTTTATAATGTGTTTTTAGATAGTGCATTAATCGAAAGTAAATACTCCACACTCAATTTTCTTCCCTTGAATTTATTGGTATCTACGTACTCCATACAACAAAAAAGGTGACTTTTAGAAGGCTATCCAGTTGGAGAGCGAGAGAGAGTTGAAGGACTTTTGTTTCATTTAATCAATTAAATTGGCGATCAGCGCACACTACAGCCGATGCTTGTGTCGCAGATGTCTTGCGTGATGTGAGGAGCGAGTCAGTTGACTGAAGGGCTATACATTATACTGAATAGTTTAATATTATACATGTTGACAGGGTGAGCGATGGCAGAATGAACTGAGACTTGTCTTTTCATCAAGGCAGAGCACCGGAAGGCTGTCGCCATATTCTATTCAAGATAAACGAGTGGTCACAAATAAAGCCTCTCACACTCGCATGGAAATGGCCTCGCATAGGATCGTCACTATATATATATATATATATATATATATATATATATATATATATATATATAACTGTATATTAAAAGAATATAACTTCAAATGATTCTGATTGTCATGAGATAAAGCATCATACGATTCTAGCAAAGGATCACCCAACGTCACAATTGAGATCGGCGGCCACAAGCATGCTGAGAGATGCCTAGGGAATAGAGAAAGACTATCTTTTAATGCGACCAACGCTCAGTCTGAGATATATTTTGATTGCGATCCTGGTTTCGTCGGGTATTGTGTCTGATTCACCAAATATTTGCAAGTGATTCCCTGCAGTTGCGTAGTGGCCCCTGATTACGGGCAGCACAAAGCGTGGAAATAATAGAACGTCGAGTTTTGACTGCTTCCATTTTCCGTTACTATTCACACAAACAAAGCAAATGGATGCCTCCACGCCGATCTCGATAAACACAAACTGTAAATAACGCAGCGCGGATTGCCAGGTCAGAAGTCAATGCTTCGACGGACATAGTATCGCAGGACATCTCAACAGATACTATAAATTGTAGGGGTTTATTTTCAATGGTTGGGTGAGGCACGTGCCTCACCCGGCCGTAACGTGGCTCCGCCACTGTGCCGCATGTCGACCTGTGCTCCATAAGACTGTAATGCATGTGCTGATGCGAACGAACTGGGTCTCTCCTGGATCACAGGTTGACACAATTCACGTGTGTGAATTAATAGACATGTCCAAACATGTCATGTCATCCGCTCACTGTTCGTCGATTCTCCATCAAGCGAACTTTTAGTTGCTTGAATTTTACCGTATAAGATTATATTTTGACTCAGATTCAGCAAATTTAATATTTGGTTTGCGGAATTGGAAAAATGCGATTAATTTTGGGATTTTCAGACAGAATAGAAATTCCGTATTTTGGTCTCTATCAAAATTCTCCCAGACATCAAAATCCGTCATGGGCAAGACATCAAACATGAAAAAAAAAATCCCACACTCACAAAATCCAACAAAACAAACATAAAATTTTACTTTATGGGATTTTGATAATGCAACATTTCAGTAATACATGATGGACAAAATATAGGATTTCAATAAATCCGGCTAACCAAACGTGCCCGAGTCCTGCATTTCTACAAATCCATCTAAATCGGACAAAACAAACGTGCCCCAAGGAGAAGATATGCATGCCAACGTGCGGCCTTGGAAACCCAACACTCATAATGCAAAAGGAAGCTAAGGAAACTTGTAAGGCTTTTGCCGAGCCCAATTTGGAGAGCACAACTCCATCTGGTAAGGTGCATAGCCTATTAAATCACGCAGAGGCCGACTGCGCTACGGGAGAAATAATTCCGAACAACACCACTAAGGAGATTCAAACCTGAGACCCTTCGTGAGGAGCCCGCGACCACCTGAGCTTCTTCGTGAGAACAAATGCCAACTTTTGAGTTGAATTTGACTGGTACCGCAGTTTGGCAGTTGCTTGCTACATCTACTCGCGTGATTCATTGCTAAAAGAAAATGAAAATGTACCGTGCCAGTATAGGATGCGTTCGTGTGTATATGTTACCCATTTAAACTTTAAGAAATGATTATGTTATGTGCAGAGGTCACGCGCGTGACCCGAGATGGTTATACGATATAAGCAATACCCAATGACTGGAAACGAGTAGGATATTATCGATTTACTTACCATTCATATTTTATAAAATACGACAACGGTAAGCACATGTTTTACCCAGACTCACCCAATATTACTTTACCTGCACTTTAAACTGAATAGGATAATAAGAAACTTTACCTTACTCGCTTTAGCAATTTATGCATTACTGTAGGGTTGAGTTAATAATTTGGGGTTCTAACACATTTTCTAATTCCTACTAAAGTTTCAAAAGAGACTAATCGCCTACTTGCTTCATTTGAACTATTATTTTATTCTAAAGATTTGGTTAAACCATTGGTAGAGTACCAATATATATAGTAATATATTAGGAGAAAACATGAATTCATGGATAAGAGTTACTATACTTATAAAATTAGACTTTATTTAGGAAAATAAATGATGGGCTACATACTACTGTGTCTATCTCCAAAAACATAATTTATTATTATTTCAATCTAATTTTGGGATTTTTTTGTTTTATATAGATAACTGCATACTAAATAATTGTTAAAAAAATTATATATCTATTTTTGTGTTAGTTTGTAGATTTCACTCGTTACCCGGCCCATTTCATATACAAGTAATGAGTTTTGGTTGCAGACAAGCTAATCTTTTAAGAAAAGTGATTATTCTACCATTTACCTACAACTTCAATGTGGATAAGAGTATGAGTGAGAATTTATCCTACCTACCCATTTAGGCTGCATTTGTTACATGGTGAATCGTGAGGAGGGGAATGACGGTGAAATAAAAAATGTTGTTTGTTTGCCATGGTGATAGGGAATTATAGTGAGTCCATAATGAATCCATGGTGAAATGTGATATATTTTTGTCCCCATGCAAAAGTATAGTGAATCATGGTGATAGAAGTCTCTTTCAAGACTTTGCTACTTGTTTAGGCACATATGCAAAAAAATCCAAACAGTAGGATTCTTATTTGTGTAGGTTTTTTTTTATAGACAATTTTTCCCTCCATGTCGCTATAACCATGTAACAAATAACATCTTTTAAGTTTTTACTCATCTCTATCTCTATCACCATGCACATGTTACCAAACAACACATTGTAACAATTTTCCCATCACCATCACCGTCTCCTTCCCCATCATTGTCCTCACTGTCTCCTTCCCCATCATTGTCCTCACTGTCTCCTTCCCCATCATTGTCCTCATCCCCATCACTATCAATTTTCTCACTCCGTACCATACACAATGAGCCATAATTAGAAAAAATCTAGGTGTAGTCTATTATACATACGTTTGTCCACCTGATTCTCTGAAAAATGCATCTTTTCACTGCTTGTAGTAGCAATCAACCCAATTAATACATGTCAAGTCATTGATTTATATGTTGTATTTATCAATCATTTTTATACATAAGAGGAAAGAACTGGGAAAAAAGAGGAGGGAATAGAAAAGAGAGAGAAGGGATGTAGGAAAAAAAGAGGGAGTTCAAAAAATGAGAGGAGGAAAGTATATAAGAGAGGTAGATAGAGGAAAAATAAGGAGAGAGGTAGATAGAGAAAAAGAGGAGAGAGAACACTTTTTACTCGTAACTTTCAATCGGTTATGATTTTTTAAAAAAACAAAAAGCATTGGTTCCTTAAAAATATATTTTTCAACACGACTAATATTGACATACATTGGAGAATGAATAATATAAGAGACATATAGTTCTCTCCTCTCTTTTATTGCACACAAGTTTCTCATATTGTACACATATTTCTCATACCAAGCTAATGTTTACTTCTCTCATCTCTCTTTTCACTGTATAATCTTGTCATCTTTTCTCATACTAGACACATGTTTTTCTAGTACAATACTAATGTTTACTTTTTTCTTTTATCTTTTGCACTTCTCTCCTCTCTTTTTCCTATACATCTCTCCTCTTCAATGGTATTTTATGAACATTTTTATTATAGTATTATGGAAGTAGAAAGAGAAACTAGAGAAATAAACATTAGTTTTGTATAAAAACCATTTGTACAGTGTGAGGGAGGATATATATATATATATTTATATATATTTATTTATATATATATATATTTATATTTATATTTATATATATATATATCTTATTATTCCTTCTCTAAAGTTTGTCAACATTGTTCTTGTTAGAAAGTATTTTTATACTCTACCAGCACAGTTGGTCAAACAAAGCTATAACAATACGTTATCATCCATATATCACCCCAATATGTTCAACCAATTTTCAAAATAATCATGTACTATTATCCTTAGAACGGTTTTGCACCATGTTGAGAAGTTGGTATTAGTATCTTACAAATAATACAACAAAATTGTGTGTTAGTTGCTATATTACATCAAAGTTATATTTTAAATACAATACTAAATATATAGTAATAATAAAGACAATAAACATTTACACACATATCATTTAGTATTACAGTACTCAAGAAATCACAATACCCCTCTTATACAAGAAAAACATCATTAGTACGTACTGCAACTGGTCGGACAAATCCTATATCAATACAGTACCATTTTATGTAGCATCAATATGTTCTAATAATTTTCTAAGCATATTACTAATTTCTAGCATAGTAAGAATTTATTTCTGATAGAAAATGAGGAAGAGAGGTGGACAAAAAAGTCATACTATGCAGGTTTATAAGATTTGTTGAAGGGCCTGTAGGAAATGAGGAAGAGAGGTAGGTAGAAGAGTCATAATGTATGGGTATTAAAATTTGTTGAAGGGACTTTAAGTGGTTAGAGGGATCAGGTGTAGGAAATAAGAGTTTGAAGAGTGGGAGATTCTGGCTCTATGGTCATTCATCGGGAAGTGGAATGATGTTTCAGATGTCCTCCATCCATGATCATGGGACCATTAATAATTGATATATGTGTCGGGCATAGTCTTGTTGCAAAGTTTGGTTGGTTCCCAACATACGGGTGGGTAAGTGGGTGTATAGTGGACTATGTGTGGGGTTTAGCTCTATTTTTTATGGTTTTGTGAATTTTGGGGTGAAGGGGTTGAATAGTGGTTTTGAGGAGTTAGGCAGTTTGTGTTAATGAAAGTGCATTGAATGCAATGCAGAACAGATTGGTAGAAGGATTTTGAAAAGTTTTGGACACTCGGTAGAGATTTTTAGGAGTTAGTTGTTTTGGGGGGTTTGAAGAGGGTTTGGGAAGGTCTGTAGTTGTTTTTGTGGTCTATGTGCATGTGCAAGTGCAATTCATGTATCATAACATGTGCAAATAGTGAGACTAATGCATACACATTTAATGACATATCAGTTAATGGATATATAAATACTACACTTATGATACAAACTATATAAATTTAATATTTCATACTTTGTATTAACTACATGCTATCTACTATATGAAAATACTACGTATTTATTAGCAACAAATAATAGGTGATATTGGAGTAAATTGAGGTTTCAAAACTAGCAATGTAGGTGTTTTAATTACAAAATTTATTTCTCTTATACATGTAATGCACAGAAAAGATGTTTGCATGGTATCATAATGTGGTGTGATGCATCCCTATTTTAGGGCTCTATCCTGTGCCATTTTGTATTTAAGTTGCATCTAAACATGTTAGATTACAAGTATTTTTCCCCAATATGATTATCATTGCAAATATGCTTATGGATGTTCTTTGCACTATTTTTCAGGTACTTGGACCATGCTTAGATGGACAAGGGAGAGAGAGGGACCCAAAGAAGGCCCCAAAGTCTCCCTCAACCTACCTCCAGTGGCCAAGACTCATCCCCGAGCAAAGACATCCAAAATTGACAAAGTAAGAAGAGAAATCAAGAAGTCAAGCCCCACCACGACCGTGGCCCCAATGCCACGGTCGTGGCTTTTTTGCCAAAATCCAACAGGTTGCAACAGGGAAATCCACAGATCGCCCACGACCGTGGCCTCTCAGCCACGACCGTGGCCACTGAAGACAACACGGCCGTGGCACCCTGCCACGGTCGTGGGAATTAATTTATAAGAAGTCAGGTTGCAATAGGGAATTGGACTCACTGACCACGACCGTGGCCAAGTCGCCACGACCGTGGTCGATGCTGATCAAGACGCCCGTGGCCCCTCCCCATGGTCAGCTCCAAATCCTCCAAAATGGCCGTGTTACCCAACACGGCCATGGTGCATGCTACCTACCACGACCGTGGCACTCCGCCACGGCCGTGGCCACTACCATCTCACCACTTCCTTCACCCCACGACCATGTTCACTCTGCCACGGTCGTCCTCCACTACCATCACCACGGTCGTGGTACGCCCACCACGACCGTGGTGCTCACCTACCCTATACAACTTTCCACTGTTTTTCCTATTTTGCCCCCGCTTAGTCCTAGCTCCTATATAAGTACTAGTTGCTTCTAGGGCTCGAGACAGAGCACTCCCCAGTCGTCACCTAGCTGCTCCCTTGCATCCATTTCTCCCATCCACCCATTTCGTTGCATTCAACCCCATTTCCACCCACTTTCCACTCATTTCCACCATAGAAACCTAGTTTCTCTAGGTTTCTATCCATCCATTCCACCATTTTCATGCACCCTTGCACCATTGGAGGAGGGAGGACGTCTGCAGCTGCTTGGAGGTGAAGAAGAAGGCCACTTCATCAAGCTTCATGGAGTTTCTTCCTCTTCTACCCCTTTCTTTTCCTGTTTTCATGATCATGTATAGCTAAGCCCCCTTGTGGTGGGTTGTTTGGGATTAAAATGTTACTTTGATACCATGTTGGGGGATAAATTCTTGTAATGAACTCAATTCATATTTATGATGATTACTTCTTGCTTCCATCTCTTTTCCTATCTTATTGCATGCGGTTTATGCTTCTTGTATGAATTGTTTGTTTTGAGGTTTTTGATGACACTTCATTTCTAGGAGGAGTTGGGGTGTATGTGGCAATCTTAGGAATGTCTCCTAGGTACGATTAGTGGATCCCTAGCTAGCCCCCTTTGTTCCTACATACACACCCCTCCTCTTACAAATGAGTGTGAGATTTAAGTGGCTAGTGTAAGTGAGAGTGATGCAATTGCCTAGGGCCTTCTAAAGGCTAGAGTGGCTAGTGGCATAAGGTTAAACCCCTTCATCTCCACTCCCATCTCTACCCTCAACCCTTAATTGTCCACTATCGCTTACCCTAGAAACCTAGATTTGGCCAATCTCATTAGAACTACACCTAACCCTAGTCTTCTACTAGTAGTATAGGGTATGTTCTAATGGCATTGCCCTTGTTGTTTGGTTTGGTAATCTAGATATGAATTGAGCACCATGCATGTTTAATGAACTCCCCCAACTAAAATCAAAGTGACATTCCCCAAACGGCCCACCCACCTTAATCACCTTGCTTAAAACCCTAATCGCTTAGTTTGTTTGTTAACGCTAGCTTAGTTCAATTGCTTTAATCTAACTTAGTCAATTGCTTAGTTCTACCCTTTAGTGTTAACTTAGGTTCTTGCTCCTGCATAGTTAGTTTGATAACTTGGTTCACTAATTTGCTTGACCTTTCATAATTTAGTTTCCTTTTTGCGTCTCTTACTTGCTCATTAGTGTAATCAACCAACAATCAATCTTAAAACCCTAAAAACCCTACTCTCCGCACTAGGAATGTAGCTCACGCTGTCTAACTCTAGCGCCCCCTTTATCCCTGTGGATCGACCCTTTTCTTGCCACCTTCCTGTACTACAACACGACCCCGTGCGCTTGCGGGTGTAGTGTTTTCGTAGAAGTAGGTGCTAAGTTAGGTTTTATAAATTTCGAAAGTGAATGCACCATGTGTTCCGACCTCGTGGGGTGTAAAAGCACCACTAGCGGAATTGCACCAAGCTTTCTGGCGTCGTTGCCGGGGATAGAGGTGCTCGGCCTAGTTAGATAGTGTATCTTAGCATTTCCTTTTGCCCTCACCATTGCTATTTTTTATTCTTTGTGTTACTCTTGCATATTGTCTTGCTAACTTGGCTCCTTGTTGTTTGTTTGTGACTTGCGCATGTGACAGCTGTGCATGCGTAGCACGCGTTTGACTTGCACCGACTTGGTGGTTTACGACCCCGAGATTGGGAGAAGAAGGCGTCAAGCTCGCCGCAACCTACACCGAGAGGCCGAGATGGCACAGAACGACCCACCATCGGAGGTTCCACCTCCACCGCCACATCGTCCGCTTCATGAGTACTTCACGCTGGGGAACTACAACTCCCCCATCGCCACTCTAGTTGACCAGATGCCAGGTCAACAGTTCTCCATCCCGCCGACACTCTTGGGGCTTCTCCCTACATACTTCGGTATGGAGAATGAGAACCCCTACCACCACATAGACGCGTTCCTTGAAACATGTTCTACCTTCCGCACGTCGGCCGCCACAGACGACTCGATCAGAAGGACGCTCTTTCCTTTCTCCCTCAAGGAGAAAACCAAGGAGTGGTACGTCTCGAGGCCAGAGCTCGTCACATGGAATGAAGTAAAGAATGAGTTTATGAAGAAGTTCTTTCCAATAGCCAAGTTATCCTACATGAGAAGATGCATCACGTCCTTTGCCCAAAAAGAGAACGAACCCTTCCACGAGGCGTGGGAGAGGTTCCAGAAGTTGCTTCGTGACTGCCCTCATCATGAGGTTCCGCTTTGGAAGCTAGTTCAGGCCTTCTACACCGGGCTTGAGGAGAAAAGCCAAAACAACGTCGATTCTTCTTGCGGGGGCATGTTCATGGCAAAGCCGCCCGAGGAATCATGGCCGCTGTTTGTGCATCTCGCCAAGAATTCATGCCACCGAGCTTCCACTAAAGGTGGACATTGCGGCCGTAACTACACCCCTCCCCCTTCTTCCGTGGCTCCCGCACGCAATGCCACCGACCCTGATATGATGAAAATGATGGCTGATATGATGCGAATGATGAAGAATCAAGTGGGTGGCTCTTCTAGCCAACCCGCGATGGCTGTGGATACTGTAGACGAGGAAGTCAATGCTTTACATTCCTTTGGTGGCCGCAACAACCAGGGCCCAATGTCCCAATCCTACACCCCCGAGTGGAGGAACCACCTAAATTTCTCTTGGAAACAACAGAACGAGGAAGGGCAAGGGTCGGGGCAGTCAAAGCCACTCTACAACTCCAAGTTCGAGGACGAGGTACTAGGATGGATGAGGAGCCTGGATGAAGTAAAAAAAGACATCAATGCACATGGGCAGTCTATAAACCGTCTTGAGCAGAGGTTGGACCAAATTTCTCTCTCTTTGGCTAGAAGGGAAGAAGGTAGACTTCCATCTCAACCACTACCAAATCCGAACAATGATGGGGTTTTTCTAGGGAACACTTCGAGTGCTTATGTTCCACCATCTTACCAAGCCCCACCAAACCCCTATGCTTCTCCACCTCCTCAAACGCCGCTCAATTATCAATATGCTCCACCTCCACCTCACACCTACCAACAACCACCTCCATAATATCATCTCCCACCACAACAACAACCGCAACCCCAATTCATCCTTCAAAATCCCAACTCCCCTCACCAAAGGCCTCCACCACCCCAACAGCCACAACCTTCACAAGCTCCCTCTTCTACCACCCATGAGCAAGTGAAGGATGTGACTACGTTGAGGAGTGGCAGGACCTTGGAGAGACCCCATGGTACAGTTGTTGGCAGAGATGACACTGAGGCAGAGCAGGTCGATACTGTGATGCAGCTTGATGATACTGTGATAAGAGGCAGTGTTGATACTGTGAGGCCGAGCAGTGATACTGTGATACCGAGCCGTGATACCGTGATTCCAGTGATACCAGTGGATGATACTGTTGATTTGGACCGATTGGGTTCCCAACTCCATCCATATCCTGATGCACTTGAGGAGCCTTCTGCTGCAAAGAAAAAGAAGAAGCATGCGGAAGATATTTTAGAGATCTTCAAGCAAGTGAAAATCAATGTGCCTCTTATAGATGCATTCAAGCAAATTCCGTCCTATGCAAAATTCCTTAAAGAATTGTGCACCTTCAAAAGAAAGACAACAGGAGGACGCCTAAGAAGATCAAGCTCACTGAGCAAGTGAGATCCATTCTCCAACACACCATCCCCCGAAAAAGAAAAGACCCCGGTGCTCCCATCATCTCATGCTACATCGGGGCACATCACATAGACCAGGCTCTTCTTGACTTGGGGTCTAGCGTAAACTTGATGTCGTACGATCTGTTTGCTGAGCTCCAAATGGGGGAGTTGAGGCCAGCCCATTGCACTCTACAGTTGGACGACTGATCTGTGAAGACGCCTAGAGGGCGTGTGGATGATGTGCTGGTCCGTCTTGATGAGGATACTTCTGCCTTCTTCCCAGCCGATTTTATCATTCTTGATATGGAAAAGGAAGCTAGAAAGGTGCCAATCATCTTGGGGAGACCTTTCTTAGCCACGGCCTATGCCGTGATCCATGTGAGAACTGGGACCATGTATGCTACATTCATGCACATGAAGATCAGGTTGAACATCTTCAAGTCTTCTACTACAACTGAAGTGATAGGAGCCACCGAGGAAGATTGTTATTTGGTGGAATGCCTAGATGAGATTGTTGAAGAGTTCCTACCTGCGTGGATTGAGACTGCCACTCAAGGTAGAGGTCTTGAACCAATTGTTGAGTTCCCTGACGACGATGATGAGGATGATGAAGAGTGTGAGCTAGCCCTATTGGCTGCAAGTCAGGACCTCCCTTCTATCTCTGCACCTTTGAAGAACTCCCTTAAAGCACCCCCCATTCTTGAGTTGAAGAAACTTCCTGAAGGATTGAAGTATGCTTTCCTTGGCTCAAATGACACCCTCCCAATGATCATTTCCTCCATTCTCTCTCCTGAGCAAGAAAATGCCTTGATGGAAGTCTTGAGGAAGAACATCCAAGCCATTGGATGGTCTATTGATGACTTGAGAGGAATTGACCCCTCCATTTGTGTGCATCAGATATACTTAGAAGAAGATGTGAGACCGACCCGTCAAATGCAAAGAAGGCTAAATACAAAGTTGAAGGATGTTGTAACTCAAGAGGTTGTTAAGTTGCTTGATGCGGGGATCATCTATCCCATTTCTGACAGTATGTGGGTGAGTCCCATCCAAGTTGTGCCCAAGAAGGGCGGGATTACGGTTGCAGAAAATGCCGATGGTGAGCTTATGCCGGTGAGAGAGCAATCCAAGTGGAGAATGTGCATGGATTACCGGAAGCTCAACGAAAAGAAAAAGAAGGATCACTATCCACTTCCGTTTCTTGATCAGATTCTAGAGAGATTGGCTAGGCAAAGCTTCTACTGCTTTCTAGATGGGTACTCGGGATATTTTCAGATTGTTGTGCATCCGGCGGACCAGGAAAAGATGACATTCACTTGTCCAAGTGGTACATTTGCCTACCGGAGAATGCCATTTGGATTGTGCAATGCCCCTTCCACTTTCCAGAGATGTGTAACCTCGATCTTTGCTAACATGCTTGATTCGTCACTTGAGGTTTTCATGGATGATTTTTCAATTTTTGGGAAAACCTTTGATGAGTGCTTGCTACATCTAGTTGCGGTTCTGGAAAGATGTGTGAAAGTTCGCTTAGTTCTATCTTGGGAAAAAAGTCATTTCATGGTACCTGAGGGTATAGTTCTGGGACATCGAGTTTCGAAAGATGGGATTGAAGTGGACAAGGCCAATGTGGGCCTTATTTCTACACTCGACTTTCCTTCGACCGTAAGACATGTTCGATCTTTCTTGGGACATGCAGGCTTCTACCGGTGTTTTATCAAGGAATTTAGCAAAATCTCAAGACCACTCTGTCGATTACTTGAGAAAGATGTTGAATTTCAATTTGATGACAAATGCGTTGAAGCCTTCAATCATTTGAAAGAGAGGCTTATTTCTGCTCCTATCATGCAGCCCCCAGATTTTTCTTTTCCGTTTGAGATCATGACAGATGCATCCGACATGGTGGTGGGGGCTGTGCTGGGTCAACGCATTGGCTGAATTCCTCATGCTATCTATTATGCAAGAAAAACATTAGATGATGCTCAAAGAAACTATACGACTACTGAGAAGGAGTTGCTTGCGATGATCTTCGCTCTTGACAAGTTTCGGCCGTATCTTTTGCAAAACAAAGTGACAATCTACACGGACCATGCTGCGTTGAAGTATCTCATGTCCAAGAAAGACTCAAAGCCAAGGTTGATCCGATGGATTTTGTTGCTCTAATAATTTGACATAGAAATTGTGGATAAGAAAGGAATAGAAAATGGTGCTGCAGATCATCTCTCCCGCCTTGAGGGCCCTTTTGATGTGACAAGTCCAATCAAAGAGACAATGCCACATGAACAACTCCTCTTAGTCTCATCTGTCCAAAAGCCATGGTACAAGCACATAGAGAATTTCCTAGCTAGTGGGAGGATACCGAGCATGTGGACAAGAGAGGAAAGCAAGAGATTGTTTGCTATGGTAAAGAACTACATTTGGGATGACCCTCACCTCTTTAAGTATTGCCCGGACGAACTCATTAGGAGGTGCATTCCGGAGATGGAGCAGCAAGAAGTCTTATCTATGTGTCATTCCGGAGTGTGTGGAGGCTATTTTGGAGGGAAACGCACAGCCGCCAAAGTTCTTCAATGTAGATTCTACTGGCCGACATTGTTCAAAGACGCTCATGACTTTTGCAAGAGTTGCATCAAGTGCCAAAAAGTAGGCACTATCTCAAAGAGGGACATGATGCCTTTGTCACCTATCCTGGTGGTAGAAGTGTTTGATGTTTGGGGGATTGACTTTATGGGTCCTTTCCCTCCTTCTTTCGGGTATGTCTACATCTTGGTCGTCGTAGACTATGTATCAAAATGTATTGAGGCTGTGGCAACAAGGACAAACAATCATAAGGTGGTGTGTGATTTTGTGAAATCCAACATCTTTAGCCATTTTGGTGTTCCAAGGGCTATGATTAGTGATGGCGGGAGTCATTTCATTCACCGCACCTTTGAAGGGATGCTAAAGAGACATGGAGTTAACCATCGTGTAGCTACTCCTTATCACCCTCAAATGAGTGGTCAAGTTGAGTTGGCAAATCGGGAGATAAAGCTCATTTTGGAGAAGACGGTGCAACCGGAACGTAAGGATTGGTCACTTCGACTCAATGAAGCTTTATGGGCATATAGGACTGCATATAAAGCCCCGATTGGCACTACACCGTTCAAGCTTGTATATGGTAAGAGTTTCCATTTGCCGGTTGAGATGCAACACAAGGCACTGTGGGCCTTGAAGAAGATGGACTTTGATGAAGAGAGTGCCGGAATGCAAAGAAAGTTTCAATTGCATGAGCCAGAAGAAATGAGGCATGAAGCATACGAAATGTCAAAGAACTACTAGGAAAGAACCAAGTTTCTACATGAAAAGATCATAAAGAAGAAAGAGTTTGAGCCCGGCAAATGGGTATGGTTGTACAATTCAAGGATGAAGTTCTTTCCCGGAAAGCTTCGTTCTAGATGGGAAGGTCCTTACCTTGTCAAGAAGGTGTATCCATCCGGGGCAGTGATCATTTGTGCAAAAGAAGGAGCTAAGGAATTTGCCGTTAATGGGCAAAGATTGAAACCTGATGTTGAAGTCGGCCCGGATAAGGCCAACCAAGACTTTGATGTTGTTATGCTAGTAGAAGAAGAATTTGATGAAGAGGAATGCTTAGATGAGGTTGAGAAAGGGATCTACTACAAAGATCTCTTGAAAGTTCCAAAGAAATGATGGAGCACAACAATCAATAAGCCTGGCTGAAGGTGTAAAACTTAGCGCTAGTGGGAGGCAACCCACGTGGTTTGAAATTCTCGAACCTTTTCCTTTTTCTATACATTAGTTTTGTTTTACAAAAATACACACACGCACACTTGTGCTTTACATTTTTTGTTTGAGTTTTGATGACGGCAGGTGATAGACATTAGAGAGAGAGGATCTAGAAGTTAACCAAGGTCATTCAAGAAAATTTGTGGCAATAGAACAATTGAAACCGAAAGATCATGTTTTAAAGTTTGAAAATTGAAAAGACAAATCCACCACGGCCGTGGAGCTAGACCACGACCGTGGCGCAGGCGGACAAATACGACTGTGGCTCTATGCCACGACCGTGGGAATTAAAGCACCAAATTGGCCAAAGTTACAGGTTGTTTTGAAGATCGGCCACGACCGTGGCGAGCTGCCACGACCGTGGCGAAGGAGACAGCCAACGACCGTGGTCCTTACCACGGCCGTGTTAAAGAAGGCTGGCCATGACCGTGGGCTACGGCCATGACCGTAGGAATTAAAGCACCAAATTGGCTAAAGTTACAGTTTGTTTCGAAGATCGGCCACGACCGTGGCAAGTCGACCACGACCGTGGCGTGAAGACAAGGCCACGACCGTGGCGGGCCACCACGAACGTGGTGAGGTCAGACCGGGGGGTTCTTCATCGACAACACGACTGTGGCACCCGCCACGGCCATGCTACCCAACCCTGGCCACAATCGTGGCCCCGTGCCACGACCGTGGCCGAACCCGGTTCAGAAAAAAAATATACTTTTAAACGTCCAAACCTGACCCCCTCCTCATTCCATCGTCTTCCACCTCCAGAAAACGACCATGGCGGCAGAAAACAGTCCCGTGCTCCCCCTTTCACCACCAAATCCACCACAATCCATCCCCTTTTGATCCCCAATCCATCCCAAATCGATCCCTAGCCTTCCCTCTCCCATTCCCACCGTCCAATCTCTCCCAATCGCATCTCCATCTCCATTTCCATCTCCATTCCGCCCAGCAACTCCCCCACACAAAACCTCCACAAAAACCCCTCCATTCTCGCCCAAATCCACCACTAATCATATAACAATCATCCGTACAACACTATCCTTCCATTCCACCCATAAAACCACACCCACACCACCTTCTCCACGAAATCCGAAAATCCCCCTCCTACACCACTTCCACCTCCATTTCCGCAATGAAGAAGATTGGGAAAGCTATCACAAAGGGGACGAACATTCTCACCAGAGGGAAACGACGTTCTAAAAATGCCTCCTCCGACGTGTCCATTCCATCCCACACCCCATCACCCACCACTTCCGCCCACCATTCTCTCCGCCGGTCGCAATCGGTGAGCGGATCACACTCCCGCTCATCCGATAGCCACCACATCATGGACGCTACCTATGAGGGAGAAGACGAAGAAGAGGAGGAATCCATGGGGGTCGACATGGACAACCTCATCGACGAGATTGAGTCAGTGACTGCAAAAAGAAACCAGCGATCCAAAGCGGCACCGTCCTCATCCAGGCTGCCTCCAAAGCCCGCACCACCCCGCCACTCAACATCCAGCGCGGCGGCGAGACGTGAGGTGCAGCCGCAACACTCGCGGCAATTGCAGCATGACGAGGAGCAGTCGGCCCACTGGTACAATTTTGATACCAGTTCGGGGTCAAAATCTTATGCGATGGAGGAAGAATAAGAAAGCGAGGAGGACGAGGTGGAACTGGAGCCGGAAGGAGAAGATGTCATGACATTTCTGGAGGCAGACAGAGAGAAGACCCTAGGCAAAGCACCGGTGGGGGTGTCCTATGGTAGAGGGCATAGGAAAAAGAAGGTTGAACTTATCTACCCTGAGTGCAAGATGAGGCGAGTCGTCGCCACCAAGTATGGGTCTCAGAAAGTGATCGAGGATCTAGGGATCAAGGAGGCAGTGGAAAGGAACTTAAAGAGAATAGGGTTGTGGGATGTCCTTTTCACACCGCAGCCAACCTACGTCGCCTTGACCCAATAGTTCTTCGCTACTCTCTAAAGGACTAAAGTGAGGGGTTGTGACACAATCAAATTTGCCATAATGGGCAATGTGCACACCCTCACTTCCACTGAGCTGAATGGAATTTTTGCTGCTAGTCCTGAAGAGGCCATCAAGATGGATGACAGCTTGCTAGAGAAGGTGAAAGAATTGGATTATGCCTATTTTTGGGAGCAAATCACAGGCATCGGCGTGTACGATGCAGGAAGATCAAAGACAGCCGCAATAAGCAATCCAATGATGCGCTATGTGCAAAAGGTCGTGGCAAACACAATTGTAGAGAGGTATGATAATCAAGGCTCTATCTCACAAAAAGATATGTTTGTCATAATATTAATGTACCTCAAGAAGCACCTCGACCTTGGTGTTCTATTGATAGATCATATGAAGTCTATACCTTACAAGAGCACAAAACCCTTTGTCATGGGTGGGTTTGTGACTTCGATTGCACTAGCACTGGGGTACGATCTCTCGGGGTTACAGGAGGCACTTGAGGCAGAGTTTGTGGACCTCAACTACTTGGTGCGCTCACACACTATAAAGGTAAAGGACAAGAAGATGATCTACATTACTACTAGTATGCCAGACTTCGAGCTCGAGCTGCCATACCACGCGGTCCCTCTTCTTTCCGTGGTGGGAATTAATTTCAATTTGAGAGAAAAACTTCTCAAATGGCAGCAAGAACACCCACGAGAGACGTATACAAGGGGAGCCACTGCCGCACATGAAGACGTTGCTGAATCTAATGTGCAAGGGTAGGCGCATGAAGCAGAAGAAGAACGACAGCCCCGAAGAATTAGAAGGAGGGATGAGGGGACATCCCAGCTGCAGCCGCCCTCAGGGAACTCCTATGACATGTCTACCATCCAGGCGCACCTTGAGAGTATTCAGAAGACTCAAGGCGACATGCAACTTGTCCAGCAGTACATGTGGCAAGATCAACAGTAGATGCACTACCAGATCAACCACTTGTACCAATACCAACATGCCCAGGCAGCACGAAACCCCGAATGGGGTGCAGACTTTTGTGGTGGTATAGATGGACATCCACAGGCGTATCCTCCACCCCAGGACAACTACTGGGGGCACTACTATCAGCATCCTCCTTCCATATCAGCTCCAGACTCAGCTCCTCCTCCAGATCCTCCACAAATTCCGGACCATCCACCGCAACCTTGATTCTTCCCCTATCTACCCTAAACTATAGTTTCATGCTGAGGACAGCATGGTTCTAAAGTTTGGGGTGGGTAGGGTGGTATGCACCGCTCTTTCTCTCTTTTTGTCATTTTGATATCACCTCTGCCATCTAGTTTAGTTTTACTATTTTTGTTCTTTTCATTGCATCTTTGCATGACATGTTGTTGATTTCTGCATTTTTGAGTAATTTTTCAAAAATTTTGCTTCTTCATACCATGCATCGCATTCTCACGTAGTTTTTGATAATTTCTCGTGCATGTTAAGTAGGATTTGTTGCTTTATGTTTTTAAATTCCCTAAAGTAGGCTTAGATGTGAATTAGTGCAAATTGGCACCATTTTGGCCAATTTTTCCCAGATTTGAATATTCTTGCTCCGATAGGATGTTTTGACTTAATCTCTAATGTTTGAAATGAAATGGTTTACTCTTGTGACAAATGCACGCTACATTCTTAGATCTTATTGATAGATGGTCTTGTTTGTGACTTTTTACATGTGAACCACATCTCTTAAGTCTGTGAATGCTTTGGTTGAATCATGAATTGAGCAAGCGACAAACACTTAAAGCCAATGGAATCACTTGGTAGAGATATGAATATTGTGTTAATTCTATCATGTGGTGTGATATTACTTGGTGAAGTGTTGAATTAGCTTTCATGCAGGGAATCGTATGTTGAAAACTACACTGATGACCCCTCTTTGATCCGACTTTTCTTCCACCATCTTCATACCCCTCCGCCTCATAAAAAGATGCCAAAGTGCACATATTAGCCGTGGCCACCTCCAAAAGTTTGGGGTGGCCACATCTTTATCTCCCCGCTTCACTCTATCCACCTTGCGCCCTACCTACACCATGGGCAAAGAAAAAGAAAAGAAAAGCAAAAATAAAATAAAAGGATGCTCCTGTTTAAGAGCATTCAAATAAAGAAAAGAAGAGTGTGTAAAAGAACTCCAAATCTTACCGCAACCCTTTCTTCTCCTTTTATACCCATTGAGCTAGAAAACATCAAATCTAGCTCACTTTACCCTTTCTACAGCCAAGTGGATCATCTAGTGTGGTTTGAAGCATAAGATTGAATGCATGAAAGTGAAACAACGCTCCTAGTCACCTGTGATTAACACCAACATGAAACGGTCTACCCGGAATAACATAAAGGACGGACAACTTGTGTTTCTATGCTTTATATTTGAAGTTTGCATGCTCAGTGCTCAGTTCATGATTGGATTGTGAAAGAAGGAGAAGAGATATGTGAGACACATGCACTTAGTCATTTCCAAGACCATATATTCAATAATGTTTTGTTGCTTTGCATTTTTCATTTGTTTTTGTTGAAAAGAATGGAAAAGAGAGATTAAGTTGGAGCATACTTGAGGACAAGTATGTTTTTAGTTTGGGGTGGTGATGCAGCCCTATTTTAGGGCTCCATCCTGTGCCATTTTGTATTTAAGTTGCATCTAAACATGTTAGATTACAAGTATTTTTCCCCAATATGATTATCATTGCAAATATGCTTATGGATGTTCTTTGCACTATTTTTCAGGTACTTGGACCATGCTTAGATGGACAAGGGAGAGAGAGGGACCCAAAGAAGGCCCCAAAGTCTCCCTCAACCTACCTCCAGTGGCCAAGACTCATCCCCGAGCAAAGACATCTAAAATTGACAAAGTAAGAAGAGAAATCAAGAAGTCAAGCCCCACCACGGCCGTGGCCCCAATGCCACGGTCGTGGCTTTTTTGTCAAAATCCAACAGGTTGCAACAGGGAAATCCATAGATCACCCACGACCGTGGCCTCTCAGCCACAACCGTGGCCACTAAAGACAACACGGCCGTGGCACCCTACCACGGTCGTGGGAATTAATTTATAAGAAGTCAGGTTGCAACAGGGAATTCGCCTCACTGACCACGACCGTGGCCGATGCTGATCAAGACGCCCGTGGCCCCTCCCCACAGTCAGCTCCAACTCTGCCAAAATGGCTGTGTTACCCAACACGGCCGTGGTGCATGCTACCTACCACGACCGTGGCACTCCGCCACGGCCGTGGCCACTACCATCTCACCACTTCCTTCACCCCATGACCGTGTTCACTCCGCCACGGTCGTCCTCCACTACCATCACCATGGCCGTGGTACGCCCACCATGACCGTGGTGCTCACCTACCCTATACAACTTTCCACTGTTTTTCCTATTTTGCCCCCGCTTAGCCCTAGCTCCTATATAAGCACTAGTTTCTTCTAGGGCTCGAGACAGAGCACTCCCCAACCATCACCTAGCTGCTCCCTTGCATCCATTGCTCCCATCCACCCATTTCCTTGCATTCAACCCCATTTCCACCCACTTTCCACTCATTTCCACCATAGAAACCTAGTTTCTCTAGGTTTCTATCCATCCATTCCACCATTTTCATGCACCCCTGCACCATTGGAGGAGGGAGGATGTCTGCAGCTGCTTGGAGGTGAAGAAGAAGGCCACTTCATCAAGCTTCATGGAGTTTCTTCCTCTTCTACCCCTTTCTTTTCCTGTTTTCATGATCATGTATAGCTAAGCCCCCTTGTGGTGGGCTGTTTGGGATTAAAATGTTACTTTGATACCATGTTGGGGGATAAATTCTTGTAATGAACTCAATTCATATTTATGATGATTACTTCTTGCCTCCATCTCTTTTCCTATCTTATTGCATGTGGTTTGTGCTTCTTGTATGAATTGATTTTTTTGAGGTTTTTGATGACACTTCATTTCTAGGAGGAGTTGGGGTGTATGTGGCAATCTTAGGAATAGCTCCTAGGTCCAATTAGTGGATCCCTAGATAGCCCCCTTTGTTCCTACATACACACCCCTCCTCTTACAAATGAGTGTGAGATTTAGGTGGCTAGTGTAAGTGAGAGTGATGCAATTGCCTAGGGCCTTCTAAAGGCTAGAGTGGCTAGTGGCATGAGGTTAAACCCCTTCATCTCCACTCCCATCTCTACCCTCAACCCTAAATTGTCCACTATCGCTTACCCTAGAAACCTAGATTTGGCCAATCTCATTAGAACTACACCTAACCCTAGTCTTCTACTAGTAGTATAGGGTATGTTCTAATGGCATTGCCCTTGTTGTTTGGTTTGGTAATCTAGATATGAATTGAGCACCATGCATGTTTAATGAACTCCCCCAACTAAAATCAAAGTGACATTCCCCAAACGGCCCACCCACCTTAATCACCTTGCTTAAAACCCTAATCGCTTAGTTTGTTTTTTAACGCTAGCTTAGTTCAATTGCTTTAATCTAACTTAGTCAATTGCTTAGTTCTACCCTTCAGTGTTAACCTAGGTTCTTGCTCCTGCGTAGTTAGTTTGATAACTTAGTTCACTAATTTGCTTGCCCTTTCATAATTTAGTTTCCTTTTTGCGTCTCTTACTTGCTCATTAGTGTAATCAACCAACAATCAATCTTAAAACCCTAAAAACCCTACTCTCCACACTAGGAACGTAGCTCACGCTGTCTAACACTAGTGCCCCCTTTATCCCTGTGGATCGACCCTTTACTTACCACCTTCCTGTACTACAACACGACCCCGTGCGCTTGCTGGTATAGTGTTTTAGTAGAAGTAGGTGCTAAGTTAGGTTTTATAAATTTCGAAAGTGAATCCACCATGTGTTCTGACCTCGTGGGGTGTAAAAGCACCACTAGCGGAATCGCACCATGGTGCTAACAAAATAGAATGAGAATGAGATATTTACACCAGTGGGACACTATTCAAATACTATTATGTGTTTCTACAACTAATTGTGACATTTTAATATTATCATGTTTCATTTTTATGACATTGTACCTATTATCTGACTCCAACACCTCATTTTGGTGTCTGCAGTTCATTTTACACAATCATCCTTGTTCTCAAGTCATAAAATCTCATTTCTACTCTATCATGTTTTTTTTCTAGTCCTAATGTTTACACTACCATGCCTCATCCTCTCAACCAATCACATCATTTTGGGGCCCACATCTCATTTTTATGCTACTAGCTAGGCTTGTAGTCTCAGTGCCTTTACTTTATGGTGTCTCATTTTGATGTTGTTTTGCCTTAATTTCTCAACAAACGACTCATTCTCTCATTCACTTACACCTCATCCTAGTCCTAGATCCTATTTTATGATACCTAATGAATGTCTACACCTCATATTTTTAGTTATATATTTGTTTTTTATGTTTTTATACATTTCACTTGAGATTCTATTGATATTAGGTTTATATTAGTTAACACAATTTACTTGATATTTATATTTTTATGTTCACTTTGTAGGTTCATGCAAAAAAAATGTCTACTCACACCTCATATTCTAGTCCTACAACCTACTTTTTACTACCTAATGAATGTCTACTCATCATATTTTTAGTTACACTTATATTTAGTTTTGCATGTTTATACACATTTCACATAAGATTTCACTTATTTTAGTTTTATTAGTAGTTAATGCAATTTATTTGGTATTTAAAATTGTTATGTTTATTTCGTAGGTTGATGTAAGAAGAAGAGGAGAATTCATAAACTATAACAACCCCTGAAACCTTAGCCCACTAATCACACTCAGGCCATGAGATCCATGTCATCAACCAGACTTTGGGCCCTGTCTCCTCTTTACCAACAGATAGGGTAGTACGAACCTATAGAACATATCATGTTCAAGTAAGGTCATACTACCCTATCCTTTAGAAAAAAGGAGACATGGCCTGAAGTCTGGTTGATGACATAGATTTCATGGCATGAGCTTGATTAATGGCCTATGGTTTCATGGGTTCTTACATTGATATCAGAGTCTAGTTTACCATTTAACCTTTAATAAATATTAAATTTTAAGGGTTATGTACAACCCAATGGAATTAGTGGAGTATTTTCCAAATACGATGGTGTCTAGAAAGGACTATGATATGGGGGCTAGCAATATTTTCCTCCACACCGCTAGTCATCTTACAAGGACTCCCAAACCCCTGCTTTCGGCTTGGGTAAAGTTAGAGGATTGTGCTCTAAGTAAAATACATTTAGGAATTCTCACCTACTTTCATCCCTTATTTGACCCTTGCTTCGTCACTAAACCCTAGGTACCCATAACTACTCTCTTTATCCCTCGCTAAGTACTAGGGTTATGGATATTAGGGATTAAGGCATCCTCCACCAAATATAAAATTCATGTAAATAAGATGTCATGGACATAATTTTATGATGCTTTAATACCCCAAGTATGAAACCAAGGGTGAAGTTAAGCCACTATGAAAAGACCTATCTACTCTGGCCTCCTCTTCTTTAAGGTAAGGGTGTCTCGGTCTTTTCCCCCTTTTTCCTCACTGGATAGTGCGAGTCCATGCTGGCTCGCCCAGCTAGGTGGTGTGAGCCCATTGGTTGGCCCAGCCTCACTGGCAAGGCCGGGACCGGGGCACACTGCCTAGGTGGCAGCCTATGATTGGTTGAAATGGACTAAATTTGCAAAAATTGTAGTAAATCTTACGATAGTCCAATGATAGCATGTTATACATGAAAAATGATCATAAAAATACGAGGAAATGCAATAAAAATATAATCAAGACCTATTTTTGTCTCTAATTCTAAAAATACTTCAAATTTCTATCTTTAATGTGTTTAATGTGTAAAAACTCAAATTTCTAGGTTTTGGTGATCTTAATATGTTTAATTGACCATAATAATTAAATATTGACCTTTTTGGATAAAAAGGGCAACTCAGATATATTTTGAGTTGATAATTCATAAGTTGATAAATTAGGGTTTTCTTGAGATTAGAAGTTGATGAATCCTCCAGATTCATCTGCACAGTCGCCAATTCTAAGGATTTTATTCCTCATATTGAGTGATTTACCCTCTCTTTGGTTCACCTTGAGTATTTCATTAATTCCTTGCAAATATTGCCTAAATAGTTCTAATTACTAGTTTATTCGATGATATTATCTCTTACACATTCTCCTTTCCCTCTGCAGATCACTCGCAACCATCCAATCGAGATGCAACAGTTCGGTTTCATCCATTCGGTCCCGAATGCATTCGGTCTTGACCACCATTCGGTTCTCTCTCCCGGTCTCGAAACCGTGAACATCTAATACCGTCAGATCACGAATTAACGACCCATCTTCATCCATCCATTCGGTCTTTCCTCCACAACTCCTCTCACGGTCTCTAGACCACGTGAGCCCTCACGGTCTCAAGACCGCGAGAGGCTTCACGATTCCAAAGACCGCGAGAACCCTCACGGTCTCAAGACCGCGAGAACCCTCACGGTCTCGAGACCGCGAGAACCCTCACGGTCTCAAGACCGCGAGAGGCCTCACGATCCCAAAGACCGCGAGAACCCTCACGGTCTCAAGACCGTGAGGATGTCTATCGGTTTTCCCAAATCAAGAAGAACTCAAGACCATGAGAATGGAGTTGGGTAGAAACAGGACCGTGTGATAAGATTACTTGCTGAAATAGATCGATTGGATGAGAGTATCATGGAAAGACCGTTTGCTGCTCACTCCCACGTGAAGGCCAAATCATGAAACCGCAGGCTTGCGATGCATGGAGAACGCAAGGCACCTTTTGTCTAGTAGTGTTCACGTGAAATGGAGAGTTGTAGCAGCCTGTACGCCCACGTGATGGCAGCTGCCGCGATTGAATGAAATAGAGAAAACCGTTTGGGAGAAAGAAGCGCACAGCAGCAAAACCGAATGGTTGGCAAAGGCAAAATTGAATAAGCAATTGACGGAGAAACCGAGAGAGAGCACGTGAAACCGAAGTGGAAAAGCAAACCGAGAGGAGAAGAAGCAGTGCAAGACCGAGAGAAGGTAAGACCGCGAGGGCTGAAGTGAGCATCGAGACCGCAAAGGCATCGAGACCGCGAGGGCTGAAGTGAGCATCGAGACCGCAAAGGCATCGAGACCGTGAAGGCTGAGGTGAGCATTAAGACCGCGAGGGCTGAAGTAAGTATCAAGACCGCGAAGAGTGCATGCATGCACACTGAGAAAGCGTGACCGAGAGAACAGAAACCGAATGGAAGAGAGTAAAATGTAAACCGTTTGGATAAGATATTTTCGGTCTGGAATCACACAAAAAAAAACGTGAGAGCCAGTCCAGTGCCTATAAATACGACCCCAAGGGTCCCCATTATGGAATCCCATCTGACTACAGCCCAAGGCTGCCGGACTGGGACCAGGCCGGAACGCTGCCAGATTGCCCGAGCACCGTTTCCGACCAAACTTCACCCACAGCCTCAGAATCCCATCCTGAGTCCAGATCCGGTGAGCAGCCAGTCCGGGCGCAGATCTAGTAGGCTGTTCCATCACCATCTCACCATTGCTCACACCATAGCTCCACGTCATCCTACTCTTGCTATTCCGGAGGTTGACTCGAAGATCGAGGTGGAGAAACAGACGGCATCGACCACGACGGAGCAGTCCCGGAGACTGCGACAATCTACACCGGGCTGTCACAGATCTACTCTTCTGCTCCGACGATGCTTTCTTTCTCTCTCTTCTCTTTCTTTGTTGCTCCCTCTATGAGGAGCGAGTAGTTCCATCCACTGGGGTGCGGGGACTAGCCCCGCTGCCCGTGTTTTGTATCTTGTACTAAAAAGATGTTATCATTCTGTTTCAATACTAAATCATTTCATACATGCTTGAATATTGCCCGCGTTCTTGTATGCATCTATTGTCTTTCGTTGTGGTTTGTCTACGACCGCTCTTGAGACTCGAATACCAATTTAGTTTTGGTTTCTGGTGTGTGTATCCACCGCGCACCCGTTTCGGTATCTAGGAACGCTTTCTAAGGAGTGGAGTAAACTCACCTCCATCGTTGTACTTTAATTTGTACTATGAAATGGAATCAGTTGACGTACAAAAGTGCGACCTTGACAAGTCGAGGAACACACTCTGAGGAGAGAGTGGTGCAAAGTACTTGACCATTCGTTCGGGAATGGCTGACGTTGCAACACTCTCACGTTTCTCGTAGCTATATCCTCGAAAGAGGGATAGTCTATAAGGATACTAATCGATTCGGTAATTATCGCTCGCTTGTTAGTTTTCCGATGCACGTTTCACGAGGTTGAGTAAGATTTTCTCTTCGGAGACTACATATCTTCATTGACACGTAGATACGTACTGGATGAGAGTTACTCAACCCGTGAAGGATGTATGCATTACTCTTGTCCTATAAGACATCGGTATTGTACAACATCCATGTGTCCTGCTTACAAGTCTTGCTACGTTTGGTACAAGTACAATTCATGTGTAGTGGTGGTGAATACCCGCATCACCCCAGTGATCCATCATCATCTGCTAATCTTAGTTTTTAATCCTTAAACTAGTTTTTATTCTTGCCTTTACTTTTGCATGTTTTAGGTTAAATAACTCAAATCAAACTTCTGGTCTTAGATGATTAACTTAGATTGATACAAAACAAGAAAAAGACACTCAGATTCTTAATGTTGTCCTTTGGGTTCGATCCTAAATCTGTACTATGATAAGGCTTCCACACTCTTGTGGGGTTGGAGCATTTATCTAGCACCAGTTGTAGGTAAACCTAGAGAGGACATCAACTCTCTAGGGTTTTTGGTGCATATTAGGACTTCCATTGGAAGAGTAATCTTTTGGTGAAAGTTCTAGCTCCATCAAAAAATGGCGCCGTTGCCGGGGACAACGGTATAAGAATCATGTTTTTCAAATTTTGTGTCGATTTAGGTTTCTCTAGGGTTTTCTTTTTCTTTTCAAAAACCTAAAAAGTAAAGGACTTAATATTGCATATCATCTTGAATTTGAAGTGGTTGGTCAAACTTGATAAACTCTTTCTTTGATTTCAGGTACCAATTCTCTTCAAAATGAAGCAGTCAGTGCCACCAACTAATAGTTGTCAATTCTGTGGCGACTATTCTCATGCATCGATCAACTGTTTCAACGTTCATCCTCTCTACGTGATGGCCTTGCGTCAAGTAATCATGAATCGTATAGTCGGGAAACTCAGAGCAGCCATTCCATACAACTATGGATATAACGCAGGTTATATTCCATATCACCACGGAGGCTACTACGAGAAACCTAACTATGGCAGATTTCAAGGCGTAGACTGCAATACAGGAGGGCAATTGGAAAGCAACTCAAATCAATACTATGATGAGGGAAACTATTATCAACATCAATCAAACGGGTGCCATGAAGAGCCTTTTCATGAAAATCAACACATATTGATGGAGGAACTACGTGCCTTACAAACATCGGTGGCTCAACAACTAGCTGATCAGACAGCCGCGACCAAGAAGTTGATAGCCGACCTTAATCAACTTACGCAACTTGTCAACGCTCCTGAGCAACATGCAGGACAACCACAAAATTTAACTAAGCACATCTGTAGTCCACATGTTGTAATAAATTATGATGATGACTACGAAATCATGTGGAATGTGCCTCCCAATAATTTTCAAGTGCCAGTACAGGGTGGGGAATCATCCTCAGAACCAATGACTGAACTCAAGGATGATACCTTCACCACACCACAGGAAAAAGAATCATTCTTCGAACCGAAGTCTGCCCCGGATAATGACTCTTGCAATATGCTCTTAGATGAAAGCATGAGTAACCAATATGAAGATTTTCTTCAATTGGGAGATAAATTGGGAACAAATTTTAATGATTATCCATCTTCTCCCCCCATAAACTCAGATCCATCCATACAGATTGATGGACAACCATCAATGATTGACTCCCTATATGACAAATGTTCTTCAATTTCAACTGTCTTGTCATTGAATTCCAATGAAGAAGGGTCTATGTTACACGAACTCTACACTCCTTCTCAATCAGACATAGATGAATATGACACTGATTCATATGAGGAGACGTCTTTTATGCAAGAGACTCAAATGATTCCATTACTGGAAAAGGATCCGGTTTTTCCTTATGAAGACATTTCTGATCATTCGGCTGATCTAGAAACAAACTTTGAGGATGGTACTGACCAAGATCCTGACCCAGAGACGAACCATACCATTCTCACTGATGATGAAACAGAATCAAGGGAGGATGAGGGGTCTCAAGATGACAATCTTATAACGGGTCCTTCCCATGAGATGACACCACCACCAGGAGTTCTGACGGAGCCAACCCTCGAACAAGAACATGATTTTTCTATTGAATCTCCTTCTAGTCACTTGAACGAGTTGAAAGTGCACCATGAAGAGAAACATGAACCATCTCTTGACTTTGGGATGGATTATGATATTATCATAAACTCTTGTAATGACAAAAAGGACCCTTGGGATGACATCAAGCCACAAACCTATCCCTTTATAGCCACTCATCCCTATGAAGAAGCCCCCCTAACACTCATAAAACTGAGATTTATCCATTACCTGAGCTAGTTTCCATTCCTCTCATAGAAACTCTTCCCAAGCACTCAATTGAACTGGAGGAGTGTTATGAACAAGAACTGGAACAACAATGTATCAGTCCCAATATTGAGGAAACGGGTTCATCAATGGATTTTAGCCCTCAAAATGATATGTCAGGGACTAATCCTTATCATGAAGAGACATCACTGGAACCCCTATCTCAGGATCCCATTATTTCCTCACCTGAGCAAGAGTTCATTCTACCAGTGAAATCCTCTTCTAGTTACTCGGATGAATTAAGGATGTTCTACGAAGAAAATTCCGAACAAAACCTTGAAAAGAGGAACGACGCTCTTACCAAATTCAATATTGATAAAGATGATGATACTTCTCAAAATAATTCCTTTGAAGAAGAAACATCACCCTGGCCACCATATCCTACACAAGAAAACCCAGGTGATGAAATGAAGCCGGCACCGGACCCACCACCTGATCCTAGACAGGAGGAAGTTCAAGTAGCCGACCCTCAATCAACTGCCCTATATTTTAAAGAAAGTAGTTTTACTTTGAACTTCGAGGGTGAGCCACAACTGGAAGGCACAAGTGGGCATAACCTTGATTTTTCGCATAGTCCTCCAGTTTCGACTGCCTATGTTCCACCTCCCTCGCTGATGGGGGAAGGTCTCTGGATTCTTCTGGATGGACAACGAGGTGAAAGTGATGTGCATCCAAGTCATCCAGAAGACTCGTTCAAGTTGCCACAACTTCCCAACCAACAAGTTGTTCAGACCACTTCCTCATTCTCAGCACCAGCCATCACGAGATATCTTTGTCAGACTTTCTTCCAACTACGAGGACCGCATGGTTAACACTTCTCAATCCTTCCTCTCCATCTTGAACCTAGTATTTTCTCAGAAATGGGCAAATTCATAAGTTCGAGGTGGAGGGCGGGTGGTATGACTCTCACTCCACCCTTTATCTTTACTGCTTCCTGTTTTTCCATTCTAGTTTCTTTTTCACATTTTTCCACCTTTTTGTTAGTTTTCTAAAAATAAAGCCTTTATCTAGTCGGCTTTTGTTTTGCGAATCTGAGATCATCACCTCTTTTGCGTTGCAAATTTCCTGGAAAAGAATACTTAAAACTAGCCAATGCGTGTTTTTCATTTTGATTTGTCTGTGAATCCTAATGTTATATCTCAAATAGGAAAAGATGATACACTTCAATAAGGCTGAGATAGATCAAATACATCACGCCTTTATCTGATTAATGGATCTGTTGTATGGATTTCTCATTTGATGTTTCATCATGTCTCTTTTTGAGCAGAGTGTGATGGAGAATAGAGACCCGTCGCATGGAATCGCTAAGCAAACTGCATCATGATCCAAACTCTCTTCTACACTTCTTCCTTCATTTTCATACCCCCCTATTCACTAACCATGCCAAAGTTTTATGTTCAGTGTGGCACGCCACACTCCTTTCTAGTGAAAACTAGAACGTTGCCTAACTTTAAGTTCGGTGTGGTAAACCACACCTCTGCAAAACTCTAAGTTCGGTGTGGTACACCACACCCCTCTTTCCACTACCGCTTCTTCCATACCCCTCAATACATAACAGGGGTGTACCACCTTCTCAAAGAGTATACAATAATGTTTGTGCACATACCGAGGTTGGTGAAAAATCTACCCCGATTCCAAAAAGAGGCCTGGCAGCCCAAATATGAAAAAAAAAATCCAAAAATACCCTTTGTCATAAGCCAAGTGAGAATGAATAAAAGCCAGAGTGTGAATAAAAACATGAGAGTTGTGCCCTGAATAAGGATAACCGATAAAGGTCTTGCCCGGCCAGTACATTAGCTGCCCTCATGAAGGCAGATGTGTCGTGACTGGTAGTGAGATCCTAAGGATCCAAAAATAACCCCTTACCTCCCCTCAAAGAGGTAAAATAGCCAAAAGCCTTAAGCCAACCTATACACACTTCTGAGTTACCTTTAGAAAAAGAAAACAAATCGGGTGTAAGGCTAAGCCAACCAGAGTTGTACATAAATCATTCAAAGTATCTCGATGAGTCAATTAATTTTAAGAGTCTTGATTCAATTAGAGGAGAGACTCTTATCTTTTGATCACACCCCCATTCTCTCCTCTTTCAACACCAGTGACAGATAATATGCCTTTTGTTGATTCTGTGGGTCTGTTCAAAATCCCATAAAACTCTTTAACATGACCGATACAACAGAGAGTGAGAAGGAAGTACTTTAGTAAAGTAAACTCAGAAATGAGGATATCACAAGATGTATTCCGTGATCTAAGGAAGCTTTGCTGCTGTATCCATCTGAGCCATGAACAAAATTACGATTTGACAATAGGATGAGGCAATCACAAGATGAACGATTTCTTTGGTGACTGTTTTAAGTCTTCCGTTCCTCGGGACGAGTAACGCTTAAGTTCGGTGTGGCGATGAATCCTCCAGATCCACCTTCAGTCACCAATTCTAAGGATTTTCGACGTTTTTTCCCTAATTTTGTTTTGTCTCATTTTCCCTTTTCTCTTTTCTTGTGAAAATTCTGACACTTACATGCAGATGAGATAATTACGAGACGAACGCGCTTTTTGTTGACTATCTTAAGTTTTTCTCCATTCCTCGGGATGAGTAACGCTCAAGTTCGGTGTGGTGATGAATCCTCCAGATTCATCTGCATAGTCGCCAATTCTAAGGATTTTATTCCTCGTATTGAGTGATTTACCCTCTCTTTGGTTCACCTTGAGTATTTCATTGATTCCTTGCAAATATTGCCTAAAAAGTTCTAATTACTAGTTTATTCGATGATATTATCTCTTACACATTCTCCTTTCCCTCTGCAGATCACTCGCAACCATCCGATCGAGATCCAACAGTTCGATTTCATCCATTCGGTCCCGAATGCATTCGGTCTTGACCACCATTCGGTTCTCTCTCCCGGTCTCGAAACCGTGAGAATCTAATACCGTCAGATCACGAATTAACGGCCCATCTTCATCCAGCCATTCGGTCTTGCCTCCACAACTCCTCTCACGGTCTCTAGACCACGTGAGCCCTCACGGTCTCAAGACCACGAGAGGCTTCACGATTCCAAAGACCGCGAGAACCCTCACGGTCTCAAGACCGCGAGAACCCTCACGGTCTCGAGACCGCGAGAACCCTCACAGTCTCAAGACCGCGAGAGGCCTCACGATCCCAAAGACCGTGAGAACCCTCACGGTCTCAAGACCGTGAGGATGTCTATCGGTTTTCCCAAATCAAGAAGAACTCAAGACCGCGAGAATGGAGTTGGGTAGAAACATGACCGTGTGATAAGATTACTTGCTGAAATAGATCGATTGGATGAGAGTATCATGCAAAGACCGTTTGCTGCTCACTCCCACGTGAAGGCCAAATCATGAAACCGCAGGCTTGCGATGCATGGAGAACGCAAGGCACCATTTGTCTAGTAGTGTTAACGTGAAATGGAGAGTTGTAGCAGCCTGTACGCCCACGTGATGGCAGCTGCCGCGATTGAATGAAATAGAGCAAACCGTTTGGGAGAAAGAAGCGCACAGCAGCAAAACCGAATGGTTGGCAAAGGCAAAATCAAATAAGCAATTGACGGAGAAACCGAGAGAGAGCACGTGAAACCGAAGTGGAAAAGCAAACCGAGAGGAGAAGAAGCAGCGCAAGACCGAGAGAAGGTAAGACCGCGAGGGCTGAAGTGAGCATCGAGACCGCGAGGGCTGAAGTGAGCATCGAGACCGCGAAGGCATCGAGACCACGAAGGCTGAGGTGAGCATTAAGACCGCGAGGGCTGAAGTAAGTATCAAGACCGCGAAGAGTGCATGCATGCACACTGAGAAAGCGTGACCGAGAGAACATAAACTAAATGGAAGAGAGTAAAATGTAAACCGTTTGGATAAGATATTTTCGGTCTGGAATCACACAAAAAAATGTGAGAGCCAGTCCAGTGCCTATAAATAGGACCCCAAGGGTCCCCATTATGGAATCCCATCTGACTACGACCTAAGGCTGCCAGACTGGGACCAGGCCGGAACGCTGCCAGATTGCCCGAGCACCGTTTCTGACCAAACTTCACCCACAGCCTCAGAATCCCATCCTGAGTCCAGATCCGGTGAGCAGCCAGTACGGGCGCAGATCTAGTAGGCTGTTCCATCACCATCTCACCATTGCTCACACCATAGCTCCACCTCATCCTACTCTTGCTATTCCGGACGTTGACCCAAAGATCGAGGCGGAGAAACGGACGGCATCGACCACGACGGAGCAGTCCCGGAGACTACGACGATCTACACCGGGCTGTCACAGATCTACTCTTCTACTCCAACGATGCTTTCTTTCTCTCTCTTCTCTTTCTTTGTTGCTCCCTCTATGAGGAGCGAGTAGTTCCATCCACTGGGGTGTGGAGACTAGCCCCGCTGCCCGTGTTTTGTATCTTGTACTAAAAAGATGTTATCATTCTGTTTCAATACTAAATCGTTTCATACATGCTTGAATGTTGGCCGCGTTCTTGTATGCATCTATTGTCTTTCGTTGTGGTTTGTCTACGACCACTCTTGAGACTCGAATACCGATTTAGTTTTGGTTTCTGGTGCGTGTATCCACCGCGCACCCGTTTCGGTATCTAGGAACGCTTTCTAAGGAGTGGAGTAAACTCACCTCCATCGTTGTACTTTTGTACTATGAAATGGAATCAGTTGACGTACAAAAGTGCGACCTTGACAGGTCGAGGAACACACTCTGAGGAGAGAGTGGTGCAAAGTACTTGACCATTCGTTCGGGAATGGCTGACGTTGCAACACTCTCACGTTTCTCGTAGCTATATCCTCGAAAGAGGGATAGTCTATAAGGATACTAATCGATTTGGTAATTATCGCTCACTTGTTAGTTTTCCGATGCACGTTTCACGAGGTTGAGTAAGATTTTCTCTTTGGAGACTACATATCTTCATTGACATGTAGATACGTACTGGATGAGAGTTACTCAACCCGTGAAGGATGTATGCATTACTCTTGTCCTATAAGACATCAGTATTGTACAACATCCATGTGTCCTACTTACAAGTCTTGCTACGTTTGGTACAAGTACAATTCATGTGTAGTGGTGGTGAATACCCGCATCACCCCAGTGATCCATCATCATCTGCTAATCTTAGTTTTTAATCCTTAAACTAGTTTTTATTCTTGCCTTTACTTTTGCATGTTTTAGGTTAAATAACTCAAATCAAACTTCTGGTCTTAGATGATTAACTTAGATTGATACAAAACAAGAAAAAGACACTCAGATTCTTAACGTTGTCCTTTGGGTTCAATCCTAAATCTGTACTATGATAAGGCTTCCACACTCTTGTGGGGTTGGAGCATTTATCTAGCACCAGTTGTAGGTAAACCTAGAGAGGACATTAACTCTCTAGGGTTTTTGGTGCATATTAGGACTTCCATTGGAAGAGTAATCTTTTGGTGAAAGTTCTAGATCCATCAGAAGTGCATATGATGATAAAATTAGGGTTTGTAAACCAAAAGGATATGAAAAGTGATAATAAGATATTGGGAATCCAAAACACTAACGAAACCCTAACTTGGACGCTAAGTTAGTCTTAATGGTAGATTTTGGATAAAATAACAATTCATTGATATTATACTTTAATTTTTGGGTAGTTGCTTGATTGGTTGCTCTTATTACCTTTTTGCTTGGACATCAAGTTACTTTTGAAAAAGATATGTGTTTATGCCTATGACTACCGACTTAAATAATTCTTGAGGTTTTTTGAGGTTTTTCGGATTGATTGCAAATTAAACAGTTGAATGTTTGTTTAATTCCCATCAATCTATAAAGACACTATGAATATCACATAATACATGAATTACCTACTTGAACCCCTCATACCAACTCTAGAAGTTTTAGAAATGAATAAGAGAGAGAAAGTCATTGAGATGACTAGGTACAAGCCCAAGATTGGGATGGTCATTATGAGAACCAAGCCTCATATTGGGATGGTCATTTGAGGTTAGTCTCTAGATTAGGAAGACCAACATGGCACCAAGCCCCAGATTGGCATGGTGGCCTAAGTCCATTGAAGGGACATAACCCTATGAGAGGGTAACCCAGAGGTTGAGTAAATAAATGTTGAGAAGTTATGATGAAAATGTAAATGTTGATTCTATAGAAATAATTGCCTGAGTATGTTGTTACACCTAGATGTAAATATTTTGTTTCCCCCACATGCTAGTTAACTTGTTATACTGACCATTTTTTTTATTTCATGGTGTTTTAGGATAAACTACTAGTGACTTGTAATTAATGATGAAAGATGGACATCTAGAGAATAAGGAACCCAAGGAAAAGATTAAATATAATTTTGGAGGATATAGTTAGATAGTTTTTATTTCTAGTTACAAAAAGTAGCTTTCCCTTTCAATGTAACTTTGTAGTGGAGAGTCTATCATTTATATTGTTCAAACTCTTTTCCCATATAGTTAAATTTTATAATTATTCTGGTTATTTAATAAACCTCGATCCTATAAATATGGTAATGGCCCTTGCCCTCTTGGTTCGCTTGAATAGGAGATAACATGGTGAGGGGTTAGTTACATAAACTATATGTGAGATTCCCAATAAATAAGGAACAGTGCTAAATCCTAACTCCCCAATTGTTACAATTGGAGAGAGGGCCACTGTAGCGTACTCAGTTAGCAAAATGACTCCAGATGTCACATATTATATATAAATGTAATAGTACATAATTTATATCAACTACATGTGATTTACTATAATGATAATAGTATGTATTTTTTTACAATAAGGAATTAGGTGTTATCAAAATAAAATGATGTTTTATAATGAGCAATGTACGTGTTTTAATGACAAAATGAATTTTCCTTATATATGTAATGCACACAAAATATGCTTGTAAGGTATGAAAATAAGGTGTTAACAAAAAAATGAGAATGAGGTATTAATACAAATGGGATGTTATTCAAATAACATGAGGTATTTCTATGACTAATTGAGATGTTTTAATATTATCATGACTTATTTCTATTTTATTATGCCTAATTATCTCACTCTAACACCCAATTTTGGTGTCTACGCTACATTTTATGAACCCACTCCTTGTTTTCTAGTCCCAATGCCTCATTTCTACTCTATTGTACCTTCTTTTCTAGTCCTAACATTTAGTCTACCAAGCCTAATCCTATCATATTGGTGTAGGAAAATATGACATTAGCTAGACAGCAGAAACAAAAATGTTACTAACATATTTCACATTAACCAGCAGATCTCATCAACAACTATGCAATAGGAATGATGGTTTCACGAAGATATACCTAGTCCTGGAGCAAGTCAAGTGAAAATCCTCATCGATCTAGATGTGCACCCTATCTTAGATTGTGTCTTTATAGCTCCTGGTTGCACTGGGACTCATTTAACTGCTCCACCATAGACAATAGACTTAGAAAACTATTGTAGTAACTCCTTTGATCTCTCCAAAGACTGTGAGTTGATGTTGCCCTCATAGAAGTAGCCAAAGGACTCCTGCTTCTACAGTAGTCCACATGGACCAACTAGAACTCTTGTCATCCTACTAGAAAGGACATGAAGGAGTTATCCCTCCCATTAGTGTACTAGTCACCAACCAACCCTTCCAAAATAATGATCCTCAATTGTTTCTCTCCAATAGCTATCCCCCCTAGTCAGGTAGGACTTTCTTGGGCTCTTCTGGTTACCATAAATAGAGAGGACAACAATTATCGAAGTAACTAATTCTCAATTGTCTGTGTTGTGTTTTGGGAAGCCCCCACTACCCCTCTATTTATAGTATAGGTCAGGGTTAGGGTTCCCAGACTATGCGGGAGTGGAAGGGACCGAAAGATCTCAAATTTTTGCAACAATTCTGGAAGTTTTGCAACATGTGTGCGCCAAAACAGTCATCTCGCATACGAGACAGCCATTTTGCCAAGAGAAACGGTCATTTTGTGATGTTCCCACATGCACATGAATTTCCCATATGATCCAATTAATGCTCACGATGACATCAGTACTAATCCTTGATGTACTAGAATTTCTCCATGAAATGGGCATCTCTCTCTCTTGTAAGACGGTCATCTCACGACCACGAGATGGTCATCTCATTTTCAGAAATAGTCATCTCAACACGAGACGGTCATATAGCTTTTGGATACAGTCATCTCAACCACAAGACAGTCATCTCCACCATGAGACAGTCGTATCGCTTATGCAAAATGTTTGTCTCATTTCCCAGTTCAGGCATAACTCAGCTAGTTCAGTTCTAATCAACCTAACTGTAAGGCCGCTAAACTTGCTTAATGAGTTGAATAATCTTAATTATCATAATTGAATTCTTATAACCCTAATCTAACCTTATTATATGCTTTGAAATCATAATACAAGCTTAAATTTCAAATTTGGTCCAATTTGGACACTGGTTGAGCAAGTTAAGCAATTTATGCAAATTTTGGACTTTTCTACAATTTACCCAATTGAGAAGTTTTCTTTGTAATTTATCACTTGAATTATGTTCCTTGGATATTATATCATCATTATTGAGCTTGTTGAGACATGGGGCACCTATTTAAACCTTGGTTTGAAGGTGTTTTCTCCAAGGGTATTTTTAGGGTTTACCCCTCCATGGATGAGCTACCTTTAGTAGCTATCAACTAATGAATTATTTGATTGGATGGGAAATTCTACAAAGGAAATCTAAAAACTTCTATACATATGGTGAGGGAGCTTCTTGTGTGTGTGCTAGTATATTCTTAATAAATTAAGGTCATGGACACTTGGATAAATACTAGAACTTCAACTTTTTCTTTTTCTTTATCTTAAAGTTTCATATACTTATCCCCAAGCACAATGTGTGTTAGACTATCAACAACACAAATGGCTCCATTCAAGCAAACGAGCAACCAAAAGCACGGCACCAGTTCCTCCCAAGCTCCGGTGAATGTCTCTACTACTCAGTTTTGGGTCACCCCTGAAGAAGATCTGACATACCAGTTCTTGATTGCACGAAGGGTAATTCTGACTCGGTTTGTTTTCCAGTAGAGAATGATGACTCTGGGCTTCAAGGATGAAGTCCTCATGCGCCTACATGATTTGGGGTTGAGCTACATCTGCCTGACGGTATCCGATACTTACCCCCGCCTGGTCTATGAGTTTTTAACGACACTCACCACTGAAAAAGACCCACAGAAGAAACTCAAGCCCTACGGTATCATTCATTTTAGGCTTTTGGTTCGTGCTTTCAAGATCACATTTAGACATTTTTTTGAGTTTTTGGAGTTTCATTATGATGGAGCAATCATTTACCCGTCGTCTTTTCATAGCGACGAGTTTTAGTTTGAGATTTCTAATAGGAATATCATGAGGCGAAGAAAGTCAAAGTGTCTTCTATCCATAACCCTATCTTCTGGTACATTCACTTCCTTCTTAGTACCAGAGCGTTTGCCAAGAAGGAAACTCAGGGGGTTGTTGGGAAGCAAGATTTTTTCTTCTTATGGGGGATGATGTATGAGCACCCGATTAATGATTCTTTTTACATTTTTACATGTTTCTTGGACATTAAGAAGATAAAGAGGAGGGATGTCGGTGACATCATGTGTGGTGGATTGATTACTCTGATTGCACAAAAGCTCGATGTTGATTTGATAGGTTTAGAAGCAGCACCAGGTAGAAACCTAGTAGACATCTAGTACTTTCTCTCTGTAGGGTTGCTCTCAAAATTTGCCAACAATGACATCAGGTTTAGGCAATTCTTCGATGATGATCAGTACATTGACATTCCAGATGTTGAGAATATCACCCTAGAGAACAAGGAAAACTGGAAATGTGTGTTGAACGCTGATGAGGAAGGAGATACAACTGGAGCTACTGATGATATCGGGGCTCCTCCTTCTGCTACTTTTGCTCCACCACCTCCCTCCACCAGCACCCAAACAAAGTACTCCTGGCAATGCCTGATGTCAGGAATTTGTATGGATACATGCAGTAGTAGTTTGATCACATCAACGACCTCTTGGATTAGATGGGCATGCAATATACTGCGATGCACGACATGTTCCACCACATGGATTCGTGGCACATCTCATAGGGCCACTACTCCATCCCACAACCATATTAGCTACCTCCACAGCAGCCAGAGTCTGCCCCATAGCCCACTCTGATGGATGTTACAAATGATGATCTTGTCAACCAATTCTTTCCGACTGACCATGGGGCCACTGGCCCCTCTTATTGATTTTCACCCATGATAGGTATCCGGTTGTTACCTTCATGACATGTCGTGTGTCTGAGATAAAAGATTGGCTGAAACTGCAATGCACACACCGTGTGAAGAAAGGTACATGTTGTGTGCCTGTAGATTTGTGGAAATCTGTAGATCGCGAACGACAGCAGTTTGGGAAAAATGGAGGGGGTTGATGATGGCGCTTTGATTCTTGCTTGGTGAAGGACCTTGCATGATGAAGGAGATCTGCAACACTTCTTCTTGGTGCGATGAAGGCACTTGGAGAGGAATACGGTGGATCCTTTGCTCACGTCCTCATCATAGAAGATGATGACGGTGGCAAGCTAGCTTGAAGAAGAAGGTGTTGGCAGCTCAAGTTTGACGGTGAGTGGACCTTCCTTGTGCTAGGGTACACAACGACGACATAATAGATCAGATCTGCTTGAGGTGCTTGGAGGTGAGGATGGCGTGAGCTTGAAGAGAAGGGCACGATGTGAGCAAGAGGAGAAGACGGCGGCAGCTGTAGCTTGAAGAAGACATGGCCTACAGACACGGTACGGTGGTGCTTGGGTGTGCTAGGGCACACAGCAGCAAGGAAGCAAAGGCTAGGGATCTGAAGTATCACACAACTCGAATGAGAGCGTGTGAGTGAGAGGGGAAGCCATGTTCTAGGTTATAAACCTACATTTTCATCAAAAGGCATGGCATGTTCAAATAAAGATATGTCATGTGTTGTCCTAGAACTCCTTTTCTGTACTAAAAGACACACCGTGTTGCAATAAGCACACACCATGTACCAATTTAGAATTTCGAAATTCCCATTTTCACTGATAACTACACGACGTGTTCAAATAAAGACACGTTGTGTACTTTTCTAGAATATTTGATCCTTCCTTTTCTTCTCGGGAACACACCGTGTCTAAATTAGAACATGTCATGTTTGTGTTCAAGATTTCTCATGCCTCCATCTCCTTGTTGGGAACACGTCGTGTCTAAATTAGAACACGTCGTGTTCCGTTCCAGTCTTGGTGAACTTTGTGTCTGTTGATCGGCGACACAACATGTCAAATATAGACATGTCGTATACCTGGAGATGAAACTTGTTTGTTGTATCTCTCAAAGTAGAGACACGCCGTGTCTTAAATAAGACATGTCGTGTCTTCTATAGTTTTTGCAGAAAATAGCTTTTTTTCAGCACAAAATTAATAACAGATATGGCAATAAAATTGTCTAAATTATTAGATTCATCCATGACAAGCTTATTTACAAAACTAAAGAGTGTTCTTGACTCAAATGACTTGAAAATAAATCTATCCTAATGTGGCTTGAACTCCCACGAGGTCCTCCATTTAGAGTCTGGAGTGAGACTCTTCAATTGTCAATCATGCATCTTGAAGGGAGCAAGAGGCTCCCTTGTGAACTTCATCGCCCGAGGTATACAGCTTGCAACATTGCCCATTTACTTTGAATGCTCCATCCTTGCCTTGTAATTCAAGAGCTCCATAAGGAAAAATCTTCAATACAAGAAAAGGGCCGGACCACTTTGACTTTAGTTTTCCAGGGAATAGCTTAAGTCTTGAGTTGAACAATAACACCTTGTCTCCTTCATGGAAATCTTTCCTCTGGATTCTTTTTTCATGCCAAACCTTGGTTCTTTCTTTGTAGAGCTTTGCATTTTCATATGCATCTAGCCGAAGCTCTTTCTATTCTTGCAGCTGCAGTAGTCACTTTTCACCAGCCTTCTTCATGTGAAAATTTAAGAACTTAATAGCCCATAGTGCACTGTGTTCTAGGTCCAACGGAAGATGATAAGATTTATCGGATATCATCTTAAATGGAGTTGTGCCTATGATGGTCTTATAAGACGTCCGGTACACCCATAGTGCATCATCTATCTTCAGTGCCCAATCTTTTCTTGAGCTAGACACTGTCTCCTCTAGAATGCTTTTCAACTGCCACTTGGAGACCTCTACTTGCCCAGAAATTTGAGAATGGTAGGGCATAGAGACTTTATATGTGACTCCATATTTAGAAAGAAGGTTATTGAATTGTTTCTCAAAAAAATGTGTGCCACCATCTAAGATTATGGCTGTTGGAACTCCAAAGTGAGGGAAGATGAGTTTTTGAAAAAGCTTGACTACAAACTTTGCATCCGATGCTTGGGTTGGGATGGCCTCAACCCACTTAGAGACATACTCAACAGTGACTAGAATATATTGGTAGCCACAAGAAGATGGGAATGGTCCCATGTAATCAACTCCCCATACATCGAATACCTCAATCTCTAAGATAGATTTAAGAGGCATGTCATCTCGTCTAGAAATTCCTCCAGTTATTTGACATTTATCACAAGCTTTGACAAATAGATTGACATCTTCAAACAATGTTGGCCAATAGAAACTGGCCTATAGGATCTTTGTTGCAGTCTTCTCTCCTCCGAAGTGACCTCTGTAAGGAGAGGCATGACATCAGAAATAATGGTATCAATCTCTTCTTCAGCGACACACCTTTGAATAAGTACATCGCTTCCATGTTTGAAAAACAAGGGGTAGTCCCAGTAGTAAAACTTTACATCATGGAAGAACTTCTTCTTTTATTGGTATGTCAAACCCGATGGCAGCTATCTTGTAGCAAGAAAGTTTGTGATGTTTGCAAACCATGGCAGTTGTGTGGATGATAGTACATAAATCTTCTCAATAGGCAAGTGGTCTTCAATAGGAAAACAATCTCCACCATCTATAGTCAAAATAAAAAGATGGTCAGCAACATTGTTCTCTGTAGCTTTCTTATCCCAGATCTCAAGATCAAACTCTTGTAGAAGCAGTATCCAGTGGATGAGACGAGGTTTTGCATCCTTCTTATTGAGCAAATACTTTATGGCAGCGTGATATATATACACAATCACTTTAGATCCAACCAAGTACTATCAAAATTTGTTAAAGGCATACACTATAGCAAGCATCTCCTTCTCTGTGATTGTGTAATTGATTTGTCCTTCATCTAGGGTCTTACTCGCATAGTATATGGCATGAATCTTCTTGTCCTTTTACTATCCCAGAACTGCCCCTACTGCATAGTCTCTTGCATCACACATCAATTCAAATGGGGCATTCCAGTCTGGGGGTTGAATGATTGGTGTAGAAATAAGGGCTTCCTTGATCTTGGTGAAGGCAATGTGGTAGTCATCATTAAATATGAATTCAGCATCTTTTACAAGTAAGGAACATAATGGCTTTGCAATTTTGGAGAAGTCCTTAATGAATCTTCTCTAAAATTCTGCATGACCAAGAAAAATGTGGATGTCCTTGACTGAAGAAGGAGTGGACATCTTCTCAATAGCTTCCACCTTATCCCTGTCAACCTCAATACCCTTGTTAGATACAACATGACCTAATACTACATCGGATTGTACCATGAAATGGCACTTCTCCCAGTTTAGTACTAGGTTAACCTCTTTACAGTGGGCTAATACTAATGATAGGTTGCATAAACATTGATGAAATGAATCTCCATAGATGCTAAAATAATCCATAAAAATTTCCATCATGTTTTCAATGAAATTAGAAAAAATAGCCATCATGCATCATTGGAACGTCACAAGAGCATTGCAAAGACCAAAGGGCATGCGATGATAAGCATAAGTTCCATACGTGCATGTGAAACTGGTTTTCTCTTGGTCTGGAGGGTAGATAGGAATCTGGAAAAACCTATAATACTCATCCATGTAACAAAAATAAGAGTGTTTTGCAAGGCGTTCAAGCATTAAGTCGATAAACGACAATAGAAAATGGTCCTTTTGGGTTGCTTTGTTCAAACGCCGGTAATCAATACACATACGCCAACCTCTGACAATACGTGTTTTAATCAACTCATCATTGTCTCCCTTGATTAAAATTGCACCCCCCTTCTTAGGTACCACATGGATGGATAAATGATACCATCATCAACCAACTTAAAGATTTCCTTTTTAACCACCTCAAGCATATTTTGATTTAAGCATCTAAGCGGTTCAATGGTTGGTTTAGCGTCATCCTCCATGTTTATTCAGTGCATACAAATGGAGGGATGAATTCCTTTTAAATCATCGATAGAGTAACCAATAACGTCTTTATACAAATGCAATTCGGCAAGCAATTTATTTTCTTGTTCATTGGTTAACTCACTATTGATTATTATAGGAGAAGTAGAGTCAGAATCAAGAAATCCATACCTTAGCCCTAGTGGAAGGGCTTTGAGTTCTACCTTTCTCCCGGTTGCATTGTCTTTAGCTTTGTCATCAATAATTCGAGTATCTTCTTAAGTAGCATCTGATTGGGCAATAGAAAATACCCTAGAATTTTTAGATCCATTTTTCATACCTTCATCATCACCACAGTAGTTCAGTATCAAGTTGGTAACATCACGACCTTCTTGTACAATAGAATCAATAGAGTCCATAAAACATATTTCTTCTACACGAGAGGGTTCTTTCCTGGCATCATATATAGAAAACTCCATGGCTTCATCACCAACTTGGAGTGTGAGTTTGCCTTCGCGAACATCAACTAGGCATCCAGTAGTTCTCAGGAAAGGCCTTCCAAAAATAATGGGGTTGGAAGGAACTTCTACCATATCTAGTACTACAAAATCACAAGGAATATAAAGTTTACCAAACTGTACTAGCACATCTTCCACAATACATTTTGGGTATTTGATGGAATGATCGACCATCTCAATGGCCATCTTTGTAGGTTTCAGATCTCCAAGATCTAGCTCTTACCATAGGGAAGACAGGATGAGACTGATACTAGATCCAAGGTCTATAAGAGCTTTGTCGAACGTGGTGTTGCTGATCTTTCATGGTAGAGTAAAATCTCCAAAGTCATCTAACTTCGCAGGAAGTCTATTTCGAATGATAGAACTGATTCTTTCTGAAACCATCACAGTCCCCACTTGGTCCACCTTCCTCCTCTTGGTGAGGATGTCTTTAAGGAACTTAGCATATGATGAGATCTCTGCAATAACTTCAGCTAGTAGAAGATTGACATGGAGTTTATTCATAATGTCCATAAACTTCCTAAACTTTGAGTCCTCCTTCATGTTAGTAAGACTTTGTGGAAATGGTGCATTTTCTTTAATAGAAGATGGTACCTCAGGTGTACCTTTACCTTTGTCACCCATAGGGGTGTCAAGCTTCTCTTCGTTGGTGATATCTACACTCTTATCCTTGGGTGGAGAAGGTATGTGGATTTCAGCTCCACTTCTCAAGGTGATGGCATTTGCTTATTGTCTTGGATTCACTTCCGGTTGGCTTGGAAGAGAACAAGATTCGGTGTTCTTTTGTTGCGTCAAGGCTTGTTGGGCAATTTGGTTTTCCAACATCCTTGTGTGAGTGGAAATGCCATCCACTTTGGCAGAGAGTAGGGCAATCACATCCTTCAAGAGCTTGTTGTAGCCCCTTAACTCTTCATTCTGTTGCATCTGTGTGGAGATAAATTTCTCCATCATGGCCTCCAAGGAAGAACTTTGGGGTTTTTGTTGTTGTTGGTAACCCCTGTTGTTGTTGAAACCCAACGAATTCCCATTGTTTTGTGATAACCTCCCATTTTGCGATGTTATCTTATTTGTTTTTCTCAGTTTTCCATACTCTTTCTTAGATAAATTAGATAGAATCTTTAACTTTCCACGTTATTGAAAATATACCATTAAACTAACTTTTCTTTTTTATTCTTACAGAAAAAAAAACTACAAAGTCCCAAACGGTCCCAAGACCGAATGGATGCCAAACGGTCCCAAGACCGAATGGACGCCAAGCAGTCCCAAGACCGAATGGACGCCAAACGGTCCCAAGAGCGAATGAATCCAAACGGTCCCAAGACCAAATGGAGATAAACCAGTCCCAAGACCGCATAAAGTTACACGGTCCCAAGACCGAATAAATACAAATGGTTTCAAGACCGTAAGGACTCAAACGGTCCCAAGACCGAATGAACGCCAAATGGTCCCAAGACCGAATGGACGACATACAGTCCCAAAGACTGAATGAAGCCAAACGGTCCCAAGACCGAATGGAGATCAACCGGTCCCAAGACCGCATAAAGTTACATGATCCCAAGACCGAATAAAGGCAAATGGTTTCAAGACCGCGATGACTCAAATGGTTTCCAAACTGAGAGATTCCAAACGGTTTCAAAACCAAGAGATTCCAAATGGTTTCAAAACTGAGAGAGTCCAAACGGTTTCCAAACCAGGAGAGTCCAAACGGTTTCAAAACCGAGAGAGTCCAAACGGTCTCAGAACCCAAACAGTTTTCAGGACCGTTTGGGCCCAAAACCGCCCAAACCATTTGGACTTCACTCAAATCCTATAAATAAGACCCAAAGGGTCCTCACAAAGCATCAAGTTTTCAGACGTCCAAAAGGCTGTCTCTATTGCTCCAAAGCCATTCCATCCTTCATCCACTGCCCCGAGGCTGCCAGTCTGAGATCCATACTCCATCTTCAAGCTACTTTCTCTCTCATCGAAAAAGAAGGTGGGAAGAGGAGGATTCATCATCAAGCAAGCTACAAAGTGTGAAGATCGTTTCTCTCTCTCTCCAAGGGGTCAATCTTCCTCCCTCCTTCGTGGAGATGATGCTCTCTCTCTCTTCTCGCCCCCTTCTTTGTTCTTGCCATGAGCGAGTAGCCTTATACACTAGGGTGCGGGGAGTAGCCCCGCTACCCATGTTTTCATTTTATGCAATGTAATTCATAAGTTTGTAATAGAGATATACTTTCTTTTCAGTTCAACATCAATCATTCAATGAATGCTTGTTGCTTGATTACCAACTTGTGTTACTTATTATCTTTTAGTATGAATTGTCAATGTTTGTACTATTAGATTTGAATCTCAATTGAATGTTGGTTCCTGATGCATGTAGTCACCATGCATCTGTTTCGGTATCTAGGAGTACTTTTCAAGAAGTGGAGTAAACTCACTTCCATCGTTGTACTTTCATACTATGAAATGGAATCAGTTGACATATGAAAGTACAACCTTGATAAGTCGAGAAACACACTTTGTGAAGGGAATGATGTAAAGTAAGTGACCATTTGTTTGAAGATGGATGGCATTGCAACATTCCCACACTTCTCGTAGTTAGTTCTCCGAAAGGAAACTAATACTACAAAGATACTAACTATTTAGACGAGAAGTGTGGGAATGTTATATTACTATATTGTATGTTTTGATCCATGTGTAGTGGTGGTGAAAGACGATCACATCCTAGTGGTTTCTTAACATTGTTTACAATCCTAAATTTACTTTCTTTCTTTTACTTTACTTGCACTTAGTTTAAAACAACCAAACCAACTCTTTGATCTAAATACCAACTGTAAGGAGTTAAGTGAAATTCTAACGTTTTCTATCTTGTTGACCTTAACAAGACCGTTGTCCTATGGATTCAACCCTTAACTATACTATGATAATACTTCCGCATATCCTAGCATACGTGGGTGGAGTTCTCAATATAGTATAAGCAAGGCTAAACCTAAAGACTTACTATCTTTAGGATTTTTAGTGGTGCACGCAATTCCACGCAAGTGGAAGCTCCATAAAAAATTGGCATCATTGTCGGGGACAATGGAACATTTTAATTTCATTTATCACCTTGCTAGTTGGTTAGGGTTTTACACTTTTTCTTTAATATTACTCCATATTCTCTTGATTTCATCATATCTCCCGCATCATCTGAAAAGTGTGTTTCTTCCTCTACTCAGGTAGAAGATGTGTATGCAACCAACGCATAATCTCAGATTCTCCCCTAATCCAGAGTATGACTCTGGGGTAGAGATAAGTTTCCACTTCCGCATTAGACTCAATCGTCAAAGAGCCAGACAAATGGCCGAATATCAATGTCAAGTTGCACTAGTGATGGAAAGGGTCAACATTGCCATAGCAGCCCAGCGAGCGCAACTCATCGCCGACACGCACACCCAAGTTCAGGCTGAAGTACGAGCTGAAGAGCAAGCTCGTATCTGTGCTGAGAATGAAGCAGCAAGGGTTGCTGCTCAACTGTTGATAAGAAGAAAGCAACTACAGGACTACATTGTTCCCAAGAACTATGAAGACAACCATCCAGTCCAACCACCACTCATCGACACTCCTAATTTTGAGATTAGGACGCAATGGATCCAAATAATGCAGGGCATCTCATTCTCTAGAAGTACCGGAGATGACTGCATGGACCATTTGAAGAGGTTTAAAGCTCTTTGCAGGTCGGTACCACAAGCTGGGACAACCATGGATGCAGTCATGCTTAGACTCTTCAATTTCACCTTGTCTGGAAGAGCACTAAGCTGGTACAATTCTTTAGATGGGGAGCCAATCACCACCTGGGCTCCCTTAGAAGAGAAGTTCTTGGAGAAATTCTTCCCTCCTTCACTAACCTACCAAATCAGAGGGCAAATCAACCAATTCCTTCAACTACTAGGAGAGTCACTAGATGACTCATGGGAAAGGTTCAAAGAAACCGTTTGGACAACGAAACCGTTTGGACAATGAAACTGTTTGGACAATGAAACTGTTTGGACAACGAAACTATTTGGACAATGAAACTGTTTGAATGACATAACCGTTTGGAGCCATTCGATCCCAAGACCATTTGGAGCCATTCGGTCCCAAGACCGTTTGGTGCCATTCGGTCCCTAGACCTTTTTCTCGCAAAAACGAATGAAGCCGAGATACTGATCACATCAAGACCATTTGGGCACTTGCGCAAAGATCGAATGAAGATTGAATCCAAGACCGATTGGATCCATTCAGTCCTAAGACCATTTGGATCCATTCGGTTTGCAAAGACACAAGACCGTTTGGTCATCCAAATGGTCTCCATACTGGTTGGGACTTCCAAACGGTTTCCAGACCATTTGAAGACCAAACAGTCTCAAAACCATTTGAAGGACAAACAATCTCCAAATCATTTGGAGCACTATTCACAGCAAAAATGTGCCCACCTCATCCAAGCCTATAAATAGGAACACAAGGGTCCTCATTAGAGGATCGACTCCAGCATGCCGATAGGCTGCCCAAGGTCCGATCCAGCTTCAGCTTCCATGCCATTTTCGCATGCCCACCTGCCCCTCTTGGCACCGAGCAAGGAGAAAAGGAGAGAGAGAAGGCGGAAAAGAAGAATTTCCCAGCCTGCCTTGGTGGTTTTTCTTCCTCGTTCAGATCTGCCCCGATACGACGTAGGAGACCGCATCATCTTCACCGAGTTGCGACCACCTTCTTCATCATGCCCATGGAGGAACCTTCTCTTTCTCTTATTCTTCTTGTTTCTCACATCATGAGAGAGTAGTACCTTTTCGCTGGGGTGCGGGGACTAGCCCCGCTGCCCATGCAAGCATGTTCTTTTGTTAAACATTCCATGGCATTGTATATAACTTTCCATTTCATTGTTAATTGGTATGCTTGTAGTTGATCATCTCCTTGCTTTCATCTTGTTCTTTCCTATATTGTGAAATCTTCTATATATGGGATGGAATAGCGGTTTACAAGTTCGACTCCTTGATGAGAACTTCTAATAGGATTCCTTGAGATCGTAAGTGTATGATCTGTGAGGGGACGAGACATCTAGCCTATAGTGATGCTTTTGTGGTCTAAACATCCCTCAAGGAGGACTACAACCTTAGTTGGATTTTGTATCGTCTTGTATAGCGTCAATGTTAGTCTGTAGATCTATTTACTGCTTGCTTATCATTTAATGTGGTTGACTCCCAAACTAGAAATAGAATGGGATTCCTTCGAGGTCGTAAGTGAATGATCTGCGAGGGGATGAGCCATCTAGCCTTCGGTGACGCTTCTCTGTGCCTAACGCCGGTATAGGTGGCCCACAACCTTCGATGGATTTCTGTATCTTCGGAGCTGTAAGTAAGTGATCTGGTTGGTGACGAGACATCTGATGCCTAAGGTGATGTTTACGCAAACCTAACGCCCGTATGGGGGGTTCTGCAGCAGCTCTTTTTGGATTGTTATATTATGCCTGGATTGTTTGTGATTGAATGTGTTTGCATGTGTAGTAGTGGTGAAACCTGATACCATCCCAGCGATTCCATATGATTGATCTAAATCCAACTTTAATTCTACTTTTACTTTCTTGAACTTAGTTTAATTAACCTCAAATCAACTTATCATTTTAAGTATTAGTCTTAACTTGAGTTTGATTCGACCGACAAAGATTCTTAAAAATGTTGTCCTTTGGGTTTGATCCTTAACTATACTATGATAAGACTCGTCCTCTTGTGGGTGGTATTATTGCACTTTGGTTTTGGTAAAAGCTCAGGGATTTCAACCCCGAGTGAGTTTGTTAGTGTGATAAAATCCCACGTCAAATTCTGGCGCCGTTGCCGGGGACAACGAAATTAGTTAGTCAAATCTAGTTCTTTTAAGACTAATCGAGGAATTTGCCTTTTCTTTTGAAACAATCGATCATCTACTTGAATTTGACTTTACTCTGTGGTTCTCACTTTCGAAATCTTTCTAATTCAGGTACAATCCAAGGCATAGTGTATGCACCGTTCTGACAGCCCCAGACTCACAGCAAGCTTTGATCCTGAAATAGACAGAACTTTTCATCGACAAATCTGAGAAAATCAAGAATGGATGGCTCAAGAAGAGGAAGTAGCCCGAAGAGTGTCTCAAGCCATCAATGCACAAAGAGAGAGGCTCATACAAGAAGCCAGAGCTGTGGTACAACAAGAATCCTAGCAACACAAGCCGTGGCACAAGCAGCAGAACTACAAAAGGATCTTAGGGAGTTCTCAATCCCTAAAGCTGCTGATGTACATCACCCAGTCCTACCTCCTCCCATCCATGCTTCAAATTTTGAGATAGGAGAACATTGGATCACCTTGCTCCAAAACAACATGTTCTACGGCAAACAAGGTGAAGATAGTCAAGAACACCCCCTGAGATTCATTGATCTATGTGCTATGATGAAACAAAATGGAGTGTCTGACTATGCCATCCGAATCCATCTATTCAAGTATTCTCTTGCCGATAGAGCCATAAGTTGGTACAACTCTCTACAATGTGAACATATCACCACATGGGAACAACTGCATAATGTTTTTCTAGAAAAGTTCTATCCTCCATCTCTTACTTATGAAATTAGGGGGAAAATAAAAATGTTCACTCAAGCCCCTGGAGAAACCCTTGCTGAAGTCTGGGATAGATACAAAGAGCTTCTACGCAGGTGTCCAAACCACAGAATCCCCAAGAACCAACTCATTGAGATTTTCTATAGGGGTGTGGATGATGATATTAAGAGATTCCTAGATTCCTTGTCTGGAGGAAACTTCATGCATCAAAGTTATGACAGTGCATGGAGGGTCGTCACCCTGGGAGCAGAAAATCAAGCCAATTGGGGTAGATCTGTAGGTAAAGGAGTTTTGAAAGTAGCTATGGCCGAAGCTACTCCAAAGTACAAGTCTATCGTTGAAACCTTGAAACTCTTAGTTTCCAAGCAAGACCATATTGAATCATCTCTTACTGCTATTGGAAGAGGACGTTCACCCACTCGACAACAAGAATAGATCAAATCAGCTTCATTGTTCTGTGAAGCATGTAAAAGTATCGATCATTCCACCTTATCATGCAATGCTCTCTATGATGTTGTTCTGAGCAACGTATGTGGACAAGGAGATAATGGTCTGATGGAAAATCTTAATGTTATCAACACCATTCCTGGTCAAAGTTATTACAATCCGAGTAAGAATAGCAATCATCCCAGGTTTCAATATGGAAACCCCTCTGGAGCAGTAAACTCGCATCAATTTGGTTCAAACAATCAATCAAGAGGCCCACCAGGATTCCAGTATAATCAACAACAGAATTTTGGAAATCAAGGAAATTTCAAGGGGAACCTTCAGAATAGGAACTACAATAATTACCAAAATAACTCTCAGTACTAGAATATTAATCAACATCAAGGATAGCAAGAAGGTCCAGTTTCTCCTGATGACAAGCTATCAGCCATTGAAAAGATGTTGCAAACTCAGAAAACCATGATAGCTAACCAACAAGCTCAGCAGAAGGCTATTGAATCTCAATTAGCTCAACTCGCAGCTAGCATAAAGCCACCTGCTGTAGTCTTTGCTGGCCAACCCAAGAACAATCCTAAGCATCATGAACAGTTGAAGGCAGTCACCACTAGGTCAGGGAAAGACTATTTGGATCCCCCTGAAAAAGATACATGTAACATCCCTGACCTGGGTTATGAACTAACCCTAGGTGTTTCGCTTAAAATATGATTAGAGGCTTGTGATTACCCCTTGATATGTCATTAAGCTTTAGAAAAATCTACAATTTCATTTCTGTCCTTTTAAAACAATGTTGTAATATTGTTTTGTTATGCAGGGACCTATGTGCAAACTACCCAATTAGAAGGGTTAACTTGCAAATTTCACATGTTAAGATGTTCCTTTGATGATGAGACATCATATGAATGAATATGTTGAGGTATGATGGATTCTCCAAGCTTTGGCACCAAGGTGCAGCTTGTGGAACAATCCTTGTGCTTAAAACCCTAATTTTGGTGTAAAGTGCAATTTACCCAAAATATGGGGTGCAACTTGTAAAATATACCTTCTAGTATATAATTTATAACTCTTAACATCATTTAGAGAAGAAATGATGAGATGGGCGCTTCAATTAAACAATTGGATAAGAAGGGTGATCGTTGTAGTGAAAACACCTAGTATGAGTGAGAAGACCCTTCATATGTGTATCCTAGTATGCATGTTGGTTTTCTCTACCCTAGATCTTGAGTTTTGATGGACTTTGCATAAGATTATCATCCTTGGACGTGCCTTAGAAAGAAGGAGGGACTTAGATGAGAATTCTATGCTTTGGAGGTCCTTATGGTGAAAATCAGCATAAACTATATAAGCACCTTTCTTTCCAAACCAAACCAATGTTTCCCTTCACTTCCTCACTTCTTATTTTTCTCAAACCATATAAGGAAGCTCTGGAGCTCAAGGGGGCGACAAACCTGTTCTAGGTAAGAGAACACCACCTTCTAGCTTGGATTCATGGAGAAAATTCTTGTACAAGGTTGGTTTCGTGGCTAATTCACTTAGGTTTCTTGTTCTAGCCAATCATCTCCATCTTTTCCTTGGAGAATCACCTTGGACCAACCTGTGGAGCTCAAGACGCCATTAAAGGCTTGAAGCTTGGAAGCTTGGAGCTCTAGGAACAACGTTTGAGGTGGGTTTTATAACTCTAACCCTTTCACTTTGATAAGCATATGTTCTTTTATGCACATATTAGCTTGTTCTTCTTCTTCCCCTCCTATACTTGCACCCTTGCAAGCTTTTCCATGAAGAACGGCCCTTGGTCTCAAGGTAGAAGATGATGGGTGTTAATATCTATGTTAGTCCTTATCCAACTTTTCCAAACGGTTTGAGAGTCGGTTTGGACCAAACAGTCTCAAGACCGTTTGGATCCAAACGGTCTCAAGACCATTTGGAAGGGTTGACCAAGGGACGACCGTTTGAGGGTCTGTTGGTAACATGTTGAATTTAATTTCTACAAAGAATCATGACCTAATTCCAAACCAATCTCAAGTTGAAGGCATTTCAACCTCCTACACCCTAATCGGGTTGAGTTGATGATTTCAATGATAGGCTTTGGTGAACTTTAAGTTGAAGGGCCCAAACGGTCTCAAGACCGTTTGGGGGTTCACCCAAATGATCTCAAGACCGTTTGGTGTCAACCCAAGACCGTTTGAAGGTCTAGGGTTAAGGAATTTGATGGTTTGAGGGTCCAATCATAAGATGTTGATGATTTCTTCCTCGAAATCTCAGATAAAAGGAAACAGATATTATTTAAGTATCATATCTTGTTAATCAATTAACTTGGAAACATTCACTAAGAAGGTTCACTAAGCAATTTGTCTTGGAGAATTTCACTAAGTATGTTCACTGAGTATTCACTGAGTATATTTACTGAGTATATTCACTAAGTATGTTCACTGAGCATTCACTGAGCATATTCACTAAGTATGTTCACTGAGTATTCACTGAGTATATTCACTGAGTATATTCACTAAGTATGTTCACTGAGCATTCACTGAGCATATTCACTAAGTATGTTCACTGAGTATTCACTGAGTATAATCACTGAGTATATTCACTAAGTATGTTCACTGAGCATTCACTGAGCATATTCACTAAGTATGTTCATTGAGTATTCACTGAGCATATTCACTAAGTATGTTCACTGAGTATTCACTGAGTATATTCACTAAGTATATTCACCAAGTATGTTCACTAAGCATTCACTGAGCATATTCACTAAGTATGTTCACTGAGTATTCACTGAGTATATTCACTAAGTATATTCACTAAGTATGTTCACTGAGCATTCACTGAGCATATTCACTAAGTATGTTCACTGAGTATTCACTGAGCATATTCACTAAGTATGTTCACTGAGTATTCACTGAGTATATTCACTGACTATATTCACTAAGTATGTTCACTAAGCATTCACTGAGCATATTCACTAAGTATGTTCACTGAGTATTCACTGAGTATATTCACTGAGTATATTCACTAAGTATGTTCACTGAGTATTCACTGAGCGTATTCACTAAGTATGTTCACTGAGTATTCACTGAGTATATTCACTGAGTATATTCACTAAGTATGTTCACAAAGTATTCACTTGAGTATATTCACTAAGTATATTCACTGAGCATTCACTGAGTATATTCACTAAGTATGTTCACTGAGTATTCACTGAGTATATTCACTGAGTATGTTCACTGAGTATTCACTGAGCATATTCACGAAGTATGTTCACTGAGTATTCACTGAGTATATTCACTGAGTATATTCACTAAGTATGTTCACTAAGCATTCACTGAGCATATTCACTAAGTATGTTCACTGAGTATTCACTGAGTATATTCACTGAGTATATTCACTAAGTATGTTCACTGAGTATTCACTGAGCATATTCACTAAGTACGTTCACTGAGTATTCACTGAGTATATTCACTGAGTATGTTCACTGAGTATTCACTGAGTATATTCACTGAGTATATTCACTAAGTATGTTCACTGAGTATTCACTGAGTATATTCACTGAGTATGTTCATTGAGTATTCACTGAGTATATTCACTGAGTATATTCACTAAGTATGTTCACTAAGTATTCACTAAGATCCTATCATTTAATTTTTCTTATACTCCTTAGATTGTTTCAAAAAAATTACCTGATCAGAGTAATCAAAGGATAACAATCTAAGAGTTTCATACTTGCCTCATCTGCAATAACCATATACCTGGCCAGGGCATATAAGTATTGAGATTAGGTAGTATGTATTTTACTTGTCATCCTATTCTTTGCTTTTCATATCCTTATACACGCAAAATTTATCATACTAGGTTATTCTTCAGGTATCACATCTATATCTCACCCTTTTAATACACAGTTAAGGAAGATTATAAATTGTTCTTAAAGAACATTGAGTAAGATATGAATTCTTATTTTTCATGTGTCCTTCTAGGACTTGGTCAAGAAACTCAAAGGCAGCTAGCTTCCATATTTTTAACACATAGAACCCTAATATATAATATTAAAACAATACTTATTTCATCTGACCTGTATGGGACGTCTGTCCATGTCCTCTATTATTATAGTGCCTCCCTTGTGGGCCTTGCAGACTCTGTCCTTGGGGTCGAGTCATTATTGTATTCCTGTCTGGACAATCCCTTGCCAGATGTCCCGGTTGTCTACATAGGTAAGAGATCCTAGGTGCAAAGTGTCTATACGATTCAGTTACCGATGCTGATGCTATATCGGAGGGTCTTCTTGGAATACTCCTATGGTCCCTACTTCCACTCGACACCCATTGTGTCTGGGTAGGAAATTCTGACATTGCTTTCGGTGTAGAAAATCTTGGCTTCTTAAAACTTTCAGACCTTTGCTCATGAGACTGGGTGTACATCTTCTTACTACTTGTCTGTTGTTTCATGGTTTCCGACCTCTCTATCCTTCTTACTGACTCCACAAAGGTGGCAAACCTTTCTCTGTTCTCCAGGGCAGACACAAGAGTGGCTAGTTCAGCATTCAATCCTTTCTCAAAACGCCGAATGCTTTCTTCATCACTAACTGCCATCTGTGGACAAAACCGTAGTAACTCCATGAACTTAGCTTCATATTCACTAACGTTCATCAGTCCTTGAGTGATCTTCTCAAATTGAGAGATCTTCTCATCTAGATACGTCTTAGGGAAGTATCTATTGATGAATTCTCGTCGGAAAACCTCCCATCCTATTTCTTCACCTGGTCTCTTATCTTCCTCTATCATCCACCAATTACCAGCACTTCCTTTTAGGAGGTATACCGCATGCTTTACCTTTTCAGCTTCAGGAATATCAAGGATCCTGAAAGCCTTTTCCAGCTCTGTCAACCATAAATCAACATCTGCTAGATCGGATGTACCAGCATAGTCTATGGCTCCCACCCGGCGAAGTCTCTCGAAAGTCTTGTCAGTTCCATGACCTTCCTGATGGGCTGGTTCCCTAGATGCAGATGGTGGCACCCTATCTGCTATGTGTGTTATGGCTTTCAGAAACTTATCAAATAAAGCATGGATAGCTGGATTTTCTATCTCAGCAGGGTCAAACTGGGGCTGTTCAGGTACAAGCCCCTCCCTATTCTGGTCTCCTGCACCTCCTCCGGGTGCAGCAGAACTGCCCTCATCGGCATGCTCTTCATGTGGTCCAAACATCTTCAAGTTCTTCTCCTCCTATGTGAGCAGAAGATACTATCAGATAATCTGGAAAACACTTTGAACAGACTCTACAAACTTAGTCCTATGTCTCTGTAGACTCAGCAAACCTAGATCTCTGATACCACTAATTGTAACGTCTATTTCGAGAAAATAAGATTAACTAATGCGGAAGCATTCACTAAGCATTGGATTACCAGAAATCACAAAAAAATTTAGAACTTTTTACGAAGAGATCCTTTAAAGGTAAAGCTTTCTCATAAAGCAACATGATAAGTTGTTTACAACTGATCCATCAGTAAAACTCTGTAAGGCAAGATACAAAAGTCTCTAAGGACTGGAGCAAGAACTCAAAAGCACTAACTATTACTCCTAGGACCTGAGAGTACAGAGACGACACATAGGACTCTAACTCCATCTACACATGACATAGAAGCCAATGTCTCCACCTGAAGCTTCACTGCTGTCCCTGATACTGTTGATGTTGCCCTACACCTATTGAAGGGTTTCTGCCTCCTCGTCCACGTACACCTAAAGGTTGAAAACTACGGGGTGAGACAATTATAAAGATTGTCCCAGCGAGAGATATAACTCCTTGCCAGAAATATAATTATTGCATCTTAAGAGAAAAGATGTACACAACGGAATTATATATATGTTTGGGAAAATCTAAAACAAAGTTTAACAGATTAAACTATTCTTTCTGTTAAAACAAAGCAACTATAAATAGATAAACCCACATGTCACTTATCTTTCAAATAAGATAACATGTACAACATCTATTTATTATAGAACCATTATCACAACACTAACTTTCATCAGAATTAGATCTTATATCTATTGCCTGGCATTATTGCTGTGGAAGTACCATGGCCCGTAGCCATACTCTTTCTCACGAAGTGTTAAAATTCCAATTCCACAATACATCTGCATGTTTAGTACATATGACATCATATTTAACAATACTTATGTAGTACAAGGGTTGTTTACATTCATAACCCATTAGTCTGCAGTTAAGCCTTTCATAGGATTATCCTGTAATAAAGTTTTGCATAGAAACACATAGTATTAGGATCACACCTCATATTTTAATATTGGGATATCAATCCTTAACCATCTTATCAATTGATTCAGGAATGTGGGAATTCAAGCCCCTGAACCAATCATTGCATTTGTTACCAAATAACATCTCATTTCATCTAGTCATCTTATTAATATGACCTTCGATTATCAACAAAGCATATTTCCCATGGCTCATTCAGCCTATCAAGCTCATACGTTATCACTTACCAGATAACATGACATATAGTTATACTTGAAGTATAGGTCTAGAGTGTTCTTAATGCAATTAGCATTATAATCATTACCTGGACCTGATCAGCTCTTTATGAAACCTGTCAGTCTTAACTCTCATCAGTTATTGGATGGATATTAATTCTAAACCATCTTATCACTATGATTCAAGAACATGGGTGCTCACACCCTTATATCATCATAACACTTGCTATCAAGTGACATGTCAACATCAAGCCATCTAATAACATGACCTTGATGTTAGGCATGTCCCTTAAGGCATATCAGTCTCTCATGTTGCCACATGCATCTAGGCAACATAATTATTCTTATTCATAAAGCTAATAACATGCTTTCAATGAATATAAAGTCATAACCTTTACCTGGCTATGATTACTTCTTGCTAATCACCTGCATGATTAGTATAACTGAGAATATGCATGTATACCAACATCATCACAACACTCAAGCTATTCAATTTGATTTATAGAATACCACAGCCGTGCTTCCTTGCACGGTCATGCAAAGGAAGGCTACCACAGCCGTGATCCATAACACGGGCATGCTATGAATCAGTACAACTTCATTGATTTTAGGGTTTGGATATCATCCCTCTTATCATGGGGTGATTGAACCTCTTGAGCTTACAATATAAATAGATTCATCATACTTCAACTTGTAATTAGGGTCTCACATTCATAGGTATAACCTAGAGTCACTTCATATATAATCTCAACCCAAATTAGGGTTTACTGTTCACATTACAAATTTTTTACCCTAGAATTAGGGTTTACTAATCACCTCATAGTGAATTGGGCTCATATCATCATCATGTATGAGAAACATCATCATTGATGCCCTTTGATTAGGTTTTGATTCATCAATCATCTTAATTAGAGTTTCCATGATCTCACCTTGATGGATCATACCCTAAACATGTACATTCTTATATATTAAAGATATGTTACTTGATTATCAATCATATTAGGCACCCTCTTTCTCCTCTTACTTCTAGATGATGCTTACATCACTCTAGATTAGGTTGGGTGAAGTCCTCATTGACTAACATACACCAACACATCACTATCATGTAATTAGGGTTTGATTAGAACAAGGTATTCCTTGATTTAACCCTTCAAGGGCATTTAGGTAAATTACACCATTGATCACCATCATGGGTCAATCCATTAGTCACTTGGTCCCTTAATGTCCTAGGGTACCATTAGGGTTTAGATCAAACCATCATTGAGCCAATTGCACCTTCAATTAATCAAGTATAAACAACCTTGCAAACCTCCAAACGGTTTCAACCTTTGGTACACCTATCTTGAGACCGTTTGCCCCCAAACGGTCTTGAGACCGTTTGGCCTCAAACGGTCTTGAGACCGTTTGAGTGCGTTGACCGTTTTCTAGGTTTGACTTCCAAACCGTTTGAGCTTATGCGGTTTGAAACCGTTTGATCTCAATCGGTCTTGAGATCGATTTGGCCCAAGCGGTCTTGGGGTCATTTGAGCCCAAATGGTCTTGAGACCGTTTGGCCCCAAACGGTCTTGAGACTGTTTGGCCTCAAACGGTATTGAGACCGTTTGGACCTCCAAAGTCCATCAAAGGTCATGATTGATTATGGTTATCTACGTTGAAGCCTCCAATTGGCTATAACCATGTTAACCACTTATAAATTGAGTCAATTAGGATTAGCCTTAATCACTTGGACATCAAATTGACCCTAAATTGAAAGCCAATTAGGGTTGAGTCCATCTCAATTAGGGTTTTAAATCGAATACTCATCAATGTTCAACAATGTGAATCAATTCAAGGTTGAACCCATCAATTGACCTCCAATTGGGCCCAAACTTGGCCCAAACGGTCTTGAGGTCGTTTGGACATCCTCCAAACGGTCTGGAGACCGTTTTCCCAAAGTTTGACCAAAATCTAAGTTGATTTGATAAGGGTTGAATCCTAATTAGGTTACAAATCAACACTTTTCATCAATTCATCAACATCTTGTGATTGGACCCTCAAACCATCAAATTCCTTAACCCTAGACCTTCAAACGGTCTTGGGTTGACACCAAATGGTCTTGAGATCGTTTGGGTGAACCCCCAAACGGTCTTGAGACCGTTTGGGCCCTTCAACTTAAAGTTCACCAAAACCTATCATTGAAATCATCAACTCAACCCGATTAGGGTGTAGGAGGTTGAAATGCCTTCAACTTGAGATTGGTTTGGAATTAGTTCATGATTCTTTGTAGAAATTAAATTCAACATGTTACCAACAGACCCTCAAATGTTCGTCCTTTGGTCAACCCTTCCAAATGGTCTTGAGACCGTTTGGCCCCAAACGGTCTTGAGACCGTTTGGATCCAAACGGTCTTGAGACCGTTTGGTCCAAACCGACTCTCAAACCGTTTGGAAAAGTTGGATAAGGACTAACATAGATATTAATGCCCATCATCTTCTACCTTGAGACCAAGGGCCGTTCTTCATGGAAAAGCTTGCAAGGGTGCAAGTATAGGAGGGGAAGAAGAAGAACAAGCTAATATGTGCATAAAAGAACATATGCTTATCAAAGTGAAAGGGTTAGAGTTATAAAACCCACCTCAAACGTTGTTCCTAGAGCTCCAAGCTTCCAAGCTTCAAGCCTTTAATGGCGTCTTGAGCTCCACAGGTTTGTCCAAGGTGATTCTCCAAGGAAAAGATGGAGATGATCGGCTAGAACAAGAAACCTAAGTGAATTAGCCACGAAACCAACCTTGTACAAGAATTTTCTCCATGAATCCAAGCTAGAAGGTGGTGTTCTCTTACCTAGAACAGGTTGGTCGCCCCCTTGAGCTCCAGAGCTTCCTTAGACGGTTTGATAAAAATACTAAGTGAGGAAGTGAAGGGAAACGTTGGTTTGGTTTGGAAAGAAAGGTGCTTATATAGTTTAGGCTGATTTTCACCATAAGGACCTCCAAAGCATAGAATTCTCATCTAAGTCCCTCCTTCTTTCTAAGTCACGTCCAAGGATGATAATCTTATCCAAAGTACATCAAAACTCAAGATCTAGGGTAGAGAAAACCAACATGCATACTAGGATACACATATGAAGGGTCTTCTCACTCATACTAGGTGTTTTCACTACAACGGTCACCCTTCTTATCCAATTGTTTAATTGAAGCGCCCCTCTCATCATTTCTTCTCTAAATGATGTTAAGAGTTATAAAAGATATACTAGAAGGTATATTTTACAAGTTGCACGCCATATTTTGGGTAAATTGCACTTTACACCAAAATCAGGGTTTTAAGCACAAGGATTGTTCCACAAGCTGCACCTTGGTGCCAAAGCTTGGAGAATCCATCATACCTCAACATATTCATTCATATGATGTCTCATCATCAAAGGAACATCTTAACATGTGAAATTTGCAAGTTAACCCTTCTAATTGGGTAGTTTGCACATTGGTCCCTGCATAACAAAACAATATTACAACATTGTTTTAAAAGGACAGAAATGAAATTGTAGATTTTTCTAAAGCTTAATGACATATCAAGGGGTAATCACAAGCCTCTAATCATATTTTAAGAGAAACACCTAGGGTTAGTTCATAACCCAGGTCAGGGATGTTACAATACATGTGGTTATTACAGACGAGGATGAACCTATGAGTGCCCGAGACTCAACCACACAAGAGACTCAATCAAAGGAGGATAAGTCAGAAAAGGGAAATTTTGAGAAGCCTGTTCAAGAAGACGAAGAAATTGAAACTCCAGAACCTGATATCCCTATGTACAAACCTCGAATACCTTTTCAAACTTGTCTAAGGCAAACAAAGCTTGATACCAGATTCAATAAAGAAGCTATGAAGAAACTTCATGTTGATATACCCTTTTTGGATGCTCTGGGTGAGATACCAGTATGGACAAAGTACTTAAAGTCACTCCTCACCAGGAAGTATATAACTGAAGAGTATGAGACAGTAAAACTAGTAACAACCACATCTGATATCGTTTTGAGCAAGATGCCCAAGAAACAAAAAGACCCAGGATCCTTTGGAATTTCATGTCACATTGGCTACTCATCATGCAAGAAAGGATTAGCCGATCTCAGCGCAAGAATCTCTATTATGCCCCTTAGCCTGTGCAAAAGACTAGGGTTTGCATAATTGCTTCCTACTGGCATGACTATACATCTTGCAGACAATTTGATAAAACGTCCGTTAGGAATCCTCAAAGATATCCCGGTCAAGGTAGGTAAGGACACATATGTTCCATGTGACTTTGTCATTATGGACATAAAAGAAGACGCCAGATATCCTCTCATCTTTGGTCGTGCATTCCTCGCCACTGCAAGAGCCCTAATTGATGTTGAAGTTGGTACCTTACTTCTCAGATTAGGTAAAGAAACTCTCGAATTTAAGGTTTTTGAAAGTCTGAGAAGACCAAGTATGCAAGAAGAAGTCTATCTGATTGACTGCATTGAGCAAATGTCACTTCTGACTCAAGAGAATCATGAATCAGACGATCCTTTGGAAGTTTCTGTAACGAACACCTCAGTTGATGAACTAATTGACGAATAAGTAAAGGATTGCATCGAATCCCTCGACTCTGCTAAAGAAGATATTGAAGCCACTAGTGAAGAACTCAAAGATATGGAAACTACAGAAGAAACGTGCGAAAAACTAGAGGCTCCCGAAATGAAGCCCCTACCCAAAGGATTGAAGTATGTGGTTTTAGACGATCTCAAAGTTCACCCAGTTATTATAAATTCCGATCTAACAACTGAACAAGAAGATAAACTCTTGAAGGAATTAAGGGAAAGAAAGAAAGCCATCGGCTATAAAATGAGTGACCTAACTGGGGTCAGTCAAGCATTGTGTATGCACAAGATCCCTATGATGGAGAATCACAAACCTACTATTGAGCATCAATGGAAATTGAATCCAAATATGAAAGAAGGGGTCCGTCGTGAGGTCATTAAACTGCTCACAGTAGAAATATTCTATCCAATATCAGATTCGCCATGGGTGAGCCCAGTGCATGTAGTCCCAAAGAAAGGTGGAACAACTGTTATACGGAATGAAAACAATGAACTCATCCCCACTCGAACAGTCATAGGGTGGAGGATGTGCATAGATTATAGAAAATTAAACAAGGCAACTCAAAAAAATCATTTTCCAATGCCTTTCCTTGATCAAGTCCTAGAAAGGTTGGCTCAATGATGCGATGATTTTGAGTCACATTTATAGACTTGTTTTACTCGTATTCTATGCGTTTATTGGTCATTTTGGTGGTTAATATTGCATAATTCAATTACTTTAGTCTATGATCCTTCTCAGTATCAAATCTCTCTTATTTTATTGTTTTGAGCATAAATAATTACAATAATAGGTTTTATCTCGGCTTATGTGGTTTTGTTTTGCAATTTTAGGAAAAACACATATCTGCAGCTGTCGATACCATCGACACAACCATAGGCAGCCAGCCGCAAGGAGTAGCAAAGAGTCGATACCATCCACAGGGAAGTCGATGGCAGCGACATTCCATCAGGTTGTTGGCGACCAGTCAGTCGATACTATCGACCCCAAAGTCGATACTATCGACACGTGGAGTTTCAACGACGAAAAAGGGATAAAACTGATGCTTAAGGGTGTCGATACCATTGACCCACATCGATGGTATCGAGTCAGCATCAGGCACAACGAAGAAAAGGAAAGAAAGCTTGCTGATATCACGCAGTGTCGATACCATTGACCCGCGTCGATGGAATCGACACTGTCAGATCGGAGTTTGTTTCAGATCGACCCAAATCCGACAGCTATGATATTTTTGCAACCTAACTCGGTGATTATACCTAATTACGGCAGCCAAGAGCAGGGTATAACATCATTAGCCGCTGCACACGTCCCGAGAAGGTGTGGAGAGAAGAACGGAGCCCAGAAGCACGCTCCAATCGTTTCAGAAGCCGAAGAAGACATTTTCCACTACCGAAAGGTTGTAGATCGTGCATTCTACGCCGAGGAACACTTGGATCTTCTCTGTTCATGGGTTTCATTACTTATTCACATTTTTCTCCATGGTTCCCCTTTTCTCAACCATGTTTTGCTCTGTGATGAACATGCGGGGCTAATCCCCTTTATCTTTAGGACCGGGAGAAGCCCGGGGACACATTGTATGACATTTGTATCATAGTAATTCATAATTTATCTCTTAAATCCATGGTATGATTTCGTTTTCTCAATTATATTATTATGCTTGATCACCATAATGATAATATAATGCCTTTAATTACTTTGAAAGAAGAATTAACGGTTGAAAAGAGACGAAATTTACATTAATTAACAAATCCCTTGAACAAGGTGATGTAACGTTAATGGTGGAAACCCAGAGGTCGATTCTAATGCACCTAGTTTAGGGTATAGGTTACTACGAAGGTGGAACTGACCTAGACATAGGTAGTGAATTGTACCACGACAATGGACAATTTTGACTACAGGCCACTACCCAGATTGAGAGATGAACCTGAGTAACTATATGGAAATTCGTACAATGAAAACCCGCGGTGAAACTGCAATCCTAAAGATATCCAATTGAATTGATTAAACTAAATATTTAATCGATTGCTTTGTTTTATTTTCTTTTCTTTTATTTTTACAAACAACTCTCATAACCTTTTTATTGGTCTAGTTGATTGCGAGTAGTTAGTAGTAGTCTACCGATAATTTAGTGCCCCTGAGTTCGACTTGGGCCTCACAAAGGCCTATACTACATTGATACGTGCACTTGCATTATACGCACAGTCAAAACGTGTCAAGTTTTTGGCGCCTTTGCCGGGGACACGACAATTGTCGGCACTACGAGTGTTGCAAGCGGCCACTCTAGGCCACATTTTTTTATTTTATTATTTTATTATCATTTTAGAAATTCATAGTTCTATCTTTCATATTATTGTAATCGTCTAGCATTGTACTAAACTGAAATTATCATCATGCAGGTACTGGTGCATGGTGAGGACGCGTAGCACTGACTACACACAGTAATCACCAAAGGTTCCACTGTCGGGACCAGACAATGAGGAGAACGATATTCAAGCCCAACCATACGATATAGATTCTGACTCAGAAAGAGAAGCCATGGTAGAAGAGCAGACGATATGGGAGAAGATAAAAGCTTCTTCATCATCTGCTACCAAGGGGCCAATAAAGAAGTAGGCAATAAATATTCCAACTTATAAAATTGATCCTACATTAATAAATTTGGTCAAATCAAATGCATTTCACAGGCTTAAAAATGAAGATCCGGTGACTCATATAAGCCAGTTCGTGGAGAACTATGATATGATCAAGATAGACAGGTTTCCACATGAGACGTTGTACTTAAAGTTGTTTCCTAGCTCTCTGGCGGGAAATGCACGAGAATGGTTACATAATATCGATGATGAGTATGTGGAATCATGGAACCACATGGTGGAAGTGTTCTTTGAAAGGTTCTTTCCATCCAAGAAGACAAATGATATGATCAGAAAAATTCATAATTTTAGTCAGAAAGCAGGAGAGACTTACTTCGAGACATGGGAATGGTTTCAGATCATGCTAAGGAGGTGCCCGCATCATGGGCTTGACAAGGAGAAGTAGGTTAAAATCTTTTATTTTTCTCTTTTCGAGCATGATAGAAGTAACTTAGACTCCGCAGGTTCAAGTTTCTTCCTAAACAACACAGGCACGAGGTGTTGGGAAATTTTGAAGAACATGGCTAAGAAGTAATCTTGGGGCGACAGAGACGCCGTAGAGCATGTTAGGGCTGTGGGGGAGTCAAAGGACATGAAAGAACTAAATGAGAAGATGGACCTTATAGCAAAGAAACTACTTGCAAAAGAAGATGCAGAATCAGATGATGAGGCTCAAGTAAAATTCATGGAGGAAGGACAAGAAATTTTCCTAGAAGGACCCAAATAATTTCTTGCAGGACCCCGATGCAAAACCCCAACCGTCACCAGAGGATAAGAGCAATGAGTTGCTCAATCAAGTAATAAAGCAGAATCAAGAACTAATGAACACTTTTGGCCAGCAGATCAAGCAACAAGGTGAATTCATGAATCAGTTTGGGCAGACCCTACAAAGCCATGGGGCTCAGATGAGGACGATAGAGACATCCTTGGCACAAATGGCAGCTGAGATAGAAAATTTAAAGAAGCCAGCGCAATAAGGCTTCCCAGGTAATACAAACATTCCAGGTGGAAACCAACAAGCTAATGCAATCTTGCTAAGGAGCGGTAAGAAGATTTTAAACCCCAGAGCCGATGAACCAAGCAAAGCCCAGTCAGAAAACACAGGTGAGGCCACAGAGGAGGTTCCAATCCTAGTTACCGAGCCGGTAGAGGATGTTGCAACAGAACCCATCATTGTTGAGGAGGAGACACAGAAGAGGACGCCATATGTGCCGCCACATCATAGGGCACAGAATATCCCGGTCCCATATCCAAATAGTGTGAAAGCCAAGAAAGGGGACACTCAATTCAAGAAGTTTCTAGATAGCTTTAGAAAGATGTCGGTCAACATTCCACTTTTAGAAGCAATCGAGCAGATACCCTCCTATGGGAAATTTTTGAAAGACATCATCACAAAGAAGAGGAAAATCCCTGATACTGAGGTTTTAGTTCTCAAGGAGCAGGTGAGTGCCTTCATCATGGGCACATTACCACCTAAAAGGCAGGATTCGGGCTGCTTCAATATTTCATGCTACATTGGTAAGGTGAAATTTTGCGAAGCACTGTGTGATTCTGGGGCAAGCATAAATCTGATGCCTCTCTCTACGTTCAAGAAATTGGGACTGAAAGAATCAAGTCCAAGCAATATGACAATACAGTTGGCGGATAATTCAGTGGTGAGACTGTATGGTATTTGTGAAGATGTGTTGGTGAAAGTAGATCGGTTTGTGTTTCCAGCTGACTTTGTAGTAATGGAAATGCAAGATGAACAAGGTAATGAGTTACTCCTTGGACGACCCTTCCAAGCCACTGCTGACATGATACTTGAGATGGGGAGAGGACGTTGGACATTGGGCATCACTGATGATCGGTTTGAGATGGTCATGCCCTCTAGCACAATGCAATCTAAAGCTAAGGAGCAATGCCACATGATGAAGCACTTTGATCAGAATATCTCTCTCTGTCTAGGGAAGCTGTTTTTAGATATGGCTCATGTTATGACTAAGGTAGACAAGGGGACACTAGCTGTAGACATTATGGAGCAGACCAAGGTTGTGTCTCTTAGAAAGGCGGTGGGTTTTACCAATGATGAAGAGGAGGAAATTCCTCCTTCTACTGAAGATGAGGCCATGGCAAGTTCTGTCTTCAATGCATACCCACAACTACCTCTTAAAGCCTGCCTGGTTAATATAACACATGATTGGATGAGAAGAAAGTCTCTACAAGAATGTGCCAAGATGCTTCCAGTGCTGCCGTGTTTCTACGCTAGGTACTATGAAGACCTTGGAGATCTCCCACCACTGCTTCAGTCATCCTTGATCAGACCGCCAGATTTAGAATTGAAGCCACTACCACCTCATTTGAAATATGCATTTCTAGCTGAGGGTGAGAAGTTTCCAGTGATCATTTCGGCATATCTGAGTGTCGAGGAGGAGGATCAACTATTGATCATGCTAAAGAACCACCGAGGTGCATTCGGGTGGTCGGATGTGGATATCAAGGGGATCTCCCCTCCATTGTGCCAGCACAAGATCTGGCTCGAGGAGGGAGCCAAACCTGTAATTTAGCCACAGTGCAGATTAAATCCTAGCATGATGGAGGTCGTCAAAAAGGAGGTGATCAAGCTCCTTTCTGCAGGTATCATCTATGCTATATCCGACTCAACGTGGGTGAGTCCTACACAGGTAGTCCCTAAAAAGGGGGGAATTACAGTTACACATAATTTGCTAAATGAGCCAGTCACGACCCGTCTGGTAACCGGGTGTCGTGTATGTATAGACTACTATAGATTGAATGCTGCTACGCTTAAGGATCATTTCCCTCTTCCATTCATTGATCAGATTTTAGAGCGATTGGTAGCTCGATCTCATTTTTGTTTTCTCAATGGTTATTCAGGCTACAATCATATTTCAATTGATCCTAAGGACCAAGAGAAGTCCACCTTCACTTGTCCTTACAGAACATTTTCATACCATCATATGCCCTTTGGATTGTGTAATGCACCAACAACCTTTCAGCGTTGCATGCTTGCCATTTTTTCTGATATGGTTGAATGTTGTTTGGAAGTCTTTATGGACGATTTTTCCATCTATGGTGCGTCTTTTGATGAATGCTTATACAATTTGGATAAGGTTTTGCAGCGGTGTGAGGACACGCATTTGGTTCTCAATTGGGAGAAATGCCATATGATGGTTAGAGAAGGGATTGTGCTAGGACATAAAGTGTCTAGAAAAGGGTTGGAGGTAGATCCGGTGAAAATTGAGGTTATTTCCAAATTACCTCCACCTAATTCGGTGAAAGGGGTACGGAGTTTTCTAGGTCACGCCGGGTTTTATCGCCGCTTTATAAAAGATTTCTCAAAAATTGCCAAACCATTATCTGAGTTGTTGGAGAAGGATGTTGTGTTTGATTTTAACGAAAAGTGTTTAAATGCATTTAATGTGCTTAAAGAAAAAATAATTTGTGCTCCGATGGTGCAAACACCGGATTGGACAAAGTCGTTTGAATTGATGTGTGATGCATCCGATTTCACAGTAGGGGTTGTTTTAGGACAACGTGTGGACAATAAACCCGTTGTGATTTTCTATGCATCCAAAACTTTAAATGAAGCACAACTGAATTACACGACAACTGAGAAAGAGCTTCTCGTCGTTGTTTTTGCGTTCGAAAATTTTCGGCAATATCTTGTTGGATCTAAAGTCGTGGTATGGACGGACCATGCCGCCATTAAGTACTTGATGGAGAAAAAGGATGCCAAACCTAGACTGATTATATGGATCCTACTGTTACAAGAATTTGACATTGAAATCAAAGATAAGGCGGGAATAGAAAATGTGGTTGCGGACCATTTGTCTAGGTTGGAAAGGGTAGAGGAGAAGGATGTGCATATACCCATTACTGAGATGTTTCCTGATGAACAACTTCTATCTATGAAATCTAAAGATCCTTGGTTTTCTTTTATTGTGAATTATCTTGCATGCCAAATTATCCCAGATGATTGGACATACCAAGAGAAAAAGAAAATTTTCCATTCTTTGCGATATTATTTCTGGAATGACCCCATTCTGTCGAAGCAGTGCAGGGACGGTGTGTTGCGCAGGTGTGTACCGGAGGTGGAATATGAAAGTGTCATTCGTCATTGCCATACTCTACCAACTGGTGGCCACCATGCTAGTTCTAGAACTGCGGACAAGGTACTTGAGAGCGGCCTTTACTGGCCTACTTTGTTCCGGGACACATATGACTATGTGTGACAATGCGATTCCTTCCAACGGGTAGGTAACATTTCAAAGAGACAGGAGATGCCCCTCAATGTATTTCAAGAGGTCGAGGTGTTCGATCTGTGGGTTATTGATTTTATGGGACCCTTTGTGTCCTCCAACTCTAACTTGTACATTCTATTAGCTGTTGACTATGTTTCGAAGTGGGTAGAGGCAATACCCACTAGGACTATTGATGTCGCTATAGTGTGCAGGTTTGTCAAAGAATACATTTTCTGCATGTTTGGTGTACCAAGAATGATTATTAGTGATGGAGGTACACACTTCCGAAATCAGAAGTTCGCGGCATTGTTGAGAAAGTACGGGGTAAAGCACAAAATTGGTACCCCGTACCACCCGCAGACACAGGGGCAAGTGGAAGTCTCCAATAGAGAGATTAAGAAGATCCTGGAGCACACAATGGCTTCGACACAAACGAACTGGAGTACCTTGCTACCGGACGCTTTGTGGGCGTACAAGACAACATTTAAGACACCTATAGGCACTACGCCTTTTAGGTTGGCTTATGGTCGGGCCTGCCATTTGCTGGTGGAATTGGAGCATAAGGCGCACTTGGCGCTAAGAAAGCTGAATTTGAGCTATGATGAAGCAGGAAAGAAACACTTGTTGGAGCTGAATGAACTTGATGAGTTGAGGATGAATGCCTATGAAAGCTCACGAATCTACAAGGAGCGAACAAAGCTGATTCACGATCGACATATTCAGATGCGTGTCTTCAAGAAGGGAGATCGTGTGCTCTTGTTCAACTCTAGGTTGAAGATGCATCCCGGGAAATTGAAATCCCGATGGAGTGGACCATTTACTGTAGAGGAGGTCAGGCCACATGGAGCAATCATGGTGCGTGATGGCGACACAACATTCTTGGTTAATGGACAACAATTGAAGTTGTATTTCGGTGAAGATTACATGAGGAGAGTGCATGAGGGCAAACTCACTGCGCTCCTGGATGCATAACGAGCTTGATTTCGTCTAGCCTAAGACGTTAAATAAGGGCACTTGTTGGGAGGCAACCCAGCCATTGGTAGTTTTGTTTAGTTTCTTTCACATTTGTAAGTTAGTTTGATTTGATAGTATTTTTAGTGTAAACAAGATACCTTGATCGTTTGTTTAATGTGCAGGACTGAGGCAGGGTCCATACCATCGACCTTTGTGTTGATGGTATCGACAGGGGTACAATTAGGCGGCTGCAAAAATTTCTTTGAGTTGATACTATCGACGTCCTCATCGATGGTATCGACCTACCAACAGGTTGCTCGCCAAAACGCGGTCGATAGTATCGACATGGCTGTCGATACTCGCGAGATATCTGGAGATATTCAGACGAAATTTGTCTCAGTGAAGTCGATACCATCGATGGGCCTGTCGATGGTATTGACCCGGTTACAGGCAGAAAGTGGTGGCCGAGCCTCGCGAGGGTGTTTTCCCTAAGAAGAGTCGATACTATCGACTTGTGTCAATGGTATCGATGCGACACGTCACCGATCCGCGAGAGGAAATCAACGACGATCGCTACATCAAGAGAATCGATCTGTGGGATGGGTCGATACCATCGACCCTCATCGATGGTATCGACACGTCGTCGATCTGGGCCCCCACATCAGGCTATCGACAACCTCGATACTAGCGGAAGATCAGATTGTGCTACAGGTGTCGATACCATCGATTCGCGTCGATGGTATCGACGGGTGCACAGCAGCGACGACCATTGTTATAAAAGGGAGGGATGGTTGTCATATGACGTCACACCTTCAGAGCCTTTGCCCTCTACTTGTGTCGTGCGTATTGCTGTGTGATCGGAGCCCGGCTACGAGCATCCAAGGAGTGCGATCTTCCCCGAGCCTTCACCGAGAAGATATTGTCTTCTCCGACCTTCAACAAGCTCCATCTTCTATCCCTTCTTTCTCGGCGATGATAGTGCATACAGTCGGTGCATCTTCTTCACGGGCGGATCCTATGGAGATTCCCGAGTTCATTCCTCCACCCATTACATCTATTCCTCGTCTGAGGATTGTCCATCCTTCTGCAGAGGTCCGGAAGGTTTATGAGGAACTGATGAAGACAAAGATCGAGCCCACGTGCTATGTTGATCGGACAATAGTTTGTGATCTGGGGTTCGAGGCCAACCTCACCTATGTCTTGAAGGGGCAGGCGAGACACACATCCAGGAGGCCCGACGAGCTGCAGTACCACGCCGATGCCCAGCCTTTCTTCGGCGAGTGGCCAACGTATAAGGAACTTGTGGCGGAGTTCATGGCATCATTGGACATCAATGTGGTGCCCAATGACATGATCGCCACCGACAGAGAATGGAGAAAAGGGTGGGTGTCGTTCAGACTCTACAACAATGACTACACCCTCACTCTCGCCCAATTCAATTCAATTTATAACTGGTTTCATAATGACTACCAGCACCGGAGGCCAGAAAATAGGATGGACTATGATGATATCTTTGCCCAGCTCATGACTGCACCTCCGGGAAAATTCATCAGTTACCACAACACTGCAGTGGTGGATTTCGAGCATCCGTTTGTGTGGATTCTTCACCGCATGCTCTGCACCACGATGTTCGCTCACGGCGACCTGTCTCTCAGCAAGTTTCAAGAGATGAATTTTTTCTTCCTGCACAAATTGCTGAAGTGTGAGGAGTGCAATTGGGGTGCGTTCTTCTTGAAACACGTGTTGGCTGTAAAGAGGAGTACGCGGAACACTCCAATCCACTTTGGAGGGCTTATCACACCGCTGTCCCACTATCTTGGATTATATTTTTCCCAGCTTACTCCCCTTTCTAACAGGAGCAAGGTCAACCTGCAGCATCTGCACCGCACCAACCTCATCCTGCTTTGTGATGGCTTGGCATATGCACACTGCCATGTCAATCAAGCATATCAAGAGTGTTCACTTCCAGACCCCATCTTCCACATTGAGGGCGCTCAACATTTCTGATGGCTAGTCATTGCCATTGACGATTCCGATGAAGATGGTGGTGATGACGACAATAATAATGATGGTGATGAGCATGAAGAGGAAGAGGAGGCTTTCACTCCTCTTCGCGCACGCGTAGCACCCCGGAAGCGTCCCCGTAGGCATCCGGGTGCATCATCTTCTTCATAGCGTCTGCCACCTCCATCCTCTTCTCAAGGAGAGGATGCCTACTCCATGCATGGGATGTATACAATGCTGCAGGAGATTCATCAGAAACAGCAGCAGCATACAACTTCATACATCGGTATTCAGGATACAACGAATCGGATGTTAGATAATCAGAGGGCCATTTTCGAGAATGAGCGCCTCCTCCTCGACAACCAACAGCACATTCACGACAGCTTGCATAGGATGGAGATGCAGCAGAAGCCCTTCTACGATCATTACTGGAGCCAGAATTATTTTGGGGGGTATCCACAACCTTCTCCAATGCCCCAGTATGATCCGAGCTTTCAGGGGCAGTACCAATCTTGGGACCCCACGGCTCCGCAGTACCCACCTCCTCCTGAAGAATGATCGGTATCACTGTTCCACCTTTTAAGGTTGTTTTTGACTATGAGGCCATAGTCGAATTCAAGCTTGGGGGGGGGAGTTGGAACAACTCTATCCTTTATTTTCCCTAGTTTTTAGTTTTTATCGTTTTGTATTTTGTCATTTATTTCTTGTAGTTCTTAGTTTGTTTGTAGGATCCACACTCTATCTAGTGTAATTGTGGATGTCTTAAGTCATGTGTTATCTCGTTACTTGTACATGGGAATTAGGGGCAAAATTTTGAAAATTTTTAGTGTTTTTGCAAGCTTGTGTTGTTTAACTTTGAGCATATAACTTAAGGAAATAATTGGGTTTGTCAACTCTAAAATAGGAATCCACAACTGTACATTCCTATGATTCATGAAAAGTGGACGGAATTGGTTGTTTGAGCCTAAACTGACCAAATGATAATGAGACCTTAATTTGAAATGAGAGAGAAAAACCTCTTGATTACTAGATAGGTCAGTAAGGAGGGATACATAATAATTTCCAAAGGTTCGGTCAATTAGTCTTGTGATCTATCCACCCCATTGTTTTAATAATCCACCTTAAGAACTGGAAGTACAATACAGTTTTAATCTCTTTGATTGCATTCCATGTAGTTAGATTTTGCATTGCAACTACTTTCACATATTTTTCATTAAAATAAAATAAAAATAAGGTAGATAAGTTATACATGCACATTATCCTTAGGTGTGTGTCATTTAGTTGCATAATTATCATTTTGTAGCTGCATTCACATTTTTGTGCATATAGTACATCATGCATCTTATGTCTTCTGAAACATAAAAGGTGATGAACTTGTTCCATACCATCTGAATGTTTCAAATGTATAAGTTATGCAGCAATAAGTGAGCCCGACAAATGATTCATTGTCATCTATGAAAATAAGGGCTTTAAAAAAAATGAAAAAAATCTGAAAAAGAAAAGAGAAAAAAAAAGAGTACCGAGAAGTAAGAATGAGAGGGAGAAAGGAACCTGTTCTCACTGCCTTGTAAGAAGAATAAGTACATGATATAGTTCTCTTAGATATTCCATCTCACATTGAGACGAAATAATAGTGCATGCATCATTCCACCCAAATGTAGGCATTAGGGCATTTTCACTTGCATATGCAGCATTTAGGTCATTATTGTTTTGTGCATGTTAAAACCGTATAATGCTTCCATTTCTTTCACTAGACACCTATTCCATCCACCTGTTGCTTGAATTGGTAGGCCACCGTGATTTTCTCCTCATTCGTTAATACCAGGAGAGCTGCTTCCATGTAGATGGTAGTTAAGGCGAGCAACGTAGAATAGGAGATCACAAGATGCACCGAGTCTGGACTGGAGGATTTTATTATGTTAACTACCTTATATGATAGTGTTCATCTATTTTGAGGTATATATCTTTTATGGATGATTACTGTCGCCTTTAGGGTAATTATCATTCCGTGGTTAGTGAGGGCCGGAATGTGATTGTCTGGCGGGGATCATAAAGTAATGTTTGTTGTGATAATTTGTTCTTTAGTTGACCCTTGCAATTTTATTCTAAAGTTTTGTTGCTCGAGGATGAGCAATGTTCAAGCTTAGGGGAGTTTGATGTGATGATTTTGAGTCACATTTATAGACTTGTTTTACTCGTATTCTATGTGTTTATTGGTCATTTTGGTGGTTAATATCACATAATTCAATTACTTTAGTCTATGATCCTTCTCAGTGTCAAATCTCTCTTATTTTATTGTTTTGAGCATAAATAATTACAATAATAGGTTTTATCTCGGCTTATGTGGTTTTGTTCTGCAATTTCAGGAAAAACACATATTTGCAGCTGTCGATACCATCAACGACTGTCGATACCATCGACACAACCATAGGCATCCAGCCGCAAGGAGAAGCACAGAGTCGATACCATCGACAGGGAAGTCGATGGTAGCGACATTCCATCAGGTTGCTGGCGACCAGTCAGTCAATACTATCGACACGTGGATTTTCAATTACGGTAAAGGGATAAAACCGACGCCTAAGGGTGTCAATACCATCAACCCACGTCGATGGTATCGAGTCAGCATCTGACGCAATGAAGAAAATTAAAGAAGGCTTGACGATATCACGTAGTGTCGATACCATCGACCCGCGTCGATGGTATCGACACTGTCAGATCAGAGTTTGTTTCAGATCGACCCAAATCCGACGGCTGTGATATTTTTGCAACCTAACTCGGTGATTATACCTAATGACGACGGCCAAGAGCAGGGTATCACATCATTAGCCGTTGCATACGTCCCAAGAAGGTATGGAGAGAAGAACGGAGCCCAGAAGCACGCCCCAATCATTCTGGAAGCCGAAGAAGACGTTTTCCACCGCCGAAAGGTTGTAGATCGTGCATTCTACACCGAGGAACGCTTGGATCTTCTTCGTTCAGGGGTTTCATTACTTATTCACGTTTTTCTCCATGGTTTCCCTTTTCTCAACCATGTTTTGCTCTGAGATGAACATGCGGGGCTAATCCCCTTTATCTTTAGGACTGGGAGTAGCCCGGGGACGCATTGTATGATATTTTTATCATAGTAATTCATAATTTATCTCTTAAATCCGTGGTATGATTTCATTTTCTCAATTATATTGTTATGCTTGATCACCATAATGATACTCTAATGCCTTTAATTACTTTGAAAGAAGAATTAATGGTTGAAAAGAGACAAAATTCACATTTATTAACAAATTCCTTGAAGAAGGTGATGTAAGGTTAATGGTGGAAACCCCGAGGTCGATTCTAATGCACCTAGTTTAGGGTATAGGTTACTACGACGGTGGAACCGACCTAGACATAGGTAGTGAATTGTACCACGACAGTGGACAATTCTAACTATAGGCCACTACCCGGATTGAGAGATGAACCTGAGTAACTATATGGAAATTCATACAATGAAAACCTGCAGTGAAACCGCAATCCTAAAGATCTCCAATTGAATTGATTAAACTAAACATTTAATCGATTGCTTTGTTTTATTTTCTTTTATTTTATTTTTACAAACAACTCTCATAACCTTTTTATTGGTCTAGCTGATTGTGAGTAGTTAGTAGTAGTCTACCGATAATTTAGTGTCCCTGAGTTCGACTTGGGCCTCACAAAGTCCTATACTACATTGATACGTGCACTTGTGTTATACACACTGTAAAAATGTGTCACTCACCAAGAATATTTCTGTTATCTTGACGGTTACTCTGGATTCTATCAAATACCCATACATCCAGATGACCAAGAGAAAACAACTTTTACCTGCCCATTCGGAACATACACATTTAAAAGAACATCGTTTGATCTCTGTAATGCTCCCGCAACTTTTCAACATTGCATGGCTGCCATATTCGTTGGTCTTAGTGAAACAATTATGGAGGTTTTCATGGATGATTTTTTTGTATACGGAGATTCATTCGATTCAAGTCTAAAGCACCTCCCCCTGGTCCTCAAATGTTGTATAGAAGAACATCTTGTGCTAAATTGGGAAAAGTGCCATTTTATGGTAAAGGAAGGCATTGTCCTCGGCCATAAAGTCAGCAATAGAGGAATTGAAGTAGATAAAGCCAAGATTGAAGTGATTTCTAAACTGGCTATCCCAACAAATGTAAAATAAGTCTGTGCTTTCCTAGGTCATGCAGGATTTTACAGAAGATTCATACAGGAGTTTTCATAGATAACCAAGCCAATGACCAATTTGTTACTTAAAGATGTTGAATTCAATTTTGACGAAGAATGTGTCAAAAGCTTCCACACACTAAAGCAGGCTCTCACAACAACACCCATCATTAGAGCTCCCGACTGGGACTACCCTTTTGAAATTATGTGTGATGCCAGTGACTATGCTGTGGGCGCTATTTTAGGGAAATATATAGAGAAGAAACACTATGTGATCTATTATGCATCGAAAACTCTCGATGAAGCCTAGAGGAATTATGCAACTACTGAGAAAGAAATTCTAGCAATCATGTATGCCTTTGAAAAGTTCAGATCCTACCTAATTGGTTTGAAGGTCATTGTCTACACAGACCATGCTGCCATTCATTACCTTCTGGCAAAGAAAGATGAAAAACCCATGTTGATTAGATGAATCCTCCTATTACAAGAATTCGATTTAGAGATAAGAGATAAAAAGGGTACAGAGAATGTTGTAGCAGAACACGTCAGTAGCATCCACACTCTAGATACTGGGAAGATTCTGATCAATGATTCTCTACCGGATGATCAACTAATGAAAGTCTCAGAAGCTATACCATGGTACTCAGATTTTGTGAACTACCTTGCTGCTGGGGCTATCCATCCTCAATGCACCGGGAATGCACTGAAGAAGTTCATGCATGATGTGAAGCAATATCACTGCGATGAGTCGTACCTCTTCAAACTATGTACTGATGGTCTGTATAGACGATGTATTTCCGAAGAAGAAGCTCAACTCATTTTAGAACAATGTCACTCAGGACCAGTGGGAGGCCATATGAGCTCTAAGAAGACTGTCTTGAAGGTTTTGCAATGTGGATTCTTATGGCCAACCATATCCAAGGATTCCTATGACTTTGTCCTATCATGTGACAAATGTCAAAGATCACGCAATATAACAAAGAGAGATGAGATTCCGCTAAATCTATGGCAAGAAGTAGAGATATTTGATGTGGGGGGGGGGGAGTGGACTACATGGGTCCATTCCCATCTTCTCATGGATTTTCATACATCCTAGCGGCGGTAGAATACGTCTCAAGATGGGTTGAAGCTATACCAACCGTCACTAGTGATTCCAAACCCATCATCAAATTATTCAAAGATATTATTTTCCCCCATTTTGGAGTGCCACGAACCGTGATATCTGACGCAGGGTCCCACTTCCTTGAAAGAAGCTTTGAAGCTTTACTGAGAAAATACAGTGTAACACATAAGGTAGCCTCGCCTTACCATCCACAAACAAGTGGACAGGTAGAGGTCTCTAACCGTCAACTAAAGGCTATTCTGGAAAAAACTGTAGGACGCAATCGAAAGGAGTGGTCAGTAAAAATCAACAACGCCTTATGGGCCTATCAAACTGCTTATAAAACTCCCGTTGGGACTACACCTTTTTTATTAATATACGGAAAGGCTTGCCACCTGTCTGTAGAACTGGAACACAAAGCATGGTGGGCAATTAAGCAACTAAATTTTGACATGAAAGAAGCAGGCCAAGCCAGGATTCTACAACTTCAAGAGCTGGATGAACTCCGGATGACAGTCTATGAAAATGCACGAATCTATAAAAACCGAACCAAACTTTGGCATGATGGCCATCTAAAAAGAAAATTCATACAACTGGGTGACCAAGTTCTTCTATTCAACTCAAGACTAAAGTTATTCCTAGGAAAACTCTGTTCTCGCTGGTCTGGACCTTACATTGTCAAAAGCACCTCCCCACATGGTGCTTTCTCTTTATGGAGTGAAAAGTCAGGCGAATTTATGGCAAATGGTCACCCCTTGAAGAGATATTTCACCTCGATTGACATAGGCACTGAAACAATGTTGGAACTCACCAATCTAAAAGATCCACCATGAAGCTGAAGGATTCAGTCGAGGCATCGACGTAAAACAAAGGCGCTTGTCGGGAGGCAACCCGATCAATAAATTTGTTTTACTTTTCTTTTCAAATTTGAATGTTTCTTCAATTTTGTTTTTACCTTCTAGTTAATTTTTCATTAAATAAAATTCGCATTACAAGCTGCCATTTTAAGATCTAACTTCTCTTTACCTTTGAGATTTTTAGATAAGAGGATGCGCGCTGATCAAAACACAACCACATCTGGTGGTCATTCTGGCATGATTTTTCCCCTACATCTTGGATTTAGGGTTTGCTCAGGATGAGAAAATCTCTAAGTTCGGGGTGGAGGGTGGGTGGTATGTTCCTCACTTTCCACCTACACCCATCCTTTTCATACTTAAGTTTTCACTGTCACATTCTTGAAATTGATAAAAAAATCAAAATTTTCAAAATTCTTTAATGATTTTTAAAGAAATTGAACAGACACTTGATGAATTTTTGACACTTCCTTTTTCATTAAAAGTCAATCTCTATCCTGCTATGCATTTTAAATCATTACATCCTCCTTATTCGAAGTAAATCCTCAAAGAGACCACTTTTTGAAACAAGCCTTTTGTTTGAAATCATCTTGTGAAGATTATGAATCCTAACATCATGATACTTATGCAAAAATGACAAGTGTCTGTCAGACTGATAGGGATCAAACACGTCCTACTTGATCACGTCGTGCTTCCTAACTGACTAGTGGAACAATAACACGAAATCCCCATCGGATCCTCATCAAGTCATTATCTAAGTAGAGTACGATAAGGAGAACGACCTGATACATAGAATTGTAAACCAAGTTGCATTCTGATCTGAACTCTCTTCTACACTTCTTCTATCATCTTCGTACCCCTCCATCCATAGAAAATAAACACAAATAGCCAAAATAGTGTCAAACCCTAAGTTCGGGGTGGCACGCCACTTCCCTCTTTATCCACTTCTTCCATACCCCTAACTGATAAACATGGGCGTACCACCAAAAATGCAATCTCGAGTCGAATAGAGGAGAGATTTGCAAACAAAAAGGTACCAAAGCACACACAAAAAGAGATGCCATCTCGAGTCAAATAGAGGAGAGATTCGCACAAAAATGTAATAAATGAAATTGCAAAAATAATAAAAATCTCAAGTCGAATAGAGGAGAGATTTACTTCTTCCTTCCATACCACCCTTTGCTCCCTTTTCTACCTAAAGGCACAATTAAAGCCTTCAATGCCCTGAAAAACACCAGTGTCAAATCAGATGCACTCTTGTCATTCTGCGGGTATCTCTGGACTCTTACAAAACTCTTTGACATGCTTGTTGCTGGAAAAGGTGATGAAGAAGTGAGGTTGGAAAGCGAACTCAGGAACGAAGATACTGTAAGATGTGTTATGTGGTCTCAGGAAGTTGAGATGCTTAATCATATTGAGCGGAAAAGAAATAATCATGATGTGAAAAGGAAGCAATCACATGATCGAAAGTAATTCTTTTGGCGACAGTTTCATATTTTGTGTTACTCGAGGACGAGCAACGTTTAAGTTCGGGGTGTTTGATGAATGCATATTCATCCGGATTTTCTGTCACCCTTTTTATAACCAATCTGATTCAATACTTTCATTTTATCTCTTAAACCTCACAAATTGCAAGTTTTCTAAATAAATCCAATTATTATGATTTTTTGATTAAATTTATATTGATTTGGTGCAGGTCTAAACCAGGTTCTATCATCATGTGGAATTTACTAAAGAATCTTTCATCATTCGGTCTGACCAATCAGTTTGACCAGACGATTCTCACCATTCGGTTTCATCAATCAAACGCACCAAGCGGGTTCTCCTAACGATCTCAAGGCTGTTTTGAGCCCATTTGGTTTCAAGACCGCATGAGCCCAAACGGTCCCAAAGCCATATGACGTCTAACGATTTCAAAACCATTTGAACAACGAGACTGTTTGGACAACGAAACCATTTGGACAAAGAAATCGTTTGGACAACAAAACTGTTTGGACAATGAAACTGTTTGGACAACGAAACCGTTTGGACAATGAAACCGTTTGGACAACAAAATCATTTGAACGACGTAACTGTTTGGAGCCATTCAGTCCCAAGACCATTTGGAGCCATTCGATCCCAAGACCATTGGGAGCCATTTGGTCCCAGGACCGTTTGGAGCCATTCGGTCCCATGACCGTTTGGAGCCATTCAGTCCCAGGACCGTTTGGTGCCATTCGGTCCTGAAACTATTTGCTCGCAAAACCGAACGAAGCTGAGATACCGATCACATCAAGACCATTTGGGCACTTGCGCAAAGACCGAATGAAGATCAAATCCAAGACCTATTGGATCCATTCGGTCCCAAGACTATTTGGATCCATTCGGTTTGCAAAGACACAAGACCGTTTGGTCATCCAAACGGTCTCCAGGCTGTTTGAAGACCAAACAATCTCAAAACTGTTTGTAGGACAAACGATCTCCAAACCATTTGGAGCACTATTCACAGCAAAAATGTGCCCACCTCATCCAAGCCTATAAATAGGACCACAAGGGTCCTCATTTAGAGGATCGACTCCAGCACGCCGATAGGCTGCCCAAGGTCCGATCCAGCTTCAGCTTCCACACCATTTTTGCACGCCCACCTACCCCTCTTGGCGCCGAGCAAGGAGAGAAGGAGAGAGAGAAGGAGGAGAAGAAGAATTGTCCAGCCTGCCTTGGTGGTTCTTCCTCCTCATTCAGATCTGCCCCGACACGACGTAGGAGACTGCATCATCTTCATTGAGCTGTAACCACCTTCTTCATCTTGCCCATGGTGGAACCTTCTCTTTCTCTTATTCTTCTTATTTCTCACATCATGAGCGAGTAGTACCTTTTCGCTAGGGTGCAGGGACTAGCCTCACTGCCCATGCAAGTATGTTCTTTTGTTAAACATTCCATGGCATTGTATATAACTTTCCATTTCATTGTTAATTGGTATGCTTGTAGTTGATCATCTCCTTGATTTCATCTTGTTCTTTCCTATATTGTGAAATCTTCTATATATGGGATGGAATGGCGGTTTACAAGTTCGACTCCTTGACGAGAACTTCTGATAGGATTCCTTGAGGTCATAAGTGTATGATCCATGAGGGGATGAGACACCTATCCTACGGTGATGCTTCTGTGGTCTAAACATCCCTCAGGGAGGACCACAACCTTAGTTGGATTTTTTATCATCTTGTTTATCGTTGATGTTAGTCTGTAGATCTATTTACTGCTTGCTTATCATTTAATGAAATTGAATCCCAAACTAGAAATAGAATGGGATTCCTTCGAGGTCGTAAGTGAATGATCAATGAGGGGATGAGCCATCTAGTCTTCAGTGATGCTTCTATGTGCCTAACACCAGTATAGGGGGGCCCACAACCTTCAATGGATTTCTATATCTTCGGAGCCGTAAGTAAGTGATCCGGTTGGTGAAGAGACATCTGATGCTTAAGGTGATGTTTACCCAAACCTAAAGCTCGTATGGGGGGTTCTGCAGCAGCTCTTTTTGGATTGTTATATCTTGCCTGGATTGTTTGCGATTGAATGTGTTTGCATGTGTAGCGGTGGTGAAACCGGATACCATCCCAGCGATTCCATATCATTGATCTAAATCCAACTTTAATTTCGCTTTTACTTTCTTGCACTTAGTTTAATTAACCTCAAATCATCTTATCGTTTTAAATATTAGTCTTAACTTGAGCTTGATTCGACTGATAAGCATTCTTAAAAACATTGTCCTTTGGGTTCGATCCTTAACTATACTGTGATAAGACTCATCCGCTTGCGGGTGGTATTATTGCATTTTTGTTTTGGTAAAATCTCAGGGATTTCAACCTCGAGTGAGTTTGTTATTGCGATAAAATCCCACGTCAAGGGCGACCACAGGAGGAGTTCTAAAGGTTTGTAAAGTTGAAGAATCTACGGAAATGAAAGCCATAGTTGAAGATTTGAAAACCATAGCCAACAAACAACAAGCCCTCGAAGCATCATTTGGGGAGTATGACAGAAATAAAAAACCCCAACAAGCTAAAGAAGCCACAGGAACTTGCGAGGCATGACATGCATCAGATCATCCCACATTGTCATGTCGTCTTCTGTATAATGTAATGATGGATTTGCAACCACCTCAACCGCAGTATGAGCTGATCATTGAACACCCCGAGGATCAAATGCCAGAACAAGTAAATTCCATTCATTCCATACTAGGACAAGCTTACTATAACCCAAATCAAATGAGGAATCATCCTGGCTTTCAATATGGAAATCATGTGGGGATTGCTAACCCGCAACATCAAACACAAGGTGGATCCTCCAACAGACTACCACTTGGATTTCAAAGCAACTACAACCAAAACCAAGGAAATCTTAGAAATAATCTCCAGAGATCCAACTACCAAAGAAATTCCTCTGCATACTACCAATATACTCACCCTCCTCTACACCCACAATTACAACAAACTCAGCTGCAACAACCTCAGCCACCTCAGTTTCCAACACCTCAACAACAACCACTTCAAGGGCAGCAACAACTCACTCAATTTCAATAGAAGAATGTCCCACCACAACAAACTGATGAACTATCCTTGATAAGGCAAATGCTGCAATCATAGCAGACCATGTTGGCTAACCAGCATGCCCAATAGAAAGCTATGGAAACTCAATTAGCACAGATAGCAACTCAGCTAAAACCTCCAGTAGGCACTTTTGCTGGCTAACCAGAAGCAAATCCAAGACACGACCAACATAGACTAGAATAATTGAATGTTGTTACAACAAGGTCTGGTCGCGCTCTCACTGAAACCATCTCGGTTAATCAAGAAGATGAGGATGTAACTAAAATCATCCCAACAGAAGACTTAAGTCAAAATGGTGCAGAAAGGAGAGAAAAGGAACAAGGTCCCAGAGAACCAGAGGTTCCACAATATAAGCCAAGGATACCCTATCCTGGCAGGCTAAAGGAAACCATACTAGACTCTAGATTCCAAAAATTCAAAGAGGCAATGAAGAAACTTTATGTTGACATTCCTTTTCTCGACACCTTATCTGAAATCCCAGCTTGGTCTAAATATCTAAAGACCCTACTGTCAAAGAAATATATGACAGAGGAGCATGAAACTGTCAAGCTAGCCCAAACCACTTCTGATATTATTTTGAATAAAATGCCAAACAAATAGAAGGACCCTGGCTCTTTTGGCATACAATGCTCTATTGGGAACACATCTTGTAAAAAGGGTTTGGCCGACTTAGGAGCAATCATATCAATTATACCATTTTCCATGTGCAAAAGATTAGGGTTTACAGACTTGTTGCCTACAATAATGACCATCCAGCTCGTCGATTCCACCATTACTGCACCCCTGGGAATCATTGAAGATATTCCACTAAGAGTGGGGAGGGACTCTTATGTCCCTTGTGATTTCGTAATCATGGATATAAAAGAACACCTAAGGTACTTGATAATTTTCGGTAGACCTTTCCTCGCCACAACTAGAGCATTAATTGATGTCGAGGCTGGTACAATTACCTTAAGGCTGGGAAAAGAAACTGTTCAATTCAGGGTCTTCAATAGCCTGAAGAGACCTAGTATCCATGAAGAGGTTTTTCTACTTGAAGCTATTGATAAAATGTCTCAACTCAATCAAGCAAATCCATAACCACCAGATGCCCTAGAGGACGCTCTAATAAATCCAGAAGTTGAATTTTCAACCAATGAATTAGTTCAGCAATGCCTCTAATACTTGGAGCAGACTGAAAAAGGCCCTGAAGCCACCTTTGAAGAATTGAAATATGTCTCTATACTAGAGACAACAGAAGTACCCAAAGCCCCGGAGATGAAAACTCTACCAGCCGAACTCAAACATGTCTTCCAAGATGAAGAAAAATTATGTCCAGTTATCATTAGCTCCTCTCTGATTGATGACCAAGAGGAAAGGCTTCTCACTGAACTCAGGAAGCACAAGAAAGCAATTGGGTACAAAATGACTGACTTAATAGGCATAAACCCAGATCTATGTATGCATAAACTACCCATGATAGAAGAATTCAAACCCTCGAGGGAGCACCAGAGAAAATTGAACCCAAATCTGAAAGAGGTAGTTCACCTTGAAGTTCTTAAACTCTTGAAAGCAGATATTATCTATCCAATTTCTGACTCTCAGTGGGTTAGTATTGTTCAAGTGGTCCCTAAAAAGGGGGGAACCACTGTTGTCCTAAATGATAAGAATGAACTGGTACCTACAAGAACTGTTACTAGTTGCAGAATCTGCATAGATTACAGAAAAAAAAAACAAATCAACCAGGAAAGACCATTTTCCCTTACCCCTCCTTGATGAAGTCCTTGAGCGGCTAGCCCACCAAAAAAATTTCTTCTATCTAGATGGATATTCTGGGTTTTACCAAATCCCAATTCACCCCGAAGACCAAGAAAAAATGACATTTACTTATACCTTTGGAACATATGCTTTCAGAAGGATGCCCTTTGGGCTATGTAACGCACCTGCAACCTTCCAAAGGTGCATGACTACTATCTTCGTAGGATTAACCGAAACCATTATGGAGGTGTTTATGGATGATTTTTCAGTATATTGTGATTTGTTTGACAACTGTCTGCTCAACCTAAGTAAAGTCCTAGAGAGATGTGAGGAAACAAATCTTATCCTAAACTGGGGAAAATGTCACTTTCTGGTGACTGAAGGTGTTGTCCTCGAACATCGAGTAAGAGAAAGAGGAATCGAAGTAGACAAGGCAAAAATTGATGTCATCTCAAAGTTGCCACCACCCAAATACATAAGGGGTGTACGAGCCTTCTTGGTTCATGCTAGGTTCTACCGAAGATTTATCAAAGACTTCTCGAAAATAGCAAAACCCATGACATACCTATTGACCAAGGATACTACACACCAGTAGACAAAATACCTAGAGAGACTATCGAGATCCACGATCCCTCAGCATCTACATAACCAAACTAGATTCTCATCGGGCCAGCGACATAAAACCCAGGCGCTACTTGGGAGGCAACCCAAGATCTGAGTATCACCGTCTTTATTTTTCTTGATTTAGGTTTATCATCTTTAATCTAAAAATATAAAAATTCACATAAATAATTAAAACAAACATAAATATATATATAAAAAAACCTACACCATATTATCCCAAATAGTCTTGAAACTGTTTGGGCCTCACAGTCTGGAAACCGTTTGGACCCCAATCGGTCTCAAAACGGATCGGACCTTTCGGTCTGGAAACTGATTGGACCTTTCAGTCTTGAAACTGTTTGGAGCCCAAATGGTCTCGAAACTGTTTGACCCCAAACAGTCTTGAAACCGTTTGGAGCCCAAACGGTCTCGAAACCGTTTGACCCCAAATGGCCTTGAAACTGTTTGGAGCCCAAACGGTCTAGAAACCATTTGGACCCCAAACGTCCTAAAAACCATTTGGAGCCCAAACGGTCTCGAAACCGTTTGACCCTGGGAATTTGTATTGACATCCCCAAAATCCTATAAATATAACGCCACCCCTTCGGTCTCAAAACCGTTTGGAGCCCAAATGGTCTCGAAACCATTTGACCCTGGGAATTTGTATCGACACCCCCAAAATCCTATAAATATAACCCCACCCCTTCCTTTTTCTTCTTCTAGAATCTCTAGTTTTCTAAGCCCGAGCACGAGCACTGTTCCATCCCTCTAGCTTCCCTGCTCCCGCGCACCTTCGTTCGCACAATCCCAGTTCATCCTACCATCTTCACTGACGTCGCTATTCCTTTACGACTTCCGCACCATCGCCACGCGTCGTTATCACTGTTCCTCATCGCCTGCTCTGTCGTCGTCAGCAACACCATTACACATCAAGGTAGTCCATGACAGTCACCATCATCTCTGACACGCCAGGGCATTTTGCGTCCACCTCATTTTCACTATCGCCGACACCGCTATCGCTGTCGCCACCGCTGACGCGTGAACCACTCGAACCTCTTTCACTGACTCCACCTCCGTCCGCTACTCTCCCGACATTTCATCTTCCAAATGATTTCAAAACTGTTTGGATGAGGGACCGATTGGACCCAAACGGTCTTCAAATCATTTGGTGCCAAATGGTCTTGAAACTGTTTGGACCCAACTGGTCTCCAAACCGTTTGGAGGCAAATGGTCTTGAAACTGTTAGGAGCCAAATGGTCCTGAAACTGTTTGGAGCCAAACGGTCTCAAAATCGTTTGGAGCCAAACGATCCCAAAACCATTTGGTCTTACAAACCGCTTATATTTTACTAAAATATAACTTTTTCTTTTAATAAACTTTTATCTTTGCAAATTCAAATCCTTCTAACAGACGATTTTCTGCTAATCTTTTTCAGATATGGCATCACCCACAAAAGAAGCCACCAGAACCGCCAACGCTCCGCACTGGACAACAGAGCAACTAATGTAGGACCGTTCCAAGCTCCAGAAACTTGTAAACATCTATGGCATGACTGGAATGGTCCTACCGAAAGTCACTGCTATTGGTCATGAATGAAATTGAGTGCATCAACAGATGTTTAGCCGAGGAGCCTGAACAAGAAGTGGAAGAAATTTCTTCCAGTGATGAAGGCTCTGAATACGATCCAAATTCCAAGGACGAATCCCCAACTGAAAAATCCAAGGGGAAGAGAAAGGCCCAGGAAACTACAAAAGAACAACCTATAAAGAAACAGGGAAGAAAACAGGTCCACGCTGCCACTGCTAGGGAACAAACCCTGGCAGGATATATCCCATCAACCGCTACCACCACTGTTCCTGTCTTCTCCGCCATCACCACTACTGCACCACCACCAAAAAACATATTCATCCACACCCTCCCATCCATCGACAAAACTTTGAAGCCAACAAAGTACATCTATCCCGACATACTGAAAAAGATGGGGATTTATGACAGAATCGTCACCCTGCTCGACAACGCTAACCTGGCACGACTCTATTTCATCGAAGAAAACTCTTATGTTGAGCCAACAACTAAATTTTTCACCTTCCTCAACAGAGAAGCAGTAGACATCATGGACATATCTAGGGATGGAGATGACTACAGGTTGGTCACCAGACTCTTCTCCAACAAGGTTGTCATTACGGAAAACCTGCTAAATGAGATTTTTATCGACAACCCAGAGCAACTGCAGAAAGCTAAACAGGTTGGCACAGACAGCTCCCAATTCAATAGACACAGCTTCTGGAAATCCCTGACAGGGATCCCAAACTATGAGGCGAAGACCTGTAAGGCCTCAAATATTCAATCTAGGATGGTGCGCACGCTTCATAAAATTCTCACAGGTGTGCTTTTTCCAAGGACAGAGGGCGGGAATGTTCTCATTTCTGATCTTTTCATCCTCTGGTCCATCTTACATGGGATGCCAATCAACATTGGACGGCATATGCTACAAAAGCTTTATGCTTACGCCCTAAGAAAATAAATATGTACGGGTGGACACATAACATCCATCCTAAAATATCTTAAAATGGATAGCTTACTGTCCCGATGTGCAGTAATCAAGGGAGACATCCTTACTAATGAGCAAACTCTAAAGAACTCATACATCATTAAGGAGAAGGATGCAAACATGCACTACATCTTCTGCCCTACAGTTAAATCATCAAGGATTCTTCTGCCGCTTACAGAGCTTGCCAACTATGACAAGGAAAAGCTACTCTTCTCTGAAGAGGATCTTGCAACTCTTCTAGCTTCGGTCAAAGAAAAATAGAAGAAAACCAAGGTAGGGCAGACAGAGCTCAGCATCACCGCCCCGACATCTAAAATAACAAAATTCCCAGTGAAATGACCACCCAGAGGGCGTTTGCAAACACAACAACTATTGGGGACGCCGACATCAAGACCAAATCCTGAGGTTGAACCTCCCCTCTATGAAGAAAATATTATCACTGCACCCCTAGATTCCTTCATCATGACTCTAGAGGCTAGATTATCCTCCACACCCACCCCCACCACTCTACCCCCTTCCACTATCCCACCATCCACCTCTCTCTAACCATTATCCACAATAATTCCACCATCAATTCCTTGCCCCACATCCACTTCTCCACCCACATCTTCCATCTCAATCTTTCCCTCTTCGGGCACCCCCTTCTCCACCTCAACGCCCGACTTCACCTCCTTCGCATCCATTTCCATAGTTTTTCCCTCGACATTCTTAGTCCCACCATTCTCACCGGGAATGTCATCATCCTTCCCATCCGCCACCACCCCGACACCGCTGGTGACTCCATCTACAGTCACCATGCAGTTCACGGGACCATCAATAGTGTCTCTTTCGCAAGGCACTACCACCCATCCACCCCGACCCCAGTCACCCCACCCTTCCACAACTGGGGTCCCTTTTACAAATTTTGGTGAGGAATATAGACGTCAATTTGATGCCATCCGAAACTTCCTCACCAACCCTACTAACATAATGCAATCTATTTTTTCATGTGTGCAGGATCTCACTAAATAGGTCACCAAGATGGATGAGTGTAACAACGCCTTGCCAGACATCATCCAAAGTATTCAGCAATGATAGGAAGCAATGGCCAAACAAGTCGACCTCATCGAATACCGCTACACAAACTTGCCTGAGCTGATCCTTGGAGTAAAAAGCCCACAAGAAACATTGGCCAAGCAAGTCGACAGGGTCTCAAAGCAAACTCAACCCTTTCCAGAGACTCTTCGTGAGCTTAAGCAACAACAAACTGCTTTAAGCACATGCTTGGACAACGTCACCAACATCCTGGCACAAATAAATCGCCACCAAGAGGAGTCATCAAATAATGACATCAATCAACTTTGAGCTCAAGTCACAGATCTTTCTGCACGACTCCTCTCTGCCGAAGGACGATACTCTGATCTCAAGGAATCCCACAACGCACTGCTTGAGACGCATGAGCATGTGCAAGTGGCTTTTGATGAACTATAATCAATCCATCAGTAGTGCAAAAAGACTACGTAGAATAAATTAAAAGATAAGGCGGCAGAAAAGGAAGATAATGATGAAGACAAAGATGAATAAGTAGATGATTCTGACTCCTCTGCAGATTCCAACGATGATACCTCCTCCTCAGATGATAAACCTGATGACCCAGGACATGCTGGGGAGGGCACCAGCCGAGGAGCGGAACCTTCAAAGAAGAAAGATGACAAAGACCACCACAAAGGTGGACAAGATCCCAACTCCCCTAATCATAATGACAATGTCAACATGTCATATGGGGATCAATTCCTTAACTACTCTGCCATGGGATCATTGGGGGAAGCTGCAAAAGAAGCCACTTTTGCTGAGTTCCATCAATGCATTTTGGGAACCATCACTAGTCCACAAGCAACAGCAGCTCAACAATTCTCCGCACCAGAACAATCGGTGCCTTTACCCCCAAAACAAGAAGAGTCATATAGAGTCAGTCAAGATACAAATGATAGACTCAAATCCGAATTTGATTCATACAAAGATGAAGATCTGCAATGTTATATGGACGACTTGGAGCAGACTTCTCTCCTAACCCTATAAGAGCTTCCCCTGTCACCACCTCTACCTCACAAGATGCAGATCTAGACTTGGCACCCATCTCTACACTAGATGTTCAGGACATCTTCATCCTGAACACTATTGTAGATGATGCCAAAGAAGGAGGGGACATCCTTTACACAAACACAAAGACTTTGCCCAAGATGACATGTGAAGATTTCTACTTCATCCTTCGACCCCAATCAACGGTGAAGATGGTGATCTTCCGTGTCCTCCTTGCCAATACTATAGAAGTATACAGAAGCTCCAAAAGGCCACATCCAGTATTCAATGCTTCACCTGCCTTCGCTCTAAGTCTGTTGTACAAGGATTTACACAACAAATCTATCGAGCGGCTGTGTAGGGGGATTGCACGGAAGGTACGATACATCACAATACCTTTCCAAGTTTCCATCCACTGGCTACTCATGATCGTTGACACCAAGGCTCGTGACGCCAAGGTGTACAATTTCTGTGCCAGCGAGCTTTGAGCCAAAATCATCAATTTTTCTGGTCTAGGAGCCGGGGAGGCAAGATGCATCCCTTTCCGGCTTCTGAAACTAATCTAGGCTGCATGCCCATCCCTCCGAAATGGTTGGAACCAACCCTGGTTCCAAATCATAAACCCACAAGTCCAAACACAAGAAGGATATGGGGATTGCACTTTCTACACCATATGCCACATCCAAGCGCTCAATCAACAAATCCCTTTCACTGAGTTGGCCACAAAGGACTTTCATTCTCTATGAGGACGTTACGCCATGGAGCTAATATGTGACAGAAGGTTCTTCAAGGACCCAACTATGGTGCCTGACGACGTTCCTCGCTACCTCTACTCGGCCATCCAACATCCTCAAAAACATCCATTCTGACAAACAATAAAGGAGTTGGAGACACAACAACCCACCAAGGTCCTTGAGAAGAAATAATGGGGCCCTTACTCTTTTGATTTGGCGGACGATAAAGGGGACATAGAATTGTTATCCGGGGCCACCATCAACAAACCATCTTCACAAAAGGTGCCCCTATCTGCCATTGAACTGATGTTCCCTAATTTTGACATTGCAGCTTGCAAGAATTTCTCTGACAATGAACTCCGGCTCATCATGTCTAGGCTATATGCTGAGAAAGATGATCTTGTTTTTCTAGCCAGATATATTCTTGTTATGGAAGATACCCTCCGTGAAACCATGAAATTCAAAGGGTCTCTATCTGTGAGTTTGATGGATGCCTATCAATATCTTCTCGGACGAAACCATCCTACGGTTTACATGGCATATGCATATATGAAGGACGATCTCCTATAGATAAAGAACTTCATAACCATAGAGGAGCTTATATCTTGCCTCCAACATACAACTCTGAAGTCCATTCTGCTTCCTTTCCTCCATTCAGAGCACTGGATGTTACTGGCAACTAACCTTCCAGAAGGAACAACAATCATATATAATAGTTCTGATAGCCAATATGATCCAGCTCAAAAACAATATACTACAATAGCAAATATGCCCACGGAGGAGGTGGCGAAGGAGTGTGTCGATCGACTACATGATCTTTTGAGCAAGCACACAAGGGCGTACGGCAAAGAACACTTTCACCGCCCAACCTTCAGCTACATATGTCCCCAACAGCTTCGAGAGTCAAATGATTGTGGCTTCCATGTCCTCTACTAGATGTACACCATCATAGTCCTTGGAAGACCAGTAGAGGACATGACAGATGTGGATTACCACCCCTTATGTGGAAAGTTCGCAGCTAATCTTCTACGAACGCATGGAGCTAACAAAGGACTAACAGAAGCCTAATGCCCTTGTCCTTGTACTTCTCAACCTATCACTTTGACACTCTGAGGACAGAGTGAGTGATAAGTTAGGGGGGGAGTACACTGGACAAGGGCGGGGTATCATTTTTAAAAACCCTTCCCTCTCTACCTTCTCTTTCAATTCTGTACAAAATCTTTAGCTTTCTTTGCACATTTAGATTTTTGTTTTAAGTAATTCCTCTGTTAAAATAAATCATGAACATAAGAATAACATCCCTCTTGTAAAAGGTCATCCCCAGCTAAATTTAGAATCCAGTTACTCCTCAAAAGAAATAACAAGAATAGCATATAGGCATGTAATGGCAAATTAATAAATTACCTTCACATGAGATTTTCATGCCTTTGCTTCAATTCTACATCTGGCTCTCCACATGTCAACATCAGGACCGAAACAAGCCAAACACTCTCAAGGATGCGACGGATATCAGGTAACATCCAAATCAAGAAACCTCACAAGTGGACCACCAAGTAGAAACTAAATAAGTGCATGTCGAGAAACTCTAAAAATAGCTTTCTTCTCTTCAATAAAAGAGGCTTGGCCGCCCAATCAAAACCCCTAAAATCCCAAATCCTAAGCCTGTGAGTTTACGAATAAAAGCCAGAGTGTTGAATAAAAATATGAGAGTTGTGCCATTCATAAGGATCTATATGAAGAGCCAATAAAGGTCTCATCTAGTCGGTACATTCAGCTGCCCTCACAAAGGCAGATGTGTCATGCCTGATAGTGAGACCCTAAGGTATCCAAATATATGAAAAGGTTGATAAAGGACTCACCTGGTTGGTACATTCCGCTGCCCTCACAAAGGCAAATGTATCATGCCTGGTAGTGAGATCCTAAACGCATAGACAAACCCTCCCCCACTTGAAGGGGGAGTTACACAACAAGACTTTAGCCAACCTTCATGCCCACTCTAGCTTCGGACAAGATTTTCAGAGAAGTATAAAACTGATTAGAGTCAATGACGTGCACAGAATAAAATCAAGAAAAAAGGGTGGTCCCAATGTGAGCTACGTGACATGGAAGAAACCTGAGATCCAAGCAGCTCTCAACACTTGAAAGAGTTAAGACAAGAAAAATCTCTGATACGACCTTAGGAGATCTCTGGTTTAGAATTGAAGCAAGAGTATGGAAATCTTAACTAAATAAAATTGCCTCGCCACTACGTGCCTTCACTCTATCTCGCTTGAGGACAAGCTAGACTCTAAGTTAGGGGGGTGATAACCTCCCATTTTGCGATGTTATCTTATTGGTTTTTCTCTGTTTTTCATACTCTTTCTTAGATAAATTAGATAGAATCTTTAACTTTCCACTTTATTGCAAATATACCATTAAACTAACTTTTCTTTTTTATTCTTACAGAAAAATACAAAAAAACTACAAAGTCCTCAACAGTCCCAAGACCGAATGGACGCCAAACGGTCCCAAGACCGAATGAAGCCAAACGGTCCCAAGACCGAATGGCGATCAATCGGTCCCAAGACCACATAAAGTTACACGGTCCCAAGACCGAATAAAGGCAAATGGTTTCAAGACCGCAAGGACTCAAATGGTCCCAAGACCGAATGAACGCCAAATGGTCCCAAGACCGAATGGATACCATACGGTCCCAAAGACCGAATGAAGCCAAACGGTCCCAAGACCGAATGGAGATCAACTGGTCCCAAGACCGCATAAAGTTACATGGTCCCAAGACCGAATAAAGGCAAATGGTTTCAAGACCGTGAGGACTCAAACGGTTTCCAAACCGTGAGAGTCCAAATGGTTTCAAAACCAAGAGAGTCCAAACGGTTTCGAAACCGAGAGAGTCCAAACGGTCTTAGAACTCAAACGGTTTCCAAACCGGGAGAGTCCAAACGGTTTCGAAACTGAGAGAGTACAAATGGTCTCAGAACCGAAATGGTTTTCAGGACCGTTTGGATCCAAAACCGCCCAAACCGTTTGGACTTCACTCAAAGCCTATAAATAAGACCCAAAGGGTCCTTACAAAGAATCAAGTTTTCAGACATCCAAAGGCTGCCTCTATTGCTCCAGAGCCATTCCATCCTTCATCTACTACCCCAAGGTTTCCGGTCTGAGATCCAGACTCCATCTCTAAGCTACTTTCTCTCTCATCGACAAAGAAGGTGGGAAGAGGAGAATTCATCATCAAGCAAGCTACGAAGTGTGAAGATCGTTGCTCTCTCTCTCCAAGGGGTCGACCTTCCTCCCTCCTTCGTGGAGATGATGCTCTCTCTCTCTTCTTGCCCCCTTCTTTGTTCTTCCCATGAGCGAGTAGTCTTATACACTAGGGTGCAGGGAGTAGTCCCGCTACCCATGTTTTCATTTTATGTAATGTAATTCATAAGTTTGCAATAGTGATATACATTCTTTTCAGTTCAACATCAATCGTTTAATGAATGCTTGTTGCTTGATCACCAAGTTGTGTTACTTATTATCGTTTAGTATGAATTGTCTATGTTTGTACTATTAGATTTGAATCTCGATTGAATGTTGGTTCCTGATGCATGTAGTCACCATGCATCTGTTTCGGTATCTAGGAGTGCTTTTCAAGAAGTGGAGTAAACTCACTTCCATTGTTGTACTTTCATACTATGAAATGGAATCAATTGACGTATGAAAGTACCACCTTGATAAGTCGATAAACACACATTGTGAAGGGAATGATGTAAAGTAAGTGACCATTCATTTGGGGATGGCTGGCGTTGCAACACACTTCTCGTAGTTAGTTCTCCGAAAGGAAACTAATCCAACAAAGATACTAACTGTTTAGACTCTTTTTGCAGGTTATGTTATTATATTACATGTTTTGATCCATGTGTAGTGGTGGTGAAAGTCAATCACATCCTAGTGGTTTCTTAACATTGTTAACAATCTTAAATTATATTCTTGCTTTTACTTTACTTGCACTTAGTTTAAAACAACCAAACCAACTCTTTGATCTAAATACCAACTGTAAGGATTTAAGTGAAATTCTAACGTTTTCTATCTTGTTGACCTTAACAAGACCGTTGTCCTGTGGATTCGACCCTTAACTATACTACGATAAGACTTCCGCGTATCCTAACATACGTGGGTGGAGTTCTCAATCTAGTATAAGCAAGGCTAAACCTAAAGACTTACTATCTTTAGGATTTTTAGTGGTGTACGCAATTCGACACAAGTGGATGCTCCATCATTTTGCCAGTTGAAGTTTTGTTATTGCTGCGGTTGTTGTTGTCCATGTTGGAAGTTCTAAGCATCGCTTGTGTTCTGGTAAGAGAAATTAGGATGATCTCTCCATCCCAGATTATAGGTGTTGGAATAGGGATTGTACTTCTTGTTCCCCTGCATCCCAATGGCATTGCCTTGTTCTAGGTTCCCTTCATTCACATTGGGAGCAAAACATGAAGAAGAAGTATGTCTAGAATTCCCACAAGCTTCACATATCACTTCAGCTGATTGGATTTGCAATGTAGTCATCTTCTAGGACTTTTGCATAAGAATATTAAGTTTAGCAGTAATAAGATCAACGACATCAACAATATGCTTCCCTCCTTGTTTCCTAGCTAAAGAACTAGCTGTAGAGGATGATTGTGCTCTCCTATCTAATCCCAATTGGAAATGGTTGAGGGCTATGTCTTCAATGATGTCATAAGCCTCTCTGTAAGACTTAGTCATTAATGCTCCATTAGTTGCGGCATCTAGTGTCATCTGGGTGTTATAGAACAGTCCATTATAGAATTTTTGGAGTAGCATCCAGTTGGTCAATCCATGGTGAGGGAAAAGGCATTGCAAGTCCTTAAACTGCTCCCATGTATCATATAGAGTTTCTCCATCGGATTGAGAGAAGTTGGTGAGTTGATTCCTTAGTTGGGATGTCTTGCTCGGTGAAAAATACTTTGCAAGGAAAGCATTTAAAAGTTGGTCCCAAGTTTTGATTGATTTCTTTGGAAGAGACAAAAGCCACACCTTGGCTCTATCTCTTAGGTTGAAAGGAAATAGCATTAGCCTCACTCCTTCAACGGATACACCATTGATTCTAAAAGTATTCATATGCTCTAAGAACTCAGCCACATGAAGATTCAGATCTTCATTGACTGTACCTATGAAGTGGTTCTACTGTATCATCTGCATCATAGAAGGAGAAATAGAGAAATTGTTTGCTTCAACTGCAGGCAGGTTAATGGCTTCACAAATGCTTGTGGCAACCATCATGGCAAAATCCTTCAAAGGACGATCGTCCTCCATGGTTGGATCTACTCGTACAAATTCTTTAAAAGATGAAGAATATGGTGATGGTGATGATGGTGGAACACCTCTTAGCAGTGGTTGCTCTACTCTTCTTGCTCTTCTTAAGCTTGAAAGAGTACGCTCGATCTCAAGATCTAGCAACACTAATGTTTGAAGACCCCTTTGGGAACGACGCATACAACCTGGAAAATAGCAAGAGAAATTGAGAACACAACTAAAGGCATATGGAAATTCGAAAATGGAAATGATGATCTAGTCTTGAATATACTCTAGTTGGATTATCGTAGCTCCCCAGCAACACCGCCAAAAACTTGTTGGTTTATTACACTAATGAGTTTAAATCTTAGAAAAGAGCTTTTACTCAACTAACTAATTTCCGCAAGTATACAGAAGTATATGTAGTGGATGTCAAACACAAGGAGCTTTAGCAAACCAATTAAACGCAAAAGTGCTAAGGTTCAACAATCTAGACCATTTTAAAGGTACATTTGGTTGATTAAACTAGAAGTTTCATAAATAAGCAAATAATAAACATATTACTAAAGAGATTAAAATTCAGATATGGGAGTATCTTGGACTTAGGATTTCACCAACACATCATAGCATGGCATAGGAGCATGAAATTTAAACATACTAAGCACTTGTTTTATAGGAGGGTTGTGTGTTGCACTTCACCTCTCGGTGTAAGTACAATGATCCTAACTGAATTCAACATTCCCATGTATGAATTTCATTTTGGATCACAAACCTACTCCTCAACTCCATAAATTCCACTCTCGTGGTAAAGAAGGAGTTTCTAAGAGAGCACCTCCTTACTCTCCCAGCTATCCTCTCAGATCAAGCAAAAGAGCATAAAACATACACATAAGGTGGCCATCCATACATGCAGAAAAGAAGAAACTGGTACTCACAAGGTGGAAAAATAAGAAACATGGCATTTAGTACGAAATTATCATGTTACATATATGCTTTGACATGGGAGCTACTCTCCCATGTCCAAGAAAAGGAAACTACTCATCCATAATGGTGTACAGGAGAAAATGCACAGAAATTTCAGAGTTCAACATGATTTAAAGAAGGAAAAGCTAAGAAAACCCAAGGTGTAACCCAAGAGGAGTAGAATTCCGGATTTAGCATGAAATCTCACTCCTACAGCTGCTCCAAACTGGTCAAACCTCTCTCCCAAGAAGCTTTCTGGAGTTGAGAAGCTCTGTTGCACCTTGGATAAGAAGATTGGAGAAGAAAAGAAGAAGAATGGGGTTCTTTAGCAAGAAACCACCTCCTTCCACCTCTAAAATTGCCCTCCTTGCTCTAGCCTTGCTCTGGGACAAAAGAGTTTCGAATAATGACCCAAGATAACTGCTCCATAGAGTGGTTTTATCTTTTAAAATGAAAGGATTCATATTTGAAAATTGTTGAAACTGACAGGCACATGGCGTGTCTTTCTTTCGACACGGTGTGTGCTGTCTCAGGCAGTTGTTCTGAGTGTAAAGCACACGGCATGTTTGAATTAATACACATTGTGTACTTTACTAGAAAGGAAAAGCTCGGTTCTGAATTCCCAGGTACACGTCGTGTCTTTCGTGGACACATCGTGTACTTTTCTTCAGTGATTGAAGTAATAGGCCGTCTGGAAATATACATGTTGTGTCTTAAATTAGACACATCGTGTGCATTGTTGTTTCAGTAGAATTAAAGTTCTGATCATCTGCAAGGAATGGAGAAGTCCCAATAATAATGGGATTGAGTCGGGATATCTCCAATTTGATCCTTTTGATGCAAATCTGCAATACACATCATGTGGTAAGAAAAATAACAAAAAGGTGGCAAGAACGATATGAATAGAGGCTAAATGAGAACAAAATGAACTAAATTTGTGTGTGAAAACATGTGAAAAGTTGATGTGGAAACCACACAACATATATGGTGTTTCAAATGAATCATACTTTTGTTAGCAGATTAATGCTTGTTTGTTTGGCATATATGAATATCATTCTCCTGTGTATATATGTGGTGGCTAAGTTGATAGAACAATTTGTATCAAATTCTTGGCATAGTATGGATATAAGAAATATGTTGGGCTCTTACACAAATGTTTCTGAGCGGGTGCTGACGTTGAAATCCATTTTAATTTACCCATATTTTTGGTTAGTGATTGATTGTGTTTTATGTTTTGAGTAATCTCATTTAGTGTAATGGGTTCTCACACTAACACTACAAGCGGTGGCCTCAACACTTGAAATGAACATATGGCAGTCTAGTAAGCTAATTTCTTGTGTGAATTGAGTACCTAAACACTTTAGTAATCAATTCAATCATCATTCAAGATCAAAATCCTCTTCAAGATGAGTTCCTATGTGTGTGACTCTATAGGCCCCATATTATGTTGGCAGTGAATATCCATACCAACTTATGACATCACAAGTAATGAGCGGTGCCTAGTCACACATCATTGCTACCCAAGTAAATGGAAAGTTGGAGAACAACTTCAACCTACGATCTGTGTATGGTGTTATAATGTGTGTATAGTTCCTTTGTCACTGATATCCAAATTGAACTAGAGGCATGGAAAAGTCATCCTCATTATTATTCGATCTTATTTCTTGAACTAGAATAGACTACATGAGACATATGTAAGCTCAATATCTTATATTGACTCACATGCGTATGATGATACTTTTCTTAGTCTCACTAATCAAGAGGCCCTGGATATCATACTCATGTTGGAGGTACAAATCCCATCTCTATCACTCACAGTCAATCCCTATGTGTCAAAGTCACCCAATCATCACCTTTATAACAATCCATGTTTTATGACTGTGTTTGATGATGTCAAGGTGTACCCAATGACATGTGATGGGTGTAGTGATTCAGGTCTAACAACCACAACCACCACCATCACTGTGAAAGCTAACTATGACTTACATGATGATAGCTTCCACATGTCAGTCTCACAGTGGGTCTCTCTGATACACTATTCTCTAACATGTATATGTTTTCTTTGTTTGATATTGCCATATCATGACTAATGAGACCCTATCATCAACCAACTCACACTCTGATCTTATATGTTATTGATGTCTATCAACCTTCCACAACATCAACCGATCAGGGACATAATGAGAATGTATATACTCTTAACATCCATATCATCTCATTCTTCAGGTCCTCAACCTGAAGACATACATCATTGAGTGATATCATTCTCTAGACATTTATATTGTTATTCATTATCTCATAATTTAATATACAAAATAAATTGAAATCTTGATTTTATTATTAATAAAATCATTTACATGTGATTCCATTAGAATCATCATATGATTGGCTCTCTGGGCATACATACCAACAAACTCGCACTTGCACTTAGATCCAATCACCCCTGGATCTCATCCCGAGTGACCTAACATGACCATCCTGCTTCTGCAGTGAAAGTGCTTTTATACGGGTTTTTCAACATTTGCATTAAGTCGGTATTTTGCAATTTTCACGTCTCTTCATTGTATGACTACTTGTATGTAATGGAAGTGTCATAGTATGCTATCTGAGAATATCAACCTAATTAGTAGCTCCATTCTTGTCATCAGTATATCTATTGTGTCATCAAAGGTTGGAACCTCACACAAGTTCACCCATATGAACTTCTTGATCCATACAATATCCTCTACTGTTCTTATAACACAGAGATACTCGGCTTCTTTTGCAGATTCAAACAACTACCATTAGGTCAAAGCCCTTTCTATCTTACATTTCTTGTTTGTTGTCAAACATAAATTGCAACTATTTTATTAGTTTGGAAGCTTGCATGGGTACAACCTTTTACATCCAACTCTTCCTTATTACCATAACCAAGGAACCAATCCTTTAAGTTCTTCACAAGCACCTAAAGATGTTCTTTATAGTAGTTCACTAACTCTCACTAGTATCTTACATACACCCTCTCATCATACGAGATTGCTAGGAAGGTATATATATGTCTTCTCATCATATTAAATACACATGAGATAACTGGATATCCTCTCATCAAGTCCAATACATACGAGATTACTAGATATCTTCTCATCATGTCCAATACACATGAGATAACATGATAAGTACATAACAGTGCATTCAAGACAGATCCAATTGTGAATGCATATGGCGTCTATCCATGTCTTCCTATTCTAGAATTGGGACACTAGTCTCCTGAGAGACTAACTCCGTCGATCATGGATACATTTTCTCTCATTGAGTTTTGCATGTTGAACCCTTCAGCTTCTTTCCAATGTATGTTCTCTAACATAGGTCAAGAAGCTTTTCATATCTATCTCTATAGACCTCGATCCCTATCACATAGGATGTTTTGCCTAAACCTTGCATATAGAAAGTGTTTTCTTTGTCGAGTATTAACATTTATAGGATACATACGTTATCTGCATCATTATGTGGAATATAAGTATGCTCCCACTAAATATTTTTTAATCATAGATTCCATCTTCATTCTGACTCAAGTCAAACCCTTTGACTATCTTGTCAAATAGAAGATTCCATCTCTGAGATGATTGCTTCAATCTACAGATTGACCTTTGTAGCTTATAGACTTTATTTTCATTGTTGGATTTATAGAACTATTAGGATGTGTCAGGTATACATCCTCTTAATTATTCTAATTAAGGAGTGTGGCTTTAACATCCATATACCAAATCTCACAGTCATACTAAGATACAATAGCAAGTATGATCCCAATGGATTTAACCATGGTAACTGGTGAAAGACTTCATCAGGTTCAACACCTTGAACTAGTTTGAAACTCTTTGCAACCAATCTACCTTTCCATGTTGGTCTTCTTACAGAGAGCCAAACAAACCTAATGGGTTTTACCCCTTTAGGTGGATCCATCAAGGTCATACCTTGTTGGTTTACATGGAGTCCATCATTAATCTTATGGTCTCAAGCCATTTCTCAAATTCTAGTCCCTTAATAGTTTCTAGATAAGTTGTTGACTCATCTCTATGAACAACTCATCGCCTTCATAATCTTTCAAATTCAAGGTGTGTTTTACTAGAACTATGAGAAAACTTGAGATTCCACAATAGTTTGTGATTCTCCTTGTTTCTATTGTACCTCTTTAGGTTGAAAGTTTTCTTGTTTGTCTCAAACATTTTGAGTTCTACTTTTACTCCCATTGATGCCTTAGGAATTAAGTTCCCTTTTAGGAATGCAATCATCCATACTAGCAAACACCTTGTTGTCGGATCGGGATAAGAGTAGTATTTAAAAAAAATAACATGTATGTGATTTTGTGGACAAAGCTTTTAAGAAACAATTTTCTTATATAAGCTTTCAATCCTAATCGCTGCAAAAGACTCATCGTGACTCCTCCCATGCCATATTTCATATGGTGTTTTTTGAACCATTTTAGATGGTACATTGTTTTGGTGTAAAGCATCTATCCCAAAGAATTTGTAAGATCAACTAGATTTTATTAGAAATCTCACCATGGCTTACCAGGGTGTGATACCTTCTTTCTATCACATCAGTATGTTTTAGGTGGATTTCATTGTGATACACTATCACAATCTCTCCAGAAGGTCCTCAAACTCTTGGTTAAAATATTTCAACATTGATAATATCAATGCATCTTAATACTTTACCAAGTGAGTTACATACTTCATTCATAATCTCCTTGAAAACTTCAAGAGATTCATGCTTGTATTCCATTAAATACAAATTTCAATATATATTGATCACATCAGTAAATATAATGAGGTACTTGTAACTACCTTTAGCATTCATTCTAAAAGGTGTATGTACATCAGTATGTACTGGTCTAAAAGGAATAGTCGATCTCCCACTACATCTAGTGAAGATGCTTTTATCATATTGCACAAAAAATAAGACATGCATGTCTGTATTGTTTCAATAACCAAAAGAGTCTAGATAACCATCATGTGGATTCTAGAAATGCATTTCTCATTTATGCACTAAAAATGACAGTGCTATAGGTATTCAGTTTGTTTGAGTTATCAAGTCATTAAATATATGTGTCACACACATTTGTCTTTACAACTATCAAGTATAGTTTGTGAGATATAGGGAATTTCCATAAAAGATCATATCTTTTAAAATGAAAGATAATTTTCTTTTCATAGAAAACATATAATGTTTTCATCAATGGCAAGCACATAATAGCAATTCACTAATTCTATTACATGCCATGAATGACAATTTCCAACTATAGAAGAAGCAACCCTTGCTCCGAATAGTTCTAGCTTACTACTTCTCAGGTCCTGAAGTAGATATATATGTCTGTATATTCTTCCTGAGATCCTTTATAAGCATGATACTTCTTTCCAATGTCTAGACACGTGGTAATGGTGGAACTTTCTTTTCTTTATCCTTTAAGTGAAAAGGATAGATTTCTTTTACACTTACCCTTCTCCATAACTTGAGTGTAGAAGACTTGGACTTAAGCTTAGCCTCAAAACCCTTCTTATCCATGCCTTTGGCGTAGGACTCACTTCCACTGATCACCATCACAGATTTGTCCTTCTTCTTCCTTGCTTTGGCATCAACATGCCAAGCATTTGATAAATTGACTATATGATTCATGCAATGCTTGCATAATCATATTCATGGTGTACTCTTGACCTAAGAGAAATCCCCATCATTCCACATGTCCAATCACATTAAGCACATGGGTCCATATTGGACTTCTCTTTATCAGTTTGCACTCAAATAACACTTTTGGAGACCTTATACCTTCTTTGCTTTACATGATTCTTATGATGTGTTACCAACTCGAGAATGTCCATTTTTTCATGTTGTTCATGCAACTCATAGTTCATACAATAGAGTATTAGGTATTCAAATGTCTATGGCATCATTGGCATGCTTCAAATAAGCATCCATTTAGCCTTAGGCGCATTTGGAGCGAGTTCCTTTGGCATTGGTCTATCAAGGACATAGAGCTTTTGCTCATTCATGAGAACATTTCTCAAAGTCATTAACCAAATGTGGAACTTTATCCTATTTTATCCTTTTCAAGGACTGATTGCAATTCAAACATGTTTGTGTTTTACATTTGATTCTACAAAGAAATATTGCAACTTGTTCAAAACATTTTTGATTTTCTTTGATTTGATAAATTGAAAATATTAATTAGGTCTTTAATTTACTATCACTCCCACTATTTTATTCAAATTGATAGCCCCCAATATCAATTTCGTAATATTGTAGTGTGCAATATTCTAGTGGGTCAAGATAAAAAATAATTCAATCAATACCCAACCAACGATGGTGCTCATGGCCAATTATTAAGGTAGGTAATCACGACAATTGCATCATATGCAACTCTTGGATAGAAGATATGTGCAACTCATTGCCATACTCATTTGCATGCTTCTAGGCCCAAACCCTCTAAGAATCACCAGTCAAGCCTGACCCAAAATCCGACACGATAATAACGCACCCTGCTTTGGTAGAACCTACATTACTACCATCACACTTCCATGAGATAGATGGAGCACCATGCTTTGGCATAACCTACGCTTGGTCAATCAAGATTTTCATGTGTGCCGCTTTTGGAAATCATCTAAGACTTGATATTATAATTGAGGGAGTTTGTGTATATGTATATAAATACATCTACTTTATCCAAATCACCACATATATAGTATGTATCGTATACAATCTATAACCACAAACTAGAACATGTAATAAATAAAACACACAAGTGATGGTTATGACCATACTAATTTAATTCTTTGGAGCCATAAGGAATTACTACCACCTTTGGTCGACATCATATGCAACCTATTGTTGGTGAAGATCTATGCTCGAACCAATCCAGTTTGGTCAGTTCAACTCTTGAACCGGTCGACTCCCCTCATAGTCACTCAATTGGGCTCTTCTGAAGTGGTCGTCTGGTTCTCAGGTCTAAGTAGTGTCTACACACCTCCAGTCAGTAGGTTGGGCCCCCGATTGATCAGTTTGTCCTCCTGTCATCTAGCATCCTTGGTAATCCAGTCGATCAGGTCGTCTCACGAACCAGTCGGTTCGTCTTTGTGTAGATTGTTATCTCACATTGAAACATAAATTAAAACTATCATATTTCTTATTACATTGTATATGGAAAAAACCTCAAGTTACATTTGAGGGGAAATAGGAAGAAGAGCATTAATTTATATTTGGAAAAGAGATAGAGGCTTGGTAGGCAAATCGATTAACAACAGGAATAAATCACCACAACCATTCACACACAGATATGGGGTTTTGGCCATAACCATTCTTTACATCCACAATCAAAACTGATATATATATACTAGTGAACGCACACGTGCACATGCATGTGACATATAAAATCTGTTAGAAATGTGCGGGAAGAGGACTCGTCCGTGAAAGGGTCCCTATGGTAAAAGATATTTGTGTTGGTTGTTTGAAAGGAGAGAATCAAGGAACCATTTTTGTGGGATGGAGAAAAAATTACAGAATTAAAGATAATAAAAGTTAATATGAGAGTGTGGGAATAAATATTTGTAGGAGCAAAATTCCTTGAAAAAAAGAGAGAAGAGAGTGAATCAAGGAGAGCATAGAATCAAACTCGCTCTTTTTATAGTAGTAGTAGTAGTATGTATATATATATATATATATATATATATATATATATATGTATATATATGTATATATATATATATATATATATTCGTCTGGGTTCTTTATGTGGTGATTAGATAGACATGCACATCAACTAGTTTAAATATTTGTATCGCATGCAATAAACAAGCTCAATAAAACTGAAAATCCGGTCATATCGATTATCCAAAAACATAATTAATTGATGTGTCTCTCATACATTGTAGGGAAGTAGGCATCAAATAGGCAGTGGAAACAAAAATTTTACTAACATATTTTCCATTAACCAGCAGATGGCATCAATAACTATGCAATGGGAAGGATGGTTTCACGAAGATATACCTGGTCCAGGAGCAAGTCCAGTGACAACCCTCATCGATGTAGATGTGCACTTTGTCTTAGACGGTGTCTGTGCAGCACCCGGTTGCACTGGGACTCATCTGACTGCTCCACTACAGATAGCAGACTTGGACAATAGCTACAACAACTCCTCTGATCTCACCATGGACTATGAGTTGATGTTGTCCTCCTAGTAATAGCAAAAGGACTCCTGTCTATAATGTAGTCCACATATACCAACTAGAACTCTTATTGCCCTACTAGAACGGATAGGAAGGAGTTGTCCCTCCCATTGGTGTACTCGTCCCCAACTTGCTCTTCCACAACAATGATCCTCAGTTTATTTCTCTCCCACAGCTATCCCTCCCAAGTCAGGTAGGACTTTCTTGGGCCCTCGTGGTTACCACAACTAGAGAGGACAACAATTATTAGAGCAACTAATTCTCAATTGTATGTATTGTGTTCTAGGAAGCCCCCATTACCCCTCTATTTATTGTAGAGGATAGGGTAAGGGTCCCCTATCTGTGTGGAAGTGGAAGGGACCGGAAGATCTCAAATTTTCACAACAATTCTGGAAGTTTCGCAACCTGTGTGCGCTGAAACGGTTGTCTCGCACATGAGATAGTCGATCCTCTAAGAGAAACGGTCATTTTGCGATGTTTCCCAATCGCACATGAATTTCCAATTCAAATCCAAATAATGTTCACCATGATGTCAACATTAATCCTTGATGTACTAAAATTTCTCTACGAACCGGACATCTTGTGTAACGTCCCATGATTTGAGGCCTCAGATAAAATGATCTTATAAGGAATGATTAGACTACCCATATCACAAAGGTGTACCTCCTTTTCCAGCAGCCCATCACTAAAGAACTCCATAGTTAAGTGTGCTCATCTTGGAGTAGTACTAGGATGGGTGACCATTTGGGAAGTTGACCCCAATTTATGTGTGAGTGAGGACGAAGTGTGTAGTTAAGGCTAGTGGTGATCTGTGGGGCCAGTCGTCATTCTAGAAACTCTACTAGAGTATAGGGAAGTAGGACCGCGTGCTACATCTCGCTCTCATGAGATGATCGTCTCCCATTCATGAAATAGTCATCTCAACCACGAGATGACCATCTTGCTTATGTGAAACGGTCATCTTGCTTCACAGCTTAGGAATTCAGTTCTAATCAACCTGACACTCCAAACGATAGCCTCAAAACGTGAACTAAATGTATGGCATTTTGGTTAGCTGATTTGTTGTGTGAATTGAGTACATAAACACTTTAGTAATCAATTCAATCATCATTCAAGATCAAAATCCTCTTCTAGATGAGTTCCTATGTGTGTGACCCTACATGTACCGTATTATGTTGGCAGTGAATGTCCATAACAACTTATGACATCACAAGAAATGAGCGATGCTTAGTCACACATTATTGCTACATAAGTAAATGAAAAGTTGGAGAACAACTTCAACCTACAATCTATGTATGGTGTTATAATGTTTGTATAATTCTTTTGTCACTGATATCCAGATTGAACTAGAGGCGTGGAGCAGTCATCCTCATTATTATTCAATCTTGTTTCTTGAACCAGAGTAGACTGTATGAGATATATATAAGCTCAATACCATATATTGGCTCACATGTGTATGGCCATACTTTTCTCAGTCTCTCTAATCAAGAGGTCTTGGATATCATACTCGTGTAAGAGGGACAAATATCATCTCTATCACTCACAATCAATCCTCATGTGTGAAAGTCACCCAATCTTCTCCTTTATAACAATCCATCTTTTAAGATTATGTTTGATGATGTCAAAATGTACCCAACAACATGTGATGAGTGCAGTGATTTCAGGTCTAAGAACCACAACCACCACTATCACTGTGAGAGCTAACTATGACTTCCATGATGATGGCTTCCATGTGTTAGTCTCACAGTGAGTCTGTCTGATGAACTATTATCTAACATGAATCTGTGTGCTTGGTTTGATATTGCCATATCATGACTAATGAGACTCTGTCATCAATGAACCCACACTATGATCATATGTATTATTGCTATCTAACAACCTTCCACAACAACAACTGACCAGGGACATAATGAGAATGTATATACTCCTAACATCTATATCATCTCATACTTCAGGTCCTCAACTTGAATACATACGTCATTGAGTGATATCATTTTCTAGACATTTATTATGTTATTCATTATCTCATAAATGAATATACAAAATAAATTGGAAGCTTGCCATTATTATTAATCAAATCATTTACATATTACACCATTACAATTATCATATGATTGGCTCTCTGGGCATACGTACCAACAACTAGCACATCGTTTTGGAGTCCACATCTCATTTCTATTGTACAAGGGTTGTAGTCTCAGTGGCTTGTTTCTACTTTATTCTATCTTGTTTTATGTTTCTTCACCTCATCATCGACCAAAAACTCATTCTCCTATCCACTTACTCCTCATATTCTAGTCCTAGAGCTTACTTTATACTACTTAATGAATGTCTACTCATCATATTTGTAGTTAAATTTTATATTTAGTTTTTCATGTTTATATATAATTATAGTTTTTTTGTTTACTTTGTAGGTTGATGTAAGAAAAAGAGAAATCATAAACTATCTATGAGATTCCCAACAAATAAGGAATAGTGTTAAACTCTAACTTTGCAACTCTAAAAATTGAAGAGAGGGCCATTAAAACATATTGAGTTAAAAAAAGACTCTAGATTTTAAATCCTATATATAAGTTTAGTAGTATGTACTTTGTATTAACTACATGTTACTTTCTATAATGAGAATACTATGTATCTTTCCACAACAAAATATTACGTATTTTTGGAGTAAAATGAGTTTATATGATGAGCAATGTAGGTGTTTTAACGACAAAATGTATTGATCCTGTATATGTAATGCACACAAAAGATGCTTGTATGGTATGAAAATGAGGTGTTAATGATATAGAATGAAAGAGATGTTTACAGAAATGGGATGGTATTCAAATAACATGAGGTATTTATACCACAAACTGAGATGTTTTAATGTTATTGTTCCTAATTATCTCATTCTAACACTTTATTTTGGTGTCTACACTTTATTTTACGCAATTTCTCCTTATTTCCAAGTCCAAAATCCTCATTCCTGTTGGCTATATGGACATCATCAAAATCCCTTTGTTTTGAAAATGACAAACATTTCATTCTTGTGGATCTAATGTGCTACTTGAGTATTTCAAGAACAAGAATTCAAGGTGGTGGATAGCTAAGCTTGGAAGATCTATATGCTCAAATTGCCTTTTTTTTTCATGATTATAATCAAATGTAAACTTGTACAAATATATAATGTACAAGTACTTAGATATCATGTAAATCAAGCGTTTAGATCTTCCCTATCCACTCACGACACTTAGATAGGTCATCCCCTATGATAACATGAAAATGGCACTTTGATACATACACTTAGTACAAGTCTAGATACACTAAAACAAGAACTCCCTCGGTCGAACTACTTCTCGACTGAGACACACTCGGTCAAACATTTTCTCGACTGAGAATCACCTGAGTCTATCCTTCGAGCAGGTTCTATAGCCATTAGACTTGGTGGGAAAAAGTGGTTGGGAGTTGAGTTGAACGTTGCAATACACTTACTTTAGACTTCCCTCGGTCGATGAAGTTCTCGACTGAGAGACACTCGGTCGACAAACTTCTCAACTGAGAAAGGTTCTGGACTGCACTTTTCAGCATTAAACAACTAGCCATTGCAATGTAATTAGTGGACACCTAACGGCTAGTTGAGCACTAAGAACATCCTAGAAAGTGTCTATAACGTCCCTAGACCCTTGTAAGCCATTCCTATAAATAGGACATGCCTTAGGACACCTAAAACCACTTGAGCACACATACTTACAATTGAGAATCAACTCTTGTGAGCAATTGAGCAATCCTTCACTTGCAAAACATTTCCATTAGCTGAGATTTCGTGTCCTATAGGCTAGCATCTCCTACCCACTACAATTTCACATTCATACACATTGGATAGGAGATCAAAATGCTTGTTATAGGATTTAAGCCTTGTGCTAAAGTGGTAAAGTGTATCTTCCTACTTCTTTCTTATTCCTTCTTATTGCTTTGTATTCTCCTTTGCTACTCCTAGGTTTGAGGCTGCCGGAAGGAGGTTGTTGGAGCTTCTTTAGGTGGTGAAGGTAGCTCGGTGGACTTAGGATTACTTCAAGAAGGTTGTCTCAACGGGAAGCTACTTCAAGAGGAAGGCTATTTCAAGGGGGAGCTTGAAGTTACTTCAAGAGGAAGGCTGCTTTAGGGTTGGTGAGACTACTTCTAGGTGAAGGCTATCTTAAGGGTTGGGAAGGTACTTGTATCTTATGTAACATCCTCTAAAAAGGTAATAATATACAAGTGCTTTCAAATTCCCAATTGGAAACAATTGGGTAGTGTACTGACTCCCTTAGCTTTTGCTAGGGGTGGAACCACTCTAAACACCTTACCTCCTTCTCCAATATTTTTGTGGTTGTTTTCTTAAATAATTTTTAAAATTATCATAAAACCCTATTCACCCCCCTCTAGTGTTTTTCAATTGGTATCAGAGCAGGCTTCAAGGAACTTTAACAAGTCTTGAAGAAAATGGATGATGGAGTACTAAACAACCTAAACTTGGAAGGAACTCTTATAGCTCGGCCTCCACCATTTGATGGCACCAACTAAAACTATTGGAAGAGGAGGATTCATTTCTACTTCCAAGGGATCAATTGGGATCTTTGGAGAATGGTTTCAAATACCTACACTCTGCTTACCCAATTGAAAGCAAAAGTTGTAAGTATCCTTTATTGTTCAATTTTAGTAGGTGAGTTTAATAGAATATCAAATTGTGAAACTAAATCTGAAATATGGCATAGACTCTCTATTACTTATGAAGGAACTGTTCAAGTAAAGAACTCCAAAATTAGTATGCTTAAACAAAAGTTTGAACAATTTTGTATGGAATCAAATGAGTCTATTAATGAAATGTATGCAAAGTTTTCTTATATTGTTAATGGTTTGAATGCATTAGGTAAATCCATTAGTGAAGAGGATTAAGTGTCTAAAATTCTTAGGTCTCTTCCTCCCAAGTACAGCCTAAGGTGACTGCAATTGAAGAAGCCAATGACCTCACCCGACTAAGGATGGAGCAACTCATTAGCAACTTAGAAGTACATGAAGCAACCTTGGAGGAGGAAGAAAGACGGGAGCGTGAACTTCAACAAGGAAGAAAGAAGGACATGGCTCTAAAGGCTACAAAGTTCATCACTCAAGAAAGTGATGAGACAAGTGATGGAGATGAGGGAGAAGAAGCTCTAATTGTAAATGGTAAGAAATATAGAAGATTTAAATCTAACAAAGTTATTGTTTCCTCTTCTTCTTCCTCTCTTAGGTGTTTTGAATGTGGAAATAAGGGACATCTTAAGAATGAATGTCCTAAAGCAAAGAAGGGTAAGAAAAGCTCATCCAAGAAGAAGGGAGAAAAAGCATACAAAGTTGCATGGGATGAGTCAAGTGATAGTGAGAGTGGAGAAGAGAATGTGGAGTGTCTCATGGCCAAAGAAGATGACAGTGAAGATTCATAAGAGGTAAGTCTTTTTTATTTGCCAAAAGAAGATCTAATTACTAGTCTTCAAGATACACATGACAAATATATTGATTGCAAAAAAAAACTAAAGAAAATTACTAAAACTAATGAGGATTTGTATGCTGAATTAAATGATCTTGCTCTTAAAAAGGAAAGTATCATTTCTGAAAACTCTACCTTAAAATCATCTTTCAATGATTGCAATATGAAGTTGCTTACTCTAGAAACAAACTATGATTTTCTTTCTCAAGAAAAGGTTGAATTGCTTGCAAAACTAAATAATTTTCAGACTCAACCTATCGTATGTACTCATCTAGATTATGATGCTATTGTTAAAGAAAGAGATGCTTTATCATCTGATCTAGACCAAGAAAAGTTAGATATCAAAAGGAAAATGAATGAGATTGCTAAATTACAAAAAGAAATTAGTAGCTTGAGAAATAATGATGTTCTTGATAAGGTCCTACAAAATTCTTCTAGTCATATTGGAAGGAGAGGTTTAGGATATATTCCAAAAGAAAAATCTTATCAACCTAAACCTAGGAGAACACAAGCACCCAAAACCAAGATCATGTATGTACCCAAGAACAACTCAACTCAAAATCTTAGAAAGAGAAATGAAATTGATTCCATTTGTTGTCACTATTGCTTGCGCCTTGGATACTATTCTTTTTCATGCCCATACAAGAAAAATGATGCTGATTTAGTTTGGATTCCAAGACCCCAAACTTAGAAAATTTGAATACGATTAAGTTGAGATTTGAAATAAGCCTCATTTGAATATTTTAATGTCTTATCTCAACTAAATAGAATGGTACCTTAGCATGTTACAACGATTTAAGCTCAAACTGATATAAACAAATTGCTGAAAACAAACAGAAACAACCTCGGTCGACAAATAGTTCGACTGAGACTCTCCTCGATTGAGAAAGTATTCAACCGAGGGAATACCTGTATCAAATCTGAAATTTCGTATAAAAAAGTAAGAACCACGGTTGAGAAAATCTTCGATCGAGACAACATCGGTCGAGAAAACTTTCGACCAAGAAATCTCATGTTTCAACCAGTAAAATAGAAACACTCTTGGTCAACAAAATGTTCGACCGATACACTCTTCGATCGAAGTATTTGTTGATCGAATGTAGTTTTGTTCAGCTTAAAACATTCAATTGTTCAATTATGAAATCATATTCAGTTTTGTTATTAAATGATTCTAACCAAATAGGACCATCACATGGGTACCAAAATCTATCTCTTTTGTAGGATTGGGTGGTTGATAGTGGATGTTCTAAGCATATGACCGGCAACAAAAAGGCCTTTCACACATTTGAAGAAAATAAAAGTGGAACAGTCACTTTTGAAGACAATGGAAAAGGAAAGTTTGTTAGAATAGGTAACATTGGTACAAATCTTCAAATAAAAATGTTTTACTTGTAGATGGCCTACATCTTAATTTAATTAGTGTTAGTCAACTATGCGATAGTGGCTATGATGTCTTATTCAATAAAACTTGTTGTAAACTATTGATTGAAAACACTAATGAAATTGTTTATGAAGGAAAAAGAATAGGAAATGTATATATACTTAGGCCTAATTCTATGCAAGCTATTATAGGAAAATTCCTTCTTGCAAAAGACAAATATCTATAGCTATGGCATAGAAAATTAGGTCATGCAAGTTCCCATGTTATCAAAAAGTTGATTAAATATGATCTTGTACATGGTTTACCTAAAATATCTTTTGGTAAAACTAAAAATTGTGAACCTTGTACTCTAGAAAGCAAAACAAAACTTCTTTCAAATAAAAAACAATGCTTAGAACTACTAGATCATTAGAACTTATTCACATGGATTTGTTTGGTCCTATGAGAACTCAATCTATTGGTGGAAAAAGATATTGATTTGTCATTGTAGATGATTATAGTAGATATACTTGGGTTCATTTCCTTGCAAACAAAGATGATACAATTCAAACATTCATAAAATTTTGTTCTGAAATTGAGAATTTATTACAAAATAAAATATGTACAATTAGGAGTGATCATGGTGGGGAATTTGAAAATCACACCTTTGAAGAGTTTTTCACATCTCAAGGATACACTCATAATTTTTCAGCTCCACGCACTCCACAAAAAAAAGGCATAGTGAAAAGGAAAAATAGATCTTTGCAAGAAATGGCTAGAACAATGTTGCTTGAACATAATACACCCAAAAAATTTTGGGCTGAAACAGTAAATACAACATGCTATGTGTTAAATAGAGTAACAGTGCATTCTCATCTAAAGAAAACACCATATGAACTCATCTTCAACAAAAAACCAAGAGTTGATTATTTTCATACCTTTGGTACAACTTGCTATATCTTAAATACCAAAGATGGTAAAGACAAATTTGATCCTATATCACATAAAGCCTTTTTCTTGGGATATTCATCTTTTAGAAAAGCATTTATAATATACAACACCATCTCTATAAAAGTTGAAGAATCCATCCACATTACTTTTCATGAAGAACTAAAACAAAATGCCGAAAATAATGACATAGTTGATATTACTCATCAAATTGAAGATCTTACCATATCAACTAATGATGATCAAAATGCTGAAAAAGATCAACAAATTGAGACACAACAACCCATTCCTAGACTAATTAAAGATCATCCTCAAGAACTAATCATTGGGAATCCTAATGATAAAGTAAAAACTCGTTCCTCTTTTAGAGATGTTGCAAATACGACATTTGTATCTATAATTGAGCCCAATAAGGTAATTGAAGCTCTAAAAGATTATTATTAGATAATGGCCATGCAAGAAGAATTAAATCAATTTACTAAGAATGATGTATGGGACTTAATTCCTAAACCTCAAGATAAAACCATTATTCGAACTAAGTGGGTTTTTCATAATAAATTGAATGAGGTCGGGGAAGTAGTAAGAAATAAAGCTAGGTTGGTAGCACAAGGGTACAATCAACAAGAAGGAATAGACTTTGATAAAACTTATGCACCCATGGCAAGACTTGAAGCTATTAGAATGCTACTAGCTATAGCTACCCACAAAGACATCAAACTATTCCAAATGGATGTAAAAAGTGCATTTCTAAATAGAATAATACAAGAGGAAGTATATGTTGCCCAACCACCTAGTTTTGAAATTCCTGGTAAAGATGATCATGTATATAAACTTAAGAAAGTTCTTTATGGGTTAAAACAAGCACCTAGAAATTGGTATGAAAGGCTAAAAAATTATCTCTTTGATAATAGTTTTTCAATTGGAAATTCAGATTCGACATTATTTTTCAAAACATATGAATCTGACTTTCTAGTTGTTCAAATTTATGTTGATGATATTATCTTTGGTGCATCAAATGAATTCTTATGTAAAAAATTTAGTGATATTATGCAAAAGGAATTTGAAATGAGTCCCATGGGAGAATTGACTTTCTTTCTTCGTTTTCAAATAAAGCAAACGCCTGCTGGGATTTTTATAAGCCAAGAGAACTATACAAATGAACTTTTAAAATGTTTTGGAATGGAACATTTCAAACATGCTACCACACCAATGGCCACTTCTACTAAAATTGGCAAGGATGAAAATGGGAAACCCATTGATGATTCTTTGTATAGGGCCATGATTGGTAGTTTGCTCTACTTAACTGCTTCTAGACCAGATATCATGTTTTCTGTTGGACTTTGTGCTAGATTTCAATCAAAACCCATGCAAACTCATTTTTAAAATGTCAAAAGGATTCTAAGATACTTAGCCGGCACTACAAACTATGGTTTATGGTATCCTAAAGGACAATCTTTGGATTTGAAAGCTTATACTGATGTCGATTACGCTGGTTGTCGACTTGACCAAAAGAGCACAAGCAGAAGTTGTTTCTTATTAGGACAAGCCTTAGTATCATGGTTTAGAAATAAACAAAACATGGTTGCCCTTTATACCACTGAAGCTGAATATATGGTAGCCAAGTCTTGTTGTGCTTAAGTGCTTTATATGCAACAAGTTTTAAATTATTATGGTTTTATATTTTCATATATGCCCATATTGTGATATTACAAGTGCTATAAACTTGGCACATAATCCTATTCTACACATTCGTGCCAAACATATTGAAATCCACCATCATTTTCTAAGGGATCATATTTCTAAAAAACATATATCCCTTCATCATGTTGATACGGAAGATCAATTGGCTGATATTTTTACAAAATCACTTCCATCAGATCAATTTAATAATATAAGAAAGAAATTACTTATCACTCCTTTAGAAGATGTTTTCTTTGACATTTGTGCTTCTCCTTCTTAAAATCAGTTTGTTTCTCCGATCCTTACATGTTGACTGTAAATGTACGTCTTTTAGCTCTTTTAATTATAATATTGTAGGAGAGCATTAATTAAGGGGCACTACTACAGAAATAGCATTCAGTGTCGCTTTTCTGGGCGTCGGTTATTAAGGAAAACCGACGCCTATAATATAAGGCGTCGGTTATTTAGACAAACCGACGTCTATATTCGAAGACCAGCCAGACACGGGTACCGCTTTGTATTCAGCGTCGGTTGTTTATAACAAACCGACGCCGAAAGTCGCCCGCGAAATCCAATTTTCGAGCGAAAAAAATAGTGTCACTTTCGGCGTCGGTTATGTAGATAAAAAACCGACGCCTATGTGCGATGGAAATTTGCATGAAAAGTGTCCTTTTCAGCGTCGATGATCCTTTTATAACCGACGCTGAAAGTGGTTCCCGCCAAATAATTTCATGAAAATATCGTACAATTGGACGTCGGTTGTTTCAAACAACCGACGCTAAAGATGTTTAGGCGTCGGTTGTTGTAAACAACCGACGCTATTTGGGAACTTTATAACCCTCGATCGCCTGACTCTTCCCCTTTCTTCTGTTTCATTGTGAGCGATTTCTTCTCTGCTGTCGCCCGACTCTCTGCTCCTTCTTCTCCATGACAGCGCCGCCGTGCCACCACTGCTACTACGGCGCCCCCTTCTCTGGCGCCCCCTTGTCCTTCTCCTCCGCCGCCGCACCCCCTTCTCCTTCTCCTCCGCTTGGCCGCTGCCTGCCTGCCGCCGCTTGGCCGCTGCCTGCCTGCCGCCGCTGACGCTCCCTGCTCGTCGGAGTTGCTGCCGCTGGTTCTGGAGCTCGTCGGCCGCCGCCCACGTACTCAACCAGCTCGACCTCGCCCTACTCTGCTTGCCCAGGTACCTGCCGACCTACCCAGGCGCGAAATTGGTTCTTTATGTGTCGACCTAATCTGCTTGCCTAATCTGCTTGCGCAAAATTGGCTCCCTACTCTGCTTGCTTAATGTGCCTAATCTGCTTTAAGTGGTCCTAATATCATGGCTAAACATAATATGAACTAGATCTTTTTATGTCATTAAATCAATGAACTTAGGAATTGGGGGTTCAAGAATAACCCTAATGATAACAGGATAATAAGGAAATCTAAACTCTAGATTAGGACTTGAGTAGCGTTTAATGTTATTATATGATTTGTGGCACTTTAGGATGTATATACATGCAACAAAAGTTAATTGCTTGGTTTTCTTATTTGCTTGGATAATATACTCAGTGAATTAATGTATGATTTGCATGGATCACCATCAAGGTACGTGGTTGTACTTATGATTACATGTATTTACTTCCTATGTTTGTCAAGGTTTCTTGAAGATTGAATAAGTGATAGATGCTGGATGTTTATTTATTTCATGCAAATTATAAAGTCCTTATGATTATCACATTAAGTAAATCATGATATTCTGAACCCTAGGTTACACAGATTGAAAGGTAACACACTTTTTCCTAAGTTGCTAATTTTTATTCTAATATGAACTCTAGTCTCATCTATCCATGTTGCCTATAGTTTATAACATTGCATTGTGAATTATTGCATGTTTGAAACTATTAAATTCTTGATTTATTATTTAATAATGCTCTATAGATTAGGTACTTATCATGTCTATTAAAATCCTACCAGTATAATTATGTGATCCCAACATATTAGGATTAACCATGTTGTTAGCCTAGAAACCCGTCCAAGATTGACTCATTAGGAGTAAATCTTGGATAGTCCCCGGTTTGGGACTGTTCTTGAACACCTAATCTCACTTAGGATGTAAGTGTATAATGTGTATTGGGTTTTCGAGAAAATTTTGGTAGCATTTCCCCGTTTGTTCTCTAAGTACATATGTACTTAGAGAACAGCGGGGAAATGCTGCCGAAATTTTCTTGAAAACCCAATACACATTATACACTTACTAGTGAGATTAGGTGTTCAAGGATGGGATAGGTGGTACACATTTATTATATATAAGAATGACATCACATGTGTTTTTTGGCCTAGAATGTGAACAATCATTGTTCTTTATATTACTTGTACATTGGTATAAATTAGAATGAACAATCACTAAATTATATACTGTTTGTATGGAGTCCGGCTTCATTGTAGATATCTATTATTGTGTTTGTTGGCCTAGAAACCCGTCCAAGATTTACTCATTAGGAGTAAATCTTGGATAGTCCCCAGTTTGGGACTATTCTTGAACACCTAATCTCACTTAGGATGTAAGTGTATAATGTGTATTTGGTTTTCGAGAAAATTTTGGTAGCATTTCCCCGTTTGTTCTCTAAGTACATATGTACTTAGAGAACAGCGGGGAAATGTTGCCGAAATTTTATTTAAAACCCAATACACATTATACACTTACTAGTGAGATTAGATGTTCAAGGATGGGATAGGTGGTACACATTTATTATATATAAGAATGACATCACATGTGTTTGTTGGCCTAGAATGTGAATAATCATTGTTCTTTATATTACTTGTACATTGGTATAAATTAGAATGAGCAATCACTAAATTATATACTGTTTGTATGGAGTCCGGCTTCATTGTAGATATCTATTATTGTGTTTGTTGGCCTAGAAACCCGTCCAAGATTTACTCATTAGGAGTAAATCTTGGATAGTCCCCGGTTTGGGACTGTTCTTGAACACCTAATCTCACTTAGGATGTAAGTGTATAATGTGTATTTGGTTTTCGAGAAAATTTCGGTAGCATTTCCCCGTTTGTTCTCTAAGTACATATGTACTTAGAGAATAGCAGGGAAATGCTGCCGAAATTTTCTTGAAAACCAAATACACATTATACACTTACTAGTGAGATTAGGTGTTCAAGGATGGGATAGGTGGTACACATTTATTATATATAAGAATGACATCAAATGTGTTTGTTTGCATTTCCCCGTTTGTTCTCTAAGTACATATGTACTTAGACAACAGCGGGGAAATGCTGCCTAATCTTTTCCTAATATATACTTGTTTCCTAATATATACTTGTTTTCTCTTATCATAGAATGGATAGATCATGGATGTCCATTCGTAATCGTTGCACCCCAGAGTTTATATCTGGTCTTGATCAGTTTATTAGATTTTCCGAGGAACATAGGAAAAAACCTACAGATAGGTTCTACTATCCATGTAGGCATTGTGGTAACAACTTGAAAGTCAACACTGGTGAGGAAATCAAAAGTCATGTCATGTGCAACGGGATTGTACAAGGCTATACAGAATGGCACTGGCATGGAGAGATTTCAAAATCGAAACCAGTAGATGTCGATAGCAGTGCTTGGGTGGAAGAAGAAATTGCCTTCGATGACGTAAATGTGAACGAACCAGTTCCAGCAGACATCGTTGATGCGATGCTGGATAGTTGTAGGGTAGAGAACACCGATCCACCTCCTATCTTTACAAACATTGTGCATGATGCTGAGATACCGTTATACACAGGTTGTGCTAAGTTTACGAAGCTTAGCGCTGTGTTGAGATTGTATAAGTTGAAAGCTAACAATGGATGGAGTGACAAAAGCTTCACTTCATTGTTGACTTTGTTGAAAGAAATGCTTCCTGAAGGAAACGAGCTTCCAATCTCAACATACCAGGTAAAGAAAATGTTGTGCCCAATGGGAATGGAGGCCAAGAAGATACACGCATGCCCGAATGATTGTGTATTATTTCAAAAGGACTATGTAGATTTGAAAGATTGTCCAAAATGTGGTGCGTCACGGTATAAATTGACGACTTCGGGGGAGTCCAAAACTGGTTCTCCTGCCAAGGTGTTGTGGTATCTACCTATAATATCACGGTTTCAACGCTTGTTTGCAAATCCGAAAGATGCGAAGAATTTGAGGTGGCATGCAGATGTTAAGAAAAATAATGATGGGATCCTACGACATGCGTCTGATTCCCCACAGTGGAAGAAGATTGATCTATTGTACCCTAAATTTGGTGAAGAAGATAGGAATCTAAGACTTGGGCTTTGTACAGATGGGATGAATCCGTACGGGACATTGAGCAGCCAACATAGCACTTGGCCAGTCATGCTTGTTATATACAATCTTCCTCCCTGGATGTGTATGAAACATAAGTACGTTATGTTGTCATTGTTGATATCGGGCCCTAAACAACCCGGAAATGATATTACAGAAACTATCAAATGCCTCTCCTTTAAACCAAAACCGAATGTTATGTCTTATGAAGGGTTTGACATTAATGGATTCACATATTACACAAAGCGCCAAGATGATAAGAGTGTCGTCCAAAATAGTGGGGTCACTCTTCAAGCGTCGACTATGTACTTTGCAAGTGCAAAGGATAAGAGTCCACGTGAAGCTAAAATGTCATATTACGGTGTCATTGAGGACATTTGGGAGTTTGACTACATAGATTTCAAAATTCCGCTCTTTAAATGTAATTGGGTTGATAACACCAAAGGAGTTATAGTGGATGAATTGGGTTTCACTTTGGTGAACTTTGAAAAGATTGGCGAGAAGGGTGAACCATTCATATTGGCATCACAGGCGAAACAAATATTCTATATCGATGATCCTGCGAATGATAAATGGTCGGTTGTTCTTCATGGTAAAAGACAGTTCATTGAAGATCCTATAGATGAAGAAGAGTACTATGATAAGTATGATGACTCCAGTCCATTCTCAGTTGGGTTGCCCACTCCACAAAATATTGAAGCTAATGATGACTTATATGTGCGCGGAGATCACAATGAAGGATTGTTAATTGATAAAAGATCACAATTTTAGAGACATGTATGTTAATACAAATGCTAAATGTTTGCCTTTTTCTAGTTAATACAAATGCTAAATGTTTGCCTTTTTCTAGTTAATACAAATGCTAAATGTTTGCCTTTTTCTAGTTAATACAAATGCTAAATGTTTGCCTTTTAAATGACATTTTCAAATGGCTGACCATGATGAGTATGATGTCCATGATGAGCATGAAGTCCATGATGAGCATGCTGTCCATGACGAGCATGGCGAGGATACTAATGTAAGTACTAATGTATTTCTATAAAATTCATTATCTTCTAGTTATGTCATATATCCTATATTTCTATATTGGGCTAATTTAGTGTGTTTATTTTTATCAAATTTTAGGTTGATGCACCTGTACCCACTGAAGCACTAGAGCAACTTGATGCGCAGAACCAAACACTTAACAAGAAAAGGGGCATCACTCTGTTGAAGAAGTTATTAGCGCTAAGTGGTAGTGGATCCAAATTGGTGGTGGAGTTTGATAATGGAGGAAATCCAATTGGAGTGAACCACAATAATTTTGTAAACTATCTTGGGTGTACCACTCGGAGCCATTGTGGTGTTAATTATGATAATTGGCATAAAGTTCCTCAAGGGAAAAAAGACTTGATATGGAAGGATTTATGCGTGAGTTATTATTATTTGCAATTCTATTTTGTAGATTACAAATTCTATTATTTGCAATTCTATTTTGGATACTAGTTAATAACATTTCTATTTTACAGAATCTGTTTGCATTGGATGAGAAGTTGCATCGTAAAAATGTGATGCAACGCGCTGGAAAGATGCTTAGGAATTATAGGACAAATCTGAACAGAGAATACATAAAAGAGGGTGATAAGAAGAAGAAGTCAGCCCTTGAACAATGGAACTTCTTGGACAAAGAAGATTGGGACAATTTTGTTGCTTCAAGAAAATCTGAAGAATTCAAGGTATTAGGCGTCACTCCCAATTTAATTAATATACATTGTATTCACCTATTCAAGATTAACATTTAGTGCTACTAACCAAATCATTAATGTGCATACTAACTAGGCCCTCAGTGACGCACAAAAAGCAAGGCATGCACTGAATGTGCATGACCACACTATGGGTCCAAAAGGCTATGCAAGCGTTCGCCAAAGACTACAGGCGGAGTCTGCGGCTACTCAGGAGTCTGCTCCTACTCAGGAGTCTGCCACACCCATGCCTCGCCATGATATCTGGATAGCTGGCAGGCAAAACAAGAAGGGTGAAATAAAGAAGCCTGTAACTGCTGAGGCGGCTGCAAAAATGGTAAAATACAACTCTTAGAGAAATCGTTTGAATATTGATTATTTGTGGTGTTAACTTACCAATTTCTGTTTATGGTGATTAGCGGGAGCTGCACAAGCAGAGGAAACAAGGCACGTTCATCCCTCAGGGCACAAGGGATGAATTGACAGTTGCTCTGGGTAACCCAGAGCATCCTGGACGTGTTAGAGGTGTCGGCGCTGGTGTTGGCATCAAAGCATTCTTTGGGCCATCCCAGCGTAAACCTAGAGCGGGACTTTCTCAAGAAGAGGTAACCTATTCTTTTTTTAGAATGTTACTACAAAAGGAAATTCATTAATAAGAAGCTAATGTTTCTTTTATCCATGTATAGGAGAATAAGAGAGTTGAGGATTTAGTTGCTAAGAAGGTCAACGATGTAGTTGCTGAGAAGGTCAAGGAAGAATTTCTGTGGTGGCAGGCATCTCAGGCTTCCAATACGCCTATGGCGACCCACTCTTCTCCTGATGCACAGACTGCGAGTAATCCTGGAGACCCATTGCCTAGCACGTCTACTGTAAGTATTGTTTATGACATTGTAGTTAGTCTTTTCAAGTTGTTATGTTTTCAAGATGATATGTATATATGTATAATATTCTTTACGTAAATTTGTAGGCATTGAAGCCATGCCGCTTAAGAATGCAAGACTACGTTGTTGCAGAGGCACAGGCTTACCTATCCCTTCCTGGGGCAATGTTTCACGGGACTCCAATGCCACAGGGCTACGTTCGTGTGAGCCCGATATGTGTGTTACCCGATTGGAGAGAAGCTACATTGCCATATCCCCACCCGGATATTGATAGACTTGCTGATGCAGAAGGTGGGGTGATATTGTGGCCCAAAGCAGATGTCGTCTACACGACTGAAATTGTAAGATAAATTGACATTGATTTAGACTGTTAATGTGTATATATGATGTCAACTGATCTGAAATTATATGTACAGGTTAAAAAGAAGACACCAGGAGCACCTAGGCCTCCACTTCCACTTCCCGCATTACCAGATTGGGTTCCAACTGACCTAACATACCCGTTAGGTCCTGCTTGTAGGGGAATGGCATGTTGGCTACGGGCACATAATGTACATTGCCCTATAATTATTTCTTTAGATGCAGATTATGCAGGTCAATCATACGATAGCTCTTTATTTATACAAGATATTATTGAGCTGTTTATGTATGATTGGCTGAATACATCAATGATAGAGACATGGATAAGGTGAGATCTTGTTTATACATCCATATACCTTGTGTAAGATCCGGTGATCTGGTTTCTTATATATTAATGCATACGCCTATATGTTTTGCAGCTACTTAGTCGAAGATCATTGCAAACAATTTGCATTTCATCATTTGGGATTTTTTATTCCATCATTGATTAGTTTGGTAGCTAAAGACCCTGATAATGTTCAACAATACTGTATAGATGCTTTTACAATTTTTGGTCAGCAAAAGAAGACGATAATAATAGCTCCATTCAATGTCAAGTAAGTTTACTTTATTTATAATTTGGACTTAAGAAAATTCCATTTTTATTTTGCATTTTGAGTTATTAATTGTTAACTTCTTACCTCTAGCGGTAGACATTGGGAGTTACTAGTTATTGTCCCCGGGACATTCACTGTTTATTATCTAGATCCTGCGGGGAGTACATTGAACCCTAAAATTGGACACGTAATGAGAATGCCATTATTCTGGTGAGAAATATTTCATTTTTATATCCGTTAACATCTTTTATTACATTACTATTTACTTATGCAATTTACTATGTTATATTAACATGTAGGGGTTTAGATGCATTCAAAAAGGCTGGAGGAAAGGTCCCGAGGAAAAAGAACCAGCCAATAAATTGGGAGAACGTACAAGTAAGTTCCCGACTCCCCGACTCCAATGTATATATCATTGATGTGAATTGTGCTTAGTTGTATTATTTTGTATGTTTCAATTTATAGTGTGCTACACAAGACAATGGCTGGGCATGCACATACTATGTGATGCGATTTATGCAGATGATTATCAAACATGCCGCATTGGACATCGATAGCATACATGAGGTATTATATATAGTCTCATTAGTTAGTATGAAATATATCAATCTTATTTTTATATTATTACTTATATATATACATCATTCTCTTTGCAGGTGTTTAAAACTGACCACACTATAGGTAAACGCTTAAAAAATATACATGCTCCATATACGATGGAAGCATTAAATGAAGTAAGAGAAGAATGGGAAAAAGCCATACAAGCAGTGGCAACTGTAAGATATAATTGGGATGTTGATAGCGATAATGAATGATACTTTGTAAATGAATATTTCTGAATGTTAATACATGTATTTGAATGTTTCTATATGTGTGAATGTGAGAATTGAATTGATGTCTGAATGTATGTACTTGTGTGAAATTTTCCTTGTGACTTTTGCAGGTTTGCGGCCTGTTTGTAGGCTGATATCAATGGATGTCGTAAACCTGCAGTTCAGAAAACTGAACTGCAGGTTCTCATCCTGCTTACCAGCCACAGCAGGCCTGCAAACTGATATGAAAAAAATATATATAAATAGGCGTCGGTTATTTATAGAAAACCATCAGCAAAGACCTACAGCGTCGGTTATGTATAGATAACCGACGCCTGATGTGGCCAAAGCAGTCCTGGAAATGGCGTCGGATATTCGTATCGAACTGACGCCTATTTAAACAACCAGGCGTCGGTCTTTTGGTATATAACTGACGCCAAAAGGGTTCGCGCCACAGAAAACGACATCATCTAGGACACTTTATGCGTCGGTTATCTACTAAAAGACCGACGCTACATGGAATATAGGCGTCGGTCTTTTAGTAAATCACCGACGCAGAAAGTGCCCTAGATGACGCCGTTTTCTGTGGCGCGAACCCTTTTGGCGTCGGTGATCTACTAAAAGACCGACGCCTATATGTATTATAGGCGTCGGTTAAAAAACTGACGCCGAAGTATTCGACCTTTAGCGGCGCCCACATAGGCGTCGGTCGGAAACCGACGCCAAATGGGGTTAAAAGACTGACGCCAAAGGTCGTTTCTGTAGTAGTGGGGGAGTCTTAAAACATGTTTTAATGGTTATCTTTTTGAAATGACAAAGGGGGAGAAATAATATAAATCTTAAATACTCAATCAATGAGTTTCATACATACTCTCTTGGCTTCACATCAAATGTTGCTATATTCCCTAAAGAGTTGGATTTTATGTTCCACACTTCTTTGGGAATAATAAGCACATATTCCATAAATAAGAGAAGGTATACACAAGGTAAACTTCAGTTATGAAACTCAACATGATTTAAGCTTATTTGATTTATATTTAGAAATGTTTATCATATTCAAAAAGGGGGAGATTGTTGTCTATATGGACATCATCAAAATCCCTTTATTTTGAAAATGACAAATATTTCATTCTTGTGGATCTAACATGCTACTTGAGTATTTTAGGAACAAGAATTCAAGGTCATGGATAGCTAACCTTGGAGATCTACATGCTCAAATTGTCTTATTTTTTTCATGATTGTAATCAAATGTAAACTTATACAAATATATAATGTATAAGTACTTAGATAGCATGTAAATCAAATGTTTAGATCTTCCCTATCCACTCACGATACTTAGATAGGTCATCCACTATGATAGCATCACAATGGCACTTTGATACATACACTTAGTACATGTCTATATACACTAAAATAGGGACTCCCTCGGTCGAACTACTTCTCGACTGAGACACACTCGGTCGAACATTTTCTCGACCGAGAATCACCTGAGTCTATCCTTCGAGCAGGTTCTATATCTGTTAGACTTGGTGGGAAAAAGTGGTTGGGAGTTGAGTTGAATGTTGCAATACACTTACTACATACTTTCCCTCGGTCGACAACGTTCTCGACCAAGAGACACTCGGTCAACAAACTTCTCGACCGAGAAAGGTTCTGGACTGCACTTTTCAGCATTAAACAACTAGTCATTGCAATATAATTAGTGGACACCTAATGGCTAGTTGAGCACTAAGAACATCCTAGAAAGGGTCTAGAACGTCCCTATATCCTTGTAAGCCATTCCTATAAATAGGGCATGCCTTAGGACACCTAAAACCACTTGAGCACACATACTTGCAATTAAGAATCAACTCTTGTGAGCAATTGAGCAATCCTTCACTTGCAAAACATTACCATTAGCTGAGATTTCGTGTCCTATAGGCTAGCATCTCCTATCCACTACACTTTCACATTCATACACATTAGATAGGAGATCAAAATGCTTGATATAGGATTCAAGCCTTGTGCTAAAGTGGTAAAGTGTATCTTCCTACTTCTTTCTTGTTCCTTCTTATTGCTTTGTATTCTCCTTTGCTACTCCTAGGTTGGAGGCTGCTAAAAGGAGGTTGTTGGAGATTCTTCAGGTGGTAAAGGTAGCTCAGTGGACTTAGGATTACTTCAAGAAGGTTGTCTTAATGGGAAGCTACTTCAAGAGGAAGGCTACTTTAAGGGGGATCTTGAAGTTACTTCAAGAGGAAGGTTGCTTCAGGTTTGGTGAGACTACTTCTAGGTGAAGTCTATCCTAAGGGTTGGGAAGGTACTTGTATCTTATGTAACATCCTCCAAAAATGTAATAATATACAAGTGCTTTCAAAATCCCAATTGGAAACAATTGGGTAGTGGACTAACTCCCTTAGTTTTTTCTAAGGGTGGATCCACTCTAAACACCTTGCCTCCTTCTCCAATCTTTTTGTTGTTGTTTGCTTAAATAATTTTAAAAATTATCATAAAACCCTATTCACCCCCTAGCACATCATTTTAGAGTCCAAATTTTGTTTCTCTAGTACTAGGGTTGTAGTCTCAGTGCTTTGTTTGTACGGTATGGTCTCTCATTTTTATGCTGCTTTGCCTCATTTTCTCAACCAACAACTTATTCTCTCGTTAACACATACCTTATATTCCACTCAGAGAGCCTAATTTCTACTAACTAATGAATGTGTACTCGTAATATTTAATAGTACATTTTATATTTGGTTTTGCGTGTTTATATCACATTTCACTTATTTTGTCTTTTTAGTAGTTAATGCAATTTATTTGGTATATATAATATTTGTATTTACTTTGTAGGTTGGTGTAAGAATAAGAGTAGAAGTCAGAAAATATCTATGAGATTCACGATAGATAAGGAACAATGTTGAATCCTCACTCTCCATCTCTAACAATTGGAGAAAGGGACATGTTAGAGAGGGCCACTAAAGCACACCTAGTTAGTAAAACATCTCAAAATTTCACATATGATAAATAGATTTAATAGTGCATACTTTGTATTAACTGCATGTTATTTTCTATAATGAGAATACTATGCATTTTTTTCACAAAAAATAGTAGGTTTTATTGGAGTAAAATGAGGTTTTATAATGGGCAATGCAAGTGTTCAAATGGAAAAATGTATTTTTCTTGTATATGTAATGCTCACAAAAGATGATTGTATGGTATGAAAATGAGGTGTTAATGAAATAGAATGAGAATGATGTGTTTATACAATGGGACTTTATTCAAATAATATGAGGTATTTCTATGACTAATCGAGACATTTAATATTACCGTGCCTCATTGCTATGCTATTGTGAACCTCATATTGGTGTCTACACTTCATTTTCCACAATTGCTCATTATTTTCAAGTCTAAACGCCTCCTTCACCTCATTTCTACTCTATTGTGTCTTGTTTTCTAGTCCAAATGTTTATTCTACCATGCCTCATCCTCTCATCCAGGAACATCATCTTGAAGTTCACACCTCATTTCTCTAGTACTAGGGTTGTAGTCCCAATGCCTTGTTTCTACTTTATGGTGCCTCTTTTATGTTGCTTTGTCATGTAATGTCAACCAACAAATCATTTTCCCGTCAACTCACGCCTCACTTCCTAGTCTTAGATCCTACTTTCTACTACCCAATGAATGTCTACTCATCATATGTTTAATTACTTTATATTTAGTTTTTCATGTTTATATTACATTTCACTTGATATCTCACTTATTTTAGCTTTTTAGTGGTTAATGAAATTTAATTGGATTTATACTTTTTGTGTTTAATTTGTAGGTACATTCAAGAAGAAGAGGAGAAGTCATAAACTATATATGAGGTCCCAATAAATAACAAAAAATGTTAAGTTCTCACACCCCAACTCTGATAATGGAGAGAGGGGCATTAAAGAGTGCCCAGTTAGTAAATGAATCCAGTTTTGACATCTAAAATTGCAATCAGGGATTCAATAGGCATTGCATACGTAATTTAGTTTTGCAAATAATGAGTATATTTATTGATGACTTACAACTTCCCTAGTGGTCCTTAAGTCGCTAGTTTTGCCAACATTGCAAATTTATATCAAAATGATCACATCATTGGATGATTTTAGATTGACTTGAAACCCTAGTGCATGGTAAAAAATCACCAAAGGGACATTCATAGAAAGTATTATGTTCCATCTAGACCCCATATCAAAACCTAACCATCATTGCAGAGATCTAGAGACAAATGTTAAGGGCTTGACATGGAGAAGTGTTTTACCAGAGATCATGATGGGATATTGCAACCACTATTTCAAGGGTGGTTTTGCAAACTATGGAGCCTCCCTTATACACCGCTACACTATCTATAGCTTCTTCTTCTTCTTTATTTTATCTTGTATCATGAACATGATTATTTTGTAGTATATCTACAAGGATGTGGAATTTAGCTCCGCTTCCCATAGTTTGTAAGCTTGCATTATGACTTACTACTTGTTTGAAAATGTTAGATTCTTAATTTAATATGTAAGGTGTATTCTTAGGTGAGTTACCTATATTTTGTGTCTATTAAAATCCTAAAGATAGAGACATTAAAATTTACTATTAAAATATCAATAAATCATCATTGAACCCCAAATGGATCATTGGAAGGGTGTTCTCTAGAGTGGTCCAACCCAGTGTTCTCCATCAAAGAACTGTGTGGAGGGTATTAAGACTACTCGATATAGTAATGTGGGTGTATTTCTACAGTATGATGGGTTCATGATCCAAAGGTGATGAGACCTGGAGCCTATGGGGAAATTTGTCCTTGTGCTTTCCATACTCCTAAAAGATATGAAATTTCCTTGGCCCAATCTAATATTCAAATATGTGAGTGGTGCAAAGTAGAGCAAACATATGTAGTGATAATGAAACCTCATGTCCTAGTTCTCTTATCATTCATTGATTTTTTGTTATGATTCTTATCTTTTTTAATCTTCTTACGCCAATAAATTAGATAACCAAGTAAACAATTAACTCAATATATCCTCCTTGTTAATTGTTTTTTTCTTAATTAGGCTATAAAGTCAATATATTATTAAAATATTGACCTTTACATTTAATCCTAAGTCTATGCTATGATAAGACTTGACCATTGGGTGATTATTTCACATTAGATTAGGTAAAATCTAGGATTTTATATCTTAGTGAATTTTGGGGATATGGTTTCCCAAACAAAATATGGCGTCGTTTTCCAACAGAATAGAACAATTGACATTTTTCCTCTATTAAGAAAAGTTTGGATTTTTCTTTCTTAGTTTGTTTCATAATTTTTTATTAAATTCCTAGTTTATTTATGTGAATCTTAATATGTTTTTGTATCTTTTAGTTTGCTTCTATAATTTCTTCTCATTTATTTAGATTTTGTTTGATTTTGATAATTTCTTGTTTAATTCTTTTCAAGAAAAAAAATCAATTGTATATGTGCATTCATTGGACTTTTCATTTTTGCTTTTAGCCTGGTATAAAAAATAAATATTTTAGGCACCATATTAAACGGAGTTGTAAGCACCAAAGTGCGTACAATGTCAACTCTATAGCTACTACAATCACACATCTTGTGACTGCCTTAACATTCATGCACAAATAACAACACCACTTCCTATCATCACCGAAGAGAACAATGCCATGCCCTTCTGTAATGGTGGATACAAAGAAAATTACAGTACAAATTATTCCAAATATTAAACCTACTATGCAAATCAATATCATAATAAAATTGAATTCATCCAACAATATTGTAGATTCTATAGTAAAGAGCCTTACCATGTCAATCAACATCCACCTGAACAAAATGAGTGGGTGAGTACCAATGAGATGATGCTAGCTGACCAAGCAATGATGATCGTCGAACAAACATAGAAAAAAGAGCACTTGCATTAATGGCTTGGAGAACAAAAGATCTCCCAAGCAACCATGTTACTTGAAGGTTAACCAGAGAGCTCCCGATGTAGATGGAGCAGACTGATGAGGATGATATTGATTTCATACTTGAGATGAGGATGCATGATATTGTGACAATGACACAACTTGAAGAACGTGAGCCTTAGTCGGAAATGTGCTTTTGGTTTATGTCCTTTCCTATTGCAGGTCCATATCCAAATGTTTACAATGATCATCTAATCTCAGAAGAATTTATTTGGAAGATGAACAACAACTTCCATTGCATAACTAGTTAATTAAAATGATGAGGTACAACCCCAACAGGAGGTATATATACCACTAGTACTTTCTTCTACCTCCTTTCTAGTTTTGGTTCATCCAAGACCCATGCATGAGTTAGGTATTTTTCATGTAGAACAATCAGAGCCATGTATTGAGATTTTGAAGGACCCCAATGATTGTATTAATTTAATGTTGTTTGGTCAGTGGACCGGGAAGATATGTAGCTATACAAAAATAATTGAAGGGATGATTGGCAACCCAATTAGGCATGTAAATTGCATCCCCACTTACAAGCATATTCATATATATATATATACACACACACAAATATGTAAATATGTATACATATGTGTTGTGTGTAAGGAGTGGGACCTGAGAGGGGATCCACTCCAAATTTAATTTAAGGAAAAAATACATCTATTACAAATACACTAAAAAGGTATGTTGGAATAGTGTAAGCTTTTAATTTCTCAAATTATGGTATACAAAATTCCAAGGTATAGTAGTAGAATAATAAATCATGACTATATTCAATTTATACATGTTACATAAAATTCTACCACTTAGATTTTACATGAAAGCAACAACATCAAGATCTATGTAGAGGGATATCAAAACTATATCAAGTTTCCTCGAGAGTCAGCTCCATAAGCTAGGTCCACATATGAATGTCATGCCATCATGTCATACACCTGGGGTTGCAAGCATACCTCAGAAGAAAAGAAAACATGGAAATTGTTAGCATAAAAGCCAGTATGGACATATTGATTGGGATTTTGAGATATATAAGGGAAAAAGAACACAAAATATAACAAGTGTTCCCATAGAAGAGGAAAAACACTATCCAATGGATACCAAAATAGTTCATCATGAATAAAATAAACATTAAGAGATTTCTTGCCTTTTAAACAAGATCACAACATAATGTCACATAACATAAACATTTGCATGGTGAGTAATACGAAGACTAGTGATGTGTGCTATTTCAGCACATCTTTTCTGTGAATTATTAAGCTTGTCACATAGAAATACTCCATTCATCTCTTGAAAATTGCACAAATTGATATTTTCTCATTTTTTATCACAAATCTGACAATCATGTGCATTTTATTGCAGTTTCAGGACCTGAACTGATCGCCTCACCTAATCAACCCAATCGCCTGACAAAGTGAAACGCTCGATTCGCCTTCAAGCGTCGATCACTGCTCTCATCAGACGACTGGCCGAGATCGCCCGATTCCTAAACCAAACGATCGACTGATGCCCTATTGATGAGAAGAAACAACACTGAGTGGTTTCGACTATGCCGCCACCCTAATTAGGGTTGGAAGCCGATCGATTTGTTGTCGCACTCCAGCATCTTCCAGCTGATCGGTTCGTTTATGAACCGGTCGGTTGGCGGCGGGCTGAGAGCAAAAATCCCAGCAGCCAGCCTCAAAAACCCTTCAACCTAATTGTAAAAGTGCCTCCTTCCTCTCCTATAAAAGGAGGGGCACTTCCTCCTCCTCAGGGCATCTTGGATTTCTCTTTGTATTGGGATTCTGAAGAATTTATTCTTGTAATCATCTTCTTATTTTGCAATAAAGTAGATTTTAGTTCAAGAATTGTTCTTTCATACTTGTTTTTGTCTCTTCATTCCGCCTTAGCCTTAATCTTCTTTTCTTTGTTCTTTAATTTTAGAGAAAGGAACTAAGAACTAAGCCATTTTATTGTCTCTAGCATAAGGATTAATCTCCTGATTTTTGGGCTAGACTATGGCTTCAGTACTTTCTTCCTCCGTCTCCCCCTTCTCCATGAGTGAGTAGACTTCTATCAAGGCAAGGGGAATAACCCCTTAGCCATGGTTTTAATGACTTCTTCTTAAACGACTAGATGGTAATCGATTTTAATTAACTGTTGATCTTCGGATCCCACATTAATCCGGATGGAAATGACCATGGAAATCTGAATTTAGAACAATAAAATCGATTACATAGACATTTTGATATGACCGTGGATTTTCGTCGTTTAGGATGATAAACTAGGAAGCATGAGCACCAAGACCAATGGGCTCACGTGGAGTTTATCTCTTGTGAGTTTTTAAATTTGCAAACCTTCATCGAATCGTCGCTTGAGAATTAGTTGTTATCGCCTAGGCTAAGGTGGTGAAAACCCCTATGAGCCTCTATTTCCATCACTTGATTTAATCATCGCATACTTTTGCTTTCTTTAATTCCTAGTCTTTTCATTCATATAGTTTTTCTTGTTCTAGCAATAATCTTAACATTTCCTTGTGCTTTTTTTTATTCTTGTTAAGTGCATTTTCTTTCTTGCATTAGTGTAATCAATCAAACCCCCAACTTGACTTTTACTTTCTGTTCCAATCTAAAAAAAATACCAAAAACAAATAACAAGTTCTTCAAATTTTGGGTTCTGAGAACAATCTCTAAAAAGTTGTCATGTGGGATCGACCCTTCTATACTACCCTTAAAACTGGAAGTAAAAAAAAGGTTTAAACTCTAGGATTAACCATCTTAGTGATTGATATTGCAAAGCGACGTTTATCAATTTGGCGCCGTTGCCGGGGACAACAGATTGTTTTCTCAAACCCCAAAACAATTTTGAAAAACTTTTTTCCTTTTTTTCATGCCTTTCGAGTAACATTCCGGAAGTGTACTCCTCTTTCTGCCGAGTTTCCATTCCGGCAGTATGTTTTTTCTTTACACGAATTAACTGCTTTAATTGTGCATGCGACGCCCGAACGTCGATTTTCAACATTTTGATCCGGAAATAGAAAGGACTTTTCATCATCTAAATTGTCAAAATCTAGTGAGAATGAATGAAGACGAAGTCACCCGTAGGATCGACCAAGCTCTCGCAGCTCAAAGAGAGCTCATCCAAGTCGAACAAGCGGAAAGAGAAGCCGCTTTGTGAGCAGCATTTAGGGCCGAACAAGAAACCATAGAAGCCGATAGGAGGGAAGTCGAAAGGAAAAAATAATTAAAAGACTTTTTTGTTCCCAAAATGGCCTATGCGCAACATCCGGTTATACCCCCCGATATTATTGCTCCACAATTCGAAATCTGAACACAATGGATCACCATGATGCATGCCAACCCCTTCTCAAGCAACAATGGGGAAAATTTCCAAGATCATCTTCAAAGGTTCATTAACCTTTTCTCTTTGAACAAACTCCCGGGTGTCTATGAAGATGCCATCTACCTTAGGTTGTTTAAGTATTCCCTCTCCGGCCAAGCTAGTAGCTGGTACAACACCATGGAGAGCGAAGAACATGTCACAACTTGGGAAGTTCTACAAAGCAAGTTCCTTGAGAAATTTTACCCCTTGTCTCTCACCTATGAACTTAGGGATCAAATAACTCATTTTTCTATGTCCCTAGGAGAGTCTTTAGGTGAATCCTGGAAAAGTTTCAAAGACTTACTTAGGAAATGCCCCACCATGATATCTCTCAAGCCCAACTCATAGAGATTTTCTATCGTGGTGTTGATGATGATACCAAATTCTTTCTCGATTCCTCATCTGGAGGAAATTTCATGGATCAAAGTGTGACTAGCGCATGGGAGGTAGTTAAACGGGCTTCCGAAACAAGGGCTAGAAGAGGGATTGGCGGAATCCTTAAGGTAGCCAAAGGCAGAAGTTAATAATGATATCCAAAGCATAGCGGAAAGCCTAAAATTAATTGCCTTAAAACAAGATCAGTTAGAGTCATCCTTGGTCACCCTTAGGGAGTCACCCCAACAACTAAAAGCCATGGATTCCCTTTGTGGTATTTTCCAAGGATACGACCATACCACCCTCCACTGTCAATATCTCTACAACATGCCCACGCAACCTGAAGTAGGACAACCACCAGAAGACCTCAATTCGATTCATACAGTACCAAGCCAAAGTTACTACAATCCCAACCAACCTAGAAATCACCCTAGTTTTCAATACGGGAACCCTTCAAGTGCCGAGAACTCTAACCAACTTCAACAAAGGCCTCCCTACCCTCAAAGTAACAATCGACCACCACCTGGATTCACATACAACAATCAAAGAAATTTTGGAAATCACCAAAATTGACAACACTACCAACAATTCCGAAACCTAAACTTTCCACCCCAAAATCTAAACCAACCTCAACCTCCCCAGCCACCTCAAAATGCCCCCCTCATCCTCCCCCAAGTCATCCTAGCCTGGAAAGCATAGAACTAACCCTCGTGGCCATACAAGCCCATCAAAAGGCAACTGACGCACAGTTAGCTCGTCTGTTTGCCCAACAAAAACCTCCTATTGGGACTTTTATAGGAAAACCTGAAAACAACCCCAAACATCTTGAACAACTCAAGGTTGTCTCTACTCGTTCGGGGAAAGTGCACGCCCTTCCCCCTCCAGAAAAATCTTTAGACCCACCTCTAGAATTCGAGGATGAGGACATGGTAGTTTTCAAACCCGAAGCCACACCCAAACCATCCTTCCCCGAAACCCCTCAAGTAGAAGATGAAGAACCAATTTACAAAACTCGACCTCCCTATCAAGCCCGCCTCAAACAAACAAGACTTGATGCCCGCTTCATGAAATTTAGCGATGCTATGAAAAAAATACATGTCGGCATTCCCTTCCTTGATGCTTTGGCAGACATGCCCGCCTGGTCCAAGTACATGAAATCTCTCTGGACTAGGAAGTATGTTACTAAAGAATACGAGACTGTTAAACTTGCTAGGACCACATTAGACATTATTCTAAGTAAGATGCCTAAAAAATAGAAGGATCCAAGTTCTTTTGGAATAGGATGCTACTTGGGTGACAATGCTTGTAGAAAAGGCCTAGTAGATTTAGGAGCCAGTATATCCATCATGCCATATAGTCTTTGCAAAAGACTAGGATTCAATGACATGTTACCCACAGCCATGACCATCCAACTGGAAGACTCATCCACAACTAAACCCATGGGAATCATAGAAGACATTCCGGTTAAAGTTGGAAATGATGCATACGTCCCTTGTGATTTTGTGATCATGGATATCAAGGAATATTTACGCTACCCTCTCATTTCCGGACGTCCCTTCTTAGCCACTACTCATGCCTTAATTGATGTTGAGGTTGATACCATTTTGTTAAGGTTATGGAAGCAAACCCTAGAGTTCAGGGTGTTTGAGAGCATGAGGGGACCTAGTCTTGAGGAAGAAGTTTACCTCCTGGATTGCATTGATGAATTATCCCAACTAAGGCAAGAATGGGAATTAGTTGATGACCCCCTACGCACCACCCTCACTATCCCCGCCGAATGTGATTTTGACAATGAACCATCAAATCAACTCAAGATTCATTTAGATAACTTTGAGGAAATCCCATGTGCTGAGATTGAGGACCTTAAAATGATCTCCACCATAGAAAAACTTGAACCACCAAAGGCCCCAGAATTGAAGACTCTCCCCATAGGTATGAAATATGTTTTTCTTGATGAGCTAGAACTATGCCCTGTCATCATAAACTCTTCCCTTCCCCTTGAACATGAAACCAAACTTATGGGTGAACTTAGAAAAAAAAGAACTGCCTTGGGGTACAAAATGACAGACTTAGTTGGAATAGATCAATCCATCTGCATCCACAAAATCCCTATGATAGAAGACCACAAACCTTCTCGTGATCCACAATGAAAACTCAACCCAAATATGAAGTAAGTAGTCCGTCTAGAGGTTATCAAACTTTTGACTGTAGGAATCATCTATCCCATCTCTGACTCCCCATGGGTCAGCCCAGTTCAAGTTGTTCCCAAAAAGGGAGGGACTACTATCATTCATAATGAGAAGAATGAACTCATTCCCACTTGCACAGTCATAGGATGGAGAATGTGCATTGACTACAGGAAGCTAAACAAAGTAACTAGAAAAGATCACTTCCCCCTTCCCTTCCTAGATCAAGTTCTTGAACGTTTAGCCCATCAACAATACTTTTGTTCTCTAGATGGCTACTCTAGTTTTTATCATATTCCCATTCATCCTGAAGATCAAGAGAAAACCACTTTCAAATGCCCCTTTGGTACATATGCCTTTAGACGAATGCCCTTTGGTTTGTGCAATGCACCGGCCACCTTTCAAAGATGTATGTCTGCTATTTTTTCAGGGTTAACTAAAAGTGTAATGGAAGTATCCATGGACGATTTCTCTATCTACGGAGACAGTTTTGATTCTTGCCTTCAAAACCTCTCCCTTGTCCTTGATAGATGTATTGAATCACACTTAGTCCTTAATTGGGAGAAGTGTCACCTCATGGTCAAGGAGGGTATTGTTCTGGGCCATAAGGTGAGCAACCAGGGCATTGAAGTATACTAAGCTAAGATTGAGGTCATCACCAAACTGCCTCCCCCAACCTTAGTCAAAGACATCCGAGCCTTCTTAGGACATGTCGGTTTCTATCGAAGATTCATCCGTGATTTTTCCAAAATCACAAAACCTCTCACCAATCTTCTTCAAAAGGATGTGCCTTTCCATTTTGATACGGCATGCATGGAGAGCTTTCTATGTTTGAAAAAGGCTCTCACCACCACTCCTATCATCCGTGCTCTTGACTGGGCCTTACCCTTTGAAATCATGTGCGATGCTAGCGATTTTGCTGTAGGTGCCCTTTTAGGACAACGAATTGACAAAAAAAACCATGTCATTTATTATGCATCAAAGACCTTAGATGAAGCTCAGCTAAATTACACAGTCACCGAAAAATAAATGGTAGCCATTGTCTATGCATTCGAAAAATTTCGCTCATATCTTGTTGGTTCAAAGGTTGTTGTTTACACTGATCATGCAGCCATTCGCTACCTCATGACCAAGAAAGATGCCAAGCCTAGACTCATAAGATGGATTTTGTTATTGTAGGAATTTGATCTAGAAATCCTAGACAAAAAGGGATCTGAAAATGTCGTGGCTGACCACCTCAGTAGACTTAGCTATAGCCCCATTGATGAAAACCCGATAAATGAATCCTTATCCGATGACCAATTGCTCAAGGTAGTCTCCCAATTTCCTTGGTTTGCTAATTTTGTAAACTATTTAGCTGCAGGTGTATTGCACCCCGAGTATACGGGACACTCTAAAGCTAAATTTTTATATGATGTGAAAAATTATTATTGGGTTGAACCTTAATTGTTTCATCTTTGTACCGATGGCTTATATCGTCGTTGTGTATCCCGCGAAGAAAGCATCACCATTTTGGAACAATGTCACTCTGGCCCCTATGGTGGTCACATGAGTTCCCAAAAAATAGCTAAAAAAGTCCTACAATGCGGATTCTTTTGGCCCACCATCTTCAAATACTCATATGATTATGTGCTTTCAAGTGACCAATGTAAAAGGACGGGTAATATTTCGAAGTGTGACCAAATGCCTCTCACCTCTTGGCAAGAATTAGATATTTTTGATGTCTGGGGAATCGACTATATGGGCCCATTTCCTTCTTCTTATGGGTTTGCTTACATTTTAGTCGTAGTCGATTACGCGTCAAAGTGGGTTGAAGACATACCCACTAAATCATGTGACTCTAAACCCGTTAAGAATCTTTTAAAAGATATCATTTTTCCTAGATTTGGAGTCCCTAGCACTGTCATTTCTGACGGGGGATCCCGTTTTTTTGGAGAAAAGTTTTGAGGCTCTTTTGAAAAAATATGGGGTTGATCACAAAGTTGCCACTCCTTACCATACTCAGACTAGTGGGCAGGTAGAGGTATCCAACAGACAAATAAAATCAATTTTAGAAAAAAATGTTGGATGCACTAGGAAAGATTGGGCATTAAAAATCAATGACGCTCTGTGGGCATATCATACTTCCTACAAAACACCCATTGGCACCACCCCTTTCAGACAGATCTATGGTAAGTCATGTCACTTACCAATAGAACTAGAGTACAAAGCAAGTTGGACCATCAAAACTTTGAATTTTAACCTTTCCATGGCTGGAGAGAAACATTTTCTCCAAATAAATGAGCTTGATGAACTTAGGATGAGTGCCTACGAAAACACAAGAATCTACAAAGACCGCTCCAAAATGTGGCATGATGGTCATATTAAGCGCAAAGATATTAGAGAAGGGGATCAAGTTTTAGTTTTTAATTCAAGATTATGACTTTTTCCTGGAAAACTCAAGTCGAGGTGGTATGGCCCCAACATTGTAAAATGTGCTTACCCACATGGTGCCTTTCTCCTATGGGATTAAGTTCTGGGCGAGTTTAAGGTCAACGGGAACCGTCTTAAAAGATATATCACCACTGAAGATGTTGTCGCTTCCGACTCAACCAAATTTCCACCCTTGCATGATCTGAACCTCACTGACCCTTCAACTCCCCCGGATTCCAATTAATCTGATCTTTATCGAGCCACGATGTAAAATAAGGTGCTAGTTTGGTGGCAGCCAAACACTATCTTCCCTTCTCATTTGTTTTCTTGTTTTTGTTCTTCCATTTTGTTTTTTTTATTCTTCCTGCTATCGAGCCGATCGATTACCATTACCAGATGCTCGGTTCACGTTGATTTTGCGATAACTCGATACTAAAATGACCGGTTGGATTTCCAGCCGCTTGACTCGTCCACCGACCATTCCACAAAACTTGAATGCAGCCTCTGTCCTTTACTGTTTTGTGTTTGGCAACCAAGGCAGACCAGCCGATCATCTGGCTATCCAACTGATCGGCTCGTAGATCCATTGTTCTATATAATGCACCAGACGCAAGACCACTCTCCCATCTCCTCGCTTACCCTGGCCGCCTCCCTCACTATTCACTCGATCGCTCGACCGTAGTTTCGCCCGCTCTTCAGAGGACTGCCTTGATTCTCAGTCGGATGTCTAAGGTCCAGCTCTTCGGACGACCGATTTTCCCTCAGCCGGCCATTTGGCCTTTCCGCAAGAGTTGTTGTCCTGGTGTTTCAGCCACCCGCCTGGCTAGGACGCCACTCGTCTCGATCGACAGACGGCCGACGGGGCGTCCATCGCCACCTCCTCAACAAGATGACCGAAGCTAGATCGGTCGAGTGCTCAGGTCGCCTCAACCGACCGCCTGGTGTTTCAGCCGACCGCCTAGCTGGGACGTCGGCCGTCTCGATCGACAGATGACCGACGGGTTCTGCATCGCCACATCCTCGACCTCCTCAACAAGACGGCCGTCAGTTGGGTTTGCTGAGTGCTCAGATCCAGACTCAGCCGACCGTTTGGTGTTTCCAGTCGCCCGTCTCAGATAGCTGAAATGCCCATTTCATTTACCAAATGATCGGTTGATTCTCCCCAGTCGATCGTTTACATCCTCAACTGGTCGGCTTCTCTCTGCAGTAGTGATGTTCAGCCGCTTTCGCAAGGGCAAAGGCAAGGCCCCTGCATCCTCTTCCAGGGATCCTCCTCGCCGTTCCAGTTCTCATCCCGGAATCCATTTCCGCATGCCCTCTCCTACTGTTGAGTCTTCTCCCGAGTTAGTCGAGGAGATGCTTTGTGACATCGACGAGGCGGATGAGCTTCTCCGCGAGATGGAGGGAACTCAGAAGGCATCCAATGATCCAGACACAACCACCCCCCGTTCACCGCGTATAGCACCTATTCCGGGTAGCTACGACCAGTTCACTAGCACTGACCACCTCCAGTGTTATGAGGATATGTTCGCAATTGGTGTTTCTTTTCCTCGTTGGGCGAGTGGCACAACCCTTGATGCTTTGGGCATCCGCGATGCCATCGACAATAGCCTCTGCAGAAACCACATCCTTATCTTTCCCTACCATGTCACCTCTATCTACTGTAATCTTACCCTCGAGTTTTGAGCACTTTTCGCAGGTTACACTATTCTTTCGGAAACTCGAGTTGTAAATACTGGATTTTTGGGGAAAATCTAGAATCATCCTGTGGCATCCAACTCACAAAAACAAAATTAACTTAAGCAGAAGCGAATCATTTGCAGCGGATTACTAAAAATCACTAAAAATTTAAAACCTTTTTAGAGAGACCCAAACATAGGAAAACTCTTTCAACAAGAACCAATGTATTACATTTACATCATGGTTCATACATAAATATCTTATACCATATCTTCTCAAGGGTTACAACATCAACTGCCTTGTTAAAAGCTAAACACAAACAAAATAATAACCTCGAGGCATCAAGTCAAAATCTCAAAACGATACATTAAAAGCACTAAGTACTAACTCCGAGGACCTGAGAGTACAGAGACGACACATAGGACTTCTATATACAAAACACGACAGACAGCACACTCAGCCTGAGTTGTCACTGTTGTCCCTGTTGCTGCTGATGTTCTTCCTCTACAAGATATTCTCAGACTCTTTCGCACTCATCCACCTAAAAATATTGGTTCCCACGGGGGTGAGACAATTGAAAATTGCCCCAACGAGAGATATAACTCTCCGCCAGAAACATCATTATTGTAGTTTAATTAATATCAAACTGAGCAGAGGATACGCAGTTTAGATCATTCTCATCTTTTAAAGTATTAAACCTATCTATGATTGAATAGTAATTCATCTATTCTCTTTATAAGGAAAAGAAAGAACATGTATAACATTTATCTACCATACATTTTCAACATCTCAAGCTTTGCTCATATCATTCATTATTCTGATGTGTCACCCATGATTCATTCTTTTTTCTATTTGTTGGCCTTAGTCAATCTGCTAAACAGGTATTCACTTATGCCAGACATGTGATTATAAATATCATCATGTCTTATTCAAGCATTAAACTATATCAATCAGGTATAAATGTTTCAGGCATTGGACTATACCAATCCTGATTACACATCCAGGCATTGGACTTTAACCAACCCTAATTACAGGCATTAAGCCTCTTCCAGGTATTTCTAATGATAGAGGCATCGATAGCATGTGAAACATAACTATCAACATGAGATATCTAGCATCATGATTATAATCAACAGTAGCAGTAAGATATCAACATAAGCATGACTATTGTATGTACACATTTACAGTCTTATGCATATCCACAACATAAGTATAATTACTATCTCTTAGTTGCACTAAGCATCATCTTTATGTAAAGAGAACAAACAAGGGTTATCATCCAATGTGAAGTGTCATGTATAACCCTAAACAGATATGCTATACGGCTGTATTACATCTTTTATTATGCCCTGGGGAATTTGAATCGTACCATTCAAAGTCCAACCGACCCCTGCGAAGGGCTATTCGGTTTCGTACAAGATCTAGGAGTGCCGGTATCCTAAGATCTCTTCCCCTCGGTCAGTACGAGTAAACTGCAGTGACATACCAGTCAAACTGCCAACAGTGACATATAGTCAACTGATAACACTAGTCCGTACTTGGTACAAGTTACGACACTAGAAAATAGGGTATACAAAACCCTCTAATCTGAGGTACAACCGCAGCTATCCTCAATCACATCAAATATTTGAGGCATGACCATAGCCATCCTCCATAACCTGCAATTGTGGATGACAAGTATATATATCCTCAACCTGCCACCCCCGCATATTCAACAATATGCGCTCTGAGTTTCCCTTAGGAATACTCGTTTCACCATCCAGCAAGTTCTGACACTGAAGATGGTTCTACGGCACAGGGCACTACGTGATTAGAGTTGCACTTGATTAGTTATGCAAATTGGGTGAATTAAGGATGCATCAAACAAGTGGACATACAAACCGTAATTCACTTCTAGAAAGCATATAAATATCAAAACTTGAAAAGATATAAGACATATGAAACATAATTTCTCATCTCATCATCACATGGTAATATTCACTTGCCATTCATGAGACTACACCAATCATCATATTATCATAGGATATAAATCCTTTTCACAATATCACAGGGTATCAACCCTTATCAACATAAGAGGAATACACCTCATTCAGGGCTCAACCATGCCCAAAGGTCATTAAGACCATCATACTATCACATGATATAAATCCTTTTCACAATAATACAGGGAATCAACCCTTATCAACAGAAGAGGATTACACCTCATTCAGGGCTCAATCATGCCCATGAAACATCTTGTTACCTCTAACTAGGTAATATCTAACCATATGGCTCACAAGGCCATTAAACATCTTGTCACCTCTCACTAGGCAACAATGACATATTAACTCATGTAATATAATAGTAACACCACTATTTCCTCCATAGGGTTAGGGTTTACTATTCACATCAATTAGGGTTTCATGTTCATTTTATCAATCCAACCCTAATATATTGTTCCATGCATCTAGGAGCATCCATCGACATTCCAAGTATTTAATATTCTTATCATTTATCATTAAATGATCATCAACACAAGGTATGAGTTTATCTCTCATCCTTATCATGGTATGATTATATCATACTCATTTTAGCTTACTTATCAAGTATGTTAAACTCATTACATTTCATTGTAACAATTTACATAACACTCTCCTTGTGTATCTTATCCAAAAATATTGGATTTGAGATGCATCAAGGTATATCAACCCTGAAATGCTAAATGTGATATCTATCATGTCTCAATATATCACTTCCCTCATCACTTCTATCTTACTTGAATTTATTAACTTATCTTATAATAAGAAATCTCACATCTTAATACTTTCATCCACTAACCTATCACCTTTACCATGATGTGCATAGATCACACACAAGGATTGTCCAACTATCTTCAATTATATGAACTCATCTGAAGTTAAGGCATTGCTTATTATAAGGTTGCCTATAGTCAACCACTTGAGATATTTCATCATTAAGGTTTACTCATATCATTACCCAGACATTAGGGTTATGATTTATCATCATTTTGCCCATGATTAGAATTCCATGCACTATAGCCCAAATTTAGGGTTTCACATAGCTTTACTCTGTGTTAGGTTTAAGGTTTCATATGACATCACCCTCAATTAGGGTTTCACATGGAATCATCCTCAATTAGGGTTTCTCATGGAATCACCCTCAATTAGGGTTTCACTAATCATCCCAATTAGGGTTTCATTCAACTACCCATAAATTAGGGATTCATTATTCATCCATTTAGGGTTTGGCATTTCATTACCTTAAATTATAGTTACCCAAGTCATTACCCTTAATTAGTGTTACACTATTACCTTAGATTAGGGTTTCACTCAGAATTTCCCTAAATCAGGGTTAGGGTTCATTAACCTTCTCAATTAGGGTTTCTTGATCTCTTTACCAAGGATCATATCCTAAATCACCATATGAATCATACTCATGTATGAATTCATTTCTATTATTCTCTCCACTTAATTTGGTTACATCAACCATCCGATCAAATACAAACAACAACGATTGACATAGTATACTGAGTTATTGCTGCCATAAACAATTAGGGTTTGCATTTTAGGGATCATTCACAATTAAAAACATTAAGATCAAACCAATTGAACCCATTGGATCAATATCCAATTACATCAGCATATTTCCTCAAACGGTCAACCATTGCAAATGGTTAACCACTCCAAACAGTTTGAAACTGTTTGGTTTCAATCAATTTGTTGAAATCGTTTAACCAATTTCATTGAAACCGATTGGTCCTAAATTTTGAAATTGTTTGCCTAAGATATTAATTGAGGTGTGTGCTTGTGATGACATCATCATCTTCAAGCTACAAACCCACGAAATTTTCTGTGATTTCCATGGTGGTTTCATCAATCAACCAAAATAAATTTCGGAAATGAAGAAAGCATCAACATTTGATAAGGAATTGAATGCAATAACAATATTAAGGGTTCAAGTTATAAAACCCACCTCCAATTGAGCTTCAAAGCTCCAAGCTCACGCCAAAAATGGTGGATGAAGTTTTTGCAACTCCCCCTAGGCTCGTCCCCAAGCTTTTGGATGAAAAAGTTGGCTAGGTTTGAAGAGGAGATCGAAATAAGAAGAAATCAATGATTTATTTTTTATTTCCACCATGGAATCAAGGAGAACGAAGGTCAAGGACCTACCAACAGGTTCGGGTCGTCCTCCTGCTCCTCCACAGCTCCTTAGTCGTTTTCCAAGCAAGGGGAAAGAAAAGAATCCGAAATAGCCTTTGTTTTGGCTTGGTAAAGGTACTTTTATAAGAAATTCCATGAGAGAGAAAATGCCTTATAAAAATGCATTTAATTCCAAAATTGGTGCCGCCTCTTCCCCCTTTCATTCCTTGGATATGAGGCTATCCCATTTGCCTCTTATTCCTCTCAATTATCCTCAATTTAAAGAAAAGCAAATTAAGCACCTTAGATCATATTATAATAATATCCCAATTTGAGTGGATATTACTTTTCTTTATAATAATGGTGAGTGGGTTATCCACTTGCTTGAGATATTTTCGTGGCCTAGCAAAGGCAGAAAGGTGTTCACACTTGAGCAAATTCAACCATCTCGTTTTTGGTTGAAGGCCCTTCAATTATTATATTTGTTTTTGCACTAAATTGAATTAGGGTTTCAATTAGGATTAAATCTTGATTATTTTAATATCAAGATTCTCTCTCCTCCAAATTAATTCAAATGAGGCGCCCCTCTCATTTTATTTACTCTACCTGATGCCAAGAAACATTAGGGACCTTATTGAAGTGGTAATTTACATATTACACCCTGGGTTTTGGGTAAATTGCACATTACACCAAAACTAGGTTTTCATGCACATACATTGCTTTATCAGCTCTTTCTTGGTATTTTGGCTTCCATAAGCCATACCTCAGCATCATCTTTACTCTCATGATGCTTCAACACATGAGAAACATATTATCATGCTCAATTTGCACTTAAACCCCTCAACTTGGGTAATTTGCACTTTAGTCCAAAACAGGCAAAACATTGATTTCAACAATGTTCAAAAAGGACTAGAATTGCAACATAAGTTCCTCTTGAGCCCTAATTACTTTTAACAAGATGAGATTAAACATTTAATCACTTTTCTTAATCAAAACACCTAGGGTTAAAGTATAACCCAGGTCAGGGATGTTACACATCCGCCAAGCAAATCACTTCTTTTATCCTCGACGGCAGGGATGACTATTGGCTAGAACAATGTATGGCGCAGTCTCATGACTGCTACCCAGACCATTACGACAGAGATAAGTTTTGGGCAGAGATCACTGGGCTTCTTCCTCATCTTCCTAGTGGGCCCAAGGCCTCTTGCATTCACAACCCGGTGGTCCGTTACCTTCACCGTATTTTGGCTTGCACCATTTTCAGTCGGGAAGGTACTCAGGATGCAATTACTCAGGTAGAACTTTATGCACTTTGGTGTCTTTTACATGAAGAACCTTTTAACTGGGGCAATGTTGTTATTGAGCATTTTGGTACCCAAGCTAGTCGAGCCACTTCCTCTTCTTTTCACATTGGCCACTATGTTACCCAACTCGCCATCTTTTTGGGCTACACCCACATTGCCTTTCCTCCACTTGAGCTCAAAAATAACCTCATCAAAACTCACTATTTGAAGAATAGTAGGTTTATCCATTTGGGCACCGAGGGCGTTTATTACCTTTTGTTCAAAGACACTCAGGTGGTCCTCCAGCTCCAGTTACATTCGTGGTTTGCAGCAGCAAACTACGTCTACGAGTTGAATGATTTACCGGGCCATATCCAGAGATTCTACCTAGAGCATCCAGATCCAGACACCATCCCTGAGCCACAGCCTCACAGTAGGAGCCTCTATTTAGAGGCCCACAATGACGACACTGGACCGCCACCACCACCTTCCATACGTCGCATCAGGCGGCGACCAGATGATGACTCCGGTCCTTACGACTTCTACGAGATCCAGACTCAGTTGGATGAGATTCAGCAAGAGCAGCAGAGACAGGGCCACTAGCTCAATCACATGTACCTGATGCAGCGTTCGCAGGAGTCTTGGCATGTGGATTGTGGTCACTATGCCCCTAGTCAACCAACTTATGATGAGTACGGAGCACACCAAAGTTATTAGGCTCTGATTCTTCTTATTGGGCAAACTACTACTCCTCCCACCAGCAGCACCCTCCATCGTAGTGACTCTTCCCTCCATCTCTCTCTTAGAGTTTGCTCGGGTCGAGAAAATTTCTAAGTCCGGGGTGGGGGTGGGTGGTACGTGATCCACCCTTTATCTTCCCTTTTCAACATTTCCTTCTGCATTTTTATTTTTTTGTGTTGTTTACTTTCAAACATAAGGCCTTTATCTAGTCGGCCGAATGTTGTACTTTATCTTCAAAAAATCAAATTCATTATCAAATTTATTTCAAAAAAACTTTACAATATCAAGTTCCCTATGATCATGATAGCAATTTTTGGAAACGGTGGCAAGCCTTAGAGTATCAAATAGAATCAAATGCAGATTTTCTTAATTTTAGCATTAGATTAACTTTTTTTTACTCTTATATAATGTAGCTACATGTCTCTTCTATCTTATGCAATGACAATTCAAAAAAAAAGTTTTTTGTTGCATGGGAAAAATAAATCACACCCCAAACCCTAAGTCTAGGGTGGCATGCCCTTCTTCCATACCCCACAAAGGGGCGTACCATCAAAAGATGCCAAAAAAAAGGCACACAAAAAAATTGTGGTCAATGTAATCACAAGTCCATGAAAAAATTAGATCCCAAGTCGAATAGAGGAGGGATTTTTTTTTCATACCTAAAATTCTTTATTCCCATGCAACAATCAGCCAAAACAAAAATTGAGTGTCGAAGCGCAAGTTAGATCAAGACTGTCTTTACAAAGTGTAAGTTTAAAAAAAATTAGTTATGAAAAATGTTTTCTTGAGAAACATAGTGCTTGCAATTTGTGGTTCTAGGAGATGGGTAGCTTGGCCATGAAAAGGATAGAAGAATTGCTAATCTAGGGAGGATGAACTTGTTATTCCAAAAATTTTGAATCATTTTGATTTTTCAATTGCATGAGGACAAGTAAAACTTTAAGTCCGCGATATTTTGAGGCGTGCTATTTCAGCACATCTTTTCTGTGAATTATTAAGCTTGTCACATAGAAATACTCCATGCATATTTTGAAAATTGCACAAATTGATATTTTCTCATTTTTTATCACAAATCTGACAATGTCCTGAACCGATCATCTCACCTAATCAACCTAATCCTCTGACAAAGTGAAACATTCGATTCACCTTCAAGCGTCGATCACTGCTCTCATTAAACGACTGGCCGAGATCACCCGATTCCTAAACCAAATGATCGGCTGATGCCCTATTGATGAGAAGAAACAACACCAAGTGGTTTTGACTGCACCGCCACCCTAATTAGGGTTGGCAGCCGATCGATTTGCTGCCGCACTCCAGCATCTTCCTTCCGATCGGTTCGTTTCTGAACCGGTCGGTTGGCGGCGCGCTAACAGCTAAAATCCCAGTAGCCAGCCTCAAAAACCCTTCAACCTAATTGTAAAAGTGCCTCCTTGATCTCCTATAAAAGGAGGGGCACTTCCTCCTCCTCAGGGCATCTTGGATTTCTCTTTGTATTGGGATTCTGAAGCATTTATTCTTGTAATCATCTTCTTATTCTGCAATAAAGTAGATTTTAGTTCAAGCATTGTTCTTTCATACTTGTTCTTGCCTCTTCATTCTGCCTTAGTCTTAATCTTCTTTTCTCCATTCTTTAATTCTGGAGCAAGGAACTAAGAACTAAGCCATTTTATTGTCTCTAGCATAAGGATTAATCTCCTAATTTTTGGGCTAGACTATGGCTTCAGTACTTTCTTCCTCTGTCTCTCCCTTCTCCATGAGTGAGTAGACTTCTATCGAGGCAAGGGGAATAACCCCTTAGCCATGGTTTTAAATGACTTCTTCTTAAATGACTAGATGGTAATCGATTTTAATTAACGGTTGATCTTCAGATCCCACATTAATCCGGATGGAAATGACCATGGAAATCCGAATTTAGAACAATAAAATCGATTACATAGACGTTTTGATATGACCATGGATTTTCATCTTTTAGGATGATAAACTAGGAAGCATGAGCACCAAGACCAATGGGCTCACGTGGAGTTTATCTCTTGTGAGTTTTTAAATTCGCAAACCTTCATCGAATCGTCGCTTGAGAATTAGTTGTTATCGCCTAGGCTAAGGTGGTGAAAACCCCTACAAACCTCGATTTCCATCTCTTGATTTAATCACCACATACTTTTGCTTTCTTTAATTCCTAGTCTTTTCATTCATATAGTTTTTCTTGTGCTAGCAATAATCTTAACATTTCCTTGTACTTTTTTTATTCTTGTTAAGTGCATTTTCTTTCTTGCATTAGTGTAATTAATCAAACCCCCAACTTGACTTTTACTTTCTGTTCCAATCTAAAAAAAATACCAAAAACAAATAACAAGTTCTTCAAACTTTGGGTTCTAAGAACAATCTCTAAAAAGTTGTCCTGTGGGATTGACCCTTCTATACTACCTTTAAAACCAAAAGTAAAACAAAGGTTTAAACTCTAGGATTAACCATCTTAGTGATTGATATTGCAAAGCGACATTTATCAACTAGCATATAGTAAAAAGCAAGGCACGAAACCATGTATTCCATACCAAGGGGTAAGAGGACTAAAACCTCAGTGCCAAGTAAATATAGAGTTTTGTAGGAGGACTAAAACATTATTGCATTGGAAGGAGGAATAAAACCTCAATGCCCAAAATATAATATATCACAGGAGGACTAAAACCTCAGTGTATAGGTAGGAAGACTAAAATCTCAATGCCCAAAATAAATATGACATCACTACTTCTAGTTATGAATAGGAAATCACCCATAAAAATAGGACATGCAAGATAAAGTATACTGAAGCTCAGTAAAGAAATGAGATCACCCAACTAAAATATATTGGGTCAAAGGACCCATGAACCAATATCCAATTAGTTCTACAAGTAATATCCATCATAAGGTCATAAAATTCCACCATAGAAAAGTTAGGGTTTCACATAGTTCAATATGTCAAATTAGGGTTTCTAAATGGAATAACATGAACAATATATGAATATAAGTCCAATAAGAATAACCATCAAATTAAGATGATCACACAATCAGAGTCAACATAGAATCTTTCACATGAAATAAATACTCAGAAGAGAGAGAAAGTGTGTAGGCATAAGACCAAGAGAGAGAGCGAGAGATGAAATAGAGGTCTTTGCTAAATATAGAAGTAAGGGAATACAATATACCTCAAATAAAGTCTACATAAGCCCAAAGTCAGTCCTACATCCAACCCTAGATCTCCTAAGAACCTATTAAATATTTATGAAAAATTAGGGTTAGGTTTACATTATTTACATAAACCCTAAAAAATATCATGATGTTATTGATGAATTGAGTTCTCAAAACTATACCATCTTATAGTTTACATTTTTCTCAGTTCATCACATAGTTTATTTATAAAATTATTAGTTCTAAATTCTATAAATATTAAGCAATTAGGAAAATCTTTGTAAAGTTAGACTTTTATTATATTAGATTTAGGTGATAAAACTAATACCATTAGATATAGAACAACTTTATGATCCCAAAACATGTTTTATTTTTCTAGCATAGGAATTATGAATATAATTTTCACAACATCTGACCAATGAGAAAATAAGAAAAATCCACTTTATCAAATAAGATTGGAAACCTTATATGCCTCGTCAAGGTGGACTAACAGGAGTTGGCCATATGGATTTTGGCCCACCCTCTCTATGGTGCACAGTTCAGTCAAAACATGAGGATGGAAAGGTGCAAATGTCCCTAGCCAATGTGAGATTTTTGAATCTGAGTAGGGTTAGAAATGTAAAATGTTGGACTAACAGGAGTTGGCCACATGGATTTTGGCCCACCCTCTCTATGGTGCATAGTTCAGTCAAAACATGAGGGTGGAAAGGTGTAAATGTCCCTAGCCAATGTGAGATTTTTGAATCTGAGTAGGGTTAGAAATGTAAAATGTTTGACTATCATCTTCCTACTAATGCAATGAGCATCATGAAGGCACATAGTTCGCGACACTCCATTCCAGAATCAAAACCTTTATCTGTAACCAAAATCCCATGTAGACATCATGTTGGATTCTCTAGGCTCTTCTAGACTCGAAGGCCCCAGTCAAAGGTCAATAAGGTATATAGAGTTAAAACCAAAACCCAACCCCATGGATGTCACAGTGAAACTCGTAATAGACTACTAGGTAGGTAATTGAGAATAAAATATGATCTTGAAGCAACTCAAACATCCATGGAAGACACTCTCGAGGTGAGGATAAGGTGGATGTCTACCAATTGTCTGAAACACAAATTAAAGACAAATTATAGCATAGTATGACACAAAAAAGGGAAACATGGATTTACCCCAAATCATAGGAAGTCAATGGCACAGACGACTCCAGACAAGATTCACGGAGCTCCCTGAATGCTCAGAAAATCACCTGAAGTGGCAAAAACCAATCCATGAAATGCGACAAAGGCTTCAGGATATATACATGAGTCTAATATATTAGAGAAGTGAGGAGAAGGAAAGGGAAAAGGAGACAGAGTAAAAATAGAGGAAGGAAGGGGCTTGGTGTGATAAGTCAGTATGGGATACAAAACCCTACCGAAGTCAGTACTAAATAATGCAGAAAGGAGAAAGGGAGACCATGGAGAAATAATTGTAGAAAAAAGCATGAGAGATGAGGGAGAGATTCAAGAAACAAATTTGTAAGGGCTAACATAGTTATTGCATGTAAGAAAGGAATGGAAACTGAGGAAGAAAAAGATGTGGTGGTCATTGGATTGAAGATCTGATGTTTAGGAAATTTAGGCACATAACAAAATTCAAAAAACCACAGATTCATAGCGTGACGACGTGACAAAATGGGAAACTATGAACTTTGGTAGTAAAATGGGTGGTATTTAATTTATTTAATTTGCATTATAGGGTTATATGATATAGTTTATTTCTCTATTTATTTGGGGTATCAAAAGGGTAGGTCAACTAAACCTTTTAGAATAAGCCTCCTACACATAAACTTAGGGTTTAAGATTTCTACCACAACTAAATCTAGGGTTTCTAGACAAAAGTGTGTACTTCCAGAGAGGTTTCTACTCTGGCGACTGAGAGGGCAGTTTAGGGCGTGCGGCTGGCAGTCTCGGGAGAGGGGGCCTCGGTGGTGGTCGGACGCCACCCCGCTCCCCCTGGGCATCTTCTTTGTCTCGCTTCTCCACTGATCTGGCGAGGGTCAGAGACTACCAGTTTATCCATCCCTTCCCCTCTTCTCTTGTATCGGCCGTGTGGAGTGCCAGACCTAGTCTAGGTGTGTTGCTACGTCGAGCAATGTTTTGGTGGGCTGGGAGTGGTTGTGACCTCTCCCCAGATGCTAGCCATCTATAGGTGTGATGTACCTAGTTTCTCCTCCCCCCCCTTTGCTAACAAATCTACTGGAGTCATGCTTTCCCCCTCTTGTTGTGGTCCACGTTTACTGCTTTCCGTGTTTAGATTTCCTTAGTTTAGGGTAGTTTATCTTCCGGGTTTCTATGTCTTAATGGTGTCTGTTTCAGTCCTTTAGAATAAGGGTTTTCGTCCTTCCAGTGTGGAGGTGGTCTGGCTTGGGGTTTATCCCTATACTTTGACCATGATTGGGGTTTCCCCCCTTCCTTATATGGTGGTCAGTTGCTCTGTTGGCTACTTTTTGGTTTTTTGTCCACAGAGGTCGGAAGGTGATCACAAGAATTATGGTCTTGTTTACTCTTGGATTGATGGAAGAGTCATCTACTACACAGAGATCACCCAAGATTGTGGATTGATTCCGGTTAAAAGCTACTATGGCGAGCTCATAGTGGAGGAATCTAATCTGAAGCATTTTATTTATATCCAATCCCATCTACTAAATGTTGTTGTAATTTTCCTTTCTTTGCTCTTGAGCGGCGGACTATTCTTCTTTGTAGATGAAGTATGGCTGTTATCAATGTGATAGCAACTGATTTTCAAAAAACATCTAGGGTTTCTATATCAATCTTCATACCACTTTTCTTTGTCACTCGGTTTGAGAAAACATTGATAAATCCATAAAATTGTATTTTATACATACAATAGAATAATGGGAAAAAAATTTGACAATCAAATCTATTCGGCATAAAACAAAAGGTGGATCCAAAATCAATTGAAAGAGATGAGTCACAAAGTATTCCATAGTAACACCTTAGTATCTTACTACTTTGCCATCCTCATACCTATCTCCATTACAATACACCTACATATGATCTTAAGGGTCCTCTTACACCAGGGTTTACTCATCAAGATTGTTATGTGTACCTCATACAATTATTACTCAACCCTTTCATTATTCCATGAATATCATTGGTCAATTCTAGGGTAAACATCTCACTTAGAGGGTGACTATGTAAGGTAAGGGTTCTATTTGGGGAGACAAAATTGAAATTGTCAGATTCCAACTACCAATGGCTCTAATACCATCTTTTAAGGAGTCAGACCCGAGAGGGGATCCACTCTCTACTTAATTTTAGGAATAAATCCATCTATTACAAACACACTAAAAAGGTATGCTAGAATAGGTGTAAATTTTACATTACTCAAATGATGGTATACAACATATCAAAGTATAGTATAATGATAAAGCATGACTATATTTAATTTGGCAAGGTTACATAAAATTCTCCAACTAGGAGTTTACATAAAAGCAACAACATCAAGATCTAGGTACAGGGATATTTAAACTACCTCAAGTCTCATAGAGAGTAAGCTCCATAAGCTAGGTCCACGTCTACATGTCATGTCCATCATGTCCTACACCTGGGGTTGGAAGCATACCCCATAAGAGAAGAAAAAATAAAATCATCAGCATAAAACTTGGAATGTTCATATTAATCGGGATTTTGAGCTATATAAAGGAAAAAGGAAACAAAATATAACAAGGTTTCCCATAGAACAGGAAAAGCATTACCCAAGTGGATATCAATAGAATTAATCATGTAGAAAATAAACAGTAAGAGATTTCTTACTTTTTAAAGAATATCATATCATTAATGTCACATAACATAAATAGTTCCATGGTGAGTAATAAGAAGACTAGCATATACTAAAAAGAAGGATAGGAACCCATATATTCCACACTAAGGGGTGGGAGGAATAAAAACTCAGTGACAAGTAAATATAAAGTTTTGCTAGAAGACTAAAATATTAGTATATTGGCAGGAGGAATAAAACCTTGAAGCCAAAAATATAAATATATCGTAGGAGGACTAAAACCTTAGTGCAGCGACAGGAGGACTAAAACCTCAGTTCCCAAAATAAATATGGTGTCACTATTTCTAGTTATGACTAGTCAATCGCCCATGCAAATATGACAGGTAAGATAAAGTATAGATGAGCTCAACAAAGAGATGAGATGATCCAATTGATATCAATGGGGTCAGAGGACCCATGAACCAATATCCAATCATTTCCACAAGTAACATCCATCATAAGATCATAAAATCGCACCACTTGAAAGTTAGGGTTTCACATAGTTCAATATCTCAAATCAAGGTTTCCAAATGGAATAACATGAACAAGATATGAATATGAGTCCAATAAGAATATCCATCAAAGTATGATGATCACAAGATCATAATCAACATAGAATCTTTCACATGTCATAGTTTCTCATAAGAGAGAGAGAAATTGTGTAGGATAACTTGTCCATAAGACCGAGAAAGAGAGAGAGAGAGAGATGAAACATAGGTCTTTTCTCAATATAGAAGTAAGGAATTGCAACATACCTCAGATCAAGTCTACATAAGTCCAAAGTCAGTCCTAGGTCAATCCTAGGTCTCCAAAGCACCTAATAAACATTTATGTAGAAGTAGGGTTAGGTTTACATCAGTTAAATAAACCCTAAGCATAGCCTTTTTATTAATGAATTAGATTCTCAAACTATACCATCTTATAGATTACATTTTTATGACTTAGTCGCATAGATTAGTTTATTTTTATAACTTATAGATTATAAGTTATGAATGTTATAAATATCAAGCAATTAGAAAAATCCTAGGAAAATCACATATTTGTTATTTTTAGATTTAGGTTATAAAATCGATACCTTTAGATAGAGAGAAATTTCTTGATTTCAAATAATATTTCATTTTAGTTTTCTGACATAGTATTTATTTATTCTGATTTTCACAAGATCTAACCAATGAGAAAATGAGAAAAATCCACGTCATCAAATAAGTGAAAACTTGATATGCCTCATCGAGGTGGACCAACAGGAGTTGGCCACCTGGCTCTTATCCCACACTCTCTAGGGTGCACGGTTCAATCAAAACACAAGAATAGATAGGTGCAAATGTCCCTAGCCAACATAAGATGCTTTGAATCTGAGAGGAGTTAGTAACGTAAAATGTCCTACCATCATCTTCCCACTGACGCGATGAAAACCGTAAATGCATAGAGATCTTGATGCTCCATATCAAGGATCAAAACCTTCATCTATATCCAAAATCCCATGTAGATATCACCATTGGATTCTCCATACTCTATCTAACTCGGAGACCCCTAACAAAGGTCAACGAGGTAGACAGACCTCAGAGAAAAATCTGATGCCATATATGTCATAGAGAAACTCATGGAATACTACTAGGTAGATAATGGAGAATAAGCTACAAGCCTAAAGCAACTAAACATTCGTGAAACAAAAGATGGAGGCAAGCACAGGATGGATGACTATTGATTCTCCAATACACAATTTAAAGACAAACCATATCAGATTAAGGCACAAAAAAGGGAAAATAAGGATTCACCCTGAATTAGAGGAATCCAATGGCAAGGACAGCTTCAGATGACATTCAGAAAGCTCCCTGAATGCTCAACAGGTCTCCCGAGAATCAAGAAGTCAGTGACCACATCGCAATGGCACCCAGAACCAGATGGTGAAGGCAAGGTAGACTCATGGGTGATTGAGGGACAACGAGGCGGTAGAAACCAATCCACAAAATGGCACAAAGGCTTTAGGATATATATACATGTGTCCAATACCCTAGAGAGGTGATGAGAAGGAAAGGGAAAAGGAGATAGAGCAGGAATAGAGGAAGGAAGGGGCTTGGAGAGATAAATTGATAGGGGATATGAAACCCTACTAAAGATAGTACTAAATAATTTGGAAAGGAGAAAGGAAGATAGAGGAAAAATAATGATAGAAACAACCTAAGAGATGAGGGAGAGATTTGAGAAACAAATTTGGAAGGGGTACATAGTTACTACTCACAAGAATGAAAAGGAATTTGAGAAAGAAGAAGTTGTGGTGGCCCTGGGGTTGAAAATATGATGGTTAGGAAAGTAAGGAGCTAACAAAATTCCAAAAACCGCACATTCATAGTGTGACAAAATGGGAAATCAAGAACTGAGGTAGGAAAATTGGTGGTATTTAATTAGCATTGTAGGGTTATATAATATAGTTACTTTCTCTATTTGTTTGGGGTATCAAACAAAGTGCAATAAATAACAAATTTGACACCTTGACTAATTAAGGCATTTCGAATTCAAATTTGGTATCAATTTTCCCTTTTGGGATTGTTTACTATTTTATTTAATATTTTGGACCTCAAGTTATATTCTCTATCCTGAATAAAACTAAGATAAACAAGATTGATTGATCAAATTCACACATAGACTAATTTGGGTATCTAGAATGTGATTTTGAGATTTATTTCCACTTTTGAATCCATTGAACATATTATTTAATATTTGGAGAAAAACTCATATTGTCTTTTCTAAATGAAATCAAGATAGTTATTATTGTTCAAATAATGTGAAAGTTGGCACCCGAGCTAATTGGGACCTAGGAACACGCTTTTACCATATTTGGGTTTTGAATTTTTGTTCTATTAGATATAATGCAATTGTGGTTTAGGCTCATAACCATTATATTTATTATAATATTATATCAACATCATCATTAATTATTATTTAGGGTTCTATTATCTTTACATTGTTACCAAAAATGTTTCCTTGTATTATTATGTATGAAATTCTATATTTTACTTATTTAACTTGTTTAGCCCGTTAATCAAATTTTTACTTAGATAATGGAACACGATTTTTTTTGTGGACATGGAAATAATAATTATTATTTCAAAATATGTTATACTTCTTATTAATCATATTTTAGAATATGTGCATATTAGTTAGAAAAGGAAGGATGTGTGACATATTTTAGGAACTTACTCACATGTTAGCACATTTACATGTTATTATATTAATATGCAACTTAATATGTTATAACTATTTAGGCATATATATGTGATGAGTTACCATTGAGTTACTCATGGTATATGCACTAACAATGTGTGTTAAGGTGTAACTTTATCCTCATTTGGTCAAATCTAAAGAACCAACATTCTAAATCCCTAATTATGGGAATAGGAATTCTAGAGTCAAGATACTAGGTTTGAGTATGTTATAGGGTGTGAATTTCATGTGTGTGTATACATATATAATATTAAATATAGAGAGAGAGAGATTAGGATGTTTGCACCGACGGGTTGTACCACCCATTAAAATGGTATATGTATTATATGATAATCAAATTCAATCATATAGATTGAATCAACATCATTTAGATTAGATGTGTTTAAAAGATCACAATCATATCTCATGTATATCATAATATATAACAACATATTTTGCAATTGTTTCTATAATTTTTACAACTCACCACTGGTTACAAAATATGCATTCTCTTTTATTAGACAATCAAGATATGTCATATTGATGTGATTTTTATACTCATATTATCTAAGGAGCATACAATACATCCATAAGGTTATTGATTTGTATAATTGTGCAAGATCTTAAACAAAGATGGGTACATATAAAATACATGTACTAAAAAACATAATTCTTTCAGCCATATATATATATATATATATATATATATATATATATATATATATATATATTTGAGTGTGTGTTGTGTGTGCATATGTGTGTGTGGTGTGTGTATATGTGTGTGTGTGTCTATATATATATTGGGAGGGTGGTAAATCAAGGTAGCAACTGGGATTCGACCCTGAGTCCATTTGTTAGGGGACACATGCTTGACCACTTGAGCCACTCCTTGTTGGTTGTGTATATGTATGTATGTATGCATATGTATATGTGAATATGTATGTATGTATATGTGAATATGTATGTATGTATATATATATATATATATATAACCATATATATATAACCATATATATATATAACCATATATATATATAACCATATATATATATGTATGTATGTATGTATTGGAATCTGATAAATTTTATTCCAAAACCCAAAGTTTTGAAAAGCCTTTGGACCAACCTACAATGTAGTTCAACACTACACAACTCACTCCTTAGCTAGGTATAGACTTATACTACCTTCACATGTAGTCTATTACTTACAATTTTGTAAATTTTGCATGCTATGTCCTCCTCTTTTCTATATTTACCATTGTGTTTTCTATTATTCCTCTCTTACTAAATGTAAAAGTACACTGTTGAGAGGGTCACGAGCTCCTTCTTCATCTCTGTGCTTGGCTTGTTACCTAAGGTAGATAGCATTGCTTTGATCCCTTGTAGCATTCTCCCATTGCTTCCCTATTTGCCACATACCGCATTCCAGACCTTCTTGATGTATTCGCATTGGCTGAATGAGTGTGTACGTGTCTCCATGTCTTCTTTGCAGAGGTAGAAAGTCGAGTTGCTTCCATGGTGCCATCTGGCTATTTTGTCGAGTGTGTGGAGTGTGCCATGAACAACTCTGTATAGGCACATCTCCCATTTCAGAACCCCCACATCCGTCTATATCATCCTTGAGAGGTGTTCTTCATATCATGGTCGAACCATCTCCTAGATCATGTCTTCCTTCTCTTTCAGGCTCCATCACCTCCTGTCATCACTGAGGTTGTTAATTTCTTGTCAGACCTCCATCATTCAGTTGATAACCCGAGAGTAGCCTTCTCTGGTTCTGGGTTTGAAGTCCAATCCTTTGGGGTACCTGGATCTCATCCATTTTGCCCATAATGAGTCATTGCGTAGATATTTGAATATCCTCCTGGTAGGGCCCCACATTGTGATCATTCTTGGTGTTTTCAAATCGACCCTTCCTTCTTCTTTACTTCTTGCAAGTCTACTATATTTCATCGGATGGTTACTGCCTACCCAGATGAAGTTGGAGATCTTCATCTCCATTCCTTCGAGCATTGCACTAGGTATCTCACCCTGTTGTACCCAGAACATCAAAAGGCCTTCTGTTGTAGATCTCGTGAGTGTGATTCATCCTACCATGGACATTTTTGCCAATGGCCACTTGCCTATCATCTCGTCCAGTCTGTTCGAACACTCCGTGAAATCACTAACCTTGAGGTTTTCCCCGGTGAGGGGGAAGCCCAGGTAGCGTGTAGGAAGGTCACTGGCCACGACCCCCATGGCTACTTGAATATGTTCACAGGTTTCCATGCAATTGGTCGAAATGAACAGCTATGTCTTCTGGATGTTCGTCTTCAGTCTTGTGTGGAACATGAACTTCTCCAACAGGTTTCTCAAGTTCAACAAGTAGTTAGGCTTTGCCATTAATAACATCGGTACATCGTCTACAAATATAAGGTGGTTGAGGACCTTGGTTCTGTGTACTGTGTATGTTTCTATCTTCTTGTCTCTCTCTCATACTTCTCCATCAGTCATGAGATGTATTCCATGATGATAGTAATAGGAGAGGGGAGAGGGGATCTCCCTACCTCAACCCATTACTCCCCCTGAAGATTCCACATGGTGTTCCATTTACCAGTACTGAGTAGTTGGTTGTGGTGATGCATCGTCTAATCAGGTCTATCCATTGCTCTTGGAAGCCCATCTCCTTCATCACCCACCAGAGTGCCTCCCAGTTGATGTTGTCGTAGGCCTTTGAAACATCGATTTTTAGGCATACCTTCTTGTGGCCTCTCTTGACAATGAAGTCCAGCAGGAACTCCCCTACCAGCAAAGCATAGTCATTGATGCTCTGGCCAGAGATAAAAGCTCCCTGGTTGTCTGACACGATCAGAGGCAAGACCATCTTCAACCTCTCTACAAGAATCTTGGCTATGACTTTGTATTGTACATTGTAGCAGGCAATTGGTCTAAAGTCTGCGAGAGAGGTTATCATCTTCTTCTTCAGAATGAGTACTAGGAAAACATGATTGACTTGTTTAAGCATCCCCCCACCTTTCATGAACCATTGCACGGACTCAAACAGTTCTTCTTTGATCACATCCCATGCATCTCTGTAGAAGTGGGCGTTGAACCCATCTGGGCCTGGCGATTTGTTCACCCCTATGCTCCAAAGAGCTTCCTTCACCTCCTCCATGGTCACCTGCCTGCATAAGATGTTATTATGAGACGTGGTTAATTTGTACTACCATTGGAGATTGTCGACCTTTCCTTCAAAGGTTCTAGTGTAGCCCTTGTTGTATAGGTTTGAGTAGAAGTCTTTTGACTCCTTGCTTAAGTCTTCCTGACTATTTAGGATCTTCCCATTTGCCCCTATCAGCTCTGAGATTGTATTGAGTGCCTCTCTCTACTTCACTACACTGTGGTATAGCTTTGTGTTCCTGTCTCCATCTTGAATCCACCTTTGCCTACTTCTTTGCCACATAAAGCTTTCTTCTGCCTTCTTTAGGTCCTCTACTTCACTTTTCTTCTCAATTTCCTTCTCAATGATAGATTTGTTCAATGGGTCACTTTGGAGTTTGGTCTTTAGCTCTATCAGTTCCATCTTGGTCTCTTCTATGAGTTTGGGGATGTTTACTTGTTCCTTTGATCATGCCTTAAGATCCTTCTTGAGCCTCATTAATTTTCTTGCAAAGCAGTAGATAGGATTGCCTACTATTCGGTCCTTCCAGCTATTTTCCATTGTCTCCCTATAGCCTTTCCAGTTCGTCCAGAAATTACTGAATCTAAAGGGTTTATGATTCCTTTTCCTCTCTTGTAATTTCATCTCCAATGGAAGATGATCACTTATATCTATTTCCCTCACAATGATACTAGTGATGCCCATACAGTCGAGCCAAGTGTGGTTGACTAAGGCCCTATCTAGCTTGCAGGAAATCCTCTTGTGGGGTTTTCCTTCGTTGTTCCATGTAAAAACTTCATCACCCTGCATAGGGAGTTTGCACAGCTCTGTCCGGTTGATTGTATGATTGAAGGATCTCAGCATCACTTCTGGTACTAGGCGACCACCCCTCTTCTCTTCTTGAAGTCTGACATTGTTAAAATCACCCATGATCAACCATGGGTTGGTAGTCTTCTTCGCTTGCTCGATTAACTCCATCCATAGAGACTGTCATTGGTTGTGTCTATTGAAAGAATAAACTGCCGAGAAGCACATCTCCAGTCCCCCCTTATTTCTATAGATCGATGTGATGATTTGATCAGTATTGGATGTCACCTCCATCTCCCACACATTTGGGTTCCATCCCAGGAAAAATCTCCCTAGTTCTACCTCATCATGGTTTGAATTATGCTTCCAACCATTGGGAAAAATAGATCCACCCATTTCTTATTCACCCTTTTGATCTTGGTCTCCATAATCGCTGCTACGGATACACCACTGGACTTGATCCAGTGTCAAACCTCACGCCTTTTGTTTGGGTCAAAAATCCCCTTGACATTCTAGGTGAGGATAGACATAGATAATTATTTGCGGTTCCTAGTTCTCCTACCAGGATCCTTCTCCTTTCCCTTCTCTTTCTCCTTTCCTTTGTCTTTGTCTTTGTCTATGTTTCTATCACTATCATTTATAAAAAGTTCATCGCTTGGTATGTCTTCCAGTGTCTCTTCCTCCTCCACCTCGGTCTCGCTCAGCATACTAAAGGGGTTCTCATGGATTTCCCCCTCCTCCTTATCATTGATGCCTGAGGTCCTAGCCTCATCTTTCTTGTTGGTACGTTTTTCTCTCTAGACCTTCTTAGGGGCTTGGAAGCCTTGATCATCTTTCTCGTTAATGGTCTCCTTTTTATGCATGCACTCCTCATCTTCATGCCCGAAGACTTTGCATTTGGAGCACTACTTAGGCATGACATCGTACTTGATATTGAATGGGATCTCTGCCTTTCCAGGCACATTGACCCATACCTTATCAAGTAGATCATCTTCCACTTTGATTTCCACTAAAACCTTCACCTCATCTGTACCTGCGGTCTCCATCAACCTTGTTTCTATATGTAGGACCTTTCCTACTCCCGCTGCTATCGTGCCCGCAGCCTTCAGTGTCCAAGTTTTCCCATTGCATGGGATTATTATCTAGATCGGTAGTGATGTCACCTCCTCCTTCACTATAGTATTTCAGTAGGAATAATGTCTCGCAATTACCAGATGCTTGTCAAACCATCTCGGATTGCTATTCAGGAAATTCTTCTAATCCATGTCATTGGAAAATCTGATTAGGAAGAACACATTCTCCTTAGATATCACGTCAAAGTCCCCCTTAGGGTTCCACACTTGCCTAATCCAAGCAAGAAGGTGAGGGTAGTATGGTCGTTTGCCCATGACGTAGATAGAGACTGAGAATTCCCAGACGTCTTTCATACGACTATATTCCTATGCATCCATATTCACCATCACCTTCCCATCTTTCTTGTTCGATTTGGGGAATATGAGATATGTGCACTCCTTCTCCTACACAGGAGTCCTCTTCACTATCAGGGTCCATGGTTTTCTTAGTGTGTTCCCTTCCTTCTCCATCATTGCTTCCAATGTAGGGTTCTTTGGTGGTGGGGTTTGGGGGTTGGTAGGTGGCGTGGTGGTCACCATGGCCGTCGGTCCCTCTCCGGATCGCCTAGCAATCACCAGGGAACCCTAGGAGATGGAGGGGGTGGGTGTTATAAGAATCCATATATGTATGTATCGGAACTTTTTGGTAATTTATTCCGAACCCAAAAGGAACAAAGTTACAAACTACACCCAATCTATGTAGTTCACATTACATTAAAAGCATATGAATAAAAGACAATGATTGACCTAGAATAGGTCAATCAATATACATGAAGATCCCAGTTCCTGACCAGGTTACAAGATATATGGCCTAGATTGTGATGATGTGCACGATAGTGCATTTGAATCTCCTTCTCTATATTTTTGAAAGCTTGTAACTCATCTTCTTGTTTTCCTCCATGACGAATGGAATTTCTAGTAGTCCAAATGATATGGATAGTGAGTGTGGCAGCCCAAAGGGATAGCACACGATCACCTGAAGTGATCCTGGAGATAGACTTGAGATACTCTTCAAGAGAGTGCTTAGGGTTCAGTCCTAACTTCAGAGCAGTCCGACCCCATAGGTACCTCCACCATTTGCAAGTGGAGGTAAGGTGCGAGGAGCTTTCTTCATCAAGATGACAAAGACCACAGAGGTTAACAATGCTTGGATTCCATTTCTGAATCTTCTCAAGAGTCGGCAGGAAATTCTTGAGAGCTCTGTAAGATGTGAAGCTCCATCTTGGGTTATGTTTAGACATCCAGAGGGTGGAGGAAGCTACATTAACTTCTTGTTTTGATCGGCAGATGTCCCAAAGGGAACTGTCATTAACATCTTGATATCTAGGCCAGACTTCAGTGAATCTCCTCTAGGAGGTTGAGTAGCCCCATCGGTGGGAAGGTTGCTGAAAGTTATTAGTATTATATCGTTTCAGCATCCATTGAGCCCAAACAGAAACACCAAGAAGAAGGCTTCTGAGACGCTTCATAGTATGGAAATCAGCTAGCTCTTCAAGATTTTTCAGACCAAGGCCACCTTCTTCAAAAGGGAACGAAAGATGCTGCCAACTAGCAGGATGAATGGAGGAACCCCATAGGAAATCACCCAGAAGAATCTCCATTCGTCTTAAGGTAGACTTGGTAAGTTCACCTTGACTCATCCAGTATTGATTGAGTCCCATTGCATTAGCCTTGATGAGGACAAGACGCCCTGAGAAGGAGATCTTGTTACTCGGCCATTTAGTGATTTTTTCTTTGAGCTTGTCGAGACAGTGGTTGAAATCCACCCTCCTGAGGTTGCCTCCAGCAAGAGGATAGCCTAGGTAGGTAGTCGGAAGAGTACCTAGCTGGACATCAAGTTCATCAGCTAAAGATGATGGATTGGGGACAGACTTGGAGAAGTACACAGTAGATTTCTGTGTGTTGAGCTTCATGCCAGATTCTAAACCAAATTCATTGAGAAGGTCTTTCAGTTGCTTGATGCTCCTGGAACGAGCTTCGCAAAAGACAAGAATGTCGTCCGCAAACAAAAGATGAGAAAGGACAGGAACGATTCTAATTGTGTAGGTCCTGATCCTCTTTTCTTCAATCGCCTGAGCTAATTTCTTGCTAAGTCCTTCCATTACTATGGCAAAAAGTAATGGGGACAGAGGGTCTCCCTGCCGAAGACCGTTATTGCTTTTGAAAAAACCCTTCAGAGAACCATTAAGTAGGATCGAGAAAGAAGGAGTAGTAACACATTGTTTCACAATGTCGATCCAGTCATCTCTAAAGCCTAGAAGACGAAGACAGTTCCAAAGGTAAGGCCATTGAACTGAATCGAAGGCTTTTTTAATGTCCAGTTTGATACAAGTAGATGGAGTGCTTCGAGCAAGGTTGTAATTCAAAGTGAATTCAGCCGCCAGTAGAGAGCAGTCTTGAATGTATGTATGTATGTATGTATGTATGTATGTATGTATGTATGTATGTATGTATGTATGTATGTATGTATGTATGTATGTATGTATGTATGTATGTATGTATGTATGTATGTATGTATGTATGTATGTATGTATGTATGTATGTATATATGTATATGTATATGTATATGTATATACATATACATACATATATATGGCTATGTATATAGATATATATACATATACAGGACAATGATCCAGTGATAAACACATATATGCATATATATATATATATATATATATATATATATATATATATATATATATATATATATATCTGTGTGTGTGTGTGTGTGATAGCTTTAGTTGCCCGCACGGGTAACAAGATAACGCTACCCGGCAGCAGTTGCGGAGCGGAAAAAAGTGGAAAAAAAGAGACCGGCACGTGGAGAGAGCAGCTAGCAAACCCGAATTTGTCGTCGTCCCCACCGAAGCAAAGCCCCAGTTCTTCACGCCATCCCCACCGAAGCAAAACCCCAGTTCTTCGCCCTCCCCAGTGATTTTCCCATTCTCGCGCACCTCCTCCATCATCACCACCTCCTTCGTCGTCATCTCCTCCAATCACTCCTTCATCCACTCATGGAGATGACGAGGATGAAGAAAGCCTCGCGGAAATTGTCGATTATGCCTCCGTGGAGAAAGAACATACCAACAATTGTCAAATTAGACGACGACGACTTCAAAATGCACCAGTTTCAAGCCGACGAGAAGATGGACAAATAGGGAGAAGAATCGGGAAAAGCAGCATCGGTCGCGGAAAGGGAAATACACGACCAGACTACTCCAACAACTCCGAAAGAGGATAAGAAAGAGGCTACCAAGGCCATAGAAGCAGAAGAAGAGGGGAAAGAAGAAGTTGCAGAATTGGAGAAGGGGTTTGCTGCTGAGAATCCTTAGACAATACAGAAAGAGGTCAAAATAGGAGTTGTGATTGCTACTGAAGGAGATAAGCAAGCTACTTCTTCAACAACTAAGACACAGAAGAAAGGAAAAAAAAGAGGGGTTACAGCTCCCCCATGGATCAAACCCCAATCAAAAAGTGCAAAGCACAGTAAGGTTGCTACTGCTGGTCATGGAGTCAACAGAGAAACTGAGAAGAAAGAATCTGCACGCAACAAAGTGGGAAAAGTTGAACAACAAGGTAATGCTCGAGTAACTGGAATTAATGCTTGAGTAACTGAGAGTAATGCTTGAGTAACTGAAATTTATTCTTGAGTAACTGATAGTAATGCTTGAGTAACTGAAATGTATGCTTGAGTAACTATTACAAAATGCTTGAGTAACCGACATTAATGTTGAGTAACCGAATTAATTCTTGAGTAACTATTACAGACTGTTTGAGTAACCGAGAGTAATGTTTGAGTAACTAAAATTTATGCTTGAGTAACTATTACATAATGCTTGAGTAACCGAGATTAATGCTTGAGTAACTAATAGTAATGTTTGAGTAAATGAGATTTATGCTCGAGTAACTATCACATACTACTTGAGTAACCGAGGGTAATGCTTGAGTAACTGATAGTAATGTTTGAGTAACTAAAATTTATGCTTGAGTAACTATTACATAATGCTTGAGTAACCGAGAGTAATGCTTGAGTAACTGAAACTTATGCTTGAGTAACTATCACATATTTCTTGAGTAACTGAGAGTAATGCTTGAGTAACCGAGAGTAATGCTTGAGTGGAGAGGGTTGTTCAGTTACTCAACCATTACATTCATTGTTAATTCGAGTAACTGAAAAAATCTTGTGAGTAACTGAACAATGCACGTAATGGTTGAGCAACTGAACTACGAGATTAATGCTTGAGTAACCGAGAGTAATGTTTGAGTAACTGAAATTTATGCTTGAGTAGCTGATTGTAATGTTTGAGTAACTGAAATTTATGCTTGAGTAACTATTACATAATGCTTGAGTAACCGAGAGTTAACTATAAAACAATATTGTTAAGCTAAATACTACATTCTTGGAATAACTGTATTCATATGCAGGAGAAGAAAGCAAAGGGGATGAGCAGAGTACAAATGCAAGTCAGAAATAGAAAGAGACAGAAAAGGCTAACGAGAAAGGTAAGATTGTATGGATTTGTAATTGTATTAATTTTCAGTTACTTACAGTTTATGAAATTACTTTTACAAAATAAACAATGAGATCTAACGATAAATTTTGATATCTTTGCAGTGGGAGTAAATAGATTGTACCACAGGTGCTCCTTAAAGAGCTACATCAACACCAGCAAGAGCATGGTTTATACAAAGGAACAAATTATGATGCTGAGCTCAACTGCCTTTGCAAACCTCATAAAGATGCCAAATCTTGCGGTTGACATAGGCTTGTTAGAGGATTTAATAGATAGATATGTTGATGAAGACATATTTCTACTGGCCAATGGAGAGGAGAGAAGGATGACAGTAGATGACATGGGGATAATTCTAGGTATCCCCAGCAAAGGTATAGAAATAACACAAAGGAAAGATTCTGACATAGTAAAGTCAATATGGCAAGAGTTTGCCAAGGTGACTTGTAAAAATAGAAATGAAGGTGAGACCTCAAAGAAGTTGAGAGAAAAATATGTCCTGCATAAGGACAACTTAACAAAACTTTGGCAAGAATATGCCAAGACCAACAATCCAGCGGACAATACAAATAGGTGTCGTGCGTGGATGTTGCACCTACTGGCAACATTCCTAATCCCAGACACTAGTTATTGCACACCAATCTACATTATCCACTACCTAGATGATGTCAATGCCACTGGGCAGATGAATTGGGCAAAGCTGGTGCATGGGAGTATCTTCCAGAATATGAAGATGCTGAAGGAGAATGTACAGCTAAGAAGGAAAGGAGATAAAGGGGCTAAGAACACCCTGTACACAATAGGTTGTGTCATGTGCCTATGCGTAAGTGAATAAAATCATATTCATCTACATTGATACAATATTGACTATGGGGGGCAGTTACATATGCATTATATTTTCTATATATTACATGCATGTTTGGGCATATGAGATGACAAAGATGGAAAAGCCAACATTCCTTGACTCCAATCCAAGGATAAAGAAGTGGGTTGTGCCGGTCGAGAAATTGATGGAATTAGGGGCTGTGGACCCTAAGGATGTAAGATTATCTAATCTTTGTTACAAAATCTAATATACAACATAATCATACATGTTTCATTTTGTGACACATTGTTTTTAATTATATGTTGGATAGGTTTGTCAAACGATAGTGGTAGACCAGGGAGATGATTGGCAGGCTGAAAAATCATCAAAGGACATGCTAGAAAAATGTACGCCAACAACCAATGAGGCACCAGCAAAGCCAATCATCGAAGAGGGAGACACTATTAACACCTCCACCCTGAAGACAAGAATCCAAATGTTGGAGGAGGAGCTCAAAATGCATAAGGAGATCTGCATAAGAATAAGTGTTGAGAAATTCACAGAGCTGCAATTGGAGAATAAAAGGCTAGAAGAAAGAATAGCCAAGTTAGAAGAAGAAAATAAAAATCTAAAAAGAAAGTGGGAAGATGAGGGTGACAAATCATAGTCACCTGAAAGTGGATTCAAAGAATTTGTAGAGGGTTTTGTCTCGGTGAATGTAGATGAACCGAAAGACACACTGACAAAGGATGTCGACCCACCGACGAAATGAAGAAGGCTGACCCTCAATAGAAAATACGTGGAATCAGAAGATCACAGTGAGGATAGGAAAAATGCCGATGAAGACGAGAAGAAAGGAACAAAAGACAACAGTTCTGAACAACCAAAGTCTGTAGAAGATGCAGACCAAAAGAAACAAGAAGAAGGGAGCGAACAGCCGAAGAAGATATTAGAAGAAGAAGAAGGGCAAAAGAAGCCCAGAAGAAGATTGAAGAAGAAGAAGACGATGGAAGAACTAAAGATAGGAAGCATAGAGAAAAATGTGAAGAAAAGAAGGGAGGAAAAAGTAAGTTGCATCTCCTTTCAAGTATATCATAACTGCAAGTAATGCTTGAGTAACTGAACCTAAAGCTTGAGTAACTGAACCTAATGCTTGAGTAACTGCATGTAAGGCTTGAGTAACTAAATATAATGCTTGAGTAACTGAACATAATGAATTGAGTAACTGAATGTAATGCTTGAGTAACTGAATGTAATGCTTGAGTAACCGAGAGTAATGCTTGAGTAACTGATAGTAATGCTAAAATAACTTGGGAAAATGAAGATTGATTCTAACATGGATTGCTCTATTGTTGTTGACAGCACAAGATGTCAAACTTCATAGGTTTTGAACATTTCAAAACAAAAGAAGCCAAAGAAATTGTCCATCACTTCATGGACAACATAGAAGAAATGTAAGAGAATTGGTTATTGTCAAGTGTAAAATGATAAAACATTAATGTTTCAATATCCAACTCATATGTATAACATCAATAAAAATAATTGGCAGGTCAAAACGAGAATGGAAATTCAGTGAAGACACTTGGTGCACGGGGAAGGACCTCGCCGCCCTCCTGTACAAGGATAAAATGACACAAACACCTGTAAGAAACAAGAATGTAGTGTAACTACTTGAAATAGATAATTTGGATTGCTAAACAGATAAAGCTTTTGGTTTTATTCAGGTTCTCGACTGCTTTGTACAGATGCTCAAGGAGAGCACAAGCAAGCAGAGGAGGAAGGGGTTGACGTGGCACTCCATGAGAACTTATGCTCCGGTAAGACAAATAAACTTTGTATACAAATTTACATGAAATTACAATATAGAAACACAAATTGAAACTTATAGATGTGAATTTTAAACTCTACATTTGCAGCAAAAGCTATCATTTAATATTGAGGACATCACCTTGGAGCAGATAGACATGCTATCTCCACAATTCAACATTCCAATGAAAGATTGGGACGCAATGGACTCGGTGTTCACAATACTAAACAACGACAACCACTAGCACTTGTATGAAGCAAGTTTCAGGGATGGAGCACACCGGTCTTATAATTCAATGAGTTGGAGTAGCAACTCAAGAAAAGAATTCAATAGATGGGTAAGTGATCTATAAAAATTAAGTCTATTATAAGTGGATTGAAAGGATTAATGATCTTTAATTGATGATGAATAAATGTCTTGTTTTTTTAATGCAGGTGGGTATAGTGCACGAATTCTTTAGGGGTGCACCGGAAAAGGGAAGTCAGTTGTCGCAGTGGGAATAGGAGTACCCCATCTGCCCACAGTAGGAAGAAGACTCACTTGACTGTGGGATCTTCGTCATAAAGTACCTAGAGTGCCTAGTCAATGGAAAAACTATGGACTTCACCTGCAAAGACATACCGGTGATAAGGGCTGATGTTTTTCAGTGAATGATGGCAAGGGGGCAGCTGCAGCCTCTAAGAGATGATGACAAAGATGAAAGAGAAGACATCAAAGAAGGTATATCTGATGATAACAAGGGAGGAGAAGCTGAAGCTGATAAACAACAAGAAATAGAGAAGAATGAAGAAACAACAACAAAAATGGATGCAAAACAGATCTCAGAGGAAGAAATAGTTACAAGCCTTGATAAATGGCTAAAATAAGAACAATAGCCTTCTGTTATTCTATTGTATAAGTTGTGTATAGCTGAATGTACATCTGCTCTTGAATGTACAGCTGTTAAAAGTCTGAATTTACAACTGATCTTGATGTACAGTTGATCTTGATGTACATGTCATCTTGAACAATATTGATTTTGCCTTTATATTTTGGCTAAATGTACATCTGATTAAAATGGATTATTTATTAGTGTGCTGCAAAAAGACTGAATGTACAGCTGATCTTGAATGCTTCGAATACATTTATGGTGTGAATGCTTATGTTCTTGAATGCTTTAAATACCTTTATGCTTTGAATGATATAAGAGTAACTCTGAAACTACTACGAGTAACTGAGCTGAAAGTAACAGAATGCTTGAGTAATGCTTGAGTAACCGAGAGTAATGCTTGAGTAACTGAAAGTAATGCTTGAGAAACTGACAGTAATGATTGAGTAACTTAACAAACACTTCGAGTAAATGAAAAAACCCTAGGATTAGCTCTTGAGTAACTGAGAGTAGTGCTTGGGTAACCGACAGTAATGGTTGAGTAACTGAACAATCACTGCAGGTAACTATCACAACCCTAGAGTAACTGAAAAACACTACGAGTTATTGGAAAAGGACTGTGAGTAACTGAAAAAGGACTACGAGTAACTGAAATAGGACTGCGAGTAATTGAAAAAGAACTACGAGTAACTAAAAAAGGACTGCGAGTAACTCAAATATCCTGCGAGTAACTGAACCATGCGAGTAATTGTCACAACCACTCCGAGTAACTGGAAAAACACTGCGAGTAACTAGAAAACCCTCTCCGAGTAACTAAACAAACAATGTGAGTAACTGTCACAACCGCTCCGAGTAACTAGAAAAACACTGCGAGTAACTCAAATAGCCTATGAGTAACTGAACAAACCTCTACGAGTAACTAAACAAACACTGCGAGTAACTAAACAACCCTCTCCGAGTAACTGGAAAAACAATGCGAGTAACTAAACAACCCTGTGAGTAACTGAAAAAATGCTCTGAGTAACTGAATAATTAACTGCGAGTAACTGAACCAACATTGCGAGTAACGGAACCAACACTGCAAGTAACTGAACAAACGTTGTGAGTAACTGTATCAACACTGTGAGTAACTGAACAACCGTGCGAGTAAGTGAACAACAAACTTGTATTGGCGACAACCATACGAGTAACTGAACCCTATGCGAGTAACTGGACAACCATGTGAGTTACTGAACCCTCTCCGAGTAACTGAAAAAACACTCTGAGTAACTGGAAAAAAAAAATCTAAGTAACTGAAAAAGGACTACGAGTAACTGAAAAAACATTGCAAGTAACTGTGACAATACTGCGAGTAACTATGACAATATTGCGAGTAACTGAAAAAATCATGTGAGTAACTGTAATAGCCATTAGAGTAACTGCAAAAACACTGTGAGTAACTATCCTACGAGTAACTATCCTGTGAGTAATTGTCCTACGAGTAACTACAGGAACACTACAAATTACTTAACGGATAGTAATGCTTAAGTAACTTATATGTATTTTTTCGCATGCTAACTGAAAGTATATATAATAAGAAAAAAACACTATAGCTAAACATTCAAGATTACAACATTCAAAGCATAAAACATTATATATTATACAACCAGATCAACTATAAAGAAGGTCCATCAACTGAACATAAAAATACAGAAAAATACATCCAGATCAGCTATAAAGAAAGTCCATCAACTGAACATAAAAAACAACTAGCTCAGGGGGTCAGATCCATCCCTGGAGATAGATATCATACACACAATTCCCTCCATTGCAAAGCATAGACACCAAGACAAAACACATGTTCGTATCTAACAAGTTCATATCTGTTGTAAATGAGTGAACCTGTAAAGGATTTACCCATGAGTCATAAATAGGTTTTGAGCCCAGGATGGTTGGGGCGGTATAGATAGTGATGGGGAAGATTATCGACCAAAAGGCTAAGAGAAAATGGCGTCGATGCATACCTATTTGTGAAAGGAAGGCTGGACAGAAGAAGAAGCACTGTCTTCTGCAGATGTTGAGGTGTCCGTTGTTGTAGATGAGTCAACCTGAACGGGATTTACAGCTGATCTCGGCGCTGCTTGGTATTTGTCCCTAACAAAGAGCTGATCTGCAGAGTCGTCCGATCCAGAGAATACTTCGTCACCAGGCATTCTAAAGAGAGGAATAATCTCGGTTGGTGTTTCTAAGAACTGATCTGTGATCCATGTTGTGATAGTCTGGTGATCAGTTGGCTTGAGGAAGATGATCCAACCTTTGCGAATATTGAGCTGTGCGATCATCCTTTTCCAGCCCTTAGCAGTTGAAAGTGATCTGTTTCTATTATGCATAAGGGTTATCTGGAATGTCTGGTTTCCGATATGGAAGGTGGTCTTGCCTGGTTTGATGTGAAAATGGAGATGGCTCCATTCTATAGGAAGTTGAATGGATTCCATTGTCTTGTCGTCAATGGTGTAGTTGATGGGTTGGATGAACGGCTCCATGGTAGGTTGTGTTGAGGGTTGTGAGAAAACTAGTAATGGTAGAAGAAGGTAGGATGTGAAGAAGGTAGGTTGTGAAGAAGTTGGCTGTGAAGAAGGTAGGTTGTTCGTGTAGGCATCAACTTAAAGGAAGATGGCACCAGTGATCTGTGTTGTTGGTGTTGCAAAGATGGGCAGCAGTGCTCTGTGTTTTTGGTGTTGCAAAGATGGCAACAGTGCTCTATGTTATTCTGACGACACAGTAGTGCTCTGTGCTCTGTGTCTGTGCTTTTACATCGTACAGCAGACTCTTGTACATATCTTTATAGCTCTGTGCTCTCTTTTCTTCACTTTTCTGGATCCTTCTTTAATAAAGTTAGTTTTTGAATGCTAGAGTTACTTTTTGTTTTATCACAGTTACTCTTAGTGTTGTCACAGTTACTCATTGTGCTCCTACTATTACTCTTAGTGTTGATACAGTTACTCATTGTGCTCCTACTATTACTAAACAAACACTGTGAGTAACTGAAAAACCCCTGCGAGTAACTGAAAAAAGCAAGCGAGTAACTGAAAAAACCCAGCGAGTAACTGAACAAACACTATGAGTAACTGAAAAAAGCACGCGAGTAACTGAAATACCCTTTTGAAGGTTACTGAACAAACACTGTGAGTAACTGAAAAAACCCTGTGAGTAACTGAAAAAAGCACGCGAGTGTAACGTCTATTTCGAGAAAACAAGATTAACTAATGCGGAAGCGTTCACTAAGCATCGGATTACCAGAAATCACTAAAAATTTTAGACTTTTTACGAAGAGATCCTTTAAAGGTAAAGCTTTCTCATGAAGCAACATGATAAGTTGTTTACAACTGATCCATCAGTAAAACTCTGTAAGGCAAGATACAAAAGTCTCTAAGGACTGGACCAAAAACTCGAAATCACTAACTATTACTCCGAGGACCTGAGAGTACAGAGACGACATATAGGACTCTAACACTATCTACGCATGACATAGCAGCCAATGCCTCCACAAGCTGCACCTTGGTGCCCAAGCTTGGAGAATCCATCATACCTCAACATATTCATTAATATGATGCTTCATCATCAAAGGAACATCCTAACATGTGAAATTCTCAAGTTAACCCTTCTCATTGGGTAATTTGCACATAGGTCCCTGCATAACAAAACAATATTACAACATTGTTTTAAAAGGAGAGAAATGAAATTATAGATTCTTCTAAAGCTTAATGACATATCAAGGGGTAATCACAAGCCTCTAATCATATTTTAAGCAAAACATATAGGGTTAGTTCATAACCCAGGCCAGGGATGTTACAAATTATATCCCCCTAACAAGGATTTCGTCCTCGAAATCTCAGATAAAAGGAAGCAGATATTATTTAAGTATCATATCTTGCTAATCAATTAATTTGGAAACATTCACTGAGAAGGTTCACTAAGAAATTTGTCTTGGAGGATTTCACTAAGTAAATTTACTAAGTGTATTGTTTCAAAGGCTTTTACTGAAAGAGTTCGTTAAGTATATTCACTAAGTATATTCACTAAGTTTGCTCACTAAGTATTCACTGAGTAAGTTTACTGAGTATATTCACTAAGTATGTTCACTAAGTTTCCTCACTAAGTATTCACTGAGTAAGTTCACTGGGTATATTCACTAAGTACATTCACTAAGTTTGCTCACTGAGTAAGTTCACTGAGTATATTCACTAAGTATGTTCACTGAGTATTCACTGAGTATATTCACTAAGTATGTTCACTGAGTATTCACTGAGTATATTCACTGAGTATATTCACTAAGTATGTTCACTGAGTATTCACTGAGTATATTCACTGAGTATGTTCACTAAGCATGTTCACTGAGTATGTTCACTGAGTATTCACTGAGTATATTCACTGAGTATATTCACTAAGTATGTTCACTGAGTATTCACTGAGTATATTCACTAAGTATGTTCACTGAGTATTCACTGAGTATATTAACTAAGTATGTTCACTGAGTATTCACTGAGTATATTCACTGAGTATGTTCACTAAGTATGTTCACTGAGTATTCACTGAGTATATTCACTGAGTATGTTCACTGAGTATTCACTGAGTATATTCACTGAGTATATTCACTAAGTATGTTCACTGAGTATTCACTGAGTATATTCACTAAGTACATTCACTAAGTTTGCTCACTAAGTATTCACTGAGTAAGTTCACTGAGTATATTCACTAAGTATGTTCACTGAGTATTCACTGAGTATATTCACTAAGTATGTTCACTGAGTATTCACTGAGTATATTCACTGAGTATATTCACTAAGTATGTTCACTGAGTATTCACTGAGTATATTCACTGAGTATGTTCACTAAGTATGTTCACTGAGTATTCACTGAGTATATTCACTGAGTATGTTCACTGAGTATTCACTGAGTATATTCACTGAGTATATTCACTAAGTATGTTCACTGAGTATTCACTGAGTATATTCACTGAGTATATTCACTAAGTATGTTCACTGAGTATTCACTGAGTATATTCATTGAGTATATTCACTAAGTATGTTCACTGAGTATTCACTGAGTATATTCACTGAGTATGTTCACTAAGTATGTTCACTAAGTATTCACTGAGTATATTCACTGAGTATGTTCACTGAGTATTCACTGAGTATATTCACTGAGTGTGATCACTAAGTATTCACTGAGGAAGTTCACTAAGTATATTCACTAAGTATGTTTACAAAGTATGTTCACTAAGTATTCACTGAGGAAATTCACTGAGTATGATCACTAAGTATTCACTAAGGAAATTCACTAAGTATATTCACTAAGTATGTTCACAAAGTATGTTCACTAAGTATTCACTAAGATCCTCTCATTTAATTTTTCTTATACTCCTTAGATTGTTTCAAAATAATTACCTGATCAGAGTAATCAAAAGATAACACTCTAAGAGTTTCATACTTTCCTTATCTGCAATAACCATATATCTGGCCAGGGTATATAAGTATTGAGATTAGGTAGTATGTATTTTACTTATCATCCTATTCTTTGCTTTTCATATCATTATACACACAAAATTTATCATTCTAGGTTATTCTTGAGGTATCACATCTATATCTCATCCTTTTAATACACAGTTAAGGGAGATTATAAATTGTTTTAAAGAATATTGAGTAAGATATGAATTCTTATCTTTCTTGTGTCCTTCTAGGACTTAGTCAAGAAATTCAAAAGCAGCTAACTTCCATATTTTTAACACATAGAATCCTAATATGTAATAATAAAACAATACTTATTTCATCTGACCTGTATGGGATGTTTGTCCACGTCCTCTATTATTATATTGCCTCCCTTGTGAGCCTTGCAGACTTTGTCCTTGAGGTCGAGTCATTATTGCATTCCTGTCTGGACAATCCCTTGCCAGATGTCTCGGTTGTCTACATAAGTAACAGATCCTGGGTGCAAGGTGTCTATACGATCCAGTTACCGATGTTGAGGCTATGTCGGAGGGTCTTCTTGGAATACTACTATGGTCCCTATTTCCACTTGACACCCATTGTGTCTGGGTAGGGAATTCTGATATTGCTGTTGGTGTAGAAAATCTTGGCTTCTTAAAACTTTCAGGCCTTTGTTCTTGAGGCTGGGTGTACATCTTCTTACTACTTGTCTGTTGTTTCACGGTTTCCGACCTCTCTATCCTTCTTACTGACTCCACAAAGGTGGCAAACCTTTCTCTGTTCTCCAAGGCAGACACAGGAGTGGCTAGTTCAGCATTCAATCCTTTCTCAAAATGCCGAATTTTTTCTTCATCACTAACTGCCATCTGTGGACAAAACCGTAGTAACTCCATGAACTTAGCTTCATATTCGCTAACGTTCATCAGTCCTTGTGTGATCTTCTCAAATTGAGAGATCTTCTCATCTAGATACGTCTTAGGGAAGTATCTATTGACGAATTCTCGTCGGAAAACCTCCCATCCTATTTCTTCACCTGGTCTCTTATCTTCCTCTATCATCAACCAATTACCAGCACTTCCTTTTAGGAGGTATACCGCATGCTTAACCTTTTCAGCTTCAGGAATATCAAGGATCCTGAAAGCCTTTTCCAGCTCTGTCAACCATAGATCAACATCTACTAGATCAGATGTACCAGCATAGTCTATGGCTCCCACCCGGCGAAGTCTCTCGAAAGTCTTGCCGGTTCCATAACCTTCCTGATGGGCTGGTGCCCTAGATGCAGATGGTGGCACCCTATCTGCTATGTGTGTTATGGCTGCCAGAAACTTATCAAATAAAGCATAAGTAGTTGGATTTTCGATCTCAGCTGGGTCAAACTGGGGTTGTTCAGGTACAGGCCCTTCCCTATTTTGGTCTCCTGCACCTCCTCCTGGTGCAGCAGAACTGCCCTCATCGGCATGCTGTTCATGTGGTCCAAACATCTTCAAGTTCTTCTCCTCCTATGTGAGCAGAAGATACTATCAGATAATCTAGAAAACACTTAGAACAGACTCTACAATCTTAGTCCTATGTCTCTGTAGACTCAACGAACGTAGAGCTCTGATACCACTAATTGTAACGTCTATTTTGAGAAAACAAGATTAACTAATGTGGAAGCGTTCATTAAGCATCGAATTACCAGAAATCACTAAAAAATTTAGACTTTTTACGAAGAGATCCTTTAAAGGTAAAGCTTTCTCATGAAGAAACATGATAAATTGTTTACAACTGATCCATTAGTAAAACTCTGTAAGGCAAGATACAAAAGTCTCTAAGGAATGGACCAACAACTCGAAAGTACTAACTATTACTCCGAGGACCTGAGAGTACAGAGACGATATATAGGACTCTAACACTATCTACACATGACATAGCAGCCAATGCCTCCATAAGCTGCACCTTGGTGCCCAAGCTTGGAGAATCCATCATACCTCAACATATTCATTAATATGATGTTTCATCATCAAAGGAACATCTTAACATGTGAAATTTGCAATTTAACCCTTCTCATTAGGTAATTTGCACATAGGTCCCTGCATAACAAAACAATATTACAACATTGTTTTTAAAAGGACAGAAATGAAATTATAGATTCTTCTAAAGATTAATGACATATCAAGGGGTAATCACAAGCCTCTAATCATATTTTAAGCAAAACATCTAGGGTTAGTTCATAACCCAGGTCAGGGATGTTACAGCGAGTAACTGAAAAAAGCACGCGAGTAACTGAAAAAAGCACGCGAGTAACTGAAGAAACCCTTTTGAAGGTTACTGAACAAACACTGTGAGTAACTGAAAAACCCCTACGAATAACTGAAAAAAGCCCGCGAGTAACTGAAAAAACCCTGCGAGTAACTCAAATAGCCTGCGAGTAACTGAAAAAACCCTGCGAGTAACTGAAAAATCCTGTGAGTAATTGTGAAACACTACGAGTAACTATGAAAACAATGTGAGTGATTGAACGAGCACTACGAGTAACTCAAATAGCAGTTAGAGTAACTGTGAAAAAAATGCGAGTAACTGAAAAACCACTACGAGTAACTGTGACAACCCTACGAGTAACTCTAACAGCAATAAGAGTAATTGTGAAACACTACGAGTAACTATGACAGCAATAAGAGTAACTGTGACAACACTAAGAGTATCCATTGTACACAAAGACAAACACATATTATTCAAAAAGAATAACAATTGATCAGAAAACATTCTTTGTAACATATTCAGAGTATACATACAACTGCTGGAGCACAAGGTAACACAAAGATAGATTACAAATACAAGTGAAGTACTTAGAAGGTTACAAAATCACTTTCACAAAACTACACAAAAAGAACAACCCCATTACATATTTGAACATGCCTCACTGACACACTGGTCAACTACAAACTCCACTAAAAAATATAGAACCACATATACATCAATAGCAATAGCAACATCACCAGAACACGAGCAGTAGAAATAGTAGCAGCAAATCCCAATCATATAATGCACTACTTCTTAGGACAGTTCCTGCTGTCATGGTTAACACCAAACTCTAAGAAATTCTTGCACTGCCTCTCTCTTTTAGACTGGGCAATCTCAACTCCAGATTTAAACCTCGCATCTCTGAATTTGGGTCTCCCCTTAGTTTTGCAAACACTGGGGATATGAACCTTGACAGTGGAAGAAGAAGCTGTATTTGAAGCAGTTACACCAGCACATGCATCTGCACAAGTATCAGCAAGATCCAATTCTAACAGCTCGTTTCGCAAGGCTAGCAGTTTTTCATGGCAAATATCTACAGCATTGTTCCTACACGCTATGTTCACAATCGAATTGTAGGCAGAAACAAGCTTAAGAGTCCTCCTAGTGGATAGATGACTAACTGACGCTTTGCCAAAAAGCAAAGTATGTTCTCTGTATCCTTTGGTCCACCTCTTATATATGTATGGCTCGGGAAGAGTGCAAAAGTCACGACTCTTCAAATAAGACAGGATGTGCCTGCAAGGGATACCTTTGAATTCCAACATGTAACAGTTGCAATAAACAATCTCACTCGATGACTTTTTCTTCAAGATACGGGCAGATCCAAGGCCACCGACACGATACACATCAAACACACCTTCTGAAGCTTCCTTTACATTATATATCATGCTTTGATGAACCTCACTCTGAAAGATCTTAAAAATTGACTTTGTGTATATACCTCTCATCTGCTCCTCCAGAGGGCACAGTGATGACAAAGGGAGATTACTATACTCGTCTTCAAAGTCTTTGAAATTTTCAATCCCCCGTACATGAGAGTAAGCAGTCTCCAATGAGCATACAAGTTCAAAGAGAGTCTTCTTACTATTCACATGGATTCTAATGAACGCATTCAAGCTCTCGCCCCTTTGCGTTGTCCTCATGTCCGTGAAGAAGGAAGACTGCATATAGCACAGAACCCAATTTGAACGCATCGCATACATGTCAGACAACCAAGTAATGGATGAAATACCATACTCCTCAACAACAGAATGCCACCTCTCTTCAAATATACTGACATCATCCACATTCCACACGCAATCATTCAAGGAGCTTATGATCTGCTCCTTGTTAGGAAGACCACCAAGCTTAGAGGGAAGCTTTTGTAGGATGTGCCAGCTACATAACCGATGCTTGCAATTCGGAAAAACAGTAAGGATATCAGCATTCATAGCCTGGTCTTGATCGGTTATGATGGACACCGACTCTTTTCCAAAACAAAGTAGATACTGCTTGAAAACCCAGACAAATGACTCGTACTTCTCATCAATCATAAGAGTTGAAGCAAACAAGACCGTCTTACGATGGTGATCAACACCATCAAACATTCCAAAAACCATCGAATACTTGTTGGTGCGGTAGGTGGTGTCAAAAACAATCGCATCGCCAAACAACCCGCAGTCTTCAATAGAAACAGGATCAGCCCAAAACAGATGAGTCAAGCAACAATCAGGATCGTTTTGGTATGTATAGAAGAATTTCTGATCGAGTACCTTAAACTTGGCAAACCGATCCAATACCATGTCGACGTCGTACTTAGCTGACTCTTTCCTATTGCTACTGATGTGTCCATGAGCTTGTCTGCTAGTAAATGTCATATTTTCATAGCCACCATACTCAGATGACATCAATGCAATTTGCCTCGATACAGGTATGTTAGCTTGGCTCATGGAAGAAAGCATATCTTTTTGAGTTTCATCAAGAGATGAGTTACACTTCAGGTAATGGAGATGTGCATCATCAACAAGATCGTGGTTGTGTTCCTCAACAAAGGCAGTCACAACCCATGTGGATGAGGACTTGTCTAGTGTGAATCGGATCATGGCTCCACAACCACACCTCTTCACAGATCGCTTGTGCTTCTTAGATAGATTTTCCTGCAACTTACCCACTTCATCACAAATGGGGCTCAGAAGCCCTCTTGACCTCTTAGAACGGCCCATTGTACCCTGCTTGTCACAAACCAGATCTTTGGCAACGAGAATCTTAGTTCCCCGTTCATACCTTTTGTCATCTTTCCTAAAATTAAAACCAATCATGCTAGCGTAGATAGAATAGAATGAGATAGCTTCATCTAAACTTCCAAAGTGGAGACCAATTTTAGGAATTGTAGCTGGCGGCAGAGTGGAAGCACCAACAGAAGGATAAGAATTAGCATTATCACTATCAAGGCCAACATTTGAATTGGCAGCATCTGTATCAAGGCTGGGATCCATTACAACGTCTGGTAGTAACTCAGCAGTACAGAGGAGTAAACCTGAAACAGCAGAGAGTAACTCTATCAGGCCGAAGAGTAACTCATCATAACAAACGAGTACATGAAGGAAGATTTGTATTCCAAATTACAAATCAGAATAAAATAGATTTCCAAGTTGAACGTAAACACTTAAATTGAAAAAGAAAATACAGATAGGAAAATTGTACAAATAAGTTTATATGTAGATTTTCAAGTGAGCTTCACAATAGCAGAAAAAAGGGCAAGGATTTGAAACAGCTATTACATCTGGTACATGTCTTCGAAGGCATGAATTAAGAAAACAAGGCCAGGCGAGGTCCATAGAGGCGCAATTCTCAAACAAGTAGGCAAAGGTGTAATGACATAGTACCTTAATAGAGAGAAGAATTGATCAAAGCTGAGTAGGGGATGTCTTCGGGAACATGCGAGAGAGAAAAAGGACAGCAGAGAATGATTCCCTTCTAGGTCAGGTGCCACTTTCAGATTGGGGCACTGCTCTACAGGAAAGATGGGCAAGATGAAATAGCCGCGACGTCAATGTAGCTTAGGAAGCAGTCACTATGCAGTTGGGGGAAATGTAGGGTGATATGGCTTGACGGTGGAATAGCCTGTATGGAAGCGTCTTTTGCATCGGATTGGAGACGACAATGAGCACCGCGCAAACAGAGATTCAAGGCCGCCTGCACCAAGTAACGAAACTAAATTACCCCTATGGGAAGGATGGGAAAGATGCAATAGTCGCGCCGTCAATGTAGCTTAGGAAGCAGTCACTATGCATTTGGGGGCGAAGCAGGATGAAGTAGATATGGCTTGACGGTAGAATAGCCTGAATGGAAGCATCGTTCGCGTCAGATTGGCGATGAGAATGGGCGCCGTGCAGACAGAGAATGAAGACCATGTGTGGGGCGAAGTAGGGTGAAGCAGATGTGGCTTGACAACGGAATAGCCTGAATGGAAGTGTCGTTCGCGTCAGATTGGCGATCAGAATGGGCGCCGCACAGACGGAGAATCAATACCGCGTGTGACGAGTAGTGAGGGTAAGTTACCCGCGCGGGTAACAAATATTTAGCATATATATATATATATATATATATATATATATATATATATATATATATATATATATATATATATATGTATATATATACATATGTGTATATATATATAGTATATATATGTATATATATATATACATATATATTTATGTATATATATACATATATATGGTTATACATATACATATATATATGTGTGTAAATATATGTATATTGTGTATATGTATATGTATGTATGTATGTATACATATATATATATATATATATATATATATATATATTTGTGTGTGTGTGTCTATACATACATGCATATATATGTATACATATATATACACATTATTAAATATCTGGTACATACTTATGCCTATAATAAGCTAGTAAACTTTTAGATTAAATATGAAAAATATATATTCAATGTTTAATATAGATTTTTGGTTTTTTATCAAAAATATACTAATAACTATGTCATAAGCAAGTCAAACATTTATTATATGTTTTTATGATAATTATATATGAAAAAATTTAATTGAATAATATAAACATATGTGGGATCTATCACATCGTTCTTATTGGTCACATAGTATTTTGGATCTGAAAGTCTTAAAAGTTATATAAAATATTATCATATCATATTTTTCAAATATCTCAATATGATAATGTAATGTGTATATGTAGCCATGTTAGTTTTATATAATTATACAAGTTGAAACATATAGTTTGTTTGATGTTAGTCATATATCACATGAATCATGTAAAGAATACAAATATGAACCCATTATCCATTATTTTCTATTTGGTAAATAACTACATTCAAATAATATATGATTAAATTGAATTTATATATGATATGGTATCTGAGTATAAACCAAAAAATGATAAAGATTAGTGGGATGGTTAGGCCATGTGGCAGCCCCTGCATGAAGATGCCATTTTGATTGACTGTTTTATTCTTTGGTCGTCACGTTTGCATGGTTAGCCCTGACCTGATGTTGCATGGAGAGGAGATGACTAGTGAGAATGATGCTGTCAGACAAATTGGCATTTCCAATTCTCTCCGGACTCGTACATTCTAAAAATTTCAATCAAGGCTCATCTACTCCAGTCATTTCTTTACTAATAGTCGTATGTTGTAAAATTCTCAATGAACACTTGTCTACTTTACTTTTGTTTTTAGTCAAGCTCGTTCATTTCAAACTTTTTTGCAGCATAAAACTTAGATCTCTAGATTTTTTACATATACATGTACATCTAACCATCATCTTATGTAGGATAAATATTTTCAGCCTTATTTAAATTTAATGGATACATAGGTATATAAAAGTATGTGTGTGAAAGTATTTGTATCTATATACAAATTGATTTCTAGATAAGTAGATAAGCATGTTCATAAATAATGTGTGTCTGAAAAAAAAACCTACCATTAATGTTGACTAGGGTAATTTTCATCAATATTTATTACGGAAATGTATACATGAATCTCTTTTATATAGGCAGAGAGAGAATAATAGACAATTATGTGATAAATGTTGTACTAATAAATAAGGAAATAAATATAAGGAAACAAAAGAATAGATAATAAGAAATGTAATCCTAGCACTCCACCTCAAGCTAGAGAGTATATATCATGCAAGCTCAACTTGGAACATAATATATGAACACCCTTTATTTGAAGAGGATTCATTAAGATCTCTATTAGATGATCATTTATAGGTATGGAGATGTCTTCTAGATAATCATTTGTAGGAATGTAATATGTACAGATCTTCTGGGCAAGCATTGTATCATGAAAAATCAATCTCAATATATCTAGTAGGCCCATAAAAGATTGGATTACATGCAATATAAGTAGTGGACTTGTTATCACAATACAAGAGCATAGGTAAAGATGTAAAAATAACAAAATCCTTGAGTAGAGAGACTACCCACACAATTTCATATACAGTGTGAGATACATCTCTATATTCATATTATGCAATGGAATGTGGCACAATGGTTTGCTTCTTTCTTTTTCATGTCACAAGATTACCGCTGATGTAGGTAAAAAACAATGTGGTAGAGTGATTATCCTCATGTGCACCAACATAGTCAATGTCAGCGTACCCCCAAAGTTTATGATGCCCCAATTATTTTCATAGTGAAGTCTTTTTCCATTAGAAGACTTAAGATATCTAAGGACGTGACTAACACCAACACAGTAAATTTCATGTTGTTGTTGGATAAAATGACTCAGGCCTCCCACATCATAAGATATATCTAGATGGGTTATAGTTGTAAGTATAGGAGTTTTCCAACAATAGCTCGATACTTTGTGACATTAACAAATTTGGAAAAATTAAAATCTTAAAGATGAATTGATGGATCTATTGGAATATTATATAGTTTGTAGCTTGTATTCCTTTGTCCTTAAGAAGATCTAGGACATACTTTCTTTGAGAGAACATAAGATCAATGACAACTTGTGTAACTTCAATACCCAAGAATTGTTAATTGATCCAAGATCCTTCGTGACAAATTTTTGTATGTAGGAACTCTTTGGTTCATTTGATGAAATCATTATCACTTTCAAAAATTAGAATATCATCCACATAGAATATCAAATCATGTTAATAGTTGTCCAGTGTAGAGTGAATACAAAGTGATTTAAAGAGAAATAGGAGAGTTCAAATTGTTGTATAGTGTTGCTAATTTTTCCAGACCTCATTTGTAGACTTTGCTTAATGTGATAAATAGACATGTTCTTCTACAGACTTTACAAAAGCCCCCCCTACACAAAATAACCCAATGCTCAATATACACTACCTCCAACAAATCTCATGTGGGAAGGCATTTTTAGTATCAGACTAATGAAAGGACCATCCAGAATGAATGGCCATAGAGAGAAGACCCAAGTAGAATTGAGTCATGTAATGGGGGGGATCTCAAAATAGTCCACACTAAATGTCTGAGTGTACCCCTTTTCTACAGGTCATGCTTTGTATCGAGTGATCTATCCATCAAGTATATATTTTAAGGTGTAAACCCACCACAACCAACAATAGACACACTACAAGGTAAATCTACTAAACCTCATGTATGTCTATAAATAAGTTCAAACAATCCCTCATACATATCTGACTTCCAATATGGGCACTGTAGTTATCTAGTAAGGCCCTTTGGTAACTGATTGGAGTCCATTGCAAGAGGAAAAAATTTTTGCTTTGCAGGATAAGTGATCGAGCATCATAAAACTAGACAAAGCATATATAGTAGGGAGTTCTGTAGCATGTGTGCCCTTATGGAGAGAAATATGAAGATTAAGGGTAGCAGGAGACACTGGAATAGGTGTTCATTAGCAGAACTAGAACTAGTGTTGTGATTTGTAAATATGAATTCGGAGGTACTACTGGAATCAGTTTGTTATGTGTTGATGAATCCCCAACCTTGGGAGAGAAGTATAATAAATGTTGAAAGAAGGTGACATTTATCCCTCTTGACGTAGGAGTGTTGGCTAGAGGAGTCAAAACACATGTACCCCTTTTGAGTCCTCGAGTAACCAATAAAAACATACTTGACAATCTGGGGTGACAACTTGCTTTTCCCAAAGAGGTGTACACAACATACATAGTTAAAGACTCTTGATGGTACCAAAAATAGATATTTGACGGGACACAAAATATTATAGTGAATGACCCCCTATAAGATAGAGGAAGAACTCTATTTTTTAGGAACCCAATAGTTAACATTGCATTAGGTCAATAAGATGAAGAATATTTATTTCAAACATCAAGGTGTGTGCAATATCAAGAACATGCCAATTCTATGGTGAAGTTTTAACATGTGAAGTTTGGAGAACTATTTCCATTGATTTAAAAAAGGTGAATAACTTATTATTCACAAATTCTTGGACATTATCACTATAGTAAAAAGTCATATGAGAAGAATATTGTGTCTTTATTTCAAAGTTAATGATAGATGCACTTTCGCACTTGTCTTTATGCAAAAATAGGCAAAACATGTGAGAAAAGTTATCAACTAAAATAAGAAAATACTTAACAATCATGTGATTTTTAACAAGACATGGTCCCCAAATATCAACATGAACAAGACCAAAAGTGGTATGTGAAGGTTTTCCTTGTTGTGAGGGAAAATGGATCTATGATTCTTTCCAAGTTGTCATGCTTCAAACTCAAGAGACTCCGAAGCAGGTATGCATGAAAATTGTCAGAGAAGCACAATAATATTGGAATGTCCAAGGTGGCTATGGAGCTATAGGGATATGCTTACAAAGTAGGTTGTAGGATGAGGCGTGGATGACTCCATATGGTAAATACTCTCTGCTCAAAATCTCCACCAATCTAATTTGTTTTCTAAAGACCCAGTAGAAAAAAGAAGTTGTCTTCAAAAATAGCTTGAAACTTTAGAGATTTTATAATCTGTCTAATAGATAATATGATAAGAGAAAAATTTGTCACATGAGAAACTTTATCAAGAGAGTGTGACTTGGTTAGAGATACACTATCAAGACTTGTAACTGGGGAAAGGGACTATAGGACACATTAGCATTAAAAGGTTTAACTAATGAAGCCAAGAATTAAATATTAAACCATTACTAATGATATGTGAAGATGCACTGGAGTCTATTATCCAATCGAGTTGAGTCATAGATGAGAGAGCATGCATGTTCATACTTGATTGTACCACTATAGTAGTGTGAGTCCCAAAAGGTTGTGAAGAGTTGTCATATTCATCTTGTGTCCCAACTTTAGGGTGACCTTTAGTGTTAGATGAGATGGAGTTATACTTGGGACGGTCAAACTGTACATGTTCTCAAATTAGAAATAATCAATAGAATGTCTTGGGCATTGGCCATGTTTACTGAAGTATTTGATGCAGACATTGATGTCATATCTACGTCCCCAACCGTAGCCTAGGTCCCTATCTGAGTGGTAACTCGGCCATCACCTCTTGAGGGAGAAAAGCATGAATAATTCATTAGAGTAGTGAGATGTATGTGCATAGACTTTTTCATGAGTTAAGACACTTGAATACATGCCAGAGTCTAGAGAGAAATTTTATAGGATGTATTGCATCTTGTTGCTTCTTCAGTTGTTCTAATTCAGTAGTTAGTGGTTGATAAATATCTTGTTCTTTCTGTAGATTTTTTAGGAAGCCACGATAATCTATCAGGCTTAGATTGCCCTTCATGTGGGATTGAAAATCCTTAAGAATCTTAAAAAGACAAGAGATATTGCTTTTGTGAGAATAAAATTTATTTATTGCTTCCCACATAAGATTTACAAAACTACATGTCATAAACTACTGAACCACCTCTACCTTCATGTTATTAAACATAGCAGATGTTATCCAATCATTGTTTTCATCCCACTCTTCCATCTCAAGAGCATACACGTCTTTTGTGAGGATGTATTTATGTTTATGAAAACCCACGTAGTGTTTGAATGTTGTTTGTCCGAGCAGATAATGTGTACCATCTTGATGTTGATACTGACTGGGGTGCATGTGGTAGAGAGTTTTTCCACCGTCAATTTTATCACTTATAGTGGAACATTTGTAGAATTTTCTATAAGAATAGATAGAATCAACTCTTGACCATGACAAAAAGATTAAGGGCACTATGGTCTAGATCAGACATCAATTATAATCCCCATATTCCTGAGTGTGTTGGAGAAAAATGAGAGAAAGAGGCTTTCCTAATGCTTTCTGTGTCATTTCTACTTTGACAGTGGTCAGGCAGGAGAGGGAGAGGTGGCATCTAGGGAGGGAGAGAGAATGACAACTAGGGCTGATTTTGCAGGGTTTTCTTGGGATCTCCTATTCTAATGCCATTTGACTAGAAATTTTTTATTAAATAATAAATATAGAAAGATACATGGGAGTCTTTCTTATATAGGGAGAGAGAGAGAAACAAGAAAATAAAAGAAGTGATAATGGGAAGTGTTGGCCCAACAATTAAGTATGTTGTATATATGTGTGTGAGTGGTAGATGCCCATGTTAGTTTTAAATAAGCATTTTATGTATGTCATCTTCATATATATGTACTCGCCTAGTTTAAAACAAAAACACAATGTGAATAGACTTCTCTGCTTCTGTCGTCTAGGGCTCTGGCGATCACGGTGGCGGTCTAGGGCTCCCCCCACGTGCGACGCTCAAGCTTGGGGGAGGGGGTCAGGCGTCCTGCTGGGCCGTCGCCTTCTCCCCCCGGGCCTCCTCCTCGACTTGCCTCTTCTTTCCGGTTTCCTTTTACAGGTGCCTTTCCGAGCTCCTCATCTCTCCCCCCTGGGCGGCGGCCGTGCGACCTGATTGTGATCGGGTCTTCTCTTCGGCGTGTTGCTTGCAGGAGGTGGTGGTGCTCTTCTCCTGGCAGAGCCTTGCTTAGATCTGCCTTGAGGCTGAGGCGGGTGGCTGGTGGGGGTGTCTTCGTTGGGGTTTCGGAGGAGGCGGGTTTCCCTCCTTTGTTTCTGCCTTGCAGGTTTTCGCTTGGGTGCTAGTTTCTGGAAGGCTATCTGCCTTGTTCTGTCGTATATCGGCGTTGTTTCTTCCTTTGAATAAGGATTGTTACTCCTTCCTCTTTGAAGGCAGTGGTTTTTTTGGGTTTCCCCCAGTAATTCAACCTTGGTACGGTTAAATCTCATCTTTGCTCTGGATTGATCTCATTATTCAGTTTGTATGGCTTCGTTTGAGTTGATATACGAGCAGAATGCCGTCCTGTTCCAACCCCTCTACCACTACTTAACACTCAGGTTGAAGGAATTCTTCAGGAAAAGTTGCTTAAGACAGCCTCAAGGAAGAAGAATCAATGCAGAAATGTCTCTTTCTCGTTCCAATATGAGTTGTAGTGCCCTTGGGTTACTGAACGTGACGTTTGTATGTTCTGTTTGTATTTTTCTCCCCAATTGTAGATACCGTAGGGCTAACAAGTAATGAATCGATCCATTTGCGCTTAAAAAAAAAAACACAATGCCACAAGTGAATACTAGTAACCTACTTGTCTATAGCGGTGATCATTCTGCCGCACAAAATCTGAAAATTGGCAAATGAAAGACACGGAAGCGATGCATGTTGAAGTTGTTAGAGTACTTAGGTGACATGGTTATTTATTATGTCTAGTCCCTAAAGTCGCACCTATGTGCCGACCCTATTCTCTCTTTGTATGGGCCTTTGTTGAACGCCCACTTCCCTCTCATTTACTGAATGTAAAATGAAGGTATATAAATAACAATGGTACCACATAGACGTGTGTGATACACTTCCATTGATTTTCCGACTCATTTGAACCTGAATTGGTATCAGTGGCGAACCCATTTAAGAAACAAATGTGAGGACCACACTTTACAACAATAATGTGTAAGCGCACACAAAAAAGTATCTGCAATCGAGGAAAGTATATACATAACAATGGTACCACATATACGTGTGTGATACACTTCCATTGATTTTCCGACTCATTTGAACCTGAATTGGTATCAGTGGCGAACCCATTTAAGAAACAAATGTGAGGACCACACTCTACAACAATAATGTGTAAGCGCACACAAAAAAGTATCTGCAATCGAGGGAATGTGAGAAGAATTGTCTATGGTTTTTGGGCTTATAAGTTGTGTGCCCCTTAGTCGTTACCAATTGGTTTTGAGATGAGAACCACACATTCTCATAGAAGTAAGGCAACGGAATCCCACTTCGATTCCATGGTTGTGAAGGGCGGTTGGTACGTCACAGCACAGCAAATGGATTGCATGTGATATCCATTAATGTTAGCTGCTTCTCGTTTGCTTAAGTGAACAGTGGGTCGGTAAGCACAATGAAGACATAATTGTAACTGCCGATGATTCTGATCCCGTTTAGCATCTGTAACTCCCCACCACCTGCAACTATTAGAACCGCAGTAATGGTTGATCCAGTTCTTCATCAGTGAAAACTATCAGACTTTCCTGCAATAGTCTTCCGCTGGTGGTGGTGGGGGTGGGGGTAACCCATGCTGGACATCAGATCCGATGCACGCGCTCCTCCTTCTTACGGGGTTTCACAGCCTACACTCTGCTTCAGGCCTGGCTGCCGCACAAGCTCGAAGCTCGTGATCAGGTTCAGACACATACTCCCCCACCACGGCCAGTACTAGTGCTAGTACCCCATCCGAAACTGCACCTGCCTGTCCCTTCTCTTCATCATGTCATACCGACAAAAGCAGCTCCGAAAGCATGCCAGTTTATATCATCCCTTTTGTTCTCCGGTCCTCAACGTGTTCATGGTTTCGGCCGTGGCCCCAGTTGCACTGCATACTCGCCGTCCTCTTCTTCTTCCTCCACATGCAGCAGAAGCAGAAGAACTATCTGAGAATGGATAAGTAACCTGTGCGGCTTTGGATTCCCCTTGTTCTTTTCTTGCTGGAGGACGGGCGGTAAAGAACAGTCTCCAGAACAACAAGCAAAGTGCTGCTCCAAATCCATTGTTTTCACAGTTTTGTCACCACGCCCCCAACCCACCAGCACGACAGCCAGCAATCAACATGGCCCAGTAGAGGTAGGAGACCTCCATATATCCCTACAGTGCACCGCTGGACAGGACACATGAATACTCGTCTTCTTCACCTTCGGACTGCATTACAAGCCAAGAGATCCGTGGCTTGTAGCGCTGAGCCTTGTTATTGTCCTTTATCAGAGAAGAGTCGTTGTGGAAGAAAGAGAAGGTAATCTACCCAAGTTATGGCTTGCTTCCAAGAGCCATAGACATATATATACATCAAGATCCAACAGTACTATTTACTGGTGTCATTGCAGCCACCAGGGTACGTACTTCGGGCCTGTGGCTCTAACTCCTACTGTGAATGGGATCCACTCATCAATGGGCAATGGAGTACCCTCTCATCCATATCCGAGCCTGCCCTGTGTACTGTGCTGGTCAGGGATCTAGTTAGATCAATGGGATCTCATACAGCCGCCAAACCAGTGAACAACTATCCACCAGCTAACCATTTACTGCCGGTTTGACAGTAGAACAGTGAAAAGGAAGAACAGATGAATTGAACAGATACCACCTGCATTATGGGAATGAAAAAGCGGAAGAATCGAATTCCAGGATGAACAACGCATGTGCGCCATCATCTGAGCAGCCGTGCATGTTGGAAAGGAAGTACCCTAGGAAGCGAGCTAGCTGATCCAGGGAACACCCAGTGGAGCCCCTGCAACTGAAGCATCCATCACACGCTTGACGTACGCTATCAATGCAAGGGGATATACATACATAACAACCATCGAAATAACTGCTACTGCCCACAGTAACATGTAGACGGCTACCTGTAGATAGTAATTGGTTTTTTTGTTATACATTGTAGGAACACTGGAGAACCGTTATTTCTTTAACCATTAGAGTAACACCTTGAAAAGTATCTTTTATTTAAAACATAATATATGGCCACCTGCGAGTCAACTCAAAATTTGGTAGGTTAAATTTAGATTTGTCTTTGTTCCATCTATTTGAAATTGAGATTTTTTTGACACGCACCCACGAGAACCAACATAAACCCAATTCCGCCACTCATTTGACAGAACTAGTACTCCTCTTGCTGAAAGCTGCAAAGTTAGGACGTGTATAGTTAACCAAAATGCCATGCCATGTATAGTTATGTTTACTTAATTTTTATCTTCTTGATTACATTTATGTTATTTTCTTATTCTAATAGGTAATCTAGCCAATGAGAAAGTATTGGTTCAAAATCTTTGTATTTCTCTTTGATTTTCTCTTCTGTCGTATTTTTCTCTCATTTTTCATTTCATATGAAAAATATTTGTATGTAATATTAAGTTTAAATAGAGGTAGGCAGGCAACAAACTACACTACAATCCCTTTCTGGATAACGTAATCATTTGATTATGTATTTGCTAAGTTGGTTTAGTTTTTTAATATTTTAAATCTTCTTTTCTATATTGGTTATGTTTTTGTTGAATTGCATTCCCAAAAAGACTTCCCCTAACAAAACATCTACACACTAACTGCAAAAAAATGCCAAGAATTACCTTCTTAGCCTTCCTTTGATTCTCACTAACTCTGTCCATGTTCTTCCTTTCCAAACCCCACCCCCCTCTTCATTAACTTTCCTCCATGGTTTGTTCATTGTCCTTTTTGGTGTTGTATTCTATATAATAATATTTAACCAATGATTGCTGGTAAGGATGCATAAGGAAATTATGAAAATATCTTCACCAAATATTGGGAAACAAATGGGTTGTTAATCTTTTGTTGATGTCGATATATATATGGATCTAAATATAAAATTATTGGATGTAGATGACAACACCATAAGTTTCTTATTTTTATACGTTGGAGGTGTTGAAGAAAAGAAATATCATCATCAACAAGCACCCATCAAACCTAACAAAGAAAAAATTCAAAAATGATTTGCCTCACAAGTTGCTTTGTGCTTGTGAATCTTTTTTATAGTAGTGTCAAAACCTTCTTGCTATGCTCTAAAGTTGCTTGACATAATGTTTGTTAGAGGGGAGAAATTTCAATGAGGACTATACATGTGTGTTTGTCATATGTCAAATCAAACAACAAGATATCAGTGTATCATAGGAGTGAAGACCAGACAAAAATAGCATATCATGTCACACTTGTCAAACTTCTCTTATCCTATGACGTGATATGGCTATATTAAATAACTCAAATGTCATTTCATCTATCACTTTCTCAATTCTTTCACATCTGAAATGATTACTTCAAGATATAAATATAATGATCAAAACATTGTAACAAAAAGCACTCTCCACAACTAAATGCCATCAACCCCTTCTTGTTCTTCACTTGACTCACATCCATTTATGTTTTCCCTTCCTAACTCCTCACCTCTCATAAACTTCCTTCTATATTTGCTTTGAAAATAATTGTCAGCTAAATTTGTTTTCCATTTCAGAGGACATTTTTGTAATTGACACAAGTTATATAAACTTCATATTTTCTTCCTCCTTCAGTGTTTTCCAAATAAAAGAAAAGAATTTCCTTCCTCCTCTATTAGTGTTTCTCTCAACTTTACATTTATCGTGAACCTTGATAAAATAATAGTTTCTCTCCCATCTCTCTTTTATTCATCACCCCTCTCCTCTACACACCAACAACTTACTATGTCATGGTAGCCCAGCCTCTCTTATTTCTAATTTCTTTTTCCACCCTATCATGATTTGAAATAGCTAATATCACTACTATAATGCAATTAAAATAGGCTATTTTCATATCATTTAGTGATCACTATTCCTAACCCTTTGTTATTGCATTGCAATTATGACTCTATGCATCTATTATCATCAAAAAAACAATAAAGAAGATTTCTCTTTTCAATCTCTCAATGAGCATTACTTTTTTAAAAGAAAAATCTTAGTAATTATAAGTTAACCAAAGTATAAGGAGATTGTTCATACAAATGTCAATATCCTAATAAAGTTAGGAGGTGTAAGAGATAAAACCTTCAACAGCAGCACTTCTAAGGATATGCTTTGCGATAGCATCAACCATAAGATTGAGGGGATGTGGGATATTGATGAAGTTGAACTAGTTAATGTAGTAGGGGTTGGATGTCATCAACCTTCGGTAGGGCTTAAACATTATAGGTGCATTTGACTTCGTTGTGATAATGATGATTGCTTGTTTGAATCTTATAGAAGGAATTCTTTGTGTATTTCACCTCCAGGCCTATTTGAGATCATTTCACAATTGCTTGAGATTTTGCATCTAGGGCACTACAGGCGTGTCCTTGGTAGACATAACCTCTATTGATTGTCCATTAAAGTTCACCACATGTATTTCTATAGAACATGTCCTCGAGATGTGGTTCAAGGCAGCACCCATGAAGATGAAGAATGATTTATCTTGTAAGGGTGGATCAGTAACAGATAAACTAGTAGGATTGTGATGTGTGTAGCAAGAATCGGTGTCTTTAATAGAGAAAATACTACTAGTTCCTTCTTTGATAAAGCATACTAGAGTAGCAGTAGGTTGCCTTCATCATGAATGCACTATCTCATTCCTTTCAGACAACAGATCCCAACATGACATACTAAAAGTTGTGTTGGAGGATACCATCACAATTATAGTGTGAATCCAATCATCTTCATTGAAGGAGGGGAGATGGAAGGAGCAATTAAGATCCTCCCAAACTTGTTTTTTTCTCACACAATCTCTTAGGCAGTGTAATAGGGTTTCATCAGCATTGTTGCATTGTGGGTAGAGACTTGAGACATCCATGTGCCTTCAAACTTTTTCTACATTAGTCAGGAAGGCTTTGTGTGATAGTATCCAAAGAAAGATATTGATTCCTTCAGGGACTTTCAGCTTCCACAAGGACTTTTAGTTTCATAATACTTGGTGTTCTTTGTCTTTGTGAATCCATGTATATGTTGACCTAGTAGTAAGGTTGTTGTAGGTTTCCATGTTCCATACTCATAGATCCTTTCATGTATGCAGAGAGGGTGGTGGGATTTTATCAATTTTGTGCCATGTATGAGCTAGAAGATGGTGGCTTATAAAGTTCTAATCCCAGTTGTTATTCGATCAACCATCACAGCTACCTTCATATTGACTAGAGCATTATGTATTTGGATGTTGAAGTTCTTTATGAGATGTTTTTCCCAACAAACCAATTATCGTGCCACACATTAGTGTCATTTCCATTGTTAATAATATGAGTGTTGTTCTCCCTTAGAGTTTGAATTTTGTTGCGAATGAAACCTCAAGAAGGAAAACCAAGTCCTATCTTAAACACAACTTTTCTCAGATATTACATTCTCATGAATTTGACCCATAGTTACTCTAGGCAATTTAGGAATTCTCGGGCGTGCATTAGCATTAGATCTTAGTTATGATTGTGTGCGTATTTGATTTTGAGAGCACCAAGGTCCTTGTTTGTATATATCTTTTTCCAGGATATGAGAGAAATATTCTTCTAGTATGGTGATCGAAATCATTGTATAAGGATGGGGGCAGTGAGATGGACTGCATAGTATAGGAAGGAATTTTTTGGAGTGTGTTTTAGCCAATGTGATTATCTGATGTGGTTTTTACTACACTAGAAAATTGACCTAATGGTTGAAGTCTATAAGGTTTTACCAAAATAATGGGCAATGATACCCCCTACAAGAAAATGAGTCTTATCATAGTATAGTTAAGGATTGAAACCCTTGAGACAACTTGTTGAAAATCATCTGGTTCATATCCAGTCAAAGACAAGACTGATATTTAGAACCAAGAGTTGATTTGGGTTGATTTAAACTAACTACAAGGAAGGTAAAAGAGCATGACTAAAGTAGGGTCTGGATTAAAGATGGAAATCACAAGGGTGAAATCAGGTTTCACCACTACTATAGGCTCATACACATCCATAATATGTCCAAGCTTGACACAACCATTCAAAAGGAGTAAAACAAAGATCTATCCAGTCGGTGTAGTAAATCGTGTAGATATCCCTATGAGATTGATGTCTCATCACCCACGGGTCATGTACCTATAGCTCTGAAGATATCCCTTCAGAATTTCTCATCTAAGCATCCACCAAGTTAAACAATATTCAGAACCTAAGCATTGAAGTTTTGGCAACATAGGTATAGAATAGATCGTGTAGAGTAGGTGATTAATCTACAAAACATGCATTAAACGATTAACATTGTGAAAGAGTTATATATGATCCATAGATTATTAATAAATGGGCATACAAAAATGGGAAGTGGGGCTAGTCCCTACAACCAAGCGAGAGAGGCTACTCTCTAATCATGATGGGATCAGATTAAGGGGAAGAGAAGGAGAATCTAGACATCATCATTGTTGGTGGATAAGGAGTGTAGATTGGTGTGAGTAGTAGAGTCCTTATGCCTAATGAAGCAATTAAAATCAGTCAACCAAAGTAAGAACAGTCTGGACGCTTGTCGAGACAGTGTTCTTCTTTGTTCTTCCTTCCTCCTTAGGTTTGTATCACCAAATGGGAGCAGCAGGTAGATGGGTGGATGGAAAAGATAGAAATTGTGAGAACTTGTCACATTAAATGAGATTTCTTAAAACATATAACACGATCGATCACTACTTCACCACATAGAAGAAAAAGGGGATAATCAAAAATGATTTATGTCACCAGCATACTCAAGAACATTTACATAAAGGCCCAACATCTTTCATATATTCATAAATTATTCCAAGTATGTTTTACAATTGCTCCATGGTCTCAGACACAATATATATATATATATATATATATATATATATATATATATATATACATACATACATACATACATATATACATATATATGGGTATATATTCACTACCCACATGGGTAACTAACTTTAGTTACCCCTGGATCTATTTTTTAATAGAAAGGTACCTATCTATAATGTGACAGACATCGTTTGTAATGAGATGACTAAATTTGTAATACAAACACTTGTTTTATATTACACGTCTAATTACATTAAAAATGATATTTTTGATAGAAATAATGTTGTAATACAAAACAAGTCTTTGTATTACAATTTTGGTCATTTCATTACAATTTTGATTGTATGGTTACAAATATGTTTCTTCCTACTACAAAACTGATCCACGGGTAACTAACCTTATCTACCCGCACAGGTAGCGAATGAATGGCCTATATATATATATATATCAGAAGAATGTGATCCACGTATACAACATGAACAAACATCAACATGCTACCAAAAGATCGAGTCGACTGAAACATCATATACAAACTTTCCTACTCGGGCCTGAGAGTAAAAGGATGACTCTAGGACACACTAGATATCTAAACAACCTTCCCTAAGGTCTACCACCATAGCTCCTCCTCACTGCCACGGGTCTGCTGCCATTGCTACCGATTACCTTAAAATATTTGTTGAACCACAAGGTGGATGTCCCAATGAGAGATATAACTATCAACAATGCTTATTTATTACAGCAAGTTAATTAATTAAACAATTTAAGCAGAATAAGCATGTTATATAGGTAAACATAGTAGAAGGCATGATTAACAAGAACATATAGGAATAGATAAAAACTAACATCATAGGTCTTATTAACATCATCAGTAGGGATAACAATATAATTATGGCTGACAGCAAAGCATATCTAGAAACATGAGATAACTAATTAGTATAAATCTAACCAGTAGTCACAGTATATATATAACAACTTCAGCAAGACTACTTTACCTTATTGCATATACGTCATTTATCTAAATGTCAAAAGAGAAATACAAGGGTTATCATCCAATGTGAAGTGTTGTGTATAACCCTAACAGATATACTATACATCTTTTATGAAAACTTAGGGAATTTGAGGTATAACACTCAAATTACAACTGACCACTACTTGGTCACAATCAGTTCCGTACAACATTTAGGACATCTATAATCCTAAGATCTAATCCTCCCTCAGTCAGTACGGGTCCACCATAGTGACACATAAGGTCAAGCTACAAAACTGCCTAGTCTGTTGACGCACTGGATAATTTTTGTTCTTATTTATTATGGATTTCTGTGCACCTATTGTCATTTTGATATCTTTGTGTAGTATTTATTATCATTAGCTTGTGATACTCAATTGTATTAAATAAATGTATTTTAATGTTCTTGTTAGATTCATTATTATTTGGGAGCTTATGTTTGGTTTTTGTGAATTTCAAGTGAATCTACATGAAACTACACAACTCAGTACTAATGACCTACATGTCGATGGCATCGACACTTACTTAGAAAATGACATGTGAAATCAAGACAACTCGATAGTACTGACCAAGGAAGTTGTTACTACTAACAACCTCACAACAAGGATTTAGAAGATCTCAAGAAATCTCGGTACTACCGACTTCAACTCGGTAGTAGAGACAATTTTATAGGTGACCGTAACTATCGAAGGAGTCACTAGTATCTACACCTAGTCAGTAGTACTAACATAGTGGGATCAGGCAGATCTAGAAATCGTTTTTAATGTGATGGTTGGAAATTAATGATGTCCTAAGTCACTTCTATAACTTAGGGGAATTTCGCCAAACCTATGTATCTTGTTCTATTCTATTTTACGACAGACAAGAGCAAGGAGAGGATAAAACGGAGAAGAAAGCCACGTTCTGGGAGATTCGGGCACCTCCGGTGGATGGATTTGCAATCTAAGGTTAGCGAATCAACACGTTCACGTGAGGGAGTCATCCATACCATATTCTTCAGGGGTTCTTTTAGTTCTCTAATATTCCCTACATTTTTCTTCTTCTCCCTTATGTAGACAATAGAAATCATGCGGGGCTAATGTCCTTATTCCTTAGGACTCGGGAGTAACTTGGTTATGCATTGTAATTGACTATTATGCATTAATATATCTTTACTATACATAAATCTATGAGAACATCATGAATTATATGTGCTTGATCACCATAGGTAATTTAATAGACTGTTAATTGCTTCAAGAGAGGGATTAAGGGTTGGAAAACCCATAGATTTATGTATTTTATATCGCACCTTGAGAAGTGCCTTACGAATGTGAAGAAAATAACTCAAAGATTTCGGTAATGCACTTAACTAATAACACAATTGCTATGATAGTGGGATTGGTATTGGATTAAGTAGTGAATTATGTTGTGAGAGCGGGTAATTCTTGCTATAGGGCTCTTTGTCCAGGGGTTAGGAGAGATCATTGTCAATGATATGATGTTAATTGCAATTTTAACTAAGGTAAAATTGTAATCCTAAGGGATTCACTCCACTTGATATCAAAAACCAGTAATCTTAGATTTGTTTTCTGCATCTTATATAACTAAACCTTCACTCAAAGTTTTCATCTGCTTAGTTGATCACATAACTATTAGTAGTTGTCTTTGGAGAGTGTTTCCCTGAGTTCGACATTTGGGCCTCTTTGGGCCTATATTACATTGATATATATACTTGCATTTAACATGCGGTTCGTGTGTATCAAGATTTTGGTGCCGTTTCTGAGGAAATAGTAACTCTAGCACTACGAGTGCTATGATCGGCCACTATAGGCCACAACCTTTATTTTTTTATTCTTTCTAAATTGAATATCAAATATCATTTATTCAATCATTAGTATATGTTCTCACATTGTTTTCAACAATTTCAGGTACTAGTGCATGGTGCAGACTAGAGCTCACAACTACAGAGAGTCGACTCCTCGGGGCTCTAGTCAGGAGAAGCTCTTACGCAAAGGGAGAGAGTATGATGACTCAGTGGAAGGATTGATTCAAACCCCACCACTGACTACACCAACACCTCCACTAGAGGAACCAGAACCAACTCAGATGGTAGACACATCAGAAGAACATACTATTTGGGAAAAGATCTAGGTGTCTTCCTCAACAACTCGGCTAGGTTCAATCAAAAGACAAGCCATAAATGTGGTAACTACAAGATAGATCATGGGTTGGTGGCATTGGTCAAGTCACAGGCTTTCCATGGACAAAGCACTGAGGACTCAAAGATGTACATTAGCAACTTTGTTGAAAGTTGTGATACGGTAAAGATTGATAGAGTGTCGGTGATAGTGATTTATCTGAAGCTTTTCCCATCGATACTTCCAGACAATGCGAAGTATTGGTTCTACAACCTATCACCTGAATCTATTGAGACTTGGGAAGAGATGATAGATGGTTTCTTTAACCATTACTTTCCACCCCAAAACATGAATGAGTTGGTCAAGAAGATTTACAAATTTAAGAAGCAAGCAGAAGAGTCATATTCTAAAGCATGAGAGAGGTTCCAAAATATGTTGAGGAAGGACCCTCATCACGGGATTGATCTTTATGGGTTGCATCAGGGAGAAAGGACCACGTTAGATAGTGCATGAACATGCTTCTTCCTCAACAACAAGCCATCCAGGTGTCACAAAATTTTGAAGAACATGGATAAGAACCATTCATGGTGAGAGGAAAGAGAACATCCAGCAACCATTAAAAGTGTTGGAGAGTCCATGGTGATTACATCATTGAATGAGAAATTGGACTTGATTGCCAAGAAATTATGTCAGAAGGATGGAATATCTTCTAGAGGAAAAGAAGAAGAAGACTGCATGTTTGTGCGGAAATAGAATTACAGTGGAAATGATTATTGTTGGAGGAAGGAACCCAAATTTTCTTGAAAGGATCCAAATAATTTTCAGCAGGACCCATCCCAAGCACAACAAGACAAGCCACAGCAGATTGGTGCACGACAACAATACCAACAGGATAGGGGCCCTAGTAAGATAGACCACATTGAGGACATTCTAGGTAAGCTGGTCAATCCATATTAAGTGATCATTGGCCAGACCCAGAGGGAACTACATAACCAAGGCGCACAAATTCACATCATTGAAAATTAGATTTTGCAAATAGCATCGGAAGTATCCTCCTTGTTGGAACCTATTAAGTAGGGGTTCCCAAGAAACACCGACATACATTATGGAAATCATCAGGTCAAGGCCATGTTGCTACACAGTGGGAAGCAGATACTGAATCAAAAGAAGAATATCCCAGAAGAAAAGGATGACATAGGTGATACAGGGCCAACTTTGACTCCTGAGCCAGTTGAGTTGGACACTACAGTTCAGGACAAAGCATTTGAAGACGAAATTGATGAATCAAGGGAGGCAAAGAAGGAGGCATATGTACCACCTCATCAGAGGAAGATGGTGACTCCAGTTCCCTTACCAAACAGCTTGAATGTGAAGAAAATGGACCAAAAAATCATAAATTCCTAGACAATTTCAGGAAGTTGCAAGTCAACATTCCCCTAATCGATGAAATTAAGCAGATTCCTTCTTGCGTAAAATTTTTGAAGAATATAATTAATAAAAAGATGACGATAGACGATTTTGATGTAGAGGTGTTGAAGGAGCAAGTTAGTATCTTCATTTTGGGAAAACTGTCAACCAAAAAGCAAGATCCATGTTGCTTCAACATATCATGTTATATTGGGAAGACCAAGTTTGGGGAGGCTTTATTTGACTCAGGGGAAAATATCAATTTTATGCCCTTGACTATCTTCAAGAATATGGGTCTCAACAAGTCCAGAAAGATAAGTATGACCATACATCTAGCGGACAATTCAGTGGTTAGGCCATATGGTATATGTGATGATGTCCTTGTTAAGGTGGATAGATTTGTGTTTCCAGTAAAATTGGTGGTTATGAAAATGTAGGATGATCACAGCAACGAACTACTCTTAGGAAGACTGTTTCAGGCTACAACAGGCATGATCTTAGAGATGGGCAGAGGAAGATTGACATTGGGTATCAAAGAAAATCATTTTAAAATCAAGATGCCCGAGTCTACAAAGATGACTAAGGAGAAGGAACAGTGCCACATGTTGTAGCAGGTCCAAGGAAAGGTATCTTTAATTCTAAGTAAGTCATTCCTAAACATGTCTCATGTGATGACACATGTACATAAAAGAACACTGGTAGTGGACATCTTGGAGAAGACAAAGGAAGTTTCATTGACCAAGGCTGTTCAATATCCTGATGATGAAGAGGAAGAATATTGCCCAGTAACAATTGACGAGGCAGCTTCTTCCACTCTTGTTCAAGCATATCAATAGTTTCCTTTGAAGGCATGTCTCATGAATATGGGGGATGACTACACTTGATGTCGTTCCCTGGAGGAGTGTGTCTTGTTTCTTGAAGCATTACAGTGTCACTACACATGGTGTTATGAGGACTTAGGACCACCTCCACCACCATTGATTCCATCTCTGCTAAGTCCCCCAGATCTAAAGTTGAAGCCATTTCCTCTACACTTGAAGTATATTTTCTTGTCAGTAGAAGAGAAGCTTTTGGTCATCATCTCAGATTCATTGAGCATTCTGGAAGAGGAGCAGTTACTTGTGGTTTTAAAAAATCACCGGACAGCATTTGGATGGTCTATTGCAAACATAAAGGAGATCTCCCCTAGTTTCTTCCAGCACAAAATCAGGCTAGAAGAAGGATCCAAACTGATAGTTCGACCTCAATGGTGTCTCAATCCCATCATGACTGAGGTAGTAAAGAAGGAGGTAGTAAACCTTTTATCTACATGTATAGTTTATGCTATCTCTGACTCTAACTGGGTTAGCCCAACCCAGGTGGTTCATAAGAAAGGAGGGATAATGGTCATGACTAATTCTTCTAGTGAGTTGATTACTTCTAGGTTGGTGACTACGTGGTGAGTATGTATTGATTACTGACGTTTGAATGTTGCCACTTTGAAAGACCATTTTCCACTCCCCTTTATTGATCAGATTTTTAAGTGGCTTGCTGGCCGCTCTCATTTTTGTTTTTTTTACGGGTATTCCGAATACAACCAGATTTTTATCGAGCCACAAGACCAAGAGAAGTCCTCCTTCACTTGTCCTTAAGGCACTTCCATTTATCATTAGATGCCTTTTGGTCTTTGTAATGCACTAGATACCTTTCTAGATGCATGTTCGCTATTTTTTCTAATATGGTAGAGCGATGTCTGGTGGTATTCATGGATGCTTTTTTAGTGTACGGGAAAATCGTTTGATGACTACCTTGACATTCTCGATAAGATTTTCCAAAGATGTGAGGATACTCACCTGGTTTTAAATTGGGAAAAATATCAAGTGAGGAGATAGTTTTGGGACACAAGGTGTCTAGTAAGGGAATGGAGGTCGACCCAGTAAAAATAGAAGTCATTCCCAAGCTACCTCCACCATCATCAGTGAAGGGAGTGTGGACCTCTCTAGGACATGCCGGATTTTACCGACATTTTATAAAATATTTTTCAAAAAAAACATCGAACCTCTCTCTGAGTTGTTGGAAAAGGATGTTGAATTTAAGTTTGACGAGCGGTGTTTGAAGGCGTTTGAGGTGTTGAAGGAGAAACTGGTCTCTGCACCAGTTGTTTAGGCTCCAGACTAGAGCCAACCTTTTGAGCTGATGTGTGGCACGTCGGATTATCCATTAGGTATTGTTCTAGGACAATGTCGAGATAAGGTTCTAGTCATCATTTATTATGTGTCTAAGACCCTAAATGATGCACAATTAAATTACACAACCACATAAGAAAACAAATTATTGGCCGTTGTTTTTGCTTTTGAAAAATTTCTCCAATACTTAATAGGGATGCTGGTCATTGTTTGGACGGATCACACAAAAATGAAATATTTGCTACATAAGAAAGATTCCAAACCTAGACTAATTAGGTGGATTTTGCTACTATAGGAGTTTGACATTGAAATTAAGGATAAGGTAGGCACTAAGAATGTAATGGAAGATCACTTGTCTAGGCTTGAAAGGGTGGATGAAAAAGAAATAGACATACCAATAGTGGAGGAATTACCTGATGAGCAACTATTTTCCATAAAAAGTAAAGATCCTTGGTTTGCAAACATTATAAACTACTTGGCTTGTGGAGAGCTGCAAGAAGATTGGGGATATAAGGAGAAGAGGAAGTTCTTCCATTCCTTGAGTTCTATGTTTGGGATGATCCCATTTTTCTCAAGCAGTGTAGGGATGGTATTTTAAGGAAGTGTGTGCCCGATTGTGAATTGGATAGTATCTTGGCACACTGTCACTCTTTACCTACTGGGGGTCACCATGCTAGTTCTAGGACTACGGCTAAAGTTTTAGAGTGTGGATTATATTGGCCAGTGCTTTTTAAGGATGCATATAATTTTGTGGTTCATTTTGATTCTTGTCAACGTGTAGAAAATATCTCCAAGAGACATGAAATGTCCTTAAATGTTTTTTAGGAAATTGAAGTTTTTGATTAATGGGGAATTGATTTCATGGGCCTTTTAGTGTCATCTAATTCTAATTTATACATATTGCTTGCCATTTATTATGTGTCTAAGTGGGTGGAAGCAATTCCAACCTACACCAATGATGCCTAAGTTGCATGCAGGCTTGTAAAAGATCACATATTTTGTAGGTTTGTGGTGCCAAGATTGATTATTAGTGATGGTAGGTCTCATTTCACCAATAGGAAGTTTGATTTTTTGTTAATAAAATATGGAGTGAAACATAGGGTAGGCACTCCATATCACCCACAAACCCAAGGACAAATTGAGGTGTCTAATAGAGAGATAAAGAAAAATTTAGAGAAGGCAGTCTCAACCAATAGGACAAACTGGACTATGCAGCTTAATTACACTCTTTGGGAAAATCGTACAGCCTATAAGACACTAGGAACCACTCCTTTTAGGTTTTTTTATGGGAGAGCTTGTCACTTACCCATAGAGTTAGAGCATACTAAATGGGCCCTATGGAAATTGAATTTCAATTTCGATAATGCAAGGAAAAAGAGAATGTTAAAACTGAATGAGTTAGATGAGATGAGGTTTGATGCCTATGAAAGCTCTAGGATCTACAAAGAGAGAACAAAAAAGATCCATCATCACCACATTTTACATAGAGTTTTCATTCCAGGTCAAAAGGTGCTTCTGTTTAACTATAGGATGAAATTGTGCCCAGGGAAACTGAGGTCTAGGTAGAGTGGCCCTTTTGTGGTATTCAAGGTTTTTCCCCATGGGGCAGTTGAGAAGAGTGATGGATTTGAGTCATTCCTTGTAAATGGCCAAAGACTAAAATACTACTTTGGGGGAGAATTGCCAAGGAAAGAAGAGGAGTTGAAGCTTGTTGAGCTTCAGTTATTATTTGTTCTTTGATTGTTGAGCCTAGGACGTAAAACAAGAGTGCTTGTCGGGATGCAACCCAACCATATTTGTTATTTTAGGATCTCTTTGCTTGGAATTTGTATTCTTTACATTTTTGTTTTTGTTACATTAGTTTTTGTAAAAATGTGTCTTGATCATTTTTGTTTGATGTGTAGGCGAAGCATAAGTTGGTAGTATTGATATTCATGTCGGTAGTAGCAATGCAGTCACAAGGATGATAGGGTAGAGTTTCACAAAATCTTGGTAGTACCGAAAGCAATGTAGGTAGTATTGATGACATCGTAGGGAGCCCGAGAAATTTCTCAATGGTACCGAATATAAGCTCGGTAGCACTAACATTTTGCAGAAGAGGGGCCAAGTTAACTGATAAGGACTCGGTACTACCAAAATCCAACTCGGTAGTACCAATGTCCAGCAATGCTCCAGGTTCAAAATATTGAAATAATGCTCAGAAGTATTGAGAAATTTCAAAGACTCAGTACTACCTACACAAAGGTTGTAGTACCGACACCTGAAGACACAGAATCCATGGGAGAGCCAACGATGATTGAGATTTTTCACATTTGACGGTTAGTAGTACTTACCCGTCACACATATCTTGAAGTTGATACTATTGACATTCATCAGTATTACCGACACATGGCAATCCGTGTCTACTGACATTGACAAATGAGGAGTGTCAGTATCAACGGATGGTACTGATTCACCCAAAACATGGAGAAAAAGTTGGCAGTACTGACTCCAAATCAGTACTACCTACACAAAGTTGGTATTACCGACACCTAAAGACACACAATCCACGGGAGCACCAATGACGATCAAGATTTTTCACATCCTACGGTCGGTAGTACTGATCCGTCACACATATCTTGAAGTTGAAATGACTGACATCTGTTAGTACTACCGACACATGGCAATTTGCGTCTATCAACATTGAAAAATGAGGAACGTCAGTATCAACGGTCGGTACCGATTCACACAGATCATGGAGAAAAAGTCAGTTGTACCGACTCCAAGTCAGTACTATAGATACATCAGTAGTAGGCTGGTTGGCGACTATATAAGGAGGGGTGTGGGAGGTGTATCACACAAACCTCCACCATAGCTCTCTCAAGAAAGATAGTGGAAGAACCATGAGTGATCAAAGTCTTCTCCGAGCTCTTTTTTTTCTCCATCCCCTTCTTGTACCAACATGTTGGCATCCAAGAAAGGTACTTCTTCATGGGTAGGAAATGTCACATAGGTGCCCAAACTAACATGCATCTACAAGTTCTTGACCTCATTGGACATTTATTGCATCCCCAGGTATGGGGAGAATGAAGGGAAGGCCACATCAAATTTTGTCTCTTCAACACTAACTATCAATTGATGTTGCGGAAATTCAACGCCATCTATGGGTGGCTGCTGCGTAAAGTATGCTTCGCCACCAGTAACTTCGACTATAAGGGTTCATGGCAACTTTTGGCGGAGGTGTCAAAGGGTTGCTACATCAGCTGACATATGAACTCCATCACTGACATTGAGCACTCATTTGCTCATATCATGCATCGCTTCCTCACCAACACCATTTTCTCCAAGTCAAGTCAAGGGTATGGGAAGGTTCAATGGATAGATATCTTCTTCCTCTACAACTTGCTACATTTAGAAGGGAAGAATGTGGATTTTGGTTCCTTCTTCCTCCAACACATGATGTCGGTGAAGCAACTGGTGCAGAGGACTCCTCCCATCCATTTTTGAGGACTTATCACTCCAATAGTGATGCATCTTAACCTTGATCTCTCCACCTTCAAATCCCTAAAGGCTTTTCCCAAGTTGGACCTAAAACATTTCCGGAGAGAGAACCTCCTCAACCTACATTAGGGGAAATTGTACGCATCATGTACAGTGGATGGTCATTACTAGGAGAGGGAGCTCCCTGATCTGATCTTCAACTTGCAAGGAGTTTATCACATGATGTGGGTTGTAGAGGATGACTCGAATGGTGATGAAGAAGATGATGATGTCGAGAAAGATCAATAGCAGGAGAAGAATGAAGAAGAAGAGGAAGAGGAGGCCACCATCCCAATCACGAGGAGGTAGGTCCCCCACAAGCACCCTAGAGTACATGGAGCTTCTAGTTCTTTTGCTCTGCCACCTACCCAGGATGATGACCCATACTCCATGGTAGGTATGTATAAATCCTACAAGAGATTTAGTAGGGGTAGCATCAACAGACTGCCACATTGGCGGGCATCCAGGATGTCCAAATATGGCTTTACCATAACTAGCAAGCCATCTTCAGGAATGAGCGACTTCTCCTAGACAACCAGGAGAACATGCATACTCATTTGTATAGGATGGAGAGCTATTAGCAGTCATTCTTTGACAACTATTAGAGTCAGGGCTACTTTGGTGGATATCCACAGCCTCCACAGATGTCACAGCAGCCCCCATCATTTCAAGGCACCTTCTACCCACATGATCCTACCATGCCACAACCTCCACCACCACCCTTTTGTTTGGTACCACTGTTCAACCTCTTAAGTTGAATTTTGTTTATGTGGATATAGTCATGTTCAAGCTTAGGGGGTGTTGAAATAGCTCTATCCTTTAGTTTTATTTTTCTTTTAGTCTTTATTTACTTTTTAGCTTTTTTTTCAAATTTGTAGGATCCATGTCTATCTAGTATAATAGTGGAGCTAAATTCATGATTCCTGTCATTGTCATGTCCTTTTGTGTGTTTACAATGGAAACTTAAAAAATGTGTTCTTTTAATTGGGCTTAGTTGCAATTTCTTGAGTAACACCACCTAGAGAAAGTGCATGGGTTAGTCAGCTTAAGAAAAATTAATATGAATGGCACTCTTAACTATTCATGTAATGTGGATGAAGGTGGGGTTTGAGACTAAATTGATCAAATAATTAACCAGATATTAAATTGAAATTTAAGACAAAAATCCTAATGTTACCTTGTACACATGTCATTAGAAAGGAACATATGATAGTTCAGGAAAGGCATTGTCTCTTAATTATGTGATTCCATCCATTTTCCACTCATTTTGATTCACCATCTTAAGATGATCAAGTAACCCAAATTATTTCCCTTTTTATTGCATTGCATGGCATATTAGTTGTCATGATAGTTAGTTTCTCTTTAGATGCATTAGTTACAAAATGAAAAGAGAAAACAAATTAATTATTAAGCGTAAACAATTATTTTCCTATCGTCTAGTTGCATAACAATTACATGTAGATTGATTGCATTTTTCATCATTCATTTTCACAACATGTGGTTATATTATTTTCTTCTAAAATAATAATGTAGGGATACGCATCCATAACCGTATAAAAAAAGATGAAAAGAAAAAAAATGAATGAGATATGTTAGTGAAGCCCAAGCATAACTTGCCATCATGCTAAAATAGTGGGACATGCAGAAAGGATGCCCTAAACTGTTCACAAATAAATGGAAACATTCACATGATGTATTATTCTATTCTTTACTTCATTCTCAACCATTTGATGAGTTTTTCAATGCAAGCATCATTTCATACATAATATTAGGCATTAGGGTTCATGCATTTCTCACTATCTTCACCATATAGGTTCATCATTTTTTATTTTTCACAAAAAATATTAGATGCTACTTATGATTCTTCATAAGCAACCTATTCCATTCCATCCATTGCTATTATTTATAGGACATGTATATGATTGATCTCCTCATTCATTATCATAAGGAGAACTGCTTCCAAGTAGTTAGTAGTTAGGAAAGAGCAATGTGGATAGGGAATCATATGATTCACTAAGTGAATGCATGATTGACTATGATATTAACTGCTCTATTGATAGTATTCACTGATCTAAGGGTGGACATATTTTATGGATATTTTTGGTCGATTGAGAGCAGTTGATTGTTCAGTGGTCAGTAAAGGCCGGTTTGGGACCGCCGGGTGGGGATAGTTGAGAAAGGAAATTCATATTTTATATCCTTTTGTTGACTTATCTCAAATGGATCTGAGGGTGTGTTGCTCAAGGATGGGCAACATTTAAGCTTATCAGAGTTGGATGCACTGGATAATTTTCGTTCTCACAAGATATCCATTATGGATTTCTGTGCATTTATTGTTCATTTTGATATCTTTGTGTAGTATTTATTATCATATCATGTGACACTTAATTGCATAAAATAAATATATTTTTAATGTTCATGTTAGATTAATAATTATTTGGGAGCTTATGTTTAGTTTTTGTGAATTTCATATGAATCTACATGAAGCTACAAAACTCGGTACTACCGACCTACCTGTCGGTGGTACCGATACTTGCTTAAAAAGGGACATGTGAAATTGAGACAACTTAGTAGTACTGACCAAGGAATTCAATACTACTGACAACCTCACAACAAGGACTCAGAGGATCTCAAGAAATACTAGTATTTCCGACATCAACTCGGTAGTACCGACAATTACATAGGATACTGTAACTATCAAAGGCGTCGATAGTACCGACACCCAGTTGGCAATACTGACACAGCAGGATTACATGAATCTAGAAATTGTGTTTAATCTGACGGTTAGCAATTAATGACAGTCTAAGTCATTTCTATGACTTAGGGGGATTTTGGCCAAGCCTAGTTATCCGATTCTATTCCCTTGTACGACAGTCAAGAGCAAGGAGAGGATAAAGTGGAGAAGAAAGTCATGTTTCGGGAGATTCGGGCACCTCTGCTTGACGTATTTGCATCCCGAGGCTAGTGAATCAGCACATTCGCATGAGGGAATCATCTGGACCGTCTTATTCAAGGGTTCTTTTAGTTCTCTAATGTTCCCCACATTTTTCTTCTCTCTCTTATGTACTTGACAATAGAAATCATACGAGGCTCATCCCCTTGTTCTTTAGGACCCGGGAGTAGCCCGGTTATACATTGTAATTGACTATTATGCATTAATGTATCTTTTTCTCTTAATTATTGGATATAAATATATCAAAACATCATGAATTATCTATGCTCGATCACCATAGGTAGTTTAATAGACCGTTAATTGCTTTTAGAGTGGGATTAAGGGTTGGAAAACTCATATATTTATATATTTTTTATATCGCACCTTGAGAAAGGGCTTATGAATGTGAAGAGAATAACCCAGAGATTTCGGTAAAGCACCTAACTAATAACACAATTTCTACTAGTTTGGGATTGGTATTAGATTAGGGAGTGAATTACGTTGGGAGAGTGGGTAATTCTTGATACAGGTCTCTTTGTCCAGGGGTTAGGAGAGATAATTGTTAATGATATGATGTTATTTCTAATGTTAACTGGGGTGAACTGTAATGCTAAGGAATCCACTCCACTTGAGATCAAAAACTAATAATCTAAGATTTATTTTCTACATCTTAGATAATTAAACCTTCACTGATAGTTTTCATCGACTTAGCTAATCACATCATAGTTAGTAGTAGTCTCTAGAGAGTGTTTCCCTTAGTTTGACATGTGAGACTCTTTAGGCCTATATTACATTGATATGTATACTTGCGTTTAACGCGTGCTTTGCACGCATAATCCACCCTTGGTATATAGGGTGTGGCACTAGTAACCAGGGTATATAAAATCCTATCATCTGAGGTACAACTACAGTTGTCCTCAATCACATCAAATATATATATGTACAATATCTGAGATATGACCATAGCCTTTCTCCTATCAATGTATGACCACAGCCATCCTCAAAACCTTGGGATCAGGATGTCAAGGACACATAGTCACTTGCACCCACACATACTCAACAGTATGCAACTCTAGGCTTCCCTTCAAGAATACCCTTTTCCCCATCCAATAAGTCATGACACTATAATAGATCTTCATGATTAGGGTTTCACTTGATTATTTAATAACAATTGGGTGTATTAGGGATGCATCAAATAGGTGGATATACAAACCCTAATTCATTTCTAACAAGCATATATTTATAACAACTCCATAAGACATAAAACATATGAGACATGATACCTCATTTCACTTCCATCCCTGAGACTATACTTGTGATCACACCATCACAGAACATAAACCCTTATCATATTATCTGAAGGTACCAACCTTGTTAATTATAAAGATAGTTACACCTCTAGTAGGGCTCAACTCATGTCCAAATGTCATTTAAACCACTACATAATCTCTTGTATGAACATCCTTATCTTTCAACACCTTGTAAAAGGTTCAACAACCACCATCATACATGTGATACATAGACTTAGCATACTAATGCATTAATCATAAGAGATAAGGTGTTTATCAGCTAATATAGTAGGATCTCAATTAACATTATAAGAGACAACTTCCATCATAATAGCATATGGGGAGACATATACACTTAGACTATCATACCTAATCACTTTTAGGTTATATTCAACAAGGTAGATTGAATTAGTGTGTTACACATTAACACTTTATTGTGTTTTATGTTCATATGAGGGAAAAGGTAAGACTATCAGATCATGTGGAACCAAGCACCAACACTCACACTTAACATTCCCATCAAAATATGTACTCAACCACAAAATCTTTGTATATCAAGCACAACCATTGGATTATGGTTACTCAATCAAAACACCACCATCAAATCATGTATATCAATACAAACCATCAGATTCAAGATAGATAAGATCATTGAATCATACACATAGGGAAACCATTGAGTCATGACCTAGAGAAATAAAAAAACTTGACCTAGAAAGGTGATCGGTTGCTAGCACTAGAAATACCATTGTTTGTTGACATCAGAAGAACCATTGATTGTGGACAGCAGGCCCACCATCGTATGTTTAACCCATGGAACCATTGGATGTGGACCATCGAATCATAAACCAGGAGGTCCATTGGTTGTGGACTCAAAGGGACCATCGAATGTAGACACAGTAAGACCATCTATTGTGGTCAACAGTGGAAAACATATCCAAATACCAAGTAAAAAACCTTAATTTGTTAGAGAGAAGAAAACCATCGAGTGAAACCACTACATGTGAGTGTTAACACCATTTGTAGAGAAAGCAAGCCATAGATAGTGAGGGGGGACACAACCATTGGTTCCACGCACAAGGGAAAGTATAAAATAGTAACTTAACACCAACCATCATTGTGACATGAGGATCAAACAAAACATCACCAAAACCAAACCATCTGGTTGCAACACAAGGATGAAAAATCAGCTCCAAACCCTAAGAAAGAACCATCATTTCATGGGGAACCAAAACCATCATTTCAAACACAAGAAGAGTTTTAGAATAGCAATTAAGTCCAATCCATCGGTTCTTGAAGGAGACACACCATCGGATCATGAACAAGGTAGAAATTAGTCCTTTTACACTTAATGAAATCCATCAATTTGTCACCTCAAAGGAAACCCTAGATTCAAGGAACAAGAACCGTTGGTCTCCACACGCATGCGAGATCCAAAGATCCCATGTAAATAGTGCATCTAGTAAGATCATCCACTCAAGAACTACCATTTAAGCTAAAACCCAAGGCAAAGATAGCATCTTTATACTTAGAACTATGTTTTAGAGAAAGATCTTATACATGGCAAGCTATGTGTAAGCAACAAACATGGAGAAAGTTATATAAATCACCTCAAGGTTGAACATGAAACTAAAAATAGATAGGTATCTTGAGAAAAGAGTGAAGAAACCCTAGCTTGAGCATTGCACACGTCCAAGCTAGCTCCTTTCTCCAAGAACAAGCAAACCCTAGGTTGAAGGAGCAAGAAAGAAGGTCTCTTCAACCTCTAGCTCAAGCTCCACCATGGATCTAACCAAGAAGAAGAGAGAGGAAGGTATGAAAGAAAGGAAATAGAAGGGAAAGAGGAAGATCTTACTTGCTTAGGTCAAGAACAAGCTAAGGAAGCTCCACAATCTTGAAGAGAGGGTAGATCTAAACCCTAGGTGCACATGCAACCAAGATCGTCCAAGATTCTTCTACCTTGTCTACCTCTTCTCCACCAAGCAAGAGGGACGAACTCCAAGAACCAAGGAATATGAAGAGGGTGAGGTAGGTGTGTAAAGAACTTGTTTGCATGCAAGTATGGAGGTATAAAAGGCTATGGGGGAGAGAGAAGAGAAGGTAGAGGTGTCTACCCATGTTTGCCATGTGTCCAAGGTCTAAAGAATCACGTCCATGCAAACTAGGTGGACCATTGAATGTGGGAGATAGGAGAACCATTGAATATTGACTCCCAGGTGAACCATCAACCTCCAATAGTAGGGTGACCATCAGATGTTGAGCCCTTGGTCATAAGGGTGGAAACCCTAGCACTACCATCAGTTTGAGCATGTCTCTTGGAGAACCATCAATCTAGGGAGCTTCAAAAGGGAAAACCATTGACCTTCACACCTCAATGGACCACCATCAGATCCCAATACACAAGGGAAGCTATAGGATCCCACCAAACTAGAAGAACCATCGAGTTCTAGAAATCAAGGGAGCGCATCTATGAGAGGAAACCCTAAGTTCAACCATAGGTAGATGTCACACACAAAACCAAGGTGCAACTAGGTGCTTCAAGGTACAAATATCTCAAGCATGATATAAAAACATGTTAGGCAAAACAAAAATGTGACAAATAGGGAAAACCTTAGATATGGATAAATTGCATAAAAGTCCAAAACAATCATATCAATGCATAACTTGCTCAAATAGTGTCCAAATTAGACCAAACTTGGAACTTAACTTTGTCACATGATATAAAAGCACAAATTAGGGTTAGATTAAGGTTTTAAGAATCCAATTAAGGTGATAAATCATGTTCAACCAAAAAGGAAGGTCATGAGTCTTAACAAATATGTCCACCTTTGTAGATACATGATGGGGGAGATGGAAGTAAAACAATGGAATAGCACAGACACAACTGGATCACCACAAGGGGAGCTATTATCGGTTAGTGGAGATAGTTTCCCTTGGTTGTGGCTGGAGTGTGGTAGTCCATTAGTAGCATAATGAAGAAGGATCTATCCCCCTTCAGAAGAGGGGGTTGGGTATTTATAAGCTCTAGGTTGGCTGGTGTGCCATTGATTGACAGGCGTGACTAGAAGACTATTTGGTGGTCGACAAGATCTGTAATGTTGTTGGACTGATCGCTTATCAATCTTGATCTTGTTGTTGGTCGACAGGTGCACTGTTTCTTCATAAGGTGTCAATGCTTTATCAGGAATCGTTATTTTGTGTGCAGAGAGGATGTTTGTTGATGTCCGCAAGATTCTCATTGGTCTATCCAGAGTGTAGGGAATCAAAAATCCAACCGAGGGGCATACCAACAAGGCAAAAGTTGAATGATTGGGTGATAGACTGAGATAAAGTTATCCATCATTCATTGAGGAGAAAATTGTCCTTTATTGGTCAATAAAAGTTTTGACTCAATGTAAACCCACCTCCCTGAAGGGGCTATTTGTGTGACATTAGCGTCGATGAAGGTTCAGGTTGATGATGCCATGGGTCGAGGAAGGTTCTAACCATGAAAAATTAGGTGCAAAATATCGAAAAGTTCTTGAGCTTGTTAGTCAGTTAGTAGGATCACCGTGACCTAAGTTGGTGCACATGATGTGAAGCTTGATCCTACCATGAAAAGTGATTTATTTGATAAAAAAACCTATGTATTTACATTAAACTAAGAAAATCTATAATGAGGCAAACTCATATGTAAATTTATGGAATTGAGTGCAGAATTGAGCTAAGGTTGTAGATGAAACTAAGATGAATATGCATTCATTGAAATTCCCTGAACTTAAACGTTGCTCATCCTCAAGAAACAAAAAAACCTAAACATTCTCCAAGGGATACTCTCAACATTTATTATTGCCTCATCTTCACATCACGTTAGATTCTATGTTCCCAAGTATGGTTGATCATCTCAACTTCATGAGATCACTAAACACATTTTAAAATATCTTTGTTCTTGGTTTTGTTTCTTAAAAACACTTCCTCCTCACGGTTTCCAGCATCAAGCATGTCTATGATCTTCACATGTGTTTAGAGTTTTCCCTAGATGAATAAGTATACATCTAATCTAACATTGGTGTTTTCCAAGAGGGTGGCCAAGTAGAGGCATTCATTATGCCTAATAGGTGGAAAAGGGGTTGAAAGGAGGTGTGGATGGATATAGAAAACATCTCCTCTATTCAACTCGATATTTTATTTGTATGGTTGCAAAACATTGATTGCACTTTTTTGTATGTGAACCTTTCCTTTATTAGACTAGTCTTTTTTTGGTCGGCTAAAATGCTATTGATTTTTTTTGTATTTTTTGTAAAGCTTGTACAATGTAAAGAACAGAGAAAGGATATATAACTCTTTTAAAGAATAAATAATAGAAGAGCAAAAGAAACTAGGAGGGACAAACAACAAGCTTGATCAAATGGTATAAAAATCTAGAATCCTTGGAAGATAGAGCCTATGACATCCAGAAACAGCCTCAAGCAAGTCAAACCACTACCAAAGATCTTCAAGGTCATCAGAAAGGAGCTCAACTGATCAAACAGAAGAGAATAGCCTGTGTCTTAACACATCACCATCAGAAACTTCAAGAACCATAAGAAATACATCCCAAAACTAGAACCAGAAGAAGAGAGTTAATTAAACACATCAATAATAGATAAGATATTCTTCAATAACATATGATCATACCAATGCTTTTTTTCATGGACTCTCTGATTTATTCCCATCTAAAGATTATACAAGATAGATAGAGCAGTGATCTTGGCTGGATTCTTTTTGAAACACAACATCCCAAAAAAGAAATTAGGAATTGAAGTGATCAAACCCTTATCATAATAAGAATACCAAATATTCTTTGCATACTCATAATCAAAATATAGATGATTGGTATCTTCATAAGCCTTAAAACATAAATATCACACTAAAACCATAGTAATACCTCTTCTCCTAGCATAGTCAGAAGTTAGGAGTTTGTTGAGATAGACCTTCCAAGCATGAACCTTGAGATTCTTAGGATCCTCACCACTCCAAATCCACTTGAACTTAGGATTTTCATCACCTCTCAATCTTATAGCATTCCACATATCTTTCAAACTAACATCATCCTTTCGCAAACAATTGATACGATCAACAAAACCAATACTTATATAATTATCACAAATACATTTTAGAATGATATCTGCAGACCTGGAAGGATTAATACACCAATCCTTATCCTTAATCATGGAACTAAAAAAACCATCATAATTAAGCCCAGACTGAATAGAAATTTTGCCTCCAATAAGATCAGCAAGGAAATGAGAGTTAATCCAAGGGTCCAACTAGATTTTGATACTAGAACCATCTTCAACATGAAACTTTATAAGACATTGAAGAACATTCCTAGCTATGATTTAAACTATTAAACAACCCTAAAAAGTTATAGGGTTCTTCAACACTCCAAACGGTGGTTTTCCTCAAATACTTCTCAGAAATCCACTTGGCCCACAAGCTATCCTTTTTTTAGCAATGTCCCAGGCATTTTTCATAAGACAAGCTTTAAAATTTTCCATTCCTTTTCTAATGCTTAAACCACCTTCGTCCTTGGGTAGGGTAATCTTATCCCATCTTACAAGATGAAGATTAGACTTCCCTTATATTTGCCCCTAGAGAAATTCCCTACAAATATTTTCAATAACATCAAGGATATGTACAGGAAGAGTAAAGGAGATGAGACAATAGATGCAAAGATGACAACGTAGACTTAATTAGCTCCATCCTACCCGCAAATCTCAACAAATTTGCTTTCCAAGCATCCAGCTTGCTCTTAAACTTATTAATGAGACCATCACAGAACCTCTTTGATAACTTAACAGTAAAAAGAGGTAAACCCATATATTTGTTAGAGTCAAGACACCCTTCAGGAATCTCCAAAATGTCTAGAAGCAGAACAACATTCACCTTCTTACTAAAAAACACTTTGCTTTTATGGTGACTAATAGACAAACCAGACTCACATCCGAATTTATCAAGGACTTGCTTGATGCAAAAAACATTGCTAGTTGAGGCCTTCAAAAAGATCATGAGGTCATCAACAAAAATTAGATGAGCAACACATACATTCTCTTATACTTTAATAGGACAAAGCTCCTTCTTTCTCACAAACTCCTTCAATAATTTAGTTAACCCCTGCATCACAATAACAAAAAGATAGGGAGCAATCAGATCCCCTTGCCTCAAACCATTTGAGGGTGTAAAGATCTCAGTTGGTTCTCCATTAACAAGAACCTGATAAGAAGTAGATGAGAGGATAGCATCAATCCATTTAATTTATCCTAGGGGGAAACCCATCTTGTACATGATAGAGAAAAGGTACTTCCACTTAATAGAGTCATAAGCTTTAGAGATATTAGCCTAAATGCAAAGATTGCCAGAATCCTCCTTAAACTCACTCAGAATATCAACATCCTTGATACTTCTACCACAGATGAAAGCACACTGATTAATGTTAATAATCAAGGGTAAAAATCTTTGTGTCATATTGGCAAAAAATATTTGAAATGATCTTATAAATGATATTACAAAGGGTGATAGGTCTCCAATTAGAAACCAAGGAAGAGTCATCACCTTTAGGAATTAAAGAGATAAAAGTCTTATTTGCCTCCGTGAGCATAGAACCAAAAGAAAAGAACTCCTTAATGGATTAAAAAGTGTCATTCCCAATCATTTCCCAAGAAGCTTTAAGAAACATACCATTCAGTCCATCAGGGCCTGGATCTTTGTCCACATTCAAATTTAAGACAATGTCATCCACCTCTTTCCTAGTAATAGGAAGCATGATGCTAATACATTGTTCATCAAGAAGAGTAGGACCATACCATTCACCCTTCCAAACATCATTATTTAAATTTTATTTGTTGATGAGATGACTATAGAAATCTTTCACAGTGCTTTTAATAACATCAGGATGATTAAAAGACAATCATTAACCATAATATCTTTCATACAATTATGATGCCTCCTAGTTCTTAGAGAAGAATAGCAGAACTTGGAATTAGAATTACCTTCCTTGAGCCAAAGAGCACAAGATTTTTGCCTTAGTAAAAGTTCTTTGTCCAGCTCAGCCTTATTAGCTTCTAGTCTTAGACTTTTAGCTCTCTATCTTTGTATTTCATCCAAAGGAGACAAATCAGCTTCATGTTGAGCAGCATCAGCAAGGAATCAATATATTCTAGCATTATCATAAAGATCACCCACATAATCTTTGTTCCACTTATTTAAATCCATTTTAAAATTTGTGAACTTCTTATATAACTTGAACTACTATAATTACAAACCCAATCAGATCTAACAACATCAAGAAAGTTACTACTAAGAGTCCAGGCATTAATGAAATAGAAAGGATCTTTGGCAATTCTCTGCCTCCCAATCTTAAGAGAAATTCTTCTATGATCACTAGAAGAATTAGAAATAAGCTCACCACTAAAATTCGTGATGTCTACAAGAAACTAAGAGTTATGGAACACCCTATCAATCTTAGAAGTGATGAATCCTTCTCCAATATGATGATTATCCCACAAAAAGAAAGAACCACCCAAATTCATATCAAACAAACCAGTGTTAAGCAAAGAACTATTTAATTCTTCCAAATATATTTTGGTAGGAGGATTCTTATGAATTCTCTCACCTTCATTTCTCACAACATTCATATCACCAATGATGAACCATGGAGAATCAATACATTTAGTCAAGTTCTTCAAGCTATTACACAAAGTAGATCTCTCAAAATCACCACTATGCCCATACATCGTTGTCATAAAAAAGAAAAAACCATTCACAGTTACTTTAACATGCAGAAACTGATCACTCTCCAAAATATTTTCGATAGCACAGTCCCTAAAGAGAACAATGACTCTTCTCAAAACATGAGACTCATGGTTTGACAACCAACTATAATCAGGAAAAAAATTAGCCAACATCTTATTCACTTTGTTAACTCTCACTTTAGTCCCCACAAGAATAAAAATATCACTTCTTGATCTATAAACCTCTTGTTAGACAGACTTGATTTTATTACTTAGACCTCTTACATTCCAAGAAGAGATACACACAGGATGTATCATTTAATCACTTGGGTTGTTGATCTGTCAGCCTCAGTAGAAGCATTTGTGTCTTCATTAATGATTTCCAAACCTCCAAATTTGTTATTCATTGGCGATAACATTGGATTATTAGCCCTGTGAAAAATACTTGTAGCAGGCTTAACCAGAACACTGGGAGGAGAATTATGTCTCTTACTTCGCACCTCCTAAAACCCATCCTTGTCCACAATAGCTTTATATCTAGAACTAGATGAGAATATAGGAACAAGAGTATTTGGAGTAGGTCTGCCAGTTTTAGAAATAGAGGACTTGTTAACTAGATCACTATTGTGAGAAAGCAAAACAAGATTCAAAAGTTGTGTATTCTCCTCAGAATCAGACTTCACATCATCCACTATTGCAACAACCACAGTAGGAGTAGGTTCTTTTACAAACTCGACTTTCTTCTTCTTACCATCATCCTTTAGATTAGGAACATAGGATGCCTTGTCATGCCCAAACAATCCACACTTCTTACATCTATATGGATACCATCCATAAGATAGTTCAATGTTATGAGTATCACCATCATCATTGGCTAAAGTTATGTGATCTGGAAAATTTGAGTCAGATTTGATAAGAATCTAAATACAAGTGTATTCCAATCTCGAACATGAACCTATAGGATCATCAGTATAAATAAGATTACCAATATAGGAACCAATACGTTCAAACATATGAATGTCCCACAGCTCAACAGGTAAATAGTAGATCTTGACCCAAATCGATACCTCAAACAATCTTTGCTTCACAATCTTGTGACCTTTTTTGAATCTTTCTAAGAGAATAGGTCTATTCTTAACGTACTAGCTTCCTTTCAGATCATGAATCAGATCCTTTTCATCAAAAACTTTGATTAGAAACATACAATATCCATGGTTAAATATCTCTATAGGACTAGTTGGCTCCCATAACCAACACAAATAGTTAAATAGAGTCGGATTATGGGGTTTGAAATGAATGATATAACCTACTAGGCATTTTCCCAACTTTCTAGCATTTTCCTTCACCTCCTCCTTTAGATATAACAACTTACCTTGTTGAACAGGGATGTCTCTCCGATTCAATGGAACAACATTTTTAGGCCTTGCAAACTCCATCCACCTAGGATAATTTTCTAGATCTAGAGAAATATGAGGATCAGTATTTGTTACAGTCGAACTCCCTTTCAGTTTGCAACCATTCTCCCCCTTCTAGGAAACCTTCCTTAATCAAGGATCCCATGGCAGCGCCTGACGACGCAAAACAGTCTCACCTTCAGTTGTCCCTCTCTTTGCTAGTCTTGTGTGCACATTGGCATCTTTTCTTTTCTTTTTTTTTTGGTGGTACAACCCTTTTTCATAGTGAGGGGTGTGGAAGGAGAGGATAGATGAAGGGGGTGTGCCACCCTGAACTTAGGGTGTGTGGCTTTTTGTTTCTCTTTGATGGAGAGAGGGGTATGAAGATGGTACAAGAAATGTAGAAGAGAGTATAGATCATGATGCAAGTTGATTTACCATTTAGTGCATCAGGTCATTCTCCTTGTCACACTTCACTCAAATAATGACTTGATGGAGATCGAGTGGTGATTCTATGCAATTGTTCTACTAGTCAGTAGGAAGTATGATCTTTTTGAGCCCTCTTAGTTCCATAAAGAGTTTCCATTTTTTTCTGAGGAACATGATGTTAGGATTCACAAGATTCACAAAGTGATTTCTAGCTATATATTAGTTTTAGAAGTTGTTCCTCTTGAGGCTTTGCTTAAAAAAAGAGGGGTATAACAATGCAAAAATGCATGGAAAGGGAAACTATCTGTCTAGATAATGACTTCGATTGAAAAGCATCAAAATTTCATCAAATTGTATACATATCTACTTTGGAAATGGAGAACTTTTAAAAAAAATTGATCAGAATTTCAATGATGGAATCTTAATTCTGAAATAGATAGGTGTGGATGGAGATTAGAATACATACCACCCACCCTCCACCCCAAACTTAGAGACTTGCTCATCCCGAGAAAACACTAAATCTGAGATGAGGGGAAACTTTGTGTTGGTTGGACCACCATATGTGGTTTCATCCCTATCAGCAACGTGTTCTCCATATGAAATATTACAATGAAAATTATCAAAACTTAAGATTGCATCTTGTGATGTGTTATATATTGGGTGCAAAATTGTCTATTCTAAAATTGTAAGCAAAAACTAAAGTAAGGATTGGGTTGCCTCTTGAAAAGAACATGTGTTTTACGTCAACGGTCTGACACACTGGGATCATCACCGTGGAGGGGATCCAACCAGAGCTTCAACTGGAATAATATATTCTCTTGGTGGTTTTCTTTTCAACCATTCCTTTATCCTTGATTTGATTGTTGTCTTGTATTCTTTCTCATATGGAGCAGTTGATGTTATATTATAAGGGTAAGAAGTTTGAGTTGTGATAGATTGGTCTCTTCTACTCAATTTAAGGTAATGAGTAGTTGTAGAAGATCAGAGAGGATTCATTAGTCAGGTAACACTATTGAGGAGTGGAAGTAAAGTTCATTTATTGGTGCATAATCATTTCATCATAACCTTGTTGGTAATTGGTGTCCATGGAGTATTGGTCCGGGGGGCTGGTCTTGATAAAAGTTATACTCCATGCTCCCATATGATTCTCCCTTAATACTGCATGGAATTTCATGATTATAAGGTATATGGGGGTCCTCAAAAATCGAATTTTCTTGTGAACATGGTGGTGGGTCAGTGGTCAATATTTGATAGACTATTGGTGCATGCATGTAGACAATTTCCTTTAGAAGGGTGGTTTGTGGATATTTGAGGAAGGCATCGTGTGAGTGGTTAGAGAAGTGGAAATTGTAAAATTAGAAGATAATAGTATTTCATTCATCTCTAGGTAGACTGGTGCACCCTCAATCATGTCTGCATTGTGATCCTCCTCTAAAGGTGCATTGGAATTCAGTATGGGTGAGGTTCTTGAGAAATAGAGTTGTTGTTGCATTAAAATAAATTGATCAACACAGTTAAGGAAATAAGCTTCTTCTTCAATGTGTTCCATTGAGCTTCCATATGCCCAAAAATCAAAATATTTGTTTCCCACCCATTGAGTCAAGATTGTCACTTCAACATAAATCAAGGCTCTAGTGGTGGAGAGGATTGGCCTACCAAAAATGGGATGTGTATCTTCTATGATGCCAATTGGCTTTGTTCTATAGGAATCAACAAGCTCAATAGTCATTCTCGTGGGTCATAGGTTAGAAACAAAGTCTCTTACATAAGTTGAATGGTATGATGGAGATTCTAGCTCTGAGGTCTTCTAGACCTTGTTGGTTGGTGGATTCACTTATAGAGCATGAAATCTAAAAAGATCATGGATATTTATTCTTGTGAGACATCTTGTTGTGAATAATATCTAATGATGCTCTTGTCAACTTCATTATTTCATGTGCTTAAGTTATGTATGTGTGATTGAGCATGAGCTTGAAAAACTTAGTCTAATGGGCCATCTATGCCATGGCATCTAGTAATGGGATATTGACATACAACTTCTTCAAAGGTTCTTTAAATTTGTTGAACCTAACATCGAGTTGAGTATGAGTCAACCAATTTGAAATGGTATGTGTGGCTTATATTCTAGAACGTCAAGCTCTAGCGGGTGATAACACCCAAATATACACATTTTATCTATGCATTTCATCTATGGTTTCGTGTCACTTTGGTCTTAATATGCACTCTTTTGCTTATGTTTTAGTTCCTTTTATCTTTACATAGATGAAGTATCTAGCTAGCCAATAAAGTAGACAATCTAGCCAGTTTTTGGGACAAGCTGGAACCAAACTTATATGATGACAACTTTCTTCTTATTTTCTCTCCAACTGAGGCCCAGTGATTTGTTTTATTTGACATATCGTCTAAAGATGAATGCACATTCATCTTAGTCTGAGTTACCTTCTTGGGCCCAATTTTTCTCTAATTATTTGCTTTTATTTGCTATATCCTTTAATATACAAATTTACCTAGCTTAATCGATTTATCTCCATTTCTGAGAATTATTCATCTCCTTGCAGTCCCACAAGAACTGTGGCCCCTTTCCTAAGCGGGCCCCTTTATCCAAGCCTAAAGGTTGGTTCTTCAGCTACGGGGGACAATGATCATCTCCTCCTAAGGGATCGTGATCAACACCCACCTGCAGTCTGCCCTAATCGTGACCTCGCCAACTCCATCTGCGCCAGGCAACCGCGACCATCATGACACTGTGACCCGTGGTAGTCCTTCTCCAACTATGGTCACTCCAATCACCCACTACATCCTCCACCCTACTGCATGCCGCAACACTTCCATCTCGCCAACATCCTACCCTTCCATCCGCAGTCTCTATGCCTCATCTCCTAGCTACAACCACAGGACCTGCCACTACTACATCGCGAACTGCCATCCACTACAACCACGATCTCAATCCCCTACATCGCGGAACGTGACTCCATCTTCTCAGCCATGACAACCTCCTGATACCTCGACCCACGGTCTGCCTTCGTCTCCCTCAACCGTAAGATCTCGTTCACTACACTGGATTGTGACCACCACAATGAACCGTGATCATCCTCTCCTTTGTGTCAATCACATCCCTAACCTTCAAGTCATGGCACAACCTTCTCCACAACCGCCGCAGCATCACCAGTATCATCTGCTTCATCCCCTACACACTGCAGTCCACACTGCTACCCCTTCACCTCTTCCGCCATCTTCGCCGCTTGCTGCATCAACCACAGGCAGCATCTATTCAACCGAACCGCAGCACATAAACAGCACACCATGAACACATTGCCAACTTCAACCACGGTCACAACATCAAGAGACCGCGACCCACGGTGGCCTCATAGCAAGGGAGCCCGCGGCCAGTGCCTTTGATTGCACGTTCTAGACCGCGACTCAAATACCTCAAGCAGACCGCGGTCGAGTGCAATTGCACCGCGACCAGGAGCAAATGAAGAGACCTCAACCATTTCCAAAGAAGCTCACGGACTATGCATACATGTGTACTGAGGCACATATCCAAGAGGGCCCCATACACCCAAGCCTATAAATACCCTTCCACTCCACCATTCAGGGGGCATCTTGCCCAAGCGCCGCCAGGCTGCTGAAAAGGAGATCGGTCCTACTCTACCACCATCTACCACAGGGATTGGGTTCCAACCGCTACCACCCTTCCTCCAAGATCGATCACCCCAAAGTTGCCGCCAAGCTAGTTTGTAGAGTCGAAGGCCCGACCCAGGAGGGAACTGGACCAATCCAATGCCATCCATCCATTCATCCGTCCATGTCCACCCATATCTGAGGTGGAAATCATAGATTTGGTCCATCCATCTGTCATCCACGCCCGCTGACGCATCCACACCGCTGTTTGGGGAAGATCTAGATAGAGAGAGGACCAAGGAGTCCAGATCTGATAAAGGTGGAGGATGAAAAGATGAGATCCAGCCTATACGGGGGAAAAGGAGTGAGAGCCACCTCTCCTCCACGGGCTAAATCTTATCTTCTTCCCCTATCTTCTGCTGTGTTCCTTGGTTTCTTGTACAATGATGTTTTTCCATCTTTGTTTGGTGCTAACCATGCTTGTCTATGGCTAGTTAGATCCTTCTTGGCTATGTAGCCTAATCTAGGCATGTATATGTACTTTTGCCTTAAGTAGATTCATATCAGATCTAGTATGTTGCATGTTCTATTTACTCTTTCTAAGTTATGATTGCTAGTTTGATTGATCTCTTACTCGCTTGAACTGCTCTTTCTTCCTATATTGAGAGATCTGTTGTAGGAATAGCTAAGAGATGATAGTTTGGATCTGAACCTAAGAGGAGGAAGGTCCAGGGTACTCTGTTCCTAATATCTCTGAATGTCCTAAGACCCGAGAGGGAACTTAGCCTATTTTGAGGTATTGATATGTCATCCTCGAGAGAGGACTCGATGACACATCATTGATGGTTTTAGTCACGCATCGTGAGAGCGAGTGGGATGACCCCACAGGAACAGAGGTCGTTGTGCGTACTATATGGTTGCTTGGGTGTTCGAGGGTTGTCTACGCCCGAGGACGAGTGCATAGATTGTCCCATTTGTGATTACATAGCCAGGAACTCTCTTTCTCTGATTAGTAGAACCACGAACTCCATTTTGTTTTCTTTTCTTTTCTTTTCTTTTTTTTAAATCGTGACAACCCACTAGACTAGTTCTAGCATATATTTTCATGGACTATTTCATTTGGCTTATCTGACCTAAGAACGAGATCTATGGCGTCCTAAACGTCACCACATCCCTGTGTTCGACCTCGTATATCTACTTCGACCCTGTAATAAAAGTTGTGGGGGTCTTTGAAGGTTTCGAGTTATAAATTTAAAAGTCTGACTCACTTATGAGCCGATCAACGTTTTGGCGCCATTGTCGGGGATGTGGTTTTCCACATTTACACGCCTAAAAGATTTTGTTTTGTCACTATAAGCCTATATATATATATGCATAGTTTTCCCCTTGCTTTACACATACTTGTCCATATATACTGAATAGTTTTCCTTTTTTCTTATACCTTTTTCATCCATGGATCTTGCTTCAGCAAGATAAGTTATTTTGTCCACCTGTCCTCCTAAATTTTTCCACAGTTCTGACTACTAGCAAATAATTGAAAGTCGTGCCTTACAACTCGTCAAGTTATATTCACCCCCACTGTCGTCATATGAAGATACCCCAACAATGGATACTGCCAGTCAGCCCTCGACTTCCGTGCCATCAAGGGAGCAAGAACTGATCAAGGCAGTGGAGCTGTGTTGAGAAAGTACCAACACATTCATCCGCTCAGCCTCTCATCTCCAAGAAAATGTCGATCCGCTCCAACAGCTACTAGAAAGGCAGAAGTATCAACTCCAAGTAGCTACGGAGGCTGCAGACTGTAGTAGAAGCCTTCTTCAAGTTGTTTAGCAAGGATTCGTCCAAGCACGCCAATTTGATATAGCAAGTCTACAGTGACATTGTGAGGCAGAATTGACAAACCTTGAAGGTGTTGTTGCACAAGCCTGACAACTTCATGAATATGTTGAACAATGCAGTAGGCTTCAAGAGCTTATCAATTGGGTTACCATTCAGTCACAAGCTCTACCGCCTAGCAATGAAGAAGCCAGTCATCAAGACCATTCCATTGGGTCTGAAGAGGAGTATGCTTCGCCATCTGATTCAGATCATCAACTGGATGCATCGGGGTTTTTCTGTGAAGACCAACCTACATGGGGAAGTTCTTCATTCTATCCAGATGAGCCAGTTGATGAACTAATGGAGGAACAAGAATGGGTCTATGAAGATGATGACTCCTATTCTCACCAAGAAAGTCAAATAAACTCACTATCAGAAAGTGAAGCTTGTTCTAACAAATCTGATTCAGATAGTGATCCAGACTAGAGTGATGACCCTCACATTGAGACTTGTCACTTAGCTTCAAGCAGTATGTCGATCATGGTTTGAAACAATCTATATGGTGAGGATGACGATGACTATTCATCTCAGTGGAGCGAATACATCAACGACGATGAGCTGGAACAACAAAAGCTTACAATCACCATCATCCCTCCTCAAGGCTTGGTAGAACTCAAGGGAGGTAGATGGACAGTTCACTACAACATGGCTGTTTAGCATGAAGAAACCCCAGACCCCGCAGAAGGCGACAAGCTTGGGGTGGAAGAACATCAATCATACTCTTCTGGGGACACTTCATGTTCAGAAGATGATTGGATGACTCAGACTATATATAGTAGCTTATTTGAGCATCAAACCTCAATTTCAGAGATGAAGGGAGGAGAAATGGATCCTACCCAGAGAGTTGAGGTCCGAGTTGGTTAGATCTAGTATTACAAGTTCAATGGTTCACAAAGTTGCTAACTCTATACCCAGAGAGATTGGGAGATGGGGGAAAAGATTTTCAGAGATGACAGTTATTACGGATAGAAGGATGATACCGAATAGAATTCGAGGCATGGAAGCTTTGGAGAAAAGGGGCATTCCCTACTTGCACCTGCAGAGGATCGACGCTTGAGGAATCATGGATGTTTTTTAGCGGTTTCTTTGTATGGGTGTGATGACTTCGTTTTTTATTTTATCGGGTCTTCTGGGGGAACAAACATGCAGACATATAAGCAGGAGTTGTACTCTGTTGATGTTTTCGCTCACATGAGAGGGGTGGGATGAATAGAGAACCCTCTGGCTTAACTAAAAAAAAATGGATCCTACCCAAGTCATTCAACCTATCCCCTCCATCTCATCCTGTGTTGACATCCCAGGACCTCCATATTCAGATTCATATAATGAAAGGTACCCTGAGGATGATATGTCGAAGAATTCATACCAGTGCAGTTCAAGCCACTTCCAGCACAAAGATGACTTCATCGAGTCGCCAGATTTCACTTCGCTTCTTCGTACTTGGCAGGGCCAACACATCTGCCTATTCTACTCATATTATGTGGCATAACCTGTAGGCAAGATATAGGTGACACCGGTCCCAAAACTTATGATTCGGGATCCCAGTGTCGGTATCGTGGGGCAGTCACCCCTTTCTCTTACCCACCCTCCCTCCCTTTTATTACAATAAATTTTGTTTTTCATAAACTTGCTTAGATAGTTTCTTTCCTCTAGCTACTTTTATATATATTTGCATACATGCATCACTTTAGGACTTTAATAACATTCCCACCCTAACTTCCATGCATTACCACCCTTCTATTCCAAGTTTAGATCTTACTCCAGGATGAGAAAAGTTTTAAGCTTGGGGTGGTAGGCTTCGCCCTTCTATCTCTTCATCCTCATAGAATGCATGTTTATTTCTTGTATTTAGTTTTAAAATTTTCAAAAAAAATCAACTTTTTAGCTCTGCAATTATGGCCATATGGTGCAAATCTAATAGATAAACGCTTGACTTTATGCCTAAATGCACAGTTTTCATATTAAAATTTGCTTGACTTGCCCTTTGACTCTTTCATTGAGTTTGGAAATAAATATAAGGTTATGTCCCTTTTTCATTTCTTAAAGCTAAATTCCCTTGATCCATGTCGTGAATGGAAAATCCATGGTAAAGGACCGTTGGAATGAGCTAAAACACGACTAAAGACTCCTAGTTGTGGTTTCACAAGCTTGCCTCTATTCTAAGGATTCTTGAATCATAATTGCAACTTTTCACACAGGTGTCAAGCGGATTATGATGGGCTTTGAGCTATAATCATGATGAAATGTTTTCCTTGATGGACTACGTGCCTTCTCACATTAGATTGAGTCAAAAAGATGAAAAATAAAAAAAATGTGCAAAAGAGGCTTGGCCGCCCACAAAATCCCAAAATATATATATAGTTCTCACCCAAGCCTACAAATAGAATGCAGATGATAAAAGTATGAGTGTGAATAATAAATGAGCATTGTTTTCTCTTTGAAGAGAGTTGAGGATGGTGCCCAGCCAGTGTATTACTATGCTCACAAACGCGGGTATGTCGCGCCTGGTAGTATCACTCCAAATTCTCATTAGAGAGTCACTAGTAAACCCTAGGAGACCTATGAGATCATCTCAGTAGCAGGGTTAGTTCAGGCACAGTACGAGGAGTTCATCTCACTACTTTGGACCAACTAGTTCAGACTGCAAAGATTGTTTCTCTCTACATGGACCAACCTGACATAGATCGGGATCCTCAGAAGTCATTATAGTCTTTTTGCTTTCTTTCTTAGGATATGAATAAGTGAGAGGCATGGTGTTCCTGATTGGTATGCATGGATTCATGGTGATGGCTCATTGCTCATCACCTGTGAGATCACATATGTAACAATTCTTTCATATTTAAATAATTATGATTCAAACCCTCATGAGATCTTACTTTAGCAGGATTGTGGTTGATTGGTGGGGGTTTATTCTGAAATGACATGGATCAGGAGAATAGATGCTTTAAATTGTTTTTCTTAACCTTAGCATCTATTGCCAAGCTTAATTTGGATGTTATCTTTTTGTTCATTGAGCACAGTCCTGGTTGAGGACAAGCAAGTTTTAAGCTTGGGGTAGTTGATAACACCCAAATATATGCATTTTATCTATGCATTTCATCTATGGTTTCATGTCACTTTGGCCTAAATATGCACTCTTTTTCTTATGTTTTAGTTCCTTTTATCTTTACATAGATGAAGTATCTAGCTAGCCAATAAAGTAGCCAATCTAGCCAGTTTTTGGGACAAGATGGAACCGAACTTATGATGATAACTTTCTTCTTATTTTCTCTCCAACTGAGGCCCAGTGATTTTTTTATTTGACATATCCTCTAAAGATGAATGCACATTCATCTTAGTCTGAATTACCTTCTTGGGCCCAGTTTTGCTCTAATTATTTGCTTTTATTTGCTATATCCTTTAATATACAAATTTACCTAGCTTAATCGATTTATCTCCATTTTAATTGAGAATTATTCATCTCCTTGTAGACCCACAAGAACTGCGGCCCCTTTCCTAAGCGGGCCCCTTTTATCCAAGCCTAAAGGCTGGTTCTTCAGCTATGGGGGACAGCGATCATCACCTCCTAAGGGATCGTGATCAACACCCACCTGCAGTCTGCCCTAATCGCAACCTCGCCAACTCCATCTACGCCAGGCAACCATGACCATCATGATACCATGACCCATAGTATTCGTTCTCCAACCGCGGTCACTCCAATCACCCACTGCATCCTCCACCCTACTACATGTCGCAACACTTCCATCTCACCAACATCCTACCCTTCCATTTGCGGTCTCTACACCTCATCTCCCAGCTACAATCGCGGGACCTATCGCTACTACATCGCGACCCGCCATCCACTACAACCGCGATCTCAATCCCCTACATCGTGGACCGTGACTCCATCTTCTCAGCCACGATGACCTCCTGATACCTCGACCCACGGTCCACCTTCGTCGCCCTCAACCACAGGATCTCATTCACTATACTAGATCGTGACCACCACGATGAACCACAATCATCCTCCCCTTTGTGTTAATAACATCCCCAACCTTCAAGTCATGGAACAACCTTCTCCACAACCACCACAACATCACCAGTATCATCTGCTTCATCCCCTACACAATGCGGTCTGCACTACTACCCTTTCACCTCTTCCGCCATCTTTTCCGCCGACTGCATCAACTGCGGGAAGCACCTATTCAACTGAACTGTGGCACATCAAAAGCACACCATGACCACACTACTAACTTCAACCGTGGTCACAGCATCAGGAGACCACGACCTGCAGTGGCTGCACAGCAAGGGAGCCCGCGGCCAGTGCCTTTGATTGCACATTCTAGACCGCGACCCAAATACCTCAAGCAGACTGTGGTTGAGTGCAATTGCACCGAGACCAGGAGCAAATGAAGAGACCTTGACCATTTCCAAAGAAGCATGTGGCATGTGCATACACCTATATCGATCACAAATCCAAGAGGGCCCTATACACCCAAGCCTATAAATACCCTGCCACTCCACCATTCAGGGGGCATCTTGCCCAAGTGCCGCCATCCTGCTGAAGGGGAGATCGGTCCTACTCTACCGCCATCTACCATAGGGATCGGGTTCCAGCCACCGCCACCCTTCCTCCAGGATCGATCACCCCAAAGCTACCGCTAGGCCAGGTTGCAGACTCGAAGGCCCGACCCAGGAGGGAACTGGACTGATCCACTACCATTCATCCATTCATCTGTCCATGTCCACCCAGATCTGAGGTAGAAACTGTAGATATGGTGCATCCATCCGTCATCCACACCTGCCAACACATCCACACCACTGTTTGGGGAAGATCTAGATAGAGAGAGGACCAAGGAGTCCAGATCTAATAAAGGCATAGGACCAAAAGACGAGATCCAGCCTATACGGGAGCAAAGGAGCGAGAGGCACCTCTTCTCCACGAGATTAATCTTATCTTCTTCTATTATATTATATTGTGTTCCTTGGTTTCTTGTACAATGATGTTTTTCCATCTTTGTTCGGTGCTAACCGTGCTTGTCTATGGCTAGTTAGCTCCTTTTTGGTTCTGTAGACTGATCTAGGCATGTATATGTACTTTTACCTTAAGCAAGTAGATTCATATCAGATCTAGTATGTTGCATGTTCTATTTTCTCTTTCTAATTTATGATTGCTAGTTTGGTTGATCTCTTACTCGCTTGAACTACTATTTTTACCTGTATCGAGAGATCCATTGTAGGAATAGCTAAGAGATGATAGTTTGGATCTGAACCTGAGAGGAGGAAGATCCAGGGTACTCTGTTCCTAATATCTTCGAATGTCCTAAGACCCGAGAGGGAACTTAGCATATTTTAAGGTATTGATATGTCATCCTCAAGAGAGGACTCGATTACATATCGTTGATGGTTTTAGTCACACATCGCGAGAGCGAGTGGGATGACCCCATAGGAACAGAGGTTGTTGCGCATACTAGATGCTTGCTTGGGTGTTCAAGGGTTTTCTATGCCCAAGAATGAGTGCATAGACTGTCCCGTTTGTGGTTACATAGCCAGGAAATCTCTTTCTTTGATTAGTAGAACCACGAACTCCATTTTGTTTTGTTTTCTTTTTTTTTAAATCGTGACAACCCACTAGACTAGTTCTAGCATATATTTTCATCGATTATTGCTTTTGGCTTATCTGACCCAAGAATGAGATTTGTGGCATTGTCACCACATCCCTGTGTTCAACCCCGTATATCTACTTCGACCCCGTAATAAAAGTTGTGGGGGTCTTTGAAGGTTTCGGGTTATAAATTTAAAAGTCCGACTCACTTCTGAGCCGATCAGCGAGATAGGCGTGAAATTTTTTATCTGAGTTGTTTTCTTGTTTTGAGTGATAGGCACACTATTTGCATCATCTTGGCCATCTGTCATGGGGATAGGGGTTGTCCTTTCTGGTAAGACAAGGCCATAACAAGTCATCACAAATTTAAGATGTTCTACATGCTTTGAATTGTCTACTGGTTGTTCTACAAAGGCTGATGTAGGTTGGATAAGGTTAGTGTAGAGATGAGGCAATTCATATTCAATGGCTTTCTGATGAGATTATTGATTTGCAATCATTGTCTATTGTAATTGCAACATCTTCTCAATGGCTAAAAGTTGTCATCAGGCGAGGGAGCATTTCCCTATGGTTTTTTTGGTTGTGGGGCTTGGTTAAATTCTTGTACTAATTGCAGTTCCTATTTTGTAAGTTACATGTATAGTTTCCTTAATTTCCAAAATTTTGTTGTTGGTTTTTATGGAAACGTAGGGGACCCCAGACTTGATTTTTATTGCGTAAGAGCCATTGTGAGTTTTCTTCTCCTGTAGGATTTCCATACTAAAAAATAGGAAAGTTTCTCATTTCATTGGGAGTATAATACCCTTGGCTAAGAATAGCATTGATGGAGTTCAAATCTTCCATCAGACTATTGTCTCCTCGATCTACAACATTGCTCAACATAGCATTGTAGAGAATATACAACCCAAGGTAGAGTGGTCAGTATCCTTCCATGCTTCACATAATTGTATTACTACCTTGACTTGTTGTTTTTGTCGTAGCAGAGAATTTGAATTTTTTATCTCATAAGAATTGAAAAATATCTTGTGACTATCTTGCTTGAGTGTCAGTAGCTATATAGATTCTGTAATAGACTTTAATTCTGGATTTATTTCTGCCATAGATACCTTCAACACTCCCTTGCCTACAAATCTACCCCATTTGGCTAGATTTTTAGTTCCAAGGGTGACTACTTTCCATGTGTTATCATAACTTTTCCGCATGAATTTTCCTCCATATGAAGAGTATAGAAACATTTTGATATCATCATCCACACCTCTGTAGAAAAACCCAATGAGATGATTTTCATAAATACCATGGTGTGGGCACTTGTGAAGCAACTCGTTGAATCTTTCCTATGTTTCTGCTAGATTCTCATCAGGAACTTGTGTGAACTGATTAATCTGGCCTCTGATGGTGTATGTAAGGGATGGAGGATAGAATTCCTCAAGGAATTTGTTTTCAAGTTGATCCTCAATGGTGATGGAATTGCATTTCAAAGAGATGTACCAACTTCTTGATCTACCTACTAAGGAATACTTGAAAAGTTAGAGTCTAGTGGCATCATGGGAAACACCATTTTTCTTGGTCATGGACATACCTCGACGAAATTTAGAATGTGTTCTTCACAGTCTTCTCCTTGTTTGTCAAAAAAGGTATTGTTTTGTAGGAAAGTGATCAAATGCACCCAAATTTCAAAGTTAGGGGCATCAACTAGAGGTGTTTCCACTAGGTGGTTAACATTGGCAACCTTAGGGATAGAAAATTCCCTAATATCCTTATGTTGGTTACTCTTGTGTAGAAACTCGGGCTACACATATTTCATCATCTACAGCAGCACGGGCTTCTTGAACAAGCCTCTCTCTTTATGCTTCTATTTCCAAATTCACCCTTCAGTTGAGTTCCTCTTTGGCCATCCTAGCTTGATTCTCTCTATTGTGACAGCAAAAAGTCATTCAATTTTGGTGCCAAAGTTTGATGCAAGTCTAATGCATTGGAGTGACACATGCACTAGATTTGAGGCACTTAAAATTTTTTCTTTCACAAATCACGTGGATAGAGAAGAATCAATTTCAAGTATATGCAATATTATCATTGGTAAAAGTAAATTCCTAGATTAGTGTTAATGGAACTAGATTTAACTAGATGATTCCCTTATCCCCAAAAATGGTGCTAGAATTTGACGTGGTTTTTACTATACTAACAAATTCACCTAAGCATTGAAATCCCTAAGTTTTTACCAAAATGACGTGCAATAATATCACTCGCAAGTGGATGAGTCTTATCATAATACAATTAAGGATTTAATCCCAAGAGACAACATTTTTAAGAATTGTCTGGTTTATATTTAGTCAAACCAAGACTAACATTTTGAACCAAGAGTTGATTTGGATTGATTTAGACTAATTGCAAGAGAAGTAAAAGAGCAGAATTAAAATAGGGTCTAGATCAAAAATGGAAGCCATTAGGGTTACGTTCCACCACTGTTACACGTGTAGACACATTCATAATATGTCAAGGCTTAATACAACCATTCAAATGGAGAAAAAGTAAGATCTATCTATTAGGTGTAGGAAATCATGTAGATATCCCCATGAGATTGATCTCTTGTCACTCACGAGTCATGTACACACAACTCCGAATATATCCCTTCGCAAGTTCTTTTCCAGGCATCAACCTAGTTAATCAATATTTAGATCCTAAGCATTGAAGTTCTCACAACATAAGGATATAATAGATCATGTAGAGTAGGTGATTAATCCATAAAATATGCATTAAATAGTTAACTTTGTAATGATAGATTTATATGCAAGTCATGGAGCATTAAGAAATGGACATCCAAAATTGGGTAGCGGGGATAGTCCCTTCACCCCAATGAGAGGGGCTACTTGCTCATCATGATGAGATTAGAACAAGGGGAACGGAAGAAGCGCCATGGTCATCATTGGTGGAGAAGGAGTGCATCCTCGTGTGAATAGTAGAGTTCTTGCACCTAATGAAGAAATCAATATTAGTCAAATGAAGGAAAACAACCTAGACTGTTGTTGGGGCATGTCTTTTGTTCTTCCTTTCAACTTGGGTCTAGATTGATAAAGGGGAGTAGAAAGTGAATGGATATATGGATGGATGGATGGATGGATGGATGGATGGATGGATGGATGGATGGATGGATGGATGGATGGATGGATGGATGGATGGATGGATGGATGGATGGATGGATGGATGGATGGATGGATGGATGGATGGATGGATGGATGGATGGATGGATGGATGGATGGATGGATGGATGGATGGATGGATGGATGGATGGATGGATGGATGGATGGATGGATGGATGGATGGATGGATGGATGGATGGATGGATGGATGGATGGATGGATGGATGGATGGATGGATGGATGGATGGATGGATGGATGGATGGATGGATGGATGGATGGATGGATGGATGGATGGATGGATGGATGGATGGGGGAGATAGAGATCTTTCCACCTTCATGGATATATGATGGGGGAGATGGAAGCACGGAAATGGAGGATCATGGATGTAACCAAAGCACCACATGGACACCATCGTTGTTTGATGGAGATTTCCTTCCTTGGCTACGGCTATATTGTAGTAGCCTGGTGAAGTAATGAAGAAGGGTCAATCTCCCTTTGGATGAGGGGGTTGGGTATTTGTAGGCTCTGGGTTGTCAGGTATTCCATTGGTCGATGGGCATGACTAGTAGATTGTTCGACTGTCACCGAGATCAGTAACATCATGGGGATGATGGCACAGTTCTCTCGTTGGTCTTGATCTTTTCATTGGTCGATGGGTGCACATTGCTTTTTCGGGCACCTTTCTATTATGCATAGCGAGGACATTGGTCAATGGTGGTAGGATTCTCATTAGTCTACGGGGAGTGTAGGGCATTGAATAGCTGACGAAGGGGTAGACCAATGAGGCAGAAACTAATTGATCGGGTGATAGGCTAACAAGAAAGCTACCCTTCATTAGTTGACAAGAAAGTTTCCCTTCTTCAGTCAACAAAAGTTCTGACTCAAAGTAAATTCACCCACCAGGGGGGCAATTAGCATGCCATCAGCGACGGCATCAATGAAGGCTCAGGTCGATGAGGCCATGGGTTGACAAAGGCACTGACCATGGAAAAGTAGGTCCAAAATATCAGAAAGTTCTTGGGCCCAACTAGTAGAGAGACCATTGTGGCCTAAGGTGGTGCATAAGATGTGAAGCTTGATCCTGCCATGGAAGGGATGGATTCAATAAATAACCTAATTATTTACATAAAACTAAGAAAATCTATAAATAGGAAAACTCATAGGTAAATTTTGGTAATTGAGTGCAAAACTAAGATAAGGTGCAATTGAAATTAAGATTAATATGCATATCATTCTCACAATTAAGGAGAAATGACAATCTACCTAGTTGTTCATTCTAGATTTTAGAGTCTCAAGAATTGCTGACTGAGTACTTTTATTGATTATGTGGTGGATAATTGGTATGATAAGGAACCAACCAAGATCATGTATGATTGGGATCCCTATCTCCCTATTGATTCTCCTTTTTACGGCATTGTTTGTGTTACTAGAGAAATAACAATTAGATTTTTTGGAGCAGATTATATGGCATGACACATTAGCAAAGTCCTACATTACTTTCTTGATGGATCTTTCTTAAGTAATCTAAGCTTCTGCTAGAAGAAAAAGATCATCTTCAAAGCAAATGTGGGAAAGATGAGGTCCATTTTAAGGTAAGGTCATGGGTTTCCATCTTCCTTCAGAAACGCCATTGTAGATAGATTGGTTGAGCCTCTCAATGCATAGTATGAAAACATAGTGTATTATAGAGTCTCCTTGAAGAAGCCCTTGAAAACTTTAATAGGTTGAAGCAGTACACCTTCACAAAGGATTGAAGAAGATCCCAAGGTAATAATTTCCATGATCAAGTTTACCAGTTTCTTTGAGATCTCAATTCAATTTAGGGTATCTTTAATGAAGTTCCAATTCATTCTATCAAAATCCTTTGAAAGGTCAATTTTGACAACCATCAAATTCTTTCTGCCCTTCTTGAAGTGCACTGAGTGGATGGCTTCTTAAACAAGTAGGATTTTATCAGTGATTCTTCGTCCTGGTAAGAAACTATATTGGACATGTGATATCCGCTCATTTAGGAAGGTTTTGATTCTTTCAACTAGGATCTTGGAGATGATTTTTAGGCAATTTTGATGAGGTAAATGGGTCTCAGATCATTGTATGATTCAACAAATCTTACTTTGGGGATTAGGACAATATCAAATTGAGCATGCTCAGCATCAATGGATTCTTACCATTAACATGATCTTAATTCTTAGTCACTAAACCTTTAACATGATCCCAGTTCTTTAGTAGAAAATTACTATGTGATCCATCAGGTTAGGGGCTTTTAAGGGGTCCATCTTGATAGGCTCTTTTTATATCTTCATGCAATGGTTTAGCTATCAAGGAGTGATGTTGTTGGGAGTAAGACCAAGGAAATTTCCAACGTATTGCAGTGTTGTTGTGTAGTTGTGTTGTTGTTGGGTTATCAGCAGTTTGTTTAAGAAGTTCCATACATTTTGTTTCAGTAGTGTGGCATCAATGAATAAGTTTCCACCTTGGACTTTTAAGCTTTATATTTTTTTATGTGTCTCTACTCTTTAATATAAGAGTGAAAGATATTGGTGTTGTTTTAACATCCAAAGATTTGAGTCCTTAGATAACATGAACTTAAAAGGAATGATTGGAATACCCATATCACCAAGGTTCACCACCTTTTTTGGGAGCCCATCACTAAAGAACTCCATAGTTAAGCATGCTCAGCTTGGAGTAAAACTAAGATGGGTGACTAGTCGGGAAGTTGACCTCGGCTTGTGTGTGAGTGAGGAAAAAGCACACAATTAAGGCTAGTGGTGGTCTTTAGGGCCAATCGTCATTTCTGAAACTCTACTAGAGCCTAGGGCAGTGGGTCCGAGCATTACAAATGGTATCAAAGTCAATTCACCTCTAGTAGGTGGGGCCCACATGGGCATGTGGCATGCTAGTCTTTGAGTCATGCAGTCCATGTATGTTGGAAAGGGCTATCTGAGTTGACGGAGCCGCCCATGCGTTGGTAGTGTCCAGGCATGTTGGATGGTCGGGAGTTCGGTGTACATGGGTCATTTGGGTCTATACTGAAATGGTGAAAAGATTATGAGGCTATATAGTTGAGCCTTGCGAGGATGTCAAAAGTCTAAATGGGGAAGATTGTAACATCTCAAGATTTGATGTCTTGGATAACATGATATTAAAAGGAATAATTGGACTACCCATATCACCAAGGTGCACCTCCTTTTCCGGGGGACATCACTAAAGAACTCCATAGTTAAGTGTGCTCATCTTGGAGTAGTACAAGGATGGGTGACCAGTCAGGAATTTTACCCCAGCTTGCATGTGAGTGAGGAAAAAGTGCACATGTTATCAGAGCTTGTTGATTACTTGATTTGCTTGTTGATTGGATAATATACTTGAAGTATGTATATATATATATATATATATATATATATATATATTGCATGTTCTGGATGGATCACCATTAAGGTATGTGATTACACTTATGATTACATGTATCATTTCTGACATTTGTCAAGGTTTCTTAAAGATTGAATGAATGATATATGTTGCATGTTTATTGATTTCATTCAAATTATAAAGTCCCCATGAGTATCACATAAAGTAAATAATGATATTTTGAACCCTAGGTTACACTGATCGAAGAGTAACACACATAAGTCCAATGATGGATAGTGGATACACTCGAGATAGTAGACCACATATGATTAGAATATGAAAGAAAATACATGTTCTTATGTGCAAATAATTGATGGTTGTTTATATGTAGTTATGATTATTCGATGAACCCATGTACCAATATAGAAATATGTTGGGTGTGTTTTGTGTGGCGGCATTTTAGGTAGTTAATACACAAGATATAAATATGAAGATAAAGATGAAATCCATGGAAGGTATTAAAGCAATTAAATAGGATTAGATAGATGATCCTTCTTATCAATAGGTATTAGTTCCATGAGGTATGTAATTTTACAATTTGTAAAGAATATTTGAAATTTAATTGAAATTGTTTTCTATTATTTGTAATTTGAATAATATGGATCTTTGAGAATATAGGTAATGGATCTCAACTTGAAGGTCTTTCCTTAATTGGGAGACACTGATAGTGAGGTCGTTACAGTTTCCATCACCGAGTTTCAACCAATTCAGGTGTGCCTTTTGTTTCATATTCACATCTTCACAATAGAGGATACATTGGAGGTTTTCTTAATCTTGATACATTTAAGTCCATTGGAATTGTTGGGGTTAAGAGGGAGGGATATGTATATTTTTTTTAACTCTTTCTAGATGTTGGTTTTAGCCATATTTTGTTGATTTAGAGAGGAAGCATTCCACATCACGATGTCGAGTTGGAAGGATTTGAGTGCCACATTGAATGGACATTGTTGTTCCAATGCTTTGTGAGTTGGTGTTGGAAATCTTGCTTCTGGCTCCAGGTAGGTTTTGTTTGAAAAGGGAATTATCTTGGTTTTTACAAGTATTAATGAGTCACTAAGATTAGGTTGTGGTCTAAATAATCGTAGGGAAACACATTGACATTAATTATGGGATTATTTTCTATCATGTTTCCATTTGCAATGAGTTGGTCAAGTCTTTTGAAAAGACCACTCCTCTTGAAATAGAACCATTGGCCACCAGGGTTGATATCACCTAGACCTATATGAAGTTAAAAATCATTAAATTTAGCACTCAAATAATGGTCAAAAATTTTCTTCCTTCCTTTTTAGTGGGTGGTAAGCATGATGTTAAAATCACCAATCACCGACCACTCACCTTGAATAGAGGAAGATATTACTGATAATATGTTCCAGAGGAAATTTGTTTGAGTTGGATTTGGGATATCATACATGAACGTGGTATGTGTCTGATGATTAATTGTGTAGTGTATCAGTTGTATGTGATGGGCCAAAATTTTCACAAAGCAACGGTGTTGGTCCTAGAGGAGCCAAATTACCCTCGAGAAATGGTAGCTTTGACTCGATGAGAAGAATTAAATTCCATTATTTTTATTATCACATTTTCTCTAGGACCATTACAACATGGTTCTATAATATCAATGAGGGAAACATTATGAACTTTCTTCATATGACAAACACAATTTATCTCATCATCAAGGTAGGTGCCTTGAAGGTTCCCAGATACATAGTTCATTATGAAAACAGCAAGGGAGATCACTTTAGGTGATCATTGGTTGAGCCTTGTATACATGATGAACTTGTTCTTCTTCCATCACCTCTTCCATGATGGCATATGAACTGAATAATCTCATGTCCTTGATAACCTTATTTCTATTGGGAGGGTCAACCATTTTCCCTTTTCTCCATGTGTTGTTTGTGCTCACATGTACTATCTGACAAATAACCTTCTTGTTTATTAGGAAAACAATGCCGCTTATTAGAACCTCAAATCTAGGTTAGATAAAGAGCCTCTTTCCCTACCTTTAATGGATTCATCACCTACCAAGTTGAAGAATGTTTATTAGAGTTGTTCAAATTAGAATTTGATTTGTTTGTTTGGTCTTTATTGTAATGACCCAAGCTTGGACTTCCATTCTTTTGTGTGCCAGGGGTGGTTTCTTTTGGTTCCGCATATTTAGAATATTTTTTCATTTGTTTGGGTTGTGTAGTTTTTTATTAGAGTTGTCATCTGCAATACAATTTGAGTCTTCCACTTCTAGAGGTTCCTTGTCATCCTTCTATTGTTGTTGTTTGTTCTTGATAGGTCATGAGTCTTTGTCTTCTTTCCTCTAATGTTCTTTAACTTTTTTAGGCTTCTTGGCATTCATTTCCATGGAGTATGGGACAACATATCTAGGTGTATTGTATAGTATGCTCATAGTTTTGTTGGGACTCTTATAGAGAACATGTGTTTAGTTCTTGTCTTCATGGTCAACCCTTCCACATTTCATGCATATAGAGGGTAGGCTATAATAATTGATCTTGTAGATATCTCCATGTATGAATAGAAGGGAGCAACTGGTTTGGGGTATCTCCTTCAACTATGATCCTGGCAACCTTTCCAAGGTTGGAATAAGGTGTAATGGCATCTATATTCTGAGTTTTTGCGATCAAGAGTTTTTGACACCCCACAGTTTATGATTCTGATGGAGGTGAAAGGGAGTCTGAAACTCTTATCCACACAACTATCTTTCTTGTAAGGGATCGGAGGGACAGAAGTTTGGTGACCTTGAGTGGATAGAGATATAGTGCCCAAACAAGGTCCATGAGCCTACCCTGAGAACCTTGACATAGTCCTCATTAAAGAGTAACTGAACAATATAGTATATGTTGTCTATATCTATAATATGGAATTTTTGTTTTAGGTTCCATAGTATGGAGAGCTTGTTGACAAGGGTTCTACACCCAATGTTGATGCCAATGGATTTCATAACAAATGAGAATTATGGGGTTCTAGGAGTGGTTGGAAAACTTTGTCCCTAACCAAGATGATTAGGATTGTGTTTCTAGTATCAACGATTATATCTGTGGGTTTCAGTAGATTTTTCAAGACCACAATTCTTGTTTGCAGAGTTTCATTCGTTTCCATAGAGGCTTCCTTATACAAGATCATTTTCTCTTTGTTTCTAAGATCTTGCCTCATCATCTTAGTTTCCTGATAATTGGGGATACCACTATTAGCATTTGGGTTCTCTGTGTGGGAGAATGGTCAATCAACATCAAAGTATGGCATTCTATAATGATAGGGGAATCCTTACTGGTTGCGTTCTCAGATTGTCCTCCACCCATGCAGAACATTACCCACAGTTTTCAATACTCCGCCACGTTTTTCTCAATGAGAAGTTGTTTATGACCCTATTTTATCTTTATGTGATTATTATTAGGTTTTTATTTATCATTGTTATTTTCCTACTTGAAAAAAATCCCCTAGAAAATAGGGAAATGACCATCTTTTCACACCCATGTCCCATAGATGAACTCTACTTTTTTCATGACTATATTGGTTGGATATGGATCTGTTCAATCAGATCAAAGTTATAAATAGGTGTTGTGCCACTTTCTTGCAAACCATGAAGGTCTATGGTTCCTTATATCATTGTGGGTGGACGGTCAGTTTCCATGTCATTATCTATCTCTTTGAAGTTGTTACAATGAACTTAGAGAACCACGATAGCTTCTAACACCATTTATTGTAAGCATGAAGAGTTTAAATGTGTTTCATGTGCATGGATATGTCTTTTGTTCCTTGATGCATTGGAACTTGGGAAGGCAATGTATCATACTACCTCACATCATGTCATCCCTATAAAATCATTTATTGTTTCCATTAGGAGTCTACATAAATCTTTCTACTATTTTTTTACTGATATAACAATGTGTTTCCATCAAACTTCATCGTAGTAGCACCTCCACCCCCAAATTCTATGACTACTTAATTTGAATAATGATAGCGATTATGATTATGATGACAAAAATAAAACCTCCTTCTCATGCACCCATCAACAAACTTCCACTCATAGTCTTTCTTGTTATGCAATGCTAAATGGAACGTGTTAGTTTTGAATATGCATTCATTTACAAATTTTCTCCTCCTTATCATCTATGTGAATATATTTTGTATTTGAGCTAATCAGGTTTTATAAAATCTTCATCCAGTATAGGCAATGAAAGTAGTGGGGAGAACCACAAGGATGAGGATGCCATCCACAATGTGTTTTGAGGTGAATGGTTTCGGTAAGAAATGCAAGGCCATAAGTCTTTGGTCCTAATTTCTTGACAGTTGGGGGTGGCTACAAGAACCCTAATATAATCAACTTACAAGACTCCCATGCAATAAATACATTTAAACAAATATCAAAGAACGTCCAGCACCAACATGCATATCTAATTCAACCATACTTTTTTTCTACCAATAACACCAACCTCATTATAACCATATAGATCTCAGATATACAAGCAATTAGAAAGTATGCCAAAAGTGAATATATAGCCTGGATAATATTAATGATATGAATGGAACACTTCAAGTATGAGAATATGTTGTTGAAACCTTTCCAATGAGAAGTTAATTTCAAGGAATGAAACACACATCATAATTTATGACTTGAAGTTTACAAAGAAGATAAAATCATGGGAAAATTACAACAAGTGGTGAAAGGTATTACATATAAATCAAAATCAAACTTAATATGTTTCTAGAGATGGTATGACTATTAGGTAGCCACCCTCCAATGGAATATACATAGGGGAGAGAACACTAGTCTTGTTTTATTCTTGCATAGTAGGCCACAACGAATATCAAATCCCAATATTTGGTGTATATCTTTGTTGTACATCTTATTTCCCCTCTTCTTTGGCTCAATACATATACATGTGTGCCAAATGTGCTTGGTGCAAGGGAAATCCCCCTATTGATCATGAAGTGTTTCCTAGATCTTGCATTTCAATCAAACTCCACCTCAAGTGTAATTATCTTTCCCACTAGATTCCACGTTGTATAGTCATTCAAAATTATCAATGTCTCGTATAGAGAAGGTGTTTGATTAGGTCAAGGTCATCTAAGATGTCTACAACATAGAATCCACATAGGGGTCACAAATTTTGACCATTTTGGTTCCTCAAGTTGTGACTCACAAAAATTTCCCACTTGGTTTGTCCTTTCCATGGTCATTATTTTAGTTCAAACTCAAACTAAAAATTGGGTCATTTTTTATTTTTTACTACCAACTTCATCCTAGATTGAATTATCCATGATGCATTTTGACTTTGAGTACAAAAATAAGGCTAGCAATGGTTGAAAAGGGGTATTGTGTGTTTTGTGAGGGTAGTTTAAGAAAAATGATGGATGTTAACTATTGATCAAGGTACCAAAAATTGGAGTTTCAACCCTCCAAACCAAATAATATTTAATAGCAAATGTTGTAGGGGATGACATTTAGAAAACCAATTGGCCATGATCCTTAAGCACAAATATAAATTACAAAAGATATCAAGTATTGTACCAAATATGAAAATAAATCCATTTTATAAAGATATATATGATCACTCTTAAATAATTATGGAATCAAGTATGAATTGAAGTGTGCAAAAACAATGGATCTGCCTACCATACACTATGTTACTATCTAGACATATTACCACAATACTTTTTTGTTTATATTGATATTGTTATTGTTGCTTCAGGTGCTATTTTGTTCTAGTTGTTATAATTCTACTCTTGTTCATGATACTGCTATTTCTACTACTACTTTTGTTACTGTCACCCCTTCTAGTATACTACTATTTTATTACTAATGCTAGTGCTCATTTTAACTATGTTATTTCTACTAATACTATTTTTTCTAGATAAGTATGGGTTGTCTCATCATATTTAGGAAAATTAGAAAGTACACCTACAACCAATAACATAATAAGAAGGTTTTGGGATCATATTAAAGCATTAGAAAAGTTACAAATGTTAAAAAGACTCATAAAACATCTCAAAAATACTACTTTATCAGGTTGGGTAGAAAGTAAGGTTTCATGGCTATGAATTATGATATCATAAATAAGAGACACTATATATAAGACAATATGTAATTTAGTCAATTTGCATATAACATGGAAACTAAGTAAAATATATTTTATTCTACACTTTCACATGAGAGAAGTCAGATGCATATAAATTTGAATCATGATCATTTAATTTATGGAAATATAACAATCTGGAAACCCTAAATAGAGTGGGGCTAGGTCTATTATTAAAGCTCAAAGTCTCCTTATAATAGATAGAATTGTATCATTTCCCTTTTAGGTTGATAAATTAGGGGTTTTGACAAGAAGGTATCTTGCCAAAGGGGTTTCACCATGAAGGTATCTAGACAATGGGGTTTCAGTAAGAGAGCATCCCTCAAAAAAGAGGTGGATAGTATTAGGATACTAGATACACATAGCATTATAACAATATTGCATAATTTGAACCACTATCATCATAACACAACAATTCTAAACAAAAATTGGGAGTGAAATTAACCAGAAACATCCAGAATTTGGGAATGGTCAGAGCATATGGGAAGCAGGGTGCGGCGGTCTCGTGCCTCCACCCTAATCTTCATGGAAATGGCCTAATCTAGAGAAAGAGGGAGGATGAAGTACCAACCTTAGTATCTAAATCCATCGGTCCCCTCTATGTGATTCCAAAGCAATGGTCAGATGTTGCCAAATGCCCAAATGCCAAGGAAAACATTCTAAAAGCTACCCCTATTTAGCTCATCAATGAAAGAATTGAATACCCTAGATCTAAAGTGGTTGAAAATTGTCGCATATGGGAGAACTGATTAGCAGGGTACATTCTTGATTTATAGGCGCATCTTCCTTCTCTTGAGAGTTACTTCTATTGTATTTGGAACCCAGATGGATCTATAGAAGTTCTTGATAGAGGTAATGGTCTATTCATTGTCCAGTTTTCTAAGAGTAAGGACCTTCTTCATGCTCTGAATGATGGCTCACGGTACGTAAGAAATCACCCTCTGTTGGTTAGTAAATGGGAACCGGGTGCTGAACATGGCAAATTCACTCTGCAGAATGTTCCCATTTGGGTCAGGCTATATAATCTTCCTATTGAGTTCTAGGACAAAGGAATATTTGAGTGTATAGCTTCTGTGCTAAGTAATCCGGTCTGTATTTATGAGGATACTAAGTTGTGTATGAATCTTGAATTTGTGAGAATGCAGCTTGGAATATCTACCTCTTCATATTTTCCCGTTTACCTTGAACTCGAGTCAGATGATGGAGTGATTCATAGAGTAGATTTATTCTATGAATGGATTCCTTCTATTTGTCCCACATTCTCTTTCTTTGGTCATGATGACTTCTATTGTCCAATATATTCTAGTTCTCAGGATGATTCTAAGTAGGTCTAGAAACCAAAGAATCAGGAACAATCTAATAGTTTAGAGAAGTCTATATTACCAGTATCCAATGCTCTTGTGAACAAGCCTCATTATGTAATTGTTGGTCTGATTTTCTCTACTAACGCTGCTACAAATTTTGAGGCTATTATTGATTGTTCTGAAACATGGCATGTGATACTATTGAATCAGGTTGGTTTGCCACATAATGTTGAATTGGTAGAAAATCATCAAAGTAAAGGATCTAGATCAATTCCTTCTACACATGTTCTAGTGTTCTAATATTCTTCGAGTTTACTAGGTGTTCCTTCATCTTCATCACAAGTCAAGGATCCTTTCTTAAAGTCTCCCCCAAGCTTTAATCCTAAAGTCAATGCTGGTATTTTTCACAAACTCTTAGAATCTTCTTTCTCCCCTATGCATAAGAACTTTGGTGGTCTCAAAGTTATCTTAGAGGAAACTATTATTGAGGCTGGCAGCACAACAGTCAAGGTTATTAAATGAATACCTCTTTACACATCTCTTCCTGGAATGTTAAGGGCATATCCAATAAAATTAAAAGAGACTAGGAAGAGATAGAAAGGTTGAGGTGTGATATTGTAATTCTTGTTGAAACTAAACTCGAGAGAGATCGCAACTCAAATTTTATGAGTAGGAATTTTTCAAACTTTTCTTGGCTTGCTAATCATGATTCTCATATCCTTGGTAGAATCTTTATTCTTTGGAAGTTAGAGGTCTGTAATGTGGAACTCATTAGTCATTCGGATCAGTTTATTCATTCTAAAGTTGATATTAATTGTTCTTCATTTTAGTTGACTACAGTTTATGGGCATAACTCTGATATTGATAGAGAACTCTTGTGGAGATCTATTAAACGTATTAATGATTCTACTTATGGTCCTTGGAACCTACTTGGTGACTTTAATGTAGTAAGGAAAGAGGTTGAAAAGGTTGGGAGGCAACCTCCTTCAAAAAAATCTATGGAGGATTTTAATAATTGTGTTCTTAACTGTGGGATTTTTGAGATGGAACTTCAAGGACCCTTTTTCACTTGGGAGAACCGTTAGAATGGGTATGATTATTGTACATCTAAGATTGATAAGGTGTTCCACAATTCTAATTTTCTTGCTATTAATATGAAAGTTAAAAGTAATTCCATTTGTACTACTACTAGCGATCATAAAATCATTTCTTTGAGATTGGGCAGACAAATAATTGTGAGATCCCCTATTAGATTTATTAATGCTCGGAATATGGGCAAAGATTTACTTGATGTTGTTAAAGAGTCGTGGAAAATTGATGTTCCTGGGTTTTCATGTACAAAGTTTATAGGAATTTTATAATCTGAATATGAACTTAAGGAAATGGAATAAGGACAAAGTGGGAAATTTTTTTGACAATGTTCATGTGTTGAAACATGTTGCATTACAGGCCCAAGTAGCTTCAGACTTGGACCCTTTAAATGATATCTTATGTTTGATTGCTTCTGATAAAAGGAAATTGGCTTTTCAAGCTGAATTGGGTGAGGGGTCTTTTCTTCACCAAAAATCTAGGGTTCAGTAGCTCAAGGAGTGTGACTCAAACACCAAACTTTTTTACTCTTCTATGAAAACCAAGAAGGCATCATAATCATATCAAAAATGTGTATATTAGTGACTCTTTGAGTTGTAATATTGAGGATAATAGGAGCTACATTACTGGATTTTATTCATACTTCTTCAACTGCTCCAATGTAGTTGGTTTTGCATGGCCATTTAATTGGGATGTTCTTAGTAGTGAGCAAAAATAATCCCTTACTGTTGTTGTCACTCAAAGAGAAATTGATGATGTTATTACCAACATTAAAGAAGATAAAGTTCATGGGCTCGATGTACTTAATGGTTGTTTTTAAAAAAGCTTGGCCTATTATAAGAAATGATATTTCTATGTCCATCAAAGAGTTTTTCTCAAATGGTAAAATGCTTAGGGAAGAAAGTTTCACCTTCATCTCCCTCATTCCTAATGGTATTGGTACCTTTAATATCTACAACGGGCGTCCAATTTCCCTTTGCAATTATCTATATAAAGTTATTTCAAAAATCATTTCTAATTGTTTGCGGGTTGTTCTTCCCTCCTTCATTGATATAAACCAATGTGCCTTTGTGAAGAATAGGAGCATTAAATATGTTGTCCTACTTACCAATGAAATTCTCAACAATTTCAACAAATCTAGTAACAAAATGTGCATTCAAGTGGACATCTCAAAGGCATATGACACAGTCAGTTGGAAATACTTGTTCTCCATCCTTTTTAGGACGAGTTTCCTTGTTTGTTGGATAAATTGGATTGAGGAGATGTTTGTTTCGTCCTCTTATCAGGTTCTTATCAATGGTGAACCTTCATCCTCCTTCTCTCCCTCAAATGGAATTTGATAGGGAGATCATACAGCTCCCTACCTTTTTGTTATTACAATGCAAGGTCTCTATGAGCTCATTAAGATTTCTATCTCTAAAGGGGATATCATTCATTTATCTGCCTCCAAAAACATTTCTGTCTCTCATCTTGGTTTTTCAGATGATCTTATGATCTTCCTAAAAGCTTATGTTCAAATTTATAAAAATATTAGGAAGCTTCTTGAGGACTTTGGCTCAATTTTTGGTATACATATCAATTCTACAAACATTTCTACCTTCTTGAGTAAAAATATGATAGGGATATTATTGTTGATTCCTTGGGTATTAATGAAAGCACCCTTCCTTCAAAGTACCTAGGTATTCCTATGTTTATTGGGAAGCTTTCTAAATTTTACTATGCGGGTCTTACTGATAAAGTTAAGAAGAGGATGGAGGGTAGGGAAATCAAAGTGACTCTCCATGGTTGTTGGATTAGAGATTATTAAATCCACCCTCTCTGGTTTACATCTCTATTGGTTATTTTCTTTTCCTCTTCCATGCTCTATCATGGATGAAATTGACAAGATGTGCATTGACTTTTTGTGGGCCTCTTCTGAATCTAAAAACAACCTTCATCTTGTTAAGTGGGAAAAGGTAGTACTTCCCAAAGATAAGGGGGTCTGGGCATCAGGAGAAGTAGGAATGTTGCTCAAGCCTGCTTGATTATTAATGCCTGGGACATTGCTAAGAAGAAAGACTCCCTATGGGTTAAATGGGTTGGTGAAAAGTACTTAAAAAAGCCATCCTTCTGTTCTATTGATGAATCCAGTAACTAATCTTGGCTCTTTAGCAGTATCCTTAGAATGAGGGCTTTAATGATTACTCATATGGAATTTGGCATTGGGGATGGATCCATGATTAAGCTTTGGATTGATCCATGAGTTAATGGGAAACATTTATTGGAATTTTTCAATGAATCCTTATGCACCAAAATAGGTCTTCCTCATGATTCTAACTTAATAAGCATCATCTCCAATGGTTCTTGGCACCTTAGTGAATCAAGAAATCTGGTGACACTCAACAATTTTCTGAGCAACTTGAATGTGGTTTTTCATAATTCTGATGCAATTCTTTTTTGTGGTAAGGATTCCCTCAAGCTTAATTCTACTTGGAATGTGATTCGGATTAAAATGAAGTTAATGACACTTTTACTTGGATCTAGAGTTTCAACAACTCAAGAAAGGTTGTGTTAAATACATGGAAAGTTGCTCATAACAAACTCCCAACCTCATACTACGCTAGAAGACGAGGCATTCAACTTGAACCCACATGCTTTTTGTGTAGGAATGTTTATGAGAGAATGACTCATATTTTGTTTGAGTGTCCTTTTGTTACATAGATCTAGGTTATTTCATGTTTGAAGGATGACTCCCATGGCCCTTGTTTTTGTATTGAAGTTTTAACAATAAAATTTGATAAGATTAAATGTGCATGTCTCTGTATCTTCTATCATTGTTGGCAACAGAGAAACTTCAGATTTCATGAATGCAGATCGTGATCTTCTAATGTCATTTAGAAGGATGTCAAAGCTGATATGAACATTTTCTTTCCTAAGCCTTAGAGGATTTGGTTTTCTGTCAGTGTTTTTTTGTTGTTGTTCCATTTGCAGAGCTGAGGATGTTCCTTTTTCAGTTGTTTTTGTTTGGGGATTTCTGTTGTGTGTCTTGTCATCTTATCCTGCTTGGATGATCCCTAGAGCTTCTGGGTCTTACTTGCATAGATACTCTCAGATGTTTTACCCTCTCTTTTCTCATATGCTTTTCTCTTTAAAATTCTTACATGTATAGATCTTCTTGGATGCCTCGCCTGTATAGTATTCTATTTTGTTATCACTCAATTGAATAATACATGCATTGTACATACCACTTTTTGAAAAATTAAAAAAGGAAACAAGAGTTTTAGCCAACCAAAAAAAAGATGAGTATAAACACTGAAATTTACATCATTAATAAATAGGTATGTATTATATAATCAAGAGAAGATATGTAACCAACCCAAGAAATAGAAAGAAAAAGATAAAGAGACTCGAGATAAACAACACGATTCTTGAATATGTTTAAACACAAAACATCCATTCCAAAAGAGTTGTATTATGCTTTGGTATTCATATTTATGATATAAGGTGTCATGTCAATTGGTATAATTAAGATTTTTAGGGGTGATTTTAAAAAGACACAAACCATGTATTCTTGATAGATCTTGTTTTTCATATTTGATTTTGTATTAACTTTAGTGACCTTTAAATCCCAATATAAGACCATACTAGGGTATATCACTTCGGTAGGGTTATATGAGTTGCGTAGTTTTGGATCTAGTTTCAAATTTACTAACTTTATCTCTTTTATTAGGGTTTAAGGTTATGATCCTAGAGATTACCAACATAGAGTTGTTATTATTACTATGTATGCTAATATGTTTCATCTCAATACATTTATTTAAAACATTAGGTAAATATGTTAATGATTTGTGTAATGTCGTCTTTATCCCAGTTTCATCTTTCTCAAAGCTTTTTATGTGTGTAAAAAATTTATATGAATGATTTTATGTTAAATTTGTAATCGTAAAAAATTACAAATAGGACCACCTTCATATCATAGATTTAGTAGTGAGAAATAGTATCCTCTCCGACATTGATGAAGATAAATATGTAATCTTATTATGTAGAATCAAATAATGCAAGGTGTGTATGCTCCTTTACTTATTTACTTTTAGCATCCCACCTAACTTATTTCTCTCCTTATACCCCTCTCTCTACCCTATATTTTGCTTATGTTATGTTATCCTTTTATGATGCTTTGCTCAAGTTGTATCCAACTTTGTGATTCTTAGCATCCACCTACTCTTTACTTTGTCTAGATAAATTTCCTAATGCATCAAAAAGGTTGGAGACCGCCAGGTGTCCCAATAAACAACATATTGTAGGGAAATATTGGCACAGATATGGCAGTGGAAACAAAAAAATTATTGTCATATTCCCAAGAACAACAAGATCACATCAACTACTATGTAATGGGAAGGAGTTTCTACCTGGTCCTGGAGAAAGTCTAGTGACTATAACTCATTGTAGTAGTGTATCACTCCTAATTGCACTAGGACTCTCTACAGAAACTCCTAGTTGTACTTAGATGGTGTTTTTGTAGCTCCTTGTCTTCACCATGCACAGCAGACTCGAACAGCATTTGCAGCAGCTCCAAATCTCACCACAGACTGTGGGTTGATGTTGCCCTCCTAGAAGCAAACAACAACCTCCTCTCCTCTAGAGAATTCCACATGGACCACCTAGAATTCCTGTTCTTCTAGTATAATAGACAGGAAGGAGTTGTCCCTCCCATTGGTGTACTAGTCACCAACTTGCTCTCATATAATTATTTCTCCCTTGCTATCCCTCCCTTTAGTGGGTAGGACTTGCTCTGGCTCTCTATTGGTTACCATAACCAGAGAGGAGAACAATTATCAGATGCAATTGAGTTGTAATCTGGGAATCCCACAGTACTCCTCTATTTATAGGAGGGGTTAGGGTGTGGGTTCCCAATCTGTGTGGGAGTGGATGGGACCGGAAGATCATGAATTTTTGCAACTACGAGCATTGAAGCGGTCAGTTTACATGTGAGCCATTTGGTTTGCACCCCAAACCAGTCGTTTTGCCATGTTTCCCAATTGCATATGAATTAGCACATTCGAATCCAATTAATGTCCAACATGAATTCCTTGTACCAATCTAATTGAATGAGTAAAATGATCAACTATTCTCATGAATTAGAAAAATCACCAGAAGGTTCGGTTGATATGACCAAGATGATCGGTTCACTAGGTGAACTATTTTGTCTCACCAAACTAAGCGGATCGGTTGATGTATTGAGTCATGTAGAATTCAGCCAATTCAATATTCAATTAACTTGATACTTCAAATGGTTGTCTCATTACATGAGCCAATCGGTTGGGAGTCCAGTTAGCTGATTTGTTGCTTGAATTGAGTACCTAAACACTTTAGTGATCAATCCAATCATCATTCATGATTAAACTCCTCTTCTAGATGAGTTCCTATGAGTGTGACCCTATACGTCCCAAATCACATTGGCATTGAATTTCCCTAACTAGTTTATGACATCATAAGCAAAGAGTGGTGCCTAGTCACACATCAGTGCTACCTAAGTGAATGGAAAGTTGGAGAACAACTTCAACCTACAATATGTGTAAGGTGGTTTAGTGATTATCTATTTCCTTTGTCTCTAATATCCAGATTAAACTTGGGGCATGGAATCGCCATCCACTCAAAGTTCAATCCATGATCCTTGAACAAAGAGAAGACTGTCTGAGATATATGTGACATCAATATCATATATTGATTCAAATGTTCTTGCGCATGCATTTCTCAGTCTCTCTTATCAAGTGGCTAGGATATAAAACTCTAGTAGAAAGGACAAATCCCATCTACATCACTTACAATCAATCCCCATGTGTCACAACTATCCAATCATCATCTTTATGGCAATCCTTATTTGTGGTTACGTTGGATGATGTCAAAGTATATCGAACGACATGTGATGAGTGTAGTGACTTCAGGTCTAACAACCACAATCACCACCTTTTCCATTAGAGATTACTATGACCACCAATGATAGTTTCCATGTGTCACTCTCAAGGTGGGTCTGTCTGATACATAGTTCTCTAGAAAGTATATATGTGCTTGGTTTGATATCACATATCATGACTGATGAGATTCTTTCAGCAACCAACACACACTCTAGTCTTAAGTGTTGCTGGTGTCTATATGTGTTCCCTAGGGACATAACAAGAATGTAATACCCTTAACAGGTGTATGATCTCATTGTTCAATTCACGTACTTAAAGACATATGTCACTGAGTAATTGTCATTCTTTATACATTTATCATGTTTCCTCATTATCTCATAACTGATTCAAATAGAATGAATTGGAAGCTTGTATTTATTATTATTAATCAAATACTTTATCTAATATGCCATCACAATCAGCACATGATTGCCTCTCTGGGCATACCATACCAATAGACTCCCACTTGCACTTACAGAAAATCAACCACGAATCTCATTCTTAGTGATTTAAACATGTCCACCATGTTTCTACTACGCAAGTGCTAATCCAATGAGTTAGCAACATTTTTCTCTAGTTTGTATATTGCATGCTTGTCATCTCTTCGTCGTATGATTTTTCATATGAGACAGAACTACCATTATATGGTATCTGATATTCCATGCCTAATTGGTAGCCCCATTGTTGTCATAGTATCTCTAATGTGTCATCAATGGTTGGAACATCTTCAAGTTCATTCATATATATGAACTTCTAGATCCATATAGTACCCTTTCCTATCTTCATAACACCAGAATACTTGTCTTCTATTGTAGAATATAATTAATGGTTTGTAGTTTAGAACCTTTCCATCTAATAACTCTTCTCTTAATAATAAACACATGCTTTTATGTTGTGATCACTTTTGTCATTTTTTATTCTTGCATCGATGTAACCCTTTATACCCAATTCTTTGTTGTTGTGATCATCTAGCAACACATCCTTAGTTCTTCTCAAGCACTAATGGATGCCTTTTAATGACATTCCAATGACCCTCATTGGAATCTTATGTATCATCTTGTTATGTCTAGTACATACAAGATTATGGGATGAGTACATTATATAGCATACATGATAGACCCAATTTGCTAGTGGACATGGCATCTTATTTATGTATTTCCATCATTCACAAGAAATAGAACTTAGGTTTCATGAGAGACTAATCCATATTCTCTCTCATTGAATCCTTTCATGTTGAACTCTTTCAACACTTTGCTATTGTATGTGCTCATTCTTAGGTTATGAAACTTGCAAGAACTATATCTATAGATATTAATCCCTATCACAAAGGATGTTTCACCTAATCCTTCATTATTGGAGGTGTTTTTCATGTTAGGTCTCAACATGTGGAATATTCATATATGCTCACACTAAATCTTTTGTAGTCACATATTTCATCTTTTATCTTGATTCAAGTCATCTTTTATCTTGATTCAAGTCAAACTCCTTGACTATCTTGTCAAGTCAAAAGATCACATCTTTAGAATGATTATTTCAATCTCTCATATTGAACTTTGTAGCTTATAGACTTTATTTACATTAATGAAGTTATAAAACCTTTAGGTTCTATTACTTACACATCCTCTCATATAGTCTTTTTAATTAATCCAGTTTTAATCTTCATATGTCAAATATCATAGTCTATTCTAGTTGCGATGAGAAGCATGATGATTGGTAAAGGCATTTTATCATGTTCAACACTTTGAACTGATTTGAAAACCTTTATAACCAATCTTTCTATTTAGGTTATCCATGTTGGTCTTCATTTTCCAAAAACCCAGTTGCACCCTTGGGTCTTATCCCTTTAGGTGGTACTAGCAAGGTCATACCTAGTTAACATGGACTCCACAATGGCTTTAGGCCATTTCTCATATTATGGTTCTCAATATCTTCTAGTTGATTTGTTGACTCATCATCTTATCACCAATCCATCTGAGTTATCAAATTCACAATCTTTCAATTTCATATGTTCTATTAGAACTATGAGGTTCTGTGTTACATAAGGAACTTGAGATTCCACAACAATTCATGATTCTCACCTGTTATGATTGTATCTTCTTGTTGACCTCAAACCTTTTGAGTTATACTTTTACTCCCCCTAATTCTTTTGGAATTCAGTTATCCTAGTAACAAAACACTTTTTTTATCGGATTGGTATTAATAGCACTATTCAACAATTATGGTTTGTGGATAAACCATTTAAGAAAATGCATTATTTATATAAGTTTCAATCTTTAAGACATATCGGGACATTCCCATATCACATCAAATGTGATGTTTTTAAAACCATTTTAGATGGTATATTGTTTTAGTGCGATGTATAAATTCATGAGGAGATTTAGAATATTAGATTAATATGAAAATCACATCATTATCCATCAGGATGTAATTCCTTCTTTCTGACACATCATCATGTTCAGATGGATTTGGCTTGTGATACACTATCACTATCTATATGAAATGTTATCAAATCTATTGATGTAAAGTAATTCAACATTTGATCACATCAAAGTTTCTTAATACTTTTATTAAAGTTATACTTTATTTGTAATCTCCTTGAACACTTCAAGAGATTCATGTTTGTATTTTATCAAATGCAAACCCTATATCATCTAATATCATCAGTGAATATAATGAAGTACAAAAAATTATCTTTAGCATTTATTCTATAAGATCTTCATACATTAACATGTATAAGGCCTAATAGAATTCTTAACCTCCCACTACGTTTAGTGAAGGGTATATTGTCATATTGTTCATAATTCAAACTTGCATGTCTCTTATTGATTCAATAACCAAAAGAGTCTAGAAAATCATCAATATGAATTCTAGAAATGATTTTCTCATATATGTACTCTAGATGACATTGTTAAAGATCACTTGAGTTGTCAATTATAATATTTTAGGCATTTAAACATTCATCTTTAGATCCTTTCATATAAAGATCACTAGATGTTTGGGTATTTCCATACATGATCACATTTTTGAAATTGAACCACTAATAACTCTTTATTCATTATCATTCTTGTTATAGAAGATGCATAAAGTAAATGTTTCTATTATTGGCATTACAAAATATCATTTTGACGAACTCTATTACATGCCCAATGGGATTAGATAAATTTAAATGTAGACTAAAGCTACATAAACTCTTGCTTCACATAGTCCATCTTTGTCCTTTCATAAAGTCTTTACTTCTTATCACATCATGCACATCATGTACGTCAGATCTCTATCTAGTATCACATACAAAGATGAAGAAGTAATCAAATTTATCTTACAACATTTATACTTAAAGTAGAGGCATCTACCCCTTTCCTTCTTCTTCTTTAGTTCCTCTAGAAAGATAGGGCAATTCCTTTTTCAATGATCAGACCGATGACAATGGTGACAATCGCCTCTTTTCTTTACTCCTCCCTTTGCCTTGAGTTCTAAAGATTTAGGCTTCTGGCTAGCTTTAGAACTCTTGTTAGCTTTGCCTTTGCTTTTAGACTTTCCCTTTGTCTTGTTGATCATCATCACAGACTTGGGCTTGTCTTTCTTCATTTGTGCCTCAGCTATTCTCAACATGCCCAATAACTCTGTCAACAGCTTGTCAAAGTCATTCATGTTGTAGTTCAGGACAAACTGACTTTATGAATCTAGCAGAGACTGTAGAATCACTTCAGTGGACAACTCTTGACCCAAGGGGAATCCCAGTCCAGCCAGGTTCTCCACATACCCAATGAGCTTGAGTACATGAGGACCTACTACATCTCCTTCTGCCATGTTACATTTGAACAATGCCTTAGAGATGTCATATCTCTCTTGTCTTACCTGATCTTGGAACATATTCTTAAGATGTATGACCATCTCAATAACATCCATGTTCTCATGTTGCCTCTACAGCTCATAGTTCATGGATCATAGCATTAGACACTTGACATTCACGACATCTTCAGTATGCTTCTTATAAGCATCCATGTTAGCCTTAGGTGCATTGGGAAAAGGTTCATCTGGCTCTGGTGTCTCCAGACATAGTGCTTGCACTCCTATGTGAGAATGATTCTTAGTGTCCTGAACCAGTCATAGAAGTTGTTCCTATTTAATTTGTCCTTCTCAAGGACCAATTGCACAGAAAAGTGGTTATTTCTTATTTCCATTTGATTCTACAAAAGAATTTGCAATTTTGTCAAAAACTCAACATCATTTGATTTGATTAAAATTGACGATGTCAATTAGGTCTCTAATTAGCTGTCGCGCTCATTATTTCCAACAAATTGATAACCATGAATTATAAATTTGGAATATTGTAGTGAATAATCTCCTAATGATCCAAGATCCAAAATGATTCAATTATTACCAGGCCAATGCCAACGCCCATAATCAATCATTAAGGTAGGCAACATTTGTTAATTGTATCTTATGCAATTCTTGCATAGATAATATGTGTAACTCTTTTCCATAATTATTTGTATGCTTCTAGTTCTTAATCTCATTATGACCGCATAGTTAAGCCCAACCCAAAAGCCGACACGGTAATAATGCATCGCTCTTGGCGGGCCCACATCATTACCATCACACTTCCACAAGATAGACAGCACACCACCCTTGGGGTGCCCACTCTTGGTTGATCAAGTTTTTCATGTGTGCCGCTAATGGAAAGCATCTTAGACTTAATATGTTTGATTATATATACATATGTACATATACATATCCAATCACCACATAGTAGTATCTATCATATACATGCTATATCCCACAACGTAAACATGCAACATAAAACAAAAGGTGATGGTTATGTTTGTATCTACTGTAATTCCTTGGAGCCATAAGGAATTACTACCACCTAGGTCAACATCACATCACATGCTTTAACCTGTTGTTGGTGTAGATCTATGCTTGACAATCTAGATTGATTGGCTCAACTCTTGAATCGGTCATCTCGCCTCTTGGCCGGTCAGTTGGTCACTCGAAATAATCGGTTGGCCTCGTGTCTAATCAATGTATGGACACCTCCAAATGGTTAGTTGGAACCACCAACCAATTAGATCACTCCTCCTATGGTCTTCCCTCTCAATCCTCTAGTCAGTCAGCTCATAACGCATCATCTTTGTCGTTGCAAGAAATGAAACTATCCTATTTCTATTAAACTTATTACATTGTAATGAGAAACCTCAAATTACATTCGAGAGGAGAAAAGGTAGGAATCAATAATACTTTTACATTGGGAGGAAGAAGGTAGAGGCTCGGAATGCAAACTGAGATATAACTGGAATAGAACCAAACCATCCAACCACACATAGATATTTGGGTTATTGACCATAACCATGCTAAACATCCAGCATCAAAACCAATTTTAGGGTGACACATGTAAATTGCATATATATATATATATATATATATATATATATATATATATATATATATATAGAGAGAGAGAGAGAGAGAGAGGGAGAGAGAGAGAGAGATTGAGAGAGAGTCAGCCTAGTGTACACTTGAGTGTACCGGAGGCACCGTACACCTCAGTCATTTTTTGAAGATGCAATAATTTTTTGAAAAATAGAAACCATTCATCTTCTTAATTATCATAAGAACATACTATATAATAAATTTTAGCTCATTTGGACACTTATAGGTCCTGCATCTAAAGAAGATAAAAATCATGTATTTCAAATTAGTTTTGTGCGTCGATTTTGTTGTCCTTGGATGAGTGACTTACACTCATCCAAATGAGTTCAAATTTTGTATGTGACCAATTATTATTGTAACCATGAATATCAATGGATTAGGTTTTGGAAAAACATGGTCGAGATAGGCAAACACCATTGAGGTATTCAGTGTGATCTGTACACTCGAGTGTATTCTAGCCTAACTCTCTCTCTCTCTCTTTCTCTCTGTATATATATATATATATATATATATATATATATATATATATATATGTATATATATATATCTTTCATTGATATATATAGCTTTCATTTTATAGCTTTCATTGAGATAAATGATGCATTTTGTCATTGATTTCATTAATGAGTAAAAGAAAAGTCTGTATAAAATTAGACAAGTCTAATTTTCATATTACCTATTGATAGTATTTAAAAAAATTGCTCATTATCCTATGAACCATGATGGTGTATACATACAATGGTACGATTGTAAAATATATTTCAACATTTTTCCAAACCCTTAGGGATGGCCTAGAGTCACTTGCTTAATTCTAACAATGAGGTTTTTGATAGAGTTACAAGACTTTATTTAGGAGATTTAGATATTACTTAACAACATTCACATTTTCCTTAAGTGTCAGTATTACACTTCAACTGTCATTCGAGATCACAATTAATTATGTATTAACAATACAGTTATAATGAAGAAGTGTAATATATAGGAAATAATACACTACAAAAGTACTACATGTTGCATAGTTTATATTGGAAATGTGACTAATTTCATGATATTTAGTAGTTTTATAAACCCTCCTCATAGATATCAAATATAACAAGCACTTTCCTGATGTAAAATAATTTAAACATTAAATCTAGTTTCATTGGAAAAAGCATTTCTAAAATATTTAGTTTTTGTTCAAAAAATACATTTACATGTATATACGTGGGTCCTCTACTTGTAAAAATATTGTATGTTTTTGGGTGGTCCTCTATTATCAACTACTATTATTCTAGTTTCTTTAGTAAGTTTGTAGTTGAGTCTCAAGTGATAACTTTCTTGATATGATTATATCAACATAAGAGACAAAAATATGTATTATGATCAATGTTTCGTGTCAAAACTTGTAGAACATTTTTATTAGCACAAAAATAGTGCATTACTACACAGATAGATATGTATGTTTATACACACACAAAGACATACACACACAAACACACATACACACAGAGACACACACATGCATATATATATATATATATATATAGCTCAAACAATTCTGTACCTGAGTGCATGTAGCTTACATGTACCTACCTTCATTTATAGTGATTGTAAAATTATAATGAATAATCCAACCTTACGAATGTAAATAATACCCCTTAGATAAGATGTACAAAAAAATCAACACAATCTGGTATTCATAGATCATCAAAAGAAAGAAAATGTGTATTTTTTTATCAACAGTAAGTTGAAGAAATTGCATAAATCATTAAATGATTTATTGCTATATCTCATGATCTATATGAGATATGGTTATGATTTTTAAACATGTCTAGTCTATGTAGTGTTGAATCAATCTATATGGTTGGATTTTATCAACATACTCCACATGTGCTATTTTAATGGTTGGTACATGTAAGTTGCATGTACCGGCCGGTACACACTTCCTAAACTATATATATTACCAGGACTTTCAGACACACACACACACAGATTTATATATATATATATATATATATATATATATATATATATATATATATATATATATATATATATGGCTAAAAGAATTGTGTACCCGAGTACATGTAGCTTGCATGTACCTACCTTCATTTATGATAATTGTAAAATTAAACTACACTATCCAACCTTATGGATGTAGTGTATACTACTTAGATAAGATGTGTATCAAAAATCACCAACATATGATATTCATAGATCATCCAATGAAAGAATTTGTGTTTTATCTAATCAATGGTAAGTTGCAGAAATTACAGAAACTGTTCGATGATATATTTCTATATCTCATGATCTATGTGAGATATTGGTATGATTTTTTAAACACATGTAATCTATATAATTATGAGTCAATCCATTTGGTTGGATTTTATTAACATGCTCCACATATGTCATTTTAATGGCTGGTACACGTAACTTACATGTACCGGCCGGTACACACTTCCTAACCTCTATATATTTCTATATAATCAGCAAAGGTCGCTACACACTTTAGAAATTTTCTACATTTTTTACTTTACATGTGTGTAGAGTTACATTACCTTCCAAATAGTTACATTACATGCATAGTACTTACAATTCTAATGGATGTACAATGACGTATTAATCTGAAATTTTTATAGTGTATTATGTTCGTTTTTACCTTTTTAGTGAAATAGTTACTTTTTTGACAACATTGTTACTTTTTTCTCCAAATAGTTGCTTATCTAACCAAATAGTTACTTTTCTAGATTCATGGGTAGTGAAATTCTAGTTACCAACACGGGCAATGAATTAACCCCCATATATATATATATATATATATATATATATATATATATATGTATGTATAGGGCGTTCATTCGTTGCCCGCACGGGTAGCTTGGATTTTCGCTACCCTGCAGCCAAAAAAGTAACTCTCCTGACCAAAAAAGTAACTCTGCTGTCAAAAAAGTAACTATGGTGGCCAAAAAAGTAACTTTGATGGTTTTTGACAACAGAGTTACTTTTTTGGTCAGGAGAGTTACTTTTTTGGCTGCAGGGTAGCGAAAATCCAAGCTACCCGCACGGGCAACGAATGAACGGCCTATATATATATATATATATATATATATATATATATATATATATATATATATATATATATATATATATATATATATATATATATATATATATATATATATATATATATATATATATATATATATATATATATATTAGGAAGTATGTACCAGCTAGTACATGTAAGTTACGTGTACCCGCCATTAAAATGACATATGTGGAGTATGTTAATAAAATACAACCATATGGATTGACTCATAATTATATAGATTATATGTTTTTGAAAAATTATACCAATATGTCACATAGATCATGAGATATAGCAATATATCATCGAACGGTTTCTGTAATTTCTCCAACTTACCGTTGATTAGTTAAGACACAAATTCTTTCATTGGATGATCTATGAATATCAAATGTTGGTGATTTTTGATACACATCTTATCTAAGTGGTATACACCACATCCATAAGGTTGGATATTGTAGTTTAATTTTACAATTATCATAAATGAAGGTAGGTATATGCAAGCTACATGTACTCAGGTACACAATTCTTTTAGCCATATATATTATATATAATACAATATAATATATATATGGCTAAAAGAATTGTGTACCCGAGTACATGTAGCTAACATGTACTCACCTTCATTTATGATGATTGCAAAATTCTAATGAATAATCCAACCTTATGGATGTAAAGTATACCCCTTAGATAAGATGTATACAAAAAATCACCACAATCTGATATTCATAGATCATCCAGTAAAAAAATGTGTATTTTCGAATCAATGGTAAGTTGTAGAATTTGTATAAACCATTGAATGATATTTTATTATATCTCATGATCTATATGAGATATGGTTATGATTTTTTGAATACATCTAATCTATACAATGTTGAATCAATCCATATGGTTGGATTTTATCAACATACTCCATATGAGCTATTTTTATGGTCGGTACACATAAGTTGCATGTACCGGTCGGTACACACTTCCTAACCTCATATATATACATACATATATATGGAGTGTGTGTATATATATAGACACACATATATAAGTATATATACATATATAAGTATGTATACATATATAAGTATATATACATATATAAGTATATATATACATACATATATATATAGAGAGAGAGAGAGAGACACACACACACATATATATATGTATGTATATATCTTTGTGTGTGTGTATGTGTCTGTGTGAGTGTGCATGCTTATAAATATTGTGAGAAAACTAATTGATAGTATATAAGGAGTGCATGCTTTTCCTATCATTCATCAATCATGTTAAAAAACACAAAAAATAAGGTTTGAGTAACAATAATTATGTATTATTTACCCAATAATTTTTTATTTGGTAAATACTTTGATAATTATCAATACATCTTACTTTTGAACAATTAATAAATAAAAAATGAGATATAGAGTTAAGAATATATACATTACGCACACGTCAAAAAGCACACACAAAAGAAAGTACTCACATTTGTACAGACATATGGTAAAGTAGTTTGATAAGGTGAGTAAATCCCAAATATTGCTTTTTGAATACCTCACAAGGCCTAATTTTAACTCATATTGACATTTGTTTACATGGATATATATAGAAAATAAAAACTATGTTTAGTGCTCTTTTGTGTGTGGATCACATTTGGAGTAATATTGAGAAGCGAGAGGCATTCAAATGTTAGAGTTATAATATTCTCCAGTTAAGGAAACATAGAGTACAAGAAAATTATAAAGACTAAGAAAAATGTCTGGATGGGATAAAAAATCATAGGCCAACTATTCCAATTTTCTACCTCTCCATGAGCATTCTTATGACACTAAACAAGTCATTCTAAGCATAAAATTATAGACATCTAGGTCTTATGGTATATACAAAGTACCGAGACACGTATGCATTAAGCTAGAATGTGCAATGATCTCTAAAAGTGTGTCCTTGCATATTTTGCATATTCATACTTTCCACATCACAAGAAAAGAAAAGAAAACCGAAAATGTAATTATAAGCTTAAATTTAAAGTTGTTGAAAGAGTTATATACGTCATATTCAAACATGAGATGGGTTTCTATACTTTATAGTAGCATAGTATAGTCTCCCACTAAGACTTGTACTATATAATTTTCCATTTTGATGATGATTGTAGCTAAATGCATGTTGTTACAAAAAAACTTGATGCCTTAATAATACATTAATATAACATTTGAAGAATTTATGTAATGAATAAAGTAAAATATATGAATACATGCATTAGATTCTAAGTGAACGCCATTAGAATGTGTAATCCTATATTGTGGCTTGTAGAAATTAGCTTAGCAATCATTATAATTCTATAGAAGACAATGCCTACAATAAGGATGGAGACGATGGTGACGTGGTATCATGAAGTAGTAAAAACTTCATCTTTTTGAAAATTAATTTGTGACTTGTGTTGCTTTTTGAATGCACAAATTCAATGTAACTCATATTCTATCCACGTATAGGATGTTATGTCAGTATGAGAAGAACATAATAATTTATTATGATGAATATCGGTAATTATAAGAATGCAGACAACTACTTGTGCAATGTAGCAAGCTAATTCTGTTAAATATTATACAATATTATTGCTTATTTGGGGAGTGAGTTGCGGACAATTTTTTCACTGTTATTTTTAATGCTAAAACATTTACAATAATAAAAATGAACATTCAAAGATCATTGCATGAGCAGAAGCTGTCATAAATGTAGAAATTGTGAGATGGAAGAAATCCCCCAGGTCCCAAATTTGTTCGATAGAGCCAACCCACATTTGGGTGCATGGAAAATATCCAACTACTACAAAATGATCATTCGGAGACCCTTGTGTCAATGATGGTGCAACAAGGAAGCTCTGTAATTTGGCCAAACTTAATGGCATCTTTGACCAGCATGTAAATGAAGGAAATCTAGATTGGTGAATTGTAAAAAATGTGAACTCATTCTTCAAGCAACTCTGATTAAGATATGCAGCCATTTGTGACAAGATCAACATGGCTGAACCAACAATACAACATGCAATATCAACATGGCTGAACCAACAATACAACATGCATTTGATTGCATGTCATGTTGTGCTTGTTAGTCTTGGTGTAAATCTAATTTTCTCCAGTCGATCATATATGCATTTGGACCGACGTGATGATGAAGTATTCCTGACAGGACCTGATGGTGCAAGCACCATGGATAACACGGTCAACTGCCGCCTGTTTTGTAGAGAGTCTCACCCCAATGTATTGTGTTAGCATTAAGAACATTGATCCTCGAGTCAATAAAAAAATCCTTGAGTAAGCCCTATCGTCTCCTCTGCCAGGTCAAGCCAGACTAGATGATGGAGAAACTCCAATCTAAATAGTTGTACAGTATTTAAAATCAGAATCACCTGATCACAAGCTACTGCTTGTTTAAAGAAGAATTTGATTATTGTCAACTCCCACCTCCTTTACTTGGCTTCCGATGTTGGATTTGTTTTTTCTCCAATCTTCCCAGGCACCAACTTTGCGTTGTTTGTCCATGATGAAAAAATCGGTATCGTTTTCTGCTGCCCAACACTAAACCTGCTTCTATACATCTATTGTTAAAACCCCAGTAATTGTTGCCTGTGATAAAAAAATTAGCTCGTCGATGCATGAAAGTGAGCAAACACACTGCCGAACAGAAGCTGAGTTGAATCTTTGGTTAGTCATCGTGCGTAAAACCCAGTTCATTTTTGGAAAAAGATTTTGCGAAGTCAAACCGGTTGCATTTGTAGATCTGTCATCTTAAACTCGATTGCCATGAATAAAAAATCTAGAAGTCCTGCTGCCTGACGGCAAGTAAAGGCACTACCAAAAAGAAGTTGAGTTGAATTAATGTTTTATCATCACGTAGCAAGTGCGAAGAACCCAGTTCTTTCTCAGAAAAAGGATGGCGCAGAGAAAAAGCCTAGTGAATGCGAGGATAGATTTGAGATATCAATAGCCAATGTGTTTGATATAACCTGATGTATATGGTGTACAGAAGTCGTGGAAGAAGGGATCTAAAACTCAAGAGTCCAATTTTTATACGTGATAGATATATGTAACTTAATTGGAGGATTGCAAATAAGGACACTAGTAGGTGGTTGTTTCAAGAGTCTATTATTTAATTGACATTACGGGAGGACAGAAACGAGTGCAAAATCAGACCGTGCTTAGTATGGTAAATAGTATATATATATATATATATATATATATATATATATATGGTATGATATATATTAGTTTGGGATTATATGTGGTATTTGATCGGATACGCATCTTGAACAGTTTAAATATTATTATCATATGCAATAAATAAATGATGTAAACCAAAAATCTGATCATATTGATTATCCCAAAATATAGTAAATTGATGTGGCTATGATATCACTATAGGTAAATACCAGCACAGATATGGAAGTGGAAACAAAAAAAATATTGATGTATTCCCAAGAACAGCAATATCGCGTCAACTACTATGTAATGGGAAGGATGGTTTAATGAGTTCATACCTGGTCCTAGAGCAAGTCTAGCGACTACAACTCATTGCATTAGTGAAGCACTCCTAATTGCACTAGGACTCATCTACAATAACTCCTAGTTGCACTCAGACAACGTATGTGCAGCTCCTGGTTTTCACCATGCACAGCAGACTCGAACAACGTCTACAGAAGCTCCTAGTCTCACCACAAACTACAAGTTGATGTTGCCCTTCTAGCGTCAGACAACAGTCTCCTTGCCTCTAGAGAAGTTCACGCGGACCACCTAGAACTCATGTTCTACTAGTAGAACAAACAGGAAGGATTTGTCCCTCCCGTTGGTGTACTAGTCACCAAATTACTTTTCCACAATTGTTTCTCCCTTATTGTCCTTCCCTTTAGCGGGTAGGACTTGCTCAGGCTCTCTATTGTTACCACAACCAAAGAGGACAACAATTTTCAGAGGTAATTGAGTTGTGTTCTGAGCCCCCATTACCCCTCTATTTATAGGAGGGGTTAGGATCTGGGTTCCTAGTCTTTGTGGGAGTGGAAGGGACCAGAATATCATGAATTTTCACAACCTACAAACGTCAAACTTGTCGATTTGCAACCGAACAGGTCAGTTCACATGCGAGCCAATCAATTCGCACCCCAAATCGTTCATTTTGTCATGTTTCCCAATTACACATGAATTAGCAAATTCAGATCCAATTAATGTCTAACATTAATTCCTTGCACCAATCTAATTGAAAAAGTGAAATAATCATAGGGAAAATCACCAGAACCTTTAGTTGATATGACTGAGCCGATCGGTTCACTAAATGAACCGGTCATCTCACCAACTTGAGCTGACTGGTTCACCTAGTTAGCCAATCGGTTGGAGTCCTGACTCATATAGAAATCAGCCAATTCATGATCCAATCAACCTGACACTCCAAACGGTCATCTCATCACATGAGTCAATCGATTGGGAGTCCAGTCAGTGATTTGTTGCTTAAATTGAGTACCTAAATACTTTAGTTTTCAATAAAATCACCATTCATGTTTAAACTCCTTTTCTAGATGAGTTCCTATGTGTGTGACCCTATAGGTCCCAATCATGTTGGCAGTGGATGTCCATAACTAGTTTATGACATCACAAGCAAACAGTGGTGCATAATCACACGTCAGTACTACCCAAGTGAATGGAAAGTTGGAGAACAACTACAACCTAAAATTTTGTGTAAGGTGTTGCAGTGATTATCTAATTCCTTTGTTTCTGATATCTAGATTGAACTCCAGGCATGGAATCGTCATCCTCTCAACATTCAACCCATGTTCCTTGAACCAAGAGAAGAGTGATTGAGATAATGTGACCTCAATATCATATATTGATTCACATCTGCATGTGCATGTGCTTCTTAGTCTCGCTTATCAAGTATCCAGGATATGAAACTCCAATAGGAGGGACAAATCCCATCTACATCACTCACATTCAATCTCCATGTGTCACAGCTACCCAATCATCATATTTATGGCAATCATTATACAGGGTTACGTTGGATGATGTCAAAGTATACCGACATATGATGAGTGTAGTGACTCCAGGTCTAAGAACCATGATCAGCACCTTCACTATGAGAGATGAATAAGACCACCAATGATGATTTCTATGTGTCACTCTCAAGGTGGGTATGTCTGATACAATGTTCTCTATCAAGCATCTATGTGCTTGGTTTGATATCACATATCATCACTGATAATATTATGTCATCAACCAACACAGACTCTAGTATTAAGTGTTACTGGTGTCTATCTACCTTCCACTGTAAAATCTGACTAGTGGCATAATAAGAATGTACATACTCTTAACATCCATATAATCACATTGTTCAAGTCACGTACTTGAAGACATTCATGGTTGAGTAATTGTCATTCAATAGAAATTCATCATGTTTCCTCATTATCTCATAATTGAGTGAAATAGGATATATTGGAATCTTGCCTTTATCATTAGTAATCAAATCCTTTATCTAATATGACATCATAATCATCACATGATTGGCTCTTTGGGCATACCATACCAACACATATATCCAATTGTTGACTTAAATAACCTTGAGAGGGTTTTATATCAACCCAGTATCATATTCAACAATACACTCTTTACATTTGGATCGACAAAAAATAGTAAAAAATAATAGCAAAAAAACCTTTCTTAGCAGCGAAAACAATGTTATGTACAGATTTTCCACTTGAATCATTGTTGGTTGTTCCTATTGTCATTATGGCATAACCATAGCCTATATGTATATTTGAGATGAATTGACTTGCAAATGCAGTTATATCATCATTATGTTATTTTTTAGTGGCACTCAAGTGACCACTTGGTAATCATTTCATGATGGCAGCAACTTCTGAAAAACCTCAACATGGCTAAAAATAACTTTTTCTTCCTCAAGTCTTTTGGAGAAAACAAATTGTGCATGTTGTTTGATGAACTCGGCCATGGCTATGGTCCTCCATATAACATGGCCAGTGGAAACATGGAAATAGTTCCTCTATAAGCCTTTGGCACTCATGATCTCAGCACTTATTCTCCTAGGTAAAAGTTTCACCCTTTACATAAATAGAGAAAGACTAAGGAAAGTTAACAAAAATTGCTCCATCTTCCCCATCCTTGTCTTAAGTATTTAAAATGATCATTCATCGACCATCTCAAATCTCCATAGTCATAATATCACATCCATGATGGATAATGTGATGTATATTGAGAAAGTTGACATAGAAACTAATGTTTCTGGTATTTCTATATCAAGTTATTGTTAGAAAATCTTTTAGTAGAAAAAGCAATAGATTAATCTGACCAAAATAAATAATAGATATTTTAGAGTATAAAATACCATGGGTGAAGGCATGTCATGATGATTACTATTGTGAAGACAAAATTTGGACTCCTATATACGAGCTTTATCAGTGACTTACCTCCCAGATTCAATCACCCTCAGCTCTCGATATTGCCTCTGAGTGATAGAAAGAGGTCAGTGTTGAACAGTGTGTTGGTCCTCAAATGTTGTTGGAAACATATGTTGCATAAATTGTGTATAGATGCCCAACATTGGGTAACAGTGTGTAGAGAAGAAGGTGTTGGTATGTGTTCCCAGAGACCTAATCACGTGATGATTTTAATGTCACAATTGTAAATGATTTGATTATTAATAAAAGGCAAGCTTCCAATTTATTTTGTTTTATTCAATTATGAGATAATGATGTAACATTATAAATGTCTAAAGAATCATATTACTCAATGAAGTATGTATTAGACTTACTACCCTTGTGGATGAAATCATACGGATGTTAAGAGTACATATACATATTCTCATTATGTCCCTGATTAGTTGTTGTTGTGGAAGGTTGATAGACAAAAATAACACATAAGTTTAAAGTGTGATTTGGTTTATGTCTAAATCTCATTAGTCATGATATGTTGATATCAAACCAAGATCACAAATACAAGTTACAGAATAGTGTATCGGATAGACCCACCATGAGATTGACACATGGAAGTCATCATCATGGAAGTCATAGTCAGGTCTCATAGTGATGGTGGTGATTGTGGTTCTTAGACCTGAAATCACTACACTCAACCCATGTCGTTGGGTACAATTTGGCATCATCAAGCGTAGTCTTGAAACATGGGTTGTTACAACGGTGATGATCGGGTGACTTTGACACATGGGGATTGACTGTGAGTTATAGATATGGAATTTGTTACAACCCCAATTTTTGGGTTCAATTGGTGAGAAATGCAATTTCTCATATTAAGGATAATTGAACAAAGAATGGTGTAATTTGTTTTGAGTACATGGATTTTGTTTACAATAGCCTTGATATCTGTGTTGTGGGCCTTATTGGCTATTGGGCCCAATAACAAGGAAATAACAAAGAAAATTCAATTAGTAAATGGATAATTGAATTTTTAAGAAAAGAAACATGTAGAAATCTCAAATCCAAAGAGGATTTCGTGCCTCTTGGGTTCCTTGGGTACCAAGGAGTCTAAGGTTGCAAAAAGAAAGCAATAAGAAAAGAAAAGACTAATTAAGTATTTCTTTATTAAGAAAGAAATTGAAAATAATGGTAAAATGTGGAAAATGAGTGGAAAGAGGCATAAATGAGATTTCTTGGAGAAATTTCGTATCCATGAGATTTCTAATGATAAAAGGAATGCCAATGAGGAAAATAAAAGGGAAATAAAGAGAAATCCTAAAAAAAGAAATATTTTATTAAGAAATAAGCATGATAATGCAAAATAATGCATATAGGTGCATTAAGAAGGATAATGAGTATTCCAATAAAATGAATTTCAAAATAATATAGATTCTTGGGGTACAAGGAGCCCCAATGAAGGAAGAGGAAAGAGAAAATGCCAAAATTTGTAGAATAAAGGATAATATGATATTTTATTAATGATTTTGGTGGATTATGAAAAAGGGAGTAATTTCTATTATGAGAAAATAGAAATTCGTTCTAATGAATAAAAGGCAAGTATAAAGAGAGTGAAATAAATAATTCTTGTATTTCTAAGTATCCATGAGATAAGGAATATCAAGGAGGTTAATAGGAGAGAGAAGAACTACTTCTCCATGAAGGAATGAGAATCCTAATGGGAATAGAACTTTGGACGCATAGATGGCCATCCTTGGACGTGGATAGCCACCCCTATTTAAGGGGGGAGAGGCTATGGATCGAGTCCTAAGGAAATCTCACGAAATACTCTTTCTCTTCTTCATCTCCTTCGAACAAACCCTAGCCATGAAGCGGGTGCTTCCCTGGAGTAATGGAAAGCTGAGGAGCCATCTAGATGGGAGCCTGGAGTGCTGCGGTACCAAAGAGTAGCTTCTCCATCGAAGTTGGGACCTAGAACGCATGCAGCAGCAACTTTTAGGCTGCATCAACGACCACGAGGAACTGCCCTGTTGAGCGATGGTTTGGCCGCGCCGGCTGCGATCGGGTGGCGCCCAGGTGCGCAGAGGGGTGGCGGACCAAGGGAGAGGGTCGGCAATGGCTTCCTGGGCCTATGGAGGCTGTGGATGGCCGTGCAAAGTAGCAGCTCGGCGGCTAGGGCGACAGCAAGTCGCTGGCCCGAGGAAGAAGAAAGGAAAAAGAGACATCGGACCGTATTACCCCTCCGCGGGCTAAAGAATCGCCAACTTAACTGAGGGTAAAAGTGTCATTGTGTTATGTTTGCAATCAGCTAGCGTCGCATGGCAAGGGTGACGTGGCACTTCTGGATTGGCCCAAAATAGGTAATTTTACTAAAATCATATCTATTTATTCGTAGCTCGGATCAAAACAAGTTATATATGAAACTTGATCCTCAGAACGAGGGGAATTCAATAAAAATATGTTTATAAGCCAATTCCTCTTGCAATTTGAAAAGTAGTGTAATTTATCAACTTTAACATAATGATGATTAAAGAAACCCTACTTTGATAAGATTAAAGTGATTAATAGGATTTAATGGATCATTAGAGTTGATATTAACCTATTGAATGCAAAAAGATACATTATGTTCAAAAATGAAGAACTTTGCATATGATTAGTCTAATTTGGAGTTTATGTGCATAAATATGCTTGAAATGTGAAAAGTACATAAAGTTATCATCTTTAATGATTTAATTAATGAAAAACCCTTAGATTTGATGATAGATGGTTTTAATGTTATTCAATGGATAATTCAATCTAATATTAACCTGTTGTTAATAAAAGAGAAAATCGGATCTAAAAAGATGATCTTTTTATATATTTGGTTTAATTTAGGGTTTCGTTCATGATTATACATTAATGAGCTTGAAAACCCTAATTTTGATGAATATGTCTTTTAATTGGTTAAATTGTCTAAATCCACGAATAAAATGGAGATGTGATGATCCTAAGCCAATTTGAGCATAAAAGATCCTTAATGTGGATAATGTGAGTGATTAGGGTTTTTATGAGTGGAAAAGTTGTTTTAGGGTTTATTGACCTAAAAAGGATAAAGTTTGAGAAATTGATCTAAGAAACCCTAATGCATCCTAATGAGACTTAAAAACCTTAGAAAGGTGTCCCAAGTCAATAAGGAGTTGTTTGGGATATGCTTGTGACAATTAGACATTATACATGTTTTCAGGATCAATGTTTGCTTGATTGATTGATTGGCTTGCTTGATTGGACATCTAGTTGGATTTTGATAAATTGTTGCTTGAGATCTCCAAGACAGGTATGTGGTTATGATTATGAATAACCGCTTTAGTTTCCTGATGGATTCTCGGATGTTTAAACGCATTGAATGCAACTAAACTGTTGAATGTTTATTTATTTCTTGCAACTATAACGTGACTATGATTATCACATAAGATATGTGCCTACTAGCTCAGATCTCGGTCCCCTCTGTGTCGTAATGGCTGACCTAGTACATGGCTACCTAGAGGGTAGGTCCATCAGGTCATGAAAGACTATAGCTGCCTAGAGGGTAGGTCCATCAAGTCACCTTTATAGAGGTACCATATAAGTCCTTACAGGGACACCACAGAGTTGTGGATAGGTACGGATTGAGTAGTTTGGCTTAAAACATAATCTTGATTGTTAAATGATTAATTGAGTGATTACATTGTTACCATAGTTGCATATTTATTTGTTTCCCCCACATACCAGCTACGGCTGACCGACGTTTTGTTTGTCGGCGTTTTAGGTACAATGAAAAGAACAAATAGTAAAGTGGCACATGTGATACTAAATGAGAATTCAAGTGCAAAGGAGGATTAGATAGATTAGTATCGGTGTGGATAGAAGTTTAGAGATCCAAGTTTTCAAAAGGTATGCAAAATTTTATTTTCTTACAGCTTTCAGTATAGTATGTTAAAATTTGATAATTATTCCTGGTTAATTGCCGAACCTTTGATCTGGAAGTCATGGGTGCCGCTTCGACCTCTCGGTCTCCCTTAATTGAGGGTTATCGAAGGTGGGGTCATAAAATTTGGTATCAGAGCTTGGGTTCCTCAGTTAACTATTAATAATTATTAAATTTTACAAACTCCATAGAACCCAAGGGAGTTATTAGAGGAGTATCCGAAAGATGAAGGTGTCTAGAAAAGGATCACGACCAGGGGCTGGCAAGATTTTCCTCCGCACCGCTAGTCAGAATATGAGGACTTACGGATCCGTGTGACTGCCTGGCCAAAGTCTTAGGGTATGAATCGAAATAAGATACATGTAGGACTTTCTCATCTTATTCATCCCTTCTCATCACAAAATTCTGATAAGGACCTAAAGGATTAGGGTTTTCTTTCTTCTCCTCACCCTCTTGAGGTATGGGTTAATAAGGTTTAAGGAATCCTCCATCAAATTAATGAAAGGCATGTAAATAAGATGCCATGGACATAATCTTAATAGATTAAGCGCAAACTAAAGAATAGATACATGCTTAGGTCTTATGACATAAGTTGTCATGTCCTCAGAAGAGACCTGAGGCTAGACCTTCTTGTCAGGAGGATAAGTTAGTCTTGGAGATAGAGATCTTCATTGCAAGTAGAGACCTGGCACATCCTCTAAGGATGATGAAAACCCTAACCCTAAGTGAAGGTTAGAGAGGGAGAGTTAGATGTCTTGGTAGACCAGGTGTCTGGATGGACATGCTTGGGATGCCCTATGAGCCAGGAGAGGATGGATGATTGAGTCCCTCCGGCAACCCAACCCTGGAAAGGGTCGTGCATGTTAGGGTAAAGGATAGCTCCTTAGATGATGATGTTAGTGAAGGACCATAGAAACCCTATGGGCTTGTGCAAGTAGGTCATAGCTGGCACCTAGGGCACGTCATAGTGCTGATAGTAGGATGAAACCCTGGATAAGGAATTATGATGGAGCATAAAGGGTTATGGATGATCTCGAGCAACCATAAGTCTGAACCTAGGCTTCACCCATGTAGAGCATGTTTTTGAGGTTGATCCTTCATGAAGAAGTTGGATGTGGGGTTAGCTCTAGAGAGAGCAGGAAACCCAGTAAGAAAGGTGGAAGCCTAAAACCCTAAACAATGGAGGATAGTGGTTGCCTCATGATCGATCCCTGAAAGTTGATGATACCTTGGTTTCCTTTAGAGGGACCAAATCCTTGAGAAAAGATGAAGCTTCTGGTACCTACGTGCCTATGGTATAGATATTTACCTTTCGAGGTAGGAAGAAGAGTTCCTTAGACCTAGAAAGGTTTAGTAGCAGGTTATGAGTCCTTGTACCTTGTTGGTTGTCCTTAAGGAGGACCCAACCCTAAGTGTTGCTTGAGTTGAAGGATGACAAGGAGTGCATGTCATGCCTTTTTCATGCTTGGTTTGTAGTTAAGAGAAGGAGCATGCAGTGAACCTAGGGTTCCTAGGCCTAAAAGGGGAAGTAGTATACCTAAGGCTCATGATGAGAAGTTGAGTTCCTATAGAAGCGAGCATGGTAATCCTCATGAATAGAGGAAAAGAGAAGCCCCTTAAGTTTAGGGTGTGTTTGATGAACCCCTCACAGCTAGGTTGATGATAAAGAAAGGTATGATCTTGATCCAACATTGAGGAAAGAGGACAAGTATGACCTAGCATGGTTCAGTAGGTGATCTGCTTGTGCCTTAATAGCTTGCTAGGGTTAAGTAGACTCATGTGGATGTAAACCCTAGACCTAAGAGCTTTTGTGACCTTGTTCTCAAGAGATAGTTTTCATCCCATCCTGGGAGAGGGACCCCTTTGGTAAGGTGTTTATTAGTTTGACTAGTTTTGAGGTAACCCGAGGAGGTTTCATAGAATCTTGAGAAGCTAAGTGAAAGGTACATGGTATGAGCATGAATCTACAGACCCATAGATATCCATCTCTATTGCATGTGAATGTGTTACCATGGAGGTAACCGGTATGGGGCTTGACCAAGGTAGGCAGGTTGCCATGATGCCTATGAACGGATGAGAGCCAGCCCATGAATGCAGAAAGAGAGATGATGAAGCCTTGGGTAAGGTTCTAAGTGAACATGTACTGTTATGGAGAACCCTAAGTCTATCCTAGGGTCAGGTAGGGATAAGACCGATGAAAGTAGGAGTTGCCTAATTCCCCAGTTGCACATGACCATAGGGTCGGGAGGTAACAACTAACATTGTCTGAGGGCCATGGGTTAGGAGATTGATCACCTTCATGAACTCATGGGACCCAAAGGGTAGATGAGTAGGGCACTCTCTTAATGCATGAGGGAAGAGGGATGACCCCAAAAGAGTCGGTACCCTATAGACCTAGAGGATATGACCAAGGATATAAACCTCAGTAGGTTCAAGACTAGTATGATATCATGATGTTTGTGATGAAGAGACATATGTGGCACGTTGCAAATTAGATTTAAAGGTGTACTGGCAAGGTGGGATGCACCATCTCTACTCTTAGAACAGGAAGAAGTCTGTATTTGGACTGCAGCCAAATGCTTATTTCCTCTTGTTATGGGGGTGAGAGATAGTACATTATGCATGTTATACACCAAGGATAAGAGATGATGTAGGTTGGAACGTTGCCACGAGAAATGGGGATAGAGAAGATATCTACCCTGGTAAAGTGAATGATACATGGATGGTTTGTAAACACTAAGAGGAATGAGGTAGTCCCCTTATGAGGATGTTTTTATCATGAGCTATGTGGAACTTACAAGTTATACCAGGTTGAGTTTGAGCACCATGATGATGAAATCAGAGAGTGTTCTTAATTGAAGTTAGACATAGAGTTTGAGGTGAGATGATAAGTGAAATACCTGGAAGTGTATGTCTTCAACGTTACCTAATACCTAAGGATGTGAAGTGGTAATGCATGCTCTGGTTGGGATACATCTGACTTGTTTGACTAGAAGCTAGAAGAGGTTGTTTGGCTAACCCTAAGTTTGAAAAGGAGAGGTGTTTGGATAAAACTCAGAGGTAACAAGATACGTTGAAAAGTTAAGGGTTGTTTGGTTAGCCAGTCTAGTCCCTGATGCAATGAAAGGATGGTGGTAGAACCTCAGATGCACTTCTTTGGAAAAGAAGATGATGAAACTCCGACTAGAGTGGTTTAGGGTTTCGGAGGAATCAATCTTGAAGAATCATGATATACAGGAAATCATGATTGAAAATCACCATACACCGTGGTAAATGGAAATAGCACTTTGGATGCTTAAGATAAAGTTGCATGTGGTTTATGGCCTTGCAAGCCAGGAGGTAAAGGATGAACCCCAGTAACCCAGTGTATCGATATAGAGGACAAAAGAGTTCCTGAGAGGGAATGGGAGTTCATCACTATGGATGTTTTGATAGGCCTCTCCTAGACCAAGGAAGATCGAGATGCAACTTGGGTTATGGTAGATCGCCTTACCTAGATGACATAAGAAAGAAAGAGTACTGTCAAAGGACAGATCGGGTTGGACTACATATGAGAGAGACGGTTCAACTACACCATGAAGCGAGTTCAAAGGTTCTTGAGTTTGACCTAAAGGTTCACTTCCATAAAGTGGAAGTAGGTACATGAAGAACTCAATGTTAGTATAGTTTATCACCCCTAACTATGGTTAGTACGATCCAGACTAAAGGGTCTGATGAGGGCATGTGTGCTCATTCAGGTAATATCTAGAGACAGTTCTTGTCCTATGAAAGATGTGACAATGACCACCATAGCCAGTATCGGGTATTATATGAAGCTCTGTAAGGGAGGTTGTGTCGGTCACCACTTCAGTAAGGTGATGTTGGTGAAAGGACCACATGATGGTTAGAAAAGTACCACATGATGGTTAGAAAAAGGGACCCCAGTGTGTGTAGATGAAGTCACTTTGATTGTGCAAGGGCTGAAAGGAGCCTAGAGACGATGAGAGTCATGAGCAGATGCAAAGTAGACTGACATACAAGTTACTGTGGGAGAAAATGTGACATGAAAATCTGACCCCTCTAAGTTATAACTAAGAGAGTTGAGTCCCCGATTCATGGGTCCATCAGAGATGGATGGGTGGAGAAGGTTAGGTTTGACTCTACCCCTCAGGATAGAGTAATGGGAGATGTTTTCCATGTGTCCAATGTAGAGCACTATGTGAGGTACCCCGACCATGTGCTGAACAATGAACCTAGTGAGCCCCAAGGGAGGCTGAAATGGCTTGAGTCACCTGTGTAGTTTATAGACGCCAGGATGAAAGAACTCAGAGGAAAGAATATGTGATAATAAAGGTTCTTTGAAAATGCCATGAGTACGGCAAAGCCACATAGGGGCCAATGATGGACATGGGAAAAGTATTATCCTGAATTGTTTATTTGCTTGTTAGAATTTTGAGGACAAAATTCCCATAAGAGGGGGAGGATGTTACAACCCCAATTTTTGGGTTCAATTGGTGAGAAATGCAATTTCTCATATTAAGGATAATTGAACAAAGAATGGTGTAATTTGTTTTGAGTATATGGATTTTGTTTACAATAGCCTTGATATCTGTGTTGTGGGCCTTATTGGCTATTGGTCCCATTAACAAGGAAATAACAAAGAAAAATCAATTAGTAAATGGATAATTGAATTTTTAAGAAAAGAAACATGTAGAAATCTCTAGAAGGCAAATCCAAAGAGGATTTCATGCCTCTTGGGTTCCTTGGGTACCAAGGAGTCCAAGGTTGCAAAAAGAAAGCAATAAGAAAAGAAAAGACTAATTAAGTATTTCTTTATTAAGAAAGAAATTGAAACTAATGGTAAAATGTGGAAAATGAGTGGAAAGAGGCATAAATGAGATTTCTTGGAGAAATTTCGTATCTATGAGATTTCTAATGATAAAATGAATGTCGATGAGGAAAATAAAAGGGAAATAAAGAGAAATCCTAAAAAAAGAAATATTTTATTAAGAAATAAGCATGATAATGCAAAATAATGCATATAGGTGCATTAAGAAGGATAATGAGTATTCCAATAAAATGAATTTCAAAATAATATAGATTCTTGGGGTACAAGGAGCCCCAATGAAGGAAGAGGAAAGAGAAAATGCCAAAATTTGTAGAATAAAGGATAATATGATATTTTATTAATGATTTTGGTGGATTATGAAAAAGGGAGTAATTTCTATTATGAGAAAATAGAAATTCGTTCTAATGAATAAAAGGCAAGTATAAAGAGAGTGAAATAAATAATTCTTGTATTTCTAAGTATCCATGAGATAAGGAATATCAAGGAGGTTAATAGGAGAGAGAAGAACTACTTCTCCATGAAGGAATGAGAATCCTAATGGGAATAGAACTTTGGACGCATAGATGGCCATCCTTGGACGTGGATAGCCACCCCTATTTAAGGGGGGAGAGGCTATGGATCGAGTCCTAAGGAAATCTCATGAAATACTCTTTCTCTTCTTCATCTCCTTCGAATAAACCCTAGCCGTGAAGAGGGTGCTTCCCTGGAGTAATGGAAAGCTGAAGAGCCATCTAGATGGGAGCCTGGAGTGCTTCGGTACCAAAGAGTAGCTTCTCCATCGAAGATGGGACCTAGAACGCATGCAGCAGCAACTTTTAGGCTGCATCAACGGCCACGAGGAACTGCCCTATTGAGCGATGGTTTGGCCACGCCGGCCGTGATCGGGTGGCGCCCAGGTGTGCAGAGGGGTGGCGGACCAAGGGAGAGGGTCGGCAATGGCTTCCTGGGCCTATGGAGGCTATGGCTGGCCGCGCAAAGCAGCAGCTCGGCGGCAAGGGCGACAGCAAGTCGCTGGCCCGAGGAAGAAGAAAGGAAAAAGAGACGTTGGACCATTTTGCCCCTCCGCGGGCTAAAGAATCGCCAACTTAACTGAGGGTAAAAGCGTCATTGTGTTATGTTTGCAATCAGCTAGCGTCGCATGGCAAGGGTGACGTGGCACTTCTGGATTGGCCCAAAATAGGTAATTTTACTAAAATCATATCTATTTATTTGTAGCTCGGATCAAAACAACTTATATATGAAACTTGATCCTCAGAACGAGGGGAATTCAATAAAAATATGTTTATAAGCCAATTCCTCTTGCAATTTGAAAAGTAGTGTAATTTATCAACTTTAACATAATGATGATTAAAGAAACCCTACTTTGATAAGATTAAAGTGATTAATAGGGTTTAATGGATCATTAGAGTTGATATTAACATGTTAAATGAAAAAATATACATTATGTTCAAAACTGAAGAACTTTGCATATGATTAGTCAAATTTGGAGTTTATGTGCATAAATATGCTTGAAATGTGAAAAGTACATAAAGCTATCATCTTTAATGATTTAATTAATGAAAAACCCCTTAGATTTGATGATAGATGGTTTTAATGTTATTCAATGGATAATTCAAGCTGATATTAACATGTTGTTAATAAAAGAGAAAATCAGATCTAAAAAGATGATCTTTTTATATATTTGGTTTAATTTAGGGTTTCGTGCATGATTATGCATTAATGAGCATGAAAACCCTAATTTTTATGAATGTCTTTTAATTGGTTTAATTGTGTAAATCCACGAATAAAATGGAGATGTGATGATCCTAAGCCAATTTGAGCATAAAAGATCCTTAATGTGGATAATTTGAGTAATTAGGGTTTTTATGAGTGGAAAAGTTGTTTTAGGGTTTGTTGACCTAAAAAGGATAAAGTTTGAGAAATTGATCTAAGAAACCCTAATGCATCCTAATAAGACTTAAAAACCTTAGAAAGGTGTCCCAAGTCAATAAGGAGTTGTTTGGGATATGCTTGTGACAATTAGACATTATACATGTTTTCAGGATCAATGTTTGCTTGATTGATTGATTGGCTTGCTTGATTGGACATCTAGTTGGATTTGGATAAATTTTTGCTTGAGATCTCCAAGACAGGTATGTGGTTACGATTATGAATAACCGCTTTAGTTTCCCGATGGATTCTCGGATGTTTAAACGCATTGAATGCAACTAAACTGTTGAATGTTTATTTATATCTTGCAACTATAACATGACTACGATTATCACATAAGATATGTGCCTACTAGCTCAGGTCTCGGTCCCCTCTGTGTCGTAATGGCTGACCTAGTACATGGCTACCTAGAGGGTAGGTCCATCAGGTCATGAAAGACTTTGGCTACCTAGAGGGTAGGTCCATCAAGTCACCTTTATAGAGGTACCATATAAGTCCTTACGGGGACACCACAGAGTTGTGGATAGGTATGGATTGAGTAGTTTGGCTTAAAACGTAATATTGATTGTTAAATGATTAATTGAGTGATTACATTGTTACCATAGTTGCATATTTATTTGTTTCCCCCACATACCAGCTACGGCTGACCGACGTTTTGTTTATCGGCATTTTAGGTACAATGAAAAGAACAAACAGTAAAGTGGCACATGTGATACTAAATGAGAATTAAAGTGCAAAGGAGGATTAGATAGATTAGTATCGGTGTGGATAGAAGTTTAGAGATCCAAGTTTTCAAAAGGTATGCAAAAATTTATTTTCTTACAGCTTTCAGTATAGTATGTTAAAATTTGATAATTATTCATGGTTAATTGTCGAACCTTTGATCCGGAAGTCATGGGTGCGACTTCGACCTCTCAGTCTCCCTTAACTGGGGGTTATCGGAGGTGGGGTCGTAACATTTGGTATCAGAGCTTGGGTTCCTCAGTTAACCATTAATAATTATTAAATTTTCCAAACTCCATAGAACCCAAGGGAGTTATTAGAGGAGTATCCGAAAGACGGAGGTGTCTAGAAAAGGATCACGACCGGGGGCTGGCAAGATTTTCCTCCGCACCGCTAGTCGGAATATGAGGACTCCCAGATCCATGTGACTTCCTGGCCAAAGTCTTAGGGTATGAATCGAAATAAGATACCTTTAGGACTTTCTCATCTTATTCATCCCTTCTCATCACAAAATTCTGATAAGGACCTAAAGGATTAGGGTTTTCTTTCTTCTCCTCACCCTCTTGAGGTATGGGTTAATAAGGTTTAAGGAATCCTCCACCATATTAATGAAAGGCATGTAAATAAGATGTCATTGACATAAGCTTAATAGATTAAGCGCAAACTAAAGAATAGATACATGCTTAGGTCGTACGACATAAGTTGTCATGTCCTCAAAAGAGAGTTGAGGCTAGACCTTCTTGTTAGGAGGATAAGTTAGTCTTGGAGATAGAGATCTCCATTGCAAGTAGAGACCTGGCACATCCTCTAAGGATGATGAAAACCCTAACCCTAAGTGAAGGTTAGAGAGGGAGAGTTAGATGTCTTGGTAGACCAGGTGTCTGGATGGACATGCTTGGGATGCCCTATGAGCCAGGAGAGGATGGATGACCGAGTCCCTCTGGCAACCCAACCCTGGAAAGGGTCGTGCATGTTAGGGTAAAGGATAGCTCCATAGATGATGATGTTAGTGAAGGACCATAGAAACCCTATGGGCTTGTGCAAGTAGGGCATAGCTGGCACCTAGGGCATGTCATAGTGCTGACAGTAGGATGAAACCCTGGATAAGGAATTATGATGGAGCATAAAGGGTTATGGATGATCTCGAGCAACCATAAGTCCGAACCTAGGCTTCACCCATGTAGAGAATGCTTTTGAGGTTGATCCTTCATGAAGAAGGGACCTCTAATGGTGAGGTTGGATGTGGGGTTATCTCTAGAGAGAGCAGGAAACCCAGCAAGAAGGTTGGAAGCCTAAAACCCTGAACAATGGAGGATAGTGGTTGCCTCATGATCGATCCCTGAAAGTTGATGATACCTTGGTTTCCTTTAGAGGGACCAAACCCTTGAGAAAAGATGAAGCTTCTAGTACCTACGTTCCTATGGTATAGATGTTTACCTTCCGAGGTAGGAAGAAGAGTTCCTTAGACCTAAACAGGTTTAGTAGCAGGTTATGAGGCCTTGTACCTTGTTGGTTGTCCTTAAGGAGGACCCAACTCTAAGTGTTTCTTGAGTTGAAGGATGACAAGGAGTGCATGTCATGCCTTTTTCATGCTTGGTTTGTAGTTAAGAGAAGGAGCATGCAGTGAACCTAGGGTTCCTAGGCCTAAAAGGGGAAGTAGTATACCTAAGGCTCATGATGAGAAGTTGAGTTCCTATAGAAGCGAGCATGGTAATCCTCATGAATAGAGGAAAAGAGAAGCCCCTTAAGTTTAGGGTGTGTTTGATGAACCCCTCACAACTAGGTTGATGATAAAGAAAGGTATGATCTTGATCCAACATTGAGGAAAGAGGACAAGTATGACCTAGCATGGTTCAGTAGGTGATCTGCTTGTGCCTTAATAGCTTGCTAGGGCTAAGTAGACTCATGTGTATGTAAACCCTAGACCTAAGAGCTTTTGTGACCTTGTTGTCAAGAGATAGTTTTCATCCCATCCTGGGAGAGGAACCCCTTTGGTAAGGTGTATATTAGTTTGACTAGTTTTGAGGTAACCCGAGGAGGTTTCATAGAATCTTGAGAAGCTAAGTGAAAGGTACATGGTATGAGCATGAATCTACAGACCCATAGATATCCATCTCTATTGCATGTGAATGTGTTACCATGGAGGTAACCGGTATGGGGCTTGACCAAGGTAGGCAGGTTGCCATGATGCCTATGAACGGATGAGAGCCAGCCCATGAATGCAGAAAGAGAGATGATGAAGCCTTGGGTAAGGTTCTAAGTGAACATGTACTGTTATGGAGAACCCTAAGTCTATCCTAGGGTCAAGTGGGGATAAGACCAATGAAAGTAGGAGTTGCCTAATTCCCCAGTTATACATGACCATAGGGTCGGGAGGTAATAGCTAACATTGTCTGAGGGCCATGGGTTAGGAGATTGATCACCTTCATGAACTCATGGGACCCAAAGGGCAGATGAGTAGGGCACTCTCTTGATGCATGAGGGAAGAGGGATGACCCCAAAAGAGTCGGTACCCTATAGACCTAGAGGAGATGACCAAGGATATAAACCTTAGTAGGTTCAAGACTAGTATGATATCATGATGTTTGTGATGAAGATACATATGTGGCACGTTGCAAATTAGATTTAAAGGTGTACTGGCAAGGTGGGATGCACCATCTCTACTCTTGGAACAGGAAGAAGTCTGTATTTGGACTGCAGCCAAATGCTTATTTCCTCTTGTTATGGGGGTGAGAGATAGTACATTATGCATGTTATACACCAAGGATAAGAGATGATGTAGGTTGGAACGTTGCCATAAGAAATGGGGATAGAGAAGATATCTACCCTGGTAAAGTGAATGATACATGGATGGTTTGTAAACACTAAGAGGAATGAGGTAGTCCCCTTATGAGGATGTTTTTATCATGAGCTATGTGGAACTTACAAGTTATACCAGGTTGAGTTTGAGCACCATGATGATGAAATCAGAGAGTGTTCTTAATTTAAGTTAGACATAGAGTTTGAGGTGAGATGATAAGTGAAATACTTGGAAGTGTATGTCTTCAACGTTACTGATGCATGGGTTTTGAGTCACTTTTATAGGCTTATTTTATATCTGTTTTATGCATGTATTTGTCATTTTCTTGATTATATTTGCATAATTCACTATAGTTGGCCCTTAAACTCTTTTTGCATCAAATTATACTTCTTTTATCATATTTATATGATTTTATATAATCCCCGGACTTATACACATGTTTTGGCACTTTTTTAGGCATTTTTGCATTGTCTGGAGTCGATAGTATCGACATTTCATCAAAAAGCAACCCCAAAATGCGATCTTGGAAGGAATAACCTGTGCCATGGTCGATACCATCGACCTTGGGGTCGATACTATCGACAGCGTCGGAATCTGGCGATTTTCAGCACTAAAACGGAGCGTTTTAATCCGACGGTTGAGCTTTTTTGGAGCCGTAAAGTGGTCCTATGACCTAAGAAGAGCACGGACGGACCGAGGGGGGAGGATATTGTGTTGCACAACATCCAAGAAGGAGAGAGAGAGGAGACAAGAGATGAAGGCCGTCAACCGAGCGATCCGGGCACCTCTGACGGGCGATTTTGCTGCCGGAAGACTGCAAAACGTACGTTTCTCAAGGAGGATCTCCAGGAACACCTTTGTATCAGGGGTTACACGAGTTTGCTCCATGTTTCCCATGTTTTTCTTCTCTACTCCTCTATCTTTCATTGAGATGACCATGCGGGGCTAATCCCCTTTGTCTTTAGGACCGGGAGTAGCCCAGGGATTCATTGTATGACAATTTTATAATAGTAATTCATATTTTATCTCTTAAATCCATGGTATGATTTCGTTTTCTCAATCATATTGTTATGCTTGATCACCATAATAATAATCTAATGCCCTTAATTACTTTGAAAGAAGAATTAACGGTTGAAAAGAGACGAATATCACATTAGTTGACAAATCCCTTGAACAAGGTGGTGTAAGGTTAATGGTGGATACCGAGAGATCGATTCTAATGCACCTAGTTTAGGGTATAGGTTACTACGATGGTGGAACCGACCTAGACATAGGTAGTGAATTGTACCACGACAGTGGGCAATTCTGATTTCAGGGCACTACCCGGATAGAGAGATAAATCTGAGTGACTATATAGAATTTGATACAATGAAAACCCGCGGTGAAACCACAATCCTAAAGATCTCATCTTGAATTGGTTAAACTAAGCATTTAATCGATTGCTTTGTTTTATTTTATTTTCTTTTCTTTTAATTTTACAACAACTCCCAACTTTTTAATCGGTCTAGCTGATTGCGAGTAGTTAGTAGTAGTCTCCGATAATTCACGTGTCCCTGAGTTCGACTCGGGCCTCACAAAGGCCTATATTACATTGACGCGTACACTTGCGTTTCTACGCACGTAAAAAGTGTGGCGTTGTTGCCGGGGAAGGTGGGATGCACCATCTCTACTCTTGGAACAGGAAGAAGTCTATATTTGGACTGCAGCCAAATGCTTATTTCCTCTTGTTATGGGGATGAGAGATAGTACATTATGCATGTTATACACCAAGGATAAGAGATGATGTAGGTTGGAACGTTGCCACGAGAAATGGGGATAGAGAAGATATCTACCCTGGTAAAGTGAATGATACATGGATGGTTTGTAAACACTAAGAGGAATGAGGTAGTCCCCTTATGAGGATGTTTTTATCATGAGCTATGTGGAACTTACAAGTTATACCAGGTTGAGTTTGAGCACCATGATGATGAAATCAGAGAGTGTTCTTAATTGAAGTTAGACATAGAGTTTGAGGTGAGATGATAAGTGAAATACTTGGAAGTGTATGTCTTCAACGTTACCTAATACCTAAGGATGTGAAGTGGTAATGGATGCTCTGGTTGGGATACATCTGACTTGTTTGACTAGAAGCTAGAAGAGGTTGTTTGGCTAACCCTAAGTTTGAAAAAGAGAGGTGTTTGGATAACACTCAGAGGTAACAAGATACATTGAAAAGTTAAGGGTTGTTTGGTTAGCACATCTAGTCCCTGATGCAATGAAAGAATGGTGGTAGAACCTCAGATGCACTTCTTTGGAAAAGAAGATGATGAAACCCCGACTAGAGTGGTTTAGGGTTTCAGAGGAATCAATCTTGAAGAATCATGACATACAGGAAATCATGATTGAAGATCATCATACACCGTGGTAAATGGAAATAGCACTTTGGATGCTTAAGATAAAGTTGCATGTGGTTTATGGCCATGCAAGCCAGGAGGTAAAGGACGAACCCCAATAACCCAGTGTATCGATACAGAGGACAAAAGAGTTCCTGAGAGGGAATGGGATTTCATCACTATGGATGTTGTGATAGGCCTCTCCTAGACCAAGGAAGATCGAGATGCAACTTGGGTTATGGTAGATCGCCTTACCTAGATGACATAAGAAAGAAAGAGTACCATCAAAGGACAGATCGGGTTGGACTACATATGAGAGAGACGGTTCAACTACACCATGAAGCGAGTTCAAAGGTTCTTGAGTTTGACCTAAAGGTTCACTTCCATAAAGTGGAAGTAGGTACATGAAGAACTCAATGTTAGTATAGTTTATCACCCCTAACTATGGTTAGTATGATCCAGACTAAAGGGTCTGATGAGGGCATGTGTGCTTGTTCAGGGTGATATCTAGAGACAGTTTTTATCCTATGAAAGATGTGACAATGACCACCATAGCCAGTATCGGGTTTTATATGAAGCTATGTAAGGGAGGTTGTGTCAGTCACCACTTCAGTAAGGTGATGTTGGTGAAAGGACCACATGATGGTTAGAAAAGTACCACATGATGGTTAGAAAAAGGGACCCCATTGCGTGTAGATGAAGTCACTTTGATTGTGCAAGGGCTGAAAGGAGCCTAGAGACGATGAGAGTCGTGAGCAGATGCAAAGTAGACTAACATACAAGTTACTGTGGGAGAAAATGTGACATGCAAATCCGACCCCTCTAAGTTATAACTAAGAGAGCTGAGTCCCCGATTCATGGGTCCATTAGAGATGGATGGGTGGAGAAGGTTAGGTTTGACTCTACCCCTCAGGATAGAGTAATGGGAGATGTTTTCCATGTGTCCAATTTAGAGCACTATGTGAGGTACCCCGACCATGTACTGAACAATGAACCTAGTGAGCCCCAAGGGAGGCTGAAATGGCTTGAGTCACCTGTGTAGTTTATAGACGCCAGGATGAAAGAACTCAGAGGAAAGAATATGTGATAATAAAGGTTCTTTGGAAATTCCATGAGTACGGCAAAGCCACATAGGGGCCAATGATGGACATGGTAAAAGTATTATCCTGAATTGTTTGTTTGCTTGTTAGAATTTTGAGGACAAAATTCCTATAAGAGGGGAAGGATGTTACAACCCCAATTTTTGGGTTCAATTGGTGAGAAATGCAATTTCTCATATTAAGGATAATTGAACAAAGAATGGTGTAATTTGTTTTGAGTCATGGATTTTGTTTACAATAGCCTTGATATCTGTGTTGTGGGCCTTATTGGCTATTGGGCCCAATAACAAGGAAATAACAAAGAAAATTCAATTAGTAAATTGATAATTGAATTTTTAAGAAAAGAAACATGTAGAAATCTCTAGAAGGAAAATCCAAAGAGGATTTCGTGCCTCTTGGGTTCCTTGGGTACCAAGGAGTCCAAGGTTGCAAAAAGAAAGCAATAAGAAAAGAAAAGACTAATTAAGTATTTCTTTATTAAGAAAGAAATTGAAAATAATGGTAAAATGTGGAAAATGAGTGGAAAGAGGCATAAATGAGATTTCTTGGAGAAATTTCGTATCCATGAGATTTCTAATGATAAAAGGAATGCCAATGAGGAAAATAAAAGAGAAATAAAGAGAAATCCTAAAAAAAGAAATATTTTATTAAGAAATAAACATGATAATGCAAAATAATGCATATAGGTGCATTAAGAAGGATAATGAGTATTCCAATAAAATGAATTTCGAAATAATATAGATTCTTGGGGTACAAGGAGCCCCAATGAAGGAAGAGGAAAGAGAAAATGCCAAAATTTGCAGAATAAAGGATAATATGATATTTTATTAATGATTTTGGTGGATTATGAAAAAGGGAGTAATTTCTATTATGAGAAAATAGAAATTTGTTCTAATGAATAAAAGGCAAGTATAAAGAGAGTGAAAGAAATAATTCTTGTAATTCTAAGTATCCATGAGATAAGGAATATCAAGGAGGTTAATAGGAGAGAGAAGAACTACTTCTCCATGAAGGAATGAGAATTCTAATGGGAATAGAACTTTGGACACATAGATGGCCATCCTTGGACGTGGATAGCCACCCCTATTTAAGGGGGGAGAGGCTATGGATCGAGTCCTAAGGAAATCTCACGAAATACTCTTTATCTTCTTCATCTCCTTCGAACAAACCCTAGCCATGAAGCGGGTGCTTCCCTGGAGTAATGGAAAGTTGAGGAGCCATCTAGATGGGAGCCCGGAGTGCTTCGGTACCAAAGAGTAGCTTCTCCATCGAAGTTGGGACCTAGAACGCATGCAGCAGCAACTTTTAGGCTGCATCAACGGCCACGAGGAACTGCCCTGTTGAGCGATGGTTTGGCCGCGTCGGCCGTGATCGGGTGGTTCCCAGGTGCGCAGAGGGGTCGCGGACCAAGGGAGAGGGTCGGCAATGGCTTCCTGGGCCTATGGAGGTTGTGGCTGGCCGCACAAAGCAGCAGCTCGGCGGCTAGGGCGACAGCAAGTCGCTGGCCCGAGGAAGAAGAAAGGAAAAAAGAGGAGTCAGACCATTTTGCCCCTCCGCGGGCTAAAGAATCGCCAACTTAACCGAGGGTAAAAGCGTCATTGCGTTATGTTTGCAATCAGCTAGCGTCGCATGGCAAGGGTGACGTGGCACTTCTGGATTGGCCCAAAATAGGTAATTTTACTAAAATCATATCTATTTATTCGTAGCTCGGATCAAAACAAGTTATATATGAAAATTGATCCTCAGAACGAGGGGAATTCAATAAAAATATGTTTATAAGACAATTCCTCTTGCAATTTGAAAAGTAGTGTAATTTATCAACTTTAACATAATGATGATTAAAGAAACCCTACTTTGATAAGATTAAAGTGATTAATATGGTTTAATGGATCATTAGAGTTGATATTAACTTGTTAAATGAAAAAAGATACATTTTGTTCAAAAATGAAGAACTTTGCATATGATTAGTCTAATTTGGAGTTTATGTGCATAAATATGCTTGAAATGTGAAAAGTACATAAAGCTATCATCTTTAATGATTTAATTAATGAAAAACCCTTAGATTTGATGATAGATGGTTTTAATGTTATTCAATGGATAATTCAAGTTGATATTAACCTGTTGTTAATAAAAGAGAAAATCGGATCTAAAAAGATGATCTTTTTATATATTTGGTTTAATTTAGGGTTTCGTGCATGATTATGCATTAATGAGCTTGAAAACCCTAATTTTGATGAATATGTCTTTTAATTCGTTTAATTGTGTAAATCCACGAATAAAATGGAGATGTGATGATCCTAAGCCAATTTGAGCATAAAAGATCCTTAATGTGGATAATTTGAGTAATTAGGGTTTTTATGAGTGGAAAAGTTGTTTTAGGGTTTGTTGACCTAAAAAGGATAAAGTTTGAGAAATTGATCTAAGAAACCCTAATGCATCCTAATGAGACTTAAAAACCTTAGAAAGGTGTCCCAAGTCAATAAGGAGTTGTTTGGGATATGCTTGTGACAATTAGACATTATACATGTTTTCAGGATCAATATTTGCTTGATTGATTGATTGGCTTGCTTGATTGGACATCTAGTTGGATTTGGATAAATTGTTGCTTGAGATCTCCAAGACAGGTATGTGGTTATGATTATGAATAACCGCTTTAGTTTCCTGATGGATTCTCAGATGTTTAAACGCATTGAATGCAACTAAACTGTTGAATGTTTATTTATTTCTTGCAACTATAACGTGACTATGATTATCACATAAGATATGTGCCTACTAGCTCAGATCCCAGTCCCCTCTGTGTCTTAATGGCTGACCTAGTACATGGCTACCTAGAGGGTAGGCCCATCAGGTCATGAAAGACTTTGGCTTCCTAGAGGGTAGGTCCATCAAGTCACCTTTATAGAGGTACCATATAAGTCCTTACAGGGACACCACAGAGTTGTGGATAGGTATGGATTGAGTAGTTTGGCTTAAAACATAATATTGATTGTTAAATGATTAATTGAGTGATTACATTGTTACCATAGTTGCATATTTATTTGTTTCCCCCACATACCAGCTACGGCTGACCAACGTTTTGTTTGTCGGCGTTTTAGGTACAATGAAAAGAACAAACAGTAAAGTGGCACATGTGATACTAAATGAGAATTAAAGTGCAAAGGAGGATTAGATAGATTAGTATCGGTGTGGATAGAAGTTTAGAGATCCAAGTTTTCAAAAGGTATGCAAAAATTTATTTTCTTACAGCTTTCAGTATAGTATGTTAAAATTTGATAATTATTCCTGGTTAATTGCCGAACCTTTGATCTGGAAGTCATGGGTGCGGCTTCGACCTCTCGATCTCCCTTAATTGGGGGTTATCGGGAGGTGGGGTCGTAACAGAATTTGTCCCTCCTATTGGAGTGTGATGTCCTAGGCCTCTTGATTAGCAGGACTGAGAAATGCATGGCCATGCACATGTGAGTCAATATGTGATATTGATATTACATATATCTCAGATAATCTACTCTTGGTTCAAGAAACAAGATTAAATAATAATGAGGGTGACTGCTCCATGCATCTAGTTCAATATGGACCTCAGTGACAAAGGAACTATACAAACAATGCAACACCAAACACAGATTGTAGGTTAAAGTTGTTCCCCAACTTTCCATTTACTTGGGTAGCATTGATGTGTGACTAGGCATCACTCATTGCTTGTGATGTCATAAGTTGTTATGGACACATAGGTCTTGACTTAGAAAAGGAGTTCATATCTCAAATGGCAATTGAATTAAGTACTGAAGTGTTTAGGTATTTGATTCACACAACAAATAGGTTGACAGCACTACCAAACGCCCATCTCAAGTGATGAGACGGTCGTATGGAAGTGCAAAATGGTCGTCTCAAATGTTGAGACGGTCTTTTGGGGAATCACGACTATTATGAGTTTGAATTGGCTAAGGAAGTGAACCGACCAAACTAACCGGCTCAACTCGGGTCACTAGACAACCATCTAGGTGACCAAGACAGTTGTCTCGCATGGGCGAGATGGTCCAATTTGGTTGAAGTAAGGTTCTAGATATTTCCAAATTTGTTTGAGTTGCACATTACTTATTGTTCAAGGAAATTAATATGGGATACTAAATTGTCAATTTCGTGTACAATTGGGAAACATCCAAACGGTCGTATGGGCTATGCCGAATGACCTTTTGGGTTGCTAGACGGCCGTCTAGGTTGTCATAGGTTGTGAAAATTCCAGAATTATTATGAAAATTTTAGATATTTCGGTCCCTTCCACTCCCACATTGACTGGGAACATGGACCCAAATCCTGCCTATAAATAGAGGGGTATTGAGGCTTTGCCAGAGCACAACACGAACAATTGAGAAAAAGTTTCTCTAACAAATGTTGTCCTCTCTGGTTGTGGTAACCACGATAGCCCAGGAAAGTCCTAATTGAATAGGGAGGGATAGACAACGGAGATAGCAACTGAGATCATTATTGTGGGAGAGCAAGTTGGTGACTAGTATACCAACGGGAGGGACAACTCCTTCCTAATCGTTCTAGCAGGACGATAGGAGTTCTAGGCGGTCAGTGTGGACTTCTCTTGAGAAGGAGGCCTTGTCTATCGCTAGGAGGAAAATGTCAACCAGTAGTCTATGACAAGAGGAGTTGTTGAAGATGATGAGGTTCATGACTACAGTCTTTGGTACAGACCAGGAGGCAAAGCAGTCAGACGAATCCCAGTACAACCAGGATTTGGAGTTGTGCGTCTACGATGAGGATTATCATTGGAATTTCTCCAGGACCAAGTATATCCTCGAAACCATCATTTACATATTATAGTTATTGGTATGATCTGTTGGTTATGGGGAATATGGTAGATAAAACTTTTCTTTCCAATTCCTACTCTGTAGCCATATTTCCTAATAGTGGTATCAGAGCCAACATCAATTTACTATATTATGAGATAATTGATATGATCAGATTTTGGTTTTGTCGTTCTATTATTGCATATGATTTGAATAATATCTTGTCAAATCCAATACCACAAAAATCCCAAGATAATATATATATATATATATATATATATATATATATATATATGTGTGTGTGTGTGTGTGTGTGTGTGTGTGTGTGCAATTTACATGCATCACCCTAGAAGTGGTTTCAATGGTGGATGTGTAGAATGGTCATGGCCAATAACCCCTAAATTTTGTAAATGGTTATGTGGTTGGTTTGTTTGTTTATCTCGGTCTGCGTATCGAGCATCTATCTTATCTTCCTAGTGTAAAGTTAATTCTTTCCTACCCTTTCTCCCTTCAAATATAACTTGAGATTTCTCAATAATTATGTAAAAATAGGATAGTTTACTTTCCTGTTATGATGAAGATGAAGATTCCTTGAAAACGAGCCGACCGACTAAGGGATCATGGAGGACATGGAGGACAAGTCGGACCGATCTCTTGGTGGACCCAATCGATCTACTAGAGGCGCCAGCAGATGGTGGACAGAAGGAATAGACAACTAGTGAGACGACCTAACAATTGTCCAGGAGGCGAGCCAATCGGTTTAAGGGTTGAACCGATCAATGCAGATTGGCAAGCACAGATCTTCATTAACAATAGGTTTCTACGTGTGATGTAGACCTAGATGATGTAATTCCTTGTTGCTCCAAGGGATTACATTAGGCTATCCATAACCATCACTTTCTTTTATTGCATGTTTTCATTGTGGGATATAGCATGTATATGATATGTACTATATATGTGGTGATTGGATAGAGTATATGTATTTATACAAACTCCCTCAATTAAAATATCAAGTCTTAGATGATTTCCAAAAGTGGCACACGTAAAAAGCTTGATTGACTAAGCACAGGTTCCTCCTTCGCGGGGTGCGTCGTCTATCTCATGGAATTGTGATGGTAATAGTGTAGGTTTTGCCTCTACGGGGTGCATTGTTATTGTGTCAACTTTTAGGTCGGGCTTGACTGGTGATTCTCATAGCATATGGGCCCAGAAGCATGTGGTGATTATGTCAAGGGGTTGCGGATATCATCTATCCAAAATTTCATATGATGCATTTAGCAAGAGTTGCCTACCTTGATGGTTGACTGTATCTGTGGTGTTGATCGGGCCACAATTGAATTATCTTGGATTTCACCCACTAGAATATTGTACGTTGCAATATTCCCAACTAATATTGAGGGCTATCAATTTGAATAAAATAATGGAAGTGATAATAATTAAAGACCTAATTAATTTTTTCAACTTTTTCAAATCAAAAATTGTTTTTGACAAATGCAATTTTCTCTTGTAGAATCAATGATGAACAAATCTGATTTGTGATTGGTCCTGAAGAAGGACAAACTTGATGGGAAAAATTTCCATGGCTGTTTTTGGACATTGAGAAGGGTTCTCAACGAAGAGTACAAGCTCTATGTCCTTGACAAATCAATACCTGAAGTACCTCCTCCTAATGCACCTAGGGAACAAGTGGATGCTTACTGGAAGCATGCCAATGATGCCTTGGAGATAAAGTACCTTATGCTTAGCTATATGAACTATGAGTTGCATGAGCAATGTGAGGACATGTGTACTTGAGATGGTCACGCATCTTAAGAAGGTAACTCTTGGTCTTGACAAGCAAGAAAGGGACACTATCTTCAAGGTGATACTTGAGTCAAAGTTGATAGAGGGAACCTCGGTATAAAAACATGTGCTCAATATGATTGGGCATGTGTATCATCTTGAAGAACTGGGATTCACCTTGAGCCAAGAGTTGGCCACTGATATGATTCTAAAGAATATGAATGAATCATATAGTTGCTTTATTGCATGTTATCATGTGAATACTATGGTTGGATAGATGTCAGACTTGCTTGCCATATTGATTCATGTTGAAGCAAAATTAAAGAAGGACAAGCACGTGATGGTGATCAGCAGAGTTGAGTCCAAGGATCAAAGTAAGACCAAGAAGACATATGTGATCAAGACTAAGTCCAATTCTTCAACACTCAAGATAAGGAGAAATAAAAGTACAAGAGGAGCTCATCCTTTGTACTTGAAGGCATTCAGGAAGTAGAAAATGGGGATGGTGATCTCAACTTTAGGTATATACATTATAGAGATAAATCTATCTACTTCATCACCATGAGTATTAGATATCGGATGCAAATCTCACATATGTTCTCATATGCAGGATCTGAAAGAAAGTAGGCCTTTGGGAAAAAGCGAGGTGCAATTGCGAGTTGCTAATGGCATAAGAGTTGCAGTCAGCATTGTAACACCCCTGACCTGGGTTATGAACTAACCCTAGGTGTTTTGCCTAAATATGTAATTAAATCCTTGTGATTAACTTTGGGCATGTAGTTAAGTCCCTCAGAAACATATATTTCAATTTTGCTCCTTTATATATAAAGTTGTAGCATTGTTTTGTAATACAGGGATCTATGTGCAAATTACCCAGTTAAGGGATTAACTTGCAAATTGCACATGTTGAGATGTTCCTCTGATGTTGAGACATCATGAGGATGTTTATGATGAAGTTTGAGGGATTTCCCAAGCTTGAGCAGCAAGGTGCAGCTGTGGAAGCAACCCTTGTACTTGAAAACCCTAAATTGGTGTAAAGTGCAATTTACCCATATTGAGGGGTGCAACTGGCAAAATACATCATCGAAAATATCTTTTATAACTTTTGTCATCATTTACAGTAGAAATGATGAAGAGGGCACTTCATTTGAATAATCATATAATAAAGAACACCTTTGTGATTGAATAATCAAGGTGTATGTATAATAGCCCTTTTATGTGTATGCTTTAGTGATGGGTTGATCCTCTTTGCCTTCAATTCTTGACCTTAGAAGGAGTTTGTCTTTAGAAATAAGGGGTAGGGACGAGCAAAGAAGAAAGGAAGGACTTAGATGAGAAATGGGATAAAGTAGAAGCTTTATGGAGAAATTTCACCCAAAATATATATATCACTTCCTTTGCAAGTAAAGGAATGTTTCTTTCATTCCCTCACTTATCCCCCTTGCTCAAACCGACTAAGGCAGAGCTCTGGAGCATAGGAGAACGACCAGGGAGTTCAAGGTAAGTTTGGATCATCCCTTTTGCTTGAATTCATGGAGGAAACTCGATTTCAAGGTTGAATTCATGGCTAGCTCACCTAGATTTATCTTTCTAGCCATTCCTTTCCAACTTTTCCTTGGAGAATTCACCTTGGCTGACCTGTGGAGCTCAAAGACGCCATTAAAGACCTGAAGCTTGGAATCTTGGAGCTCAAGGAACAACCTTTAGGCGGGTTTTATAACTCTAAACCTTATGCTTTGATTATACATCTTTTTCTATGCATATAGTTGCTAGTTCTTCTTCTTCCCTATCTTCCCTTGCATCCTTGCAAGAAAAATCATGAAGAACTGCTACTGTTCTTGAGGTAGAAGATAAGGGCGTTAATTCCTATGCTTATCTATGGATTTCCACTATACTAAACGGTCCTAACCAATTGCCCATACGGTTTACACAACCGTTTGGTGGGCAAACGGTTTCAGGGTCGTATGAAGGCAAACGGTCTTCAAGACCATTTGGTCGCGTTGACCAAGCGACGAACGTATGGGAATCTTGTTTATAATTATGTAGGTTAATCACCCACAAAATTTGAGGGGTTAACTCCAAAGGAATCATGAGATATAAGAAAATCCAATTGAATTAAGTTCTGATTTTCAATCTATTTAATTTGCCCTTTTTGGGCAAACGGTCTCAAGACCGTTTAAGATGGTTGACCAAGCGTTGACCGTTTGGGATTACTGTTCATAATGATGTTGATTAATGAATCACCAAATTTGATGGATTAATTCCAAACGAGTTATGAGTTGAAGGTTGATTAATAGGGCAAATCCTAATTGAAATCAGTGCTGAAATTCCAATGAGTTAATTAGTGATTTTGGGTTGAATAGCCCAAACGGTCTCAAGACCGTTTGGGGATCACCCAAGACCATTTAGAGGTCTGGGGTCAAGTATAGTTGACCAATTGAAGGTCCAAAGGTACCAAATCATATTACAATTAAGTATTGATGTGATGATTAACTCAATAGATCAAACCTTGATGAATTTTCACTAGAGTCCAAAGGATGGATGGGCAAACGGTCTCAAGACCGTTTGGAACTCATCCAAACGGTCTCAAGACCGTTTGGTGTCAACCCAAGACCGTTTGGAGGTCTAGTGTTAAGGTAATTTGATCAATTGAGGGCCCAATTATAGTGGGTTATTGAAATAATCAAATTGCTGATTTGTGACTTAATTAAGGTTCAACCCCTATCAAATCAACTTAGATTTTGATGAATTCTTGGGCAAACGGTCTCAAGATCGTTTGGAGGTCATCCAAACGATCTCAAGACCGTTTGGGCCAAGTTTGGGCCCAATTGGAGGTCAATTGATAGGTTCAACCTTGAATTGATTCACATTGTTGAATATTGATGACCATCCGATTTGAAACTCTAATTGAGATGGACTTAACCCTAATTGGCTTTCAATTGAGGGTTAATTTGGTGTCCAATTGATTGAGGCTCATCCTAATTGACTCAATTTATAAGTGGTTAATATGGCTTTGGCCAATTGAGGGCTTCAACATACTTAATCATAAACATTTGCAACTTTTGAACCATGTTGGAGGTCCAAACGGTTTGAGCCCATTTGCACCAAACGGTCTCAAGATCTTAAGGTCATGCGGTCTTGGAGTCAAACCTAGCAAACGGTCAATGCACCCAAATGGTTTCAAACCGTTTGGTGGTTGAAGGTTGAAACCGTTTGGAGGTTTTCAAGGTTATTTATACATAATCACTTGAAGTTGTAATTGGTTCAATGGTGATCTAATCTAAACCCTAATGGTAGCTTAGAACATTAAGGGACTAAGTGATTAATGAATTGACCCATGATGGTGATCATGAGATAAATTACCAAAATACCCTTGAGGGGTTTAATTGAGTAATACCTTTTTCTAATAAAATCCTAATCACATGTTAATGATGTTTTGGCTTATGCTAGTCAATGAGGACTTAACCCAACCTGGTCTAGAGTGGTGTTATCACCATCTACTAGTAAGAGGAGAGAGAAAGTATCATAAGAGAGAGAAAGTACCCTTTTATAGTGGAAACTTAAGTAAAGTACCTTCAATACACATGAATGTGCATGATTAGGGTATGATCCACCTATGTGAGATCATGGAAACCCTAATTATGATGTTTAGTGAATTTTAATCTTATCTAGGAGCTTTAATGATGATGTTTCTCATACATGATGATGATATGAGTTCAATTCGCCATGAGGTGAATAGTAAACCCTAATTCTAGGGTGAGGACATGTATTGTGAATAGTAAACCCTGATTGATGAATATTGGGGAACTTGACTCTTCTAAGAGTTTGAAAGTGTAACTTCTAGAATGAATTATTTACTGTTATCAATTGAATTAACCATGCAGGTTGTCATGAGATGATGATCATATCCAGGTATGGATTATGAAACTATATTCATTGAAAGCATGCTTTAGCTTTATGAATAGTGATATATCCTGATGCATTGTCAATGGCAACTTATGGATTAAAATGGGCTGTGAGAGCCATAATTACCATCAAGGTCATGCTTTAGAGATGACTTGTGATGAATGTATTGAGATATGATGATTGATGAGAGTTAGGCTTGTTACATTTAGTATTCTCATTTCATAGTTGTTATGCTAATGTTATTGTTTGAAGAACAATGTATGATGTTAAAAGAATACTGAATGTACCTAACTAATCAAGTGTATTGTAGAGCCCTGATCATAGATCCATCATTGTCAGAGATCAAATGATGGTGAAACAGGTTTTCCTAAGGGAACTCTTGGATCACATACTTTTGAGTATGTGGGGTATATGGATGTGTAGAACCTTACATCCTAGTGTAGGTGTTTGATGTAGATGTGTAATCCATCAATCCTTCACTACAATCCTATACCGTATCAGTGGGTGGTAAACATGAAACCTCCTGATGACGAAGAAAGCACAGATATCCGTATCAGTGGAAGATAAACATGAAATCTCCTGATGACGAAGAGAGTACAGAACGCCACTGTAACTCTAAAATAGCGAAGGACCAGATTACCCTGGTAAGCTATTATAGTAGAGGCACGAGATGTCCTACAAGTAATCCTCTTACTGACTGAGGAAGGAGAAGGTCATGAGAATCCGGCTCTTTCGAAGACCTAGTATGATACCGAGGCACTTAGCAGTGATTGGTTGGAGTATGAGTGGTAAACCTCATCTCCACAGGGCATAAAAGTAATGTTTGAAAAACATAATCCACAGCGTAGCACACCTATTAGAGATAACTACGAGTTGATTGATTGATGTTACACTGTATAGTGCAAATGTCTTCATATTTCATAATTGTTGAACTCATGCTTACTATTATATCTGATGTTGAATACTGTGAAGCTTTTACTGTTTAAGTTATTTTTTGAGGTGCTATAATAAAGCTTCTGGCGGAGAGTTATAACTCTCGCTGGGACAATTATGTAAAATTGTCTCACCCCGTAGACTTCAACTTTTTAGGTGGACGTCGAGGACGGAGGAACAGGTCTACAGGTGACCAGTCCCAGCAGCAGCAGCACCAGGGGCAACAGTAAAATCTCAGGTGGAGATTTAGCCTGCCATGTGGTGTAGTTAGAGTCAGTCCTATGTGTCCTCTGTACTCTCAGGTCTTGGATTCTTTTGGTCTGAAATTTTGGTAATGAGTTCTTGAGATTTTGTATCATGTTGTATATAATTACTCAAGAAGTAATTATCTGAGATGTAAACAGTTTATCTCCTTTTATGAAGGAAGTTTTATGGTTTCAATGCTTTATCTCAAAAAGTTTTAATTTCCGCTGATTTTTGGTATTCTGCTGCTAGTCGAATCGCTTCCGCTACGTTTAAATCGTGTTTATATCGTGGTTTGGAGATCAGAGCCCACAATTAAATGGTATCAGAGCTCTAGGTTCGCTGAGTCTACAGAGGCATAGGACTTAGGATGTCGAGTCTATCCTTAGTATTTCTTCCTTATCTAATAGAATCTTCTGCTCCTCAGGAGAAGAAGATACATAAGGATGGCAGAGCCACATGATAAGTACGTGGCAGAGAGTAGTGCTAGTGCACCTCGAGGCGGTGCAAGGGTTCCAAAAATAGAACAGCCTGCACCTGAACCACCCCAGTTTGACCCAGCTGAGATGGGTAACCCAGCTGTTCAAACTATGTTCGGACAGTTTATGACTGCCATGACACACATCACCGACAGGATGCCCATGCCTGCACCTAGGGCACCTGCCCATCCTGAAGGACAAGGTATCGGTAAGACGTTCGAGCGACTTCGTCGTGTCGGAGCTACCGAGTACTTTGGGACTGTCGACCCCGCAGATGCTGATCAGTGGTTAACAGAGTTGGAGAAGGCTTTCAGGATTCTTAATATCCCGGAGGCTGAGAAGGTTAGACATGTTGTCTATCTCCTCAAAGGCAGTGCTGGTCACTGGTGGAACATGGAAGAGCAGAAGAGACCTGGGATAGAGTCCTCGTGGGAAGAGTTTCTTCGAGAATTTATCAATAGATATTTTCCAAAGACCTTCCTAGACGAGAAGATCTCTCAGTTTGAGAGATTGAGGCAGAGCATGATGAACATTAGAGAGTATGAAGCTAAGTTCATGGAGTTGCTGCAATTCTGTCCGCACATGGCTGCCACAGAAGAGGAAAGAATCAGGAGATTCGAGAAGGGTTTGAATGCTGATATATCAACCCCTGTGTCTTCCTTAGAAAACCGAGAGAGATTCTCTACCTTCATTGAGTCAGTCTGAAGGATAGAGAGATCAGTGGTTGAGAAGAGGCAAACCCAGAAAAGATATCCACAGTTCCAGGGTTCTTCATCTAGGGATTTCAAGAAACCGAGATTCTCTGTACCTAACCCTCCACTACCCAGATCAAGCTCCCAAACTCAGTGGTCACCAAGTAGAGGTAGGGGACGAATCCTACCTCAACAAGAGACTCATAGTTCTGCATCAATGTCAGTTACTGGACCACCAAGACCACAACAACTGGAAAGAAGTTGCTACAACTGTGGGAAGGTGGGACACTTGATGAAGGACTGCCGATTTAGGCCTGTCAGTGTGACACAACCTCAGAGGCAGAGTCAATAGGGATCTCAGAGAAGGCAATATCAAGGATCAGCTCGAGGACATGGACAAGCGTCTCAAGCTGGATCATCAGCACCACCTCAACACCAGGCGACAGCAAGGTTCTATGCTATGAACCCACCTGATGCAGTGGTCAATCCACGGGTAGTGGCAGGTCAGATGGAACTTTTATATTCTGATATGTCTACATCCTGTGTTGTATGTGTTCTGATTGACCTGGGTGCTACGCACTCTTTTATCACTCGGAGAGTGATTCATAACTGCAATATGACGGTTAGTCATAGGGCAGATAGTTTGTTGTTGGAGACTCTGTTGAGTGGGTCTGCCGTTTTACAGGAGGTATGTTCTCCTTGCATCCTCTTCTTTTCTGATCATCGCATTCAAGTGGACCTTATACCACTTGATATGCAAGGATTTGATATAATCCTCGGGATGGATACCTTAGAAAGGTATAGAGTTGTCTTGGATTGTGAATCCAAGTTGGATGTGTTTGCTGATGAAGGCAACACATGGATCTTTCAAGGTGAAAGAAAGATTCTGCCCACCTGTCTTGTATCAGCTATGGTTGCTGATAAGCTGTTGAGGCAAGGATGGTATGCATTCTTGGCCCATGTGGTAGATGTTACCAAGGAAAGTTCCAATCCTACTAAAGTTCCCATAGTGAGGGAATTCAAGGATGTGTTTCCTGAAGAACTTCCAGGTATACCACCGCCTCGGGAAATTGATTTTGAAATCAATTTGATCCCAGACACGAAACCTATAGCCCAGACACCATATAGGATGGCGCCTGCTGAGATGGCAGAACTCAAGAAACAGCTTCAAGAGTTACTTGAGAAAGGTTTTATCCGACCAAGCACTTCACCATGGGGTGCTCCAGTTTTGTTTGTTAGAAAGAAAGATGGGTCAATGCGGTTGTGCATTGATTATAGACAACTCAATAAAGTAACGATAAAGAATAAGTACCCTCTGCCGAGGATTGATGATCTCTTTGACCAGTTGTGTGGTGCAACCGTCTTCTCAAAGATAGACCTGAGGTCTGGATATCATCAACTCCATATCAAGGATAGTGATATATCCAAGTCTGCCTTTAGGACAAGATATGGTCACTATGAGTTCACGGTTATGTCATTTGGACAAACCAATGCACCAACTGCATTCATGGAACTCATGAATAGAGTTTTTCGACCCTTCCTTGATCAGTGTGTTGTCGTCTTCATAGATGACATTCTGATCTATAGTAAGGATGCTCAGCAGCATGAGCAGCATCTTCACCAAGATTTGACCTTGCTAAGAGAACAAAAGCTGTATGCTAAGTTTAGCAAGTGTGAGTTCTGGCTGCCGGAGGTATCTTTTCTTGGACATGTGATATCTGCCTCGGGAATTCGTGTTGACCCTACAAAGGTAGAATTTGTTCTACAGTGGGAACAACTGAAGACGCCGACGGAGATTCGAAGCTTCTTGGGGTTAGCAGGATATTATCGAAGGTTCATTAAGAATTTCAGTTCCATAGCCTTACCCTTGACTAAGTTGACCCAGAAAGATGTTCCTTTTGTTTGGAGTGATCAGTGTCAGCAATCTTTCCAACTGTTGAAGGAGAAGTTGAAAAGTGCACCCATACTTGTGCAACCTGAGCAAGGCAAAGGATATATAGTTTTCTGTGATGCTTCTAACAATGGACTAGGGTGTGTGTTGATGCAGAATAAACAAGTAATTTCTTTTGCTTCTCGACAGCTTAAGAAACACGAAGAGAATTATCCAACACACGATCTGGAGTTAGCTGCTGTAGTTCATGCCCTGAAGATCTGCAGACATTATCTTTATGGAGAGACATTTTAGATTTTCACTGACCATAAGAACCTTAAGTACATCTTCTCTCAGCATGAGCTCAATATGAGACAACGCCGCTGGATGGAATTAATCAAGGACTACGATTATACGATTGATTACCATCCGGGGAAGGCTAATGTGGTTTCTGATGCCTTGAGTAGGAAATCAGCAACATCAACCATGGAAAGGGCACAACTAAACTCTTTAGTATGCTCTAGAAGGGATATGCTTATCTCTTTGAGACAAGACAATGTGCAGTTGAAGGTGTCATTGTTAGCCGGGTTGTTAGCTAAGATGCACATTAAACCTACCCTTAGAGAGCAGATTAAGGAAGCACAGCAAGGTGATGTTGTAGTTCAGCAGATTAGATCGGAGTATGGTAGTGAGAAACGAGATGGTTTCCATGACTCAGATGATCAAATAGCCTGTTATCATGGGAGGATGATAGTGCCGGATGTGGAAAACTTGAGGAAGTTAGTCCTGGAAGAAGCTCATTCTTCGATGTATGCCATGCATCCAGGGAGCACCAAGATGTATCGAAATTTGAAAGATATGTATTGGTGGCCTGAAATTAAGAAGGATATTACAGAGTTTGTTCTGAGGTGTCCTGTGTGTCAGCAAGTTAAAGCTAAACACCAGAAGCCTGCAGGAACAATGCAACCTTTACCCATACCCCAGTGGAAGTGGGCACATGTTACCATGGACTTTGTTGTTGGCCTACCCAGGACAAGCAAAGGACATGATTCCATTTGGGTAGTTGTAGATAGGTTGACTAAGACAGCACATTTCTTACCTGTCAAAACAACCTATTATGCTGAAAGGTTATCACAGTTGTATGTTCAAGAGATAGTGTGTTTGCACGGAGTTCCTGTCACTATAGTTTCTGATAGAGGTCCCCAGTTTACATGTCGTTTTTGGGAATGACTTCATAATGCCTTAGGCACCCAGTTAAGGTTTAGTACGGCCTTTCATCCACAGACTGATGGACAGTCGGAAAGGACCATACAGACCTTGGAAGACCTGTTGAGAACATGTGTTCTCCAGTTTACCGGAAATTGGGATGTACACCTAAGCTTGATAGAGTTTGCCTATAACAATAGCTATCATCATAGTATTGATATGGCACCTTATGAAGCCTTGTATGGTAGACGTTGTAGATCACCCTTGTGTTGGTCTGAGACTGGTGAGCATCAGTGGTTAGGACCTGATCTTGTGCAGCAAACTACAGAAAAGATTAAGGTAATACAGCAAGAGATTAAGACTGCACAAGATAGGCAAAAATCTTATGCTGACAAGCGTCGTGGACCCTTAGAGTTCGAGGTTGGAGACAAAGTGTATCTCAAGGTCTCGCCTTGGAAAGGAGTCCTTCATTTTGGAAAAAAAGGGAAGTTAGCTCCTAGATTTATGGGGCCTTATCCAATCATTGAACGGATTGGAAAAGTAGCCTATAAACTAGAGCTGCCACCAGAGTTACAGAGGTTACATCCTGTGTTTCACATTTCTATGCTAAAGAAATGTCACCCAGACACTGAGTCAATTCTACAACCTATGGAGGTAGAATTGAATGATGATATATCTTATGAGAAAGGACCAGTGTCAATCCTTGATAACAGAATTAAAAAGTTAAAGAAGAAAGATTTAAGCCTTGTGAAAGTCCTCTGGAACCACCGTGGTGTTGAAGAAGCCACTTGGGAACTAGAGGATGAGATGAGAAGAAAATACCCTGCCCTTTTCTCTTAATACGTTTTATCAATTTCGGGGACGAAATCCTTGTAAGGGGTGGATAATTTGTAACACCCCTGATCTGGGTTATGAACTAACCCTAGGTGTTTTGCCTAAATATGTAATTAAATCCTTGTGATTAACTTTGGTCATGTAATTAAGTCCCTCAGAAACATATATTTCAATTTTGCTCCTTTATATATAAAGTTGTAGCATTGTTTTATAATACATGGATCTATGTGCAAATTACCCAGTTAAGGGATTAACTTGCAAATTGCACATGTTGAGATGTTCTTCTGATGTTGAGACATCATGAGGATGTTTATGATGAAGTTTGAGGGATTTCCCAAGCTTGAGCACCAAGGTGCAGCTGTGGAAGCAACCCCTATACTTGAAAACCCTAAATTGGTGTAAAGTGCAATTTACCCAATTTGAGGGGTGCAACTTGTAAAATACATCATCTAAAATATCTTTTATAACTTTTGTCATCATTTAGAGTAGAAATGATGAAGAGGACACTTCATTTGAATAATCATATAATAAAGAACACCTTTGTGATTGAATAATCAAGGTGTATGTATAATAGCCCTTTTATGTGTATGCTTTAGTGATGGGTTGATCCTCTTTGCCTTCAATTCTTGACCTTAGAAGGAGTTTGTCTTTAGAAATAAGGGGTAGGGACGAGCAAAGAAGAAAGGAAGGACTTAGATGAGAAATGGGATAAAGTAGAAGCTTTATGGAGAAATTTCACCCAAAATATATATATCACTTCCTTTGCAAGCAAAGGAACGTTTCTTTCATTCCCTCACTTATCCCCCTTGCTCAAACCGACTAAGGCAGAGCTCTGGAGCATAGTAGAACGACCAGGGAGTTCAAGGTAAGTTTGGATCATCCCTTTTGCTTGAATTCATGGAGGAAACTCGATTTCAAGGTTGAATTCATGGCTAGCTCACCTAGCTTTATCTTTCTAGCCATTCCTTTCCAACTTTTCCTTGGAGAATTCACCTTGGCCAACCTGTGGAGCTCAAAGACGCCATTAAAGACCTTAAGCTTGGAAGCTTGGAGCTCAAGTAACAACCTTTAGGCGGGTTTTATAACTCTAAACCTTATGCTTTGATTATACATCTTTTTCTATGCATATAGTTGCTAGTTCTTCTTCTTCCCTATCTTCCCTTGCATCCTTGCAAGCAAAATCGTGAAGAACTGCTACTGTTCTTGAGGTAGAAGATAAGGGCGTTAATTCCTATGCTTATCTACGGATTTCCACTTTACTAAATGGTCCTAACCAAATGCCCATACGGTTTACACAACCATTTGGTGGGCAAACGGTTCAGGGTCGTATGAAGGCAAACGGTCTTCAAGACCGTTTTTTCGCGTTGACCAAGCGACGACCGTATGGGAATCTTGTTTATAATTATGTAGGTTAATCACCAACAAAATTTTAGGGCTTAACTCCAAAGGAATCGTGAGATATAAGCAAATCAATTAGCAAATCCAATTGAATTAAGTTCTGATTTTCAATCTATTTAATTTGCCCTTTTTGGGCAAACGGTCTCAAGACCATTTAGGATGGTTGACCAAGCATTGACCGTTTTGGATTACTGTTCATAATGATGTTTATTAATGACTCACCAAATTTGATGGATTAATTCCAAACGAGTTATGAGTTGAAGGTTGATTAATAGGGCAAGTCCTAATTGAAATCAGTGGTGAAATTCCAATGAGTTAATTAGTGATTTTGGGTTGATTAGCCCAAACGGTCTCAAGAACGTTTGGGGAATCATCCAAACGGTCTCAATACCGTTTGGGGATCACCCAAGACCTTTTCGAGGTCTGGGGTCAAGTATAGTTGACCAATTGAAGGTCCAAAGGTACCAAATCATATTGCAATTAAGTATTGATGTGATGATTAACTCAATAGATCAAACCTTGATGAATTTTCACTAGAGTCCAAAGGATGGATGGGCAAACGGTCTCAAGACCGTTTGGAACTCATACAAATGGTCTCAATACCGTTTTGTGTCAACCCAAGACCGTTTGTAGGTCTAGGGTTAAGGTAATTTGATCAATTGAGGGCCCAATTATAGTGGGTTATTGAAATAATCAAATTGCTGATTTGTGACTTAATTAAGGTTCAACCCCTATAAAATCAACTTAGATTTTGATGAATTCTTGGGCAAACAGTCTCAAGACCGTTTGGAGGTCATCCAAACGATCTCAAGACCGTTTGGGCCAAGTTTGGGCCCAATTGGAGGTCAATTGATAGGTTCAACCTTGAATTGATTCACATTGTTGAATATTGATGACCATCCGATTTGAAACTCTAATTGAGATGGACTTAACCCTAATTGGCTTTCAATTGAGGGTTAATTTGGTGTCCAATTGATTGAGGTTCATCCTAATTGACTCAATTTATAAGTGGTTAACATGGCTTTGGCCAATTGAGGGCGTCAACATACTTAATCATAAACATTTGCAACTTTTGAACCATGTTGGAGGTCCAAACGGTTTGAGCCCATTTGGACCAAACGGTCTTAAGACCGTTTGGATCCAAATGGTCTCAAGACTGTTTAAGGCCAAACGGTCTCAAGACCGTTTGGGCTCAAACGATCTCAAGGTCGTTTGGACCAATCGATCTCAAGACAAGTTGATTAAACGGTTTCAAACCGCATAAGCTCAAACGGTTTGGAAAGTCAACCTTTCCAAACGGTCAACGCACCCAAACGGTTTGGGCAAACGACCTTGAGGTCATGCGGTCTTGGAGTCAAACCTAGCAAACGGTCAATGCACCCAGACGGTTTCAAACCGTTTGGTGGTTGAAGGTTGAAACCGTTTTGAGGTTTTCAAGGTTATTTATACATAATCACTTGAAGTTGTAATTGGTTCAATGGTGATTTAATCTAAACCCTAATGGTAGCTTAGAACATTAAGGGACTAAGTGATTAATGAATTGACCCATGATGGTGATCATGAGGTAAATTACCAAAATACCCTTGAGGGTTTTAATTGAGTAATACCTTTTTCTAATAAAACCCTAATCACATGTTAATGATGTTTTGGCTTATGCTAGTCAATGAGGACTTAACCCAACCTGATCTAGAGTGGTGTTATCACCATCTACTAGTAAGAGGAGAGAGAAAGTATCATAAGAGAGAGAAAGTACCCTTTTATAGTGGAAACTTAAGTAAAGTACCTTCAATACACATGAATGTGCATGATTAGGGTATGATCCACCTATGTGAGATCATGGAAACCCTAATTATGATGTTTAGTGAATTTTAATCTTATCTAGGAGCTTTAATGATGATGTTTCTCATACATGATGATGATATGAGTTCAATTCGCCATGAGGTGAATAGTAAACCCTAATTCTAGGGTGAGGACATGTATTGTGAATAGTAAACCCTGATTGATGAATATTGGGGAACTTGACTCTTCTAAGAGTTTGAAAGTGTAACTTCTAGAATGAATTGTTTACTGTTATCAGTTGAATTAACCATGCAGGTTGTCATGACATGATGATCATATCCAGGTATGGATTATGAAACTATATTCATTGAAGCATGATTTAGCTTTATGAATAGTGATATATCCTGATGCATTGTCAATGGAAACTTATGGATTAAAATGGGCTGTGAGAGCCATAATTACCATCAAGGTCATGCTTTAGAGATGACTTGTGATGAATGTATTGAGATATGATTATTGATGAGAGTTAGGCTTGTTACATTTAGTATTCTCATTTCATAGCTGTTATGCTAATGTCATTGTTTGAAGAACAATGTATGATGTTAAAAGAATACTGAATGTACCTAACTAATCAAGTGTAATGTAGAGCCATGATCATAGATCCATCATTGTCAGAGATCAAATGATGGTGAAACAGGTTTTCCTAAGGGAACTCCTGGATCACATACTTTTGAGTATGTGGGGTATATGGATGTGTAGAACCTTACATCCTAGTGTAGGTGTTTGATGTAGATGTGTAATCCATCAATCCTTCACTACAATCCTATACCGTATCAGTGGGTGGTAAACATGAAACCTCCTGATGACAAAGAAAGCACAGATATAGGTATCAGTGGAAGATAAACATGAAATCTCCTGATGACGAAGAGAGTACAGAACGCCACTGTAACTCTAAAATAGCGAAGGACCAGATTACCCTGGTAAGCTATTATAGTAGAGGCACGAGATGTCCTACAAGTAATCCTCTTACTAACTAAGGAAGGAGAAGGTCATGAGAATCCAGCTCTTTCGATGACCTAGTATGATACCGAGGCACTTAGCAGTGATTGGTTGGAGTATGAGTGGTAAACCTCATCTCCACAGGGCATAAAAGTAATGTTTGAAAAACATAATCCACAGCGTAGCACACCTGTTAGAGATAACTACGAGTTGATTGATTGATGTTACACTGTATAGTGCAAATGTCTTCATATTTCATAATTGTTGAACTCATGCTTACTATTATATCTGATGTTGAATACTGTGAAGCTTTTACTGTTTAAGTTATTCTTTGAGGTGCTATAATAAAGCTTCTGGCAGAGAGTTATAATTCTCGCTGGGACAATTATGTAAAATTGTCTCACCCCGTAGACTTCAACTTTTTAGGTGGACGTCGAGGACGGAGGAACAGGTCTACAGGCGACTAGTCCCAGCAGCAGCAGCACCAGGGGCAACAGTAAAATCTCAGGTGGAGATTTAGCCTGCCATGTGGTGTAGTTAGAGTCAGTCCTATGTGTCCTCTGTACTCTCAGGTCTTTGAGTCTTTTGGTCTGAAATTTTGGTTATGAGTTCTTGAGATTTTGTATCATGTTGAATATAATTACTCAAGAAGTAATTATTTGAGATGTAAACAGTTTATCTCCTTTTATGAAGGAAGTTTTATGGTTTCAATGCTTTATCTCAAAAAGTTTTAATTTCCGCTGATTTTTGGTATTCCGCTGCTAATCGAATCGCTTCCGCTACATTTAAATCATGTTTATATCGTGGTTTGGAGATCAGAGCCCACAATTAAGTGGTATCAGAGCTCTAGGTTCGCTGAGTCTACAGAGGCATAGGACTTAGGATGTCGAGTCTATCCTTAGTATCTCTTCCTTATCTAATAGAATCTTCTTCTCCTCAGGAGAAGAAGATACATAAGGATGGCAAAGCCACATGATGAGTATGTGGCAGAGAGTAGTGCTAGTGCACCTCGAGGTGGTGCAAGGGTTCCAGAAATAGAACAGCCTGCACCTGAACCACCCCAGTTTGACCCAGCTGAGATGGGTAACCCAGCTGTTCAAACTATGTTCGGACAGTTTATGACTCCCATGACACACATCACCGACGGGATGCCCATGCCTGCACCTAGGGCACCTGCCCAGCCTGAAGGATAAGGTATCGGTAAGACGTTCGAGCGACTTCGTCGTGTCGGAGCTACCGAGTACTTTGGGACTGCCGACCCCACAGATGCTGATCAGTGGTTAACAGAGTTGGAGAAGGCTTTCATGATTCTTAATATCTCAGAGGCTGAGAAGGTTAGACATGCTGTCTATCTCCTCAAAGGCAGTGTTGGTCACTGGTGGAGCATGGCAGAGCAGAAGAGACCTGGGATAGAGTCCTCGTGGGAAGAGTTTCGTCGGGAATTTATCAATAGATATTTTCCAAAGACCTTCCTAGACGAGAAGATCTCTCAGTTTGAGAGATTGAGGCAGGGCATGATGAACATTAGCGAGTATGAAGCTAAGTTCATGGAGTTGCTGCGGTTCTGTCCGCACATGGCTGCCACAGAAGAGGAAAGAATCAGGAGATTCGAGAAGGGTTTGAATGCTGATATATCAACCCATGTGTCTGCCTTAGAAAACCGAGAGAGATTCTCTACCTTCGTTGAGTCAGTCTGAAGGATAGAGAGATTTGTGGTTGAGAAGAGGCAAACCCAAAAAAGATATCCATGGTTCCAGGGTTCTTCATCTAGGGATTTCAAGAAACTGAGATTCTCTGTACCTAACCCTCCTCCACCCAGATCAAGCTCCCAAACTCAGTGGTCACCAAGTAGAGGCAGGGGACGAAGCCTACCTCAACAAGAGACACATTTCTGCATCAATGTCAGTTACTGGACCACCAAGACCACAACAACTGGAAAGAAGTTGCTACAAATGTGGGAAGGTGGGACACTTGATGAAGGACTGTCGATATAGGCCTGTCAGTGTGACACAACCTCAGAGGCAGAGTCAATAGGGATCTCAGAGAAGGCAATCTCAAGGAGCAGCTCGAGGACATGGACAAGCGTCTCAAGCTGGATCATCAGCACCACCTCAACACCAGGCGACAGCAAGGTTCTATGCTATGAACCCACCTGATGCAGTGGTCAATCCACGGGTAGTGGCAGGTCAGATGGAACTTTTATATTCTGATATGTCTACATCCTGTGTTGTATGTGTTCTGATTGACCCGGGTGCTACGCACTCTTTTATCACTCGGAGAGTGATTCGTAACTGCAATATGATGGTTAGTCATAGGGCAGATAGTTTGTTGTTGGAGACTCCGTTGAGTGGGTCTGCCGTTTTGCAGGAGGTATGTTCTCCCTGCATCCTCTTCTTTTCTGATCATCGCATTCAAGTGGACCTTATACCACTTGATATGCAAGGATTTGATATAATCCTCAGGATGGATACCTTAGAAAGGTATAGAGTTGTCTTGGATTGTGAATCCAAGTTGGCTGTGTTTGCTGATGAAGGCAACACATGGATCTTTCAAGGTGAAAGAAAGATTCTACCCACCTGTCTTGTATCAGCTATGGTTGCTGATAAGCTGTTGAGGCAAGGATGTTATGCATTCTTGGCCCATGTGGTAGATGTTACCAAGGAAAGTTCCAATCCTGCTGAAGTTCCCATAGTCAGGGAAAACGAGGATGTGTTTCCTGAAGAACTTCCAGGTATACCACCGCCTCGGGAAATTGATTTTGAAATCAATTTGATCCCAGACACGAAACCTATAGCCTAGACACCGTATAGGATGGCGCCTGCTGAGATGGCAGAACTCAAGAAACAGCTTCAAGAGTTACTTGAGAAAGGTTTTATCCGACCAAGCACTTCACCATGGGGTGCTCCGGTTTTGTTTGTTAGAAAGAAAGATGGGTCAATGCGGTTGTGCATTGATTATAGACAACTCAATAAAGTAACGATAAAGAATAAGTACCCTCTGCCGAGGATTGATGATCTCTTTGACCAATTGCGTGGTGCAACCGTCTTCTCAAAGATAGACTTGAGGTCTGGATATCATCAACTCCGTATTAAGGATAGTGACATATCCAAGTCTGCCTTTAGGACAAGATATGGTCACTATGAGTTCACGGTTATGTCGTTTGCACTAACCAATGCACCAGCTGCATTCATGGAACTCATGAATAGAGTTTTTTGACCCTTCCTTGATCAGTGTGTTGTCGTCTTCATAGATGACATTCTCATCTATAGTAAGGATGCTCAGCAGCATCTTCACCAAGCTTTGACCTTGCTAAGAGAACATAAGCTGTATGCTAAGTTTAGCAAGTGTGAGTTCTGGCTGCCGAAGGTATCTTTTCTTGGACATGTGATATCTACCTCGGGAATTTGTGTTGACCCTACAAAGGTAGAATTTGTTCTACAGTGGGAACAACCGAAGACGCTGATGGAGATTCGAAGATTCTTGGGGTTAGCAGGCTATTATCGAAGGTTCATTAAGAATTTCAGTTCCATAGCCTTACCCTTGACTAAGTTGACCCGGAAAGATGTTCCTTTTGTTTGGAGTGATAAGTGTCAGCAATCTTTCCAACTGTTGAAGGAGAAGTTGACAAGTGCACCCATACTTGTGCTACCTGAGCAAGGCAAAGAATATATAGTTTTCTGTGATGCTTCTAAGAATGGACTAGGGTGTGTGTTGATGCAGGATAAACAAGTAATTTCTTTTGCTTCTCGACAGCTTAAGAAACACGAAGAGAATTATCCGACACACAATCTGGAGTTAGCTGTTGTAGTTCATGCCCTGAATATCTGGAGACATTATCTTTATGGAGAGACGTTTTAGATTTTCACTGACCATAAGAACCTTAAGTACATCTTCTCTCAGCATGAGCTCAATATGAGACAACGCCGCTGGATGGAATTAATCAAGGACTACGATTGTACGATTGATTACCATCCGGGGAAGGCTAATGTGGTTTCTGATGCCTTGAGTAGGAAATCAGAAACATCAACCATGGAAAGGGCACAACTAAACTCTTTAGTATGCTCTAGAAGGGATATGCTTATCTCTTTGAGACAAGACAATGTGCAGTTGAAGGTGTCATTGTTAGCCGGGTTGTTAGCTGAGATGCACATTAAACCTACCCTTAGAGAGCAGATTAAGGAAGCACGGCAAGGTGATGTTGTAGTTCAGCAGATTAGATCAGAGTATGGTAGTGAGAAATGAGATGGTTTCCATGACTCAGATGATCAAATAGGCTGTTATCATGGGGGGATGATGGTGCCGGATGTGGACAACTTGAGGAAGTTAGTCCTGGAAGAAGCTCATTCTTCGATGTATGACATGCATCCAGGGAGCACCAAGATGTATCGAAATTTGAAAGATTTGTATTGGTGGCCTGGAATTAAGAAGGATATTGCAAAGTTTGTTCTAAGGTGTCATGTGTGTCAGCAAGTTAAAGCTAAACACCAGAAGCCTGCAGGAACAATGCAACCTTTACCCATACCACAGTGGAAGTGGGACCATGTTACCATGGACTTTGTTGTTGGCCTACCCAGGACAAGCAAAGGACATGATTCCATTTGGGCAGTTGTAGATAGGTTGACTAAGACAGCACATTTCTTACCTGTCAAAACAACCTATTCTGCTGAAAGGTTATCACAGTTGTATGTTCAAGAGATAGTGTGTTTGCACGGAGTTCCTGTCACTATAGTTTCGGACAGAGGTCCCCAGTTTACAAGTCGTTTTTGGGAACGACTTCATAATGCCTTAGGCACCCAGTTAAGGTTTAGTACGGCCTTTCATCCACAGACTGATGGACAGTCGGAAAGGACCATACAGACCTTGGAAGACCTGTTGAGAACATGTGTTCTCCAGTTTACCGGAAGTTGGGATGTACACCTAAGCTTGATAGAGTTTGCCTATAACAATAGCTATCAGCATAGTATTGATATGGCACCTTATGAAGCCTTGTATGGTAGACGTTGTAGATCACCCTTGTGTTGGTATGAGACTGGTGAGCATCAGTGGTTAGGACCTGATCTTGTGCAACAAACTACAGAAAAGATTAAGGTAATACAGCAACAGATTAAGACTGCACAAGATAGGCAAAAATCTTATGCTGACAAGCGTCGTAGACCCTTAGAGTTCGAGGTTGGAGACAAAGTGTATCTCAAGGTCTCGCCTTGGAAAGGAGTCCTTCATTTTGGAAAAAAAGGGAAGTTAGCTCCTAGATTTATGGGGCCTTATCCAATCATTGAACGGATTGGAAAAGTAGCCTATAAACTAGAGCTGGCACCAGAGTTACAGAGGTTACATCCTGTGTTTCACATTTCTATGCTAAAGAAATGTCACCCAGACACTGAGTCAATTCTACAACCTATGGAGGTAGAATTGAATGATGATATATCTTATGAGGAAGGACCAGTGTCAATCCATGATAACAGAATTAAAAAGTTAAAGAAGAAAGATTTAAGCCTTGTGAAATTCCTCTGGAACCACCGTGGTGTTGAAGAAGACACTTGGGAACTAGAGAATGAGATGAGAAGAAAATACCCTACCCTTTTCTCTTAATACGTTTTATCAATTTCGGGGACGAAATCCTTGTAAGGGGTGGATAATTTGTAACACCCCTGACCTGGGTTATGAACTAACCCTAGGTGTTTTTCCTAAATATGTAATTAAATCCTTGTGATTAACTTTGGTCATGTAATTAAGTCCCTCAGAAACATATATTTCAATTTTGCTCCTTTATATATAAAGTTGTAGCATTGTTTTGTAATACAGGGATCTATGTGCAAATTACCCAGTTAAGGGATTAACTTGCAAATTGCACATGTTGAGATGTTCCTCTGATGTTGAGACATCATGAGGATGTTTATGATGAAGTTTGAGGGATTTCCCAAGCTTGATCACCAAGGTGCAGCTGTGGAAGCAACCCATGTACTTGAAAACCCTAAATTGGTGTAAAGTGCAATTTACCCAATTTGAGGGGTGCAACTTGTAAAATACATAATCTAAAATATCTTTTATAACTTTTGTCATCATTTAGAGTAGAAATGATGAAGAGGACACTTCATTTGAATAATCATATAATAAAGAACACCTTTGTGATTGAATAATCAAGGAGTATGTATAATAGCCCTTTTATGTGTATGCTTTAGTGATGGGTTGATCCTCTTTGCCTTCAATTCTTGACCTTAGAAGGAGTTTGTCTTTAGAAATAAGGGGTAGGGACGAGCAAAGAAGAAAGGAAGGACTTAGATGAGAAATGGGATAAAGTAGAAGCTTTATGGAGAAATTTCACCCAAAATATATATATCACTTCCTTTGCAAGCAAAGGAATGTTTCTTTCATTCCCTCACTTGTCCCCCTTGCTCAAACTGACTAAGGCAGAGCTCTGGAGCATAGGAGAACGACCAGGGAGTTCAAGTTAAGTTTGGATCATCCCTTTTGCTTGAATTCATGGAGGAAACTCGATTTCAAGGTTGAATTCATGGCTAGCTCACCTAGCTTTATCTTTCTAGCCATTCCTTTCCAACTTTTCCTTGGAGAATTCACCTTGGCCGACCTGTGGAGCTCAAAGACGCCATTAAAGACCTGAAGCTTGGAAGCTTGGAGCTCAAGGAACAACCTTTAGGCGGGTTTTATAACTCTAAACCTTATGCTTTGATTATACATCTTTTTCTATGCATATAGTTGCTTGTTCTTCTTCTTCCTTATCTTCCCTTGCATCCTTGAATGCAAAATCGTGAAGAACTGCTACTGTTCTTGAGGTAGAAGATAAGGGCGTTAATTCCTATGCTTATATATGGATTTCCACTTTACTAAACGGTCCTAACCAATTGCCCATACGGTTTACACAGCCGTTTGGTGGGCAAACGGTTTCAGGGTCGTATGAAGGCAAACGGTCTTCAAGACCATTTGGTCGCGTTGACCAAGTGACAACCGTATGGGAATATTGTTTATAATTATGTAGGTTAATCACCCACAAAATTTGAGGGCTTAACTCTAAAGGAATTGTGAGATATAAGCAAATCAATTAGCAAATCCAATTGAATTAAGTTCTGATTTTCAATCTATTTAATTTTCCCTTTTTGGGCAAACGGTCTCAAGACCGTTTAAGATGGTTGACCAAGCGTTGACCGTTTGGTATTACTGTTCATAATGATGTTGATTAATGACTCACCAAATTTTATGGATTAATTCCAAATGAGTTATGAGTTGAAGGTTGATTAATAGGGCAAATCCTAATTGAAATCAGTGCTGAAATTCCAATGAGTTAATTAGTGATTTTGGGTTGATTAGCCCAAACGGTCTCAAGACCATTTGGGGAATCATCCAAACGGTCTCAAGACCGTTTGGGGATCACCCAAGACCGTTTAGAGGTCTGGGGTCAAGTATAGTTGACCAATTGAAGGTCCAAAGGTACCAAATCATATTGCAATTAAGTATTGATGTGATGATTAACTCAATAGATCAAACCTTGATGAATTTTCACTAGAGTCCAAAGGATGGATAGGCAATCTCAAGACCGTTTGGTGTCAACCCAATACCGTTTGGAGGTCTAGGGTTAAGGTAATTTGATCAATTGAGGGCCCAATTATAGTGGGTTATTGAAATAATCAAACTGCTGATTTGTGACTTAATTAAGGTTCAACCCCTATCAAATCAACTTAGATTTTGATGAATTCTTGGGCAAACGGTCTCAAGACCGTTTGGAGGTCATCCAAACGATCTCAAGACCGTTTGGGCCAAGTTTGGGCCCAATTGGAGGTCAATTGATAGGTTCAACCTTGAATTGATTCACATTGTTGAATATTGATGACCATCCGATTTGAAACTCTAATTGAGATGGACTTAACCCTAATTGGCTTTCAATTGAGGGTTAATTTGGTGTCCAATTGATTGAGGCTCATCCTAATTGACTCAATTTATAAGTGGTTAGCATGGCTTTGGCCAATTGAGGGCTTCAACATACTTAATCATAAACATTTGCAACTTTTGAACCATGTTGGAGGTCCAAACGGTCTCAAGACCGTTTAAGGCCAAACGGTCTCAAGACCGTTTGGGCTCAAACGATCTCAAGGTCGTTTGGACCAATCGATCTCAAGACAAGTTGATTAAACGGTTTCAAACCGCATAAGCTCAAACGGTTTGGAAAGTCAACCTTTCCAAACGGTCAACGCACCCAAACGGTTTGGGCAAACGACCTTGAGGTCATGTGGTCTTGGAGTCAAACCTAGCAAACGGTCAACGCACCCAGACGGTTTCAAACCGTTTGGTGGTTGAAGGTTGAAACCGTTTGGAGGTTTCAAGGTTATTTATACATAATCACTTGAAGTTTTAATTGGTTCAATGGTGATCTAATCTAAACCCTAATGGTTGCTTAGAACATTAAGGGACTAAGTGATTAATGAATTGACCCATGATGGTGATCATGAGGTAAATTACCAAAATACCCTTGAGGGGTTTAATTGAGTAATACCTTTTTCTAATAAAACCCTAATCACATGTTAATGATGTTTTGGCTTATGCTAGTCAATGAGGACTTAACCCAACCTGATCTAGAGTGGTGTTATCACCATCTACTAGTAAGAGGAGAGAGAAAGTATCATAAGAGAGAGAAAGTACCCTTTTATAGTGGAAACTTAAGTAAAGTACCTTCAATATACATGAATGTGCATGATTAGGGTATGATCCACCTATGTGAGATCATGGAAACCCTAATTATGATGTTTAGTGAATTTTAATCTTATCTAGGAGCTTTAATGATGATGTTTCTCATACATGATGATGATATGAGTTCAATTCACCATTGGGTGAATAGTAAACCCTAATTCTAGGGTGAGGACATGTATTGTGAATAGTAAACCCTGATTGATGAATATTGGGGAACTTGACTCTTCTAAGAGTTTGAAAGTGTAACTTCTAGAATGAATTGTTTACTGTTATCAGTTGAATTAACCATGCAGGTTGTCATGAGATGATGATCATATCCAGGTATGGATTATGAAACTATATTCATTGAAAGCATGCTTTAGCTTTATGAATAGTGATATATCCTGATGCATTGTCAATGGCAACTTATGGATTAAAATGGGCTGTGAGAGCCATAATTACCATCAAGGTCATGATTTAGAGATGACTTGTGATGAATGTATTCAGATATGATGATTGATGAGAGTTAGGCTTGTTACATTTAGTATTCTCATTTCATAGCTGTTATGCTAATGTTATTGTTTGAAGAACAATGTATGATGTTAAAAGAATACTGAATGTACCTAACTAATCAAGTGTAATGTAGAGCCCTGATCATAGATCCATCATTGTCAGAGATCAAATGATGGTGAAACAGGTTTTCCTAAGGGAACTCCTGGATCACATACTTTTGAGTATGTGGGGTATATGGATGTGTAGAACCTTACATCCTAGTGTAGGTGTTTGATGTAGATGTGTAATCCATCAATCCTTCACTACAATCCTATACCGTATCAGTAGGTGGTAAACATGAAACCTCATGATGACGAAGAAAGCACAGATATACGTATCAGTGGAAGATAAACATGAAATCTCCTAATGACGAAGAGAGTACAGAACGCCACTGTAACTCTAAAATAGCGAAGGACCAGATTACCCTGGTAAGCTATTATAGTAGAGGCACGAGATGTCCTACAAGTAATCCTCTTACTGACTGAGGAAGGAGAAGGTCATGAGAATCCGGCTTTTTCGATGACCTAGTATGATACCGAGGCACTTAGCAGTGATTGGTTGGAGTATGAGTGGTAAACCTCATCTCCACAGGGCATAAAAGTAATGTTTGAAAAACATAATCCACAGTGTAGCACACCTGTTAGAGATAACTACGAGTTGATTTATTGATGTTACACTGTATAGTGCAAATGTCTTCATATTTCATAACTGTTGAACTCATGCTTACTATTATATCTGATGTTGAATACTGTGAAGCTTTTACTGTTTAAGTTATTCTTTGAGGTGCTATAATAAAGCTTCTGGCGGAGAGTTATAACTCTCGCTGGGACAATTATGTAAAATTGTCTCACCCCGTAGACTTCAACTTTTTAGGTGGACGTCGAGGACGGAGGAATAGGTCTACAGGTGACCAGTCCCAGCAGCAGCAGCACCAGGGGCAACAGTAAAATCTCAGGTGGAGATTTAGCCTGCCATGTGGTGTAGTTAGAATCAGTCCTATGTGTCCTCTGTATTCTCAGGTCTTGGAGTCTTTTGGTCTGAAATTTTGGTTATGAGTTCTTGAGATTTTGTATCATGTTGTATATAATTACTCAAGAAGTAATTATCTGAGATGTAAACAGTTTATCTCCTTTTATGAAGGAAGTTTTATGGTTTCAATGCTTTATCTCAAAAAGTTTTAATTTCCGCTGATTTTTGGTATTCCCCTGCTAATCGAATCGCTTCCGCTACGTTTAAATCGTGTTTATATCGTGGTTTGGAGATCAGAGCCCACAAGCGTTGTTGGAATGTATAGTATATCTCTGCCCACGGGGCTTGTAATAGAGTTCAAGCAATGTTATTATGTACCTGCTATAAATAGAAACATCATTTATGTATCTTGTTTGGACAAGGATGCATTTGAATTCCATATTAAAAGTGGTCTACGTTCTATTTTAAAAGATGGGATCTTTTATGACATTTTCCCAATGTCTTATGGCCTTTACTTGTTAGATCTAAAGACAGATGTATATAATGTTAATACCTAAAGACTAAAATTCAACAACTCAAACAAAACATACCTTTGCATTGTCGTCTAGGGCACATAAATGAGAATCGCATATGTAGAATCCATAAAGATGGTTATCTGGACTCTTTTGATTTTGAATCAATAGAGACGTGAATCTTGTTTGTTGGACAAGATGGCTAAGACCCTTTTCACTTGTAACAATAAAAGGGCTAGTGATCTATTAGGACTCATACATATTGATGTATGTGGACCTTTTAGAACAATCATTAGAGGTGGGTATCAGTACTTCATTACCTTCATTGATGACTTCAGTGGGTATGGCTATGTTTATTTGATGAAACATAAGTCAGAAACTCTTAAAAAGTTTAAGGAGTTTATAAATGAAGTACAGAATCAACTTGGTAAAAGTATTAAGGCACTTCATTCTGATTGAGGTGGAGAATACTTAAACCAAAAGTCTGAGGACCTTCTTAGAGATTGTATCCCAGTGGACTCCACCTGGAACACCTCAGCATAATGGTGTATCAGAAAGAAGGAATTGCACACTACTAGATATGGTGTGATCTATGTTGAGTTTAGTTGAGCTTCTGACTACCTTATGGGGGTATGCTCTACAAACCACCGTATTTACACTAAATTGAGTAGCATCTAAATCGGTTCAAATGACACCATATGAGATATGGAATGGGAAGTGTCCCAATACATCTTTTATCAGGATTTTGGGATGTGAAGCTTATGTGAAGAAAATGTTTCCTGATAAGCTTGGTCCCAAATATGATAAATGTTATTTTGTTGGATATCGTAAAGAAATAAGAGGATATAACTTTTATTCCCAAACTGACAACAAAGTGTTTGTTTCTAGGGATGTCGCATTCCTTGATATGAATTTCATTTCCAAATGAATCAGTGAGAGAAAAGTGGAACTCAAAGAGGTTCAAGACCAATAAGAAAACATTGAACCATTAGATGTACAAGAGGAACCTAGAGATTCACAAAGTGTTGTGGAATCTCAAATTCCTCAAGTGACACAGGAACCTCGTAGATCTAATAGGACACGCCTTGAACCTAAGAGATTTGGATATCTTGTAACTCAAGAAGGCAGTGAATTGGTCATAGATGATGAGACAATATCCTATAAAGATGCTATTAAGGGACTAGAGTCTAAGAAATGTCTTGAGGCCATGAGTCCGAGATGGAATCAATGTATACCAACAAAGTATGGAGTTTGGTGGATCCACATGAAGGGGTAAAACCCATAGGGTGCAAGTGGGTCTTCAAGAAGAAGACCGACATGGATGGTAATATACAAATCTATAAGGGCATATTGGTTGCAAAGGGTTTCAGACAAGTTCAAAGTGTTGACTATGACGAAACCTTTTCTATAGTGGCCATGGTTAAGTTTGTCAGTATCATGCTTGCTATTGCAGCTTATCATGACTAAGAGATTGCATTTGTTAATGGGAATCTTGTTGAGGATGTGTAAATGACACAGCCTGAGGGGTTTATAGATCCAAAGTTTGCAAATAATGTATGTAAGTTGCAAAGGTCAATCTATTGATTGAAGTAAGCATCTCGGAGCTAGAATCTTCATTTTGATGAGATTGTCAAAAATTTTGGCTTTACTCAAAATAAAGATGAACCTTGTGTGTGTAAGAAGGTTAGTAGGAGCATAGTGATATTCCTCATATTGTATGTAGATGACATACTATTGATGGGGAATGACATCCTTACTTTACAAAAGGTAAAGACATGGCTTGGAAATACACTCTCAATGAGGGAGAAGCATCCTACATCTTGGGAATAAATATCTATAGAGATAGATCTAGAAGGTTTCTTGGACTAAGTCAGAGCACATAGATTGACAAATTGCTGAAGCAGTTTAGCATGGAGAACTCAAAGAGAGGAAACATGTCTACAAGTCATGGTGTCCCCATCTCTAGAGCTCAATGTCCCAGTTCTTGTAAAGAAAGGGAATGCATGAGTTTGATTCCATATGCCTCAGCAATTGGATCAATCATGTATGCAATGTTGTGTACCCATCCAGACGTCTCGTATGCCTTGAGCATGACAAGAAGATATCATCCAGTTCTAGGTGATGCTCACTGGATATCTGTAAAGAACATCCTCAAGTACATGAGAAGAACTAAGGATAATCTCTTGGTCTACGGTGGAGAGGAAGAGTTGGTGGTAAGGGATTACACCAATGTAAGCTTCCAGACTGATCAAGACGATTATAAGTCACAATCAGGATTCGTGTTCTGCCTCAACAATGGAGTTGTTAGCTGGAAGAGTTCCAAGAAAGAAATAGTTATCAGTTCTACAACAGAGGCCGAGTATATTGTTTCATCAAGTGTAGAAAATGAGGTTGTATATATCAAGAAGTTCATTATAGAACTTGGGGTCGTTCCAAGAACCAGTGACACAATCGAGCTATATTGTGACAATAATGGAGCTACTGCACAAGCTAAGGAACCCAAATCCTATCAGCACTCAAAGCATATACAAAGGTGGTACCATATCATATGAGAGATCATACAAAAAGGAGATGTACAGATTTTCAAAGTACCAACTGAGAACAATGTTGTTGATTCCTTGACAAAGGCACTTTCATAGCAGAAGCATGAAGGTCATATTAGGTCACTCAAAATACGATTCGTGGGTGATTGGCTCTAATTACAAGTGGGAGTATATTTGTATGTGTGCCTAGAGAGACAAATATGTGATGATCATAATGCCATAATTGTAAAATGATTTGATTATTAATAAAATGAAAGCTTCCAATTTATTCTATTTAATTCAGTTATGAGATAATAATAATGTAACATTATAAATGTCTAGAGAATCATATTGCTCAATGACATACATATTCAAGTAACTACCCTTGGGGATGAGATCATATGGATGTTAAGAGTACATATAATATTCTCATTATGTCCCTGATCAGTGTGTGAGTTGGTTGATGACTAAATCTCATTAGTCATGATATAGTGATATCAAACCAAGCACACAGATATGTGTTAGAGAACAGTGTATTGGACAAACCCACTGTGAGATTGACACATGAAAGCCATCATCATGGAAGTCATATTTAGGTCTCCCAGTGATGGTGGTAGTTGTGGTTCTTAGACTTGAAATCACTACACTCAACACATGTCGTTGGGAACACTTTGACATCATCAAACACAATCCTGAAATATGAGTTGCTATAATGATGATGATTGGGTAACTTTGACACATGGGGATTGACTGTGAGTGATAGATATGGGATTTGTCCCTCCTACTGGAGTGTGACGTCCTAGGCCTCCTGATTAGTGAGACTAAGAAATGCATGGCCATGCACATGTGAGTCAATATGTGATATTGAGCTTACATATATCTCAGACAGTCTGCTCTTGGTTCAAGAAACACGATTGAATAATAATGAGGGTGACTTCTCCATGCCTCTAGTTTAATCGGGACATCAGTGACAAAGGAACTATACAAACACTGCAACACCATACACATATTGTAGGTTGAATTTGTTCCCCAACTTTCCATTTACTTGGATAGCATTCATGTGCGACTATAGGGTCACACACAAAGGTCTTGACTTAGAAAAGGAGTTTAGATATCAAATTCCAATTGAGTCAAGCACTAAAGTGTTTAGGTATTTGATTCACACAATAAATAGGCTGACAGCATTGTTAAACACCCATCTCTAGTGTTGAGACGGCCATATGGAAGTGCCAAACGGTCATCTCAAATGTTGAGACAGGTGTCTAGGAAGTCAGGCCTATTATGAGTTTGAATTGGCTAAGGAAGTGAACTGACCAAACTGACTGGCTCGACATGGGTCACCATACGACCGTCTGGGTGACCGAGACGGTCGTCTCTCATGGGAGATATGGTCTGGTTCGGTTGAAGTAAGGTTCTAGATATATCCTAATTCATTTGATTTGCACATTACTTGTTATGCAAGGAAATTAATATGGGATATGAACTGGAAATGAATTGCCAATTTCGTGTACAACTAGGAAACAACCAACCGACCATCTGGGATGTGCCAAACGACCATCTAGAAATTCCATATGACCGTCTAGATTGCCAAACGACCGTCTGGGCTATCACGGGTTGTGAAAAATTGAGAATTATGGTCCCTTCCACTCCCACATCGACTGGGAACATGGACTCAAACCTCAACTATAAATAGAGGGGTATTTGGGGTTTCTCAGAGCACAACATAGACATTTGAGAAATAATTTCTCTGACAAACGTTGTCCTCTCTGGTTGTAGTAACCACGAGAGCCCATGCAAGTCCTACCTACTAGGGAGGGATAGACAAGGGAGAGAGAAACTGAGATCATTGTTGTGGGAGAGAAAGTTGTTGACCAGTACACCAATAGGAGGGACAATTCCCTCCTGATCATTCTAGAAGGACAACATGAGTTCTAGGTGATCTGTGTGGACTTCTCTAGAGGTGGGAAGCCATTGTCTGTTGCTAGGAGGACAAAGTCAACCAGCAGTCTGTGACAAGAGGAGTTGTTGAAGAAGACAAGGTCTGTGACTATAGTCCGTGGTGCAGACCAGGAGGCACAGTAGTCAGACGAGTCCCAGTGCAACCAGGATTCAGAGTTGTGCATCTACAACGAGTATTGTCGCTGGACTTGCTCCAAGACCAGGTATATTCTCGAAACCATCCTTCCTATCTTATAGTAATTGACATGGTTTGTTGTTCATGGGGAATATGGTAGATAATTTTTTATTTCTATTGTCTGCTCTATAGCTATATTTCCCAACAGAAATAACAAACAAGATGGAGAAGGTGGTGATGTAGCGGGTTATGGCATTGTGGTGGAGGTTGCAAACAATAGTGTAAGCAACAAATACCAGCAGCTAGCTGAGAGCAATTCACACACAACCGCTATTTGGATGCTCTCATGTATTTTCAATGTTTTGGTATGAAAGAAAATGTTTCAAACATGTCCCTTATAAATATGGGCATAGCCAACAAGATAGGCATTGAACTAGCCATTTTTCCCTTCAATAATAACTAATAGGTAAGTTCTCATGTGCATGGTTTGTTAGGTGCACCCAAATAGAACTGAGGAGACTCAAACCATCCAACCAACGCCTAATGAACCTCAATGGGTTAAATATAGGAGATTATTCAAAGAAAATTAACTTTGAGTGACTCGAGATGGCTATTTTTTTCAAGGCAATTAAGGAAATCAAAAGTTTTACATCTTTGGATTCCAAACAATTACAAATAAAACACCATTTAGAGAAAACAAATAGAAGATTCTCTTATTTATAAAAGTATTAAAAGAACACATGTACTGCACTAAATTGAAAAGAATCAGGTTGAGTAAGGTGGAGTTGGGTGTGGTGAGATGTGATAAGGCGAGGTGAGGCAAGCCATCACTCCTTATCACCATCTTCTTCCTTTGGGATTATATCCAGGAATTATCACCCTGATATGTGTGGACTAACATAGCACGACCTACTAAAAGCCAAGGTCTCACTAAAATCCAGCAGTCGACTTCAACACAGTAGTCCAAAACTATGTAACAGTAGGCTACATTTTGTCATTCTTTAAGGAGAACATTTCATGTGATCATCTCCGGTGGAAGTTGTGATGGAATTTACATAGCCTCAATGACCTCCCTACATCTCTTTGAACCAGCAGATCTCAGATGATTGTTCCTAATCCTCTGTAGGCAGCAAGAACCAAGAGGAGGACCTACATATTCATAAGATTAGATCTACATATGGATCGATGGACAATCTAAATAACTGCATATCAGATTTATTTTATGTTCTTAATGTCTTAGATAACAAAGATGATAGGATTAAGAATAATGTATATGTCCTTAGACTTTGTATCCACTTGGTCATATCATTATCTAAGTACAACTGATCATTTAACTCTAATGTCATTGTCTACACCAATTTATCAAAATATTAATAGTGGGCATGTCTGTGGCACCACCTGTCATATTTTATAAACTTAGAATCTAATCAGTTCAATATGATATCAATGTGATAATTGGAACTTAAATGAAAACTTATGCATTTAGAATAATAATACCAGGTGATTAATGTAACTAGACCACTTGATTGATTCCCCTCAAATTGTTATATTAGTATATAGAGTAGAATGGTAATATTAGTATATATTATGAATGCAGTATCTAATTTTAAGAAAATTTTAAAACATATATATTAAAAATAAGATTATATAATAAAGAGAACATGTTAGGTATTTATCCAGGCACGATAATAAGTCAATCTAAATGATACACCATCAAAAGGTTTTTCATGTATGAATTAAACCCTAAATTTCCTAATTAGGGTTTCATCGTCCAATAGTATCTCATGTAACACATATCCATCATTTAGTTGACCAAATTGAACTATATGATACAAAGAGAGAGAAAGGCACTATGAGACCTAAATTGGAAGGATGCATATTGATGCACATATATATGTAACTTAAATATACTTTGACTTATGTGACTAAAGATGACTCTTAAAACTAAAATATATATCAGTGGATCATGACACTACTACAGAACACGCCTTTGGTGTCAGTTGTTTAACCCCTTTTAGCGACAGTTTTCAAGTGATGCCTATGTGGGCGCCGCTAAAGGTCGAACTCTTCGGCATCGGTTTTATAATCGACGCCTATATGATTAATAGGTGTCGGTTATATATAGTCGGCCGACGTCTATAGGGTTCGCGCCATAAAAAGGGCACCACCTAGGACACTTTTTGCATCGGTTAACAACTGAACAACCGACGTCATAATCCTAGACGACACGGTCGTGCTTCACTTCACGGCCGTGTTTATTCCTATAGGCGTCGGTTTTATACGAATAAGCGACGCCATTTCCACCACAGTCATGGTTTCCTACACGGTCGGATTGTTTGTCACATTAGGCGGCGGTTTTATCCAATAACCGACGTTGTAGGCCTTTGATGACAATGTTCTATAAATAACCGACGCCTATATTTTAATTTTTTTTTCTTATTAGTTTACAGGCTTGCTGTGGCTGGTCAGTAGGATGAGAACCTGCAGTTGAGTTTTCTGAACTACAGGTTTACGACATCCATTGATATCAGCCTACAAACATGCCACAAACCTGCAAAATCAACAAATATTTTTTCACACAAGTAGATACATTCAGACATCAATTAAATTTTCACATTCACACATGTAGAAACATTCAAATACATGTAGAAATATTCAGACATGTATAAACATTCAGAAATATTCATTTACAAAATATCATTCAGCATCACTATCAGCATCCCAATTATATCTTACAATCGCCACTGCTTGTATGGCTTTTGCCCATTCTTCTCTTACTTCATTTAATGCTTCCATCGTATATGGAGCATGTACATTTTTTAAGCATTTACCTATAGTGTGGTCAGTTTTAAACACCTGCAAAGAGAATAATGTATATATAAGTAATAATATAAAAATAAGATTGATATATTTCATACTAACTAATGAGACTATATATAATACCTCATGTATGGTATTAATATCCAATGCGTCATGTCATATAATCATCTGCATAAATCGCATCACATAGTATGTGCATGCTCAGCCATTGTCTTGTGTAGCGCACTATAAATTGAAACATACAAAATATTAAAAAATACAACTAAGCACGGTTCACATAAAGTCGGGAACTTACTTTTACGTTCTCCCAAATTATTGGCTGGTTCTTTCTCCTTGGGACATTTCCTCCAGCATTTTTGAATGCATCTAAACCCCTACATGTTAATGTAACACAGTAAATTGCATAATTAAATAGTAATGTAATAACAGATGTTAACGGATATAAAAATGAAATATTTCTCACCAGAATAATGGCATTCTCATTACGTGTTCAATTTTAGTGTTCAATGTACTTCCCGCAGGATCTAGATAATAAACAGTGAACGTCCCGGGGACAATAACTAGTAACTCCCAATGTCTACCGCTAGAGGTAAAAAAGTTAAAAATTAATAACTCAAAATGCACAATAAAAATGGAATTTTCTTAAGTCCAAATTATAAATAAAGTAAACTTACTTGACATTGAATGGAGCTATTATTATCGTCTTCTTTTGCTGACCGAAAATTGTAAAAGCATCTATACAGTATTGTTGAACACTATCAGGGTCTTTAGCTACCATACTAATCAATGATGGAATCAAAAATCCCACATTATCAAATGCAAATTGTTTGCATTGATCTTCGACTAAGTAGCTACAAAACATGTATTACATATGCATTAATATATAAGTGTTATTGAATCAAATACAGTCTTGCCGCCATGTTTTAGTCTTATTGAATCAGTGTTTTCTTCACATATAGGACACGATTTAGCTCCTTTGACACTATATCCAGACAAATTCCCATATGCTGGAAAGTCATTAATAGTGCAAAACAACATAGCGTGCAAACAAAATGTCTCTCTTCCTGAAGCATCATAGGTCATCACACCTTCAGCCCAAAGTTTCTTTAAGTCATCAATCAGAGGTTCAAGATAAACATCAATATCATTTCTGGGTTGTTTAGGGCCCGATATCAACAACGACATCATAACGTACTTATTTTTCATACACAGCCAGGGAGGAAGATTGTATATAACAAGCATGACTGGCCAAGTGCTATGTTGGCTACTCAATGTCCCGTACGGATTCATCCCATCTGTACAAAGCCCAAGTCTTAGATTCATATCTTCTTCACCAAATTTGGGGTACAATAGATCAATCTTCTTCCACTGTGGGGAATCAGACGCATGTCGTAGGATCCCATCATTATTTTTCTTAACATTTGCATGCCACCTCAAATTCTTTGCATCTTTCAGATTTGCAAACAAGCGTTGAAACTGTGATATTATAGGTAGATACCACAACACCTTGGCAGGAGAACCAGTTTTGGACTCCCCCGAAGTCGTCAATTTATACCGTGACGCACCACATTTTGGACAATCTTTCAAATCTACATAGTCCTTTTGAAATAATACATAATCATTCGAGCATGCGTATATCTTCTTGGCCTCCATTCTCATTGGGCACAACATTTTCTTTACCCAGTATGTTGAGATTGGCAGCTTGTTTCCTTCAGGAAGCATTTCTTTCAACAAAGTTAATAATGAATTGAAGATTTTGTCGCTCCATCTATTGTTAGCTTAAAACTTATACAATCTCAACACAGCGCTAAGCTTCGTAAACTTAGCATAGCCTGTGTATAACGGTATCTCAGCATCATGTACAATGTTTCTAAAGATAGGAGGTGGATCGATGTGCTCTACCCTACAACTATCCAGCATCGCATCAACGATGTCTACTGGAACTGGTTCGTTCACATTTACGTCGTTAGAGGCAATTTCTTCTTCCACCCAAGCACTGCTATCGACATCTACTGGTTTCGAGTTTGAAATCTTTCCATGACAGTGTCATTCTGTATAGCCTTGTACAATCATGTTGCACATGACATGACTTTTAATTTCCTCACCAGTGCTGACTTTCAAGTTGTTACCGCAATGCCTACATGGATAGTAGAACCTATCTGTAGGTTTTTTCCTATGTTCCTCGGCAAATCTAATAAATTGAACAAAACTAGATATAAATCTGGGGTGCAGCGATTGCGAATGGACATCCATGATCTATCCATTCTATGATCAAAGAGAAAACAAGTATATATTAGGACAAGATTAGGGTATACACTTACATCCTATCCAAGATTTACTCCTATTATCTACAATGAAGACGGACTCCATACAAATAGTATATAATTTAGTGATTGTTCATTCTAATTTATACCAATGTACAAGTAATATAAAGAACAATGATTGTTCACTTTCTAGGCCAACAAACACATGTGATGTCATTCTTATATATAATAAATGTGTACCACCTATCCCATCCTTGAACACCTAATCTCACTAGTAAGTGTATAATGTGTATTGGGTTTTCAAAAAAAATTCGGCAGCATTTCCTCGCTGTTCTCTAAGTACATATGTACTTAGAGAACAAATGAGGAAATGCTACCGAAATTTTCTCGAAAACCTAATACACATTATACACTTACATCCTAAGTGAGATTAGGTGTTCAAGAACAGTCCCAAACTGGGGACTATCCAAGATTTACTCCTAATGAGTAAATCTTGGACGGGTTTCTAGGCCAACAAACATATTAATAGATATGTACATGTTAGGGTTTCATCACAATTGATGTTAGGGTTTCATCAATGTTAGGGGTTTAATCAAATCAAATTAGGATTCTAGAATGAACAAGTTTAAATCTTATTTCATCATGCATCAAAATTTACTGAATTAGGTCAAGCATTAGGATTAGAAGCACAAATATATGCAAGCAAAAGATTTGTTCGTATCCTAGAATTTACATAAAGCATTACATATAGATTTGTTCATATCCTTACCAACAGCAAACACTGTTGTGGCTGTGTTGGCCTACCACGGTCGTGCTGGGCAGCACAGCCACGGTCGTGTTTGCTGTAGGTAAAGAGCTAGGGAGAAGGAAGAACAGAGGCTACAGCTACTACCTGGAGGCTACGGCGGGCAGCAGGCAGGCAGGCGACACGGTAGGGAGGACGACGGTGAGCACAGAGCAGGCAGCGGTGACGGCAAGAAGGACATCGGTGAAGGCAAGGAAGGACGGCGGGCGACGGCAAGGAAGAAGACGGCGGCTAGCGGAAAAGAGGACGGCGGAGGTGATGCAGAGCAGCAAGCAGCGGCGTCCGGCGTCGACGGCGAGCAAACAGCAGTGTCCAGCGTCGGCGGAGAGCGACAGCAGCAGGTGGCGAGCAGCACCGGGCGAGCGGGTGGTGATGCAGCAAGAGCAGAGGGGCAGAACAGTTGCTTCATGATGAAATAGAAGAAAGGGGAATAGTGGTCGTTCGAGGGTTTATTAAGTGGGTATTAGGCGTCGGTTATAACATAAAACTGACACCTAAATTCTTCGGCGCCGGTTCTACTTAAACAACCGACGTCCAATTAGACAAATTTTTCCCTAAATAATTTGGCGGGAACCATTATCGGCGCCAGTTATCAAAGGATAACCGACACCTAAGTTGGAACTTTTCGTGCAAATTTTCATCTTATATAGGCGTCAGTTTGATGCTAAAAAACCAATGTTGTATGTGACACTTTGGGGCCAAATTTTTTTCGCTCGAAAATTAGATTTTGTGGGCGATTTTAGGCGTCAGTTTTGTGTTACCCAGCCGACGTTGAATACAAAGTGATACCCGTGTCTTGACTATAGACGTCGGATGACCTACATCACCGACGTTGAATGTTATAGGCGTCGGATTTCCTAAATAACCGACGCCCAGAAAAGTGACATTGAATGTTGTTTCTGTACTAGTGTGAGTTCACTTAATAAGATTAAGAAATCCCTAGTATGCCTTAAGGTGACCAAAATCGGGTAAGAACGATGTGTATAGCTATACTAAGAATGTATAATCAGGTTCTCTTTAGTTTGACTAACATATCCAATTTGTTCTTAGGGTGAAGACTTGACCTCGTGGATCAAGTATATGTATTGAGTTAGCCAATAGTCTTGAAAATTAGGTATGTGCATCCTCTTTTTTATTTGGGGAATTATTTGTCCAAAATTCTAAATCCATATAATGAGACATCTTTTGAACTATTATTTCTCCTTGAAATTAAATTGTTTGATATTCATATTTCTTTATTTGAATGAATTCCTATGAGTGTTGAATTACTCTTTTATAATGGGTCCTTGGATCCCTCCTATAATTGCACTTTTATGTGAAATTAACTAAAATGCTAGTCTTGCCTCTCAATTTACATTTGCTACATGTTTAACTAGAATATGTAGAATAGTGCTACTTATTTATAGTCATACATACATAGGCCGCACATATTTTTCCCAGAGTGTGCATTTTCACCCTTATTTTTTAGACCAGGATCATGGTGTTATCACCCTATTTTAAGTACATTTAGTTTGCATAATTTATGCATGCAAAGATATTATTTATTTAGAAATTGTGAATATTTTTTATGGCAAGATGTCTTTTATCCCAAACATGTCTCTTTATAAATAATATGCCATTAAGTTATTGATTTGACTCTCACTGAACCTGCCTACTTTTATATGGTTCCTGGGAACTATGTTGGTTATATGCACATACATTGTGCTTACTGATACACATCTTTATTTTGGGATGATGTTCTCATTCTAATCATGTGTAGGTATATTAGGGGCCAAGGACTCAAGAAGACCATATTCAAAATTTTCAACTTTGAGGATAGCTTGGAATAATCAAGTTGTCCTTTATAAGTGGACATGCATACTAGTAGGTGTATAACTTTTTATTTTGTCATGTAACCTTTTATGGTGAGGAACAGTTATAAATGAATTGCTATTTAACTTTGAAATAATTATTTTATTGTTATTTGATCTTTATATGGTTCTTTGTATCATACTTTTGAGTGCATCCCCTCTCGAGTCCCACTATTTACATTGATATCCTCATCTTTTGCACTACCTAACAAAATTCCGCATTACCTGTCACAGCACGTCAAAAAGTGATGCATAAATTCAAGAAACATGTTACACATGGAACAGTTCCCACCAGAGCCATACACACGACCAACATCTTAGTAATTGAAATCTAAATACATTAACAGTCTCCTTAGTGAAAGAAAAAGAAAGAGAGAGAAAAAGACAAGAAATTAGGAAAGGGAGAGAGGGTTTATATATGCAATGCATGTTGCCATTTTTTTTGACCTATTTTCTCTCCAATTTATTCTTACCTCAGTTCTTTTTTATGACTAAATATTGTTCCATGCTTCAAATATATTAAGAATTTCACCATGAATTCGACTACACTCCTCTTTTCATAATAAGTATATTTTATAGTATTTTTTGTAGGATATTTACTATTTATGTACTTTAATATGAAGTTATTTTTGTGGATGTTGATATACTTTACTTATTAGGGTTGTTTGAATTATAAGCATAATCTATATTGTTGTCATATTTGTTTGTGAAGATACTATCATACATTCTATTCATATTAAAGGTATTATACTTTCAAGTACAAAGTAGTATATTTAACATGTAGTTTTCATATAAATTGGGGTATTGCTTCCATAATACGTGTGCATTTTTTTAATGAGGTAGTATAATATATAAAACAACTAGGACACAGCCAGAGGTCCATCTGGGATCCTTCCTCTCATTAAGGTTCCCATTCCACTGCCAGTTGAGCTACTTCTCACTAGTTTTTTAGGGTTTGTGCACATTGTTTATATGTTTAGAAACATATGTATTCCTCAGGTATTTATCTTTGTATATATGCATAATTGGGGCAATTATGTGATCTAACATGGTAGACGGAAACATTTGGGTATTTTTGCCTGGCATGAAATACTTTTGTTCATATTAATACACTTTTATCAATGTTGCCATACTTTTTGTAAATGTTGAGGTATTGTATTTAATATTTGGAGTATTTTCGTTATGCCAGGGTGTAAACTTGACTGAGGAGTTTAACTGTTGAATTATAATTGGCGTGTTAATTGGCATGTTTTGAGTATCTAAAAGGGTTGAATTTTGTAGTGTGTGCCTCAAGTAATTTGTTTAGAGAGTGAAAAACTTCTATACTAGATTATGGTACTCTTTGTCAATGTTGATACTTTTTTGTCAAAGTTGAGGTTTTTTATTTCATACTTGTGGTTTTGGTTCAAATTTTATGAGACTTTCTTTTATATATTTGAAGCTCCATCTTTAAGTAAGAAATAACAGGTGTGGTGGTACCTTTTCAAAAATTGATAGTGCAATAAAAGAGAATATGATGAAAACATATGATAATGATTTAAAACAATGTAAAAAATACATCACATCATACCAACAGTAGCCGACATAAAGACATTGGTGAAGCTTGGTGCTTCACGTTATATCAAAAGTATCTTAAATGAAGACAATTGTATCTCACATAATTGATTCGTAGTTAGATATTAAAAATTTTACATGAGTCATTATCAATAGCCTACAATATAAATATTACAATTACACATACAAATATTTCGTTACTTTTCACCTTTCTTAATATACAATAACAACTACCACCCTTATACAATAAGAGTACTTACCCCATTTTTATATACAAAATACCTTCAAGTTATAAAAAATTACCTTAATATGTAGAACAAAGTATCACCAACGATTGTTACAATATACAAAGAAAAAATATTCAACGAATATATAACATTCTATATAAAACAAAGTTGTTTAACCAAATATTTAGCCGCATGAACACAATTATCTAACTAATATCACCAAAATCACAAAGAGAATGCCCGGCCTTACACAGCAAGAGTACTTTCCCTTCATATACAAATTATAAAAGAACGGGTGTATACATAAAAGTATCTCGTATAAGTACAACTCAATATCTAAAATTGCAACAAAAAATACCCTACTTGCATATAAAGTAACCCCGAATTATGTGAGAACTAATACCTTACCAAAAGTCTACCTAGAAGGTTCCAGAGCGCACATTATTTTGTTAAAAGTAAAAAAGTACTTGAAATCAAATATATGAGGCAATGAATGAGAATAACAAAATAAATAACAAATATGTTTTTTCTCAAGAACCAAATATATTAGTCATCAAAAATATTATTGTCATCAATATATGTTATTGTCTTCAGTAATGTCACAATAACAATAAATATTTTTGATAAACACAGCAGCAAAAGAACCTCCAACGTTTTTCTAGTTATGGTACATAAATTCTAAGAAAAAAGATGATATAAATGAGGTGTGCGGTCAGTGCTCCAATTGCAGCTAGTCCGCGTAGCTGTATATAGTTATCGGGTATGTGTAGCCATGCTCCAATCCAAATGCAACTGCTGACGAGGTGCAATTTCTGCACTCAAACAGCCCTGGTGGCCGTTTGATTTATGGAACGTTCGGCAATCTGAGGCATCAATTTAATTGTCCACTGTGAGAAGTGAGACCATAGTACCGCAAGCACGGCAGCGAGCGCGAGACCTTACAATAAGCCTGAACATGGCGTACGTCTGACTGCCGTATTCTTATTAACACAACCGCCGATCAAATGCAGATAAAACCAGCTTATTATTAATTTAGACTATTTTATACATTAACTACCAGGATTCTGAAAGTTCTCAGCCGCGAACGGCTCCCTATTCCATTTCAAATGATTGAACCGATGTATTAGTCTGACCAAACTAAAGAAGTCGTTCTGTAGTTAATCCTTCACGATTAGGTTAGTACGCTAACGTCAAGTTACTATGAGTGGACTCTATTCTAACAGGACAGTCTCCTAAATAATTCGAATATGAATCAAACATTGAGGCCCTGTTTGGCAGCTACGGGTTCGACAAATCGGATCTGGATTGACTCCGGGTCAAAAGTTCAACTCGAATTGTTAAATTGTCAAACCCAAACTCAGATTTTATTCAGAACTTTCAACCCCTAACCGACCCGAACTGAGGAATCTAAATATTGAACTAAATCAAGACCCAGATTTGAAGATGGTGTTTTAAAAAATTAATTCTCTAATAGAGTTACTCATACGAATTATTTCATATTATATCAAAATAACACATATATCACTTCAAATCATAGCTTACTTTGTATAAATATATGTATATATGTAAATCTTTAGAACTCATTATTGTCCAGTTTCTAAACCTGGACTCTGCCCTTTTTAAATTCAGAGAGCGTCATATTTTAAACCCTGAGCCATTTTTCCCGGGTCGGACACAACCGAGTTCAAAAGTTCGAACAAAGTTTGACAACCCTATTGACAGCATTGTACTCAAATGCAAATTGGATTGGAGCCAGATGTGATGTGGTTGTATTCCAATCTTTTTGTGTTTGGTAACACGGGAGTTACAATAAAACCGACAAGGTTAATAATCCAGTTTTAGTCCCTTGTACATGACCGAACCTCACTTTTTTCCAATCCTCCTATTTCTCAGATGGGAAACTTAGATAGCTTCCATGTCTCTGTTGTAACACTCATGTGACAATATTCTGACTCAAACCAACTTGAGAACGATTTTGCTACCTAACAAGTATTGAATGCCCCATCAACGGGGAATAAGTTGATCCCAGGCGTTCAATCCCAGTCCATTGCCAAACATAACCTGATTGTAAGTTTTGAATTTCGGTCATAGATTGGGTCCTAAGAGGCTGGATCTCTCACGCACCGCTAACATGATGCAAAAAATGCCATCGCTTGTGGCGATAGAAGTTGCATTAGGAGTGATACTTCCAAATCCCTTGCTACCTATCGGATAGTGTACACTGACCATGTTAATCATAGCTATTGAACACTCTCCCCTGTAAAGTAAGTACAAGAAGAAATTGCCCTTACAATGACATGTTAGAAAAAGGAAAATAATTAGATTCTCCTATCATAATGATATGCATCAGAGACCCATTTTTCTCTAAGACAGAATTGATGATCGCCAACCCAACAGTCCAAACCAAAAACGCCCTTAGATGAATGGAACGCCTAAGGATGTTAGCTCAAGTACACACGCCCTTAGATAATCATCTTTCTGTTTGGACTACAATGATGTGTGAACAAAGAACAATCAGAGACTAGCTGCCCTACCTAACAAATAAAGGTATTAAATTTACCCCATTTTTTCTCAAGGGCTATTGCTGGCAAAGCAAACAAATCTAGAACTTAGAAAATCGAGTATGCTAAATTTTGAAGGCCAGCTGTTTTCTTTGATATATTTTTTTCTACAAAATTTAGGATCCAGTTCTGTTTTTCCACAATCTGATTCCAATTTGCATCATAACAGCCCAGAGATGAAGCTGAAAAAAAAAGAGGTTATAATAAATGTAATGGTTTTGACTTGAGCCCCAACCAAACAAACCCTTCTGGTTGGGCGGAAATTAGAAACGCCATGTTTCAGTTACACTATATATCTCAGCTGCAATTGTTTGCTTTAGTGAGATTACAATTAACAGGGACAAATAATAATCTTCTGTTGTTTTCTGTATGTACAATGCTGAGCAAGACTAGCTGGATTACAATGTAATTCATGTTCGCAAACTGTCAACACTAGAGCTACCGCCTACACATTTTTGCAGCAATTCAAGTTATCCAGCAGACTCGACCATGTCACCTCAGATTGCCACATCGAACATAAGATCTGGGTAGGTGTCCAGCAGACTCGACCACATCACCTCAGACCGCCACATCGAACATATGATCTGGGTAGGTGGGGCCAAGGATTGTGATAAGTAGAGGGACCTCAATAAGCCAACTCACATCTAACGGTTATTGGAAGCAAGACCGCCACAACCTCCCCTTGTAGCAGCTACTGTAGACCTGGATGAGGATGATGATAAAGATATTGCAACAACCCTCGACAGAGCCCGTGGCCTTGGCGACCCCACTGGGTTATCTTCATACTCTTAAACAGCAACGATGACAATGCTAAACTTCATGGCGGCACAGGACCTGTCCATAATCTGCGGGCAGGCAGTAAGAAAGTTAGGGCCAATATATCAGACAGTTCCAGTCTAGGAAGGAGAGGGAGAGGATTTAGTGGAAGCAATAGCAGCGAGAACACTGCCAAGAAGCCGGAAAATGAAGAAGACCTTGACCTACTGGATGAAGGGGAGAAGGGGGCAGAGTCAGCTAGGTAGGAGGGACAGACGGTTTAGCGGAAAATGGTGGGAGGAAGGGCGCCAAAAGAGCCTGAAATGAACAGGACCTGGAATACCTGGATGACGAGGATATGCAGGAGAGAACAGTAGCAGGATTGGGCAGAGGCATTATATTAGAAGGGTATGAGAGATATATGTTGCTGTGAAAATGATATAGATACGCATTTTGATCCAAGTTTCAAAATCAATGGGTAATTCATCCTTGTATTACTTTCAATGTTCAATACACCCTTTTGTATGCAAAAACCAAATACAATTGAATGGCAAATATTGCATGCTATATTTACAGATTCGCTATACAAATTGGAAGGGATTAAACAGAAAAACATGATGACCCTGGAACCTGATGCAATTATATTAATCAGAGTACCTGGTAGGGAAGTTAAGCTTGTTTGACCATAGAGTGAATCCAGCCAAGTCCACTCAATTTTGGTTACACCTCAGCACAGAACTGGCACTAACTCCCAAGTTTTTCATTCAAAAGGAAGACCCACCACCATAAAAGGGTCGTCAGCGCCTGGTATGCCTTGCCTTCCCTAGCAACTTAATCATGTTCTCTGTAATATCAGGAAGAGAACCATCATCTTCGTTTTGATTATTGTCTGATGTGTGAGTCAACCATCCCAGTGCCTCAATAGCTGCATCCCTCTCTGCAAGCTGCTTGTTCTTCTTTGCTTTTCCAACAAACTGCATACCTTTGAACTCTACAATTGCACGGAACTCGTTGGTCTTCAGGTGCTTGGTTTTGTACTTTGGAGGGTGGTGACCAGCCCTCATTAAGAGAGTTTGGAGCAAGCTTTTAGGATTTGTCCCGTCCCTGGTGTATGATATCATATTCCTTTCACTCTCGCTGCCTTTGTTGTCTTTTATTCTCTTGGTTTCTCGGCCAAAAACAAAGCGACCTTCACATAAATCAGAAGATACCAACTCCTGAACAGCAAGCATTAGATACTTTCCTTGCTTGTGAACATCAACCTTCGGCTCCTGCAACTGCATTTGGCGACAAAGAGTGAATTTTTAAAGAGGCAAACACTTTAATCAGCAGTGCTTAACACATAAGGAAAAGATAATGCAGGAATAGTCACAGAATTATTCATTTAGCAACCACATCTAAGTGAAATCACCATAGCTGTTTCAACCAGTTGTTTGGCAATAGCAATCATTGTGGCACTCCATTTTTTAAAAATGGCATCAAACATGTTCAGGTGACCTTAAGGGGGATTTTGATCAGGCCAATACACAATGGCTCGAAGTCGCTTCATTGTTTTTATATGGCCATGGATATCAATAAACCAACGAACATTGAAAATAATCCAGACATTTAATTTCAATAAAATTAGGTTGAATGTCACAGAGAAAAAAAAAAAGGAGAAATTAAAGCCCAACCATTCATGTCGATTTACACAGGGTGCACAAGGAGGTATGCCTACTGCCTAGGGTCTTTTCATAGGCTGTTGCCCTATTTGTTGCTATTAAATTCCCTTTTTAGGGTCTTAACATTTTTATTTAACATTGTTGTGCAATCTGGTGCGGGGGTCTCAGGGCTTGCTCTGTTGAGGTGGGTCCATTGTAGCCCTGCTTAAGAGGGTTTTGTGACCCAAAAACAAAAGATTGTAGTCTACGATAGGTGCCTAATGCCTTTATGTCATAACTTTTATATTCAATGTCCGTTTCTCAGTTTTTGCACTGGTCCTCACCTTTGATTCTCTTTTCCATGTTGAGGCTTATATCGTCGTCATTAGTGTTTTGACTGCAATATAGTTCTTTTATATTTGCAGTGTTTGGCAACACAATTGACACTACCAACACTCTGGTGCGGTCAGGTAGTTCACTGTGAGATTTTTACCTGGTGAACAACTACAGCGCTGCTTACCACTGTATTAAATGAAAAAAAATACAAAAAGTCAGCGGTTGTTGATCTAGTGTTTGGTAAAAGCGATTGCAAGCTGACCGCTCCTGCCCGAAAGATTTAACTCTTGCAATTGCCACCACTCTTCCAAACGAAGCAATAGGGGAGACTTCTTGCATATTCTGGGAGCCCCTCAATACTAAAAAACATTGTTTAAGAAGTACCATAGGCGGCTGCTACGCCAAATTTGGCCATTAGACGCTCGGCTTTGCGGTCGACTTTAGGCGCTCACTTTTTGCAGTCCATGCCGCTTAATGGACCCCCTTTTTCCGCTTAGGCTGCTTATTAGCATGTTTCCTACATCACCAACAGTTTGTTGAAAACTACATTTAAGCTTCTTGAGTCAATATTTCTATTTCATATGCATGCTGGTTATCAAACAATTTCCTTCATAGATCTTCCTCGTCTAATTCTAACTCTCTCTCCTGAGTCTACCACTTCTTGAAAGATCTATGAAGGAAAAATTTTAAAATGGGTTTGGGAGATGTATCTATGACTATGTTGGCCCACTAGTTTGTATAAAACAAAATAAACTAGAGCCAATATGTTGGTAGGTATAAGCATGGAACAAGACTTCGACTTCGAGCTGACTTCGACAGGTGTGGACATGGAAGTTTAAGGAAATGTCGAGGATTTTTATAACCAAACTTCGATGCAACTTCGACAAAAATTAAGCTAAAAATAGTCATTTTGTGATGAAAATTGATAGATTTCATCATATCTAGCTTAAAAACACAATATATGTTTACATCTAGCCATCCATATATGTTTAAATATGTAGATAAATACACGATTACATACACTCATCTCCTAACTACAGAGTTCTTCCATATATAAAGTTTGTGACAATAAATAAACAACATAAAAATGGTGTAAATCTATGGTAGATTTAGCAGAGGGGTCAATCAATTGCTATTAGCTTAGAATAGTAAAAAATAACATCAAAATCATCTTACCTCAAGCTCCAACACTTTTTTCCCCTCACACAGCAAACTCCACAAAACACCAGAAGAATGTCGCCAACTTCGACGAATGTCAAGGACGTCGTGGAATTTTTTAATGGACTTGGGTCAACTTCGTCGACATATGGGGAAATGTCGACAACTTCGACGAAATGTCGAGGATATTATGGAATAAAGATGTTTACGTGGATTCGACGTCGCCAGCCGTCGACATAGACATATTCGGCAAAATTTCGCCCCATGTCGAGGACATTTAGTACCATGGGTATAAGCAACAAAGAGGATGACAACCATCATGGTTCAACTAGATACATAAACCATAGTTGTCTCGTGCTTCCTCAATACTCGCTCACATAGCACTGCAACACTGCTTATGTATTATGTCTTGTCATCCTACCTAGAGGTCATACCATGCTAGATCATATTATGTTACCATAAATTTGCTCCTTTAAGTCTATATATATTGTACTTGTAAACTATAATAACTTAATTCATTCATTTCGCAATTTATTTGACCTCAAAATCCCCATCAGACTCACACATGAGGAGTCCCACCCCCTCTCCCCACACACACACATCCTATATGAAATATTATTGCATATTTGAGAGTAGTAAGATTTCATTAAATAATTCGATCATTTGGTCGTCGAAACACCTGGAATGCACCTGTCGAAGTTTCAGTCTCTATGACGTTGAAATCAGATATTTCTTCTTTTGTACAGTTATTGGATAGTGATTACTAATTATAAACTACAATGGTAACATGAGCATTATATTATTCTTACGGTACACGTTACATATTAGAACATTATACTAACAGTCACATGTTATTGCCGAAAAAGGCGGTAACGGGAAAAATCCCTATATGTCTATTGTTGATAGATGGGCAAATCCCTCCTCTCTACAGGAGTAGACAAGGAAGCGGACAACACTCGAATTGACTAGGAGTCCAGACAATAATGGGCCTAGTAGACTTGAGCCCATATACAAACCAAATAAATACTACTATATTCTCACACTTCCCCTCAAATTGAAGCATGGAAAATCACATTCCTAACTTGCAGATTGACAGAGATATAGACATGATCGCATAGGCAATCATACATACTCAATGAAGTAAAAAAAAAATCGGCCCATATAAGAATATCAAACCCCCTGAATATTACAATCAAAACACTTAAACATACCCCTTCAAGAAGATAATCGAGAGAAGGCACGCAGGCAAGTAATAGGAGCTTCTTGGTCAAAAATGAAGTGGCATCTAAAATAGCAGTGATACTAGGTAGGCTTCTCAATCACTAACGTCACAAAGTAGGCCAGAGCATGTTGGAACACTGCTAGACCAAAGACTGTTGGAACACAAGAGGTACTAGTAATCTATGTGTGAAACTGTAGCCCACAAAAACAGTAGCAAAGGTGACGTAGACGGAATAAATAACCCATTGTGCGAAGAAGCAGGCATATACAACACTCCAAGGTGCTTAGTAGTAATAGAAATGAAACTCCTAATGTAGCGGGTAATATGTCACCAGAAAGAACCTTCATCATCTTCTCTATTCGTATGATTTCCAGTATAGTGTTACATTATATATTTCCTGTTTTACATAGCATGTTATTTGTTTTGTTATTTTCCTTTATATATGGACCTCTCTGTAAATCTCTTATTATTATATATATGAGGGTGCACACTTTGTGCAACCCTGAGCTTTCTGGAATTCCTGACTCTGTCACATGGTATCAGAGCAGGCTCAACCCTAAGCCGTCAGAGCCTCCCTCCCTCCCTTCTCTCTCCTTCGCCGCCTCCCCCCCCCCCGCCCGCCCGCCCGCCGCCCGCCACCCCGTCGTTGCCTGCGGTCTGTCCGCCGGCCGGCTGCAGCAGCTGCCGCCGCTGGCTTAGCCTGGGCAACCGCGGCGCCGATAGGCCGCCTCCAGCGGGCCGCAGGTCCCTCCGCGGGGGTCTCCGTTGTGATGACCCCGACTTTAGGGTTCATATATTGAGGATAGTTTGGGGGACTTGTTGTGAAGAATGATAAACATGATCAAATAATGGATATAATTAGTATCGAACTAGTCATGGTTATCCACTAAGGTTTAATTCTCATGACTTTTAGATGAGTCATTGGATAGATTTTGATGTTTGAAAACTTCAGTAGAGGACTTAGGTTTCATAAGATTTCCAACCTAGGTTTGGTTCTCATATATGTCGCACGACCACTCCTATTCAATTGGTAGGTGACCGTACTAAAGCCATGCTTGGCTGATTGGCTCATCAAATCCTAGCTCCGGAATCTAAGGAGAATGTGGCTGCAATGTGAACTATTAAGGAAAGAGTCTTCGCGAGGAATCTGGGATGGCTGTTACGCCTCCCCTTCCGGATCTCATCAACCTATGATGTGGGTTGTTGTTTCGCAGATTTCTTTAGATTTGGAGTCCCACCTCACCATCTACGCTTCCTCTCCACCCACATGCATAGACCATCAGGAGGAGTTATAGAATGAGAACTGGAACCAGAGAGGGGGAAAAGGAAGATGGAGTTCACGGTAGGAAGGGGGAGATGGAAGACACGACAGCAATTTGTGTAGCAGCACTGGTGGCGCTGCTCTACAATGGGCGAGATTGAGAGATGAAACTCAGAGCACTTGCTGGAGGAGGCACCTGTAGCACCGATGGTGGAGTCTCGCAGCGGCGGCGGCCACACACCAGAGTCCTAAGGACTCGCATCACGTGAAGACGGAGACCAAATCCCCACTAGAGCAGCGCCTTTCATCTATTCACCTCGGCTAGAGAAGGGCCTGCACCATCCACGCCGGAGCACACAAGCCCAGCGGCGGCGACTCCGTTCCAGATCAACGCGAACGAGATATCGGGGCCTAGGCGTGCCGCGTCAGGCAAGGAGCAAGCAGACCGGCGACCGAGTCTTCATAGAGGAGAGCCGTGGAAACGGGGGTGGCTCATGCACAAAAGAGTAAACTCTCTCACACACACACGCTAGACCGCGAGGGGAGTTTAGAGGATCTCAAGCTCCTCCGTCCACAAGGAGTAGACTCAAAAGCAGTAGCTTCAAGGCTGGAATCATGGATGGGAAAGAGAGAGACTTGTAATGGTGACGAGGAGCTCCGTCGCAGGAACAACTGCTCTGCTAGCAGTGATGGCATCGTGAACGGGATCCTGCAGATGGCAGATGTGAGAGGAACGAAGAGGGCAGCTCGAAGCTGATCCTGGCGGCACACCGCAGGAGAAGCTGATACTGCATGCTCCATAAGGAGGAGCCACCATAGCAACGACCTAGAGGATGGAGGTGTCGAGAAGGCACAGGGAGCACCTTGGCTCTGCTGGTCGCTTGCTGGATCTGAGGCCATGGCAGCGGAAGAATAGGTCAGAGGACCGCAGCGGCGTCGTGATCAGAATGATGGTGAGAACGCGAGAAACTGGAGAAGAAGAGGCGGACTGGGCCCAGTTGCCTGACGGATGAACCAAAGATATCAGATCAGTCTACGCTAGTTAACTCGTGGTCCAGCCGCGCTGAACCGGCCGGCTCAATCAAAGGAGCAACGCGCCCTAGAAGCCACATGTCGGCTGGCAATTGGCCCATAAAGGTAATATTCTCAGAATTTCTATAATTCATAGAAAATAGCCCAATTATCAGAAACATGCAAATAAGGTATCAAAATTCTCAGAAAAATGAATAGAACACATTAGAATCATAATATCATGCTTTTGATGCACTAATATTTGTGATATCTTGTTAGTTGTAAAATGCTTAGTTCATGAGTAATAAATATCAAATGATGCTATTAAATTATGGAGAAATGATAGTAAGTCTATAATCATGTTTATAATGCATATGATGTCAGATATCGTCATGATGATGCACGAAAGTATATAATTTGATTAATATGGATAATTAGGGCTAATAACACTAAAGATAATGCAATTAATGCATACATGCTCAATAAATGATGAGATTTACATAAAACCCTCATATCTGTAACTGGAATTTAATATATAAATTTGAGATCAGTTATATGCATAGAATTCATGTTATATGAAGATAACCCTTAATACATGGGTTGTAACCCTAAATTGAATAATGTATATAAACTAGGGTTAATATGTGCACAAAAAGGATATGGAACCTAATATTCAGATAATGAATCATAATCTGGAAAATGACATCAGTAAGATAAATATAAGACAATAATATAAGTAAACGTTGGAATATCCTAATGAGATAATATAAACCCTAATGAACACGACTAGGGTTAAGATGATGAGAATCTAATGCTAGTATATGATTTTGTTATTAATCAGGTGATGACCAGAGATGTAGATTATGCAGAATATATATATAGGAATATCTGAACTCAGGTACGTGGGTTTATTTAATTATATGACTATGGTTTTCTTGCTTGCAATCATGATATGTATGTATGCTCTCTTCTATTTGCAAATATTGGATGTAGTATTGCTATGTAGTACTCGTTGTTTTGTCACTTGAAAACATAAATTATGAGTAGATGTTTTGTAGTTATTTAAGGTGTTCATTATCCCCCTTACGAGGGAATGGATTAATGTTGGCTAGTACACCTCCCTAGAGCACACGGTGTACGGGGAGTTTCCCTAGAGTACTTGGTACACGGGGATGGGCCCATATTTATGTTTTGGTACTAGTCCACCTTGATAATGCAATTCATCTAGGAAAATGACTTAAATTGGCGTATTTCGCTTAATAAAGAAGTGTTTTCTATGATTTTCTTTACTTCTGCAAATCTTTTTCAAAAATTATGAAAGCCATAAATATATGTATCTTTCTGCCCATGTACACAACACCTTGTGTGTTGATTTGTTGTTTCACGTATGTTTTAGGTTCAGAGATAGCATGGGAGGAAAAGTACAGGATGTGAGCAAGTTGTTCAGGTTGTACCTATCGTGAAGATCCTAGTTAGCATACATGTTTTAGACTTGTAAATCATCTTTCAATCTGTAATTGTAATTCATGTTGTAATAAGTCCTTTTTGTATAAAAATACATGTTGAATGTTGAGTATGTTATGGTTGTACGTTCATGTATGTGTATTATGCTTCCGCATCGCTTTCTGATATGATTGTTTGATGTCTTCGGATTCTGAGCTCTCATTCCCAATAGGGTTTGGAGAAGCCAAAATCCGGGGACGTCACATCTGTGGTTCCGCCTTGCCTCCTGGCTTGGTGCGCCGCTAGTGCTTGAGCAACCTTGGTTGTTGTTCGCACAGCAGGTGCGCTGCCGGGTGGTCGTTTTCTACGGGACCACTGAGCCACTGGTAGATCTGGACTAGTTCCGTCTTCCGGGGGAGATCGGCGCATTGTTCGTCTAAGGGACAACCTTCGGTTCGTGTTGGTTTGTGCCTGCCTACCCGTGTAGGCTTCGGTCTCCGGGTTTTCTGCTACGCTTTGGCGTAGTTTGTATGTGAGAGGTCCACGGTGACTTGCTTCTGCCTGCCTGACGACGTAGTCCGCCTTCTATCTGTGCCTACATGTGCATGTGCCTGACTTCCTGCCTGTCTTCATGGCGTCTTCTAGGGATGACATCTGGAGAGACTCGCGTCGTCAAGTCACTACTGTTAAGCTTGACGGGCGCAACTACCAGCTTTGGGTATGCTCCTTTGTGATCTTTGCCAAATCACAAGGGAAGTACTCTCACTTGATTCGGACGGGTCCACCTCAGCCTGCAAAGGAGGCGGATGCAAAGGACATCAAAGCCTTTGATGACTGGGTTCGTGATGACTCGACCGTTATGACATGGATTCTCAACAGCTCCGTTGAGAAGATCAGCGTCACTCTTCTTCAGCTGCCTACGACGAAGCAGATGTGGGATCAGCTCGCCAGTACCTACTCTCATAGTGAAAATCCCAAGAAGGTCTTTGATATCACCAAGCAACTGGGGCACCTACAGTTTACAGGATCTGACATCTCAGACTACTTCTCCACCTTCACTGGTCTGTGGGGTGAGTTGGAGATGTATCACCCGCTGTCCACCGATTTAGTACTATGCAAAAACAGCGGGCGGAGCTTCAGCTGATTCAGTTTCTCAGTGGTTTACCTGAGTCCTATATTGGAGTGGTAGATCAGATCTTGGCGAGTGATCCACTTCCTACCTTGCAGATTGCCTACAAGTGTCTCCAGCGCCTTCCGTCATCTACACCGTCTCCGCCTCCTGAGACTGGAGACTCTCCTGCTTTGGCTGCTTGGGGTGGGCGTGGTCATGGTCGTGGCCGCTCCAATGATGGTCGTCCTCCCCTGGGTGCAGGCCGGGGACGTGGACCTGGTGCTGGACGTGGAGCTCCTCCTACCGCCCCACCTTCCGCTGTTGCGCGTCCTCAGCAAGGACAGCGCGTATGTACCTTCTGTGGCCGGTCTAACCATATTGAAGAAAAATGTTGGGAAAAGTATGGTAAGCCGGCGTGGGCCAATGCTGCTGCAGATTCCTCATCTACTGCGTCTGAGGGTGGTACTCAGATACCTGCACCAGAGCCTGCGGGGGCTACCGCAGACTACATTCGTGTCGAGGTGGAGCGTCTTCTTCTTGAGCGTGCTGGATCTTCTCCTGCTGCATCTACTAGCGGAGCACATGCTGCTTTTTCTGGTTATGATACTGCATTCCTGAGCTCCTCCTCACCTTCTACTTCTGGTAATACCAAATGGGTGATAGATTCTGGTGCATCTACACATATTTCTGGAAATAGATCTTTGTTTAAACATATATCTGCACCTGCTCGACATTCTTCTGTTATGCTTGCTGATGGCTCCAAGTCTTCGGTTCTTGGAGTCGGTGATATTGTTTCTCACTTTGGCCTCAAATCTGCCTTATATGTGCCCCGATTTCCTCTTAACTTATTATCTGTCAGCAAAATTTTACGGAATTTAAAATGTAGCCTGACATTTATTCCTGGTTCATGCGTCTTTCAGGACCTTCGCACGAGGACGAAGATTGGTAGGGGGTATGAAGGTGTTGATGGGCTCTTTTACTTGGACTAGTTACCTCGATCAGAGAAAGATGCTGTGATATCTGCATTATCTGCGTCTGTTTCTGCTCTACAGTGACACTACAGGCTGGGACATCCCTCGTCAGAGAAGCTGCGTAGTTTAGTTCCTGATATTGGCAGTTGTCATTTTCAGTGTGAATCGTGTCAGCTAAGAAAACAAACTCGTACTGTGTATCTTAGACGTAGTACTGTGAGGAGTAAAAACATTTTTGATTTAGTCCACTCTGATGTATGGGGTCCATGCCATGTACCAAGCTTGTCTGGTTACAAGTATTTCATTCTATTTATTGATGATTTTTCGCGGACTACTTGGTTGTTTCTGTTAAAAAGTAGGTCTGAAGTGCTGTCTACTATCAAATACTTCTTTGCTGAAATAAAAACGTAGTTTGGCTTGCCTATTAAAGTTCTTCGCACTGATAATGCTTTAGAGTTTGTTAAGCAAGATGTGGTTGTTTTTTGTAAATCTGTGGGTACTATTCACTAGACTTCGTGTGTATATACCCCACAACAAAACGGTGTTGCTGAGCGGAAGAATAGACACTTATTAGAAGTTACCAGGACGATAATGATGCATTCTCATGTGCCCCGCTCTTATTGGTCTGAGGCTATCTTGACTGCTTATTTTCTGATTAATAGGATGCCATCGTCGGTTATTGGAAATAAGATTCCCATTCAGGTTTTGCACCCTGACACCTCCTTGTTTAGTGTGCCTCCTAGAATTTTTGGGTGTACTTGCTTTGTTCGATTGCTTGGACCCACTTCTAATAAGCTATCTCCTCGAGCTGTTAACTGTATTTTTTTGGGCTATTCTCGAACTCAGAAGGGTTACAGATGTTATAATCCCAGCACTCAGAAGTGGTTTACCAGTAGTGATGTTGTCTTTTTTGAAGATACACCGTATTATTCTTCAGCAGGAGATAGTTTGCAGACAGACATTCTGGCTCCTCCTTTACCTGTTATTTCTAACTGTATGCCTGACCGCACTGATACTGAGATTACTGCAAAGCAAGATCCTCCTCTTATTGTTTATCAACGCAGGAATAAAGCACCGTCTACACAAGTACCCCCCAAGACAACCAATCTTCTCCTCCAGAAGGTTCTGCTGCACCTGAGGTACATTCTGATCTTGGCATACCTATTGCACTCCGTAAGGGTACTCGTTCTTGCACTTCTCATAGCATTGCTCAGTGTGTGTCTACTGCTCATCTGCATACTCATTCCAGCAATTTTGTATCTGCTTTATCTGTTGTGGTTGTGCCTAAGAATGTTCAGGATGCCTTGAAAAGTACGGCTTGGACATCCGTTATGCATGACAAGATGATTGCTCTTACTGACAGAGACACTTGGGAGTTGGTGGATCCACCTCCTCAGTGTAAGCATGTAGGCTGCAGGTGGGTATATGTTGTCAAATATCAACCTGATGGTACGGTTGAAAGGTTGAAGGCAAGGCTCGTTGCCAAGGGCTATACTCAGACATATGGCATTGATTATTTTGAGACGTTTTCTCCTGTTGCTCGTCTTAACTCTGTCAGAATTCTTTTATCTGTTGTTATGAATCTAAACTGGCCTCTCCTGCAGCTTGATGTGAAAAATGTTTTTCTATATGGTGATTTACAGGAAGAGGTGTATATGGAGCAACCTCCTGGGTTTGTTGCTCAGGGGGAGTCTCATAAAGTCTGCAGACTTAAGAAGTCTATCTATGGACTCAAACAGAGTCCTCGTGCCTGGTTTGATAAGTTGAGCAGGATCATGATTGATTTTGGCTTTCCGAGGTCACAAGTTGACCATTCTGTTTTCACAAAAAAGACTTCAGCAGGTATTACTGTTCTGATTGTGTATGTTGATGACATTATTATTTCTGGCAGCGACACTCTTGGTATTCAGGCTACCAAAGATCATTTGGGCAAGCACTTCGCTACCAAAGATCTAGGCAGACTTCGGTACTTTCTTGACATAGAGGTCTCTAGAAACTCTAATGCCTTGGTTCTTTCGCAAAGAAAATATGTTCTTGATATTCTGCAGGAGACTGGTATGCTTGGAGCAAGACCTGCAGATGATGATTCCTCTGCTATGTTTGCTGATCATAAAAAATTCAGGAGGTTGATTGGTAAATTGATCTATTTGACTGTTACTCGTCCTAATATTGCTACTGCAGTGGGTCTTCTTAGCAGGTACCTCGACAAACCCAAACAGTGCCACTGGGATGCTGCATGTCAAGTCTTGAGATACTTAAAAAAGTCGTCCGGCAAGGGACTTCATTATAAAAAGAATGGGCACTGTGTTCTTGAAGGGTATTCTGATTCTGATTATGCAGGCAGCAAAGTTGATAGGAAATCTACTTCTGGTTACTGTACCTTTGTAGGAGGCAATCTTGTCACCTGGAGAAGCAAGAAACAGAATGTAGTGGCCAGATCTAGTGTTGAGGCTGAGTACAGGGTCATGGCCCATACTGCTTGTGAGTTGTTGTGGGTGCGTTCTCTTCTGAAAGAGTTTGGGATTGAGTCTTCATCGGCCATTCCTATGCATTGTGATAACAGAGCTGCCATCTTCATTGCAAATAATCCTGTCTATCATGAGCGCACCAAACATATTGAAGTTGACTGCCACTTCATCAGAGAATCTATTCTTGCTGGCAAGATATGCACTCCATTCACAAGATCTGAAGATCAAGTTGCTGATATCTTCACCAAGCTCTTGGCGAAGAAACAGTTTTGCACGCTGTTGGACAAGTTGGGCATGATTGACATCTATGCTCCAACTTGAGGGGGAGTGTTACATTATATATTTCCTGTTTTACATAGCATGTTATTTGTTTTGTTATTTTCCTTTATATATGGACCTCTCTGTAAATCTCTCATTATTATATATATGAGGGTGCACACTTTGTGCAACCCTGAGCTTTCTGGAATTCCTGACTCTGTCACATATAGAAATAGACATCACATTCCAAAAGGTGTTGGATCACAATCCAGATAGGGTTGGGTCATAAGCAGGTAGTAGCCAATGTGCATATAAAGCACAGACAAGCAAAAAGTCAATGTGCAAATACAGCTTAGACCATAAATAGTACAAACGCACAAAGTAGCGGACATGTGCTAATATAGCACAAGTACCAAGAATGACATCTTCAGATGGAAGACCATGAGCAAATGTGCAGATCAAGTATCGTCCAATGAACATACGGCATCTGAAAAGTAGATATGACAAGAAAGCTCCATAAACTCCCCACATAAAGGAAGAAACTTAGATAGATAACAGCAGCTTGAAGATCCATAGTATAGATATCGTAGCAAAAGGGAAACATTCCTCTATTTTCCTCCATTTCATCTCCTCTTCCTGTATTTTCCCTCTCATGCCAACCACATATAGAATCAAAAGAGTAGTTGGGATGGAGAGCTATAAACAAAGGAAGTGGATACGTATGCATATATGTGGAGGAGAGTAACCGATCATACAAATCAATGTACTAAACGACCGGATTACATGGATCCGGGTGGAGGAAAATGGATCTTTATACGACCAATTAAGGAAGATTTGTCCGGCCCTTATGTCAAAAATCAAATCCTATTAAATATCCAATTAGGATTTAGTATGATATATAAGGGGTAATAAATGGATGGAGAGAGGTAAGGCATATGTAGGGCTGGAAAAGGGGTGGGGCATAGGAGATACTAAAAGAAATTGTTGGGAACAGAAAATAAATGTTGTTGGTAGTGATAAAATAGGGACCCGCCATGCAATAAAAATCCCCACCATGTGATAGAATAGTGGAATATGAATTAGTATTACATTTGGTGCAGTAGTTGGTGGATGCAGATAGGAGGAAACACAGCCTGTTGAAGCAGCAACACAACATGTCATGTGACAAGTTGTGTCCAGACACAAACATCGAGTTGCTCAGGAAGAGTAGGTCGACATGTCATGTCATAGGCGACATGTTGTGTCCTGTGGCAGAGGTTAGCACAAAATTGAACAGGCATAAATCCACACACGTCATGTCAAATAATGGCACGCCACGTTGCACAGTGGAACTATGGCAGGAAGCTCTAAAACGGCAGTCGAATGCAGAAATCCTAGCAGGTCTCTACTAAGGAAAAGTAGGGATTTAGAATCCCAAATAGTAGTAGACATGTAATCTTTTTCCATAATTTGGCATTAGATCCCAAATACATCAGAATAGACAGCGGTACGGCGGCAACGTAGGCGGATATGGCGTAGATGGCAGCAGTATAGCAATATAGGAGGGTGGCAACATCTCTTGCATGGGGCAATAAAATAAGAATCAAGGGCGGGCCATTAGATATACCAGCAACAATAGAGTAGCATCATGGAAGGTTGTTGTTTTGTGATGGAGACGCTCAAGACAAACGCTCCAAGATGATGCAGGGGGTGGGCAACCAAGCACCGTTAAGGGCAACGGGCTCCTACAAAGGGGTGCTTGATGCAATCCGTGAAAGGGGATTTGCATAGGAAGCAAGCCCAGATCCAAGACACTCCTGATTAGAGCTTATTGGGCTCAAGTTGGGCTTTTAATTAGTTCTTTATGCATTTAGGAAATTTGTGTTATATTTAGATCCGAATTTCTTTATTAGGATTTTAATTCCTTCTTTTATTTTCTTGCATTAGGATTTTAGTTTTCAATTTTGTTGACTTACACGTCAAGTCGCAGAGTCTTATATAAGCCAGCCTTGGGCCTTTGTCTAGGCAATTGATTATGAATTAGAATTTTAGTTGCTTGTTGCAAATTTAATTCTCCTTCTTCTCTAAAGCTTGGCTACATCAAGTAGTACCAGAGCCAAACCCTAAATTCATTAGGGCACGGCCTCTTCTTCCTTTCCTCCTTTTCACTTCCCCGTCACCTTCAACTTCGTGCCTCTACAGGTAAAGAAACAACGGCCGTCGTTGGACGCTCTGACTATCTTCTCCAAGCTTCAGCTACAGTCCTCCACGATCAGCTTCATCTCCACTTCATCAACGCAGTAGTGACCGCACCCCCTCCCAGGTCCATCCTACAAACGACAACAGCGCCCTCACCGACAATCCCGGCGCAGTCAACAAACCACACACCCGCATCCCCTCAAACCCTTCTGCATTCCTCTCTATCCTCGTGTCAGCAGCGCACGTTCCCCTATAGCCGCACAGTCCCGCTATTCACCATCCACACACAAATAGCCTTCTGCTCAATCCAACCCCTGCAATCCAGTAAACCGGAAGCCAACCGCCCCTCCCGCTTCTGTAGCCTCGCCCCGGTCAATCTATTCTTCATGCATGCCTCAAGCCGTAACTGTCCGCCACCCACCCACAAGCCTCAAAGCTACAATAACCAGCAACAAGTACATACAGTTGGTAGTGCTTCCAGATCTGTGTAGGGTCAGGGCACACTGGATCAACCTTCCTTCTGAGGCACCTCCTTCTACATCAACATCAAGGAAGCTTTCTTCTCCAAATAAGCATGGTGACTGTTCAACAAGTCAACGACAAACTACATGGCTTCATGGCCACAACTGCTGCCACCTCGGAGGCTATTCAACAACAATTGGAGAACATGATGAAGCAGCAAGCAGATCTAGTTCAACAACAGGGTAATATAGTTCAACAACAACATCAACTGGACACCCCGATGCAACGACAAGAGGAAATAATTCAACATCAAGCCCAACACGATGACTCTTTTGAACTTTTCCTTCGTCGTGCTACAACCTCTGAACAACGCATGAATACATTGGAGGCTATGAAGCACAGATACTCCAAAACAGGTACCGTACTCGTATAGGATACCAATACTCCGTGCATACTCCTGGATACGTATCAGATACTCCTAATTCGTATCCATGTCATATCCAGGCCGTATCCAGTCGGTAAAAACTATAAAAAAATATCTGGACATGACATTGCTTGATTAGCATTTGACACCAGCTCATGTCTCAACCCTCTCTGCTAAGTAGTAGCTTGCAACAAGGCTATCACAGTTGCTTCCTTGAAGTAGTTCAAGGTTAGTCACCATCCCTATTGCTAAATGCCAATCTTCCTTCTTCTCTATTGTTTGCACCCCTTCTGTTTTTTAGGATTTCACTTTTTAAAGAACTTCCATATGTAATCTGGATTTTTGTTTGTTCTTTATTGCAAACCAATTCATTCACCTTTACATGGTACTTGCGGATGCTTTCCCTGCTAAGGTGCAAGTTTTATGCACGTTGATGTCCTCCATATTCTATGAAAGGCTTCAATTTAGTATCGTTGGGTTAACATGCCTCTTGTTTTGGTGACTAAATCCATTTTGATTTATTCTGGATTTCTATCTAGACAATATCTATTTCATCTCCTTTGAAGATAATCATTGCATCCCCATCCTTCTGTCTCCCCCTATGAAGCGTTGATACTCCCAAATAGGTCTCCTACGAGTACTGAATACATATCTGATACCATACTTGTCAAGGCGCTCACCTAGGCGCGCCTAGGCGGCCGCCTAGGCATCAAGGCACCCCAGGGCTGCGCCTAGGCGAGGACGCTTTGTTTATAATGCTACAGTAACCTAGTTTTGTGGGTCTAATTGTATATTCACTTATTTTAATGTTTGATATGGCTACACCAATGTTCAAAATTAATAGTGTTGCCTATTTTATGTGCCAAATATCACTTTTAATTGGATCTAATAGTTTTTTTCGGGTTTGACTGGATCTAATACTCTTTTTTTGTTTGACTGGATCTAATACTCTTAGTACACATTTGATTTTTCTTAGGTTGCACCTTCAATTCAGATTGTACTAAGTAGCTATGCTATGAAGGATAGTGATTACATTGCTTAATACTTGTAGCTATGCATGACAATAAATATATATTTATTTGTTGATCACTCTCTTACATTCTTTACAATAATTCTTTTCGTGTTCTTGACATTATTGTCAATGATAATTTATTAGAAATGTAATTCGTTATTTTTTCATACAATAAAATATATATATGGGGAGATCGAAATATATATATATATGTAAAGAATGTAAGAGAGTGATCAATAATATATATATATATGTAACCTGAGGGAGTTACATGGTTAACAAATTTCTTTAACAAGATCATGAAGACCAAGAAGATGTCGGATGAGTGGAGAAATAGTATTATAGTCCCAATCTACAAGAACAAAGGTGACGTTCAGAGTTGTACGAACTATAGAGGTATCAAGCTGATGAGTCACACGATGAAGCTTTGGGAGAGGATTATTGAGCAGAGGTTAAGATCTATAACGCAGGTATCAAACAACCAATTTGGTTTCATGCCTGGAAGATCAACAACAGATGTTATTTTTCTGATAAGGAGGCTTATGGAGAAGTATAGACAAAGCAAAAGAGATCTTCATATGGTGTTTATCAATCTAGAGAAGGTTTATGATCGAGTACCCAGAGAAGTGTTATGGATGGTTTTGAAGAAAAAGGGTGTGCCTATCCAATACATTGACTTGATCAAAGACATGTATGATAGCTCTACTGCAAGTGTCAAGACTCCTGGAGGAGAGACACCAACTTTTCCTATTACAGTTGGGGTACACCAAGGATCCACACTCAGCCCATATCTATTCGTTCTGGTTATGGATGAGTTAACAAAGAATGTTCAGGATGATATTCCTTGGTGTATGTTATTTGTTGATGATATTGTTTTGATTGACGAAACAAAAGATGGATTGAATGATAAAGTTGAATGTTGGAGAAAGGCATTGGAATCAAATGGATTGATGATTAGCAGGAGCAAAACTGAGTATATGCATTGCAATTTCAGCCAATCTCGCAGTGTGAATGATGGAGCCAAGTTGGACGGAGTAGATATACCAAAATGTGACAAATTTCGTTACTTAGGTTCTATTATTCAAATAGAAGGGGATGTCCAAAATGATGTTTGTCACCGGATCACTGCAGGATGGTTGAAATGGAGGAGTGCAACTGGAGTTTTATGCGATCAGAAGATCCCTCTCAGGTTAAGAAGTTTTATAGAACAGCTATACGACCAGCCATGCTCTATGGGAGTGAATGTTGGGCGGTGAAGAAACAAGGTCTCAACAAGATGAACGTGGCCGAAATGCGTATGCTGAGATGGATGTGTGGGAAGACAAGAAAATATTGTTTGAGAAATGACTATATCAGGAATAAAGTGGGGGTGGCGAGCATTGAGGACAAGTTGTGTGAGGGCCGACTCAGATGGTACGAACATGTGCAACGCAGACCTACTAGTGCGCCTATACGAAGCAATGCTATTGAGCCAAACACTATAAATAGAAGAAGAGGAAGGCCTAAATTAACATGGGATGAGCTTATAAAGAGAGATTTTAAATCTCTACATCTCAATCAGAATATGGCCCATGATAGAGTTGAATGGAAACGAAGGATCCATGTAGCCAACCCCAACATAGTTGGGATTGAGGCTTAGATGATGATGATATATGGGGAGATCGACTATAAATATGTAGATAACTTCATATATAACTATACAATGTGTGTATATGAGTGGGGAAAAACTATGACACATGCATATATACATAAAATATATACATAATTTTTTTTTAAAGGTCGCCTAGGCACAAGGCGTCCAGCCCCAACGCTGGGTCGCCTTGCCGCCTTAACAAGTATGTCTGATACTAACACTCCCTAGATACTCTCTAATACATACCAAATACTTCTTAAGTCGTATTCCTTTTTTTATTAGCAGGATATGACCTCAATGCAGCTAGGATGCAACCAACCCATTTAGCAGCCAAGAGAGCACCCCACTCGTGTGATCCCTCAAAATCCTAAAACCGTGTAGCTTCCAACTTTATACTCCTATTGTATTGTGATTTGAGAATGAAATTGGTATTTTCTGTTAAAATTCTAAAAGAAACATTTAAAAAACGGTTGTATCCATGTTGTACCCGTATCTTATATTTTCGAAAATTGTCGTATCCCAGTATTGTACCCGTATCGATTTTTGTATCTATATTTGTGCTTCATAGTAGCTAGCCATACATGAGAGAGGATAGTTTGGTATCACACATGACAACTCACTTTACAACACAACATTACATGATACATGAAATGTGAAAGGTTTAAAATATGATATTATCATCTCTTTTTGTAAATTCTATCTCACATTAATATGAATGAAAGATCCCTTTTTAATCATTGTTTGATATTATGGTATTGGTTTCCATTTTCTTTAGAAATATTGTGATTTTTGAATGAAATTTGATTGTCTTCATCTATTTTTAAAATAAATATTTGTTATCTTTAAAAATATTAAAAATAAATATTAAAAAATTGTTGTATCCATGACGTATCTGTATCCTATATTTTCAAAAATTGTCGTATCCCCGTACCCGTACCAGTATCCGATACGTATCTGTATATGTATTTGTGCTTCCTAGACTGAAGGTCAACCACAACAACAATGTTCGTCAACCAGCCTCTCAACCCATACAAGCACAGTGCATTGTTAAAATGAAGCTACCGGAGTTCCATGGCGAGCGTGACACCAAGATTGTGCTAGATTGGTTGCACTGCGCGGACAAGTATTTTTAGTTATACAGCAGCTTTGGTGAAGCAACCGAAGTCCAGATCGCCTCCTCCAAGTTTCGGGGAGCCGCTCTAGCATGGTGGAACCAATCGCGAGACGACCTTGTCAACACATGGGGGGAATTGCATCCTTTGATTGTTACAAGCAGCAGGCCTACTTGGCATATCAAGATCTCAAGCAGGGTGACGACATTGTCGACACGTACACCAACAAATCTCAAGAATTGTGCAACCAATCTGAGGTTCGGATGGATGCCACTGTCGCAATCGCAAATCTTCGTAGGGGACTTTGCGACGAGGTAGTTGATCGTCTAGCAGTCATGCATTTCACTTCTATAGATGATGCTATTCAAAGTGTTGAAAGAAATGAAGAGGAGATCAGGCATCGTCCCCAAAATGTGGTCACCTAGGTGGAAACCACGTCAAGGGGTGACTATTACAACAACACTGACTACTAAAGGCGAACCCTCCAAACCAATTGTTACCAAGCCATTCCAATGCTTTTCTTGTCATGCATATGGTAATCATTCCAACCAGTGTCCACAACGTGTGATGACTACAGTGACAAAAAAAGACGATGATGGCATAGAATATGAAGATGTCTTTCCAGCTTTAGAACCTAGTGACGAGGAAGAGGAAGAGGAAGAAGAAACAGGTGACCCCGCTCTGCAAGATCGGGTCCTCATGGCTATATAGAGTCCACCTCCTGACGATTGGCATCGTACGTCAATGTTTTATTCGGTTGTGGAGGTTCGAGGTCGCATGTGGGTACTGACAGTTGATGGAGGATTGCCAGCCAATAAGTGTCTTTTGTTGTTGTTCAGGAGTTGGGATTGCAACTGGGGCTCCATCCCAAGCCGTATCGCTTACGGTGGATCGATGACACTTCTCAGATCGTGACCCACTATTGTCGAGTTCCTTTTTAATTTCATGGTGTTTACAAGGATAAAGTCCTTTGTGGTGTGCTCCCTATGACAACTTGTCGCATAATGCTTGGTCGTCCATGGCAATATGATCGTCATGTGCGACATGATGGGTTCTACAACACATACTCCTTCCGACTTGTCAACGCCCGACAGCTCTTCAGATAGACATCCTATAGTTCCAGGCAGCTAGGTCGCATCCTTCGAGGGATGCCTCCCATCAGCTCAGGCAAGGAGTCATTAGCCATGCCCCTGCTTCACCGGAGGTTCGCATTTTTAAGGGGAGGAGATTGATGCAATCCATGAAAGGGGATTTAAATAGGAAGCAAGTCCAGATCCAAGACAATCATGATTAGAGCTTATTGGTCTCAAGTTGGGCTTTTATTTAGTTCTTTATGCATTTAGGAAATTTGTGTTATATTTAATTCCGAATTTCTTTATTAGGATTCTAATTCCTTTTTTTATTTTCTTGCATTAGGATTTTAGTTTTCTATTTTGTTGACTTGTACGTCAAGTCATAGAATCTTATATAAGCCAGCCTTTCAGGCAGTCGATATAGAATTTTATTTGTTTGTTACAAATTTATCTCCCTTTTTTCTTCTCCGTAGCTTGGCTACATCAGTGCTCCTCTTGGCTCTCTCTCTTTCTCACATAGGGTTAGGGTCACAAGAATGACTTCTCTAATACCATCTCATAAAATATGGTAATGGGATAATCCATGTATGTTTCTTATATATAGATGGGCAAACTCCTCTCCTATAAGTAGGATATACAAATATGTATAATTATATATATGTATACATGTGTAACATACAAGTGAAATTCACATTTAATACATTACAATAAAACAATTGAATATTGTGATTGTGGTAGCAATCATTGTTCAGAAAAGGGGTATGTGGTGTAAGGGTGGAGAGGACACCGCATAAGGCATTTAAGGTATGCGAGAGATATGCATTTTTGAATTTTTTTGTTGTATATATAATCATAAAATCATATAGTAAGCTTAAACTAAAATACATTTAACATGTAGAATATATAACCATACATGTTTAAATGTGCATATATTGATGTACATGTGTGATATGTTCATATATGTATATATATGTATATATATGTACACGTATTTTGATTGTGGGTAATATATGTATAGATATTGAAATGAATATATATGTGTGAACGAATCACAAGATATACATAACACATATATTTGTGAAATTGTGTACATAGGTATATAATATATGTAAGAATATTATGTATGTAGGTATATATATATATATATATATATATATATATATAAACATATTAATATACCAAAAGGTATACATTTAAATGTAAGAATGTGTGGTAATTTGTTATATTGTATGCGTTAGAAAATAGTTTCTATCTATGTACCTCTTTCTTGTTTCCTTTCTCTATTGTGACTCATTCTGACTGACCTCTTCTTCAACCGGATGTCAAAAATGCTTTCCTTCATGGTGATCTCCTTGAGGAGGCATACATGGAACAACCTTAGTTATCAGGGCAGGCTTAGGCGAGCTAGCCGGCCCCAGGCCCGCCCCAATCTAGGCTCCCGGTTGTTTTTTATGTATTGCAGGCGGTCCAAGCGGGTAGGCGTCCGCCTAGGCGGGCCAGGCGCTAGGCCCATTGAGGCCGAATTACATTTCGGATTAAAAAGAGGCTGCAAGCCCAACGAAAAATAAAATTAATATCTAAACTAAGTAGGAAAAGTTTCCTAATTAAGTTAACCTAAATCTCTATATAATATAACCCTATTGTTAACAAACTACTCAAGCCCCCTCACGCAGCAAGTCAGAGAACCGACGTCGTTTTGGTTTCCAACTACCGAGGACTCCCCTGGCCCTGTTTATGTGTGTGTGCCAAGCCGCCAACAGGCCCTCGTTGCGTCTTCCGCCGAGGTATGCTTCCTTGTCGCTCTCCTCCCCCTCCCCTCCCCTCTCTTCCCCTCCACTTGCCTCTCCCTTTCTCCTCTCCTCCTCGGCTTCCTTTGATTTCTTTTTTTTTGTCTTTGACAGTCCCTGCCGAGTTCCGACAGACGACAACAGGCTGTTGTGGCTTGCGTCTTCCCCCGGACAGTTCTGGAGATAAGGTACATAGCTTCCTTGCATAGTTTAATCCCCTCCCCTCCCATCCCTTCCCCTCCCCTCCCCTCCCCTCTCCCCTTCTCCTCCGCTTCATATGTTTTCTTCTTTGTTAATTCTTTTTTGTTGTTGTTGAACAGGTATGTCCCTGCCATCAGGCCCACCATTGCCCCAAGGGTGTTGCCACCTTTCGTGTCCTTGTCGGCGTTCTAACGGCTCTCTCCGCATAGGTATGTATTTCTCCTTATATCTTCTTCTAATCATCACGTTCTTCGTGTCCTTCGCTGCCATGCCCTGTTCATCGTAATCTTCAACTTGTCACCCTGTTACTGCAAGTCGTAGAGGCAAAGCAACAAGGCTAGATCGTAGCCTTATTCTTCCTGCCTTCTTCCTTAACAACTGCTCACCGACCTGTACCTGTACACCTTGTAATAATATGGTGCATTTGACCGTTCGTCTTGTACCTGTACCTTTGTTTTGTTTGTATTACATATACCTTTTTTGTATGGCTGTTGACTGTTGTACCTGTAACCTGTATCATTTTTTAATGCAAGCAGCGGCTCCATTATTCATTGTAGCAAGCAGCAACTTTCTCCTGTTTGAAATAGAAGTTTGCGAGTTGCAACAAACACAAAACAGTATGTATGTACTGGACAAACCCTTAAAATAACAAGGATAAACAAGTAAACTCAAAATATCAAATCAAAACAATTCATTTTTACAATGAACAATTAACTTCCATAAATGTTAACTAATTGATTTGTATTGGTTTCTTAGTATGCATGTATGATTTCAACTGTTTCATAAACCAAAAAATTGATTGATACATTTAACTATTGTAAAACTTAGTGTTGTAATTGTTGTCTTGAACGCGACTTGTACTGATTCAATCAGGATGATTGATACATGGACTCTACTGCAGTCTTCTTCCAAATCAGAAATTCAAATATTAACGATGAACAATTGAATCTATTGTAACTTCCAAACAGAAATTTAAATGTTAACTAATTAATGTGTATTGGTTTCTACGGCTGAATGTATGTTATTAATTGTTTAATGGACCAAAAATCTGGTTGATTCATGGATTCTAATATATAGTATTGTAACCTAGTGTTGTACACGACAGTGTACTGCTTCCACATAAGAAATTTAACTGTTAAGTAATTGATTTGTCTTATTTTCTAAGGCTGAATGTATGATCGTCATGGACCAAAAATTTGATTAATACATGGATCCTAATATATTATTAAACAATTATTAATATTTATTGTACATGGATTCTTTTGATGGCAATGGAGGTGCTGGTCCTATCCCAGTCCCAGATGGTAATAGTGGTCTAGGTAATGACCACTAAATGGTATTGGTTAAAGATCCTAATAGAAAGGCCAAGTCGACGGATCGTGGCTAGAAATATGGCTTCTGGCCCTATCTATCAGACAAGAATGAAGTGCAGTGCAGCTTCTGTGGCCACAAGCAATGCAGGTTTCAAGAGGCTGAAAGAATACCTAACTGAAAAGGGGTCCAATGTTGTTAAATGCAACAAAACCACAGCTGCAATCTGGAAGGAGATTTTAGAGCACATGGACAAGAACAGGAGGAAAGTCCCAAACAGAACAGGAGATCTGCATCTTTTTCTCAGTGGCAGTGACGACATCGACATTGAGGCCACACATGATCGGGGCATCAGAATTACGAGTCGGCCTACAGGGCAGACGACGCAGAAGCAAGGGGTTACTGAACGAGGCCCCATGGATGCGCACATATCTCCAATGCCACGTGACGTGGTAGCATGTAGGAAGGCAGGAAGAGAACAGAGAACTATTGAAAGTGTCTTCAAGAAAAATATTGATGTGATTGTCGACAAGGAGATAGCAAGGTAGTTCTATTAAGCAAGGTATCTCGTTTAATGCTACAAATAACAATCATTAGTGGTTGAAGCAATTGCTCAGGCAGGCAGAGGTTATGTGCGACCAAAATATCACGCACTGAGAATCATGCTGATAGATGATGAGTACATTGCTACAGGGGAGTTGCAGGGGGAGCATGTATCGGCATGGAAGAAATATGGCCGCACTTTGATGTCTGACGGCTGGTCCGATAGGCGAGAGAGAAGTCTTATCAACTTCCTTGTAAACTCTCCCGTTGGGACTTTTTTCTATACTCCATTGACTTATCTGGCAGCAAGCACACAGGTGAGATATTGTATGAGCTCATGTCCATGGCTATTGAGAAGATTGGCCCTAAATACGTGACTCAGGTGGTGACAGATGCGTCTAATTTTGTATGGGCAGGCAAGCATCTGGTCGAGAAATGGCCACACATATTCTGGACTTGTGCTCAGCTCACTGTATTGATCTTATTCTAGAGAACATCTCTTCCCTGCCCCATTATGTTGATGTTATTACAAAGGCAAGGAAGCTGACATCATTTATTTACTCACACACACAGCTACACCATGGTTTTCTACAGCATTCAAATGGGAAGGAGCTAACCCGTTGTGCATTGACATGGTTTGCCACTGCTTTTCTAACACTTCAAAGTCTGCACGACTTAAGGAATGTTGTTTCTCAAATTTTTGTTTCTGAATTGTAGACAAGTAACAGTTGGTCCAAGCCACCAACAGGAGGCAGGATTGTGGGAATTGCTTTGTCACATAAATTCTTTAGACTATTGATTCCTACTTTAGGGTTACACAACCCCTAGTGCAGCTAATCCTGATTGCTAATTCTGATGAGAAGCCATGCATGGGCTACATGGTCGTGGTTGCAAAATAAAAAATCATATCAAACTGCGGAGGCAGTGAGAAAAAATATGGCCTTGTGTTGGATATCTAGAGGAGTCGATATACGGACCAGATGTCCTCAGATTTGCACAGTGCTGCTTTTTTCCTAAACCCTGATCCATTATTCAGCAATAGAGAGATAGAGTCGCTACAAATTCAATGCATTAATGCAGAGCATGCATTCATAAATTGCTTTCTGAAGATGAGATCGATATTGATCAGGTTGAAAGGTTATTGCACAGATGGAGACCTACATCAATTGTCGTGGTCTATTTGGCATTGATGCTGCTATTCGTCATAGAGCACAAAAGAAAGCATGCAAGTGATAAGTTAAATCGCATTCTTACTATTTCAATTGACAAGTTGACGGCTAAATATGTGTTAAATTAACTAATGCACTATTCTTTTGTAGTGGCTTGGTGGGAGATATATGGCGTTGAGACTCCAGCCTTGGAAAAGATAGCCATGTGTATCCTTAGTCTGTGTTGTACCTCCTCCAGCTGCGAACGCAATTAGAGCACTTTCGAATTTGTGAGTAGTACAACAATAATGTGACAATTGTTGGTTTTGATACGATAATTAATACGTAATTCATAATTTATATTTTTATATTTTTTTGTACATGTAGATTCACACAAAGTGGAGGAACCGGTTGTTGCAAAAGAGATTGGATAAGTTGGTATACATCTAATACAATCGCAGACTTGCTGAACGTAGGGAATAAATGGAGACAATAATGATTCTGATCCAATTGCATTGGAGGAAATGAATTTAGTAAGTGAATGGCTGGCATTCCACTAGATGACACAGTCCCTGACCATGATGGCCTCACATGGAGACTTGTAGATGGGGCCATGGGTGTTAGAGGAAGAGAGTAAACCCAAGAGACGTGAAGCTGCAGGTCCTTCGAATGCTGAGAAAACACCCAAGTAAAGTTTGCAAAATATTTTCGCAAAAAAAGGCAACAAAGACCTCAACCAACACCCGTCAATGATGAAGAGGACTTTGAAGAACAAATCGACAAAGACTCAACATCATATAGAAAGGAGCATCCAAATCAATAAAGGCGAATACATCAAAAAAGGGCATGGTAAAGGGCAAGGGCAAGGACAAAGTTTGATATATATGATGATGAAGAGGACTTTGATGAAGATAACTTTGATGAAGATGATGAAGACGATGTATGATGCAAGGAAGAAAATGTCCGATTTTGATGCCGTTTCGGTGGCCACAGAAATAGAAATATCGACATAAATTTCGATAAATGCGTTCCTGGCGTTTCGACGGCAAAATAAACAAATTAACTTATGAAATTTTACCAGAATGATCTACTAGTGTAGATCTACTCAAATATGTAATAATATTTCATATTGGATATGTGGGGGTGGGGTCTCGTCATTTTTTAGTGAATGACCTTGAACTGTTTCAATGGGCATTTCGAAGGGGATTTTTGATGTCAATTTTCAATGGCAAAATCAATGAACTAAGTCATTATAGTTTGCAAACACAATATATAGACTTAAAGACACAAAACTGTGCAAAAAAATATGCTCTAGCTAGTACATAGTATATAAAAAAGTAATAAAAAAATCGATGATTTGCCTGTTTCGAGAGTTTCGTCAGTCACTTTCAATGTCCGATTGCCACAGAAATAGAAATTTCGCCAAAAATTTCGACAATTTCGTCGAAATTTTGAACATTGGTATGATGATGAAGAGGACTTTGATGAAGATGACATTCATGAAGATGATTCATATACTGAAGATGAAGATGATGACGTTCAAGATTCTAGTAATGAAGTTGACACTTAGGATTTTACGCTTTGATCATGATAGCTAAAGCTATATTTTTGCATTTGTTACCTTATACAAATTCCAGTGATGACGATACTTAATGCAACTTTGGCCATTTCTCTTATAATGGTTATCAACTTGTGATATTATTCATGTTGAAAGTGTGGCTATTCATGCAATGTGCAATGTTTTCAGCAATTGATTAATTTTATATGCATGCTACATGTTTAGTTTCAACTAGAAAGTTTATGTTTAATTGCTAGATATCACACAAAATGTTGTCATGATAACATAATTACAAAAAAAATGTAAAATTTGATGAAAAAATGAAAATCAGCAAATTTGGGAAAAAAATGGATGCCTAGAAAATGCCTAGGCGTCCGCCTAGGTGCCCTAGGCACCCCCCCCCAACAAAACATCTGCCGCCCAGCTGCCTTGTCAACTATGGGAGCAACCTCCTAGGCATGTTGCTCATGGGGGTTGTCAAAAGGTACGCAAAATCAAGAAATCCTTGTATGGCCTGACGCAGTCACCATGGGCATGGTTTGATAGATTTGATGTTGCACTTATACAGTTTGGGTTCAATGGGTCCTCTATTGATCATTCTTTATTTGTGCATAAATCGTCAAGTGGCACTATTATTCTGGTTGTCTATGTAGATGATATTGTCATCACATGTGATGACTCTATTAGCATTTTACATCTGAAGGAGTGGCTGCAAACATAATTTCAAACAAAAGATTTGGGCAATCTCTACTATTTCATTGGAATAGAAGTTCTACGTTCCAAGGACACAAACCTCTCTCAGCGGAAGTTCGTTCTAGACCTTCTAGCAAAGACGGGCATGGCAATGCAAACCAGTCTTTATGCCTATGGATTATCATACCAAGGCATCTATTTCTGATGACAATGATTTTTCAGATCCAACAAAGTATAGAAGGATTGTCAGGAAACTATTTGGTTAAAGTTACTCGTCTAGATATCTCATATATTATGGGAGTTGTTAGCCAGTTTATGAGTGCGCCCAAGATGCAATGAAAGAGATATCGACAATATCGTCAGTATATCGACCGGTATACCGATATCGACGGCATCGGTCATCGGTTTACACAAACCTATTGTTGGGATCGCAAGTATCGGTAAACCGATGGTGTAGTGCCAAATATCGCCAAATACTGCCGAATTTCAACGAAATGTACTGGTATACCGACAAAAATACTGATTTTTTGCGTGCTTGAGTCTGTTTCTGTTGTTTGAAAGAAAATGGCAGAGCAAAGGTATCTCGACAACTAGGGCTCAGATAAGTCTAATCAAAGGTATGCCTTTATGTTTTCTACCATTTCTCTCATTTACAGTTCATCTGTCTCAATTAAAATGTAAATTCATCTGGCAAAGATCCCGCCATCTGCTTTTTTGTCTTCTTCATTGTGTGTTTTTAGATCTACAACACTTTCTCATAATCTACATTATAATATATATATATAGACACAGTAATATACCTAAATAATCCACGAAATATAAGTATAATTTGCTATCATTTTAGTAGTAAGCTAATTAGTATACATATTTCTTCTTACTTGTATTTTGTATCATACAAAGGAAGAAAATGTACTACTTCGCAGCACAACAAACAAATATTGTAAAAAAGTATAGATTTTGAAATGTTCTAGTCTTATATTTGTTTATATATGGCACTTGCTACCTATATCCCACAACATGGACATGGTTGACATGTTTACTACACTTTTATATTATCGCATCCCCACGACATGCATATAGTGGGCATGGTAATAATGGCTTTTATACTTATCTCGCTATTGTGCATAATCCATGGAGAAACTCACTACCGCATATCAAGATCATGTGGTAACAAACAACAGCGGAGAAAAGGTGTCACAATAGTGATGGTGCCTAACTTCCTTGACAGTCATGAAGTTAATTGTCAAAGTCACACATTGAAGAAGAGCAATAGAAAACCGTGGTGTATATTTTCTTTTAGAATCTAATATGATGCATATGGAGACACAGTACTGTAAATTCTAAAACATATCGTGTTTAATTACATAATATGAATGAGTATTATACACTTAAATAGTATTGTACATGACGTGTCTTAGCAACATATAACTTCATATCACCAACCTTACATGATGTAATTGTCATGGGAGCAGTATGTCAACCATATCAACTCAATATTGTACGGAGAATCAGTGTGTAACTCGACATACAACTGACTCAATATTGTACATAGAATCAGTGTGTAACTCAACATACAATTGATATGAGTTAGTAAGTTACTATGCTATTCATGTGTTGCAAATTGGATATTATTGCATAAGTGTGTGTGTGTGTGTTTGTGTTTATGGATTGTGCTAGTAAAATTCCAATTCTTAATTCCAATATTTTGTCATTGAAATCCTTCATCGAAATTCGTAGAAAACGGGACAAGTTCCCTATCTCCCACATGATGGACAACCCCCCACATACCCCTTATAGAATTTTATTGCATAAAACGATGCATTTAGGTGTAGAGATAGCACCTTTAAAATTTCATGATTTAATTCCTTCATTTTGGCGTCGATATGGCCATGATTGCATCTGTCGATATTTCCGTCGGTATACCAGTAAATATCTATATCCAAGTTGTCGAAACGGCATCGATATCGGTCATTTGATTCCCTGCCAAGATGTCACACTGGATGGCAATCACTCAGATTCTATTATGTTAAAGGATCGCCAGGGAAGGGTCTCGCGTACTTCACAGGGAAAGATCTCGCACACCCCCTTGAAGCTTATTGGATATACTGATGTTGCTTGGGCAGGTGATGTTGGAAATAGACGGTCTACTTCTGGCTATTGGGTGTTTCTTGGGTCACACTTGGTGACTTGGACGAGCAAGAAACATAATGTGGTAGTACGGCCCAGCACAGAGGTTGAATATCGAGTGATGGCACATGCTTGTTCGAGCTACAGTGGGTTATGTTTATTGTCTGAAATAAGAGTGTCTTTTGAGACACCAATCTCTCTCATGTGTGATACTCAGACAGCCATTCACATTGCCTACAATCCGGTGTTCCAAGAACGGACCAAGCATATTGAAGTAGACTGTCACTTTGTTCGTGATTGGGTGCTCTTCAAGAAGATGCAGACTCCTTATGTTCGCACTAGACAACAAGTGGCAAATATCTTCACCCAGCCACTTGCATCTTAGTTTTTAAATATATGAATTCCAAGCTAGGCATGCATGATGTGTATGCTCCAGAATAAGGGTGTAAAAAAATAGTTTCTATCTATGTACCCCTTTCTTATTTCCTTTATCTGTTGGGTCCATTATCAAAATGTTCAGACCTTATATAATAAAGGATAATTTGCTCCAGTCAGGTATGGTTATGGCCCAATCCTTTCACAATAAGAAACCCTTGATCCTCGTTTCATAGTCGGGTTGCTTGTATATTTGTATACAAGAGCCTTTACTGTCTTTACACATAGTCAGTGACCTTTTCTCACACTTACAATTAGGTCCCTATACATATATACTAACACACTCCCTCAAGTTGGAGCATGTATGTTATATGTCCCTAAGTATTAGACCCAAGAGCCATCTAGGGACTCAGTAAACTAATCAACTAGTAACTCAGATAACGAATCAACTTCTCTTCATACTTTTCTCGCAAAACTGACAATCAACTTCAATACTTTTGGCTCTCTCATGAAAGATAGGATTTTGGGCAATGTGAACGGCAGCTTGGTTGTCACACTTCCAAGTCTGTGGGAGCTTGTAGCATAAACCCAAGCTCCTTTACCAAGTGGTGAATACATAGCAACTTGCATGTTGCTAGGTCCATAACTATGTACTCTGATCATGCATTGGATCTTGCTACTACAATCTACTTTTTTGCTTTTCCATGACATAATTTCCTCCCACGAATACACAACATCCAGAAATAGACCTTCTGTCACATATTCGATGTAGCCCAATCAACATCTGAGAAACCCTGGACATGTAGATGCCCATGATTATATTAAAGTCCATCATTAAGAGACTTCTTGAGTTACCTCAAAATCTACATCGCAACCTTCATATGACATGTGCATTACATATCCTTGACATGATTAACAACACTAGTAGCAAAGGCAATGTTCAGCCATTTGACAATTAGATTAATCAACTTCCTAACAAGTCATCCATATCTCCATGGATCATTAAGTAACTCCCCTATGTCCATGGATAATTTGACTTTAGGATCCATTGGAGAAATAGTTGGTCTAGTCCCAAGTATCCTTGGTAAGTGAGAAAATCTACAGCATATTTCCTCTGTGAGGTACTATCTTAAATTTGGATTTGGCAATTTCGATCCCCATAAAACACTTAAGATACTCTAGTCCTTTGTCTGAAACAGGGTTTGTAGAAAGGTCTTTAAGTATGCAATGCCATGCTCGTCATTAGCAGTAATAACAATATCATCAACATATACCACCGGGAAAATGCGCATAGCTTATGTCTTCTTTAGAAGACTAAATGATCCATGATACATATCTGGAGTCTATTCTTAGAGAGAGAAATATTGAATCTACCAAACTAGGCATAAGGTGTTTGCTTCAATCCATCGAGAGACATGTAAAGACAGCCTACGAAATCGGACTCCCTCTGTGCAATAAACCTATGTGTTACCCCATATATATCTATCCTCTAGATCACAATGCCTGAATGCATTTCCGATAAAAAGTTCGTGCAGAGGCTAAGAGTGACTAGCGGCTAGGGACAAGAAGATGTGAACATATGCCATTTCCCACGAGGGAGAAAGTTTCATAGTAATCCTCATTGAAAACCTAAGTGTAGCCTTTGGCTACCAAACACGCCTTTAGCCAATCAACACAACCATTTGCATCCATATCCTCTTCCATAGCATGGCACCAACATGGGCGACCAAGTGAAACTGAAACAAATGGTGTATAGAGATAGAGGAGATAGAATAAATAATGAAATAATGTGAAGAGAGGTGGTTATATGAAACAAAGTTAGAAATGGGGTATTGAGCATTTTTAATTGTGCCAGATCTGACACATTTACTCAAAGCAATAGGAAAATTCATTCAAAAGGTGGAGGAACTGTCTCGACCTGAGCTTCTGACAAGGAAGCATCTAGAGAAGATGAATAACATGCATGTACATGAGCTTCTGACAAGGAAGCATCTAAAGAAGATGAACTAGCATGTCTATACCTAAGTTTCTGACAAGGAAGCATTTGGAGAAGATGAACTGATAAGAACCGTTGTACCACCTGTTGTGGTGCCACATTCAAATTGTCCACATGTACCTCTACGACGATGTCGACCTAAGTGATTGGTGGTCTAGTGGAGTGGGGTGGAATTAAATTACAGGGATCATCATTGCTAGGGGACTCAAAAATAGGACACTCAGCAACGATGTGAAGGAACAAGAGCTCCTCATTAACTATGGGTTTCATTGTCATTGAAGAACTATCATCATAGTGGTGTGTCTTTGAAGAAGGTGACATCTACAGATACAACGAAGTGAGGTGTAGGGATGTAGCACTTGTACCAGTTTCAGACCTGAGCGTAACCTAAGAAAATACATTTGACAAACTTCAGACCCAACTCATCCATAGACCAAAATAATGAACAAAACAAGCACATCTGAACACTCTAGATCGAACATTGTTCAGTGTTTGTATATGATGAAGGATCCAAACATGCATGTGATTCTGGAGAACAGATAATGTCATATAGGTGATGAGGTAGGCGGTAGTGATAATTATATCCTTACAGCATTCTCTAGAAGATGCATATGAAGGAGAAGAGTGCAAGAGGTCTCAACAATATGTAAAATTTTCCACTTACTCCATCCTACTTGGAGCATGCAGTGTGGGCAAGACTGACTGATGATGCCACGCATTGAGGTGAAATAGATGGACTCATGGGTGAAGTTATGTCTACCATTGTTAGAACAAAGAGTAAAATTTATCTTTTCATATTGGCTTTCCATTTTTGTACAAAAGCATTCAAACTTGGACCAAATATTAAATCATTCCTTCATCAACTAAAGCCATGTGGCACAAGAATAATTGTCAACAAAAATAACAAATATCTATACCCAAAATTAGAGGTAACACCACATGGACCCCATATATAAAAATAAAATCATAGGGTTTGCTCTTTGACCTTCTTTGACCTTCTTTCAACCTAAAGGCACCTGGTATGTTATGTAACTTGTTAATATATGTGTTGCTTTATTTATGTTATGTTATTTTCCATTATATCTGGACCTTTCTGTAATTGTTACTTTTCTATAAATAGAAGGGTGCACACATTGTGCAACCCTAAGCTCTCCAAGTCTCATTGTCTTTCTCATGGTATCAGAGCGGGCCGGTCCACCTTAAACCTAATCCCTCTCTCTCTCCACCAACCCTAGCCGCCGCCACACTCCAAAATCTCCTTTTTTTCCGCCGCTACAGTACTGCTACAGTGGCAGTCATATTATTTCCAATAGACACACACACATATATACAGTCAAATAATTCCCAATTATTTCCAAATAGTTGACCGCACTTTCACCAAAAGTTTTCGATTTTTTCCGCATTTTCTCTATTTTTTCGAATTTTGATATTTTCCTGCCAGCTGAAAAGTTGTCGAACCCCGAATTTGTTACTATGCTTCATAGCGGAGTTCAAATTTTTTCTCCACAAGGGAGAATTCTTCACCAAGATTAGACCTTTTCTTCTCTAACATGACTCCAATTAAAAGGTGGAGCAATCAACAAGGACTGCTAGACTAATGGGGCTGCATGATAAACTCATGTCACGGATTATGGATCTCGTGATTGATACCCCTCTACATGTTTTTGTTGAGGCAGAATCACATTCCAATCATACTGTTAACTCTCCATTGATTTCAAGACGTATCAATGTTGTAGAAAACCTAAAACTCCCTCCATAGCCCCTCAATCATCCAACCCTCTCCCTTCGGCAGCAAATAAGGCACACCTCATGTAACTTTTGACTTGGATGTTTTTATTGGTTTGTGGAAAGGAGTGTGATCATGTACTTTACATCCTATCAGCAATTTATGTTCTAATGCAAACCATGGCACCAACTTTACCCACTTTACTTCTACTCGCTTTGCAGTTTTTATTCCTAAAATTGTAGCTAAAGCTTTGCAACATCCCACCTGGGACCACACAATGGAAGCTGAAATGAGCGCACTTAATGATCAACATACTTTGGATCTGGTTGATTCTCCTAGTCACATTTCTCTTATGGGATGCAAATGGGTATTCACTATCAAGTATCATCCCGATGGTAACAGTCGAGTGACTAAAACTCACATGGTAACAAAAGGATATACAAAAACCTATGGAGTTGACTACTTCAGAATCTTCTCTCGTGTTGCTTGTCATAAATATGTCCCTGTGCTTAATTCTATCAATCTCAGTCATGATTGGCCCTTATTTCAATTGGGTGTGAAGAATGCTTTCTTGTACGACGATCTGAAAGAGGAAGTCTATATGGAGCAACCACATGGGTTTGTGGTCAAGAGGATTCTAAGGTTTCTCGTCTTAGAAAAGCTATTTATGGCCTCAAACAAAGCCCATTAACATGGTTTGATAAAAGTCATATGCTTGTTAAATTTGACTTTGGAGACTCTTTTTTTAAGTCAGGGAGGTAGTAGCTCGGTGGAGAAAGAGCAGGCTCCCCAGAGTAGGGACACGGGTTTGATCCCCGATTGTGCGCCTCAGCGATCCTTAGTCCCGTCGCATAGCCTGGTCTCTGCGTGAGTTTAAACACTCCCCTAATGTACGGGTAGTTGAGCGGGGGCGGTGGTTTACGCTATCGTGGGGAGTCACAGTTGTAACCAGTCTTCGGGGGTGGTCCCACGCCATCAAAGACTTTACAGACTCTTATTCTAATTATTCAGTGTTCATAAAAAAGCAGACGATGGGCTTGTGTTTCTGATTGTGTATGTGGATGATATCATTCTTTCTAGAAGTGATCGTGATGGTATTCACGCTACCAAGGATTATCTGGAAAAACACTTTATCACTAAAGACTTAGAAAAGCTTTGATATTTTCAGGGAGTTGCAGTACTACATTCTTCTTCTGGAGTTTGTCTATCTCAATGCAAATATGTACATCTTTCGCAAGAAATTGGCATGTTGGGAGCCAAGCTAGCTAGTACTCCTAATGCGGACACCAATTGGGTGATGACTCCTCTCCTCCATATTCTGATAGCGAGCAACATAGAAGACTAGTTGGTAAACTCAAATACTTAATAGTTAAAGGAGTAGACTTCTACTTGTTAAGGAGCTCGTCTAGGCGGGAATGCACCCGAGGGGTGTGCTTTGCCATGTGCTTCACCTAATTCGTCGCCTTGTATTATTTTCACGCATTTCTTGCATATCAATGGTTTTAATGATCTTTTTCCTTTGTCCTAGTGTCCAAACTTACATTCTTGTAGTTGTTATGTGCCAAATATTACCTTTATTATAATTATTTCTATTACTAAACTATGAAGGAGTCCACACCTAAAGATTAAAAAATATTTATATTCCTAAACATTTCCAAGATTTTCATATTTTTCCTTGTCGCCTTAAATTTAGTTTCTATTAAGTGGCTATATTTTTAAAGGTAGTCAATACTTCACAACAGATTAATCTCTGTATATGTATCTATTTAAATCTGTTGCATCATTTGGAATTATCCTCTTCTTGTTTTGGCAATGCTAAGTTAGTTTTTTTAGAAAATGTGATTTCATGCTCTCTTACTAAATACGCGTGTATGTCATTGAATTAACCATAAGTTTATGTAATTACACATATAATTGTAAAATAAATGCATCTGAAGGGAGAAAAGTTCTTGAAAATCATTTAATATATGTATATATACAAGTTAAATGTACTGATATTTCAAGTTTTTAAAAGCCGCCTCGGTGACGCCTAGTCACAACTAGTCACAAGACCCTCAGCTAGAAAGTTGTGTCTCCTTGCCGCAGTGACAAGTATGGCTGATATCATGTTTGTTGTTGGACTTGTCAATAGGAATATGGACAAACCTAGACAGTGTCACGGGGTGCCTAATACTTAAAAGGCTCTCCTAGAAAATGTCTTCAATATAGATGAGACAAGCACCACAAAATTATTGGCTATTTTGATTCTGACTATGATGGCAGCATAACTAGTCGCAAATCTACTTCTGGTTATTGCACCTTTGTAGAAGGAAATCAGGTTACCTAGCGTAGTAAAATGCAAACATTTGTTGCACACTGAGGCGCTAAAGTAGAGTATTGAACCATGGCTCATAGCACTTGTGATTTAATGTGGGTTCAAGGTCTTCTGAAAGAATTTGACATCTGTCATTCTGAACCTATCCCATTGTTATGTGATAATAAAGCATCCATCTTCATTGCAAGAAATCCGACATTCCATGAACACACCAAACACATTGAGGTGGACTGTCACTTTATAAGGAAGTCAATTATGTCCAAGCGCATCTCTACTCCTTATATTAGGACTAAGGATCAGCTTGCTGACATTTTCACAGAACCACTTCCGAAGACAAGATTCACTGCCATGTCTCCAGCTTGGGCATGCGAGACATTTGTGCTCCAGCTTGAGAGGGAGTGTTAATATATTTAGTGTTTTGTGTTGTGCCTTGTTATAATTTATGTTTCCTGTGTTTTGCATCTTTAGTCTTTCATCCCATATTGCTTAGATTTACAAATAGTTCTCCTCTCTTATCCTATATAAAGAGAGGTCTTGTATTTGTTTTAATCATCTAAATATATCCCATTTACTAACTTACAGTTATTAAGTCAGACCAAATTAAAAAGGGGAAGAGTTTGACTTATAGTAACTTGGAGAGAGGTAATAAGGAGATTTAGCTTCAGTATATTAAGAGGGAGCCTGACTCATAAGTTAAACATGGCTGAATGGTATAGGAGAATACATGTAGCCAACACAGCATAGCTGGGATTCAGGCTTAGATGACGACAACAGTACTGCAAGACATGAGTTCCAAGCTTGAGTATGTTCAATGCATACACTTTAATTTGAGAGCGTTAGAAAATATGGACTAATATGTGAGCTTCTTATTTATTTTGTTTTACTTTTATGTTGCACACGAGTGCAAATTACCAAAAATTAATGAAAAGGGGGAAGTGGACTACAGTGCAGGGAAGCTATCACATTCCACTTTCTATGCCCCATGCTAGCGTGCAAAACATATATTCTTTCTCCAATAAAACACACATATAAAACCTACAACTATCTGTGATATGCTTTAACATTTACCATGCATGATTCTTCAGAGTTCATACAAGCTGAATATTTTTCATGAATCTCATTGATAAAATGCTTGAGTTTATAAGTAGACACTTCAGTAGCAGATGTAAAATTACCTATCTAAGTTCCAAGAAGCAAATATATTGCTAGATAGACTCAGACATCCATTTCTTTTAAAAGACCTTAATTGGGGTCTTAAGAGTATAAGTGAATAATCGGGCTGTAGATAAACCAAGTATCACAGAAAACCAAAAAAATATGTAACTTCCAGAAAGCAAAGAATTGACACTCGAGAAAATAAAGCAATAAACCATACCACAAAAGTCACAACATTTACTATATATAGTATAAATGTATAATCATGAAACTTATAACAGATTTACCTTTTTCTGAAGAAGTTTATCCAGTTCCCGTTTGAGGTCCAAATAAAGCTCTGCCAGACTAGGATCCATGAAAAACTCAATGTACCCATCTAACATTTTCAGGTGACCGGCCTAAGAAATAAGTTCTGTTAGCAGCAGATTTTTGTTTTCATAGTGACAAATTCCATGAGCATGAGGGAAAGAGATTACCAGTTCCCCTTGAGTAACAGTACCGCCAAACAATACTAGTATAGAATCAGAAACACCAGTAGAATCACGAATGAAAACGGTATTCACTTTAACCTTTTCGCCGAAAACCAGCCATGGATAAGGAATTGTCTGGTAGCGTGAATTGACAGAGTTCTGCATACAATGAAGAGTAGATTCTAATAAGATCCCATAAAGGCCTGTATTTAAGGCCATATTTGTATTTATCCACATATGAAACAATTTATGCACACAATTTATATAATATTTTTCAAACAATATTTGGTTAGCTCAGGCAGCAGGGAAAGCCACTGTCACAGCGACCTAAACTTCACAGGAGGACTGCATACACCAGTGAATAGAAGAAAAGCAATAACTCCCTGATTACCACATGAATGAAAATGCAAATAAAACCGCATCCACTCAAGAATGATGGTAAGTTTGAAATTAAGGCTCCGATTGGTTTGTCGTAACTGGTCCAAAAAATATATGAACTGGAGTTTTGTAAGTAGTTTTTCATGATTGGTATACAGTAAGTGTTGGAACTTGAGTTCTATGACTTCCGGTGAGTTACAGACTTACATACAAAATGCAGTTCCTGAGTTCCCTCTTAAAAAGAGCGGAAAACGAGTTCCAAGACAACTAACAACATTTATTATTCAATTATACTCTTCATTAGTCATAAGTGACAGATGTAAAATATTATGACTAGAAATATTAGCGGTGTGGATATAGTTTATTGTTAAAATCATAACATAATCGCACTATGTAAAACATTTTACACTATAACACCACTATTAGTGCGACTTACAAAATAAAAAATAGAAATATCATGACAAAGAAACACACCGCACCATGTGAAAACAATGTGATTTACCTAACACATTTTTATTCTTCGTGTTTAAACAGTATGACATGAAAAATGATAATTAGCTATAACCATGCACGAATAATATAGTAAAATTCCCTACAAAAATAATGTAAAAATAATATTCTACATTGTGTTAAACAATGATGAACCAAAACTTATATTAACAAGCACATGAAATGCGGAAATTATTACAATACTTTGTATACACAAAGTGAAATAAAAATATTGTAATGCGATTTTAATCATAATATTTTTATTAAGATTATAATTGTACCATAATAAAATATTTTTTAAAGGAGAAACATCAGCACCATGTTAAGTTTATTATGATTTAAGAATATTATGACTTTTCACGGATATGATTCTTTTTTGTCTTCTCCATCCTTACTTGTTTATATTACACAGTAAAAACTAACAATATTTTTAGTAATTTCCATATTTACACTTACAACAAACCGATCGCATGGAAGAGAACGGAACTCAAGTTCCGAGAACTGAGCTAGAGTTCCCAGAAAATGAGTTCTACACAACTTATGACTTACACCAAACCTATAGGAGCCTAAAAGGAAAACTCCATGGGTTAAACATAAAATCAACTATAGTCTAGCTCCTCACTTCACCTCTTTGACCATCTTCAAACTCTGTAATCCTTTTTGCCTAAAATATAATATACATATATTTTACATAAACATCCACAATTCAAGCAAACAATCAATCTCAATCATATACTCATTCATTTTTTATGCACAAATCCTACATTATAAATTTCACTAACAAAAATGTGACTATCCTGAACATCTATCCAGCTTACCATTTAAGCTAATAGATGCCTCTTGAATTTTAAAACTTCAATGATGTCCTATTAGTACAGGTAACTTAGTGCAAGTAACTGAACTAAACCTGAAATTTCTAAGTTATTTGACACGAGACAGGATAGACAATTTCCACATTGAGCATCTATAACCTACTGATTAACGCACACACATTTTATGGTTAATCGCCTATTACTCGGTCAATGCAGGCCGTCATGGAGTTGCCAATCAAGATAACAGGTGGGAACTACAAGCCATCCTACATCACCTCTCCCGAGTTGAGAAAGACAAGCCGCTAGCAAGTCACATGGTGACTCGTGAACATCGGTCCAAGTTATAACAAGGGCAATATAGTGTACGGTCGCAGAGGCTGACTGATTATGAATGTCAACTAGACAGACCACCAGGGATCTTAAATTAGAAGGTGTTGATAAAGATGCGTTGTACAACCACACTGCGACCGCCAACCCACTGTGAATGCCAACTAAAAAGACCACCAGGGATCTCAAATAAATAGGTTTTGATGAAGATGTGTTGTGCAACCATACTGCAACGGCCAACCCAAGATGATATGCACTATGTTGCAAGAAAGTGAGTCACACTACGATGTCAACGCATACGCTATGATAGGAGAACATTATGTGGTACCCTTACATGGCATGTCCATCCAGCACAAGCGGTATGGAGACCTGTGGGGTCCTAGACAAACCCCAAAGCCAAAACAGCCATGGATAAGGACACTAAGTCCTTATCCAAGTATTCACACAGTGGGTGGTGCACAATTCCCTCTACTAGGCGAGCATGGTACCTCATAGCTTTGCCTCAGCAAACAACAAATGTAGTTCTTCGACAATAGGTGCCAGCTGAAGAAAGCTTCAATGTTGTGTGCAACAGTTTAGAAGGGGTCAGATTGCTTGTGCAGTGGAATCCAAAACATTGATCTTTGATGAACAATGTGATTTTTAGCATAGGTTTGTATTTGCTTGTTGGTGAAGGTGACGTGGCCATTGATACTCCCGTCGTTGATTTGGTGTTGTCAAAGATAGGTGGATCTGCTCATCCAAATTGGTCACCTATCCATTGACCTTTGTAATCTTCGTGTCCGGCAAGCTTGGCTCTTCCTGTCATCACTAAAGGAGAAAGAAGGGGGAGGGGCCCACGTCCTTTCCAACAGGATGGCAACATCAATGATCCACCATGGTCAGCCATTAGAGCCCCAACCCAAGGGTTTGTTGGATGAAACACATTGGTGGTGTGGTGCGCTCACACATATTGGTACCCGCTAAAAGTCACGTAGTGCTAAAGTTTCGTATTGTAACCTATCTAAAAGGGCAGAGAAAGAAGGGATAAGCAAAGGATGAGGACAACAACCGAAGGTGGAAGGGGGTGAACAGCAGCAGTTGTGTACATTGTACAGTGTTCTCATTTTTTCTTTTATTTGTATGTGATGACTCAAGCTATGGTTTAGATCACTAATGGAGGGTAGAGATGAGTCCCAGACCTGGTGTTTAAAAGAACAACAGTAAGGGTGTATGGGATGGTTTAGGTTTTGGGCACTAAATTCAATTGATGCAACAACAAAATCAAAAAACTCAAATTCATAATCAAATGTTTGCCTGGACATATAACCTAACTATGGTAACTTTAGTAAAACGATTAAACCCTAATGACACAGCATTGCAACTAATTGATTAGCCGTTGACCAAATTAAATTAAAAAATGTAAAGAAAAACAAAAAACTTGGAACTTAACAAGAACTCCCTACATAAGTTGATGAAATTGACAAAAACCTAAACTTTGGTTGATCTATCAATCGGCTGACTTAGGCCCTCACAGGACTGATAATGGACTGGATCAGTCGTTATCATAAGTCTCCTCAGTTTTTTCTATGGAGCTTCTATTGTATCATTCACACACAATCGAGTTGTGCCATGTTTCTATATGCCTATGTGTGTTGTTATCCAGCTATGTCATCTTACCTATTTTAATGTTGTGCATGCCAACTACTTACCTACCTACCTCTATTACATTATCTCACTCTTTGCACTCGAGCAATATTGTGACTACAATGATGTCTCCTTTTCCAGCAAGCATGTCATCCAACCGGGTTCAACTAATTCAATGCTCTTATTTGGTACATGCACATGCTTCGGACCTTGCACAATCTGTTTGATGAGTACTATATCAGGAGAATGAGGAGTATACTATATCTTACATGGGTTGAGTTTTTTGGTCGGCTGCATGGGTTGAGTTTACATGGCAATTTTATTTTTTATCAGAGTCTATATGTCATATTTGTGTCTGTCCATGCAGGAGATGGGAATTTCCCACACTCTTGCATGAGGGGGTGTTAAGTTAGTTAGTTTAATTAATGTCATTGTCATGTACTACAGACCTATTGTCCATGGCTCATTAAGATTAAGAGTCTTAAGTCATAGGGATTTTAAGTGAATGTCATTACCCCTCTCCTATGTATAGGAGGAGAGTCGGGTTTGCTTAGCATGTCGATCCAATTGCCCTCTAATTGTTTTCTCACGTGTGATCATGTGCAAAATATGAGCTCTATACATTATAGTTTTTCTTTATGCATCGAATTCCTCGTTCAATTTGCTTAAGTTGGCATGGTGATTAGCATTTGCAACGTTATTATATAATAAGATTCTACTATATAAATTCAAAAATCATATCAGATTCTTTCAAATCTATTCTTAGTTAACATTGTTATATACTTCCACTGATAGTAATTATACTTAGATCTAATCATGTCATCAAACACATAACTAATACTCGACTGTAAGTGCCAAACATTAAACAAAGGTAGCAATATCTATTCAGAATTCTAGAGCAAAAGAGTACATGGATAGGAAATGTGAGTAGGTGTTCGATCCTATCTGAAGGATAAAGGAATAAACAAGGAACATAAAATAAAAAAATTGCATACTCACAGCATATAATAGTACTAGACCATCGTCCATTGTTTTGAAGGACATAGATTTCTCCCTGTGCTGAAAAATTGGGAATTTCAGTTTCCATAAATCTTGTAAAACATTAAAAATGATCCAAAAGACTACTGTTTAGAACTTACAACAACAGATGCTATTCCAGGGAAAAGACCACAGCAGATAACAGCACGAACCAAAGCTTGGTTGTGGCTCAAGCTGTTGCAGGTACTTGGTTCTGTATCCAGTAGCCCGGCATCTTTCAGTATGAAGTGAAACTGCTTCCTGAGAGAATGAATCGCCTGAAAAGTTTGTGCAGAAAGAAAATTCCTCCAGCAATATTCATAAGAAGATCCCTCTCTTTCGGCAGCTTTCCATCCCTCATATGCACGCACAAGAGCCATATGATCACTGTAATCTTTAGCAGCAAACCTTGACTTTGCAGAACCAGCTAACTGAACATAGAACAAAGATACTACAAACTTCAACATCTAACGTCTTCAAGGAATTAGCTCAGTTAGTGGTTGCAAAAGCAAATCACCAAAAGCTTTTAACAATAAAAGGTAGCTTGGATAAAGGTGATACACAGACAAAATTGAACGCAAAATACATAGGTAGGCTCGAAAGATTTAAAACCCATTGATGTATGGAAGAGTATGGGGGATGAGGGAGTTACATGGTTAACAAATTTCTTTAACAAGATTATGAAGACCAAGAAGATGCCGGATGAGTGGAGAAATAGTATTATAGTCCCAATCTACAAGAACAAAGGTGACGTTCAGAGTTGTACAAACTATAGAGGTATCAAGCTGATGAGTCACACGATGAAGCTTTGGGAGAGGATTATTGAGCAGAGGTTAAGATCTATAACACAGGTATCAAACAACCAATTTGGTTTCATGCCTGGAAGATCAACAACAGAGGCTATTTTTCTGATAAGGAGGCTTATGGAGAAGTATAGACAAAGCAAAAGAGATCTTCATATGGTGTTTATCGATCTAGAGAAGGCTTATGATCGAGTACCCAGAGAAGTGTTATGGATGGTTTTGAAGAAAAAGGGTGTGCCTATCCAATACATTGACTTGATCAAAGACATGTATGATAGCTCTACTGCAAGTGTGAAGACTCCTGGAGGAGAGACACCAACTTTTCCTATTACAGTTGGGGTACACCAAGGATCCACACTCAGCCCATATCTATTCGTTCTGGTTATGGATGAGTTAACAAAGAATGTTCAGGATGATATTCCTTGGTGTATGTTATTTGCTGATGATATTGTTTTGATTGACGAAACAAAAGATGGATTGAATGATAAAGTTGAATGTTGGAGAAAGGCATTGGAATCAAATGGATTGATGATTAGCAGGAGCAAAACTGAGTATATGCATTGCAATTTCAGCCAATCTCGCAGTGTGAATGATGGAGCCAAGTTGGACGGAGTAGATATACCAAAATGTGACAAATTTCGTTACTTAGGTTCTATTATTCAAATAGACGGGGAGGTCCAAAATGATGTTTGTCACCGGATCACTGCAGGATGGTTGAAATGGAGGAGTGCAACTGGAATTTTATGCGATCAGAAGATCCCTCTCAGGTTAAAAAGTAAGTTTTATAGAACAGCTATACGACCAGCCATGCTCTATGGGAGTGAATGTTGGGCGGTGAAGAAACAAGGTCTCAACAAGATGAACGTGGCCGAAATGCGTATGCTGAGATGGATGTGTGGGAAGACAAGAAAAGATCGTTTGAGAAATGACTATATCAGGAATAAAGTGGGGGTGGCGAGCATTGAGGACAAGTTGCGTGAGGGCCGACTCAGATGGTACGGACATGTGCAACGCAGACCTACTAGTGCGCCTATACGAAGCAATGCTATTGAGCCAAACACTATAAATAGAAGAAGAGGAAGGCCTAAATTAACATGGGATGAGCTTATAAAGAGAGATTTTGAATCTCTACATCTCAATCAGAATATGACCCATGATAGAGCTGAATGGAAACGAAGGATCCATGTAGCCGACCCCAACATAGTTGGGATTGAGGCTTAGATGATGATGATGATGATGATGAAGTTCCTCATTCGAGTCATCGGTGCTTGGTAAAGTATGAGAACAAACAGAATTCTGATACTAAATTAATTAATCATCATCAGTAACAGAAATCTAGAGAAAAAAAATTAAAAAGTAGTAGATTTAACAATGGAGAATTCTCATGTACTAAACTTTTTCATAAGGGATGCCATGTCCAACATTCATCAAGTATTAACTGTGAGAAGCTAAATGTTGCCGGCGAGAGTAGCCTAAGTGGTAGCGGATGGATATCCCTAATGAAGGGGCCCGGGATCGATTCTTGATTGTGCCCCTCGGAAATGATTTATCATGTCTATGATCGGGGAAGGCCCACTGTGTGATTTCAATGCCCCCTCCAGCGTGTGGTAGTTGGGGGGAGAGGGGGTGGATTACTCTACCACGGTGGGTCCAGAGTGGCCCTTCCTGGGAGAGGTTCTCCCGTTAAACCAAAAAGAAGCTAAAAGTACTACCTACAAGCAGACAATGAACTGCTAAATTATATTACTATAATAATAATGAAAAATGGCACTTTGACATGTTTTCCTTTTTACCATCATTATCCAATCCTCAACCCCAACCATCTCAGGATGGACAACATGGATCTTTCTTTTCCATTCAGCTCTGTTTCGGTCATATTCTCACCGCGATGTAAGAGAACAGATCTCTCTCAAGTCATATTGCGTCTACAAGGGTCCCCTTTGAACTCCATCTAAGCCGAAAACATTACTCAAAACAAATGCAATAGCCAGCCTATGTTTGTGTGCAAACTATCTGAAATGATCCTCCATAGTTTCTCATACTTGCCAGTTCTATTTCGTTTCATGTAGTATTATTATATCTACTGTGATAGTGTCTTGTCCACCCACAAAACCATCTTAAGGTTCGAATTTCCTCTAGACTCATCATCTGAACGCCTTGTTTCTTCAAGCCTCAAAACTCAATACCATACATGATTCAAACCACCAGTCAATCTCAGAGGAATTGTATTGTCGCATAATATTCAAGATATGCTCAGTTATCACATTTATCCTGTTGAGACCTTATGAGAGACATTCAACTGCATTCACCTTCCCTTCAAACAAAAGATCATTACATTTTGGACATCAGTTCCATCCAACTTATTACAATTTCCACTGGAACTTCTAAATTGATTGAAATTGCAATGCATCTGAATCTATTTTCTCTCTCAAATCCTGAAACCTTCAAAAGTCAAACTACGGAATATAATTTAACCACAGAATTTGTTTACCTCTAGTTTGTTTATCTCCAGTTTCATCAATTAGCACAGTGCCATTGACAAATAATACAAAACAATGGAACATCACGCTTTACATGTTAATCCAAAAAGAGTACATTTTCTGATTGCATGATTGTAAAGTAACCCCTTACTACAGTAAAATATGATTTCAGCTTGAGGGTTGAGATCGCATATGAAAAAGAACAGCCTTAAGAGAAGCACAAATAGCAGCCAAAGTCATTCTTTAAGGAAAAAATATGTCCAATGATAGGGGTCATGGACTTACATCCTTTTTTTCTTGTGGTAATAAAAAAGGATCTTTGACACTTAACCCTGACACTACAGTTAAAACTGGATCTAGGCACCGGAATATGGCTCCCATGATCAGCATCTTGCCAAGCTTAGGGTCAACAGGAAGCATTGATAGGTAATGCCCTGCAGAAGGCAAGCAGTCAAGAATAAATATCCAATAGCACACAACAATAAACTCAAAAGAGCCTAACAAGCTTACCAAGACTTGTCAAGTTTTCCTTTTCATCTAAAGCTCCAATCATTTTGAGAAATTCAATTGCATTATTGACCTGCAGCATAAAATTATTGTTTTTTCAGATCTATGAATGGGATTGGAAAAAAACAGACCTTTAAAAAACCTATTCATCACTGTGGTCACCAGATTTTCTCTTCATATTATAATGCATTACAAAAACTTTAAAGGATGTGCAATATTGGAAACCAATTAACAATAAGAGCGAAGGAAATGAAAAGACATCTAACTGTACGAAATGTGGGTGGGGAAGAAGATGTTTAATGGTTTCGGTCCATCCCACATTTCGTATATAGAGCAGAAAATGCATACCAGTTGACAACTAGGTTTATAACTATCTACAAGTACATCCCTGGCTATTCACATATAAGTCCTATGTACAGTAATAACCCCACAAGTTGGAGAATAATATCATATGTGCCCAACTTGTCACATAAGAATTGACTTGACAACCATTCGTTCATTGACTTAGTGAAAAAATCAGCTAGCTGGTCTTTAGACCTGATCAAATGACACCAATTTCTATGTGATTTGCCTTTTCATGAAAGACGGGATTTTAGGCAATATTGACAACAGTTTGATTATCAAACTTCAACTTCATGGAACTATTGTATATGAATGTATGGGTGCAAGCCTAGTAACAAAACCTTCGACTTTTCACGTTTTTTGGCCATCTATTTAATGATTTAATCAGTGAGGTGGTCTCTACAACCGAATGAAGGTGTGATCCATTCCATTTGTCTACCCACGAGGGGATCCTCTGAGAACGAGCTAATTCGAGAAGGCTTGGTAATCTTAAAAATGGTTCGGGATCTCCCTTCCCAAATCCCTCCGCGGGGGGACTCTCCTCTCTATTCTCTTTATGTCGATAGCCCCTCTTTAGTAAATACGTCCGGGCACCATGATTCATTTCAGTGAGGGGCAGGCAATCAAATCACATCTCGAAAGAGGGAGCCATTTCCATCCCTCTCGCTAACGCTCGAGAGGCACAGGACCGCTTAGATGGGCTGCTTACAATATGTGGGGTGTCTTGGCAGCTGCACAGGCATAAGGGGGAGCATATGTTGCTGCAGTGACTGATTTCCGGAGTAGTGAGCCGCAAGAGACAAGACCAGAACAAATGCCATTTTGGCGACTGGAGAGAATGTCTCTAGCAGTCTTCGCCATAGACCAAATGAATCCTTGGCCATCTATTAGAATAGAATCATCAGACTCAACTTTGAAATTGAGCACCCACTTGCAACAAGCAATGACTTCCCAATCGAACTTCGGATGAGAGACCATAGTGATTGATTTTCAAAACGAACATCATTGGGTGATTCATTGCCTCTAAAACAGACAAGGGAATGCAAACAAAATACAGAGAAGATAGTAAGGCATAATGTGATGGAAAAATAAAATTAGAAACCGGGCAATGGGTGCAAGACAGCATGCCTTTCTGTAAAGCAATAGGCATGTCTTGGATGCTTGATTTGCCTGACCATACAATGAAAAGGCAATTGTAGAAGGAGCCGAAGTTGACATGTAGTTGAAGGTCTTTCATGCATGCGTAAACCAAGGTTATAGGAGAATGAGTAGGTTGTGCACAGCCAACTCCATCTGGACTAAGGACGATGAGATCAACAAATGTGATCAATTTCTATCGTAGACATGGAGGACCTATCATCAAAAAATGACTGTCGTCAAAGACGATGAGATCAACAGCTGTGAGGAATCGATGCAAGGCAGGATTATAACATTGATATCCAAATTGCACCCTACAAAACCCTAAAAAGGACACATTTTTATGGACTTTCGACCTTAACTTGCCCACACCTAGACGACGAACACATTCTGCACACCCAGAAACCTTGGGCCTACAATCGGAGCTACTACCTCGACCCTACTGTTGCATTGGTTAGACAATACCATGCACCAGGTCACGTGGTGATGTCCTTCTCATTTCACAGCGTCTACGAAGATGTTGTTTATTGTGATGTCATCCCCCTTCAAGTGGCGCATATTGTGCTCAGACGCCCATGGCAGTACAAATGTTTTAGTTGTGACGGACTCCGCAACACCTACACATTAAACATGTCAAGTCACTCCTTCAATAGGCTTATGCACGTCGTGCCAGCTCTAGTAGGTTTTCACAACATCCCTCCACACATAGTGCAGCACTTTGACTTCGTGTTGACTTTGCCAGGTGTGGAAGTGAAAGTTTGTGGAAACTTCGAGGAAGTTTCAAGGAAGTTTAGACGCAAACTTCGATGCGGTTTTTCAAAGAAAATGATGTGAATTTAAAGGAGCTCTGACTAAAAACTTATAATTATGGTATACCTTTATGTTATATATGTTAATTTAACACAAAACACAATTCGCGACCCTCTAGCCGTAAGTAGGTTGATAGTACAGTGTGTTTCTTGCAAAGGTCAAATGTGCAATACCCATATACAAATACAGCTCACCATACAGATTCTATACAATATACAATCAAATAGTAGTTAGTAGTTACAACCATGGAACAGGACTTCAAATTCGACAGGTGTGGAAGTAGAAGTTTGTGGAAACATCGAGGAAACTTTGAGGATTTTTTACAACCAAACTTCGACGTGTCTTTGACAAAAATTAAGCTCAAAATAGTGACTTCATGATGAAAATTGATAGATTTCATCAAATCTATCTTAAAAATTAAATATATGTTTACATATAGCCATCCATACATGTTTACATATGTAGAAAAACAAAGTCACGTGCAAATGTACAAGACATCGTGTTAGGGGCCGTTTGGGTGAGGCATTTAGACGCGATATTGTATTTCTTTTCAGTAGTCAAACTACCACATTCAAAATTATATCCTTTAGATAGGTATAGATGTTTTTAGCAAATATTGTAGTCCAAGTAGAGTATTTTCCCCCACTCTCATTCGAAGGACCTCACGAATTCTGCCAAATCTGGTGGGATTTAGAATTCGTCGAGCGACGATTCTACCCCCTTCTTTCCCAATCGCCTTGCGTAACTCGTGTCTCTCTTGAACCCTCTCTTCTTCTCCTTCCTTGTCATCCTTCATCCGCTGCTACTCAAACGCCGCCTAAACTCTCCTTGGATTCGCTAGGGTTGGCTAGGTTCCTAACGCCGCAAAGTTCCCAACGACGCTAAGTGCCTGTCGCCGCTGAGTTCCTGACGCAGCTGAGTTCCCGACGTTGCTGATTTCCTGACATCGCTGCTACATTTCTCCTTCAGCTTCGACGACTTATTGACGACACCCACATGCCTCCAGATCCAGCGTCACTCTAGATCTGGCGTTGTAGCTCCGTCGTCGAGGCTTCCCCCTGCCTTCTCCTTTTCCTCGCCCTCCTTCTCGTCCAAATGTAAGCAACGATTCCGCCCCCTTCTCCTTGTTGGGATGACTTGGTTGCCCGCTTGTTGCTCGACTCAATGCCCCTTCCTCCTTTGCCTTTGTGTCATGGTTCCACCTTCCCAATCCCTCTCCATGCCCCATTCCAGGACATCGTAGGTGGCATTTTAAGGAACGGTGTATCATGTTCCCAGATGCTTCCTTCCTTGCTAACAGGCCCTCTAGTAGATAGGCGTCAAGTCTGTGATGAACCACCGTGACGCTCTGATAAGCGTCTTCTCGCCACACTGCGCCATGTCTGTGACCATCCACCACAACGGCGGCAACAACTTCATGGTGTTGTTTGTTGGCCAGCATAAAATCGTAACCAACATTCGCGACGAAGTGGATAAGTGGATCAAGTCCATCTACCGCTTCCAACACTCGATGCTCCTTGTAGGCCTCGATGCAGAGTGGTGCCCTTTTGGGAACACCCAACAGAACCTCGTCGTCGTGCTCCAAGTCTGTGTGGGGCGTCGATTCCTCATCTTCCGGATCATGTACTCCGACCGCGTCCCGAAGTCTCTCGAGTGGATCAAGTCCATCTACCGCTTCCAACACTCACTGCTCCTTGTAGGCCTCGATGCAGAGTGGCCCTTTTGGGAACACCCAACAGAACCTCGTCGTCGTGCTCCAAGTCTGTGTGGGGCGTCGATTCCTCGTCTTCCGGATCATGTACTCCGACCGCGTCCCGAAGTCTCTCGAGCACTTTCTTTCCAAACCCACAACCACCTTCTGCAGGGTCGTAGTAGCCAATGACGTCGAGAACCTCCAAACCAAACATCGTCTCACGGTACAAGGGAGGGTGCAGGACCTCAGGATGCTGGCGGCTGGCACCATAGGGAGGCCCCGACTCCAGCAGTCGGAGCTCTATGTCCTCGGAAAGGAGGTACTGGGTTTGGAGATTGACAAGCCCAGAGAGGTAAGCATGAGTACCTGAGACGAGCGGTTTCTAACACTCGATTAGATCCAGTATGTGAGGGTTGTGAAGTTATGTTAGCATTCTAAATCAACTGTGCAGTCAAACAAAGCGGTTTAGATGTCAGTAATCAGGATTACTGTATTTGACTATTTTCAAATACATAATCATTTAAACAATGTAATCTAAAATTCGGACATTTATTTATTGCTACAGTTTAAATTCTGTTAATGGCAGCTACTGATGTGATCAAAATGGGCACCCAAACGGCCCCTTAGTGCCAATTTGAACGGGCATGGAAGTGGAAGTTTGTGGAAAATGTAAGGCAACTTTGAGGAAGTTGTGGACTAACACTTCGACACAAATAAGCAAGAAGATGGTGAGATTGTGAGGGAATTTGACATTAAACATTAAATTTTTGGTAAACACGTACTTTGTCTATAATCTTCTATACAAAATGTTTAGAGCTTAATTCCGTTCTATATATATGGTGTTTTGTATCTATAGAATCCCAATTGGATCACATTCTAGAAATAATAAACATGGGCTACTTTCCAAATACTTCAATTTGTAAAGAGGGAAAAAAGTAACATAGGTGAAATGGTATTAGTCTACACCAAATTTTTGCAAAACTTGTGGAAATCTAGTAGAGGAATAAATTTATCATTACCCTCTAGTTAGAACCAAGGAAATGGTCATCTCAATGTCATAAGCAATTTCCTACAAGTTTCTTTATACCTTCACTATGTGTGCAACAATAATAATTACAAAGACCATCTAGAAGTTGGGAGGTTTTGAGCTAGCTAAGTCGATTTCATCGCCAACTAGGCTGAATTCATTGACACATGTCAACAAGTAGGCAACCAATGGGGCATGGAAGTTTACTAGGTTTTGACATGACAGGCGTAGACATATGTAACATTGAGGATATATCAATGTTTTAAAAAACGTTAAGCGGTAAGCGTGCAGACAGCACCTTGTAACTGGTTAAGCGGTAAGCGGCCGATTTTTGAAAAAACGGGTTTTAATTTTCTATACAATTTTATAAAAAAAAATGCACATGTATGCATATATATAATATACTTTTTGGAACCTTTATACATATCGGAACACCCTAAATAACCATACTAAACACCCAAATACTTTATAACACAACTATAAAAACAATGATTATAGCTAAACTATTAAACAATAGACTTGTCACACATAAAACACCCTATACAACTATAAAACAAAAAATTATTAAGTATATATGCAAGATACAATAACTATTTTGCATCACATTACAGCAGACTTATCATTGATACCTTACTAACTTATTGCTACATTTACATATCATCACTTGATCAAAAATTACAGCAGTACATTTAACCAAAGTATGCATTCTAAAATCTATGTCATGATTAGTTACATGTAATTTATTTGGATATACAGCAGTACCCGATTACTATGTCTTACATACAAAGTATGCATATTAAATTAACTAAGGCTTATCATAGAACATGTATTGTATATAAGTTCAATATATTACAGTCAATAATTATTTTACTTTCAAAAATTACTTAATGTTACAGGCTTGCAGCAGTTTTCTTAAAAAAGCGGGTCTGAGCGGCCGATTAAGCGGCTGATTAAGCGGATTAAGCGGCTGATTAAGCGGGTTAAGCGGGAAAAAAACGCCCGTTTTTTGAAAAAAATTAATCGGGCGCTTAGGGGGTATTTTAAACGGCTGGACTGCTGAACCGATTACAGAACGTTTTTCATTTCACTGGGATATATCGCCAGATGTCGAGGATGTTTCGTACCATGGTTAGAACTTACAACACCCACTCTAGGAAAGAGTGGCAACAACAAACATGGGTTTTGATATTAGAAGTTGTGAACAGGGTTGGAGGTGACACTTATGCCTTATAAGGTTTTAGAGCACTAGTTAGGATTAATGTTATGGGCCGTCTCAAGTTTGCCCCAACTTCGCCAATTTCGAGGAAACTTCGACAACTTCCGAGAAGTTGAGACGAAAAATACACAAAAAAAGTCAACTTCGCCGACATCAGTGAAACTTCACCTCGAAGTTTGGACGAGGCCGAAGTATTTGGGCTTCAACTTCGCCTATGGTCTAAGTTCAAAGCATGGTGCAGGACTTCGACTTCGTGTCGACTTCGCCAGGTGTGGAAGTGGAAGTTTGTGGAAACTTCGAGGAAGTTTCGAGGAAGTTTAGACGCAAACTTCGACAAACTTCGATGCCGATTTTTGAAGAAAATTATGTGAATTTGAAGGAAACTTCGATTGAAAACTTCTAATTATGTTACACCTCTCTCTTATAATTGCTAATTTAACAAAAATACACGATTCATGAGTCTTTAGCCCTAAGTAGGTTGATAATATGATGTGCGCCTGCAATGGTCAAGCATGCAATACACATACTAATACAGTTCAAGTGTTGAACATATGTATTATATACAAATATACAACCAAATAGGAAAGAGTGGCAACAACAAACATAGGAGTTGATATTAGAAGTTGTGAAGAGGGTTGGAGGCAACACTTATGTATTATATGGCCATTAGTGCACTAGTTAGAATTAATGTTCTAGGTCGTCTCAATTTCGCCCCAACTTCGCCAACTTCGAGGAAACTTCGACAACTTCGGAGAAGTTGAGACGAAAATACATACAAAAAAACCAACTTCGACGAAATCAGGGAAACTTCGCCCCGAAGTTTAGACGAAGCCGAAGTATTGAGGATTCGACTTCGCCTAGGCTCGAAGTTCGAAGTTTCGGCGAAATTTCGCCCAACTTCGCCGAAGTTTTGTTCCATGGTTCAAAGTTTCGGTGAAATTACGCCCAAATTCATCAAAGTTATGTTCCATGCCTCCACATGCCACTTGATGAGGCCTCTTAGGGCATGTACCTGAATTACCGACGGTTCTGCTTTTGAACTACGAGGGAGTTGATGCAGCATGAATGCATATTATTTAGTTTAATTTTATTTACATTTAAAATTAGGGGCATGCGTGCAATTTATCTAACTATGTGCACTTCGCTACATTTCCACTGATTTGTTTTTTTTTTTGGCAATTTACACAATCACCTGAGGTTTAGGACTTCATGTCTTTATCATAAATGTCAACCTTGGAGGACTTATCCTAGGTAGAGGATTATGAATTAGAGATTGAATGTTTCATTTCATCCCTTGATCCCCTTCTTCCTTTTGTTGTTAAACATCACCAACCCTCTTGGGCTTTGATCACATTGCTCTGACACCATGTAACAAATATAAGTGGGGAAGGAGACGACCTAGGGACTCAGCCCATCTCATGTTTTAATAATATTCATACAACAGAAAATACAAACAATTTACAGGTAGGTCCTTGACTATATACATATAACTCCATGTACACTAACAAAAACAAAGAAGTGAACTTGGTGAGAAGTGTAGGGTTCTATAAAAGCGCCACTCATAAGATAATTCAACTGAATATTGAGATAATTTGAAAGCTTAGTACAGAATTTTGTTTGTAAAATCATAAATTGAAGTCATGATAGAGCACTCACAGCACGGGATTCTGGTGGCTGCAGAGCAGCAGACAAAAAATCAGCTATACATCCAAGCTGTAGACTTTTTATTTGCAGGCATAGAGAATTCAACGGGGTTCTCAGAAGTTCAGGAAGTTGATATTCAGCAAAGGCATCATATACACATTTCGGATAAAGATGATAGCATTCTCCCGGCTGCACACGACCTGCTCTACCTCTTCTCTAGGAAAACAAGTGACAAGATGACATTACAAGCAGACAGAATAGAAATATACTTCAAAAATAACAGACAAACAAGCCAATCTAGATATATATACTTTAAAAAGAACATAGAAAGAAGCCTACATAAGATCATCATATTGGTTACAGTCGAAATCAAGTATCTTAATGTGTGTGCCATATAAATTGTGTCATTCACCTTATGATATCAACTACAGTACTCGTACACAATATACTAGAGAAATGACAATATCTGACTGGAGAATAAACCAAATGATCCACGATTTGTAATCTAGTGACAACATAAGCAATCACACACTATAGATCTAGGATAAGATACTTCCTAACAAGAATCAAAGATGTAGGCACTCCTCCACGAAAATATATGCAAAAAGGAAAGAAAGGGAGAAACCCCTACCTGCCGAGCAGAAGCTTGCGAAATCCAAGATGGTAATAAGCATGGTGTATTGTTCAATGCATCATAAGTAGTCTCCTTCGCTTTTCCGCAATCAACCACAAAAACAACATCATTAATTGTAATGCTTGCTTCAGCCATGTTGGTAGCAAGGACAATCTTTCGTACATTTGGTGGTGGATTCTCAAAAATAAGCCTCTGTCAGATCAAAAATGGTATAACCATTAGAGATGTCAAAAATAATCACAGTCCTACGTACAATTTGACAGCTAACAATAAGACGTCTCATCATATATGGAAAAGGATCAAGAAAAAATGCAGTGGAGTACATAAACTTTTAAGATGGATATGACACTCCACAGTATTTTCTAGGAAAACATGCTAAATTACAAAAGAAGAGAATTCTGGGAGCAAGGAGTCAAAAAAAGTACTTGTTCAGAAGTTGCCATGGAGCCATGGCAAGCTAGCAGCAAGACCCTATTTGGATCTCCTAAGAGGGGATTTGCCTTTAATTGATCTTTTAAACAACTAATGTCATCCCAGCCAGTCATAAATACTAAGACAGCACCTGGACGCTCCTTCCTACATATGTGACATAAAACAGCTTCAATAAGATTGAATCCTATTGAATCAGGAGACCAGCATGCCAAAGAATCACGAACTCTTGGACTATAGCTTTCAAAATTAGAGTTTTTAAGAGCATCCTGCAAAATCAAAGATAACCAGAAGTTAGTATGAATTGGCTACTATATTATACTAACTACTAGTACTAAGTAATATAATATACCTCTACAAGTGCAGTTATCTGATTTTTCCTTTTACGTGGCAATAGTTGTCTTTGAGTTTTCCATAGCTTCTCTTGGCCATAATCATCAATTTGGTTGAACGATGTCAATTTATATCCAGACATCTCGAGTATATCTTCCAGAAAGTGTGCTCTTACAGGATAAGTAAAACCCTGAAATAAAAGTAGGTAATTAAAATTCCAGGAACAAAGTTGATAAGGTTGCAACTAAAAATGAGCAGAAAAAGGACAAGATAATAATTGTCCAAGATTGTAAATATAAGCATGTTCAGCAGCAATATCATTTTGAAATTTTGAATCAAATTTCATTTGTTAACCGCACTTCAGAAATTACTAGCAAGTCACCAACTAAAATCGCTTACAGGAATATGTATAGTGGGTGCTCCTCCAAAAAAGCAAGAGAACAACTCTGCATTTAGGGTGGCACTCATCAAAATCAGTCTGAGATCACGCCTGCGCTGAAGCAAATCTTTCAGCACTATCAGTAGAAAATCTGTAGAACGTACAAAGAAGCAGGAAATTACTAAAACAAATGATGTAATCTAGAAAGCAAACAGGGTTTTACATGACTGTGACAGTATGTCCAGCTTAGACAAAGTGAAAAAAAATGTTTGGCCCTCGGATGTAAAACCCACACGATACCTTCAGGCTAAGCCTTACACCTATTATTATCATGGGTCAAATTCAATAAAAAAACATGTATCACCTTCGTTCATGCCGCGCTCATGAATTTCGTCAACAAAAACATGAGTGACACCATTTAAGTTTCGATCACCAAGCAACCTGCGAAGCAAAATACCACTAGTGCAAAAGAGTAGATGTGTATTTTTACCCTTCATCCCTTCTAACCTAACTTTGTAACCAACCTGCAGTAAGTGACAATAATACCAATTAGAAATCAAAAACACAGGATAAACACGGTACTTATAGGATGTAGGTTAATGATAGAGATATACAGTATCACCAAGATCCTCTCCTCTCTCAGTAGAAACCCTCTCTGAAACAGTCATGGCAGATATTCTTCTTGGCTGTGTGCATATGATGTTACAAAACGCCCCACGGCCAGACTCTATCTCAGATTCCAGAACATATTGAGGAAGTTGAGTAGTTTTTCCACATCCAGTCTCCCCAGAAATCACAATAACCTGTCAACCCCAAGCAGTAAGAGACATCGAATAGTAAGATTTATACAACCAACTAGATTTCACTGATTACTGAAGTTCAATTGCATTGCGTTGTGAAATACAAGTTAGAATGAGTCATAATCGAGATTCATATGCTGAATTTATTATAAATCTAGTAGTCAACTTGGCATCGGTCCAGTTCAACAATTGTTATCCTACTTTTCAAATGTGTATTCACTATAGATTTACTTAAAAGTGGCAAAACCAACCTTGACGAACTACAATGATATTAGTAAACTTTAGACCTGCAAAAGTGTGGGTTATTGAATGTTATTGTATTTGTACCCACATAAAGTACCATCTATTCGTAAATTGTTTACTGGAAAAATGTATTTTTACTTACAAAAGTGTACCAAGAAAGGAAAGTAAGAAAAACTTGATTAAAATAAAACTAATACATTCGTCCTATCATGAATTTTGAACAGTTGTGAGCCTAGCGCTTTGCTGAAATAGCCAAAGAGGATTGGAGTCACATCATGCAGGTATATTCTAGCAAGGGAAATGCATAGTAACAGAAGTCTCCGAACTTTACGAAAAATCAGCGATTTTTTGCAATTTTATAGGTTCCGAATGTTCGGCAAGATTAATAGGTCAGTCGCCGATTTTTCACGACTTTTCACGAATTTTCCCGCTTTTTCACGGTTCTTCATGACTTTTCACGTTTTTTCACCATTTTTCTCTTTTAAGTAGCTTGCTCTTATTTTACCAAACCATGTACACAAAACTCCAGATATACACTAAACCTCCAACCCCCACTCTCCTAACGATCTATTGTTATTGCTCAACTATTCTTTCATTCTTTTCCTACTTTTTCACTCAATAAGATTGTATGTCTAGTGACCTTGATAGTTACATCATACATGTATCTAATATGTATATATACATACATACATATATATGTATATATATGTGTGTGTGTATATATATATAGCCGACTTATTCTCAATTATTTCCGAATAGTTGACCGAACCTTTTCAATTTTTCAGAGAATTTTCCAGATTTTTTCCAGATTCCATTTTTCCCCCAACCGAAAAAATTCCGAATCCCGAATGTCACTTTGGGGAAATGCACCAAGCGTTTTTCATTACTATAAATGATTGTATTTCTTAAAGTTGGACAAATGCTAGTCAGTTCCGTCACACTTTGACAATTATAAATGGATATGCGGAGAAGTTAAGGTGTACCATCCTTTGACGGTTGATTAGGGATGGCAAAGTTGTGGTTGTCGTCATTCGCCGTTCACGACCAAAGGTCATCCGTTGTTTATAGGATTGGATCAATAACCATAGGATTTGATGGAATGGATGATTCATGTTGTAGTCCATAATGTTTCAGTTAACATCCATTCCAATATAAATCAGGCAATAATTTATGCAAGCTGAGCAAAAAAATTTAGTGTGTCGCTACCATGGTTTTTATAAGTGGGAATACAAGATACAAGCTGTGAATATGCATGTGGGTTAGGGTAGAAAGTGCAAAATTTTCTCCGTTCTTCAAAACTCGTCATCTTCCTCTGTGCCGCAGTGGCATTTCTTCCGGTAAGGATAACGGTAACGGTCGAGTCCATCGTCATGTTTTTCTTGTGCCACCTAAGCAGTAAGCATGCATCCTTAGGGAACTAATCACACTGATTTGTGCCACCTCCATGTTCATCAGGTTGTCGCAATTAGCTGCAACTGTTTTGTGGTACCTCAATTAGAAGCAACAACAGTTACTCCATACTCCAACGATCAAGCTTAGAGCACTTTGATGAAGAACATGACAACAACTGAGCTGAGAGAATGACAAGTAGCCCAGAGTTGTTACTCTATGCTCTAAAAAGCCCTATTCTGACGATTAGGCCAGAGTTGCTACTTCATGCTCCCCATTTTAGGGAAGAGCGTGAGAGGACGTGGCGGAAAAGCTAGCTACACCAAAGACGTGAAGTGGTTGACCCAGATGACATGATTGTCTACATACTCTGATGCAGCCATACTGCTAACATGACCACTGTAATGGACTTCTACCCCATCTAGATCTTTCGTCATTGGCAAGGTCAAAAGTAAAGTAAGCACAACCGCACCACGTCGTTACCCTACTCCTCTCCTTCGGTCATCGTTTTGTCCTTAGAGGAATGCCTAACCTTCTCCGTAACACTCATACCGTTTCAATGTGAGGCATGCCAACTTGGCAAACAGACAAGAAGTATTTATCTTAGTAAATGAGCATTGGTTCATCTTCAATTTTTTAGGTGGTGCATGTTGATATATGGGGATCATGATCTGTTATGAATTTATCTGGCTTTCGCTATTCTATTACTTTTATTGATGATTATCCTAGAGCTACTTGATTATTCTTGTTGAAAGATCGTGTACATATATCATGGACACCATGAAAACATTCTTTAAGGAAATCCACAGACAGTTCCCGAAGCCTATTAGAATTTTCAACAAACAATACGCTTGAGTTTATGCAGCACCCTCGATTCAGGATTTCTACAAAACTGAGGGAACCCTTCATCAAAGTTGTTCCTATACACAACAACAAAATGGTGTTGTTGAATAGGAAAATCACTGCTTGAGGTGGCCAGGACAATCATATTTCATTATAATATCCCTACGAATTTTTTTGCCAGAAGCAGTTTCCACCGCACAGTTCTCAAACCCTAACAAAATTATCCGCACATATAGTGCACTTGAGTTTAGACAACACTCATTTTAGGATTCCTGCAAGATAGAAGAAACCCCTCACCAAACTTCTTGTTCATACACACTACAGCTAAATTGTGTTGCTAAAAGGAAAAGGTCGACATATGGTTGAGTATTTTTGGCCTGAAGAGGTTTGCATCTCATTCTTTTTTATTAATTGGATGCCCCCTTCAATTCTCCAGAATTGTGTGTCGTATCAAATTTTTTATTTTGATGCACCCACGTATTCATTGTCCCCGCGGATCTTTGGAAGCAATTGCTTTGTTTGTGTCGTCCCGGACAACTAAAATACATCCTAGCTCCACAGCATGCATTTTACTGGGCTACTCTAGGACCCAGAAAAGGTATAAGTGTTATGATGTGGTTACTAAGCGATGGTTTACCAGTGTAGATGTGGTCTTGTTTGAGAATTATTCGTATTTATCTAAAGGTCCTCTTTGTCCACAAATCCTGTATTGATGCTCCACTCCCTGTTTGTTATAACCCAGTTCTAGCTTAATTGGTAATTCTAGAATTTTGGAAACCATAATTTCAATTATGGCATATCAATTGTTTTTCATGATATTTTTATTTAATGGATTACTTTCATTTGAATATTTATATGGCCAATTCAAAAATATTTTTCGATTACACATTAAGGATTATGCCTTAAATGAGGCAAAAAGGATACAGCAAAAGCCTAGACATGCATGTTGGAAAAGCCTTTCAGACTTAAGGAAACAAGTATAATTAATAAGTTATAATTTAAGAATTTTAGTAAACCAATAGTAAATATTGTTGGCTTTTTGGATATGCCACACTCATATTTCGATGATGCAAATATTTTTCAAATTGTATTACTAACATGTGTATTAAGTGTTTCAGGTGATCAAGGAAGTAAGTCAAGATCCAACTACAAAGACTGCAATTTTATGTTTGGATGCTTGCAAATCAAGTTGTACCATGTATTCGATTGTACACGTGTTTTTGTACAACTCGATAGACATGATGCAAGGACAAGTGATGATCCACCCAAATCTACCCAAAACCCTATCTTACACTCACGTGAAGACTTTAGGGTTGATAGGCTTCATATGAGTCATCAATGGGATTGATAAATTTGTCGACCGAGACACACTCGGTCCAAGACTCAGACAACCGAGAAATAGCTTTGCATATCGTAAGTTCTAAGTCATTCTCGGTCGAAGAAATTGTCGACCGAGAAAGTCGGTGGAAGAAAAGTTCGACCGACAGAGTCGTTGTGCTCAGTTGACCGAGGAGATAGACCGACTCATAGCCGTTAGAGCACCGGGACACTTTCCGGTCGACGAGTTTGTCAATCGAGACTCTTCCGGTCGAAGTTTTTGTCGACCGAGAATGGTTCTGGAATGTTAGTTTATTAGAAATCAAATTAGTTGTTGCAACTTAATTAACTTCGTCCTAACGGCTAATTGACCATTAAGAACACTCTAGACACTCCCCACATGTACCCTAACCACTTATAAACATTTCCTATAAATAGGAGTGATCTCGGGGCACCTAGATATCAACTTTGTACACAACTTTGCACATTATATTGCAAACAACATTTGATACATACTTGAGCATACTTCTACTTGCCATCTTTCTCAAGAGAGCTTAGGTTTTATACTTCAAGTTGCTATCATTCTAGCCTAAGCCCTTAGCTCAGTTATAATATCCTCTCCACCTAATACTACTTTACCTAAACCTTTTTGGAATGGATCATCATCACTTGTCCATAAGAGATTGATTGTATATCTTGTGAGCTTATATTGTTACTTTCTTTCTCCAATCTATTTCTTCATTGTTGTCTTATTCTTGAGCTACTTCTTGGAGTGAAGATTGTCTAGGAACCTGCGAGAAGAAGTCTTCTCAACTTGGTGCTCTTCCACTGGTCGTTAAAGAAGAGGTGAAGAATGGTGTTCTTCCTCGTTCGTCAAAGAAGAGGTGGTTCGGCACTCTTCCGTATCTGTCAAAGAAGAGGTGCAGAGGGTGACCTTCCAACAGCCCGTCAAATGGAGGGTTTGTCTTGACCCACAAAAGACGCCGGTAAATTTTGTGTATTGTGTATCGGTATATAAAAGTAATAAAATACATGGTTTAGAAATCTTGATTGGAAACAATCAGGTAGTGGACTGACGTCATTTAACGAAACCACTCTAAATTTGTGTCCCTTGCGGTTGCCTCCTTTGCTTTATATTCTCGCTGCACTTTAAGTAATGTGATTTTATTTGATTAAAATTATTATAAAGCTCTAATCACCCCCGCTCTAGTTCTTTCAAATATTAGTAGAAAAATGAATTACAATCCATTGCAAAAGGAATTGGTATAATCAAAGTCCAAATGAGATGTAGCGCTTTTAGTAAAAATGTGTGCAGAGCAGCCCATTGCACATGGCTCAACATGTGTAGTGCACCCAAAGCGCGTGTAGCCAAATGCTCAGGCTGATATGAGCAGCCCAATGCAGCAACTGCTTAGTGTAGCGATGCTGCCAGCGCAATCAATCATTAAAAAGCTAATATCTTGAGATCTACTCGATAGACTTGGACGAAATTTGATTCCCTAGCTACGTAATTTAATTAGCTACCCAACCAAAATCCTAAAGCACATCAAAGGCAATCGTGAGGGCGATAATTGGGATGGTTTTGGGGAAGAATGTGAAGAATGGAGGAAGAACAAGGAACCTAGGATAAATCAATCAAGGTAATCATGTTTTTAGTTGTTTCTTCTTCGTTTGTCTTCCTTTCCTTGGGTGAAGTCAGTAGGAGTGTTGACTCGGGGCTTCTAAGCACGGACACGGACACGGACACGGACACGGGACACGGCGATTTTCCAAAATTTAGGACACGGACACGGCACCGGACACAACGATTTTTAACACATATATAAGTATATATTTTTTATGTTCATCCTATTACAGAAAATAAATTGTGGAGTTTGTATTTCATTTACTTAAAAGACATGCAATCATCCATAAAACACATTCATCAAAATAGAAAAACAAACCATCTACGACAACATAACCTATTTATATTCAGAAATTAATGTAAACACATTCATGTCCATGTTTGCAATGAAACAAAGCAAATTGAAAATTCAAATTCATAAAGCAAGGGCTGTTGGACAGTAAATAAACATTAATCAAATCAATTCAATAATAAATAAATCCAACATAGAATGATATCAGAAGATACAACAAACATTATAGATTCATTTATCACAATTGAACCAACAATGATTATTTTCAACATTATAACAAAACAGAAAAATAAGAAGAATAAGAAAAAGTAGCCATAGGTTGGTAAAGGGGCAGGGCCGCACTAAGAAAATAATGGGAATTTGGAGTGAAATTGGGGAGAAGAGGGAGAAGACATCGGTGAGAATGAAGAAAAAGGGGGGAGGTGAAAAGCCGGACTGAACAGATTTAATTTGAGGGAGAGGGAAGAACGAGAAGAAGAGGATGGGTAGGAGACATTGGTAAGGGTGGAGAGAAATTAAGAGGGAAGAATCAGGAAAAACTGACATAGATATTGAAACGTTGGTACTTAACAGTAGTAGGGAGAAGAGAGTTGGAGAGAAATGGGGAGAAGGGAAAGAATTGCTGGGAAGAAATATAGAGGGGGGAAGGAATAATCAAGGATAGGACAAAGTTGATGGAAACTTGAAGAAACATATGGGGGGATTTGATAGGAGGGAAGGGTTTAGTCTTTTTTTAACTTAACTGGACACAAATGTGGCTGGACTGGGCTGGCCGTGTCCATGCCCAAAAATCCTTTAAAAAAAAGTTGGACACGCCCAGGCCGTGTCCACCACATGTCCAGCCGTGACCACGGCGTGTCCGCGTCCGACACGCGGCAGACACGGCCATGACACCTCTCGGGAAGTGTCCGTGCTTCCTAGGATTGAATTAGTAAACTTGTAGTAGATTTGAGTTGTATTTAGCCCGAGATTGCTTGTATATACTTTCTGCGGTGAATTGAGATAGTAAAATTAAGAGACGCCGGTAAGCTCAGGTTGCCCTAATTTCACGATGATGGAAGAAATGCTAGAAGACATGATCAAATTGCATGTTCAATTATAGTTATGATTCCAAGTTGAAAATGCAAGAATGTTTCCAATAATTCTTTTGAATTTTGTCAAACTCAGTATGACAGTACTTCATAAGTGTAAAAGGAGAGGCGGCTGTGGTGTTGTTGCACGTATGCAACGTGAGCAACCCAATAGGGTTCTCTTCTCTATTTATAGTAAAGGGAAATTTACATGTAGGTACAGCAGTAATATAAAATAAGAAATAAATACAAAGTGAAGATATATTAACACTCCCCCTCAAGCTGGAGTGTACACATTGTGGATGCCCAGCTTGCCGCATAAATTCTGGAACACTGCTGGACCTAATGGCTTTGTCAAGATATCAGCAAGTTGATCTTCAGACTTAACATATGGCGTCACCACATTGCCATTCTGTATCTGATCTCTGATGAAATGACAGTCAACCTCTATATGCTTTGTGCGCTCATGAAAAACAGGATTCCTGGCAATATGTATAGCAGATTGATTGTCACACTTGAGAATCATGGGAGTTTGAATCAAAATCTTCAACTCAGATAAGACAGATTTGACCCATTGTAATTCACAACATGCATGTGCCATAGCACGATACTCAGCCTCAGTACTAGATCGTGCCACCACTTGTTGTTTCTTGCTCTTCCAGGTAATCAGATGATCACCAAGAAAGGTGCAGTAGCCAGATGTAGATCGTCTATCAACTTGATTACCAGCCCAATCTGCATCTGCATAGCCTGTAAGAGTCAAGGAAGATAGAGGACTCTTGGGTTTATAATAAGTGATCCCCTTTCCAGGAGCACTTTTCAGATATCTCAGAATCCTGCATACAGCTGTCCAATGTGACTGTCGTGGTGTACACATGTGTTGACTTACTACTCCAACAGCAAAAGAAATATCAGGTCTTGTGACAGTTAGGTAAATCAGCTTCCCAACTATTCTCCTGTAGTGACCTGGATCTGAATATGCAATATCATCTTCCACCTCCTTGATGTGATAATCCATAGGAGTGGATACAGGCTTAGAATCAGTCATACCCGTTTCCTGTAGTAAGTCAAGCACATACTTTCTCTGGGAGAGATTGATACCTGCATGGGATCTAAGCACCTCAATCCCTAGAAAATATCTCAGTTTCCCAAGGTCCTTTGTGTGAAAATGATGTTGTAGTCCTTCTTTCACACGTGATATGCCTGTAGAATCACTGCCAGTAATCACAATATCATCAACATAGACAGCAATAAGTATGGACCCACCAGAAGAATTTGAATAAAATAGAGAGTGATCAGTCATAGAACGAGAGAAGCCCATCTGTAAAACAACAGCACTGAACCTGTCAAACCAAGCCCGAGGAGATTGTTTTAACCCATAGATAGCCTTCTTCAATTTGCAGACCTGCTGACACTCCCCCTGAGCAACAAAACCTGGTGGTTGCTCCATATACACCTCTTCCTGAAGAACCCCGTGAAGAAAGGCGTTCTTGACATCCAGCTGGAAAAGAGGCCAATCAAAAGTAGTAGCCAGAGAGATAAGGATCCGAACAGAATTGAGACGAGCAACCGGAGAAAAAGTCTCAAAGAAGTCCACTCCATATGTCTGTGTGTAGCCCTTGGCTACCAATCTGGCCTTCAACCGCTCAATCGAACCATCAGGATTGTGTTTGACTGTGAAGACCCATCTGCAGCCCACAACTTTCTTGCCCGCAGGTAAGGAAACCAGATCCCATGTGCCATTATCAACCAGAGCAGAAATTTCCACCTGCATGGCCTGCCTCCAGCCACTGTCCTTCATAGCCTCTAAGTGGTTCCTTGGTATTTGAACAGAATCCATCCCAACAGCAAATGCACGAGCCTGTGTAGATAAGTGCGACAAACAACATACATTGGATATGGGATGTCGAATAGTACATGATCGTATACCTTTCCGGACAGCAATAGGAAGGTCAAGATCAGAAGCCGCTGCAGGAATCTCTTGAGTAGAAGATGGGGAAGGAGGCTCATGGACTTGTGCCGCTACCTCATCTGGATCCGGTCTACCTCGCCTATGATAAACTTGGGTATAGGGTTGAATGGTAGGTGAATCAGGCGATATGTCTTCAACAATGATAGGTGGCACTCCCTCACTTGGAATTGTGGGTGGCACTCCCTCACTTAATTGCTCCCCCTTGCTCATAGCATGTGCAAAATACGGGCTGGTTTCATGAAAGGTGACATCCTTAGAGACAAACATACGACGCAAACTGGGGCAATAACACTTGTAACCTTTACTCGTACCAGAGTAACCAAGAAACAAGGTTTTCAAGGACCGAGGAGAGAGTTTGTCTTGTTTGGGATCAAAATTATGAACAAAGGATGTACAGCCAAAAACCCGAAGCGGAACATGAAACGGTGTGTCCATAGGACGTAAAACAGAAAAAGGAGTGCGCCCATTCAAAACAGAAGAGGGCTGCCGATTAATCAAAAAACAGGCAGTGAGAAGAGCCTCAGACCAGAAACGTTTAGGCACATTGGATGCAAACATGATAGACCTAGTGATATCCAAAAGATGGCGATTTTTACGTTCAGCAACACCATTCTGCATAGGAGTATGAGGACAAGAAGTGTGATGAATCATACCAACCAAACTGCAAAACTCATTCATTGCTTTCTGAACATACTCAAGAGCATTATCAGATTGAAAAATTTTGATATTGCAGTTAAATTGAACTTGAATTTGTTTATGAAAATGTTTGATAATGGAAAGCACAGACTCCCGACTTTTCAACAGATAAATCCATGTCATGCGAGAGTAATCATCAACAAAGGAAATGAAATAACTAAAACCATTATAACTTTGGTTTTTAACAGGACCCCATACATCACTGTGAACCAACTCAAACGGGCTAGAAGCCCGATTATTGACACGGACAGGATAGGACAACCGATGATGTTTGCCCAACTGACAGGACTGACACTCTAAAGAAGACACATGAGCAAGATCGGGTTCCAATTTCTTCAAGCTTTCTAAGGATGGATGGCCATATCTGCAATGCCATAGCAAGGGGGAACCACTCAGCATGGCGGAGGAAACTGGAGCAGGAGGTGGATGACGAGGTAGATAATCACCAGGAAAGAGGTAGAGATCACCTTTCCTAGGCCCCCCACCAATCATCTTCAAACTCTTGAGATCCTGTAAGACAAAGCAAGAAGGCCCAAATGTTACTGTGCAGTTCATAGTGTCAATCAACTTGGCAACAGAAAGTAAATTGAAAGGAAATTCAGGCACAAAATGAACAGATTTCAAATCAATATCTGGAGTAAGGGACACAGAACCACTAGCCACCACCTTCCTCACAGACCCATCTGCCAAGGTAACAGATGGGTGAGGAATATATGAGTCAAAAGTGCGGAGCAGTCGCCTCATACCAGTCATGTGCTGGGAGGCACCAGAGTCAACCACCCAGGGAGTTGCGGATCCAGAAGCCATAAAGGATGTAGCCTGATTACCCGCGGTAGAGGCAAGATGCGCTGAAGAAGCAGAAGAGGCGCCCACACTCCAATGTTGAGTAGCCTGAATAAACCGGTCATACTCCTCCTGAGTAAGTGTAATGCCAGAAGAAGTCGAGCTCGCAGGTGTAGAGTCAGAAGTAGCACAGTTGGCAGCTCCAACAGGTGGGGCGGCAGGTCGCCCATGTTTCTTCCAGCATTTGTCAACAGTGTGCCCCGGTCTTTCACAGAAAGTACATCGAGGACGAGACCCACGTCCTCTGCCAAAGCCAGGTCTGTCAGCTGTAGTAGATGCAGGTCGTCCTCCGCGAACTGCTGCAGCAATGGAGGCATGAGAATCTCCAGAAGGAATAACCGGAGAAGGATCAACAGATTCAAAGGTGGACTGTTGAATCCTAGAGAAGGCCTCCGCAAGGCTCGGTAATCTGTCAGATGCAAGAATCACACTGCGTGCTGAACCAAAAGAAGAGCTAAGGCCGGAGAGGAATTTGGCAGTGACAAGATCATCTCTGTCTTTAATCTGCGCAGCAACCGTCACGGGATGATAGTAGCTCAACTCCTGGGAAATAGACTGAATCACACCAAAATACTCTTCAAGGGATCGATCACCCTGTTTCTCTGCAAACAGACGATCATAGATCATAAACTGGCGAAGAGCATTTTTCTCCTGAGCATAGTGCTGCTTAACAGCATCCCAAATCTCCTTAGCAGTGGAGTAGAACATGAACCTCGAAGCAATAGACGATTCCATGCTACCCCACAGCCAAGTCTTCACAAGGCTGTCAAGTCGTTTCCACTCGGCATAGTCTTTGTCAGTGCTCGTGAGAGGCGCAGAATCAACAAACTTGGCGCGGTCCCTCGATTCCAAGACAGTATGAACCGCATTCATCCAAAGCAGAAAGTTCTTCCCATTGAGCTTGATAGGAATAGGCGAGACCTCATAATAGGTCTTGTTCTCCATGATGCAACAGGGATATGGGTGACGGAGTGATACACGTCACACAGAAGGCTGAGTGGACGGATAGATACACGTCCCGTGACGGAGAGATACACGTCACGACCGAAACTGGAAAGAGGATGCGTTACTGACGCATCAACAGCCTTCAACCGAGAGGTTCCTAATCACACATGAAGGAGATGTGATTAGGAAGCCACACTGGAAGAGACGAGACCTCCGGGTAGGACTTTAGAAGGCCGTTGTATCAACCGGAGATCCCGGAGCAGCAAGAGCGGCGCCCGAAAAAGAAACCGAAAAGGCTGAAAAAGAGCCCGGAGACGTAGACGGAGCCTGTAGAGCGGTGCGACGGGATCTACGGCAGCATGAGACGAGCCACCGAGGATCAGCGGCGCCGCACGGAAGGCCCGCGCCCCTGCCGCACGCCGGCGGCAAGGTGCAGCAGCCGCTGCTGCTGGCTGCGGCGGCGGCCGGCGGCGGGAGAGGTGGTCGGCGCCCGGCGGCTGAAGGAGAGGGGCGGCGGGAGGGAGAGAGAGAAGGGGGGGGGGGGGGGCGGTGCTGGGTGGGAGGGCCGGCGGCTGCGGAAGCCTAACCTGCTCTTGATACCATGTAAAAGGAGAGGCGGCTGTGGTGTTGTTGCACGTATGCAACGTGAGCAACCCAATAGGGTTCTCTTCTCTATTTATAGTAAAGGGAAATTTACATGTAGGTACAGCAGTAATATAAAATAAGAAATAAATACAAAGTGAAGATATATTAACAATAAGAATGACAGTACTTCATATGGAATTCAGCAGTTCAATTACCCAGAATATGTAGTTAGTTTAGTATGAATACCATTCAGTGTGAAAGTTCATAGTATTATTACAGCACAGATCGATTCAATATATTCAAATATACACAGGTTATTCTATTTAAATGAAATAGTGTTGAAAGTTAGCAGTTATGTGTCTTCTCAGTGTATTAGAAATATTCAAATTTGTTTAATATGATCTTCAGCAGTACAGATACAGTATAGAATACAAAAAGAATACATAATGATCTAATTACAAGCTTAAGCTAAGCTAAGAAAAGATTCATAAATCATTGTACAGTGAAATTATAGAATCAACTAGACAGCTAGGTGCCCTGAACATCTTAGAGTCCTTACAGAGATATGTGCCACAATGGAGGAAATGTCTAACCCACTGGTAGAGACACACGAAGAAAGTCAGAGCATGTTGGTGGAGCATGTGGGGTTAAACCCACATGGACGACATCATTAATAATAGTAGGGGTATCCAACAATAACCAGAGATTCCAGTGATACACGATGGTACACAATAATAACCAGAGATCCCAATGGTACACAACAATAATCGGAGATCCTGGTGTTACAGAGACATTGTACAATTACAGTTAAGTACCTAACATTATCCGGAGTGTCAGTACTCAATAAATCAGCACTTCTAAAACCATTGTTGGAGGCAGGTAATCTAGTTACTCTCCGCTTTAAGCCCGGGTTCTTAGGAGTCTAATAATCCGACTAGCTGATACACAACAATAATCGGAGATCCTGGTGTTACAGAGACATTGTACAGTTACAGTTAAGTACCTAACATTATCCGGAGATCCCCGTGGTGCCCAGTTCAGTCAGTACTCAATAAATCAGCACTTGTAAAACCATTGTTGGAGGCAGGTAATCTAGTTACTCTCCGTATTAAGCCTGGGTTCTTAGGAGTCTAATAATCCGACTAGCTGATATAGTTGTGTGGCGAGCCCCATTGCAGACAGGGGAGCTAGTTAACAGACTTATCATCCTGAGTCAGCTCTAAGGCCCTGTTTGGCTCGGGATCTAATTGGGAACATGCTCTTTCCTTCTGCGCCACATAGGCGTAAATCCCGACCAACTCAGTCCCACTTTGATCCTTTTTTGTTTAGCAAAAAACTGAACTAAAAGGGTCCGTTTCGGATTCCCTAATCCTTTTATCCAGACCAAGTCAATCATGCTTTTAGCAAGATTACGAAATCCCAATCTGTAGTTATGTCTTATGGTTGTTTTGTTTTATATGCAATACTGAAAAACACAGATACCAAGGCCAGTCCAATCTAATGGGTGCCTACAATGGGATTGAGTTGCCAAACGAAATAGGACCGAATCTGGATAAGACTAATCCGGATTTCTTGACTAACCCAATCCCGACTTCATAATCCCTGTCCTTAACCAAACAGGCGCTAAGTCCAGAACGGTGAGATCATAGTTGTTGGGATACTTTTTACGTGTTGTGGTACACTTCATGTGGGTCCAGATTAAGAAATTAGATTCAAGAATTTAGTATATGCAGTTCTTCTTAGCTTTCCAACATGTATGATTTTCAGTATTTGTTTATTTTAGTTCAGCATTTAATGGCCATGCTTATTTTGTATTTGTTGCAATCCGCCTAATAAACAATATTTGTATTATCTTGTCTACTTGGTAAATTTCCATTCACGGAGCCAGTAGCTCACACTATATTGAACAAATTTTTAGAGAACCTTGATTATTTCAAATCCTAATATGTAGTCTAAGTAGAAATTAAGGGATTTGGGGTCTAACACTATTCATGTTCCTAGTGAGGTTGACAACTAGATCAGTTCAATGGTACAGCCGGCAGATAAGCCCCTTGTATATCACGTAGAAAACATGTTATTACTCCCTCCATGGCCCTCCTCTAACCAATACTCCCTCTTCATCGACAAATCCAAGTACACCTCAGGTATATTCTTGCTCCTCCTATTTGGATCTTTACATTGGCATATAAGAAGAGGTTCGCTAATGAACATTACATTCTATCAGCAGCTACTTCAACTGTGACTATTGGCTCTAACCATGCTTGTTTGACCTCTGAATTTCATGTTGTATCTATTCAAAGATTATTGCTCTTAGCTCAAGCCTATGGAAGTGAAAATGAGTGCTCTGACAGTCTGACTAACAGTGTACCTCGGAGATAGTCGATCCTCCTGGTCACTATTCTCTACTTGGTTGCCGCTAGGTTTTTACTGTTAAATATCAATCATAAGGTATCGTTGAATGGCTGAAAACGGGCTTCTTGCAATAGGCTGTGGACAAACTTATGGGGTTGGTTATTTTGAGACATTTCCTCCGTTGCGCAGTTGAACAATTTTTGTGTTCTTATCTCTGTTGATGTTAATCGTGATTAGCCCTCGTTTCCACTAAATCTAAAGAATGCCTTTTTGTATGAGGACCTACATGAGTAATTGTATATGAACCTCACGGGTTTGTTGCTTGGGGGGGTGTACTAGAGTTTGCAAAATTTATAAGGCAATTTATGGCTTAAACAAAGTCTAAGAATGTGCTTTAGTAAGTCAAGCCATATTATTGTTCAATTCATATTTAGACATTCACACTCTGACCATATAGTCTCTACAAAAAAATGCTTATGAGATTGTCATCTTGATGATGTTATACTCATGGTAGTGACTATGATAGGATTTAGCAGGCCAAAGAATATCCAGGGAAACATTTCAATACCAAATATCTGGACAAGCTCTGTTACTTTTCAGGGAATGAAGTAGCTCGTTCCTCTTCTAGCATCTGTTCATCTCAGCGCAGATATGTCATTGACCTCTTACAAGAAACTGGCATGCTAGCAGCTAAGTCAATCAGTACTCCACTTGATTACAACACAAATTGGGATGACAATTCCAGTCTAGTATGTAATACAAAAGATTGGTTGTGAAACAAACATGCTGATTGTGATTAGAGCTGCCATTACTTTTGTCGTGGGGCCTCTTAGTAGATATATGGATAAGCCTCAACAATGTCACTGGGAAGATTTGTCACTTATCCTCAAATATGTGTGGCTCCAGGAAGAGTACTTCTTTATAGAAGACACAAACAATTTAAGAGGGTTAAAAGACTTAGATTATGTAGGAAGTAGATCTGATAGAAAGTCAACCTTTAGATAGTGCACTAGTGTTGAAGCAAAATTGTTACCATGAGAAGTAAGAAGCAGACTATTGTACCTTGATCATGTAAAAAAGTTCAATGTAGAACCATGGCTCACAGTCTCACACTGATGGCTCAAACTAAAGGTGAACTTATGTGGGTTCAAAATCTGTTGAAAGAATTTGATACATCTAATAATGGGCCTATGCCTATTTTCTGTGAGGCCTCTATCTTCATTGCTATTACTACTTTTCATGAGGAAAACACAATGATTGTTTGTTTTGTGACAGAGGCAATCATGTGTAGAAGCATCTCTACTCCCTATATTAGGATCGAAGAGCGACATGCTGATATTTTCACACAGTCACTTTCGAAGTCCAACGCTACCGATATGGAAGACAAGTTGGGCATGATCGACATCTATACTCTAGCTTGAGGGGTGTTAAGATATATTTGTGCTTTATGATATTTTTCTCTTTTTTAGTTTACTTCTATATTTATTATCTCTAAACTTAACCTATCTCTGTAAGCGTATATAAAGGGAGGCATTATATCTATCTTAAATATCCACTAACGTGTTAATATACAAGACAGTCAAACTACAAGATTGGTGATCCGACAAATGCCTTGCTTTTGGACCATCTTGCAGCAACTCAAAGGTAAACACGGGCAATTATGGTTGTCACCCATTCCAATTAAATCGTAGATTCTGGCGCTATCCAGCGAGTGGCATATATACCACACCTACTTACATCCGTTGGCGCCTTCATCAGGCATTGTTGCCTTCATCGGACATTCTACTATCACCTCGACAAATGAATTTATTGAAAGAATCGTCAAATTATTCCCCTATCGCCCACCTTGAAAATATCCTATGTTCATTTTGTTCCTAATTTTCCTTACAACTAAATGTATGTGGCTAAACTTGTTGAGTGCTTTTGTTGTTATGTAACCTTCAAACTGACTAGTTTCACTTACAAAATTTGTGGAACATGATGTTGATTGGGTGGGGAGCGTGCTATGGTGAACTCTACTACTTCTCAGTGTTTTAAAAAGCGGTGTGTTGTGTGTTCGGAGAGGTCACCTTGTAGAGTATATGCAGTATGCGGGAGTATATGCAGAATATATGCGGTTTTGAATTTTTTTTATTATTTATTATATGTGTATATATATATATATATTAATCATGAATTTACATATTTAATTTGTACAATTGTGTATCTATATAGTATAGTTACAAGAATAATGGATGCAATCATGCAAATATGCAATCATCACAACTTAAATGATTACAAACATGCACTATGACCTAAATCTAAACATAGATGAATGTAAATGCAAACAAGAAGTGAGAATATGTCTATCTGAAAATCGGGGTATAATCGGCCTTGTATGCGGCCGTGCAACCGATTATGCGGCCTAATCCACTTTTGGGAGGGATTTCCAGTATGCGGTTCGGTAGGTGGTCCGCACCTTGTATGCGGCTGCACAAACCGATTTTTATACATTGCTACTTCTCTTCCTCTCCACTTTCTTAGCCCACTTCCCTCATCATTACCATGACGTTACAGGTTCATTTACATTTTGGCCATCCCTCTTAGGAAAAATGTTCACGACTACACAATTTTATCTGTTCGTTCTCGTTAAAATCTGTTCGTTCTTGTTATGTATGAGTTGACAAAGAATGTTCACGATGATATTCCTTGGTGTATGTTGTTTGTTGATGATATTGTATTGATTGATGAAACTAAAGATGGATTGAATGATAAAGTTGAACTTTGGAGAAAGACATTGGAATCAAATGGATTGATGATTAGTAGGAGCAAAACTTAGTATATACATTGCAATTTCAGCTAATCTCGCAGTATGAATGGAGGAGCCAAGTTGGACGGAGTAGACATACCAAAATGTGATAAATTTCGTTACTTGGGTTCTATTTTTCAAATAGATGGTGATGTCCAAAATGACGTTTGTCACAGGATCACTACAGGATGGTTGAAATGGAGGAGTGTAACTGGAGTATAATGTGAGATCTGTCTCAGATTAAAAAGCAAGTTTTATAGAACTGCTATACGGCCAGCCATGTTCTATGGGAGTGAATGTTGGGTTGTGAAGAAACAAGGTCTCAACAAGATGAACTTGGCTGAAATGTGTATGCTAAGATGGATGTGTGGGAAGACAAGAAAAGATCGCTTGAGAAATGACTATATCAGGAATGAAGTGGGGGTGGCGAGCATTGAGGACAAGTTGTGTGAGGGCCGACTGAAATGATATGGACATGTGCAACGCAGACCGACTAATGTGCCTATACAAAGTAATGCTATTGAGTCAAGCACAATTAATAGAAGAAGAGGAAGGCCTAAATTATCATGGGAGAGCTTATAAAGAGAGATTTTGAATCTCTACATCTCGACCAGAATATGGCCCATGATAGAGCAAAATGGAAACGAAAGATCCATGTAGCTGACCCCAACATAGTTGGGACTAAGGCTTAGATGATTATGATAATGATGATGATGATGATGTCTTAGGAAAAATGTATACAGTATACTTTTGGTTTTGTCTATTTCATCATGTTGTTCTATTTTATCTGAGGCATGTAGACTAGGAAAGCACTATTGTTTGTCTTTCCTACTTGAACAACCAAGCAATATGAAAAACCTTTTGATCTTATTCATGGTGATATTTGTGGTCCTTTTTTGACACCTAATTGTGATGGTTATAAATACTTCCTAACCTTTGTTGATGACTTCTTATAGATGATGGGGGTTTATCTTCTAAGAACACATTATGAGGTTTTCCCCATTATTCAGAAATTTCATACAATGATTCATATGGAAGCATCAACTCCTATAAAAATTCTCCGCGCTGTAATGCTCTCAAATATAGCCATCATGTGGTGTACTCGTTTTGTCGAGAAAAGGAGATGATGCATCAACACTCCTAAGCCTCTTTCTTACAACAAAATCCACTAATGAGAGTAAGAATCGTCATCTTTTTAACACTACTCACTCTCTTTCCGTCCATGATAAACTTCAAAAACAATTCTAGTCTAAAGTTGTCTTAACCGCTTGCTTTCTTATCAAGCGCCAACCTTCATATGTTCTCAAAAAGAAATCCCCATTATTTTCTATCCTCAGAAGGATCTTATTCTGGTATGTCCATGAGTTTTCTTTTTTTGGATCTGCATGGGCCGAAGCCCACCCCCTCTCCAAACAGGTGCCAGAGCCCGGATGACCCAAGAGGTTGGTAAATACAGCTGACCCGAGCGGGGAATCGAACTAGCGACCCTTCATGAGGGGCGCGCTGGCTTGACCGCCCGGGCTACGCTGGTCGGGTATGTCCATGAGTTTTCGGTTGCAATGTCTTTGTGCATAATTTTGAACGAAACTTTATCTTAAGCGCTTAACACGATTTTTCTAGGATATTCTCCATTTCTCAAATAAAGAAAGGATATATATGTCTCGATCATGTGGTTGGTGATGCCTATATGTCTCAGCTGATGCCATCTTCCACGAAGACGAACTTTTCTTTTCCTCCCCTTTGTCCTCAGCGGTGTTGGAGTTGCTACCTATTCCACCGAAGACAAACGTGGTAAGCAAGCCATCTTAGACCAGCTTCCCTCCACTGAGGTTGGGAAAGAGCGAGGGGGGATGGGGGAGGGGGGCTGCTACGACTCTTGGTCTGAACATTTCCATTTCCTCTCAACCAGCTGACTTAAAGCAAGCAACATCATTCATGCTTTATTGCTCTTGATGGTTGGATTGCTTGGGCCTATTGCCTATTTGCGTTCTACTTGAAAAGAAAAATGGCCTACTTCAACAATAAGGTATGCATCACAACCCCTAAAGAGACGACAATTGTACTTGTTGGTAGTTTTGCATCTGGGTTGCCTACATCCATTTTTGTAGTTTAGCCATCAGGAACTGAAAAAGCTTTGGAAAGTCATGCCCCCTCCTAGAACCATTAGGAAAAGGAGAAGATTAAAAACTTCTTTTCCTCCCCTCTGTACTCAGAGGTGCTTGAGTGAAATGGCCTCTCCCACGGATCCTTTTTATGGACCACCATCATCTGCGCTACTATCATCACCCATCCCACTACCACATTTCTTCCACGATCTATCATTGGTGAAAGGAAGTTGATCCACATGTAGTTAATCTAGGGGGTATGGGGCTCTAGCCCCCCCCCCTAAATCCAAAAATGTGTGTTCATAAGTTTGTAACATAATAAATACATTACATAAATCAATTTTAAGGTGTTAGACCAAAAAGGTTGGTAGCTCAATTGGTCTAGTCTAGTGACTTGGGTTTAAATCATTTTTTTTGTTGACTTGGGTTTAAATCATTGTCAATGCATAATTTTTCTATGAGAGAAAAGTAATACTAAATTTTTTATACTTAGCCCCCCCAATGCAACTAGTATTGAATTCATCTTACTCAACCCCCCCACATGGATCTGCCATTTCCCACCACCACCATCTATTCCCAATACTAACCAATGGAAAAGTGCCTTTTCACAAAGGTATACGATCTTGTATGGTGAAGCATCTAACAATTGTTGTCTTGCTCGCCTATCTTCTTCTGCTTATGCGTTTTTCATAGCCTTACAATACATACATTCCCAAATGCCAAGTCGATGCCCTTCAGCACAGGTGGAAAATTGCAATAATGGAAGAAATGCATAACTTGCATGACAATGACACTTGCATACAAGTGGATCCACATCCTGCCAAGAAAATCGTTGGTTGTTGACGGATATTTCTTGTAAACCGTCGTTATGATGGCTCTATCAACAGGGTTAAGCATAGTCCATTGCTAAATGCTTTACCTAGACGTCTGGTGTCAACTTCTTTGAAACATTCTTGCCAGTCACCAAGATCACCTCCATATGTATCTTGTTTAACCATCTTGTATGCCACCACTCACCATCCTTGTTGGCCCTACCATCGCAATAAGTGTCTTCTTTTACCTTCCCTTTATACATCCTCCCTCTCTTCTCTTATCAAGTCCCCTTATGATCTCCTCTTGTTGTTTGCCCAAAGCAGCAGCACTTAGGTTGTGTTAGGGAGAAGGGAGAGAGGGACAGTAGAGGTGTCCATCCATATTGCACCAACAGCATCTGGCATCAACATCATGCCATGCCATAATTTAATGTGCGGCCACAATGCTCCACCACCTCAGGACACTATCACAAATTCAAAAAAACAGCATCATTGCCTTTGACCATCGCTCGACAGCATCTTTGTGAAGTTCCAATGCTACACATATGCATTGTGCAACCATGCCATCTTGAATCTTAGTTTCAATGCTTTCCTTTTCATTGTCCTCTCTCCTCTCTCTAACTTTCTATTCTCCAACCCCCATCCCCATTCCATCTTATTGTTGCTTAAATTCGACAAAAAACTAGTAGGCATTATGGTTGTATGGTATTGTGCATATTTAACAACTAGGCTCCCGGTCCTAAAGCACTATTGGTTTTCAGGAATGATGATTACACTCATATGTTATCAATAACTTCCTCTAATTTGCTTTGTCCTTACCCACACCACGCAACTGGAATAAGCTCACAATAGGTCAACCATCCTAGTACTACTTGGGAAAAAAAGCATCCTTAACTATGGACCTCCTTAACAATGGAGTTCCTAGTGATAGACTCCATAAAAAGAAGTTGCCCCTTGTTTATATGTTTAGCCTTTTCCAGTTACTTAAATCCTTATGTGTTATAATTCCCCTCCCTTAGCCTATTGACTACTCATCAAGAGTCATTTATATAGGCTCATTATCTTTCCCGTTTTACTGCAAGCAAAAGAAGTTGCACCTTGTTTATATGTTTAGCCCTTTCCATTTACTTAAATCCTTATGTGTTACAATTTCCCTCCCTTAGCCTATTAACTACTCATCAAGAGTCATTTATATAGGCTCATTATCTTTCCCGTTTTACTACAAGCCTGAAATGGCTCAAGTACAGCCGATCTAAGTACCCACACATACTCTCAATGTAAGGATGGCTCCATTGTCACTACTATACAGCCCTTTCTCAGGGCATGAATATGAATCACATGGCTCATTGATGGAGCACTGCATGTCCATGTAGGCCCCATCTCATAATTACTATAGGGGGATCTAGCTCTAAGACCATGTTATGATCCTTAGACCTAGAACAAGTTATTAGGACTGATGACAAACCCCAAAAACCAACACTAATCTCCTTTGCTAGTCTTTGTTCAATTACAAATACTCATACAAGGCATGTAAAATTGGCCATCCATCTAATCACTACTCTTAGTCGGGCACTGTTAACTAGCAAGTTCTCAGTATTAGGATCCCTACAAAAGAAGGTGCATATCGTTGACAACCAATCCAATCATTCCCTTTAAGTACATTTTTTTCTGGGAATTGAAAACCTAGGATGTTACATGTCAAGCTGCCCCAAGGGGCGGACCTTGACATACATCCTAACTTATTTGACACCTTTGGTCATTTATGGGTCTCTGGCCAATTTGATGTCATATCATCGTCGTCGTCATTATTATTGTCATCATCACCACCATGATTATTATTATTATTATCAGTGGTAGTAGTAGTATTGTTGTTGTTGTTGTTGTTGTCACTACTACACTAAAATTGTTGTTGTATCAAGGAACCCCTCTACGTAAGGCCACTTTGGACCCATCGGGCAGAGTAAATCCCAGGACCAGTCGTGGGGTGGCAAGTCACCCCCATGCCACGCTCAGTAGCTTGGTGTCATCGCAAGGCTGGCCTCTAGCTAGTGCCCTTGTCAAGAGGCTTTTATTATTATTTTTAAGGTGAATACGTTCGAAATAGATATTATAACCACGATTAGGTGCAGTGCGGCCAGGCGTTCCAAGGGGACGCCCAGACAGCCTAGGCGCCCAGGCGGAGGCCCAGGCGTTTCCAGTCATTTTTATATATTTTTTATTTTAACAGATATATGTAAAATTCGTGAAAAATACAATGCTTACACATAAATATACATGATAAATATGCAATCAATGTGCTAGCATCATATGAAGAAAGCAACAAAATCATTAGATATGGATTGAATTGTGGAAGTTTTACCTAAACAAAATTCATATAGAAATCAGAAAGCTAAACATGTATTATGTTTGTAGCCATAACATGTTTAATACTATTATGTAGAATTTAGGTTAAATCAAACCTAACAAGACCTAAACTAGAACTGCTTGGCCCTAATTTGAACTCATTTGATCCAAATTTGACCTGATTTACACTAATTTTTGCCTAAACCATACCTAATTTTGTATACCATGACCTAATCAATCCCAAATTTCCATAAATTTTTCATATATTCACCTAAATGAGACAAAATTTGGCCAAATAAGACCTAGTCATCCAATTTAGAACAATTTCCCTCAAATCATACTTGTTTCCCCTAAATTAGACCTAATGTGCCCAATTTTGACATGATTTGGCCTAAATAAAACCTAATCCAATCAGACCTAATTTCCCAAAATTTTCCCTATATTGACCTAAACAATATCTAATTTGGCCAAATTAGACCTAATCTCACCATATCAGACCATTTCCCCAAAATCAGACTCCCCAAATCAGACCTAATCTGCTCAAATTTGACATAATTTGGCCTAAAATCAAACCGAATTTGCATAACATGACCAAATCAAACCTAACCAACCTTAAATTTCCCTATGTTGATCTAAACGAGGCCTTACATGACCAAATCAGACCTAATTCTGCCAAATTTGACCTAATTCCCCCAAATTAGACCTAATCCGCCCAAATTAGGCCTGTTTTCCCCCAAATCAGACCTAATTTACCCTAAATTGATCATGTTTGGGATAAATCAGACCTAATTTAACCATAAAATGACTCAATTTGATCAAATTCAGATCTAATATATGCAAAATTAGCCTTGAATTGGCTTAATTTGGGCCTCAGAAGGCCTTAGGCCAACAACTTAGGTCAATTAGGGTGTTAGGCGCCCAGTTTGAGGCGGGCTAAATTAAGCCTAGGCACCCCAAGTGGGCGTCTGTACAACACAGGCAGTGCACAATACTAATCCTATTGGAGATTACTGCCCTTAGTATCTAGTTTGTATTGGTTTGTGTCCAAGTTGTTAAGGCAAGTGCCTAGGCAGCTAGGTGTTGAGGGGAGTCCTGCCTAGGCAACTGCTTAATTAGAATAAAAATTGAGCTCTTAAGAGCGTGTTGGCCAGTTCTTTGAAGGTTTCCAAAATTCTAAATGTCATTCTTATATTATATTTGCCATGTGTATATGTTTTTCTGCCTTTTTATGCTCTATTTCACCTTTACATAATTGTTTACAATGTAGGACACTAAATTAATACACGAAACAAAAAAAGAAAAGAGAAAAGGGGGGTCGGGTGCCCTGGCACCCAACCAAATCAATGGACCACATAGCCAACTTGATGATGATGGGTTGCGCCTTGAATTTTATTTCTCTATTGGAAACCTTTATCTTGATTAGGATTTTAGTCACATATACAATGAAGCATTTTGTTTCAATATGCTCGAATAAAAAGAACAAGACACAAGCATGTTGAGGTATCTAGGGCATCGACCTTAGAGCTTGTGACCTTGTTGCCAATTTGCCATAGTAAGGACTGGTGTTGTGTTGTTGCTAATGAGGGAAGCAATACGAAGGGATGGGGATGTAGATAGTTTAACAAGGGAGGGTCCGCAAGGAGTCGAGCAATTGCATCCAACAAGGAGGGTTTCGGTAGTGGTTCTACCACTATAAAGGGGCAAGGGTAGTCTCTAGAAGGTGAGTGTAGCAGTGGGTAATGGATGGCCTTGTGACATGTTTTTAATAAAAGTGAAATGAAGCTATATCAAAAAAACAGAAAAATGGATTTGGGTATTGGCTTAAATGTTAACAGTTTGAAAGAAGCAATAATTGCGAAAAGATAAAAATTAGTCAATTCACCTATAAATCTAGCAAACCTACCATTAAACCATGTAATGATTTACAAACCGAACTAGTGGTGATTGGTCCATGCACATCGAAATTCTCCAAGAAAAATAGAAGATTTAATTCCACAAGCCACGACTTGAAATCAAGTCTAAACCCTAAAAGGAGAAAAATCAACGCATAATATTGAAGAAACTACTTCTCTAACTTGCATGGGTGTGCCATCAGTGTTCTCATATGCGGCCTATGCCGTCGCACATGCAATTAGGCCAGCTATCTGAACCGCATATGGCTAGGCAATCCAAAATGCGGCTAATACCACATGTGTAGCCACTTTTCATATAGAGACTATAATGTAATTTTTTTATCAATTATCTTGTTTAATTATTTATTAAACTACATATACACATAACTGCACACCCACACATACCTATATGCATGCATACATATACATTATAACACTATACATGTATATTTTTATGTTTATGTATTAAAATATATAATAGTAACATTCCACACTTTAAATATATAGATTATTCTCATTAAAAATTAATTTATTAAAAATCCAAGTCGTATATGCCACACATGCGCCCGCATTCTGCATATACTCTACGGAGTACTCTAGTAGAACGTATACCACACACTACTTTTCATAACGTTGTGTGCCATGTTGTCAATCAAACAGTGGTTGCATGTGGTGTCTCGAGTTTAAACCCATTAGGGACAAACGTTTAACAATTGTTTCTTACATGTAGTTGATTTGAAGCAATTTTGATCATACTTGTTAAGGTCATCTAGGTAACAAGGCACCCCGAGGGTGTGCCTCGCCTAATTTGCCACCTTGGTCATTGTTATGTGCTTTAGGGCATATTATTGAGTTTATATGTTCTTTTTTATCGGCACAATGTTCAATTGAATATTTGTCTATTATGTGCCAAATATCAATTTATTCGCGATTAAATACTCTTAGTGCTCATATTCTATTATCTTGTTTTGTGTTCACTTTAGTTTCTATTTCGAGGGTTAGATATAAAGGGTGATCATTAATGAATTTATATGTGTGTTTTTTGTTACAATGTTGAGATTACATATTGTCTGTTATGTGCCAAGTATCATTTTTATCCATGATTAAAAACTCAATGCGCATATATTTGTGTCTTATTTTATACCTTCACTTTTGTTTCTGTTTTGGGGGCTATGTTATAAAAGATAGCCATTAATTTATTGAAGACTTAGGGTTATTCCATTTAATCTTAATATATTTGTTGATTCTATGTCTCTTACTGTGATAGAGTGAGTTTTTACTTCTATTTTCTCTCTTATAATTTTATTATTTCCAATAATACCCTCAACCTTTTCCCTTGTTTAATTGATTAAAAGTGATTATCAATTTCATAAAAATCAAAACCCTAATTTCATAGTAAATGAAATCCATGTATTAGGGTATATAGTCAAATTATACAACAAACATGTGATTTTGACTCTCAATTCTCTACCATAGCTAGACAATATCATCATTAAGCTTGGTTTAAAATTTCATCCTAATAGGATAAGCCAATTAGGAGTTATGAACTTCAGAAAATATGCACATTATTGCATTTATTCAAACCTAGGACCTAAGTTTTCGGGTTAATTGATCAAAAATGCGACACATAAATGTCATGCATCCCCCCCTCGACCTAGGCGCGGGCCTTTAGTGTTGGCCTTGCTTTCTAGCCGTCCGATCTCCTTGATTGTGGATCGGCAAGGATACTTGTCTCCTACCTCCCGCAAAGGGCAGGGAGGTGAGATTTGGCCAGGTTATCAGCGAGCCGCCACCTCGCTCCTAATTTCGATTTTTCTCCGCACTAGATAACTTTATCTCGCAAAAACGCACCCAACCACCCCTCACTTGACGCCCCTCGCCCTCGGATCTGGAAGAACAGACTCCCGCTTCTTCGCGATCTCACCTGGTGGTTGCAGCGAGTTTAGGGCTTCCTTGCCCTTGCTCCCAAACCTCTATTAAGACCACCACTAGCGTCGCCATCCCTCCTTTCCTCATTCCCCACCAGCAATTGTGAGCAAGACTGCCCGAACACCTCTCCTCCACTCCATTGTCTTCAACCTCCAGACACCTCATCACCTCGCAACCACAACCCTCCCCGAACCAATTCCACCGCACCATCACTTCCACCGATCTACCGCGAGCACCCACGGCTACTCGTACCTAACCAAGACCGCTCCCCACCTCTGACCCTTCTTGCGTCGGTGAGCTTCTCTACCTGCCGCGGCGGTGCACCAAACCACAGGGAGCCACAGCATTCGGGACTAGCCCACGAAGGTGCTCGCATCCTCACCCATACTCCAGCACCATCCAGGAGCGAGCACAGAGCCCCGCCAGAGATCCACCTTGCTGCTCGAGCAAGCAGCAGCAAAGGAAGAGGAGGGGAAGGCGTGGCACCGTCCGGGACCTACGTGGACCAACCACAAGACGCCACCTAAGGTTGACTCAGCCGAGCCGCGCTCAGCCCTTGCAAAGACTCGATCAATCGTGGTCGTTGATCCAGTCGGATCCTGCCGTTGATCAAGGTAATAATCTCGATCCTTTTTATTTAATCAATAGAAAACATAATTATCTTAGAAAAATCATAGAAATTAATAGGAATATCGAATAGTAGTAAAATTATATACCATTTTAATCAGAAAAATGTGAGCTATTTGAATAAAATATCATCAGGACCTAGATCTGACTCCTATTCCAAAAATATTAGCTTAAAGCCTAATGACCATACTTAGGTAAAGTAATCATGTAACAATGGTTATTATTTGATATGATCTAATCTTTGTGAAGCCTAAACCCTAATAGAATCCCTAATCCTCACAATGGCACGAAACCCTAATCATGTATGAATGGTTATCTAGAAACCCTAAATTCTAGTTCCTCTCTCTCCATATGTATATTTCATGCATTAATGCAAACCCTAATTTCTTTTATGACCCCACTATTATCATGATCGACTATGTAACCCTGGATTCAACCCTAACCTATCTAATTTATGGAAATCCTAAAAAGAAATCATTAATGATCTAACCCATAGTAGAAACCCTAATGTTGGACGTTTCTTTTCTTGAACATAAAAAGGTATCATTAGATAATGGAAGCCTTAAAATAAAGACTTGATCTTATGACTCCAAAACAAGACAAAAGGAATGAATAAACCGTGATCTAATCACAGAAAGGTGAAAATAATCCTAAGTAAAGGACAAACCCTAGACTGGGATCATATGAACTCATAGGAATGAATAAACCCTTACTTTCTTTTTTAGGGTGATCTTTTACTGACCTTCTATACTCTTGGAATTCAGATCTAATCAAATCAGGTACGTGGTCTTTATTCAGTATAAGACTAGTTTTCCATGGTTGCATAAGATATGATGTATCTTGGGTGACTTATTTGCCTATACCTTGTTGGATGATTACTAGTATTTATGCTTCGCCAAATCTAAATGGAACATAAATGAACTGTTGATGAGTTGTAGCTACTAAGATAAGCACAAATGGGAGATGGCCCAGTATGGATGTATGATATATTGCCTAGTATGGATGTAAGATGAATTGCCCATGCTAAATGTACGATAAAGTAGTTTGCCCATAGTGGATGTATGATAAAGTGCTGATAGAATGGTAGTACAACTGCATCTAATGATAAGTCTAAAAGATGTGTTTACCTGATTTTCCCGCCTTAAACAATGGTTACCTTTTCTTTTTTTTGTTTGTTCAAGTATTTGAATTATGCATACCTGTTGAGGCGCCTGACTAGTCGGCTGGTCGTTTTGGTGGCCAACGACTGGCCTGCCGCGCAGGTTTTTCATCATATTGAACGTCCGCCCAGACCGACCGGTCGTCTAGTCGGCCAACTAGTTCGACAGGTTGGCTGGTCACCCTATAAGTCGGCCGCTTATTTGGTGGGCCCGACACTTTTTAAAAAAAATTAACTAATTATATATTACTAATATATATAACTAATTATATAAGTATATAACTACATACTTATAGTTATATAGTATATATAACTATAATTATATAAGTATATAACTATATATATTACTAATATATAACTAATTGTATATTACTAATATATATAACTAATTATATAAGTATATAACTACATACTTATAGTTATATAGTATATATAACTATAACTTTATAAGTATATAACTATATATATTACTACCTTATTACTAATTATATATTACAAATATACATAACTAATAATATAAGTATATAACTATATACTTATAGTTATATAGTATATATAACTATAATTATATTAGTATATAACTATATATATTACTAATATATGAGTATATAACTAGCATATTTTTGTATATAAGTATATAACTATATATTACTAATATATATAACTAATTACATAGAGAGAAAAAACCTACGCCTAGGCGGCCGACTAGTCGGCCTGGTCGCCCAAGGAATTAGGGTGACCGACTGGCCGCCTTGACAAGTATGGAATTATGCAATCATAGTACTGTATTTTGAACCATGTACCAACTTTATGTTGATGATTTTGTTTCTCATATTTTCTAGGTACAAGGAACAAATAATGCATCTCAAAGTACCTGAAGCTACCAAATAAATGAGTATGGAGGATAGCTAGCTAGATTTCTATTTCTTATCTCTTTTTCAGTTAGATAGTTATTGATTCTTCTAGACGATGTATAGGATGTTCTAAATCCTATGTACTTTCATTTCATAAAATTATTCTCTTCTTCTTTCCTGAATAATATATGTATGACTTTATCTTCAATGAATGTTGTTTGTGTGGCTAATCAATGATGTTTGTGAACACGATCTGGCCCCTTTTTATAAAATAGTTGACAATCACAATCCCTTACATTTTCCTTCTTGACATCTATTAGATATGAGTGCACGCATATCTGAGGAATGCCAACTTGGAAAGTGTACAGGAATTGGGGTCGTCACACTTACATAGTTTACAATTATTATTTTATTAGTCTTTGGTGTTAATATACTCAAACATATTAGAAATGCAATTTGAAATGCTTTTGTACCATAAGATACATATATAAGGGATTAATACTAATTATATGTATAAACTTACATGTATAGCAATAACAAGTATGTATATGAAGGAAGAAATGTCTATAAAATCATAAAATTTTTGTATATCAATAGGTTACATGCAAACAAATCAATTCTTGAAGGCCAATAAAGCAACACCTAAGCGCGCCAAGGTGTCCAAGCTTGGCGCCTTGATGCCTTGACTAGTATGATTTTAGCGCACTTCCCTTTACTTACCTACTACTCTCTTGTTGAGTCTGCATGGTTTTTAGAGGTCAGTGGGATCTTGCCCCCTTTAAGATTTCATTATCACACGAAAGGAAAAAATTGCCATGACCAAGATTTCCTTTTCCGTATGCAACCACAATTTGCTATGTTCAAGATAACCAAATAAATCCATTTCATTCACAAATGTGAAATTACATATACAAGCCCAACAATAGGATCTCTGCAAAAATTATTTGTTAGTGAAAATAATGAATAGACAATATATAGACAATGTGCTTGATACAAGAGAAACCCTCTACTATATATCAGAGAGGTGGACACGATCCCAACCAAACCAAACCAAACTCAATTGTACCTACTGACTTGTTGGGGTCAGACTTGATTCGCCTTACAGACACTAGCCCATAGTATAGATGACTTAATAACTCGTTTTACTTCAACCCAATATATAAGATCTTCAACTTTAATTGCTAAAAGAATTATGCCTTCATTGCATGCCACAAATGAATATTGTTAATTAATAATAGTTCATAGTATGATGCCACTAATTATGAAACGGTAAAATTGGTTCATTTAATCAAAAAGGTTCTGTTCCATCTATACACTAGGTTCCCAACGTTTAAAAATGAATATCGTCAAGTTTAATATATTTTTTGAATTTGTTTACACATTATCAAATTTACAGAATTGTCACACATCATTAGATGACCTCCTTTTTATTTTTTGCTACATCTTTTTTTGTCAAGCTCCTATGACAGTTGGGGTACATCAAGGAATGACACTCAACCCTTACCTATTTGCTCTTATTATGAATGAGTTGACAACGCATGTTCAACAGTTCAAGACAATATCCCTTGGTGCATGTTATTTGTTGATGATATTAAATTGATTGGTGAAAGAAAAGAAATATTGAATGATAAAGTTGAACTTTAAAGAAATGCATTGGAATCTAATGGATTTATGATCGGTAGAAGCAAAAATGAATATATGCACTGCAATTTTAGCCAATCTAGAACTGTGAATGGTGGCATCAAGTTGGATGGAATGGATGTACCAATATGTGATAAGTTTTGTTACTTGGGTCTATTATTGAAAGGGAGGGTGAGGTTCGGGATGATGTTTGTAACAAGATCACGGCAGGATGTTTGAAGTGGAGGAGTGAAACTGGAGCAGTATATGACAAGAAGATCCCTCTCAGATTAAAAATTAAGTTTTACAGAACAGCTATACAGCCAGCCATGCTATACGGGAGTGAATGTTGGGCAGTGAAGAAACAAGGTCTCAGCAAGATGTATGTGGCCGAAATGCATATGCTCAGATGGATGTGCGGGAAGACGAAAAAAGATCGTTTGAGGAATAACTATATTAGAAACAAAGTGGGTGTGGTGAGCATCAGAGGACAAGTTGCGTGAAGGTTGTCTAAGATGGTACGGACACGCGCAACGCAAACCGACAAATGCACCCATTCGAAAGCAAGGTTATTGAGTCAAGCACAACTAAAAGAAGCAAAGACAGGCCTAAATTAACTTGGAAAGAGCTTATAAAGAGAGATTTTACATCTTAATAAAAGTATGACCCATAATAGAGGTAATTGGAAAAGAATGATTCATGTAGTCGACCCCAACATGGTTGGGATTGAGGCTTAGATGATGATGATCTTTTTCTATCAGGCAATGGGTCAGTGGAAATGGGAGGGTACAAGCAGACGTATACCATACTATGGTCCAGAGGCATCATAGCTTCCAAATATCTTCCAAGTTAAAAAAATGTGGTACTTGTCTTCTTGGGCCAATAACGTGTTTAGTCTTCACACGGATGTCCAAATGTGCCATGAAGATGTCCTCTCTCTCCTTGCTCATAGCATTTATCATCTTGCAACTAAACTAATGTGCAGCAGAGATACGATCGCTCACAGGTTCCAACATCAATGCTTTGTTCATTCACGACACATACCCACTTTGATCACCCTTCAATCATCAACATTAGGTTTCTTCTCCCCATATCCATTCCTCAATCATCAATCCGCCTCAAACTCTTGACAAAGTTATATGCAAATTGACTAAATCTCACAATTTTAGTAGATCCACACAACCTCCTTTATTGGTTTATGATCGTGTTGGCCCTATCTCTGATCCATGTAATCTGCAACCATCATTTAGACATCATGAGAGGCATGATCGCACTAAAATTAGATAACATCGAGCACAACCTTGGTGCCAGCTTTGTTAACCAAACAAAGGCCACTATCTATCTCCGTCCTAATGACATTCCTCGAGTGTGGCCTCTTTTGAGGTCAACAAGCTTCAAACTCAATAATCCCTCTCTCTAGGAGTTTGTTGTTGTTAAACTGTGAGGTAGATAGAGCACTAGCGACCTCATGGTGCTTACTAGTGGTGTAACAATTAATTTTGTCAAACTTATAGGAACTTTAGGGTCTTTTCGGCTTTGTAGTATGCAAAGTAGCATTCAGAGAGTATGTCGTGCACTTGAAAAAACTGTTGGATTCAATGGATGATTGCCATGGTGAGAAAGTGGGAGGAAACATTGGGTACCCAAGGCATTATGGGTCATAGCAAGCCCAAGAGTTGGGTTGCTTCACTATTTCGTGCAGGGTCAAAATTTTGTGGCGATTGCAAATCATTGTTCATTTATCCATTGCGTGTCAATGGGGTGTGTGGTAAGGATGTCGAGACAAGATCACAAGTTGTGCTCTATATGCCTAGCTCGGGAAGCAACTCAAGCACGATCAATTTTTTTCTACCAAGGATCATTGGGAGATGCATTAGCTCAGCTTTTGACAGTTGCCAAAGGGATGGCTGCATTTTGTCAAAACATAAAGGCCATGTGGGACCTTTTAACGGCTTCAGACTTGATGACAATATATTGATAAAGTTATTTGTATGTTATCAATGTTTTAAAAAATGTTAAGCAGTAAGCGTGCAGACAACACCTTGTAACTGGTTAAACAGTAAGCGGACGAGTAAGTGGGCAATTTTTGAAAAAGCGGGTTTAAATTTTCTACATAAATTTATACAAAATTACACACATGTATATGAATACTATACTTTTTGGAACTATATATATATATAAACAGTCTACCCAACAATACAAAACACCCAAATAGTATATAAAACAATGATTATACCTATAATATAGTAAACAATAGATTTGTCATGGATAAGACACCCTACATACTCGACACAACAAAAGTCTGCATCGCATGTTGATATAGCTAAACAGTAAACAATATACTTATCATGGATACCTTACTAGCTTATTTTTATATTTTGCATATCATAAATTAGTAGTCCACTTCTAAACTAGATAATAGTTACATGTAATTGACTTGTATACATTACAGCAGTACCTTATAATCACGACTTACATACAAAGTATGCATTAATGTGTATAAGTTTAATATATTATAGTCAATGATACGTAGACAATATAATTTACTTCATGTTATAAGTTCACAACAGTATTTTAAAAAATGGGTAAAAAGCGGGCAGAAAACGGGAAAAGAACAGAAAAAAAGCGGGCAGAAAACGGGAAAAGTGGGTGTTTGTTGTAGATCCGCTAAGTGGGCACTCAACGGAAAAATTAAACGGCTGAAAGTCTTGACCGATTAAGCGGCCACTGAGAACCTTTTTCAATACAGTGTATGTCATAAACCCAAAATATGATGTAATAAAATGAAATTGACTCAACTAAAAATAATTGGCCATATCACTCAAGAAACACTTGAATGTTATTCGATCCTTTCTTCTATCCTGGTGTTTATTGCAAGTGCTTCTTTAGTTCTCCACTACATCCCTCACATGTTAGTCACTTCTTGCTCACTCCTCGATGCCAACCATGTTCTTCTCCACCTTGGTAACCAATGGCATTTTTTTTATCGTTTCTCGTGCTCCTCGATTATCCCAACTCACTAGTGGACTAATGGGCCTATTTATCAAGAACAAACATTGAATTCGTGAAGGGGAAGAGAAGGCAAGAAAGGAAATTGAAACATGAGGAAAGCAAGATGACAAAGAAGAAAATTGACAAAGCAAATGGTATATCTTTAGCTTGCAAAACCCATATTCACTTAGCAAGTTGAGTTCCAAATACAAAAAACACCTAGAAGGAATGTGTTGGCATCAAGGTTGTATAGGCGGCTAGGCGCTCCCCAGGGGTGCCTGGGGGGCCTACGCACCTAGGCGGAAGCCTAGGCTTGCTTTTATTTTTTATTTTCATTTTTCATTTATATTAGGTGTATGTCATGTGTATGTGCATGCATGTAGTTACATACACACACACATATATATAGTTATATGTTAACCTATGAGCAATATATGCTCAGTAGGAATTAGGAAGAGGAAAAAAAGGAATATGAAAATTGGTTGACTTGAGGAAGAACAAATTTCTAAAAGAAAACCATAAGGAGGTTGGAGGAAGATGAGAAACAAATAAAAAGAAGGAAAAAAAGTGAAGCAGCATGCAGCAGGGACCTTACTTAAAGGTGAAACCATGGAGAAAAAATAAAAAAAAGTAGATTGGTAAAGGAAGAAGAACAAATAACAAAATGAAAGTAGAAAGGAGGTCCAGAAGATGAGATACCAAGAAAGACAATATAGTGCAGTAAATTGGTAATAGTGGAGCAGCAATAACTGTGTAATATAGCAGCGATTTTTCTTCTTTTTTATAAAATTGGCAATTCAGCAGCAATTTTTCTACTTGGTAGAGAAAAAAAAATTTAAAAACGAAAATAAAGAGTGGAGCATGAAGTACCATGGCAGCAACTTTGCTGCTTACTGGAACTATGGAGGAAAAGAAAAGAATAAAAGAGACTAAAGAGAACGAACAAATATCAAAACAAAAGCAAAAGCTCGTGGGAGGATTTTGAAGAAAAAAAAGTAGATAGTGCCCAATTTCTAGGCCCAGCATGCACATAGCTGGCTGACCAACAACCTAATTAATTAGGCTGAGCGCCTAGGACCAGGAGTATAGGTGGCCGCCTAGGCGAGCACCCGTATAACCATGGCTTGAATCCAAAATTTTGGGGCCGACTTGAATTGTTCTGCAGTTGAAGCATTGTTTTACATAGAACATGCAGATAATTAACTGATCAAACTCTAAGACAGAGAGCAAATCTAGCATATACAGAAATCATACAAAATAATGACAACATTAAATGATAACCATCATTCATGCCATTGTAAAATATTCCCTTTGTAAATAGGTAAACAAAAGGAAAGTGGTGTGAATTTTATTAGAGGTGTAACCATTGGTAAAGCGGTTAAAAGAGAGATGATGCGGCTAAACATATACAGCTCAAAGATACCATGTAGGGAAGGATCTCAGCTCCAAAGAAAAACCTGATTCCGGGCGATTGCAGAGAGTAACTGGTCCTTCATTTTGGATGCTGGAAGTGACTTTCTGAAGTTCAGAAACTTTATACCTTCAGGTGATTCCTGAAAGAGGGGCAAAAATTTATATTGCAATCACAAACATTTGATCAGTCAGTTATAGCATTCTGGGTAATATTACTTTCTTTTTAAGTGGTGGCAGAAGCGGGGGTCAAGGGAATGCAGAACAAGTACATTTGGAGATGCTTTTAAGGCATTAAATAATGCAAACTAGTGCCATTAAGGGAAAACATGATATGAAGATGCATGTGAAGATGATGATGTCATTAAGGCATTAAATAATGCAAACATAATAGGATCCATCATCCATGTCATTGACATCTTCACATGCATTACCAAATTAGATGATGATGTCATGATGACGATGATGATGGTAATTATGATGTGAAGATGTTGTAGCTCCGTTCCAGCGCACAGATATTTTTATAAACAATGTAAAACACAAAACAGGACAGTTACAATATTGAAAACAAGGATTACATTTATATTTGCAAGTTCGAGAATGGTGCTTGAACCAGCAAGTCTGGATAAGCATTTCTATGGGAATTTCAGATTACTACGCTATTCTATTACCCACTTAGGCATTCGTCACAGTCATCTCACTCTAAAAGTTACATGATTTGCATGCCTTTAGAAAAATCGCTGACATGATCAATAGAACTAATTCTAAAAAACAGTAGTGGTTCCATTTTTCAAACTAGAACGAAATTCTGCAAACAAGATTTTTTTGACAGATGCATATTTGGATGAATTATGTAACATGGTGCAGATAACTAACTCAAGGTAAGAAATCACATGGCATACACGGCAGTCTCTTCTAGACCCAAAGGCCGGTGGAAATAGCTTACACAAAAAACATAAACAAAAAAATACTGAACAGAATGTTACCTGCCATACTCTCTGCAGATTTCTCATACGGAGACTTCGCCTCAAAAGGATCTTTTCCATGACAGTACGGTCAACCAATGTTTCTGGGGTTTCATCATTACTTATCTTTATATCATGATCAGTTATGACACTATCCTCTAGTGGCCCAGCACTATTACCCAAAAACAGCTGAGCTCGATCTAGATGCTCGTGAAGAAGTCCCTCCACCCTCCTTTGCAAGCTAAGAGGGAGGACAACCTGTATTACGAATATAACACTAAGATATTAACAAAAAGTCAAGATCTTCATAGCTGAAATGGATAAAAAATTCATTTGCCGGCAGCTAGAAAGTTATAACCTCTCTTTGTGGACGCTTATCATCAAGGTCAGGCCTATAATTCGGCAAAGGAATTTTACTGGCAACCACAACTTTCCCATACAGCTCGCTGTCATTTATGAAGCATTTATAAAAAAAAAATCAATAGCAGGCACCAAACTGTTTGGGTAAGACTGCGAATTACAATGTTGGAAAAAAAAATTACGTGTAAAGGCCCATCCTTTTAGCAAGACTTGATATCTGTTCATAGTCGCGCCGATCTCTTTTGTCTTTAGATATAATTTCCTGCTCGTCTGTGTTACGCATGAGCAGGCTGAGTTTCCATCTCCATTCATCAACGTTGGCTACGGAAGAAGAAGGCTACAATACGATAGAATGACCAACTCAGAGAGAAAAATTTGACATTGACCATACTTCTTGAAATCGTGAAATAAAAATGCATATGTAGATATATGTACAGTGGTTGAGCGGCAGGCAAGTTATGGTGAGAACATGAGAAGCATTTAAGTAAATAATCTTGCAATCATTTAATTAATGACCCAACTGATAGATTAAAAGATTCTATTGCATTTACCTACCTAAAGTAGTTCCATTTCATTAGGCCCGCATATCATGCACAGTGGTGAGAAACTTTTCAATACTCCATATTGAGTTCCAAGCCAAGGAACGAGGTATCCGATTTCGATTCATTTTGATAGGATGGAAACTGAAATTTATTAAGATTTCGAAATTTATTTTGAAATTCATTGAATTTCCATAAATGCAACTGTAACCGTTTTGATGCCAAAATGAATGAATTAAGTCATGAAATTTCACAGGCATGAGCTCTACATTTATATGCATTGTTTTATGCAAGAAAATTATATATGGGGATAGGTGGGGATGTCCTTCATGTAAGAGATGAGTAAACTTTACTGTTTCCTGGGAAAATTTAAAAATTTGGGCAAAATGTTTTGTTGATTTCGACATAGAGGTACCATCGCATTATTTCGTTGCAGAAGCTGGCGTAATCAAAATTTTGAGCGTAATCAAAATTTTGAGCGAAATTTCAACGATTTCATGGAAACCTCATTCCATGTTCTAAGCTAGCCATTCGATGAAAACTTCAAAATTTAAAAAGTGCCTAATCCTAGTAATGTGTTTGTATATAGATGAATGGGTGTTCTTTCCACTGTGATGTTCAACTGTGATACCCGTAAGATGAGTATCTGGCATGTCTCTGATAGAATGATTCTCATTGCAGATAGACACCAAAGCCCTAAAACCCAAGCCATATGTGCCATCTCCAAATGTGGCAAGACGGTGCAACCTCGTGAGACCTCAATAGTGAGGTAGGTTCTTGAACATGACGAGCTTACAACATGGTACACCAACCTAGCATGCCAAGGTAGTGAGATAGGTTCCCGAACACGGCAACTAACTATACTAGCTCTAAATGTAATGTAAACGCAAGCAAGAGTAAGGTAGAGAAACTTTCCACCAAGTTTTTGATATTTACATCTTTTACATTCAGGTGTAGCTGAATTTTACGTCATCAGCTCTGCCAGTGAAGCTCCACCATGCATACAACTCTTCTCATCAGAGTTTGGGTGTGCAAGATACATGTGCATCACGGGCATCAACAATGGAAGCTCTGCCAACCTTGTATCCGAAAAAATTGTCAACTTCCTGGGTTTACAGCCAAAACCCCACCCACATCTAGGCATGCTTTGTTGGTTAGCATTTTAGGTCTGTCAGCAGATAACTCAGAGAAGTTGGGTGGCTTTCTCCTACCATGATGTTTGTACCAACACCGTACTGTGTGATATGGTGCCTTTGACGTGGCACATATTGTACTTGGACGACCTTGGCAGCATGACTGTCACCTCTCACCTCCACATCACAGTTACAACATCTACACTTTTACTCTGGTTGTATGTCTTTTGGCTTCCTTAGCACTAGAAAGCCTTCATCGCATCACTAGACATATGCCACTTACATCGGACAGGCATGTAGTATCGCAGCTACACCCCACTTGCCAAAGGCTCATTTAGTCATCCCCAGTGGAGTTAATGTAGGACAAGCTGCTCATCCAAAGCATGGCTAGGATTTGGGTGCCTCTGATGAAAGCATGTCGCATGTGTCTTTTACTTGTGTTCTTTTTAATTAGTTGTCTTTTATTCATTTCCTTCTTGGGTTTTATTTGTACTTATTTCAGTATTAGGAGTGTTATCCGTTGTTTATTGTTATGATATGTCCGTTGTTTAGTCCCATATTGTTGGGTTCTCTATTATCTAATAGTTCTCCATTCTATATAAGGAAAGGTACCTTATATCTTTGAATTTTCTTAGTGTAAGAGCAGTACGACTCCATGTAGCATATAAGGAGAGGTCCCTTGTATCTTTGAACTTTCTTAGAATCACAGCAGTAGAACTCCATGTAGCTTCTCTAATCCTGCTTCTTGTCGACAACAACCCTCCTCGTCTAGCCATCGCCCCTCTACCCCTCCACCTTACTGTCGACATAGTTGTCAAGGCGGCTAGGTAGGGTTGTAAATGGGTCCATCTATACCCACATGCCTACAAATCCTTAGCTTTAAAACCCATCAAAGGTCTAAACTTTTGTACTCGCAAACCCGTAGACAGCATACCCGTGAACCCGTAGTTAAGCAAGTCAACTAATGGGTATGTTTGGAGCCAGACATGCATACTGCTATATGTAAATAACTATGTAATAACATGTTATTTATATCATACTTAACTACTCTAATTGATATAATAGTTGAGATTATGTACTACTCAGGTTGATATAATAGTTGAAATTATTTCATCCAATTGAGAACTAATCGTTGTAATTACAAACCAAAACTAAGATTATAAACTAAAACCAAAACAGTAACATGATATGCTACATAAGTTTAACAATATGGTGTTGACTACAAATATGTAGATAATGAACTCATCTTCAACCTATAAGGTATTGCATTATTTACTATAACAATATGATGTCAATATCATACACATACAAATATATTATTGTATTTCAAATAAATATTATTATATTGTAACTCTTTTTATATTAACAATATGACATTTTATATGGAACTGTTTACCCGCATACCCTCATTGTAAACCTGCGAGTATTGCGGGTACGGGTACGGTGGGTCATCATCATCGTCGTCATCTAAACCTCAATCCCAACCATGTTGTGATCGGTTACATGGATCCTTCTTTTCCAATCAGCTCTGTTACGGGTCATTCTCTGATCAAGATGTAAGGATTCAAAATCTCTCTTCATAAGCTCTTCCCAAGTTAATTTAGGTCTGCCTCTGCTTCTTTTAGTTTTGCTTGACTCAATAACCTTGCTTCAAATGGGTGCATTTGTCGGTCTACGTTGCACATGTCCATACCATCTTAGACGGGCTTCACGCAACTTGTCCTCGATGCTCAACACTCCCACTCTGTTTCAGATATAGTCATTCCTCAAACAATATTTTCTTGTCTTTCCACACATCCATCTCAGCATACGCATTTCGGCCACATTCATCTTGTTGAGACCTTGTTTCTTCATCGCCCAACATTCACTCCGATATAGCATGGATGGCCATATAGCTATTCTATAGTACTTGCTTTTTAATCTGAGAGGGATCTTCTGGTCACATACTACTCCAGTTGCACTCTTCAACAGCAACCATCATGTTGTGATCAATGTGATGTGACAAACATCATCTTGAATTTCACCCTCCTTTTCAATAGCAGAACCCAAGTAACAAAACTTATCACATATTGGTATATCCATTCCAACCAACTTGACCCCACCATTCACAATTCTGGATTGGCTAAAATTGTCATGCATGTATTCAGTTTTGCTTCTACTGATCATAAATGCATTAGATACCAATGCATTTCTCTAAAGTTCAGACTTTATCATTCAATATTTCTCTTCTTTCATCAATCGACACAACATCATCAGCAAATAACATGCACCAAAACATATTATCTTGAACATGCTTGGTCAACTCATTCATAACAAGAAATTATCTTGAACATGCTTTGTCAACTCATCCATAACAAGAAATTATCTTGAACATGCTTTGTCAACTCATCCATTACATACAATGGGTCCAAGCTTTTATTATACCAGTCTAGACCCCTACATGTCTGCTAAAGTTAATGGGTAAGGGTATGGATATGGCTAGACCCGCACCGTACACGCACAATTTACACCCCTAGCTAGCAGTCCCTTTGTCCCAAGCGACACCTATGGAGCCTAGACTTTTCTGGGCATGTGTTTTTTACATAAATATAATAACATTTACATATATATTTAGCGATTTTCAAATAGATATATTACTATGTATATTTCTAATGGTTATATCTAAGTTGTAACATTTATATTTGACCTAAACCACACCTAACATGACCTAAACTAGACCTGGTTGGCCCTGATTTGACCTATCTTGATCTAAATTGGGTCTAATTTGACCTAAATCTAACCTAATTGTGCATAGCATATCAGTGAAATGAAAAACGGGCTGAGCGGCCGATTAATCGGCCAAACACCCAGCCCGTTCGATTTTTGCTAAAATCGCCGGTTAACTTTTTTGTAATTAATCGGTCGTTTTTTCCCATTTTTTACCCCTTTTTTTGCCCTTTTTTTCCCGCTTTTTGTCCGTTTTTTGTAAATTTTGCTGTACACCTGTAACTTTATATAAACTATATGGCCCCAAGTATTACTGACTATAATATATTAAACTTAAATATCCTATGATAAGCCTAGTCTAATAGAATGCATACTTGTATGCAAGTTGGGATAATAGGGTACTGTTGTAAAGTGTAATTTATACAAGTAAAATATATGTAATGTAACTATTATCTAATTTTAGAATGCATACTTTAGTTAATTGTACTGCTGTAATGTATGACTAATTGATGATATGCACATATAACAATAAGTAGGTATCCAATAATGAGTCTATTGTTTACTATATGCAAGTTGGGATAATAGGGTACTGTTGTAAAGTGTAATTTATACAAGTAAAATATATGTAACTATTATCTAATTTTAGAATGCATACTTTAGTTAATTGTACTGCTGTAATGTATGACTAATTGATGATATGCACATATAACAATAAGTTAGAAAGGTATCCAATAATGAGTCTATTGTTTACTGCTTAACTATGTAAACATGTGATGCAAAAATATTTCTGAATCATGTATGTGCGGTATTTTATCTATGGGTATAATTATTGTCTTATAGCTATCTTATAAACTAATTGGGTGTTTTTACTGTTGGGTAGAGTGTTTAGAATCTATAGATATATATAAAAGTTTCAAAGAGTATTAGTATTTATATACATATATATGTAATTTTGTATAAAATTATATAGGAAATTAAAAGCCGTTTTTTAAAAAATCGGCCGCTTACCGCTTAACCAGTTACAAGGTGTTGTCTGCACGGTTACCGCTTAACGTTTTTTAAAACATTGTAGCATACACTTCTCGGACATTCATCCCTAATTTACCCTATATTTACCTAAATGAGACCTAATTTGGCCAAACAGACCAAGTTTCCTCAAAGCAGACATGTTTCCCCAAAATCAGATATGTTTTCTAACCTAATTTGACCTAAATCTAACCTAATTGAGCATACCATAAACTTCTTAGACCTTAATCCCTAACTTAAGCTATATTTACCTAAATGAGACCTACTATGGTCAAATCAGACCAAGCTTCCTCAAAGCAGACATGTTTCCCCCAAACCCGACATGTTTTCCCAGATTAGACCTAATTTTCCCAAATTTAACCTGATTTGGCCTAAATTAGAACTAATTGCATAACATAACATAGTTGGAGCTTACTTCCCTAGTTTATCCTATATTGACATAAGTGAGACCCAATTTGGCCAAATTAGACCTAATTTGGCCAAATCGGACGGATTCCCCTCAAATCGAACTTGTTTTCGCAAATCAGTGCTAATTTGTCAAATTTTGACTAATTTGCCCTAAATGAGACCTATTTTCAACCATAAAATGACTCAGGTGATCTAACTTGACCAAATCTAGACTCAAATCATGTTAATTTAGCCTTTAAATGGCTTAATTTGGGCCTAAAAGGTATTAGACACCGACTTCATACACTTATACCTCGTCACCAACCCCCTACCACCACATTGCCCCGTCACCACCTCCCATTACCCCACTGCCCCGCTACCACCCACATACCACTCTACTTCTGCGTCGTTGCCACTCTGCCATTTCACAACCTTGTCTCCAACCCACTGCTACCCTCCCGCCCGCCACCACCAATACCTCCACCTCCCCATCTTCCAAAAATTCACAATCCTAATCTTTCTCACCCTAACCTAATCCCTTCTTCAAGTTTGTTATGCTTCATCCTCTACCATGGAGCCTCGTTCTCCTCTAAGGGTTTATCCCCTCTCTTGAGGTGTCACATGTCTATCTAACGACATTGTGACGTCTCCTTGCCATCTTGTTGTCTACCTCCCATGCTATGGGGGCCTTCAATCTATTTTGATGCTCCACAAGTTTTATATCAAACTAAAATCTAAACAACTACTTTGTTGTCTCTCACCCTGGCCTAATCCCTTCTTCAAGTTTGCAATGTAGACACTTCTTTTTCTAACCCTATCTTCCTCCACCAAGGAGCCTCATTCTTCCTCCAGGGGTTTGCACCCCTCTTCTAAGGTTCCACATGTCTATCTAATGACATCGTGACGTCTCCTTGCCATCCTCCTAACTGCCTCCCATGCTACGGGGGGCTTCCGTCTAAACTGCTGGTCCACAAATTTTTTAACAAACGAAAATCTAGCTAATCAGATATAGTGAAATTTGGTATAAATAATCTTAAGAAAATGAAACATAGATATCTGAGCACATTGCTTTTGTGCTTCTAAAATTGTACTCGACTACTGCATGATGAGTTTCTCACTTGAGACTTTGCATCACCAAGTGATCTATGTTTGATTGTTTGGGAAAAACTATACCACTTGGCATAAGTCCCTTGAGATCTACACATGTACTCAGGCGGAGACTTCTCATCTGGTGGATACCGTTGTTGCCATACCTAATCCTAAGGTTGATGCCATGGTCAAAACTGCATATGCAACATGGAATTTGTTAAAATATGGATACTTATTAGTGTTGAACCATGTATTAGTTGTGCCCCTAATACACTTCGATTGTTCCAAATCTGAGTGGGAACATCTGTCCTGGTAATACAAAATGGGTTATCGATTCGGGCGCATCGTCGCACATTTCTGGGAATCGAGCTTTATTTAGAAATTTATCTAGACCAGCTACTACTTCTTTTGTTATGCTTGCTGATGGCTCTAAGTCTGCGGTTTTTTGGGTTGGAGACATTGTGTCTGAGTTTCTTCTGAAGCCTGCTTTATATGTGCCTCATTTTCCGCTGAATTTATTATCTGTTAGCAAAATCTTACGCAGCCTGAACTGTAGCCTGACTTTTATACCTGGTTCGTGTGTTTTTCAGGACCTTCGCACGAGGATGAAGATTGGTGGGGGGCATGAAGGATCTGATGGCCTTTTTTATCTGGATGATCTGCCAAAAGTGGACAAGGTTGTGTTGGCTTCTACTTTATCTGCATCAGTCTCAGCATTACAATGGCACTACCAACTTGGACATCCGTCTTCTGAAAAACTGAGACATGTTATTTCTAGTGTTGGCACTCATAAGTTTCAGTGTGAATCATGTCAGTTAGGGAAACAGACTAGGATTGTTTACCCTAAACGTCCTCAGATTAGTAGCAAAAACATTTTTTATCTTGTTCATGTTGATGTATGGGGTCCATGTTACTGTTTATTGATGATTTTTCTCGGACCACTTGGTTGTTTCTGATGAAAAGTAAGTCTGAAGTGTTGTCTACTATTAAATTCTTTTTTGCTGAGGTGAAAACACAATATGCTATGCCTGTTAAAGTTTTTCGTACTGATAATGCACTCGAGTTTGTCCAAAAAGATGTTGCACTGTTTTGTCAGTTTGTTGGTACTTTACATCAAACTTCATGTGCATATACACCACAGCAAAATGGAGTAGCTAAGAGGAAAATTAGACACTTGTTAGAAGTTGCTAGAACTATTATGATGCATTATCATGTACCCAAATCGTTCTGGCCTGAAGCAATATTGACTGCTTGTTTCTTGATTAATCGGATGCCTTCCTCTGTGATTGGAAATAAAGTACATGTCCAAATTCTGCAACCTCATGCACCTTTATTTACTGTACCTCCTCGGATTTTTGACTGTATGTGTTTTGTGAGACTGCTTGGTCCTACTCATGATAAATTATCTCCGTGTGCTGAGAAATGTATTTTCTTAGGGTATTCTCGTACACAAAAAGGATATAGATGTTATAGTCCTATTGCAAAGAAATGGTTTATCAGCAGTGATGTTGTATTCTTTGAGGATACCCCATACTACTCCACTAGAGGAGATAGTCTGCAGCCTGATATTATTGCCTCTCCTCTGCCTATTACTACTGAATGTGTGTCTGAAAATTCTGATCAAGTGCCACCTGAGAGTACGACACCACCTCTTATTGTTTATCAGCGCAGGAACAGAACTCCACCTGAACAAGACCCCCCTATTCAACACCAATCTTCTCCTCCAGAAGGTCCTGCCGCACCTGAGGTAATTTCTAATCTAGATGTACCTATTGCTCTTAGAAAGGGCACTCGTTCCTGCACTTCTCATAATATTGCTAACCATGTATCTACTGCACATCTAAGTATTCACGCTAGCAACTTTGTCTCTGCTTTATCTGTTGTCAATATTCCGAAAAATACTCATGATGCCTTGCAAAGTACAGCCTAGACTTCTGCTATGCAAGAAGAGATGCTGGCTCTTACTGACAGACACACTTGGGAGTTGGTGGATCCACCTCCTCAATGTAAGCATGTAGGTTGCAGATGGGTATATGCTGTGAAATATCAACCTGATGGTACTATAGAACGGCTGAAGGCACGCTTGGTTGCAAAAGGGTATACACAGACTTATGGTATTGATTACTTTGAAACTTTTTCTCCTGTTGCCCGCCTTAATTCAGTCAGAATTCTTCTTTCTGTTGCTATTAATCTGGACTGGCCTCTGCTGCAATTAGATGTTAAAAATGCTTTCTTGTATGGTGATCTGCAAGAGGAAGTTTATATGGAGCAACCCCCTGGGTTTGTTGCTCAGGGGGAGTCACACAAAATCTGCAGGTTGAAGAAGTCTATTTATGGGCTCAAACAGAGTCCTCGTGCCTGGTTCGATAAATTGAGCAAAATTCTGATTGATTTTGGCTTTCTGAGATCTCAAGCGGATCATTCTGTTTTTACTAAGAAGACTTCTACTGGCATTGTGATTCTTATTGTCTATGTGGATGATATTGTCCTTTCTGGCAGTGACTCTATTGCTATTCAGGCTACTAAAGCCCATCTCTGCAAGCACTTTGCTACTAAAGACTTGGGTAAACTGTGGTATTTTCTGGGCATAGAGGTATCCATAACCTCTAATGCACTTGTGTTGTCTCAGAGGAAATATGTTCTAGATCTTCTACAGGAGACTGGTATGCTTGGAGCTAGACCTGCGGACACTCCTCTAGATCCCAATGTCAATTGGGATGATGATTCTTCTCCATCCTTTGTTGATAATAAAAAGTACAGGAGATTGATTGGTAAAATGATATATTTGACTGTGACTAGAGCTGACATATCTACTGTTGTGGGACTTCTTAGCAGGTACCTAGATAAACCCAGACAGTGCCACTGGGATGCACTATGTCATATTCTGTGATATCTGAAAAAGTCTCCTGGCAGGGGACTTCATTACAGGAAAAATGGGCATTGTTCTCTGGAAGGGTATTCTGATTCTGATTATGCAGGGAGTCGGATTGACAAGAAATCCACCTCTAGATATTGTACCTATGTTGGAGGCAATCTAGTCACATGGAGATCCAAGAAACAAAATGTGGTTTCCAGATCTAGTGTTGAAGCTGAATATAGGGCTATGGCCCATACTGCTTGTGAGCTTCTTTGGGTACGATCTCTTCTGAAAGACTTCGGTGGAGTCTTCTTATGCTATACCCATGCACTGTGATAATAAAGTTGCTATCTTTATTGCCAACAATCCTATCTATCATGAGCGCACCAAGCATATCGAGGTCGACTGTCATTTTATTTGGGAATCTATTCTTACTGGCAAGATCTGCACACCTTTTACTCGATCTGAAGACCAGGTTGTTGATATCTTCACCAATCTGCTGCCTAAGAAGCATATCTGCGCTTTGATGGACAAGTTGGGCATGATTGACATCTATGCTCCAACTTGAGGGGGTGTTAATATATGTGTTGTTTTATTTCTGTTATGTTATTTTCCATTATATTTGGACCTTTCTGTAATTGTTACATTACTATAAATAGAAGGGTGCACACATTGTGCAACCCTAAGCTCTCCAAATCACTTTCTGTTTTACAGATATCTTCTCCAAGTTGTTAACTATGTAACTCTTCAAGAATATGAGTAGCAATCTAGGCTTACTTAATGTACATACTCCAGCTTGTGGAGAGTGTTAGAGATTACTATATTATTTGCTTTTATTTTGTTAAATGGGCTTTCGCCCACATCCCATGTGCTCTCCTTATCATGTTCATGTAGTACACCACAACTACAAACTCTCCTATATGGCTATGTATAGTGTAAGAATAGTCTCACATCACTGAGTTTAGGGGTATCCTTGGGCTTATAAGGTGTGTAGTCCCTACACTCATTGTCATTGGTTTTGAGTTGAGTAGCCATGCTCACACATGGTAATAGAGCTGAGTGGTTTGAGGCCTGTATCCAAGAAGAAGAATTCAAGAAATAATCCACTCCCAATCATCACAGTCATCTTCACCAGTCGTCATCCACAATAGTTGTCAATAGTTGTCGTCATCTCCACCTCTAATGATAGCCTTTGTCATCTCCATGGCGAAGGTCATCTCCACCAGCTCGACAACCATCATCATTGCAACGACCATTTTCATTATCTCCATCAAGCATTAGTGTCTGCTATCCATCACCAGCGGCGAGGAAAATGTTGTCCAAATCCTGACAATGGTTTGTTCTCCTTCTCTATCTATTCATATAATCATCTCTAAATCTGCCCTAATTTTCGAATTTGTCCTTGGAGATAGGGTCGAAGTTTACGTTGGTATTGGCCAGATCTACTAGTTAGGCATGTCCTGGAGGCACGTTATACGGGGTGTAAAGCTTTGCCTAGGGCAATGTTTACACATCATTTAATATTCTTACATGTGTAACTTCATTCAGAGCGGAGGTCATCTTCCTCGACAACAAACACGTTGTGTTGTCTTCCATACGGCATGCAATTCTCCCAAACGGCATGTTCGATTTAGAACAGCATTTCTCCAGAAGTTTGACCATTCCGCGAAAAGTCCAACACACACCATGTAATTGTCCAGCATGCCGTGTGAATATATAATAAAACGTCACATCTTCCTCTCACATCACACAGCATGCAGCCAATCTTCTACCCACTCGTCAAAAAATTCTAACACGGCGTGCATCATCTAGACATGTCTTGTAAAGTCATAACATGTCGACTTGTCAAGTATGTATTTTCCTACCATCAATACTACAACCTACCTATCTTCTACGTGCAAGGTTGATTAGATTTGCTCTCCATCGTGAGCGAGAAGAAATAAACAGTGATTCACACTCTGTAGTCGTCCCCCTTGTTTGTTATCAAATCATTACGAACCAAAAACTCAATGAAAAGAGCTTCACTCAGTACAGACGCACTGTCAAGATTTGGTTCAAAGGACAACATACAAACATCTTACAAAGGGTCCTCATACGGGATACACTCTAGAACCATTGGAACAAAGTGATGCAAGTCTCCTATCCATTCTGTGGAATTCTATGTAGGATCACATGGCCAATATCACTAGCCACTTTGAGTGGTGCAAAGAAGTTTTAGATTAGCTTCACTTGATGTACTCGTCAAACATTTCCCGCGTGTATGACAACACAGTGGAAATGTATAATCTACAAGAAGATGACAAATCCCTGACTCAATATTTTGGCGAAGTCACTCGCATCGCCGATATTCTCCATGCTTACTTCCTCTATTATTTGACCTTGAGGAGCATCAGAAACGAAGGGATCAATTTTTTTATCAAATTCCTCGCCAATCTCCTACGTGAGTATGAAGGGGCGTGTTGTTGAATTCTTTCTTAGGCTAAACTTCTCTTGATGAAGCATACAAACGAGTCTCACGCGCATCTTCTGAACGTGCTACTACTGATAGATATCTCTATGGTGAATACTCACATTGGTCCCTCCAAATCTAGAGGAGGACATGGAGGACGAGGAGGTCAAAATGGCAAATCTAATAGAGGACGAGGTTGTTTAAAACGCACTCAATGTGGGAAGAAAGGACATTGGAAGGAAACTTGCCATAAGTTTCATTGGTATTCACATGGTATCTGATGAGCTCTACAAAAAAGTGTGAAGACATCCACACCCCACCAAATAAAAACATGTACAACAAAGTGGTTGCATGTAAGGGGGGATACAAGAATAGTCCCATACTGCATTTTGAGGGTATCCTTGGGCTATAATGGTGTGTGATCCATACACTCGTTACCAATTGGTTTTTGTTAAATAGTGTTTTATTTAGTTCTTTATATTCTCTTATTATTTTCATATTCTATGTGGACCATATGTAATTGTTCCTTATAAATATATGGGGTACACACACTGTGCACCCTAAACCCTTCCAGGAAACCCTGTTTAGATGGTATCAGAGCGGGGATTGTAATCCCTCTCTCCCTCCCCTTGCGCTACTGCCGCCCCCCACCCCCCTCTTTCTCTCCCCGTCAGCCACCCACCGCCGCCGTTCGCCGCCCGTCGCTTTCCGCCGCCACTATGGGTTGCTGTCGGCCGCCTCTGCTCCTGCAGGCTAGCAGCTGTCGACCGTGTTGTTGGTTGCCGATCCGGCACCTTGAGCCTCTGGAGGCTTCCCTTTCTGTATGGTCGCGTCGGCCCTTGAGCCGCCGGGTTCCCTGCTGCGCTTAGGCGTAGTTTTCATATAACTAGTCTATCCAGTTTGTCTTCTATGCCTGGTGCCACCTAGGACGAGGATCTAGGCGGTTCTATACTGCTTCTTTTCTATGTGTGTTTGGCTCAGTCTTTTCTGTCATGGCTACCTCCCATGATGATCACCGTCGTCAGGTTACTACCGTGAAACTAGATGGGCGCAACTATCAACACTGGGTCTGCTCCATGGAGATTTATGCCAAATCCTAGGGCAAGCATTCCCACCTGATATGTGATCCGCCTCCAGCGCCAACCTCTACTGCTGAGTCCAAGGATATCAAGGGTTATGATGATTGGGTCAAAGATGATTCTACCGTGATGACATGGATCCTCAACAGTAGTGAAACCCGCATCAATGTACTATCACTTTACTTTGTATCCCGACTGCCAAGGAGATGTGGGGAATCAGTTGGCCAATACTTATTCTCATAGTAAAAATCCAAAGAAGGTGTCCGATTTGAACAAGCAACTGGCTCGTCTGCAATTTTCTGGGCCAGACATTGTTGATTATCTTTGCTCCTTCAAAGGCATCTGGGTTGAACTTGAGAGTTATTATCCTCTGTCTACTGATTTAGCCACCATGCAACGCCAACATCAGGAACTTCAGGTGGTTCAGTTCTTGTGTGGCCTTCCTGAGTCGTATGCTGGAGTAGTTGATCAGATTCTTGCCAGTGATCCACTGCCAACGTTAAAGAGGGGGTATTAGCATCTTCAACGTCTGCCAACTTCTTCATCTACCCCGACTTCTGACACTGGTGATAATATTGTTGTCGGTCGAGGCCGTGGACGAGGTCGAGGTCGGTTTCAGGACAACCATCCTCCTGGTTCTGGTACAGGACGTGAGTTCCTTGGTCGTGAGTCCCTTATCGTGACTCCATTGGTCGTGGTTCATCTGCTGATGCTTTTGGCAGTATCGTTGCTCAGCGGTACTGTGACTTTTATGGTCTCGCTCCAACCACACTGAGGACAGGTGTTGGAAGAAACATGGCACACCTGTGTGGGTCAATGTTGCGTCTGAGGGTGCTTCTCAGACTCTTGTTGTTGATATTTCAAGCTCCTCCATTGCTGAGTTCAATCGCTTGGAAGTGGAACGACTGTTGCTAGAGAAAATCGGCGCTTCCTCCTCTACTGTTGTTGAGTCTAGAGCACATGCTGCTACATTCACTAGTTGTGATTCTGCTTTTCTGACTGCCCCATCTTCTAGTACTGGTAATACAAAATGGGTGATCGACTTTGGGGCTTCTTCCCATATATCTGGAAATATATCTCTTTTCTATAAATTATCTAAACCCTACTCTAAATTTGTTGTTATGCTTGTTGATGGATCCAAATCTGTTGTGTCTGGCATTGGTGATATTTAGACTCGCTTTCTTCTGAGACCTGCTCTATATGTGCCAATTTTCCTTTGAATCTGTTATCTATCAGCAAAATTGTGTGTAGCTTGAACTGCAGTTTGACCTTTGTACCAGGTACTTGTGTTTTTCAGGACCTTCGCGCGGGGATGAAGATTAGTAGGGGGCACGAAGGACCTGATGGACTCTACTATCTGGATGATTTGAAAAGAATCGGCACTACAGCTCTAGCTTCAGCATTATCTATCTTCTTCTGTGTCTGCATTACAATGGCACTATAGACTTGAGCATCCATATGTTGATAAAATGAAACATGTTATTTCTGGTGTAGGAACGCACAGTTTCCAGTCGAGTCATGTCAGTTCGGCAAAGAGTCCAGAACTGTCTTTCCTAAAAAATCTCATATTGGTAGTAAAAACATTTTGTATTTAGTTCATGCTGATGTATGGGGCCCTTGTCATGTTCCAAGTTTGTCAGACAATAAATATTTTATTCTGCTCATTGATGATTTCTCCCGTGCTACTTGGTTGTTTTTTATTAAAGACAGGTCACAAGTCTTGCCGACTATTAAGTTCTTTTTTGCTGAAATTAAAACCCAATTCTCTATGCCCATTAAAATTTTGCGCACTGATAATGCCTTGGAATTTGTTCAAAAACATGTTGAATTATTTTGTCGTTCTGTTGATACCATTCATCAGACATCCTATGTCTACACGTCTCAACAGAACGGAGTTGCTGAAAGGGAAAATAGGCATTTACTTGAAGTTACATGCACCTACCGAGGTAAATTCTGATCTGGATTTACCTATTGCTCTCAGGAAAGGCACTCGCTCATGTACCTCTCATAGTATTGTTTACTATGTTTCTACTGCACATCTTAGTGTCCATGTTAGTAATTTTGTTGTTGCCTTTTCTGTTGTTTTTGTTCACAAAAATGTTCATGATGATTTACAAAGTACAGCCTGGACACATGCCATGACTGAGGAGATGACTGCTCTTACTGATAGAGGTACTTGGGATTTGGTGGATCCTCCATCTGATTACAAGCCTATTGGATGCCATTGGGTGTACACTGTGAAGTATCATCCTGATGGGATGGTTGAACGCCTGAAGGCCCGCCTAGTGGCCAAAGGGTACACTCAAACCTATGGTATTGGTTTCTTTGAAACTTTTTCCCTTGTTGCTATGTGGGTTCTTCTCTCTGTTGCAATCAATCTAGATTGGCCCCTTATACAGCCAGATGTCAAGAATGCCGTTCTTTATGGTGATCTCCAAGAGGAAGTCTATATGGAGCAATCACTTGGGTTTGTTGCTCAGAGGGAGTCACACAAGGTTTGTCGCCTCAAAAAGTCTATTTATGGACTAAAGCAGAGTCCACGTGCCTGGTTTGATAAACTAAGGAAGATTTTGTCTACTTAGGCTTCCTGAGATCTCATGTTGATCAATTTGTCTCTATTAAGAAGACTTCCTCTGGTATTGTTGTTATGATTGTGTATGTTGATGATATTATTTTATCTGGTAGTGATATTTCTGAAATTCATGCTACCAAAGCCTACTTATGCAAGCACTTTGTTATTAAAGATTTGGGAAAGCTGAGATACTTTCTGGGAATTGAAGTCTCCAGGACTGCTAATGCTCTTGTTTTATCTCAAAATAAGTATGTTCTAGATCTTCTACAGGAGACTGGGATGCTTGGAGCTCGGGTTACTGATACTCCCCTAGATCCTAATGTAAATTGGATGGTGATGAATCTCCCATGTATCCTGACAATAAAAGATATAGGAGACTGGTTGGCAAATTGATCTATTTGACTGTTACTAGAGCTGATATTTCTACTGTTGTTGGTCTTGTTAACAGGTATCTTGACAAGCCTAGACAGTGTCATTGGGAAGCACTGTGTCATATCCTGAGGTATCTGAATATATCGCCAGGTAAAGGCCTTTTCTATAGAAAACATGGTCATTGCTCTCTTGAAGGATACTCTGATTCTGATTATGCTGGAAGTAAGATAGACAAGAAATCTACTTCTGGTTACTACACATTTGTTGGTGGAAATCTTATCACCTAGAGGAGCAAAAAGCATAATGTTGTTGCTAGATCTAGTGTTGAGGCCGAGTACCGGGCTATGGCTCACACAGCTTGTGAACTTTTGTAGGTACATTCCCTCCTAAAAGACTTTGGTGTGGGGTCTTATGTTCCTATTCCCACGCATTGTGATAATAAAGTAGCTATCTTTATTGCCAATAATCATGTTTATCATGAGCGGACTAAGCACATTGAAGTTGACTGCCACTTCATCAGAGAAGCCATCCTGAGTGGTCGTATCTGCACTCCTTTTACTCTCTCAGAAGATCAAGTTGCCGATATCTTCACAAAGTTGTCGGCCAAGAAACATTTCCGCTCTCTTGTGGACAAGTTGGGCATGATTGATATATATGCTCCAATTTGAGGGGGAGTGTTAAATAGTGTTTTATTCAGTTCTTTATATTCTCTTGTTATCTTCCTATTCTATGTGGACCTATATGTAATTGTTCCTTTTATAAATATATGGGGTACACAAACTGTGCACCCCAGGAAACCCTGTTTAGAGTTTTGAATTGTATACCCACACTCACACATATAACAAGTAATATGTACTTTGTTTTTGTTGAATACAAAGAGGATGTTTCCATAGTGTGAGTATGTATATTGTTCAATTGTTGTTTTGGTATTAGGAAAGCAAGAGAGAGATGGATAGTTCGAGTACATTAAGAGTCACTTCCAAACTCTAGTGTTTTGATTTAGTTATAGATTAGTTGACAAGCCATGTTTATGATGGTGCTCCTCGGTGTATGCTCAATGATAACATTATGCTAAGTTGCTAACTGATGAAACAGGAGATGGTGCTTTAAAATCTGAAGGTTTTAAGATAACATAAAAAATGAGCATATGCATTGCAATTTTAGCCAAGTAGAAATTTGAAATGAGAATTTCTAAGTTGGATAGAGTGGATGTTGCAACTTGTGAGAAGGTACATTATTCATTTAAAAGATAAGTACAGGTTGATGTCTCTCATATGATCACAGTAGCATGAAATAAATAAAGTTGTGCACCTCAGTACTATTTGATCACATACTAAAAAGTAAGTTTATTCGTTTCTCTACAAAAATACTTGTTAAGGCGCATGCCTATGGGTGTCGAGGCAGCCGACTAAGGGGCAAGGTGCCCCATGGGGTCTGCCTTGCCCTACATCTTGCCTATATTGCCACTTTGACTTTGTTTGTTGGTCCTATGGCATATTTATGGGTTCTAATGCTCTGTGTAATTGTCCTAATGTTTTAAATAAAGATTTTTTTTCTATGTTATGTGCCATGTATTTTTTATTTAGAATTTATACTCTTAATACAAAAAATTTCTAGTTATACTTCCAAGGATTGTAAAATGACTCTTGGCGAAGAACTCACAACCCAACATAGGTTGGTGGTTTTGGATTTTAACATGAAGATCAATAAAGGCAAGCATAACAGAAACCAAGATAGCAGAATCAAGTGGTGGAATCTTAAAGGAGAAAAGAAATTGACTTTTCATGATAAACTCAGCAAAGAGGGAACTTGGAACTTGGAGTCTGATGTTAACACTATGTGGCATAACATGAGCTCCTGCATAACAAAAATTTCTCAAGAGGTTTTAGGGGAGTCCAAAGGTTGTGGGCCTCCACAGAAAGAGACTTGGTGGTGAAATGATGAAGTACAGAAGGTTATTAAACTGAAAAGGGAGATCTATATGAGCTTGCCAAAATCTCGAGATGATGCAACATTCCAAAGATACAAGCAAACAAAGAAAAGCAGCTAAAAAGGTTGTTCAGGAGGCAAGGTCTAGATACTTTGATGACATTTATAAGAAGTTGCACACAAGAGAAGGGGAAAAGATATATATAAAATGGCTCGTATAAGAGAAAGGAAAGGAAGAGACTTGAGTCAAGTGAAATGCATCAAGAATGAAGATGGCAAGGTGTTGGTGAAGGACAATGATATCAAGAACCAGTGGAGAAATTACTTCCATAAGCTTTTCAATGGAGATACTGCAAATAATGTTAGAGACTCGTGTGACATGAATACAAGAGATATCATTTACACACGACGAGTTTCACCATTTGAGGTCAAGAATGCTTTGAAGAAGATGAAAATCATAAAGGCATGTGGACCAGACGGTATTCCCGTTGATGTATGGAAGAGTATGGGGATGAAGGAGTTATGTAGTTAACAAAGCTCTTTAACAAGATCATGAAGACCAAGAAGATGTCGGATGAGTGGAGAAATAGTATTATAGTCCCCATCTACATAAACAAAGGTGATGTTCAGAGCTGCATGAACTATAGAGGTATCAAGTTGATGAGTCACACAATGAAGCTTTGGGAGAGGATTATTGAGCAGAGGCTATGATCTATAACGCAGATATCAAACAACCAATTTGGTTTCATGCTTGGAAGATCAACAACTGATGCTATTTTTCTGATAAGGAGGCTTATGGAGAAATATAGAGAAAGCAAAAGAGATCTTCATATGGTGTTTTTGGTTTGGAAAAGGCTTATGATCGAGTACCCAGAGAAGTGTTGTGGATGGTTTTGAAGGAAAAGGGTCTGCCAATCCAATACATTGACTTGAACAAAGACATGTATGATAGCTCTACTGCAAGTGTGAAGACTCCTGGAGGAGAGACCAACTTTTCCTATCACAGTCGGGGTTCACCAAGGATCCACACTCAGCCCATATCTGTTCGTTCTTGTTATGGATGAGCTGACAAAGAATGTTCAAGATGATATTCCTTAGTGTATGCTATTTGTTGATGATATTGTTTTAATTTACGAAACTAAAGATGGATTAAATGATAAAGTTAAACGGTGGAGAGAGACATTGGAATCAAATGGATTGATGATTAGCAGGAGCAAAACTGAGTATATGCATTGTAATTTCAGCCAATCCCGCAGTGTGGATGATGGAGCCAAGTTGGATAGAGTAGATATACTAAAATGTGATCAATTTCGTTACTTGGGCTCGATTATTCAAATAGATGGGATGTCCAAAATGACGTTTGTCATAGGATCACTGCAGGATGGTTGAAATGGAGGAGTGCAACTGGAGTTTTATGTGATCGGAAGATCCCTCTCAGGTTAAAAAGTAAGTTTTATAAAACAGCTATACGGCCAGCCATGCTCTATCGGAGTGAATGTTGGGTGGTGAAGAAACAAGACCTCAACAAGATGAACGTGGCTGAAATGTGTATGCTGAGATGGATGTGTAGGAAGACAAGAAAAGATCGCTTGAGAAATGATTATGTCAGGAATAAAGTGGCAGTGGCGAGCATTGAGGACAAATTGCGCGAGGACCGACTCAGATGGTATGGACAAGTGCAACGCAGACTGACTAACGCGCCTATACAAAGCAATGCTATTCAATCAAGCACAATAAATAGAAGAAGAGGAAGACCTAAATTAACATGGGATGAACTTATAAAGAGAGATTTTAAATCTCTACATCTCAACCAGAATATGGCCCATGATAGAGCTGAATGAAAAAGAAGGATCCATGTAGCCGACCCCAATATAGTTGGGACTGAGTCTTAGATTATGATTATGATGATGATGATGATGAATACATGATTTCTAGGGGTTTTCCTATTTTACCTACGTTACGAAGGATAGTTGTTGCTTTGCATAAAACGTGGAGCCATGAAATTAAATCTCTATTTACTTGTTTCTCTATCTATTACACTGTTTACAGTTATTCTTTTCTTGTTTTGGCTTTGATGTTAATCAACACTTGCTAAAAATATTTAATCGTTTTGTTTCCATATCATCACATATATGTATATCATGGTGTGTGTGTGTATACACACCCTGACATACATAACTATAAATGTGTGTATATTAGGTGGGGAAATGTTTACAAAATCCTAGAAGATATTTATATACATAGCAACTATACTAGAATTTTAAATTTTAAAAGCCTCCAAGGCAACGTCTAGGCACACTTAGGCGTCAAGATGCCCAATCGCCTTGGCGCCTTGCTGTCTTGATTATATGTCTGTGAAAGTATGACCCAAAAGAGGGCTGTATGGAAATAAAGGATCATGTTGCCTACCCAACACGGTTAAGATTGTGCCTTTAACAATGGTGATATATTACATAACACAAATTGTATTCAAACAGTTTTTCATCAAAGTGGGTGCCATTCTTTGGTAAATTGATTGACTCAGATTAGGAGAGATACCTCATCTAGCAGTTTAGCAGACAAGTGTCCATATTTTGCAGGATGTGCCATTATATGGCAATGACAATATATAATGTGAGCATGAACTCATTAATCATGAAAGTTTCATGGGTGAAACACTCAAATAAGCAATTTTCTGATAGAAATCAATTTTGTTATGAATGCAAGCATCACTGCAGGATATTGGAATCAGCTTTTAATTAACAAAGGCATAAGTTATATGTGTAAATTGCATTAGTTGGCAATTCCCAGCTGCATATCCAGTTATTGTTTTACCGTTTTAGCGATCTACCAAGTCAGAGGCATAACGGATGAAGCAGGTTATGTACTTGAACATATCAGTCCAAAACAGTTCCACCGTGGCCGTCAGAAAAAAAAAAACAGTTAGACCGATATTACCCGCTATTCTCCAGAGTATAAAAAGGCAAATACAATGAGCATGCACATAATTCGCACGGACGCCAAATCGGTTTTAGATCAATTATGCTGTACAGATGCAATTGCGTGCATGTATTTTAAAGTGCATAACTTTGCAGCACACAAGGATTCGTAAAGTGCATAAGACATTCGATTTTCTTCCAACCTTCTGATTCTCGAAATCGACTTCATATTCGTCATCGGAAAACTGTTCCACCGCGTATCCAGAGAATCCCCGCCCACCTGCTCTACTGCGTGATGACACCCCATTGCAACTCGATAAGCACCGGAGAATGGAACAGGGCAACGGCGAGGACCGTGCCCTTGCCCCCGGGCGAGAGAATCCAAGCCGCAGCAATAAGCCAAAGCTCGACCCAGAATTCATCACGGCGTGTCCAGACGGTTGCGTAACTGCATCGCTCCGTTGCACGGCGATGGATCAACTGTGAGTTGAGGTAGGTGCTTCTGGGTGCAGGGGATAGGGTTTATGAGCTGCTGCCTATAGACGGCGCGGGACGAGCAGAAGCTGCCCGAAAGTAGTTCCACTTTTTTTTTATGACAGTTCCACTCTGTTTTGTTCTATTATATTATACAAGCATGTGAAAAATCCTTTCTACAATTATTGAGGAAGAAGATTAGAAAAAACTTTACAATCTCGTTTTTTTCATAAGGGAAAATATTGTTTGTTGTGTACTTGTGTTATCATACTTAGGTATGTTATGTATGGTTTTGAGAATATTAGATTATTTCGAACACCGTAAACATTATATGCATGATTTTATTTAGTTAACTAGAGTTTATAGGTAATTATATATGTGTAAAGTAGGCTGGAATGGAAGCCATCGGTTGAATTTTTTTTTCTATAAATATTTCATTGCATGTGTATAAAAGATCCAAAATCACATCCGCTAGTCTAGAGAAACATAGAGGGTAATCTTTGTGGTCTAGGTTTCAGAGGTATCAATACCTCAAAGAGTAAGGAAGCATAAATTTCTACGATAATGGGGGAGGCACCCCTCAAACCTCATCCTAGTAGTGAATAAATGAATCGTAGTCATATAGCCCGTGTTGGTCCTCTATTCACTAAAGACAGTCTCTTCAATCATCATTTCGGTCCTCTACGATTTGTTCCCGCGAACAAGATCTATGACATATATTGTTGTCCCTAGACTGGATCACTTTTGTGGCTTTGCCTCATGAATAATAGCTTTACTACCTACATCATTTATTAGAGGGGACAATGTCATCGTATAAGTTTTTGGTGCACTGATAATAATATTATTGGGTCTTTCCTTGTTTTCAAACATCATATTGTTTTTTTTTCATATGTACCGAAATATTATTACTTCTAGAATATAAAAAGGTGTGCAATGTCACGTTGTTTGGGCTTGGCATAAATTGTGTGGTTGATAGTGTCCCCACATATGTTATGAAGACATCTAGGGATATGTATGTGTTTGTGCCAAATAGTGTGTGCAACTTCACATCAAAAGAAAAGGTGTTTTGTGGATTCTTATGAGGTTATGCAAAGAAAGCACATTGTGGGTCCTAGAAATCCTCTTTTGTTCCAATTTTCACCTCTTAGTATTTCGTTATGACATACGAGCTATATTAAAATAATGAATTTGAGTGAACATTCTAGTTTTAATAGTTTGTTATTGATTCAGAAGTGATGCTCGGATGGATGAAAGTGTCATATGTTGTCTTAGGTGTTTAAGTTGTATTGATTGATAGAGTGTTGTTAATGCCATTGATGTGTTGTTGAAGTGTTTGTAGATGAATCCTTTGAATAAATTTTATCTAATTGAGCTCAATAGGAGTAAAAGTTTATTATTTGTGACGTTAGTTAATGTGGGAGGAATATGGAGTTAGAGTTTCATGTTGTTGATGTTACTACTGTGAAGCTAGGGTTCTGTCCAAAAGTTGATGTGTTTAAAGGAGTGTGGCGATACTTTGATACTATTCTGTATGACATAGTGTTTTGACAAGATGACGTCATAAGGAAGATGCTCCTTCTTTGCTAATATTGTTCCATGGTTTTCTTTGTCTATGATATTTTTTCTAGTATGTGTTCTCTTCATATGGTTTGTTTATTAGAGCATAGAGTGGTAGGAGTTTTGTGTGTAACATAGTGTAAGTGCAGTCTGATGTTGATGATACCCCCATCCCCCTATTTGTTTAGCTTGCAACTTGTGTCCCAGCTGAGTAAGTGCAGTTTTCTCTGGTAGTGTCTCCTCATAAAGCCTTCTTAAATATGGATTCTATACTTTTTAATAACATTAGATGGTATAGGTATACAACTTGGATAGTATGTGATGATGGTAGTGAGTGATGATTTAAGGAGGGTGAGTCAACCACCGAGACTCAGAGTGTGTGCTCTCCAATATGACAGTCTTTGTCGAAATGATGTTGTTATGGGCTTCCAACATACAATTAGCAATGTATGCGGTGATATAGGTAGCCCAAGATATGTAATGGGATATTTATCCACTTTACATTGCAACAAGTGAATAAACATGTCAACATTAGCTTGAGTGATATGTTACTCATGATGGAGGATATATGAAAGTTGATTTTGAGACCCAAAAGATGTGAGGAAATACCCAAAATATAAATTGTGTTGAAGATGTTGTTATCGTTAGGGTTGAGGAATAGAATAGTAATGTCGGCATATTGTATTGGTTGTTCTTAGCCTTGGATGGGAGGAACAATGATGTTATTTTTAGTAGAAAGTTCAAACAACTTTGCCAAAATGGACGTGACAAGGATAAATGGATATGGTGAAAGTGGGTCACCTTGTTTAAGTCCATTGTTAGTGGGAAAATATCTAAATGTTGAACCATTCATGATGGTCGAGAAGTGACAAGAGTTGACATGAGTGTATCTAGTTGTTCCATCTGGTTGGGAATAAGTAGCCTTTTAAACAAGAGATGAGGAATCATGTTTATATTGTCAAAGGTTTTTCTCCAAATAAAATTTAAGATTGAGGAGTGGGATCTTCCTATTGAATATGTTTGACGAATGTAGTACCAAACACAATAGTGAGGAAGAAGAGGAAGATCACCAAAAGGAGAAGCAATGGATAAAAGTAATATTATTTACTTCTCGGTGTTGCAATATCACCATATGGATCTTTCTCAGTGTCAAGTCGCAACGGCCATGTCCTCCACCTCCTCCGACATTAGTTGTGTCGCACCCCCAATCATGGTTTTAAAAACGACATGTGTTGTATGGTCGAAGAGGTCAGTGAATAGAGTGTATGCAGGAGTATATGCAGAAATATATGTGGTTTTCATTTTTTTTTATTTTTTTAAGAATTATGTATTTATAAATATACCATAATCATATAATTACAAATATAATTTGTAGAATTATATATTTTAGATGCAATCATGCAAATATGCAATCAAGCACCTCTTAAATACATACAGATGTGCAATAATGAGCTAAATGTACAACAATTATAGATGAATGTAGTGCAGATATAGGATATGAAAGCAGAAGATGGGTTAAATTTAGGTGATGGTTTTAGTTATATGAAGAATAGGGGGTGATGTTAAAAAATTGTTAGCTTAGCAATTTTTCCATTAAAACTGAGGATTGATCGGTCTTATATGCGGCTATAGCACCGTATATGTGGCTATGGTCCATTTTAGTCACTGAATTCCCATATGCATTTCAGTCGAGGGACTGAATGGCATATGTGGCTGCATATGCGGCTGCATGGACCATTTTCTGAAACACTAGTCCCAGTCTTAGCAACTGAAAAGGATGATGAGTGTGGAGACTAGCACGAGTCAGCTTCCACTACGATTGTACATACAACCTCATACAATGCACAATTTCCAATCAATAATTCAAAAATCACATATAAAATTACTATAACCTTACCGTGAACCTCCATTCATAGTAAGCAAGTGTCAATATATATGTTTGAAAAATAAAAAGAAGAAATCACATTCATCTACTCTTGTGACCTTTTATGTAGTTTAATTTGAATACTTAGGGGCCCATCTGCAATTTAGAATACTAGATGAGAAAAAGTGAATCCTTCTATGCACTTGGAAGATTATCTAATTAAAATAAATAAATAATTTATATATGAGAGTATTTAAAAAGTGTGCATAAAATATCTCACACATTCTTTCCTATATATTATTTATTACGATACAAGGACTACTTTGTCACACAGAAAATGAAATACAACATTGTAGGAAAAAGCCATCCACAAATTTCCTTACTTGTATAGATACAACCAATTAAAATGTTTAAAATATAAACTTTTATATTTAATATATTTATATAACTTAAATAAGTCGTATTTTATTACCTACTCATTTAAACAAACTTAATGATCCAAAACAATATACCTCTCTACCAGTCACGAAGTTTCCTACACGAGGAGGGCATGTAAAATAGATATCCTCCTATGACCTAAGAAAATTTAAGTAGTTAATACAAAACAAAAAAGAAATGGAAACTCTAACGTTGTGGATTTTGTTCAATAATATATGATAACTATGAGCAAAGACCTCAAAATAACATTGGCATCAAGATAAGTAATATGATTGTGTAGAAGTAAGAAAAAAAAACTCTTATAATGAAGTCTCACGTCCAATTGATCAAGTGTCGAGGGTGAGGATGTAAACACCTCCACATTGCCTAGTTGAGTTATTGAATTTTGTTGTTGAGTGTTTCAGTTCAAATTTCCTCTAAGATCAAAAATTGAGTTGAATATGCTTATATGTAGTCATCATGCATGATTGGAGAATGTCCAGAGTGAGACTATTCCTTTGGTAATTTCATGTAGTAGTTGGGCATTCTAATATTCTATCATGAACCATTGCCACTGTGGTCATTATACTAGTAGTGTTGTAATTCTAAATATGTTGTTGATTTTCATAATTAGTTTGTGTAGTTAAATTATGATTGTCTTGATCGCTTAGTATTGTTTATTTGTTTGTCTTGGTTGCTTTTGAAGTATTTATAGGTCTGAATGTTGATGGTTGTTTTCAAATTTTGCTCATTGTTTACATGCATGTGTTGCATCTTGGTTGTTGATCAGATTGATGTGGTGATCATCTGATGAATGCATATTCATCATAATATTCAATCGCCTTTTTGGGACCAATTTGACTCAATACATCTAATTTCATTTACTAAATATCACAATATACAGAATCACTTAATTGGTTCAATTACCAGAATTATTAACTGAGTTTATGTTGAATTTATGCAGGTCTTGGTGAGGTTGAACAATCAACTGGCACCCACCTCCAGTTAACCCTAATCCACCTTCAACATAATCATCACTACCTTTTGCTTCACTCCATCTTTATCTCCATCAACCATCATCCAAATCATACCCTTTTGAGTGGGACCCACCTTTCGCAACCTTTGATTGACCATAAAGTTTCAACCATATGGTCTTGACCATACGGTTTCATCCATACAGTCTCAAGACTGTATGGGCAGCCTCACCTCAAAACCGTTTGATCTAACATGTCTTCAAGACCATTTGGGCATTTACCTTCCCACACCGTCAGATCATGGATCTACGATCCTTATTCATTTGGGCTAATGGATTCCATCATGATCTGTCCTATCGGTCTTGTTGTTTTACCCCTCTACACGGTCTCTAAATCGTATGAGATTTCACGGTCTCTAGACCGATGAGCGACCCTTTCTCAAGACCATTTGAGCAGCTTCACCTCGAGACCGTTTGGGCATATCGACCCACAGCAAGCCGTGAGGACCTCACCTCCTGCCTCTACCATCACCTTCTTCCTCTACCTTCATCCTTATACCTACAAACCCTAACCCATATGCAACATCGGCCACCGCGTCCGACCGCTGACACACCAGCAGCGTCACCACCTCCTCACCTACCTCCTCCGCTCAACTTGCTTCCCAATCCACCGGCGACCGCTTGTCCACCACCACCATCGATGGCACCACCTCCATCTCCGGCGCTCACCTTGCATGCAGCATCCATGCGATATCCATCCACAACACCCATCACCACTGCCTTCACCTGTTGTATCTTTGCCTCGACCACACCAGCCCGAACAGTCTCGCAAGACCATTTGGAACTAGCACATGGTCTCAGGACCGTTGGGCAATGATCGGTCTATGAGACCGTTTGGGAACAGAGAACGCTAGGGCTGCGCAGACCGTTTGGAAGGAAATCACGGAGACTGTTTGATCACTGAACGCACAAGACTGTTTGAAGATACTAAACGTTCTTGCAAGACCCATTTAGAGTAGAGTGTTTCCAAACGCGTGGAGCCACAATCCAAGACCGCTTGGACTCATCAGTACAAGACCGATTGGAGAGGGAAAGCATGATCACGAGGCATCGATCTGCAAGACCAGTTGCGGATGACCGTTTGGACACTTAGCATCCCAAACCGTTTGGAGCCTTGGCTACCAAGACTGTTACGATAACAATCAGTCTTACATATCGTTTTGCTTCTCTAAAGCACAAGATCGTTTGGGATGAAAATCGGTTGGATAGCATAGGACTCAAGACTGAATGGATCCATATCCAAGACTGTTTGGATGATTATTGGTCCACAAGACCACTTGAACTTATCAACACTTAGACCGTTTGGTCAATACTAAAGCAAAATTGGTTGGAGGCATTTAACCCCAAAACCGTTTAAAGGGTTCATAGCAAAAATGTGAGGCCCCAACCGAGCCTATAAATAGGACCACCAGGGTCCTCATTTGGGGCATCGAATTAGGGATGCCACCAGGCTGCCCACACGTAAGGTTTGGTCTAGCTCCATCTGCGTACGCCCACGCCATTGCTACTCCACCTGCTGCTCCTTTTGCTACAAGCAAGAAGGTTAAGACGAGAAGAGAAGGAGGAGAAGAAGTGTTGACTGATCTGCCTTGGTAGTTCTCCCTTCTCGTCCAAAGCTGCTCCGAAACGACATAGAAGATCACATCATCTTCACCGAGTTGCGACTACCTTCTACATCATGCTCATGGCAGATTCTACCCTCTCTCTTATTCTTCTTGTTTCTCACATCATGAGCGAGTAGTTCTCTTTCACTGGGGTGTGAGGACTAGCCCCGTTGCCCATGCAAGTATGTCCTTTTATTAAACACCTCATGGCAATGTATATAACTTTTCATTTCATTGTTAATCGTTAATGTTTGTAGTTGGATTACCTACTTGTTTTCATCTTGTTCTTCCCTATGTTTTGAGAACTTCTTTATGTAGGGTAGTTTGTCCTTTAATTAGGTTGACTCCCAAACTGGAAATAGAATGGGATTCCTTGAGGTCGTAAGTGCATGATCTGGGAGGGGATGAGACATCTAGCCTATGGTGATGCTTCTTTGGCCTAAACATCCCTCAGGGAGGGCCACAATCTTAGTTTAATTTTATATCTTCTTTGTTAATCGTCGATGTTTGCTTGTAGATTAATCACCTGCTTGCTTGTCGATTAGCGCGACTGACTCCCTGACGAGAACTTCTAATAGGATTCCTTGAGGTCGTAGGTGCATGAACCGTGAGGGGATGAGCCATCTAGCCTACGGTGACGCTTCTGTGTGCCTAAACATCCCTCAGGGAGGGCCACAGCCTTAGTTGGATTTGTATTTTCGGAACTGTAAGTGTATGATCTGGATGGCGACGAGACATCTGATGCCTAAGGGGATGCTTATGCGGACCTAAACATCCCTCAAGGAGGGTCCGCAGTAGTTCTATTTGGATGGTTATATCTTGCCTGGATGTTTGATGTTAGGATGTGTTTGCATGTGTAGTGGTGGTGAAACCTGAGACCATCCCAGCGATTCCATACCATTAATCTAGATTCAACTTTAATTCTGCTCTTTTACTTTCTTACCATTAGTTTAATCAACCACAAACCAACCAATCATTCTAAATATTAGTCTTACTTGAGCTAGATTCGACTAACGATGATTCTTTAAAATGTTGTCCTTTGGGATTTGATCCTTAACTATACTACGATAAGACCCGTCTACTTGTGGGTGGTATTATTGCACAAGGTTTTGGTAAAGCTCGGGAATTTTAACCTCGAGTGAATTTGTTAGTGCGATAATATTCTACGTCAAATCTGGCACCGTTGTCGGGGACAACAGAATCAGTTAGTCAAATCTAGTTCTTTTAAGGCTAATCTAGGATTTTGTTTTTCTTTTGATACAATAGATCATCTACTTGAATTCCACTCTACTCCATCAATCTTACTTCATATCTTTTCATTTCAAGTACCCCCAAGTCTGGTGTATGCACTGTTTGAACAGTCCCAGACTCACTGCCATCTTTGATCCTGAAATAGACAGAACCTTTCATCGTCAAATCAGAGAGAACCAAGCAACAATGGCTCAAGAAGAGGAAATAGCCTGAAGGGTGGCTCAAGCCATCAATGCACAGAGACAAAGACTCATGCAAGAAGCTAGGGCTACAGTTCAAGAAGAAATCCTAGCAGCACAAGTAGCAGTGCAAGCAGCAGCGCAAGAAGCAGAACTACAAAAGGGTCTTAGAGAGTTCTCAATCCCTAAAGATGTTGACATTCATCACCCAGTTCAGCCTCCTCCCATCCATACTCCCAATTTTGAGATAAGGGCACATTGGATTACCTTGCTTCAAAACAACCCATTCTATGGTAAACAAGGTGAAGATAGTCAAGATCACCTTCTGAGGTTTATTGATCTATGTGCCATGAAAAAGCAAAATGGAGTGTTTGACAATGCAATTAGACTCCGTCTTTTCAAGTATTCACTTGTTGATAGAGCTATGAGCTGGTACAATTCCTTGCAATGCGAGCCCATTACTACATGGGAACAACTACAAAATGTTTTTCTAGAAAAAATTTACCCTCCTTCTCTCACCTATGAAATTAGGGATTGAATAACAATGTTCACTCAAGCCCCTGGAGAAACCTTTGTTGAAGCATGGGAAAGATATAAAGATCTTCTACGCAAGTGTCCACATCATGGAATCCCTAAGAATCAGCTTATTAAAATCTTCTATAGGGGTGTGGATGATGACATCAAGAGGTTTTTAGACTCCTCATCCGGAGGAAACTTCATGTGTCAGAGTTATGACAGCGCATGGAGGGTTGTCACCCTTGGAGCTAAAAAACAAGCTAATTGGGGTAGGTTTGTAGGTAAGGGAGTATTGAAGGTAGCTATGGCTGAAGTTATTCCTGAGTACAAGTCTATCGCTGAAACCCTAAAAATCTTAGTTGTCAAACAAGACCATATTGAATCCTCCCTTGCTGTGATTGGAAGAGGACATTCGCCCTCTCAACAACAAGAACGTATCAAGTATGCTTGACTGTTCTGTGAAGCATGTAAAGGGATTGATCATTCCACTTTGACATGCAATGTTCTCTACGATGTTGTTCTAAGCAATGTATGTGGCCAAGGAGATAATGGTCAAATAGAAAATCTGAATGTTGTTAACACCATTCCTGGCCAAGGATGCTATAATCTGAATCAGAATAGGAACCATCCATGCTTTCAATATGGAAATCCTTCATGAGCGGAAAACTCACGACAACTTGGTTCAACTAATCAACAAAGAGGCCCACCAGGATTCCAATATGACCAACAACAAAATTTCGAGAATCAAGGAAACCTTAGGGGTAACTTTCAGAATAGGAACTACAACCAGTATCAGAACAACCCTCAATTCCAAAATCTCAACCAAGTTCCTTATCAACAACAAGGACAACAAGACGGTCCCATCTCTCTGGATGACAAACTAACATCCATTGATAAGATGTTACATTTATAGTAGACTATGATAGCTAACCAGCAAGCCCATCAGAAGGCTATTGAATCTCAACTAGCTCAACTAGCAGCTAGCATGAAGCCACATGCTGAAGCCTTTACTGGACAACCTGAGAACAACCCTAAGCATCCCGAACAATTGAAGGCTGTCACCACCAGGTCTGGAAAAGACTATTCTAATCCTCCTATCAAGACACCTATGGTTATTTCAGACGAGGATGAACCGATGATTGTTCAAGACTCTAAAACACCTGAGTCTCAACCTAAAGAACCAGTGATTGTTGATAAGATAGATGAGGAAAGTTATGAAAAACATGCTACAGAAGAAGAAGAAGCAACACCAGAACCTGATATCCCTGTATACAAGCCTCGTATACCTTTTCCAGCTTGTCTAAGGCAAACAAATCTTGATACCCGTTTTAACAAGTTCAAAGAAAATATGAAAAAGCTTCATGTTGATATTCCCTTTTTATATGATCTAACTGAGATACCAGCCTAGAGGAAGTACTTAAAGTCACTTTTAACAAGAAAATATATAACTGAGGAATATGAGACAGTAAAGTTAGCGACAACAACTTCAGACATCATCCAGAGTAAGATGCCAAAGAAACAGATTGATCCAAGATCTTTTGGAATCTCTTGCCATATCGGTGATTCTTCATGTAAGAAGGGATTGGCATATCTTGGTGCTAGCATTTCCATCATGCCACTTAGCCTCTATAAAAGGCTAGGGTTTGCTGAACTGCTCCCAACCGACATGACCATACAACTTGCAGATAACACTGTAACTCTACCCTTAGGAATTATTGAGGATGTACCTATCAAGGTAGGGAAAGATTCCTACGTTTCGTGTGAATTTGTCATCATGGATATAAAATAAGATACTAGATACCCACTCATATTTGGATGTTCGTTCCTTGCCACTGTAAGAGCCCTAATTGATGTTGAAGCATGAACCTTGCTCCTCAGATTAGGAAAAGAAACCCTCGAGTTTAAAGTTTTTGAAAGTATGAGAAGACTGAGTCTGCAAGAGGAAGTCTACTTGATTGAATGCATAGAGCAGATGTCACTTCTCACACAAGAAGATTACGAACAAGATGACCCCTTAGGAGTAGCTCTAACTAATCCAAATGCAGCTAGTTCAGTTGACGAATAGGTGAAAAGTTGTGTTCTCGACTTGGATACTACTGGAGAAGATCCTAAAGCCAAATTTGAGGAAATCAAAGCTATGGATGTCATTGAAGAACCATGTGAAAAACCACAAGCTCCTGAAATGAAGCCCTTATCGGAAGGATTGAAATACGTGTTTTTAGATGAACTAAAGGTTTGTCCAGTCATTATAAATTCTAACAGCAGAACAAGAAGATAAACTCTTGACGGAATTAAAAGAAAGAAAGAAAGTAATAGGGTATAAGATGAGTGATCTCACTGGCGTCAGTCAAGCACTGTGTATGCATATAATCCCCATGATGGAAGATTACAAGCAAATTGTTGAACACCAAAGGAAACTCAATCCAAATATGAAAGAAGTTGTCCGCCTTGAAGTTATAAAGTTGCTCAAGATAGGTATTATCTATCCGATCTCCGATTCACCATGGGTAAGCCTCGCGCATGTGGTCACGAGGAAGGGTGGAACTACTATGATACATAATGAAAATAATGAACGCATCCCTACTCGAACAATGACCAGATGGAGGATTTGCATTGATTATAGGAAGTTGAACAAAGTGACACGAAAGGATCATTTTCCGATGCCATTTCTTGATAAAGTCTTAGAAAGATTGGCTCACCAAGAATATTTTTGTTATCTCAATGGTTACTCTGGATTCTATCAAATTCCTATACATCCATATGACCAAGAGAAAACAACGTTTACTTACCCATTTGGAACATATGCCTTTAGAAGGATATCGTTCAGACTCTGCAATGCGCCTAAAACTTTCCAACGTTACATGGTGACTATATTCGCTGGTCTCACTGAAACTATCATGGAAGTTTTTATGGATGATTTTTCTGTATACGGAGATTCTTACGACTCATGCTTGAAGCACCTCTCCCTTGTCCTCAAATGGTGTGAAGAAGCACATCTCGTGTTGAATTGGGAGAAGTGTCATTTTATGGTAAAGGAAGGCATAATCCTTTGTCATAGAGTAAGTAATTGAGGAATCAAAGTTGACAGAGCAAAAATCGAGGTGATTTCCAAACTCGCTATTCCAACGAATGTTAGATAAGTTCACGCATTCCTAGGTCATGCAGGATTCTACATACGGTTTATTAAGGATTTCTCCAAAATAACCAAACCTATGACGAATCTTTTGCTAAAGGATGTTGAGTTCCACTTTGATGAAGAATGGGTTAAAAGTTTCAACAACCTAAAGCATGCTCTTACAACAACACCCATCATCAGATCTCCCGATTGGGATCACCCATTTGAAATTATGTGTGATGCCAGTGATTATGATGTGGGTGTTGTTTTAGGACAATATATAGAAAAGAAACATTATGTGATCTACTATGCATCGAAGACCCTTGACGAGGCTCAAAGGAATTATGCAACTACCGAGAAAGAACTTCTTACGGTTGTGTATGCCTTTGACAAATTCAGATCCTACCTCATAGGTTCAAAAGTCATTGTTTACACAGATCATGCAACTATCTGTTACCTCTTGGTGAAGAAAGATGTAAAACCCAAGATGATAAGATGGATCCTCCTACTATAAGAATTTGATCTGGAGATAAAAGATAAAAGGGTATAGAAAATGTTGTGGCAGACCACCTCAGTTGCATCCACACCCTGGAAACTGAGAAGATCCCAATTAATGATTCTCTTCCAGATGACCAATTAATGAAAATTTCAGAAGCTACACCTTGGTACTCAGACTATGTAAATTACTTTGTCGCTGGTGTCATCCACCCTGAATGCACCAGAAATGCATTGAAGAGATTTATGCATGATGTGAAGCAGTACCACTGGGATGGGCCGTACCTCTTCAAGCTCTGTGTTGATGGTCTTTACAGATGTTGTATCGCTGAAGAAGAAGCCAAACTCATTTTAGAACAATGCCACTCAGGCCCGGTTGGAGGCCATATGAGTTCTAAGAAAACTGCTATAAAAGTTTTGCAATGTGGTTTCTTTTGGCCAACCATATCCAAAGACTCCTATAACTTTATTATATCATGTGACAAATGTCAAAGAATGGGTAACATGACAAAAAGAGATGAGATGCCACTGAAATTGCGGCAAGAAGTCGAGATATTTGATGTTTGGGGTGTGGACTACATGGGTCCATTCCCATCTTCTCATCGATTTTCCTACATCCTAGTGGCGGTGGATTACGTTTCAAAATGGATAGAAGCCATACCAACCGTCACTAGAGATTCCAAACCTATCATCAAAATGTTCAAAGATATTATTTTTCCCCATTTCAGAGTCCCACACACTGTGATATCTGACGGAGGTTCTCATTTTCTTGAAAGAAGCTTTGAAGCATTGCTGAGGAAATATGGTGTAACTCACAAGGTAGCCTCACCCTACCATCCACAAACAAGTGGATAGGTAGAGGTTTCTAATCATCAACTCAAGGCTATTTTGGAAAAGACAGTAGGCCGCAATCGAAAAGATTGGTTAGTGAAAATCAATGACGCATTGTGGGCCTACCGAACGACTTTTAAAACTCCACTCAGAACTACACCATTTCGATTGATCTATGGAAAGTCTTGCCACCTGCCTGTAGAACTGGAACACAAAGCATGGTGGGCAATAAAACAACTGAATTTTGACATGAAAAAAACATGCCAAGCCAGGATTCTGCAACTCCAAGAGCTGGAAGAACTCCGGATGACAGCTTATGAGAATGCATGAATCTATAAAGAACGCACAAAGCTTTGGCACGATGGTCATCTGAAAAGAAAGGACATTCAAGTCAGAGACTAAGTTCTTTTGTTCAATTCAAGACTGAGGTTATTCCCAGGAAAACTCTGTTCTTGCTGGTCTGGACCTTACATTATCAAGAGCATCTACCCACATGGTGCTTTCTCTTTATGGAGTGAAAAGTCAGACGAATTTATGGCAAATGGTCAACGATTGAAAAGATATTTCACCTCTACTGACACAGACTCTGAAGCAATGTTGGATCTCACCAATCCAACATATCCACTGTAAAGTTGAAGGAATCAAGTCGAGCTATCGACGTAAAATAAAGGTGCTTGTCGGGAGGCAACCCGATCAATAAATTCGTATTTAGTTTTAATTTTAAACAATGAATTTTTCTTAATTTTGTTTCTACTTTTTAGATAATTTTACACCAAATAAATATTTCATCGCAAGATGCTATCTTGAGTTCTGATTGATCTTTATTTTTTAGATTTTCAGATGAAGGATGCACGCCGATTAGAACGCAACCACATATGGTGGTCTAACTGGCATGAATTTTCCCCTCCATCTCGGATTTAGAGTTTGCTCGGGACGAGCAAATTTCTATGTTTAGGGTGGAGGGTGGGTGGTACGTATTTCACTTTCCACCTACACCCATCCTTTCCTGACTAAAGATTTCACCGTTGTAATTTTGACCAACATTTTCAAAATTTTCAAAAAATTAAAGTTTCCAAAAGAAATTTGAATAGATACCGGATGAAGTTTTGACACTTTTCATTTCAATCTCTATGCATTTTGAATCATTATACCATCATTATTCAAAGCAGATCCTCAAAAGGACCTTCTTCTGAAAACTAGCCTTTTGATTGAAATCATCTTGTGAAGCTTATGAATCCTAACATCATGATCTTTATGCAAAAATGGCAAGTGTCTATCGAACTGATAGGGATCAAACATGTCGTGCTTCCTAACTTACTAGTGGAACAATAACATGGAATCCCCACTGGATCCTCATCAAGTCATTATTTGAGCAGAGTACGATAAAGAGAACAACCCGGTGCATGCAATTGTAAATCAAGTTACATTCTGATCTGAACTCTCTTCTACACTTCTTCTATCATCTTCGTACCCCTCCATCCATAAAAAAAAACAAAAATAGCCAAAATAGTGCCAAACCCTAATTTCGGGGTGGCACACCACTTCCCTTTATATCTGCTTCTTCCATACCCCTCACAAATTAATAGGGACGTACCACCAAGAAAAGATGCCAAAGCGCACAAAAAATGCAATCTTGAGTCAAATAGAGGAGAGATTTTGCACCAACAAATATGCAATAAATGAAATTGCAAATAATATAATAAAAATCTCAAGTCGAATAGAGGAGAGATTTATTTATTCCTTCCATACCACCCTTCACTCCCTTTTCTACCTAAAGGCACAATGAATGTCTCCACTATCATGAAAAACACCAGTGTCAGATCAGGTGTGCACTTGTTATTTTGCGGGTATCTCTGGACTCTTACAAAACTCTTTGACATGCTTGTTGTTGGAAAAGGTGAGGAGGAAGTGATATTGGAAAGCAAACTCAGGAACGAAGATATGGTAAGATGTGTTTCGTGGTCTCGAGAGGTTGAGACCCTTAGTCATACTGAGCAAAAAGAAAACAATCGTGATGCAAAGATGAGGCAATCACACGAGTTGAAAGTATTCATTTGGTGACTGTTTCAGATTTTGTGTTACTCAAGGATGAGCAATGTTTAATTTCGGGGTATTTTGATGAATGAATATTCATCATAATATTCAATCACCTTTTTGGGACCAATTTGACTCAATACATCCAATTTCATTTACTAAATATCACAATATACAAAATCACTTAATAGGTTCAATTACCAGAATTATTAACTGAGTTTATGTTGAATTTATGAAGGTATTGGTGAGGTTGAACAATCAACTGGCACCCATCTCCATTTAACCCTAATCCACCTTCAACATAATCATCACTACCTTTTGCTTCACTCCATCTTTATCTCCATCAACCATCATCCAAATCATACCCTTTTGAGTGGGACCCACCATTCTCAACCTTTGATTGACCATACAGTTTCAACCATACGGTCTTGACCATACAATTTCATCCATACGTTCTCAAGACTGTATGGGTAGCCTCACCTCAAAACCATTTGATCTAAAATGTCTTCAAGACTGTTTGGGCATTTACCTTCCCACACCATCAGATCATGGATCTACGATCCTTATTCATTTTGGCTAACAGATTCCATCATGATCTGTCCTATCGGTCTTGCTACTTTACCCCTCTACACAGTCTCTAAACAGTATGAGATCTCACGGTCTCTAGACCGATGAGCGACCCTTTCTCAAGACCATTTGAGCAGCTTCACCTCGAGACTGGTTAGGCATCTCGACCCATAGCAAACCATGAGGACCTCACATCCCGCCTCTGCCATCACTTTCTTCCTCTACCTTCATCATTATACCTGCAAACCCTAACCCATATGCAGCAGCGACCACCGCGTCTAACCGCCGACATGCCAGCAACGTCGTCACCTCCTCGCCCGCCTCCTCTGCTCAACTTGCTTCCCAATCCACCGGCGACCGCTTGTCCACCACCACCATCAATGGAGCCACCTCCATCTCCGGTGCTCACCTTGCACGCAACATCCATCCACAACACCCATCACCACCACCTTCACCTTCTGTATCTTCGCCTCGACCAGGCCAGCCCGAACGGTCTCGCAAGACCGTTTGGAACCAGCACACGGTCTCAGGACCGCTGGGTGGTGATCGATCTCTGAAACTGTTTGGGAGCAGAGAACGCTAGGGCTATGAGGACCGTTTGGAAAGAAATCACGGAGACCGTTTGATCACTGAATGCATGATACCGTTTGAAGATACTAAACGTTCTTGCAAGACCGTTTAGAGTAGAGTGTTTCCAAACCGCATGGAGCCACAGTCCAAGACCGCTTGGACTCATCAGTACAAGACCGATTGGAGAGGGAAAGTGTGATCATGAGGCATCAATTTGCAAGACTGGTTGCGGACGACCGTTTGGACACTTAGCATCCCAAACTATTTGGAGCCTTGGCTTCCAAGACCGTTAGGATAGAAATTGGTCTTACATACCGTTTTGCTTCTCTAAAGCACAAGATCGTTTGGGATGAAAACCGGTTGTATAACATAGGACTGAAGATATATGAATCCATATCCAGGACCGTTTGGATGATTATTGGTCCACAAGACTGTTTGAACTTATCAACACTTAGACTGTTTGGTCAACACTAAAACAAAACCGGTTGGAGGCATTTAACCCAAAAACCGTTTAAAGGGTTCATAGCAAAAACGTGAGGCCCCATCCGAGCCTATAAATAGGACCACTAGGGTCCTCATTTGGGGCATCGAATCATGGACGCCGCCAAGCTGCCCACACGTAAGGTTCGGTCCATCTCCATGCCATTGCTACTCCACCTGCTGCTCCTTTTGCTACAAGCAAGAAGGTCAAGATGAGAAGAGAAGGAGGAGAAGAAGTGCTACCCGGTCTGCCTTGGTGGTTCTTCCTTCTCATCCAAAGCTGCTCCGACACGACGTAGAAGATTGCATCATCTTCACTGAGTTGTGACTACCTTCTACAACATGCTCATGGCGGATTCTACCCTCTCTGTTATTCTTCTTATTTCTCACATCATGAGTGAGTAATTCTCTTTTGATGGGGTGTGGGGACTAGCCCTGCTTCCCATGCAAGTATGTCCTTTTGTTAAACATCTCATGGCAATGTATATAACTTTTCATTTCATTGTTAATCGTTAATGTTTGTATTTTGATTATCTACTTGTTTTCATCTTGTTCTTCCCTATGTTTTGAGAACTTCTTTATGTAGGGTAGTATGTCGTTTAATGAGGATGACTCCCAAACTAGAATTAGAATGGGATTCCTTGAGGTCGTAAGTGCATTATCCATGAGGGGACGAGACATCTAGCCTAAGGTGATGCTTCTGTGGCCTAAACATCCCTCAGGGAGGGCCACGACCTTAGTTGGATTTTGTATCTTCCTTGTTAATCGTCGATGTTTGCTTGTAAATTAATCACCTGCTTGCTTGTCGATTAGCGTGGCTGACTCCTTAATGAGAACTTCTGATAGGATTCCTTGAGGTCGTAGGTGCATGATCCGTGAGGGGACGAGCCATCTAGCCTACGACGATGCTTCTGTGTGCCTAAACATCCCTCAGGGAGGGCCACAACCTTAGTTGGATTTTGTATCTTTGGAACCGTAAGTGTATGATCTGGATGGCGACGAGACATCTGATGCCTAAGGGGATGCTTACGTAGACCTAAACATCCCTCAAGGAGGGTCCACAATAGTTGTATTTGGATGGTTATATCTTGCGTGGATGTTTGATGTTAGGATGTGTTTACATGTGTAGTGGTGGTGAAACCTGAGACCATCCCAACGATTCCATACCATTAATCTAGATTCAACTTTAATTTTGCTCTTTTACTTTCTTACCATTAGTTTAATCAACCACAAACCAACCAATCGTTCTAAATATTAGTCTTACTTGAGCTAGATTCGACTAATGACGATTCTTAAAAATGTTGTCCTTTGTGATTCGATCCTTAACTATACTACGATAAGACCCGTCTGCTTGTGGGTGGTATTATTGCACAAGGTTTTGGTAAAGCTCAGGGATTTCAACCCCGAGTGAATTTGTTAGTGTGATAATATTCCACATCATTATCGCACTAACAATTCCCTAGGGATGAAATTGATAGGTTTTAACTTGATCAATATACTAAATCCCACCCTCAAGATGACAAATCTTCTTGTAGTATAGTTTATCAAAACCAAAGTATAATTGTACTTAAGAATAATTTGATTGATGTAATTGACAAGATGTAGCACATACTACAAAAGTTGGATTGATAGATTGAACTAAGTTATGAATAATAAAAAGTTGGATTGAGGTAGTATTTCTCAATGGATGGAGACATTGGGGTGGATGAGTTTTGACACCATTACATGTCATTCAATCTCTCATTACATCATAATAAGTAGTAATATTTTTATGTCAGGGCTAGGTAAATCCCCCTTGTGGTGTTACGATTCAAACTGGACAGATATCACTCTAAGCTCATTGTTGCATTACCTAGAGATCATATATATATCACCTAAAAAAACACCTATCTAAAGTTATCATCAAGGGTTTAAAATGAAACATGCAATATCTTGGATCTTAGGTTCAAAATTTTCTAGATACAAGATATGGTAAACATGCAGTTGGCCAAATAAGATTTGTAAGCATAAACGTTTGATCTATAACAAATATTGTTCATACATGCATAGCAGTAGTAGAAAAGAGAAAAGATAGCCAGTAGAGCTACTCCCCGTACCCTGGAGAGGGGACTACTTACTCACGACAACAATATCAAGTAAATTAGGTAAAAAGAGAAAGAAAGCCACTATCATAGTAGAAGATGGAATCACAATCATGGCGTGGAGAAGTGTCTCTTCAAACTCAAATACAGAGGATTCAAGCAAGAAGTAAGAACACCCTTTGAAGTTTGTCATGGTGAACTAGAAATCGTTGACCCCCTTCTTATAGCCTAGAACTGTCATTGTAAGAGTGGAGCTGGTGGATGGTGATGGCAGATGGAAGGAATTGTTGGTCTATGTCTCTTTCAAGATCAAGATCTTTGATCCTTAGCATAGATAGAAGCTTCATCAATTTATGGGTCATCAAATGGTGGAAACCTTCAATGAAAAATGATGGATACTGAGGAACCAATTCAAAAGCTTGGTAGTTTTAAGATCTGGATCTCTTTCCATGAAGGCAAGGTCTTCTATTTATAGGCAACTGCTATGGTTTGGAACCCTCCCAATTATCTTTTGTTAAGTTGTCTCTTGCCATAGATGTGGAGAGGCAGTTGTACTAAGAAGATGAGAGGTCTTGCATTGTTCAAAATTTCCATTCATAGATGAAAAGGAAGGAGCCTCGTCAATGCACAAAGGTTTCATCAGTTATCATGGCATAAATCCCATCATAAGATGGTGGCATAAACTTCATTGATAAAGGTAGGCATGAAGATCAACGGTGAATGGATTCTATAGTTTCATTGATGGATAACTCTCATCGGCTGATGAGTGCATGACAATCATCAGTGGACACGAGTAGTGTTACAATCCGTTCTTAGCTTTGCTGGTAATCATAGAGATTTAAGATAATCTTAATGCTTTTCATGATTTTGTTAGTAATATTCTATGTTGTTCTTTGTCTTAACTTAAGCATACTATAAAGATCCGAGTTGGAGTTAAGATAGCATTAACCCATATATGTATACAAGAAGAGATTTAATGACATTGGAGGAAATAATTAATAAATGATTTTTCATTTGAGAATATTATCAAAATAATATTTATAATTGTATAACATTCAATTATGAATCTAACTAAAAATAATGAACCAAATTGGAGTTAAAATGAGAGAGTTATGCCCTTTTTAGTAAATATATACAGAACACCGCGACTGCGGTCGACACCGCGACCACGACGCTGCGTCGACACCGTGACCCACGATGCTAGGACCATGACCGACACTGTGTCGACACCATGACCCATGATTCTAGGACTACGACCGACGTTGCTTCGACACTGCGACCGCGGCCACCGCCGCCCAGGACAGCAAATCGTAAAATGATCATATCTTGAGCAATACTTATCCGTTTTCAATGAAACGAAGTGCGTTGGAATCGCAATGCAATTCTATATCATCCCAGACAACTTTCTCTATGATAGGGCGACCTATAGGGTAATTTATGGGGTGATTTTTGGGGAAGAACGTGAAGAACGGTGGAAATCCAAAAGGATTGTTATAGATTCGATTTGGTAAGTAGTTTTAACCGTCGATTCCTCCTTCTCCATGCTTCCCCTTAATTGGAATCCCTAATCCGATGAATTTAAGGTTTGGTTTAACCTATGATCTTCATCTTATACCTTCAGCAGACCCAATTAAGGGTTGAAAGGAAGAAGAAACTGCAGATTTTGCTAGAGATTGGATATGGATTTGAGATCTTCAGAGATGGGCTATGTTTTTAAGGTGTTTTCACACCTTAGGGTGGGTGGGTACTTCCTTTAAATAGTATATTGCATGAAATGAGTTAAATTATCAATAATCTCCAATTGCTTGGTATGCGAGTACAAACACTAAGTTGATTTTTGATCAAGTTTTTATAAGATGTTATAAAATGGATTATTTCTCTATTGTGATGAATTTCAGATTATGAAATCACATTAGAAATGATCACAATCCATCTAAATGAGAATTCTTAAATTAATTATGGAGGTTACATGATTATACTAAAAAGTAGGATTTTTGGCTATGACTAAATTTGTTGTATAATTGAATAAAGAAGTTTGCCTAGTTGAATATCCTTGGTTATGAATGATTGTTTTATTTGTATGTGTATTACATATATGTCAGATAACATCTTGGATTTCATTCGATGATATCAATGTTTTCTTGATATATCAGTAAGGAGGGTGAAACCCAAAATGAATGGAAAGTTGAAGGTTTGCAACTAGACATCTTGATTCAATGTTATTCATGATGTTATGATGTATACAATCCTTATGCGAGTTATGTGATAAGTGAATGAGGTAAACGAAACCCTAATGATAGGGTGTTCAATGAAATAAGTATTGTGATATCAATGTTTCTCAGTTTGAGATGTGGTGATGCTTAATAGTTTAGTTGTGGTAAAAGTTATCAGATGGGTTATGAAATGAATGGTTTACAAAGCTGAACAAAGATATGTTGATGTGATGATTGAATTGTGAATTTAAAGAGTGAATTAGACATGTCGATGCCCTATACACTGTAGAATCCTCACATGATGAGGCATGCACTGTGAGGAGGGAACGGTTTCCCGACTGGAGGTAGTCCAGATCGAGGTAAGCCGGAGCACACCAGTAGGGTGCGGGGGTCTTGACCAGTAGGGCAGACTCCTTATAATTGTATGGCACCCAACACCAACCAGGGATGTCAGTGGTACATGTGTTACTTGTTGAGTGATCAGTAGGTCCACTGATGCATAATAAGCCTGAGGGCTTTGACTCACCGCCTGAGTACCCAGGTTGAGAGGTGGAGTTTGAGATATCTGGCCACTCTTATTAGTCACCGAGAGGCAGACATGTTGAGGCCCACTGTAGACGGGGTCTTACTCAAGAGATAGGCTTAGGAACCCAGGCATGCTTCTAAGCCATGTACAGTGAGATCGTGGCTTGCTACAATTCTTTCACATGTTGTGGTACACCTCATGTGGGTTCAAGGTATAATAAGATGAATGAGAGGTTAAACAAGTGTGTGCAGTTATTCAATTTTCCTTTATATGTATTTGAGTTATTAGTTCTATTTGAGATTAATCAAGTATGTTCATATATTGATTTACTCTTGTTGATATCTAGATTATCCTACCATATTTATGATTGTCAATGATTAGACTCTTTAAAGCTTACTATTGTTAAAACTGACATCAATTGCTCGACAATGTATCTGTAATTATATAAGTGCTTTAAACTATTTCTTTTAAGTACTCATTCCCTGAGCGAGTAGGCTCATCCCTCTACTCACAATTTTTAGGGAAACCACATGGACTTGAAGAAGGTCAAAGCCTCATATAAGATCTACCACATGAGTTAAGTATGAGATTAGTTAAGTTCAATCGGTCCCTATCACTCTAGGTCCTTGTATAGATGTGAGAGAGTTGTAAATAATGTTTTGTATCTTTTTCCTTAATAAGAGAGAATGTATCTGATTATCATGTCATATGTACATGGAAGTGTGAGAAATAGAATGAATGCATGTATGTGTATCATTAATGTTGAGATCATATTAGAGTAATACAAGTTTAATTCTCTTGTAAAGTTTGTTTATGTGATTGGATGTGAGAAAAACAAAGAGTTTGAAATGAAATTATAAGGCCCCTAAACTTGCTTAATGACTTTAATGAGCTTAATTATCATAATTGAATTCTTATAACCCTAATCTAACCTTTTGATATGCTTTTAAATCATAATACAAGCTTAAGTTTCAAATTTGGTCCAATTTGGACATTGTTTGAGCAAGTTATGCAATTTTATGCACATTTGGACTTTTATGTAATTTACCCAATTGAGAGATTTTCTTTGCAATTTATCACTCGCATTATGTTTCTTGGATATTATCTAATCATTATTGAGTTTTTTGAGCCATGGGTCACCTATTTAAACCTCCGTTTGAAGGTGTTTTCTCCAAGGGTATTTTAGGGTTTACCCCTTCACGAATGAGCTACCTTTAGTAGTTATCAACTAATGAATTATTTGATTGACTGGGAAAATCGACAAAGGAAAGATAAGAAAGTCTATACACATGTTGGGGGAGATTCTTATGTGTGTGCTTGTATATTCTTAATAAATTAAGGCCTTGGACAGTTGGATAGATACTAGAACTTCAACTTTTTCTTTTTCTTTATCTTAAAGTTTCATATACTTATCCCCAAGCACCAAAATGAGCCATTTTCTCTCCACCACTTCCCTCCTTCTCTGACCTTCGTTCTCACTCTATGTTGCTGCAAATTTTTCTACCCAAGGAAGAAGAAAGTGGGGATCTTCTTGGAAAAAATTCTAGGGTTGCAATTGATTTCCTTTTTGGGTCTAAAAAGCTTCCTCCTAGTGATCTTGACCTAAAAGTGTAAGTATTACCTTATTTCCTCCGTTTATTTCTTTTTTATCCTTCCTCTTAGCTTTATCTAGGTCGGAACCTTTATGTTTCATGGTAGAAATTGCTCTAAAGCTCTAAGATCCAACCTTTCTTGCTCCTTATGCTTAGGATTTGCTCATTTGATGAAGAAAGGTGCTAGATGGACGAATTCATAGCTTATTCTTGGATTTTCTACCCTACCTGCTCAAGATTTCTTCTATGTGGGGTTTCATATTCTTATTAGAGGTAAGTTTTATAACTTGATCCACGTTTATTGCTTACCTTAAGCTTTCTAGCTCACGTTCTTGCTTGAAAATGATGATTCAAGCACTAAAAAGCTATGCTTGACTTGGATTTCGATTTTTATAATCTTCTCTATTCTGATTTCAGTTCTAGATGAACATGTGATCAAGTGTACATTATTACTAAGGTATAATATGACTTGGATCAGGTTGGTTTGACAACCTATGGTGCTAAGCACCTATCAACCAACGGTCAATTTTAGGGTTTAAAGCTGATTTCTTCTATAAACCCATGACCCGATGTTGGTACCATTGCAACAACCCTATGGTGTTGTCTTCATGATAACTAATAGTCAAGATCAAAGGTTTTGTATTATGGTGACAACCTATGGTCACCCCCTTAGGTCAGCTTTTGGATCAATTAGAAGTTTAATGATCAACCATTAAGTACCATGCCGATGTTATCAAACAATGATAACATTAACTTAATATTTGATGTTGATTAATGAATACAGTGTTGATATAACAACCTATGGTGATTTAATGGTCACTAATTATGGTGTATCAGGTCTCTACAACCTATTTTGAGTTAAGCATTGTAGTTGTAGTATCAATTAAGCCTTAGACCAATGGTTTCTTGGGTCACTTGATGCAATGGTCGAACCTATACTGTAATTGATGGTTTTAACATATGAACTTGACCCAATAGTCAAGATATAATGTTATTCCTCCGATAAAGTGTAATGATGGATAATGCAATATGTTGGTCCTAATAATGTGATTTAGATGGTTTCCTTTATATGATCAACTTAAGGAGCTTACGTGTTGACAATAGATGGCTTGTTTTAAATGAATAGTCGATTGTGGGTTTTACCCTACTCTCAATGGAACTTTTTGTGTTGTTAATCAAGGGATGTCTAGGGTTAGATGATGACTCTTTCTAGATCACAAATCAAGGACTTCATAGGTGGTTTATCCAAGGTGTTTACCTATGTAAACAACCAATGGTCTTACCTTTTAAACATCCAATGGTTCTAGGTGACATTGTGGTATGGTGATATGGGTTGAATGATGACAGAACAAAAGGGAGGGTTACCCTTAATAAGGTAGTATTATCTATTCACTCATATTAATAGAAGGGATGATAATCATATTATGTTGATATGTAACCCTAATGAGGTATAGCTTGTTATACCTAGCTTTAATATAACTAAATGATGGTAATTGGGTATGAATAGTCCTTGAATTACTAATACAATCATGGAATACTCTGTTACTATTGTTGAAACCCTAGTATGCTATAAACTGATGGTTACACATTGATTTATGTGTGGGTTCATACTTGAGAATAGTATGGAATGTGATAGTTATGCTTCACCTTATGCATCCATGATCCAATGGGGATGTCGTGAGTTAGGGTTTGGGTATAAGTGCTAATTAGTAACATTGATATAATTTATTATGTTGAACCTAACTCTAATGCAAATAGATAAAGAGGAGTATTTATGTTTAACATTTTGATATGATGGAATGATGGTGGAATAACCTCCTTAACATGATCATAACCTTAATGTGTTAATTGGTGGTTATCATAGCCACATGGTTGATACTTTCTTATGCTAAACATGTGTATTATGAATGTGATGAGTGTTAATCATATCTAGATTCCTTGCATGTTGATGTAATAAAGAATGTTCTTAATGTTATTATAACCATGATATGATTGTTTATGAATATTTCCTAGCTCATTAATGCAATATTATGCTGATCTGGTGTATTATATGTAAGTGATGTTGTTGAGCCTTGTTATAAGGCATGGAAAGATAATGATGATCTTGTAGGGAATAGTATGATGGTCTTAATGACCTTTGGACATGGTTGAGCCCTGAATGAGGTGTAATACTCTTATGTTGATAAGGGTTGATACCCTGTGATATTGTGAAAAGGATTTATATCTTGTGATAGTATGATGACTAGTGTAGCCTCATGAATGGCAAGTGAATAGTACCATGTGATGATGAGATGAGAAATTATGTTTCACACGTTTTATATCTTTTGAAGTTGTGATATTTATATGCTTGTTAGAAATTAATTAGGGTTTGTATGTCCACTTGTTTGATGTAGCCTTAATTCACCCAATTGGTATAACTAATCAAGTGAAACTCTAATCATGTAGTGCCCTGTGCCATAGATCCATCTGAGTGTCAGAACTTGCCAGATGGTGAAATGAGTATTCCTAAGGGAAACTTGGAGCGCATACTGATGAGTATTCAGGGTGCTTGTCATCTTGAATTCAAGTGTTTAGGGAGGACGACTGCGGTCATACCTAGCCCTTAGTTTGAGAACGGCTGCGGTCGTATCTCGATGAATATATATGTGATGATATTAGAGGATAACTGTGGTTGTACCTCGGATGGTAGGGTATGTGCACCCACCTCCTTTCACTAGTGTCATGACCTATACCAAGGACAGACTAGGCTGTTAGTAGCTTGACCTTATGTGTTGCTATGGCAGACTCGTATTGACCGGGGGTGGAGAAGATCTTAGGAGTCTGAATCTTCCTAGATCTTGTATGGCACTGATTTCGACTTAGCAGTGGTCAGTTGGATTTTGAGTGGTATCCTCAATTTCCTCAAGGCTTAATAAAAGATGTAATATAGCCATGTAGCATATTTTTTTAGGGTTATACACAACATTTCACATTGGATGATAACCCTTGCTTGTTATCTTTACATAAATATGATGCTTAGTGCAATTAAGAGATAATAGATATACTTATGTTGTGGATATGCTTAAGATTGTAGATGTGTACATACAATAGCCATGATTATGTTGATAACTATACTGCTATTGCTGATTATAATCAAGATGCTAACTATCTCATGTTGTTAGTTATGTTTAGCATGCTAGCCATGCCTTTGTAACTAGAGATGCATATACTGCTGATCATGCTCATCCAAATAGTTGTGCTTATGTTGTTATCTCTTCTTATAATGTTGATATGTTCAACTAATTAGACATGATCATGTTGTTATCTATGCTATGTTACTAGACTTTCTCATAATGCTAGATATACATATGCTACTGAATTGCTTATATTATCAACAAGATAAAGGATGATAGTCTGGCTAATGATGATAGTTATTATCTGCTCCCTTGTGCATTTTGTTAATCATCAGTGTTGCTGAGCTTATTTGTTATATCTGATTAATTTGCTTAATTGTTTAATTACTTTAAAATGTTGTAATCAATAAACATTGTTGGAGGTTATATATCTTGCTGGGACTAGGTCTCACTCTTATGGTTCGCCACATTTTTTAGGTAATCGGATGTGACAAAAACAAACATGTGGCAGCAAAGTGGAGCTATAGTAATGAATCTTTGAGAAAGTTGATTAGATGTCTAGTGTGTCCTAGAGTTGTCCCTGTACTCTCAGGTTCAAGCAAGAATAGTTTGTATATCGTGTTTTAAACTAATCAAATTTTTGTTAGCATGTTAATGTTTGTTGTGTGGCATATACAAATATTGTTCTCTTGTGTATATATGTTGTGGCTAAGGCGATAGAACAATTTGTATCAAATTCTTGGCATAGTATGGATATAATAAAGATGTTGGGCTCTTATGAAAATGTTTCTGAGCGGGTTCTGACGTTGAAATTGGTTTTAATTTACCCATATTTTTGGGTATGTGGTTAATTGGTGACTGATTGTGTTTTATGTTTTGAGTAATCTCGTTTAATGTAATGGGTTCTCACAGAAATACAAAAGAAGAAAAAGTGAGGGAGTGAACTTTGTATTAAGTATAATCCTCAAACTCATGCCCACATCTCATGGTTAGTGGTAATCGTGGGATGCGGGTGTGACAAATCCTTTAGTATCAGAGCTTAGGCTGAGTTGTCAGGGACCATTAGGATAGAAAGTCAGAGTTATAAGTGTGGCAAATAGCAAGTGATGTGTCTATAGCTCTGGGAAGTCTGGGTGTTTGGATACCCTAGCTCGGTATCTGGATACCCAGGTTGACCAATATCAAGCTACTCTATCTATTCTTCTCTGGATGCCCTGGCCAGGTATGCAGAGGAAGGATGGGCTAGAGAGAAACCCTAGAAATATTAGGGTTAGAAGACCGGAAAGTAATGAAGGAGAAAGAGATTAAACATAGAATGTGATACAACTCTTGCTTTATATTACTTCTTTGATTGGAGATAAATAGAAATGCTCTTATATGTATGAATTCATATTATCAGTTTGTAGAATATATATATAGTTTTTTTAGATTGTTGTGTATCATGAAGTTGATTTAGTTATTCTTTGTATCAAGTAGACCAAAAGTTATGTTTAAATGAGTTTTCCCTAAGTGGATATTCTTTCCACATGTTTGAGATTAATAGGAGTCGGTTAATCTTGAGTAGCTCTTATCTTCGGGATTGCAGGTTTGGCCTGGTCCGGCTGACAGGATGCGTTACTGGGATCTAAGGACTCCTATTGAAAATATAATAAGAGTAGACTATGGATAAATTAGACCGACATCATAGTGAGAATGTTCATACACTAAGATGTTAAAAAATATGGGAAGGATTAGAATAGCTAAGAATCAATTGGAACTGATATATGAGATCCAACTTTGGGGCCTCATATGAGAAACCCTTAATTGGGAATAAAGGAACACAATATAAGGTTCAGATTAAGTTATGATTGGTATCATATGAACTCTAGATATGAAATATGGAATAGATATGAGAAAAGTATGTAAGGGCTAAGATAGTAAGAATCAATTATGAGGAATGGATAATATAATCAAGTACAATGCTTTTATGTACTCCAAAGCAAAGGGAAAATAGAAGAAAAGAGTTAAGTATACAATAAGTACATAGAAGTAAAGAGTCTTCAGAAGAGTCAAAATAAAGAGAATTAGATGAACATGTAAATGATAAGACTAGGATAACAAACTTAGTTGAAACAAAGAGAAATGTAGAAATGATGAGCTTGATTAAGGAATGAGGGTTATGATATAATTGAGAGCATGGAATCTATACCTTTATTGTGAAGTTAATACATTCATCCTTACTACCTTTGGACTCTAAGTCTCTATAGAACAACAAACTAGTTTCTAAAGGAAGAACAAAAGTGTAGCTAAACAAATGAATAAATCATACAAAGGTAGACTATATTCAGAAAGGAAAAACTTGATTGAAAGAGAAATTAAGCTTGACCCATGCATGAGCCGTTTGATTTAAAATGAAGGATATGTAATGTATTAAACATGAGGTGAAACTAGTAGGGAGATTTTTATTTATAATTTCAACTTCACATTAGTAGAAGGTTAAAAAGAAATATGTGCAACATGGTATCATGATCATACACATGAATAAGCAACATGATCCATAAGTGAAAATTTGAAGTTAAAGATGACAGGTGGTAGAGTAGTATGTGGTAAGAGGATTATGGAAAGTAAGGAAGGGTTAGAAACATGATGGAGTGATATAGATTATAAAAGGAAGATATTAGGAGATTCAAGCAAGTGCTAATTAGTCAAGTATCCTTGTTGATAACCAATTAAACCTACATATAAGAAATGTATTAAGGGAATGTTTGAAGATAAGAATTCTAAGTCTCAAAATCATCTTCTCTTTCATATCTTTCTTAATGAGATCAATGCGGGAATGAAGTGATAAGAAAATGAATCATATATGATGCATAACCACCGTGGTAGAGACATCTAGTGAATGTAATAATGGCACACAAGATGATGATGAAACCCTAGTAGGGTAAATTGAGAATGTAATCTATCTGAATGGCCAAGTAAGAGAAAGATAATTCAATTGATAAGATAAGGAAGACTTTCATAAAACTTGTGATATCCAAAGTTTGAATTTCAAATTAAGGGAGCAAAGTCACATCACAATAATGTCATGCTACTGATAAAGACCAAACCCTAGAATGTTTCGAGTTGTAGTAGTTCAAGGGATGTCACTAGTGATTTGACCTTGAATACTAGCATCTCTATAAAACAAGATCATGAGATTTGCACTATGAGAAGTAAACTAGCACTGATAGTAATCTAGGGTTTATAGGTAGCTAATTTGAAAGGTAGATAAACAATATCGAAATGATTCAGATCAAAGAGTAAGAAATAAATTTGAAATGTAACAAGTGTGTTTTGAATAAAAGGAGAAATATAACATGAGTAAAATGTGATATGAAATAAATTCTTGTAGTGATAGAAAGAATGATGAATAATCTATTCTTACCTTGTATGTTTCAATTTTAGGGATGTTTATTCTATATGATTAAAATGAGAAGGATAAGTAACAAGAAGTAGTAATGAATGAGGAGATAAGAGAACATAATGGCTTTCGGTAATACATGCATTTGTTTTTAGAAGTGTAATTTGTTGAAGGTATTATGAGGGATTTGAATTGGTTCTACGTATAATTTTAGTGTACATGTGCAAGCAATATGTTAATTAAAGGTGTATGATAGTTGTAGTCATTCATACCAGTAATCCATCTTAGTATTGTACAATTGTGGTATGGTGATATGGGTTGAATGATGATGGAAAAAATGGAGGGTTACCCTAAATAAAATAGTCTTACCTATTCACCTCCAGGTAGAATAAGAGATATTTAACAAGTATCTTCTCCTCTTTTAGAAATTTCGAGATGAAATTTTTATTAGAGGGGGAGAATTGTTACAACCCGTTCTTAGCTTTGTTGGTAATCAAAGAGATTTAATATAATCTCAATGCTTGTCATGCTTTTGTTAGTAATATTCTGTATTTTTCTTTGTCTTAACTTAAGCATACTATAAAGATCCGAGTTGGAGTTAAGATAGCATTAACCCATACATGTGTGCAAGAAGAGAGTTAATGACATTGGAGGAAATAATTAATAAATAATTTTTTATTTGTGCATATTCTCAAAAAAATATTTTATAATTATAGATCATTCAATTACAAATCCAACAAAAAAGAATGAACCAAATTGGAGTTAAAATGAGAGAGTTATGACCTTTTTAGTAAGCATATACAGAACAACGCGACCGTGACGCTGCGTCGACACCACGACCAACGATGCTAGAACCGTGACTGACGTTGCATCGACACCATGACCGTGATGCTACATCGACACTGTGACCCAAGATTCTAGGACCATGACTGATGCTATGTCGACACCACGACCCGCGATGCTAGGACCACGATCGATGCTGCGTCGACACCGCAACCGCGATCGACGCCGTCCAGGACAGCAAATCATAAAATGATCATATCTCGAGCAATACTTATTAATTTTAAATGAAATGAAATGCGTTGGAACCGAGATTCGATTATTTATCATCCCATACAACTTTCTTGACGAGAGGGCAACCTAGAGGGCAATTTCTTGGGTGATTTTTGGGGAAGAACGTGAAGAATGGCGGAAATCCAAAAGGATTGTTATAGATTCGATTTGGTAAGTAGTTTTAACAATTGATTCCTCCTTCTCCTTGATTTCCCTTGATCGGAATCCCTAATATGAAGAATTTGAGGTTTGGTTTAATCTCTGATCTTCGTCTTCTACCTTCAGGAGACCCCGTTTAGGGTTGAAAGGAAGAAGAAACTACGGATTTTGCTAGAGATTGGATATGGATTCGAGATCTTCAGAGATGGGCTACATTTTTAAGTGTTTTCACAACTTAGGGTGAGTGTGTACTTCCTTTAAACAGTAGATTGCATGAAATGAGTTAAATTATCAATAATATTCAATTGCTTGGTAAGCGAGTACAAGCACTAAGTTGCCTTTTTTTATCAAGTTTTTGCAAGATGATATAAAATGGATTGTTTCTCTGTTGTGATGAATTTCAGATTATGAAATCACATTAGAAATGATCGCAATCCATCTAAATGAGAATTATTAAATTAATTGTAGAGGTTACATGATTATATTAAAAAGTAGGATTTTCGGCTATGACTGAATTTGTTGTATAACTGAATAAAGAAGTTTGCCTAGTTGAATCTCCTTGGTTACGAATGATTGTTTTATTTGTATGTGTATTACATATATGTCAGATAACATATTGGATTTCATTCGATCATATCAATGTTTTCTTGATATATTAGTAAGGAGGGTGAAACCCTAAATGAATGGAAAGTTGAAGGTTTGCAATTAGACATCTTGATTCAATGTTATTCATGATGTTAGGATGTATACAATCCTTATGCGAGTTATGTGATAAGTGAATGAGGTAAATGAAACCCTAATGATAGGGTGTTCAGTGAAACAGTTATTGTGATATCAATGTTTCTCAATTTGAGATGTGGTGATTCTTAACAGTTTATTTGTGGTAAATGTTATCATATGGGTTACGAAATGAATGGTTTACAAAGCTAAACAAAGATATGTTTATGTGATGATTGAATTGTGAATTTAAAGAATGAATTAGACATGTAGAATCCCTATACATTGTAGAATCCTCATAGGATGAGGCCTGCGCTGTGAGGAGGGAACAGTTTCCCAATTGGAGGTAGTCCAGATCGAGGTAAGCCAGAGCGCACCAGTAGGGTGTGGGGGTCTTGACCAGTAGGGCAGACTCCTTACAATTGTATGATACCCAACACCAACTGGGGATGTCGGTGGTACCTGTATTACTTGTTGAGTGATCAATGGTTAGTAGGTCTACTGATGCATAATAAGCCTAAGGGCTTTGATTCACCGCTTGAGTACCCAGGTTGAGAGGTGGAGTTTGAGATATCTGGATGCTCTTATTAGCCACTGAGAGGGAGACGTGCCAAGGCCCACTACAGACGGGGTCTTACTCAAGAGATAGGCTTAGGAACCTGGGCATGCTTCTAAGCCTTGTACAGTGAGATCATAGCTTGATGCAATTCTTTCACATGTTGTGGTACACCTCATGTGGGTTCTGGGCATAATAAGATGAATGAGAGGTTAAACAAGTGTGCACAATTATTCAATTTTCCTTTATATGTGTTTGAGTTATTAGTTCTATTTGAGATTAATCAAGTATGTTCATATATTAAGTTACTCTTGTTGATATCTAGATTATCCTGCCATATTTATGATTGTCAATGATTAGACTCTTTAAAGCTTACTGCTATTAAAACTGATATCAGTTGCTCGACAATATATATGTATTTATATAAGTGCTTTAAACTGTTTCTTTGAAGTACTCATTCATTGAGCGAGTAGGATCACCCCTCTACTCACAATTTTTAGGGAAACCACGTGGACTTGAAGAAGGTCAAAGCATCAGAGTAGATCTACCACATGAGTTAAGTATGAGATTATTTAAATTCAGTCGGTCCCTGTCACTCTAGGTCCTTGTATAGATGTGAGAGAGTTGTAAATAATGCTTTGTATCTTTGTTTCCTTAATAAGAGAGAATGTATCTGATTATCATGTCATATGTACATGGAAGTGTGAGAAACAGAATGAATGCATGGATGTGTATCATTAATTTTGAGATCATATTAGAGTAATAAAAGTTTAATTCTCCTGTAAAGTTTGTTTATGTGATTGGATGTGAGAAAAACAAAAAGTTTGAAATGAAATAAAGAAAAAAGTAAGGGAGTGAACTTTGTATTAAGTATAATTCTCAAACCCATGCTCACATCTCATGATTAGTGGTAATCGTGGGATGCGCGCATGACAAGTAGAGTCTTCATCGGTTGGATATATGTTGGTTTGTAGCTTTGTTAGTCTATAGCTTCGTCCTTTTGTCGCTTCATTGGTTCATGAATGTAGAGGTGTCATCGATTGGTGAGAGAAGGATCTTCTTCGGTGGATGAGACATGGAATCTTTATTGCTACATGACCAGTTGTTAACAAAGTGAAAGACCAATGAGGAGGCATGGGAACTAGGGAAGTATGAACCAGAGTACAAACTGACTCCCATTAGTTGACTAAGAATAGGGGTTTCATTGGTTGTCAACTGATGGAGGGAATAGATGATATGAACTAATGGTAATTCAAATAAATGCAAACCCATGAAGGGTGGGCTATTGGATGTGAAGAAGGTCATGAGCCAATAAAGTCACATGCAATGAAAGTCATCAGCTGATGAAGTGACTAATCAATGAAATCTGGTCCAATTATCAAAAAGTTCTCGTAACCCAGATGAATGTATATTCATAACCTTTTCATTGTGAATTACATATCGATTTAGCCCATTTTAGTTGTAATTTGTATTATGTTTTTCTTAGTTTCATCAATTTTGTCCATGTCCTTAAACATTAGGATTTTAATTGAATTTCTTTCTCTTATACAAAAGAAAGCACACATCAACTCAAAAGCAGAATGGATTTGTATCATAGAGCCGTTTATTACCCTAAGTCCACACTCCTAATGGCTACATATCCAAAGGAGAGTGCACTTGGGCTTCTGTACATAGAATGGTACAAATATTTCACACAAGCAATATATATGTAAAAGCCATAACAATAAGATATAATAGGATACTAAAGGGGGATAGAGAAACATGTACCCATTTCTATTTCAAGATAACCCGTTGGTTTTTCATTTTAGAGCTTAGAGTCTTGAGTGCAACAGATCTTTATTTGGAAATTACAAATTCCATAAACAAAATACTTCAATGTGAGTACATTGGGTACACTATGAAAAACATGTAACCACAATTTAAGAGTAATATAAAAATTTCTTATCTGGAAACATCATAATAAGCAAGAAGTAGAAACAAGGAAAGAATACTTAGTGACATTGTTTTATACAAAGCATGTTTTAAGTTTCTTATTCATTATATCAACCGTAGGCCTTTTGATTAACTTCCCATTGGAAGAGTCTGTAAGGGTGCTAAAGATTAGCTATATGTAAGGGACCTCGAGGCCATCACCAAGAGATAACTCTTGTATTGTATTGGTCTACCTTATCTTGACATCTCAAGTAAGACAACCAACCTGGTGTCCTTACCCTAAAACTTTAGGCAGGTGCACCGGGATATATAATGGGTTTCTCTAAATTATGTTCAAGGTTTGTCAATGTAGTATAATAAAACATGAAAGTACTATGCGTAGGAAATAGTAGTACAAACAAGTAATTATCTAGCCAACCATTCGTACAAGCATACATACAAACAATCCAATATCATAGTAGGGTCAAGAGATTAAGTGTACCTTATGAGTAGCGAGCAAGTTATGATAAGATCTCTAGAGAAGGTCCAGTCCAAGGGGACCTAAGATGCAAAAGATATAACATGGGCTCTTAGATCAATAGGGTTTTGATAATATAAACATGCTCTAGTCCATGTGGATGTTATCCAAAACTTAGGTTCTCAAAGTATTCAATCATGGTCCCATCATGTCATCCAAGCATGTAATTAACACCATAGTTTCAAGTATTACCAAAGCTACTTTGATTGTAGGGTTAACATCTACTTTAGATTAGATACAAAGGTCATATCATCTTTGATTTGGAGTTAGGGGAGCATGAAATTGGAATATTCATCAATGTTTAATCATGCAAGATCACATCTAATCATATTAGGTCAATATCATTCAATACGGTCATCATTCCATGTCATAAGATCATATGATAGTATAAGATGGATCAAGTAGGTCTTTAGTGTTGTCATAAGCATGACAAAAATTACTAATTTGAAGTAATTAGGGCATGATATAAGAGCGTGACCATAATTTTATTGCATCCATGTAAGCTAAGTCACATGTACATATTAGGGCACCAAGTAAGTAATTGAGGCCATACATGGCAATTAAGAGTATTAGCATGAGGTGTTGGTCCAGTAGAGTACAAAGCTCAAGTGAGGTTACTGATTTTGAGGTAAAATCATTTTGAAATGACTAATTAGGTCCAAGACTTCACATAAGATCAAGTTGCACCATTTAAGTACATATGAACCATTTTAGGTCATGGTAGGTCAAAGAGGCATTAGGGTGCATATATATGGTCCAAGATATTACATCATGTTCACAAGGAGTAACGTTACTGATTTGCATGTGCATAGGGTTAGAGATCATTACACATACATATTAAGCATGGTAGGTGTTGATTAAAACATAGAAGGTCATAAAGGATACATTTTTAGTAAAATAATAGAGTACGGTGCAAAATTAGTAGGATGTAACAACATCATGAGCAAGATGGCATTATTCTGATCGAAATGGTATATAATACCTTGATGTTTGGTGAGAGCCCACTGACCTTGCTTAAAGTATTGAACATACTTAACTATCATAATTGAATGTTTATAACCTTAGTATAACCTTGCGATATGCTTTGTAATCATAAGACAAGCTTAATTTTCAAGTTTGGTCCAATTTGGACACTGTTTGTGCTAGTTATGCAATTTTATGCACATTTTGGACTTTTCTACAATTTACCCAATTGAGAGGTTTTCTTTTCAATTTATCATTTTCATTATGTTATTTGGATGTTCTATCTTTATTCTTGAGCTTGTTGAGCCATGGGTCACCTATTTTTAACCTTGGTTTGGAAGTGTTTTCCTCAAGGGTATTTTAGGGTTTACCCCTTATGGATGAGCTACCTTTAGGAGCTATCAACCAATGATTTATTTGATTGGCTTGGAAATTTGACAAAGGAGAGCCAATCAGGTCCTTATGGATGGTGGGGGAGCTGCTTGTGTGGCTGCTTGTATATCCTTAATAGTTTAAGGCCATGGATGCATGGAGAGCTTTTTAGACACCTCATGCTTCTTCTCTCCCTTATCCTAGAGCTTTATATATCTATTTTTGAGCTCCCAAACAAAAGTTTTGCTTTCCACCACTTCTCTCCTTATAAGAACCGTGTTCCCTATCTATTTATCTGTGGAGGACATGTCCAAGGTAGAAGAAGAAGGTGAATTTCTTGGTGGAAGCTCCTAGGGTTTTGTTTTGCTCTCTTTTAGGGTTTAAAAAGCTTCCTTCTAGTGATCTTGACCTAAAAGAGTAAGAATCCCCTTCTTTCCTCCATTTACTTCTTTTTTATCCTTCCTCCTACCTTTATCCAGGTTAGAACCTTGCTGTTCCATAGTAGAAATTGCTCTAAAGCTCTAAAACCATACCTCTCTTGCTCCTTATGCTTAGGGTTTGCTCATTTGATGAAGAAAGGTGCTAGGTGGACAAGTTCACAACTTATGCTTGGATTTTCTACCCTACCTGCTCGTGTTTTCTTCTGTTTGGGATTTTATATTCTAATTATAGGCAAGTTTTATAACTTTATCCATGTTTATTTCTTACCATAAGCTTGCTAGCTCGTGTTCTTTCTCTTAAATGATGATCCATGCACTAAAAAGCTATGCTTGACTTGGATTTCGAAATTTATAATGTTCCCTATTCTGATTTTAGTTCTAGATGAACCTTTGATCATATGTACGTTATTCCTAAGGTATAATATGACTTGGATCAGGTTGGTTTGACAACTGATGGTGCTAAACACCTATCAACCAATGGTCAATTTTAGGGTTTTAAGCTGATTTCTTCTATAAACACACGACTCAATGGTGGTATAATTGCAAAAACTGATGGTGTTGTCTTCATGACAACTGATGGTGGTGACCAAGGGTGTCAACTGACATTAACCCCTTAGGTCAGGTGTTTTCCTAATTAGAATCTTAGAGATTAACAACTAAGTACCCTAATGATGCTATCAATCAATGGTGATATAAGTTTGATATTCGATGGTGATTAATGAATATAGTGCTGAACTAACAACATATGGTGAATTAATGGTCAATACTGATGGTGGATAAGGTCTCCACAACCCATGGTGAGTTAAGCATGTAGTTGTAGCATCAATTAATCCTTAAACCAATGGTTTCTTGGGTCATTTGATGCAATGGTCAGACCTATACTCCAATTGATGGTTTTAATATATGAACTTGACCTACTGGTTAAGATCTAATGTTTCTTCATCCAATAAATTGGAATGATGCCTAAATGTAATATGTTGATCCTGATAAAGTGATTTAAATGGTTTCCTTTATGAGATCAACTTAAGAAGATCATTTATCTACGACTTGTTTTAAATAAACAATCACTTGTGGGTTTTACCCTACTCTCAATGGAACTTTTTATGTTGTTAATCAAGGGATGTCTAGGGTTAGATAGTGTCTCTTTCTAGCAGAACTCAATGACTTCATAGGTGGTTTGTTCAAGATGTTTACTTATGTAAACGACCAATGGATTTACCTTTTCAACATTTATTGGTCAGAAGTTGATGTCTCAATATTCCCATTGCTTTGGGTGAAGCGTGTAGTGTAATGTTATGATTCTGATGATGAGAATTTGATGGTTCAATGCCTTAAACTTGTAGTCTTACCCTATCCCTTGCATGATTATGATTTATAATCACCATAATGAATTAATGGGTAACCCTAATGAGGTATATCTTGTTATACCTAGCTTTAATATAACTAAATGATGGTAATTGGGTATGAATAGCCCTTGAATGACTAATACAATCATGGAGTACTCTCTTATTGTTGTTGAAACCCTAGTATGCTATAACCTGATGGTTACACCTTGATTTATGTGTGGGTTCATACTTGAGAATATTATGGAATGTGATGGTGATGCTTCACCTTATGCATCCATGATCCAATGGGGATGCCGTGAGTTAGGGTTTGGGTATGAGTGTTGATTAGTAACATTAATATAATTTATCTTGTTGAACCTAACTCTAATGCAAATATATAAAGATGAGTATTCATGTTCAACCTTCTTATATGATGACATGATGGTGAAATAACCTCATGAATATGATGATAACCTTAATGTGTTAATTGGTGGTTATCATAGCCACATGGTTGATACTTTCTTATGCTAAACATGTGCATTATGAATATGATGAGGGTTAATCATATCTAGATTCCTTGCATATTGATGTGATAAAGGAATGTTCTTAATGTTAATATAACCCTACTATGATTGTTGATGAATATCTCCTAGCTCATTAATGCAATATTGTGCTGATCTAGTGTATTATATGTAAGTGATGTTGTTGAGCCTTGTTATAAGGCATGGAAAGATAATGATGATCTTGTAGGGAATAGTATGATGGTCCTAATGACCTTTGGGCATAGTTGAGCACTGAATGAGGTGTAACACTCTTGTGTTGATAAGGGTTGATACCCTATGATATTGTGAAAAGAATTTATACCTTGTGATAGTATGATGACTAGTGTAGTCTCATGAATGACAAGTGAATAGTACCATGTGATGATGAGATGAGAAATTATGTTTCACACATTTTATATCTTTTGAAGTTATGATATTTATATGATTTCTAGAAGTTAATTAGGGTTTGTATGTCCATTTATTTGATGCCCCCTTAATTCACCCAATTGGCATAACTAATCAAGTGCAACTCTAACCATGAAGTGCCCTGTGTCGTAGAGCCATTTTCAATGTCAGAACTTGTTGGATGGTGAAACGAGTATTCCTAAGGGAAACTCAGAGTGTATACTGTTGAGTATGTGGGGGTGGAAAGTTGAGGATATATCCTTGTCATCCACAATGCAGGTTATGGAGGATGGCTATGGTCATGCCTCAGACATTTGATGTGATTGAGTTCAACTGCGGTTGTACCTCAGATTAGAGGGTTTTGTATACTTTGGTTTCTAGTGTCGTGACCTATACCAAGGGTGGACTAGTGGTTAGCAGCTTGACTATATGTTAATGTAATAACAGATTTGACTAATATGTCACTACCTTTTTACTCGAACTGACCGAGGGGAAGAGATCTTAGGATATCGACACTCCTCGATCTTGTATGGAACCGAATAGCCCTTCGCAAGTGTTGGTTGGACTTTGGGTGGTATGACTCAATCTCCCTAGGGCATAATAAAAGATGTAATACAACAGTCTAGAAAATCTATTTAGGGTTATACATGACGCTTTTGTAACATCCCAGGATTTGAGGCCTCAGATAAAATGATCTTAAAAGGAATGATTGGACTACCCATATCACCAAGGTGTACCTCCTTTTCTAGGAGCCCATCACTAAAGAACTCCATAGTTCAGCCTGCTCAGCTTGGAGTAGTACTAGGATGGGTGATCAGTCGGGAAGTTGACTCTGGCTTGCACATGAGTAAGGAAAAAGTGCACAGTTAAGGCTAGTGGTGGTCTGTGGGGCCAATCGTCATTCCTAAAACTCTACTAGAGCCTAGGGCAGCGGGCCCAAGCTTTATAAATGGTATCAGAGCCATAACCCCTCTAGTAGGTGGGGCCCACATGGGCATGTGGCATGCCAGTCTTGAGTCATGTGGTCTAGGTATGTAGGAAAGGGTTGTCCATGGTGATGTAGCCACCCTTGCACTGGTATTCTGTGATCGAGAGCTGGGTGTCCATGGGCCATTCTGGGTCTGTACTGAAATGGGGAAATATTATGATGCCATATAATTGAGCCTTGATGAGGACATCAAGAGTCTAAGTGGGGAGATTGTAACATCCCAGGATTTGAGGCCTCAGATAAAATGATCTTAGCACCTCCTTTCCCGGGAGCCCATCACTAAAGAACTCCATAGTTAAGTGTGTTCAACTTGGAGTAGTACTAGGATGGGTGACTAGTCGGGAAGTTGACCCTGACTTGCACGTGAGTGAGGAAAAAGTACGCAGTTAAGGCTAGTGGTGGTCTGTGGGGCCAGTCATCATTCCTGAAACTCTACTAAAGCCTAGGGTAGTGGGCCCAGGCATTACAATTTCATATTGGATGATAACCCTTGTTGTTCTATGTACACATAGATGATGTTTAATGCATTAAAAGATAGTAGATATTCTTATGTTGTGGATATGCTCATGTTATAAATGTATACATACAATAGTCATGTTTAAGTTGATAGCAATATTATTACTATTAGCTATGATGATGACATTCATTATCACATGTTGTTAGCTATGCTTATATTGCTAGCTATGCCTTTGTAACTAGAGATGCCTATACTACTAATCATGCTTATGTAGATAGTTGTGCTTATATTGTTAGCTCTACTTATGCTGTTGATATGTTCAACTTGATAAACATGCTGATGTTGTTAGTTATGCTTATGATACTAGACTTATTCATGATGTTAGAGATGCTCATGCTGCTACACTCCTTATACTGTTAATAGGGATATGAGAATAGTCTGGATAATGAAGATAGTTATTATCTTTTCCTTTATGTATTTTTTTAATCATCAGTGCTGTTGAGCTTATTTGTTATATATGATTAAACTGCTTAAACGACCTCATTACCTAAAAATGTTGGAATCAATAAATGTTGTTGGAGGTTATATCTCTTGTTGGGACTGGGTCTCACCCTTGTGGTTTGCCACATCTTTTTAGGTAATCGGAAGTGACGAAAACAAACTTGTGGCAGTAAAGAGGAGCTATAGTAATGAATCTGTGAGAAAGTTGATTAGATGTCTAGTGTGTCCTAGGGCCATCCATGTACTCTCTGGATAGGAAAAGTTTGTATATTGTGTTTCAGACGAATCGAAATTTTGTAATGCTTGTTTGTGTGGCATATACAAATATTGTTCTCCTATGTATATAAGGCGATAGAACAATTTGTATCAAATTCTTGTCATAATATGGATACAAGAAAGATATTGGGCTCTTATGAAAATGTTTCTGAGCATGTGTTGATGTTGAAATTGGTTTTAATTTACCCATATTTTTGGGGTATGTGGTTAATTGGTGATCGATTGTGTTTTCTATTTTGAGTAATCTCAATTAGTGTAATAGGTTCATACATTTGGTTAAGAGATGAGAAAGATACAAGGTTTTGAAGTTTGTACACTAATAAAGTATTTGGGGGGTTATTGGTCAAGATATACCTAGACCAGGCCACGATTGGGTTGTTGGTCCTTTTTTTGGCCCGCGTGAGCGTGAAGGCTTACCCTAGGTCTAGTCTAGTCTGAATGGGCGAGCAAGTGGGGTCATGTGCTCAATTTGGCCAGTCATTGAGCTGTGATCTGGGCTCCTGGCTCCTACTGTGCGTGAGGGGTAGATAGTGTATGCGAGCAATAGAGAGTGATAGGAAGAAATTCGACATGGGTGAGCAAGAGAGAGACCAACTCATGAAGGGGTGTAGGATCCTAGATTCTGCTGGCTCCTGTTGTTTTGAGTAAGTAGGATTTTCTTTTCCAATTGATATTCATTCTTATCTAATAAAAATTCACCTTGTCGATTTTAGACACTATTAATTCTCTTTTTAGGTACCCAAGGTGAGTATGTGTTCTACCCCCGTCCCCTTGTGCCCTCTCGCTTTGGAGATTACGGTTCTACAACCAGTGGACATCCACCCCCTTAGATTAGGGTTTTCCCTTGCAGGTTCAAGCGTGGGGCGGTGTTCTGGGTCTCGTCTCCATTGTGACAGAGCTGTCAGACCATTGTGCAAGGCTTAAACTAATGGATGATAACGACAAACCAATAGACGTCAACCCGATAGGCAGCGGTGATGAGGAGGAGGATCATATGGAACTGGCGCTGGTAGGACGCCTTCTCACTGATCGAACTTTCAATCTAAAGGCTATGGAAAGGACCTTGTCTCAGGCATGGAGTCTACGCGAGACGATGGCTTTCAAGAATCTAGAGGGCGACGCCTTTGTAATGCGATTCTCACATTGGAGAGATAAACAACGTGTGATGGATGGCGCCCCGTGGAACTTTGATGGGCGGCTACTCCTATTCAAAGAGGTGGATAAGGAGGAGCAACCGGGGCATCTGCAAATCAACTGATCACCCTTTTGGGTGCGCATCTACGGCCTACCCATGGGGTACAGGGGGGAGAAGATGGTGCGGGAAATCACGTGACACATTATGACAACCCGCCATCACACAGACAATGAGATGACACGCGAAAATGTGCAGAACCACATATTACTGAAAACACAGGTTAATTAAAATGGATTGCAGAAAGCATACATGAGAGTACTTTTGCATCTAGATCCAGTAGAGAAACATAATATATGAACATTCACAAGCTATTTTATAGGTCCACAACTTATCGAAACCAGCTGTACTGTCAGCACCAGAGTTCAACACCTATTTATACATACATAATAGGCCACGTACGACCAACAATAGGATATACAAAAATCACAACTGCAAGACATCGTGAAACATCGTCAAAACACCTCTGAGGACCTGAGAGTACAGGGATGACTCTAGGACTCTACTACAAAACAACCAAAACAGCATCATGTCCATCTCTTGCCTTCTATTGCTCTTCTTACTGCTCAGACGCAACCTCACGACCACCACCGCGTCTGGAGCAATCACCTAAAAAGGGTGTAAACCAGCGGGGTGAGACACATAGTCCCAGCGAGAAACATAAATCCCCATCAAAACTATAAAACCTCATAAGGTTAAAGCAGATAACAACAGATAGCTGATAAATCATACAACAAGAGCAACATACTGAGCAAGGCTATTATTACCATCAAGCTTATCAAGATATCCGGAAGGCATATAACCAAGTATTCTTTATGGAACATGATTGACAAAATAAGCTTTATAAGAACTTATCACAAGATATAAGGATCATACGCACAGCTGCATAGCACAACTAGATCAGCTATATAAACAAGGCCTCAATTAATGTTCTGTATTTTGCTCTAAGCAAGATATACTTATTTGGCTGGATTACATTTTATTATGCCCTGAGGAAGTGAGCCTTCCTTGCTCAAATCCAACCATTAGCTGCGAAGCCCAATCCAATTCCATACAAGGTCTATGGAGATCCAGACTCCATGACCTCACCTTCTCATGGTCAGTACACGAATCATCGAGTAAGACCCCAGTCTTATGCTTATAGGGCCTCAGCCTCTGGGTCAGCTCCGCAAGCTACCCATACATACATCCGAGCCATGAACGCATCATGTTCATCATTACATATCTTGAGCCATGGGTATGTTCACCATGCTCTATATATCCTGAGTCTGCAACCGTAGCTGTACTCAACCATCCTATTTTAGGCTAGGGGAAACATATCAATGTAACACTAGGTGAACAGGACAGGGCCACCACGGCTGTGCTGAGCAGCACGGCCGTTCTGTCCTTCTTCCTGTAGCTCCTCCATTGATTTGCAATCTCTTCTTCCAGTTTGACCTCCGCCTTGGCTAAACCCTTTAGCATCATCTTTTCTTTCTTGTGCCTGTGCTAAAATGATTCACAAACATAAAAACTATCAAGTATAGTGTGTGTGTGTGTTTCTTGGAAACCAAAAGAAAGTATGGTAAAACAAGGTTCGAGTATTTCAAACCACATGGGTTGCCTCCCACTAGCGCTAAATTTATAGCCTTCAGTCGGGCTTGTTGCTCTTTTTCATCAATTAACCATTGTCCAAAAGCAAAATGTTTTCTTCTTCATCATACACAATCCTCTCAAATGCCTTCATTGTCTCCCAAGGGTTATGTGAGTTTCTCAAGTGTCTTTCTTCATTTGTCTCTCCTCCGAGATCATCATCATAGGACCCAAAGTAAGAATCCTCATCAACAAAACATTTCAGTTCATTTAAGATGGACTCCTTAGGCATATTCCCTCTCATCCTATTCTTGAAGGTGAAAACACCCTTATGGAACCTTACATAAGTTGGACTTTTCTTGATGATGGCAAGCAATGAGGTGTTTGCCTTAGTCAATCTTAAGATCTCTGAACTTTTCATGCCATAGTTGTGCCTTCCCTTGAGGAATGGGTCTTCATAGGCATAAAAGAGAGGGGTTTCCATCCTGTTGGACACTTGCAATCCTATAAATATCACATTGGGATGTCTTGGATCAGCAATGGGAGAAGTTGGTGGTGTCATATCAAAGGAAGATGGGACATAAGATATTAAACTCTCAAATTCTGCCAGGACTGTAGCATTTTTAGTGCACTTGGCACTCTCACAAGGACTTTACGGCAGGGTTTCTCCATCATGATCTTCGTCTAATTGCTTCCCTCCCTTGTTGAGATCCTCAAAAACCTTATCACACCTCAACATTGAAACCTCCTTCACTTGCTCATGGGGAGGAGGGGGGGCATGTGATGGTTGTGGTGGTGGTGGTTTTTGGTGTAGTGGATTAGGATTTTGATTGATGTAGGTTGGTTGTTGTGGAGGTGGTTGGCATGGGGGTGGTTAGACCTGTCAAACGGGTGGGTGGGTTGGGTTTGGGTTGGGTCATTGCGGGTGCGGGTCTGGCGGGTGCGGGTCAAAAAGATACACTTTTAAATGGGTGGAAGAAAAGTACACCCAAACCCGACCCAGCGGGTTGCCCGCGGATGCCCATCTAAAATGTGTACAATCAACAATAAGTTACCAGTTTCTTTCTTTAACACTAAAAACAACATTTGAAATAGCTTGTAACTATTGTTTTTATGTCAAATATAGTGCAAAAGAACCAACCAACTACGATGTTTGACGTCAAACTATTCGATTAGTTTTTGATATATGAAAAAGTAGCAGCTAGTTGTATGTTGATATAAATTAGGAAAATCGATGTAGTTTTCATAGATAAATATCACAAGAAAAATACATAATTTTGTCATGTAACATTAGGCATTCCTAATATTACAAGTACTTGTTATTTCCTATTGCAAACACAAACTAAAGAGAATACAATTGTTATTTGTAAAGGTAAAGAATTAACTTGTACAAAACAAGCAATATATTTTAATAGGTGTATGTATATATTATGTATATGAATATATTTGCTTCAATTAACTGGGTCACCCGCGAGTGCCCGCGGATCACCCGCGAAACCCGCTTAATAAACGGGTGGGTATGGGTTTGGGTAATTTTCAGTGGGTGATAAATTTTGCCACCCAAACCCAACTTAAACGGGTCGACCCATGGACGCCTGCGGATTTTGACCCAGTTTGATAGGTCTAGGGGTGGTTTTTGTATTTGATATTGTGGTAGTGGTTGTGAGGTGTGTTGGAAGTTGAATGGTGGTCGTGGTTGTGGAGGATCATAGGGGTTAGAGGGCCCTTGGTGTTGTTGGAGAGTGGGTTCTTGGCCATGTGGTGGGACATAAGCACCTTGAGGAGCACCCATGGTTCCACTAGCATTGTTGGGGTTGGGCATGGGTTGAAAAAGGGGTCTTCCCTCCTCACAAAGGGCAAGTGAAAGGGAAATCTCATCCAACCTTTGCTCAAGCCGCTCAATGGTTTGTCCATGAAAGGACACCTCTCTCTTCACTTCATCAAGCCTTCTTAACCTTTCTAGAACTTCTTCTTCAAACATGGATCTGTCTTCTTGCTCTTGGACTCCTTGTTCCTCCCATGAAAAGTTTAGGCCATTTCTCCATTCTGAAGTGTATGAGCTTGACATGGGGCCATGGTTGTTCTGGATGCCATAGGATTGTAGTACCATGTCTCCACAAAGAGCCACCATGGAGTTGGCGACGTAATTATAAGAACCTCCCACATGAATTTTCATGAGATCTACCATGTCTTCCAACATCTTCATCATGTAGGATGGTTGAGGGATTGAAGGGGCTTGCGCATCTCGGTCCACCATCTTGACTCCAAAGGGTTGCTTGTCACATGCACAAGGCACAACCAAATAAAAGAGGGCAAGTTAGCAAACCAAGATGCAAAAGTAACACAAAGAATAAATAATAGCAATGGTGAGGGCAAAAGGAAAGGCTAAGCTACACTATCTGACTAGGCCGAGTGCCTCTATCCCCGACAATGACGCCATAAAGCTTGGTGCGTCCCCGCTAGTGGTGCTTTTACACCCCACGAGGTTGGAGCACATGTGATATGGGAAGATCTTATGCTTTCGAAATTTGTAAGACCTACACTAACTACCTACATCTACTAAGACACTACTCCCGCAAGTGCACGGGGTCGTGTCATAGTATAGGTGAGGCGGAAAGTACATGGTCGATCCACAGAGATAGAGGGGGCACTAGAGTTAGACGATGCATGCTATGTTCCTTTTGCAGAGCTTAGGGTTTTAGGGTTTTAAAAGGTTTGATTGTTGATTAAGCTAATGAGAAAATAAGAAATGCAAAATGGAAACTAAGTTATGGAAGAGCAAGCAAAGTAGTAAACTAAGTTAACAAACTAACTAAGCAAGAGCAAGATCCTAAGTTAACACTAAAGAGAAAAACTAAGCAATTAACTAGATTAAGCAAAAATGACTAAACTAGACTAGCATGAACAAGCAAACTAAGCAATTAGGGTTTTAAGCAGTTGATTAGGGTAGGTGGGCCGTTTGGGGGATGTAACTTTGATATTAGTTGGGGGAGATCATTAAACATGCAAGGTTCTCATTTCATATCTAGATTACCAAACCAAACAACAAGGACAATGCCATTAGAATGTACCCTATACTACTAGTAGAAGACTAGGGTTAGGTGTAATTCTAACGAGATTAACCAAATCTAGGTTTCTAGAGTAAGTGATAGTGGGTAATTGAGGGTAGAGGGTAGAGATGGGAGTAGAGATGAGGGTATTTGACCTCATGCTACTAGCCACTCTAGCCTTTAGAAGGCCCTAGGCAATTACATCACTCTCACTTACACTAGCTACTTAAATCTCACACTCACTTGTAGGAGGAGGGATGTGTATGTAGGAACAAAGGGGGCTAGCTAGGAATCCACTAATTGGACCTAAGAGCCAATCCTAAGATTGCCACATACACTCCAATTCCTCCTAGAAGCTAAGTGTCATCCAACATCTCAAAGCAAGCAATCCATGTTATAAGCACAAACCACATGCAATAAAATAGGAAATGAGATAGAAGCAAGAAGCAATCATCATAGATATGAATTAAGTTCATTACAAGCAACTTTCCCCCAACATGGTATCAAAGTCACATTTTAACCCCAAACAGCCCACCACAAGGGGCTTAGCTAGACATGATCAAGAAAACAAGAAAAGAAAGGGGTAGAAGAGGAAGAAACTCCATGAAGCTTGATGAAGTGGCCTTCTTCTTCACCTCCAAGCTGCTGCAGACGACCTCCCTCCTCCAAGGTGTATGGGTGCATGAAATGGTAGGGGATTATGGATGAAAACCTAGGGAACTAGGTTTCCATGGTGGAATGAGGGTGGAAATGGTGGATGATGAGCCCAAAATCCAAGGAGATTGCACAAAGAGCTCAAGGGTGGAGAGTGGAGGCTAAGAACAGCTAGGGGCGTCTAACCTAGTGCTATGGCCGCCACCCAGGTATATATAGGTGGTGGTGGAAGCACTAGGGTAAGTAGGGGTAGTTTAGGAAAAGTAGTGAAAAAGTTGTGTAGGGTCGGTGATCACCACGGTCGTGGTGGGTGTGCCACAGCCATGGTGAGGGTAGTGGGGAACGGCCGTGGGGGGTGAATATGGTCGTGGTATGTTAAGGGTGGTAGAAATGCTAAGTGGGGAAGTGGCCACGGCTGTGACAGAGTGTCACTGTTGTGGTGGGTAACATGCACCACGGCCGTGTTGCGTGACATAACCGTTTTGGAGGAGGTGGAGGTGACCGTGGGAGGAGCCACGGTCGTCTTGATCATCTTCGGCCGCGGTCTTGGCGACTTGGCCACAGTCGTGGTGTTATGGGAAAAAACCTTGTTATAAGCTGAACTTTTGGCAATTAATTCCCACGACCGTGACAGGGTGCCACAGTCATTTTCTCTTCTACTGATCACGACCGTACTGATGGCCACGACCGTGGTGTCTTCAATGGCTACGGTCGTGGCAGGTAGCCACGGCTGTGGGATTCTGTGGAATTTCCCTGTTGAACTTGGCACTTCATTGCTAATAAAGGCACGACCGTGGTGAGGTTGGCCTCACTTAATTTCACTTCTGACTTTGTCATTTTCGGATGTCTTTGTTTGGGGGTGATTCTTGGCCACTGGAGGTACGTTGAGGGAGACTTTGGGGTCTTCTTTGGGTCCCTCCTTGAGTGGGGGAACCCTAGAACTCCTTCTCTCTCTCTCTTCCATCTAAACATGGTCAAAGTACGTGAAAAATAGTGCAAAGAACATCCATAAGAATATTTGCAATGATAATCATATTAGGGGGAAACACTTGTAATATAACTGATAATCGTCGCTTTGCAATATCAATCACTAAGATGGTTAATCCTAGAGTTTAAACCTTTTTTACTTCCGGTTTTAAGGGTAGTATAGAAGGGTCGATCCCACAAGACAAATTTTTAGAGATTTTTCTTAGAACCCAAAGTTTGAAGAACTTGTTATTTGTTTTTGGTAATTTTTTTTTAAGATTTAGAACAGAAAGTAAAAGTCAAGTTGGGGGTTTGATTGATTACACTAATGCAAGAAAGAAAACACACTTAACAAGAATAAAAAAAAGCACAAGGAAATTTTAAGATTATTGTTAGCACAAGAAAAACTATATGAATGAAAAGACTAGGAATTAAAGAAGCAAAAGTATGCGGTGATTAAATCAAGAGATGGAAATCGAGGCTCGTAGGGGTTTTCACCACCTTAGCCTAGGCGATAACAACTAATTCTTAAGAGACGATTCGATGAAGGTTTGCAAATTTAAAAACTCACAAGAGATAAACTCTATGTGAGACCATTGGTCTTGGTGCTCATGCTTCCTAGTTTATCATCCTAAAAGATGAAAATCCACAGTCATATCAAAATATCTATGTAATCGATTTTATTGTTCTAAATCTGGATTTCCATGGTCATTTCCATCCGAATTAACGTGGGATCCGAAGATCAACCGTTAATTAAAATCGATTACCATCTAGTCATTTAAGAAGAAGTCGTTAAAACCATGGCTAAGAGGTTACTCCCCTTACCTCGATAGAAGTCTACTCACTCATGGAGAAGGGGGAGACGGAGGAAGAAAGTACTGAAGCCATAGTCTAGCCCAAAAATCAGAAGATTAATCCTTATGCTAGAGATAATGAAATGGCTTAGTTCTTTGTTCCTTGCTCTAGAATTAAAGAATGGAGAAGAGAAGATTAAAACTACGGCGGAATGAAGAGACAAGAACAAGTATGAAAGGACTATGATTGAACTAAAATCTACTTTATTGCATAATAAGAAGATGATTACAAGACCAGTTGCTTCAGAATTCCAATACAAAGAAATCCAAGATGACTTCAGGAGGAGGAAGTGCCCCTCCTTTTATAGGAGAAGGAGGGGGGTATACATTAGGTTTAGGAAAAAAAAAAATGGCCGCCGGCGGCTGTTAACTTTCTAGATCTAGTCAATAGAGGAAACAATTGATTTCTTTGCATCCCTTTTGCATTAATTTCCCGCAATAGAGGTTTTGAGCGTATTTTTGGGCCAGTAAAAAATTCATAAGCGGCCCAAAAATATATTTTTACTGTAGATAATTGAATTATATTTCCAACGCATACTTGCAGAATAAATTCCGCCTTAGGATGTGGGAATTATACCAATTTTGGTGAAAGGTATATACTGAAATCAGACTCTGCGGGAAAACATAATGCTACTTTCACTGGTTAATTGCGCAGCCAAATAAACACCAAAATTACCGCAAAATATATCGTTTTTATAGCCAATAAAATTCTCTTTTCATTCCATACTTTATCTTGAAATTCCTCCTTTACACGCAAAAGATATGGCTATTTTGGTGACGAGTATCTCAGGCACTGCGGGAATATTTGAAAGCCTCATATCTTCATCTTTTATTTTCTCGATTTAATTACTTAGATAATTCCTGAAAATGAAGAAAAATATCATAAGAATTCAGGAAAGTATATCAAGAAGATGAAAGTGCTATTTATTTTTGAATTAGCTAAAATTAACAAAAAAGTCGTAATTAATTATTCTAAATGAAGCAAAAATAAGAGATGAATATGCATTCATCAAAATACCCCAAACTTAAATTTTGCTCGTCCCGAGCAATATTAAAATTAAGAAATACTTTCAAGACATACTCTCAACCTATCATCCTCACTCTCCTAACAATCACTTGATTCCTTGTACCAAAATATGGCCAAACGACCCTGACTTCCTGAATTCACGAAAAGTGACTTTTATATTTCCTACTTCACAAACTTGTATTTATTCAAGACATGCAATAAAATAGATTTTCATTTTACCTTTGCATTTGGTACTCCAATTTTTTTTTTAAAGTTTTACACAAGAACATGGCTGATTTGGATGGTTGGGGTTTTTATAGTTTTCCCTTGGGTAGAAAATTGGAGTGAAGGAGGTATGGAAGAAGGACAGTCTCTCCTCTATTCGACTCGAGACCTTTTTATTTAGTGGACATGCAGTTACATTGACCACATTTTTTTTTCTTTAATTTTTGGTGATACACCCAATTGTGTGGGTATGGAAGAAGCGGAAGAGGGGGAAGGGGTGCTACTCCAAACTTAGCCTTTTGGGCATTATTGACTTTTTTTTCTTCTTTTTGACGAATGGAAAGATTTGGAAGTGGTGGAAGAAAAGTAGAAGAGGATGTTCTTGTGCAACTTTTTTTAGAGTACCATGCATTGGTTCAACTATTATCGAATCATGCGAAAAATCAAGAAAATTTATACAAGTTGTACATGATAAGAAAGCATCACTCTTGAATCCTATCAGTCCTCTATGGCTTGCCATCTTTTCCAAGGAGTGATTATTATTTGAGGTCCTAAGTGACAGGAGGATTTCTAGTCATGAAAGTTTCAAAATTTTAATTGCAAGGCAGTCACATAATTAAGGGGAGTATTTTGACAAATGATCATATCAAGGCCGACTAGATATGAGCCAATTGTACTATGAAAAGAAATAAAAAAAAAACTACATGCAAAAAGTAAAACAAAGAAAAGATACTAAAAGGGGAAGAAAAAAGGGGTGGAAACGTACCACCCATCCCCACCCCAAACTTAAGACTTTGCTCGTCCCGAGCAAAATCAAAATCTGAGATGGGGGAAAAGAATCACTGTGGTGGAGGATGAAGGACGATGACAACAACTCCCCAAAAGAGAAGAACACAAAACAAAACAAAAAAAAACAAGGGTGATGATATTAGAAAAGAAGGGAAAAATACAAAAATTATTTGGGTTGCCTCCCAAAAAGCGCCAAGTTTTACGTCATGGCCCGACAAGAGATGGATCAGTCTATTGGGATTCTGGGGAAGTTGTGGGGTCAAATAGGTTCAGGTCTTTCAAAGATGAAAAATTGTTTGAATCTGAAGCGACAAGGTCTTCAGTGGTGATGTATCTTTTAAGTCGGCGCCCATTAACCTTAAACTCACCCAAAACTTTATCCCAGAGAAGAAAAGCGCCATGTGGATAAGCACACTTGACAATGTAGGGGCCATACCATCCCGACTTGAGTTTTCTAGGGGAAAGTCGTAATCTTGAATTAAAAACTAAATCTTGATCCCCTTCTCTAATGTCTTTGCGCTTAATATGACCATCATGCCACATTTTGGTTCGGTCTTTGTAGATTCTTGCATTTTCGTAGGCACTCATCCTAAGTTCATCAAGCTCATTTATTTGGAGAAAACGTTTCTCTCCAGCCATGGAAAGGTCAAAATTCAAAGTTTTGATGGCCCAACTTGCTTTGTGCTCTAGTTCTATTGGTAAGTGACATGACTTACCGTAGATCAGTCTAAAAGGGGTGGTACCAATGGGTGTTTTGTAGGCAGTACGATATGCCCACAGAGCATCATTGATTTTTAACGCCCAATCTTTCGTAGTGCGTCCAACAATTTTTTCTAAAATTGATTTTATTTGTCTGTTGGATACTTCTGTCTGCCCACTGGTCTGAGGATGGTAAGGAGTGGCGACTTTGTGATAAACCCCATATTTTTTCAAGAGAGCCTCAAAACTTTTCTCCAAAAAATGGGATCCCCCGTCAGAAATGACGGTGCGAGGGACTCCAAATCTAGGAAAAATGACATCTTTAAAGAGTTTCTTAACAGGTTTAGAGTCACATGTTTTAGTAGGTATGGCTTCAACCCACTTTGACACGTAATCGACGACGACTAAAATGTAAGCAAACCCATAAGAAGAAGGAAATGGGCCCATATAGTCGATTCCCCAGACATCAAAAATCTCTAATTCCTGCCAAGAGGTAAGAGGCATTTGGTCATGTTTGGAAATATTACCCATCCTTTGACATTGGTCACATGAAAACACATAATCATATGAGTCTTTGAAGATGGTGGGCCAAAATAATCTACATTGTAGGACTTTTCTAGCCATTTTTTGGCAACTCATGTGACCACCATAGGGGCCAGAGTGACATTGTTCCAAAATGGCGATGCTTTCTTCGTGGGATACACAACGACGATATAAACCATTGGCACAAAGTCGAAACAAATAAGGTTCATCCCAATAATAATTTTTGACGTCATGTAAAAATTTAGCTGTAGAGTGTCCTGTATACTCGGGGTGCAATACACCTGTAGCTAAATAGTTTACAAAATCAGCAAACCAAGGAAATTGGGAGTCTACCTTGAGCAATTGGTCATCGGGTAAGGATTCATTTATTGGATTTTCATCAATGGGGTTATAGCTAAGTCTACTGAGGTGGTCAACCACGACATTTTCAGATCCCTTTTTGTCTAGGATTTCTAGATCAAATTCCTACAATAACAAAATCCATCTTATAAGTCTAGGCTTGGCATCTTTCTTGGTCATGAGGTAGCGAATGGCTGCATGATCAATGTAAATAACTACCTTTGAACCAACAAGATATGAGTGAAATTTATCAAAAGCATAGACAATGGCTAGCATTTCTTTTTCAGCTACGGTGTAATTTCTCTGAGCCTCATCTAAGGTATTGGATGCATAATAAATGACATGGTGTTTTTTGTCAATTCGTTGTCCTAAAATGGCACCTACAACAAAATCACTAGCATCACACATGATTTCAAAGGGTAAGGCCCAGTCAGGAGCACGGATGATAGGAGTGGTGGTGAGAGCCTTTTTCAAACATAGAAAGCTCTCCATGCATGCCGTATCGAAATGGAAAGGCACCTCCTTTTGAAGAAGATTGGTGAGAGGTTTTGTGATTTTGGAAAAATCACGGATGAATCGCCGATAGAAACTGACATGTCCTAAGAAGGCTCGGATGTCTTTGACTGAGGTTGGGGGAGGTAGCTTGGTGATGACCTCAATCTTAGCTTGGTCAACTTCAATGCCCTGGTTGCTCACCTTATGGCCTAGAACAATACCCTCCTTGACCATGAAGTGACACTTCTCCCAATTAAGGACTAAGTGTGATTCAATACATCTATCAAGGATAAGGGAGAGGTTTTGAAGGCAGGAATCAAAACTGTCTCCATAGACAGAGAAATCTTCCATGAACACTTCCATGACAGTTTCAGTTAACCCTGAACAAATGGCATACATACATCTTTGAAAAGTGGCTGGTGCATTGCACAGGCCAAAGGGCATTCGTCTAAAAGCGTATGTACCAAAAGGGCATATGAAAGTGGTCTTTTCTTGGTCTTCGGGATGAATGGGGATCTGATAAAAACCCGAGTAGCCATCTAAATAGCAAAAGTATTGTTGATGAGCTAAACGTTCAAGAACTTGATCGAGGAAGGGAAGAGGGAAGTGGTCTTTCCTAGTTTCTTTGTTGAGTTTCCTGTATTCAATGCACATCCTCCACCCTATGACGGTACGGGTGGGGATGAGCTCATTCTTCTCATTCCTAATGACTGTAGTCCCACCTTTTTTGGGGACGACCTGGACAGGGCTGACCCAAGGAGAGTCAGAGATGGGGTAGATGATTCCTGCAGTCAAAAGTTTAGTTACTTCAAGACGGACAACTTCCTTCATGTTTGGGTTGAGTTTCCTTTGTAGGTCTCGGGAAGGTTTACTATTTTCAATCATTGGGATTTTGTGGATGCAAATGGATTGATCTATCCCAACTAAATCCGTCATTTTATACCCTAAAGCTATTTTCCGTTTCCTAAGTTCTCTCATAAGCATGTTTTCTTGTTCAATGGTAAGGTCAGAATTGATAATGACAGGGCATAATTGTTGTTCATCTAGAAAGACATATTTCAGGCCTATGGGGAGAGTCTTCATTTTCGGGGCCTTTGGTGGTTCATGTCATTCTTCTATGGTGGAGATCATTTTAAGGTCTTCAATCTCAGCACATGGGATTTCCTCAAAGTTGTCCAAATGAATCTTGAGTTGATTTGATGGTTCATTATCAAAATCACATTCGGTGGGGATGGTGAGAGTAGTGCGTAGGGGATCATCAACTAATTCCCATTCTTGCCTTAGTTGGGTTAATTCATCAATGCAATCAAGGAGGTAGACTTATTCCTCAAGACTAGGTCCCCTCATGCTTTCAAACACCCTAAACTGTAGGGTTTGCTTCCCTAGCCTTAACAAAATGGTATCCGCCTCAACATCAATTAAGGCACGAGCAGTGGCTAAGAAGGGACGTATGAAAATGAGAGGGTAGCGTAAATCTTCCATGATATCCATGATCACAAAATCACAAGGGACGTATGCATCATTACCAACTTTAACCAGAATGTCTTCTATGATTCCCATGGGTTTAGTTGTGGATGAGTCTGCCAGTTGGATGGTCATGGCTGTGGATAACATGTCATTGAATCCTAGTCTTTTGCAAAGACTATATGGCATGATGGATATACTGGCTCTTAAATCTGCTAGGCCTTTCCTACAAGCATTATCACCCAAGTAGCATCCTATTCCAAAAGAACCTGGATCCTTCTGTTTTTTAGGCATCTTACTTAGGATAATGTCTGATGTGGTCCTAGCAAGTTTAACAGTCTCGTATTCTTTAGTAACATACTTCCTAGTCAAGGGAGATTTAATGTACTTGGACCAGGCGGGCATGTCTGCCAAAGCATCAAGGAAGGGAATGTCAACATATATATTTTTTCATAGCATCCCTAAATTTCATGAAGCGGGCATCAAGTCTTATTTGTTTGAGGCAGACTTGATAGGGAGGTCGGGGTTTGTAAACTGGTTCTTTATCTTCCACTTGAGGGGTTTCGAGGGCGGATGGTTTGGGTGTGGCTTCGGGTTCAACAAATACCATGTCCTCATCCTCAAATTCTAAAGGTGGGTCTGAAGAATTTCCTGGAGGGGGAGGGGCGTGCACCTTTCCCAAATGGGTAGAGACAACTTTGAGTTGTTCAAGATGTTTGGGGTTGTTTTCAGACTGCCCTGCAAAAGTCCCAGCAGGAGGTTTTTGTTGGGTAAACAGATGGGCCAACTGTGCATCAGTTGCCTTTTGATGGGCTTGTATGGCCACAAGGGTTTGTTCTATGTTTTCCAGGCTAGGATGACTTGGGGGAGGAGGAGGGGGGCCATTTTGAGGTGGCTAGGGAGGTTGAGGTTGGTTTAGATTTTGGGGTGGAAGGTTTAGGTTTTGGAATTGTTGGTAGTGTTGTCTATTTTGGTGATTTCCAAAATTTCTTTGATTGTTGTATGGGAATCCAGGTGGTGGTCGATTGTTACTTTGAGGGTAGGGAGGCCTTTGTTGAAGTTGGTTAGAGTTCTCGGCACCTGAAGGGTTCCCGTATTGAAAACCAGGGTGGTTTCTAGGTTGGTTGGGATTGTAGTAACCTTGGCCTGGTATTATATGAATTGAGTTGAGGTCTTCTGGTTGTTGTCCTACTTCAGGTTGCATGGGCGTGTTGTAGAGATATTGATAATGGATGGTGGTATGGTCGTATCCTTGGCAAATACCAAAAAGGGAATCCATGGCCTTTAGTTGATGGGGTGACTCCCTAAGGGTGACCAAGGATGACTCTAACCGATCTTGTTTAAGGCAATTAGTTTTAGGCTTTCCGCTATGCTTTGGATATCATTATTAACTTCTGCCTTGGCTACCTTAAGGATTCCACCAATCCCTCTTCTAGCCCTTGTTTTGGAAGCCCGTTTGACTACCTCCCGTACACTAGTCAAGCTTTGATGCATGAAATTTCCTCCAGATGAGGAATCGAGAAAGAACTTGGTATCATCATCAACACCACGATAGAAAATCTCTATGAGTTGGGCTTGAGAGATATCATGGTGGGGGCACTTCCTAAGTAAGTCTTTGAACCTTTTCCAGGCTTCACCTAAAGATTCTCCTGGGGACATAGAAAAATGAGTTATTTGACCCCTAAGTTCATAGGTGAGAGACGGGGGGTAAAATTTCTCAAGGAACTTGCTTTGTAGAACTTCCCATGTTGTGACATGTTCTTCGCTCTCCATGGTATTGTACCAGCTACTAGCTTGGCCAGAGAGGGAATACTTAAACAACCTAAGGCGGATGGCATCTTCAGAGACACCTGGGAGTTTGTTCAAGGAGCAAAGGTCAATAAACCTTTGAAGATGATCTTGACAACTTTCCCCATTGTTGCTTGAGAAGGGGTTGGCTTGCTTCATGGTGATCCATTGTGTTCGGATTTCGAATTGTGGAACAATAATGTCGGGGGGTATAACTGGATGTTGCGCATAGGCCGTTTTGGGAACAGAAAAGTCTTTTAATTATTTTTGCCTTTCGGCTTCCTTCCTATCAGCTTCTATGGTTTCTTGCTCGACCCTAAAGGCGGCACGCAAAGAGGCTTCTCTTTGCGCTTGTTCGGCTTGGATGAGCTCTCTTTGAGCTGCGAGAGCTTGGTCAATCCTACAGGCGACCTCGTCTTCATTCATTCTCGCTAGATTTTGACGGTTTAGATGATGAAAAGTCCTTTCTATTTCCGGATCAAACGGTTGGAAATCGTCGTTCGGGCGTCGCATGCACAATTAAAGCAGTTATTCGTGTGCAGAAAAAAACGTACTGCCGGAATGGAAACTCGACAGAAAGAGGAGTACACTTCCGGAATGTTACTCGGAAGTCATGAAAAAAAGGAAAAAAAGTTTTTCAAAATTGTTTTGGGATTCGAGAAAACAATCCGTTGTCCCTAGAAATGGCGCCAAATTGTTAATCATCGTTTTGCAATATCAATCACTAAGATGGTTAATCCTAGAGTTTAAACCTTTTTTACTTCCAGTTTTAAGGGTAGTATAGAAGGGTCGATCCCACAAGATAACTTTTTAGAGATTGTTCTTAGAACCCAAAGTTTGAAGAACTTGTTATTTGTTTTTGGTAATTTTTTTTTAAGATTTGGAATAGAAAGTAAAAGTCAAGTTGGGGGTTTAATTGATTACACTAATGCAAGAAAGAAAACACACTTAACAAGAATAAAAAAAAGTACAAGGAAATTTTAAGATTATTGTTAGCAAAAAAAAAACTATATGAATGAAAAGACTAGGAATTAAAGAAGTAAAAGTATGCGGTGATTAAATCAAGAGATGGAAATCGAGGCTCGTAGGGGTTTTCACCACCTTAGCCCAGGCGATAACAACTAATTATTAAGCGACGATTCGATGAAGGTTTGCGAATTTAAAAACTCACAAGAGATAAACTCCATGTGAGCCCATTGGTCTTGGTACTCATGCTTCCTAGTTTATCATCATAAAAGACAAAAATCCATGGTCATATCAAAATGTCTATGTAATCGATTTTATTATTCTAAATCCGGATTTCCATGGTCATTTCCATCCGGATTAACGTGGGATCCGAAGATCAACTGTTAATTAAAATCAATTACCATCTAGTCGTTTAAGAAGAAGTCGTTAAAACCATGACTAAGGGGTTATTCCCCTTGCCTCGATAGAAGTCTACTCACTCATGGAGAAGGGGGAGACGGAGGAAGAAAGTACTAAAGCCATAGTCTAGCCCAAAAATCAGGAGATTAATCCTTATGCTAGAGACAATGAAATGGCTTAGTTCTTTGTTCCTTGCTCCAGAATTAAAGAACGGAGAAGAGAAGATTAAAATTAAGGCGGAATGAAGAGACAAGAACAAGTATGAAAGGACTATGATTGAACTAAAATCTACTTTATTGCATAATAAGAAGATGATTACAAGACTAGTTGCTTCAAAATTCCAATACAAAGAAATCCAAGATGCCTTCAGGAGGAGGAAGTGCCCCTCCTTTTATAGGAGAAGGAGGGGGGTATACATTAGGTTTAGGGCAAAATAAATGGCTTCCGGCGGCTGCTAACTTTCTAGATCTAGTCAATAGAGGAAACAATTGATTTCTTTGCATCCCTTTTGCATTAATTTCCCTCAACAGAGGTTTCGAGCGTATTTTTGGGCCAGTCAAAAATTCAGAAGCGGCCCGAAAATATATTTTTCCTGTAGATAATTGAATTATCTTTCCAACGCATACTTGTACAATAAATTCCGCCTTGGGATGTGGGAGTTATACCAATTTTGGTGAAAGGTATATACTGAAATCAGACTCTGTGGGAAAACGTAATGCTACTTTCACTGGTTAATTGCGCAGCCAAATAAACACCAAAATTGCCGCAAAATATGTCTTTTTTATAGCCATCGGCCAAGACCATCTCAAGACAAGGGGGTGCATCAGGAATCCTCTATACATGGTGTATTGTCCAATCATTTCCACTAGGTGTTTCAGGCAGCCACCTCTACAAGGTGTATCACCCATCCATCATCTCCACAAGGGATATCGGCCAAAGGATACAAGGATCAACCCAACGCCCAAGCATGCATATCTACCAAGGATTCCACCTCAAGAACATATCATGCAACAAGGGTAGACAACTCATGTCATCCAAAGCAACTCTAACATCCAAGCTAGGGTTGAGGCTCTATATCGGCCAAAGCATAACATGCACCAAGCCGACTATCTCAACAAGGTGTGTCGCCTAAGGGTATATCTCCAAACAAGGCTATCAGGTAGCACAACTCTAAGGTCATATTGTGCAAGGCACAACCCCACAATATCATCTTCAAACTCAAGTACAAGGGCACCAAACCCTAATTGATCAAGAAGGTCGACTCACCTCTCAACAACCAAGAGAGAGGGGTTTTGCACAACCTCTATCACAAATCAGGCAACCACAAGGATCCACCTCAACATAGGTCATCATCTATCCAAAGGCTCACCTCTCTAATCCATGGTGAGAGGAGGGTGTTGCTCAAGCAACTAGAATATAAGCTCACCTCTCAACTTAAATGAGAGAGGGGTATTGCCTACATCACTAGAGCTCAAACTCACATCTCTAGACTAAGGAGAGAAAGGGGTATTGCTCAACAAGGAAACCCTAAACCATGGTTTGGCAAACTAGGTGTAAAGGCACATAGAACATCAACAACATCAACAACATCATGTTCATTAAATCCATAAGATCAACAACATGTACTAGAGCAAGATACATAACATGCAATGGCCGATCATCCACATATATGAAACATGCAACATATAGAGAAGGAGTATAGCTAGGGTTAGAAGTTATGTAACCCACCTTAAGCAAACTCCTCAAGCTCCAAATCTCCAAGCTTCAAGCTCCTAGCTCCAAGCACACTACTTCAGCCACCTCAAGAAAAGGAACAAGAAGCATAACCACCATGGCCAAAGAGTAGGCAAGATGGAGAATAAGATGCTAAGGAGAGAGGGAAGATGCTTACCAAGGAAACAAGACCCACCTCGGGTTCGGCCACCAAGCTAAAGGAAGAAGAAGAAGAGAGCTCCTTCAAAGAGATATGCCACCAACCTTAGCTCCTCCAAGGGTATCAGCCACCAAGGTTGTAAGGGAGAGGTGTATTGTGCACACAAGGAAGAGAGGAGCAACAAAGAGTTAAAGGGTTCCTAAGGAAGAGAAAGGCAAGGCATATATAGATGGGGGGTCAAGGTTAAACCAAGGCAAGATGTCACCTTACCAAGGGACACTTGTCCACACGTTCCACTACCTTGCAAAACACATGCACATGCCATGCAACTACTCAACCAAGGATCGAACACATGTCCAAGCTAGGGTGACACAACCAAGGCAAGAAGGTCAAGGGCCGACACACTACTCCTCCATGGCCGACACACCCTCATGGGCGATACCCCATGGACGACACAAAGCGCCCTTGCCCGATACAGGGCTCAACCAAGCAAGGAAAGGCCCAAATAAGGGAAAACAAGGCCCAAAAGAGCTAAACCAAGCCCAAGACAACTCAAGGAATGATCCCAAACCTTCCTCTCAACCCTAAAGGAAGCAAAGAGAGAGAAAGACATCTCTCAAGGTGACAAAATTGCTCTTCAACCTTAACTCAGGTTATTTTGCAAGTAGCACCTCCAGCTCTTAACTAAGCACAAGCAAACCCTAATCACCACTAAAGATGATTAGCAAGCAACCAAGCACAAGGTTTAGGCAAAACAAACAGGGTAAGTCCAAAACGAAGGTCAGGGTCCTTACACGCATAGGTAATGTGATGGCAACAGACATGGATGGAACGGGGTGGGATTCATCCATCTACATCTGTGTGTTGTTGGACGTAACCCACCCCCTCAGGAGAACCCTAAAACTTAGGGTTAAGAGTGGGAGCATCGTCGATGTGGAAGTAAAGTATGAAAGGCTGGCGATGTTTTGCTTCAATTGTGGCATGCTAGGCCATGTGGATCAGGACTACAATAGCTATGAGGAAGGAGGGGAGCAGCAACAACGCTGGGGCAGATTGTTGAGGGCGTCACCGTGGAAACAATGTCGAGAAGAGATCAAGAGGGGAGAAGCCAGGGGAGTGGCACGGAGGAAGCTGACGTTCAAGACAAAGGGAGCCTCGGGCGAGGCGAGTAGGATGGAGGTTGAGGAGGAAGGTAGCAGCATTAGGGGGGGATGAGAGGTGAGGGAGGAAGGCAAAAGGGGGACGACGGTCGGGAAGAGTTGTAGGTGGAGGTGGGAAGGGAGGGCAGTATGGGGGCACAGGGTGAGGTTGGGGGTGATGGCGGTGGGGGTGACGAGATGCGGGATAGGGTGACGTCGGGAGACTATCGGGGGAAGAACAGACTGCAATGATGGGGGTAAATATAGGAGGAAGGAGGATGATCCCCTGGGTAAGGGGACGGAGGTTTTGACGATGAGGGCGGGGGAGAAGTCAGTGGGGTTTCACACAGATGGAGGGAAGGGTATAACGTCTCTAGCGGTGGAGGTAGCAAACAGAACACAACAACATTATGTTCACGATACAGCTTGGGGGACGATGAGGCAGAGATCGAAGGTGCGCTACACAAAGTATGAACTGTTGGGGTTGAACGAACGAGAACACATAGATGAGACAACTTCAGAGGTGGACTCACTGGAAATAGAGGAGGACGCAACGTTCACTCATGCTGAACCCTCGGAGCATAAGAGGCAGCAGGTCATGGAGGATGGAGCGTCGTCCTGCTCACAAGGGCAGCAAATGAGGGAAAGAAAGAAGACAAGTATCGACCACACTTTGGAGGCAGACCACCAGGCCCGACATGTGGAAGAAAGTAGGGAACATGCGATAGTGAACAAGCAAGGACCAAAGCACGTTGAGGATGGAAACACATCTAAGAGCATCAAATAAAAAAGAGATATCACGAGGGTTCAGAGAAAGAAAGAAGCATGATCAAGAATGAAACAGGGAAACAAACCGACTAGGGGGAAAAAGAGACATCACCCATGGGTCTACAAGATGAGTAGAGGGGCAAGACTGGGAATTCTAGAGGAGGAGGTGGCGTGGGAACAAGCAATAGGGAAGAGGGGGAGGGGTGGAGAGGTCTGTGACATGGACCTTGATGATCTATCTATGCAAGCTTTGGGAGAAAAAAGATCCAGGATGTACAATGAAGATGCACTAGGAAGAATTGGGGTCATCATGACTCAAGTAGCGGAGATTGGCGATGCCCAATCCCGTGAAGGCCAATGAAAATCTTCAGCTAGAATTGTCAGGGGTTGGGCGACCCTAACACGTGCAAGGCTCTCTGAGCTTGGGTTTGGAGAGAGCGTCCGAACATAGTTTTCGTTATTGAAACTATGATAGAAGACATGAAGTTAGATGATATTAAGAGGAGTTGTGGCTTTACCGATGGCTTGTGCATATCTAGTGAGGGGAGGGCACGAGGTCTGGGTTTCTGGTGGAAGGAGGTAGAAGTGGAGTTGATTAACTATTTTCAGAGGCATGTGACAGCTGTGGTCAAGGATGCTACCAATAGCATAAAGTGGAGAGTGGTGGGGATTTATGGGTGGGCGGACCAGGAAAACAAGTTTAAGACTTGGGAGCTCATGAGGAAGATCAAGGAAGAGGCAGAGGATCTAGTTATCTTTTTTGGTGATTTCAATGAGATAGTGTCAAATTCTGAGAAGAAAGCCCCCCCCCCCCAAAGATGATAAATTTATGTAGAATTTTCGTGACATTATAGATGATTGCGAGCTGCTGGATGTTGGTTTTGAGGGAAAGTATTCACATGGAAATGGGGCCTTACTGAAAGAAAACTGGTTCAAGAGAGGCTAGACATATTTCTTCCCGAGCTTGAATGGAGGAACCTTTTCACATACTGTAAGGTATTCCATCTCCCCACATATGAGTCAGATCATGCACCTATCATTCTAAAGGCAGACAATAGGGACAAAAAAAAAAGGAACTTCATGTTTGAGCCAATGTGGGTGGGTGAAGAGAGCTGCACTACTATCATTAAGGAGGCTTGGGAAGCTGCTGAAGGAAGCGAGTTGACAAAAAAATTGATGAAATGCAAGGAGAATTTAAAAGCATGGGCTATTGAAAAGTTTGGAGAAAGAAGAAGGAAGGTAAAGGAATTGGAGAACGAGCTTAAGGGGCTACAATCCCTCCCTCCGGACCAAACAAATCTTGATAGGGTGGAGGAAAAATCAAAAGAACTCCAATACTGGCTACAAAAGAATGAGGAGTACTGGGTTGCCCGTGCACGGGTAAAAGAACTGAAAGAGGGAGACCGTAACACTGCATATTTCCATCAAAAAGCTACAAATAGGAGGTAGAGAAATAGGATTGACTGCTTAGAAGACGAGCAAGGGATCATGAGATCACAGGAGGGGGAGATCATAGCAATCATCATGAGATACTTTGCCTAACTATTTCATACTAGAAACCCTACGAGTTTTACAGAGGCTACAATGGGGCTACGGGAGATGATATCGGAGTCCCAACGGGAGGATCTAGAAAGGGATATCATGGATGAGGAGATATGGACTGCACTGAAGCAGATGCATCCAAATAAAGCCCCCCGATCCAGATGGCATGAAGGCAATGTTCTACCAAAACTATTGAGAATTGTTGGAAAGGATGTGGCGAGCTATATCAAAGGGTGGTGGAAAGGGGAAAGAAGCATAGGGGCGGTAAATGATACTCTTGTTGTTCTTATCCCAAAGACGAACAAGCCCAAGACAATAGGAGATTTCAGACCTATTAGTCTATGTAACGTGGTGTACAAGATCGCATCCAAAGTCCTAACGAACCGATTAAAGCCTCTTATGAACACCATTGTTTCTAAAAACCAAAGTGCTTTTGTCCAGGGGAGAATGATAACGGACAATGCCCTCATAGCTTATGAAGTGTTCCATTCTATGAAGAGGCCAACCATGTAATAGTTCATTCTTCTATTTATTGCATATGTTCTTATAGTTTTGTTTCTATACTCTTATTTTAATGTGTTGCATGTTGATTAGCTACCTTCTTGTGATGTTTGATATGGATTTATTCGAGATAATTATTTCGATAAGATATAGAGCATAGATTAGTAGCAAGACACAAGAGTGGGGAGTTATTATAACAAAAGTCATATGGTTATACTTGTTCCTTTGGTTATCGTCTCGAGAGAGAGAGGGATACCTTCAAGTAGAAATCTACCCAGATCTTAAGAGAAGGAAGGAATGTAATCTTTTATGACTGTTTGCAAAACATTTTAAGAATATATATAAATTGGAAGAGAAGGTTTTATATGGTTGTGGTTGGTCTGATTGGTGAAACCCAATCCAAGTTTCTTCTTTTATTGTTTTACAAACTTAAACCCTTTTATTTCTTTCTCTTGATCTTTCATAATTTAGATTTAATGCTTGATTATATTAAATCGTTCCTTAACTGGGACACCAATTTCACTTCTTGATTTGACTAAACTAAGCTAAGATCATTTTTTTCACTGAGAATAACGTGTCTCTTTCCATTAAACCAAAACTGAAGTCCAGCAGTTACAGAGTGCAACCACAGGTGGAAAAAAGAAAACAAGAAAAACAAACGAGAAACTATACATTAAGAAGAATAAAAGAGACCTATCTATACATCGAATGCATATCACTACTTCATCTACTCCAAATAGCACGAGCCTCCCTTTCAGCACCAACAAACAACCTACAATTTCTTTCACTCCAAATGCTATAGATCAACATAACAACATCAACCTTCTTCTCTTTCTCCATCTTCAGAAGATCTTCCAAAGAGTACAACCTTGAACCATATTTTTCCCTAAACCTTTCCCAGATTTCAATAGCGAAGGAACAATGAAAAAAGATGTGGTCCCTATTCTCAATGCACCTCTTACATAGAATGCATCTAGATGTAAAACTACATCCAATCCTCTATAAGAAATCCACCATAGGTAATTGATTGAGAAAAACTTTCCATAACACACATGAACATCTTCCAAGAATACCCCCTCTCCAAATCCATTTTCCCCAATTTGTTTTAGGATACCTGTTCCTTGAAGTATTCCAGCCATCCCTCAACTTAAAACTAGCACTCCCATTGAACTGAATAGAGTCTTGAGTGCCACTGGAAATAGCACGACTATCAAGAATAACCTGCAACTCATCACTGCCCCTGAAATGAGGGCAATGCCAACTATAATCTTGGATACAAGTGCTCAATTTGCAATTAGTTCCTTTACCCATCCTGAAAATAAGCTATGGGTTAACCTTATTAGTAAGGAATTTCTTATCAGGTATCTAAGGATCAGACCACAACAACCATTTGTTCCCGTCACCAATGTGAAAATCAACATTGTCATATAGCAACTTTCTGTAATTGAGTAGCTTCTTCCAAAGCCATGAAGCTTTGCTGCTCTTTCCAACCAACCAGATTGAACCATCTTTTATGTATTTCTCATGTGACCACTTCACCCATAGAGATTCTTTATCAGTGGCAATGTCCCATAGATTTTAAGCATACCAACCTTACACCAATCTTCAACCTTCCTCACACCCAAACCACCTTCCTCCTTGGTTTTACATATATTATCCCAAGACATAGTATGGACATGTCTCTTGGTATCTAAGTCATTCCACATAAAATCCCTCATTATCTTTTCTATGGATGAAACCACAGAACTAGGGAGGGGAAAATCTGATGACCAAAAGATATGATAGCTAGACAATGTAGAAATGACAAACTCAACTCTTCCAACAAAGGAAAGAAGCCTCCCTTTACAAGAGTCCAGCTTGATTTTAATCTTATCCATAATGGGAGCACACATGTTTTTGGTCAATCTACCTGTAAATAGAGGAACCCCCAAGTATTTCATAGGTAGAGATGAGATTTCAATATTCAACTGACCTTGGATGCTAGTAACATCATCACTCTTACTAACAAAAATCTGACTTTTGCTCAATTTTAATTTCAGACCAGAAGCCTAGGAGAAATCCTTAAGGATTGAATTCATAGCTTTTGCATTAACTTCATCTGCCTTAGAGAAAAGGATAAGATCATCCGCAAACACTATATGTGAAACACCCATTATGGCAGAAGCTTGAATAGGTAGCATGGTTCCATTCTTCACATAAGCATTTATAATAGAAGAGAGCCCCTACATTGCAATGACAAAGTGGCAGGGGGATAACGGATCCCCTTGCTTCACTCCATTAGATGCATAAAAGGTTTGTGTAGGAGACCCATTAACCAAGACATGAAAAGAAGAAGATCAAAACAAACTCCAATCCAGTGAAGCCAACAAAACGGGAAGCCCATCTTCTCCATTAAGAAAAGGATATAGTCCCACCTAATAATATCATAAGCCTTGGATAAATCAGCCTTCATACACATCTTAGCTTGACCAGACCCAAAAGAGCTCAAAATATGATTAGCAAGAAGGATAACATCCCCAATAGTTCTCCCTTTGATAAAGGCCATATGATTCAAATCAATGATAGATGGGAGGATATCCTGCATCCTATTTGCTAAAATTTTAGTAATCGCTTTATAAATCACGTTGCAAAGAGATATAGGCCTAAAATCATCAAGATTATCAGCCCCTTGCTTCTTGGGAATTAAAGTGATAAAGGTGTCATTGCATTCCTTCAACATCTTACTAGAGTTAAAGAAGCTAAGTATAGCTTTGGTGACATCTTCACCAACAACATACCAACTAGCTTTAAAGAAAGCAGCATTTAGACCATCGGGCCCAGGGGCCTTATCAGTATTAAGATACTTGAAAACTGACTCCACTTCCTCCTTAGTAATCCAACTAGAAAGTCATTTCTGATTTTCAGTATAAAGAATAGGAATAACCCATTCCTCATTCCACTCAACTCTCTCACAAGGGGAGGAATTGAACAGGTTAGAAAAATGATTCACAATTGAAGAATTAATTCTTTCTGGCTCATAAACAACCCCCGAGTCATCTCTCAAAGAGTGGATGTTATTTCTAAGCCTTCTTGTCTTCAAGGAGGCATAAAAGAACTTGGAATTTTTATCCCCCAATTTTAGCCACTGGACCCTTGATTTCTATCTCAAGAAGTTTTCCTCCTCTTCCAAAGCTTTAACAACTTTACTTCTAATACTCAACAAGATTTGTTGTTTGTTAGTATCATTCAGGTTGATATCCACCTCCCTTTATGCCAACAAAGCCTCAACTTCCAACTCTCTAGCAATAGACACAAAATTCCCCACTTTGTTTCTGTTCCACTTACATAGAGCCTCCTTAACATCCTGAAGTCTCCTATACAATATGTACATGGGAGAACCTACTACATTATAGCTGCTCCAAGCTTCCTTCACCACCTCACTATAGCCCGGTTGAAGAGTCCATGCATTAATAAACCAAAATGGAGAACGATTCAATTTTTTTACTCAAAAGCCTTAAATGAAGTAGTATATGATCACTGACCAGTACAGAGACAACCTCCCCACAAAAATGAGGAGAAATACTCATCAGTTCCATATTGCAAAACATTCTGTCAATTTTAGAGAAAATGCTAACTCCCTTCTTACTATGGCTATCCCACGTAAAAAAGGGACCTTTTGTGATGATCGCAAACAGATCTAATTTAGCAAGAGTATCATTGAAGTCCCTCATACTTCTACCAGAGGGTGGATGTTTCCCCATTTTCTCATTATGTAGTCTGATTGCATTAAAATCTCCAAGCACACACCAGACCTTCCTACAAAAAACTAGGAGACTTAACAGAGAATCCCAAAGAAGAACCCTTTCAGCATCCCCATTGGTACCATAAACAGTAGTCAAAGCAAGACTAATATCACCTTTTTTAATATCACAGTGAACCATCTGTTCATTTTTACATACTTCCTCCACCACAAGATTAGTATCCCACCACAACAATAATTCTGGTATAGGAGTAGTACTCTGAATTCAAGATAAACTTTGCCCCTGGCCAAACAGAGATAACAAAATCCTCAACACCCTCACTACTAATTCTCGATTCCAAAATAATGCATATGTCTGCCTTACTCTTACCAATCACATTTTGAATGTGAGGTATTTTATTAGATCCACCCCTCACATTCCAAGAGATAATTGAAGGTGCATCAACCATTGGGATAAGAAATTTTAGTACCCTGTCCTCCACTCTCGTGGATAACTTCCTCTCCATTCTCAAAATAGGTGAGTGGTGAGAATTTATTAATAGAAGTTTGTATGTTCCTTACTAAAGAGGTGGTTTTAGACTGAATCTTAGGAGGGGACTTATTCCTCCTACCTTGGACCTCCCAAACTGGTGACTGAGCCAAAGTGATCACAACACTGACTTCAACAGGCTTAAGATTTTTCCTAACAGAATTCACACCACTAGAGCTTGAGTCCGACTTTCCCTCAAACACCACCTCAACATTTACATAAGTCCCTACAGTGTTTATAACATCCATATCATCATTGAAAACTTCCACTTCCACTTGAACACCAACATTGACATTCTTCGGGATCCAAGCTTTTCTCAGAGGAAGCATCATTTATTCTTATTCTGTTATCCTCCTTGTCCCTGTGTTCAACCCTGCACCACTACAATAGACTCTGTATTGAGTTGCGGATGCCTTTTATAGTTGGTTATAAACTAAAGTCTGATATATTTGACTTGACAATTATGTTTACACTTTTGACCCATGAAAAATTAGCCATCAACTTTTGGAGTCGTTTCCAGGGACAAGGCAACCGATAACCTCTAAGAACTTGTGTCCTACTTAGCATTAGTCATTGCTTTTAAATTTGACAACAAGTTTATTAGCACCCTTTCTCTTTTAACTATCTATATGTAAAGTATCATTTATGTTTCCAGTCTTAGACTTTGATTTGTTTGATCTCTTTTTTCAGGTAGTCAACTATCTTTCCTTTCAACACTGGAGTTTCTTGATGAATTTCCAGTGGTTGAACACCTTTTCGACGACCCAATGGCTGTTCCACCACCTACTAGTGATGCCCTTAGAAATCATCCTTCCCTCCATTATTTAGCTACAACTCATGTCAAACAACGAATAACCCATCATCATACCTCACATTCCGGTGGTAAACTTCGAGTTGAAACCTACCCTCCTCAATATCATTCAACATAAAACTTTTGGACGAAAGTCTATTGAGGAGAATCCATACCATCATATAAATGCCTTCAAAAATCTTTGTGACACCCTTAAGATGAACATGGACCCTCAAGAAGTCATACATATGAAAGGCTTCCATTTTTCTCTACGAGACAAGGCCCTTGCTTGGTACCTATCTCAAAAAGGAATCACCTCATGGCAACAACATTCTGAAGCATTCGTGAACAAATTCTCGCTATTGAAAAGAATCTCTGATGCAAGCATAAAGTCACAAGGTTTAAACAAAATCCCACTTAGAATTTTTATAGGGCATTGGAGAGATATCAAGAATACATGCGAGATTGTCCACATCACAACTATGATGAAGGTTTCCTCATCACCACATTCTATGAAGGCCTTACTTCCTCAGAAAGAACATCCCTCAGTGCAGCAGCAGGTAGTGACTTCATGAAGCATGATGTCGAAACCACTAAAGAGACCATAAACATTATCACCACACTACAAGCAAGTAGAGATTACGACAGACATATTGTTGCCGTGGCATCCACAATAGGAATTTCTTCGGAGTCAAAGTTACTTGAAAGTTTGAACAACAAGCTTGACAGGATGGCTATTGATGTTCAAAACATGAAAGATGTGAACATTAGATATCAAGCTGAAGCCACAATGAAGTGTGTTACTTGTAGCGAGGGTGGTCATGGAATAGACCAATGTATCTACACTCATGAGTCATAAGACCCTCAGATGATTCTAGTGGAAAATGTGTCTAATTTGAACTATAAAAGGCCCAACCATCTAGAATTTTCCTGTGGAAACTCCTATGCTGTCGAAAATTATTTTCATCTAAATCAAACTTCATAACCAATAGGTGTAGGACAAGCCATAGGAAGAGGAACTCCACCTGGGTTTCAACAGAATAGACCCTTACAACAAGGCAAATTCAATGGACAACCAAGGGGGAGTTTGTTTAAATAACATCAAAATCCATCACGGAGCGACATTCTTTATTGTAAGATTAGGAGAATGCATGGTTAGTAACAACAATCTGATGTCAAGCATTTAGGATAAAATGTGAAATGTGAACGCCCAAATCAGTGAGTTGCAACAACATAACAGGATGATCGACCCATAACTAGCCTCCATTGCTACATCTATCAAAGATCCAAACATGTAGTTTCCTTCAAGCACTGAACAAAATCCAAATAGCAAAAGCAACGTTATGGCAACACTTCAATCATGAACCACTTCATCGGTACCAAAAACTATAGTGCCACCTGCTGAAGAAAGCATTGACTAGGAAGCAATTCCTGTCGTCAAGAAATCTTGAGGGATATCTAGACCTATTCTGTCTTTGAGACCATATGAAATTCCCTCAAAAGCACCTTTCCCTCATTGCTTCATCAAGGCTCAAATTGAGAAAAGATACACCAAATTCTTGGACACAATCAAGAAAATCCATTTGGACATCCCTCTTCTAAAAGTCCTTGATGAGATGCCTACATATGCCAATTTTCTAAAATATCTTATCACAAGAATGAGAAAGAGAGGAGAAATAGAAACAGTACATTTAGCAAGGATGGAATTATCTTTTTTCCAATCCAATATGCCAACCAATCACAAGGACCCTGGAGCTTTCACTATCCCCTTCCTTATAGGGGATACTTCACCAAGACATGGCCTATCAGATTTGGGGGCTAGTATAAGCCTCATGCCACATATCTTGGCCATGAGATTGGGACTAACCGACATTGTTCACTAAAACATGAGGATTCAGTTGGCTGATAATTCCTTTACCAAGCTAGTTGGTGTAGTAGAAGATACCCCAATTAGGATTAGAAACTTCTTGTGATACTATCATAATTAATGTGGTTGAAGACCCTATGTGTATGGTGATATTTGGATGACCTTTTATTTCCACAGCCCATGCATTAATAGATGTTGCCAATGGGATAACCACTATAAAGTTGGTAATGAATCCATTGCTTCAATGTACTCAACCACATGAAAGGCCCCTCTCCTATGGAAACTGTTGACTCAAGGTCAATTAGGTCAATGATGACTCACATCTAAATTGACTAAACCCGTGTTTTGATGATGACTAACCATTCCACATATTGGTGTCTAATGTCCCCACTTGAGTGATTTCAGATTAGGTATAGTCACACTCCAATTGCCCTAACTTGTGCATATCAAATTGGAGAAAAGACAAGTCAAAGTCAATACACGTGCACATTTTTGTAATATGATGTAAATCCATTAGAATCATGTTGCAAATCACTTGTAATGATTGTATGACTTAAAATTAAGCTTAGAAAAAATCAGGAGCACTTAGATTGAATGTTTAAGCACTCAAAAGTACGTTGCTGAGTTCGTTATGCGGTGTCCTGTGTGTCAGCAAGTTAAAGCTGAATATCAGAAGCCTACAAGAATAATGCAACCTTTACCTATACCACAGTGGAAGTGGGATCATGTAACCATGGACTTTGTGGTTGGTTTACCCAGAATAGCCAAAGGTCATGATTCCATCTGGGTAATAGTTGATAGGTTGACAAAGACAGTACATTTCTTTCCTATCAAAACAACCTATTCTGCTGAGAAGCTGGCACAGTTGTATGTAGATGAGATAGTGCGGCTGCATGGGGTCCCAATTACCATTATTTCTGACAGAGGTCCCCAGTTTACAAGTCGTTTTTGGGAGCGACTTCATAAAGCCTTAGGCACACAGTTAAGGTTTAGTACAACCTTTCATCCTTAGACTGATGGGCAGTCAGAAAGGACTATACAAACCTTAGAGGACTTGCTTAGGGCATGTGTCCTCCAGTTTACAGGAAGTTGGGATATGCACCTAAATTTGATAGAGTTTGCCTATAACAATAACTATCAACATAGCATTGATATGGCACCTTATGAATCTTTGTATGGAAGACGTTGTATATCTCCCCTATGTTGGTATGAAACTGGTGAATATCAACTTTTAGGTCCTGATCTTGTACAGCAAACCACTGAAAAGATTAAAATAATACAACAACAGTTAAAGACTGCATAGGATAGGCAGAAATCTTATGCTGATAAGCATCGTAAACCTTTAGAATTTCAAGTTGGAGACAGAGTATACCTAAAGGTCTCACCTTGGAAGGGAGTTCTTAGATTTGGAAGGAAAGGAAAGTTAGCGCCTAGGTTTATGGCGCCTTATCCAATCATCAAACGAATTGGAAAGGTAGCTTATAAGCTAGAGTTACCACCAGAGTTGCAAAAGTTATACCTTGTGTTCCACATTTCCATGTTAAGGAAATGTCATCCTAAAATAGAATCAGTTCTGCAACCTATGGAAGTAGAATTGAATGATGATATATCTTATCTAGAAGGACATGTGTTGATCCTTGACAGAAGAATTAAAAAGCTAAAAAAGAAAGACATAAGTCTTGTGAAAGTCCTCTGGAATCACCGTGGAGTTGAAGAAGCTACATGGGAACTACAAGAAGAGATGAGGAGTAAATACCCTGCTCTTTTCTCTTAATATATTTTTGTAATGATTTCGGGGACGAAATCCTTGTAAGGGGTGGATAATTTGTAACATCCCTGACCTGGGTTATGTACTAACCCTAGGTGTTTTGCCTAATAAAGTTGATTAGATACTTGACCTTATCTTTTGGAATATAATTAGTGCTTTTGAGGAACTTATATTTCAATTTCAGTCCTTTCTAAACAATGTTGAAACATGGTTTTGTTACTTTTGGACTAAAGTGCAAATTACCCAAGTTGAGGGGTTAACTTGCAATTTGTATATGATAAGATGTTCCTATGATGCTGAGACATCATAAGAATGTATATGATGTGGTGGTATGGATTCCACAAGCTTGGACATCAAGATATAGCTTGTAAAGCAATCCTTGTGCATTAAAACCTAGTTTTGGTGTAATGTGCAAATTACCCAAAACCTAGGGTTCAATATGCAAGATATCACCTCTAGAGCGTCTCTCATGTTTCTTGGCATCAAGTAGAGCAAATAAAATGAGAACGGTTCCTCATGTGAATTATCATGGAGGAATGAGAATCATGACATTAAAGTAATCAAGATTTAAGTATAAATGGCTCTTTAATATAACTTAATGTAAAAGGGAAATATATTAATTATGGAGCCCTTCAACCAAAAGTTGGAGGATGTGTTTGCAATAGTTTGTACAAGCTTGTTCCCTGTTTGGGCACCAAAAATATCTTGTTTGAGTGGAATCTACTCACACTAATAATATAATATAAAGCAATATCCACTAAATGATGGATATTAACACATCACTTTTTAAGGTGTTTAGTTTCTTTTCCATTATTCTTGGATAATGGAGAAGTTTTGCAAGGTAATAGAAGGTGGAAACATAGACAAGAAGTGGAGGAGGACTTGGTAGATATATTGGGAGATAAAAGGAAATAATCATCTTTTTCCATTTTCCTTGAAAATCCATATACATATATAAGTATCCTTTTTCAAACACCTAAGGATTGTTTCCTTAGTTTCTTTTCTTCTCAAACTTTCTTTGGCCGACCAAGGAAGAGATTTGGACCAGAGGAAGGATGACCAAACTATCTTGGTAAGCTTTGTTCATCTTCTGCCTCGAATTCATGGTGGAAACCATAAAACAAGGTTAGATTCATGGTTTTCTTCACACGATTTCCTTTTCTAGCCATCTTGTTCATCCAAAGATTGAAGAACGAACCTTGGACAACTAATAGAGCTCAATCCACCATTAAAGCTGCGTAGCTTGGAGCTCTGGATTAGTTCTAGAGGTGGGTTTTATAACTCTAACCCTTAAGCATTGCTAATGCATCCATCTCTCTAAAAATCATTGGCTATTTTCTTCTTTGGTATTCTTTTGGTTAATTACTATAACTTTCATAAAGAACATCAATAGTTCTTGGTTGCGCGTAGGAAGAAGATGATGACGTTAACTTTGATGATTATCCAAAGAAAATTGCTTTACCAAATGGTTTGCCTTTGTGCTCAAACGGTTTCCCAAACTGTTTGGGAGCAAACAGTTTCAAACCGTTTGGGAGCAAATAGTTTCAAACTGTTTGATTGCAAACAGTTTCATCTAAACCGCATAGAAGCAAATGGTCCAAGACCGTTTGGTTTCATTGACCAAGCGTTGACTGTTTGGAGGTCTGTTGAGAATAATGTAGGCTAATCACCTATCAATAATTATCAATTAACTCCATGTGGTTCACCAATTAGAGGTCCAACAATCATCAAAACCCTAATCGGGTTAATTGCTGATTTGATAATTGAACAAGGTTGAAGTTTGGGTTGAGTGACCCAAATGGTTTCAAAACCATTTGGGGATCACCCAAACGGTCTTAAGACCATTTGGTGATCACCCAAGACCATTTGGAGGTCTAGGGTTAAGTATAGTTGACCAATTGAAGATCCAAAGGTTCTAAGTTGATGTACAATCAATTGTTATTATGGTGATCAATCCAATAGACCAAACCCTAATTGGTTGACTTGGTTTTTGGTGTTGACTTGGGAAAATGATCTCAAGACCATTTGGAGGTTACCCAAATGATCCCAAGACCGTTTGGGGTTAGGACATGACTAATTGGATGATGGTTCAAAGGGTTCAAATCAATTAGACTCATATTGAATTATGTTGAAGGGTCATCGATTCCAAACCTTAATTCAATTGATTCAAGCCCTAATTGATGACCAATTGAGGGTAAATTGAGGGAAAATCAGTTGAAGGTTGACCTAATTAACTAAATTGAATGATGGTGATAGGTCCAATTGATGATTGAATACATATAAACAACTGTTGAAGGAACCAACAATGGAAACCCTAATTCAATTTAACTTGTTGAGACCATACTTGGTCCATGCGGTTTTGAGGGGGTTTGGACCAAATGGTCTCAAGAACTTTTGAGTCCAAATGGTCTCAAGACCATTTGGGACCAAATGATCCCAAACCATTTAGGGTTCATGCAGTTTCAAAACCGATTGTGTCTATGCAGTTTCAAAAGTCAAACTTGGGCAAACAGTCTTCACCTCCTACTTTAGCAAACTGTCTTGAGTGTGCTACTTTACCAAACGGTCTCAAGGGTAGACCAAACGGTCTTAGACCATTTGGAGGTAAAGTATGCATGACCGTTTGAGGTCTAAGTTAGTCAAGATCGTTTGGGGCCTTAATGGCCAAGATCGTTTAGTGGTTGATTAGCCTAAACCCCTTGGGTATTTAAAGTGGTTAAGGGACAAAGTGATTAGTTAATTAATACATGATGTAATCAAAGATGATCATGGTACTTGTACCTTAAAGGGGTAGTGTGTTTGAAACCCATGAAGTAATTAAGCTCTAATGATTACAATGGTAATGATATAAACCATGAAGTCAATTCTCTTTCATGATTGAGTTACTTAACCTAATCAAGGCTGAAGTAAACATCATCCTATAAAGGATGAGAGAGAGAAGACTACTTTTATGAATGATTAATCAAGTAATGTACTTCCTATGTGAATGAATATCTAATTAGGGTATGATCCTTCATAGTGAGATCATGAAATCCCTAATTATGATGGCCAATGAATCTTAACCCTAAATTGAGGGTAATAATGGAAGTATTACTAATGCATAATGATGATGTAATCTTAATTCATAAATGATGACATGATAAACCCTAACCTAGGGTGAATTATAGTGAATAGTAAACCCTAAATCAGGTTATGATGAATATGAACCTTAATCAAGGGTGATGCAATGTGTATAATAAACCCTAATTCTGGGTTATGCTTTATAGCATGAAGCTCTATGATTAAATAATGAAATGAGGAATCACTATTCCTTTTGAAGGGGGGGGTTGTTAACCCTAATTTAATTAAAAAGAGAAAACCCTAACCCTAGTAAGGGCATAGTGGTGCAACCCTTAAATAGTGATGTTATTAATGTTTTGCATTATGCTGATCTGAAATAGATATGCTTGTTATCATTTGTATTAATCATGTAGGTTTTTATGAAATAGTGAGCATATCTAGGTAAGAGCTATGGTGCCATATTCATTGAAAGCACTTTATAAGCTTTGAAAGCAATGATATACTATGTTGCCTAGTGAGAGGTAACAAAAGAGATTGATAGACTATATGAGCCATGTGAAATATCTGCATTGCTACTATCATGTTTATACTATCGAATGACTTGATGGCAATGTGTTACTTGGCAACAAGTGTTTTGATGATTTAAGGGTTTGAACACCCATATTCTTGAATCATAATGATGAAATGATAGGGGGATTGAGATCCTAATGATTGATAAAGATGTGAAATGAACTTGATAAAATAGTACTCCTCCTTTATAGCAACTGTTATAATGATTCATGTTTGAAAACATGCCTGATGCTACAAGAATGTTGTAAGGTACTTAATTAATCAAGTGAAATGATATCATGTAGAGCCCTGACCATAGATCCATCATCGTCAGAAGCTAGATGATGATGAAATAAGTTTTCCTAAGGGAAATCCTGGAGAGCATACTTTTGAGTATGTGGGGGTTATGGATGTGAATATCCTTACATCCTAATGGGGGAATTGATGTGAGATGAACATTTAATCTCTCAATCCTTCATTATATGTATATGCCAGGATGATGTATCACTAATCTCCCGATGATGTTGTTAATGCTGCATCAATGTGAGATAAATAAGAAATCCCTCAATTGCGAAGAGAGCACAGCACGCCACTGTAACTCTAATAGAAAAGTTGCCAAAATACACTGGAAAGCTATTATGGAAGAGACACGAGATGCCATGCATGTTTTTCCTCACACTGACTGAGGAGTATGAGGTCATAGAAATCCAGCTCTTCTGATGACCTATGTATGGTACCGATTTCGATTTCGCAATGGTCGGTTGGAGTATGAGCGGTATACCTCATCTCCTCAGGGCATAAGTATGTTTGAAAAATGTAATCATCCGTGTAGCATATTTGCTTAGGTTGAACTACGAGAAACAATGATTGATGATGCATTGTTTATTAAGTCCTAGTCGGACAAATAATATACATGTTCTTCATATTCCTTATGAATTAAATGACTTACTATTCAATCAAGTTATAATTGAAATGATTGCACAAAGAATACTACTTATTTAGTTATTTAATGAATTACCTGATGTTGAATAGTTATAATCCTACTGCTCAGTATCATTCTATTATTTGCAATAACAATGCTTCTAGCAAAGAGTTATAACTCTCGCTGGGACAATATTCAATTGTCTCACCCCCGTGGGAATTCAACTTTTTAGGTAGACGCTGAGGAAGAAGAAATCCATTAGTGGGTGAGCAGCAACAGCAGCAAAAACAACAAGGACAACAGTGATCTTCAGGTGGAGACACTGTCTGTTAGGTCTTGTATATAGAGAGTCCTATGTGTCGTCTCTGTACTCTCAGGTCCTAGAAGTCAGTAGATGGTTTAATATAGATCTGAGATTTTTGGTTTAATGCCTCGAGATTTTTGTATACTGCTGTTGTACAGTTTAATAGGGTAGTCAGTGTTATGACTCTCGAGATGAGATAATATAGAGATGTATTGATGAATCAGCTTGTAAATAACTTACTTGTTTCTTTATGAAAGAGTTTTATAGTTGCAGATCTTTTTACAAAAAGTTTTAATTTTTAGTGATTTTCAGTAATTCCGCTGCTAATAATTCGCTTCTGCATTCGCTAATCTCGTTTTTACAAGTAGATCGTCACAGTACCCATCAATGTATGAATCTAAATAGGAAGGCCCTAGGATGTCGACACATGATGATATGGAGGGGAGAGGTTGAAAGATTTCTAAAGGACTCCTCTATTCTCTCTCCACCTCTGAACTTGAGGTTGGATGCTCGAATAAATTTTCATGTACAATTTGAGTCATCAAATCATCTTTTGAACAAGAAGTATCCCCATTTGAAGTTGTTTGCAGTTATACCACCCCAAGCTTGTCATCTTCTATGGGGTCCAGGGTATCTTCATGCTCAGCAACCATGTTGTGATGGATTGTCCATCTTGCTCCTTCAATGCCAACCACCCTTGAAAAGGGATGGTGGCGAATATCAACTCACTCTGCTCCAGTTCATCATCATCAATATACTCACTCCCCCAATATGAAAATTTGTTATCATCATCCTCCTCAAACAAATTATTCCAAACCATGACAGGCATGCTAGTTGAAATAAGTTGACATGTCTCAGTGTGAGAGGTATCACCATGGTTTGGGATAAAGGTTGGTTCAGGCTGCTCAAACTCCCCCTCAAATTGTGAGGTCATTTGGTCACCTTGAGGGAACAATAATAATCATCATCATCAGACAATTCTTCCAGGTGATGTGTATCCTCCATTGGTTGCTCAGATGAACCATCTGGATGAAATGAGGAGCTTCCCTAGATGGGTGACTCTTCATAGAAAAATTCTGACGGTTCAAGCTGGTAACCCAAATAGAAATGAGAAAGTCGGGTTCAATGAAGTGGTCTATCTGATTGAGGTCTTCATGGTTGTGCTCTGGTGCTTGTAGTTATGTAGTAACAAAATTGATGAGTACTTGAAGTCTCCTACCTTGTTCAACATCCTTGTCATGTAGTTGTTGGACTTGGGAAGAAATGTTTTCAAGGTTCACTAATTACACCATGCATTTCTGTTGGACATCCATTGTATCAAAATGATGCACTTGGATGAATCCTTGTTTAATGGTCTGAAGTATAATTCTACTTGTTGGCTAAATGGACATCATCAAAATCCCTTTGTTTTGAAAATAACAAACATTTCATTCTTGTGGATCTAACGTGCTACTTGAGTATTTCAGGAACAAGAATTCAAGGTGGTGGATAGCTAAGCTTGGAAGATCTATATGCTCAAATTGCCTTATTTTTTCATGATTGTAATCAAATGTAAACTTGTACATATATATAATTTACAAGTACTTAGATATCATGTAAATCAAGCATTTAGATCTTCCCTATCCACTCACAACACTTAGATAGGTCATCCCATATGATAGCATAACATTGGCACTTTGATACATACACTTAGTACACATCTAGATACACTAAAATAGGGACTCCCTCGATTGAACTACTTCTCGACCGGGACACACTCGGTCGAACATCTTCTCGATCGAGAATCACCTGAGTCTATCCTTCGAGCAGGTTCTCTAGCCATTAGACTTGGTGGGAAAAAGTGGTTGGGAGTTGAGTTGAACGTTGCAATACACTTACTCTAGAATTTCCCTCAGTCGACGAAGTTCTCGACCGAGAGACACTCGGTTGACAAACTTCTCGACCGAGAAAGGTTCTGACTGCACTTTGTAGAATTAATCAACTAGCTTTTACAATGTAATTAGTGGATACCTAACGGCTAGTTGAGCACTAAGAACATACTAGAAAGTGTCTAGAACATCCCTAGACCCTTGTAAGCCATTCCTATAAATAGGACATGCCTTAGGACACCTAAACCACTTGAGTACTGATGCGCGTCGTTGTACACGCAACAATCACTAGGAAAAGTCCTAGAGTTTAACCTTCTAACCCGGTTGTCAACTTGTTGTGAACAACAAGTCAACTTAGTATAGATAGGTATCGATCCAAGGGACGACAGAAAGGAAAAGTCGAAATCCAAATCCGATTGCAAGTACAAAAATTAAATTCCGATTTGAGAGAGTTGTTAATACTAATAACAAAATAAAAGTGCTGAAATAAAATTTAACTAAGCAAAGAAATAAAGATCTGGGGTCCGGAAGATCACCACCAAAACCATGTTCTTATTCAACTAATCAAATTCTAAACTCCAAGGATCAAATCAGGACCTTGTGTTTACATGTCCTTACGGACAAACTCACAAGGGTCAGACTTCCCGTGAACCCGTTGGTCCCGGCATTCACGGATCATTGCCCAACCGTCCAACATACCATTATCCACGGTCATATAAAAAAGCATGTGAATTCAAACCGGCATTCAAACCCAAGGATCAGGTGGTCACGTCACCAAGGATTACAACAAAGATTAAATAGACGAAAAGATGATAATCGCAATTAAGGGACTATTGTTTCATTCTTACAGAGATCCACGGTCATATCACTCGATAAGAATATATCAGATCATCCAAATAACCACAAAGAAACAGAGAGAAGACATTTGTTCGATGGAGAAATATAATTGATTATATTGAATAGAACCGGGCTAAGGGGCTACTTCCATTCCCCAGAGAAATTTACTCAAACATAACAAGACCAGAAGAAATACAAACTAAAAATCCGATGAAATGGAATGAAGAATGGAATGCTTTTTACAAGTGAAAAAGTCTCTCCTTTTATAGGAGGAGGAGGGGGTAGGCTGCCCTCAAAAAAGAGGGAAAAAAGAGAGGGAGACCAATTTTCGAATTTTCTGGATCTGGTCAAATTGAAAGTTTGTTGTCTTTAATTATCTTGACCATGTAACTCCCTTTAATGCAGATTCTCGCAGCAGAGACTTCGAACGTATTTCTCTCCCGTTAAAAGCACAGAAACGGTCCAAATAATAGGACTTTATTTTAGGAAATTAAATTCCCTTTCCAATGAATACCTGTACACTCAATTTGGAGTTTGAATGTGAGAGTTATGTCACTTTTGGTGGAGGTATATATGAATTTCTGGACTGCTGCAAATTGTGTGATTTTCCTACAAAACCCAAGAAAATAGAATTAAAACTCCAATTTAAAGAGAAAAATATAAAATAACAAAACTAATTATGAAATTAAGAGAATAAATGACAAAACAATCCTAAACAAATATAAAAAATATACAAATAAAAGGGATAAATATACATTTATCAAAATACCCCGGACTTGAATCTTTGTTTGTCCTCAAACAAATAAAATCACAAATTATTCCAATTTATACTAACAACATGTCTATCCTCACCCTTGTAACATCACTTTATTTCTTACCTCCAAATTTGGCCAAGCAACCCAATCTCCTAAAACCACAAAACACAAAATTCTATATTCTCTATTAAAAACAAATATCATATCTTGTTTCTAAATCAAGATTTTGTCGAAAAACATGCTTCATCTTACTTCTGCTTTGACACTCTTATTTTTATTATTGTATTTTTTTATGTGAGTTGTTGCACAAGAACAAGATGAAATTTGGGGGTGTGAAAACAAGGAAGGAAGTGATGAATTTTTTTTGATCCCTCCTCTATTCGACTTGGGATTTAAATTTGTGGAGTTGTGGCTACATTGGTCACAATTTTTTTTTCATGTACACTTTTGGCATCTTTTGATGGTATGCCCCTTTGTGGGGTATGGAATTTTTTATATGGGAAGCATGCCACCCCAGACTTGATTTTTGTCTGGTGGTGATTCTTTGCTTCTCTTTTTTAGAAAGAAAATAAGGGGGAAACAAAAGGTGTCCTTGTGCTTATAACTTCACACATTTTTTTTTTGAAAGTGTCATTACATCAGAAAGAACATTCATGTCAATCACATTATACAAGATTTATATCAAGTTAATCAACAGTTTAAAAATAGAGAAAATGTGTGTTTGGTTTTGATTGATTTCATACGGCTTGCCAACTTTTCCAAGGAGTGATGTTATTTTGGGGTCCTAGGTGACATGGTGGTTTCAGACATGGCAATTTGTAATAATTTTTGCAAAACATTTACTAAATTCAAAGGGGTACAGTGATAAACATCTATTCATATTGGCCGACTAGATAAAGGCCATTTTACAACAAAAGAAATAAAAACATGACCGGCTAGATAATGGCCATGCACAAAGCAACTATATGCAAAACAAAAAAAAGTAGAAATAATGCAGAAAAAAAAGATAAGGGGGTAGAATAGAAACATACCACCCACCTCCACCCCGGACTTAGATTTTTGCTCGTCCCGAGCAAAATCAAAATCCGAGATGGAGGGAAGAGAAGAGCGAGGGTTCTCCAGGTGGCCCTGGTAGCTCAAAAAATGTCCAGTTGAAGGGGATGTGTATGAGGGCTGGGACCTTTATCTGAGGAGCTTCATAGTGTACCCTATGATAGGGTAATTGTAGAAGCTCAGTGTGGTGCTCATATTTTCTTTCACCTCGCATTCCCTCCAATAGGATCTAAAGATCTTCCATCAATAGAAGGGGAAGTGTTGAAGATGGATGTGGATTTGGGGAGTTTGGTGGGTACCCAACCAGTAAAGTCGCTAGAGCAGGATAGAGTGGAGGATTTGGCGTAGGTTTTCCACCATCATAACGACCTGCATATGAGAGAATTGATGCAAAAGATTTCAAATTATTTACAAAATTGTTTTGCTTCTCCTCAAAAATAATGTCATCAACATTGGGTTTGGTAAGTTTCATTGTTGATATAACATATGGATCTAATTCTTTTGTACAAGGGGTCCCCAAGGATTCAAGAGGGATGAGGATGACTTCCTTACAAACAATAGAAGGGGGTGAGTGGGCTTCTTCCAACGGTGGTATCTCCCCTTCTAGATCAGCCATGTGTGGGATGGAAATTGGCTGTGATGGCTTGGGAAGAATCATAAAGGGAATTAGATGTTGATTATTCAAAATAGACTCAAAAGAAGGATATTGGTCTATGATATCATTCATATTTATGTTGTGGATTGGAGGAGTTGTTGGATCTTCATAATGACTCTCCTTCTTTGACATTTCATATTCAAGTAAAAGAGTCTCTAAAGGAAAGATAGGGATACCAACGTCCTCATCACACACAAAATATGGCTCCATGGTTTGTTCTATTTCTTCAGGATCTGACATATATGACACAAAATAAGGATCATCATCGTCATCGTCAGGAAGAACCATCTTGGGTTGCTCAATCTCTATAGGGGGAGTTTGTGATTGATCCTCTAGAAAGGTAGCTAACATGCCTTGACTGGATTCAAGTTTTGCTTGTGCTTCTGCTACCATCTTTTCTAGGGCCTTAAGTCTCTCTTCCGGATCAAGATCAATTTGCATTTCACCATAGGATTTATACACCCCAAAATTTTGGTCACCCTCACCACACTCCCCATAGTGTCCTTGTCCATAGTACTCCTCATATTGTTTTGAGTGGCATTGCTCCTCATAATAATCTCCAGAAGATGGTGGATTGTAATTTCCATTGCGTCCATCTTGGTAGGAAGATTCAATATTATAAGGTGTCACCAAATCATGAGGAATCATATTTGAACAATCTATATTTTGAGTTTGGGCTTCTAGCAGGGTAGTTAAGAAGGCTTGGCTGGCTTTTAGTTTTTTTTCTACTTCTAATGCTATCTTCTCTAGGGCCCTAAGTCTCTCTTCTTGTTGAGGATTACATTGGGTTTCATAAACATGTTCATAACCCCCAAGGTTTTGTTGGTTACACCCCACAAAATTTTGTTGATCATATCCCCCATTAGAATATAGATAGCAAGGTTCCCCATAATGGTTCTCAGAAAAATGTGGATTCACATTATACCCACCAGGATGAAAGGGCTCGCAATTAAAAGGGGTGCTATTATAAACATGGGTTAGAGTTGGACATGCAAGAGATGCATGGTGGTAGAGACCACAATAATAACATTGTGGGGGATATTGGGATGCCCACTCCATTTGAAAAATAAATAAATTCCTGAAAGATATGTGAATCAATGAATGAGAGAAGAAAGATTGTGAGATAAAAGGTTTGTAAAAAATTACAAAGAGAGCTAAAAATTATAAATATAAAAAAAATTATAAAATAAACTAAAATTATAAAAAAAAATAACTAGAAAGCAGTACTGCTGGAATGGAAACTCAGCAGAAAGAGGAGATACACTTCCAGAATTTTGCTCGGAAGGTAAAAAAAAATTACAAAAATCTAAAAGAAATTATAAAAAAAGACTAAAGTTATGAAAGTTAGAGAATATGAACAAGGAATATACAAGATATACAAGCAACCAGATCTGAAAAACAACTGTGCCGTCCCCGGCAACGGCGCCAAATTGATGCGCGTCGTTGTACACGCAACAATCACTAGGAAAAGTCCTAGAGTTTAACCTTCTAACCCGGTTGTCAACTTGTTGTGAACAACAAGTCAACTTAGTATAGATAGGTATCGATCCAAGGGACGGCGGAAAGGAAAAGTCGAAATCCAAATCCGATTGCAAGTACAAAAATTAAATTCCGATTTGAGAGAGTTGTTAATACTAAGAACAAAATAAAAGTGCTGAAATAAAATTTAACTAAGCAAAGAAATAAAGATCTGGGGTCCGGAAGATCACCACCAAAACTACGTTCCTATTCAACTAATCAAATTCTAAACTCCAAGGATCAAATCAGGACCTTGTGTTTACATGTCCTTACGGACAAACTCACAAGGGTCAGACTTCCCGTGAACCCGTTGGTCCCGGCGTTCACGGATCATTGTCCAACCGTCCAACATACCATTATCCACGGTCATATCAAAAAGCATGTGAATTCAAACCGGCGTTCAAACCCAAGGATCAGGTGGTCACGTCACCAAGGATTACAACAAAGATTAAATAGACGAAAAGATGATAATCACAATTAAGGGACTATTGTTTCATTCTTACAGAGATCCACGGTCATATCACTCGATAAGAATATATCAGATCATCCAAATAACCACAAAGAAACAGAGAGAAGACATTTGTTCGATGGAGAAATATAATTGATTATATTGAATAGAACCGGGCTAAGGGGCTACTTCCATTCCCCAGAGAAATTTACTCAAACATAACAAGACCAGAAGAAATACAAACTAAAAATCCGATGAAATGGAATGAAGAATGGAATGCTTTTTACAAGTGAAAAAGTCTCTCCTTTTATAGGAGGAGGAGGGGGTAGGCTGCCCTCAAAAAAGAGGGAAAAAAGAGAGGGAGACCAATTTTCGAATTTTCTGGATCTGGTCAAATTGAAAGTTTGTTGTCTTTAATTATCTTGACCATGTAACTCCCTTTAATGTAGATTCTCGCAGCAGCGACTTCTAACGTATTTCTCTCCTGTTAAAAGCACAGAAACGGTCCAAATAATAGGACTTTATTTTAGGAAATTAAATTCCCTTTCCAATGAATACCTGTACACTCAATTTGGAGTTTGAATGTGAGAGTTATGTCACTTTTGGTGGAGGGTATATACGAATTTCTGGACTGCTGCAAATTGTGTGATTTTCCTACAAAACCCAAGAAAATAGAATTAAAACTCCAATTTAAAGAGAAAAATATAAAATAACAAAACTAATTATGAAATTAAGAGAATAAATGACAAAACAATCCTAAACAAATATAAAAAATATACAAATAAAAGGGATAAATATACATTTATCAAGTACACATACTTGCAATTGAGAATCAACTCTTATGAGAAATTGGGCAATCCTTCACTTGCAAAACATTTCCATAAGATGATATTTTGTGTCCTATAGGCTAGCAGCTCCTACCCACTACACTTTCACATTCATACACATTGGATAGGAGATCAAAACACTTGATATAGGATTCAAGCCTTGTGCTAAAGTTGTAAAGTGTATCTTTCCTACTTCTTTCTTATTCCTTCTTATTGCTTTGTATTCTCCTTTGCTACTCCTAGGTTGGAGGCTGCGGAAAGGAGGTTGTAGGAGCTTCTTCAGGTGGAGAAGGTAGCTCATAGGACTTAGGATTACTTCAAGAAGGTTGTCTCAACAGGAACAGGAAGCTACTTCAAGAGGAAGGCTACTTCAAGGGGGAGCTTGAAGTTACTTCAAGAGGAAGGTTGTTTTAGGGTTGGTGAGACTACTTCTAGGTGAAGGCTATCCTAAGGGTTGGGAAGGTACTTGTATCTTATGTAACATCCTCCAAAAAGGTAATAAAATACAAGTGCTTTCAAAATCCCAATTGAAAACAATTGGGTAGTGGAATGACTCCCTTAGTTTTTTCTAAGGGTGGAACCACTCTAAATGCCTTTGTCTCCTTATCCAATATCTTCATGGTTGCTTGGTTGAATTAATTTTAAAATTATCATAAAACCCTATTCACCCCCCTCTAGTGTTTTTCACTACTGTGGTCTATGATCTCAGTGGCTACTTGGTGTTGATGACCTTGCTTTTGTAGTAGTTGTTGAAGTGGACCGACTTGTTCTTGGAGACAAGGAGCTAAGGAGGAGGTTAGCACATTGACACTGTCTCCAACTAGACCCACTGCCCTAATCATTTCTTGATCCCATAGTATTGCCAAGGTTGAGGCTGATTGGCAATCTCCTTTGTCGAGATATCTGGTAATGAAAATGGTGGCGGCGAGTATAGCTCGACTAGTTGCAATATGCATATTTCAATTATTTGCTAGCAGTCAGGGCTGCAGGAAATTTTAGGAGGATAGGTGGAAAAAATAACTTGTCTTACAGAAGCAAGAGCCATGGATGAAAAATGAATGAAGGAGAAAAGATACTCCGTATATATGAACAAGTATGTGCAAAAGAATAACTATGCATATATATACAGGCTTATGGATGATAGAACAAAATCTTTGGTCATGTAAATGTAGAAAAACCACATCCCCGGTAATGGTGCCAAAAGTTGATAGCCCCAAAATCACGTGTCTAAAATAGAGGTGGTCTTAAAAGGATCAAACTTTGAATTTATAATCTGAAACCTTCAGGGATCCCCGCGACTCAATACGAGGTCAAAGTAGATATACAGGATCAAACACAGGGACATGGGGACATTTAGGATGCTCAAGATCTCACTTTTAAGTCAGTTAAGCCTATCTGATAGTCAATAAAAGTATGGAACTAGAACTAGTCTAGAAAACTGTCACAAAAGAAAGTAAAGAAAACAAAATAAAGTCCTTCGAATTCTACTTATCAGGGAGAAGGATTTCCTATCTATGTAACCACAAATTGGGCAGTCTATGTACCTATTCTGGGGCATAGACAACCCTTGAACACCTTAGCAAGCAACCTACATTCAAATATAGCACGCACTATGGTATCTGTTCCTGTAGGAGTCATCCCACTCGCTCTCGCACAACGTGACTAGAACCCATCAATGATACAAAACCTCTTTCAAGGACATCAGATCAACATCCATGAATATTCCAGATACCCTTTTGGGTCTAGGACATTCAGAGATGCTAGGAACAAAAGTGATCTGAACATAACATAGACCTTGGACCCAGGCGGGTGGACCTAGACCCGACTGGGTTGGGATGGGCCCGACTGTGCCCAAGGCAAGTGTTCTGTATAGATCACCCTTAGACATCCTCCTTTCAAATTCAATCCAAACTATATTCTCTTATACATTTCTACACCTAATCTCTCGATCAAGATAGAAATGAAAGTTCAAGCAAGAAAGAGATCAACCAAACTAACAATCATAACTAAAAAGAGAAGATAGAACATAAAATGTTCTAGATCTGAAATAAAATTACTTGCTTAAGGAAAAATTATATAAACATGCCCATAACAAGCTACATAGACAAAAAGGAGCTCAACTAGTCGTGGATAAGCACATTTGGCACCGAAAAAAAATGGAAGAACATAATTTGTACAAAAGTAAAGGAGAATAGTAGAAGAAGGGGAAGAAGAAGAGATTTGTCCCATAGAGGAGAGGTGGTCCTCACTCCTTAGCCTTCGTATGCAATGGATATCATCTTTGGGCCATCCTCCTTGATCTTTTGGACTCCTTATCCTCCTTTCTGCTTGATTCTACCCCCAAATAGTAGCTCGATGGGTGTATGGAGTTGGAAGAGGCTGGGAATGGTGGGAAGTGGTGAATGGTGGTGGAAAATGATGGTGGATGGAAGCAAACCGAAGGAATGGATGCAATATGAGCTCTTCAGCCCTTTCAAACCTTGGAATTCTCCCATGGGGCTCTGGGAACCACTCCTAAACTGAACCAAAACATGGAACATGGAATGTGTAACGTGGAACCCTTTTCTAGGTAGAAAGGGGTGGGTATTTATAGGAAAAGCTGGAGTGTGTGTGATAAGTGGTCGCTACACCTTCATCAGTCGCTAGAGATTTGAAGTTGTTCTGGGCCCGACTAGGCCGAGCCTAGTGGTCACTAGCATTTCCTCTTATAGCACTCACTAGAGATTTGAAGTTGTGTTGGGCCCGACCGAGCCAAGCCTAGCGGTCACTAGTGTTTCCTCTTGTAGCGGTCGCTATGGATTTTCAATCTTGGAGGTCGCTAAGCTTTTCATCGGTTGTAGATGATCTGAATGTTGATGCTTTGTCAGTGGGCCTGACTGGGCTGAGCTAGGCCTGACTGTGACTAGCCTAGTGGTCACTGATGTTGTGCCATTCATTTACTTCTTAGTGGTCACTGACTTTCTAGCGGTTGCTAGAGATTTGGAGTTGTAGCAGTTGTCAGGGATTTGGAGTTGTAGCCATCACTAGAGATTTGGATTTGTAGTGGTCCTGATCTTTTCTTCTCAGCCCGATCGGGCCAAACCTAGTGGTCGCTAGTGGAGGATTCTTCTTGTAGCATTCATTTGCTTCTTAGTGATCATAGACTTCATAGCGGTCAATTGCTTCTTAGTGATTGCTATCTTTGTAGAGGTCACTAAAGATGGAAGGCTAGCAGTCACTGATGTTTTCAGCTGGTGCAAAAATTATGTGATGAGCCCGACCCAACCAGCCGACAGAGAGGAATCTTAGAGAATCAATGTCTTTTCAAGTTTGGTGCATGCATGCCCCAAAATTGTCTACTTGAGCAATTTTATCTTCAAAACATATATAAAATATGAAAAGATAAGTATCTAGAGTTATTTTGGGCATATTAAGGCTATAATGACACAAAATAATAAATAAATGCCTAAATTTGGGTGTTATTAATCAATAGACAAGCTTTGTCCATTTCCTTAGTTTTCCTCAGGCCTAACCCTCCTTCCTTCTTCGACAAAGTCACTTTATCCCATTTCACTAAATGAACCTTTTTTTCTTAGTTTTCTCCCAAAAAATCTATGTTGATTCTGTCAATATTCTCAATAGTTGAATCATGTATAGGAAAGGGAAAAATCCAATATAAGTGAATAGTAGACACAGTAGATTTAATAAGCTCACATCTTCCAGCCAATGATAATAGTTTTGAATTCCAAGAGTCTAATTTCTTCTTGATTCTATCAATAAGACTAGCACATAGATCCCTTGATAACTTACCAGAAAATATAGGAAAACCAAGGTATTTAGCATTACCAATGTTTTTCTTAATCCTAAAGACATTAAAATAGTGTCATCAGAATTTTTACTAAGAAAAACAAAACTTTTATCATAGTTGATAACCAGGCCTGACACATTTCCATAATAACTCAAAACATTATTCATATTTACAACTCCAGAACATTCAATCTTCATGAAAATTATCAAGTCGTCTCAAAATCCAAGTGAGAAATTTTCAAGTGCTTAGAGACTTTGATTGGTATAATGCACTTATCATTGATAGCATTCTTCATTAACTCATAAAAACATTACATCATGATAATAAATAAATAAGGAGCGATCGGGTCTCCTTGTCTGATACCATTAGAAGGACAAAATGATTGAAAAGGTTCTCCATTGATCAAAACTTGATAAGAAGTTGTATAAAAGATGTTCTCAATCCACTTAATCCAAATGGAAGGAAAACTCATCTTATGGAGCAATGAAAACAACAAATTCTAGTTCACCAAATCACAAGACTTGGAAATGTCAGCTTGTATGGACATATTGTTCAGAGGAGCCTTCTTAAAATCATTCAGAATTTCATTAGTAACCAGAGTAGCATCCATCATATTCCTTCCCTTAACAAAAGCACACTGAGTTTGATGAATGATAGAGTCAAGGTTGGAGTCTATTAGCTAATAACTTCAAAATGATCTTATAAAAACATTGCAAAGAGAAATAGGCCTCCAATTAAAAATAAGATTAGTATCACCATTCTTGGGAAGACGGGATATAAAAGTCCTATTAGCCTCCTTGAGAATATTGTTGTTACTAAAGAATTCCATACTACTTTAAACACATCACTTCTAATAATATCCCAGGAATACTTGTAGAACAACCCACTAAACCCATCCGAGCTGGGAGCCTTATCAGGATTGAGTCTACTAACCTCATCATCTACTTCCTTCCTAGTGATAGGAACAAAAAGAAAAGACCTTTGAACCAAAGAAATTTTACTGCTTGTCCACTCGACCCTCCAAGAACTATCTCCAACATTACAGTTATTAAAGAGTTTGAAATAAATTCAACAACAGAGTTTCTAATGACATCAAGGTCATGACTAATAGAGTTTTTCACATTTCAACTCAAGATTTTATTCAGATGTCTTCTAGTTTTAAGGGAGGATACAAATATTTTTAATTTGTATCACCTTCCTTTAGCCACTGCACATGAGACTTCTATCTCAGAAGAAAGTCCATAGCCTTAGAATTGACCTCAACAATTTTCCTAAAGTTTTTAGCAGAGACTCTCAACACTTCATCAAGGGGTGATTAATCAGCTTTATCCTGAGCTAAATTAGCATTGATTTTGTCAACAAGAGCTTGTTCATAAACATCACCAATAAGGACTTGTTCCATAAATAAGATTTTTTTCAGATGATTCAACTTTCTAGAAAGATGGAGCATAGCTTAACCATTCACCTCCAACTCCCAGACCTCTTTAACCACTGACTTAAAATCTTTATGATGAACCCAGACATAGATAAACCTAAAAGGAAATTTAAGCTTCTTCATCTTTCCAATAGACAAATGCACCCTCCTATGGTCACTAACATTGTTAGATACAATTTCACCATTAAACTCAGGAATATAGTCAAGGAATTCATTGTTACAAACAACTTTGTATATCTTGAAAGTAATGAAATGATCTCCATCTTGATGCTTATCCCATGTAAAATAAGGGCCATTCATATCAAGCTCAATAAGACCACAACTCAACATACAATTGTTAAAATATAGCATAGACTTGTAAGAAAAAGGTTGCTTCCCGATCTTCTCATTATTTTTCCTGAAAACATTAAAATCTCCTAAAATAATCCATGGACCTGAAAGATTGTCATGAATATCTTTAATACTTTTCCAAAAAGCCATCCCTTTCTAAATCTCCATTGTGTCCATAAACTACAGTAATGAAGAATACTAAAATGCATTGGTATAATTCCTATGTTAGGTAATAATACAATCCCTCCATAGAATAACTACTCTTCTTAAAACATGTAAATCATGGTTAGAACACCAACCATAATTAGGAAAAAAACTATTCCATGAATTTAGTAATGGCCTTACGTCTCAGTTCACTCTCAACAGAATAATAATATCACTCTTGGAACATCTTATTTCATGTAACACTCCTTTAATTTTATTTCTGATACCTATGACATTCCAAGATGTGATAGAAACATATATATATTCATTTGATAACCTGGGTTGTTGATCTGATAGCCTCAACACCAGTTTCTTCATTGATTATATGCAAAACACCAAAGCTATTGTGCATCTGGGAAAAAATAGAGTTAGTGACATGATGATAAATTCCAACATTCATAGGATTTGTTTGATAAGGATTCATAGTATTTGTTTTTGACTAACACCTTGGAGAATATTTGCTTTTCTGATTAACTTCCTTAAATCCTGCAACAATTTCTTGGATAGCAAAAAAAAATCTGAGAATACTGGGATTGGATTAGATGGAACAGAACTTTCACCCTCTTTAATATTACCAAATTACTATAGTAAATCTTCATTATGGTCAGTATACAACTTATTCGGAGTCAACACAACATCATTAACAATTTCCTCCTAAACTAGATACGGAATGCTAGCAGGGGAAATAACCTTTTTTCCCATACTTGTTTCTGTACTTCAGACATCGCTTCACCAGAATAAAAAGTCTTGTTCACCTAACAAGCTACAACAGTAACTACCACCAAAGTCAGAGTACTAATAGGAATATATAATTTTTCTTTCTAGACTTGCTTCTGCACTTTAGGCACAACTTCAACAGGATTAGAAGGATGACATATGGATTCATCATGCCCAAAGAAACCACAATACTGACATTTATTAGGTATTGATTCATATAAATTATCAATAGTATGACTATCTCCTTCATCACTAACAAGAGATCCATGATTCGGAAAGTAGCACTTGAATTTTGGAATATCCCATTCTAGACCACAGTTTTGTAGGTTCATCAGTTCAAGTTGAAACCCCCAAAGAAGAACTGATCCTCTCAAACATATGAGAATCCCAGAGTTCTAGAGGTACATGACAAAGCCGCACCCAGACTGGGAGCTCTTTAGTTCTCCTCTTCTTAAAGACATCATCCTATTTCCATCTTGCCAGAACAAGTGATCTATTCTTGATGAACCAATTTCTAGATAGAGTATGATCCAAATCTTATGAATCCATGAACCTAACTAGGGACATCCCATCACCACAATAAAGCAGTTCCAAGGAACCCAATGGTTTCCAGGTCCATTCAAGAAAACTCAACAACGATGGGATATGTGGAGAGAAATCAATAATGTAACCCCACTAAGAAGTTGTTCCACCTTCTCGCATTCTCCCTAGACCCAGATTTAGGATATAAGATCTTACCATCCATAATGGAAACTTTGGTTTGACTTAAGGGTAATGGAGCAGTAGATCTAGCCTATGGAGAATACTCAACCCAACCTTCCAGTTGCTCCAATGATGCTACATTAACTCCAGATGATTTCCTAATGCTCTCCTGAGTGTTTACTATATTTTTTTCTTAATTCAGCACCCATGATCTAAAGCTTTCTGGCTAGAGACACTACATCACCCCGCCATCTACCCCAATTACATTCCTTCAATCCGCCATTCTCTCCACTAGCTTCTATAAACTTAATTTGTAAGGAGTTATATTGAAAAATTCATACATTTATCCTTGATCTATTGGTTAGTATATCAAGATAGAGATACATTTATATATAAATGTACCCAGATCTCGAGAGAAGGAAGGTGTAGATACCTTTTATGACTGCTTGTAAAATATGTCAAGAATATATATAAATTATAGGAAAAAGTTGTGCATTGTTGAGGCTGGTTTGATTGTTGAAACCCAATTATTTCATTTGATCTTTCACAATTCATATATACTATTTTAAGTAGATTAATTCATTCCTTAAGTGGAATATGAAATTCATCCTTTTTTATTTGACTAATATAAGCCAAGCCTTTTTGTTCTTATGTCATTGTTTTTGGTATCCCTGTGTTTGACCTTGTGTTACTACAAAAGACTATATATTGAGTTCTAGATGTCTCTTGAATTTGGGTATAAATTTAAAGTTTAATATTAGTTTAATATTGTTGACTAGGGAATTATGTTTATACTTATGACCCACATTTAAGAGCGATCAACTTTTGGCTTTGTCATCGGGGATAAGGAAACAAGCAATCTCTAAAATCTCAAAGTCTACTTATACCTAGTCAGTGTTATAAAGTTTAGCAATAGACTTGATTACACACCCTTTTTATTATAGCCATGGATCTAGCCACAACAAGGAAGACCATCTTTTTTTTGAACGGAAATCATCATATATTGCTAATCAGGTCATCTTTTACGTCCTTCATACAAAAGTTGGGGAAATCATCAACCCAGGAACAAGAGACGTTCTGCCTATTGCCCCATTTAGCCAAATTGTGGGCAACCACATTACATTCCCTACTGACAAAAGAAAAGTTACATAACTGAAATAAAACCTTGGTCACCTTGATCTTCTCAATAATTTTCAAGTAAGGAGTACACCCGGAAGCCAGCATATTGATATCAACAACAACAGAGCTAGCATCCGTTTCCACTTCAACTTTGAGAAAACCCCATTCGATCGCTTTCCTTAATGCCAACAAAATCGTTGTAGCATCAGCTTCTTTACTGTTCCATTTCCCAAAGCAGTTCCAGTAAGATGCACCCACCAGCTAACCGTACTGGATTCTGAAAATAGCCCCAACAATGACTTTGTTCTGTGCCTCTGAACAAGCTGAGTCAGTATTAATTTTAATTCTACCACCAGTTGGCCTTTGCCACTGCTTTATCTTGCTCTGCGTTGTAGTCAAAAGCCTAAAGCTATCAGTAATATTACCCTGAGTTGACCAAGACAACAGGTTGGTAAACAAAGGAATAGGATCGACCTTTTTCTTGCTGAAGATCATCTCGTTTCTGACTTTCCAGTTTGTGGCACAGGCTATTATAATATTAACCATTGTAATCTTATCAATCCTCCTGATAATCCAGTACCATCTCCCTTCCATATCTCTTCTCGATATTTGGCTTATGGTGGGCAACAGTCTTAGGTGCGCCCATAACACTTTTGCCATTTTACAATCAAACATAATGTGATAGCTATCTTCATGAGGATGGTTGCAGAATTGATAGGCCTCCTCAATCTACATATGTCGTCTAACCAGGATGGACCCAGACGCCAGATAACCTTTGCACATCCTCCAAACAAAAGCTTTAAACTTAGGCGGGACCTTTATTTTCCATATTTCCTCCCAGACGGATTTAACCCCTGAAGGGTTTGCATTGAACTCAAAGTCGCCAAAACCCAGCCAGTAAGCTGTTTTAACAGTGAAAATACCATCCTTCGTTGGGTACCTGTAGAGAGTATCCATCTCATCGAAGCAAGGTGGATATCTACTCAAGGCTTCAATATCTTCATCCGAGAAGAGCTCCATGATGTACTCCTCCTTCCAAGATAGCATGTCTTTATCTATGATTTCTGACACCAACCATTCTTCTTCATCACTAATGAGCTCAGGTTTGCCGCAGTAGCCCTTTGTCCACTTGTTCCCTTGACTTTTCCACAGTCCAGAATGTTGGCACGTCATTGAGAATAGTGCACTTCAGTTAATATCCTTGCATCAACCCGCACCAACTTTGTCTACTTGAGCCATGGGTACTACATCCATGTTGGGTTTTTGACCCAATATATTATGATTGAAACTATCTATGCAAGATAAAATATTGACACACTCAAGTTAGACATGCCATCCTACTTCCTGTTGACTCAAGGTCAATTAGGTCAAAGTTGACTCACGTCTAAATTGACTAAACCCGTGTTTTGATGATGACTAACCATTCCACATATTGGTGTCTAATGCCTCTACTTGAGTGATTTCATATTAGGTATAGACACACTCCAAATGCCCTAACTTGCGCATCTCAAATTGGAGGAAAGACAAGTCAAAGTCATACAAGTCCACATTTTTGTAATATAATGTAAATATATTAGAATCAAGTTGTAAATCACTTGTAATGATTGTATGACTTTTAATTAAGATTAGAAAAAATCAGGAGCACTTAGATCGAATGTTAGATCACTTTAGATGCAACTTTGAAAATTGATTACAGGAACTTTGTCGGTTGAGTTTCCCAGCCTGAAAACTCGACTGATCATCCTTGATCAATTTTCTACAGATTGCATCGGTCGAGTTGTGTTTACACAGAACTCGACCAATCAAGTAACTGACCATTTTGATTCCTAATGGTCGGTCGAGTTTTTTTAGGACAAACTCGACCGATCATTTGAGTATCGACCTTGTCGTTTACTTGATCGATCGAGTTACCCTTATAGAAACTCGACCGATTGCACTATACAGAAAAGTGCATAAAAGTGTTTCTAGCCATTGTGGAGTTGCAACAAGTGAAAATATATCCATTGCAAGCCACAAAATGGCTAGTTTTCGTTCTCAAGTGTTCCTAAAGGCTAAGAGGCATCCACAGCTATAAATAGGACCCCTTGGGCTTCATCCCAAGGTTGAGCATTCATTGCAAAACTCTATGTGAGGTTCCTATTCTATAGTTGAGTGCTTCCTACAGCCTCCTCTCTCTCTCTAAGCTCAATCACTTGCTACATCCATTAGAGTGAGTAGGAAATCTATAAGAGAGCTAGTCCTACATGTATATCTTGTGAGGATCTCACTTCCACCACCTCTCTTTCTCTCATTTCAATCATGAAGATGAAGGTTCTCTCTCTTAGCCAAGAGAGGTGAAGAAGAACAAGGGAAGGAGTCCCTTGGTGAAGATCAAAGCTGAAGACTTGGAGCTAGAGTGGGTAAGCCCTTGGTGAAGGCAGAAGACTCCTTGCTCAAGTGGGTAAGTCCTTGGTGGAAGCTTCTCCGAGTGAAGGTGAAGTCAAAGGTGGAATATCCAAGAAGAGTGGATAATCCCTGCAAGGCTGAAGACTTTTGCAAGAGTAGGTAAGTCTTTGGAAGAAGGCAGAAGACTCTTTGCAAAGTGGGTATGTCCTTGGTAAGGTTGAAGACTCTTTGTATTGGATAGGTAAGTCTTTTGTTTGGTCATGTATTGTAAGTCTTATGAATGAATATAAGAATGCAATGGTTAGGAAATCCTAGAGGTTGACCTCTCTAGGTAAGTGGACTGACATACTTCTAGTTTGAAGTGTGGAACCACTCTAAATAGCTTGTCTACTTGTGTTTTCTCAATCTCTCTCATCCTTGCTATGCATGCTTTAGTTGCACACAAATTTCCTATTTAGCAACCTTATCTTGTGATATATCTTGAAGGTTTAATGAATTTTGTTTTAAGTACATTTAGCTCTATTCACCCCCCCTCTAGAGCATCTAATCACCCATCTTGGATCCAACAATTGGTATCAGAGCTGGTCTTCTCCAAGCATACTTCAACAAGTAGGAGAAGATGGGTGACTACCTAGGAGAGAGATACTCGACCAACCTTCCAATCTTTGATGGGAGCAATTTCCTCTATTGGAGAAGAAGGCTTCAATTCTACATACAAGGGTCAAGTCTTGAGATGTGGCAAATGGTGAACAGCCCATACATGCTACCAAAGACAAAGATTGAAGAATGGGATGAATCTACCTTGAAGAAAGCAACCTTGAATGCTAGAGCCATGCACATCCTCTATGCCTCCATGACCCCACCGAGTTCAACCGGATTTCTTCATGTGAAACAGCCTATGAGGTATGGAGAAAGCTTTGCATCACTTATGAAGGGACATATCAAGTGAAGGAAAGCAAAGTCTACATGCTCAATGGGCTACTTGAGAACTTCAATATGGGAAAGGAGGAGAGGATAACCAACATGTACTCAAGGGTCAACACCATTTTGAATGGTCTTTCTATTCTAGGACATCCTATGTCTAGTAGAGAGATCAACTCAAAAATCCTTAGAACTCTCCCTAAGAGATGGGAACCCAAGGTGATTTCCATTGAAGAAGCAAGGTCTCTTAGGGATATTCCTATTAAAGAGCTCATTGGAAATCTACAAGCACATGAAGCCACACTTGACAAGAGGGAGGAAGTAGAAAGACAAGAAGAGAAAGAAATCAAGAGAATGAAGAAGGCTGAAATGAAGGCTCAAATCAAGGCTATTGTTGATCAAGCCTCTCCATCCTCTAAAGTTGAAGAAGATGCCATGTACTCCAAGGGTAGATTCTACAAAGGCAAGTCCTCCTCCATCCGGTGCTTCACATGTGGAAAGAAGGGTCACTACAAGGAAGATTGCCCACAAGGCAAAAAGACCCATATTCACAAGAAGAAGGAGAAATGGCACTCAAGCTCAAGTGGCTCCTCCAACTCAAGCTCAAGTGAAGATTCAAGTGAAGGATCAAGATCAAGCTCTAGTGATGAAGGAGAATGCCATTTTGCTCTTATAGCATCAACAAGTGAAGACTCAAGTGAGGTAAATCTAAACTCTTTAGATAAAGAATCTTTGATTGCTATTATTCATGATATTTGTGTCTCTCTTAAGTCTTCTAAAAGGAAAAAGAAAAAGCTTTCTAAAATTGTTGATAATTTGCATGTAGAACTAGATGATCTTGAACATGCTAATTCTTGCTTGCTTGATGAAAAACATGATTGTCTTATCTAAGTAGACTCTCTTAAACTGTAAAATGCTAGTTTACTTGATAAGATTAGTTTTCTAGAAGCTCAACCTCTCATGCCTTGTTCTAATAAAGAGCATACTTTAATTATTGATTCTCTCATGCATGATATTGATGTTCTTAAATCTGAAAACAAGGACAAAGATTATGTTTTGCAAGAATTAGAAATAGAAAATGCCTCCTTGCTTTCTAAAATCAATGTGCATGAATCTTGTTCTAGTTCTACTAATAGAGAGAATGATGTTGCTGCTCTTCATATTGATAGAGATTCTTATTTAACTAAAGCTCTTTGCTTAGAAAATGATCTTTTTCATGCTAGAGATAATATTAATCAATTGTCTTCTACTATTGCTTCTCTTAAGCATGATAATGATGGTTTGAGATCTTCTTTGCAAAGATTCTTAGTTGGTAAGAAGAGACTTAATGACATCCTACATCATACTACCAAACAAATTGGTAGACATGGTTTAGGATATTATAGTAGTCAAGGGGACACCAAAGATAAAGGACCTCCAATATTCCATGGAGAATCCTCTAGTTCCAAGACTATGGGCACATGCAACTATTGCAATGAAATTGGTCATTATTCTACTTGTTGTCCTTTTAGGAAAGCACCCAAGAGCAATAGGACTTGGGTTGCTAAACTAACCCCTCCGGACCCAAAAATATGATTGGGGACCATTTCAATTTTCTTCTTGTAGGTACTTGCAAATGGATTGATTTGAGCTATTAAATTGCAAATTGACTTCTCAATCCACATGAAAGAAGAAAGGTGAGATGTGTAGAGGGTGACAACAAGTGGAAAAAGCAATGGTAAGCACAAAGGTAAAGGTTTTATTGCTTATAACCATTTCTAACTTATATTTGTCAAGTTAGTATGCACTATACATATGGTTTTTGAGTCAAAAGTGGTATTTGTGTTTCTCTTCACACTCTTGCTCAAAAACTATTTCTAATGCTTCTATAGTGCATTACTAACTTGCTTAGACATGTTTGGATATGGTTTGTATTTTTAGCATGCCTTTAAATATGTTTTTATGAAATATATGTGCTTTTTGACAGCTGCTCTGTCGGTCAAGTTTGCCCTGTTTGAAACTCAACCGATAGGCACCAATGGGTGGTGCCAACAACTGTCATCAGTTGAGTTGTCAATACATAGAACTCGACCGATAACACTGTGCATAGAATATACAGTTGGCTTATTGAGTGAGAATTTCCCTCTCAACTAGATTTTCTCAACCAATAGCCTTATTCTTTGGCACTCTCATTTGGCACCTTTATATATGCATATTTCCATGATTCTCAATTGCCTATCTTGCTTACAACTCTATCTCTTTAATTGTTCTAAATTGGCATATCTATATCTTACAATTACTTGCTTTGAGTTGTTTTACAGGTTTTGATGATGATCTCTTGGTTGTGTCTAAAAGTTGCTTCCGTTGTACTCTAACTTGCTACATCTATCTAGGTGTATATCTTGTTTTGATACAACCTTGAGGTTTTTAGTGGTAATCATCTTATGGTAAGGATGCATATCTAGTGAGTTATATCCTTTCATGCGTCTAAATTTGTATATCACCTTGTTTGGATATATCTCTACATCTACTCATAGCTTGCTTTATCTTGTGTATTTTTTGGTATCTCTTGCTATTATCTAGATCCTACTAGTAGTCCTAACTTGTGATATCATCTACTAGTAGTTCATATACATGTAGTTCTAACCTTGTTTATAATTGGCATCTTTGCTCATCTCTATGCTATGCTTGTATCTTGTCTCATACATGCTCAAGATTGTTCCTTAAATTGCATATCTACTATCTTGAGTTGCTTGCATAACATTATGATGCAGGGTACATAGATCTACATTGTATGTAGAAATTGGAGTTTTTTTGGATTTTATGCAGATTTGCTCCAGTTTCAGTTTTTGGTGCAAGACTAGTGCTTTTCATGCAGAAACAACCTTCTGAGCAAGACTCATTGCTTTTCAATGAGCTCTGATGGTTTTTGGTCAAATTCCATCATCTTGAGGGTCAAAATTGTGATTTATTATTTTTCTGCAACACTTTATCTTGCTTTTTGGGTTGTTCAAGTATATGCTTTAACTTGCTTTTCTTTCTATGCTTGGACAAGCCCCTATCTGTGCTCTTCTACTCTCCTTATATAACTTTGTGTTATCTCCTTTCTCTTTAACAAGTGACGTTTCTTATTTCTTCATAACCCCACTTTTTTAAATGACAAAGGGGGAGAAAGGTATGTCTTCTTTTAAAAGAGGAAGAAGGCATGTCTTACATGAAGAGGGGAAGTATGTCCATGTAAAGGGGAGAAGGTTAAGGGGAGAAGACATATATGTGTAGAACATATATGAGTAGAAGACATAGTACTCTATAAATGTTATGAAAGCTAACCATGCAGGAGAAATAGCATCAATTGAGGGGGAGTATGAAAACTTCATGTGCATCAATTGAGGGGGAGCATATGAGCTCAATTCTATTGAAACTCCTAGGTTTCTCTGAAGGTATCATTTTACTTGAAAGCTTTCAATACAATTATGGAATGGTTTGTCAACTTCAAAAAGGGGGAGAGTGTTGACTCAAGGTGAATTAGGTCAATGTTGACTCACGTCTAAATTGACTAAACTTGTGTTTTGATGATGACTAACCATTCCACATATTGGTGTCTAATGCCTCTACTTGAGTGATTTTAGATTAGGTATAGACACACTCCAAATGCCCTAACTTGCGCATCTCAAATTGGAAGAAAGACAAGTCAAAGTCATACAAGTGCACATTTTTGTAATATAATGTAAATCTATTAGAATCATGTTGTAAATCACTTGTAATGATTGTATGACTTGTAATTAAGCTTAGAAAAAATCAAGAGTACTTAGATCGAATGTTAGATCACTTTAGATGCAACTTTGAATATTGATTACAGGCACTTTGTCGGTCGAGTTTCCCAGCCTGAAAACTCGACCGATCATCCTTGATCAATTTTCTACAGATTGCATCGGTCGAGTTGTGTTTACACAGAACTCGACTGATCAAGTAACTGACCATTTTGATTTCTAATGGTCAGTCAAGTTTTGTCAGGACAAACTCGACTGATCATTTGAGTATCGGCCTTGTCGTTTACTTGATTGGTCGAGTTACCCTTATAGAAACTCGACCGATTGCGTTGTACAGAAAAGTGCAGAAAAGTGTTTCTAGCCATTATGGAGTTTCAACAAGTGAAAATATATCCGTTGCAAGTCACAAAATGGCTAGTTTTCATTCTCAAGTGTTCCCAAAGGCTAAGAGGCATCCCCAGCTATAAATAGGACCCCTTGGGCTTCATTCCAAGGTTGAGCATTCATTGCAAAACTCTATGTGAGGTTCCTATTCTATAGTTGAGTGCTTCCTACAGCCTCCTCTCTCTCTCTAAGCTCAATCACTTGCTACATCCATTAGAGTGAGTAGGAAATCTATAAGGGAGCTAGTCCTACATGTATATCTTGTGAGGCTCTCACTTCCACCACCTCCCTTTCTCTCATTTCAATCATGAAGATGAAGGTTCTCTCTCTTAGCCAAGAGAGGTGAAGAAGAACAAGGGAAGGAGTCCCTTGGTGAAGATCAAGGCTGAAGACTTGGAGCTAGAGTGGGTAAGCCCTTGGTGAAGGCAGAAGACTCCTTGCTCAAGTGGGTAAGTCCTTGGTGGAAGCTTCTCCGAGTGAAGGTGAAGTCAAAGGCGGAAGATCCAAGAAGAGTGGATAATCCCTGCAAGGCTGAAGACTTGTGCAAGAGTAGGTAAGTCCTTGGAAGAAGGCGGAAGACTCCTTGCAAAGTGGGTAAGTCCTTGGTAAGGCTGAAGACTTGTGCAAGAGTAGGTAAGTCCTTGGAAGAAGGCGGAAGACTCCTTGGAAAGTGGGTAAGTCCTTGGTAAGGTTGAAGACTCTTTGTATTGGATAGGTAAGTCCTTTGTTTGGTCATGTATTGTAAGTCTTATGATTGAATATAAGAATGCAATGGTTAGGAAATCCTAGAGGTTGACCTCTCTAGGTAAGTGGACTGACATACTTCTAGTTTGAAGTGTGGAACCACTCTAAATAGCTTGTCTACTTGTGTTTTCTCAATCTCTCTCATCTTTGCTATGCATGCTTTAGTTGCACACAAATTTCCTATTTAGCAACCTTATCTTGTGATATATCTTGAAGGTTTAATGAATTTTGTTTAAGTGCATTCAGCTCTATTCACCCCCCCTCCAGAGCATCTAATCACCCATTTAGGATCCAACACTTCCAAGATATTATTGATCCATATTCATTTGTGATCAAAAGGCAAGAATGCATGATCTAGGATTGATAGAGGTTAGGGTCTCCAATAGAAGCATCATATACACTGGTAAATAGAGCTTCACCAACACACCCCCAATATGTAAAACAAAACCACACTCAGTTTGCATGTATGAAGATGTCAACCATCACACCCAATCTAATAGTCTTGATGAGGAATTTACATTACATTCCTACTCGGATCCTCCATTAGACTCATTCAGATTTTGTAGCAGTGATTCCCTCACCCATGATAGCCTTTCATTCCACTTATTTGATCCAATATAGTTTCTAGAGGAAGATTTACAATACCCCTACATGGAAGTTGATGATTGAGATCTTCACATACCCATGGACAATAAATAAGCCGTGTATCCGCCTATAGATTAGTTTGATGACTCAGTTTATTGGTCTAATTTGTTTTCTATTCCAACCTAGAGCGTCATTCCACATATTGAAGATTTTCATTTTGTTATTGACATGTCATCTACTTTGGGATGGAACAGTTTATATGATGATGAAAACGAAGATTATTGCAGATTTGGGGAATGTGATCTTACCAATGATGACCACCAACTAACTTCAAACAACTCTACATTCACTTCTCCCCCTTGAAGGGTGATGACAGTATGGGGGATGCAATTTTGACAAACTTTTAGAGCATGGTTTCAAATCAAAAGGGCATCCTACACCCCCCTCTTACTCAATGACAAGCTTGGGGTGAAGGATTCACAACTTGATTCACACAACATTTCCCCATGCATAGGGGATGAATGGATGTCCCATATTCAACTTGGGTATACGAAAATCCATCCATACTCAGATTTAGAGATGGGGGGTGAAGAACATAATTATTTTCCAGAACTATTTCCTCCAAAAGTTTATGTGTTAACATCCTAGGGCCAACTATGCAAATGTGTACCTTGAAGAATATGATGAGGATTTTATGCTAAGGCATTCATCTATAGATCATTCCAAATATGACGTCACCTAGTCTATGAATTTGATTGTCCTATTTCATACATGGCAAGGTCCACCACTCTTTACATTCTACTCATACATGGAAGATTCAATCTTCCAGACACAGGTGACCTTGGTCTCAAAAACTTAGGATTTGGGATCCAAGTGTTAAGATCATTGGGAGATTCCCCTTCCTTTTTCTTATCCTAGTTTTTCTTTTTCATTTTTGTTTAGAAAAAAATAATTTCTTTCCTATTTGTTGGTTATTGATTAAATTAAAAAAATCCATTCATGCATCATGCTAGATTCTTGTAAATTTATTCTTTTTCCTTTTCCTTTCTTTTTCACCGTGTTGTAGTTATGTTGTGATCCCTTTGTCTTGATCCCTTTATTTGCACATGAAAGTGGCAAGTCACTCCATCACGATTTGGATACACAACCCCGAGATCAGGGCACTACCAAGGCATTTTGCCACTTTTAATGTTTGCATCTGTATTCCACATCAGTGGAAGTGGGCAGTGGGTCATACAAGGATCAATCATGACTTCAACACATTCCATCCCTACTATCCTAAGTTTAGTATTTTCTCGAGGATAAAATTTTTAAGATTGTGGTGGTACGGAAGTACACCCTTTCATCTCTTGTATCTTTATATTTCTTTATATGCATGAATCCGTGATTACTTTCTTGCATTTTCCATTTTTTGCATTTAGTGAAAAAAAACTTTCAAAATTTAAAAAAAATCACATCGTGCATTACCAGCATGACTCTTTTCCTACTTTCTACGACTTTGTTGTGTAATTTTTAGCTTTTTTATTGTGGCTATGTTGGTGTGAATGTCAGGTTTAATGCTCATCTTATGTTAAAATCACCCCATCGTCATCACATCTGCTTGATCTTTAGCTTCATTCACCCCATAGACTCCTTTATATAAGTTTAGAAATAGATTCAAGGTTATGTGTTGCTACCCACCTTGGTAAAAGTCACTTGCTAAAATACATTACTACATTTTTGGATGACAAATGTCTTTCTCTAAAATATCCAATATGTTGTCCATAATCTTGGTAAAAGACACTCCTTTTATTTTTGATGATGACTGTTTTAAGGCATTCCACACTTTGAGAAATGCCCTTACATCAACTCTAATCAAGCAAGCTCCAGACTCATACCTTCCCTTTGTTCTCATGTGCGATGCAAGCGAATTTGTCATTCAAGCAGTCCTTGGACAAAATGAAGATAAAAAACATCAAGTGATTTACTATGCTAGCAAAACTCTTGATGAAGCGCAAGTAAATAACACCACTATTGAAAAAGAGATACTGACCATTATTTATGCCTTTGATAAATTCCAATCATATTTTTTGGGGAGCAAAGTCTTCGTCTATATGGTTTACGGAGCAATCAAGTATCTAATCAGAAAGAAGGACACTAAGCCCCATCTCTTACAGTGGTCTCTTCTTTAACATGAATATGATCCTAAGATAATTGACAAAAATAGGTTAGAAAATGTTATTCGAGACTAGCTTTCCCTAATATGTGTGGAAGAGAATGGTCTTTACCTATGATGAGTCCTACAAAGATGAGTCACTCTTAGATATTCACACCATGTAACAAATAATACCTTGGTATGCATATTTTTGCAATTATCTAGCATGCCATCAATTGTCACATTACATGGCATAAACTAGAAGAAGAAATTCTTTACTAACTTGAAGATTTATTATTGGGATGGTCCACTCTTGTTCAAAAGATGCACTAATAATATCTATTGGTGTTGTGTCTCAGATGGTGAAGATCATTCCATTGTTGAGAAGAACCATTCATCTCCATATGGAGGACACTTGGAAGCTGAAAAGACAGAAGGTTTTGCATTCTAGATTCTATTAGACATCCATTATTAAAGCTCACATCCTTATGTGAAAGCATGTGATACATGATAGAGAATAGGAAATATTATCAAGAGAAACGAAATGCCTCTTGATGACTGGATAGAGGTTGAAATATTCAAAGTTTGGGGAATTGGCTTCATCAGACCTTTTACTTCATCTTTTGGAAATCAAATATTTCGGTTGCTAATTTTTAGGTATCAAAATAGGTGGAAGTTGTGGCTTCACCCATCTATCATTCAAAAATTGTTAGTATCTTCACTATAATTATCTTTCTAAGACTTGAAGTTCCATGAATAGTGATAAATGATGGAGGCTCTCATTTCATAGATTAGTAGTTTGAATCTATTTTATAAAAATATGGGGTAAAACACAAGATTTACACTCTATACCATCCTCAAATCGTTGGCCAATTAGAGATTTTTAATTGTCAAATTAAGCAAATTCTAGAAAAGGCCATGGGGAAATCTTGGAAAGATTAGTCTTCCAAACTTGATGATTCTCTCTGGGCATATCAAACAACATACAAAACATTGATAAGGACCACACCGTATCGACTGATCTATGAAAAATCTTGCCATCTCTCTTTGAAACTAAAGAAGAAGGCATATTGGGCCATGAAGAATCTAAATATGGACCCTGACTACCCAAAGAGATGTAGTTACTTTAGCTACAAGAATTGGAAGAACTTCATTTACATGTTAATGAGAACACTAGAATCTATAAAGAAAGAACAAAAACCTGGCATGATTGTCATATCAAGTGAAAATATATCTTTGATGGGGAGAAGGTCTTGTTGTTTAATTCTTCAATTCATCTTTAGCCTAGAAAGTTGTGATCATATTGGTCTCGTCCATTTACCTTCATCATCATCTATCCCTTAGGTATGATGGACGTCCATAGTGATAAGTTGGGGACCTTCTCGGTCAATGAACTTTGAATGAAGCAATATTATGAAGATGAAGTATTCACAAAGAAATACAAGATGGACCTATCAGACCCAGTTGTTGCAAGTTGAGTGAACTTACATAATCAAGCTAACGGACACTAAACAAGGGATACTTGGGAGACATCCCAAGATCTATCTTTATTCCTTGTACTGTCTTTGTTTTGCTTTATTTTGCTTTTTCCTTACTTAAACTTAGTTATAGTAAACTCAATTTAGTTTAACTTAGATGTAAAAAACTTGATAGACCTCTCAATCTACTGGCACTCTAACTGCATCGACCTTTGAACGATCAATTTTTTTCAAATGATGATTTATATTCTGATCTGCCTACATCGATACTATGAGTATCGACCTCTTTGATTTTATGTGAGTTATTGACTTATTCAATTGATCCTCAAAGTACCCCATCTAGATCTGTGGTTTCTACCCCCATTGAGCTCCTTTTGGGTTCACATCTATCAACCTATATCTTCTGACCTTTGATATTGATAGGTATGTGTCAACAATCCATTTACCCATCTGCTAACCACCCTCGATTTGACTATAAAAGGTGTCATACATTGTAAATTCTTCTTACTTGCTCTAACTTCCCATAGAGCGCTGCCTCTTTTTACCCCGACCTATCAAACTAGAGAGACCAATTGATCTCTTTTCACTGTGTGAACCCTCGACCTCATGGCTTGGTATCTACTAAGCTTGATTGCCTAGCTAACAAACATCCCATTGTATCTTTTCTAATCGATTCAATAGTATTCCAAGGTAATCAACCTCTCAGCTCGATAGGTCACCTCCCTGTCCGTCAACCTTCGAGGATGATAGTCTTTTACAGACATATATATCGACCTTTCATTGCTCGATCTTTCTACCTCATACTTATTGACCTCTTGGGTCAATAGCTTTTCCTTGACTTCATATCGACCTATAACACTCTATAAACCTCTGAGCTTGATACCTCTTGATTCTAATGTATCATCGACATGTATGCCATATGTCAGTTGCCTTGCATATTTTAGAGATTGATTGTCTACTTACATAACTAAACACCTTTGCTTCATAACTATGCCAATCTCCTCAACATTAACTACTATCTTGTGCTCTTTGCAGTGCACATATTGGCTTGCATTGTAAAGGACACCAGTGATGCTGAGAATGTGCAAATAAAATGGCACATTACTAACATCACCTAGTAGCAAGGAGCAAAACAAACTCATCCTAGCTTTTCGCTTCTGAACCTAGAAAATGGGAAAAAGTTGCACATTTGGATGTAGAAGCAGCCCACAACGAGGACCCCAACCATGACTTGTATATATGTATATTTTGCCCGCATGACAAAAGCATCCGACAGTATACACCACGATGAAAAAATGCCTTTCAAAGTGACACACTTTGCAAGACAATGCTAAAAGAATTAGGCATTTGGAAACAAGTGCATGACCTACTAACCAACTTGAGTTTAGATAAGCTTTGCTTTGAAGATCCCACATCTTATAATGAACAAACATAAGAGTTCATGTCTTTCATCAAGGAACTTTCAATACCGTCGACTGACCAGAAAACATGCGGGGGCAGCAACAAACTCAAGTCCAACTTTTCAACATAGATAAAGTACTTACCGAGAAGATGTTGAAAAAAATCTTCTATGCAACAAATGAAGAAGCATAAGCGATGAGTTGTGACCTACTAGATAAGGAAGATTCATGCTTCAATGCTAACTAATATTGGGCCCAACTCACTGGCCAGATCCACTACAAATCAAGTACTACTAAAGCTACAAATGTTCATTCTGGACTACATAGAATTATGCATAGATTATGGCCAATGTTCTCTTTCTCAAATCATAGACAGTCAGTATCTAATGTGAAGAACTCTATATCTTATCTTGTATCATGGAAGAAAACATGTCAATATTGGCAGGATACTAATCCATAGATGGATCTCTATAGTAGCCCTACCACAAAAAGACTATTGTATGGGTGTCCAAATCAGTCCGATCTATCGAGAATTCAAGCATCCATAATCACTTAAAAGGTTCACTGAAGCCAAAGGTGAGCACATCATTAACATACAGTATTTGATTTACACCAACATTCTCATGCGTCGACATGGAAAGATACACTATCGTTTCATGAGGTCTGACATTTCCATCCCCCTACTCGAGATTGCCGACCATATGCCCAAAAACTACTTTATACTGAAGATGAAATAAAACAATTGCTTGCTAAACCCTAGGCATCTACTTCAACCCCAAGCCGGCCACCCTGTGTCATCTACTAGAACCCATCGGGTGCCCATCATACTGATAATTGAAAGGAGGCACTCTGTATCATTATAGAAAACTCAGAAGAGAGTGATCATGAGGAAATAGTGGAACCTACCTCCAAGGTTTGTTTACCTCCACCTTCATTTCATCCTTCCTCACAAAGAAACATGTTACTTCCATTGTTCCCACATAGAAAAAGTCACATGTGGATGATCCATAGGGAAAACCTACAATGACTGCCCCTCCCCAATCTCATATCCCTACTACCATTGGTACGCATGTTGAACCAACACCGTCCACTCACTCCCATAACCCATCCAAGAGGTTCATGGCATTCCATCAAGTATGCCACGACAATAATAGCTACAAGAAGGCCCTTCTAATTCATGCTTTGGCTTCCATGCAGTACCATCATCCACACCGTCATCCTCCTTGGATGACCATCACCATGATACTCTCGATGGAGTATTTAGACACGCCTTTAATAACCTTCATGAGGTAATCAAGCAAAACACCATTGATATTTATAAACTAAAGACAAATTATTTGCATAGGTTGTGAATCTCATGGATGCTATCTACAAGTTGTGGCACTTTCCTAGCCAAGTAGCATCCCTAGAGTGTAAGATTGATGTTTTGGCTAGTCTTCCCCAACAAATGGCAGTGATATTGACATTATAGAGACATATGCATCATTTTGTAAAGACAAAGAGGAAACACGCCTTGAGGAAAAGGAACAACACGTCACAAGGTGAGAAAACTGACCCAAAGAATGAGACTCTTCTTTCCATCTTCATCTTCTCCTGATACTTCATTTATTCCAAATGCTACTAGCAAAGAAATAGAGAAGAAACTAAAGCTTTCTTAGAGGATCCAGTTGTCTCTTCAAGACCTTCTATCTCTCATTACTGGAAACTCTGATGACTAATAATGGTAAAAAGGTGTTTCTTCCACTACTGCCCTTATCCCACAGAACCTGCCACCAGTTTCTTCACCCTAAATCCCTCTAGTGGATATCAACATAGGGATTTGTGCTTCTCTTGACACACAACACGTCCTCCCTGTGATGTCTATCTCGAAAAACGATATCAACGAATGCGGAAGCGAACTATTAGCAGCGGAATTACTTAAAATCACTAAAAATTAAAACTTTTTGTAAAGAGATCCACAAATTGTAAAACTCTTCCATAAAGAAACAAGGTAAGTTATTTACAATCTGATTCATCAGTACATCTCTGTATTATCTCATCTCAAGAGTCACAAGCATCAACTGCCCTGTTAAACTATACATAAGTAGTATACAAAAATCTCGAGGCATTAAGACAAAATCTCAGATCTATATCAAACCATCTACTGACTCCTAGGACCTGAGAGTACAGATACGACACATAGGACTCTCTATATACAAGACCTAACAGACAATGACTCCACCTATGGATCACGACTGTCCTTGATGTTGTTTCTGCAGCTGATGTTGCTACTCACCCACTGATGGGTTTCTTCTTCCTCGACATCTATCTAAAAAGTTGAATCCTACGGGGGTGAGACAATTGAAAAATTGTCCCAACGAGAGTTATAACTCTCAGCCAGAAACATTATTATTGAAAATAATAGAATGACACTGAGTAGTAGGATTATAAATACTCAACAACAGGTAAAACATTAAATAACTAAATAAGGCAATATTCTTTATGCATTCATTTCAATTATTACTTGATTGAATAATGAGTCATTTAATCATTAAGGAATATGAAGAACATGTATATTATTTGTCCAACTAGGACTTAATTAAACAATGTATCATCAATCATTGTTTCTTGTAGTTCAACCTAAGCAATTATGCTACACGGATGATTACATTTTACAAACATACTTATGCCCTGAGGAGATGAAATATATCGCTCATACTCCAACTGACCATTGCAAAATCGAAATCGGTACCATACATAGGTCATCAGAAGAGTAGGATTTCTATGACCTCATCCTCCTTAGTCAGTGTGAGGAAAAACATGCAAGACATCTTGTGTCTCTGCCATAATAGCTTTCTTGGGTATTCTGGCAACTTCACTATTAGAGTTACAGTGGTATGCTATACTCTATTCGCAATTGAGGGATTTCTTGTTTATCTCACATCGATGCGGCATTAACAACATCATCGGGAGATTAGTGATACATCATCCCGACATATACATATAATGAAGGATTGGAAGATTAAATGTTCATCTCACATCAATTCCCCCATTAGGACGTAAGGATATTTGCATCCATAACCCCCGCATACTCAAAAGTATGATCTCCAAGAGTTCCCTTAGGAAAACATGTTTCACCATCATCTAGCTTCTGACGATGATGGATCTATGGTCATGGCTCTACATGATATCATTATACTTGATTATTTAAGTACATTATAGCATTCTTTTAGCACCAGGCATGTTTTCAAACATAAACCATTAAAACAATTGCTATAAAGAAAGAGTACTATTTGTATCAAGTTCATTTGACATCTTGTTAACTTTGGGATTTCAATCCCCTATCAATTCATCATCATGATCAAAGAATATGGGTTTTCAAACCCTAAGATCATCAAATCACTTGTTACCACTTTAACAGTTAACTTAATGCCATTAAGTCATTTAAACAGTGTAAACATAATAGTGACAATGCAGATATTTCACATGACTCATACAGCCTATCAATCTATTTTGTTACCTCTCACTATGCAACATAGCATATCATTGCTTTCAAATCTTATAAAGTACTTTCAATGAATATAGCATCATATCTCTTACCTTACTATGCTCACTATTTCATAAAAACCTGCATAACTAGTACAAATGATAACAGGCACATTATTTCTATATCAGCACAATGCAAAACAAAGATAACTTTACTATTCAAGGGTTACACCACTATGCCCTTACTAGGGTTAGGGTTTCCCTTTTCAATTCAATTAGAGTTAACCAACCCCTTTAGCTCAAATAGGATTAGTGATTCCTCATTTCATTATTTAATCATAGAGCTTTATTCCATAAGGCATAACCCAAAATTAGGGTTTCACACTTTGATTTACCTTATTTAGAATTAGGGTTTACTATTTACATTGCATCATTATTGATTAAGGTTCATATTCAACATAACCTGAATTAGGGTTTACTATGTCATCATTATGAATTAAGATCATACCTTCATCATGTATTAGGAATACTTCCATTATTACCCTCTATTTAGAGTTAACATTCATTAACCATTATAGTTAGGGTTTCATGATCTCATTATGAAGGATCATACCCTAAATAGATATTCATTCATATTGGAAGTCCAATACTTGATTAACATTCATAAAAGGAGTCTTCTCTCTCTCATCCTCTATAGGATGATGTTTACTTTAGTCTTAATTAGGTTAAGTAACTCAATCATGAAAGAGAACTGACTTCATGGTTTATATCATTACCATTGTTATCATTAGAACTTAATTACTTCATGGGTTTCAATCACACTATCCCATTAAGGTACAAGTACCATGATCACCTTTGATTTCATCATGTATTAATTAATTAATCACTTTGTCCTTTAACCACTTTAAGTACCCATGGGGTTTAGGTTAAATATCCACCAAACGATCTTGGCCACTAAGGCCCCAAACGATCTTGACTAACTCAGACCTCAAACGGTCTTACATACTAAACCTCCAAATGGTTTAAGACCGTTTGGACCTTCATGCAGTCTTGGTCTACCCTTGAGACCATTTGGTAAAGTTGCATACTGAAGACCATTTGCTAAAGTGGGAGGTGAAGACTGTTTGCTCAAGTTTGACTTTTGAAACTACATGGACACAATCATTTTTGAAACTGCATGGACACAATCAGTTTAGAAACCGCATGAACCCTAAATAGTTTGGGATCGTTTGGTCCCAAACGGTCTTGAGACCATTTGGTCCAAACCCCCTCAAAACCGCATGGACCAAGTATGGTCTCAACAAAACAAATTGAATCAGGGTTTCCATTGTTGGTTCCTTCAAAAGTTGTATATATGTATTCAATCATCAATTGGACCTATCACCATCATTCAATTGAGTTAATTAGGTCAACCTTCAACTGATTTGACCCTCAATTGACCCTCAATTGGTCATCAATTAGGGCTTGAATCAATTGAATTAGGGTTTGGAATCGAGGACCCTTCAACATTAATCAATGTGAGTATAATTGATTTGAAACCATTGAACCATCATCCAATTTGGACATGCCCTGACCCCAAACAGTCTTGGGATCATTTGGATGACCTCCAAATGGTCTTGAAACCATTTTACCAAGTCAACACCAAAAACCAAGTCAACCAATTAGGGTTTGGTCCATTGGATTAATCACCATATCAACAATTGATTGTACTTCAACTTAGAACCTTTGGATCTTCAAATGGTCAACTATACTTAACCCTAGACCTCCAAACGGTCTTGGGTGATCACCAAACGGTCTTGAGACCGTTTGGGTGATCCCCAAATGGTTTTGAAACCGTTTGGGTCACTCAACCCAAACTTCAACCTTATTTGATTATCAAATAAGCAATTAACCTGATTTAGGGTTTTGATGATTGTTGGATCTTTAATTGATGAACCACTTGGAGTTAATTGATACGTGATTAGCCTACATTATTCTAAACAGACCTCCAAATGGTCAATGCTTGGTCAATGCCACCAAATGGTCTAGGACCATTTGCTTCTATGCGGTTTGGATGAAACTGTTTGCAATCAAACGGTTTAAAACCGTTCGCTTCTAAACGGTTTGGAAAACCGTTTAAACAAAAAACCCAAACTGTTTGGTAAATTGATTTTCTTTGGATAATCATCAAAGTTAACATCATCATCTTCTTCCTATGAACAACCAAGAACTGTTGTTGTTCTTCACAGAAGTTATAGCAATTAACCAAAAGAATACCAAAGAAGAAAAATAGATAACGATTATTAGAGAGATGGATGCATTAGTAATGCTTAAGGGTTAGAGTTATAAAACCCACCTCTAGAACTGATACAAAGCTCCAAGCTCCGTATCTTTAATGGTGGATTGAGCTCCAGCAGTTGTCCAAGGTTCATTCTTCAATCTTTGGATGAACAAGATGGCTAGAAAAGGAAACCAAGTGAAGAAAACCATGAATCTAACCTTGTTTTATGGTTTCCACCATGAATTCGAGGTAAATGATGATCAAAACTTACCAAGCTTGTTTGGTCATCCTTCCTATGGTCCAGATCTCTCCCTTGGTCGGCCAAAGCAAGTTTGGGAAGAAAAGAAACTAAGGAGACGATCCTTTGGTGTTTTGGAAAAAGGATACTTATATATATATTTATGAGTTTTCAAGGAAAATGGAAAAAGAGGATTATTTACTTTTATCTCCCAATTATATCCCCCAAGTCCCCTTCCAATTATTGGCTACGTGGCCACCTTCTACTATCTTGCAAAACTTTCTCCATTATCCAAAGATAATGGAAAGAACTAAGCACCTTAAAGAGTTATGTGTTAATATCCATATTTTAGTGGATATTGCTTTATATTATATTAATGTGAATAAATTCCACTTCAACCAATGATCTTGATGGTTCCCAAGCATGGCACAAGATTTTCCAAACTATTGCAAACACATCCTCCAACTTTTGGTTGAAGGGCTCCATAATTATTTTATTTCTTTTTACATTCAGTTGTATTAAAGAGCCATTTGTGCTTAAATCTTGATTATTTCAATATTAAGATTCTCTCTCTTCCATGATAATTCAAATGAGGCTCCCTTATCATTTTATTTGTTCTAATTGATGACAAGAAACATGAGAGACCCTCTAGAGGTGTTATTTTGCATGTTGAACCCTAGGTCTTGGGTAAATTGCACATTACACCAAAACTAGGTTTTAATGCACAAGGATTGCTCTACAAGATTTATCTTGATGTCCAAGCTTGTGGAATCCATACCACCACATCATATACATTCTTATGATGTCTCAACATCATAGGAACATCTTAACATGTGAAATTTGCAAGTTAACCCCCCCTACTTGGGTAATTTGCACTTTAGTCCAAAGTTAACAAAACAATGTTTCAACATTATTAAAAAAGGACTGAAATTGAAATATAAGTTCCTAAAAAATCTTAATTACTTTTCAAAGTATAAAAACAAACATCTAATCAACTTAATTAAGCAAAACACCTAGGGTTAGTACATAACCCAGGTCAGGGATGTTACAAATTATCCACCCCTTACAAAGATTTCGTCCTCGAAATCATTACAAAAACATATTAAGAGAAAAGATCAGGGTATTTCCTCCTCATTTCTTCCTCTAGTTCCCATGTAGCTTCTTCAACTCCACAGTGATTCCAGAGGACTTTCACAAGACTTATGTCTTTCTTTTTCAACTTCTTGGTCCTTCTATCAAGAATCAACACATGTCCTTCTATATAAGATATATCATCATTCAACTCTACTTCCATAGGCTGCAGAACTGATTCTGTTTCAGGATGACATTTCTTTAACATGGAAATGTGATACACTGGGTGTAACTTCTGCAATTCTGGTGGTAACTCTAGCTTATAAGCTACCTTTCCAATTCGTTCAATGATTAGATAAGGCCCCATAAACCTAGGATCTAACTTTCCTTTCCTTCCAAATCTAAGAACTCCCTTCCAGGGTGAGACCTTAAGGTACACTCTGTCTCCAACCTGGAATTCTAAAGGTCTATGATGCTTATCAGCATAAGATTTTTTCCTATCCTGTGCAGTCTTCAACTGTTGTTGTATTATTTTAATCTTCTCGGTGGTCTGCTGCACAAGATCAGGACCTAAAAGTTGATATTCACCGGTTTCATACCAACATAAGGGAGATCTACAATGTCTACCATACAAATCTTCATAAGGTGCCATATCAATGCTATGTTGATAGTTATTGTTGTAGGCAAACTTTATCAAACTTAGGTGGAGATCCCAACTTCCTGTAAACTGAAGGGCACATGCTCTAAGCAAGTCTTCCAAGGTCTGTATAGTCCTTTCTGACTGTCCATCAGTCTGAGGATGAAAGGATGTACTAAACCTTAACTGTGTGCCTAAGGCTTTATGAAGTCTCTCCCAAAAACGAATCGTAAATTGTGGACCTCTGTCAGAAACAATGGTAACTAGGACCCCATGCAGCCGCACTATCTCATCTACATATAACTGCGCTAGCTTCTCAGCAGAATAGGTCATTTTGACAGGTAAGAAATGTGATGTCTTTGTCAACCTATCAACTATTACCCAGATGGAATCATGACCTTTGGTTGTTCTGGGCAAACCAACCACAAAGTCCATGGTTACATGATCCCACTTCCATTGTGGTATGGGTAAAGACTGCATTGTTCCTGCAGGCTTCTGGTGTTTATCTTTAACTTGCTGACACACAGGACACCGCATAACGAACTCAACAACATCCTTCTTCAGACCAGGCCACCAATACATATCTTTCAAGTTATGATACATCTTGGTGCTTCCTGGATGCATAGCATACATCGAAGAATGAGCTTCATCCAGGACTAACTTCCTCAAATTATCCACATTCGACACTATCATTCTACCATGATAACAAGCTACCTGATCATCTGAGTCATGGAAACCATCTCGTTTCTCATTACCATACTCTGATCTAATCTGTTGAACTGCAGCATCAACTTACTGTGCCTCCTTAATCTGTTGTCTCAGGGTAGGTTTTATATGCATCTCAACTAGCAGTCCAGATAACAATGATACTTTTAATTGTACATTATCTTGCCTTAAAGAGATAAGCATATCCCTCCTAGAGAACACCAGAGAATTCAACTGTGCTCTGTCTAAGGCTGGTGTTGCTGATTTCCTACTCAAAGCATCAACAACCACATTGGCCTTCCCTGAATGGTAATCAATTGTACAATCGTAGTCCTTGATTAATTCCATCCAGCGGTGTTGCCTCATGTTTAGTTCATGCTGAGAGAAGATATACTTTAGGTTCTTATGGTATGTGAAAATATGGAATGTCTCTCCATAAAGATAATGTCTCCAGATCTTCAAGGCATCGACTACAACAACTAGTTCTAAATTGTGTGTCAGATAATTATCCTCGTGTTTCTTAAGTTGTCGAGAAGTAAAAGAAATCACTTGCTTATCCTACATCAACACACATCCTAGTCCATTCATAGAGGCATCATTGAAAACTATATACCCTTTCCCTTGCTCAAGTAACACAAGCACATGTGCACTTGCAGCCTTTCCTTCAACAACTGAAATGATTGCTGACACTTTTCACTCCAGGTAAAAGGAACATCCTTCCTAGTCAACTTAGTCAAGGGCAAAACTATGGAACTAAAGTTCTTAATGAACCTCCTGTAATAGTCTGCCAACCCTAAGAAACTACAAATCTCCGTCGGTGTCTTTGGCTACTCCCATTGTAGGACAGATTCTACCTTTTTAGGGTCAACACGAATGCCTGAGGCAGATATTACGTGTCCAAGAAAAGAAACTTCTGGTAACCAGAACTCACACTTGGTAAACTTAGCATATAACTCATGCTCTCTTAGCAAAGTTAAAGCCTGATGAAGATGCTACTCATGTTGTTGAGCATCTCTACTATAAATCAGGATGTCATCTATGAAGACAACAACACACTGATCGAGAAAAGGTCGGAAAATTCTATTCATGAGTTCCATAAATGCAGCCGGTGCATTAGTTAGTCCAAATGACATAACTGTGAACTCATAGTGACCATGCCTTGTCATGAAGGCAGACTTAGGTATGTCACCTTCCTTAATACGCAGTTGGTGATATCCTGACCTCAAATCTATCTTTGAGAAAATGGTTGCACCACACAACTGGTTAAAGAGATCATCAATCCTCAGTAGAGGATACATATTCTTATTCTTAGTTTGTCTCTTCTCTGATACAAACCTTTCTATTCTCCTGACCGACTCTATAAAGGTAGCAAACCTTTCCCTGTTCTCCAGTGAAAATACAGGGGTAGTCAACTCAACATTTAACGCCTTCTCAAAATGTTGAATCCTTTCTTCATCTGTAGCTACCATATGCGGACAGAACCGCAACAGCTCCATGAACTTAGCCTCGTATTCACTAATGTTCATCGGTCCTTGTCTTAATCTCTCAAACTGAGAGATTTTCTCATCCAAGAACGTTTTAGGAAAGTATCTATTGACAAATTCTCATCGAAATACTTCCCATTCGATCTCCACACCTGGCCCTTTCCCTTCCTCTATGGTCCACCAGTGACCAACACTCCCCTTGAGAAGGTACACAACACGTCTAACCTTCTCTACTTTTGGGATGTTCAGGATTCTAAAGGCCTTCTCTAGTTCAGTTAGCCACAAATCAACATCTGTTGGGTCAGCTGTTCCAGCATACTCTGTGGTTCCAACTCGGTAAAGTCATTCAAACATCTTGCCAGATCCTTGTCCTTCTAGATGGGTAGGTGCCCTAGGTACATGTATATGCATCCTATCAGTCATGTGTGTCATGGCAGTCATGAACTGCCCAAACATGGCTTGGAAGGCTGGGTTCCCCATGTCAGCTGGGTTGAACTGGGGTGGTTCAGGCACAGGCTCCTCCCTTTCTTGGTCTCTTACACCTCCTCTGGGTGCAGCGACACTACTTTCTGCAACATGTTCCTCGTGTGATCCAGACATCTTTAATTTTATCTTCTCCTCCTATATGAGAAGAAGACTCTATCAGATATATTGGTAGACACTAGAACAGACTCTACAACCCTAGTCTTATGTCTCTATAAACTTAGTGAACCTAAAGCTATGATACCACTAAATTGTGACGTCTGTCTCGGAAAATGAGATCAACAAATGCGGAAGCAAATTATTAGCAGCAGAATTACTTAAAATCACTAAAAATTAAAACGTTTTGTAAAGATATCCACACACTATAAAACTCTTCCATAAAGAAACAAGGTAAGTTATTTACAAGCTGATTCATCAGTACATCTCTATATTATCTCATCTCGAGAGTCACAAGCATCAATTGCCCTGTTAAACTATACATAAGTAGTATACAAAAATCTTGATGCATTAAGCTAAAATCTCATATCTATATCAAACCATCTACTGACTCCTAGGACCTGAGAGTACAAAGACGACACATAGGACTCTCTATATACAAGACCTAACAGACAGTGACTCCACCTGTGGATCATTGTTGTCCTTGATGTTGTTGTTTCTGCTGTTGTTGTTGCTCACCCACTGATGGGTTTCTTCTTCCTCGACGTCTACCTAAAAAGTTGAATCCCACGGGGGTGAGACAATTGAAAAATTGTCCTAGAGAGAGTTATAACTCTCAGCCAGAAACATTATTATTGTAAATAATAGAATGACACTGAGTAGTAGGATTAAAAATACTCAACAGCAGGTAAAACATTAAATAACTAAATAAGGCAGCATTCTTTATGCATTCATTTCAATTATAACTTAATTGAATAGCAAGTCATTTAATCATTAAGGAATATGAAGAACATGTATATTATTTGTCCAACTAGGACTTAATTAAACAATGTATCATCAATCATTGTTTCTCGTAGTTCAACCTAAGAAATTATGCTACACGGTTGATTACATTTTACAAACATACTTATGGCCTGAGGAGATGAGATATACCGCTCATACTCCAACTGACCATTGCAAAATCGAAATCAGTACCATACATAGGTCATCAGAAGAGCCAGATTTCTATGACCTCATCCTCCTCAGTCTGTGTGAGGAAAAACATGCAGGACATCTCGTGTCTCTACCATAATAGCTTTCCAGGGTATTCTGGAAACTTCACTATTAGAGTTACAATGGTATGTTGTACTCTCTTCGCAATCGAGGGATTTCTTATTTATCTCACATCGATGCGGAATTAACAACATCATCGGGAGATTAATGATACATCATCCTGACATATACATATAATGAAGGATTGGGAGATTAAATGTTCATCTCACACCAATTCCCCCATTAGGACGTAAGGATATTCGTGTCCATAACCCCCACATACTAAAAAATATGCTCTCCAGGAGTTCCCTTAGGAAAACATGTTTCACCATCATCTAGCTTCTGACGATGATGGATCTATAGTCAGGGCTCTACATGATATCATTATACTTGATTATTTAAGTACATTATAGCATTCTTTTAGCACCAGACATGTTTTCAAACATAAACCATTAAAACAATTGCTATAAAGAAAGAGTATTATTTGCATCAAGTTCATTTCACATATTGTTAACATTGGGATCTCTATCCCCTATCAATTCATCATCACGATCCAAGAATATGGGTTTTCAAACCCTAAGATCATCAAATCACATGTTACCACTTTAACAATTAACTTAATGCCATTAAGTCATTTAAACAGTGTAAACATAATAGTGACAATGCAAATATTTCACATGACTCATACAACCTATCAATCTCTTTTGTTACCTCTCACTAGGCAACATAGCAGATCATTGCTTTCAAAGCTTATAAGGTGCTTTCAATGAATATAGCATCATAGCTCTTACCTGACTATGCTCAGTATTTCATAAAAACCTACATAACTAGTACAAATGATAACAAGCACATTATTTCTATATCAGCACAATGCAAAACAAAGATAACTTTACTATTCAAGGGTTACACCACTATGCCTTTACTAGGGTTAGGGTTTCCCTTTTCAATTCAATTAGAGTTAACCAACCCCTTTAGATCAAATAAGAGTAGTGATTCCTCATTTCATTATTTAATCATAGAGATTTATGCCATAAGGCATAACCCAAAATTAGGGTTTCACACTTTGATTTACCTTATTTGGAATTAGGGTTTACTATTTACATTGCATCATTCTTGATTAAGGTTCATATTCAACATAACCTGAATTAGGGTTTACTATGTCATCATTATGAATTAAGATCATACCTTCATCATGTATTAGGAATACTTCCATTATTACCCTCAATTTAGAGTTAAGATTCATTAACCATTATAGTTAGGGTTTCATGATCTCACTATGAAGGATCATACCCTAAATAGATATTCATTCATATTGGAAGTCTAATACTTGATTAACATTCATAAAAGGAGTCTTCTCTCTCTCATCCTCTATAGGATGATGTTTACTTCAGTCTTAATTAGGTTAAGCAACTCAATCATGAAAGAGAATTGACTTCATCGTTTATATCATTACCATTGTAATCATTAGAACTTAATTACTTCATGGGTTTCAATCACACTATCCCATTAAGGTACAAGTACCATGATCACCTTTGATTTCATCATGTATTAATTAATTAATCACTTTGTCCTTAACCACTTTAAGTACCCATGAGGTTTAGGTTAAACATCCACCAAACGATCTTGGCCACTAAGGCCCCAAACGATCTTGACTAACTCAGACCTCAAACGGTCTTACATACTAAACCTCCAAATGGTTTAAGACTATTTGGACCTTCACGCGGTCTTGGTCTACCCTTGAGACCGTTTGGTAAAGTTGCATACTCAAGACCGTTTGCTAAAGTGGGAGGTGAAGACCGTTTGCTCAAGTTTGACTTTGGAAACTACATGGACACAATCAGTTTTAAAACCGCATGGACACAATCAGTTTTGAAACCGCATGAACCCTAAACGGTTTGGGATCGTTTGGTCCCAAACGGTCTTGAGACCGTTTGGTCCAAACCCCCTCAAAACCGCATGGACCAAGTATGGTCTCAACAAAACAAATTGAATTAGGGTTTCCATTGTTGGTTCCTTCAACAATTGTATATATGTATTCAATCATCAATTGGACATATCACCATCATTCAATTGCATTAATTAGGTAAACCTTCAACTGATTTGACCCTCAATTGACCCTCAATTGGTCATCAATTAGGGCTTGAATCAATTGAATTAGGGTTTGGAATCGAGGACCCTTCAACATTAATCAATGTGAGTATAATTGATTTGAAACCATTGAACCATCATCCAATTTGGACATGCCCTGACCCCAAATGGTCTTGGGATCATTTGGATGACCTCCAAACGGTCTTGAGACCGTTTTCCCAAGTCAACACCAAAAACCAAGTCAACCAATTAGGGTTTGGTCCATTGGATTAATCATCATATCAACAATTGATTGTACTTCAACTTAGAACCTTTGGATCTTCAAATGGTCAACTATACTTAACCCTAGACCTCCAAACGGTCTTGGGTGATCACCAAAAGGTCTTGAGACCATTTGGGTGACCCACAAATGGTTTTGAAACCGTTTGGGTCACTCAACCCAAACTTCAACCTTATTTGATTATCAAATCAGCAATTAACCCGATTTAGGGTTTTGATGATTGTTGGATCTTTAATCATTGATAGGTGATTAGCCTACATTATTCTAAACAGACCTCCAAATGGTCAATGATTGGTCAACACCACCAAATGGTCTTGGACTATTTGCTTCTATGTTGTTTGGATGAAACTGTTTGCAATCATACAGTTTGAAATTGTTTGCTTCTAAACGGTTTGGAAAACCGTTTAAGCAACAAACCCAAACCGTTTGGTAAAGTGATTTTTTTGGATAATCATCAAAGTTATTGTCATCATCTTCTTCCTACTAACAACCAAGAACTGTTGCTATTCTTCACGAAAGTTATAGCAATTAACCAAAAGAATACCAAAGAAGAAAAATAGCCAACGATTATTAGAGAGATGGATGCATTAGCAATGCTTAAGGGTAAGAGTTATAAAACCCGCATATAGAATTGATCCAAAGCTCCAAGCTCCGTAGCTTTAATGGTGGATTGAGCTCCAGCTGTTGTCTAAGGTTCATTCTTCAATCGTTGGATGAACAAGATGGCTAGAAAAGGAAACCAAGTGAAGAAAACCATGAATCTAACCTTGTTTTATGGTTTCCACCATGAATTCGAGGTCGATGATGATCAAAACTTACCAAGATAGTTTGGTCATCATTCCTATGGTCCAGAGCTCTCCCTTGGTTGGCCAAAGCAAGTTTGGGAAGAAAAGAAACTAAGGAGACGATCCTTTGGTGTTTTGGAAAAAGGATACTTATATATATATTTATGGGTTTTCAATTATATCCACAAAGTCCCCTTCCACTTCTTGGCTATGTGGACACCTTCTACTATCTTGCAAAACTTTCTCCATTATCCAAAGATAATGGAAAGAACTAAGCACCTTAAAGAGTTATGTGTTAATATCCATCTTTTAGTGGATATTGCTTTATATTATATTAATGTGAATAACTTCCACTTCAACCAATGATCTTTCTGGTGCCCAAGCATGGAACAAGCTTTTACAAACTATTGCAAACATATCCTCCAACTTTTGTCTGAAGGGATCCATAACTATTTTATTTCTTTTTACATTAAGTTGTATTAAAGAGCCATTTGTGCTTCAATCTTGATTATTTCAATATCAAGATTCTCTCTCTTCCATGATAATTCAAATGAGTCTCCCTTCTCATTTTATTTGGTCTACTTGATTCCATGAAACATGAGAGACCATCTAGAGGTGTTATTTTGCATGTTGAACCCTAGGTCTTGGATAAATTGCACATTACACCAAAACTAGGTTTTAATGCACTAGGATTGCTCTACAAGCTTTATCTTGATGTCCAAGCTTGTGGAATCCATACCACCACATAATATACATTCTTATGATGTATCAACATCATAGGAACATCTTAACATGTGCAATTTGCAAGTTAACCCCCCTACTTGGGTAATTTGCACTTTAGTCCAAAGTTAACAAAACAATGTTTCAACATTATTCAAAAAGGACTAAAATTGAAATATAAGTTCCTCAAAAATCTTAATTACTTTTCAAAGTATAAAAACAAACATCTAATCAACTTAATTAAGCAAAACACCTAGGGTTAGTACATAACCCTGGTTAGGGATGTTACAATCCCATATAAGGATACTCATACACACCCATCATACAATATTCAAGTATGCTTTCTCTTCGATAACAACCTCTATCCCAGATTCCTTTTAATGATGAACTTTCTATAGAAAGTCCACTACAATTGATACATAAAATCTTACTTGAGGATGAAAATCTAGTCATATCACGTTTCAGTCTGCATAATGTTTTTTGAGGAATCCATTTCTTTGGGTCTCAATGAGGAAAACCCTTCAATATGATGGTTATGGTCCATTAGACGATGGTGATGCTTCCTCTGATGAATATAATGGTGATCTATTGATTGTTGTGTCTCACTTTGGTCCATGACGTCCTTATCCTATCTTCTTGGAACCAAAATTGCCTCTACTACCTCAATCCCTCGCAAAATGAAAGATTTGGACTTGGATTGAATGCAAGGGATTCAAGTTTGGGATATCTTTGTCTTACATGATATTTAAGATGACAAGATGGATGGAAAGTAGATAATTTATCATAGTGGGATGTGGTCTATTACTAGACATGCACTTCATAATATTTTTTGAAGCCCGACCAAGATCAATAAACATATCTTTATGATACTAGCATAGACAATATTGAATACATGATGCCTAGTGTAAAAAAGTGACCATCCTACAATGCCACTCCTCTTGCTGATCGCCTATTCAAAAACCACTTGACTTTGGCAGTTGTTGAGACACTTGTCACAATTATTGATGAGCAGAATATACGAGTTATCCTTTGACCTTTTCATTATAAAGGTAATTGGTTCCTATTCACATCTGATATGGTACAACAACATATTATTTTATATAATACTTGTTGCATAGAACTACAAAATGCAAATATTCAATTCCATGATCTAGTGGTAGTAAAGATTCTAGACATACCTAATCTCCTACAACGTGTCATCTATCATTGTGCTTATTACAAACCCAATTGGATCAACTATGTTTTAGATCCTTCTATACATCAACAAAATCCAACAAAAGGTGACAGTACATTCATAGTTCTCTTATTCATGGAAGCTCTTAACCGTAGCATATCAGTCATAAATGTAGAAGCCCCACAATTTTTCTACATTATAGGGATGATATGAACTAGAGGTGATCCATGATTGCCACTTTTTTGAGATCTTGACCTTCCCAAAAATCTATGATATTTGTATCTTCTTATTCTTCGACCTACCAAGGAGCCTTTTTAGAAGGTCCTACATAAAAAGGGAGAGAAAACTTAGCTGCCAAACATAGATTTACCTCTAACTGAGACTAATAGGCACCAAGATATATTTCTACTTCTGTACAGACTCTTGAGGTTGTGAACATCTTTAATATGTTGGATCTTCTTATGCCATTTCCAATATATGAGCGTACAACATATATCTTCCGATAAATGCATAGTCATCCCTTTATATCTGATCTTTTAGGTCAATTATTTAGGACATTATTTTCTTGTCTTAATTTTAGGAACTAATTTGAAATTTCTTACTTTTATGTCCATAATTAGATTTATTATTATTTTATTCGAATTTTATAGGTTTTATGTTCATTGTCACCCCCTTTGATCCCAATCTAAGAATTCACTTCATTCCTTAAGAAATTTGAACATTAAGAGGTTACCTTCAGCCTTCCAGAAGCCCAGTTGGTCGACTCACCACTTTTGGTTGATCGACTTCGTAGCAAATAGGAAGAAGCCTCAAATTGCCAACTGCTTGAATGGACATCCAGTCTCTTGACTCAACCCTATTAAGGAAGGCATGTTTTGCATGATAAAACTGAGTGACTTCACTCAAAAAGGTCAACTAGGTTTCCTTAACATTGAAGCAACAAGTCAAATAGTCAAACCTTTTTTTCTTACAAACCATGCATCATTTAATCCTGTCAAGCGATTAGCCACCGAGTCTATGGACTAGCTTTCCAACTCTAGAATTTTCCAGCCACCGCCCAACCCTATTCTAGGGTTCCCAGGGTGATTCCTCTACTATAAAAAGAGGGGGGAATGCTCAAACATTCTAGACCCCCCATCCTACCTATCATCTCAAAACTTTTCCTAAGAGAAGAGAACAAGGAAAGAAAAGACGGAGTCTACAAAGTATTCTTAACAATTGTATATCTATTATATCTATCCTTTTACTTGATTCTATGAGTTATATGGAGTAGTTCTTCCATTTATGATACATGGAGAGTAGCCCCATGTCGTAACTTGTCTTAGATAAACTTTGATTCCATTAAATAAATAAAAGGTGTGTCTTCATTCAATAAACAACGTGGAATATAAACTATAAATAAAAGGTGTGTCTTCATTCAATAAACAACATGGAATATGAACTATGTTGGATCAAAGGGCTCTAGAGGAGGTGAATAGAGCTAAAAACACTTGCACAAAATTTGTTAGACCTTCAAGTTACTTCAACCAAGCACAATTGCAAATAGTGAATTTGATCTCAATATAAACATACACAAAAAGGAGGAGAGAGATTGAAACAAGCACTTGAACAAGCTGTTTAGAGTGGTTCCACTCTCCAAACTAGGAGAGAGACAGTCCACTACCTAGAGAAGTCAAGCCCCAGGATTTTGCAACCTATATATACCTATATTCCATTATAAGACATACAATTGACCTTCCTTTTCTGGGAAAAGGATACCCAACTTCCCTTTGAGGTCAAAGGAGCCATTAACTTTATAACCAATGTCTTACCTATCTAGATCTAGAGTCTTCTACCTCACCAAGGTCTTACCCACTCTTGCAAGTAGTTGGACACATTCGCCAATGAAATACCCTCTTTGCAGTGAGTTTTCCTCCTTACAGGATTTACCCACTCCACTCCCGACTCTTCAGCCTCTCCTCCTTCACTCGGAGAAGCTTTTGCACCTTCTTCTACATCTTGAAAAAGCTTGCAACTTCTTCTTCACTTAGAGAAGCTTTCACCAATTTGATCTTGAAAAAAGGGGTTGGGAAAAGAGAAACTTTGAGAGCTTTACAAGCATACAATGAAAGTATCTTTCTCACATAGATACTATCTCACTCATAATGACGAATTGAAGTGTAATCAAGAGAGAGAAAGGGGTTCATGTAGACTGGATACACTCAACTATAGCAAGGACCTTGAATAGCATGAAGGAGCAACCTTAGAATGGACTCCAAGAGCTCCTATTTATAGTTGGGGTGTCACTAGAGGGTAGGAACACTTAGGAACATTTTATAGCCATTTGGGGTGTTGCAACAGATATACTTTTGAGTTTTGTAACACTCCAACAGTTAGAACCACTTTTTCTGTATTTTCCATACAGTGCAGTCGGTTGAGTTTTCATAAAGGTAACTCAACCTATTGCACTATATGACAAAGCCAATTTAAAGCACCAATTGAGTTTGTCATGTGTGCTATTCGACCGATCTCTTGAAATATTTTTTGCTAAGTGTAGGGATCGGTCGAGTTTCATGAGTGGCAAACTAGTCCAAACCAAAGATTCTCAAAATCCATTAAGGGATCGGTCGAGTTTGAATATCGACCGATAAACAACCTATAATGAATTTTGGAAAATTATTTTTGAGTGATCAAATGTTTGAATTAAGGGTTCTTAGTTTTTTCTCATCTTAGTACAAGTCATATCTTCAATACAAATGATTATTAAATTCATCTAAGGTGATTTGGAGTGTTTCCAGAAAAGTGCATTTGCATTGCTTTTAACTTGAACTAGAACAAGTTTGGGCTTGATAGATTTGTCATGTACCTAATGCCTAAAATCAATCTCAAACAAACATATTAGATACTATGAATGGAATGGTTAACTCATTATCAAAATATGGAAAATGTATAACACCTAGGTCAACATTCTCCCCCTTTTTAACAATGACAAACCAATCCTCAACATATTGAAAAGGATATGAAATTCAAACCTTTACCTTTGAAAAAGGATGTGAAAGTTAAACCTTTTCCTTATGAATTACAAGGGGATACATGAATTAACAATGTTAATTGCTCCCCCTCAATTCATGCTTACCTAATCCTGCATGGTTAGTCTTTCAACAAATACCCATAGCACATATATGTACTATATGCTCCTCTATCAAGTCACGTGATATGTAGATAATTGACAAGAAAAGGATCATATAAGCAATAAAACAATATGGCTGAGATCAATTCTCCCCCTTTTTCATATAAAAAATATTGGGAGGTAAAAGAACTAAAAAGAATAGGTCTTGTTCATAGGAACAAGCTTAAGCAATCAACCACATATAGCACACACCAAATAGAGATGAAACACAGAGAAATAAGCAATCCAGTGTCATAATCAAAATATGGAATAACATACCACAAACTCATAAGAGATAGTCAATAAAAGAGTTATGGTACATGGGATTTAGATTACAACACTAAACATGTCCTCTCGAAATAAAACTACAAACCAATGAGAAATGATGAAATGATAAAATAGTATGCCTCAGATACACAGTGCCCAAATGTCTAATACATTATAGTTTACATAAAGAAAAATATATATATATATACATACATATATATATATATATATATATATATATATATATATATATATATATATATATAAGCATTCTAAAGACTATTGAACTAAAAATCTACACTACCTACGACATCAGATACATCATCATCCTTATCCTCAGGTTGGTAGTCCTCATCATCATCAGATGGTGCAACAGAGGCAGTAGTTGTAGCCTCGCCATCATCACCACAAGAACCAATAAATCCATCATCATAACCATCCTCAGAACCATCATACCCGACATCCTCAACATCCTCAAAAGCATCTTGGTCTGGCATCTCCTCATCCATAGGAGGTCTAAAGGCACAACCAAGTCACCTGACATTCCTCTCAACCCATGACATGCCACATGCATGTAATGCATTTGCTTTCTCAAAGGAGGGAGTAGAAGTCCCATCAATACTAGCAAGCAGAGTGGAAGCAGGACCAACTAAGAAATCTAGTGGAGAAAATGCACTAGGGGCAAGGGCAGCAGTAGGTCCACCATCAATAGCAGGGGTGGCAGTGGAAGCAACAAAGGGTGGAGGGTCAGGATAGAACTAATAGTAAGAATAGGAGGCATAGTCAGCTCCAGGGTACACCTGGTAGGTAGGTTAGTGATGGATACATGATAGGTTCATGGTTGACATGATTTGGCAAGGTCTTGGTGGAGATGGTCCTGAACCTAAAGGTTATATGCCTATCGATTCATCAGATATCCCATGAGGGTTTCATTTGATACATTAAAAGAGGTGCAATCAGGGTGGGTGGTGGAGGTGATGGAGGAGCCTCGATGGAGGTGGAGGCTCCAGGAATGGTAGAAAAGGTAGGAAGAAAGGTCTTATTAATGGTAGTCTCACTGATGTTGACTCCTTTTTGATTGTATTTGTAGTGGAAATCATGGAAAAGGGATTTCTGAGTCGAAAATGCAAAGAGACCACAAATCAAGGCAAGATAAGGAGGATGGGTGCCAAGGTGTTATTCCTAGAATCAAAGCATGTAATGTGATGAAGAATGTAGTGAGACCACTTGATTCTGGTGTTCTTCAAAATATAGTACATTATCACAATGGTGTTTTCTGCAATCTCTATTTGAATTTTCTTTGGATGGATATTGCAGTTAACCACCAATGCAATAAGATGGTTGCTGATATCCAGGGAAAAGGATGGCATGGTTGACTTCTTCCTATAGGAAACATTGGACTTCTTCAAAAAATTATGAATGTCAGGAAGATTAAGATTATTGCTTTTGTAGAAAGCCTCAAGGTCAAGCAAGTCAAAATAGTCTGGGTAGTCGACCCTCCATGAGTCGGTAACCTCAGTATCATTGAAATAGATATTCAAGAAATCTTCAGAGATGGTAAATTTGGTACTGGTCATTGTAGAAGTCAAAACTACCTGAGTGTCAAGTGGTGTCACATTTGTAGTATAGTTCCATTGGATATTTGCATAAAACTCATGGAATGCCTTAGTGATAGTGATAGAATTTGAGTAGCATAGGCACTCTACACACAAAACACTAAGGTGATGGGTCAAAAACACCTCAATGACCTCCTTAATAACCTCACTCATGGTGAAATGAGGTTCGTATAGATCTCAAAAAGGGAAAGGATTCCTAGGAAGGAGTTCCTTATAGCAATTTAGAGCTTGTGAGGATAAGAAGGAGGTGCCATCATAGGAAACGGGGCAAGGAACAGATGAAGAAGATAGTGCTCCAATATGGACGTCTCTCTTCCTATGGTTAGAAGCCATGCAGGTAGATGGAGAGGAAAGGATAATGAAGGATAAGAAAAACATCACAAGAAGGTCACCTAACCACCTAAGATGGTGTAGGAAGAGGAAAGGGGGGTCAAACGGATCTTGGGATAGGAGGGTCAAACCTGGGGTTGGAGAACTAGAGCACTAGAGCTTGGGATCAGTTGATTTTTCTCTAGTTGAGAGGGAGAAAATTCAGTTGATATCCTATTTTAATTTGGTCCAGTTGCGCGATCAATCTAGTTCTTGGGTTGGAAACTCAAACAAACAGGCAGGCCAGCTAAGTTCTCAGATGGCGATCAATCGAGTTGTTAGCAGGACAAACTCGATCGAATGGTCAACCGGGCCAAACCTTAGAAATTTTAATTCCAAGCCTCTCGAGTTCTATATAAATATAGTTTTCTAGCATACCATGTATTTTAGACATATTAAGGCACATTTCACTCATCATAGGGTAATATTTTGTGATAAAATGATCATTTGCAAAAAATATCCAAAAATAAGTGAAACAAGGTATGAAAACATGGAAATTTAGCACATAGCAAACATAAGGTGAGCAAGATATGGGCATGAACATATAGGTAAGAGAACTACTACCTAGAAAGCATGTCAATATCATCAGGAGTAGTTATAAGCTAATAAAAGTGAATTTCTCTCTAGCTAGAGGTTTAGTGAAAATCTTCGCAAGCTGATTCTTCGTATCCACATGCGTGATATAAATATCCTTCTTGGAAATATGGTCACAAAGAAAGTGATGATAGACCTCTATGTGTTTATCTCTACTATGCAATATAGGATTATAGGACATGTTAATTGCACTAGTATTGTCATGATAGATAGGAGAAGCATCAAAATCAATTTTAAAGTCTTAGAACATTTTCTTCATCTATAGGACTTGGGCACAACAACTCCTAGCTGCAATGTATTCAACCTCAATAGTTGAAAGAGACACAATGCTATATTTCTTAGAGAACCAAGAAACTAGGCATGATCCTAGGAAGAAGCAAGTGCCACTTGTGCACTTTCTATCAATCAAACAACCTACATAATCAGCATCACTATAAGAACTAAGAGTAAAGTCCCTTGACTTGGGATAGATACCATAGTTCAAAATTTTGAGTTTTGGCTAGATACCTCAAAATCATCTTAATCGCTGTGAGATGTGATTTTCTTGAACTTGATTTAAAGTGAGCACACAAGCCATCACTAAATATTATATCAGGTCTAGAGGCAATTAAATAAAGTAAACTTCCAATCATACCTCTATAGAGCTTCTCATCTACCTTTTCTCCTTTCTCATCTCTATCAAGATTGGTGGTGTTTGACATTAGGGTGTCCATTATCTTGGTGTTCTCCATCCCAAAACACTTAAGTAGCTCACTGGTGTACTTGCCTTGGTTGATGAAGTTCCCATCTTTTGTTTGTTTGATTTGAAATCCAAGAAAGAAAGTAAGCTCCACCATGATTCTCATCTTGAACTCACTCTGCATAAGAGCACTAAACTCCTTGCAAAGATCAGGGTTAGTTCCGCCAAAGATAATATCATCAGCATAAATTTGAATAATTAAGAAATTGTTAGAAGTGTGTTTTAGAAACAAGGTAGAATCGACTTTGCCCATGATATAGCTATTGTCTAGCAAAAAGTTCTTTAGTTTCTCATACCAAGCTCAAGGTTCTTGTTTGAGTCCATAGAGATCCTTTTGCATCAAATAACCATGGTTAGAAAATTTATCATGTTCAAAGTCGGGGGGTTGAGCAACATATACTTCCTCCTCAATTGTACCATTCAAAATGCACTTTTAACATCCATTTGATAAAGTAGAAAATTCTTATGATTAGAAAAAGCAAGCAACATTCTAATTGACTCAAGTCTAGTTGCAGGTCCATATATTTCATCAAAATCAATACCTTCATGTTGGTTGTAGCCTTGAACAACTAACCTTGTTGTGTTTCTTACCACTTTTTTGCTTTCATCAAGATTATTGTGGTAGACTCACTTGTTGCCAGTGATCTTTCTATCACTTGGTCTTGGCACAAGAGTCCACACTCGGTTCTTCTCAAACTATTCCAACTCTTCTTGCATGGTTGGGATCCATTCATCATCCTTGAGAGCTTCTTTGACGTCTTTTGGCTCAAGTTGAGAGATGAAGGTGTTGTCAGCTTGTTGTTTGTTGTAGGCAGCTCGTGTCTTCACCCTTTCAAAAGGATTACCTATGATGAGTTCTTTTGGATAATTCTTTGCAAAGAGGGCAATAGTATCCTTCTTTTCTTCTTCTTTCTCTTCTTCATCAACCAACACCTCTTTTCCTTTATCACCAATGTTGAGCTCTTTCAAGTAAGGAATCACTTCATCTACAACATCATCATTAACAATATTCTTGGAAATAGAGGGGTTAGTTTCAACAAATCTAACATTGATATATTCTTCTACTTTACACAAATTAATGCTAAATATTCTATAAGCCTTGCTGGTAGTGCTTTATCCAAGAAAGAAAGCCTGGTAAGACTTTGAATCAAACTTGTCAAGGGAATCCTTGGTGTTTGAAACAAAACAAGGAAAACCAAAAATATGAAAGAAATCAATGGAAGGCTTTCTACCATGCCATATCTCATAGGGGGGTTTCTTCAAAGATGGATGAGTAAAACCCCAATTTTGCACAAAACATGAAGTACTCATGGCTTCGCCCCAAAACTTCTTTGGAGTGTCATACTCTAGAAGCATAGTGCTAGAAATTTCTTGTAGTGGCATTTTCTTTCTCTCCACAACCCCATTTTGTTGAGGTGTTAGAGATGAAGAAAAGTTATGTGCATACCCAGATTCCTCACAAAACCGTTCAAACAAATCATTTTCAAATTCTCCCCCATAATCACTATGGTGAGAGATGATCTGACAAGAAGCTTTGTTTTCGAATCATTTGCAAAAAGTCGAGAAAACATCAAGAATATTTCTTTTTGAAATAAGAAAGAAAGTCCAAGTATATCGTGAAAAATCATCAACAATCACAAGACAATACTTTTTGCCATGAAGCAATTGTGTACGCATTGATCCAAATAGATCAATGTGAAGAAGATCAAGAACTCTTTTGGGCTAAGGATTCCTTGGGATTTGAAGGAGGACTTGGTTTTATTTCCTTGGGTACAAGGTTGGCATTCCTCATCCTTTTTAAAATCCAATTCAGGAAGTCCCTTTACCAAATCCTTTTTGCTCAACTTCTTCAATTGATGCATATTTGCATGACCAAGACAATGATGCCATAAAAATATCATTCGAATTGGAAACAAGACATCTAACAACAATAGGCTTAATAGAGTCAAGAAAAATAATATAGATATTTCCATTTCTAGTTCCATTATATATAACATTGTAGGAGAGGGAATCTAGAAGCAAGCATTCAAGTGAGGTAAAAAGAACAAAATAGCCATTATCACAAAGTTGTACATTCTTGATGCATAGTGAATCACCTACATCATCCTCACCTATCACCTTACCCTTTTTGTTGTCACCAAATTTCACCAATCCCCCTTTCTTCTTTGTGAATTGGTTGAAGTGGCTGATTTCACCTGTCATAAGCTCTGAGCAACCGCTATCCACAATCCATTTTCCTTTTACTTACAAGAAAGCAAGATGTTGGTGCCCAATTCAAACCTTGGGATCAAGTGTTATCTTGGGGACCCATTTCATATTTGGATTGGTTCCCTTCTCTCTATAAGGATAATAAGTAGAGTGATGGTCATCACTCTTGTAATGCACACAAATCATAGGGATCTTAGAGCCAGAAGACTCTCCATGGAAGATAGGAGGCCCCTTTCTCTTTTTCTTACCCTTTCCTTGATCTTCCTTTTGGACCCCCCCACGTATCCCAAACCACTAGTACCAACTTGTTTGGAAGTCTGATCTAGAACTTCATTGAGGGGTTTCTTCCCTTTGAGAAAAATCTACAAGGAAGCACTTAGTTTGTGATTATCATCACTAAGAGTAATGACATTATAAGATAAGCTAGCAAGATCATCTTGTGCATGAAGTAAGTCGGCCTCCAAACATAGGGCTTTAGTAACATAAGAATCTTTTTCTAAATCAAGACTAGAAACTTCATGACTAGGCAGTAAAGCTCTAGAAGAAAGATCATTAACTTGAGTGAGCAATCTAGCATTTTCAGCTCTCAACATAACAAGCTCATCAAGATAAATTCTATTTTGATCCTTAGTAGCATCACAAGCAAGCTTAGATCATCATTTTTAGTTTTAAGTAAAACAAGATCATCTACTAGGGCTTGTTTTCTTCCTTAAGACTATTGATGTTGTTAAGGTAGATGCCATTCTCTACTTCAACTTCATTGTATTGGATCTTGAGATCAATAATTTTCCCTTTGTAAGGAACCAATGCTATCAAGATGTAACTTCTCATTTTGATCAAGAATATCAATTTTAGCATACAAATCATCTATGATCTTACCCAACCTCTTCATTTTAGACTTGCATTCAGAATAAGAAGAGCGGGTAACATTAAGCATATAAATGATAGTTTCCTTAGATAACTCATGCAAGCTTACCTCACTTACCTCACCAATGTCTTCACTTGTAGAGGCCATGAGTGTAAGATGACATTCTCCTTCATCAAAGCTTGAACCACTAGAGGAGGATTCCTCCCAAGCCACATGAGTTGCATACTTTCTCCTTTTATCCTTCTTGTCCTTCCTCTTGTATTTTCCTTCCTTCTTGTAGTCATCATTCTTCTTGTGGATGCTCCTATGGTAGGCTTTCTTTGCCTTGGGGCAATCATTCTTGTAGTGCCCTTTTTGGCCACATTCATAACATCTAGGAGTAGAGGATGAGGAAGACTTCCCCTGGAAGTGCTTGCCCTTGGAGTAGTTTGCTTCATGATCCCTAGAGCCATCATCTTTACTTGAGGATGGAGGAGAGGACCGACAAACAAGTTGTTGTTAGAGAATCATTGCATCCAGTTGGTCTTTGAAGGCATTGTCATTGATCTTCTTTGATTCCATCTCTTCTTTCTTGTCATCTTCTTCTTGCTTGTCCAACCTTGGCTCATGAGCTTGAAGGCTGCCAATGAGCTCCAAGGTGGCTAAGTCACCAAGACTTCTAACTTCTTCAATGGACGTCACCTTGGGTTCCCATATCTTGGGAAGATACCTTAGGATCTTGAAGTTGATAGTTACTCTATCCAAGGTGTAGCCCAAAGCAGCAAGCCCATTGATGATGGTGTTGAGCCTTGTGTACATCTCAACCACTCTTTCCTTCTTGTCCATCTTGAAGTTTTCAAGCAGTCCATTCAGGATGTAGATCTTTGACTTGTTGTGTGCCTTCATAGGTAATGCATAACTTCTTCCAAATCTCATGGGTTGTGTCCCAAGATGAGATCTGATTGAACTTGAAGGAAGTCAGGGAAGCATAGATGATGCTTATCGCCTTGGCATTCAGTTGCACCTTCTTGAGTGTAGCTTCATCCCAAGTAGCTACATCACCCAATGACTCCTTTTATGGAAGAATCGTCACCTTTCACATGTCTTAGTTCATCCGTTGAAGGTAGAATTGCATCCACCATTTCCAAAAGAGGACATGTGTTCCTTAAAAAACCAGGGGTCTCATGGAGAAGCCTCCGTCTAGGTTGAGGGGACCAAGTAAGTCACCAATCTTCTCATATCATGGGAGATGTGTCAAAGAAGATTGTGGCTTTGATATCACTTTCTGGATCAAAGGGCACTAGAGGGGGGTGAATGGAGCTAAAAACACTCGCACAAAATTAGTTATACCTTCAACTTACTTCAACTAGGCACAATTGCAAATAGTCAATTCTATGGCAATCTAAACATACATAGCAAGGATTAGAGAGATTGAAATAAGAACTTGAACAAGCCATTTTGAGAGGTTTCACTCTTCAAACTTGGAGAGAGTCAGTCCACTACCTAGAGAGGTCAAGCCCTAAGATTTTGCAACCTATGTATACTTATATTTCATTATAAGACATACAATTGACCTTCCGTTTCCAATACAAGGATACCCAACTTTCCTTTGAGGTCAAGGGAGCCAATAACCTTACAACCAAGGTCTTACCTCTCCAGATCTAGAGTCTTCTACCTTACCAAGGTCTTACCCACTTTTGCAAGCAGCTGGACACCTTCGCCAAGGAGATCCCCTCTTTGCAACGAGTCTTTCACCTTGAAGAATTTACCCACTCCACTCCCGCATCTTTAGCCTTGTCCTCCTCCTTCACTTGGAGAAGCTTTTTGCACCTTCTTCTACATCTTGAACAAGCTTGCACCTTCTCCTTCACTTGGAGAATCTTTCACGAATTAGATCTTGAAGAAAGGGGTTGGTAAATAAGAAGCTTTGAGAGCTTTACAAGCATACATTCAAGTAGCTCTCTCACACATATTCTATCTCACTCATAATGATGAATTGAAGTGTAATTAAGAGAGAGAAAGGGACCCAAGTTAACTGGATGCACTCAACTATAGCAAGGAGCTTGAACAGAATGAAGGAGCAACTTTGGAATGAACTCCAAGAGGTCCTATTTATAGTTGGGGTGTCCACTAGAAGGCAGGAACACTTAGGAACATTTTCTAGACATTTGGGGTGTTGCAACAGATAAAATTTTGAGTTTTGCAAAACTCCAACGGTTAGAATCACTTTTTTTGCATTTTCTATACAGTGCAGTCGGTCGAGTTTTCATAAAGGTAACTCGATCAATTACAGTATGTGACAAAGCCAATTTGAAGCATAAGACGAGCTTGTCCTGTGTGCAATCTAACCGATTACTTAAAATTAGTTTTGCTAATTGCAGTGATCGGTTGAGTTCTGTGAGTGGCTAGCTCAACAAAACAAAAGAGTTCTCAAAATCCATCAAGGGATCAGTCGAGTTTGAATCTCGACCGACAAACAGCCTGTAATGAATTTTAGAAAATTCTTTTTGAGTGATCATACAATCAAATTAAGGGTTCCTGATTTTTTCTCATCTTATTTACAAGTCATCTCATCAATACAAATGATTACAAAAATAATCTAAGGTCATTTGGAGTGTTTTTCAAAAAAGTGTGTCTGCATTGCTTTTGACTTGAACTAGAACAAGTTATGGCTTGATAGATTTGATCCTTTTCATGTACCTAATGCATGGAATCAATCGCAAATAAACATATTAGATGCCTATGAATTGAATGGTTAGTCATATCAAAATATGGACAATGTGTTATGCGTAAACTACACATCAAAAATGCAAGTGGACATATCAAAGTAATATAGGCCTAAAGAGGCCTAGATATCGAACACGGGGAAAACATGTACCTAGAAACTAGTACTAACAATAACTCAATCATCTAGGTCGATGAAAAAGATTGAATTGGTTGATTTAATAACTAATTTGTAAGAATTGAAACTAAAATTATTGGTTGTGGTCGCAAGTGGAATGAATTCCTTAGGATTGTGGTTTCAACATGGCTCACATTGCACTTAACATCATTTCATTAATATTAATCTCTCTTAACCCTGGATAAAGAGATATGTAGCAAAAATTACCCACTCTTGTAGTGTAATTAACTACCTATACTAATACCAATCCCACTCTCAAAGCAATTGTATTATTAGTTAAGTGCTTTATCGAAATCTCTGGGTTATCCTCTTCACATTCGTAAGTCTTCTCAAGGTGTGATATAAAATGTGCAAATCTACAAGTTTTCCAACCCTTAATCCATCTCTTAAAATAATTAAACAATCACCTATGTTGATCAAGCATAGATAATTCACGATGCTCTCATAGAAATATGTCCATACATTAAGAGAAACATGTATATTAAATCATAGTTGTCAATTACAATGCAAAATTAGGCTACTTTCAGATCCTAAGGAACAAGGGGATTATCCTTGCATGATTTTAGTTGCTTTGCACATAGAAAAGGAAGAATAGAAGGATGAAAACATCAAGAACAATGAAAAATCCTTGGAGAAAGATGGCACAGATGGCTCCTCCTGATAAAAATGGTGATTTGTCATCTTCCGACTACAAATTGGGCCACTGGTAGTGCCTGAATTGTCGAGAATGTTGTTTTCTCCTCTTCTTTCTCTCTTATCTACTCTCCTCTTCTATAAAATTGAACAAGACATGATAATTAGGTCTGGATGAACTCCCCTAAGTCATAGATGTGACTTAGTTCATCATTAATTGTCAACTTTCAGATTAACTGCAGTTACAGATCTTGACTGATCATGTTGAGTTAGTACTAACGATTGGGTGTCGGTAGTATCGGTGTCCTTCATAAGTTGTAAACCATGTGTAGTTGTCGGTACTAACAAGTTGACGTAAGTAGTACCCAGATTTCTCAAGATTTTCTGAGTCCATTATGTAAGGTGGTCGATAATACTGACTTCCTTTGTCGGTACTACCAAATTTTCTCGATTTCACATGTTCCTTTCTTATCAAGTATCGATACCACCAACATGCAAGTATGTAGTACGAGTTGTGTACTTTCTTTTAGATTCACTTGAAATTCCACAAAACAAACATAAGCTCCCAAATAATAATGGATCTATCACAAACATTAAAAATACACCTATTTGATGCAATTAAGTGTCATAGGATAATGATGGTAAAGAATGCACAAAAGATATCAAAATGAACAATAAGTGCACAAAAATCCCGAATAAATAACATGTGAGAACAACAATTACTCAGTGATCAAACTCCCCTACGCTTTAATGTTGTTCAACCTCGAGAAACAGATCCCTGGATCTGCTTGAGACAAGTCAACAAAAGGACATGAAATATGAGTTTCCATTCTCAACTATCCCCACCTGGTGGTACCAAACTATACTTTATTGACCAATGAACAATCAAATACTCTCAAGCAACCAAAAATATCCATAAAATATGTCCCCCCTTAGATCAGTGAAACACTATTAGTAGAGCAGTTAATATCATTGTCAATCAGGCATTCACTTGGTGTATCATGTAATCCCCTATCTACATTTTTCTTTTCCTAACTATCAACTACTTGGAAGAAGCTCTCCTTATTAGAATGAATGAGGAGATGAATCGTATATGTGGCCTACCAAGAAGAGCAATGGGAAGAATGAAATAGGTGGCTCATGAAGAATCACAAGTAACATTCAAATTATTCATGCAAAAATACAACATTATGAACCTACTTGAATGAAGATGATGAGAAATGAATGAATCCTAATGCCTAATATCATTGGGTGGAATGATGCATGTACTGAAAATCTCATCAAATGGATGAGTGAAGTAAATAAGAAAGAGGAAAATACATCATGTGAATGTTCCCTTTTCTTTTTAAAGCATAATTCCAACCCGAATTTAGGGCATCCTTTCTCCCTCTTCATTTCATAACATCAAACTTAATTTTTTTTCTCTTTTTTTAGTGGCCCACTATTTTAGCATGGTAGAAAGTTATGCTTGGGCTTCACTTGCATATCTCATTAATTTCAATTTTTTCTTTGATTTTTTCTAATTGATGTTTTCTAAGGGTATGAATGTGTATCCATGCACTCCAATTTCCAAAGAAAACAATAACCAGATGATGTAAAATGAATGATGAAAAATGTATGAAATCTACATGCAATTGTTATGAAAATATATGATATGTGCACATGTTGTTTATGCACAATATTTTTTCATTTTGTAACTAGTGCATAAAAAAAACTAACTATCATGTCACCTATCATGACATGCAATGCAAACAAGAGGAAACAATTTGGGTTACTTGATCATCTTAAGGTGGTGGATCAAGATCGATGGAAAATGGGTGGAATCACCTAACTAAGAGACAATCACTTTCTTGAACTATGATATGTCCCTCTACTAGTGACCTATGTATAGGGTAACCTTAGGATTTCTTTATAAAATTTCAATTTAAGGTCTCGTTAATTGTTTGATCAACTCAGGCTCAAACCCCATCTTCATCCACATTACATGAATAATTAAGATGTCCATTCATATCAAGTGTGTAAAATCTGACTAACCCATACACTTCCTCTAGGTGGTGTCACTCAAGAAATTGCAAATAAGCCAAAAAAAATTAATTATTATTGCACAGACATGGAAGACATATTCTATGATGACAGAGCTAGAAATCATGCTTATATTGCTCTACAGTTACACTAGATAGATTGTGTGGATCCTACAACTTGGAATAAAAATTAAAAAGGAAATAAAGATGAAAATAAAAATAAAAATAAAAATAAAGGATAGAGTTGTTCCAACACCCCCCTACGCTTGAACTTGACTATGTCCTCATAGTCAAAATCCAATCATAGAGGTGGAATAGTGGTACCGATCAATATGGTGGTGGTAGTGGTAGTTGTGGCATGGTAGGGTCATGCATGTAGAATGTGTCATGAAATGTCAGTGGTTGTTGTGGCATTACTGGAGGCTGTGGATAGCCACCAAAATAGGCCTAACTACAATAGTTGTCAAAGAACTACTACTGATAGTTCTCCATCCTCTACAAATGAGTATGCATGTCTCTTGGTTGTCCGAGAGAAGTTTCTTGTTTTCAAAGATCGCCTACTGGTTTTGATAAAATTGTCCTTGGACATATTAGATGCCTGCCAGTGTATCCGTCTGATGTTGTTGCCCTTGCGGAATCTCTTGTAGCATTCCAAACATACCTACCATTGATTATGGATAATCTTCCTGGGAAGGTGGTGGAGCATAAGAACTAGAGGCTCCATTTACTCTCTAGAGCGCTTGCGGGGACATGCCTCCTCATGATTGGGATGGTGGACTCCTCCTCCTCTTCTTCATTATGCTCCCATTATTTCTCTTGTGCAGCCTCTTCTTCTGCTTCATCTTCCTCTGTGTCACTCTCTATAGGCCACCTCATGTGATACACTCCTTGCAAGTTGAAGATAGGATTAGGGAGCTCCCTCTCTTGGTACTAGTTGTCAATTATACAACATAAAATGTTCCAGATCCAACTTAGGAGAAGCCTTTAATGATTTGGAGTTGGAGAGATCAAGATTAAGATGCATAGCTATCGAAGTGATAATCCCTCCAAAATGGATAGGGGGAGTCCTCTGCACCATTCACTTCATCCCCATCATGTGTTTGAGGAAGTAGGAACCAAAGTCCAATGACTCCCTTCCTAATTGTAGCAAATTATAGAGGAAGAAGAAATCCACATGTTGAACCTTCTCCTACCCCTAACTGAACTTGGCTAATAGGGTGTTGGTGAGGAAGCAATGAAGGAATATGAGTAAATGGGTGCTCAATATTAGTGATGGAGTTGACATGCCAACTGATGTGGTATCCCTCTAGCACCTTCACCAAAAGTTTCCAGGCACCCTTGTAATTGAAGTTGTTAGTAGTTAAGTGTATCTCACCCAACAACCACCCGTAGATGGTGTTGAATTGCCTCAGCGTCATTTGGTAGTTGTTGTTGAAGAGATGGAATTTGATGCACCCTTCCCTCCATTCATCCCCATTCTTGGGGATGCAAAAAATCTCCAATGAGGCCAAGAACTCACATATCTCTGCGAAGGTGAGCCAATCACCAAAAAAAGGGTGATCACCCACCAACCCCTGTGCTTTATAGACTCAATGGAGATTTTCGATGAAGCCCATGGATGCAAGGAATGTACGGTCTCCATACCATGTTGAGATGATCACTCTTTTCATCAGATCATCGTAGATCTTCTTCACGTTGTTGTTGACATGAGAAATGTGTGCTTGTTTGGGTACCAACGTGATATTACATGTTGATGTAGAAGTTGCTTGCATGGATACCATTAAGCCAGTACAAGAAGAGGATGGAGAAGAAGGATCATGGTGGAGACTTTGAAATCCTAGAGGTGCTTGCACAATCTTGTTTGAGAGGGATGTGGTTGAGATGTAAATGAAATGATACTCACACCCCTCCTTATATAGTCTTCGGCTAGCCTACTGCCACTATGTCAGTAGTACCGACAGAGTTGACGGTAGTACCGAATCTTTCTCCATGATCTGTGTGAATCTGTGCCACCCATTGATATTGACGCTCCTCATTGGTCCATGTCCATAATTACAGATAGCCCAGTGTCAGTAGTATCAACACATGTCTATAGTACTGATTTCAAAAAGTTGCATGATGGATCAGTACCACCAACTGTCAGATGCGGAAAAGCTTGACCATTGATGGCACTCCAGGGATCATGTGCTTTCTGGTATCGGTACTACTGACTTAGTGTCGGTAGTACTGATTCGTTTAATTTTCTCTATACCTCCAAGCATTATCTCGGTATTTCGAACATGGATCATCACTCGACATCAATACTACCGAGTGAGATGTCCTGGTACCAAGTCCTTATCAGTTAACTTGACTCCTCTTCTGCAAAAAGTCAGTGCTACAAAATGTGTGGTCAGTACCACCTAAAAATTTCTTAGGATCTCTATGATGTTGTTGGTACTACTGACATTGCTGTCGATACTATTGAGATTTCATGAAAATTGACCATGCGTCCCTATGCTTCCATCAGTACTACTGAATTTACTGTCGGTACTACCAACTATTGCTCAGCCTGCACACCAAACACGATTGATCAAGGCATCTTTTTTTACAATGAAAATAATACAATGCAACTAGAATGTAAGGTACATGAATGTAAAGAATAAAATCCTAAAGAATTAAAAGATGGTTGGGTTGCCTCCCAGCAAGCACCCTTGTTTTACGTCATAGGCTCGATGATCAAATCAAACAATCACTGAAGCTCAATCAACTTCAACTCATCTTCTTCTCAGACCACATATCCCCCAAAGTAATGCTTAAGTCATTGGCCATTGACAAGGAATGGCTCAGCCCCATTGCTTATCTCCATTACCCCATGGGGTAAAGCCTTAACTACAACAAAAGGACCACTCCATCTAGACCTCAATTTCCCAAGGTGTAATTTCAACCTAGAATTGAATAGAAGCACCTTCTGTCCTAGAGTAAAGACTTTATGCAAGATGTGGCGATCATGGTTATTCTTTGTTCTCTCTTTGTAGATTCTTGAGCTTTCATAGGCATCTAGCCTGAGCTCATCTAACTCATTCGATTCTAACATTGTCTTTTTCCCTACATCATCCCAATTGTAATTCAATTTCCTCAGTGCCCATTTGGCTTTATGCTCTAACTCAATGAGTAAGTGACAAGCTCCAATAAACCAACCTAAAAGGAGTGGTTCCTATAGGTTTCTTATAGGCTGCTCTATATGCCCAAAGAGCATCATTAAGTTGCATACTCCAATTCATTATATTGGTTGAGTCTGACTTCTCTAAGATTTTCTTTATCTCCATATTAGACACCTCAACCTGTCCTTGGGTCTACGGGTGATATGGAGTACCTACCCTATGTATCACTCCATATTTTCTCAACAATGCACCAAACTTCCTATTGGTGAAGTGAGATCCACCGTCACCTATTAATAATCTTGGCACCCTGAACCTACAAAACATATGGTCTTTCACAAACCTGCATATGACCTGGGCATCATTGGTGCAGGTTGGAATTGCTTCCACCCACTTAGATACATAATTAACGACAAGCAATATGTATAAATTAGAGTTAGATGACACAAAAGGGCCCATAAAATCTATTCCCCATAAAATGAAATACATTTAAGGCCATTTCATGTCTCTTTGAGTTATTCCCTACACACTGACATGCATCACAATGAAGCGCACAATTATATGCATCCTTAAAAAGCATTGGCCAATAAAATCCACACTCTAATACTTTGTCCGTTGTCCTAGAATTAGCATGGTGACCCCCAGTAGGTAGGGAATGACAGTGTGCCAAGATACTCTCAAACTCACAATCAGGCACACACTTCCTTAAAATATCATCCCTACACTGCTCAAGCAAGATGGGATCATCCCAAACATAGAACCTAAAATAATGGAAGAACTTCTTTTTCTCCTGATATCCCCAGTCTTCTAGTAGCTCGCCACGCGCCAAGTAGTTTACAATGTTTGCAAACTACATATCTTTGCTTTTCATGACAAAGAGTTGCTCATTAAGAAATTCCTACACTATTGGTATGCCTATATCCTTTTCATCCACTCTTTCAAGCCTAAACAAATGATCTGCCACTACATTCTCCGTGCCTGCCTTGTCCTTGATTTCAATGTCAAACTCCTACCGTAGCAAAATCCACCTAATTAATCTAGGTTTGGCATCCTTTTTCTGTAGCAAATATTTAATGTTTGCATGATAAATCCACACAATGACCCTCGCCCCTATCAAATACTGGAAAAAAAATTCAAAAGTAAAAACTACAACCAATAATTCTTTTTTAGTGGTTGTATAATTTAAATGGGCATCATTTAGGGTCTTAGACGCATAATAGATAATGGCGGGGTTCTTGTCTCGACATTGGCCTAAAACAACCCCTAATACATAATCTGATCCATCACACATTAGCTCAAAAGGTTGCCTCCAATCTAGAGCCTGAACAATAGGTGCAGAGACCAATTTCTCCTTCAAAAACTCAAACACTTTCAAACACCACTCATCAAATTTAAATTCAACATCTTTTTCCAACAATTCAAAAAGTGGTTTTGCAATTTTTGAAAAATTCGTCATGAAACATCGATAAAAATGACATGTCCTAAAAAATCCTAACTCTCTTCATTGTGGATGGTGGAGGCAGCTTAGAAACAACCTTGGTTTTAACTGAATCGACCTCCATACCTCTATGAGACACCTTGTGTCCTAGGACTATTCCCTCACTCACCATCATGTGACACTTTTCCAAATTCAAAACCAAGTGAGAGTCTTGTCATCTTTGCAAGAATTTGTCTAGACTATCAAGGTAGTCCTCAAATGACGCTCCATATACCAAGAAATTGTCCATGAAAACCAAAGACAACGCTCTACCATATCAGAAAAAATGGCAAGCATACATCATTAGAAATTCTTCGGTGCATTACAAAAAGTAAAAGACATCGGACAGTAAGAAAATGTGTCATATGGACAAGTGAAAGTATATTTCTCTTGGTCATGTGGCTTGATAGTGATCTGATTTTACCCGAAATGCCCGTCTAGAAAACAAAAAAGAGAGCGGTCGGCAAGTCGCTCAAGAATCTGGTCAATGAAGGGAAGCGGGAAATGGTCCTTAAGCGTAGAGATGTTTAAATGGTGAGAGTTTATACAAACTCACCACCCAATCACCAACCTAGTATAAATAAGTTTACTAGCTGAATTAGTGGTGACAGCTGTCCCTCCTTTCGTTGGAACCACTTGACTGGGACTTACCCAATTAGATTCAGAGATAGCATAAATTGTATCTTCCGATAGATGTTTGACTGCCTATTTCTTCACTACCTCAGTCATGATAGGATTGAGATGCCTCTGAGGTTGCACAATCATCTTGGCTCCTTCTTCAATGCAGATCTTATGTTGGAAAAAAACTAGGGGAGATCCCCTTGATGTCTGCAACTGACCACCCAAATGTTGTCTGGTGGTTATTTAGCACACAAATCATCTGCTCATCCTCTTGGATGCTCAAGGAGGCTAAGATAATTACTAGAAGCTTCTCATTTGTTGCCAAAAGGTATACTTCAAATGTGGCAACAATGGCTTCAACTCAAGATTCAAAGGACTCATTAGAGATGGAATCAATGGTGGTGGAGGTGGTCCTAAATCTTCATAATGCCTGGTGTAATAACACAGTAATGCCTTGAGAAACAAGACACACTCCTCCAAGGAACATCATCAAGTGTAGTCATCCACCAAATTCATAAGGAACGCCTCTAAAGGCAACTGTGGATATGTTTGAGCAAGGGTGGAAGCTGGGAAATATTCCTCCTCTTCATCATCGGGATCTTGGATTGCCTTGGTCTATGAAATCCCCTTTGTATTCTGTAGGATGTCCACTGCTAGTGTGCCTTTATGAACATGTCATCACTTCATCCATATCTAGAAATGGCTTCCCTAGAAATAGAGACACCTTCCCTTAGACATGTTGTAACATGTGACACTATGTCTTCTCCTTGGTCGTCTGTGTAGACTTAGGCATCTTAATTTCAAAACATTTTTCTTTGATACCCAGTGTCAATCTGCCTCTTCCCATCTCTAAGTTCATATCTATTGTGGCTTGGAATGGCCTCCCTAGTAGTAGTCATGATCATCCTGTGTTTCCATAACCACAAAGTCTACTGGAAATACAAATATATCCACCTTGATAAGAACATCCTCACAGATACCATATGGCCTAACCACAAAATTGTCTGCTAGTTGTATGGTCATATTGCTCTTTCTACATTCCTTAAGACCCAGATTCTTGAAGGTAGTCAATGGCATAATATTGGTACTCACCCCTAAAGTGCATAAAGCCTCACCAAACTTGGTCTTCCCAATGTAACATGATATGTTGAAGTAGCCTGGATCTTGTCTTTTTGGTGGCAATTTCCCCAAAATGAAAGCACTAACCTTCTCCTTCAAAACCACTATGTCTGAGTCACCTATTCTCCTCTTATTATTGATTATGTCCTTCAGAAATTTGACATAAGAAGGAATCTACTCAATTGCATCAATGAGTGGAATATTCACATGGAGCTTCCTGAGGTTGTCTAGAAACTTCTAAAATTGTTGGTCAACTTTCTTTGCCTTCAAGATGTTCAAAAAGGGCATTGGTGTCACCAATTTCCTTTGGTAAGGTGGGACATATGCTTCCTTCTTTGTTTCCCTTGGTTCATCAGTCTCTTCTTCAACTTCCTTGTCATGTTTTGTGACATCTCATTCAGTGTCATGATGACTTTAGACTCTCCAACACTTTTTAATGGTTGTTGGACATTCTCTTTCTTCTCCCGATGATTGATTCTTAGTCATATTCTTTAGAATCTCGTGACACCTAGATGGCTTGTTGTTGAGGAAGAAGCATGTTCATGCACTGTCGAGTGTGGACTCATATTTAAAAGATGTAGATTATTGAAGTTTATCACTTTTGCATTTAATGAACCCTTGCTCCTTGGACAATCTTGAATATACTACATGCACCCGTATACTTGCATGATAGTGCTCGAGTTATAAATTTAAGACTTCTGTGCACATCTAGCAAGTTTTTGGTGCTATTGTTGGGGAGCATCGATATATTTGTTAGAGTAAGAAGTGTTAAACAGTAAGTTAGGGTAGATCACACCATCACCTATTGTATCCTCCATCATTTTTTCTCCATCATGATCCTCATCATTATAATATTTTGTAACTTCCATTTTCATTCTTATACTTTACTCACCTTCTTTATGTGCAAGACTGTATGAGGCAATCCAAAAGGAGTCTAGAACCTTCCACATTTCTAGACCCAAAAATTGAGCACAATGTTAGCAGTCTTCAGAAAGTAAGGAGGAGTGAACCTCAATCATATGTCAAGGAATCACCACCTTCATTACCACCTTCTTCACCCGAATATTCAAATCAACAAGAAAAACCAATCATGGAGGACAGTCATCCCCTTAAATACTTCTTTGTTCTAGATGATATAGACATTAATGGGGATATAAATATCCCACAAATTGAGGCACCCAGTTAGGAATGAGGATGCCAATCTCCACATTACTAAGTTTTTGTAGTATGTCATCACTTTCAAGATAGATGTTGTTCCTACCAATACAATTTGTCTTATTCATTTACTCCATCAACAATTGGGAGGAACTCCTCAAGGTTTTCTTAGCTAAATATTTTCAACCAAGCAAGACTGCACAATTGAGGAGCTAGCTAACCAATTTTTCATAAAGAGACGGAGAGACCTTGTATGACACATGGGAAAGGTGTAAAGACCTTCAACATCTTTGTCCATGCCATGGTTTAAGAAACCATCTTCTATTTCAAACTTTCTTAATGGCTTATTCTACAATACAAGGATGTTTATTGATGTTGCTTCAAATGGTGCTTTAATGAACAAATCATACAAGAACACATGCCATTATTGAAGACACTACAATTAATCATTTCCAATGGAGTTCTAACTTGAGTATCTAACCTTATTCCTCAAGTTCTTTTTTTGTAAAACAAACCATCGAAGTAATTTGTATGCATGTTCAACAGTGGGACACACTCCTTCTTCATTTTTTGCCATGCCATCACAATTTTAAGAGACATTTGAGCAATGCAATGCCATCTACAATATGAGTTGGATAGATCATTTGAATTTCTCTTATCATGACAATAAAAATGCTCAAAACATGCATCATCATCCAAGTCAACAACAAAAACATTCCTAGCCCAAGCTGAGTTCAGTGTCCATGCTTGAGACCTTTCTCTCCACTCAAATTCCGCAAAATGATGAGCTTTGTCAACAAAGGGAGCTAATAAAGGATGCTATTTCACAACTTTCTTCTAAGGTGGATGAAATTTTCACTCACACTAGGATGTTGGAAAACCAAGTTTCTCAACTAGCCCTTTCAAATAAAAAAACACCTTTTGGTTCATTGACTAATCAACCAAAAATGAATCCAAGGGAGACATTTAAGTCGGTTACTTTAAAGAGTGAATCTGCTATAGGAGAATCTTCTTTACCATCAAGTACAATATCATATGAAGTTGTTGACTCCAATGTAGGCAATGATAGTGAAGCTCAACGGAAGAAATCAACACTTGCTCCACATGATGGTTTTTCAAACAAGACAAATGCCCCCTTTCAACATATATTTCACACAATGATTGGTGATGAGAAAATTCTCTCCAAATTTGAATATGGTTATTTTGAAGAAGAGAATGAAGGGACAAACAACATCAATATCTAGAAGACTAATCCTATAGCAAATCATAAGCATAAATCTTTGTCCCAAATCAAAAATATATTGCCAAAGAGGCTTAGATCCTTAGCATAATAATTTCCAACCTCAAATCAGAGCATATGCTCTTTACTTTAACATCTCCACCTTGATAGGTATCCAGTTGTAGTCCTCTTCAAGTTTTATTTATATAGTGAGGAAACTATTGATTTTAAGCTCAGGGTGAGAGCAACTGACTGATAGTTGTAGTTTTCTATTGGTTATTCTTTTTCTTTTCTATTTTTCTTTCCTAGTTAAGGGGAAATCTAAGAATGACTTTGAAGACTTGCTTTTATTTGGGTAAAATTTGACTCCCTTTTGGACAAACCATTGTACTTAATGAGATAACAATTAAAGAACTCTAGCATGTACTTCCAACAATTTAATAAAAACTACTGACCAGTCACTCATGTTTCCATGATATTTTTTCTCTAGCATGTTTTTCATTTTTCTCACCTTAGCTCAATGCATCTAATAGTTCAAATGATTAGGATTAATCAACTTTATAGCCTTATGTAGTGTCTTATTAAGACTTTACCAAATCTTTAGTGTCTTTTCCACCACCCTTATGTTGAAAACTTTTACAAATCAAACAATTCCAAGTTTTGAATCACCTATCTGCATGACCCTTCTGTTCTTTGAAGATTTAATTAGCATAGGACTTTGACGTTCCAAAGTGGAACCCAGATCATATTTACAAGGGGTATTTGTTTCTCAAAATAAAATATTTTCTACATCCCTAAAAAATATGGCTAAATCACCCACGAAATCTCTCCACCTAATGAATGTAGGGAATTACACCATAAAGAGGGTTAGTAAAGCCCAAATGACATTTCTCGTGCGTGTAAGCCTACAATAGCAGTCAAATGTAGTAGCCAAATCTCTTAATTTTACAATCTTAATGCTTTCGAAGGAGTCATTGCAGATTTGTTGTTGTCAAGGTGAAATTTCAATTTTATTCATCCTTATGATCATAAGGTTTTGGTTACATATTCACTATATTTTTGGCTTTATCATCATACCTCTATATATTGCTTTCTTGTTGATTTTTCCAAAGAAATTTGACCATCTTCTTTAACTAAGTTTACAATTATGAGTGACTAAAATGAATTCATACCTGGTTGGAATATCTAGACAATGAATGGCATGTTATGATTGAATTCTTCATTTTACTTAATTGATGTATGTGCCATGCAATTTCTTCAGCTATGTATCTTCCTTTCTTTTTGCATGAGGACATGAAATGGTTTAATCTTATGGGGAATTGATGTGCGTATTTTATGTCATCTTTTAGACCACTTTTGGTTGCATCTCCAAATCAACTTCACCCAATAATCACTCTTAATTAGGCTAGATTTTTCACTTTATTGTTGTCCTTACTTGATCTATGGTTTAGATTGTAGCTACAACATTTTGGCATCAAAATTGGGATAAAATACCATCATATCCTCCATTAACACATTCCCCAATCATCTAAACATTAATAAAATAAATTTTGTTGAAACTGTGAGTGACACCCCCATCCAAATAGCAACTCCCTGTGTCACATCAGACACTTCATGTATAGATTTCAACATGCCATGTCAAGACATCAGACACGCTGTGTCAAGATTTCAACACCATCTATTGCTGTGTAGAACTTGGATCCAGATCTCCGTAACTTGCAGCAACATGTTGGGGTTGGAAACTAACATGTTGTGTCATCATCAATCAAGGCAGTTCAACTTCAATTATCACAACTAACATGTCATGTTGGTCATCCAACATGTCATGTCACCTATAGGTTTCACTCAGATGTGAAGGTAACTACTACCCCACGCTTATATATGCAACCCCAAGCCATCTTGGGAGAGTTATCACAGACTATTTAGGACCATTTGAAATGGGACTCCCGCAAAGAAAAGTCAAGAGGAGTTGGAGGCATTCTAAGGGAGAAAAGGTGGTTTCTCAAGAGAGAAACTTCTTCTTCTTTCTTCTCTAACAATTGCATTAGGGATTTCCATGTTCTCTTCTCTCCACTCTAGAGTGAAGTGTTTTGGAAAGTTTCTAGCAGCAAGGATGGAGTTTTGACTCCTTGAACAAATTTCCAACTCTTGCTCCTCCTCCTCCTCTTCTCGAGAAACCCCCTATAATTCCTATTAAATTCAATGACAATGAAACCATGATAATTGAAAAAGACCACCTATCGAAAGTAGTTGTTGGTCCTGATGCAGAGAGACCTCCAGTCGTCGAAGCTTCACCAGTGAAGTCGGTGACCCTGCCATATCAATATACAAACCATGTCCCCCTTATCAAGCATGCCTCATGCAGACAAAGTTGGACACCAGATTCATGAAGTTAAAGATGTTATGAAGAAACTTCATGTGGACATCCCCTTTCTGGATGCATTCTCTGACATGCCCTCATTGTCCAAATATTTGAGGACCTTATAACCAAGAAATACACCATGAAAGAATGCAAAAATGTGAAACTCACACATACTGCTTTTGGTATTATTCTAAATAAGATGTCCAAGAAACAAAAGGGTCCTAGTTCCTTCAAGATCAATTTTTATCTGGGTGACAATACATGTAGAAAGGGATTCACAGACTTAGACGTCGGTATCTTTATTATTCCTTCTAGACTATGTCGAATATTCAATTTTGTAGATATGCTACTGACTGCAATGACTATTCAACTTGTGGATTCATATATGATGAAACCCATGGGCATCATTGAGGATGTACTAGTGAGAATTGGCAAGGAAGCTTATGTCCCTTGTGACTTTGTCAGCATGGACATTAAAGAAGATCTTTTTATTGCCTCTTAGCTATAAATTGTTCCTTAATAGATGTAGAGGCAGGCACCATTCTCCTATAGCTAAGAAGGAAAACTCTAGAGCTTTGTGTTTTTGAAAGAATAAGAGGCCCAAACTTCCAGGAAGAAGTATATCTGCTCGACTACATAGACAAACTCTCCCAACTTAGACAAGAATGGAAGCTTTATAAAGATCCATCGTAGACAACCCTTCCAACATCAACCGAGTCAAACTTTGATGATGAGAAGATTTATTAGTGTTGACCCATCTTGACGCCTCTACTGTGGAGGAGAAAGTTTAGCCACCAAAGGCTCCTGAGATGAAGACCCTTCTAGCAGGACTTAGTAATGTTTTTCTTGATGACAAAGAGATTGGACCTATCATAATAAATTATGATCTTACTTCTGAGCAAGAATATAGGCTCATGGTTGAGCTAAGGAAAAGGAAATCCACCTTGTGGTATAATATGTCTAACCTAACAGGGGTTAGTCAGACCATTTTTATGCACAAAATACCCATGGTGGAAGAATACAATCCTACAAGATATCCTCAATGCAAGTTGAATCTCAACATGAAGGAAGTCATCTATTTTAACATCATCATGCTTCCTACTGTAGGAATCATATCCAACTTTCGACTCCCCATGGGTGAGTCTCGTCCAAGTTGTACCAAAGAGATGCAACACTACTGTGATAAAGAATGATAAGAATGAACTCATCCCCCCACACACTATTATTGGGTGGAGGATGTGCATTGACTATCACAAGTTGAAGAAGGCCACCCAGAAGGACCACTTCCCTCTCCCCTTCCTAAATTTTATGCTAGAGCACCTTTCTCACCAAGGATGTTTTTGTTACTTGGACGACTACTCAAGATTCTATCAAATCTCTATCCATTCCGATGATCAGGAAAAAACAACCTTCATTTGCCATTTTGGTATTTATGCTTTTAGAAGGATGGCGTTTGGCCTCTGCAATGCACATGCCACTTTCCAACAGTGCATGGCTATGATTTTTGTTGCTTAATAAAAACTTGGACGATTTCTCCATTTATTGATATTGATTTAATTCCTATCTACATCATCTATATCTAGTTCTGGAAAAGTGTGAAGAGTCACACTTGGTTTTGAATTGGGAGAAGTGTCACTTTATGGTGAAGGAAGGCATCATCCTTGGCCATAGAGTGAGTAATAGGGGGATCAAAGTCAACTGTACAAAGTTGATTTCATCACCAAACTTACTTCATGTACCTATGACAGAGACATTCTTGCCTTTTTTGGGCATGCTAGATTTTACTATAGGTTTATTCATGATTTTTCTAAATTGTAAAACCCCTCACCAACCTTCTACTAAATGGCATCATCTTCAATTTCGGTTAGGCCTGCATGTCCAGTTTCAATATCCTGAAATGGCTCTCACCTCCACTCCCATCATCCAGGAACTTGTTTGGTCACTGCCTTCAGAGATTATGTGTGTTGCTAGTGACTATGACATTGGATCCATTCCCAGGTAGAGGTTTAATAAACACCATCATGTTATCTACTATGCCTCAAAGACCCTCAATAATGCCCAACAAAACTACCCACCACTGAGAAGGAGATGCTTGCGATAGGTTATGCCTTCGACAAGTTCTGTTCATGCTTAGTATGCCCCAAGGTGATTGTTTTCATGGACCATGTCACCATCCAATACCTGAGGACTAAGACAAATGCAATCCTAGACTCATAAGATGGATCCAACTTCTTCAAAATTTTGACCTAGAGATTTGCGATAAAAAGGGTTCAGAAAATGTTGTTGCTGGCCATCTTAGTCTCCTTACACTCCAAGACAATGATGGGATCCCCATTGATGATTCATTACTTGATGGACAATTGCTCAAATCCGATTCTCATTTCCCTTGGTTCACCGACTATGTGAACTATCAGGTGGCAGGCATCCTACATGTTGAATATAAATGGCACTCAAAGGCAAAAAATTGCATGACATCAAGACCTTTTATTGCGACGACCCCTATTTGTTTAAGATATGCACAAATGGTGTTTACCACATATGCATCACCAGCAAAGAAGCTCAAGATATTCTACCACACTGCCATTTAGGCCCAAATGGTGGCCACACGAGTTCCTAAAAGATGGCAATAAAGTTACATCAAAGTGGATTGTTTTGGCCCACCTTATTTTAATATGCCTATGAGTACATTCTTGCATGCGGTCAATGCCAGAGATCTGACAATGTCTCCAAGAGGGATCAAATGCCTATGACTTCATAGCAAGATTTGGAAAATTTTGATGTTTGGGGAGTTGACATGGGGCCTTTACCCTCCTCTTGTGGATTCTAGTATATTCTTGTCATTGTGGACTATGTGTCCAAATGTTTATAGGTTGCTCCCATAAAAACTTGTGACTCCAAATCAGTGATGGAATTGTTTAAAGATACAATTTTCCCCAGGTTCGGGGTCCCTCGTGTTGTTATTTCAGGTGGGGGTCACATTTCTTAGAGAAGAATTTTGAGGCATTGTCGTCAAAATATGGTGTATGCTAGAAAGTTGCCTCTCCCTACCATTCTCAGACTTGTGTCTAGGTTGAGGTCTCCAATCAATAGATTAAATCAATATTAGAGAAGACTATGAATTGCACAAGGAAGGATTGTGCTTTAAATCTCAATGATGCTTTATGGGCATATCAAACTACCTTCAAGACACCTTTGGGCACTACACCCTTCTGACTCATAAATGGGAAATCATGCCACATACCCATATAAACGAAGCATAAAGCCAGTTGTGCAATTTGAACTCTTAACTTTGATTTGTCTACAGTTAGTGAGCAACATTCCCTCCAACTACACGAGCTTGAAGAACTCTGCATGATGGCCTATGAGAGTGCCATGATCTACAAAAAGTGAACAAAAATGTGGCACAATGGCCATTTTATAAGGAAATGTATTCGATTGGGTGAACAAGTCTAAGTATACAACTCCAAATTGAGATTGTTCCGTAGAAAACTCAATACCAAGTGGTACGAGACGTATCTTATGAAGCATGCTTATTCACATGGAGCATTCATCCTGTGGGACAAATTCACAAGTGACTTCACACTGAATGGACACATTCTCAAATTTTATCTCAATGTAGATGATTTTGTGGCACAAGAAACAAGATGATACCCTCCCACAGTAGATCTATAAATAAGGAAACCTCAACCCTTGCTTCTCTCCTAACCTAAACCACCCACAACTTGATTTTAGGTGTCATGACTTCAATGTTAAACATGGCATTTTGTTGGGAGACAGCCTAACCTTTTGCTTTCTTTTACCCTTACTATTTCCCCCCTTTCATTCTAGCTCTCACTTGTTTCATTCTACCTCACTACTCTTACTCTCTTTTTTGGTGTTGTAGGAATCTACAAAAAAAGGAAGATGAATCTAGTGGTTGGTCACCCAACTGATTGACTAGATCAGGAGGTTCAGAGCGAGATTTGAAATGTTTCATTCCCTCCATTATAGTGGAGATGTCAACTGGATAAACTAGTCGCTCAACTGATAATCTATGACAAGCTTATAAAATTTGCCACTAGGGTGGGGGGTTGACTCACCATTTCACCCTACCTGCCACCCCCAGTAGTAGTTTCTATTGTGAACTCATGTTGTGTGCAAGACTTATCTCTATCGAGTTGGCCGCCAAGTCTCCCAACTCATTGCTTCCAGCATCGCCATCATCACTGGAACAATAGTCGTCACCTTAGACAAGCTTCTAGATGTGACTGTAGCACCAGCCTAGTGTCACTTCATCATCTTCACTCGCTGATGAGAGTATCAGCATAGTGTCAGCCTACTCACCATGACATTGACATAAGTTTCTCCCTGGACAAAGAGCCACTCCTCCATGAGAACCACTCAGTAGCCATCACTTCCTTTGCACCACCGCCCCCGCCGTTGCCAATGTCCCATGGTTGATCGGCCGATTAGATCTGTTAATCGGTCAGTTTGTGGCTTTCACTACCTCTTCACCTCCTAGATGAGTCAAGTGAATCAATCACCGATCAGTCAATCGAAGAGTCCACAATATCAGCAGGCTCAACCACAACTCAATATACTTGCACATTAATGGCTTTTTGAATTGTTAGATAACTAAAATATGAGATAATTGGCAAGTTTCCAAAAGAAAATAAGATATGTGGTATTTTAGATAATTGATAGAGTAATTATCTAACCATGTATGGCAACACAAAATTTAAGGCATCAAATAAGAATATCTCAGTCTGACTTTTTGTATACTTGAAAATAATAAGGAAGCTAAGATTATTCTAGAATTTGGTATAAAATGGACTTTCCATGTGATAATGGTAACTTATTTATGGATATACTTTAAAGAAAAGTTTTGTATATTTAAGTTATCCCAATAAATCCCAAAAAATAAATATAAGTTGAGAAAGTATTAATGAGTTTCCCTTCAAATGTCATAGAAAATGGAGGCTCCTAGTAGCCTCTATGAAATTGTGAAGATAGGGGGCCTAAATGTAATTCTTAAATCTTTTCCAAAATCTAGTACATTGAATATCCGACTTAGGGGTGGAATATAGGTCGAGCCTCTGAAATTAGTCATGCTAATCATGCTCGTTCGATCAGGGAGCGATGGCTTGACCACTATCTTCTATCTCATGCTAGTTTATGAAGGGGTATTGTTCACACTTGATTCCTTGGCCTCTCGTTTCTCTCTATCCCCTACACTAAATTTCACAATACTAAGTTTGTTGGATTCAAGAGACAGAGACAAATAAATCTAGCCCTACTTTGTTGCTAATACTGTTGTTTTGGAAAAACGCCCAATCTTAGGATGAAATAGATTTCTGAGATGGGTTTCAGCTTTGCTCCCCTTGACACCATTGCCTATAAAAGGATTAGAAACTCTTCTCTACAAGACCAGGATTGGCGTCCATGATGCCAAGTACTCGAGGGGCCCTAACTATGTCATAGGACCTCGACATGCTAAGAGAGATGATAACACTTCTGTGCTGGCTCTGGCATGGCCAAGCGCTGAGGCTACAACTTTGCTCATGGAACTGATGTGGTCCGAGGAGGGCAGACCATGTGGACAAAACTATGAAGGATGTGGCAGCACAACCTTGGGTTCGAGAGAGGGGAGGGCTACGCCAGAGTCTCTGGAGGAGGCACTCTATTTCCTAGTGGAAATAGAGCAGCAGGCTCACGCTACGGAAGGATGAAGGTGATGGGTTGGCCTCTTGGATGACATGTTAGATAACACTTAGTCGAATTGCATGTCAACCTGGTATGTCTCTGCTCATCTAGCATGGCAGTGAACTGGAAGCTGTGGACCAATGAGGAATCGCCACCACCCATATTCAAGGTAATAATGCTTGGTTTAAATTATAGTAATTGCTAAGATGATCGGATAAAGATGAGTTATATATTGAAATTGATTGGGAAAATGAGAGGAATACAAATAAAATATAATTGATGCCTAATTCTAATCCCAATTCCAAAAATAGTGCTAATACATGTTAAAAAGATGATTAATAAATGGAAATCCTAGATTTTGATATTAAAATGTTGAAAACATTAAAATTCTTTCTTTTGGGTTATTATCTGACATCATGAACATAATGGGTACCTAGGATGATCATGCTAATAGTGATGAGGAACTAGTGTTTTTAAAGTAAATAACCATATATGTGATGAGTTAGGATAATCGTAATGAACATGATTAAAGGATTTGAGTCACAAATATGATAATTAGGCATTAGAGACTAATCTACTTGATCTTCCCATGCATAATCTAACAAAGTTTCTCAAAATCATATAAAAGGCTTAACTTGATCATTAGGGTTTCACCTAATGTTCAATATGCAATGGAATTAGTATTTATACCCTTATTCCTTATCCAAACCCAAAACAACCCTAAACCCTAGATTAGGACCTGAGTAGGGTCTAATCTGAATAATATGATGGTGACACTTTAGGATTTACATACTTGCATATTAAATGTTGAATTTATTGGATTCTATCCTTGATTGCTTAATTAGATTATGTTCTTAAAGTACATTGAGTATGATTTGCATGATATCTGCATGGTTCTACAAAAGTGGCTACAATTACGACTCCCCGTAATGTTGTTTGTCGATATTTTATGAGGATTTCACTAAGAATGATTGAATAAATTGTTGGGCATTTATTTACATTATGTTCAATTATAATGCCGCTATGAGTATCACATAAAGATGAGAATATGTAAAGAAAATGTCATTTCTTATTTGCAAATAATTGAGTGATTATATGTTTTTATATTACTTGCACACTTTTGCATGCATCCCACATACACTATATTATTTTGATATGTTGATTCATACTTTGTTTCATGTCATATTAGGTAAATGCAATATATGTAGATATCAATACTTGATGAATCAGATTAAATCCATGCAAAGAAACTAAAGATAACTAAAGGAGGATCAGTTAGATACTTCTTCTCATATGTACGGTCCTCATGTAAGAAATCATATAATTCCTTAAAAGAAGCATCTTATATAACCTGTAAACAATATTTTTGAAATAATGGATATTAAGTTGTTACTTGTTATTTGGTTAAATTTGGATCTTGGGAAGTTTAGTTAATGGATCTGAACTTTAACGTATTTCCTTAATTGGGGGACGCTGAAAAGTGAGATCGTTACAACGACCAACCTCAATGACATCATCAACGAGTTGAGGCCAGTCGAGCCTCACGCCTGAATCCCATGCTGGCATCTTCTACCCATCCATGTATTATCCCCTTCTAGAAAACTACTTCCTATTTATGGACGGTGACCATCTACAGTTGTATGATGACATGGGAGTAATTGGTGTAAGACTTCCCTCATGGGAATGTGGAGCCACCCTCTTTTCTCTCAGTATTTGGAAATCCTTCGACACCATATTGAGATGAAACCACATCTCGGACTTCCCATATAAGAGCATCTCCATCTACATTGATCTCACTTTGTAGTTCATGACTACCTTTCAACGCCACTATCATGCATAGGAGGGCTCCCCTTACATCATTCGAGTCTTTGGTGAGATCGTTACAGCAGCCAACCTCAATGACCTCATCAACGAGTTGAGGCCAGTCGAGCCTCATGCTTGACTCCCATGCTGGCATCTTCTACCCACCCATGTATTTCCCCTTCTAGAAAACTAATTCTTGTTTATGGACGGTGACCATCTATAGTTGTATGATGACATGGGAGTAATTGGTGTAACACTTCCCTCATGGGAATGTGGAGCCACCCTCTTTGCTCGCAGTATTTGGAAATATGTCGACACCATATTGAGATGGAACCACATCTCAGACTTCCCATACAAGAGCATCTCCATCTACATTGATCTCACTTTGTAGTTCATGACTACCTTTTAGTGCCACTATCATGCATAGGAGGGCTCCCCTTGCATCATTCGAGTCTTTGGTGAGAATATGTAAAGAAAATGTCATTTCTTATTTGCAAATAATTGAGTGATTATGTGTTGTTATATTACTTGCACACTTCTGCATGCATCCCACATACACTATATTATTTTGATATGTTGATTCATACTTTGTTTCATGTCATATTAGGTAAATGCAATATATGTAGATATCAATACTTGATGAATCAGATTAAATCCATGCAAATAAACTAAAGATAACTAAAGGCGGATCAATTAGATACTTCTTCTCATATGTACAGTCCTCATGTAAGAAATCATATAATTCCTTAAAAGAAGCATCTTATATAACTTGTAAACAATATTTTTGAAATAATGGATATTAAGTTGTTACTTGTTATTTGGTTAAATTTGGATCTTGGGAAGTTTAGTTAATGGATATGAACTTTAAGGTCTTTCCTTAATTAGGGGATGCTGAAAAGTGAGATCATTACAGCGGCCGACCTCAATGACCTCATCAATGAGTTGAGGCCAGTCGAGCCTCAAGCCTGACTCTCATGTTGGCATCTTCTACCCACCCATGTATAGCCCCCTTCTAGAAAACTACTTCCTATTTATGGACGGTGACCATCTACAGTTGTATGATGACATGGGAGTAATTGGTGTAACACTTCCCTCATGGGAATGTGGAGCCACACTCTTTTCTCTCAGTATTTGGAAATTCGTTGACACCATATTGAGATGGAACCACATCTCAGACTTCCCATACAAGAGCATCTCCATCTACATTGATCTCACTTTGTAGTTCAAGACTACCTTTCAGCGCCACTATCATGCATAGGAGGGCTCCCCTTGCATCATTTGAGTCTTTGGTTAGAATGCACAGATCACCTTCAGGAAGATCATTTCCCTCATCCTTGATGATGAGGACTCTTCATGGTTCGACAATTCAATATATTGCCACCACACTTCCTACCACATCTAGTATGATCTCTAACAAAATCAGGGCAAATCTCACCAACATGGGTCCCTCTATCCCTTCGGGATCAAAGGATTCCAGTTTGCACAACACGGTGGTCCTCTATCCTCACCACATCCTCTCATGTATGTCTATAGTAGGACTGACACACAGGACACTGTGACCAACATGGATCTCTGCATGCTATGTTTCCTGCTAAATGGATAGCCTTTCACCTGGGAGAGTTCCATAATTGACCACATCCACCTCCAGGAAAGTCACATCATTAGGTCAGCCTTCAGCCTGGGCCATATCATCACCACCATCACTGTCTCCCTGGGCAACACCCATATCTCCTTTGAGGTTATCCATCCTAAGGGGACTCACATTTGATTGATCTTCCATATATAGGGGAGAGACATGTTATACACCCCAACATCTATGCATGTACCTATTCTCTAATTCTTTGTGAGACCACTTACCTAATCATGCTACCCCTCTGCGCTAGGTTAGTCGAACTAGCCCTATGCTATGGTCTATAGAACCTGCCAACCTAGATATAGTTGTTCCTTCATGAAAACCCAATTTTGGCAGATATCATCCCTGAGCCCACAACCCAGCACAGGAGCATCTCTCTAAAGTTGAATCATGATGAGACATGTCCTCATCCTCCTATACCACCATGTCATACTAGGAGGCGCACTACTAAGGATGAAAGTCCTAAGAGACCTTAGGGCTTCTATGAGATCTAGCAACAGTTGGATCACATCCGTCAGTTCCATCAACACATGGGGCGCGAGTAACAATACCAGAGCCACCACCTTTAACTCTTGTAGAGCTCCCAAGAGCATTTTTAGGAGAAGTATACTTCCCTAGATGGTCGCACACATAGGCAGAAGTAGGAGAGATCAATGTCCTCCACCATAGTAGGGAAGAAGATGCCTATGCACTGTTGATCTAGTTAGAGTCTTGGAGGTCCAAAAGAGTGGGCTATCGTGTGTAAAGCTCTTGTAGGAGATATCAACACCAGGATCTCAACCTGTGAAATCTAGATCGAGGAGGACACAATCATATCTTGTAAGATGAAGTGGATGAAAATGTAGCCTTGTGGAAGATACACTTGCAGGGTACATCATCAGATTCTATCTGCATATCCCAACATTGTAGGATCACCTTGTTTGAATTTAGGAGCCAACCAGCACCATGGAGATCCTGGGGAGAGTCGGCGTAAGATTTTTTATAAGGTTCCAAAATGAGATCGATAAGAATGCCTCCATGGAAGGGGGACCATGATTTCTCAAAGGGAAACTGTTAGCCCTAAAGAATTGGGAAAAAGGATAACTGCTAGAGCAAGAGAAACTTTCCTATGTTCTAGTTTGGTTAAAGCTTAAACCTTCATTTGGAACTCTGGAGTGACAAGATGATTGTGAGGATTGTCTCATACCTAGGTAAGCCCCAACACCCTGAAAAAAAAATGAAAGCTAAGCACCATATAGACTTTTCTAGAGTAAATGCTTAATGGATGTTGCTTTGCCCTTCCCTACTACAGTCAATCTATGGACAAATAAGGGATTCACTTATTCTATTTAGGTGGATTATGAGTGGGTCCTTGAGTGATACCCACATAGTGGAATGTTTTGGCACAATAAGGCTCACTACAAGCCCTAACTAGGGAATCAATCCCATAAGGACAAGACGTAGCCGACACAAACCATAGTTGAAAAGAGCTTGGTACCTAAAGGTCGCTGGACACTTGTTCGACAGGAGAGTGATGAGATGATGCAACCCTCTTTTAGGGCTTGATCTTGTGTTATATTGCATTTCAATCACATCTATACCTGTTAGATTACATGTTATTTCCCCTAATATGCGTACTTGTGTAAAATGCACTTATGGACATTATTTGCATGTATTTCAGGCATTTGGATCATGCTTGGATGGAAGAAAGAGAAAAGGAGAAAACCTAGGGTTTCTCTACCCTTAAAGAGCCCCAAAGTAAAGTTCTAGACTCCCTACACCTATCCCAAGTGGACAAAGATCCATTGAAGAAAATATGTCCAAGAATGAACACAGATTCAACTCAAAGTCTTGATCCAGAGACTAGCACAGTCATGGTACCACAAAACAAACATGCTAGCTCACTCCAAAATCAGTAGAGTCAACATTGTAGTAATGCAGGAATCACCACGGTCGTGCCACTCAAAATGGTCGTGGTAGATTGACCCAGGATGTGCCACCTTGCACAGTCGTGTAGCAGTTGAGCAAGAATGGTCGTATTGTCAGAGAACGGGCAACTTCCCCCAAGCCACCATGGTTGTGCCACCCTTGCCCCACCACAGCCGTGGTGACCAACACGGTCGTGCCACCTTTAGTTCAAATCCACCACAATTACTATCATTCTTCACCATTTTTCACTGCATTCGTTCCAACCCACCATGGCCATGGTCTGTCCTACCCACCACATCCGTTCTAACCAACATGGTCATGCTACTCACAAAAACGTAGCTACTTTTCCACTACATTCCCCACTTTACCCCTACTTGACCTATTGCTTCCTCCCCACCTATATATGTGAGTGGCAGCTGGAGGCTGAGGGTAGCTACCCTACAGCCACTCTAGCCTTCCCATTTCATCCTCCATCCATTCCCACCTCATTCCACCTCCATTTCACCATTTCCACCACCAAAACCCTAGTTTTCTAGTATTTTAGCCACTTTCCACCATACATTCATTGTAATAAGGTGAACTTTTAAGTCACTTGGTTACCTAATTGATATTTGTATTAGTAAATTTGAGAATAGAGTGATCATTTCGAAAGTATATCCACATGTATGTGGTGATGATGAAGTTATGGTGAAATTTTCATAACGTTGTTTGCTCCTAAAAGGAGATATAATAATTTGGATATAAGGGATCTATATGTACATCAATGCATTTTTGAGTAAGGTTCTAATTGTTTATAACCCAAGGTTCAGATACATTAGTTCAGCTAATGCAGGACTCTTGACCCTTGAATGCCATCTAACGGCAGCGAGTCCCATACCTCCAACTGAACTGGAGACATGGGAGGTTTCGTGAGCCGGTATGCATGTCACCACGATCCAAAATCGTGGGATAGGAGGTGAAACTATTTAGTGCCCACCCTATGAAATAAGGAGTCAAACGAACCCCCACTTCCTACAAGTGTTCGCCTCTCCTACCAACACACGAATGAGAGAATGAGAAGTATCAGGAACTGCCAATTATGTGAAGAGCCCTAGAGCAGTCGAGGATGTTCTCGAGACATGTTGCAACGTGAGAAGGTCCCATCAGAGGACAACGAGCTAGGGGAAACAACCTGTCATGGATCCCTCGCAACAGTTGAGTCTAGAGGCGGTGCTGAAAACAGGAAGAGCTCATGCAGCAGCGTTAGTGAATGCAGATGTGGCATATGGCACTGCCACAGTAGCAGTTTGTAGCGGCGAGGACTTTCAGATTGCACTCCGGAGCATGCCCAACAACTCCCAAGCAGTAGAAGTAGGTGGCGATGCCTGCTTTCTCTCCATGGGGTTCAATAATGACGGCGCTCACTTACATCGGCGTTCCATGAGAACAGATCCTCATGGACTCGCACGTGGGTGAGGAGCGCCAGTTCCTCACCATTCTTTGTGGCTGGCCGTGAGAACTGAGCCCCCTTGGGATCAGACGCACACATGCAAGAACTGAGGATCGGGGGTGTTTTCCACTATCTCCTTTGCCGCAGCCGCACCCCATGGCGGCAGCCTTCAAGCGGCAAGAAGGAGCCGCCAACGGTGAGCCTGTGAGAGTGGAGGTACGGTAGAGGGTCCATCAAAGGTACTGGGTGTAGTAGGTTGTGATCGTGATGGATCCTGATGAGGATGATACCACGGCTAGTCTCTCATCACCGTTCCAGCCCAACCGCAATGCTAACAGAAGAGCACGAGCGTCAGGTGGAGAACCAAGCCCCACCGGACTCACACACAGAGTTGGGAGAAGGCAGATCGCTTAGGTGCAAAGAAACGAGAGCCATGAACTGGGTTCAAAGCAAGGATCGGATGGCTCAAACAAAGTGCCACACCACTACACAGATACGTGGTGGAGTGTGATTGGCCCTAAGAGGTAAATATCTCAATTAATTACCAGATCTTCCAAAATTCATAGTAATTAGTATGCTTATCAAAAAAATACAAGTAATATACCGAAATGCTCAGAAAAATGAGTAGAATGCAATGAAAGTGTAATATCCATCTTTTGAAGCTTAAATATTAGTGATATCATGTAAGATGTATAATGCTTATTTCATGGATAATAAATATCAAATGATGATATAAAATTATGGAAAAATATCAGTAACCCCATAATCATGTTTGTGATTCATCTGATTATAGTTCTGATGTTGATGCATGAAATTATATAATTTGATTAATATGGCTAATTAGGGCTAATAACCCTAAATCAAATGCAATAAATACATACATGCTCAATAAATGATGGGATTTACAGAGTAAGCTCATATCAGTATATAGAACCTCAATTTTAATTATGAGATCATGATTATGAACAAAATCAATGTTATATGAAGATGAATCTTAATACATGTTATAAAAACCTAATCTAGGTTAATGATGTAACCTAGGGTTAATATGTGCATGAAAAGGATATGGAACCTAATGTTCAGATGATGAACTTTGATAATGAGATGTAATCTGGAAAATGACATAAGTGAGATAATCATAAGATAAGAATACAAGTAATGATACACATATTCTAATCAACTAAGAGAAACTCTAATGAATACGATTAGATGAGATGTATGATGATGAGAACCTGATAGTATATGATCGTGTCTTAATCAGGGATGATCAAGGTTAGATGACATGAGGAATATGTGTTTAGAATGATCTATCTCTTTGGAAGGTACACCATTACCTCTTACTTGGCTTATTATACAATATGCTTGTGTTATATGGCAGTAAAGACTTGGCATATGGTATTGATTGAAATGATTGTTCTTGTATGATATGTTGCTTGATTTTCCATAATTATTGCTATTAACACATCAAACATAATTTATTCTGTTCCATTATATGAAAGCACCAACTCTTTGGCAGTGTGCTTGGAAGTGACCGAACTCTTTGGTAGTGGTCACATTGTACATATGGAAGCACCAACTCTTTGGTAGTGTGCTTGGACCCAACTCTTTGGTAGTGGTCACAGTGTACATATGATCCAACTCTTTGGTAGTGATCATAAAGGCCTTGAGATATAATGGAAAATAAGCTTAAAATATGTGTTCTCTTTTGTTAATGAACATATTTGAGCAAGTATACACTTTTCTTATATTCTTTTGTACTGCCAAGTATTAGTTTTATCTTATTGCCAAGATATGATGAGAGGTATATAAAAAGACACGTAGGCGTACTCAGTACAATATTCATGAAATATTGTGCTGACGTGTACCACATGTAATCTTTTGTTTAGGTTGTGGTTATGCTCTTGAAGATCCAAGATAGTGAGAGTTGTGTGGCGAGCTGATGTACAGGTGGACCTGTTGTCTTAAGATACTATAGTTTAGTGGTAGTACATGTATATGTTAGAATTTGTTTTTCAATGTGAAATATCAAATGTTGTAACAATTCATCTTGTAATTATATGTTGAATGGTGAACATGTGTATGGTTTTATTATTGTTCATGTACATGTGCTACTGATTGTTTCCTTATGACTCCCTTGATTTTCTTCTTCTTAGCCTTGTGTGGGATGTTTAAATTGGGATTCTCACTGAGGTGAGGTTTCAATTTGGACGTCACACATCAGATTAAGTTTTAGAAAATTCAGGGACGTCACAGGTGGTATCAGAGCATGAACAATAGCAAAGCCTGACATTTGCTCATTATGCAACACAAAACTAAAGAACCTTGAACTTAATAATCTTTAGGGTTAGATTAGTCATCTTTTAGAGACTAGATCTGACCTAGCCTCTAGGTTAGCACCTAGATGTCCGAGAACTAGGTCTAGACTAGTGCTTGTTGAGTAGCAAGTCCTTAGATGTAATTCTTTCCTTGTAGTGCAGCGGTATGGGACGTTGCACTATTTGGAAATGATGTGCATCAATGGAAGAGAAATCCTAGACATATAGCGCTCGTTGTCTAGGATAGCTACACTAGTCTACACCATATTATCACCCTTTTCACTAGTTTTCATGACACTGGACTCTCTATTATGTGTGCGACACTCGTTTCTGGTTTTGGTTTTTGATTCCAAACAAATCGAACCTTGATAGTTTTCTCTGACGTTTGTTTTATTGGAGAAAAACTATATAATATGTTATTATGTATATGTATTACAAAAATGTGTCCCTACACATGTACGAGTTGGAGGTGATCATACAACCTAAGTGAAAAGTGAATGACATCAAGTCTAGAAGAGAGAGTAGTTCTAGATTAGATGTTTAGAGCCTTTTTGATGTATATGATAGATGGAATAGATAGAATAAGTTTGATGATACAATCTAAGTTTTATATAGATGATATAAGATAGTTTGTGATGATCTATGTTTGTCTTTGAGGATGTAAGTTCAGTTTTGAGGTTTTGAGATAAGTTTTGATGATGTAAGTAAATAGGCTTTTATGAGATAAGATATGTTAAGATGAGACAAGTTGTGAGTCAGCATGAGCCTCAAGCTCTTTTACAAAGGAGGACCTCTAGTGTTAGGACCAGTTTTGGGGTTAGCTCAAGAGAGAGCAAGACCCACAGGGAGAAGGTCAGAGAACCTAGACTCCGTGATATGAGAAATACGAAAAATATGTGATATGATATGTCCTAAACTAGAATACTCCTAAGTGATTGAGATGAGTTGCTTTATGCATGATTCCTATAGTCCTTTTGAACCCTAGATGTCCTTGGGAGGACCAAACCCTAGAGACAGAGAGAGGTTGGTTATATATGCAAATAAGGAAATATGAGAACCTACCATCTGGGTGAGGGAGAGAGACCAAGACCCTGGAGGAGGTAGCTGTGTTAGTTTCTGTGAAGCCTCATGCTTGGGTGGGTGGTTTCCCACATAGGAATCTAGTGGTTGCATGTATAAGAGAGTTTTGGGTAAGCATGTTTCATGGGTAGAAGACCTATGAATAGTATGTTGTAGCATGTTTTGGTTTGTGCTTATGTGGCTAAAGCTAATAAAGCTATTAGCTAGTGCCAATGAGGTATATCCGAGAACCCTAAACGGAGAGGGAAGATATGGTTTGTGCATATGAGATACTCATAGAGTTGAGTTAGCTCAGAGAGTCTGAGTATGGACCTACCCTCATGATATGGATAAGAAGAACCTCAGTTGGACTAGATAAAGTTTTGATATGTGTTTGTTTAGCACAACCATAATATAATATATGTAAGGATGTGTTCTAATCTCGAGACCTAATATGTACACATGATATGATGGAAACCTAGAGATGGTTTAATATATATTAATGAATAAATAGTTAACCATGTATATAAATAATGATGATAATGTGATAGCGTTGGTTAATCTTGTAATGAAATCACTAGTAAATGTTGTAATTTGTTATGAGCAATGAAATAAGATTATATGAATGAAACATGTTACATGAGGAGTTAATCTTAGTGCTTAATAAAGATGAAAATATAGTTTGACAGTTAGCACAACATAAAGTTGATGACGTCATGACATAACCTAAGCTTCTAAACCCTTGTTTGAGCCTTCTATGAAGGGGGTGTTTCACCCTAGATGCTTTCGACCCTCCTAATATTGCTTTGGATACATGATTCTAGGTAACTTTTGTGGATATGTTACTCATAGAATAGTGCCTACATGTGGATGAAGACATGGTAGTTTTCCTTGGAGTACGAGTATGGTTGACTTTCGAGGACGAAAGTTCTTTTAAGATACATATGATGTGACAGAGTGGTTTTTTTTGGCTTAATTTTGAGGACAAAATTCCTTTTAAGGCGTATAGGATGTAATAAGGTGAACTTTTAAGTCACTTGGTTACCTAATTGATATTTGTATTAGTAAATTTGAGAATAGAGTGATTGTTTCGAAAGTATATCCACATGTATGTGGTGATGATGAAGTTATGGTGAAATTTTCATAACGTTGTTTGCTCCTAAAAGGAGATATAATAATTTGGATATAAGGGATCTATATGTACATCAATGCATTCGTGAGTAAGGTTCTAATTGTTTATAACCCAAGGTTCAGATACATTAGTTCAGCTAATGCGGGACTCTTGACCCTTGAATGCCATCTAACGGCAACGAGTCCCATACCTCCAACTGAACTGGAGACATGGGAGGTTTCGTGAGCCGGTATGCATGTCACCACGATCCAAAATCGTGGGATAGGAGGTGAAACTGTTTAGTGCCCACCCTATGAAATAAGGAGTCAAACGAACCCCCACTTCCTACAAGTGTTCGCCTCTCCTACCAACACACGAATGAGAGAATGAGAAGTATCAGGAACTGCCAATTATGTGAAGAGCCCTAGAGCAGCCGAGGATGTTCTCGAGACATGTTGTAACGTGAGAAGGTCCCATCAGAGGACAACAAGCTAGGCTAAACAACCTGTCATGGATCCCTCGCCACAGTTGAGTCTAGAGGCGGCGTTGAAACCAGGAAGAGCTCACGCAGCAGTGTTAGTGAATGTAGATCTGGCGTATGGCACTTCCGCAGTAGCAGTTTGTAGAGGTGAGGACTTTCAGCTTGCACTCCGGAGCACGCCCAACAACTCCCAAGTAGTAGCAGTAGGTGGTGATGCCTGCTTTCTCTCCATGGGGTTCAACCACAACGGCGCTCACGCACATCGGCGTTCCATGAGAACAGATCCTCGTGGACTCACACGTGGGTGAGGAGCGCCAGTTCCTCACCATTCTTTGTGGCTGGCCGTGAGAACTGAGCCTCCCTTGGGATCATACGCATGTGGTCAAGAACTGAGGATCGGGGGTGTTTTACACTATCTCCTTTGCCGTAGCCACACCCCATGGCGGAAGCCTCCACGAGCGGCAAGCAGGAGCCGCCAATGGTGAGCCTGTGAGAGTGGAGGTACGGTAGAGGGTAGAGGGTCCATCAAAGGTACTGGGTGTAGTAGGTTGTGATCGTGATGGATCCCGATGAGGACGATACCACGGCTAGTCTCTCACCACCGTTCCAGCCCAACCGCAATGCTCACAGAAGAGCACGAGCGTCAGGTGGAGAACCAAGCCCCACCGGACTCACACGCAGAGTTGGGAGAAGGCAGATCGCTTAGGCGCAAAGAAACGAGAACCATGAACCGGGTTCAAAGCAAGGATCGGACGGCTCAAACAAAGTGCCACACCACTACACAGATACGTGGTGGAGTGTGATTGGCCCTAAGAGGTAAATATTTCAATTAATTACTAGATCTTCCAAAATTCATAGTAATTAGTATGCTTATAAAAAAAATACAAGTAATATACCGAAATGCTCAGAAAAATGAGTAGAATGCAATGAAAGTGTAATATCCATCTTTTGAAGCTTAAATATTAGTGATATCATGTAAGATGTGTAATGCTTATTTCATGGATAATAAATATCAAATGATGATATAAAATTATGGAAAAATATCAGTAACCCCATAATCATGTTTGTAATTCATCTGATGATAGTAGTTATGATGTTGATGCACGGAATTATATAATTTGATTAATATGGCTAATTAGGGCTAATAACCCTAAATCAAATGCAATAAATACATACATGCTCAATAAATGATGGGATTTACAGAGTAAGCTCATATCAGTATATAGAACCTCAATTTTAATTATGAGATCATGATTATGAACAAAATCAATGTTATATGAAGATGAATCTTAATACATGTTATAAAACCCTAATCTAGGTTAATGATGTAACCTAGGGTTAATATGTGCACGAAAAGGATATGGAACCTAATGTTCAGATGATGAACTTTGATAATGAAATGTAATCTAGAAAATGACATCAGTGAGATAATCATAAGATAAGAATACAAGTAATGATACACATATTCTAATCAACTAAGAGAAACTCTAATGAACACGATTAGATGAGATGTATGATGATGAGAACCTGATAGTATATGATCGTGTCTTAATCAGGGATGATCAAGGTTAGATGACATGAGGAATATGTGTTTAGAATGATCTATCTCTTTGGAAGGTACGCCATTACCTCTTACTTGGCTTATTATACAATATGCTTGTGTTATATGGCAGTAAAGACTTGGCATATGGTATTGATTGAAATGATTGTTCTTGTATGATATGTTGCTTGATTTTCCATAATTATTGCTATTAACACATCAAACATAATTTATTCTGTTCCATTATATGAAAGCACCAACTCTTTGGCAGTGTGCTCAGAAGTGACCGGACTCTTTGGTAGTGGTCACATTGTACATATGGAAGCACCAACTCTTTGGTAGTGTGCTTGGACCCAACTCTTTGGTAGTGGTCACAGTGTACATATGATCCAACTCTTTGGTAGTGATCATAAAGGCCTTGAGATATAATGGAAAATAAGCTTAAAATATGTGTTCTCTTTTGTTAATGAACATCTTTGAGCAAGTATACGCTTTTCTTATATTCTTTTGTACTACCAAGTATTAGTTTTATCTTATTGCCAAGATATGATAAGAGGTATATAAAAAGACACGTAGGCATACTCAGTACAATATTCATGAAATATTGTGCTGATGTGTACCGCATGTAATCTTTTGTTTAGGTTGTGGTTATGCTCTTGAAGATCCAAGATAGTGAGAGTTGTGTGGCGAGCTGATGTACAGGTGGACCTGTTGTCTTAAGATCTTGTAGTTTAGTGGTAGTACATGTATATGTTAGAATTTGTTTTTCAATGTGAAATATCAAATGTTGTAACAATTCATCTTGTAATTATATGTTGAATGGTGAACATGTGTATGGCTTTATTATTGTTCATGTACATGTGCTACTGATTGTTTCCTTATGACTCCCTTGATTTTCTTCTTCTTAGCCTTGTGTGGGATGTTTAAATTGGGATTCTCACTAGGGTGAGGTTTCAATTTGGACGTCACACATCAGATTAAGTTTTAGAAAATTCGGGGACGTCACATTCATGCCATTCACCTACCTTGGAGGAGGGAACTCAATTCCTACTACTAGGATGTAGAAAAGGGGGAGTCTTCACTAATATCATCATGGCTTTTCACTCCTCTACTCATTCTTCTTCCTTTCTTTTTGTATTTGCATTTCCATGAGTATCTAGGCCCCTTGGGTGGGCTGTTTGGGGTCAAAAATTTTACTTTGATACCATGTTGGGGGGGAAATGATATGTAAATATTGTAGTTTCATTTTCTAATGATTATGTTCTATTTCTATCTAACTCTTCATGAATTTCTTGTTAGTTTGTGCTTGAAATCACCTAGGAATTTAGGGAAATTGCTTATATGTGTGATTTTTTGGATTTGCTCCTAGGTTCATTTCATGGATCCCTAGCTAGCCACCCATCTTCCTACATGCCAATCAATTCTCCTAACTCTAGTTGAGAGATCTAAGTAGATATTTTAGATGAATTTAGTGTGATTATCTTAGAGCTTTCTCAAGGCTAGAATGTGGGTGATGGGAGGCCTAAAACCTCACTTCCACTCCCATTATAACCCCAGCCCCTAATCACCCTAAGATCCTCTAATCTAGAAACCTAGGCTTGTTTAAACTCTAAATTGAATTACACCTAGACCCTAACCCAAGTGAGCCTTGTAAGGGTAGTAGGAGGTGTTAGGGACTAGTTCCCCTATACATAACCTATCCTATTCATGGCCAGTTAGTAGTCTAGGGTAATTCACTAGACTCTAGCTTGTTGTTTGGTTTGGTAATCTAAATGATATCATAATGTTCACATGTCACCCCCAACCTAATTGACAAGTGCATTCCCCAAACAACCCACACATCCCTTTATTGCACAAACCCTAATTGTCTTCTTGCTTAGCTAGTGTTAGCTTAGTTAGTTATTTACTTTCTTAGTTAGATTTTTGCTTTGTTCTTGCTTTTCTCTTGCTAGTTTAGGTCTTTAGTTACTCTTTTGTGCTATTTTCTAGCTTAGTGTAGTGTAGACCTCGTCTTGCCTACTTTAGTGTAGCTTGCTCATCTTCTTGATTGCCTTGTCTTTTCTTGCTCAGTAAAATTAACTATCTAGGTTTAATTAGGTTTTGATTCTTACTTGTCCTCCTTTACTTGCTTGCTTGTTCATCATTAGTTTAATCATCAAATCAACCTTCAAACCCTTCAACCCTAGACTCCATAGTAGGAACCTAGCTCTAGTTCCCCCTTTTGTCCCTGTGGATTGACCCTATACTTTCTGCCCTCCTATGCCACGACATGACCCCGTGCGCCTACGGGTGTAGTGTATTAGTTTATGCAAGTGTGTTAAGTTAGGTCACTTATAAATTTTGAAATTTATCCCACCGTGTGTCCCAATCTCGTGGGGTGCATCTAGTCAAATCCCAATTGATTAGTGTGTGCACCTCTAGCGGGACGCACCAAGCTTTCTGGCGTCATTGTCTGGGATGAAAGGCATTCGGCCTAGCTAGTTAGTTTTGCTTTGATTTTTTTTCTATTGCCCTCATCTTTTCTATTATTTCGTCTTTATTCTTTGTATTTTTTAATGCAAATTTGGTTTGATAACTTGTTCTCTTTTGTTGGGTTGTTCCTTGTGCATGTGACAAGCCACTCAGGGAAGACAATATGGAAGGCCAAAATACACCTCACAAGCACTTTAAGACTACTTCATGCCTAGCAACTATAAATTGCCAAATGCTAACAGATTTGATCGAATGTCAGGTGAGAAATTCTTCATCCCTATAGGTCTTCTTGGGATCCTACTCGCCTTCTATGGCTCAGAGGATGAGAACCCCTACAAGCACTTGGACTCATTTCTTGAAGTATGCTCCACCTTCAGGATGTCGACGGCTAGTGATGACACAATCAGGTTGACCTTATTCTCCTTCTCCCTCAAAGACAGAGCCAAAGATTGATATGATTTGAGAAGGGACATCATGAGTTGGGAATAGATGAAGAATGTCTTTTTAAGGCAATTATACTCTATTACAAGGTTTACACAAATGCGGTGTGTCATAGTGAGTTTCAATTAGATGGGCAATGAGCAGTTTCACAATGCTGGGGAGAGATTCAAGAAGATGTTGAGAGAATGCCCTCACCATCAGATACATTTGTGGCATCTAGTTCAGTCCTTTTACTCCGATCTATTGCCAAAGGGTCAAGCTACAATAGATTCCTCTTATTGATGAGTTTTCATGGCTAGGCCACCTGAGGAGATATGACCATTGTTTGAGATACTGGCATAAGGTTCAAGAATCTGAGCTTCTAGCATGATGAATGACGTTGACCGCCCCTTTGGTATGACATCTTCAGTTCATAGTGATTTAAGCCCACGAGTGATGAAATTTCTTGGTGACATAGTGAGCTTCATGAAGAACCAAGTGAAGAGTGTTTCTTGTCACTCGGTCAATTCTATTGAGTTCTTTGGTGAAGAAATGAAGACACCTCACTCCTATAGCTACACAGAAACAAAAAGTCCAATATATAGCTCAAGGTTTGAGGAGGAAGTTCTATCTAGGTTGAAAAGTTTTGATGCAGTGCAAAAGAATGTTATAAGGCATGAGGAGAGAATAGAGCAGCTAACTTCAATACTTGATCTCCAAGAAGAAAAATTGTCATCAAAACCCATCTTAAGTTTCAATGAATCAAGTGGACCAATGCCTTCCTTAAAAGTTTTCTATAGTCCACCACCCATGCAAGTGCATCCCATCCACCACTTCCAAGGAAATCCAAATCCTTAAACATCTCCCCCCCTCCATCACCACAAATTTCTAATCAATTGACCTTCCAACCTCATTTCTCCCCTCCACCTTAATTTCAATACCAAGTGTTACATGCATCTCCTCCACAACCCCAACAAGCTCCCTCTCTCCACCATGAGTAAGGAAGTGTTGTGAAAGTTCTAAGGAGTGGTAAATCTCTTGAGAAGCCCACAAATCAGAGAAAAGTTGATAGGAAAAGGTAGCACAAGGATGATATTGTGATTGAGATTGTTGAAGATGATATTGTGATGTCGCGTGTTGATTCTGTGACACCACATGTTGAATTTGGGATACCATGTGCTCCATATCACACTCCATTTGCAGGTCCCACCATCCCTAGAGTTCCACCTCATTTTGATTCAAGTAAGGACAAAGCTAGTGAGCAACTATTGATTAAATCATTAGATGAGCCACCAGAAGTAAGGAGAAGACAAAAGCACAATGTTGACATTCTTGATGTGTTTCACCAAGTGAAGGTCAACATTCCATTGTTGAATTCTATGAAGCAGATTCCATCTTATGCCAAATTCTTGAAGAACCTATGCACTGTGAAGAGAAGGTCAGTGGGGAGAATACCAAAGAGAGTCAAGTTGATCAAACAAGTGAGCTCAATCCTCCAACATTCACTCCCAGTGAAGAGGAAAGACCTAGGAGCCCCGCTCATACCTAGCTACATTGGGGGACACCGCATAGACAAATCCCTACTTGATTTGGGATCTAGTGTGAATTTGATGCCATATAGTGTCTATGTTGAGATAGGCTTAGGCAAGTTGAAGTCGGCACATTGCACTCTCCAATTGATGGATTGTTCCATCAAAGTGCTAAGAGGATGGGTGGATTATGTTTTGGTGATGATAGACAAGGAAAGAGGTGCAGTGTTCCCAGTGGATTTCATTGTTCTTGACATGGATCTAGATGATAGGGAGATTCCCATCATCTTGGGGAGACTATTCTTATGTACAATTGATGTCGAGATACATGTTCACAGTGGAATAATGACAGTCTCTTTCATGTAAATGAAGATAAAGATCAACATGTACAAGTCCTAAACCCGGTGAGTTCGAGATGAGGATATTGGACATGGTCACTTCAAGAGTTTGATTGGTCATTTGAGAGGAGGAGATTTGGAGGAAAGATTTAATGATATCTTTTCTTATCAAAGGGATGAGTAGCATAGGTTGAGTGCAAATGGTAGATGCATTTATTGCAAGAATGTACACATTGAGATGTTACAACCCGTTCCTAGCTTTACTGGTAATCCTCGAGTTTTAAGATAATCTTAATTCTTATCATGTTTTGTTAGTAATATTCTATGTTGTTCTTTTTCTTAACTTTGGTACCTTAAATACTTATTTGGGAAACTCATAATCATCACTTAAGCATACTATAAAGATCCGAGTTGGAGTTAATATAGCATTAACTCATACATGTGTGCAAGAAGAGAGTTAATGACATTAGAGGAAATAATTAATAAATGATTTTTCATTTCATATTATTATCATAATAATATTTTATTATTGAAGATAATTCAATTATGAATCCAACCAAAAAAGAATGAACCAAATCGCAGTTAAAATTAGAGAGTTATGCCCTTTTTAGTAAACATGTATTGAGAACCGCGATCGACGCAGCGTCGCGATCGCGGTGTAGACCGCATGTCGCAGTGTCAATGCAGTGTCGTGGTCACGGTGTTGATGTAGCATCACGGTCGTGGTGTATATTGTGGGTCATTGTTATAACCCCAATTTTTGGGTTTATTTTGGGTGGAAATGCAATTTCCCAATAAATATGTGATTTTGTAATTTGAATGATTTAAGTAAATTGAGTGGTTTCTTTGATAAACAACCTTGTTTAATTTGGTGGACTTTATTGGCTATTGGGCCCAATAATAAGAAAAAGGAAATAAAAAGGAAAGGGAATAAAGTAATAAAAGGATTTTTGTTTGCAATAATCCATTAAAATGTTGAATAAGAGAAAGAATGGAAAATTCTAGAAAAGGATATATCATGGGATAATGGTATTAATATTCAAAAGGAACAAGCTTGGTATGGGAAAGGTATCACATTAAATCCCCAAAGAATAAATATAATTTGGAAAGGAAATTAGTAAGTTCCTAAAATTGATGCAAAGATATATCAATGAAAGATGGGGCTTTTAGAAATTAAATGTTCACTTTCCTTTGCAACCACGTTCTTTTCTAGAAAGGTAAAGATATTATAACCCTAACTCTCCTCTTGGTCCTACCCTAATAGAAAGGATCACTATATAAGGACGGATCCCACATTGTTTACACAAGCATCCTCGCTGGGTTTCATAGACTGAAGGAGATGAGAGAAGAAGAACCCTTGTTCACGTTAGTTCTCCTTGACATGGTGGTGGTGGATGCATGAAGTTGGATCTCATATCTACACTTTCACCCACTCCTTTTCCTTGGGGATACGACTGCTATGAAAGGGGACTCCTCTGATCGGACATGTGCACAAGGTTGGAGGGTGGCGCTTTTGCCGGTAAATTTGAGATGGTTGAAGACCCTGTGGTACATCCACGATCTATAGACCCACCGGAGCAGCCGCTCCTTTGATCACACGTGCGAGGGGAAGTTTGGGAGGTTGTTCCTCGTCAGGGAACTAGGGGAAGTTGAGGACGGTGTTAGTTCTCACCACAAATGAGGGTTATAAGGTCCCGCCGACCCGGATGTACAGACCTCGACGGGGAGAGCATGTTTGCATCGCATCCAGAAGGAAGGAAGGGTGAAGTCAGGGATGGCACCGGCTGCGACCTTGATGCCTGCATGGAAGGAGATGCCCCGTGTGGAGACAACATGAGGGGGAGGTGGCGCCGAAACCATGGCCTCGTTGCATCGTAGACGCGCGAGAGAGAGCATAGACGCAAAGCGCTACAGCTGGCGTCCATGAGAATTGGGAGGAAGGGGATGATTAGGAGCAAAATGATGTAAGGAACCCTGGGACTACACATTACCCATAAGGGTAAAGAGGTAAATTGATTCTTTTATTTAGCCAACCCGCCGATAAACAAATATTTACTAAGACTGACGTGTCAAGCTATGATTGGTCAATTAATGCATTTCTTGAAATAATTCTAGAAATTTATTGGTAGCTCGAATTGATACATGTAATATATGAAATTTGCTTAGAAAATGTGAGGAATCCATTAAAAATAGTTTTAGAACCTAATTCCTCTTGCAATTCGAAAAGTAGTTGAAGTTATCAACTTTAATGATTTAATGATTAAGAAACCCTAATCCATGATGATTAATGATTTCAGAAGGGTTAAATGGATGTTTAAAGTTGATTTTAAGATGTTGATTATAAAAAGGGCACATTAGATATAAAAGGATGATCTTTATGCATAGTTTAATTAATTTAAGATTCCATGTACATGAATATGCTTTAATGGGCCTTGAAACCCTAATCTCGGTAATTATGACTCTTAATGGCTTTAATTGCTCGAATTCATGAATAAAGCTGAGATATGATGATTTTAAGCTATTTAAAGTATAAAAGTTTCTAATTGTGGATAATTACTCATAATATGGTAATTAGGGTTTTCTAATGGATAAATGTGGAATTAGTTATAAATAGAGTTCATATATTAGACTATATGAAAGATAAGTTGTTAATTTGAAAGAAGCCAAATGTGATAATTAGCCTTAATGATAGTGTCATGACTTAAAAGGATAAAGATGGTAGTTTTTAGTGTAAAAGACACATAATGGACTTAATTGACTTTTAATTGTGCCTATGATGTGGAAATTAGGGTTTGTGAACTAAAAGAGCATTAAAAGTGATAAATGCATAATGGAGGCTAAAACCCTAAAGTTAGCCTAGAAATCATAAGGTGGAATCCAAGTCGATCTTGAGAATGTTTTGAATACAATAATGACACTTGGATGTTATGCATTATTTTCAAGATATTGTTGATTACTTGTTTGATTTTTCTTGAATATTCTTGCTTGGACATCAAGTTACTCAGGATCAGGTATGTGGTTATGCTTATGGTTAATCACTTTAGTTTCACGATGATTCCTGAATGTTTTATCAGTTGCCTAAAAATAACTGCCTGTATGACTTTTATTTCATGCAACAATAAAGTGACTATGATTATCACCATAAATATGCATACATGACTGGCTCAGATCCTGGCCCTCCTCTGTGGCTTTTCTAATTATGAAAGGGGTAACTTGGTAAAGGGTCTACTTGATAAGTGGGACTATCAGGTTATCAAGAGTTAGGTATTGGGCTACCTATGGGTAGTGTCATGCGACTCTTTAGCACACCGTGAGTTAGGGATTGGGCTACCTATGGGTAGTGCCATGCAACTCAACCCTAGATATTGATCTACCTGTTAGGTAGGATCATGCAGGGTTTAATGGGGATCTACCATAAGGAAGGTAGAATCCATGTCCACTACAGGGACAACGCAGAGGCTAGGGTATGTATGGATTGAGCAGTTATGCTGAAAACGTAAAGTTGTTTGTTAAATCATAATTGACTGTAATATGTTGTTACAGTTAATTGCATGATTATTGTTTCCCCCACATACTGGCAGATTCATTTATGCTGACCGACATTTTGTTTGTTGGCGTTTTAGGTACAACATTGAAAAGGGCAAACAATAAATTGGCATATTGTGAATACATGAATTAAAGTTCAAGGAGGATTAGTTAGAATCATTTCCGTATGTGGATAGAAGATTAGAAATCCAAGTTTTCCAAAAGGTATGCAAAATTTTATTTTAGTACAGGTTTTCAGTATAGTCTGCTAGAATTTGATAATTATTATTGATTATTTGTCGAACCTTTGATTCATAAATTGGGATAATGACTCTAACCTCTAGGTCTCCTTTAATTGGGGGTTACTGGGAGGTGGGGTCATTACATTTGGTATCAGAGCATTGGTTCCTCATTTAATCTTTAGTAATTATTAAATTTTACAAACTCTATAGAACTCAAGGGAGTTATTAGAGGATTTTTCGAAAGACAGAGGTGTCTAGAAAAGGATCATGCCTGGGGGCTGGCAAGATTTTCCTCCGCACCACTAGTTGGAATACGAGGACTCCCAGATCCGTGTGATTGCCTGGCCAATGTCTTAGGATTTGACTCAAAGTAAGATACCTTTAGGACTCTCTCATCTATTTTTCATCCCTTCTCAACCCTAATTCTGTTAAGATATTAAGGTTTAGGGTTTTTCTCTCTCTTCCTCACCCTCTTGAGGTTAGGGTATGTATAACAAGGTTAAGGAATCCACCACCAAATTAATTAAAAGCATGTAAATAAGATGTCATGGACTTAAGCTTAATAGTTAAGCGTAAACTAAAGATTAGTTGCATGCTTAGATCATATGACATGTGTTGTCATGCCCTTATGAGAGACCTGATGTTAGACCTTCTTGTGAGGAGGATGAGTAGAGAGAGTTAGACTTGGAGGTAGAGACCTCCATTATAGGTAGAGACATGGCACATCTTATGAGGATGATGCTAACCCTAACCCTAAGTGGTGGTTAGAGAGAGATGGCATTATGAGATGGAAGTTTTGAATCCCTATGATAGTTTGAGCCATGTGAGGTTGACTGACCTAGTACCTTTTGGGAACCCAACCCTGGTAGGGTCGTACATGTTAGGGTGAAGGATAACTCCTTCATTAATGAGGTTAGTGAAGAACCTATATAAATCCTATGGGCTGATATGAGCATGGTAAAGTATGCACCTTAAGTACATCAGTAGGGCTGGTAGTAGGTTAAAACCCTGGCCAGAAAGGCATGTTGGATAGCTTATGGGATAAGCATAAAGAGCTATGGATAATCTTGAGCGAACATAAGTTTGAACATAGGTATCAACCATGTAGGGGTATGCTTGTGAGCTTGATCCACCTTAGAGAGAGAACCTCTAGAAGTAAGGTTGTTAGTAGGGTTGGCTCTAGGGAGAGAGAGCAAGACCCGAGCAAGAAGGTTGGAAGCCTAGACTCTGAGATATGAGGAACCGTGAGGAGTTGGGTATGTTTTAACCTAGAATGGACGACCAAAGTGGATGGTTGTGGTTGCCTTGTGCATGATCCTTGTGGTATGTTGGTTTCCTTTAGAGGAACCAAACCCTAGAATAAGGATGAGGCTGCTAGTACCAAGGTACAGAGGTTATAGGTTCTTACCTTCTAGGGATAGGAAGAAGAGTTCCTTAGACCCTAAGGAGGTTTAGTAACAAGTTGTGAGGCCTTATATCTAGTTGCTCGTCCTTGAGGAGGACTCAACTCTGAGGTGTTACTCGAGTAGAAGGATAATAGGAAGTGCATGCCATACCTTGTACAGGCTTGGTTCTTGGTTAAAAGGTTGAGCATGCAGTTGGACAGATGTTGCATAAAGAAGTGAACCAAGGGTACCTAGGCCTAAGAGGGGAAGTGGTGTACCTGATGCTCATGATAAGATTTGAGTTTCTATAGATTTGAGCATGGCACCCCTCATGTTTAGAGGAAAGGGAAACCCCTTAAGTCTAAGGTATGTTTGATGAACCCCTCACAACTAAGTTGGTGACATGGGAAGGTAGGTTCTTGGTCTAATGTTGAGGAATGAGAACATGTATGACCTAGCATGGTCTAGTAGGGTGTCTACTTTTGCCTTAGTAGCTTTCTAGGGATAAGCATGCTCATGTGGATGTAAACCCTAGACATAGGGACATTTTTGACCTTTGTTATCAAGATGTAGTTTCCTCCCATCCTGGGAGAGGGACCCTTTAGTAGGGTGTATACCAACTTTTGTCAGTTTTGAGGTAACCTAAAGAGGTCTCATAGGATCTTGAGAAGCTAAGTGAAAAGCACATAGTATGAGAATTAACATGCATACCCATAGATAATCATCTCTAAGTGCATGTGGATGTGTTACCATGGAGGCAACCGGTATGGGACCTGACCAAGGTAGGCAGGTCGCCATGACCCTATGAAAGGATGAAAGTCAGCCCATGAATGTAGTGAGAGATGATGAAGACTTGGGTAAGATTTCAAGTTGGATATGTACTATGTTAGAATCCTGAGTCTATCATAGGGTCAGGTAGGGATAAGACCGATGAGAATAGGAGTTTCCTAATTCCCTAGTTGCACATGACCATAGGGTCAATAGGTAACATCTATCATTGTCTGAGGGCCATGGGTTAGGAGATTGATCACCTTCATGAACTCATGGGACCCAAAGGGAAAATGAGGAGGGAACTCTCTGATGCATAAGGGAGGAAGGATAACCCCAAAAGTGACGGCACCCTACAAACCTAGACGAGATGACCAAGGATGGTATGATGACCCGAGTGGGTTCGAGATCAGTTTTTCATGGAAGTAACTTTGATATCGAGACGATCATGATGTAGAGACATATATTGAACATTTCAACTTAGATTTGTAGCTACCGGCAATGTGGGATGTACCATATCTACTCTTGGAATAGGAAGAATGTTGTGTTTGGACGGCCGCCAAATGCCTATTTCCTCATGTTATGGGGGTGAGAGATAGGACAATACACATGCCATACACCAAGGATAAAGAGGATGTGAGTGGAAACGTTGCTATGAGGTATGATGATAGAGGTAATAACGTACCCTGGTGGAGTGTATGATATGTGGATGGTTTACAAACATCAAGAGAGATAAGGTAGTCATCTTATGAGGATATTTTTATCATGAGCTATGTAGAATAAATGAGATATATAAGGTTGAGTTCGAAAACTAAGAGAATAAGCTCAGAGTTTTCTTGATGAAGATAGACTTAGAGTTTGAGATGAGATAATAAGTGGAATACATGAAGGTGTATGTCTTCAACATTACCTTTTACATAAGGATGTGAGGTGGTAATGGATGCTCTTGCTGAGAGGAAGCTATCTAGTGTAGCTAGTGGACAGGCTGGAAGAGGGGGTTAAGTGCACCCTAAGTTTGTGAGATGTGTTTGGCTAATGCTTAGGTGTAACGAGATCATTGATCAAGTTAGTAGTTGTTTGGTTATCCAACCTAGGCCTTGATGCAATAAAAGGATGGTTGTGGAACCTCAAATACACTTCTCTGGAAAAGAAGGTGATGAAACCCACTTCTAGAGTGTTTTAGGGTTTCTGAGGAATCAACCTTAAGGAATCATGGAATACAAGAGATCATGATTTTAAGTTCACCATACACCGTGGTACTACTAAGATAATAAGTAGTAGTAGTACTTTGGATGCCTAAGAAGTGTACAGAGTTGCATGTCAGGGGGTGAAGGATGAAACCAATAACCCATTGAGTTGATATAGAGGATAAAAATCTCTAAGAAGGAATGGGAGTTCATCACTATGGATGTCGTGGAAAGTCTCCCATGGACCGGAGAAGGTCAAGGTGCAATATGGGTTATGGTAGATCACCTTACCTAGATGACAGGATCTAAGAAAAAAGAGAGTATTGTCAAGAGAGAGGTCCGGTTGAACTACATGTAAGAGAGATGGTTCAACTACACCAGGATGCGAGTTCAAAGGTTCTTGAGTATGACCTAAAGGTTCACATCCATGCAGTAGAAGTAGGTACATGAAGAACGCGATGTTAGTACAGTTTATCACCCCTAACTGATGGTTAGTATGATCCAGACTAGAGGGTCTGATGAGAGCATGTGTGCTCATTTAGGGTGATACATGGAGACAGTTCTTGTCCTATGTAAGATGGGATGATAACCACCATAGCCAGTATTGGGATGTAAATAAACTATGTAAGAGAGGTTGTGTCGGTCACCACTTCGTTAAGATGATGTTGGTGAAGGGATCTCAAGAAGGTCAGAAAAGACCACAGTGTGTGCAGACGAAGTCGCTTTGATTGTGCAATGGCTAGAAAAGAGAGCCTAGGGACGACATGAGTCGTGAGCTGATGCAAAGTAGACTAACATGTAGTTCACTGTGGGAGAATATGTAATATGAAAATCCGACCCCTCTGAGCTATAGCTAAGAAAGTTGAGTCCCTGATACATAGATCCATTTGAGATGGATTGGTGGAGAAGGTTATGTTTGACCTTACCCCTCAGGATAAAGTAATGTATGATGAGTTCCATAAGTCCAATTTAGAGAACTATGTGAGTTACCTAAGTCATGTGCTGAGCAATGAACCTAGTGAGCCCCAAGGGAGGCTAAAATGTCCTGAGTCACCTGTGAGGATTGTAGATGCCAAGGTGAAGGAACTCAGAGAAAAGAATATGTGATGATAAAGGTTCTTTGGAAGCGCCATGGATAAGGTAAAGCCACATAGGGGCCAATAATGGACATGGAAAAGTCTTATCCTGTTTGTTTATATGTTTGGTGGAATTTTGAGGACAAAATTCCTATAAGAGGGGAAGGATGTTATAACCCCAATTTTTGGGTTTATTTTGGGTGGAAATGCAATTTCCCAATAAATATGTGATTTTGTAATTTGAATGATTTAAGTAAATGAAGGTTTCTTTGATAAATAGCCTTGTTTAATTTGGTGGGCTTTATTGGCTATTAGGCCCAATAATAAGAAAAAGGAAATAAAAAGGAAAGGGAATAAAGTAATAAAAGGATTTTTGTTTGAAATAATCCATTAAAATGTTGAATAAGAGAAAGAATGGAAAATTCTAGAAAAGGATATATCATGGGATAATGGTATTAATATTCAAAAGGAACAAGCTTGGTATGGGAAAGGTATCACATTAAACACCCAAAGAATAAATATAATTTGGAAAGTAAATTAATAAGTTCCTAAAATTGATGCAAAGATATATCAAGGAAAGATGGAGCTTTTAGAAATTAAATGTTTGGTTGTGGTTCTCAATACATGTTTACTAAAAGGGCATAACTCTCTCATTTTAACTCCAATTTTGTTCATTCTTTTTTTGTTCGATTCGTAATTGAATTATATACAATCCTATAATATTATTATGATAATAATATCAAATGAAAAATCATTTATTAATTATTTCCTCCAATGTCATTAACTCTCTTCTTGTTGATACCAAAAGATAATCACACCCACATCCCACGATTACCACCAATCATGAGATTAGGGCATGACTATGAGGATTATACTTATTACAAAGTTCACTCCCATCCCTTTTTTCCTTTGTTTTGTTTAAAACGTTTTGTTTTCTCGCATCCAATCACATAAACAAACTTTACCAAAGAATTAAACTTTTATACTCTAATATGATCTCAACATTAATAATACACATCCATACATTCATTATGTTTATCATACTTCCATGTACATATGAAATGAGAATCAGATACATTTTCTCTTATTAAGGAAACAAAATACAAAACATCATTTACAACTCTCTCACATCTATACAAGGACCTAGAGTGATAGGGATCGACTGAACTTATCTAATCTCATACTTAACTCATGTGGTAGATCTACTATGATGCTTGACCTTCTTCAAGTCCACATGATTTCCCTAAAAATTGTGAGTAGAGGGGTGAGCCTACTCGCTCAGTGAATGAGTACTTCAAAGAAATGATTTAAAGCACTTATATAATTATAAATATATTGTCAAGCAACTGATATCAATTATAACAATAGTAAGCTTTAAAGAGTCTAATCATTGACAATTATAGATATTGCAGGATACTCTAGATATCTACAATAGTGAACCAATATATGAATATGCTTGATTAATCATAAAGATAACTAATAATTTAGAAACATAAAATGAATAATTGAATAACTGTGCACACTCATTTAACCTCTTATTCATCTTATTATGCCCTGAACCCACATGAGGTGTATCACAACATGTGAAAGAATCACAGCAAGCTACGACCTCATTGTACAAGGCTTAGAAACATGCCTAGGTTCCTAAGCCTATATCTTGAGTAAGACCCCGTCTGCAGCGGGCCTCGGCATGTCTACCTCTCGGCAGCTAATGGGAGCAGCCAGATATATCAGACTCCACCTCTCAACCTAGGTACTCAGGCGGTGAGTCAAGCCCTCAGGCTTATTGTGCATCAGTGGACCTACTGACCACTGATCACTCAACATGTTACATAGGTACCACTGGAATCCCCAGTTGGTGTTGGGTACCACACAGCTATAAGGAGTCTGTACTACTGGTCAAGACCCCCGCACCCTACTAGTGTGCTCCAGCTTACCTCGATCCAGACTACCTCCAGTCGGGAAGTCATTTCCTCCTCATAGTGCAGGCCTCATCCTGTGAGGATTCTACCATGTTCAGGGCATCTACATGTCTAATTCACTCTTTAAATTCACAATTCAATCATCACATTAACATATCTTTGTTCATCTTTGTAAACCGTTCATTTCATAAACCATCTGATAACATTTACCACAACTGAACTGTTAAGCATCACCTCATCTCAAACTGAGAAACATTGATATCAAAATACTCGTTTCACTGAACACCCTATCATTAGGGTTTCATTTACCTCATTCACTTATCACATAATTTGCATAAGGATTGAATTCATCATAACATCATTCAATAAGAATTGCTCTCAACAGTTCACATATAATTGAACATATATATATATATATATATATATATATATATATATATATATATATATATATATATATATATATATATATATATGAAACCATGTAATAAACTGAACAACGATTTCCATGCCAAATGAAGTGCAAGATCTTATCTGGCATATATGCAATTCACATACAAATAAAACAATCATTCATAACCAAGGATATTCAACTAGTCAACTTCTTTATTCAATTATACAAAATTTCAGTCATAGTCAAAAATCTTAAATTTTAGTATATTCATATAACCTCTACAAATACATTAAAATTTCTCATTTAAATGGATTGCAGTCATTTCTAATGTAATTTCATAATCTGAAATTCATCACAACAGAGGAATAATCCATATCAAATCATCTTGCAAAATCTAGATCAAATCGAACATTCAGGGTTGTACTTGCAAACTAATCAATTGAAAATTATTAATGATTTAACTGATTTTCATGCAATCTACTATTTAAAAGAAAGTACCCACTCACCCTAAGGTGTGAAAACACCCTAAAAATGTATCCCATCTTTGAAGATCTCGAATCCATATCAAGATCCTAGAAAAATCCGTGATTTCTTCTTCCTTTCAACCCTAAACGGGGCCTGCTATAGGTAGAAGATGAGATTAGAGGTTAAACCAAACCTCCAAATCACTGGATCAAGGGTTTTTTTATCAAGGAGAAGTGAATAGAATAAAGAATCCACGGTTAAAATGACTTACTAGGTTGAATTTATAGCAACCCCTTTTGATTTTTGCTATTCTTCACGTTCTTCCCAAAACATTGCCCCATAAATCACCCTACAGATCACCCCCTCATAGAGAAAGATGTCTAGGATGATAGAGGATCGAATCGCGGTTCCAACGCACATCGTTTCATTGAAAATGGATAAGTATTGCTCAAGATAATATCGTTTTACGATTTGCTATCTAGGGCGGCGTTGGCCGCGGTCGTGGTGTCGACGTAGCGTCGCGGTCATGGTGTCTACGCAGCGTCACAATCACGGTGTAGACTGCGGGTCACAGTGTCGATGTAGTGTCGCAGTCACAGTGTAGACCGTGGGTCATGGTGTCGAAGTAGCATCACGGTCGCGGTGTAGACCGCGGGTCGCGGTGTCGACGCAGCGTCGGTCGCGGTTCTCAATACATGTTTACTAAAAGGGCATAACTCTCTCTCTCTTTAACTCTGATTTGGTTCATTCTTTTTTTGTTGTATTTATAATTGAATTATATACAATCCTACAATATTTTTATGATAATACTATCAAATGAAAAATCATTTATTAATTATTTCATCCAATATCATTAACTCTCTTCTTTCACACGTGTATCGGTTAATGCTATATTAACTCCAACTTGGATCTTTATAGTATGCTTAAGTGATGATTATGAGTTGCCCAAACAAGTATTTAAGGTACCAAAGTTAAGAAAAAGCACAACATAGAATGTTACTAACAAAATAATGATAAGAATTAAGATTATCTTAAAACTCGAGGATTACCAGCAAAGCTAGGAACGGGTTGTAACATGAGAATTCCAAATGGTTGAGCAAATGAAGAATTTCTAAAAAGCCTAGTTGAATGTATGAAACTCGATGTTTGTGGGAGGCAACCCATGTAGGTTTTGGAAATTTTTACCCAACCTTCCATTTTTGATACTTTTGGTTATTTTTACACTTTTCCAAGAAAACACACACATGCACACTTTTTTTAATAATTTTTGTTTAGTTTTAAGATGTGAAGGTGAAAACATGTTGAAATGAGGAAAATTGGATGCAATTCTAACAAAGATTCATGAAAAATCATTTTGGATCAAAGATTTGATGTTTTGATGAGACTCACGTTGAAATGAACTACCGCAGTACTCACCACGGTCGTGGTGCCATGGAATGGCCATGGTGGTATGCTCAAATCAACATAGAAATCAAGAATTGAAGAGCTGAAGAATAGAGTCAGCAGGACCGTGCAAGGCAGCCCGGTCATGTAGCTAATAAGCTAGAACAGTCATGTGAGGGAAAATGATTGTGCTGTAGGCGAGCCACTATGGTAGTGCCATGTAGCACGGTCGTTCCACGCGGCACGACGATGTTGCAGCCCGATCCAACACTTAAGTCAGCCATTTTGCAAATTTTCCAAATTAGTTCATTTCACTCTTGGGCAAACAGGATGATTGTGGGTGCAAACTGGATGTCATGCAGTTACTCCATCTCCCACCTCTAAATCTACACCAAATCACCCCCAATCCATCTCCAATCATTCCTTCCACCATTTCCACTACCTTAACCTCCATATTCCACCCATTTTCATCCACCAAATCCACCTCTTTTCTCCATTCTGCCCCAACAGCCCCGTTCTTCTGAGAACTTGGAAAATCCCTAATTTCTCCACTAATTTCAGTCAAAGATGAAGAAAATGGATAAGAAAGTCATGGATAAGAAAAAGGATGTGATTTCCTACGGACGTCGGCCTAATAATGCATCATCTTTAGCTCCGTCGACATCCCTAGCCCCTCCACCATCATCGGCAACCTCTGGTTCACAAGGAGAATCACCCCATATAGTGGAAACTGTGGACCCTAGGAATCCACAAGATTGCATAGCGGAGGTGGGAAAGCATCCCAACAGTCTATTTTTTACAGAGCACCACCACTTCCCTCATCAGCCTGACCTTTAGTTTCTTCAGCTTGGTCGTCAATTTTAACAACACAACCTTCGACATACATGACACCATAGCCGCAGCCATAGCCTCGGCCTTGAGCACGAAGGAAGTTACATCTAGAATATGAGAATGAGGTGATGCAGGAAGAAACCCTTCCAGAGGCACCCCAACAATAGTGAGAGAGAGAGCCCGAGGTTACGAGCAGTCGGGCAAAGAAGTCAAAGCACCTAGAGTGCCTGACGCATAGGGTGATAGTCACCCTCTAAGCATGTCTGGCAACACTAGAGGCCCTAGGTTTCTTTGAGTATTATCAAGGTGTGATAGAATCAATGGGATTGTATGAGGTTCTAACTACAGTCTAGGAGACCTACGTGGAGCTCACGCAGCAGTTCTTTGCCACTTTAGAGAAGGTCTCCGACAATGACAAAGATGTCATTAGAGTCATGATTGGAGATAGACATTGGGTCATCACTTCATCCATGCTAAACAACTTTTTTGCTCCAAGTCGGGAAAAGGGAGACTCTCTTAGATAATGGCAAGATAGAAAAGAGCACTAGTGCTAGTTTTACCAGCCATATGGAAGGCATTCACCATCCACAATGACTATGTAGCAGGGAAGTCAAAGACAAGTTTGCTCCATAACCCCTTCCTACGTTATGTTCAAAATGTTCCTGTGAACACTATTTTTTAGCCACTATGAGAATCAAGGGAGTTTCATGAAGAAGGATTTGTGTATCCTAGGATGGATGATGAAGGGAAATAATGTGAATCTAGGTGCATTAATGATTGATCATCTTAGGACAGTCCCATCTAAGATTGTGACATCGATTACCATTGCCCTAGGTCACGACATTTCTGGATACATTAAGGAGAAGGGGGGAAATTGGTAGATCTGTAGTTCCTCATCCATTCTTTGATGATTGTAGTTGTTGATCAAAAATTCATATATCAGGTCAACCCCCCATACACAGGCATCGCACTAGAGATCTCATACCACACTACACCTCTCTTAGAGGAATTTGGCCCCACTCCAGAGTTCTTGGATAGAGTGAGGAGATGGGAGAAGTACTTTCCAATAACCACATATCATTCATGGGGGATTAGGTGAGTCACAAGTATCCAATGAGAGGAGGAGGACATTTGAGGAGATATAGGCACACAAGGTGAGGTGATGAGATGCAGAGACATCACAGCAACCACAACAGCCCTCAGTGAATGCATACGAGTACAACATGTTGACTATACATGTGTAGCTGGAGGATATTCAGAGCACGCGGGATAGGATTCTGAGGGCACATGAGGGATATCAGTGCACATAGGATGCAATGTGGTTGGATCATTAGCAGATGCACTATCAGATCAACCACATGTATCAGTTTCAGCATGTCCATGCCCAGAGAAACCCCCAATGGGGGGAAGCTTGGTGGGGTACACTGTCAGCATATCAAGATGCCTACCCACCTCCATAGGCGGACTACTGGGGCAGTTACTACTGGCATCCTCCACCGTAGGGAGGAGCACCACTGGAGCCACCACAGTGATCAACTACCCTATCACTCCTAGACTTTAGTGTCATGCTGAGGACAACATGATTCAAAAGTTTGGGGTGGTAGGGCGGTATGCCCTTTTTCTCATTTCACTCATTTTGCATTTCACCTGCCATTTATTTTTGTTTTCTTGCTTTTGTTTTGTTGCTTTTGCTATCTAGGTTATATTTTACCTGCTTTGCATACTTGCATGTGATGTAGTTTACATTTTGTCAAATTTTGCCTAATTTTTAAAACTTTTGCTCTTTTTGTCATGCATTGAATATCATGTAGATTTTTGTAATTTTTGCATGTTTAACTAGGACTTGCTTTTTTTTTTCTACTTTATTTTCCATAATGAGGACTTAGATGTGATGTGATTGAAGACGACCTTTGATAAATGCAAGTGAATTATCAAGGTTTATTGCTAAATGACCTCAATCTTGACATTTTTAATGTGAACCACCTCTCTCATGCTTGTGAACTATTTGGTTGAATTGTGATTGAAGAAATTTGTAAAAACTTAGAGTTTTGTGGAATCTCAATATAGAAATGTGGATTTAATATTTCTCATTCATGTGGTGTGTCATTTCTTGATGAAATTGTTGGAGTAACTTCATGCATGATATCTCATGTTGATGTCCACACTAGTAACCCCTCTTTGACTCACTTCTCTTCTACTATCTTCTTACCTCTCCGCTTCATGAAAGGATGCCATAGTGCACATAATAAGCCCTGGACACATCCAAAACTTTGGGGTGGCCGTATCTATACCCCCCACTTCACTCTCATCACCATGTGCCCTATCCACATCAAGGGCAAAGAAAAAAAGAAAAAGAAAAAAAATGCAAAAAGAAAATAAAAGATGATCTTGTTTAAGAGTATCTAAATAAAGAAAAGATGAGTGTGTAAAAGCACTCAAAACTCTTACCGCCACCCTTTCTTCCTTTTGCATGCCCATGGAGCTAGGAAACTTCAAACCTATATCATTTTTTCCTTTTTCAAAGACACATGGGTTACTTAGTGTGGATGGACATATGAGATTGAATGCATGAATGTAAAATAGTAAAATTAGTCATTTTAACCTTTGCTACCATGAAATGGTTTACCCGGAGTGATACGACAACCATGTGAATTGATTGTGTTTTCTATGCTCTATATTTGAAGTTTGTGGGCTCAGTTCTCTATTCATGACTGGTTTGTGAAAGGGAAGACGAGAGAGGTGAAATGCATGTACCTAGTCATCTTTGATCCCATTTAGTCAGTATTCACCAATTGCATTGCATTTGTCATCTCTTGATTGTGGAAAAATTGTAGAGAGATTGAGTTGGCACATACTTGAGGACAAATATATTTTAAGTTTGGAGTGGTGATGTAGCCCTTTTTTAGGGCTTCATCTTGTGTCATATTGCATTTCAATCACATATATACTTCTTAGATTATATGTTATTTCCCCTAATATGCATATTTGTGTAAAATGAACAATCACATATATACTTCTTAGATTATATGTTATTTCCCCTAATATGCATATTTGTGTAAAATGCACTTATGGACATTATTTACATGTATTTTAGGCATTTGGACCATTCTTGGATGGAAGAAAGAGAGAAGGAGTGATCCTAGGGTTTCTTTATCCTTGAAGATGCCCAAAGTAAAGTCCAAGACTACATCAACCTACCCCTAGTGGCCAAAGATCCATTGAAGTAAAGATGTCCAAGAATGAACAAAGATTTAACTCAAAGTGCTGATCTAGAAACCAACACGGTTGTGGTACTACAGAACGGTCGTACTAGCTCACTCCAAAATCAACAGATTCAATATTGAAGCAATGCAAGAATCACCACGGCCATGCCACTTAGAATAGTCATGGTAGATTGACCCAGAACGGTTGTGCCACCTTGCACATCCATGTAGCAGTTGAGTAAGAACGGTCATATTGTAAGAGAAGGGTAGTTTCCTCCAAGCCACCATAGTCGTGGTGACCACCACGGTCGTGCCACCCTTGCCCCACCACAATCGTGGAGAACAACACGGTCGTGCCACCTTTAGTTCAAATCAACCACTATTACTGTCATTCTTTACCATTGTTTACTTTGGTTGTTCCACCCCACCATGGCTGTGGTCAGCCCTACCCACCATGGATGTTCTACCCAACACGGTCGTGCTACTCACAAAAACCTAGCTACTTTTCCACTGCATTCCCCACTTTACCCCTACTTGACCTATTGCTTCCTCCCAACCTATATATATGTGGGTGGTGGATGGAGGCCACAGGTAGCTACCCTACAACCACTCTAGCCTTCCCATTTCATCCTCCATCCATTCCCATCTCATTCCACATCCATTTCACCATTTCCACCACCAAAACCCTAGTTTTCTAGTGTTTTGGCCAATTTCCACCGTACATTGATGCCATTCACCTACCTTGGAGAAGGGAAATTGAGTTGTTGTTGCTAGGAGGTGGAGAAGGAGGAGTCTTCACTGAGCTCATCATGGCTTTTCACTCCTCTACTCATTCTTCTTCCTTTCTTTTTGTAGTTTGCATTTGAGTAACTAGGCCCCTTAGGTGGGTTGTTTGGGGTCAAAAATGTTACTTTGATACCATGTTGGGAGAAAATGATATGTAAACATTATAATTTCATTTGCTAATGATTATATTATATTTCTATCTCACTCTTCATGAATTTCTTGTTGGTTTGTGCTTGAAATCACCTAGGAATTTAGGGAAATTGCTTATGTAAGTGAATTTTGGGATTTGCTCCTAAGTCCAATTCATGGATCCCTTGCTAGCCACTAATATTCCTACATGCTAATCAATCCTCCTAACCCTAGTTGAGAGATCTAATTAGCTAGTTAGATGAATTTAGTGTGATTAGATTAGAGCTTTCTCAAGGCTAGAATGTGGGTGATGGGAGGCCTAAAACCTCACTTCCACTCCCATTACTAACCTCATCCCCTAATCACCCTAAGATCCTATAATCTAGAAACCTAGGCTTGTTTTACTCTAATTGAATTACACCTAGACCCTAACCCAAGTGAGCCTCATAAGGGTAGTAGGAGGTGTTAGGGACTAGTTCCCTTATACAAAACCTATCTTATCCATGACCAATTAGTAGTCTAGGGAAATTCATTAGACTCTAGCTTGTTGTTTGGTTTGGTAATCTAATGAAAGCATAATGTTCACATGTCATCCCCCATCCTAATTGATAAGTGCATTCCCCGAATAGTCTACACATCCCTTTATTGCATAAACCTAATTGTCTTCTTACTTAGCTAGTGTTAGCTTAGTTAGTTCTTTACTTGCTTAGTTAGCTTTTTGCCTTGTTATTGCTTTTCTCTTGCTAGTTTAGGTCTTTAATTGCTCTTTTTCCATGTTTTATAGCTTAGTGTAGTATAGACCTCTTCTTGCTTGCTTTAGTGTAGCATGCTCATCTTCTTGCTTGCCTTGTATTTTCTTTCTCAGTAAAACTAACTATCTAGGGTTAACTTAGGTTTTGATTCTTACTTGTTCATCATTAGTGTAATCATCAAATCAACCTGAAAACCCTTCAACCCTAGACTCTACAGTAGGAACCTAGCCCAAAAACTAACCTAGCTCTAGTGCCCCCTTTTCTCCATGTGGATCGACCCTATACTTGTCACCCTCCTATACTACGACACAACCCTGTGCACTTGCAGGTGTAGCATTTTAGTTTATGAGAGTGTGTTAAGTTAGGTCACTTATAAATTTTGAAAGTTATCCCACTATGTGTCCTGATCTCATGGGTGAATCTAGTCAAATCTCAATTAATTAGTGTGTGCAACTCTGGTGAGACGCACCAGGAGACAAATAATGGGTGCATGTTTCACATGGGGATAACACCCGAGCAACGTAGCATAAATAGAAGGATGTCTTCATAAACCCAAGGAAAACAGTAAATCCTCAAAGAAAGAGATAGACCAAAAATCAATCAAAATTGAAACACAAAGAAAAGAATGAGAACAAGTTCCAATCCCTGGATAGCTCTAGTTCAAATTCTACAAAGGTGGGAGGCAGTTCTACTCCCCCCATCTAATGATTAATCTACCCACAATAATGATTTGAATTGTTTATGGCTTATCATAGAAGAATTCTAGAAAGAAACTATTGTTTTAGATGATGATATATTCTGATCTTGTTTATAAATGGATGATTATGTTTAACATGGTTCTATGTTGTACATTAAGCTTTGTACAATTTTGAATCTCCGTTCTTCTCTCTACCCTTCTCGGGACGTGTGCAATGACTAATGACGTGATCCTCTGCTCTTGGCCACCGTCATTAGGTATAATCACCGAATCAGGTTGCAAAAATATCATAGCCATCAAATTTGGGTCGATCTGAAACAAACTTTGATCTGATGGTGTCGATACCATCGACGCAGGTCGATGGTATCGACACTGTGTGATGTCAGCAAGTCTTCTTTTCTTCTCTTCATTGCACCTAATTCTAACTCGATACCATTGATACGGGTCGATGGTATTGACTTCCTTTAGCGTCGGTTTTATCCCTTTTCCGTCACTGAAACTCCACGTGTCAATAGTATCGACTTTTGGGTCGATAGTATCGACTGTCTGCTCGCCAACAATCTGATGGTAACTCGATACCATTGACTATGTACTGCTCCTTACGGCTGGCTGCCTGTGGCTGTGTCGATAGTATCGACAGCCGTCGATGGTATCGACATCCGTCGATGGTATCGACAACTGCATATATGCATTTTTCCTGAAATTGCAAAACAAAACCACATAAGCCGAGATAAAACCTATCATTGTAATCATTTATGCTCAAAACAATAAAATAAGAGAGAATTGGTTCTGAGAAGGATCATAGACTGAAGTAAGTGAATTATGCAATATTAACCACCAAAATGACCAATAATAGTATAAAATGCGAGTAAAACAAGTCTATAAATGCGACTCAAAATCATCACATCAAACTCCCCTAAGCTTGAACATTGCTCATCCTCGAGCAACTAAACTTTAGAATAGAATTGCGAGAGTCAACTAAAGAATAGATTGTCACAACAAACATCACCGTATGATCCCCACCGGACATTCACATTCCGACCCTCACTAACCACGGAATGATAATTACCCTAAGGCGACAATAATCATCCATAAAAGATATCTACCTCAAAATTGATGAACACTATCACATAAGGCAGTTAACATAATAAAATTCTCCGGTCCAGACTCGGTGCATCTTGTAATCTTCTATTCTACTTTGCTCGCCCTAACTACCATCTACATGGAAGCAGTTCTCCTAGTATTAACGAGTGAGGAGAAAATCACGGTGGCCTACCAATTCGAGCAACAGGTGGATGGAATGGGTGGTTCATGGAAGAAATGGAAGCATTATACGGTTTTAACATGCACAACACATTAATGACCTAAATGATGCATATGCAAGTGAAAATGCCCTAATGCCTACATTTGGGTGGAATGATGTATGCCCTATCATTCCATCTCAAGGGGAGATGGAATATCTAAGAGAGATACATCATGTACTTATTCTTCTTAAAAAGGCAGTGAGAACAGGTTCCTTTCTCCTTCTCAATCCTACTTGCTACTCAATTCTCTTCTTTTTTTAGATTTTTTTTCTTTTTTTTCCTAAGCCCTTATTTTCATTGATGACAATGAATCATTTGTCGGGCTCACTTATTGTTGCATAAATTATACATTTGAAACATTCAGAAGGTATGGAACAAGTTCATCACCTTTTATGTTCAGAAGACATAAGATGCAAGATGTACTTTATGCACAAAAATGTGAATGCAGTTACAAGATGATGATTATGCAACTAAATGACACACACCTAAGGATAATGTGCATGTAAAACTTATCTATTTTTTTATTTTCATGCAAATTATGTGAAAATAGTTGCAATGTAAGACCTATCTACATGGAATGCAATCAAAGAGATTAAAACCATAATGTACTTCCAGTTCTTAAGGTGGATTATGAAAACAATGGGGTGTATAGATCACAAGACTAATTGACTGAACCTTTAAAAATTATTATGTGTCCCTCCTTACTGACCTGTGTAGTAATTAAGAGGTTTCTCTCTCTTATTTCAAATTAAAGTCTCATTATCATTTGGTCAGTTTAGGCTCAAACAACCAATTCTGTCCACTTTTCATGAATCATAGGAATGTACAGTTGTAATTTCCTATTTTAGAGTTGACAAACCCAATTATTTCCTTAAGTTACGTGCTCAAAGTTAAACAACACTAGCTTGCAGAAACACCAAAAATTTCAAATTCCCCCCCTAATCCCCATGTACAAGCAACAAGATGACACAAGACTTAAGACATCCAAAATTACACTAGATAGAGTGTGGATCCTACAAACAAACTAAGAACTAAGAAAAACAAATGACAAAAGACAAAACAATAAAAACTCAAAACTGAGAAAACTAAAGGATAGAACTGTTCCAACTCCTCCTCTAAGCTTGAATTCGACTATGGCCTCATAGTAAAAAACAACATTAAAAGGTGGAACAGAGATACCAATCATTTTTCAGGAGGAGGCGGGTACCGCGGTGCTGTGGGGTCCCAAGATGGGTACTGCTCCTGAAAGCTCGGATCGTACTGGGGCATTGGTGGAGGTTGTGGATACCCCCCAAAATAATTCTGGCTCCAGTAATGATCATAGAAGGGCTGCTGCATCTCCATCCTATGCAACCCGTCGTGGATGTGCTGTTGGTTGTCGAGGAGGAGGCGCTCATTCTCGAAAATAGCCCTCTGATTATCGAGCAGCCGGTTCGTCGTATCCTGAATACCGACGTATGAAGCTATATGCTGCAGCTGGGTGTGCTGGATCTCTTGCAGCATTGTATACATCCCATGCATGGAATAGACATCCTCTCCTTGAGGAGAGGGCTGAGGTGGAGGAGGCTGTGAAGATGAAGATACACCCGGATGCATACGGGGACGCTTCCTAGGTGCCACTCGTATGTGAAGAGGGGTGAAAGCCTCCTCTTCCTCTTCAGGCTCGTCGCCGTCATTGTCATCATTGCCATCATCTTCATTCGAGTCCTCGATGGCGATGATAGGCCATATGAAATGCTGAGTGCCCTCGATGTTGAAGACGGGGTCTGGAAGTGAACACTCTTGATATGCTTGATTGACATGGCAGTGTGCATATGCCAAGCCATCACGAAGCAGAATGAGGTTGGAGCGATGCAGATGCTGCAAGTTGACCTTGCTCCTGTTGGAGCAGGGAGTAAGCTGGGAAAAATTTAACCCAAGATAGTGGGCCAGCGGTGTGATGAGCCCTCCAAAGTGGATTGGAGACTTCAGCGTACTCCTCCGAACGGCCAACACACGCGTTAATAAGAACGTGCCCCAATTGCACTCCTCGCGCTTCAACAATTTATACAAAAAAAATAAATCCGACTCCTGAAATTTACTGAGAGACAGATCACCATGAGCGAACAGCGTGGTGCAGAGCATTCGGTGCAGAATCCGCACAAATGGATGCTTAAAATCCGCAACTGCCGCATAATGGTAGCTCACGGATTTGCCGGGAGGGGCAGTCACTAGCTCAGCGAAAATAGCATCATAGTCAGTCCGGTTGTCTGGCCTCCGGTACTGGTCTCTCCCATGATTCCAGTTGTAGATGGAATTGAACTGCCTGAGGGTGAGAGTGTAATCATTGTTGTATAGCCGGAAAGAAACACGACCCTTGATCCATTCCTGATCAGTGGTGATGACGTCGTTTGGCATGGCACATATGTCCAGCGACGCCATGAACTCTACTACTAGCTCCTTGTATGTCGGCCATTCACCGAAGAATGGTTGGCCGTCGACGTGGAATTCTATGTCATCGGGCCTGCTTCCCGTATGCCTTTCCTGCCCATTGAGAACGTAGGCAAGATTGGGGTCGAACCCAAGATAACGAACCATGTCCCGATCGACGTACGCTACAAAAAATTGGGCTATTATTCAAGAACATTTATGAAGAACCAAGAATCGTGAATAATAAAGTCTATTTGTGAGGACTTGTCCCTCAAATACGAGATTGAATCCCTCAAGTGTGTTTTTAATATAAGTAGACCTTTTTGAGGGACACTAATCCCTCACAATTTCATTATTCACTCCCCCATTCCATGAAAAATTGTTTGTGAGGATTTCCCACCATACGGGTCATAGTTTCCCTCCACACCTAATTATTCATTTGACTATCTAAATAAAAAATAAACCCCCCATAAAAAACATGCCGGTGCCCTGTTTGGCTGCACTCGCTGCGTCCCTCCCGCTCCTATTTGGCTGCGCTCTCTGTGCTCTCGGTGTCGCCACAAGGAATCGGTTGCCATCGCAAAGGATCATCCATGCGGCTAGGGTTGATCCTGCTCTACTTCTGGCCACCACCGAGGATTGATCCGTCGAGACCGATTGATCCTGCTCCGCCACCGACGAGGGTCATTATCTTCTTTGCTTAGACGGCCATCGTCTTGGCTTGGACAGACCGTATGACTACTGTGATCGTAGCTGAAGGCTGATCGGGTCAGATCACGGAGGAAGAACACAAGGCAGATCATGTCATTTATGTTCCTAGCCTTTCTCTTTGTCGGTGTCTATCTATCATCTAATATCATCCTCCTTTCTGAGTTTATCATTCCACATTTCCTAGTTTTTCTCTACCCGTAATCCCAAGTGCCGACATTCATACACACGTACGATCCATTTTGTGATCAATATCACAAAGCACTCCAGCAGAAAAGGCCAGTTGTTCCGCACATCATGTGTGATCCCAGGTTGCAGGCATGCTTTTTCACTACCGTCGTGTGTGGCAGGATTTGGAATCTCATGTTTTTGTGAGCGGAAGTACCAGATCAAATACCAGATAACATAATTGACTACTCATCTTGCACAAAGTTTGTACATGAATCCCGGTAATTAGAATGGCGGCGTCTGAACAACCTTTGTCAGAATACCAGAATTTAAGAAGTCTGCAGCCAAACTAGGCCTAGCAATTTCGTCCATACTTAACTCAATGCCTTGTGGAGTCCAATTTCAAACCAAATAACTTCTAAATCTATTTGGTATCAATGAAAATCAATGTAGGGTTCATTCATGCTTGCACAGCCATATAAATCTGAAATGCTTCCCTTTTCTCCGCTTTCTATTTCACATTGACGCTGCTGTGGAAACCAATCACACTAGAGGTCATTGATTTGCAATTTTTGACTAAGCACCACATGAGGCAAGGCAATGAGTCCTTCGGTTATCAATTTACCTTAATTTGCAGCACCACACTCATCTCTTACAGTATGCAGACAGTCAGCAAGAAATTGTGTTCGGATTTCATCAAGCTTGATCTAGCCCGTAAGCATCGTCTCATCACATTCTAGTTGCAGTAGTTATTTGTTGGGTGTTTTTCATTTCTTTCATAGTAGTTTAATTGGCATGACATGCATCCTCTTTGACGCAACCATATAATATTGTCTTTCGTAAACCTGTTTCCGTGCAAGTGCGAGATGTGGAGTTAATTTTTATTATTTCATACGTTAGTCCAACTTTATTCAGACATGTTCTTCAATTGTTTATTTTTTCATTGAACATCTGCCATAGTTACTTCGTATTCCGTTGAAATAACTTTATGTTGATCATCTCAAATATTTTTTAATCTAAAGAATGATTTTATGTTAACTTGTCCAATATTACCGGATGTTGATGATTATTTTACTCCATAAGATGTAACATTGATGATCTCATGCACTTTAGTCTACGAATATGTGACATATAGAGAGTACTCTATAGTTTGTGATTTTGGGTGTCAAAATTTAGGGACATTGATATAACTAATATTCTTTGGGTCATATTGATTGCCCCCCCCCCCCCAATGTCTGATTCCTGGTTCCGCCCCTGATGCCGGACTAGATAAAACCATGAGCGTGGATGTTTTGGTGGCTGTAAACAGTGGTGAAGCTAGACATTCTTGTAGGGGCATGCACTCACACAACACTAGTTCCTTTACTTCCTCTATAAATTATCAATTGATTCTAGAGTACTTGTGCCGGTCTGAACTTTTTTCTATTTCAAACGTCAGGTATTCATGGTTATATCTCATACGCCGGTCTGAATTTTAGTACTCCTTGCTCTTTTCTTTTAAAGAGTAATGCGTCGTTATTTTTATAATTTACAGAACAATAGAATTTGTGAAGGCCAATTCTCCGTGAAGGCTCATACACCAGCCAATATAATCCACCTACCATCTGGCTTTGTCTCTTTGGTGGCTTAGACTCCGCGAAAGAGAATCAATCACGTTGCTCCAGGTTTCGACTGTGCCTTTCTAATATATAATCCAGACAACGAATTATTTATTCCATATTTCTTTCGTGACAAGGGAACAATATCACATGCAAGGCATTAATATAATATCCTCTCACTATGATTACTCACCCAAATCAATCGCTAAGAGTAATATATAATGATAAAATACTAGACCATCCATAAAATTGAAGCCTATAACATGATCTATAATTATTTGGTCAAAACTGAAGTCACAAAGAATTATTTTTTAACTCATATTAAGCACATTTTGATTTTATTGTCTTCATCCACCTCTTGAATTCTATATTGCACTATTGTTTACATATAGGTTGTACAAATTATATTTTCTCTAAAAAAAGGTTGTACAAATTATTGTATTACTTATTGAAGTAGCAACAAATTAACTTAGACTTCTAGAGTTGGCACAACATACAAAACCATTTTCTTATTAGAATGCATTAGTATTATATATATGTTTGTAATTATTCATAACTCTTTTATAATTTTATTTTATTAACTATGATGAATGCAAGTTGCTTTGTAATAACAACGAATAACCTTTGATTCGATGAACTATTTATATTTTATATCAAATTTCTTAGCTTGGGTGGTACACAATGATATTGCTTTCAATATTGATATCAAAGTACAAATAGTTTGTATATGTAGAAAAAAAGATTTGAACCAGTTCTATGGAAAGTAGGATGTTGTAAGGCACATTAATATGTTAGATTACCAGTAAATTTACAATACCACTAATCCATAATAGAGAGTGATTGACTTACATTACACTTCAAATTACATAGAAATCATTTTTTTATTAGTTAGTTTGCCTAATTGTATCTTCGTCATGCAAAAATTATATTTCACACTCCATTGGAAAATAAAAAATTTCAAATACAAAATCTCATTTATGATAAAAAGAAAGCATTCCTCTACTTAGTGGGAAAACACTTTTATTAATCTACATCGTCCTTTTATAAATTTTCTTAAGTTGTAAGCTGCAACAATGTAATGAATTTATACTATTTGTATATTATCACATTACAATTCAACATACCAATTTCAAATCTCTTCATTGCAGCAATGGGGATAAATGTTTACCAAACATTAATACTCCAACTACATGTTGTCATACTTTTGCTTTAAAAATTATATTCAAAATTCTTGATGATTTATAAACGTAATTAGTTAAGGACATAATAAAATTCCAATATCATGCAATAGCAGTGCTTTCCTTACCTCTTTCTATATTGAAGTCTATATAATTTTTAATATCAATCTCATGGGGAAATATTCATATGAATTTTTTATTCTTGTTTCAGCCATTGAAATCATCTTATATTTTTGACTTTATTATCTTCGTCCACCTCTTGAATTCTATATTGCACTATTGTTTACATGTAGGTTGTACAAATTATTATATTACATAGTGAAGTAAAAATAGATTAAATTAGACTTCTAGAGTTTTCACAACATACAAAACCATTTTCTTATTAGAATGCATTAGTATTATATATATGTTTGTAATTATTCATAACTCTTTTATAATTTTATTTTATTAACTATGATGAATGCAGGTTGTTTTGTAATAACAACGAATAACCTTTGATTCGATGAACTATTTATATTTTATATCAAAATTCTTAGCTTGGGTGGTACACAATGATTTTTCTTTCAATATTGATATCAAAGTACAAATATGTTTGCATATGAAGGAAAAAAGATTTGAACCAGTTCTATTGAAAGTAGGATGTTGTAAGGCACATTAATATGTTAGATTACCAGTAAATTTACAATACCACTAATCCCTAATAGAGAGTGATTGACTTACATTACACTTCAAATTACATAGAAATCATTTTTTTTATTAGTTAGTTTGCCTAATTATATCTTCGTCATGCAAAAATTATATTTCACACTCCATTGGAAATAAAAAAAATTTCAAAAACAAAATCTTAGTTATGATAAAGAGAAAACATTCCTCTACTTAGTGGGAAAACACTTTTATTAATCTACATTGTCCTTTTATAAATTTTCTTAAGTTGTAAGCTGCAACAATGTAATGAATTTATACTATTTGTAAAGTATCACATTACAATTCAACATACTAATTTCAAATATCTTCATTGCAACAATGGGGGTACATGCTTACCAAACTTTAATACTCCAACTACATGTTTATTTATCTTTATCATGACTCTTGTCGTGACAATCATCTGACATAAACATTGATACCACACTTGTGACAAACACCCTTTTGATTCAAATCTCAGGTAGTCATTACAGTCGGTAGTTTAATTAAATTAAATTAATATATAATACAAAATAATGCAAAAGCTAAACATAGGGTAAACATGACTAATTTTATCTTTATTAGAAACATACATTTCAAATATTTGATCTATAGACAATCTTGATGATAACAAGATATAAATATTAACACCTAAAAATCCAATTCTAGTAAAACCATACTCATATTTTTAATTTCTTAATAATTTGGTGATGAACCTCATTTACATGAAGTTACATCATAATTTTCAATCCACATAAAATGGACTGAAGATAAAGATGCTCACAATCTTAAATATGATTGCAGAATAGAACACATCTAGACACAATTTGTAGTCTAAAATTCTTCAACACATCTTAAGAGAGCCCTTCTAAAGAAGAACAATAATCCTTCTAGGTAGCAAACTAGACCACAACCAAATAGCCCAACCAATGTTCTCACCATGCTCCCTACATACCTGCCAGATTTCGCTTAATTTTGAATCTTTTTCCCATTAAACCAAACAATGTTTCCTTCCCTTAAAGGTTTCTACAAATACTTGAAAAACTTACAAGCATCTTCAAAGCCTTGAATAGTAGTAAAAGACCAAGCACCATTAGTAATACATTCAACAACCCTACAGTGGCTACCATCACCAAATCTAGCTAAGAAATGGCTACCTAGAATATTAGAAATAGTTTTACCTCCTGAACACCAAGGATCAATCCAAATCATAGTGTTACAACCTTCACCAATTCTAATTTCAAAATTATCAATATGCCTATCCCGTATAGAGAGCAGATTCCTCCAAATCCAAGAATAGATTGACTTTGGTTTACTGCTCCAAACAAAATCTCTTCGTACTTACCTTTCATGAGGCCACTTTACCCACAAAGAATTTTTATTCTGAGCAACATTCCAACGATTTTTAATAAGAATAGCCTTCAACAAATCTTCAATATGTCTAATACCAAGCCCACCATCCTTTTTTGTCTTACATATTTGATTCCAAAAATTTGTATGCAACTTCTTCACTTTAACATCTCCCCATAAGGAATCTCTGTAGAACTTTTGCAGCTCCTTAATGGTTGATTTGGGAATAGGGAAAGTGACTGACCAAAAAATGTAATACAAAGACAAAGTGGAATTAATTAATTCCAACCTTCGAATCATAGACAAAGTCGAATAGGGCTTACTTCAACATTCAACATAGTGGAAATATGCTCATCAACAATATTTTTGCTAAGAAAAACCTAACTCTTACAATGATTTAACTGCAACCCAAACACTTTTTCAAACAAAGATAAGACTTCCTTAATGGCTTTAGCATTTTCAATATCACCTTTAGAAACTAGTAGAGAATGCCAGAAAAAATTAAATGTGATACCCAAAACTAATTCAAAGCTTTCAGAGGAACAATCTTCTTCTCTTCTACATAAGCTTTCATAATAGAACTCAAATCCTGCAATGACAAAAAGGTATGGTGCAATAGGGTCCCCCTGTCGTATCCCATTCCCCCCTACAAAGGTCTTAGATGGAATATCGTTAATAAGCATCTGAAAAAAAAATTAGATTTGAAACATGCATCAATGTGCTTTATCTAAAATTCTAGGAAACCCATCTTATTCATTAAGAAATGGATAGATTTTCTATTCACATTATCATAAGATTTTGTTAGATAAGCTTTCATACACATTTTAGGTCTACCATGGGAATTAGGAAACAGACTCAGGATTTCAGTAGCAAGAAGTAAACTTAATGAACTAGAGTAGTAAAGGTTCTATTACTAGAGTAGTAAAGGTTCTATTACTCTCTTTCAACAATTTAGAGTTCTCAAAGAAATTAAGAACAACTTTCATCACATCTTTTCCAACTGTCTCCCAAGCTGATTTAAAAACCACATGAATAGGAACATGGATCATCACTATATCTTGACTAGGAACTTCTAACACTTCTGCATTATGAATATCAACAAGATTGACAACCTTACCAATTTCAATGTGAGGTTTTGCCATTTTTTCAGCAAAGCAAACAGGGTCGTGCAACCAGAGAATTACCAACACTCTTTCATAAAGCTAATTTGAGCATCCACCACCTTCATCTCATTTAGAAGGGGCATCCTGAATTTTTCACTGCTAATTGGTTTATAGTTCGGACTGAAATTTCCAACAGTAGTGCCGATATTATAGAAAGTAGGAAGCACAAGGTGGGTGGACAAGATGGCCACATCATCATCATACAAGCACTTTTTTCAAAAAATAGATGATTAATTATTGATATATTTTCATATATATTTATCTTTATTGCACATATAGGAATTAAAGATGTTGAATGATAAATGGACAACAAATAACTAGTCATACTCGTCAAGGTGGCTAGGCGGTTTTCACCACCCAAGGGGTGCCTATACTACAGATATAAAATATGAAGAACAAATTTACTCTAAATCAGACCTATATCAGGTTACTCGATTATTTATATATATATAATCAAGGAATATAAATACCTAGATAGACTGAAAGGAATATAATCAATATACTATTTGAATTGCATATATATATATTTCTTGTAATGTGTGCTTAACTTATTATATATTTTCCTTCATGTAGATGGATTTTCTAATAGATCGGAGTTGGATGTATATTGGGAACAGAGTGCGAAGTGATGTATTCAAGGCAGGGTTACGAAAGTTCATTGAGTTTGCTCTTATCCATAAGAGACCAACTAGATAGGGGAAATTAATGTCCTTGCAAGGTATGTTTGAACAGATACCTTAAAATAGAGGAGGAGGTATTCTCACATGTATTATAAAAAGGATTTGTGCATAGCTATGATGTTTGGACGTTTCATGGGGAGGTGATTGGTAGGAGCAATCCTGTTGTGGCACCAAACATGCCTAGCACCGACAATATGCATCAGATGCTGGAGGATTTGTTTGGTATGGGTGACACAACCAATGACCACTCTACTGAAGCTATAGAGGAACCTACAAATGTAGATGCACAAAGATTTTACAAGCTACTAAAAGAGGCAGATCAACCACTCTATAGAGGTTGCACAAGTCATTCTAAGCTATCGTATTTGGTTGCCTTGCTATTTCTGAAGGAGGAATCTAGATGGTCCAACGATTCTTTCACAAAGTTTTTATAGATGATTATTTTAGGATTTCCAGAAGAAAATTGTCTATTCCCGGAGACGTACTATGAAGCAAATGCGATCGTGAAGGATTTACGACTTGATCATTCTACTATAGATGTATGTACAAATAATTGCATGCTTTTTCGCAAAGATGCAGCTTCAAAAGAAAATTGTGATACTTGTGGTGCTTCAAGATGGAATGAAAAGCAATACAAAACAAAGGGAAAGAAGGTAGCTGCTAAGTTCATGTATCACTTCCCTTTGATACCTCGGTTAGGGAGGCTCTATATGTCTTCATCTATTGCTAAAGATATGATTTGGCCATTTGAAGGAAAAGGCAAGGATGGTCGTATTCATCATCCTTCAGACACACCAGAATGGTTGTCTATTGATGCCAAGTATCCAGACTTTGCTGCTGAACCATGCAATATTAGATTGGAATTAGCAACAGATGGATTTAATGCATTTGGCAATATGAGTGCATCACATAGCATCTGGCCTGTGTTGGTGACACCTCTCAATCTTCCACCTTGGCTTCTTATGAAATAACAATTTATTATGATGTCCCTATTAATCCCAGGTCCACATATGGTTGGAAATGACCTTGATGTATACTTGGAGCCATTAATTGAGGAGCTGCAACTACTTTGGGAGCTTGGAGTCAAAGTTTATGATGCATATAGCAAAAGGAATTTCAATATGCGGGCAATGAGTTTATGGAGCATTAACAATTTCCTAGCATATGGTGACTTATCTGGTTGGAGCACTAAAGGTAAGAAAGATTTGGGATGTCCTTGTTGTAATGTGGAGACTGTATCAAAATGGTTAAAGTTTGGGAAAAAGCAATGCTATGGTTTCCATCGACGTTTTCTTCCAATGAATCATCCATATAGACGTGATAGGAAAAATTTTGTTGGTGAAAAAGATTTTCGACTTCCACCTAAGCCACTATCTGGAGAAGATATACTAAGGAAATTTGATGGATATGAAAATATCACATTTGGAAAAATGAATAAGCGCAAGAGGCTTGGAGATCAAATTCAACCATTACCTCCTGGTTGGAATAGGATAAGCATCTTTTTTCAGCTACCTTATTGGAAGTATTTATCTGTTAGACACAATCTGGATGTGATGCACATAGAAAAGAATGTGTGCGAGAATATTTTAAACACATTATTGGGTGATTCTAAGAAAAGTAAAGACAACTTACAAGCTCGTCAAGATATGAAGAAAATGCGCATTCGAAGAGATTTATGGCCAGTAGATGCAGGTGACCGCTATTAATTGCCTCCACCATCTTACACCATGACTAATGTGCATAAAGATAAGTTCCTATCTGTGTTAGAAAAGTTGAAAATTCCTGATGTCTATTCTTCTAACATATCTAGGTGTCTTAGCAAATCTGATAGAAAACTTGTTGGGCTGAAAAGTCATGATTTCCATGTTCTTATGCATCAACTTCTACCTGTTTCCTTGAGACATTGCATAAGCTTAGATGTGTACAAGCCTATTGCTAATTTGTGCTCATTTTTCAACAAGATTTGCTCTAACATTATTGATGTGGAGGAATTCAAAGAATTGGAACAAGAAATTGCTATCACTCTTTTCCAGTTGGAGAGAATCTTCCCTCCTTCTTTTTTCACCATCATGATGCATTTGCCCATTCATTTAGATTATGAAGCCAGGAAAGCCGGATCTGTCCGAACTAGGTGGATGTACACAATAGAGAGATACTTGAAGAAATTGAAGAAGTATGTAAGAAACAAAGCTAAACCAGCTGGTTGTATTTCTAGTGGCTATTTAGCAGAAGAAAGTTTGACATTTTGTGCTAGGTACTTGCATAATTTTGAGACAAAACTCAAACGCACTCCTCATAATGTTGATGGATCTCCAATTAGAGTTGGAGTGTCAAGAAATTTCGACATCCACACTTTGGAACAAGCCCATCGTTATGTCCTTTTCAATAAAGAGGAATTGGATGTTTATAGAAGGTAAGATTTAATTGCATCCTAAAATTCTTGCTGATATTTGTATATTTGTTGTACATTAATTTAGACACTTCTTATAAAGCACTGAACACATGTGTATTCTTCAAGATATGGAACCCAACATTGCCCCACAGACCCTAGAAACAAAACATGCAAAGGAGTTTTCTAAGTGGTTGAAAGAGCATGTAAGTCTCAAACATAAATATTGTTGTCACTCTTAATGTTCAAGTTAGTGTAGATTACATTAATGTTTTACTTTTTTATGAAGGTAATGCAAATGCGAGAGATTAGGCCGAACAGTATTAGCGATGATTTGAGATGGTTATCCCAAGGCCCTTGTGCTGTGGGAATGTCTTATGAAGGATTTTCGGTCAATGGATATTGTTTCCGTTCAAAGCACATTGAAAGTACATGTACTACACAAAATAGTGGAGTGTATTTGTGTGCTGACACTTCAAGTTATTCAAGTGGTAGAGATCGAAATCCTATAAATGCTGAAGTCACGTACTATGGCTACTTAGAGGAGGTTATTGAGCTAACTTATGGTCCAGGAATCAAAGTTCCGTTGTTTAGATGTTCTTGGTATGATGAAAGCACTTCTAACGTGTTGCGAATTGATGAATATGGGTTCACACAAATAAACACTTCAAGGATAAAAAAAAGGAGGAACCCTTTATCCTGGCTTCTCAAGCATTGAAATGCTTTTATGTGAAGGATCCTAATGCTGATGATTGGTGCACAGTGCTAAAGCATCCTCCTAAAGATTATTCTAAAGTACCTCTTATTTAGAATTGTTTTACTGGTTTACAATCTAAAGCTATTGATGGTGGTGTAACTAATGATGTGTCTTGGATGAGGAGTGACACCAAGGGATCTTTTGTTGATAGAACTAAAAAAATGAATGATGGGGCTAATGTTTAGTTCATTAATCTGTCTGTTTTCATCAAATTATTTTGTTTGCAAGTCTAGAATAATTTATTTGGGGAATATGTTCTATTGCATTTTTTTGGCAAACTATTACTATATGGCATATTCTTTGCAATTTATTTAGTCTTGTTTCATATACCAACAAGTAGGACATCATTATTCTTTTTTGGGATATGAAACCAAGGTACTCTACAATTTATATATTTTTCAAATGCTGAATATTCATATGTTGGTGTCTCATATTCTCCGCAATTTATTTGTTTTTCAAATGTAGCTACTACTTTTGTTACTGACATTTCTGCACTAATAATCTAATTTTTTGCCTTGTCAGTTGAAGGATGGCAGGAAGAAGAATCACTAGATCTAGTTGTAACAATACACCCAGTCAACCTATTGCTGTCCCTCCATCCACAATTGTAGAAAATTGTGAGGATGAACCTACTCTACCGTCCAACAATATTGAAAATGATGTAACAATTGAAGAAAATGTTGAGGATGAATAGGAGAATAGGAAGTATGGACGTGGGCCTGCAAGTGAGCAAAGCCTACTTCCTAAGCAAGGGGAGCCACATCACAAGGTCCAATGGGATTATGAAGGAAATGCTATTGGGGAGAATGGTGCCAAATTGAATCGTTATTGTCATATGCTAGCAAGGAAACCACACATATGGCATCTAGAATTGAAGTGGAACGACCAACCACAACAAGATTTTGCAGATAAAAATCATTTATTGAGGTAATCTTTTTCATAAAAAGACCAACAAATTGTATGATTGTTATATCTAAAGTAATATTTTCTATGTTTTTGTAGAAATACTTCGATTTAGGCAGTCACCCTAATGCATGGAATCACATTGATGAACACATTAGCAAAGGGATATCAGTGTGGAGGGCACGTGTAAAGAAAGATTACTATGAAAAGTACAAGATTGAACCAGAATTGATGATGAAGAAAGTTGAGAAAAATGCTTCCATAGATATGGAGCAGTTTAAAAATCTTGTTAAAGAATGGGGAACAGAGAAGTCTAAGGTACAATGGTTTCATATAACTTGCATGTATACATATCTACTTTTTCTAATTATATGTTTCTTATGGTTTAGAAAATTTCCGAGATCAACAAGGCAAACAAAGCAAAAAAAGTGATGGATCATACCACAAGATCAAAGCCATGGAGTTGTTATTGGGCAGAAATGGTGTTAATAATGGTCACTTGTCTTTCTTAGTAGGAGTTGAACATATAACATGGTCAATTATTATGTTATCTATCATGTGTAGGTTAGTGAAGATCAACCCGTTGTGCCTCTTAACAAATTTTTGGAAAAAGTTTACGACAAAAGCCCACGAGTGGTTAGAAAATGGATATTTGCTTTCCTATGATGTCTACAAAGCTACATATGCTTAGATATCTCAATTTAAGCTTTCCTTTTATGATGCTTTCTAATTACAGCTTGAAATCTCTGATATTGTGGAAAACCAAGTAGCAAACCAAGAAGAAATAGATCCTAGAAGTGTTGATAATCTAACACGTGATGTTTATTTGCAAGTTTTAAATCCTTCCAAAAAGGCTAGGATTCAAGGTGTTGGAATTGGGCACAAAGAGATAGGACATAGGGGAAACGCTGCTCGTATAAGATATGAAATGCTTCTTGAGGAAAGCAATGCAAAGGATGTATGTTGGATTATAACTAAACTTGAACTATTAGTTACAACTAGTCTATTAGATCGATGTTTGTAATTTGTTTTCTATTTCAGAATAAACTTAAGGAACTTGAAGAAACAGTAAATGGATTGAAGAACTCCGTCTCCCAAATAATGACTTGGTATAATCAATCACAGGTAACTTAGATTCAGTTGTCTATGTCAATGTAGTATACAATTTTTTTTTGACATTGTTGATTTATTTGTTATAGGATGGCGGTATTAATGTTGATTGTGCAGCTGAATACCCCAATCAGAATACTACAAGTGTCTTACACATGCAAAGTGGCACAGGTCGGGTGTGGGTTCTTTTCACATACAAGACAATACAAGTAGTGGTGCAGATGTAGGCATGTTTCCCAGGCAAAATAATTCAAGCGGAGATGGCTTAGGAAGACTTTCTAGACAAAGCAATTCAAGGGAGACTAGAGTAGGCATTCTTTCCATACAAGGTAATTCAAGGGAGAATGGAGTAGGAAGGCTTTCCATACAAGGCAATGGACATCCACTAATATTTCAGCCACAGGTACCTCATAACAGCTATAGATTATTTTCAATATTCATACACATAAGAATATTAACATGTACACTTTATTAAAGGCTGCAGTTGAAAGTTGGTGCCCTACTTCTGGTAATAATCGACAAAGTCATCCTCAAATGCAGAGCACACCAAGCACATCTTCATCAGTGTCTTTCACACCAAGAACTCAACGTTTAAATCAGGTATTCAATACATGCTTGATTAAACTTCTAGGGTATCCATCCATATATCTTGTACTTATACCAAATCATTATATATCAGAAACTCATATATATTTATTTATGTTCTCTCTTTTTTATAAACCAACTACTTATATTTCTTCAATCTGTTCCCTAGAATGTTATATTCGAGATGGCACATTATGTTTACATTATTTATTATAAGGTGTAATATTATGTCTAGTGAATCAAATGTTTACTATTTTCACTAACTTGATAAATCACTTGGTATACAATTTAGAAGTGCCATTCCCACAATCCATAAACTACTCAATCTCATCAAGTCCAATCGAAGCGTATAGAGAATGTATCTATTTTGTTGGTTATGCATTCCACTTCACGCGACAAGATCAATACATGTTTTTAACATCATATACATGTATAAATTTTTACTGTCCGTGATTAAAGTTGTTGCAACAAGGTCTTAATGGTGCCACTATCTTGGATTCCTGACATGCATATTATCATGTAAGCTACGTATGAGAGGTCGTGTGATATTACCATTAGTTAAAAAAGTGACTGATGTTTTTAAACAACTATAATTCAGTACACAAATATTATAAAGATGATAGATAATAAGACTAAGGAAATAGGGATATCCATGTACATATCACTAAATATAAATCCAAATAAAGCAAACACAATGTCATAATCTTAAAAATATAACATCTTCCAGAATAAAATAGAGGCCCTACTAAACTGTCAGGTACAAAAATAAACTAAAACAACACACATACAAGAATCAAGGTCCAAAGATAGTACCTTAAATCATGGTGTTCTTGCATATTCATAGTAATACTTTTCTGTATGTATTAATGACAACATTTCAGGTGCAGGGATAAGAAAAGATTGTATTCTTACCGAAACTTTGAATCTAGTTATAATGATAAAATGTATAACTACAAATTTTTTGAAAACATATTATATCCAATAATGATTTTATAACTCTTTATAATATAAAGTACATTGCTGGAAACATTAAAGACTACAAAAGCTTATAGCTATATCTTACCACGATCATTGAAACTGCAATATATAGAACACTTTTATGTATCATCACCCATCATGCAACTTTTATACACATCCTTGTGCTAACATTCATGCTTATATTCCAACGTCATTGTCAACAACTAATGATAAAATTGATTTCTAGATTTATGCTATAGAGGACCACTTGATAGAAATGGTATTGTTTACATATTAATACATGCCAAGGTCAGCAATTCTTGGTATGTCCTGTTCTAGAGTACTGAGATGCAATCATTTTATTTGAATTGATTGTCATCATCGTTGTTGGCATAACCTTGCTAAAGATGTTACGAAAGAAGATGAGATACAATCACATAGTTTCAGATGCAGTCACTCCTTTCATTAGGATAACACTACGATGAATACAAGAAAGTTAACTTGATATAAAAGCGTCAGACTGAAGCTATCAATGAGAAACAGTAACATCCTTATCGTTGTAACTAATGACTGCAGCTGCAGCTAATACACCTCATGTCAACTGCAGCTACACACCTGAAAGGTGTACCAGCATAAATGCCTCAAGCGTATAGGATATCACCTTTGTTTGAGATGTGTGCTGTGTGAAACGCATCTGGAAACAAATGACCATCTCAATTTGTGATTACACTGTGCTCCAACAAACCATTATGTCTTCAGCTCCACTAATTAACAGAAGATGATCAAGAAGACAAGTTCAGTAATAATCCTTTTGTATCATGTGAGGATCGTCCTCTTTTTGTATCTATAGATGCATCTCGCTGATGACAGCAACTAAGTGCAGTCAACAGAGATATAGGCATATAACCCATTGAGTTTTTTTAATTATGTACTATTTACTAAGTTCAATCATAATTTTAGTTTATGGGTGCATGTTGCTGCTATGTTGGTTCACTTACATTTATCTCTACTTTGCACTCACTCTGATTCCTTTTTGTATTTATATTGATAGGGTAGAATTACTTTTAATGATGGATTTCGATGGACAATGCACCTTGGAGTTGACCAAAACCGAAATATAAGTGTAAGTTGTTTGTTGTACTATGATTTATGTATAAACTTTAAATTGTATTAATATAATGATTTGTCATTTTTAGGAGAAGAATATTCAAGTACCTAACCGTATGAGGCCTGGCATTGATGAAGAGCACCACACCATTTGAAGGAATATGGAGACATTATAGATCTTAAGAGTTTCTAGCATGATATGTTGATTGTCATCAATCTCAAATTTTAGAACCATATGTACTCTTTATTTATATCAACGTTGAGCACGCATTGTATGGATAATATTTTGCTTCAATAATGAAAATTGGTTTGAGGTGATTTAACATTTTTATGTGTCATTTTGGTGTTGAATCTTCTTATGATGTCATGTGAATTAGTATAAAAATATTGCTTGAGGTTATGTATACAAAATTTTCATTTAAAATTTGATATTCACTATAGTAACAATTAATTAACATTTAATAAATCATTCAATAATCAATAACCAAATCATTTACAGTAGTCCCTCATAAATATATTGATGAAGGTCCAGATTGACCATCAAAATTGCATTGATGACGACCACATAACCCCTCAAAAATAGTATTAATGAAGGCATTATCCCTTCAAAAATATATTCTCTAGGACCATCAAGTCCCTCAAAAATGTATTTATGAGAACTAAACATGCCCTCAATAATGTTATTATGAAGGCTAAATAGTCTCTCAAAAATGTATTTATGAAGGCTAAATAGTCCCTCAATATAACATTCTTGAGGGTCAGTTGGTCCGTGACAATTGTATTCGTGAGGGACACTTGTATTTGTCACGTGAGTTCTCTTCACGGACCATTTGTGAGGGCCAGACTCACAACCGTCCCTATTTGTGAGGGCCTGTAGAGAGGAGTTTGTGACAGGACTCACTCGTGAATAATGGCCCAATTTTTACTAGTGGTAGCGGGTCGACTCTATCTTTCTCTTCATAAGTTCCTCGTAGACCTTCCGGGCCTCCACAGAAGGATGGACGATCCGTGGGCATAGAATAGATGTAGTGGGTGGAGGAATGAACTCAGGGATCTCCATAGGATTCACCCATGAAGAGGATGCACCGGCTGTACGCACCATCGTCGAGAAAGAATGAATAGAAGACGGAGCTTGGTGAAGATCGGAGAAGACAATCTCTGCTCAGTGAAGGCTCGGGGAAGAGCTCGCTCCTTGGATGCTCGTAGCTGGGCTCCGATTGCACAACAAGATGCACAACACAAGTGGATGAAGTAGTCCTTGAAGGTGTGAATCAAGTTGACAACAACATCTCCCTTTTATAAACACGGCCGTCGCTGCTGTGCACCCGTCAATACCATCGACTCGAGTCGATGGTATCGACTCCTGTAGCATAATCCGGTCTTCTGCTAGTATCGACAGTTGTTGATAGCCTGATGTGGGGGCCCTGATCGATGACGCTTCGATACCATCGACGTGGGTCGATGGTATCGACCCATACCACAGATCGACTCTCTTGATGTAGCGATCGCCGTTGATTTCCTCTCGCGGATCAGTGACGTGTCGCGTCGATACTATCGACGCAAGTCGATAGTATTGACTTCTTCTTAGGGCAAACACCCTTACGAGGCCCAGCCGCTGCTTTCTGCCTGTAACTGGGTCGATACCATCGATAGGCCCTTCGATTGTATCGACTTCACTGAGATAAATTCATCTAAATATCTCCAGAGATCTCGCGAGTATCGACACCTATGTCGATACTATCGACCTCATTTTTGCGATCAACCTGATGGTGTGTCGATACCATCGACGAGGCCGTCGATAGTATCGACTCAGAGAAATTTTTGCAGCCGCCTACCTGTACCCCTGTCGATTCCATCGACACAGGGGTCGATAGTATGGACCTTGCCTCAGTCCTGCACATTGAACAAACGATCAAGGTACCTTGTTTACACTAAAAACAAAATCAAATCAAACTAACTTACAAATGTGAAAGAAACTAACTGAAACTACCAATGGCTGGGTTGCCTCCCAACAAGAGCCCTTATTTAACGTCTTAGGCTGACGAAATCAAGCTTCTCATGCATCTGTAAGCGCAATGAGTTTGACCTCATTCACTTTCCTTGTGTAATCCTCACCGAAATACAACTTCAATCACTGCCAATTAACCAAGAATGTTGTCTCGCCATCATGCACCATGATTGATCCATGTGGCCTGACCTCCTCTATAGTGAAAGGTCCACTCCATCAGGATTTCAATTTCCCGGGATGCATCTTCAACCTGGAGTTGAACAAGAGTACACGATCTCCCTTCTTGAAGACACACATCTGAATATGTCGATCATGAATCAGCTTTGTTCGCTCCTTGTAGATACGCAAGCTTTCATACGCATTCATCCTTAGCTCATCAAGTTCATTTAGCTCTAACATACATTTCTTTTTGACTTCATCATAGCTCAAATTCAACTTCCTCAGCGCCCAGTGCGCCTTATTCTCCATCTCCACTAGCAAATGGTAGGCCTCACTGTAAGCCAACCTAAAAGGCGTAGTGCCTATAGGTGTCTTAAACGTCGTCCTGTACGCCCACAAAGCATCCGACAGCAAGGTGCTCCAATTTTTTCTTGTCGAAGCCACAGTGCGCTCCAAGATCTTCTTAATTTCCCTATTGGAGACTTCCACTTGCCCCTGTGTCTGCGGGTGGTACGGGGTACCAATGTTGTGCTTTACCCCGTACTTTTTCAACAATGCCACGAACTTCTGATTCCAGAAATGTGTACCTCCATCACTAATAATCATTCTTGGTACACCAATCCTGCAGAAAATGTATTCTTTGACAAACCTGCACACTACGACAGCATCATTAGTCCTAGTGGGTATTGCCTCTACCCACTTCGATACATAGTCAACAGCTAATAAAATGTACACGTTAGAATTGGAGGACACAAAGGGTCCCATAAAATCAATACCCCATAGACTCGACCTCTTGAAATACATTGAGGGGCATCTCCTGTCTTTTTGAAATGTTACCTGCCCGTTGGCAGGAATCACATTGCCACACATAGTCATATGCGTCCTTGAACAAAGTAGGCCAGTAAAGGCCTCTCTCAAGTACCTTGGGCGCAGTTTGAGAACTAGCATGGTGGCCACCCGTCGGCAGAGTGTGGCAATGACGAAGGACACTTTCATATTCCACTTCCGATACACACCTGCACAACACACCATCCCTACACTGCTTCAACAGAATAGGGTCATCCCAAAAATAATAACACAAAGAATGGAAAATTTTATTTTTCTCTTGGTATGTCCAATCATCTGGGATAATTTTGTAGGCAAGATAATTAACAATGTAAGAAAACCAAGGATCTTTAAATTTTACAGATAGAAGTTGTTCATCAGGAAACGTCTCGGTAATGGGTATATGCACGTCCTTCTCATCTACCCTTTCCAACCTAGACAAGTGGTCCGCAACCACATTTTTTATTCCTGCCTTATCTTTGATTTCAATGTCAAATTCTTGTAACAGTAGGATCCACCTAATCAGTCTAGGTTTGGCATCCTTTTTCTCCATCAAGTACTTAATGGCGGCGTGGTCCGTCCATACCACGACTTTAGATCCTACAAGATATTGCCGGAATTTTTCAAAAGCAAAAACAATGGCGAGAAGCTCTTTTTCAGTTGTCATGTAATTCAATTGTGCTTCATTTAAAGTTTTGGACGCATAGAAAATCACAGCGGGTTTATTGTCCACACGTTGCCCCAAAACAGCCCTACTATGAAATCCGATGCATCACACATCAGTTTGAACGGCTTTGTCCAATCAGGTGTTTGCACAACTGGTACGAAAATCAATTTTTCTTTCAGCACATTAAAATCCTGTAAACATTTTCTGTTAAAATCAAACACAACATCCTTCTCCAGCAGCTCAGATAATGGTTTGGCGATTTTTGAGAAATCTTTTATAAATCGGCGATAAAACCTGGCGTGACCTAGAAAATGCCTTACCCCTTTCACCAAATTTGGTGGGGGCAAGTTGGAAATAACTTCAATCTTCATCGGATCTACCTCCAACCCTTTGCTAGACACTTTATGTCCAAGCACGATCCCTTCACTAACCATCATATGACATTTTTCCCAATTGAGAACCAAATGCGTGTCCTCACATCGTTGCAAAACTTTGTCCAAATTGTATAAACATTCGTCGAAAGACGCACCATAGACGGAGAAATCATCCATAAAGACTTCCAAACAATGTTCAACCATATCAGAGAAAATGGCAAGCATGCAACGCTGAAAGGTTGCCGGTGCGTTACACAAACCGAAAGGCATACAGAGGTATGCAAAGGTTCCATAAGGACAAGTGAAGGTGGACTTCTCTTGGTCCTTAGGATCAATGGAAATCTGATTGTAGCCCGAATAACCATCGAGAAAACAAAAATGAGATCGACCTGCCAATCACTCTAAAATCTGATCAATGAATGGGAGAGGAAATTGATCCTTAAGCGTAGCAACATTCAATCTACGATAGTCTATACATACACGCCACCCGGTTACCAGACGGGTCGTGACTGGCCCATTGAACAAGTTATGTGTAATAGTAATTCCCCCCTTTTTAGGGACTACCTGTGTAGGACTCACCCACATTGAGTCGGATATGGCATAGATGATACCTACGGAGAGAACCTTGATCACCTCCTTCTTGACGACCTCCATCATGCTAGGATTTAGTCGGCGCTGTGGCTGAATTACCGGTTTGGCTCCCTCCTCGAGCCGGATCTTGTGCTGGCACAATGTAGGGGAAATCCCCTTGATGTCTGCTACCGACCACCCGAATGCACCTTGGTGGTTCTTCATCATGATCAGTAGTTGATCTTCCTCCTCGGCACTCAGATATGCCAAAATAATCACTGACAGCTTTTCACCTTCAGCTAGAAATGCATATTTCAAGTGCGGTGGCAATGGCTTCAATTCTAATTATGGTGGGCTGATTAAGGATGACTGAAGCGGTGGTGGGAGTTCTCCAAGGTCTTCATAGTACCTAGCGTAGAAACACGGCAACACCTGAAGCATCTTGGCACACTCTTGTAGTGACTTGCTTCTCATCCATTCATGTGTTATGTTAACCAGAAAGGCTTCAAGAGGCAGTTCGGGATATGCATTAAAGACAGAACTTACTATGGCCTCATCTTTAGTAGAATGCAGAATGTCCTCCTCTTCATCATTGGGAAAACCCATAGCCTTGCTAAGAGACACAACCTTGGTCTGCTCCATGATGTCTACAGCCAGTGTCCCTTTTTCTACTCTAGTCATTACATGAGCCATATCTAGAAATGGCTTCCCTAGACAAATAGAAATATTTTGATCAAAGTGCTTCATCGTGCGACATTGCTCCTTTACTTTAGATTGCGTAGTGCTTGAGGGCATGACCATCTCAAACCGATCATCAACAATACCCAAGGTCAAACGACCTCTCCCCATCTCAAGTATCATGTCAGCAGTGGATTGGAAGGGACGTCCAAGGAGTAACTCATTACCCTGTTCGTCTTGCATTTCCATTACAACAAAGTCTGCTGGAAATACAAACCGATCCACTTTCACCAACACATCCTCACATATGCCGTATGGTTTAACCACGGAATTATCCGCCAACTGTATTGTCATATTGCTCGGCCTTGATTCTTTCAATCCCAATTTCTTGAACGTAGAGAGGGGCATCAGATTTATACTTGCCCCTGAATCACATAGTGCTTCGCCAAACTTCACTTTACCAATGTAGCATGAAATGTTGAAGCAGCCCGGATCCTGCCTCTTAGGTGGCAATGTGCCCATGATGAACACACTCACATGTTCCTTGAGAACCACAACCTCAGTATCAGGGATCTTCCTATTCTTTGTAATGATGTCTTTCAGAAACTTTCCGTAGGAAGGAATTTGCTCTATTTCTTCTAAAAGTGGAATGTTGACAGACAACTTCCTAAAACTATCTAGAAACTTCTTGAACTGGGCATCCACTTTCTTGGCCTTCACACTATTTGGATATGGGACCGGGACATTCTGTGCCCTTTGGTGTGGCGACACATATGGCGTCCTCTTCTGTGTTTCCTCCTCAGCAATAACGGGTTCTGCTGCAACATCCTCTACCACATCCTCAATCAGTGCTGTGGTTAGAATCAGGACTTCCTTTGCGGCCTCACCTATGTTTTCTGACTGGGGTTTGCTTGGTTCATCGGCCATGGGGTTTAAAATCTTCTTACCACTCCTTAGTAAGATTGCCTTTTCCTGTTGGTTTCCTCCTGGAACATTTGTATTACTCGGAAAGCCTTGCTGTACTGGCTTCTTTAGATTTGCTATCTCAGCTGCCATTTGTGCCAAGGATGTCTCTATCGTCCTCATCTGAGCCCCATGGCTCTGTAGGATCTTCCCAAATTGGTTCATGAATTCCCCTTGTTGCTTGATCTGCTGACCAAACGTGCTCATTAGTTCTTGATTTTGCTTGATCACTTGGTTGAGTAACTCAGTGCTCTTATCCTCCGCCACCGGTTGGGGTTTTGCGTCGGGGTCCTGTAAGAAATTATTTGGATCCTTCTAGGAAAATTTCTTGTCTTTCCTCCATGAATAATCGTTGTTTCTGTTCCCCTGCTGCTGGCGCATGAACTTTACTTGAGCCTCATCATCTAATTTTGCGTCTTCTTTTGCAAGCAATTTCTTTGCTAGAAGGTCCATCTTCTCATTTAGTTCTTTCATGGCCTTTGACTCCCGTGCAGCCCGAACATGCTCTACGACGTCTCTGTTGCCCCAAGATTGCTTCTTAGCCATGTTCTTCAGAATTTCCCAACACCTTGTGCCTGTGTTGTTTAGGAAGAAACCTGAACCTGCGAAGTCTAAGTTACTTCTATCATGCTCGGAGAGAGCAAAGTAGAAGATTTTGACCTGCTTCTCCTTGTCAAGCCCATGATGCGGGCACCTCCTTAGCATGATCTGAAACCTTTCCCAGGTCTCGGAGTACGTCTCCCCTGCCTTCTGGCTGAAATTATGAATTTTTCTAATCATATCATTTGTCTTCTTGGGTGGAAAAAATCTTTCAAAGAACACTTACACCATGTGGTTCCATGATTCCACATACTCATCATCAAGATTATGCAACCATTCTCATGCATTTCCTGCCAGAGAGCTTGGAAACAACTTCAGGTAAAGCGTCTCCTGCGGGAACCTGTCTATTTTGATCATATCACAGTTTTCCATGAATTGACTTATGTGCATCACCAGATCTTCATTTTTAAGCCCATGAAATGCATTTGACTTGACCAAGTTGATTAATGCAGGATCAATCTTATAAGTCGGAATATTGATCACCTGCTTCTTTATTGGCCCCTTTGAAGCGGATGAGGAAGAAGCCTTTATCTTCTCCCATATCGTCTGCTCTTCTGCCATGACTTCTGGTTCAAGATTCTGAATCTATTTCATCTGGTTGGTCTTGAATATAGTTCTCCTCATCGTCTGGTCCCGACAATGGAACCGCTGGTGATTGTTGCGTGTAGTCGGTGCTGTGCGTCCTCACCATGCACCAGTACCTGCAAGATGATATTTTCTGTTCAGTACCGTGCTAGACGATTTCAATAATATGAAAGATAAAACTATGAATTTCTCAAACGATAATTAAAATAATAAAATAAAAATGTGGCCTAGAATGGCCGCTTGCAGCACTCGTAGTGCCGACAATTGCCGTGTCCCCGGCAACGACGCCAAAAACTTGACACGATTTTACCGTGCGTAGAAAGCAAGTGCACGCGTCAATGTAGTAAAGGCTCTTGTGAGGCCCGAGTCGAACTCAGGGACACTAAATTATCGGTAGACTACTACTAACTACTCGCAATCAGCTAGACCAATAAAAAGGTTATGAGAGTTGTTTGAAAAAGAAAAAGAAAATAAAATAAAATAGAGCAATCGATTAAATGTTTAGTTTAATCAATTCAAGTGGAGGTCTTTAGGATTGCGGTTTCACTGCGGGTTTTCATTGTATGAATTTCCATATAATAATTCAGGTTCATCTCTCAATCTGGGTAGTGGCCTATAGTCAGAATTGTCCACTTTCATGGTACAATTCACTACCTATGTCTAGGACGGTTCCACCGTCGTAGTAACCTATACCCTAAACTAGGTGCATTAGAATTGACCTCTGGGTTTCCACCATTAACCTTACATCATCTTGTTCAAGGGATTTGTTAATTAATGTGAATTTTGTCTCTTTTCAATCGTTAATTCTTCTTTCAAAGAATTAAAGGCATTAGATTATCATTATGGTGATCAAGCATAACAATATAATTGAGAAAACGAAGTCATACGATGGATTTAAGAGATAAATTATGAATTACTATGATAAAAATGTCATACAATGCTTCACCGGGCTACTCCCGGTCCTAAAGATAATGGGGATTAGCCCCGCATGTTCATCTCAGAGCAAAATATGGTTGAGAAAAGGGGAAACATGGAGAAAAATGTGAATAAGTAATGAAACCCCTGAACGGAGAAAATCCAAGCGTTCCTCAGCGTAGAATGCATGATCTACAACCTTTCAGCAGTGAAAAACGTCTTCTTCGGCTTTCGGAACGGTCAGGGCGTGCTTCTGGGCTCCATTCTTCTCTCTACCCTTCTCAGGACATGTGCAGCGGCTAATGAAGTGATCCTCTGCTCTTGGCCACCGTCATTAGGTATAATCACCGAATTAGGTTGCAAAAATATGACATCTGTTGGATTTGGGTCGATTTGAAACAAACTTTGATCTGACAATGTCGATGGTATCGACATTGTGCGATGTCGGCAATTCTTCTTTTCGTCTCTTCATCGCGCCTGATGCTAACTCGATACCATCGACGCAGTCGATGGTATCGACTTCCTTTAGCGTCGGTTTTATCCCTTTTCTGTCACTAAAACTCCACGTGTGGATAGTATCAACTTTTGGGTCGATAGTATCGACTGTCTGCTTGCCAGAAATCTGATGGTAACTCGATACCATCAACTCTGTGCTGCTCCTTGTGGCTGCCTGCTTTTGGCTGTGTCGATGGTATCGACAGCTGCAGATATGTGTTTTTCCTGAAATTGCAAAACAAAACCACATAAGCTGAGATAAAACCTATCATTGTAATCATTTATGCTCAAAACAATAAAATAAGAGAGAATTGATGCTGAGAAGGATCATAGACTGAAGTAAGTGAATTATGCAATATTAACCACAAAAATGACAAATAATCGCATAAAATGCGAGTAAAACAAGTCTATAAATGCGACTCAAAATCATCGCATCAGTATCAGAGCAGGCTTCTCCAAGCATACTTCAACAAGTAGGAGAAGATGGGTGACTACCAAAGATGGAGATACTTGCTCAACTTACCAATCTTTGATGGGAGCAATTTCCTCTATTGGAGAAGAAGGCTTCAATTCTACATCCAAGGATCAAGTCTTGAGAAGTGGCAAATGGTGAACAACCCATACATGCTACCAAAGACAAAGAATGAAGAATGGGATGAAGCTACCTTAAAGAAAGCAACCTTGAATGCTAGAGCCATGTACATCCTCTATGCCTCCATGACCCCCACCGAGTTCAACCGGATTTCTTCATGTGAAACAACTTATGAGGTATGGAGAAAGCTATGCATCACTTATGAAGGGACAGATCAAGTGAAGGAAAGCAAAATCTACATACTCAAAGGGCTGCTTGATAACTTCAAGATGGGAAAGGAGGAGAGGATATCCAACATGTACTCAAGGCTCAACACCATTGTGAATGGTCTTGTTGTTCTAGGACATCCTATGTCTAGTGGAGAGATCAACTCAAAGATCCTTAGAACTCTCCCCAAGAGGTGGGAACCCAAGGTGACTTCCATTGAATAAGCAAGGTCACTTAAGGATGTCCCTATCAAAGAGCTCATTGGAAATCTACAAGCACATGAAGCCACACTTGACAAGAGGGAGGAAGTAGAAAGACAAGAGGATAAAGAACTCAAGAGAATGAAGAAGGATGAAATCAAAGCTCAAATCAAGGCTATTGTTGGTCAAGCTTCTCCATCCTCTCAAGTTGAAGAAGATGCCATGTACTCCAAGGGTAGATTCTACAAAGGAAAGTCCTCCTCCATCTGGTGATTTACATATGGAAAGAAGGGTCACTAAAAGGAAAATTGCCCACAAGGCAAAAAGACCCATATTCACAAGAAGAAGGAGAAATGGCACTCAAGCTCAAGTGGCTCCTCCAACTCAAGATCAAGTGAAGATAAAAGGGTATGGATAATGTCTATACCTTACCCTCCCCTTATAGTATAGCGGGGAAACGGGGAACGGGTAAACGGGTAAAGGATAATAAAAATCTCTACCCTTACCCTTACCCTCCAGGGTATGGATAAGGGTAAACGGATAATACCCTCCCCATTGACAACCCTACTCATGTGTGACGTCAGTGACTATGTTGTTGGAGCAGTCCAAGGTCAAAAGAATGATAAGAAACACCATGTGACATATTATGCCAATAAAATTCTTGATGAGGATCAAGTCAATTACACTTAGGGTTGTCAAAATTTGTCTGAACACGTGAACATGGTTGTGTCCAACCCGAAAAAACTAGGTTTGGGTTTCAATTGTGACATTTCAGGTCAGTTCTGGGTTTAAGATTACTTGTCTAAATCTAAACTGGGTCAGTTCTAAGTTTAAAAACTAGACAAAACTGGGTTCTAAGTACTTACTTATATACCTATATTTAGGAGATGCATGCTATATTTTGAAGTGATACATGGTTGTTTTGGTATAGTATATGTGATATTGCAACATATTTTAGTTATTTGATGTGATATATGTGTTGCTTTATTAGTATTACGATATTCCTATTGTGTTAGAATTTACTTATGTGTTCCCCCCAAAAAAATTACTTATGTGTTAGGTAACACCAATGATGACTTTTATCATACAAATGTTGTTATGATATTTTATAGTTGTTATAGTATATATGGTATAGTCATCTAGATTTGTTTGATGGGCTATATTTTGATGTAAATATGTGTTGTTTTTCTATGTTGTATGTGATGTTGCAACAATTTTGATGTGATATATGTTATTTTAGTATGATATGTGATGTTGCATCTATTTTGAATTTTTCTTGTGTTTAGGTGATATTAATTTGTTGATATTAGTATTATTTCCTCTAATAAAAGAAAAGGAAAAATAATATTGCAATTGTTTGATATTGTATGATCATTGACATCTATATTAGTTTATTTTAGATAATAAAATTATTTACAATTGTCTAGGTAACTCTATCTAAAAAATATATTTTCTAAAAAATCATCTTCAAATCTAGGTTCGGGTTTGGTTCTAGATTTAGATTTTTTTAATCCTAATTAGTTCCGAGTTGAGAAGTATGAGTAAAATCTGGGTCCGGGTTTGGGTTTGCATTTGACAGTCAAATAATTCCAATAAGATTTTTTGACCCCAAACTGACCCGAACCCGATTGTTTGACACCCCTAATTACACTATGATAGAAAAAGAAATATTGGCAATCATCTATGCCTTCAATAAGTTCTGATCGTATCTATTAGGTGGAAAAGTGACAATCAAATATTTTATGTAGAAGAAGGACACTAAGCCTAGATGGGCCTTCCTAATTTAGGAATTTGAACACAAAATTATTGATAAGAAAGGATCTGAGAACGTAGTTGCAGATCACCTTTCCCGTATACAGGACAAAGGAGACAACTCTCTCCCCCTCAATGAATCTTACCAGGATGAGTCTATTCTAGTCATCCACATAATGGATCAGATAACACCATGCTATGCAGACTTCTGTAATTACCTTGCATGCCACCAACTATCTCATGATATGACATATAATCAGAAAAAGAAGTTTTTTCAGACTTGAAAATTTATTAATGGGACAACCCACTTCTATTTAGAAGTGTTTGCAAAACATCTATCGTTGCTATGTTTCCCATGATGAAGCCCAATCTATTTTAGAGAAATGTCATGCCACTCCTTATGGAGGTCGTTTGGGTGCCAAAAAGACAACATTAAAGATATTAAACTCCGAGTTCTATTCACCAACTATCTTCAAAGATTCTCACGCCTATGTTAGGCAATGTGACATGTGTCAACGAACAAGGAACATCAACAAGAGGAATGAAATGCCCCTAGCTGAATGGATAGAAGTTGAAATCTTTGATGTCCGGGGAATAGACTTTGTTGGACCTTTCCCACTATCTTTTGGAAATAAAACATACTAGTGGCAGTTGATTATGTTTCCAAATGGGTGGAAGCTATCCCATAACCTACTTGTGTCTCAAAAACTGTAATGTTCCTTTTCACAAAATTATCTTTCCAAGATTTGGAGTTCCCTTGACCATCATCAATGTTGGGGGTTCACATTTCATAGAAACATAGTTTGAAGTAGTTTTGAAGCGATATGGAGTAAAACATAAATCTTTACCCCATACCATCCTCAGATCGTGGGTCAAGTTGAAGTCTTTAATAGACAGATCAAATAGATTTTGGATAAAACTATGGGAAAATCCAAAAAAAATAGTCCTTAAAACTCAATGACACCTTTGGGCGTATCAAACTACTAATAAAACTCCGATTGGAACCACCCCTTACCGTCATATATATGATAAGTCCTGCCATCTTCCTCTGGAGTTAAAACATAAAGCTTATTGGGAAATCAAAGCTCTCAACCTGGACACTAACCTCATAAAAGAGACATGTTTTCTACAACTACAGGAGTTGAAACAAGTTCGTCTACATGCTTATGAGAATACCAATATTTATAAAGAACGTGCCAAAATTTGGCATGATTCTCACAACAAGTGGAAGGATATCTCCAAGGGTGACAAAGTTCTTATGTTCACCTCTACACGTTTTCTTTTTTGGGAAAGTTGCGTTCTTGTTGGTCTGCTCCATTTATGGTTATAACCATTACCCTTTCGAAATGACAAACATTCACAACGAGAAGTCGGGAACCTTTTTAGTAAACGACCACTGCCTGAAGAGATACTACAAATATGAAGTCATCACCAAGAAAGTAGACATGGAATTGTCTGATGCCCCAGTCATAGAGTAAAGACATTTTAAGAGTCAAGCTACATGACTATAAACAAGGTGATAATTGGGAGGCAACACAATCATCTATCTTTTCTTCTTTTGTATCTTTCAAATAGTTTTTGCTATTTTTGTTTTCTTTGTTAATTTTTTTCTTGTAGAAATGTTCCATCAACTCAGATGGATGACTATTTTTAAAATGATGATTGGTCAATGATCACTTCACAGTGATCCCACAACATAAACTCTGATCGCTTGTATCAATTTCATTTTTTCTCGCCCATTGACCTCCTCATCGATAAGTGCATCGACATTTTTTATCAACACTGAACTATCAACCTGATGCCATCGATTTACGTGACATTAACATTAACATAATCACGATTCTTAAACTTAACATGATGGGATTTCTCCCCATTAAAATTATCTCTTAAACATGATGAGATTTCTCCCTCTGACCATTAACATGATTTTCATGAGTCATTTATCATAAGATATAATCATAGTGAACATTATAAACATAGGACATATCATATAGAAATGATCAAGAAGTGATATAGTGAACATGATTAAAACATTAAACTTGAAAATATAATGTCGACTTTATACTTAACATGCAAACAACCATAAATACTTGTGCTCAGCAGCATGACCCATTTACCTTGGAGCAAAGTTGATCCTAAGATGGTCTCTATAATCTTTGAGGCAACTTCTGGATGTGATTTGCAAAGATAGGCTAGTGTGCTTGTAGAAAAGTTGATTCTAAGATGGTCTCCCTAATCTTTGACGCATCACCTGGATGTGATTTGCAAGAACATGGGATGGTGTGCTTTTCCTTGGTATACTAGGATCATGGGGGTCATTTATAGGTTTTAGGGGTCTAGAACTTTCTAGTCCAAGTGGATTTAAATTTTAATATATTTTGTGCTTTAATTTAACATTTGCCATTATCTTAACTCCAATGTATTAAAAGGTAATAATAGGTGAAAACATCTTTCTCTCTATTAATTATTAAAGTCCAACTTTGTGGTCAAACTAATTATCTCTTGTTTGTGAATTTCTTTTATCTTTCAGTATCTTTTGTATGAGATATTTAAGAGAGAAAGTATTATTGTTTACTTTTATTTGTTTATCAAAAGTATGACATTAACTTAATTACCATTACATTTTATTTGTAATCACAAAGAATAAGAGAAAATGTGAGAGAGATGTATCGTTCCTTACACAATTACCATAATGTCTTATTTTCATGTAACTAAGGTTGAGACACATTATTTCATTAAAAAAAATCATAAAATGGAGGGAATAGAAAAATAACTTTATTTTACATCTATATGCACTAATTATATAGCAAGAATACTACGTGACTTCAATGTGTTATTTAAAAATTGCTTATTGCAATTACTCATTCCCATACAATTCATAGTTGTTTAAAATGATGTTATAACTATGTAACAATAAACCATTTTTATTTTTCTACATCAATTATATAAATTTTATAACATCTTGTTGTCCATAATGACATTTCCGTTTTCATACCACACTTCCAAGTTGTGTTGGAAAGGTGATGGATCAAAACCCACATTTTGTAGTCTCAAATTAATATGTTTATCACATTGTATTCAATTATTAAAACTTTGGAATGCTAAAAAGGATTATCAAACTCTCCTTCCAACTTCCTTTTTACAATTTTAAATATATGGTCTCATATTAACAAATTTTGACCAACAATTAATTAATGTTTACATTTAAATGGATTGACATTGTGTTTTATATTTTTATTGAGAGGTCAAACGAATTTGAAACAAAACCAAATTTGGACAACACATTAATTACACACTCTACATCCTTCCTAGCTAATAAAATTTGAGTTTTGAATATCTTTTATTCACAATTTTCATATTTGTTATTTACTTCATTTTCATGCATTAAAAGGTGAGATAATGTGAAAAGATTTCCTTAATTATTTCTTTGACTCTAAATATGTGATGATCAATATTTATCCACATTTAAGTCTATTATACCTTTATGGAGAATTTTCTAGAAGAAAGCGACTCGAGAGAAGATAATGTTACATGTATTCAACAATGGAAAGAAAGTAATATCCACACCATGTGATTGATGGATACTCCTTTTCATGAATCCAAAATTAAGTCATTAATTGCACCACATTTTTCTATCTTTTGAGTATTCCAAAGAGGAGAGAGAAATAGCAAATTATGTTGTCTCCCTTTTATGTTAAAAGCTATCAAATAAAGAAGACTTCTTGTTCAAGCTATATGTTCTATCATTTCGAATTCTACTCCTTTTATTTTCCAATTTTGTTTCTTTTAAACATTTTCAGGGACGAGTGAGAGAAAAAGAGAAGGAAAATCATTCATTCAACCTTTTAAGTTAATTGCAATACATGATGTCATACATATAAGAGAAAGTGTATTTTTAGTTTTTTCTTCTTCTTATTTGTCTTACTTTATTTTTTTCTATAAGGAATATTATTCCATGGCCTTTTTACATTAAGCCCTTCAACTATTGTTATTTTAATAAAAACCATTTTATAGTTTTTAAATTTTGAAAAATTTGGGTGTTACATGAAGTCTATGGATCTTATGTGTCACTACTCTGATTAAGCACCAGATTACTCTCTTTAATCCTTGTGTACCAATATTTAAAATACGAACATGCATTTCAAAGATTGTGCAGCTGGAAAAGCTTCCCCATATTCCTATTTGCTCCAACAAGTCATTCGCTAAATCCCTTATTACCGTCATAATTGGACTAATTATGTGATTGAGCCTCTTATTCACCAATAAGTCGGGATAAAGATGTTAGTGTGTTCATTATTCTCTGCATCATGGAGGGGCTCAATTGCTAGATTTCTGTGGCAAATTTAGATCCCAATGGTTTTTCCACTCTTTGTGGATGCTATGCTTTGGAGGTCATCCATGATCATCAGTTCTTTAAAGACCTAGAACATCTTGATAATTTGCGGGACCTTTATCCATTGATTCCTTGACCTATAAGAGAACCTTTATGCACAATTCTACAACAAGAAATAGAGAAAGAGGGTCACATCACCCCATCACTTGTGGCTAAAAACTGACCAGTTCCTATCCCAACCACTACTAGAGCCTATGAAGCTATAGAAATCTTCAACTTCCTAGATGAACCTGAACCATTTCCAATTGAGGGTCATGTGGTGTCTATTGAGATAGTTTTGACAATTTCAATAGAAGTTCCTACTATGAGCTTTCATATACTCAAATTTTGAACTAATGAAGTATTTTCAAGATGACAATAATTATGTTATCCTTAATAGAGAAGTTCTACTTGTTATGTGGGATGATCTTATTGAAACTCTCTAGTCCATGGGTTATCTATCTCATGTCCTCATGGCTGCTTATCAATTTCTACTCAACCAAAATTTTGATGATGTTTACATTGCTGGTCTAGACCTTCGAATAGATCTTTGTAAGGGATTTGATTATGGAGAAAAGGGGTTTCTCATTCAACATTTACAAACAACAATCCCTTGATATATTTTCTTACCCTTTCTCCACAAAAATCATTGGACTTTACTTGTTATTCTTTACCCATGAATAAGAAGTCATATTTTACAATATCTTTGAGGCTGTATTCGACATCGATGGCCCTAGATAATCTATTCTTATTCAAAGCATGCATGAACGCATTGCTGACACTTGTGCCAAGGCACTTTTTTTCTCTTATCCGTCAGCATGGCAATGGTTATGCTTCTTAGGAGACAAAGAAATGTAAGATTCCAAGATTTTGTCATTGTTGTCCTCAACAAAGTCATCTTTCTAATAATTATTGCTTTTATAATTACATTGGATATACACTGCTGGAGTCCTTCATGTTGTAGTTGAATAAACTCATAATGATAGCTATCATTGTCTTTGTGGAAAATATGCTATGATGCTTCTCGAATCTCCATGGGCCACAATCGACCTCAAATGAAAATTTCACGTGTTTACATTTTTCTTCTTTCTTTTTCTCACTCAATGGACATCGTGTGTTGTAAGTTTGGGGGTGTATTCCTATGAGATAGGTATCCATAGTATCAAATTAGATTTCATTTTTTTCCTTTTAATTAGTTTTTCACACTTTTTCTTTTTTCTTCAACTTTTTTGACAATTTTTTTATACAAAGCTGTGAAGATGCAGACAATGGAAAACTCCCTCTATTAAGAATTTATTTTTCTTTCAAGTTATACCTTTTTCAAATCAATTGCATGATAATAACATAGTTGAATCTTTTCTTTACTAATGTTGCTTTTATATTTCTCTCTTAGCAAAATATTACTTTTTCCTCTGTTTTGATTTTAACCTCATGACATCATCAAAATATTGTTACCAAAAATATTTATTTAATACAAAAATCATATCATGTCAAAAGCATATTCTCACAAAAAGAAGAAAGAGATACCTCATTCCTAATCCAATCTTTTATTTTCATGCAAAATCCCAAAAAGAATGAGGAGTGAAAAGAACCAGAGAGTTGTGAAATGCGTTGAAGAGCTATCAAAATGGTGTATTACTTTGCTCATGGACACAAATATGTCACTTTTGTTGAAATCTAAGACAAAAAATACAATCCCAATTCCAATGGTGTTCAATTAAAGTTATTGTAATCTAGGGCGGTGATACTTAGGATGTGCAATCACTGCTCTAAAACTAACTGGTGTGGAACACATGTATCAATTTCCTATTTAATAGACTTGTAATTGAATTACCCAAAAAAAGGAAGGGATACCCATAAGACCTTTCTCCTACCTATTTCTTCCACTTACAATATAATGACGATAGTGAAAGCTATTGTTAGAGATTATATATTATCCTATTTAGTTAATAGGTTAATTAGTTATAGGGCTTTCGTGTCTTAGCTCATTTAGATGAATTGCATCCCAAGTCTTTAGTGTTTCCCCTCTCCTATATATAGGATAGGGGCGTCCGGTCTTGTATTCATCTCATTGCATTCAATTCAATTAAAACAATCTTATTTTCCACATGGTATTAGAGTGTGTTTCATCCTAGGGAACCCTAGCCACCGCCACCACTGCTTCCCTCTTCTCTCCAATGCACACACAACCGTATCCGCCACCACCTCTCTCTCATAGAGAGAGCGAAAAAGGGGGAGTGACTCTTTCATCTCCATGGCTTAGGCCGGCCGGCCGCTAGACATATCTTGGCCTCCATGGATTCTCCTTCTCTTTTTTAAAGATACGATTTTATTTCCATACACCAGTGCTATCCATCCCCGCTATCTCCTATCTATTAGTCATCTCCCATCGCTATCAAACACCATCATCAAGCCATAGTCGACAACAACAACTCCTGTCACCACCGCATCACCCTAGCTGACCAACTACTACTGCCACACATATCCAGTAGCAAGCAACCGCCAACCACTACTGCCACCAATCCTAGGAGCAGCAATTAGTGCCATCGCAACCATCGCCTTTGCCATTGCATTACCCCGACATCCTCAGCACCAACCTTTGCAGCCTCACATGGAGAGACTCCACACTGGACTCCGCATACAGCCTCATGGCATGCAATATCTCTAGAGCCATGCAGGAGACTGATATCATCTCCTTCATTATGGCCAAGTGCTACATCTGCCGAGCAACACAATCATCGTCAGATTTTGTGTTTGTCCCCTGCTGAGTTGCAACCCCATTATCCAACAGTCGACAAGCACACCCTTTATCCATAGTCATCATCATCCATGTCCCCGACCGCTGCTTCACTACTGCTCTCCATCTCATCATTGCTTCCCTAACACCTTCACCTATCCCTAGATAAAGCACGGTCACCCATCACTCTCCACCATTACCAAACAACCCCAATATTTTTCTACTACCCCCATATACAATATGAAAGTTGACATCCAGATACTTAATCAGATCTATTTTTAGCTAATCAAATCCATTTTAAGCCCAAGGGCTGAGCAAATGTCATTTTGGATTGGGATTACATCCATTTAATTTTCTACTCAGATCTTAAATTGACCCATTTAGCATATTTCTCTGATTATCAGTTTCATTCTCCATATCACACATTCCTCTCAAATCCACCGATTCCTTTCCCACTCACCCATCTTTGGAAAGCGAGATATATGCCAAAAATAAGATTATGAGCCAAAAACAATTAAGAAACAATCAAATAAGGAATCCTTGGCTCATGATGTTCTTGTTGAGTTAGTTCATTTTATGAATAAGTGAATAGTTTTTATAAGAGGTCGCTATAAAACTATCTTTCAGTAAATTATTGAAACAAATTACTTAGTTTCATAACATAATGATTCCATTAGCTTGAGGACAAGCTAAATTCTAAGTTTGGGGGAGTTGATAACATCAGTTTCGATGCACATTTCATGCCCTTCTCATAAATAAAGTTATTTGATCTAGTGTTTAAGATATCCGATTTCATTCATTTTATCTCCAATCTACCAATTTACTAGGTTTAATTAATTTTTATTGTAATTTGAAGGAATTTGGTGCAAAATCATCAAGATCGATGGCTTAACTATTGATGCTCAAAAGTGATCATTAAAACATTATAGATTCCCACTGGCCATCGACTTATTTGGTTGATGTTTCAAAAAGATTGATAGCTAGACCCATCAAGATCCAACATGTCAATCAGAATCAACAAAACCTCATTGAGTTTCTATTGACAAAACAACTCATTGACGTTAATGTCGATGGATTCCCATAATTCCCAAAGCCATTGAACACAATCATAGACGATAATGTCAACAAAACAACCGCCATTGTCTTCATTAATGGATCAGATGCTGGCCATACCCCATCAACAAATCATCTTGTCGATCCCATAAAGAGTGACATCTCTTAAGACCGATGAAAAATTGTTGAGCAAATCAACGCATCGACACTCAATGTCGACAACAGGAAAATGAAGAGTCCCTACCATGTGGACCAATCCAGAGTCAACAAAGCACAATAAAATCCTATAAATAGGCCCCCAAGACATCACTTCAGGGGATCTTGGATTTTGGAGTCAACAAGCCAAAAGGCTACCGCCAAGTTTAGGACTCAAAACCAAAGCCATCGAGAGATACATTTGGATAGAAATCTATCAAGATCTTGAGAGAAGGAAGGAGTGATATCGTTTATGACTATTTGCAGAACATGTTAAGAATATATATAAATTGGAAGAGAATGTTTTACATGGTTGTGGTTGGTCTAACTAGTGAAACCCAGTCTAAGTTTCTTCTTTTATCATTTCACAAACTTAAACCATTTTATGTCTTTTCTTCTTGATCTTTCATAATTTATATTTACTGCTTGATTAGATAAAATTGTTCCTTAATTGGGAAACAAATTTCACTTCTTGATTTGACTAAACTAAGCTAAGATAATTCATCCTTATTATGTTATCCTCTTTGTCCCTGAGTTTGACCCCACACTACTACAATAGACTCAATATTGAGTTGTATACATCTCTTATAGTTGGGTATAAATTTAAAGTCTGAGATTTTGACTAGACAATTGTGTTTACACTTTTGACCCATGAAAAAAGAGTGACCATGGACATCAAGGAGGACCATTGCTTCCTAATTATTTTTGAAGACCTTTACTAGATGTTGCTAGAGCATAAGTCAATGTCAATATCATACTCCTAACCTTACGAGTGAGAAACTAGTCCACTGATTTTTTAGGCAGTCTACGGCTCAACAAAAGACACTACTGAACAAGAGACATAATTCATGAACTGTGATGCAGCAACAACTTCCTCCCACGAAAACCTCATCAAGGACTGAGCTAGAGTATCTTTATAGGATGATCACCACACAAGGAGAACTGAGGGTACATCGGGTTACTCCACTCCCAAAGAAAGGTTACAAACATCCCATGTACCCACCTTCTTATGTCCTCACTCTTACAACATCTACCCTAGTTCACCCGAGCCAATTTCTCCATAGGTGCTTACATACCCACAAGTCCTAGTAGAAAAACTTATTTACTCCATCCCTCCTCCTCATTAGGTTTTGATATATGAAGACTGTAGCATACCTCAAGCACTGACGATACCTTGTGCGAATTAGGAAGGACTAGTTGGGAACATGTATTGTGAAAAAAATAGATATAATCCCATGAATGCCTTCTCTACAAATGTCGATGACAACTACCACAAGGACCAAGCATTCACAATGGCATCTAAACTGGTGCAGTTTAAACTACCTCCCTAGGCATTTATATATCTATCATGCTATTTGGGGGGGATACAATAAGAAAGAATCCAGGAAAGAATCAAAGATTGGTTGTATAGGATGCATCCAGAGAAGTATAACAACCCTACTCAAATTCCGATGGGCAACCCCACATGGTAGTAAAATTTTAGGTGTCTTGCCACAATGTTAAAAAGGTGCTTGTCGGGAGGCAACCCAATAATTATCTGGTTAGATTTTGTTTTTTGTTGGAATAGTTGAACAACATTCCTATTTCGTGATTCCAATTTACTACTTTAGCTCACAGTCACACACTTGGTGGTTAATATTTGGTTGAATGTTACTTGCAGGCTATCCTTGGATCCTGCTGACCCCCTAATCGAATGAGGAAAGGGGTGGGATTTCACATAGGATTCAACCATGGTTTGATTGGTTGATTAGCCTCTCTGAAAAATGATCTACATGTAGCATGGTTTTTCTCCACAATCTTGATTGGCTAACCAGGACTACAGATCGACAAAAGAGGGCCAGAAATTGTCAGTAGCCACTGGAACTAGGGAATTAATTGAGATCGAACGATCAGACACATTGATGGCTCTACCAAGTATATTAGTAACTTCTAGTCCAAAAAATCTTGAGGATTATCAGCCAACCAATCTCATTGATTAGCCGGTCAACTTGGGGAAATTTCAAGGTTTGAACTACATGATTGGTCAACCAACACCCTTCTGATCGAATGATCAACTTTGTTGGTATCATCAAACCAACACTTAATCTCCCTTGCCACATGTGACTCTGATTGGTCAAACAAATAGCTCCAGATCACTTGATTAATAGTCCCACACCTTTATAATTAGGGCTTGGGAAAGGGACTTAGCATTATGTCATCAATCCCTCCCTTTCCCTAACAATCACCATCCTCCTTCTTCCACCCTCTCGCTCACCGCACTGTGAGGCTCCTCCACCCCAATAGTTAGATCGATTGATCCTACATCTAGAAACCAACCAATCTCCATTCCTCAGCCGCCAACGTCTACCTTCATCGATCGACCGAGGAGGACCACTTTGTTGACCCTAAGCAGTCGATGACACTGCATGGTCACATGACTATGCATCGTCATTCATGCAAGCATTGATCAATAAGCCATATTCCCTACCCAATCAACCACCCAAACCATCTATACCCCTTACCCCTCCACTAAGACGACAACCCCTTTGGCGTGGTTCGCACGAACCCTTGTTTTCGATCACCCAACCAACATGGGGTTCTCCAGCTCTTTAAGTGCGATGATCACCTGACTTGTCTTTGTTGTTCGCTTGATCCAACCTCCACAATGCCTACCCTACTTCACACTGATCAACCATCAACCTATCTTTCTTTCCCAGTCTTCTAGCATTAGAGTCCTTTTATCCCCCTCAGATCACTTGACCAACATACATTGATCAATTAGTTAGCTGACGTATGGAAGCAAGCTTCTTCCTCTGATCAACCAATCACCTCCTCCGATCACCCAATCACAAGCCTAATAAACTCCATCATGCCCTGCACTTGAGGTAGTGACTATGAACATCTGATGGACAAATCTAGACATGGGCTTGTACAAAAGCTCAATCTCTTCACCGCGAAGAAGTGCAAGGGCAAGGCCACATCAATGTCCTCCCCCCTCCCCCACTCACACTCCACTTAGCCCACTAGTGGCATCCACATTTGGGAGTGGAGTGAGGTAGATGATCAAGAATCCTCTGATGATATGGAGGATGATGAAGCCTTAACCGAGGAGTCCATGTAGCAGACACAACTTCTATCAAGAAAGTGATTAACGCCATCAACACTCAGTAGGGATCCATTTCCACAACACGGGGACTTCTTCTATTCCTCCCCAAACACATCCCTGGGTGCGAGTGAGTTGCAAGCCTACCGTCCCACCTTCCCCACCCACATCACTCCACTTCCTGCCAAGTACAAGGCCCTTATCATCACCGAGAATAGGAAGCAAGACAAAGCCATGGCCATTGGGGAGTGACTCACTTGTTGGTCATTACTTAAGATGCTAAAAACCTTAGGCATCTACAAGCTCTTGATTCTCATTATCCACTACATGTGCATCTCCCTCTTATCCTTTCGCATGTGGCGAGTCTTTAAGGAATTAACCCTGGAGTTCCTTGTTTCTTTCATGAAGCACTTCAATAACGAATGCGAGTACATTTGATCCTTCTACATGTTCTCAGAGGATCACTCCTTGTAAGATAACAATCTCACTCCTCTCATCATAAATTTTGATAAGGCATGGTACAAAAAAGGTATCAAATAAAATCATAACTGCACAACCAAGAAGTACAACATTGATAAGTTTTGAACAGAGATCATCGAGCGGCTTCCCTACTTCCTAATGTTGCCAGGGTGTCATTTATTTGCAACACAGTGGATCACTACCTCCACCACATCCTATCTTGCACGAACTTTGGTCGGACTGGTGCACTCAGTGTTGTGATCACATCCGATCTCTATGTGCTTGTCGTTTGTGTTTGAATGACAAGTCGTACAATTAGGGAACGCTCTCATTGATCATCTGCACAATCAACAACACTAGAACAAGGCCTCTGAATTCTGCTAGGAAGGAGCCATAACTACCATCTCTTCTTACCTTGGTTATACTCATATACCCTTCACAATGATGACGATGCAAAATCCGTCCCACTTGATTGACATCAAGTATATGGTGACCACTGTGAAACTCATGATTACCAAGGAGAATGGCATCTACCACCAATCTTTTTGGGACATCCTTGTCATTCTTGCACTGCCCATCCATGCTTACTTTGAGACAACCAACCTCGTCAACATCTACGTTGACCTCGAGCTCATATCCAACATTACATGAAGGAGCATCCACCCTTGAGGGTGAAGTTCCTAAGACGATGTTTGGAATATGTAGTTCCTCCATGGAGACAAATGATGAGGAGTCTGACCCTTCCCTCCCTCTTCTACATGTTGCACAAAGCATTGCTTGCCCGACATTTTAGGGCCATTTGGGCCCTATGGATTCATCGAGGTCCAACAATAGTTGGAGAACATCGAGGGAACACTGGCCTAAATGGAGTAGGAGTAACAGAGATAGAGACACCAACTTAACCACATGTACCTCATGCAACAAGTGCATGAGTTGCAACACACGGGCCAAGACGACTACCAGTAGATATGCCAACTTTAGTGCATTACAGACATATCCTTCCCCTACATCTTGACATTGGGGAAGCCAGTACACCGAGCCACCATATCTCGAGGATCCACCCAGATCCTTCATACCAACCCATGCTAGGATTCATTCTAGGCCTCACCATATCGACCCTCCCCTATGCCTCCACAACAACCACCATTTTTGGGTCAACGCGACAAGTGATGGTATTTCCAATGATCTTTTCCCCCTCCAAAATACATTTAGAGTTTTCTCAAGGACAAGTAAATTGATAAGTTTAGGGTGGAGGGTGGGTGGTATATTTCCCTTCTATCCCATGTATCTTTCATTTTTTATCATTTGCTTCTTGGACTAGCATTACATCTATTTCCTTCTGTCATTTTTCTTCTTCAAAATTTACATGATTAGTTGCATATAATTAGCCATTATCTAGTTCACCTACATCCTATTTTTGCATGCATGTTTTGCTTTACAAATCCAACAATATATTGACGTGATTTTTATCACACTAAAACATTCACCTAGGGATGAAATCCTTAAGTTTTTACTGAAACAACGTGCAATCGTACCACCTGAAAGGGGATAGGTCTCATCCCAATAGTTAAGGATCAAATCCCAAGGGAGAACCTTTTTTAATAACCTTGCTAGTTTTTATCTAGTTGAACTAAGATTATATTTAGAACTAATAGTTGATTTGGGTTGAGTTAAACTAATTGAAATTCAAATCCTAAGCACTGAAGTTCTCAGAATATAAAAATATAATAGATCATGAAAGCTAGGTGATAAATACATAAAATATGCATTAAACAATCAACATTGAAATAAAGAATTATATACAAGTGATGGAATGTCAAAATATGGACATGTAAGTACGGGTAGCGGGGATAATCCCCGCACTCCAGCAAAAATGATGGAGGAGATGGCCACGGCCCCATAGATTGGTGGTTTTCTACTCAATGAAGATGTTGGCTCAATTGAGGTAAGGGGAGAACACCTAAGTCAACCATTAATGATCTCCATGTTCACTTCTTCATTCTCTTTTTGTTCTCTAGATTGTCAGGGAAGAATGAGTAGATGACTGGATGATGATGACTGTTGGTATATATGCCCATAGAGCCTTCCCAAGCGATTGCATGGAGTTGGATATTAATTAATCAATTAATGTGATTATTTGGTTAATTAATGAATTCCAGAATATTCTAATTAATCCACGAGCGTTTTAATTAATGTAGTGTTTCTGTTTACCGATGGGTTTAGGAAATCCTACTTCCCTTCGTATCCTATTTAAAGGAGGTTGACGACCAATATCTAAATAAGATATCGAGAGAGGCTTTTCAGTTTACGCTCACGTACGTAAACCCTAGCCGTCACCATCCTTAGGAGAGAAAGGAGAGCAACGCGCCGCTAGCACGCCACCACACAGACACGACTCCTTCCCACTAACTTAGGAAGTGCGACGTGGAGTTCCAGTCCATCCGCGTGGACGAAGTAGAGACACAGATGCTGAGACACCTGCATTCAGAAGACATCAACAACCATCCGTGCAGGTTATGAGCAGCGTACATCACCGCACGAAAGGAGTGCCGCCAGATCATCCTACGACAACAAATGAGAGAGAAGTTCCATCTGTGTAGGCCAGCGTCGTTGCACACCTTTGTGCAGTGGGACATCGCCGGACTTGCTCTGCGATAAGGTATATCCTACAAACACTCCTTCCGAATACGTTGTTGTCGACGAGATCCTATTTTGGGTTGCGTGGATTTTTGTTGCTTCCACCACGCATGTTTTCTCCACAAAACCCAATAGTGGTATCAGAGCAGCGTCGATCTACAGCGTATTTGGATTCGTTTTGATATGATCGAATCACTGTATATTGTTTTCTATGTTGCATACGATGCGAATTAAAACTACTAATGTGCAAATCTAAACCTAATTCCACATATGCCGCATGCTTCTATTTTTGACGTTTAGGACGGGGTCGACTATGGAAAATATTGATTTTCCTAAGTACACAGAAGTAAAATTCCGTAGACCTTTCAGGGGCTCTGCCCCTGAGACCCCGTGAGGGGCAACCTCCCCTCGATCCCTGCACAGGGGCGCTGCCCCTGTATACCCCGCATTGTCTGCGTGGGAGTCAAACATTTTTTTAATGGGGAATGTCCCACATTACAAGTATTGTAATTTTAATATGTATATACGTATATGTAGATATACCTATGATAGCATACACGTCGCCTTTAAAATGTGTTTTATGTGGTGAATGCATGCATGGTTATGGCCTAGTATCCCCTTTTGTGAATGTTATGAATGAATGTGGATGTCGATCTTGTGGATATGTTTGTTTGTGAATGCTATGGATGTATAACAGTTGCATATAGATCTTTTGTATAAAGTATTCATCTTGCATGCCGAGCCTCATCTCTTATTTCAAAGTGTAATTAATTCTTTCCCTTTATATTTGTACTCATATGATGTAATAGAGATAGGATTAGATTTAGTCTTTGTAAACTTGATGTAAGGAGGCCACTTGAAGATCCAACTCCAAGGAGTGTCCATGGAAAAGCATCATGAAGATCTAATTCCAAGAAGCAACCTGAAGATCCAACTCCAAGGAGCATCCATGGAGAAGCAACAAGAAGATCCAATTCTAAGAAGCAACTTGAAGTTCAAACCTTACGAAGCACTCATGAAGTTGTTCATTGTAATGTTGATCATTACAGGCTTACAAGTTGATTCACATGTGTTTCATGAGATGCATAAGACCATAGCTAGACCGTAATCCTTTATTGCTCCAAAGAATCACAATAGTATGGCAATAACCGATGTATTTGTGTTTGTGATTGCATGTCTATCGTTTGTGGTTGTGAATATAGTAGTATATGATACATACTATAAGTATGTGGTGTTTGGATATGTATATGTATTAATAAAACCCCTCAATTAATAATATTAAGTTTTAGTTGCCTTCCATAAAGTAACACACATGAAAATCTTGATCGATTATGTGTGGGCATGCCTCTGCGTGGTACACTATCTATCTCATGGAAGTGAGATGGTTGGTGTATGGGTCTGCCTCTGTAGGGTGTACACTCATCGTGTTGGCTTATGGGTTGGACTTAACTAGGAAACCTTGATAGGATCAAGTACCTAGAGGCACACATATGCATCATGGCAAGGAGTTGTGCATGATCATCTATCCAAGAGTTGCATATGATGCAATTGGCAAAAGTTGCCTAACTTAGTATTTGGACTTTGACGCCAGCGTTGGTTGGTCATTGATCTAATTATTTTGGATCTTGGCTCACTAGAAGGTTGTGCATTGCAATCTTCCGATTTGATAGTGAGGGCTATCAATTTGAATAAAATACTGAGAGCATAATTAATTAAAGGCCTAATTAATCTCGTTTATCAAATCTTTACAAGTCAAAATGTTTTGGACTAAATGAATTTTTTTTGTAGCAATCAAATGGCAAACAACACTCACACTTTCTCATTGCGATCTGTCCTTGAGAAGGACAAACTTACGGGAACCAACTTTCAAAACTAGTTTAGGATGCTGAGAATCGTTCTCACACATGAGCGTAAGCTCTATGTCCTTGAAACACCAGAGCCAGCGGAGCCTGCCGTAAATGCACCCAAGGCTGAAAAGGATGCTTACAAGAAGCACCTTAATGATGCCGTGGATGTCAAGTGCCTGATGTTGTGCTCAATGAACTATGAGTTGCAAGAGCAGCATGAGAACATGAATGTCATGAATATGGTAACACATTTCAAGAACATGTATCAACATCAAGCAAGACAGGAGAGATATGATGTCTCAAAGGCTTTGTTCAAGAGCAAGATGAAAGAGGGAGACTCAGTTGGCACCCATATACTCACTTTAATTGGTTACATGGAAAGACTATCCAAGTTGGGATTTCCCCTAGGTCAAGAGTTGGCCACTGATGTGATTCTACAATCATTTCCTGAATCATATAGTCATTTTGTCATAAACTACAACATGAACAATCTTGACAAGCCGTTGTCAGAATTGTTGGGCATGTTGAGGACAGCTGAAGCACAAAAGAAGAAAGACAAGCCCAAGTCTGTGATAATGATAAACAAGACAAAGGGAAAGTCAAAAGGAAAAGGCAAGACTAAGAAAAGTTCTAAAGTCGGGCAGAAGCTAAAGTCATCCACGCTCAAAGCTAAAGGTGGGATTTCTAAAGAAGGAAGTTGTCACCATTGTCACCAGGTTGGACATTGGAAAAGAAACTGTCCTCTCTACCTGGAGGAACTAAGGAAGAAGAAGTAGGGAATAGAGATCTCCACTTCATGTATATATGTTATTGAGATAAACTTAAATACTTCTTCATCATGGGTACTGGATACCGGATGCAGATCTCACATATGTTCTAATATGCAGGATCTGATAAGAAGTAAGCCTTTACGAAAGGGCCAAGTCGATCTGCGGGTCGCTAATGGAGCAAGAGTTGCTGCCACCAAAATTGGAGTTCTTAGTTTATCTTTGCCTATGAGCCTTGTAACAGAATTAGAGAATTGCTATTATGTACCTTCCATTAATAGAAATATTATTTCTGTATCTTTTATGGACAAGAGTGGATTTGAATTTCACATTAAGAATGGAATTATTTCTATTTCTAAAGATGAGATCTTTTATGGCAATGCCCCAATGTCTTATGGTATCTACTTATTAGAAATTGAGACTAGCATATACAACGTAAATACTAAAAGGTTAAAACTTGACAACTCAAACAAAACATTCTTATGGCATTGTCGTCCTGGGCACATAAACGAGAAGCGTATATCTAGACTCCATAAGGATGGTTATCTAGACTCTTTTGATTTTGAATCATTGGAGACATGTGAGGCATGTTTATTAGGGAAGATGACCAAGACTCCTTTCACTGGACACAGTGAGAGAGCTAGTGATCTGCTAGGGCTCATACATACCGATCTATGTGGACCTTTTAGATCAAATGCTGGAGGCAGCTATCAATACTTCATTACCTTCACTGACGACCTCAGTAGGTATGGCTATGTATATCTTTTGAAACACAAGTCAGAAACTCTTGAAATGTTAAAGACTTTCATGAATGAAGTAGAGGAGCAACTTGGTAAAAGTATTAAAGCACTCCGTTCAGATCGAGGTGGCAAATACTTAAGCCAAGAGTTTGAGGACCTTCTGAGAGACCGTGGTATTGTATCATAATGGACTCCACCCGGTACAAAACAACATAATGGTGTGTCAGAAAGAAGGAATCATACATTGTTAGACATGGTACGATCAATGATGAGTTCAGCCAAACTTCCAATATCGTTCTGGGGATATGCTCTTGAAACTGTAGTGTTTATACTTAACCGTGTACCTTCCAAATCGGTTCAAAAGACACCATATGCGATATAGAATGGGAATTGTCCCAATTTGTCTATGTTAAAGATTTGGGGATGTGAAGCTTTTGTTAGGAAACAATTTCATGAAAAGCTTGGACCCAAATCAGAAAAATGCTATTTTGTTGGATACCCCAAGGAAACTTGGGGATACTACTTACTGACAACAAAGTGTTTGTTGCTAGGACTACTATATTTCTTGAAAAGGAATTTATTTCCAAAGGAATTAGTGGGAGGAATGTAGAGCTCGAAGAAGTTCGAGACCAACAAAAAAGTAGAGAACCTGAGGAGGTACATAAGGAACATGAAGACTCACAAATTGTTGTAGAATTTCAAGTTCCAAATGTAACACAGGAACCTCGTAGGTCTAGTAGGACATGACTTGAGCCTGAGAGATTTGGATTTCTCATGACTCAAGACAGTGACGAATTGGGCATAGCAGATGATCCAACTTCCTATCTAGAAGATACTAAGGGACCAGAATCTGAGAAATGGCTTGAAGCCATGAGATCTGAGATGGAATCCACGTACACCAACAAGGTATGGACCTTGGTGGATCCACCCGAAGGGGTAAAATCCATAGGGTGCAAGTGGCTCTTCAAGAAGAAGACTGACAAGGATGGAAATGTTCAAACCTATAAAGGTAGATTGGTTGCGAAAGGATTCCGTCAAATTCAAGGTGTTGATTATGACGAGACCTTCTCACCAGTTGCCATGGTTAAATCCATCAGGACCATGCTTGCCATAGTAGCTTATCATGACTATGAGATTTGCAGATGCATGTTAAAACAACATTCCTTAATGGGAATTTACTCAAGGATGTGTACATGACACAACCTAAGGGTTTTATCGATCCGAAGGAGGCCAATAAAGTCTGTAAGATACAAAGGTCAATCTATGCATTGAAGCAAGCATCTCAGAGCTGGAATCTACATTTTGATGAAGTAGTCAAAAATTTTGGCTTTAGTCAAAATGAAGATGAACCTTGTGTTTACAAAAGGGTTAGTGGGAGCACAATCATATTTCTCATATTGTATGTGGATGACATACTATTGATGGGAAATGACATCCCTACACTTCAGACAGTAAAAGGTTGGATAGGGAAGACCTTCTATATGAAGTATTTAGGTGAAGCATCCTATATACTTGGGATCAAGATCTATAGATATAGATCTAGAAGGCTTCTAGGCCTAAGTTAGGGCACATACATTGACAAGGTGCTAAAGAGGTTTAGCATGGAGGGTTCTAAGAGAGGTAACTTGCCCATGTCCCATGGGGTTACGATATCTAAATCCCAATGTCCTAGTTCATCTGATGAACGGGCACACATGAGTAAGATTCCATATGCGTCAATAATTGGATCTATCATGTACGTGATGTTATGTACTCGTCCTGATGTGTCGTATGCTTTGAGCATGATGAGCCGGTATCAGTCAGATCCAGGTGAATGTCACTGGACAGCCATAAAGAACATCCTAAAGTACTTGAGAAGGACTAATGATCAATTCTTAGTATACAGTGGTGAGGAAGAGCTCGTGGTAAAGGGTTACACCGATGCTAGCTTCCAAACTGACAAAGATGACTACATATCACAATATGGATTTGTGTTTTTCCTGAACAATAGAGCTATGAGCTGGAAGAGTTCCAAGAAAGAGACGGTTGCAGATTCTACAACAGAGGCCAAATATATTGCCGCATCTAATGCTGCAAAGGAAGCTATGTGGATCAAGAAGTTCATTTCTGAACTTGGAGTGGTTCCAAGCACTGGTGACGCAATTGAGTTGTTTTGCGACAACAACGGAGCAATTGCACAGTCTAAAGAACCAAGATTGAACCAACATTCCAAACATATTCTATGGCAGTTCCATCTCATATGAGAGATCGTACAACGATGAGATGTGAAGATTTGTAGAGTACCTACAGAAAGCAATGTGGCTGACCCACTCACAAAAGTACTTTCACAACAGAAACATGATGTACATGTTCGATCACTTGGATTGAGATTCATGAGTGATTGGGTATAAGTGCAAGCGGGAATCTGTTGGTATGTATGCCCATAGAGACTATCATTTGATGATTGAAATGGGATACTATGTAAATGATTTGTAATACTACATTGATCATATCAATAGAGGCAAGCTTCCAATCTATATGTTTGTGTTTTATATTGTGAGATGACCATAAAACTTATATATGTCTATAGAATAATATACTCAATGACATATGTCTTCGGGTTGATGACCTGAACAGTGAGATCATATGTATGCTAAGAGTATGTATTCTTGTTTTGTCCCTAATCGGTTGTTATTGTTGAAATATCCATAGACATCAATAACACATAAGATTAGAATGTATGTTGGTTGATGGAAGAATCTCATTATCCATGATATGGAGATATCAAACCAAATACATAGATACTTGTTAGAGAATAGTGTATCAGATAGACCCACCTTGAGAGTGACACATGGATACCATGATTGGTAGTTAGAGTCACATCTCATAATGATGGTGGAGATTTTGGTTCTTAGACCTAAAGTCACTACACTTATCACATGTTGTTCGGTGTACTTTGACATCATCCACAGTGGTCCTGAATAAGGATTGCCATAAAGATGGTGCTTGGGTGCACTGTGACACATGGAGATGACTGTGAGTGATGTAGATAGAATTTGTCCTTCCTACGGGAGTTTGCTATTCCGGCCACTTGATAAGCGAGACTGAGAAATGCATGGCCATGCTGATGTGAGTCAATATGTGATATTGAGCTTACATATATCTCAGATAGTCTACTCTAGTTCAAGGAACATGGATTGAACATTGAAGAGGATAACAATTCCATGACTCGAGTTCAATTCGGATATCAGCGACAAAGAAACTATACAATCACTATAACACCAGTCATGAATGATAGGTTAAGTTGTTCTCCAATTACTTGGGTGGAAATGAAGTCTTGCTAGATACCAATCATTGCTTGTGAAATCATAATATGATTATGGATATCACTGCCAATGTAATTTGGAGCCTACTGGGTCACACACATAGAATGTGTTGGAATAGGAGTGTAATTATAGATTTGATTGGAATTGCTCCGAATCACATTGATTACTAAAATGTTTATGTAATGGATTAGAATAATATTGGAGTGACTGGCTCTAAGTGCAAGTGGGAGTCTGTTGGTATATATGCCCATAGAGCCATACCAAATGATTGCATGGAGTCAGATATTAATTAATCAATTAATGTGATTATTTGGTTAATTAATGAATTCCAGAATATTCTAATTAATCCATGAGCGTTTTAATTAACGTAGTGTTTATGTTTACCGATGGGTTTAGGAAACCATACTTCCCTTCGTATCCTATTTAAAGGAGGTTGACGGCCGATATCTATATAAGATATCAAGAGAGGATTTTTAGTTTACGCTCACGTACGTAAACCCTAGCCGTCACCGTCCTTAGGAGAGAAAGGAGAGCAATGCGCCGCTAGCACACCACCGCACAGACATGACTCCTTCCTGCTGGCTTAGGAAGTGCAATGTGGAGTTCCAGTCCATCCGCATGGACAAAGTAGAGACGCAGATGCTGAGATGCCTATGTTCAGAAGATATCAATGACCATCTGTGCGCATTACGAGCAGTGTACATCACCGCACGAAAGGAGCGCCATCAGATCATCCTGTGACAGCGAATGGGAGAGAAATTCTGTCCGTGTAGGTCAGTGTCGTTGCACACCTTTGTGCAATAGGACATCGCCAGACTTGCTCCGCAATAAGGTATATCCCACAAACACTCCTTATGAATATGTTGTTGTCGACGAGATCCTATTTCGGGTTGCGTGGATTTTTGTTGCTTCCTCTACACATGTTTTCTCTACAAAACCCAACAATGACAACATTGGGGTGGCTGTGGACGTCAACTCCTTCATCCTTGTTCTTTTGAAGAGGGCTTTGAGAACTGCTAGAGAAAGGCAGAAGAAGGCTAGAACCATGAACTTTTGTCCTTGGTTTCTATGAACTGATGGAACTTTGGGTGCTTTCCAAAGTTCTATGGTGAGCAAATAGTGCAAAAACACTTCATCCTCAATGGTGAGTGATGAGAAAATCCTCTATCTATCAAGGGGTGTTCTAAATACATGTTCTGGTGCGAGACTTGAGGCACTCATATATGAGCTTTTTGTGCACCCCAAGTCTTCTAGGAACATGCTTTAGGATGTGTGTCTAACTATCTTGGCGACAACCATACTCAGTGCTACCATCGGTATATGGATGGATGTAGAACCTTCGCTAGAAGACTTAGTAGGACCACTAGAAGAGGGGGCCTGGGGAACCTTTGAGTGATGCAGTCTGCAGATCCCTCGATGGGTGGACTAAGAAAAACCATCAGTAGATGGACATTTAGTAGAGCCTTTTATTGTAGAGGGCCTTCATCAGGCAACCTTCAATTTATTCATCTTGCGACCATCATAGGTAACCTTTGACCCACTCTTTGGTAAAGCATTGGGCCTGACTATCCATTGGAAGATAGAGGTGCTGACACCTTCGACCGTGACAACCGAAGGAAGGCTTGATGGTGCATGTTATGAACAAAGCCATTGGTTGTCATATTGTGACCATCAATCGATGGTATTTTTTCATGAATGTAATAGGTCACATCAAGTGATGAAAGAGGAAATATGAAGAAACTTTAGGGAAATTAGAGCAAGTCTATACTAAGGAAGGAATTTAAGGATAAAATTAGGCATGTACAACCACAAATTAGATTTCATCATGTACCCCCATTTGAATGAAATGAATCCCTTTGCAACAATGAATCAATTTCCAATGCTAGAACATGTCCCATCCTCAATGACCCTAAGTAATACACTCCCTAGAAATATGGCAAGCTGTATGGGACTGAGAGGAATCTAATTGTAGTTTTTTCTCTTATTGATCAATATAAGTTTCTTATATAATTGTCATTACTTTGCAATTTACATGATATGATTGACTTAGTTGTTGAAGTTTCTTCCTATGCTTTGAATTTCAAATTATAAGATGCACAAGTTTAGCCTCTTATGAACTTCTTCCACCACCTTCTCACTCCATCATATTCCAAAAAAATAAGCAAAAAATCCAAAAAAGAATGTACCAAACTCCAAGTTTGGGGTGGCACCCAACTCTCACTCTTCAATACTTCTTCCATACCCCTCATATGTAATAGGGGTATACCATAATAAAAAGATGCCAATGTGCACAAAAAAAAGAGAAAAATGCATTCTGTAATCGCAGCAAAAATAAAACAATCTTGAGTCAAATAGAGGAGAGATTCACAAATTTCCTACCCATACCTCCATTAACTTTGATTTCCCCTCATAGGAAAAAATCACCCCAGATATAACTCCCTTCATAGATGCACTCTATACTTGTGTAAATCACAGGCAATATGCAGAACTTTCTAAGACACTAATGATATTATGATCGAGTCACATATGTTTTGATATGGAAACTTCATTGCGATTATGAAGTTAAAACAAGGAATTTGAAGATGTATTTTGTGATATGAGGAGATCGGGTTGCTTGGTCATATTTAGTTGTAGGGAACCAAGTGATGTAATAAAAGAGAGGATGATGTGATTGTAGTATTATTTAGTAAGTTTCTTTGATTCTGTGTTGGTCAAGAATGAGCAATGTTCAAGTTGGGGGGTAGTTTAAGTTTTTTCTTGATTAGTTTTGCCCATTTTAGTTGTCACTCACATCATGTTTTTTTGATCAATTTTGGTCTTTCCCTTAAATATTAGGATTTTGATTAAATTTCTCTTTCTTATACAGAAGAAAGAACACATCAACTCAAGAGCAATATGAATTTCCTTCTATGTGCTCATGTTCATGATTGGAAAGGATTCCAAAAAATTGGAGCCGAACAACACAAATTAGGTATGTTGATTGGGTGATCATACCCCCTGATTGGCTAAATGACCTGCCAATCCAAGACATCTCTAGGCCAAGTGTCTAGTCAACTGATCCTGTAAGGGTGGGACCCAAAGGGGATCCACTCCCTACTAAAAATTTGAAGAATAGAACCTCTAGTTCAAACACACCCAAAAGATATCTTGGAGTGGGTGTAGAATTTTCAATCTTAATTAATGATAATCAAAATAACCAAAGTGTAGCAATAGAATAAAAATAATGACTATATTCAATTCCTCACAAAAGATTACAAAAGTACATCATGACCTACCACAAAGGGTTTACATGTAAGATACAACATATGGATCTAAGTAGAGAGATATCTAAACCAACAAGTTTGTCTCTGAGCTTTAAACTCCTTAAGCTAAGTCCATAACCTCATGCCATGTCCTCCTTGTCCTTCACCTAGGTTTGGAAGCATACCCCAACAAGAAGAGAAAAATTAATGACATCAACAAAGGCTGGTATGTGCATAGTAAAAAAGAAATTGAGCAATTTCAGGAATAAGGGACATCAAATATAAAATGCTTCCCATGAAAGAGAAAAGGACTACCCAATCGAGCATAAAAGAACTTGATTTGCAAATAAGAGATAACAAAGGAATTACTTGCCATAAAAACTAATAAAAGTGGTGCCACAAAAGTACACATAAATCTTTTGGGCACAAAACCCATCACAATAATAACAACCTACATGCATGTGAGATAAAAATAACACTAGAACAATATAAAAAGAAAGACGGCCAAGCCTCATAAACTTGAAACCTGATAGAGATGACATACTGCCAACTCCCAATATATATAAAAGTTGGGCCAAGCCTCACAAACTTGAAACCCGGGTATGGGGCACCACCACCTCCATCCCAATAATAACATGGGCATACTGCCCAAAAACCATTGCAATTACACTACTATAGTGCTACCGAATCACATAGCTTGTTTAATGTAGAGGCAAGTAGAAAGTATAGTCAAATTAAACAAAATTTCCATCATACTAACGAACAACATAAACATCCACCTCAAAGTGGGCACATATCAACAAATTGAGTTCCATCATGAACAAAGCATAAAAAGACCAAGAGAATGTCCAAATATGATCACAAGATCCAAATAAAGTAGTTCACATAAACCATAATTTTCAAAAGAAAGAATATTGTGTAGGCTATTGTCCATAGGACCAAGAGAAGGAAGAAAATATGTTATTGCTTAAAAGGAATAATAGGGGATTCAAACATACGTCACTTAAATAGGTTATTGCTTAAAAGGAATAATAGGGGCAAAAAGTCATTATTTCCCTCAACAGGCGTGACAAAATCAAAATCAGAGCATGGGCAATTAGGTAAAACATTTGGGGATTATCTTCCTCATTTTATCATACATGAGTAGTTGATCTACTGGACTCCCAAACCCCCAATCTACTGCATGGATGGCACCAGAGATAGCAACATGAACCCTAGTCAGAATCTGCTTGTCTCAAAGAGCCCTAACACAACATCTAAGGTGACATGATGCGATAGATAAACAACTTGCCATGGCCACAGGCAAAAACAAGGCACAAGAAAGAAATCAAAAGAGGGAAATATACCTTACCACGATTCGAATCAAATTGACAATGCCTTTGGTTCTAGAAAGGCACATGGAACACCTCAGAAAGTAGCACAACCCTCACGGCCTCCTGAGGGTGGGAGACTAGTTCGACCATAGTGAAAAGGAAGCACAGAGTAGGGGGAGACATGTGAGGTAAATGAGAGGGAGAAATGGCTTTGGGCACAGGTTCCTAGACCTCCGTGGAGGGTTTTTGACCACATATATATTGGTTGAGGTCTAGAGAAGGCTAGAGGTCCAAGGGCAAAGAAATAAGGGGAACAATCAGGAGTCCTAGTCAAATGAGGATCCTAGTGAATGAAACCCTAACAAAGTTAGGATGGGCAGTTGCATGTTTTTTAATCATGAATGCATATGAGAAAAAATCTCGACAAATCATCAAGAGACAAGTGATATATATGCATCACAAGATCAATTTTACTGTTCACGCAGGGCAGTCTCCAACCCATGGTAGGAGATGACCTCTGTGCCATTAGATCTAGGATCAAAAGGTTAAGAAAAGACGTGAAATGATAATTCACATCAAAGGGAAATAAAAGGAAAACATTATCCAATTCAAATTCGATTAAAGTGAAATATTAACATTATTTCCTTTTCTCTCTTTCTTCAATTGAGGGTTCAAATATTATCCAATTTAAGTGAAATTTTGCACAGATACCAATTATGGCATGTATATTCTGATTAGGCAATTAGATTTTCATTTTGAAGACTTTTGATTTGTTAAATAAACCATATACTATTTTCTCTTTCCTCATGCATTAATGACTATAAGAATCTCTATATTTGATGAAACTTCATCCACAAGTAATCTTTAGTGTTTTGAATACGATTTTGCAATCAATTTCACATGTTGGAGTTGTTTGTATATTTATTTAATATTTTAAAGGTTCTACATAGTTTCTCTCTCTTGATTTCACCTTTCAACCAAATAGTCTCCAAATTGAGTGAAAATTCACCCAAAAGATATTTTAGTGTGTAGATTACGAATCTAAGATTATTTTCCACTTTTGGAATCATTAAATATTTTATTTCATATTTTGAAGGAAAACTTATATTTTCTTTCCTAAATGAAATTAGAATAGTTATTATAGTGCAAATAATGTGAAACTTGACTCCCATGTTAATTGGGATCCAAGGAACACGAATTTCACATTAGATTTCTCTTTTGGAATCTCCTTTTATGAATTATAACATTTTTGGCTTGTTATCATTATATTTGTTATAATATTACTTTATTATCACTATTATCCACCCAATTGTGTCCCATATCTTTATATTACAACCAAAAGAGTTATATATCATTATTCAGCACAAATTATTATGAAATCTCCATTTGTATCATGTGACATATTTTATGTGTCCATTATTGATCTTAGCCTAATGTGAGAACATTAGGTTATATTAGGGTGTTTTATTCATGCATTAACATGTTAGGATTTCAATAAAACTACTAATGTGCATATCTTTATCCTTGTTTGGATAAACCTAAAGAACCAAGTTGACTATCCTCCAAGACATATGATTAGGGTCAATAGGCTAGGTTTCGGTTCATTACAGATCCCCTTTGATGACCAGTCAATCAAAAGGTCATCCAAAATTACAATAACTCTGATGAATTTTTGAGATCAAATGATTGTTTGAGCCACTTTCTTGATTGGCCAATCCACTTGTAGCATAATGCCTCAAAGATGCGACTAGTCAAAAGATCCACCTTACAGATCGACCAACCAACAAATATGCCTCCAAAGTCAGAAGCCCACAAAAACCTCAAGTGTTCACTTGATCAACCAATCACTGCTTAGATCAACTAATCCACTCACTATCCATAAGACTTATCAAAATGATGATCGACCAATCAGTTCTACAAGTCGGATGACCAAAAATCCATCATTCGTATCACCAAGTGGATTGTCGGCTGACCAAACTGCCTAGTTACCCAATCAACACGATAGATATATCTAAATTACACAACCTCCCAACATGAGGCTATTCTATAACAAAAAGGGAGGGTCTATTGAGTTATCATTCATTGTATTCTCACTGAGTTTAGAGCATGTTTTGAGAGCAAGAAGCCAAAGGAGAAGACAAGGAAGAAGACCATCCTAGAAAAGTTCTTCTAACTTGTCGTGACTGGAGAAAATTATAGGAGTCAGAGACCTATGACTACTTCTTTCTTCTCCATAGGTGACATGATATCCCCTATCGCTTCTTTCATCTACATTCTATCCATGACGATGAGTGAGTGGACCTTCTCATTGGGGCATGGGGAGTAACTCCATGGCTCATACTCTCTTTTAGTTGTTATCAAACTCAATTTTCTTCATTATATTGAACTGTTCTTCCCTCAATTTATGCTCACTTCTTAGACTGATCTCTCAACTAGCATGTTTGATATAATCATGAGCGTAGAGACCATAAAACTTAAGATTATATCCCTAAATATATGTGTAGGATCCTAGATGCGATCACAAAAGGGATCCTATGCAACAAAAATAATATCAATTATGAATCGTGGGTAAGGATGCCTCAAGCTCACAAGGAATTCGGTCGTGGTGTAATTTGCCTTCTGAAAGGAGGTGTATTCACTTTGTCCTAGTTTAATTGATAAAATTATTGATTTGTAATGACTAGGATATCTACATATGTGATGACAATGAAATTGAATTGTCTTGATGTTCTTTAATAATATCTCAACCCATATTTCAATATGTTCATTGCTTTGTAATCCTTTAATTCCACCACTAGTCTATAATAATTCTCAAACAAATGATTTTAAATATAATTCTTAATGACTGGTTTTGAAGGCTCCTTAATAGTGTTGTCCTCTGGGTTTGATCCTTTGCTATACTGTAATTAATCAGACCACTTGCGAGTGAGTTAGTTGAGATTGTGATAAAGGTTTAAATCCTAGGAGAATCCTCCGTAGGGAATTTATGTGTGTAATAACTTGCATCAGCTGCTAATCAGTTAGCGGGACCACCATCTCCTACTCTAGTGCACATGGTATGAAGCTCAATCTGCCATGGAAGTTAAAGAATTTGATCAAAAGCTTACAAATTACTATAAAATTAAGAAAAACTAAATGGAATCTCTTAAGCAAAATGAGGCATATGAACGCAAACTTAAGGTGAACATGCTATTAAATTAAGATGAATATGAATTCATCAAATAACCCTAAACTTATATGTTGCTTGTCCTCAAGTATCACAAAATCTAAAATCGTCTCCAAATGAACACTTTCAGCCAATGTGATTGCCTCACCTTCACATCATGCTCATTTTCATACCAGATGATATGGAAAAGATGTCCAATTTTTTAGATCATAGAACACAATCTATACATGTATTTACTTTGAATTTATCTTCCCAAAAATACTTTGTCACCACTATCCAATACCAAGTGCATATTAGAGTTTCACGAGAGTTTAGATAATACCATAGAAAAAAAAGTATGCATATGAACCAACACTAGTGTTAATTAAAAGGATGTTGTTATAATCTAGGTTGTATATCTAAGAGTAGTGGACAATGGGTGATCAAATAAGGGAATTGTTTGGAAATTGCTAGAAAAGATATGTTGAAGACGATCAATAAATATATTTCGACCCTAAATCGTGCTTAATGAGAAAATATACCAAAATAAGAATTCTTACCAAGTTTGGGTGAGAAAAGGAATTATTTGTTGCCTTAAATGAATCAAAGAAAGAAATTTCTTAAGGGGAAAGAAAAGGGTATTTAATTTGTGTATTTTGTCCCCAAATCTTGTCCACACTGAGATTTAATTTCTAAAAGTTTTTCTTTAAATTTTGGGTTTGATTGGATAAGGGAAGAGAGAGTTATGCATTTAATTAGATTTCTTAAAGTGAAAAGGATTTATATGATCGATATATTAAATGTCACATTTATTTGTCAATTAGGAATATAGGGGTTGACCCTTTAATACTCACATGGTTTAATGGTCGTTGGATCAGAATCTGATGACACAAAGATCAATTTCTACCCCAAAATAGAAAAGGAAAACTAGGAACAATGAGTAATCCTTTCCTTTTCTGATTCCCTCTCTCTCTGACCCATTGGAACGTTCAGAAACTCTCCCAATGAATCTGGGAGGATGTTCCAAGCACAATCATCCTAGGTTTCACTCGCTTTGGAAAACTATTATAGTTTTCCCTAATTGATCAGAGGAGTCGGTGCCCAACCCTCCATAGCCATGGCTATATAAGAGGGTAGATACCCCATGTGAGGACACCACTTCCTAAAAAAAAACCTACACGAATCAAGGATCACCCCTTCTCTAAATTTGATCACCTTCTCTTTCTCTCCCTCTTGTTTCCTATCCACAACATATAGAGAGAAACACCTCTTTGCTCTCTCTACTCTTACTGCCTCTTAGAAATTAGAGACCACAACTGAGTTTGGTGAGGCATAGTGGAGAAGATCGTGCCTTCTCCTACTAATATGAGCCCCTGAAACCCAAAATTGACTCTCGAGTTGACTAACACAAGGCAAGTTGGCAATGTTCACTAGAATGAGGTTGAAGATAACATCTAGCAAAAAGTCCCCTCAACCCTCGACTCTTCTACTGTAAGGTTAGGGCAATCTCGACTTTCCCCTTTCATTTCTTACCTAGCCACGCGAGCGCGGGCCACCTACATGGAGCAATCTGATTGACTCAACCGTGGACCCGCGGCGTGCGGGCTTTACTTAGTAATCCACCTAGGTGGAGAGATCTAATTGGTCTATAACTAATTAACTTCAAAAATTCTAGAAATTAAATGTTAGATCCATATATGACATATAAACATATGATTTTGATCAGAAGAATATAAGGAATCCAATAAAATTGGTTCCATGGCCCAATTCCCACTCAAATTCCAAAAGTGCATAAAGATGAAATCTTTAATGTAATTCAATACACAAAAACCCTAATTTCATAATATTGGTGAAATTGACAGTCATTACTTTATTAATTGGACTTAATGAATAAACTCTTATCTTTTTGAATAAAAATAGAATATTGGATCTAATTTAGGTTAAAAGTTCACATGTAGTCAAAATTAGGATTTCCTAAATTGAAAATCTTTAAAATATGATAATTAGGGTTTAGGAAGCCTAACCCCAATGAAACCCTAATTTGACCCCAAAACCCGAACTTAGAGACCAAATAAGTCTTAATGGATATTTTGTGAACATAGTAGTAATACTTGGGTGTTGTACATTAATTACATGTTGGTTGCTTGATTGGTTGCAACTACTCTATTTACTTTGAAGTTAGGTCATCTCTAAGAAAGGTATGTGGTTACACCTATGAATACTTACCTTATCGACTTCCGTGCTTTCCGATATTTCCTAAATGAATTACACACAGTTAAACTGCTTGATTGTATATTTACATCCTGCAATCTATAAAGCCCCTATGAGATGCATCTTATATAAATGTAACTTTCTTGAACCCTAAATGATAATCTATGGTGACTTTAAGAGCATGGGGTGAAAGAATCCATTATGGGAATGACTGGTGTTTAAGCCTAGAAAGAAAGATCACCATAGGCAAAGCCCAGAAAGGAAGGCCTATATGTATATAAGCCAAGCTCAAAAAGGACGTTTTTGAGAAGTTTCCCCATTAGAAGGCTCACCTAAAGAGAGGGCACACCTTAAAGAGTGAAAGGATAAACATCTATAAGTTAGAAAAGAAAATGCTTGCTCAATTTTGTAATGATAATTGTTTCTATGGATGATTATGTTGTTACACCTACATGCGTATAAATTTCTTCCCCCACATACTCAGTATATCTTGATATGCTGACCGCATTTTTGGTTTCACACCATTTTAGGTTAATATGCAAATTAGCTGAATTGTGAACATCCAAGAAGAAGGCACTAAAAGAAAAGTTGCTTATGGCTAATCTGGAGGATCATAGATAGTTAGATTTACTTTACGTTGCAAACAATATTTCTCTAGTCCATGTAACTCCCTTGAGGAGAGTCTATATGCATATTGTTATCAAACTCTTTTCCATTCAATGACATTTTAAATTATTATTGGTTATTTGCTAAACCTTGATCCTAGAATTATGATAATGTCCCTTACCCTCTCAGTCCACCTTAATTATGGACTACATGGGGAGGAGGCCATTACAAATGTCAAATGAGGCATTCATTGTGTCATAGGGTGAAAAATGGAGAGAAGTTGGGTGTGGAAGGGAGATGTGAAAATCTCTTCTATTTGACTTGAGATTACATTTTTTATGTTTACCTTTAATGTTGACAAGGTTTGCTTGTTGTGCACATTGTCATCTTTCTTTTTTTCTTTGAGGGTACACCTAGTGCATAAAGAGGGGTATGGAGGAAGTGGATAGAGTAGGGAGGGGGTGTGCCACCCCAAACTTAGAGTTTGACACTTATTTTGGATTTTTATTTCTTTTTGGTGGATGTAAGGTAAGAATACTATAAGCACACAATCCAAATAATCACCCTCAATGTGATTATGAAGGACTAAACTTGAGGTTTGTTAGCTAAATTGGACATTAGCATACCCTTTGTTTTGATGATGATAAGCATTTCATTCTTGTGGATCTAACCAGCTTCTTGAGTATTTCAGGGTTCATGGAAATAAGGAGATCATACTAAGTGGATAAATGAAGATCAATACAAATTTAATATTAATGCACTTAAATGTTTAATATTTTCATGATTGTACTCACTGTAAAAACTTGTACAAGTATATAATGTACAAGTACTTAGATATCATGTAAATCAAGCTTTAGATCTTCCCTATCCACCCAAAACCCTATCTTACACTCACATGAAGAGTTTAGGGTTGATAGGATTCATATGAGTCTTCAATAAGACCTCACATACATTGAAAATCCTTGTAAAAAGTCCTTCTCGATCGACAAAATTTCCGAGCAAGAATCACTCGGTCGAAGACTCATACAATCAAAAAATAACTTTGCAAATCATTAGTTCTGAGTCAAATTCGGTCGACAATATTGTTGATCGAGATATAGCCGTTATAATAGGTTGAAACAAGAGAGAAACAGACATATAATTAGATCCATCTGAACCCAGACAGTCATTTGGTCAATAATATTGTGGATCAAGAGTCATCCGGTTGACAATAATATCAGCCGAGAAAAGTTCTGGAAACTCTGATTGACAATATTGTCGACCAAAAAAAGTTTTGGAAACTTCACATTTACTGAACATTTTAGCCGTTGCAACCCAACTACTTTCTACCTAATGGCTAGTTAAACACTAATAACACTCTAGAGACTCCCTAGAATATCCCTAAACACTTGCAAACCATTCCTATAAATAGGAGAGGCCTTAGGACACCTAAAGCACACAAGATACACTTGAGAATCCATTCTAGAGAGCAACAAAGTTGAGATTCACTTGCTATCTTCTTTCTTGTGCTCTAAAGTTGCGTCCTATAGCTACAACTTCTAGCCACCACATATAGACACATCCATATTAAGTGGATAGGAGATCTAAAGGCTTGATATAGGAATCAAGGTGCTGACTTCATTGGTTAAGTATTTCTTTCTTATAATATATTTTTTTGTATTGTACTTTGTTCTCCTTGACTACTCCTAGGGTTGGAGGCTGTTGAAAGGAGGTTTCTTGGTGCTACTTCAACAAAGTGAAGGCCGTTCCAAGGTGTGCTTGAGGTTACTTCAAGAAGGTTGCTTCAAAGGAGGTTGGAGCTACTTATAGGTGAAGGACATCTCAAGGTGGTGGAGCTACTTCAAGGAAGTGAATGCTGCTCCAAGGTTGCTTGAGGTTACTTCAAGAAGGCTGTTTCGAAGGAGGTTGGAGCTACTTCTAGGTGAAAGCTATATCAAGCTGGTGGAGCTACTTCAAGGAAGTGAAGGCTTCTCCAAGGTTGCTAGATGTTACTTCAAGAAGGTTGCTTCAAAGGAGGTTGGAGCTACTTCTAGGTGAAGGCTATCTCGAGGTGGTGGAGCTACTTCAAGGTGGTGAAGGTTGCTCCAAGGTTGCTTGAGGTTACTTCAAGAAGGCTACATCAAGGAGGTTGAGGCTACTTTAAGATGAAGGCTAGTTTGAGTGGAAGGTGATTGTATTTTATTTTAACATCCTTGCAAGGTAAATAAAATAAATCACTTTCAAAATCCCGATTGGAAACAATTGGGTAGTGGTCTGATAACCTTTGATTCAAAGGTTGGAACCACTCTACATCAAAGTGTCTTCCTTGTTTCCTCCTCCTCCTTTGCTTGAATGTTTAATTATTTTTTAAAGTATCAAAATCTCTATTCACCCCCCTATAGATCTTTTAATTGGTATCATAGCAGGTCTTCAAGGAGCCCTAAAATGTCTTAAAGAATGGGGGACAATGTGCTTCACAACCTCAACCTAGAAGGAACTTATGTGAGTCAGCCACCATCATTTTATGGAAGCAACTACACCTATTGGAAAAGAAGGATTCATTCCTACTTACAAGGGATCAACCTAGAGATTTGGAGGATGGTATCTTTACCTTATGAACTTCCTACTACTAAATATGCAACAAAAAATCTCGATACGCTAAGGCAAGTTCAATTAAATGCAAAAGCGGTAAGCATATTATATTGTTTGATTTCTATTAGTGACTTTAATAGGATTTCTACATGTAAAAGAACTTATGAAAAATGTCATAAATTATCAAATACACATGATGGTACCACTCAATTTAAAATCCCAAAAGTAACACGCTTAAATAAAAGTTTGAAGAATTTAATATGCAACCTAATGAGTCCATTAGTGAAATGAATGACGATTTTCTTCTATTGTTAACAACTTGAGTGCATTAGGTAAGTATATAAGTGAGGAATACCATGTGCCCAAGATCCTTAGATCTTTGCCTCCAATATACAAGCCAAAGGTGACGGTCATTGAAGAAGCTAATGACCTTACCTCAATGAGGATGGAGCAACTCATTAGCAATCTAGAGACTCATGAAGTTACACTTGATGAAGAAGAAAGATTGGCAGCCAAAGACAAAAAGGATAATAGGAAGTACATTGCATTTAAGACATTAACTAAAGCTATCAATCAAGAAAGCAATGGAACAAGTGAAGAAGATAGTGAAGAGGAGGCTCTCATTGTGGTAAGCAATATAGAAGATTTAAATATAACAAAAATTTTGGTGTCTCTTCTTATTCTTCCCTTAGGTGCTTTGAATGTGGCAAGAAGGGACATTTAAAAAGTGAGTGTCCTAAAGTCAAGAAAGGAAAAAAATCCTCTCTCAAGAAGACAGAAAAGGCCGACAAAGTAGTTTGGGATGATTCAAGTGAGGATAGTGAGAGTGAAGAAGAAGAAGTAGAATGTCTCATGACTAAAGAAGATAAGATAAGTTGTTTCATTGCAACAACCAATGAAGAAGAAATTGAGGTAAGTCTTCTTGATTTATCTAAAGAAGAGCTAGTCACTAGTATTGAAGAACTACATGATAAATATGTTGAATGTAAAAGGAAATTAAAGAAGCTTACAAAACTAATGATGATTTGTATGCTAAACTAAATGATCTTACTTTTGATAAAGAAACCATTATGTCTAAAAAAGATACTTTGAAATCATCTATTAATGATTACAATATCAAGTTGCTTGCTCTAGAAATCAACAATAATCTTCTTTCTCAAGAAAAGGTCTAATTACTTGCTACGATGAATAATTATAAAACTCAACATGTTCTATGTTCTCATTCAAATTATGATATTATCATTAGAAAAAGAGATTTTTTTCTTTCAAGTTTAGATCAAGCAAAACTAGATATTGCAAAGAAAATTGATGAAATCACTAAGCTACAAAAAAAATGTTGATAGTCTAAAGAGTAATAATATTCATGATAAAATCTTGGAAAAATCTTTTAGAAAAAAAGGAAGAAGGGGTCTAGGGCATGTACCTAAAGAGAAATCTTCTCAAAAACCTAGATCAAGAAAAACACAAAAACCCAAATCAAAGATCATGTATGTTCCCAAAGACAATCTAGCACATAACCAAAATGATAAGAAGAGAAATGAAATTGATTTTATTTCTATTTACGCCTTGGTCACTATTCACTTTCTTGTCCATACAAGAAGAAGAAAGATGTTGACTTGGTTTGGGTTCCAAAGCCTCCAGCTTAAAATGGTTGGACATATTAGTTGAGATTTGACCTAAACGTCACTTTGAAATTCATAATGTCTTATCTCAACTAAAATAAGCTTGAACTTGTATAACTTTGTATATTATGATTGCTTAATTGTGTTATCCAAAAATATGGCATGATATTATTACATTAGAAATGTTAAATTTACTGAAAATGAACAGAACTTCATCTGGATCGACAAAGAGCTTGAACAAAATCTCTTCCGATTGAGGAAAAGTTTGACCAAAAGCTATTCTGTCAGAATTGTTTTCATTGGTAAATCTATAGAACTTTATCTTGGTCAATAAAGATTCAATCAAGAATTCTTCCAGTCAAAGAAAAGTTTGACCGAAGATAGTTCTACCAAAACTGTTAATTAAGAATAAAGTTATATACTTGCAATTAAATTTGGTGACCCAAATCTATAATGAACTCTTCATATTAAATTGTTCTAAATAGTTGAAATGACAAAATATTTATAGTGATTTCTCCTAACCAAAAGGACCACTATATGGGACCAAAACTTTCATCGTTAGAAAGTTTGTATGGTCTGTGGAAATTCCTATAAAAAACATAAGAATATTTTCATACACTTGGAGAAAAGGTAAAATTATTGGTCACATGTGAAGAAAGTTTCAAAGGTAAAACTGTTGGTATAGGTGATGTTGGTACACAATTTTAAATGTGATATTTGTAAAAGAAGTACATCATAAGTACAATTACAATGGTTATGATTCATACAAAAATATCAAAAGGAAAAATGATTGTAAACCTCTTAACTCTATGGACACTATTTGAAAACAATAAATTTTTTATGGCATAAAAAGATTGTTCATACAAGAAATTTACTTAGAATATAATCATTACCTAATTTGTTTTGATAAGTCAAAGATTTATGTATTTTAGGTAAGCAAAAGTAATATTTAGTTTAAAAAACTAAACCTTTGCTCACTAGAACTCATTCAAAAAAATTCATTTGGCTCTATTTGAATTCTATCTTTCACAAAAGATAGTAAAGACAAATTTGATCCTAAGTCACAAAAAGAATTTATACTGGAATATGAAACATCTAGCAAAGCATCTAGGATTTATAATTCTACATAAATGATGGTTATACACAACAAGACTTAGTCATATCATAAAAGAGTTGGTTATTGGACAATTCCTGTATGAGTTTACCAAGAACAAAGAATAAAATTCAGTTCCTAGACCTAAAGGCAAAACATTCATTGGAACTATATGGCATGATGAAATAAAGTTAGTATATAATGAGAAGAAATAGATTTTGATATGACTCATGCATTTATGGATAAGTATTGAGGTCATTTAACTCTAGAAAAGACATCATACTCTTCAAATGAAGGTAACAATTGTTTCCAAAATAGAATCATAAGAGAAAATATCTATGTTGCTTAAACCCATGACTTGAAACATAATTAAATATGCATAAAGTTGATTGGTCACTTATTATGATATAGAGGAAAATGTTATATCTTTATCATACTAGATAAACTGCATTAATTGGAAATCTACAGAACTGCGTCTTGTTCGACAAACAGTTTGACCGAGGGTCCCCCCCGATTGAAGTCGTGGTCGACCAAAAATAAGCTTGACAAAAATGCTTATTTGTAAATCAAACCATTCACTTTCACACAAAATTGGTATATTAAATTTGTAATTTTCTCATCATGTTAAATACTTAGAATGAGAGAAACTTTTAAACCAAAATAGTGCAAGAAACAAGATTTCTTAAAAAAATTGACTCATATTCTTACTTAATCAATTTATTTAAAAGTTGGTTACGATTTAAAATACCTTAGTATTTTTGAACTCACTTTTATTACAAGATTAAGGGGGAGCTCATAAAAATTCTTGGATATAATGTGCATATATATGTTTTCTCTTAATTGGAATCTCTACACCAATTTGGGCTTAACATCCCTTATATTTGGTTAGAGATACATTTATTGATTCCACTATGAGCCTAAAGGAAACTCATATCATTTCAGGGCTTAACATCCATTGTAAATGGTTGAGAAATTAATATAAAAATACATTCATTGATCCCACCATGATCTAAGGGAATCTCATATCATTTCAGGGCTCAACATGCCTTGCAAATGGTTGAGAAATTAATCTTGGTTTTTGAATTGTGGCTAAATTTAACCTTTTTTTTAAGTAAATAATTAAGGGGGGGGATAATCAATTAAGGGATAGTATTATTGAATTACACATATGATTATCTTTTTTAAATGAAAAGGGGGAGAAATAAAATAAAGAAAAATAAAGTAAAATATTCTCATGAGTTTCATGATCTCTTGACTTGACATTAATTAGTGCTACATTTTAAAAGATGGATATCATGTTCCATATCTCTTTAGGTATATTAGCACACATTTTATGATATCAAAAGAATCCATTCATCTCAGGTACATCACATGTATGAAACTCATTTCATCTCAAATATTTTGCTTATATTTTAGGAATATTTGTCATCTTCAAAATGGGAGTGCTTGTTGGCTAAATTGGAAATTAGCATACCCTTTGTTTTGATGATGACCAACATTTCATTCTTGTGGATCTAACCTACTACTTGAGTATTTCAAGGTTCAGGAAAATATGGAGATCATACTAAGCGGATAATTGAAGATCAATACAAATTGAAGATTAATGTGCTTAAATGTTTAATATTTTCATGATTGTACTCAATGTAGAAACTTGTACAAGTATATAAAGTACAAGTACTTACATATCATGTAAATCAAGCTTTAGACCTTCCCTATCCACCCAAAACCCTATGTTACACTCACATGAAGACTTTAGGATTGATAGTTTTCATATGAGTCATCAATAGGATCTCACATATATTGCAAATTCTTGCAAAAAGTCCTTCTCGGTCAAAAAAATTGTCAACTAAGAATCACTCAGTTGAAGACTCAGACAATCAAAAGATAAATTTGCAAATAGTTAGTTCTAAGTCAAATTTGATCGACAATATTGTCGACCGAGATATAGCCGTTGTGATAGGTTGAAACAATAGAGAAACAGAGATATAGCCATTAGAGCTTGCTAAACCTAGACAATCATCCGATTGACAATATTGTCGATCGAGAAAAGTTTTGGAAACTTCGGTTGACAATATTGTTGATCGAGAAAAGTTCTGGAAACTTTGGTTGACAATATTGTCGATCGAGAAAAGTTCTAGAAACTTCACATTTAATGAACATTTTAGCCGTTGCAACCCAACTACTTTCTACCTAATAGCTAGTTAAGCACTAAGAACACTATAGAGACTCCCTAGAACGTCCCTAAACACCTGCAAACCATTCCTATAAATAGGAGAGGCCTTAGGACACCTAAAGCACACAAGCTACACATGAGCATCCATTCTAGAGAGAAACAAAGTTGAGATTCACTTGCTATCTTCTTCCTTGTGCTCTAAAGTTGTGTCCTATAGCTACAATCCCCTAGTCACCACATATAGCCATGCCCATCTTAAGTGGATATGAGATCTAAAAGCTTGATATAGGAATCTAGGCATTGTACTTCATTATTTAAGTATTTCTTTCTTCCAATCTATGTCTTTTGTCTTGTACTTTGTTTTCCTTGACTACTAGGATTGGAGGCTGTTGAAAGGATGTTGCTTGATGCTAATTCAATAAAGTGAAGGCTGCTCCAAGGTGTGCTTGAGGTTACTTCAAGAAGGCTGCTTCAAAGGAGGTTGGAGCTACTTCTAGGTGAAGTCTATCTCAAGGTGGTGGAGCTACTTCAAGGAAGTGAATGCTGCTCCAAGGTTGCTTCAGGTTACTTCAAGAAGGTTGTTTCAACAGAGGTTGGAGCTACCTCTAGGTGAAGGCTATCTCAAGGTGGTGGAGCTACTTCAAGGAAGTGAAGGCTGCTCTAAGGTTGCTCGATGTTGCTTCAAGAATGTTGCTTCAAAGGAGGTTGGAGCTACTTCTAGGTGAATGCTATCTCAAGGTGGTGGAGCTACTTCAAGGTGGTGAAGGTTGCTCCAAGGTTGCTTGAGGTTACTTCAAGAAGGTTGCTTTAAGGAGGTCGAGGCTACTTTAAGGTGAAGGCTACTTCGAGTGGAAGGTGTTTGTATGTTGTTGTAACATCCTTACGAGGTAAATAAAATAAATCACTTTCAAAATCCCAATTGGAAACTTCGGTTGACAATATTGTCGATCGAGAAACGTTCTTACGAGGTAAATAAAATAAAGTAAATAGTTAAGGGGGGTAATCAATTAAGGGGGAGTCTTATTGACTTATACATATGATTATCTTTTTGAAATGAAAAGGGGGAGAAATAAAATAAAGCAAAATAAAGTAAAATATTCTCATGAGTTTCATGATCTCTTGACTTGACATTAATTAGTGCTACATTGCCTTACAAGATGGATATCATGTTCCATATCTCTTTAGGTATATTAGCACACATTTTATGATATCAAAATAATCTATTCATCTCAGGTAAATCACATGTATGAAACTCATTTCATCTTAAATATTTTGCTTATATTTTAGGAATGTTTGTCATCTTCAAAATGGGGGTGCTTGTTGGCTAAATTGGAAATTAGCATACCCTTTGTTTTGATGATGACAAATATTTCATTCTTGTGGATCTAACCTACTACTTGAGTATTTTAGGGTTAATGAAAATATGGAGATCATACTAAGCAGATAATTGAAGATCAATACGAATTGAAGATTAATGTGCTTAAATGTTTAATATTTTCATGATTGTACTCAATGTAAAAACTTGTACAAGTATATAAAGTACAAGTACTTTCATATCATGTAAATCAAGCTTTAGATCTTCCCTATCCACCCAAAACCCAATGTTACACTCACATGAAGACTTTAGGATTGATAGTTTTCATATGAGTCATCAATAGGATCTCACATATATTGCAAATTCTTGCAAAAAGTCCTTCTCGGTCGAAAAAATTGTCAACTAAGAATCACTCAGTTGAAGATTCAAACAATAAAAAATAACTTAGCAAATCATTAGTTCTAAGTCAAATTCGATCGACAATATTGTCGACTGAGATATAGCCATTGTGATAGGTTGAAATAATAGAGAAACAGATACATAGACATTAGACCCAGCTAAACCTAACCAGTCATCCGGTCTACAATACTGTCGATCGAGAAAAGTTTTGGAAACTCCGGTTGACAATATTGTTGATCGAGAAAAGTTCTAGAAACTTCACATTTTAATGAACAATTTAACCGTTACAACCCAACTACTTTCTACCTAATGGCTAGTTAAGCACTAAGAACACTATAGAGACTCCCTAGAACGTCCCTAAACACTTGCAAACCATTCCTATAAATAGGAGAGGCCTTAGGACACCTAAAGCACACAAGCTACACATGAGCATCCATTCTAGAGAGAAATAAAGTTGAGATTCACTTGCTATCTTCTTCCTTGTGCTCTAAAGTTGTGTCCTATAGCTAAAATCTCCTAGTCACCACATATAGCCACACCCATCTTAAGTGGATAGGAGATCTAAATGCTTGATATAGGAATCAAGGCATTGTACTTCATTAGTTAAGTATTTCTTTCTTCCAATCTATGTCTTTTGTCTTGTACTTTGTTTTCCTTGACTACTAGGATTGGAGGCTGTTGAAAGGAGGTTGCTTGATGCTACTTTAATAAAGTGAAGGATGCTCCAAGGTGTGCTTGAGGTTACTTCAAAAGGCTGATTCAAAGGAGGTTGGAGCTACTTCTAGGTGAAGGCTATCTCAAGGTGGTGGAGCTACTTCAAGGAAGTGAATGCTGCTCCAAGGTTGCTTGAGGTTACTTCAAGAAGGCTGTTTCAAAGGAGGTTGGAGCTACTTCTAGGTGAAGGCTATCTCAAGGTGGTGGAGCTAGTTCAAGGAAGTGAAGGCTGCTCCAAGGTTGCTCGATGTTGCTTCAATAATGTTTCTTCAAAGGAGGTTGGAGCTACTTCTAGGTGAATGCTATCTCAAGGTGGTGGAGCTACTTCAAGGTGGTGAAGGTTGCTCCAAGGTTGCTTGAGGTTTCTTCAAGAAGGCTGCTTTAAGGAGGTCGAGGCTACTTTAAGGTGAAGTCTACTTCAAGTGGAAGGTGATTGTATTTTGTTGTAACATCCTTGCGAGGTAAATAAAATAAATATCTTTCAAAATCCCAATTGGAAACAATTCGGTAGTGGACTGACTACCTTTGATTCAAAGGTTGGAACCATCCTACATCAAAATGTCTTCCTTGTTTCCTCCTCCTTCTTTGGTTGAGTGTTTAATTATTTTTTAAAATGTCAAAAGCTCTATTCACCATCACCTCTATATCTTTCAAGGTTTGGATCAAACTTACTCTAAAACAATCTCATGGATGAAGTAATAAGCAAAAAGAGGAAGATGATTGTTTGATAAAAATAAAATTAACATTATGCATTTCTGGATCCAACATATTATTCATGGTTCATAATTTGCTTATAACAAGTTCCTTATATTCATAAGAATGCTTTACAATTTTATAATAGAGACACTAACAAAACTTGATCATGTATGAAAGAACACTTGATTACATGAGTAGATTCATGTTATCACTTGCAAACAATTCTCCCAAGACCACAAGTACAGGAACTACTAGACACTAAAACACCTACAAATATTTTCTTATGATGCTCATCACATAGCTCAAAATTATGGATCCTCGATCAGATTCAAACCTAAAAGTTTATTCATTGGTTTCTTAGATAATGTCTAAGTGAGCAGATACATAAATATAATACAATGTTGTAACTTTCTTATTCTTAATAATAGTTTAACAGTTAATAATTGAAGAGTATGAGAAACACATCACCTAGGCATATTAAGTATTTTAATAGGAATGCATAAAAACATTAAGTTTCAGATGATTAAAAAAAGTCCAAGATCCCCACTTTACACAAATAAAAACAAGTCCAGAATCCTTCCCCTTTGAGTGAATAAAAACTAGTGCATGAGCCCCCCTCTGGATAAATAAAAAGAAGTCCAAGATCCCACTCTGGACAAATAAAAACAACTACAAGTTTCTCCCACCCTATAGAGAAATGAAAACAAGTCTAGGATCCCCCTACCCTCTAGACAAATAATTGCTTCCTTCCTTCATCACACAACCTTCCTCCATTTTCATATCAGACCCAATATCTTCTTCTAAATCATCATATGATCAAAACCAATAAATAATAGTTGAAAGAGATTTAGTTCAGTAGCATTCATCTACATTCAAGACTTTACCAAGACACAAGATTATCATATGAAAGTTCAACCTTCTTTCAAGACATCAAGTACTAAAATAATCTTTTTAATGCTACCACAAATGTCATTTAAGTTAAGATTAAATTAAAATAACTATAAATTTGTTTCAAGTCTTCCTATGCTTTCTTTCAGCCATATCTTCTCAAGAATAAGAGATTAGTATCATGCATATCAATGATTCACTTATAGTAGTAGACAACAATCATCTCTATAATGTTCTTATGCATTTCATGAGAGGGATACTCTTCTAAAAGTCTAATTTAGAATGTATTGGGATGATAAATTCATGTTATGACCATTTCAAGCAAAGTAGACAACAGTTAAATGTATGTACAGTTAATGCTCTTAAACTTTATTCATATATCATAGTTCATTACTTATACTAAGCAAAAATGAAAAAAATCATACTAAGACATGTCTAATTTCATATTTCATTTATGATCTTATTCACAAATATTCCAGTAGTAAGCTATTTTGAGCAAATGAGGACGAAGAAGATAGATGTAGCACAAGTAGTACAAATACATACATGCTCACCTTACTTTAGAATAGAAAAATTCAAATTTTAGTAAGAAAAGCACAATCAATCTCTCTTCCTACAAGTTTTGTTCCCAAATTAGCCCTCTTTCATTCAAAGAACAATTATGGAGAAAATAATGAAGAAGGTAAGAAACACATCGACATTTTACTCCTTAAACAAAATGAACACAGGGAAAGTGAAGTGAAATCAATACATAATCAAATATCTCAAAGCAATTGACCTTAAATTTGCATAAAGAGAAGAAGATACAAACTTTTCAGCTAGAAATCCATAGAAAAACAACTTTGTTTAGACTACTTGACTAGGGTTCTCCCTTAGTCACTATATACATCATCATATCGACATCTAAATCTTCTATTTTGATTTTGGTCGAATAGAGGATCGAAATTTGAATCTATATAACCAAATATCATAAAACTCCATCCTAGTACTACTTTGGGCTAAGCACACTTAACTATAGAGTTATTTAGTGATGGGATCCTTGAAAATGTGGTGTACCTTGGTGATATGGGTAGTCCAATCATTCCTTATAAGATCATTATATCTGAGGCCTCAAATCTTAGGATGTTACAATCTCCCCCACTTAGACTCTTGACGTCCTTGTCAAGGCTCAATATAAAGCCTCATACTCTCTTCCCCATTTTAGTGCAGACCTAAAATGGCCCATGGATACATAGCGCCTATCCACAGCTACCAGCACAAGGGCAGCTCCATATTGTCTCATCTAGGGGTGGGAATAGTTAGGTTTGGTTTGGTTTACCACAAACTACAAACCGAACCATACACATCAGTTTGTTAAATTTTCAAACTGAACCGAACCCTTCACTAGTCCAAAATCAAACCAAACTAAACATTTTATTTGTGGTTTGGTTCAGTTTAGTTTAGTTTTATACTATTATATGAATTCTACAAAAGTATATACTAAGTTTTTTTTCTTCTTCTGAAAAACCCAACTATTTTCACCATCTTAATCAATGCATCTATCATGATAAACAAACGCCAGATTAAAAAATATTGTTTACAATTTTGTAATGTATGAACACACATATAAACTACAAGTATATAGTGTCCAACTATCTTCTAATAATTATGCCTTGTACTACATAGTATAAAATTTATAAGACATGGTTTCATTTATTTAGCATTTTTTTCACATTAATAAATACAAATTTATTAATTTTATAAAATTAAGTTAATTGGATTACTTTTACAGTATAAGTACTCTAGTTTAGATAAGTACTTTTACAATATGTATTGGTTTGGTTAAACTACGCCCTCAAAATAAACTGAACCATTGTTTCATGGTTTTAAAAGTTTTGGAACCAAACCAAACATGTCAATTTTGTTCAATTTGGTTGAGTTCAATGGTTTGGTTTGGTTTCTTGCCCAGCCCTAGTCTCTGAGGATAGCCCTTTCCAACTTGCCCAGACCGCACGACTTAAGTCTGACATGCCACATGTCCATGTGGGTTCCACCTACTAGAGGGGAATTGGCTCTGATACCATTTGTAACACCCATGCCCATTTCTCAAAGCTCTAGTAGAGTTTTAGGAATGATGGATGGCTCTACAAACCACCACTATCCTTAACTGCGTGCTTTGTCCTCACTCACGCACAAGCCATGATTAAATTCCAGACTGGTCAACCATCCTAGTACTATTTTAGGCTGAGCACACTTAACTGCAAAGTTCTTTGGTGATGCCCCCCTGAAAATGAGGTGCACCATGGTGATATGGGTAGTCCGATCATTCCTTATAATATCATTTAATCTGAGGCCTCAAATCCTGGGATGTTACAGTAGCCTATAAAATCTATGTTTTTTGGTGACATTTCCTTAGCATCAAAATGTGAAACACATTATGCAACTATTGTAGCTCTGGTGGTAACTACAATCTATAGGAAACCTTGCTTATCTTTTTTTTAATAGGAAGGAGACCTACATATATAGGTGTCAGTTTACTCTTCTTAGTAAATCTATGAAAACCCTTCTATGGAGGAACTTTCAAGAAAACTTCATCACCAACTTAAAATTCCAAGGGTCTATGTTGTTTGTCAGCATAGCTTTTCTATCCATCTAGTACAATATTTAACTAGTGCTTGATCACCTTGATCTTTTTGTAATCTATTTAACTATCTTAGGACCCATCAATTGTTTCTTGCCCACTTTATACCAACATATCAACAATCTATATTTCCTACTATAGAATGCTTCATATGGTGCAATTCATTTGTTGGATTGGAAATTATTATTGTAGACAAACTCTATTAAGCTCACATGTACATTCCAACTGTGTGGTAACTATGGGACACATGCTCTCAACATATTTTCTAATGTTTAAATTGTTCTTTCTAATTGTCCATCACTCTAAGGTTGAAAAGTTGTATTGAACTTAAGCTTCATCCCCATAACAACATGTATATTATCTCAAAATGTTGATGTAAAATTGTGGTCCTCGGTTTAACACTATATCCAAAGAAATTCCATGGATTCTAATGATTTATTTATATAAATATGTGCTAGTTGACTCCCTACGTAGGTAGTTTTCATTGGTGAAAAAAAGTGTCAATTTGGTCAATTTGTCAATGGCAATCCATAAAGATTCAAAACATCTTGGTGTACGTGGTAGTCCTATCACAAAATCCATTGTGACATGATCTCATTTTCATTTTGGAATAGGTAAGGGTTGCAACATCCTACTAGCTTCTGATGTTCTACCTTAACTTATTGACACACCCCATAGTGTGCCACAAATTTAACCATATCATTTTTCATCCCCAACCACCAATACAACCATTTTAAATTTTGGTACATCTTAGTACTTCTTGGATGCATAACATTTAAATATATAATGGTGTATTCACCATAGGCTGCATGCTTTATATATTCCTTGCTAAGGATCAATCATCACTGGGGTTTTAAAAATATGAATTATCATTCACATATAAAGTACAATATATATTATATATAAGCATTTTCATGTTTTATCCTCCCAATAAGGAGTTCACAATATCCAAGTAGTCAGGTTACTCATGTGTAAAGGGAAGTCAATATAAGTAGGATCCCTAAAATAAATGCACAAATAATAAAAATGAGGCTATAATTTTGCCCATTCAAAATTGTACAAAGCTTAATGTACAAAATAGAACCTTGTTAAACATAATCATCCATTTATAAACAAGATCAAAATATATCATCATCTAAAACAATAGTTTCTTTCTAGAATTCTTCTATGATAAGCCATAAACAATTCAAACCATTATTGTGGGTACATTAATCATTAGATGGGGGGAGTAGAACTGCCTCCCACCTTTGTAGAATTTGAACTAGAGCTATCCAGGGATTGGAACTTGTTCTCTTTCTTTTCTTTGTGTTTCAATTTTGATTGATTTTTGGTCTATCTCTTTCTTTGAGGATTTACTGTTTGCCTTGGGTTTATGAATACATCCTTCTATTTATGCTATGTTGCTCGGGTGTTATCCTCATGTGAAACCTACACCCATTATTTGTCTCCTGGTGCGTCCCGCCAGAGTTGCACACACTAATTAATTGGGATTTGACTAGATTCACCCCATGAGATCGGGACACATAGTGGGATAACTTTAAAAATTTATAAGTAACCTAACTTAACACACTCACATAAACTAAAACACTACACCTTCAAGTGCATGGGGTTGTGTCGTAGTATAGGAGGGTGACAAGTATAGGGTCGATCCACATTGAGAAAAGGGGGCACTAGAGCTAGGTTAGTTTTTGGGCTAGGTTCCTACTGTAGAGTCTAGGGTTGAAGGGTTTTCAGGTTGATTTGATGATTACACTAATGATGAACAAGAAAGCAAGTAAAGGAGGACAAGCAAGAATCAAAACCTAAGTTAACCCTAGATAGTTAGTTCTACTGAGCAAGAAAATACAAGGCAAGCAAGAAGATGAGCAAGCTACACGAAAGTAAGCAAGAAGAGGTCTATACTACACTGAGCTAGAAAACTAGAAAAAAGTCATTATTGCCCTCAACAGGCATGAAAAAATCAAAATCAGAGCATGGGTAATTAGGTAAAACATTTGGTGATTATCTTCCTCATTTTATCATACATGAGTAGTTGAGCTACTGGACTCCCAAACCCCCAATCTACTGCATGGATGGTGCCAGAGATAGCAACATGAACCCTAGTCGGAATCTACTTGTCTCAAAGAGCCCTAACACAACATCTGAGGTGATAGGATGCGACAGATAAACAACTCGCCATGGCCACAGGCAAAAATAAGGCACAAGAAAGAAATCAAAAGAGGGAAATATACCTTACATCGATTCGAATCAAATTGACAATGCCTTTGGCTCTAGAAAGGCACATGGAACACCTCAGAAAGTAGCACAACCCTCACAGCCACCTGAGGGTGGGAGACTAGTTCAACCACAATGAAAAGGAAGCACAGAGTAGGGGGAGACAGGTGAGGTAAACAAGAGGGAGAAATGGCTTTGGGCACAAGTTCCTGGACCTCCGTGGAGGGTTTTCGACCACATATATATAGGTTGAGGTCTAGAGAAGGCTAGAGGTCCAAGGGCAAAGAAATAAGGGGAACAATGGGGAGTCCTTGTCAAATGAGGATCCTAGTGAATGAAACCCTAACAAAGTTAGGATGGGCAATTGCATGTTTTTTAATAATGAATGCATATGAGAAAAAATCTCGACAAATCATCAAGAGACGAGTGAGATATATGCATCACAAGATCAGTTTCACTGTTCACGCATGGCAGTCTCCTACCCATGAGATGACCTATGTGCCGTCAGATCTAGGATCAAAAGGTCAAGAGAAGACGTGAAATGATAATTCACGTCAAAGGGAAATAAAAGGAAAACATTATCCAATTCAAATTCGATTAAAGTTAAATATTAACATTATTTCCTTTTCTCTCTTTCTTCAATTGAGGGTTCAAATATTATCCAATTTAAGTGAAATTTTGCACAGATGCCAATTAAGGCATGTAAATTCTGATTAGGCAATTAGATTTTCATTTTGAAGACTTTTGATTTGTTAAATAAACCAGATACTATTTTCTCTTTCCTCATGCATTAATGACTATAAGAATCTCTATATTTGATGAAACTTCATCCACAAGTAATCTTTAGTGTTTTGAATACGAATCACAATCAATTTTACATGTTGGAGTTGTTTGTATATTTATTTAATATTTTAAAGGTTCTACATAGTTTCTCTCTCTTGATTTCACCTTTTAACCAAATAGTCTCCAAATTGAGTGAAAATTCACCCAAAAAGATATTATAGTGTGTAGATTATGAATCTAAGATTATTTTCCACTTTTGGAATCATTAAATATTTTATTTCATATTTTTAAGGAAAACTCATATTTTCTTTCCTAAATGAAATTAGAATAGTTATTATAGTGCAAATAATGTGAAACTTGACTCCCAAGTTAATTGGGATCTAAGGAACACGAATTTCACATTAGATTTCTCTTTTGGAATATCCTTTTATGAATTATAACATTTTTGGCTTGTTATCATTATATTTGTTATAATATTACTTCATTATCACTATTATCCACCCAATTATGTCCCATATCTTTATATTACAACCAAAAGAGTTATATATCATTATTGTGCACAAATTATTATGAAATCTCCATTTGTATGATGTGACATATTTTATGTATCCATTATTGACCTAAGCCTAATGTGAGAACATTAGGTTATATTAGGGTGTTTTATTCATGCATTAACATATTAGGATTTCAATAAAACTACTAATGTGCATATCTTTATCCTTGTTTGGCTAAACCCAAAGAACCAAGTTGACTATCCTCCAAGACATATGATCAGGGTCAAGAGGCTAGGTTTCGGTTCGTTACAGATCCCCTTTGATGATCAATCAATCAGAAGGTCATCCAAAATTACAATAACTCTGATGAATTTTTGAGATCAAATGAATGTTTGAGCCACTTTCTTGATTGGCCAATCCACTTATAGCATAATGCCTCAAAGATGTGACTAGTCAAAAGATCCACCTTATAGATTGACCAACCAACAAATATGCCTCCAAAGTTAGAAGCCCATAACAACCTCAAGTGTTCACTTGATCAACCGATCACTGCTTAGATCAACTAATCCACTCACTCTCCATAAGACTTATCAAAATGATGATCGACCAATCAGTTCTGCAAGTCAGATGACCAAAAATCCATCAGTCGTATCACCAAGTGGATTGTCAGCTGATCAGACTGCCTAGTTACCCAATCAACATGATATATATATCTAAATTACACAACCTCCAAACATGAGGCTATTCTATAACAAAAAGGGAGGGTCTATTGAGTTATCATTCATTGTATTCTCGTTGAGTTTAGATCATGTTTTGAGAGCAAGAAGCCAAAGGAGAAGACAAGGAAGAAGACCATCCTAGCAAAGTTCTTCTACCTTGTCGTGACTGGAGAAAATTGCAGGAGTCAGAGACCTATGACTACTTCCTTCTTCTCCATAGGTGACATGATCTTTCCTCTCTCTTCTTTCATCTACATTCTATCCATGATGACGAGTGAGTGGACCTTCTCATTGGGGCATGGGGAGTAACCCCATGGCTCATACTCTCTTTTAGTTGTTATCGAACTCAATTTTCTTCATTATATTGAACTATTCTTCACTCGATTTATGCTCTCTTGTTGGACTGATCTCTCAACTAGCATGTTTGATATAATCATGAGCATAGAGACCATAAAACTTAAGATTAGATCCCTGAATATATGTGTAGGATCCTAGATGCGATCACAAAAGGGATCCTATGCAACAAAAAAATTATCAATTATGAATCGTGGGTAAGGATGCCTCAAGCTCACAAGGAATTCGGTCGTGGTGTAATTTTCTTTCTAAAAGGAGGTGTATTCACTTTGTCCTAGTTTAATTGATAAAATTATTGATTTGTAATGACTAGGATATCTACATATGTGATGAAAATGAAATTTAATTGTCTTGATGTTCTTTAATAATATCTCAACCCATCTTTCAATATGTTCATTGCTTTGTAATCCTTTCATTCCACCACTAGTCTATAATAATTCTCAAACAAATGATTTTAAATATAATTCTTAATGACTGGTTTTGAAGGCTCCTTAACAGTGTTGTCCTCTGGGTTTGATCCTTTTCTATACTGTAATTAATGAGACCACTTGCGAGTGAGTTAGTTGAGATTGTGATAAAGGTTTAAATCCTAGGAGAATCCTCCTTAGGGAATTTATGTGTGTAATAACTTGCATCAGCCGCTAATCAGTTAGTCGGACCACCATATCCTACTCTAGTTCACATGGTATGAAGCTCAATCTGCCATAGAAGTTAAAGAATTTGATCAAAAGCTTACAAATTAATATAAAATTAAGAAAAACTAAATGGAATCTCTTAAGCAAAATGAGGCATATGAATGCAAACTTAAGGTGAACATGCTATTAAATTAGGATGAATATGAATTCATCAAATAACCCTAAACTTAGATGTTGCTTGTCCTCAAGTATCACAAAATCTAAAATCGTCTCCAAATGAACACTTTCAACCAATGTGATTTCCGCACAATCACATTATGCTCATTTTCATACCAGATGATATGGAAAAGATGTCCAATTTTTTAGATCATAGAACACAATCTATACATGTCTTTACTTTGAATTTATCTTCCCAAAAATACTTTGTCACCACTATCCAATACCAAGTGCATATTAGAGTTTCACGAGAGTTTAGATAATACCATAGAAAAACAAGTATGCATATGAACCAACACTAGTGTGCATTAAAAGGATGTTGTTATAATCTAGGTTTTTTTATGTATTTATACATATATTTGAATGCTTATAATGGATTGTTAATGATATACTAGAAAGATTCATGTTTGGTTTGGAAGTTTTGGTTTGAGGTTGCAATTTCTCCTTTGACAAGGGACTTTGTTTGTTTTACTAATCCATTGATAATTATTAAAAAGATAAAAAGTGGAAAATTCAATATTAAATGTATATCTAAGAGTAGTGGATAATGGGTGATCAAATAAGGGAATTGTTTGGAAATTTCTAGAAAAGATATGTTGAAGACGATCAATAGGCATATTTCGACCCTAAATTGTGCTTAATGAGAAAATATACCAAAATAAGAATTCTTACCAAGTTTGGGTGAGAAAAGGAGTTATTTGTTGCCTTAAATGAATCAAAGAAAGCAATTTCTTAAGGGGAAAGAAAAGGGTATTTAATTTGTGTATTTTGTCCCCAAATCTTGTCCACACCGAGATTTAATTTCTAAAAGTTTGGCTTTAAATTTTGGGTTTGATTAGATAAGGGTAGAGAGAGTTATGCATTTAATTAGATTTCCTAAAGTGAAAAGGATTTATATTATCGATATATTAAATGTCACATTTATTTGTCAATTAGGAATATAGGTGTTGACCCTTTAATACTCACATGGCTTAATGGTCGTTGGATCAGAATCTGATGACACAAAGATCAATTTTTACCCCAAAATAGAAAAGGAAAACTAGGAACAATGAGTAATCCTTTCCTTTTTTGATTCCCTCTCTCTCTGACCCATTGGAACGTTCAGAAACTCTCCCAATGAATCTGGGAGGATGTTCCAAGCACAATCATCCTAGGTTTCACTCGCTTTGGAAAACTATTATAGTTTTCCCTAATTGATTAGAGGAGTCGGTGCCCAACCCTCCATAGCCATGGCTATATAAGAGGGTAGATACCCCCTGTGAGGACACCACTTCCTAAAAGAAAAACCTACACGACTCAAGGATCACCCCCTTCTCTAAATTTGATCACCTTCTCTTTCTCTCCCTCTTGTTTCCTATCCACAACATATAGAGAGAAATGCCTCTTTGCTCTCTCTACTCTTACTGCGTCTAAGCAATTAGAGACCACAACTGAGTTTGGTGAGGCATAGTGGAGAAGATCGTGCCTTCTCCTACCAATATGAGCCCCTGAAACCCAAAATTGACTCTCGAGTTGACTCACGCAAGGCAAGTTGGCAATGTTTACTAGAATGAGGTTGAAGATACCATCTAGCAAAAGTCCCCTTAGCCCTCGACTCTTCTACTATAAGGTTAGGGCAATCTCGACTTTCCCCTTTCTGTTCTTGCCTAGCCACACGAGCGTGGGCCACCTACATGGAGCAATATGATTGACTCAACCGTGGACCCACGGCGTGCAAGCTTTACTTAGTAATCCACCTAGGCAGAGAGATCTAATTGGTCTAGAACTAATTAACTTCAAAAATTCTAGAAATTAAATGTTAGATCCATATATGACATACAAACATATGATTTTGATCAGAAGAATATAAGGAATCCAATAAAATTGGTTCCATGGCCCAATTCCCACTCAAATTCCAAAAGTGCATAACGATGAAATCTTTAATGTAATTCAATACATAAAAAGCCTAATTTCATAATATTGGTGAAATTGATGGTCATAACTTTATTAATTGGACTTAATGATTAAACTCTAATCTTTTTGAATAAAAATAGAATATTGGATCTAATTTAGGTTAAAAGTTCACATGTAGTCAAAATTAGGGTTTCCTAAGTTGAAAAGCTTTAAAATATGATAATTAGGGTTTAGGAAGTGTGACCCCAATGAAACCCTAATTTGACCTCAAAACCCTAACTTAGAGACCAAATAAGTCTTAATGGATATTTTGTGAACATAATAGTAATACTTGGGTGTTGTACATTAATTACATGTTGATTTCTTGATTGGTTGCAACTACTCTATTTACTTTGACGTTAAGTCATCTCTAAGAAAGGTATGTGGTTACACCTATGAATACTTGCCTTATCGACTTCCGTGCTTTCCGATATTTCCTGAATGAATTGCACGCAGTTAAATTGCTTGGTTGTATATTTACATCCTGCAATCTATAAAGCCCCTATGAGATGCATCTTAAATAAATGTAACTTGCTAGAACCCTAAATGATAATCTCTGGTGATTTTAAGAGCATGGGGTGAAAGAATCCATTATGGGAATGATGGGTGTTTAAGCCTAGAAAGAAAGATCACCATAGGCAAAACCCAGAAAGGAAGGCCTATATGTATATAATCCAAGCTCAAAAAGGACGTTTTTGAGAAGTTTCCCCATAAGAAGGCTCACCTAATGAGAGGGCACACCTTAAAGAGTGAAAGGATAAGGGTCGTTAAGTTAGAAAAGAAAATACATGCTCAATTTTGTAATGATAATTGTTTCTATGGATGATTATGTTGTTACACATACATGCGTATAAATTGCTTCCCCCACATACTCAATATATATTGATATGCTGACCGCATTTTTGGTTTCACACCATTTTAGGTTAATATGCAAATTAGCTAAATAATGGACATCCAATAAGAAGGAACTAAAAGAAAAGATGCTTATGGTTAATCTGGAGGATCATAGATAGTTAGATTTACTTTACATTGCAAACAATATTTATCTAGTCCATGTAACTGCCTTGAGGAGAGTCTATATGCATATTGTTATCAAACTCTTTTCCATTCAATGACATTTTAAATTATTATTGGTTATTTGCTAAACCTTGATCCTAGAATTATGATAATGTCCCTTACCCTCTCGGTCCACCTTAATTAGGGACAACATAGGGAGGAGGCCATTACAAATGTCAAATGAGGCATTCATTGTGTCATAGGGTGAAAAATGGAGAGAAGTTGGTTGTGGAAGGGAGATGTGAATATCTCTTGTATTTGACTTGAGATTTCATTTTTTATTTTTACCTTTAATGATTGACAAGGTTTTCTTGTTGTGCACATTGTCATCTTTCTTTTATTCTTTGAGGTACACCTAGTGCATAGATAGGGGTATAAAGGAAGTGGATAGAGTAGGGAGGGGGTGTGCCACCCCAAACTTAGAGTTTGACACTTATTTGGATTTTTATTTCTTTTGGTGGATGGAAGGTAAGAATACTATAAGGACACAATCCAAATAATCACCCTCAATGTGATTATGAAGGACTAAACGTGAAGTTTTTTGGCTAAATTGGACATTAGCATACCCTTTGTTTTGATGATGACAAGCATTTCATTCTTGTGGATCTAACCTGCTTCTTGAGTATTTCAGGGTTCATGGAAATAAGGGGATCATACTAAGTGGATAATTGAAGATCAATACAAATGTAAGATTAATGCACTTAAATGTTTAATATTTTCATGATTGTACTCAATGTAAAAACTTGTACAAGTATATAATGTACAAGGACTTAGATATCATGTAAATCAAGCTTTAGATCTTCCCTATCCACCCAAAACCCTATCTTACACTCACATGAAGAGTTTAGGGTTGATAGGCTTCATATGAGTCATCAATAAGACCTCATATACATTGCAAGTCCTTGTAAAAAGTCCTTCTCGATCGACAAAATTGTCAAGCAAGAATCACTCAGTAGAAGACTCAGACAATCAAAAAATAACTTTGTAAATCATTAGTTCTCAGTCCAATTCGGTCAACAATATTGTTGATCGAGATATAACCATTGTAATAGGTTGAAACAAGAGAGAAACAAACATATAATTAGAACCATCTGAACCCAGACAGTCATTTGGTCGACAATATTGTGGATCAAGAGTCATCCGGTTGACAATAATGTCAACCTAGAAAAGTTCTCGAAACTCTGATCGACAATATTGTCAACCAAAAAAAGTTCTAGAAACTTCACATTTACTGAACATTTTAGCCGTTGCAACCCAACTACTTTCTACCTAACAACTAGTTAAGCACTAATAACACTCTAGAGACTCCATAGAATGTCCCTAAACACTTGCAAACCATTCCTATAAATGGGAGAGGGCTTAGGACACCTAAAGCACACAAGATACACTTGAGAATCCATTCTAGAGAGCAACAAAGTTGAGATTCACTTGCTATCTTCTTTCTTGTGCTCTAAAGTTGTGTCCTATAGCTACAACTTCTAGCCACCACATATAGACACATCCATATTAAGTGGATAGGAGATCTAAACACTTGATATAGGAATCAAGGTGCTGACTTCATTGGTTAAGTATTTCTTTCTTCTAATCTATTTTTTTGTATTTTACTTTGTTCTCCTTGACTAGTCTTAGGGTTGGAGGCTGTTGAAAGGAGGTTTCTTGGTGCTACTTCAACAAAGTGAAGGCCGTTCCAAGGTGTTCTTGAGGTTACTTCAATAAGGTTGCTTCAAAGGAGGTTGTAGCTACTTATAGGTGATGGTTATCTCAAGGTGGTGGAGCTACTTCAAGGAAGTGAATGCTACTCCAAGGTTTCTTGAGGTTACTTCAAGAAGGCTGTTTCAAAGGAGGTTGGAGCTACTTCTAGGTGAAGGCTATATCAAGCTGGTGGAGCTACTTCAAGGAAGTGAAGGCTGCTGGATGTTACTTCAAGAAGGTTGCTTCAAAGGAGGTTGGAGCTACTTCTAGGTGAAGGCTATCTCAAGGTGGTGGAGCTACTTCAAGGTGGTGAAGGTTGCTCCAAGGTTTCTTGAGGTTACTTCAAGAAGGCTACATCAAGGAGGTTGAGGCTACTTTAAGATGAAGGCTAGTTTGAGTGGAAGGTGATTGTATTTTATTTTAACATCCTTGCGAGGTAAATAAAATAAATCACTTTCAAAATCCCGATTGGAAACAATTGGGTAGTGGACTGACAACCTTTGATTCAAAGGTTGGAACCACTCTACATCAAAGTGTCTTCCTTATTTCCTCCTCCTCCTTTTTCTTGAATGTTTAATTATTTTTTAAAGTATCAAAATCTCTATTCACCCCCTCTAGATCTTTTAATTGGTATCATAGCAGGTCTTCAAGGAGCCCTAAAATGTCTTGAAGAATGGGGGACGGTGTGCTTCACAACCTCAACCTTGAAGGAACTTACGTGAGCCAGCCACCAGCATTTGATGGAAGCAACTAGACCTATTGGAAAATAAGGATTCATTCCTACTTCCAAGGGATCAACCTAGAGCTTTGGAGGATGGTATCTTTACCTTATGCACTTCCTACTACTAAATATGCAATAGAAAATCTCGATACGCTAAGGCAAGTTCAATTAAATGCAAAAGCAGTAAGCATATTATATTGTTTGATTTCTGTTAGTGAGTTTAATAGGATATCTACATGTAAAGCAACTTATGAAATATGTCATAAATTATCAAATACACATGAAGGTACACTCAATTTAAAAATCCCAAAATTAACATGCTTAAACAAAAGTTTGAACAATTTAATATGCAACCTAATGAGTCCATTAGTGAAATGAATGCAAGATTTTCTTATATTGTTAACAACTTGAGTGCATTAGGTAAGTATATAAGTGAGGAATACCATGTGCCCAAAATCCTTAGATCTTTGCCTCCAATATACAAGCCAAAGGTGACGGTCATTGAAGAAGCTAATGACCTTACCTCAATGAGGATGGAGCAACTCATTGGCAATCTAGAGACTCATGAAGTTACACTTGATGAAGAAGAAAGATTGGCAGCCAAAAACAAAAAGGATAATAGGAAGGACATTGCATTTAAGACATCAACTAAAGCTATCAATCAAGAAAGCAATGGAACAAGTGAAGAAGATAGTGAAGAGGAGGCTCTCATTGTGGTAAGCAATATAGAAGATTTAAATATAACAAAAATTTTGGTGTCTCTTCTTCTTCTTCCCTTAGGTGCTTTGAATTTGGCAAGAAGAGACATTTAAAAAGTGAGTGTCCTAAAGTCAAGAAGGGAAAAAAATCCTCTCTCAAGAAGAAAGAAAAGGCCGAAAAAGTAGTTTGGGATGATTCAAGTGAGGATAGTGAGAGTGAATAAGAAGAAGTAGAATGTCTCATGACTAAAGAAGACAAGATAAATTGTTTCATTGCAACAACCAATGAAGAAGAAATTGAGGTAAGTCTTCTTGATTTATCTAAAGAAGAGCTAGTCACTAGTATTGAAGAACTACATGATAAATATGTTGAATGTAAAAGGAAATTAAAGAAGCTTACAAAAACTAATGATGATTTGTATGCTAAACTAAATGATCTTAATTTTGAAAAAGAAACCATTATGTCTAAAAAAGATACTTTGAAATCATCTATTAATGATTACAATATCAAGTTGCTTGCTCTAGAAACCAACAATAATCTTCTTTCTCAAGAAAAGGTTTAATTACTTGCTAAGATAAATAATTATAAAACTCAACATGTTCTATGTTCTCATTCAAATTATGATATTATCATTAGAAAAAGAGATTTTTTTCTTTCAAGTTTAGATCAAGCAAAACTAGATATTGCAAAGAAAATTGATGAAATCACTAAGCTACAAAAACATGTTGATAGTCTAAAGAGTAATAATATTCTTGATAAAATCTTGGAAAAATCGTTTAGAAAAAAAAGGAAGAAGGGGTCTAGGCCATGTACTTAAAGATAAATCTTCTCAAAAACCAAGAGCAATAAAAACACAAAAACCCAAATCAAAGATCATGTATGTTCCCAAAGACAATCTAGCACATAACCAAAATGCTAAGAAGAGAAATGAAATTTATTTTATTTCTATTTACGTCTTAGTCACTATTCACTTTCTTGTCCATACAAGAAGAAGAAAGATGTTGACTTGGTTTGGGTTCCAAAGCCTCCAACTTAAAATGGCTGGACATATTAGTTGAGATTTGACCTAAACGTCACTTTGAAATTCATAATGTCTTATCTCAACTAAAATAAGCTTGAACTTGTATATCTTTGTATATTCTGATTGCTTAATTGTGTTATCCAAAAATATGGCATGATATGATTACATTAGAAATGTTAAATTTATTGAAAATGAACAGAACTTCATCTGGATCAACAAAGAGCTTGAACGAAATCTCTTCCGGTTGAGGAAAAGTTCGACCAAAAGCTATTCTGTCAGAATTGTTTTCATTGGTAAATCTATAGAACTTCATCTTGGTCGATAAAGATTTCGATCAAGAAGTCTTCCAGTCAAAGAAAATTTTGACCGAAGATAGTTCTACCAAAACTATTAATTAAGAATAAAGTTATTCACTTGCAATTAAATTTGGTGACCCAAATCTATAATGAACTCTTCATATTAAATTGTTCTAAATAGTTGAAATAACAAAATATTTATAGTGATTGCTCCTAACCAAAAGGACCACTATATGGGACCAAAACTTTCATAGTTAGCAAGTTTGTATGGTCTGTGGAAATTCCTCTAAAAAGCATAAGAATATTTTCATACACTTGGAGAAAAGGTAAAATTATTGGTCACATGTGAAGAAAGTTTCAAAGGTAAAACTGTTGGTACAAAATTTTAAATGTGATATTTGTAAAAGAACTACATCATAAGTGTTATTACAATGGTTATGATTCATATGAAAATATCAAAAGGAAAAGTGATTGTAAACCTCTTAACTCTATGGATACTATTTGAAAACAATAAATTGTTTATGGCATAAAAAGATTGTTCATACAAGAAATTTACTTAGAATATAATCATTACCTAAATTTTTTTGATAAGTCAAAGATTTATGTATTTAAGGTAAGAAAAAGTAAGATTTTGTTTCAAAAACTAAACCTTTGCTCACTAGAACTCATTCAAAAAATTTTATTTGGCTCTATGTGAATTCTATCTTTCACAAAAGATAGTAAAGACAAATTTGATCCTAAGTCACAACAAGAATTTATCTTGGAATATGCAACATCTAGCAAAGCATCTAGGATTTATAAGTCTGCATAAATGATGGTTATACACAACAAGACTTAGTCATATCATAAAAGAGTTGGTTATTGGACAATTCCTGTATGAGCTTACCAAGAACAAAGAATAAAATTTAGTTCCTAGACCTAAAGGCAAAACATTCATTGGAACTATATGGCATGATGAAATGAAGTTAGGATATAATGAGAAGAAATAGATTTTGCTATGACTCATACATTTATGGATAAGACTTGAGGTCATTTACTCTATAAAAGACATCATACTCTTCAAATGGAGGTAACAATTGTTTCCAAAATAGAATCATAAGAGAAAATATCTATGTTGCTTAAACCCAGGACTTGAAACATAATTAAATATGCATAAAGTTGATTGGTCACTTATTCTGATATAGAGGAAAATGTTATATCTTTATCATACTAGATAAACTGCATTAATTGTAAATCTGCAGAACTACGTCTTGGTCGACAAACAATTTGACCGAGCCCCCCCCCCCCCCCCCCCGATCGAAGTCGTGGTCGACCAAAAATAAGCTTGACAAAAATGCTTATTTGTAAATCAAACCATTCACTTTCACACAAAATTGGTATATTAAATTTGTAATTTTCTCATCATGTTAAATACTTAGAATGAGAGAAACTTTTAAACCAAAATAGTGCAAGAAACAAGATTTCTTAAAAAAATTGACTCATAGTCTTACTTAATCAATTTATTTAAAAGTTGGTTACGATTTAAAATACCTTAGTATTTTTTAACTCACTTTTATTACAAGACTAAGGGGGAGCTCATAAAAATTCTTGGATATAATGTGCATATATATGTTTTCTCTTAATTGGAATCTCTACACCAATTTGGGCTTAACATCCCTTATATTTGGTTAGAGATACATTTATTGATTCCACTATGAGCCTAAAGGAAACTCATATCATTTCAGGGCTTAACATCCATTGTAAATGGTTGAGAAATTAATATAAAAATACATTCATTGATCCCACCATGATCTAAAGGAATCTCGTATCATTTCAGGGCTTAACATGCCTTGCAAATGGTTGAGAAATTAATCTTGGTTTTTGAATTGTGGCTAAATTTAACCTTTTTTTGAAGTAAATAATTAGGGGGGGTAATCAATTAAGGGATAGTATTATTGAATTACACATATGATTATCTTTTTGAAATGAAAAGGGGGAGAAATAAAATAAAGCAAAATAAAGTAAAATATTCTCATGAGTTTCATGATCTCTTGACTTGACATTAATTAGTGCTACATTGCCTTAAAAGATGGATATCATGTTCCATATCTCTTTAGGTATATTATCACACATTTTATGATATCAAAAGAATCCATTCATCTCAGGTACATCACATGTATGAAACTCATTTCATCTCAAATATTTTGCTTATATTTTAGGAATATTTGTCATCTTCAAAATGGGAGTGCTTGTTGGCTAAATTGGAAATTAGCATACCCTTTGTTTTGATGATGACCAACATTTCATTCTTGTGGATCTAACCTACTACTTGAGTATTTCAAGGTTCAGGAAAATATGGAGATCATACTAAGCGGATAATTGAAGATCAATACAAATTGAAGATTAATGTGCTTAAATGTTTAATATTTTCATGATTGTACTCAATGTAAAAACTTGTACAAGTATATAAAGTACAAGTACTTACATACCATGTAAATCAAGCGTTAGATCTTCCCTATCCACCCAAAACCCTATGTTACACTCACATGAAAACTTTAGGATTGATAGTTTTCATATGAGTCATCAATATGATCTCACATATATTGCAAATTCTTGCAAAAAGTCCTTCTCGGTCGAAAAAATTGTCAACTAAGAATCACTCAGTTGAAGACTCAGACAATCAAAAGATAAATTTGCAAATAGTTAGTTCTAAGTCAAATTCGATCGACAATATTGTCGACCGAGATATAGCCGTTGTGATAGGTTGAAACAATAGAGAAACAGAGATATAGCCATTAGAGCTAGCTAAACCTAGACAGTCATCCGATCGACAATATTGTCGATCGAGAAAAGTTTTGGACACTTCGGTTGACAATATTGTCGATCGAGAAAAGTTCTGGAAACTTCACATTTAATGAACATTTTAGCCGTTGCAACCCAACTACTTTCTACCTAATAGATATTTAAGCACTAAGAACACTATAGAGACTCCCTAGAACGTCCCTAAACACTTGCAAACCATTCCTATAAATAGGAGAGGCCTTAGGACACCTAAAGCACACAAGCTACACATGAGCATCCTTTCTAGAGAGAAACAAAGTTGAGATTCACTTGCTATCTTCTTCCTTGTGCTCTAAAGTTGTGTCCTATAGCTACAATCCCCTAGTCACCACATATAGCCATGCCCATATTAAGTGGATATGAGATCTAAATGCTTGATATAGCAATCAAGGCATTGTACTTCATTAGTTAAGTATTTCTTTCTTCCAATCTATGTCTTTTGTCTTGTACTTTGTTTTCCTTGACTACTAGGATTGGAGGTTGTTGAAAGGAGGTTTCTTGATGCTAATTCAATAAAGTGAAGGCTTCTCCAAGGTGTGCTTGAGGTTACTTCAAGAAGGCTGCTTCAAAGGAGGTTGGAGCTACTTCTAGGTGAAGGCTATCTCAAGGTGGTGGAGCTACTTCAAGGAAGTGAATGCTGCTCCAAGGTTGCTTGAGGTTACTTCAAGAAGGTTGTTTCAACAGAGGTTGGAGCTACTTCTAGGTGAAGGCTATCTCAAGGTGGTGGAGCTACTTCAAGGAAGTGAAGGCTGCTCTAAGGTTGCTCGATGTTGCTTCAAGAATGTTGCTTCAAAGGAGGTTGGAGCTACTTCTAGGTGAATGCTATCTCAAGGTGGTGGAGCTACTTCAAGGTGGTGAAGGTTGCTCCAAGGTTGCTTAAGGTTACTTCAAGAAGGTTGCTTTAAGGAGGTTGAGGCTACTTTAAGGTGAAGGCTACTTCGAGTGGAAGTGATTGTATTTTGTTGTAACATCCTTACGAGGTAAATAAAATAAATCACTTTCAAAATCCCAATTGGAAACAATTCGGTAGTGGACTGACTACCTTTGATTCAAAGGTTGGAACCATCCTACATCGAAATGTCTTCCTTGTTTCCTCCTCCTTCTTTGGTTGAGTGTTTAATTATTTTTTAAAATGTCAAAAGCCCTATTCACCACCACCTCTATATCTTTTAAGGTTTGGATCAAACTTACTCTAAAACAATCTCATGGATGAAGTAATAAGCATAAAGAGGAAGATGATTGTTTGATAAAAATAAAATTAATATTATGCATTTCTAGAACCAACATATTATTCATGGTTCATAATTTGCTTATAGAAAGTTCCTTATATTCATAATAATGCTTTACAATTTTATAATAGAGACACTAACAAAACTTGATCATGTACGGAAGAACACTTGATTACATGAGTAGATTCATGTCATCAGTTGCCCACAATTCTCCCAAGACCACATGTACATGAACTACTAGACACTAAAACACCTACAAATATTTTCTTATGATGCTCATCACATAGCTCAAAATTATGGATCCTCGTTCATATTCAAACCTAAAAGTTTATTCATTGGTTTCTTAGATAATGTCTAAGTGAGAAGATACACAAACATAATACAATTTTGTAAATTTATTATTCTTAATATTAGTTTAATAGTTAATAATTGAAGAGTATGAGAAGCACATCACCTAGGCTTAATAAGTATTTTAATCAGAATGCATAAAAACATTAAGTTTTAGACGATTAAAAAAAGTCCAAGATCCCCACTTTACACAAATAAAAACAAGTCCATAATCCTTCCCCCTTTGAGTGAATAAAAACTAGCGCATGATCCCCCCTCTGGATAAATAAAAAGAAGTCCAAGATCCCCCTCTGGACAAATAAAAACAACTACAAGTTTCTCCCACCCTCTAGAGAAATGAAAACGAGTCCAGGATCCTCCTACCCTCTAGAAAAATAATTGCTTCCTTCCTTCATCACACGACCTTCCTCCATTTTCATATCAGACCCAATCTCTTCTTCTGTATCATCATATGATCAAAACCAATAAATAATAGTTGAAAGAGATTTAGTTCAGTAGCATTCATCTGCATTCAAGACTTTACCAGGAAACAAGATTATCATATGAAAGTTCAACCTTCTTTCAAGACATCAAGTACTAAAATAATCGTTTTAGTGCTACCACAAATGTCATTTAAGTTAAGATTAAATTTAAAAAACTATAAATTTGTTTCAAGTCTTCCTATGCTTTCTTTCAGCCATATCTTCTCAAGAATAAGAGATTAGTATCATGCATATCAATGATTCACTTATAGTAGTAGACAACGATCATCTCTGTCATGTTCTTATGCATTTCATGAGAGGGATACTCTTTTAAAAGACTAATTTAGAAGGTATAGGGATGATAAATTCATGTTATGATCGTTTCAAGCAAAATCGACAACAATTAAATGTATGTACAGTTAATGCTCTTAAACTTTATTCATATTTCATAGTTCATTACTTATACTAAGCAAAAATGAAAAAAATTCATACTAAGACATGTCTGATTTCATATTTCATTTATGATCTTATTCACACATTCCAGTAGTAAGCTATTTTGAGCAAATGAGGATGAAGAAGATAGGTGTAGCACAAGTAGTACAAATACATACATGCTCACCTTACTTTAGAAGAGAAAAATTCAAAGTTTAGTAAGAAAAGCACAATCAATCTCTCTTCCTACAAGTTTTGTTCCCAAATTAGCCCTCTTTCATTCAGAGAACAATCATGGAGAAAAGAATGAACAAGGTTAGAAACACATAGACATTTTACTCCTTAAACAAAATGAACATAGGGAAAGTGAAGTGAAATCAATAGATAATCAAATATCTCAAAGCAATTGACCTTAAATTTTCATAAAGAGAAGAAGATACAAACTTTCCAGCTAGAAATCCATAGAAAAACAACTTTGTTTAGACTACTTGACCAGGGTTCTCCCTTAGTCGCTATATACATCATCATATGGACATCTAAATCTTCTATTTTCATTTTGGTCGAATAGAGGATCGAAATATGAATCTATATAACCAAATTTCATAAAAATCCATTGAGTATATCAAAAGTTATGTCACTTTTTGTGATGAGTTCTGAACAACGGTGTTGCTCACCACTTTCTATTCATGTGTCAACTATTAGTTGTTCTTTACATGCATATTGAAAATATGATAAATTCCTCATGTTAACTCAAATTTCATCCATTTTTTTATATTGGATTTCATAATATAATTCTCTATAAGAAATTTGTACAAGTTTAACAAAATATCAAGTAACATGTTTTCTATAAATTACTTACTCAAGTTTTTGAGTATAGAAAGCTTCCACATTATGTTTTTTCCGCTTTTTCTTTTGTCAAGGTTCCAACTTTCAAGTCACACTTAAGACATCTTCATTCTAGTAAATGTCTAGTATTCACTCATATACATTATTAGAACATGATTATTAAATTATCAAGATGAGATGAGGTTTAGACTGATCATGATGACTAATCTAAAATTTACAACTACCTAAGTTTTAGCTGTACAAATTCTCTCCCACTTAAAAAGTGTCATCCTCAAAACTCAAAACATCTTTAAATGAGTTCTTGTATCTCACTTTCAAGCTCCCATGTCACCCCTTCGATATTGCGATGTATGTATAGTACTTTAACCATAGGTATTTCACGATTCTTAAGTTTTTGAACCTTTCTATCCATAAATCTATATTGGTCCATCTCAATAGGTGACATCATCTGCTAAGTGCATCTCTGTAGCTGTAACACCCAGGCCCACTACCCAAAGCTCTAGTAGAGTTTCAGGAATGACGAATGACCCCACAGACCACCACTAGCCTTAACTGCACACTTTGTACTCACTCACACACAAGCCAATATCAACTTCTCGACTGGTCACCCATCCTAGTACTACTTTGGGCTAAGCACGCTTAACCATAGAGTTATTTAGTGATGGGATCCTTGAAAATGTTGTGCACCTTGGTGATATGGGTAGTCCAATCATTCCTTATAAGATCATTAATATGAGGCCTCAAATCTTGGGACGTTACAATCTCCCCCACTTAGACTCTTGACGTCCTCGTCAAGGCTCAATATAAGGCCTCATATCTTCCCCATTTTAGTGCAGACCTAAAATGGCCCATGGATACATAGCTCCCATCCACATCTACTAGAATAAGGGCAACTCCATCTCATCTCATCTAGGGGTGGGCATAGTTATGTTTGGTTTGGTTTACCACAAACTACAAACTGAACCATACACATCAGTTTGTTAAATTTTCAAACTGAACCAAACCCTTCACTAGTCCAAAATCAAACCAAACTAAACATTTGATTTGTGGTTTGGTTCAATTTAGTTTGGTTTTAAACTGATATATGAATGCTACAAAAGTATATACTAAGTTTTTTTCTTCATTTGAAAAACCGAACTATTTTCACCATCTTAATCAATGCATCTATCATGATAAACAAACATCAGATTAAAAAATATTGTTTACAAATTGGTAATGTATGAACACACATATAAACTATAAGTATATAGTATCCAACAATCTTCTAATAATTATGCCTTGTACTACATAGTATAAAATTTATAAGACCTGGTTTCATTTATTTATCATTCTTTTTTCACCTTAATGAATACAAATTTATTAATTTTATAAAATTAAGTTAATTGGAGTACTTTTACAATATAAGTACTCTAGTTTAGATAAGTACTTTTACAATATGTATTGGTTTGGTTAAACTACACCCTCAAACTAAACTGAACCATTGTTTCATGGTTTTAAAAGTTTTAGAACCAAACCAAACCATTCACCCATGTAAAACCAAACCAAACTGGTCAATTTTGTTCAGTTTGGTTGAGCTCAATGGTCTGGTTTGGTTTCTTGCCCAACCCTAGTCTCAGCGGATAGCCCTTTCCAACTTGCCCGGACCGCACAACTTAAGTCTGACATGCCACATGTCCATGTGGGCTCCACCTACTAGAGGGGAATTGGCTCTGATACCATTTGTAACACCCAAGCCCACTTCTCAAAGCTCTAGTAGAGTTTTAGGAATGATGGCTGGCTCTACAGACCACCACTAGCCTTAACTGTGTGATTTTTCCTCACTCACACGCAAGCCAGGATTAAATTCCTGACTGGTTAACCATCCTAGTACTATTTTAGGCTGAGCACACTTAACTACAAAGTTCTTTAGTGATGCCCCCCCTGAAAAGGAGGTGCACCTTGGTGATATGGGTAGTCTAATCATTCCTTATAATATCATTTTATCTGAGGCCTCAAATCTTGGGACGTTACAGTGGCCTATAAAATCTATGTTTTTGTTTGACATTTCCTTAGAATCAAAATGTGAAACAGATTATGCAACTGTTGTAGCTCTGGTGGTAACTACAATCTATAGGCAACCTTGCTTATCTTTTTTGTAATAGGAAGGAGACCTACATATCTAGGTGTCAGCTTACTCTTCTTAGTAAATCTATGAAAACCCTTCTATGGAGGAACTTTCAAGAAAACTTCATCACCAACTTAAAATTCCAAGGGTCTATGTTGTTTGTCAGCATAGCTTTTCTATCCATCTAGTACAATCTTTAACTACTGCTTGATCACCTTGATATTTTTGTAATCTATTTAACTATATTAGGACCCATCAATTGTTTCTCTCCCACTTCATACCAACATATCAACAATATATATTTCCTACTATAGAATGCTTCATATGGTGCAATTCATTTGTTGGATTGGAAATTATTATTGTAGACAAACTCTATTAAGCTCACATGTACATTCCAACTGCGTGGTAACTATGGGACACATGCTCTCAACATATCTTCTAATGTTTAAATTGTTCTTTCTAATTGTCCATCACTCTAAGGTTGAAAAGTTGTATTGAACTTAAGCTTCATCCCCATAACAACATGTAGATTATCTCAAAATGTAGATGTAAAATTGTGGTCCTCGATTTAACACTATAGCCAAAGAAATTACATGCACTCTAACGATTTGTTTATATAAATATGTGCTAATTGACTCCCTACGTAGGTAGTTTTCATTGGTTAAAAAAAGTGTCAAATTGATCAATTTGTTAATGGCAATCCATAAAGATTCAAAACATCTTGGTGTATGTGGTAGTCCTATCACAAAATCCATTGTGACATGAACTCATTTTCATTTTGGAATAGGTAAGTGTTGCAACATCCTACTAGTTTCTGATGTTCTTCCTTAACTTATTGAAACACCCCATAGTGTGCCACAAATTTAACCATGTCATTTTCATCCCCAACCACCAATACAACCATTTTAAATTTTGGTACATCTTAGTAATTCTTGGATGCATAACATTTAAATATATAATGGTGTATTCACCATAGGCTGCATGCTTGATATACTCCTTGCTAAGGATCAATCATCACTGGGGTTTTTAAAATATGAATTATCATTCACATATAAAGTACAATATTGATTATATATAAGCATTTTCATGTTTTATCCTCATAATAAGGAGTTCACAATATCCAAGTAGTCAGGTTTCTCATGTGTAAAGGGAAGTCAATATAAGTAGGATCCGTTCCGAAAGCCGAAGAAGATGTTTTCCACCGCCGAAAGGCTGTAGATCGTGCATTCTACGTCGAGGAATGCTTGGATCTTCTCCGTTCATGGGTTTCATTACTTATTCACATTTTTCTCCATGATTCCCCTTTTCTCAACCATATTTTGCTCTGATATGAACATGCAGGGCTAATCCCCTTTATCTTTAGGATCAGGAGTAGCCTGAGGAAGCATTGTATGACATTTTTATCATAGTAATTCATAATTTATCTCTTAAATCCGTGGTATGACTTCATTTTCTCAATTATATTATTATGCTTGATCACCATAATGATAATCTAATGCCTTTAATTACTTTGAAAGAAGAATTAACAGTTGAAAAGAGACGAAATTCACATTAATTAACAAATCCATTGAACAATGTGATGTAAGGTAACCCAAAGGTCGATTCTAATGCACCTAGTTTAGGGTATAGGTTACTACGATGATGGAACCGTCCTAGACATAGGTAGTGAATTGGACCATGACAGTGGACAATTCTGACTACAGGCCACTACCCACATTGAGAGATGAACCTGAATTATTATATGGAAATTCATACAATGAAAACCCGCAGTGAAACCGCAATCCTAAAAACCTCCACTTGAATTGATTAAACTAAACATTTAATCGATTGCTCTATTTTATTTTATTTTCTTTTTCTTTTTCAAACAACTCTTATAACCTTTTTATTGGTCTAGCAGATTACGAGTAGTTAGTAGTAGTCTACCAATAATTTAGTGTCCCTGAGTTCGACTCAGGCCTCACAAGGGCCTTTACTACATTGACGCGTGCACTTGCGTTCTACGCACAGTAAAATCATGTGAGATACCAATTGTTGGATCCTATATGGGTGATTGGATGCCCTAGAGGGGGGTAAATAGAGCTAAATGCACTTAAATAGAATTCATTAGACCTTCAAGATATATCACAAGATAAAGTTGCTAAATAGGAAATTTGTGTGCAACTAAAACATGCATAGCAAGGGAGAGAGAGATTGAACATACACAAATAGACAAGCTGTTTTAGAGTGGTTTCACACTTCAAACTAGAAGTGAGTCAGTCCACTACCTAGAGAGGTCAACCTCTAGGATTTCTTAACCTTGCATCTTCATTATATTCATTATAAGAGATACAATACATGACCACCGAAGGACTTACCTATCCAATACAAAGAGTCTTCAACCTTATCAAGGACTTACCCACTTTGCAAGAGTCTTCCACCTTCTTCCAAGGACTTACCTACTCTTGCACAAGTCTTCAGCCTTCAAGGAATTACCCACTCTTCTTGGATCTTCCGCCTTTGACTTCACCTTCGCTCGGAGAAGCTTCCACCAAGGAATTACCCACTTGAGCAAGGAGTCTTCTGCCTTCACCAAGGGCTTACCCACTCTAGCTCCAAGTCCTCAGTCTTGATCTTCACCAAGAGACGCCTTCCCTTGTTCTTCTTCACCTCTCTTAGACAAGAGAGAGAACCTTCATCTTCATGGTTGCAATGAGAGATGGGGAGGTGGTGGAAGTGAGAGCCTCATAAGATATACAATTAGGAAAAGCTCTCTTACAAATCTCCTACTCACTCTAATGGATGTAGCAAGTGATTAATCTTAGAGAGAGAGAGGAGGATGTAGGAAGCACTCAACTATAGAATATGAACCTCACATAGAGTTTTCATTGAATGCTCAACCTTGGAATGAAGCCCAAGGGGTCCTATTTATAGCTGGGGATGCCTCTTAGCCTTTGGGAACACTTGAGAATGCAAAATAGTTGTTTTGTGGCTTGCAACAGATATATTTTCACTTGTTGCAACTCCACAACTGCTAGAAGCACTTTTCTGCACTTTTCCGTACAGTGCAATCGGTCGAGTTTCTATAAGGTTAACTCGATCGATAGAGTAAACGACAAAGCTAATATTCAGACCATCAGTCGAGTTTGTCCTGGGGAAACTCGACCGACCAATGAAAATCGAATTGGTCTGGTACTCCATCGGTCGAGTTCTGTGTAGTGTAAACTCAACCGATCAAAAGTCATTTTCAAGATCCAATCAGGATCGGTCAAGTTTGCAACTCACAGAACTCGACTGATGAACAACCTGATGTTTATTGGAACTGGTTCATTCACATCTACATCATCGGAGGCAATTTCTTCTTCCACACAAGCACTGCTATCGACATCCACTGGTTTCGGGTTTGAAATCTCTCCATGCCAGTGCCATTCTGTATAGCCTTGTACAATCCCGTTGCATAAGACATGACTTTTAATTTCGTCACCAGTGCTGACTTTCAAGTTGTTACTGCAATGCCTACATGGACAATAGAACCTATCTCTAGGTTGTTTCCTATGTTCCTTAGCAAATCTAATAAACTGATCAAGACTAGAAATAAACTTTGGGGTGCAGCGATTGCGAATGGACATCCATGATCTATCAATTCTATGATCAAAGAGAAAACAAGTATATATTACAACAAGATTAGGGTCTAGGGTTAACAAATTAGAGTTTAAGCATGGTTAAAACTTTAGGGTTTAAGGTCTTATATATAATTAATATTTACTCCTATTGAGTAAATCTTTGACGGGTTTCTAGGCCAACAAATACATGTGTTGTCATTCTTATATATAATAAATGTGTACCACCTATCCCATTCTTGAACACCTAATCTCACGAGTAAGTGTATAATGTATATTGGGTTTTCAAGAAAATTTCGGTAGCATTTCCCCGCTGTTCTCCAAGTACATATGTACTTAGAGAACAAACGGGTGAAATGCTACCAAAATTTTCTTGAAAACCCAGTACACATTATACACTTACATCCTAAGTGAGATTATGTGTTCAAGAACAGTCCCAAACCGGGGACTATCCAAGATTTACTCCTATTGAGTAAATATTGGATGAGTTTCTAGGCCAACAAATACATGTGATGTCATTCTTATATATAATAAATGTGTACCACCAATCCCATTCTGAACACCTAATCTCACTAGTAAGTATATAATGTGTATTGGGTTTTAAAGAAAATTTTGGTAGCATTTCCCCGTTGTTCTCCAAGTACATATGTGCTTAGATAACAAACAGGGAAATGCTACTGAAATTTTCTTGAAAACCCAATACACATTATACACTTACATCCTAAGTGAGATTAGGTGTTCAAGAACAGTCCCAAACTGGGGACTATCCAAGATTTACTCCTAATGAGTAAATCTTGGATGGGTTTCTAGGCCAACAAAAACATTTATGTTGTCATTCTTATACCTACAATCCTAGTTTCATCATTCATATCCTAAGTTTTGTGTAACATCATTTAATCATGTTTGTTAGTAAATATTAAATAGTAAATAAACCATGATTCCATATATCAAAGATTTGAATCAGAGGGTGATGTAGCCCTATTTTAGGGCTCCATCCTGTGCCATTTTGTACTTAAATCATATCTAAACATGTTAGATTACAAAACATAGTGCCTGGAAGGGGAATAGAATCCAATGCCTAACTAATAAAAATGTCAAGGTAGTAAAACCTAGTGCCTATGTGGTGTCACTATTTATAGTTATGACTAGTCAATCACCAATGCAAATTGGTCAAGAAAGATAGTATAATCAAGCACAACAACCAACTATATTCAAGTAGGGTCATAGGACCCAATAACAAGTATTCAATAATCACTACAGGTTAATGCATCATAGGAACATAAAATCTACCACAAGAAGGTTAGGGTATATGTAACATCCTCATTTTTCATGTATTTAATTTCATTTTAATTTTATATTTCTTAAATGATGGTAAACAAAAAGCCAAAGTATAGCAACGGAAATCTATTATATGATTATATTCAGTTTAAACCTGATTACAAAATATTCTCCCAATCAGGGTTTATATGATAGCAACAACATAGGGATCTAAGTAGAGGTATAACCCTCTATCTCAAGTTAATCTCCCCAAGATCTCCACCTAGCACATCTATGCTAGCATGCCTAGTCTTCCAAGTCCTACACTTGGGGTTTGAAGCTTACCCAACAAAAGGAGATTAAAAATAGAATTTATCAGCAAAATATTGATATCTACATATGAAATATTGATTAGATACTTAAGGAAAAGGTACATGAAAATATAATAAGGCTTCCCATAGAAGAAGAAATTGAAATCCATGTTGGTGTCAAAAGAATATGAATTTCACATAAAATATAATCAAGAATAAGAGATTTCTTGCCTTAAAACAATGTGATAATAGTAATATCAAAAATCATAAATAGTTGCGTGGTGAATAATAAGTAGACTAGCATGTACTAAAATGTAGGATAGGAAACCATATGTATTCAAAATCAAAGGAAAGGAGGACTAAAACCTCAGTGCCAAACAAATATAACATTTTACAGGGGAATAAACCCAGTGTATGGAAAGGGAATAAACCAAGTGGCTAATACCATATTTGGCGCCTGGGACGGCCGTGCAACCACCCAAAACCTAGCTTTTTCTGTACTAACTTTCCAGCTATACTCCTACTTACTATAGTGCTTCCACCATCACCTATATATACATGGGTGTTGGCCACATCACTAGGTTAGCATCCTTAGCACCCTCCTACCTACTCTAAAGAATTCATTGCCATCTTATTTGCATTCATGACATCCAACTACCATTTCTACTACATTTCAACCATACAAACCTAGTTTTCTAGATTTTCTACCATAACCCCCTACATTTCTGTGCTCTTTACCCACCTTGGAGGAGGGAAGATGTTCTACAACAGCTATGAGGTGAAGGAGAAGAAGCTTCCATGAGCTCCATGGCTTCTTCTACCTCTTTCTCCTTTCTTTTTCTATTTTGCATTTCCATGAGTAGCTAGGCCTCTTGGGTGGGTTGTTTAAGGTCAAAAATGTTACTTTGATACCATGTTGGCAGAACGTAACTTGTAAAGAACATATTTACATTATGTTATTATTGTCTCTTACTTCTATCACATTTCCCATTATCTTGCATGTGGTTTGTGCTTTTAAACATGGATTACTTGGTGTATGATGTTTGAAGACACCTAGATTCTTGGGGAAAATGGAATGTATGTGGCTATCTTAAGAATTGCTCCTAGGTCCAATTAGTGGATCACTAGCTAGCACCCTTTGTTACTACATATATCTATTTTATATATGTTAACTATACAATGTTTCATTTTTCAATGTTTCATTATGTTCTAGTTATGTCAAATGCTAAATGTTTGATTTTTTAATGAAATATTCAGATGGTTGAGCATGGGCATGATGACCATGATGTCCAGGATGAGCATGGTGAGGATACCAATGTGCCACCTCACAATGTAAGTTTTAAAAATATATCATATATTTCTATCTATATGTCCATTTCTAGTTATATCATGTAAGTGTATTTATTTTGTCAAATTTTAGGTTGATGATGCATATGTACCCTCTGAAGCACTCAAACCAGGCCACCAATACATATCTTTCAAGTTACGATACATCTTGGTGCTTCCTGGATGCATATCATACATCTAAGAATGAGCTTCTTCCAGGACTAACTTTCTTAAGTTATCCACATCAGGCACTATCATTCTACCATGATAACAGGCTACCTAATCATCTGAGTCATGGAAACCTTCTCGTTTCTCACTACCATACTCTGATCTAATCTACTGAACTACAACATCAGCTTGTTGTGCCTCCTTAACCTATTGTCTCAGGGTAGGTTTTATATGCATCTCAGCTAGCAGTCCAGATAACAACGATACTTTTAACTGTTCATTATCTTGCCTTAAAGAGATAAGCATATCCCTCCTAGAGCACACCAAAGAATTCAATTGTGCTTTATCTAGGGCTAGTGTTGCTGATTTCCTACTCAAAGCATCAGCAACTACATTGGCTTTCCCTGGATGGTAATCAATTGTACAATCACAGTCCTTGATTAACTCCATCCAGTGGCGTTGCGTCATGTTAAGCTCATGCTGAGAAAAGATATACCTTAAGTTCTTATGGTCTGTGAAAATATGGAATGTTTCTCCATAGAGATAATGTCTCCAGATCTTCAAGGCATAAACTACAGAAACTAGTTCTAGATCGTGTGTCAGATAATTCTCCTCATGTTTCTTAAGCTGTCGAGAAGCAAAAGAAATCACTTGTTTATCCTGCATCAACACACATCCTAGTCCATTCTTAGAGGCATAATAGAAAACTATATATCCTTTCCCTTGCTCAGGTAACACAAGCATAGGTGCACTTGTCAACCTTTCCTTCAACAGCTGAAAAGATGGTTGGCACTTGTCACTCCAGGTAAAAGGAACATCCTTCCTGGTCAACTTAGTCAAGGGAAAAGCTATGGAACTAAAGTTCTTAATGAACCTCCTGTAATAGCCTGCCAACCCTAAGAAACTTCGAATCTCCGTCAGAGTCTTTGGCTGCTCCCATTGCAGGATAGATTCTACCTTTTTATGGTCAACACGAATGCCTGAGGTATATATTACATGTCCAAGAAAAGAAACTTCTGGTAACCAGAACTCACACTTGCTAAACTTAGCATATAACTTATACTCTTTTAGCAAAGTTAGAGCCTGACGAAGATGCTACTCATGCTACTGAGCATCTCTACTGTAGATCAAGATGTCATCTATGAAGACAACAACACACTGATCAAGAAAAAGGTCGGAAGATTCTATTCATGAGTTCCATAAATGCAGCTGGAGCATTAGTTAGTCCAAATGACATAGCTGTGAACTCATAGTGACCATACCTTGTTCTGAAAGCAGACTTAGGTATGTCACCCTCCTTAATACGTAGCTGGTGATATCCCGACCTTCTTTGAGAAGACTGTTGCGCCACACAACTGGTCAAAGAGATCATCAATCCTCGGCAAAGGATACTTATTATTTATTGTTACTTTATTTAACTATCTATAATCAATGCACAACCGCATTGACCCATCTTTCTATTTAACAAAGAGGACCGGAGCACCCCCAATGCGAAGTACTTGGTCGGATGAAACCCTTCTCAAGCAACTCTTGCAGCTGCTTCCTGAGTTATGCCATCTCAGTAGGCGCCATTCTATATGGCGTTTGTGCTATTGGTTGCGTGACCGAGACTAAATTAATTTCAAAACCAATCTCTCAGGGCAGATGAACACCTAGAAGTTCTTCAAGGAATATATCTTCAAATTCCTTGACTAAAGGAACTTTAGCAGGATTAGAACTCTCCATGGTGGTATCTACCACATGGGCCAGGAATGAATAACATCCTTTCCTCATCAACTTCTCAGCAACCATAGCTGATACAAGATAGGTCGGAATAATCTTTTTATCTCTGTGAAAGATCCATGAGTCACTATCATATATGAACACAGCTTGCTTGGACTCACAATCCAAGACAACCTTATACCTTTCTAAGGTATCCATTCCAAGGATTACATCGAATCCATGCATCTCAAGTGGTATAAGATCCACTTGAATGCAATGTTCAGAAAAGGAGAGGATGCATGGAGAACACACTTCTTGCAACACAGCAGATCCCATCAAAGGATTTTCCAACTTCAAACTCTCTACCCTATGACTAACCGTAATATTATAGTCTAGAATCACCCTTCGAGTGATAAAGGAGTGCGTAGCACCCGGATCAATTAAAACAGATATGATGCAATATGTAGACATATCTGAATATAAAACAATTCCATCTGACCTGCCACAACCCGAGGGTTGATCACTGCATCAGGTGGATTCATCGCGTAGAATCTCGCAGTTGCCTATGGTTGATTCAGTGCTTGATGACTAGGTGCTGATGATCCAACTTGGGATGCTTGTCCATGTCCTCTATCTCCTCTTAGAAACTATCTCCTTTGAGATCCTTGCTGACTCTATCTTTAGGGTTGAGTCACACTCACCTCTCGGGCTCTACAATCCTTCATCAGATGTCCCACCTTTCCACATATATAACAGCTTCTGACCCCTTGCTGTGGTATGGTTGGTCCTGTAACCGACACAGATGATGAGCTACGAGCTCCTTCTGGTGGTAGACTTCGTCTTCTACCCCTATTTGACGTCCACTGCGTCTGGGTACTGAATCTAGGTGGTGGCGTAGGCACGGAAAACCTTGGTCTCTTGAAACCTTTGGATGAGGATCCTTGAAATTGGGGGTACATCTTCTTGTTCTTGGTCTGTCGCTTCTCCATCACATACCTCTCTATTCTTCTGACAGACTCTACAAAGGTAGCAAACCTTTCCCTATTGCTTAGTGCAGACATAGGGGTGGTCAACTCAACATTTAGTCCTTTCTCAAAATGCCTAATCCTTTCTTCATCTGTAGCTGCCATATGCGGACAAAACCACAAAAGCTCCATGAACTTAGCCTCGTATTCGCTAATGTTCATCGATCCTTGTCTTAATATCTCAAACTGAGAGATTTTCTCATCCAAGAATGTCTTTGGAAAGTATCTGTTGACAAATTCTCATCAAAATACTTCCCATTCGATCTCCACACCTGGCCTTTTCCCCTCCTCTATGGTCCACCAGTGACCAACACTCCCCTTGAGAAGATACACAACATGTCTAACCTTCTCAGCTTCAGGGATGTTCAGGATTCTAAAGGCCTTCTCTAGTTTAGTTAGCTACAAATCAACATCTACTGGGTCAGCTGTTCCAGCATATTTTGTGGCCCCAACCCGGCGTAGTCATTCAAACATCTTGCTGACTCCTTGTCCTTCTAGATGGGTAGGTGCCCTAGGTACATGTATAGGCATCCTATCAGTCACGTGTGTCATGGCAGTCATGAACTGCCCGAACATGGCTTGGAAGGCTTGGTTCCCCATGTCAGCTAGGTTGAACTGAGGTGGTTCAGGTATAGGTTCCTCCCTTTCTTAGTTTCTTGCACCTCCTCCAGGTGCAGCGACACTACTCTCAGGAACATGTTCCTCGTGTGATCTAGACATCTTTAGTTTTCTCTTCTCCTCCTATATGAGCAGAAGACACTATCAGATATACTGGAAGATACTAGAACAGACTCAACAACCTTAATCCTTTGTCTCTGTAGACTCAGCGAACCTAGAGTTCTGATACCACTAATTGTGACGATCTACTTGCGAAAATGAGATTAACGAATGCGGAAGCAAATTATTAGCAGCAGAATTACTGAAAATCACTAAAAATTAAAACTTTTTGTAAAAAGATCCACAACTATAAAACTCTTTCATAAAGAAACAAGTAAGTTATTTACAAGTTGATTCATTAATACATCTCTGTATTATCTCATCTCGAGAGTCATAACAACTGTTAAACTGTACATGAGTAGTATACAAAAATCTCGAGGCATTAAACCAAAAATCTCAGATCTATATTAAACCATCTACTGACTCCTAGGACCTGAGAGTACAGAGACGACACATAGGACTCTCTATATACAAGACCTAACAGACAGTGTCTCCACCTGAAGATCACTGTTGTCCTTGTTGTTGTTGCTGCTTCTATTGCTGCTCACCCACTGATGGATTTCTTCTTCCTCGGAGTCTACCTAAAAAGTTGAATTCCCACGGGGGTGAGACAATTGAATATTGTCCCAACGAGAGTTATAACTCTTCACTAGAAGCATTGCCATTGCAAATAATAGAATGATACTGAGTAGTAGAATTATAACTATTCAACAACAGGTAATTTAGTAAATAACTAAATAAGCAGTATTCTTTATGCAATCATTTCAATTATAACTTGATTGAATAGTAAGTCATTTAATTCATAAGGAATATGAAGAACATGTATATTATTTGTCTAACGAGGACTTAATAAACAATGTATCATCAATCATTGTTTCTCATAGTTCAACCTAAACAAATATGCTACACCGCTGATTACATTTTTCAAACATACTTATGCCCTGAGGAGATGAGGTATACCGCTCATACTCCAACCGACCATTGCAAAATCGAAATCGGTACCATACATAGGTCATCAGAAGAGCCAGATTTCTATGACCTCATCCTCCTCAGTCAGTGTGAGGAAAAACATGCATGACATCTCATGTCTCTGCCATAATAGCTTTCCAGGGTATTCTAGCAACTTCGCTATTAGAGTTACAATGGCATGTTGTACTCTCTTCACAATCAAGGGATTTCTTATTTATCTCACATCGATGCGGCATTAACAACACCATTGGGAGATTAGTGATACATCATCCTGGCATATACATATAATGCAGGATTGAGAGATTAAATGTTCATCTCACATCAATTCCCCCATTAGGACGTAAGGATATTTGCGTCCATAACCCCCACATACTCAAAAGTATGCTCTCCAGGAGTTCCCTTAGGAAAACCTATTTCACCATCATCTAGCTTCTGACAATGATGGATCTATGGTAAGGGCTCTACATGATATCATTTCACTTGATTAATTAAGTACCTTACAACACTCTTTTAGCATCAAGCATGTTTTCAAACATGAATCATTATAATAGTTGCTATAAAGGAGGAGTACTATTTTATCAAGTTCATTTCACAGCTTTATCAATCATTGGGATCTCAATCCCCCTATCATTTCATCATTATGATTCAAGAATATGGGTGTTCCAACCCTTACATCATCAAAACACTTGTTACCAAGTAACACATTGTCATCAAGTCATTTGACAATATAAACATGATAGTAGCAATGCAGATATTTCACATGGCTCATATAGTCTATCAATCTCTTTTGTTACCTCTCACTAGGCAACATAGTATATCATTGCTTTCAAAGCTTATAAAGTGCTTTCAATTAATATGGCACCATAGCTCTTACCTGGATATGCTCACTATTTCATAAAAACCTACATGATTAATACAAATGATAACAGACATATCTATTTCAGATCAGCATAATGCAAAACATTAATAACATCACTATTTAAGGGTTGCACCACTATGCCCTTACTAGGGTTAGGGTTTTCTCTTTTTAATTAAATTAGGTTTAACAAACCCCCCCTTTCAATAGTAATAGTGATTCCTCATTTCATTATTTAATCATAGAGCTTCATGCTATAAAGCATAACCCAGAATTAGGGTTTATTATACACATTGCATCACCCTTGATTAAGGTTCATATTCATCATAACCTGATTTAGGGTTTACTATTCACTGTACTTCACCCTAGGTTAGGGTTTATCATGTCATCATTTATGAATTAATATTACATCATCATTATGCATTAGGAATACTTCCATTATTACCCTCAATTTAGGGTTAAGATTCATTGGCCATCATAATTAGGGATTTCATGATCTCACTATGAAGTATCATACCCTAATTAGATATTCATTCACATAGGAAGTACATTACTTGATTAATCATTCATAAAAGGAGTCTTCTCTCTCTCATACTTTATAGGATGATGTTTACTTCAGCCTTGATTAGGTTAAGTAACTCAATCATGAAAGAGAATTGACTTCGTAGTTTATATCATTACCATTGTAATCATTAGAGCTTAATTACTTCATGGGTTTCAAACACACTACCCCTTTAAGGTACAAGTACCATGATCACCTTTGATTACATCATGTTTCAATTAACTAATCAGTTTGTTTCTTAACCACTTTAAATACCCAAGTGGTTTAGGTTAATCAACCACCAAACGATCTTGGCCATTAAGGCCCCAAACAATCTTGACTAACTTAGACCTCAAACGGTCTTGCATACTTTACCTACAAATGGTCTAAGACCGTTTGGACCTTCATGTGGTCTTGGTATACCCTTGAGACCATTTGGTAAAGTAGCACACTCAAGACCGTTTGCTAAAGTAGGAGGTGAAGACTGTTTGCCCAAGTTTGACTTTTGATACCGCATAGACACAATCGGTTTTGAAACTGCATGAACCCTAAACAGTTTGGGATTGTTTGGTCCCAAATGGTCTTGAGATCATTTTGTCCCAAACGGTCTTGAGACCATTTGGACTCAAACGGTCTTGAGACCATTTGGTCCAAACCCCCTCAAAACCGCATGGACCAAGTATGGTCTCAACAAGTTAAATTGAATTAGGGTTTCCATTGTTGGTTCCTTCAACAGTTGTTTATATGTATTCAATCATCAATTGGACCTATCACCATCATTCAATTGAGTTAATTAGGTCAACCTTCAACTGATTTGACCCTCAATTGACCCTCAATTGGTCATAAATTAGGGCTTGAATCAATTGAATTAAGGTTTGGAATCGATGACCCTTCAACATAATTCAATATGAGTCTAATTGATTTGAACCCTTTGAACCTTCATCCAATTAGTCATGTCCTAACCCCAAACGGTCTTGGGATCATTTGGGTAACCTCCAAATGGTCTTGAGACCGTTTTCCCAAGTCAACACCAAAAACCAAGTCAACCAATTAGGGTTTGGTCCATTAGATTGATCACCATAATAACAATTGATTGTACTTCAACTTAGAACCTTTGGATCTTCAATTGGTCAACTATACTAAACCCTAGACCTCCAAATGGTCTTGGATGATCACCAAACAGTCTTGAGACCGTTTGGGTGATCCCCAAACAGTTTTGAAACCATTTGGGTCACTCAACCCAAACTTCAACCTTGTTCAATTATCAAATCAGCAATTAACCCGATTAGGGTTTTGATGATTGTTGGACCTCTAATTGGTGAACCACATGGAGTTAATTGATAATTATTGATAGGTGATTAGCCTACATTATTCTCAACAGACCTCCAAATGGTCAACTCTTGGTCAACGCCACCAAAGGGTCTTGGACCGTTTGCTTCTATGCAGTTTAGATGAAACTGTTTGCAATCAAACGGTTTGAAACCGTTTGCTCCCAAACAGTTTGGGAAACCGTTTGAGCACAAAGGCAAACCGTTTGGTAAAGTGATTTTCTTTGGATAATCATCAAAGTTAATGTCATCATCTTCTTCCTACGAGCAACCAAGAATTGTTGTTGTTCTTTACGGCAGTTATAGCAATTAACCAAAAGAATACCAAAGAAGAAAATAGCCAACTATTTTTAGAGAGATGGATGCATTAGCAATGCTTAAGGGTTAGAGTTATAAACCCACCTCTAGAACTAATCTAGAGCTCAAATCTCTGCATATTTAATGGTGGATTGAGCTCCAGCAGTTGTCCAAGGTTCGTTCTTTAATCTTTGGATGAACAAGATGGCTAGAAAAGGAAATTGTGTGAAGAAAACCATGAATCTAACCTTGTTTTATGGTTTCCACCATGAATTTGAGGTAGAAGATGAACAAAGCTTACCAAGATAGTTTGTTCGTCCTTCCTCTGGTCCAGATCTCTTCCTTGGTCGGCCAAAGCAAGTTTGAGAAGAAAAGAAACTAAGGAAACGATCCTTAGGTGTTTGAAAAAGGATACTTATATATGTATATGGATTTTCAAGGAAAATGGAAAAAGAGGATTATTTCCTTTTATCTCCCAATATATCTACCAAGTCCTTCTACACTTCTTGGCTACGTGTCCACCTTATATTACCTTGCAAAACTTCTCCATTATACAAGAATAATGGAAAAGAAACCAAACACCTTAAAAAGTTATGTGTTAATATCCATCATTTAGTGGATATTGCTTTATATTATATTATTAGTGTGAGTAGCTTCCACTCAAACAAGATATTTTTGGTGCCCAAGTAGGGCACAAGATTTTCCAAACTATTTCTAACAAATCCTCCAACTTTTGGTTGAAGGGATCCATAATTAATATATTTCCCTTTTACATTAAGTTATATTAAAGAGCCATTTATACTTAAATCTTGATTACTTTAATGTCATGATTCTCTCTCCTCCATGATAATTCACATGAGGCGCCCTTCTCATTTTCTTTTCTCTACTTAATGCCAAGAAACATGAGAGACCCACTAGAGGTGATATCTTGCATATTGAACCCTGGGTTTTGGGTAATTTGCACATTACACCAAAACTAGGTTTTAATGCACAAGGATTGCTTTACAAGCTATATCTTTATGTCCAAGCTTGTGGAATCCATACCACCACATCATATACATTCTTATGATGCTCAGCATCATAGGAACATCTTATCATATACAAATTGCAAGTTAACCCCTCAACTTGGGTAATTTGCACTTTAGTCCAAAAGTAACAAAACCATGTTTCAACATTGTTTAGAAAGGACTGAAATTGAAATATAAGTTCCTCAAAAGCACTAATTACATTCCAAAAGATAAGGTCAAGTATCTAATCAAATTTATTAGGCAAAACATCTAGGGTTAGTACATAACCCAGGTCAGGGATGTTACAGGTAGCTTAAGGATGTTCTGCCGAAGAATTCATTTCAATGCAGTACAAATCAATTCCAGCATAGAGATGACTTCATCGAGTCATCAGATTCTATTATTCTACTTTAGACTCAGAAGGGCTCATATACCCACCTATTCTACTCCAACATGGTGGACCCAATCGGCAAGAAATAGGTGACATTGGTCCCAAAACTTATGATTTAGGATCCAATGTCGGTATTGTGGGGCAACCACCCCTTTCTCTTACTCCTTTCTCTTCTCTTTTTGTAAAATAAATTTCTTTTTCATGTTATTGCTTAGATAATTTCTTTCCTCTAACTTATTAAATATATATATTTGCATACATGCATCATTTTAGGACTTCAATAAGATTCTTCCCCTTACATCCATCCATTCCTCCCCTACTGTTGAGGATGACCAAATTTTTAATCTAAGGGTGGTAGGGTTATTCGCCCTTCTATCTCTTCATTTTTCATGCATACATGTTTAATTCCTGAATTTAGGCGTAAATTTTAAATTTTTTGTATGCTTTAGCCTAGCTTTACTATTTCATAGTTAGTTGTGTAATTTGTAACCTTGGCAACTAATTCTATTCGAATCTTATATCTAAATGCTTATCTTTATGCCTAAATGCTCAAATTTTATCTTAAACTGATGAATCTTTTGCTTGACTTGCTATTTGAATTTTTTTCCTTAAGTTTGGCAATATAAGGTTATGCACCTTTCTAGTAGCTTAAAACATTATTCCCTTGATCTAAGTAGTGAATGACAAACTCGAGATTTGGGAATACTGGAAGGAGATAGAGTTCGATTAAAACTCCAAGTTGTGTTATTCACAAAATAGTCTATATTTCAAGGATTCTTCAATCATAATTACTACTTTTCACACATGTATCAAGTGAATAATGATGAGTTTTGAGCTATGATCTGGTTGAAATTTTTCCTTGATGGACTACACACCCTCTCACCTTAGATTGAGTCAAAAAGATGCAAAATTTAAAATGTGCAAAAGAGGCTTGGCCACCAAAAAAATCCCCAAAAAATTAAAATATTTCTCACCCAGGCCTATAAATTAGAATGCAGAGAAAAAAAGCCTGAGTGCGAATAAATGAGTGCTTGTTTTCTCTTTCAAAAGAGTTGAGGGATGGTGTCCGGCTGATGTATGACTACACTCATGAATGTGGGTATGCCGTGGCTGGTAGTACCGCCCCGAAAAGCTCATTAGGGAGTCTTTAGGAATCACTAGGAGACATATGAGATCATCCCAGTAGCAGGGTTGGTTCCAACATAGTACGATGAGGTTGTTCACTGCTCTGGGTGAACTAGCTTGGACTATAGCTCATTTCATGGACCAACCTGATGCAAATCGGGATCCTCAGAAGTCATTAGAGTCTTTTTGCTTTTCTTGCTTATTAGGACCCAAATAAGTGGGAGGATGAATACATGATAATAGCTCATTACTCATCACCCACAGGATCTCCTATGTGACAATGCTTTAATGCTAAATTATATTGATCTAAATCCTCTTGAGTATCGAAAAGTTGCAGTGAATTTTCTTAATCGTGCTTGGACACTCTTTGATCTTACTTTAGCGGGTTGTGCTTTGATCTTACCTTAGCATTTATCACTGAGCTTAATTTGGATGTTATATTTTTGTTCTTTGAGCACAATCTTGCTTGAGGACAAGCAAGGGTTTAAGCTTGGGGTGGTTGATAATATTCAAATTTAGGCAATTATGCTAGACATTTATCAATAGTTTTGTGTTATTATAGCTTTAATATGCCCAAAATAACTCTAAATACTTATCTTTTCCTAATTTATATATTTTTTGAAGATAAAATCACTCAACTAGTCAATTTTGGGACTTGTAGGCACCAAACATGAAAATACATTGATTTTCCAAGATTTCTCCCCTTTGTACTGGTTAGGCCTAGCTCGGCCCAATCAGGTCGGGTTCATCACATAATTTTTGCAGCAACTAAAAACATCAGCGACCGCAAGCCTTCCATCTTCAGCGACTGCTATGAAGACACTAATTGATAAGAAGGAATCGATCACTATAAATTCAACGATCACTAAGAAGCAAATGACTGCTACAAGAAGAAGCCTCTGCTAGAAATTGCTAGGCTCGGCCCGGTCAGGCTGAGAAGAAAAGATCAACGACTGATAAAAATGAAATTTCTAGCGGCCACTACAATTCTAAATCTCTAGCGACCTCTACAATTCCAAATCTCTCACAACCACTACAACTCCAAATCTCTAGCGACCGCTAGAAAGTCAGAAACTGCTAAGTAGTAAATGACTGCCACAACATCAACAACTGCTAGGCTTAGCCCAGTCAGGCCTAGCTTGGCCCAGACGGCCCCACCGACGAGCATCAATGATCATATCAACTATGACCGATAAAGATCTTAGTGACTGCCAAGACTGAAAATCCATAGCGACCAATACAAGAGGAAACAATAGTGATCTCTACAAGAGGAAACACTAGTGACTGCTAGGCTTGGCCCGGTCGGGCCCATCACAACTTCAAATCTAGTGACCGCTACAAGAGGAAACACTAGCGACTGCTAGGATCAGCCCGGTCAGGCCCAACACAATTTCAAATATCTAGCGACCGCTACAAGAGGAAATGCTAGCGACCGCTAGGCTCGGGCCCAACTTGACCCGGTCGGGCCCAAAACAATTTCGAATCTCTAGTGACCTCTGAAGGTTTAGTGACCACTTATCACAACACTCCACCTTCACCTATAAATACCTTCCCCTTGCTACCTAGCAAAGCATTCCACATTCCACATTTTTGTTCAGGTCATGAGTGGTTTCTAAAGCCCTGTGGGAGAGTTCCAAGTTCTGAAAGGATTGAAGATCTCGCCCTACATCCATCCCTTTAGTTTTCTTCCATCCACCATCATTTTCCACCACCACTCACCGCTTCCCACCATTCCCAACCTCTTCCACCTCCATACACCCACCAAGCTACTATTTGGGGTGAAATCAAGGAGAAAGGAGGACAAGGAGTCCAGAAAATCAAGGAAGATGACCCAAAGATGAGATTCAACTCATATAGAGGCTAAGGAGTGAGATACACCTCTCCTCCATGAGCTAAATCTCATATCTTCTCCTTTTTCTATTGTTCTCCTTTGTTTATATACAAATGATGTTCTTCCATCTTTATTCGGTGCCAACTATGCTTGTCCATGGCTAATTGAGCTCCTTTTGTCTATGTAGCCTGTTTTGGGCATGTTTATGTACTTTCACCTTATGTAAGTAGTTTTATTTCAGATCTAGTATGCTTTCTATTCTATCTTCTCTTTTTGGTTATGATTGCTAGTTTGGTTGAGATATTTGTTGACAGAACTTCCAATTCTACCTTGATTGAGAGATTAGTTGTAGAAATGGATTAGAGAAGGTAGTTCGGATTGAATATGAGAGGAGGATGTCTAAGGGTGATATATAAAAAACACTTGCCTTGGGCACTATCAGGCCCAGCCCAACCCGATCGGGTCCAAGTCCGCCTTCCTGGGTCTAAGGTCTGTGTTGTGTTCAGATCACTTCTATTCCTAGCATCTCTGAATGTCCTGGACCCAAAAGGGTATCTGAAATATTCAGGGGCATTGATCTGATGTCCTTGAAAGTGGTTTTGTATCATTGATGGGTTCTAGTCATACTGCGTAAGAGAAAGTGGGATGATCCCCAAAGGAACAACTACCACAATGTGTGCTATATTTGGATGTAGGTTGCTTGCTAATGTGTCTGAGGGTTGTATATGCCCAAGAATGGGTGCATAGACTGCCCAATTTGTAGTTACATAGCCAGGAACTCCTTGTCCCTAATTATTTGTAACATCCTTGACCTGGGTTATGTGTTAACCCTAGATGTTTTGCCTAATAAGGTTGAGTATATTCTTAATCTTATCTTGGGAAAAGTAATTAGGGCTCATGAGAAACTTATGTTTCAATTTTGGTCATGTTTGAACAATGTTGAAGCAATGTTTGCTTATTTTGGACTAAGGTGAAAATTACCCAAGTTGGGGGGTTAACTTGCAAATTGTACATGATAATATGTTCCTCTGATGTTGAGACATCATAAGAATGAATATGATGTAGTGGTATGGTTTTCACAAGCTTGGGCACCAAGATTAAGCTTGTAAAGCAATCCTTGTGCATTAAAACCTAGTTTTGGTGTAATGTGCAATTTACCCAAAACCTAGGGTTCAATATGCAAATTACCACTTCAATAAGGTTACTAATGTTTCTTGGCATCATATAGAGAAAATAAAATGAGGGGCGCCTCATTTGAATTAAGTTGGAGGAGAGAGAATCTTGATATTAAAATAATCAAGATTTAATCCTAAGTGAAACCCTAATTCAATTTAGGGCAAAAATGAATGTATTAATTAAAGGGCTTTCAACCAAATTTAAAATGGTTGAATTAAGATGTTTATGGATGAGATTAAATCCTTGCAAAGGCACGAGCATATCCTAAGGAGGTGAAATTCCACTCACCATTATAATAAGAAAAAGAATTCCCACTCAAATATGGATATTCTTATTATAAGGGTTAAGGTACTTAATTTCTTTTCCCTTAATTCGTGGATAATGGAAGGGATCTTAGTGGGGATAGAGATGCCCTTACATGCAAGAAACCAAGGGGGAAGTGGTGGAAACAATTTTGGAATTAAAAGACTTTTATAAAAGATTTTCTCTCTCATCAATTTTCTTATAAAAGTACCCTTTCCAAGCCAAAACAAAGGCTTTTTCGGATCTCTTTCTTTACCCTTGCTTGGAAAAATACCAAGGAGCTGTGGAGGATCAGGAGACGACCCCCAACCTGTTGGTAAGGTTCTTCACCTCCTTTCACCTTGAATCCATGGTGAAAATCGAAAATCAATGCATGAATTCTTCATATCTCGATCCCCTCTTCAATTCTAACCAATTCTTTTCACTCAAAGCTTGAGGACGACCCTTGGAATAGTGAAAGGAGTTTCATACACCATTTTTTCCGTGATCTTGGAGCTTTGGAGCTCAATTGGGGTCGGGTTTTATAACTTGAACCCTTAATTTTATTATTGCAATCAATTCCTTATCAATTAGTGATCATTTCTACATTTCCAAAATTAAGTTTGGTTGATTGATGAAATCTCCATGGAAATCACAGTATATTTCATGAGTTTGGATCTTGATGATGATGAAATCATCATAAGCACACACCTCCTCAAATATATAGGGCAAACAGTTTCAATGTTGGGACCAAACGGTTTCACCAAACCGTTTGGTGACCAAACCGTTTGCAAACCGTTTGGTGGTTTGGGTTCCAAACTGTTTGGAATGGTTGACTATTTGAAATGGTTGACCATTTGAAGATATATGTTTTGGTACTTGGATCTTGATCCAATGGTTTCAATTGGTTTTATCTTGAAGGTTTCAATGGTGAATGAATCCTTAATTGCAAACCCTAATCGGCTAAGTGCTGATTTTGAAATTGATTGGGATGATGTTTTGGGTTGATGACCCAAACGGTTTCAAGACCATTTGGGGATCACCCAAACGGTCTCAAGACCATTTGGAGGTCTAGGGTTAATTATATCTAAGTGTTTTAAGGTCCAAAGGTACCAAATTGAATTGCAACTAAGTGATGATTTGATAATCAATCCAATGGTCCAAAACCCTAATTGGATGTCATGGTTTTGATGATGGAATGGGAAAATGGTCTCATGACCGTTTGGAGATCACCCAAATGGTCTCAAGACATTTTGGTGGTCATCCAAGACCGTTTGAGGTCAGGTTATATCATGTGATGATGATAGTTTATTGTTTTCAATTGATTTGATTCCACAATGTCAACCATTGATGGATGCTTGATTTCAAACCCTAAGTGATGGTTTCTTGATTATCAAACCTAGTTCAATTGGGTTCAAAACCATAAATTGAAGGTCTAATTGAATGGTGATTCATGGTACAATTTATGAATACTTTAGTGGTTCAATTTGTAATTGGTCCATGGATTGAAACATTGAGTCGATTGAATCTTGAAGTACCTTTTTGGTCCATGCGGTTTTGAGAAGGTTTGGACCAAACGGTCTCAAGACCGTTTAGGTCCAAACGGTCTCAAGACCGTTTGAGTCCAAACGGTCTCAAGACCATTTGGGACCAAACAGTCTCAAGACCGTTTGGGACCAAAGGATCTCAAACCGTTTGGAGACCCAAAGTGCAAACAGTTTCAATACCTACTTTATCCAATTGGTTTCAAGTATAACTTGTTCAATTGGTTTTCCACTAATTGATGTATGAGAACCAAGATCATTGAGAGTCTAATTAATTAACTTTGTGAAGATCAACATGGTTAACCTATTTGAATATCTCATGTAATTGAAGGTCCAGTATGGTGAACCTACTTAGATACTTAATGCAATTGAAGATTTCAATGGTTAACCCAACTGATCACTTTGTGGAATTGAAAGTTTAATTGGTCAATCCTTTTGAATTCTTTATATAATTTATGGTTTAATTTATTATACCATTTGGAAATCTAATATGATCAAAGATCAATCAGCTATGTGATTATTAATGATGTAGACCCATGATGACTATGAAGGATAACCCTAGCTTTGAGTACTCAAGTAAAGAGTTGACTTAAATTAATCTTGGGATAAGTTAACATCCTAGAGAGGATGAGAGGGAGAGTGAATGGGAGATATGATTGCTTACTTAATTAATCCCTAATTCTCTCATTGTGAATAAATGTGTAATCAGGGTTTGATTCATATTATGAGATCATAAAAATCTTCATTGAAAAGATTGATGTACCTTGATCCTAAACTAGAGCAAGGTTATGTGAAACCTTAATTTAAGGGCAAAGCTCAGTGAAACCATAATCTAGGGTGATGATGTAACCCTAACTTAGTGTCACAATGCAAGAAACCCTAATTTAATGGGAATTGTATATCCTAACCCTAATCTGGGTATGAGGAAAGAGAAACCCCACTTGGATGTGAATGGTAAACCATAATCCCTAAAATGGGATAAAGGTATATGAAACCCTAATATAGGGAAGATCCATTAATGCTTATGTGAAGCCTTAACACTGGGTGATGTGTTGTGAAATCTTAATTTCACATAATACTAGGTGAAACCCTGATATAGAAGATTGTTATGTGAAACTTTAATGATGAGTGATTCTAGGTGAAATCTATATATGTTTGTGAGATGCTAAGTGAACCTCAAATTATAATTATGGAAATCCTATTCCTATTGATGGAATAGTGATTAATGTTTTGACAAATGAAATACCTAGAGGGGTTGATTATGAATATCCTTGTATGAATAGTCCCTGACTCAAGGGTGAGTCCATATCTTTGGCAATGGTTGTGTTTTCTAAAATAGATGAATCATGACCAATACATAAAATAATGAATGTGATGATCTAGTGCATGAGTATTAGGATGAGTGATACCCTAATACAAGCTAAGTGAATAACTCAGGTAAGATGAAGGTGTTGAGGGAAGTGATACATCAAGGTATGATAGATATCACATCCAACACCCCAATTCTGATATACCATGATGTGTTCTAAGTTCATTATAATTGGAATGGATGACACATGAAATGTGTCATGTCAATTATTACATTGAGATGCAATGCACCTTGATGGTTGTAGGCTAACATGCCTTATGAAAAGGTTAATACAAATCAATAGACTATGATACAATCATAGTCTGATAAAGATGAGAAAGAAACTCATACTTTGTGTTGATAATACATTCAATGATGAATGATGAGGATATATAAGTATGTTTGAATACTTATGATATCTATTTGTGGTTTCTAGCTTTGAGAAGCAATGCAATAGGACTGATCATTAATAATATGATCTTAAGAACCCAAGTGATTATTTATGGAACACCCTAATGAAGGGTGCTGATATAAAAGAGAAACCATGAGCCCTAAAGAGGGAACAGTGGTATCACTTAGTGTTGTATGATATTGATATGAAAGCATTATAATTGTTACCATGAATATTAATAATGCAGGGATGATGAGATGAGAAGCATAGACAGGTATGGGCTATGATGCTTGTTTATTGAGAATATATTATAGGTTTTATAAGCCTTCATATGCTTTGTGTAGCAAGAATCAATGAGCTATGTGTATTATGTAAAATACATTATATAGCAAGAATTATGATGTTTTTGGTCAGATGATCTGAAGGTAAAAAGTTACCTAACAAGTGGTAATAAGTATCCTATGGTGAGTTATGGGTTCAAATACCCAGATGCTATAATCATGATGATGAACTTGTTAAGAAGAGGAAATGTACTTGGTGATTTGAGGGATTAAGATCCCAACACTTTGTGAAAAGAGTATGGCTACATGCCATGACTCCACAATGACAATGCCAGGTAGTAGATATATGATCTAAGCTTGAAGATAGTTAATGATGTGGCAATGATGCTGTATTGAATAAAAGTTATACATGTTCTTCATATTCCTTAATGAATAAGTGACATGTGACTCTTTCAAGTTATAGCTGCAATGTTTTAGATAAGAATAACATTCTAATCTGTTAGATATTGAATTAGCTACTGTTAATCAAATATGATTCCAATGTGCACATTTATCTTCTTAAGCTGCAATAATAATGTTATTGCCGGAGAGTTATATCTCTCGCTGGGGAAATTTACAATTGTCTCACCCCTGTGGGAACTACATTTTTAGGTGGACGCAGACGAGGAGACATGAATCCTTTAGTAGAAGAAGGACATCAACAACAGCAGCAGGGACAGCAGTGAAGTCTCAGGTGGAGACACTGGATGTTATGCCTTGTATAGTTATAGATAGAGTCCTATGTGTCGTCTCTGTACTCTCAGGTCCTCGGAGTAGTAGTTAGTGCTTTCGAGATTTTGGCTCCGTGCCTTGAGATTTTATACTGCATGTGTTTAGCTTGACATGATAGTTAATGCTTGTAATTCTCAAAAGGAGATGATACAGAATATGTACCTGTGAACAAGAATGTAATTATGTTACTTTGGTTCTATGTGAGAAAGTTTTTCCTTTGATGGATCTCTTGATAAAAAGGTTTTAATTTTTAGTGATGTTTGGTAATCCGCTGCTTAGTGAACGCTTCCACATTAGTTAATCTTGATTTCACGAGACGGTCGTCACAACTAAGTGGTATCAGAGCTCTAGGTTCGTTGAGTCTACAGAGACATAAGACTAAGGTTGTAGAGTTTATTCTAAGTGTCTTCCAGTTTATCTGATAGTATCTTCTGCTCACATAGGAGAAGAAGAACTTGAAAATGACTGGAGAACATGAGGAACACATTGCTAAGGGCAATGTTGTTATACCAGGAGAGGGTGCATGGGACCATGCAAGAGAAGAACAAGTGTCTGGGGATTCCCATCTTGACCTGATCAGGATAAAGAATCCTATGTTATGCTCTTGAAGGGTAGATTAGGATAGTAGTGATGCATATAGAAGACTGGATACTAGTATTACAATCTAGGATACCCATCCTTAATGTGGAAACTTTTGACTTTGAAAGGATTCCTGAGTGGCATGGTCATGTTAGAACAGTGGAAATGTGGGAAAGATTAATAAATGGCAAGAAAGTAGACTCTGCCATAAGTCTGAACAAACAGTACATCTATGATGGTAGTGCCCAAGGAGGGGCCATAAGCTATGAATTAAGGTAAGGTCTCTACAATTCTAGAGACATTTGCCTAGATATTCTGAAAGCCAAAGTTTTTGGTGTCACCAGTGCAATAAATTCCTAGTGCACCAGGGCAGTAGCCACTAAGTAAAGGCAAAAGTAGCAACATGAGATAACTGGACACTATGTGTTGAAATCAACCTTATGTGGTAGGTGACCTTGAGGGGTAATATTTAAATAAAATATATTCATCCTGATACTTCATTTCATGATTCTATGTGTTAAAGATATGAAAGTAGTTGTTTTTGAACTTCCTTTGACTAGTCCTATAAGGACACAAGGGAGATGAGAACTTATATCTTACTCAGTATTCCTTAAAATGTTTTATAATCTCCCTTATCTGTGTGCTGAAAGATGAGATATAGAAGTGATGCCTGAAGAAAATTCAAGAATGGAAAATCCTATGTATAATGATATGAAAGGTGAGGAATATGAAAGTAAATAAAGTGCATACTACCTAATCTCAATACTTATATACCCTGGCCAAGTATATGATTATTGTAGATAAGGCAAGTATGAAACTCTTAGATTGATATCTTTTTTATTACTCTGATCAAGTAATCATTCTAAAACAATCTAGAGAGTATAATGAAATTAAATAGGAAGAGCTATAATTTTTCCAAATAAACTACTTAGTGAACATACTTAGTGAATATACTCAGTGATGCCATTTGTTAACCATATTGGAAAATGGTGTGTGCCTCAAAGTTTATGTTCTAACCATATTGTTAACTCCATTGTCTCTAATGGTGTTAATATTTCTAGATGTGCTTCTATTACCATCAATGGAAAATATGATATGAGGTTAAGAGACATGTGGGATTCTATTCATAGTAAAGAAGATGAGAAAGTTATCTTCAACTGATTGTGGAAGGTTAAAGATCCTAAAAATGTTTGTTCCACTCTTGGAAAGCTATTCTCAATAAATTGCCAACTTCTGATTACTCAAGAAGGAGAGGTCTTCCGTTAGCTTTGATGTGTTTATTATGTTTTAGGGATTAGTAGGATCTGTTTCATATTTCCTTCTCCTATCACTATGTTATGGATATGTAGAACTTGGATTTTAATGAAGGTCTTATTAAAAGGATTCATAGTTACTAGAATGATTTTAGTTTTTAGGATCATAAGTCTAGTGATTCATGTGCAATATTCATATTATATCATTGTTTGATGGAAAGGAATCACATTGTGCGTGAGAATAATAGTTGAGGGTATATTATCTTATGGAGATGCGTTGAAGATAATTTATTGATCTTTCTGAAGATTTACAATACTCTTGATATGTGATTCTTATAAGGGTTTTGTTGGTTTCCCTCGAAAGCTTCTGGATATGGCTCTCATCAGTTTTGATCTTTGATGTATATCTGTTTGTATATATATCTTCAAGTATATATGTTCCTTGTATGTCCATACTTTTCTTCCTCCCCCTTATACCCCCTTGTGTGGGATGATTCTAACAGTCTTTTTTAGTCTTATTTTATTTCTATGCATTGCAAATTTGAAAAAATACAAAAAAGCAACATGGTGTTTGGCTGACCAAAAAAATAACTCATCACTCTCGTGGCTTGTTACTAGTCCATATTCTAGTTCTTACTGAACTCATTTTCTTGAATTAATCCAGATCAAACATTGTAAGAAGGTATCTATTCAAACAAGTGACACATTTACACTGGAGTATAGAAACAAAACTATAAGAATATATGTATTAAATAGAAGAAGGAAATATTACATGGTTGGAAGGTGCTAATGGCTACTCCACGACCAATTTAATTTCGTTGCTCATCATACAAGAAGGAATCAAACTACAAATTAAAACAAGTCATATATGAAAAACACTAGAGGGGGGTGAATAGGGTTTTATAATGATTTTTAAAATTAATTCAACCAAGCAACCACAATTGAAATTTGGAGAAGGAGACATGGCGTTTAGAGTGGTTCCACCCTTAGCAAAAACTAAGGGAGTCAGTCCACTACCCGATTGTTCCCAATTGAGATTTTAAAAGTATTTGAATTTTATTACCTCGCAAGGATGTTACATAAAATTACAAACACCTTCACCACCATTTGGACAGCCTTCACCTCGAATTTGTCTCACCAACCTTGAAGCAACCTTCTATTGAAGTAACTACAAGCTCCCCCTTGAAGTAGCCTTCCTCCTTGAAGTAGCTTCCCATTGAGACCTTCTAGAAGGAGTCCAAAGTCTTCCGAGCTACCTTCACTACCTGAAGAAGCTCCAACAACCTCCTTTCCGCAACCTCCAACCTAGGAGTAGCAAAGGAGAACAAAATATAATAAAAGGAACAAGATTGGAAGAAGGAAACAATGTTACCAATTGAGTACAACACTTTGATCCTATATCAAGCATTTGATCTCCTAACCAAAGTGGATGGATGTGGATGTATAGTGGATAGGAGATATCAGCCTATATGACACTAATGTAGAGTTCAAGGAAAATAGATTGCAAGTGTACCTCAGCTTGTTTGCTCACAAGGATTGAATCTCAAGTGTAATTGTGTATGCAAGTTCTATCTTGAGGTGTCCTATGGCTGTCCTATTTATAGGAGTGGTTTGCTAATGCTTGGGGACATTCTAGACACCTTCTAGGGTGTTCTTAGTGCTCAACTAGCCGTTAGTTATCCACTAATTGTGTTTGTAATGACTAGTTGATTAATTTTGAAAAGTGCAGATATAACTATTTTCGGTCGAAGTATTTGTCGACCGAGAGTTTCTCGGTCGAGGAAGTTGTCGACTGAGTGGGAGTCTGAGTCAATATGTTGTAACATTTGATTCCAGCTCCCAAACACTTTTCTAACTCAGTCTAACTGCTAGGAGGGTCTATTCTCAGTCGAGGAGTTTGTTGACCGAGAGTGTCTCGGTCAAAGTTTTTGTCGACCGAGAATATCCCTGATTCAAAGTATTCATTTACTAAGTGTGTGTATCAATGTGAAATTGTGATACTATCTTGGGGGATGACCTATCTAATTGTTGTGAGTGGATAGGGAAGATCTAAATGCTTGATTTACATGATATCGAAGTACTTGTACATTATAAACTTGTACAAGTTTTTACATTGATTACAATCATGAAAATAAAGAAATTCTAGCAAATTGATCTTCCAAGTCTTCACTATCTACCACTTTATATGCTTGTCCCTGAAATACTCAAATAGCAAGTTAAAACCACAAGAAAGAAATGTTTGTCATCATCAAAACAAAGGGATTATAATAATGTCCAATTTAGCCAGCAATCTCCCCCTTTTTGAAGATGACAAACATTTCCAAAATATAAATCAAGGAAATATAAATCATATGAGTTTCATACCTAAAGTTTACCTTTTGCAGCCATTCTCTTGTTTGCAAGTATGATGCGAGTTGAGAGATTATGAAACTCATTTTACTTTATGTTATTGATTTTATATTATTTCTCCCCTTTGTCATTTCAAAAAGATAACCAAGATAAACATTAATTATGACTTTTATTTCTCCCCCTTAATTTAATAATTTGATACTCAATGCAAACCACTTATTTTTATGTCAAATTTATCCACAATATATTTCTCAATCATTTGCAAAGGATGTTAAGCCTTGAAATGATATGAGATCTTTTTAGATTCATGGCATATGTGTTTTGATTTCTCATCCATTTTACAATGGATGTTAAGCCCTGAAAATGACATGAGAATCCTTTAAGCTCATGAATATATTTAATAGTTTCTCAACCATTTACAAGGGATGTTAAGCCCTGAAATGATATGATATTCTTTTAAGCTTATAGTAGAATCAATGAATGTATCTCTAACCAAATGCACGAGATGTTAAGCCCTAATTTGTTTAGAGAATTCCATAAATATTATAAACTCCTTTATTTTCATAACCAAGACTACTTCAAAGATATTAAGGTCATAACTAGTTTCAAATTTTCTTTATGATGTTTACAAAGTTTTGTGAACTCCTTCTTAATCTTATAGTCCAGATAGTTTTTGTGAGCTCCCCCTTAATCTTATAATCAAGATAATTTAAGGATTCTAAGGTCACAATAAGCATTAGATCATAATAAGTTAACCTTTTATGAGAGCTATGAACTAAAATCTTGTTTTCAATATACTAAGATTGAGTGCAAGGAAATAATTTACAATTAAGCATTTTGTCAAGCTTATTTTAGGTCGACCTTGAATTTGACCTTGGTGCCCCTCGATTGATTTTTATTTCGACCGAGAGGCTGCAGATTTCTAGTTGAAGCATTCACAATGATCCACTTGATTGAATATTTGAAACATAGCTTACAGAGTATCATATAAAAAGTATTCATGTATAGCAAGGATGATATCATTTTCCATAAGCTAAGCATGTGATAATCATTTAACTAATATTTCAAGATGCATTTGTGCCATAGATATTTACCTTAATGCAAAAATGTCATTTTCAATGATAACATCATCTTTATGTGTAATGAGCTGAATCACTATGATCATTTTGAAAACAATATCAATTCATGGTTTATATATATATATATATATATATAGATCAAAGATTATTTTAGGTAAACCAAGTAAAAGATGAAACACAATGATCTTGGTGAAACAGTAAAGGCATATCCATAACACAATGATCATGATAGAGTAATAGAAGCATATCCATAATTTCTTGATTAAACTTACATTTTTCAGTTTTAAGATACACAATGTAGAGAATGATACCTTTTAAGGAAGATTTATCAAGGCAATATCTTTTTCTTGATCAATCATGGTTCATCAATTTTTAAATATAAGACAAACCATGTAAATGAACATGCTTAAACATTTCAAGAGAAATAGCAATTGGAGGCTTTACAATGTGTGCATTGATTTTAAGAAAACATTTATGGTTTCTATTTGCATATAGTTTTTGGTCACATAATTAGTAAATTTACAACATGTTTCATAAGGATATAAAGAATCAATAATATAGATCATGATGCAAATTATCAATATGTGATTTGAGAGTTGTCTCCAAGATTTATGATTCATTCATAATTTCCAATAAATTTTCATTTATACCAAATTTATAGCAAACTAAACCAGTTAAATAGGTTTTCCAGAACCTTATTCGGTCAAACTCTTTCTCGACTGACTTCTTTTCGATCAACATGCTTTTCGACCGAGAAGGTTGTTGTATCTCAAGTTTTATCAGTTAAAATTTGGTCCAATAAATGTTCGATCGAAATTATCTCAGTCGAAGTCTTTTTTGACCGACATGGTTATTGTTTTTCCAGATTTCTACAGGTTAGATACGGAAACTATATTGGTCAACAATTTTCTCGACCGACATTGTCTCGGTAGAAGATTTTATCGACCGAGATTGTTTCTGTACTATTTTTAGTAGCTATAAAAACATAGATCACTTCCAATATAGTTTTATAGAAATATGTGATTTCAAGCTCAGTTTAGTTGAGATAAGACATTTGAATATCAAAGTAACATTTTAGGTCAAATCTCAACTAATCATATTCAAATCTCTAGGTTTTGGGAACCCAAACTAGATCAACATCCTTTCCCTTGTATGGGAAGGAGAATGAGTAATGTCCAAGATGTACACAGTAATGGCAACAAATAGAATCAATTTCATTTCTCTTCTTAACAAGATTGTCTTTAGGCACATACAAAACTTTAGTCTTCTTTTTGTAACTTTGCAATCTCATCCATTTTCTTTTTGATATCTAACTTTGCTTGATCTAGATCAGATGATAAAGTATCTCTTTCTTTAACAATAGCATCATAATCTAGATGAGTACACAAGATAGGTTGTGATTGAAGATCATTCAATTTTGCAAGCAATTCAACCTTTTCTTGATAGAGAAAATTATGATTTGTCTCAAGAGTAAGCAATTTTGTATTGCAATCATTAAAAGATGATTTCAAGGAAGAATTGTTAGAAATAATCCTTTCCTTTTCAGAAGCAAGATCATCTAATTGTGCATACAAATCCTCATTAGTTTTAGTAACTCTTTTTAGTTTCTTTTTACAATCAATATATTTATCATGTAATTCCTCAATGCTAGCAACTAAATCTTATTTAGATAAATAAAAAAGGCATACCTCTTCTTCTTTATTTGTTGTAGCAATAAGGCACTCTACTTCTTTTTCTCCATCTTCACTATCATCACTTGAATCATCCCATACAACTTTGTAGGCTTTCTCTTTCTTCTTGTGAGATGATTTCTTTCCCTTATTAAGTTTGGGACAATCGCCTTTTAAGTGTCCCTTTCTGCCACATTCAAAGCATCTAAAGGAAGAAACACTAGGAATTTTGTTAGTTTTAAAACTTCTATACTGCTTACCATTTACAATGAGTGTTTCTTCTTCACTATCTTCTTCACTTGTGTCATGGATATTTTTAGTTGATGCTTTGAATGCAATGTCCTTTCTTTTCTCCTTTTTGTGTTCATCTGCCAATCTTTCTTCTTCTTCAAGGGTAGCTTCATGAGCCTCCAAGTTGCCAATGAGTTGTTCCATCCTTAATGTAGTGAGAACATTGGCTTCTTCAATGGTTGTCACCTTTGGTTTGTACTTTGGAGGCAAGCACCTAAGAATTTTTTATAATCGATCTTCTTCACTAATGTCTTTACCTAATGCATTCAACCCATTAACAATAGAAGAAAACTTTGCATTCATTTCACTAATAGACTCATATGGTTCCATACAAAACTGTTCAAACTTTTATATAAGCATACCAATTTTGAAATTTTTAACTTGAACAGTTCCTTCATAAGTAATAGAAAGTCTATGCCATATTTCATATACAGTTTCACAATTTGAGATTCTATTGAACTCACCTATGGAAATTGAACAATAAAGGATACTTATAGCTTTTTCCTTCAATTGGGCTAATCTCACCGTGTTTGCATCCCATGTAGCATATTCGGTTTGAGGAAGATCATAGGCACTTGAAACCATTCTCCAAAGATCCCATCAGATTCCTTGGAAATAGAATTTTATCCTCCTCTTCCAATATGTGTAGTTGGTGCCATCAAATGGTGGAGGCTAAGCCACAAGTGTTCCTTCCAAGTTGAGGTTGTTTAGTACCCCATCACCCATTTTCTTCCAGACTCGATTAGAGCTCCTTGAAGCCTGATCTGATACCAAATGAAAAACACTAGAGGGGGGTGAATAGGGTTTTATAATGATTTTTAAAATTAATTCAACCAAGCAACCACAATTGAAATGTGGATAAGGAGACACAAAGTTTAGAGTGGTTCCACCCTTAGCAAAAACTAAGGGAGTCAGTCCACTACCCAGTTGTTCCCAACCATTATTTTGAAAGTATTTGAATTTTATTACCTCACAAGGATGTTACATAAAATTACAAACACCTTCACCACCCTTTGGACAGCCTTCACCCTGAAGTTGTCTCACCAACCTTGAAGCAGTCTTCACTTGAAGTAACTTCAAGCTCCTCCTTGAAGTAGCCTTCCCCCTTGAAGTAGATTCCTATTGAGACCTTCTAGAAGTAGTCCAAAGTCTGCCGAGCTAACTTCACTACCTGAAGAAGCTCCAACAACCTCCTTTTTGTAGCCTCCAACCTAGGAGTAGCAAAGGAGAATAAAATACAATAAAAGGAACAAGATTGGAAGAAGGAAACACTGTTACCAATTGAGTACAATGCTTTAATCCTATATCAAGTGTTTGATTTCCTAACCAAAGTGGATGGACGTGGATGTATAGTGGATGGGAAATATCAGCCTATAGGACACTAATGTAGAGCTCAAGGAAAACATATTGCAAGTGTAACTCAGCTTGTTTGCTCACAAGGATTCAATCTCAAGTGTAATTGTGTATGCAAGTTGTATCTTGAGGTGTCCTATGGTTTTCCTATTTATAGGAGTGGTTTGCTAATGCATGGGGACATTCTAGACACCTTCTAGGGTGTTCTTAGTGCTCAACTAGATGTTAGTTATCCACTAATTGCATTTGTAATGGCTAGTTGATTAATTTTGAAAAGTGCAAACAAAACTATTTTATGTCAAAGTATTTGTCGACCGAGAGTTTCTCGGTCGAGGAATTTGTCGACCGAGTGGAAGTCTGAGTCAATATGTTGTAACGTTCAATTCCAACTCCCTGCCACTTTTCTAACTCAGTCTAATGGCTAGGAGGGTCTATTCTCAGTCGAGGAGTTTGTCAACTGAGAGTGTCTTGGTCAAAGTTTTTGTCGACCAAGAATATCCCTGATTCAATGTATTCATTTACTAAGTGTATGTATCAATGTGCAATTGTGATACTATCTTGGGGGATGACCTATCTAAGTGTTGTGAGTGGATAGGGAAGATCTAAATTCTTGATTTACATGATATCTAAGTACTTGTACACTATAAACTTATACAAGTTTTTACATTGATTACAATCATGAAAATAAAGCAATTTTAGAAAATTGATCTTCCAAGTCTTCGCTATCCACCACCTTATATGATTGTACCTGAAATACTCAAATAGAAAGTTAAAACCACAAGAAAGAAATGTTTGTCATCATCAAAACAAAGGGATTATAATAATGTCCAATTTAGCCAACAATATCTCTCAAAAGAAAGTAATGAAATAGCAAGAGAAGGGGGGAGAGGTTGATACAATGGTAGATCGAGTCTAGAGATCAATCTACCCACCTTTCGAATGAATCTACTAGAGAGGTAAATATCCCTAGAGAGGTCAATTGATATCCCAATTGACCTTGGAGAGGTTGATTGCTTCTACTTCTTTCACTGGGGTTGATCTTGATCAAGGTGGTTCTATTAATCTGATGGTGGAGAAAGACTAGAGATCAAACACTCTCACTAGGTTGATAGGTCTAGTGAGGTTGGTTGGTCTAGCCTTGGTCTTAGTCTCTACAATATCATCTCATCTTGTTCGTAGAAAACAAGATGCTTGGAACTGATGCTTTTGGGGTCTATTTATAGGGTTTGACCAACTGTTTGTTTACCTATGGTTGGTCCACATGGCACTAACCCTTGGACTTCATGTCATCGTCCTAGGAGGTAGATGGTCTTTAGCTTGATTGATTCTTCATCATCCTCAATCTGAGATTTTAGGATGCCAATTTATTTTGTATTGATCTTAAGTCTTAGATTGAAGCTCGATAGGAAGCCTTTAGAGTTATCAACCCAGAGGTTAGTAGTGTCTTAGAAAGCAACAACTTTATGGGTTCACTATTGAGCTCACAACTTGATTGTTTTTGTATCGAGCTTGTAGTGTGTTTAATCTATCGAACTGGGGGTGAATAGCTTCTTGGTTGCAGTAGCTCATTGTGATGGTTATCGAGCTCCAAAGTTTGGTTACTTGGTCAACCTAAAAGGTTGATAGTTTTTGAATTCTTTTCATTTCTTGATATATTCTTTATAAATATCAATCTACCTTTGGGGTTGGTAGGCAGTCTATCGATTTTCATGATTTTGAGTCTAACTTATGCATTTTCCAAGGTAACTTAGACAAAATAGAGTATTTGGTTACTAAGTGTAAACTGAAAGATTTTATGATCATTAATGTCTTATTCAGCTAATTTTCTATTATGAAAGAGTTATGAAATATTCCTAAAAGCATATGTTTTCACACTACAAAATGGCATGCCATGCCATAAACTAATATATAGGGTGTACTGCCTATGGGAGTATCAAAATTTCTCCTATATGCCTAGAGGGAATCATTAAGATCATGCTCCAATTAGTCCTTGTGTTAGAGATAATTTTGTCTAAAGTAATCTTCTCTTCCCTATTGGATACCTCAGCTTAACCTTAGTCTTGGGGAGGTAGGATGTGCCTTTTTGGTGTTGAAGTACACATTTCCCCAAAAAACACCAAATCATAGGTTCCTAAAATGTGAACCCCTATCACAAATAATCATCCAATGCACCCCAAATCTAAAAAAGTATATTTCTTAACAAACCTACATACAACTTATCCATCATTGGTCTTGTTACCTCTACCCATTTGGATTTGTAGCCAAAAACCTATATATATATATATATATATCTGTGTGTGTGTATGTATATATATGAGTTCGAAGATATGAATGGCCCCATGAAATCAATCTTCTATAAATCAAGAACTTCAATTTGCTAAAACATGGCTATGGGCATTTCATTCCTTTTTGACATGTTACCAACTCACTGACATGCATAACATCTCTTCAAAAAATTATTTGAGTCCTTAAAAAAGGTTGGGAAATAAAAATCACAATCTAAAACCTTAGTGGTTGTTCTAGTGCTTGCATGATGTCCTCCTATGGGAAGTGAGTGACAATGAGAAATAATGCTCTCCATCTCCCATTCAGGAACCCATTGTCTAAATTTGCCATCTTTGCACCATTTCATCAAGATAGGATCATCCCAAAATTAATATCACAAATAATTCCTATCTTATGAATTCTAATCATCAGGCATCACCCCACTCAAAAATAGCATACGAGGGGTCTTTATGTTTTACAACCAACAATTTCTCAGGAAAAATTTCATGAATGGGCACTTCTAGTCCAATTTAATCAACTCCCTTGAGGTCAAACAAGTGGTCTACCATGACATTCTCTGTGCCAGACTTGTCCCTAGTCTCTATATTGAATTCTTGCAAAACAAACTCAAGATACAATGTATCAAATGGGGTTTGGTTTCCTTTTCCTACATTAGATATTTTATTGCGGCATGGTTCATCCAAACAGTCACTCTTGCCCTAATGAAATAATTTCTAAATTGATCAAAGTCCAAAACTACAATTAAAAGCTCTTTCTTTGTGGTGGTGTAATTTAATTGAGCATCATTTAGAGTTTGATAAGCATAGTAAATTATGAAAGAACACTCTTTCTTGGACTTAAAACTACCCTAACCACATGATCACAAACATCATACATCAAAAACTGATAGACTCCAATCTGGAGCTACCACCATGGGAATAAAGACTAATTTCTCCTTTAATACATTGAATATGTGTAAACATCATTCATCAAAATCCAAATCCACATCCTTCTTCAAAAGTTTTGAAAGAAACTTGGCGATCTTTAAGAAATCCTTGATAAATCACCTATAAAAACATGTTTGTCCTAGGAAACTCCCCACGACCTTCACCGATGTTGGTGAAGCAAGTTCGGAAATACCCACAATTTTTACTAGGTCAACCTCCACTCCCTTGTTGGACACTTTAGGTCAGAAGAATATCTCCTCATTTTCCATCATGTGACATTTTTCACAATTTAAAATGACATGGGTGTCCTCACTTGTTTGCAACACATTATCTAAACTTGATAGGCAACCCTGGAAAGACTCCCCATACACAGAATAATCATCCATGAAAATTTCAAGGCACTACTCCATAATTTAAGAAAAGATGGAAGACATGCACCACTAGAAAGTTGTGGGTGCATTACAAAGTCCAAACAACATATGATGATAGGAAATTATGCTATAAGGATATTTTAAGGTAGACTTCTCTTGATTCTCAGTCTCTATTGATATTTGATTATATCTAGAACAACTGTCCAAAAAAATGTGATCTTTCATCAAGCAACTCTCAGATTTGGACAAAAAATGGTAAAGGAAAGTGGTCTTTTAGCGTAGCAACATTGAGACATTGGTAATCTATGCAAACACACCAACCCATAACTATCCTAGTAGACACTAACTCATTTGCAATAGTGGTAACTATGATAACACACTTCTTTGAAACCACCTATGTCAAACTTATCGATATAGAATAGGAAATCACAAATACCATACCTTCCTATAAGATCTTGGTTATCTCCTTTTTCACCACCTTTGTCATGATTGGATTTAATCTTCTTTGAGACTAAACTACTGGGTTGGCTCCTTCATCTAAGTAGATTTTGTACTGGCAAATGCTTAGTGAAATCCCCTTGATGTATGATATTGACCACACAAAAGTTGCACAGTGGTTCTTGAATACAACTATCAACTGCTCCTCCTATGAGCTATTCAACGAAGAAGAGATGATTATAGTAAGATTCTCTTTTATTTCCAAGAAAGTATACATTAGATGTGGTAGCATTGGCTTCAAATCTAGATCAGAAGGACATATGAGTGGTGTCAACCAAGTGAGGTGGTGGTTGTCCCAAGTCCTCAAAGTGCCTAGAGTACCATGTTGGTAATGATTTCAGAAATAAAGCACATTCTTCTATTAGGTCTAAATGAATGGTCACCTTTGTGAGGTTCATCAAATATGCATTAAGTTGAAGTGTTGGATATCAGTCTTGAAAGGTTATGCACACTCCTTCATAAATATGAATGGGAATGAGGAGATCATCTGGTTGTTTGGGTATCTAATGGCTTCAACAAGTGAGAGTGTATAAAATCCCTCCATTGTGTCTACCTAAAGACACCCATTATCAGCATACTGCATTGTGTTTTCCATGTCTATGAAATGCTTTCCTAAGAGTGGGGAAAATCAAAATTAACATGTTGCACTACAAGGTACGTGACTGTTGTGCCTAATTTTTCTAGCTTATTGGGATGTTTTGGAAGTTTGATCTCCATCCTATCATTATCAATGTCAAGTATAATTCTTCCTCTCCCCATCTGTAGTGTGTCATCTATTATGTCTCGGTATGGTCTGCCTAGGAGTAGGTTATACCTATAGTCCTCTTGCATCTCCACAACCATAATGTTTGTAGGAAATGTGAATTTGTCCACCTTGACCAAAAAAATCTTCACATATGCAATAAGGTCATACAAATGATTTACATACCAACTGAATTGTCATATTGGTCTTCCTACTATGCAACAAATCCATTTTCTTAAATGTCTTCAGTAGCATCAAATTGATGTTGGCTCTTGAGTAACATAACTCTTATCCAAAGTGGTACTCGCCTATCGAACTTGGTATGTTAAAGCACCCTGGGTATTCTCTCTTCCTTCTAACCTCCTCATGTAGCTCTATAACATAAGAATCTTCTTTCCTCCTCTTTTTTATACTAATATCCTTCCAAAATTTACCATAGGAGGGAATATGTTCAATGGCCTCTACTAAGGGAAGATTCACATCAAGTTTGCAAAAGATGTCTAAAAACTTCTTGAATTGCCAATCTTCCTTAGTATTCATTCAGTTTTTTGGGAAAGGCACATCTACCACAATCTTCCTAAGGGTGGTGGAACATATCCCTTTTTAGGGGATTTTTCTCCCTCTAAACTAGACTCAATGGATTCTTCACCTGCCACTTACTCATGCACTTTGTATGGAACTACCTTCTCCCCTTCAACTATTGCATCAAGAGTGATTGTAGTTTGTTCAATATATACTTTAATTTACCATGATGCCTTCTCCTTCTCCATCACCTTCCCACTATGCAATGTTATTGGTTTTTGTTGTTGATTATTTTCTTGGATGATGATGTTTCAAGGAAAACCCTTATTCAGTAGACTTCTTAAATTATGTTAATTTTGCATGAATGTATGAGATTTAAGTTTCTAGACATCTTATTTGAACCCCTTAGTTCTATTGTTCCCTTTTAGATTGGTCAAGATATGAATCTATCAAGTCTATGAACTTTCCAAACATGTCCTACAACCTTTCAAATTTTCTTGGACCCTCTCATGTGGATTTGTTGTGAAGCATTATAATGATGCACTAGAGGTTGTTGCTCATGTGATGGGTCCTACTAAAAAGTGTTTGAATCCTTCCATGAGAATCTAGGATTGCTCCTCCCATTGGTACTAATTCCTCATATTATGAGACAAATGAATATACATGCAATTTTCTTCCTCATCTCCAGATGAGTGGCCAATCTTCTTTTCCACTTTCTTTGTCAACTAGGCCATCTATGTCTTAAACTCCATACCTTAAATGATGACATATTCTTAGCTGATGTTGGAAATTCAAACTCATCACCCTAGGACTAATTTTTGGCCATGTTCTTAAGAATTTTGAGATACTTTGATGCCTTTTTAACCGAAAGTACCTTGCACATGCATTTTCTAGAGTAGTTATAACACACCAAATTTTCTAAATCATATACATTATTGATTAGAAACTTAATTTACATTCACATTGGGATGTCACAATGTTGGTTGTTAAACTAACAAGTTTCAATCTTAAGAAAGATCTTTTACTCAACTAACCAATTCCCGCAAGTATACAGAAGTAGTTGTAGTTGAGATCGAACACAAGGAGCTTGGTAACCAATCAAACACAATAGTGCTAAGGTTCAACAATCTAGACCATTTTAAAGAAGTGATTTGGTTGATTAAGCTAAATTTTTAGAATTTAGCAAATCAGTAAATGGATTACTAAAAGAGGTTAAATTCATATATTGGAAGTATCTTGGACTTAGGATTTCACCCACATATCATAGCATAAAATAGGAGCCCGAAATTTAAACATACTAAGCACTTGTTTTAAAAGAGAGTTGTATGTTGCACTCCACCTCTCGGTGAAAGTATAACGATCCTAACTCAAGACAACATTCTCATGTATGGATTTTGTTCCATACATTCTATGATGTGGGAGCTACTCTCTCATGTCCAAGAAAAGGAATCTACTCATCCATAATGATGTACAACAGAAAATATGCAGAATTCTCATAGTTCAACATGATTTAGAGAAGGAAAAGCTAAGAGAACCAAACGTGTAAGTCAAGAAGAGTAGAATTCTGGCTTGGGGATGAAATTCCACTCCTACATCTGCTCCAAATTGGACAAACTTCCCTCCCGAGAAGCTTTGTGGAGTGAAGAAGCTCTGTTGCACCTCTAGAGAAGAAAATGGAGAAGAAGAGAAGAAGAATGGAGGTCTAAGGCAAGTAACCACCTTCTTCCACCCAAAATTACCCTCCTTAGCTCTGGACCTTCTCTTGGACAAAAGTGTTTCAAATTATGACCAAAGATAACTGCTCCATAGGGTGGTCTCATCTTTTAAAATGAGAGGAGTCATATTTCAAAATTGTTGAAATTGATAGGCACATGGCGTGTCTTCCTTTGGACACATCATGTCTTATCTCTGATAGTTGTTATGCGTGTAAAACACACGACATGTATGAATTAATACACGTTGTGTACATTACTAGAAAGGTAAGGTTCAGTTCTGAATTCCCAGGTACTTGTCGTGTCTTTGGCAGACACACCGTGTACTTTTCCTCAGCGTCTGAAGTATAAGGACAACTAGAAATTTTCACGTCATATCTTAAATAAGACATGTTGTGTGCTTTGCTATTTCATTTGAATTACAATTCTAAACATCTGTAAGGCTTGGAGAAGTCCCAATGATGATGAGTTTGAGTTGGGCTATCTCCAATTTGATCCCTTTGAAGCATATCTGCAATACACATCATGTGATAAGCAAAATAACAAAAAGGTGGCAAGAATGATATGAATAGAGGCTGAATGAGAACAAAATGAAATAAATTTGTGTGTGAAATCATGTGAAAGGTTGATGTGGAAAGCACACAACAAAGCCCCCTATGCTTGAACCATTGCTTGTCCTCAAGAAAAAACAACATAGACACACAAATGAAGGAATATTCAAGCTCATGCATGGATTAAATGAAATGAATATATGCAATAGACTCAACCAACCATGTACGTTAGATTTATTTTCATAGACATCATCTCACTTTAAACATCCAAGATAGAGAAGTTTTAGTTCAGCAATGGTGGTCACAATTTAAACAAAACAATCAACTAAACAATGATAGATAATCAAGCCAAGCAACTAGTAGACGTACATCACAAAATTTCAGTTATTATGGATGTAAATGATGAAATCTTAGCTAACTTTAACAGTCTCAATTGAGCTCTCTTCTTAAGAAGATATGACAAATGATTTTTGGGATTCTGACACTTGGTTGCTAATTTAGTCTTACGCGCACGTGGAGTATCGGTTGGGGTGTAATTTTACCCTCTTTTTATTTCATACCACCTAACCATTGTTTCCAGATCAGACTCACACTAGGATAGCATAATATGTGGGTTGTTTGCCATCTTTTATTGGGTAAAGGGAGAAAATTATAAAAGAGATTTTTGCATAACACAAGAGAGTCAACTAGAAAGTTAAGTTAACAAGATTACATTCATTGTTTTGCAAAATTTTCACTGAAAAATTGATTGAATATGCACTAAGAGTTTGGCAAGAGTATCCCGTATTCTAAAAAGTGTTGTAGAGTTGGTTTATTCACTAAATTTTTTGACTGTTACATGTATTTAGCAATTAAAGATGTGAAAATTGAGAGTTCAGGCTACAATTACAAACCAAGATCATGTACATGGGGAATTTCATTTTCCATTTGATTCATGCATGCCCTTTACTAATTCTTTCATGTGGCAAAAAGAAGTACAAAGGACGAGATGGTTCAAGCATACAAGTTACAAGAGTTCATTCCATCACAATAGCCTCATTTCATATTAAAATTGTCATGAAGGGAAATACAGAATATGAAATAGGATGAGATAAAAGACTAAAATAAAAGACTGACATGACTAACAAAAGCAAATGACAAAAGCAAATGAAAGTAAAACTACATTATGGCCCGGTTGCACCCCCCTAATCTTGAAATTTGCAGTGTCCTCACTGCATCAATTGAACTCATGGAGGTAACAACCGGATACCTGTCATGGGTAGAATAAAAAAGAGGGGCCAACGCCCCCGTGGTTTGGTGGAAAGAACTGGATGACAAAATCATCTTCTGGAACATCCATCAGTGTGGGCTACGGGACGGATTGGGGTTGCTGAGGTGGCGACAGCTGATACGGATGTAGGATGGAGTAGTGGCCTTGTGAAATGTGCCACGAATATATACGGTGGATCATATCATGCATCATAGTATACTACATACCCATCTAATCTAGGCGGCCGTCGATGTGATCAAACCGTTGTTGCACATAGCCGTACAGATTCCTTAGATCAGGCATCGCCCAGGAGTACTCTATCTAAGTGCTGGTGGAGGGAGGTGGTGGAGCAGAAGGAGCAAAAGGAGGCACCTCAGTATCATCAGCAGCTCTAGCTGCCTCTACCTCTTCATCAGTGTTTAGCATGACTTTCTAGTTGTCCTTGTTCTCTAAAGTGATATGCGCAGGATCTGGAATGTCAATGTACTGATCATCTTCAAAGAATTGCTGAAACTTGGTGTTAATGTTGGAAACTTTTGAGAGCAACCCTGTAGAAAGAAGGTATTGAATGTCTACTAGGTTTCTACTTAGTGCTTCCTCTAGACCTGTCAAATCAACATCAAGTTTCTGTGCAATCAGAGTAATCAATCCACCACACATGATGTCGCCAGCATCTCTCTTCTTCACCTTCTTAATGTTGAGGAAACATGTAAGAATATAATAAGCAACATTAATTGGATGGTCATACATCATTCCCTATAAGAAGAAAAGATCTTGCTTCCCAACAACCCCCTAGGTTTCTTTCTTTGCAAACACTCTAGTACTAAGAAGGCGGTGTATGTATCAGAAGATAGGGTTATGGATAGAGGATGCTTTGGCTTGCTTTTCTTCATGGTGTTCCTCATCTGATATCTCAAACCAAAACTCGTTGCTGTGAAAAATGAGTGGGTAACTAATCACGTCGTCATAATGACACTTCAACAACTCACATAAATGCCTAAAAGTTATCTTAAAAGAATGACCCAAAAGATTGAAACAAATGAAACCATAGGGCTCCAACTTCTTTTTTGGGTCTTGCTCTGTGATAAGAATCGTAAAAAATTCATAGACTTGGTGGGGGTAAGTATTAGATACCATACGGTAGATGTAGCTTAGCCCCAAGTCTTGCAAGCGCATGTGAATTTCATCCTTGAAGCCCAGGGTCGTCAGTGTCTGGTCACAAGCAAACTGAGTCAGAAGTACCCTCCTTACAATAAGGAACTGGTACGCCGGGTCTTCTTCAGGGGTGACCCAAAACTAAGTGGTAGAGATGTACACTGGTGCTTGGGAGGAACTGGCGCCATGCTTGTGGTTGCTGGTTTGCTTGAAAGGTGCCATTTTTGCTACTGACAGATGAGACACATCGTGTTCTTGGATGGACACGACGTGTGGCAGAGACAGAACTTCTGACTGAAGCACTGATGCACAAGGTGTGTGTAGAAATGTACATGTCATGTGTCAGGAGATTTTCTAAAATCTACAAATGGGGATGGCGACAATTTGGGGGAGATTTGGAGGAGATCTGTGGCTGCGCTTGGATGTAAATGTTTTACTTTATGTTGGACCGTGCATGGTGGAGGAGATGGATGGTCCTTCTTCTTGGCATTGATGATGATACTTGGAGAGGAGGATGGCGGGGTTGTTTCTCACGTTAGCAGTGGAAATAGTGGCTTGACTTGAAGAAGACGACGCCGAGTGCTATCCGGTGCTTTGGAGATGGGGACGGTGGTTGGAGCTTTACGGAGGTGCTTGCACACGACCACAGTTTAAGAGATCTACTTGAGGTCGAAGGAGACACGTCGTGAATAAGGGAACTCGGCGGCGGTGGCTGTGTGTGCTAGAGCACATGGCGGCAAGGAAGCAAGGGTTAGGGTGCACGGCTGCTTCTGAGGTTTCCCACACCTCGAATGAAACTGTGGATGAGAGGTGTGGCTGTCTGCTAGGTTAAGAACCTTCTTTTTCGACAAAAGACACAACATGTTCAAATAAAGACACACCGTGTGTCTCGTCAGAACTTCCTTTCTACAAAAAAAGACACATCGTGTTTCAAAAAGTACACGATGTGTACTAATCCAGAAATTCAAAATGTCCATTTTTACTAATAACTACACGACATGTTTAAATAAAGACATGTTGTATTTTCTTTCCAGAGATAACTTATTATTTCCCTTTCTACTTTGGTACGCGTCGTGTCTAAATTAGAACACAGTGTGTTTGTATTCCAGATTTCTTATTCCTCTCTTTTCTGCTTTGGCACACGTCGTGTCTAAATTAGGACACGGCATGTACTTTTCCAGATTGAGGAAAACTTTGCATCTACTGGACAGTGACACGGGATGTCTTTTTTAGACACGTCGTGTAACTAGAGATATAGCTCATCTATTGTATTTCTAGATGTAGTAACATGTCGTGTCTTAAATAAACACGTCGTGTCTTCCATAGTTTCTACAGAAAATAGCTTCTCATCAACATAGAACTAATAATAGATATGGCAATAGAATTGTCTAAATTATTACATTCATCAATGACAAGCTTATTTATGAAACTAAAGAGTGTTTCTTGACTCAAATAACTTGAAAAGAAATATATCCTAATGTGCGTTCAACTCCCACGAGGTCCTCCATTTATAGTCTGGAGTGAGACTCTTCAATCAGTCCATCATGCATCTTGAATAGAGCAAGAGGCTCCCTTGTGAACTTCATCTCCCAAGGTATATAGCTTGCAATGTTGCCCATTTACTTTTAATGATCCATCCTTGCCTTGTAACTTAACATCTCCATATGGAAATATCTTCAATACAAGAAAGGGGTTAGACCACTTGGACTTTAGTTTTCTAGGGAAGAGCTTGAGTCTTGAGTTGAACAACAACACATTGTCTCCTTCTTTGAAGTCTTTCCTCCAGATTCTCTTGTCATGCCAAACTTTTGTTCTTTCTTTGTAAAACCTTGCATTTTCAAATGCATCTTTCTGGAGTTCCTCCAATTCTTGCAGCTGCAATAGATGCTTTTAACCAGCCTTATTCATGTCAAAATTTAAGAATTTGATAGCACGTAGAGCACTGTTCTAGCTCCAGCGGAAGATGACAAGATTTACCATATATTACCCTAAATGGAGTTGTGCCTATGATAGTTTTATAAGTTGTCTGGTATGCCCATAATGCATCATCTATCTTCAACACCCAATCCTTCCTAGAGCTAGAAACTATCTTTTCTAGAATGCTTTTCAGCTACCGGTTGGAGATCTCTACTTGCTTGAAAGTTTGAGGATGGTAGGGCGTAGAGATTTTATGATTGACTCCATACTTAGATAGAAGGTTATTGAATTTCTTCTCAATAAAATATGTGCCTCCATCAAAGATTATAGCTCTAGGAACTCCAAACTGAGGGAGAATGATTTTTTGAAATAACTTGACTATAGATTTTGCATCTGGTGCTTGGGTTGGGATAGCCTCAACCCACTTGGAGACGTACTCACAAGCAACTAGGATATATTGATAGCCAGAAGAAGACGGGAATGGTCCCATGTAATCAACTCCCCATACATCAAATACCTCAATCTCCAAGATAGAGTTAAGAGACATGTCATCGCGTCTAGAGATTCCTCCGGTCCTTTGGCATTTATCACAAGCTTTGACAAACAAATTGACATCTTTAAACAATGTTGGCCAATAGAAATCGGCCTGGAGAATCTTTGTTGCAGCCTTCTCTCCTCCAAAGTGACCTCCGTAAGGAGAGGCATGGCATTCAGAAATAATAGTGGCAATCTCTTCTTCAGAAACACACTTCTAGATGAGGCCATCACTCCCATGTTTGAACAACAAGGGGTCATCCCAATAGTAGAACTTTACATCATGGAAGAATTTATTCTTCTACTGGTATGTCAAATCTGGTGGTATCTGTCCCGTAGAAAGGAAATTTGCGATGTCCACAAACCATGGTACTTGTGTGGTCGATAATGCATAAAGTTTCTCAATAGTCAAATAGTCCTCAATAGGCAATAAATCTCCAGCATTTGTGGTTAACCTAGAAAGATGATTAGCAACATTGTTCTCTGTCCCATTCTTATATCGGATTTCAAGATCAAACTCTTATATAAGTAGTATCCAACAGATGAGACAATGTTTTTCATCCTTCTTGTCGAGAAAATACTTAATGGTAGCATGATCTGTATACCCAATTACCTTAGATACTACCAAGTACTGTGATAATTTGTTGAAGGCGTACACTATAGCAAGCATCTCCCTCTCAATGGTTGTATAATTGATTTGTGCTTCATCTAGGGTCTTGCGTGCATAGTATATAGCACGAAGCTCCTTATCTTTTCGTTGTTCCAGAACTGCCCCTACTGTATAGTCACTTGCATCACACATCAATTCAAAAGGAGCATTCCAATCTGGTGGTTGAATGATTGGTGCAGAAATAAGAGCTTCCTTGAGCTTGGTGAAAGTTGTACGACAGTCATCATTGAATATGAATTCAGCATCCTTTGCAAGTAAAGAGCATAATGGCTTTGCAATTTTAAAGAAGTCTTTAATGAATCTTCCATAGAACCCTACATGACCAAGGAAACTATAGTTGTCCTTGACTGAAGAAGGAGTAGACATCTTCTCAATAGCTTCCACCTTGGCCCTGTCAACCTCACTACCCTTGTTAGATACAACATGGCCTAATACTACACTGGATTGTACCATGAAATGGCACTTCTCCCAGTTTAGTACTAGGTTAACATATTTACAGCGGGCTAATACTAATGACAGGTTGCAGAAACATTGATCAAATGAATCTCCATAGATGCTAAAATCATCCATAAAAATTTCCATTATGTTATCAATGAAATCAGAAAAAATACCCATCATGCATCACTAGAACGTCGCAGGAGCTTTGCAAAGACCAAAGGGCATGCGATGATAAGCATAAGTTCCATATGTGCATGAAAAAGTGGTTTTCTCTTGGTCGGGAGGGTAAATAGGAATCTAGAAAACCCCAGAATACCCATCCAAGTAACAAAAATAATAATGTTTTGCAAGACGTTCAAGCATCAAGTTGATAAACGACAATGGAAAATGATCCTTGCTAGTTGCTTTGTTCAAATGTCAGTAATCAATATACATATGCCAACCTGTGACTATATGTATTTGTATGAACTCATAATTATCTCCCTTGATGACATTTGCACCCCCCTTCTTAGGTACTACATGAATGGCACTAACCCAAGGGCTGTCACTTATAGGATAAATGATACCATCATCAACCAACTTAAAGATTTCCTTTTTAACCACCTTAATCATATTTTGATTTAAACATCTAGGTGGTTCAATGGTGGGTTTAGCATCATCATTCATGTTTATTCTATGAATACAAATGGAGGTATGAATGCCTTTCAAATCATCGATAGAGTAACCAATGACGTCTTTAAACAAGCGCAATTCGGAAAGCAATTTATTCACTTGTTCATTAGTTAACTCATCATTTATTATGACAGGAGAAGTAGAGTCAGAGTCAAGGAATGCATACTTCAGCCCTGGTGGAAGGGCTTTGAATTCTACCTTTCTCCCGACTACATTTTCTTTGGCTTTGTCATCAACAAGTGGAGTGTTTTCTTCAATAGCATCTGTTTGAGCAATAGAAAATACCCCATAATTTTTAGATTCATTATTTATACCTTCATCATCATCACAGTAGTTCAGTATCAAATCAGCAACATCATGATCTTCTTCTACAATGGAATCATCAGAGTTCATAAAATAGATTTCTTCTACACGTAAGGGTGCTTTCATGGAATCATATACAGAAAACTCCATGGATTCCTCACCAACTCGGAGTGTGAGTTTGCCTTCTCGAACATCAACAAGGCATCCTGTAGTTCTCAAGAAAGGTCTCCCAAAAAGAATGGGATTGGAAGGAACTTCTACCATATCTAGTACAACAAAATCACAAGGAATATAGAGTTTACCCATCTACACTAGCACATCCTCCATGATACCTTAGGGGTATTTGATGGAATGATCGACCAGTTCAATGGCCATCTTTATAGGCTTCAGATCTCCAAGATCTAGCTCCTTCGACAAAGTAGACGGGATGAGACTAATACTAGCTCCAAGGTCTACAAGACCTTTATCAAATGTGGTGTTTCTGATCTTGCATGGTAGAGTGAAAGCTCCTAAATCATCTAGCTTCTCAGGAAGTTTGTTTTAAATGATAGAACTGATTCTTTCAGAAAGCATCACAGTTTGCACTAGGTCCACCTTCATCCTCTTGGTGAGGATGTCTTTTAGAAACTTAGCATATGACGAAATCTCTTCTATAACTTCAGCTAGCGGAAGGTTGACATGTAGTTTGTTTAGAATGTCAATAAACTTCATAAACTTTGAATCCTCCTTCTTGTTTGCAAGTCTTTACGAAAATGGTGCATTTTCTTTAATAGAAGGTGGTACCTCAGTTGTACCTTTACCTTTGTTACCCGTAGGGGTGTCAAGATTCTCTTCATCGGCGATCTCAACACTCTTCTCCTTGGGTGGAGAAGGTATGTGGATTTCAGCTCCACTCCTCAAGGTGATAGCATTTGCCTGTTGTCTTGGATTCACTTCCAGTTGGCTTGGAAGAGAATCAGATTGAGTGTTCTTTTGTTGCATCAAGGCTTGCTGGGCAATTTGGTTTTCCAACATCCTTGTATGAGTGGAGATACCATCCACTTTTGCAGAGAGTTGGGCAATTGCATCCTTCAAGAGCTTGTCATTGCCCCTAAACTCTTCGTTTTGCTGCATCTGCATGGAGATAAATTTCTCCATCATGGTCTCCAAGGAAGAACTTTATGGTTGTTGTTGCTGCTAGTAACCCCTATTGTTGTTGAAGCCCAGTGGATTCCCATTGTTTTTTCGGTTGAAGTGTTGTTGTCGTTGCAGTTGTTGTTGTCAATGTTGGAATTTCTGGTCATTTCTTGTGTTCTGGTAGGAGAAATTAGGATGATCTCTCCATCCCGGATTGTAGGTGCTGGAATAGGGATTGTATTGCTTGTTCCCCTGCATCCCAACAACATTAACTTGTTCTAGGCTCCCTTCATTTTCATTAGGAGCAAAGCATGAAGAAGAAGTATGTCCAGAATTCCCACAAGCTTTACATATCACTTCAGCTGATTGGATTTGTAATGTAGTCATCTTCTCAAACTTTTGTGTAAGAACATCAAGTTTAGCAACAAGTAAGTCAATGGCATCAACAATATGCTTCCCTCCTTGCTTCCCGGTTGAAGAACTAGTTGTAGAGGATTATTGTGTCTTCCTATCCAACCCCATTGGCAATGGTTGAGCGCTATGTCTTCAATGATGTCATAAGCCTCCCTATAAGACTTATTCATCAATGCTCCATTTATTGCGGCATCCAGTATCATGTGGGTATTGTAGAACAGTCCATTATAGAATGTTTGGAGTAGCATCCAGTTAGTCAATCCATGGTGAGGGCAAAGGCATTTCAGGTCCTTAAACCACTCTCATGTGTCATATAGAGTTTCTCCATCAGATTGAGAGAAGTTTGTGAGTTGGTTCCTTAGTTGGGTTGTTTTTCTTGGCAGAACATACTTTGCAAGGAAAGCATTTAGAAGTTGATCCCATATTTTGATTGACTTATTAGGAAGAGATAAAAGCCATGCCTTGGCTCTATCTCTCAAGGTGAAAAGGAACAACGGTAGCCTAACTCTGTCGGTGGATACACCATTAATTTTGAAAGTGTTCATATTCTCCAAGAATTCAGCCACATCAAGATTTGGATCTTCATTGACGGTACCCCCAAAGTGGTTATGTTGGATGATCTACATCACAGAGGGAGCAATAGAGAAATTGTTTGCTTCCATTGCATGCAGATCAATGGCTCCACAAATGTTTTTTGCAACCGGCATGATGAAATCCTTCAAAGGATGATTGTCCTCCATGGTTGGATCTTCTTGTGCGGTTTCTTCAAAAGATGAAGAAGATGGTTATGGTGATGATGGAACAACACCTAGAAGTGGTTTCTCTACTCTTCTTGCTCTTCTTAATCTTGAAAGAGTGTGCTCAATCTCAAGGTCTAGCAATGTAGATGTTTGAAGACCACTTTGTGAGTGACGCATACAACCTGAAAAATAGCAAGTGATATTGAGAACCCAACTAAAATGTACATGGAAATTTGAAAATGGAAATGAAGATCTAGTCTCGAATACTAATTAGCACTTGTTAATCTAATTAGATTAACCGTAGCTCCCCAGTAATGGCGGCAAAAACTTGTTGGTTGTTACACTAACGAATTTCAATTTTAAGAAAGATCTTTTACTCAACTAACCAATTCCTACAAGTATACATAAGTAGTTGTAGTCCAGATCAAACACAAGGAGCTTGGAAACCTATTAAACGCAATAGTATGAAGGTTCAATAATCTAGACCATTTTAAAGAAGTGATATGGTTGATTAAGCTAAATTTTTAGAATTAAGCAAAACAGTAAATGGATTACTAAAAGAGGTTAAATTCAGATATTGGAAGTATCTTGGACTTAGGATTTCACCCACATATCATAGCATAAAACATGAGCATGAAATTTATGTTGACTCAAGGTCTAAATTGACTAAACCCTTGTTTTGATGATGACTAAACCATTCCAATTAATTGTGTCTAATGTCTCTACTTGAGTGATTTCAGATTAGGAATAGACACACTCCAAATGCCCTAACTTGGGCATCTCAACTTGAAGAAAAGACAAGTCAAAGTCAATACAAGTGCACATTTTTGTAATATGATGTAAATCCATTAGAATCATGTTATAAATCACATGTAATGATTCTATGACTTGTAATTAAACTTAGAAAAAATAAGGAGCACTTAGATCAAATGTTTAAGCACTCAAAAGCCATTTTCCAAAATTTGCATCAGGTTGTTCATCGGTCCAGTTGCAAACTTGACCGATCCTGATTGGATCTTGAAAATGACTTTTGATCGGTTGAGTTTACACTTCACAGGACTTGACCGATCCCACTCCTGACCAAAATGGATTTAAGTGAATCGGTCAAGTTACCCCAGGACAAACTTGACCAATGGCTTAAATTGGTCTTGTCTCTTAGTGGGATCGGTCGAGTTACCTTTATAGAAACTCGACCGATTTCACTATACGGAAAAGTGCAGAAAAGTTTTTCTAGCATTGTGGAGTTGCAACAAGTGAAAATATATCCATTGCAAGCCACAAAATGACCAATTTTCATTCTTAAGTGTTCCCAAAGGCTAAGGAGCATCCCCAGCTATAAATAAGACCCCTTGGGCTTCATTCCAAGGTTGAGCATTCAATGCAAAACTCTATGTGAGGTTCCTATTCCATAGTTGAGTGCTTCCTACAGCCTCCTCTCTCTCTCTAAGCTTAATCACTTGCTACATCCATTAGAGTGAGTAGGAGATTTGTAAGAGAGCTCGTCCTACATGTATATCTTGTAAGGCTCTCACTTCCACCACCTCCATATCATTCATTTCAACCATGAAGATGAAGGTTCTCTCTCTTGGCTAAGAGAGGTGAAGAAGAACAAGGGAAGGCCTCCCTTGGTGAAGATCAAGGCTGAAGACTTGGAGCAAGAGTGGATAAGCCCTTGGTGAAGGCAGAAGATGCCTTGCTCAAGTGGGTAAGTCCTTAGTGGAAGCTTTTCCGAGTGAAGGTGAAGTCAAAGGTGGAAGATCCAAGAAGAGTGGGTAATTCCTTGAAGGTTGAAGACTTTAGCAAGAGTAGATAAGTTCTTGTAAGAAGGCGGAAGACTCTTGCAAAGTGGGTAAATCCTTGGTAAGGTTGAAGACTCTTTGTATTGGATAGGTAAGTCCTTTGGTTGGTCATGTATTATATCTCTTATAATGAATATAATGAAGTTGCAAGGTTAAGAAATCCTAGAGGTTGACCTCTCTAGGTAAGTGGACTGACTCACTTCTAGTTTGAAGTGTGGAACCACTCTAAATATCTTGTTTACTTGTGTTTTCTCAATCTCTTTCATCCTTGTTATGCATGTTTTAGTTGCACACAAATTCCCTATTTAGCAACCTTATCTTGTGATATATCTTGAAGGTCTAATGAATTGTGTTTAAGTGCATTCAACTCTATTCACCCCCCTTCTAGAGCATCTAATCACCCATCTAGGATCCAAAATTTTAAACATACTAAGCACTTGTTTTAAAGGAGAGTTGTATGTTGTACTCCACCTCTCAGTGCAAGTACAATGATCCTAACTCAAGACAACATTCTCATGTATGAATTTTGTTTAGGATCACAAACCTACTATTCAACTCCATAATTTCCACTCTCGTGGTAAATAAGAAGTTGCCAAGAGAATACCTCCTTACTCTCCTACCTATCTTCTCAGTTCAAGTAAGAAAGCATAAAACATGCACATAAAGTGGCCAGCCATACATGCAAGAAGTAAGAAACTGGTACTCACACGGTGGAAAAACAAACAACTTAGCATTTAGTAAAAAATTATCATGTTCCATACATGCTATGACATCAGAGCTACACTCCCATGTCCAAGAAAAGGAATCTACTCGTCCATAATGATGTACAGTAGAAAATATGCAGAACTCTCAGAGTTCAACATGATTTACAGAAGGAAAAGCTAAGAGAACCAAAGGTGTAACCCAAGAAGAGTATAATTACGAGTTGGGGATAAAATTCCACTCCTACAACTACTCTAAACTGGATTAACTTCCCTCCCAAGAAGCTTTGTGTAGTAAAGAAGCTCTACTGCACCTCCAGAGAAGAAAATGGAGAAGAAGAGAAGAAGAATGGAGGTTCTTTGGCAAGTAACCACCTTCTTCCACCCAAAATCACACTCCTTAGCTTTGGGCCTACTCTTGGATGAAAGAGTTTCAAATTATGACCAAAGATAACTACTCCATAGGGTGGTCTCATCTTTTAAAATGAAAGGAGTCGTATTTCAAAATTGCTGAAACTAACAGGCACACGACGTGTCTTCCTTTGGACACGTCGTGTCTTGTCTCCGATAGTTGTTCTGAGTGTAAAGCACATAGCATGTCTAAATTAACACACGTCGTGTATGTTACCAAAAAGGTAAGTTTCGGTTCTGAATTCCCAGGTACACGTCGTGTCTTGGGCGGACATGTCGTGTACTTTTCCTCAACGTTTAAAGTATAAGGCCAACTGGAAATGTGCATGTCGTGTCTTAAATAAGACACATCGTGTGCTTTGTTGTTTCAGCAGAATTACAATTTTGAACATCTACAAGGTTTGGAGAAGTCCTGATAATGATAAATTTGAGTTGGGCTATCTCCAATTTTGTTACGACCCCACCTCCCGATAACCCCCAATTAAGGGAGACTGAGAGGTTGAAGTCACACACATAATTTCCAGATCAAAGGTTCGGTATTTAACCAAGAACAATTATTAAATTTTAACATACTATACTGGAAAGCTGTAAGAAAATAAACTTTTGCATACCTTTTGAAAATTTGGATCTCTAAATTTCTATCCGCATAAGAATTTCTACTCTAACAAATCCTCCTTGTATTTCAATTCATGTATTTCTCAATGTGATGATTTACTATTTGTCCTTTTGGATTTGCACCTAAAACGCCGACAAACAAAACGTCGGTTAGCCGAAGATGGTATGTGGGGGAAAAACAATCGTGTAATTATTTATGACAATGTATTGCAGCCAATTTTCATTTAACAAACAATTCTACATTTTAAATATAACTGCGTGATCCATGCATTCCCTACCCTCTGCGTTGTCCCCGCAGTGGACCTGGATGCTACTTTCCTTATAGTAGATCCCCATTAAACCCCTCATGGTCCCACCTATGGGTGAACCAGTTTCTAGGGTTGAGTCACATGGCACTACCCGTAAGTAGCCCACTCCTTAACTCATGGCATGCTAGAGGGTCTCATGGCACTACACTTGGTAGCCCAATTTCTAACCCATGATAACCTAGACCTTACTCTAGGTTACCCCTTTTAAGCCTTTACAAGCCATAGAGGTGGATTCGGATCTAAGCCAGTTATATATATACAATCATAGGGATAATCATAGTCACTTTATAGTTGCATGAAATAAAAGGCATCCAACAGTTATTTTCAAGCAACTGATAGAATCGTTCGGGAATCGCTGTGAAACTAAAGCGATTATTCATAGACGTAACCACCTACATGTTCAGTAGATTTCTCAAGATAATATCAATTCCAACCAAGAAAGCAATCCAAGAAAGTAATTCAACCACATCATCAAGAATCCTGAAAAACACATGTACTCTATTTACTACACACTTTATCAAGATTCTTTCTATTCAACTTGAAATTGCTTCCTAAGGTTTCTATATCCATTTTAGGGTTTCCTTTGCAATTAGGGTTTCACTTCATCTTTGATTATTCTAAACCCTAATTTTATACCAATACTCGTCAACCCTAAACATCTCATCTATTCTTCAATATTATGGTTATCTTAACAACATATAACCCTATTTTTTGATCCAAGGAACCATTAACCATTAATTAAGTTCATTAAGCCTCTTTTACATTAAAGCTATTATTTTTATCCTTTTAATCCATGACAAAATCATTATACACATTTATCATCAATTCAAAGTTCATTATAGTCTAATCACATATGAACTCGATTTTCCATAATTCTACCTTTTATTCATGAGAAAACCCTAATTACTACATTTAGGGTATTTATCCATAATTAAGGACTTTTGTACTCAAATAACTTAGAACCATCATTTAACAACGTATTTTCACATCTTTCAAATTATATATGATCTTATCCTCTTTTTCCCTAAATTAGGGTCTCTAAATGTTTAATCATTCTCATATGGGGTAAAAACCCTAAATCATACAATTTTACATCCAAATCAGGTTTGAATCTAACATTATCATTCAACAGGTTATTAATACTTCAATTAACCCATTAAGCATACTAGATTCAACCTTTAATCACAACTAGGGTTTTTAACTTTACTTTAATGCACTTTTCATCAAATTATTGTACTTTTGAAATTAGGAACTTAATCAATCGTTAATGTCATTTTTATTGGATTCCTCTCGCTCTCTTGATCAAAATTCATATATTACTTGTCCTAATCGGAGTTACCAATATTTAATTACGAATTTTGTAACTTGTATACCTCTTGGCCAATGGAAGAGTGCCACGTGTCTCCGTCCATGCAATGTTGTTGACTTGGAAACATAATGCAAAGTCGATACTGCCCCCACATAAGTGGAAGGAGATTTAACCCGCAGAGGGATAAATGCATCCAACACCCAGGCCTCTTCTTCCTCCTCGTGATGGCAGCTTGCTGCTTCCCTAACGGCCGAGGGTGGGGCTCCTCCTCTCCCTTCCTGACCTCGTCGACCATTAGGGATGGCTCACCCACCTCCATCATGCTTCTCCGCACGTGAGGGAGCCGCTGGATCATGGCCATGATGGCCGAGAGCGAGCTCAGTATATCTGTGATCAAGGCAGACCTGCGACCCACTTGCGGTTGTAGCTGGAGTGCCGGAGCACGGGGATGATGGCCGCATCTTTCTCCGGGGATGTGGGGACGTCCAGAATCCATCAAGACCGTTTAATGTCTTCTCATTGTACCAGGGTTGCGCTTCCCTTCTTGGTTAGGGTTTGGATGAAAACTTGGAAGAAGAAGAAAGTAGAAGAACGTGGGATTCTCTCTTCCCTTTGAACCAAGGATCTACCCCTTAGATAGGGGTGGTAAACAAAGTCATGGGTTGGCTATTCATGAATCAAAGAGTCCCTTTTCAAATAGGAAACCAATTCCTTCAAAGAGAAGTAATATTCTCTCTCTTATTTATCCTTTGGATATTCTCTATTATTTGGATATATAGGAATTCGAAAATCCTTGCCATTACTCTCTTTATGTTTGCTTTTTAACCCATGTGCATGAATTTCTATTTTCTTTTAGTAGAAAATATTTCCTTTTTAACAACCACATAATTAATTAAATAATGCATTACACTATCTGCTTATTTTGTAATTTTGGTATTTTATATTTCTTTCCTCTTTATTGGGACTCCTTGAATCCCAAGAAACTCTATTATTTTGAAATCCTTTTTATTGGATACTCATTATCCTTCTAGATGCATCTAAATGCATTATTTCGCATTATCTTGTTTCTTCTCATTAAAATATCTCTTTTTGAGGATTTTTCTTTATTTCTCTTTTATTTTCCTCATTGGTATTCCTTTAAATGTTAGGAATCCTTTGGATACGAAATTCCACCAAGGATAACTCAATTATACCTCTTTCCACTTATTTCCAATATTTTATCATTACTTTCAATTTCTTTCTTAATAAAGAAATACTTAATTGTTATTTTCTTTTCTTATTGTACTCTCTATGCAACTTTGGACTCCTTGGGACCCAAGGAACCCAAGAGGCACGGAATCCCTCTTTGGATTTGCCTTCTAGAGGTTTCCACATTTTTCTTTTCTTAAATATTCAATTATTCATTTACTAATTGAATTTTCTTGTTATTTGGGCCCAATAGCCAATAAAGCCCACAACACAATCATCAAGGCTATTGTAAACGAAATCCATTTATTCCAAACAAATCATACCTTTATTTGTTCACAAATTGTTAATATGAGAAATTACATTTCTCGACAAATGAACCCAAAAATTGGGGTTGTAACATCCTTCCCCTCTTATAGGAATTTTGTCCTCAAAATTCTATCAAGCAAATAAACAATTTAGGATAAGACCTTTCCATGTCCATCATTGGCCCCTATGTGGCTTTACCGTACTCATGGCGTTACCAAAGAACCTTTATCATCACATATTCTTTTCTCTGAGTTCTTTCATCCTGGCATCTATAAACTGCACAAATGACTCATGCCATTTCAGCCTCCCTTGGGGCTCACTAGGTTCATTGCTCAGCACATGGTCGGAGTACCTCACATAGTGCTCTAAATTTGGACACATGGAACTCATCACACATTACTTTTTCCTGAGGGGTGAGGTCAAACTTAACCTTCTCCACGAAACCATGTCAAAAGAATCCATGCATCAGGGACTCAGGTCTCTTAGCTATAACTTAGAGCGGTCGGATTTTCATGTCACATATTCTCCCACAGTGAACTGCATGTCAGTCTTCTTTGCATCTGCTCACAACTTTCATCATCTCTAGGCTCCTTTCAGCCATTGTACGATCAAAGCGACTTCATCTACACACATTGTGGTCCTTTTCTAACCATCACGTGGTCCTTTCACCAACATCACTTTACTGAAGTGGGGACCGACACAACCTCCCCTACAGAGCTTCTTTAAATCCTGATACTGGCTGTGGTGGTCATCATCACATCTTTCATAGGACAAGAACTATCTCTAGCTATCACCCTGAACGAGCACATATGCTCTCATCAGACCCTTTAGTCTGGATCATAGTAACCACTGGTTAGGGGTGATAAACTGTACTAACATTGAGTTCTTCATGTACCTACTCCCACCTTTTAGAGGGGAACCTTTAGGTCAAACTCAAGAACCTTTGAACTCGCATCATGGTGCAGTTGAACCATCTCTCTCATGGGTAGTCCAACTAGATCTATCCCTTGAAAGAACTCTTTCTTTCTCATGTCATGTGGATAAGACGATCTACCATACCCCATATTGAATATTGACCCTCCTTGGTCTAAGGGAGACTTACAACATCCATAGTAATGAACTCCCTTCTCTTTTAGGGACTCTTTATCCTTTATATCAATGCACTGGGTCACCGGTGTTCGTCCTTCACCCTTGGCTTGCATGGCCACATGCTACATGCAACTTTACATCAAGCAGCCAATGTGCTACTATCACTTATTATCTTTGTAGTATCACGGTGTATGGTGATCTTCAATCATGATTTCCTGTATGTCATGATTCCTCAAGATCGATTCCTCAGAAACCCTAAACTACTCTAGTCGAGGTTTCATCACCTTCATTTCCAAAGAAGTGCATCCAAGGTTCTACAACCATCCTTTCATTGCATCAAGGCCTATGATGGCTAACCAAACAACCATTAACTTGTTCAATAGATCTCATTACATCTGAGTATTAGCCAAACATACCTTCTTTCTCGATCTCAGGGTTAGCCTAACCACCTCTTCTAGCTTTTAGCCAAACTAGTCAGATATATCTCAACTAGAGCATCCATTACCACTTCACATCCTTAGGTATTAGGTAATGTTGATAACTTACACCTTCATGTATTCCACTTATTATCTCATCTCAGCTCTAAGTCTATCTTCATCGAGAAAACTCTGAGCTCATCCTCTTAGTTTTTGAACTCAACCTTGTATAACTCATAGCTCATGATAAAAACATCCTCATTAGAGGACTACCTTATTCCTTTTAGTGTTTACAAACCATCCATGTATCATTCACTCCACCAGGGTATGTTATCATCTATGTCCTCATACCTCATAGCAATGTCCCAACTCACATCATCTTTATCCTGGGTGTATGGCATGCGTATTGTCCTATCTCTCGCTCCCATAACAAGAGGAAATAAGCATTTGGCTACAGTCCAAATACAGAGTTCTTCCTGTTCCAAGAGTAGATATGGTACATCCCACCTTTCCAGTATACCTTTAAATCTAATTTGAAACATGCCACATATGTTTCTACATCACCATCATCTTGATATCAGAACTACTTCCATGGAGAACTGGTCTCAAACCTACTTGGGTCCACACACAATACTTAGTCATCTCTTCTAAGTCTATAGGGTGTTGACAATTTTGGAGTTATCCCTTTTCCCTCATGCATCCAGAGAGTGTCCTACTCATCTGCCCTTTGGGTCCCATGAGTTCATGAAGGTGATAAATCTCCTAACCCATGGCCCTTAGACAATGATATTTGTTACCTCCCGACCCTATGGTCATGTGCAACTAGGGAATTAGGCAACTCCTACTTCCATCGGTCTTATCCCTACCTGAACCTAGGATAGACTTAGGATTCTAACATAGTACATGTTCAACTTAGAACCTTACCCAAGCCTTCATCATCTCTCTCTGCATTCATGGGCTGACTTCCATCCTTTCATAGGGGTCATGGTGACCTGCCTACCATGGTCAGGACCCTTACCAGTTACATCCATGGTAACACATCCACATGCACTTAGAGATGGATATCTATGGGTCTACAGGTTCACCTCTTACCATGTACTTTTCACTTAGTTTCTCAAGATCCTATGAGACCTCTTTAGGTTTTCCCAAAAACCGGTGTACCCCCTTCAAAAGGGTCCCTCTCCCAGGATGGGAGGAAACTATCTCTTGACAACAAGGTCATAACTGCCCTTAGGTCTAGGGTTTACATCCATATGCTTAACCCTATTAAGCTACTAAGGCACAATCAAACCACTAAACTAGGCTAGGTCATTCAACATTAGATCAGGATCATACATTCCCTTGTCATCAACTTAGCTGTGAGGGGTTCATCAAACATATCTTAAACTTAAGGGGCTTCATTTTCCTCTAGATTAAGAGTACCAGGCTCGAACTATAGAAACTCAAAACTCATCATGAGCATCGGGTACAACACTTCCCCTCTTAGGCCTAAGAACCCTAGGTTTCCTTTTCTAATGTCCACCTACCTGCTCAACTTTTTAACCACGAGCCAAGCATGTATAGGGTATGACATGCACTTCATGTCATCCTTCTACTCGAGTAACACTTCAGAGTTGAGTCCTCCTCAAGGACAACTAACAAGATACAAGGCCTTTCAACCTGTTAATAAACCTCTACATGGTTTAAGGAACTCTTCTTCTCATCTATACCATAGGTACAGAGGTATTAGCAGACTCATACTCCCTCTAGGGTTTAGTTCCTCTAAGGCCACCAAGATATCATCAGTCTCCAGGGATCATGCATGAGGAACCTACAAACGTCCACTTAGGTCTCATCATCCTCAACTCCCCACTTTTCCTCATATCTCAGAGTCTAGGCTTCCAACCTTCTTGCTTGGTTCCTGCTCTCTCTAGAGCTAACTCCACATTCAACCTTACTATGAGAGGCTCTCTCTCCAAGAGCGATCAAGCTCACAAGCATACCTCTACATGGGTTAAGCCTAGGATCGAACTCATGTTTGCTCAAGATTATCCATAACTCTATATCTCATAAGCCATCCTTCATACTCTCTTGGTCAGGGTTTCAACCTATTGCTCGCACTACTGATACATTCCGGGTGCATACTATGCCATGCTTATATAAGCTCATAGGGTTTCCATAGGTTCTTCTCTAACCTCCTCAATGAAGGAGCTATCCTTCACTCTAACATGCACTACCCTTCCCAAGGTTGGGTCGCCATAGGTACTAGGTCATCCAACCTCTCATGGCTCATATGTCATCTAAGGTATGTCCATCCAAACACTTGGTCTAACTCATCATACCATATCTTTGTCTAACCTTCACTTAGGGTTTAGGTTAACATCATCCTCAGAGGATGTGCCAGGTCTCTACTTGTAATGGAGATCTCTATCTCCAAGACTAACTCTCTTTATTTATCCTCCTTACAAGAAGGTCTAGCCTCAGGTCTCTTCTGAGGGCATGACAACTTGTGTCATACGACCTAAGCATGTATCTATTCTTTAGTTTACACTTACTCTATTAAGCTTAAGTCCATGACATCTTAGTTACATGTTTTTCATTAATTTGGTGGAGGATTCCTTAGACCCTATCAACCTTACTCGTACCTCAAGAGGGTGAGGAAAAGAGAGAAAACCCTAATCCTTAAGGTCCTTAACAGAATTTGTGATGAGAAGGGATGACTAAGATGAGAAAGTCCTAAAGGTATCTTATTTAGATTCATACCCTAAGATTTTGGCCAGGTAGTCACACGGATCCGGGAGTCCTCATATTCTGACTAGCGGTGCGGAGGAAAATATTGTCAGCCCCCAATCGTGATCCTTTTTTAGACACCTCCATCTTTCGGATAATCCTCTAATAACTCCCTTGGGTTCTATGGAGTTTGTAAAATTTAATAATTATTAATGGTTAAGTGAGGAACCTATGCTCTGATACCAATTGTTACGACCCCACCTCCTGATAACCCCCAATTAAGGGAGACCGAGAGGTCAAAGCTTCACACATAATTTCCGGATCAAAGGTTCAACATTTAACCAAGAACAATTATTAAATTTTAACATACTATACTGGAAAGTTGTAAGCAAATAAACTTTTGCATACCTTTTGAAAATTTGGATCTCTAAACTTCTATCCGCATATAAATTTCTACTCTAAAAAATCTTCCTTGTATTTCAATTCATGTATTTCTCAATGTGACGATTTACTATTTGTCCTTTTGGATTTGCACCTAAAACGCCGACAAACAAAACGTCGGTCAGCCGAAGTTGGTATGTGGGGGAAACAATAATTATGCAATTATTTATAACAATATATTGCAGCCAATTTTCGTTTAACAAACAATTTTACGTTTTAAATATAACTACGCGATCCATGCATTCCCTACCTTATGTGTTGTCCCCGCAGTGGACCTGGATGCTACTTTCCTTATAGTAGATCCCCATTAAACCCCTCATGGTCCCACCTATGAATGAACCAGTTTCTAGGGTTGAGTCACATGGCACTACCCGTAAGTAGACCACTCCTTAACTCATGGCATGCTAAAGGGTCTCATGGCACTACACTTGGTAGCCCAGTTTCTAACCCATGATAACTTAGACCTTACTCTAGGTTACCCCTTTTTAGCCTTTACAAGCCACAGAGGTGGATTCGGATCTAAGCCAGTTATATATATACATTTATAGTGATAATCATAGTCACTTTATAGTGGCATGAAATAAAAGGCATCCAACAGTTATTTTCAAGCAACCGATAGAATTGTTTGGGAATCACTGTGAAATTAAAGTCATTATTCATAGACATAACCACATACATGTTCAGTAGATTTCTCAAGCTAATATCAATTCCAACCAAGAAAGCAATCCAAGCAAGTAATTCAACCACATCATCAAGAATCCTAAAAAACACATGTACTCTATTTACTGCACACTTTATCAAGATTCTTTCTATTCAACTTGAAATTGCTTCCTAAGGTTTTCGTATCCATTTTAGGGTTTCCTTTGCAATTAGGGTTTCACTTCATCTTTTATTATTATAAACCCTAATTTTATACCATTACTCGTCAACCCTAAACAACTCATCTATTCTTCAATATTAAGGCTATGTTAACAACATATAACCCTATTTTTTTATCCAAGGCACCATTAACCATTAATTAAGTTCATTAAGCCTCTTTTACATTAAAGCTATTATTTTTATCCTTTTAATCCATGACAAAATCATTATACACATTTATCATCAATTCAAAGTTCATTATAGTCTAATCACATATGAACTCGATTTTCCATAATTCTACCTTTTATTCATGAGAAAACCCTAATTACTACATTTAGGGTATTTATCCAGAATTAAGGACTTTTGTACTCAAATAACTTAGAACCATCATTTAAAAACGTATTTTCACATCTTTCAAACACTACTACAGAAATGGCTTATAAAGTCACTTTTTAAGGTGTCGGTTGTATACATAAACCGACACCTAAACTCTACAGTGTCGGTTGATAACATAAACCGACATCCAATCTATGAAGGGCGACCAGACACGGGTACCACTTTTATTAAGTATCGGTTACTTATTAAAAAACTGACACCTAAAAGTAACCGCCAAAAATAAAATTTCTAGCGAAAAAAATTGCCTCCAAAAATTGACATACAGTGTCAGTTTTTAATGGAGGAACCGACAACTAAAGATTTTCTGTGAGACAGAAATTTGTACAATTTTAGTCGTCGGTTTTGTGACAATAACTGACGCCGTTGTGTTTTCGTGCTATTAACCGCGAAAATTTTCAACTCCCTTTAGTTTCGGTGTTTTGTTGTAAGCCAACAATAAAAACATTCAGTGTCGGTTTTTAAGAAACCGACACCTAATGTTAACTTAAATCGCACAAAAGAGCCTGACTCTTCCCCTTTCTCTGTTTCATTCATTCTCGTGCTTAGGGTTTGGTCCTCCGACGATTTCTCTTCCGCCCGGTGCCGCTCCTCGCCTGCTGCTCTCCCTTCCGCCGATGCTCCTCGTCGGCGCCGCTCGCCGCCTGCTGCTGCAGTTTCTCACCACCGCCTGCTGCTGCAGTTCCTCGACGGCGCCGCTCGCCGCCTGCTGCTGCAGTTTCTCGCCGCCGCTCCTCGCCGCCTCCCTCTCCTTCTCTACTCTGCCGGCGCCCTCTCCTTCTCTGCTCGACGTCAGCGCCTCTCCTTCTCCACGCTGCTACCAATAGTAGGCCTCCTTTCTTCTTCTTCTTCTTCTTCATTCTCCCTCTCCTTACCAACAGCAACCACGACCGTGTGGGCTGGCATGACCGTGGCTGTGTTGGCCGACCACACGGCCGTGCTACCCAACACGGCCGTGTGGTTGGCCAACACAGCCACGGCCGTGCCAGCCCACACGACCGTGGTTGTTGTTGGTTATTTATGTACTGATTTTGTTATGATTTAATCATCTACTTAATGTTCTAATCATGTTCTATGATAAGCCTTAGTTAATTTAATATGCATACTTTGTATGTAAGACATAGTAATCGGGTACTGCTGTATATCCAAGTAAATTACATGTAACTAATCATGACATAGCTAGATTTTAGAATGCATACTTTGGTTAAATGTACTGCTGTAATTTTTTATCAAGTGATGATATGTAAATGTAGCAATAAGTTAGTAAGGTATCAATGATAAGTCTGCTGTAATGTGATGCAAAATAGTTATTGTATCATGCATATCTTAATACTTTTTTGTTTTATAGTTGTATAGGGTGTTTTATGTGTGACAAGTCTATTGTTTAATAGTTTAGCTATAATCATTGTTTTATAGTTGTGTTATAAAGTATTTGGGTGTTTAGTATGGTTATTTAGGGTGTTCAGATATGTATAAAGGTTCCAAAAAGTATAGTATATATATGCATACATGTTCATTTTTTTATAAAATTGTATAGAAAATCAAAACCCGTTCTTGGTGAGAATCCTAATCACCCTTCTTGCTTAATGATGAACTGTAATGCATACATGTGACATGCTTGGAATGTAAATGATGAACTTTTCCCTAAATTGTCAATCATGCTTTTAAAGACATCAATAATCACCCTAACTTGAAGAACTAGGATTTTCGGTATAAGAATGACAAAACATTATTTGTTGGCCTAGAAATCCGTCCAAGATTTACTCATTAGGAGTAAATCTTGGATAGTCCCCGGTTTGGGACTGTTCTTGAACACCTAATCTCGCTTAGGATGTAAGTGTATAATGTGTATTGGGTTTTCAAGAAAATTTCGGCAGCATTTCCCCGTTTGTTCTCTAAGTACATATGTACTTGGAGAACAGCGGGGAAATGTTGCCGAAATTTTCTTGAAAACCCAATACACATTATACACTTACTAGTGAGATTAGGTGTTCAAGGATGGGATAGGTGGTACATGTACATTTATTATATATAAGAATGACATCACATGTATTTGTTAACCCTAGACCGTAATCTTGTTGTAATATATACTTGTTTTCTCTTTGATCATAGAGCTTTACAATTTTGTTGTGATATATACTTTGTTGTAATAATGTGCAACTTTACAATGTGAGCTTTACACTTTGAATTACTACTTTACAATGTGAACTTTACAATTTGAATGTGAATTTGCATATGGCTGACCATTCTCCTGATGACCGTGCTGATGACTACCGTGAGGGTGAGGACATCAATGCGCTGCCTCACAATGTAAGTTTTAAAAATATATCATATATTTATATCTATATGTCCATTTATAGTTATATCTTGTAAATGTGAATTATTTTGTCAAATTTTAGGTTGATGATGCACAGGTACCATCTGAAGCACTTGAGGCACTTGATCAACAACACCAAAAAGTTGACAAGAGAAGGGGCATCACTATGATGAAGAAGTTAATTGCGCAAAAGGGAAATGGACCCAAACTTGTTGTGGATTTTGATAATGCAGGAAATGCATGTGGTGTGAATCACAATTCATTTATTTCATATCTTGGGTTTGTTACTCGTAGCCATTGCGGTTGTCGCTTAGATTCTTGGCATAAAGTTTCTAAGGAGAAGAAAGATTTAATATGGAGGGATTTATGCGTGAGTTATTATTAATTTGCAATTCTATTTTGTAGATTACTAAATTTGTGGATACTAGTTAATAGCAATTCTATTTTGCAGAGTATATTTGAATTGGATGAAAAGCTGCATCGTAAATGTGTGATGCAATGCTGTGGGAGAGTCCTAAGGAACTATAGGACAAATCTCACCAGAGAATACATAAAAGAAGCCGACAAGAGGAAGAAGACAGCCACTGAATAGTGGAACTTCCTGGACAAAGAAGAATGGGACGCGTTTGTCACTTCAAGACAAACTGATGAATTCAAGGTATTAGGCGTCAGTCTCAATCTCATTAATTAATATATGTTGTATTCACTTATTCAAGATTAACATTTAGTGTTACTAACCAAATCATTAATTTGCATACTAACTAGGCCCTCAGTGAGGCACAAAGATCAAGGCGTGCACTGAATGTGCATGACCACAGAATGGGTCCAAAGGGGTATGCAAGTGTTCACCAAAGACTACAGGCTGAGGCTACTGCTGCTCAGTCTGCTACTACTCAGGAGTCCTCTACCATAGGTAGCACACCTCTACCTCGCCATGATGTCTGGATAGCTGGGAGGCAAAATAAGAAGGGAGAAATAACTAAGGCCGCAACTGCTGAGGCGGCTGCAAAAATGGTAAAATACAACTCTTACAGCAATCATTCGAATATTCATTATTTGTGTTGTTTACTTAAGTACAAATTTTTGTTTTGGCGATTAGCGGGAGCTGCACGAGCTGAGGAAACAAGGAAAGTTCATCCCTGAGGGAACAAAGGATGAATTGACAGTTTCTCTGGGTAACCCAGAGCATCCTGGACGTGTTAGGGCTGCAGGCACCGGTGTGGGCATCAAATCTTTTTTTGGGTCATCCCAGCGCAAACATGTCCCAAAAGCGGGACTTTCACAAGAAGAGGTAGCATATTCTTTCTTTATAATGTTACTGTAAAAGAGAATTCAAAAATTATAATTTGACGTTTCTTTTATCCATGTATAGGTGGATAAGCTATTTGACAGGAAACTCGAAGAAGCAATGAAAAAGTGGCAGGCATCTCAGACTGCCACTTACCAGACAATACCTACTACAGACTCTACTCCTACTCCTACTGCAGAGGTTGGGAGTAATCCTGTAGAACCACCACCTAGCACATCCACTATAAGTATTTTTATGACATAGTAACTAGTTTTTTAATTCAAGATGATACGTATATATGAAATTGTAGTCGTTTCAAAAAAGATGATATGTGTATATGTATATAACATTCTTTACACAAAAAATTGTAGGGGTTGAAGCCATGCTATCTAAAAAGTAAAGAATATGTCGTGGCAGAGGCGTCGACTTACCCATCCCTACCAGGGGAAACGTGTCACGGGTCTCCAGTACCAGCTGGTTGGATTCGGGTGAGCCCGATACATATATTCCCCCAGTGGATGGATCTTCCACTGCCATATGCCCACCCAGATTGTGAAATGCTTGGTGAGGCAGTAGGCGGAGTGATATTGTGGCTAAAAGAGGATGTCTTATTTACTGATAAGGTATGGTAAATTTACATTACGTTCAATTGTTAGTGTGTGTATATGCTGGTAGTTGATCTGAATTTATATATATATACAGGTTAAAAAGAAGACACCCACAACATATAGGCCTCCACTTCCACCTCCTGCATTACCTAGTTGGGTTCCACAGGACCTACCTGTCCCGTTAGGTCCTAACTGTAGGGGTATGGCAGTATGGTTAGGGGAACATGATATAAACTCCCCTATAACTGTTTCTTCTGATTCAGATTCTACAGGTCAGTCATACGAAACAAAACTATTTATACAAGATATATTGGAGTTGTTTCGATATGATTGGCTAAATACATATGTGATAGAGCTATGGATAAGGTGAGATATTCTTTATACATCCATATACCTTGTGTATGATCTGGTGATCTGGTTTCTTATTTATTAATGCATGCATAATTAATACATATTTTGTAGCTACTTAGACAACATATGTGCAGATTTTGGATTCGAACATGTAGGGTTTTTGATTCCATCCTTGATTAGTCTAGTAGCTAAAGACCCTACATCAGTTCAACAATACTGCTGTGAGTCTTTTTCAAATTTTGCTGTAAAAAAGAAGACGGTGATAATGGCTCCATTCAATGTAGAGTAAGTTTACTTTGCTTATTATAATTTGGACTTAAGAAAATTACATTTTATTGTGGATTTTGAGTTATTAATTTTTAACTTTTTTTCCTCTAGGGGTAGGCATTGGGAGTTATTGGTTATTGCCCCTGAGACGTTCACTTTGTATTATCTAGATCCTAAGGGGGGTAAATTGAATGCAAGATTTGGACACATAATGAAAATGGCAATATTTTAGTGAGAAATATTTCATTTTTCATATCCGTTAACATATGTTATTACATTACTATTTAATTGCAATGTTTTGTGTTACATTAGCATGTAGGGGTTTTGAGGAGTACAAAAAGGCTGGAGGAAAGGTCCTCACGAAAAAGAACCAGCCAATAATTTGGAAGAACGTGCAAGTAAGTTCCCGACTGCAATATATGTATATATTATTTATGTGAACAATGCTTAATTAGTTGTATTTTTTAATATTTTGTATGTTTGAATTTATAGTGTGCTACACAAGACAATGGATGGGCATGTGGATACTATGTCATGCGATATATGCACATGATTATCAAACATGCCGTACTGGATATTGAATGTATTGCTCAAGTATTATATAGTCTCATTAGATAATATGATCGAAATATATCAATCTTATTTATAGCTCATGAATTATATATACACATCATTCTCTTTACAGGTGTTTAAAGATGACCCCATTACAGGAAAGGACTTACCAAATGTTAATGCTCCCTATACAATGGGAGAATTAAATGAAGTAAGAGAAGAATGGGAAACAACCATACAATTAGTGGGGGCTTTAAAATATAATTGGGATCCTGATAGTGAATAATGACTAAATAATGATACTTTGTAAATGAATTTTTGAATTATAATATATGTGTGAATGTTTCTACATGTATGGATGTTTCTACATGTGTCTGAGTGAAAATGAATGAAAGTGTTGGTTGCTATATGAATGTTTCTACATGTGTGAATGTGAATGAATGGAACTACAGATTGCTAGCATGTGTGAATGTTTATAAATGTGTGAAAATAAAATGGAACTGCAGGTTACATTGCTAAATGCATGTGCTACTTTTTTATTGTTAATTTTGCAGGTTTGCGGCATGTTGTCGGCTGATATCAATGGATGTCGTAAAACCTAAAGTTCATAATTGAACTGAACAGGTTTCTCATCATGTGACCAGCCACAGCAGGTCTGCAGACTGACAGGAAAAAAAAACCAATAGGCGTCGGTTATTTGTAAATAACCGACACATAATGATATAGTGTCGGTGTTCCTCTAATAAACTGACGTCTATGTCCTTAACACCACGGCTGTGCTGGACAACACGGCCGTGGGGCGAAGATATATGGTGTCAATTTTTTACTTATAACCGACACTGATAGTGCCCAAGATGGCACCCTTTCTGTGGCGCGAAGGGTTTGGGCGTCGGTTTTCCCACAATAAACCGACGTCTATTTCCTTAACACCACGGCCGTGCTGGACAGCACGGGATATATGGTGTCGGTTTTTTACTTATAACTAACATTTATAGTGCCCAAGATGGCACCCGTGCTATGGCGCGAAGGGTTTGGACGTCGGTTTTTAACTAAGAATCGACGCCTATAGTCCCATGATGGCACATTTTCGGTGGCGCGCGAAGAGTTTGGGTTCCGGTTTTGGAACCGACGCCTGATGGGTGGACTTTTAGTGTCGCCCATATAGGTGTTTCTTAGAAACCGACACTTAAGGCTTTAAATAACCGACACGAAAGGTAGGTTTTGTAGTAGTGAAATTATATATGATCTTATCCTCTTTTTCCCTAAATTAGGGTTTCTAAATGTTTAATCATTCTCATATGGGGTAAAAACCCTAAATCATGCAATTTTACATCCAAATCAGGTTTGAATCTAACATTATCATTAAATAGGTTATTAATACTTCAATTAACCCATTAAGCATACTAGATTCAACCTTTAATCACAACTAGGGTTTTTAGCTTTACTTTAACGCACTTTTCATCAACTTATTGTAATTTTGTAATTAGTAACAGAATCAATCTTTAATATCACTTTTATTGGATTCCTCTCGCTCTCCTGATCAAAATTCATATATTACTTTTCCTAATCAGAGTTACCAATATTTAATTATGAATTTTGTAACTTGTATACCTCTTGGCCAATGGAAGAGTGCCACGTGTCTCCGTCCATGCAATGTTGTTTTCTTGGAAACATAACGCAAAGTTGATACTTCCCCCCATGTAAGTGAAAGGCGATTTAACCCTCAGAGGGGTAAATGCGTCCAACGCCCGGGACTCTTCTTCCTCCTCACGATGGAAGCTTGCTGCTGCCCTAACGACCGAGGGTGGGGCTCCTCCTCTCCCTTCCTGACCTCGTCGACCGTCAGGGATGGCTCGTCCACCTCCGTCATGCTTCTCTACACACGAAGGAGCAACTGGATCATGGCCATGATGGCCGAGAGCGAGCTCAACATATTTGTGATCAAGGCGGACCTGCATCCCACTTGCGGTTGTTGCTGGAGTGCCGGAGCATGGAGATGATGGCCGCATCTTTCTCCGGGGACGTGGGGACGTCCAGAATCCATCAAGACCATTTAACATCTTCTCATTGTACCAGGGTCATGCTTCCCTTCTTGGTTAGGGTTTGGATGAAAACTTGGAAGAAGAAGAACGTGGGATTCTCTCTTCCCTTTGAACCAAGGCTCTACCCCTTATATAGGGGTGGGAAACAAAGTCATGGGTTGGCTATTCACGAATCAAAGAGTCCCTTTTCAAATAGGAAACCAATTCCTTCAAAGAGAAGTAATATTCTCTCTCTTCTTTATCCTTTGGATATTCTCTATTATTTGGATATATAGGAATTTGAAAATCCTTGCCATTACTCTCTTTATGTTTGCTTTTTAACCCATGGGCATGAATTTCTATTTTCTTTTAGTAGAAAATATTTCCTTTTTAACAATACCACATTATTCATTAATTATGCATTACATTATCCTCTTATTTTGTAATTTTGGTATTTTCACTTTCTTTCCACTTTATTGGGACTCCTTGGATCCCAAGAAACTCTATTATTTCGAAATCCTTTTTATTGGATATGCATTATCCTTCTAGATGCATCTAAATGCATTATTTCACATTATCTTGTTTCTTCTCATTAAAATATCACTTTTTGAGGATTTTTCTTTATTTCTCTTTTATTTTCCTCATTGGTATTCCTTTTAACATTAGGAATCCTTTGTATACGAAATTTCACCAAGGATAACCCAATTATACCTTTTTCCACTTATTTCCACTATTGTATCATTATTTTCAATTTCTTTCTTAATAAAGAAATACTTAATTGTTCTTTTCTTTTCTTATTGTACTCTCTATGCAACTTTGTACTCCTTGGAACCCAAGAAACCCAAGAGGCATGAAATCCCTCTTTGGATTTGCCTTCTAGAGGTTTCCACATTTTTCTTTTCTCAAATATTCAATTATTCATTTACTAATTGAATTTTCTTGTTATTTGGGCCCAATAGACAATAAAGCCCACAACACAATCATCAAGGCTATTGTAAACGAAATCCATTTATTCCAAACAAATCATATCTTTATTTGTTCACAAATTGTTAATATGAGAAATTACATTTCTCGACAAATGAACCCAAAAATAGGGGTTGTAACAAATTTGATCCCTTTGAGGCATATCTACAATACACATCATGTGATAAGAAAAATAACAAAAAGGTGGCAAGAATGATATGAATAGAGACTGAATGAGAACAAAATGAACTGAATTTGTGTGTGAAATCATGTGAAAAGTTGATGTGGAAAGCACACAACACACTACATGATAATCATTGCATAAAAATATAATTTCATTCAACCAACTCATAAAAATCATTGCAAATCTCATGTCTCAAGTTCTACAACATAAAACTCAATCTTTGAATTAAGATAAACTAGTACATAATCTTCATACATATTAAAAAAATGAACTAAATTCCATAGGATAGTTGGCACCCCACCATGGATAAAATCTTAATTTGTGCTTGAGATGTAGGCTCATTGTTTTAATATCCCTTATTCTTTCTTTATGCAGACATCGCGTCCCTAGCCATGCATTCAAAATGGAAAATATGTTAGAGTAGGCAACATTGAGTATCGGTATAACAAAATATTAACTTGGCAATTAGGAAAACATAAAACTAACTAAATAGTAAATTTGGATTCTCATAATATTGTCTTGGTAGTTGATTATAGTGTCCACTACTCTTATGCGCCAACTTATCTCATAAGGCTCATAGGATCAATTGATGATCCGCTTGAACTCATGATTTGCACCTAAGTGCCATTATTAATGCTCCATTTGAGCTCATGATTTGCATATAAGTGACATTATGTTCCATTTGAACTCATGATTTTCACATAAGTTCCACTATGTTCTATTTGAACATAAGGCCTGAGGGTTCAACATTAACATGTTAAGGACAAAATAATACAGCCAAGACATGATTTTTCAATAACTTAGAATAATTAACTAGAATTGATTTTACATGAGCATGACATGAATTCTTGAAATAACCTTGAAGCATCATGATCAATTAATAACCATAGTGAACCATTCATGCAATTAAAATTCAATTTGAAATACATAACTATGCATATAATCCATCATGGTAATCATAATAAATTATAAGGCAATTAAAACAAAAACTTAATACTCAAAGTGCATGACCTTTCTTACCTTAGAGCAAAGAAGATCATAATTTAGTGTCTTTGATCTTGAGTCAACTCATATGTTCTTAAAACTAACATAATTCCTATTAATTATCACTTTAATTAACATCCTAAACCAAAAATTAGTCTTTAGGAAAGCATGGTTGTACTGAATTAGGGTTAGGGTTACTGATTAGATCATTAAATTTGGAAAACTCAGTTTCAATAGTACTAAATTAATTAACAAGTTACTCAAGAATTAGGGTTTTAGGTTCCGTAATGAAAACATCAAACAGAAAGGAAAAGCACGGTTTGAAAACCCTAAAAATTGATTTCAATTTGAAAACCTTTCCAGTGATTGTTTTTACAAAAATTCCTGACAACCCATTGATTTATTATGAATTTCTAAACAATTGACCAATACAAAAACAACAAAAATCCACATGGACAATAATATCCAAAGTATTGGTGGGACCTCACGCTGGCGTGGTCCAATCATAGCCAGGCACGTAGCATGCATCCACTCAAAAACCACATGGGTAAGGCACCATAGTTGGGTTCAAAAGACCAAATCATCATTCACTGATAAATCATTAAATCAAATCAGATAGGGTAAAGGGGTAAAATCACCCTACCCCATATTCACTTTCTGTCTCTTCTTCAATGAGCATTCATGGAGATTCCATGCCTAGACCTAAACTCAAGGGGCACCACCACTCTTGGAAAAGAGAGGAACAACGATTGGAAAACATTACCTTCTCCTTCACCAGGTTTTGTCAACCTAAGAGTGGCCAAGGACAGGAGACAAGGTGACCAGACACTCGAGGACCTCCATCCACCATGGCTGAAATGGAGGGGAACCTTTAAGGCAACACAACTATGAAAAATGTCCCAGAAACATGTACTTGGACAATTATGGTAAAGTTCAAACAGTGACAAAAAAGTATTAACTGATTGAAAATGTGACTTGAGGTGTGACTAATTTCCATGGATTCATAAAATTCAGTATCTGAACTTAACATGAGAAGTCACTATTGCGGGGGGGGGGGGGGGGAGGGGACAGAGGCACAATGAATTGAGTAAGCATCTTTTAGACCTAGCGGACCGAAATGAAGTATTTTTAGAGTAAAAAACAATCTGGAATACCATGACGATGAGTTATGAGCGAGGACCTCAACTGAGGCTATAGGGTACGGTGACTAGGGCCATCACAGGACAAATAAGAAAAAGGTAAAGAACAATAGAATTCCATGGATGCTTACTTTGATCTCAATTACATGCATTGTGGCAGCAAGGACAACAAAGATGTGGTTTTCATAGGAAATCTAAAGTGATGAGGATGGGTGAGTTGAGGCACCATAGATCAAATTGATATTGGAAGAAGTTTTCTATAAGTCTGACGACCATTTTGGACCCCTCATACATAGGTTTTGTAGATGGGAGAGTATGCTGTGAACACATGGCGATGAGGAGAGTCCCAGACCTAATGGGCGTTTCCTTGATAGGGAAACAAATCCTCCCAAATTGGATATGGTTAGGTTCATGTGGCTAATAAAATCACAACAGTGAAGATATATAGGAAAGAGGGACATTGTGTAGGAATATTGGGGTCAGAGAAGGAATTGTAGCCTACTTGCCTATTCTCAATCTCCTACTCAAGGTAGGAGACAAGTCCAGAGTCATGTGATGGACACTAATGGCCATAGGAAAATCTGCATTAAAGAAAGTGTGTGTGACAATTGACTTTAGGAGAGAAACCCAAATAAATCCATGTGACATGTAAATATCATCGAATTATATTATACCAGTTGATAATCTAACTATTTGACTATTGCTTGATCCAAACTATATGTTAACTTTCCTGAATTGATTTATAGGGCCCGAAGTCCTGCTCACTTCAAATTTAAAACATAAGTTAATCAAGGAGGCTAGAATCTTCCCATATGATTAGATTTAGGTATTGATTGCCTTTTGTTTATAAAACTCATATTGGTCATGATCCTAATATATATAATTAAAAGATGACATAAAGTGAAATTTCTTTTCCTTAGTGAGTTAGGTTTTTAGTCAAATTTTGAGATATGATGTGATTATCTACTCTAGGGCCTAGTCATTATCTTTTTATGTATAACTAAAGGATTATCACAAGAGAGAGAAAAAGGGAGAGAATAATGCTAAATTTCCTTTTATGCATATTGAACTCATTTGATCATAGTAAGGAAACATCTTTCATTTTCTTCCTATATCAAACTTCATATGAAGTATTCAATATTTTGGGTAACTTGCATCAAAGTCTAAGTTTTACATTTTATAATTGAAAGTTTGCAAATAAGACCCCAAATTTATTTTATTTAAAATTTAGGATGTCACAATTCTACCCACCATATATGAATTTCGTCCTCAAAATTTTGCTAGTGTACCCACCTTAGGGTTTTTCTTATACCTAGTTTGCAAAAACTCAACATGTATATCCATAAAACTAAAACTAGGGTTAGAACCAGGTCGTACCTTACCCTTTACCTTCTTCCTCCTCATTATCAACCATTGCAAAGATTCTTTCTTGCCATTTTTCTCATTGCTATGGGTTAGGGTTTGGCCCTACTGATGCACACATAAATTGTCTTTATTTTGATTGCCTAATTTGGTTGATTTCATTTCTAATTACTCTTAATTGTATATATTTTAATACATATTTCACCAAATTAGTGTAAATCATGTGTGCATTAGTTCTTATATTTTTGCATGTATTTTACATATTTTAATTATTATAATAATTAATTGATTTAATTCATTGCTTATTTTATTACAGATAACTATTATTTACTGGAGCAAAGTCGATACCCCGACATGCAACTCGGTGGTACCGACATGGAATCAAAGTACAAATATATCAATGTTCCAGATTGAGAAGGAAATGGACTTTCATTAAAAAATAGTTGGTGGTACCAATACAGGTACTGACGACTAAGATTAATTGTATTAAATCCAAATATTATTGTTATGTTTCAATATATTTAGGTTTTCTCTTAACCTAAACATATATAATGGCTGGAAGGGCACCCTTATAATGGGACCATGTAGATCTATCACATGGGGATGATACGAAAGGTGAAAGGAGGGAGAAAAGTGAAGGAATCCTACCTGGAAGACCTCGGAGGTGTTTTGGTGGTAGAAATGATAACAAGTCTTCTCCATCTTCTCTAGATCCATTCTTTAGCCCTATCTCCAATTACTTTATCTCAAAATTCATGTTTTACCTCTTTTCTATTTACTGTGATTCCATGTCATCTATTTTCAGTTAAAGACATATCCCTTAGGACTGGGGAGTAGCCTAGTTTTTCACTGTATATGACATTATGAATTGATATGTGTTTCTACCTGATTTGTGGACATAATACTATGATTGCATAATAAATTAATTGAGCATGATAAAAATAGCTTGGAGAGAGGGATTTAGGATTAGAAAAGTGTATATCATGCCTCGAGAGAGGGATTATGATTGTAAAGGGAATAGCCTAGAGGATTCGTTAAAGCACCTAACTAATAGTTAAATTGCTACAAGAGTTGGGCTTATATTAGATTTGGTAGTGAACTATGTTGCGAGTGACAGTAATTCTTACTAAAGGTCCCTTGGTCCAGGATTGGGAGAAAATATATTAATAAATGATGTTAAATGCAGTATACACCATGGTGAAAGAAAAAGTCCTAAGGAATTCATCCATTCTTGATCACAACAACCTTAATCAGATTTAATTTTTGTTCTTAGTTAATTAAACAACCCTTTCTCTAGGTATAGCTAATTTGGTTTCAGTAAGTAGTAGTTTTTAGTAACGATTCTTTGAGTTCGAAACTCAAGCCTCATAGGCCTATATTACTTCAACACTTACACTTGTGTATAACATGCACGTTATATGTGTGTCAAGTTTTTGGTGTTGTTGCTGGGGAATCAGCATCGCCTGCATTACGAGTGTTGAGACCGGACACTCTAGGCCATTGTGTTTATTTTCTTTTTCTTTTATTTTTCATCACATGAAACTACTCTATTCGTTTAGGCATTGTTCATATTTCATCTACATATTTCTTTATGGTTATTCTTCTTTCCTTTTGAATTAAAAAAAAAAGAGGCACATGGCTCCTATTTGTCCTGAATGTGGAAGTGCACATATAGGTTATGGATGTCTAAGTCCAACTGCATCACATCATGGGTAAACCTTCATAGAAATTCATCATGAAGATATTAAGATTATTTTTGAATCTATTTTAAATTGCCAAAGTCCTATTTCTAATGGAGGTTGGGGTAGAGTAGAGAAAATGGAAGAATTTGAGGTTAAGGATAAGGAATTAGAGAGTGAGGAGAACATAATGGAAGAAATGCTAGAATCACCTCTAACACATCCTTCCACTAATACCAACCCACATCCTCGACTCCTAAGATTGATCTTGAATATGATTGGGGATCTAATAAGGAAGATGAGGAGAATGATGCAAGTAAGGTGGAAGACAATTTTGATACATGTATTTGGGATATGATTGAAGGAGAGGAGGATCCACAATATGCTTTATTTGAATGTCATCTTAGAGAAGAGAAAGAGAGTGAGGAAGAGGACATTGAGAGTGAAAAGGTGGAGGAATTTCCATTACCCGTCACATAATTCCTTCACCACAATATCCATCTCTTCATTTTCTTATGGAGGGTCCGATATGAGATATATATCTAGATGATAACATTGAAAATGTTTGTGAGTATATTAATGAATGGAGGGGAATTGAATTATTAGAAGAGAAGGGAGAACATGAATTCACCTTCCATATAACCCCTCAATTATTTGTAGATAGGAGTGATCCATGGGGGATGGTTATAGAAATTAAGGAGCAATAATCATTATACCTTTTACCTTGTGGCTACCTATTTTAGCATCTGCTCCCACATCAAGACTTGATTACAATTTATGTTCATGATCATTACAATAATAATTTACATCCAAAATGAAATGTCAACCATACATGTTGGTCTTTTAACTAATAATTGTTGCAAGGAACCATATGTTTAGAAGGAAGGGGTGGAGAGAGCTTCACCTTGCTCCACGACCACCTAATTATTTTTTATTGACATGTGTCTAGCCTAGGACATTAAACCAGGGCTGTAACGACCCCACCCCTCAGTAAACCCCAATTAAGGAAGACCAAGGAGCTAGAGCCACTATCCCAAAATAGATCAATGGTTTTGCAAATAATAAAATATATTTATAAATTCTACCACAAACTAAGCTTAAAATAGGATAATTTTTTTCTTTTCACATACCTTTAAAAAATGGGACTTCAAAATTTTACCCAAGATCGGAATCTATATATCTATTCCTCCAATATTTAGATAACTATATTCTTCCAATGTCACTTTAATTATTCATCCACTTTCTATCATGTGTATATCTGATTGTAACCCTAAAACACCGACAATCAAAACGTCAACCAGTATAAAGATTATACATGTTTGTGGTGACAACCAAAATCTTCCACATATATTGTAACAACATATTCACATCAAATATTTGCTACCAATCAAAATTTATATTTTCATTAAAACTTCCCAACTGTTTTTACCTATCCTCTAGTATACCCTTTCTTAGGGTTTAGTCCTGCAATGGACATTAGGCTACCATCTTCATCTTGAGCTTGGTACCTTATGGGCCACCTCTCTAGGTGCCATGTAGTCTTCCCATCTAGGGTTTGACCACTCATGACCTTCCCTTATGGACTTGGTCTCTCATCATCATAAATCATAAATCTATAGGTGGTATGCAGGTTCGAACAAGTCATAAGCAATATATGGTGATAATCATAGTCACTTTATAGATTGTAGGAAATAAATTCATCCAAACATTTAATCTCATTAAGTCATATTGAAAGTCATATTACTTTTATAGGTGGTATGCAGGTTCCATGTATAAAGTCATCCAAACATTTAATCTCATCATCATAAATCATAAACCTATTGAAGTTCATATACATTAAAAGTCATATTACAGCCCTGTTTTCTGAGGAACAGAAGAAAACTATCCTAACAATACCCATTTGCCAGAGTGAAGCTTGCATGTATTGGTACCCCACCCAGGATGGAATTTTTTCTGTAAAATCTCCCTACTGGATGGGATTTCTGGATCATAGGGAAGACTGCAGGCCAAACCAAAACAGCAACGACGAAATCTGGAACTCTATATGGAAATGCTCTATGCATCCGAAGATCAAACACTTCCTATGGCGAGGGTGCTCAAATACCCTTCCCACAATGGTGAACCTATCTCACAGACATATTCAAGTCACAGATCAGTGTGATGTTTGCAAGGATGAGGAGGAGACAACTATCCACGCACTTTTCCAGTGTAAGCATGCAACAGAAATCTGGAGTACAAATGAGAACATGGCCATTATTAGTGGCGCCCCCCTCCATGACTTTAAGTCACTTATCTGCTGGATAACCACCAAGGGCGATCAAAAGCTATTTACCACCTTTGCTGCAAATTGTCTTGCAGCATGGATATGCAGAAACGAGTCCATCTTCAGCCAGAACAGAGTGCAGCCTACCATCACAGTGCACAGCATAGGCCACTGGGCTCATGGATTCACGGACTACAGACATAGCAACAAACTGCAGGCTACCCCTTTAGAAGAAAGACGGGATTGCAGATGGATACCACCAGCTGAAGGTTACATCAAAATAAATGTCGACATCGCCTACATTAAGAACAACAAGACACGTCTTGCTGCAGTTTTCAGAGATAGGAGAGGTTGCACCTTTATGCAGGCAACTAAAACAGTAACCTGTCTGTGGAATCCTTTTACTGCTGAAGCTCAGGGGGTTCTCTTTGGAATCCAAATGGCGAAGGAAAAAAAGCTTAGTTGGGTGGAGATCGAAATGGATGCCAAAAGCGTCTTTCTAAAGATCACACATCCCATAGAGGGTTTCATCCCGTCAATGCAGATCTGCAGAGAAATTCAAAAGTTGTCAAGCAGCTTACCTTCAGTCGTCTTTATGCATACTCTTTGTGAAGGGAACTGGGAGGCCCACAACCTGGCTAAAGGTGGGTTAGATTTCGATGGTGATGGTGTAATCTGTTGTGTCTACCCTGATGATTCAGGAGAGCCTTCTGTATCAACATTTACTTAATACAAAGGCTCGTTAAACCTCAAAAAAAAAAATATGCATGGAACCCTAAATTGAGCCAATTATGCATAAAGATCATCTTTTTAGATCTATATCTTACTTTTATTAACAACATGTTACTATTGGCTTAAATTATCCAAAGAACGTCATTAAAATCCCATTAACCTCAAAACTTAGGGTTTTCCATTAATAAATCCATTAAAGGTGACAACTTTATATATTTTTCGAATTTCAAGTAGAAACAGGCTTTAATTATTTTTTTTTATTCCTACGTATTTTTTTTTATCAGCTTTCATATATAGCATGTCATCATCAGATTAACGTAAAATTTGGTATAATTTTATCAATAAAACCCTTTTCTGGCCAATCAGAGATTGCCACGCAGCTTACCTGACTCACTTGAGTCGTGCCATTGGGGCCAGGCTCGAGCCAATTGGCTCACGCCATCTCGGCACCCGAGCCCGCAAGGAAACTCATGTGTGCAATAAAAAAAAGATGCGAAAAGAAAGGAACAACCTTACCTTTTCAACATGTGCTCGAGGGTAGTGAGGACTTTTCCATGCCAGTCGTCTTCAACGTCCTACTCCTCTCTCACACAAGTCGATTGTCAACTAGGAAGTTGACTCTATGCTTTGCTCCACCTGATTGCAATACAAAATCACTGGAACCTTCGCCTCACCCTCGCGAACTCGGTGCTCCTATGAATTGGTTGGTTGCTGATCATAACCGATGGGTCAACTTCGTGCCAACTCCAACAAGGGGAACCTCTGGGTAGGGGTGAAGATTGCAGCTAAAGGCAAAACTGGTAGCATTGGTGAGTTTATTGGCTCTGCCCGAACGTGTTGAGATGTTTTGGGTTATCGTAGATGGGGTGTATGACCCCCTTTATATAGGACATGATCAGTGAGGAGTTTCAGATTGGGGAAACTCTGGTTAATCCTTGATAGGTAACAAATCCTAGGTCAACTAGGACTGGATCTATCTAAACGATATATGTGCTTGGACAAACTCTGATTCATGTGAAACTTGAGATCCAAGATCTCAGTTTCCTATTCCTCACTGAGTTCTGACTTGAGCTAGGCAATCTACATGCACTGTTGGATTCTAGATCCAACAACTCTTAACCACACACCTCAATCCTTAAGTAATTAGAAAAGATAAATAGATGCGACATTTAATACATTATACATGATAATCATACCACTTTAGGAAAATTATGAAAATCCATATCTCTCTAACCGTTAATCATTTTGCTTCCAAATTTTAAGGAAAACTTTCTAATGACTTTATCTACACGTGTGCAAAGTTTGAGTCCCATATTCGAAAACATGATAGACTTTTCCTCATATGCAAGTTATCTCTTAATAAGGCATATTTTATTCATATGGTATCTCTCTTTCTCTTCTATTTCCTTTATTTGAATTCCTTTTATCATTAGAAACCATGTGGATTCCAATAATAATCCATAATGGGTAAACACTCAACTTTCTAGAGAATTCTATATAATTCTCAGTATTATCTTAATTTCCTTTTCCTTTTTATGCATTTCCATTTTTTCTTTTCTTTTTATCCTATTGGACTTACTAACTTAGTAGGGTCCATGAAAACATTCATTCAAAGGAAATATTACCAAAGAAATCCATTCATTACACATAAATCATACAATTTACATAATCATACATTTTATTGGAGAAATTACATCTCAACCCATACTCACGAATATCGAGGTTATAACATCCTCCCCTCCTTATAGGAATTTTGCCCACAAAATTCAAGCAAACAAGCAAACAAATTAGGATAGGCTTTTTCCATGTCCGTCTTCAGCTCCCATGTGGTTTCATCCTCTCTGTGGTGCTTCCAAAGAACCTTTATCATCTCTATATTCTTTCTCCTGAGCTCTTTCACCTTGGCATCTATTACCCTCACCGGTGACTCAAGGTATGTCAACCTTCCTTGGAGTTCAATAGGTTCAATGCTCAGCACATGGCTCAGGTCCTTCACATAGAACTTTAGATTGGACACATGGAAAACATCATGCATCATACTATACTAAGGGGGTAATGCCAAACAATATGCAGCTTCACCAATCCGTTCTAAGACCTCAAATGGACCCACATATCAGGGACTCAACTTTCCTTTGTTCTTAGCTATAGATCGGATCGGTCAGATTTTCAAAAATACATGCTCACCCACAGTGAACTACAAGTCAGTCTGCTTCGCATCAACATATGACTTATATCGATCATGGGCTCTCTTAAGCCTCTTCTTGATCAAAGCGACTTTATTTGCATACACTTGGAGCTCTTCTGACCTCAACAAGGTCCTCTCACCAGCATCATCCCAGTAAAGTAGTGACCGACATGGTCTCTCATATAGAAATTCATATAGAGGCATCCCGATATTGGCTTGGTAGCTATTATTGTATGCAAACTCAGATAAGGGCAAGTGCTTCTTCCACGATCCACCCCATCGAGCACACATGCTCTCACTTGGTCCTCTAATGTCTGAATTTTCCTCTCTGACTATGCATCAGTCTGGGGGTGATATGATGTACTGAACTTTAATCTTGTATCGTGCTCCTCATGTACCTGCTTCTACAACTTGGAAGTGAACTTTGGGTCATGATCGGAAATGATCGAACCTAGTACACCATGTACCCGTACTATCTCTCTGATGTAAAGTTTATATAGATCTATCACCTTGGAAGTGGTCTTTAAGGCAAGTAAATGTGCTGACTTGGTAAGGTGATCTACCATAACCTATATAGCATCATGACCTCTCTTGGTCTTGGGGAGACCTACCACAAAGTCCATGGTGATTTGTTCCCATTTTCACTCAGGAATCTCAATCGGCTATAACATTCCACCGGGTTGTTGGTGTTCAACCTTCACCATTTGGCATGTGAGACAACTGGACACATATGTCACTATGTCCTTCTTCATTCATGGCCACCAGAGGTAACACTACAGGTTCCTAAACATCTTAGTAGTGACTGGGTGTACTATGTACTTAGAACCATGGGCTTTTGGCAAGATATGGTCCTCTAAAGGTGAATCCTTAGGAACCCAGATACAACTCTTGTAGCATATTCCACCATCTATTCCCACTGAGAGATGGGTCTGTAGCTTCTCTAACAAACCCTCCATCTTACCAAGCTCTGAACTGGCCCACTGAGCATCTACTAACTCACTCAATAGGACTAATTTTATCTAAATGTTTGCCAAAAAAATTCGGTATTCTAACGGTTGCAGAGCCCACTCAACAAGCTCTTCCAACTTCCTCCACTAGCTAGACAAGACAGTCACACACCTGAGCTATTTTTGACTAAGAGCATCAACTACAACATTAGCTTTTCTGGGTTGATAGGTGATAGTGAAGTCATAATCTTTCATATACTCCATCCACCATCTTTGTCGTGAATTCAGATCTCTCTGTGTTAGAAGATAATTCAAACTCTTATGGTCGGTGAGGATCTCGAAGATAGATCTGTATAGATAGTGTCGTCAGATGTTAAGGGCATGAATGATAGTAAGCAACTCCAAATCATGCGTTGGGTGGTTCACCTCATTGGGCTTGAGTTGTTGGGAGTCATATGCAACGACATGCCTATTCTGTTCCAACACACAACTAAGCCCCATCTTTGGCACGTCAATGAAGATCATGAAACCTTTATTGTCGGATGGTAGAGTCAACACTAGAGTTGTGGTCAACTTCTCCTCCAGCTCTTGGAAGCAATCTTCACACACATATGACCATACATACTTCTCATCCTTCTGAGTAAGCTTGGTGAGAGGAAAAGCTATCTTTGAGAAATCTTTTATGAAGTGTTGGTAGTATCCGGCCAATCCCAGGAAGTTATAGATCTCAAAAGGGTTCTTCATTGTAGGATAATCTCAGACGGCCGACACTTTAGCTGGATCCACTATGATTGTCCCTCCGGATATGATGTGTCCAAGGAACATGACACGGTCTATCCAAAACTCGTACTTCAAGAATTTCCCATAGAACTTCTGCTTTCTCAAGATATCAAGGACTCTACCCAAGTGGTCACTGTGTTTTTCTAAGTTATCAGAATAAACTAGGATGTCATCTAAGAACACGATGAGATACGAGTCAAGGAAGGGTTGGAACACACTATTCATGAGATTCATAAATACACTTAGTGCATTGGATAACCCAAAAGGCATAAACACAAACTCATAGTGGCCATAACAGGTCTGGAAAGCCATCTTAGATATGTACTCACTCTTGACTCTCACCTGGTGGTACCCAGTCCTCAAATCGATCTTGGAAAAGACTCAAGCAGACTAAGCTGGTCAAAGAGGTCATCTATATGGGGTAAAGGATACTTATTATTAATGGTAGCCTGATTAATCATCTGATATTCGATACACATCCTGAGCGACCCATCCTTCTTCTTCACAAAAAGGACTGGTTCTCCCCATGGGGATGTACTAGGTTTAATAAACCTTTATCTAGCAATTGCTACAGTTGTTTCTTCAACTCGAGCAACTCAGTAAGGGCCATCCTGTAGGGTGTCATAGATATAGGGTTTATCCCGGGAGATAGATCTATCGAAAATTCTACATCTCTCTTAGGAGGAATCCCAGGAAGATCATTTGGGAATACATCAAGATAGTCCCTTACTACCTCTATTTCCTCAACGGGGCACACCATAGGCTCTAGCTCGGTGACTACTACTAGGAAACCTTTGCAACCTTTGGCTATCATCTGCTTGGCCTTCAGAGCCAACACATACAAGTTGGTGGTCACATCTCTCCTTCCTCAAATGGTAAAGTGTGGGTGACCAAGTTTCCTTATAAGGATCTTATTTTCCCTATAATCGATCTGTGCTCTATAGGTGTAAAGACAATCCATACCAATGATCACATCGAAATCATTCATATCAAGGAGGATAAAGTCAGTAGGAAGCACATGACTCAGGTACTAAACTGGAAAAACATGAGTTCTTAAAAGAGATGTATATATCCGACCACTCAAGGTTGTGACATCCAAAATATAACCTAAATTCTTGATATCCAAACAAAGCATAGTTACCAGATTTCTTAAAATGAAAGTATTAGTAGAACTGGAATCAAAAAGATCTTTTACATCTTGTCCCATGACTTCAAGCATTCCTACATAGTTTTCCATCATGTATCATACTACTACTACATGATCAAGATAAAACAAAAATGAACACTCTAAGGATTATTACCCTCTATCAAATGATTAGCATTGGCCCGAGCCTCTTCATTATCAATGGCAAAAACTCGGGTCTGCCTTCGCTCTCCAGTGGGCAGAACTCCAGTTGGTGCACTGGCTTCTGCTGCCACACGCTATGCTACTACCAGACCTAGATCTCTCAGATTTGGCACAGGACAGTTGGGGAGGAAGTTTCCCTCCTATTGGTAATGAAAACACACCTTCTTCTCAAAGCCACACTTCCCTAGGTGTTCCTGTCCACAGTTACAACACTTCAGGTGACGGTTCTCACCACGGGGCTTTCCTTTTCCTCCATGCTTGCCCTTAGCATTGTTACACCCTTATCCCTTCTTGTGGTCATTCTTCGGTCCAGAAGTTCCTTCAGCATAGCTCAGGTACCCCTTAGATGGGTTGGGCACATGCATCACTATCTTAGATGGCAGGGTGTAGACATTCCACAAAGTGGTCCACCCGCCTCGCCACTGTCAGCATGTACCTAAAATGCTCCAACATGTGAAACTTGCAAGTTTAGTCTGTAGAGAAGAGGTTTCCTTGTATGAGGAAGGTGAACTCCTTCTCCTTCTCCTTATTGGCTAAGATGGGCACAAACTTTGGTGGAGAAGATGGTTTTGAAATCCATCCAGGCCATCAGATCTTAGTTTAGGTCTCATCCCATGATGTGGTTCTCCAACCATATCATGGCTGTTCCTTCTAGAATATGGGTAGAAAACAAAACCTAATTGTTCGATTGAGCCTGAATCATGCAGAACCCATTCTTGACTGCAAGCAGCCATGCATCAGCTCTGTCGATGACTTTCATCTTGTCCTCTTCCCAGAACTTCTCTATGTTCATCTTCACGAAGCCCAGGATGGTGTCTCCAAGTCGAGGATGAACTGGTAGAGGCTCTCCATCTTCACCTTTAGTGGTTTCCTTGAGGGCCAACGCACTAATGCCTCAGTCAGCTTCTTCTACTGCTCCATCCAGAGGGTGTTGGGTGTATGAACCACCGCGGGTCTAAGGTTTGTGGCGGTGTCAATCTTGGGCTTGTCTTCTCCCGCTAGTCCCTCCTTCCAGTCGTAATCTCTGTCTAGGTGGTCGAAAGGAAAGGGCTTAGGGTCTAAGCCTTCCTCTGAGGCTTCATCGGTTCTCTTCCTCTTCCTTAAGGACTATTCACCATGGTCTCTCCTCCGCTTCTCATAAGATCCCATCCTCTTGCAGGGAGGCCTACCCCTAGAAGGGTTCTTAGTAGAATCGTAGGGAAAAACTACGGTCTTGACATGAGCCATGCTAGTTCACACAAGTTAAAATCTTTTAACCACAGATTTATAACCTGGAAAGATATATAAGATTTACACTTACATACGTGTCATCCTAATTACATGCATTTTATTGTTTGGTGGAGGATTCCCTAATCCTTAACACCTTGAATTACCAACACAGGAGGTGGTGGAGAGAGAGAAAACCCTAAGAACTTAAAATTTCCCCAGAGAAAAGAGATAAAGAAGGGATGAAATCAGGTGAGAAGACCTAGAGATATCTTATTTTGAGTCAAATCCTTAGATTTTGGCCAGACAGTCACACCGATTCTGGGAGTCCTCATAGACGGACTTGTGGGAAGGAGGAAAATGTTTCCAGACCCCAGATTGTGATCCTTTTCTAGACACCTCCATCTTTGGAAAATCCTCAAATAACTCCCTTGGGCTCTAAAGAGTTTGTAAAATTTAATAATTATTAGAGATTATACCAAATGTAATGACCCCACCCTTGGTAACCCCAACTAAGGAAGACCAAATAGCTAGAGTCACTATCTCAAAATAGGATCAATGGTTTTGCAAATAATAAAAATAATTAATAAATTCTACCAAAAACTAAGCTTAAAATAGGATACATTTTTTCTTTTCACCTACCTTCCAAAAAATGGGACTTTGGAACTTTACCCAAGATAGGAATATATCCATCTAATCCTCCAATATTTAGATAACTATATTCTTCCAATGTCACTTTAATTATTCTTCCACTTTCTATCATGCATAGATTTGATTGTTACCCTAAAATGTCGACAATCAAAACATCAGTCAGTATAAAGATTATACTTGTATGTGGTGACAACCAAAATCTTGCACATATATTGTAACAACATATTCACATCAAATATTTGTTACCAATTAAAATTTACATTTTTTCCAGCCATTTTTACCCATCCTCTCGTATACCCTTTCTTAGGGTTTAGTCCTGTAAAGGACATTAGTCTACCATCTTTATCCTGAGCTTGGTACCTTATGGGCCACCTCTCTAGGTGCCATGTAGTCTTCCCATCTAGGGTTTGACCACTCATGACCTTCCCTCTTGGGCTTGGTCTATCATCATCATAAATCGTAAATCTTAAATCTAGAGGTGGTATGTAGGTTCGAGCAAGTCATAAGCAATATATGGTGATAATCATAGTCAATTTATAGATTGTAGGAAATAAAGTCATCTAAACATTTAATCTCAAGCAATCAATAAAACCATAGAAATCGTCGTGAAACTAAAGCAATTAACCATAATAATAATCGCATACCTAATTTGGAAGGCTCAAAGAATCAAGCAAGATATCCAATCCAAATAGGCAGTCTAATCAACCAAGTCAAGAAAATCACACAAGCAATCTCAATCCTGAAAGCATATAATACCTAATCATTAATACTCACCAAAATCCCTTTTATTGACTTCGGAATCCTTTCTAGGGTTTCTACATTTAATTAGAGTTTCCTTAGGGTTTCTTAGATCTATTTCTCAATCTTTACCTTTTTAGGTCAACAAAGCCTAAAATAACTTTTCTATGCATAAAAACCCTAATTACACATGTCATCCACATTGAATTTCCTTTATTCTCAATTTGGCTTAGGATCATCATCCCTCTATCTTATACATGGTTTTTCAAAATAAAAACCATTAAAAGTTATATTCACCAAAATTAGGGTTTCTAAGCCCATTAATGTACTTTCATATACATGGAACCCTAAATTGAGCCAATTATGCACAAAGATTATCTTTTTATATCTAAATCTTCCTTTTATTAACAACTGGTTAATATTGGCTTATATTATCCAAAGAACATCATTAAATCCCATTAACCTCAAAACTTATGGTTTTCCATTAATAAATCCATTAAAGGTGACAAATTTATATACTTTTCGAAATTCAAGAAGAAACTAGCTTCAATTATAATTTTATTGAATCCTACGTATTTTTCTTATCAACTTTCATATATAACATGTCATCATCGTATCAACCTAAAATTAGTTATGATTTTATCAGTAAAACCTTTTTCTGATCAATCAGAGATCGCCACATAGCTTACCTGACTCACTTGATTCGCGCCAACAGGGCCAGGCTCGAGCCAATCATCTCACTCCATGTCGGCACCCGAGCCCGCGAGGCAACTTCCCGCATGATAAAAAAATGCAAAAAGGTAGGAATGACCTTACCTTTTCAATGCGCGCTCAAGGGAAGTGAGGACTTTTCCATGCCAGTTGTCTTCAACCTCCCACTCCTCTCTCACGTGAGTCAACAGTCAACTAGGGAGTTGACTCCGCATTTTGCTCCACCTGAGTGCAAGACAAAATCACTGGCACCTTTGCCTCACCCTTGCGAACTCGATGTGCCACAAATTGGTTGGTTGCTGATCAGAAACGATGGGTCAAATGTGTGCCAACTCTGACAAGGGGAACCTCTGGACAGGGGTGAAGGTCATGGCCAAAGGCAAAATTGGATGCTCCGGTGAGTTTGTTAGCCGATGGAGCTTCCACTCACATGGAATTGCATGCACCACTAAAAATCCTAAAGATAGTAAGTCTTTCAGTTTAGCCTTGCTTATACTAGATTGAGAACTCCACCCACGTATGCTAGGATACGTGGAAGTCTTATGGTAGTATAGTTAAGGGTCCAATCCATAGGACAATAGTCTTGTTGGGAGCAACAAGATGGAAAACGTTAGAATTTCACTTAACCTCTTAACAATTGGTATCTAGATCGAAAAGTTGGTTTGGTTGTTTTAAACTAAGTGCAAGTAAAACAAAGAAATAAAGCAAATTTAAGGTTGTAAACAATGATAAGAAACCACTAGGATGTGATCGGATTTCACCACCACTACACATGGATCAAAACATGAAACGTAAAAACATAACCTGCAATAAGAGTCTAAATAGTTAGTATCTTTGTAGATTTAGTTTCCTTTCCGAGAACTAACTACGAGAAGTGTGAGAATGTTGCAATGCCAGCCATCCCCGAACGAATGGTCACTTACTTTACATCATTCCCTTCACAAAGTGTGTTCCTCGACTTATCAAGGTTGCACTTTCATACGTCAACTGATTCCATTTCATAGTATGAAAGTACAACAATGGAAGTGAGTTTACTCCACTTCTTGAAAAACACTCCTAGATATCGAAACAGATGCATGGTGGATACATGCATCAAGAACCAACATTCAATCGAGATTCGAATCTAATAGTACAAGCGTAGACAATTCATACTAAAAGATAAAAGATAACACAAGTTGGTGATCAAGCAACAAGGATTCATTAAATGACTGATGTTGAACTGAAAAGAAGGTATATCTCTATTGGAAACTATGGATTACATTGCATGAAATGAAGGAGGGAGGAAGGGGCTACTCCCTCCCTAGTGTATAATACTACTCACTCATGATAAGGACAAAGAAGGAGGCGAGAAGAGAGAGAGAATGTCATCTCCACGAAGGAGGGAGGAAGGTCAACCCCTTAGAGAAAGAGAGTGACGATTTTCACACTTCACAGGTTGCTCGATGATGAATCTTCCTTTTCCCACCTTCTTTGGCGATGAGAGAGAAAGCAACTTCTAGATTGAGTGTGGATCTCAGATCGACAGCCTCAGGGTGGTAGATGAAGGATGGAACAACTCTGGAGTAGTAGAGGCAGCCTTTGGACGTCTGAAAACTTGATACCTTGTGAGGACCCTTTGGGTCTTATTTATAGGCTTTAAGTGAAGTCCAAATGGTTTGGGAAATTTTAGGCCCAAACGGTCTTGGAAACCGTTTGGGTTCTGAGGCCGTTTGGACTCTCTCGGTTTGGAAACCGTTTGAGTCCTTGCAGTCTTGAAATTGTTTGCCTTTATTCGGTCTTGGGACCGTGTAACTTCGTGCGGTCTCGGGACCGGTTGGTTTTATGTGGTCTCGGGACCATGTAACTCCATGCGGTCTCGGAACCGTTTGGCTTTGCACAGTCTCAGGATTATTTGGTTTTTTGTGGTCTCGGGATCGTGTAACTCCATGCGGTCTCGGGACCATTTGGCTTTGCACGGTCTCGGGACCGTTTGGTTTTATGCGGTCTCGGGATCGTGTAACTCCATGCGGTCTCGGGATTGGTTGGTTTTATGCGGTCTCGGGACCGTGTAACGCCATGAGGTCTCGGGACCATTTGGCTTTGCATAGTCTCGGGACTGTTTGGTTTTATGCGGTCTCGGGACCATGTGACTCCATGCGGTCTCGGGATCGGGTAGTCTCCAAAATGGTCTTGGGACCGGGTAGTCTCCAAACGGTCTTGGGACCGGGTAGTCTCCAAATGGTCTTGGGAATGTTTAGTCTCCAAACGGTCTCGAGATCGTTTGGAACTTTTGTGATTTTTTTGTATTTTTCTATAAGAATAAAAAGGAGAAAAGTTAATCTAATGGTATATTTGCAATAAAGGAGGAAAGTTAAGGATTCTATCTAATTTATCTAAGAAAGAGTGTGGAAAACTGAGGAAAATTACTAAGATAACATCACAAAATGGGAGGTTATCACCCCCCTAACTTAGAGTCTAGCTTGTCCTCAAGTTAGATAGAGATGAGGCATGTAATGGCGAGGCAATTTTATTTAGTTAGGATTTCCATACTCTTGCTTCAAATCTAAGCCAGAGATCTCCTAAGGTTGTATCAGAGCTTTTGCTTGCCTTAACTTTTTCAGGTGTCGAGAGTTGCTTGGATTTCAGGTTTCTTCCATATCTCGTAGCCTGCATTGGGACCACTTTTTATTATGTGCATGTCATCGACTCTAATCAGTTTTATACTTCTCTAAAAATCATGCCGGAAGCTAGAGTGGGTATGAGGGTTGGCTAAAGGCTTGTCGTGTAACTCCCCTTTCAAGTGGGGGAGGGTTTGTCTATGCGTTGAGGGTCTCACTACCAGGCATTATACATCTGCCTTTGTGACAGTAGCTGAATGTACCGGCCAGATGAGTCCTTTAGCCTTTCATATATTTGGATACCTTAGGGTTTCACTACCAGGCACGACACATCTTCCTTTGTGAGGGCAGCTAAATGTACCGTCCAGGAGAGACCTTTATTGGCTCTTCATATAGGTCCTTATGTGTGGCACAACTCTCATATTTTTATTCAACACTCTGGCTTTTATTCGTAAACTGACAGGCTTAGGATTTGGGATTTTTAGGGGTTTTGGTTGGGCGACCAAGCCTCTTTTATTTGAAGAGAAGAAATTTGTTCTTAGAGTTTCTTGACATGCACTTATTTGGTTTCTACTTAGTATTCCACTTGCGAGGCTTCTTGATTTGGATGTCACTTGATATCCCTCCCATCCTTGAGAGTGTTTGGCTTGTTTCGGCCCTGATGTTAACCTGTGGAGTCAGATGTAGAATTGAAGCAAAAGCTTGAAGATCTAGTGTGAAGATAATTTATTAATTCACCATTACATGACTATATGCTATTCTTGTTATTGCTCTTGAGGACTAACTGGATTCTAAAGTTAGTTGGGGATGAATTTTTCCAAGAGGGATGTTATTCTTATGTGCAGGGTTTATTTTAATAGGGGAATTACTTAAAACAAAATCTAAATGTGCAAAGAAAGCTAAAAAAATTGTACATAATTGAAAAAGAAGGTAGAGAGGGGATGATTTAAAAATGATACGTCGCTCTTGTCCAGTGTACTCCCCCCCCCCCAACTTATCACTCACTCTGTCCTCAGAGTGTCAAAGTGATAGGTTGAGAAGTACAAGGACAAGGGCATCAGGCTTCTGTTAGTCCTTTATTAGCTTCATGTGTGCGAAGAAGATTAGCAGCAAACTTTCCACGTAACGTGTGGTAATCCACATCTATCATGTCCTCTACTGGTCTTCCAAGGATCATGATTGTGTACATCCAGTAGAGAATGTGGAAACCACAGTCTTGTGACTCGTGAAGCTGTTGGGGACAGTTGTGGCTGAAGGTAGGGCGATGAAAGTGTTCTTTACCATATGCCCGTGTGTGCTTGCTGAGAAGGTCATGTAGTTGGTCAGCACACTCCTTCGCCACCTCCTCCGTGGGCATTTTTGGTGTTGTAGTATACTGTTGCTGATCTGGATTGTACTGGTTGTCGGAACTGTTATATATGATTGTTGTTCCGTCATGAAGATTTGTTGCCAGTAGCATCCAGTGCTCAGAACGAAGGAAAGGAAGCATGATAAACTTCGGAGTCGTATGTTGGAGGAAAGAAATGAGTGCCTCAGTTGTTTTGAAGTTCTTTAGATTTAGGAGATAACATTCCCGCCCTCTGTTCTGGGGAAGAGTGCACCGGTGAGAATTTTGTGAAGCGTGCGCACTAACCCATAATGAATATTGGAGGCCTTGCAGGTTTTCACCTCATAATTTGGGATCCCTATTAGGGATTTCTAGAAGTTGTGTTTATTAAACTGGGAGCTCTCCATACTAACAGTTTTGGCCTTTTTTAGCTGCTCCTGGTTGTCTATGAAGATGTCGTTCAATAAATTTTCTATTATGACAACTTTGTGACCAAAATGTTTGGTGACCAGCCTGCGATCTCCTCCGTTCCTTCCTCTATCCATAATGTCCACAGCTTCTTTGTTGAGATGTGTAAAGAATACTGTTGTGGGCTCGATGTATGAGATCTCGGGGACAAAGCACAGTCTTGAGAGATTTGCATTATCGAGCAGGGTGAGGATTCGGTCATATATCCTCATCTTCATTAGTATGCTTGAGCAAACATACTTTGTTGGTTTTAAAGTTTTGTCAATGGATGGGATGGTGTGTATGAAAAGGTTTTCTGGTGGTGGTGCGATGGGGGTGATGACGGAGAAGATAGGAGTAGTGGTGGTTGTAGGAGCGTTAGTGGGGGTGGTGGTAGCGGTTGATGGGATGTATCCTGCTTGGGTTTGTTCCCAAGTAGTGGCGGGGTGGACTTGTTTTCGTGCCCATTTCTGTGTTGGTTGTTCTTTGGTGGCTGCTTGGGCTTACGCTTCCCCTTGGAATTTTCGGTTGGGGATTCGTCCTCGAAATTTGGCTCATATTTGGAGCTTTCATCACTGGAAGAAATTTCTTCCACTTCTTCTTCGGGTTCCTCGGCTAGACACCTGTTAAGGCATTAAATTTCATGCATGACCTCGAGCATGTTGACCTTTGGTGGGATCTGTCCAGTACTGTCGTAGATGTTGACTATCTTCTGGAGCTTGGCACAGTCCTCCATTAGTTGCTCCGTTGTCCAATGCGGAGCGTCTTCAGTTCTGGTGGCTTGTTTTACTGGTGAAGCCATTTCTGGAAAGTAATCAAAAGAAATCATGTGTTAGAAAAATTTTGAATTTGTATAGATAGAAAGTTTATTAAAGGGAAGGGAGTTGTTAACATGTGTAGGTTTTTGTGGAATTCAAGCGGTTTGTAAGGTCAAACGGTTTCAAGACCGTTTGTCTCCAAACGGTCGAAACCGCGAGGAAGGTGGAATGTCAGGGGTGCAGCGATCGAAGGTGGAGAAGTGTTATCGACGGCAATAGTGATGGCGGTGGTGATAATGATGACAGAGGCAATAGAAAAGGGGGCCATGTAGGTGATGTAGGCGTTGGCGATGGTAAAAATGGAGGTGGCGTGATGACGGAGGTGCAGGTGATGGTGGTGTGCTGGTCTACCTTGCTGTTGCGGGTGATGATGATGACAGCGATGCGAAGAACGATGGTAACGGAGGTGCGGACGTCGTGAAGTCGCGTGGAAGCTAGGATGACGCCGGTGATGGTGGCAGAAAACGAGCTGGCGTCGCGGGCTGCGCGGGAGCGAGAATGTGCGAGGGTTTAGGAAGTACGAGATTCGAAAGAAAGAAGAAGGAAAGGGGGTAGGGTTATATTTATAGGATTTGGGGGTTGACTTTACAAATTCCTGATGTCAAACGGTTTGAAACCGTTTGGGCTCCAAATGGTTTCGAGACCGTTTGGGCTCCAAATGGTTTTGAGACCGTTTGGCTTCAAACAGTTTCTGGACCGTTTGGCTCCAAACGGTTTCGGGACCGTTTGGCTCCAAACTGTTTCAGAACCGTTTAAGATGGTTTAGGTTTTTGATTTTTTATATTTTTATGTTTGTTTTGGTTATTTATGTGAATTTTTATATTTTCATATTAAAGATGATAAAACTAAGTTAAACAAAGGAAACAAAAACAAAAATAAAAGATAAACGGTGATACTCAGATCTTGGGTTACCTCCCAAGTAGCGCCTGGGTTTTACGTCATTGGCTTGACGAAGTTTTGATTTTCTTATGGTGATGTTGTGGGGTCTCTGATCTCAATAGTCTATCTCAGAATTTTGTCTGCTGGAGTATAGTATTTTTTCAATCTATGGCCATTGACTATCCTTTCTCCTCCATTATTGTCAACAATTATGATGGCTCCAGTCGGGTATATGTGCTTGATGGTAAAGGGCTCGGACCACTTTGTACAAAGTTTCCCGTGTAACATTTTGAGCCTGGATTTGAAAATAAGGACTTTGTCTCCAATGGCGATGTCTTTTCTTTTTAGATGACCACCGTGCCACATCTTGGTTTGTTCTTTGTAAATCCTTGCACTTTGGTATGCGGTCATTCTGAGTTCCTCTAGTTCTTGCAACTGGAGTTGTCTATTTTCTCCAGTGCAAATCAAAATTCAGTTGTTTAATGGCCCACAAGCCTTATGTTCTAGTTCAACTGGAAGATGACATGATTTCCCATATACTAGACAAAATAGGGTTGTTCCAATCAGTGTTCTGAAAAGCGGTAATCGGTGTACGGGCGGATAGGGTACCGAATAGAGTATACACGGTATGCGGGAGTATAAGCGGGAGAATAATCGGTTTTAATCGGTTTTGATTTTTTTTAAAATTAGTTATAAATATATATATATATTATATGTTGACTATATCCAAGTTATGTATTAGTCATATATTAGAATTGTACAACTAAAATTTGAGTAAAATCTCCTTGTAATATGAGATTAATCATGTTCTAAAAGGGGGAAGCTAAACTTCATTTGGATTGTAACTAAGCATAGATACAAACAAAATGAACTATATCTAAGTATCAATATAAAGAATATGCATCTAAATCAATATTCAAAATGGAGCAGCAAAGAAGAACAATTAATCAGAGATTAATATTGCAATAAATAAGTAATTAGAAACATTGATGATATTAGAGATGAAAACATCAATAATAAGGATCAATTCAATAAACATTACCTATAAACTTATTGAGAAAACATGGGGAAAAGACCTAATATGTGAAGAGGGGAAAGAGAATGTAATTGTAATGACCAATAGTAGGTTTAGAAAAAGTTACTGTAAAAAAATATATTATTTATGTTGGGTTTTGAAAATCCCCGATTAATCGGCCGATTATTCCCCCGAGCGGCCGATTAATCGGCCCTGGACCGATTATAGGTCCGATTATGCATATGTGGGGCGGTGGACCTGCAAAACCGAATATTCGGCCGATTATTCGGCCGATTAGACCGATTTTCTGAACACTGGTTCCAATCGGTGTTTTATAAGCTGTGTGGTAAGCCCAAAGGGCATCAGGAAGCTTGATGGACCAGTCAGTACAGTGTCTATTGACGGTTTTTTCTAAGATTGCCTTTAGTTGTTTATTCAAAACTTTGACCTGACCACTATTTTTTTGATGGTAAGGTGTGGAAACTTTATGGTTGACTCTGTATTTATTTAAGAGGGCTTTGAAGCATCGTTCCAAAAAATGTGTCCCTCCGTCAGATATGACAGTTCAGGGGACTCCGAATCTGGGAAAAATGATATCTTTAAACATCTTAATGACTGGTTTGGAATCGCTGGAAACTATGGGTATAGCTTCTACCCATTTCGAGACATAATCCACAACAAACAGTATGTAAGAAAAACCATATGAAGAGGGGAAGGGACCCATGTAGTCTATCCCCCACACATCGAAAAATTTGATCTCTGCCATATAGTGAAGGGCATTTCATTCCTTTTAGTTATACCACCAGAAAGTTGACATTTATTACATGATTTTACAAAATCATGGGAATCTCTTGCTATCGTTGGCCAAAAGAAACCTGATTGCAGAACTTTCATAGCGGTCTTTTTTAAACTCATGTGTCCCCCAGTGGGGCCGGAATGACAATGTTCTAAGACAGGGATAATCTCTTCTTCAGGTAGGCAGCGACGGAAAGTCCATTTGCGCATAGACAAAAGAGATAAGGTTCGTCCCAGTAGTATTGCTTAACATCGTGGAGGAATTTCTTTTTTTCGTGGTGAGAGGCAGAAGGGTGGATGATTCCTGTAGCCAGATAGTTCACTATGTCGGCATACCAGGGGAATCCGGTGGTAATTTTCATTAGCTTGTCATCAGGGAGGGAGTCTTGGATAGGTACGTTATCATCATCCTGGACTTCAATGTGGCTAAGATGATCAGCGATGACGTTTTCCACTCCGCTTTTGTCTTTGATTTCCAAATCAAATTCCTGAAGCATCAACACCCAGCGGATAAGTCTGGGTTTTGCGTCTTGCTTTTGAATTAGATATCGTGTGGTGGAGTGGTCAGTGTAGACTATGACCTTTGATCTGATCAGGTAGGAACAAAATTTCTCAAACGCATAGATGACAGTTAAGAACTCCTTTTCTGTAGTGGTGTAGTTCTTTTGCGCTTCATCAAGAGTCTTGGACACATAGTATATTACATAAGGCTTTTTGTCAATTCTCTGTCCTAACACTGCTCCTATGGCATAGTCGCTGGCATCACACATTATTTTGAATGGTTGTGACCAGTCATGTGCTCTTAGAATAGGTGCAGATACTAGAGCATTCTTTAAGGTTGTGAAGCTTTGTAGACATTCTTGGTCAAAATTGAACTCGGCGTCCTTGGTCAATAATTGGGTCATGGGTTTTGATACTTTCGAGAAATTTTTAATGAATCTTCGATAAAACCCAGCATGACCCAAGAATGCTCGTACTCCTTTTACTTCTTTTGGAGGTGACAGTTTTGAGATGACATCAATTTTTGCCTTGTCTACCTCAATTCCTCTGTCACTCACTCTATGTCCGAGGACGACACCTTCAGTTACCATAAAATGGCATTTTCCCAATTTAAGATAAGGTTCGTTTCCTCACATCTTTGTAAGACTTGTCTAAGGTTGAGTAGACAGTTGTCGAAGGAATCTCCGTAAACTGAAAAGTCATCCATGAATACTTCCATTATGGACTCGTTTAACCCTGCAAAAATAGCAAACATGCACCTTCGGAAGGTAGCAGGTGCGTTGCACAGCCCGAATGGCATTCTTCTGAAAGCGTAGGTCCCAAAGGGACAAGTAAAAGTTGTTTTTTCTTGGTCTTCTGGGTGTATGGAAATTTGATAGAACCCGGAATAACCATCGAGAGAATAGAAGAACTTTTGGTGGGCTAGGCGTTCGAGGACTTCGTCAAGAAACGGTAGAGGGTAGGGATCTTTTCGTGTTTCTTTGTTTAGTTTCTTGTAGTCGATACACGTTCTCCACCCTGTGACAGTCCTCGTGGGAACTAGCTCATTTTTATCATTTAGCACGACAGTGGTTCCTCCCTTTTTGGGGAGCACTTGGATAAGGCTGACCTAGTGGGAATTTGAAATTGGGTAGATAATACCAGCTTTTAGCAGTTTGAGGACCTCAAGGCGAACCACCTCTCTAAGATTGGGGTTTAGCTTTCTCTGGTGCTCTCTTGAAGGATTAAATTCTTCTACCATGGGAAGTCTATGCATGCATAAGGCTGGGTTTATACCTGTCAGGTCAGTTATTGTGTAACCAATGGCTTTCTTATGTTTCTTTAACTCAACGAGAAGCCTTTCTTCCTGGTCTTTCATTAGAGTGGAACTGATGATTACTGGACATAGTTTTTCTTCGTCCAGGAAGACATGCTTAAGTCCCATTGGTAGGGTTTTCATCTCGGGAGCCTTAGGTGCTTCTGTTGTTTCTAAAACAGCGACGAATTTGAGCTCTTCAAAAGTGGTTGTTGGTGCTTATTCAGCTTTCTCTAATTGTTGCAAGCATTGTTGAACTAATTCGTTGGATGAGAATTCGACTTCTGGATTTATTAGGACATTTTCTAACTCATCAGATGGTTCAGATATTTCCAATTGGGACATTTGATGTATTGAATCTAAGAGAAAGACTTCCTCTTGAATGTTGGGGCTTTTCATGCTGTTGAGGACCCGGAACTGAATTGCTTCTTTTCCCAGTCTCAGAATGATCGTGCCAGCTTCAACATCAATGAGCGCCCTGTCTGTGGCAAGGAAGGGTCTTCTAAAAATTATTGGGTATCTGAGATCTTCCTTGATGTCCATAATGACAAAATCACATGGGACATAGGAATCCTTGCCTATCCTGACTAGAATGTCTTCAATAATTCCTAGGGGTGCAGTGATAGTGGAATCAGCTAACTGAATTTTCATTGTTGTGGGTAGCAAATCAGTAAAGCCCAATCTTTTACACATGGAGTAGGGCATAATAGATATGCTAGCCCCTAGGTCAGCTAATCCCTTTTTGCTCGAAGCATTTCCAATACAGCATTGAATACCGAAAGAACCAGGGTCCTTCTTTTTCTTTGGCATCTTATTAAGAATGATATCGGAGGTGGTCTGAGCCAGTTTGACCGTCTATTGCTCTTTAGTAATATATTTCCACTCTAGTGATATCGGAGGTGGCCTTAGTGATCTCTCCACTCTAACCCAAGTCCAGCAACCTCGAGAGAGGTGTTGCTGCTTAATTAGGGGTACCCTCTTCAAGAGGAGGGGTACTGGATGCTCCTGCTGTCGCTTATTTTACCGAAGTTTCCTCCTTCATTCCTTACTAAGGCCATAGTGTTATTTTCCCTGGTTCTATTTCACAAAAACCCCTAAAAACTGATAAATGCTTAAAACCTTAATTTTTCCTTGTAGCTCCAGTTGGAGATAGTTTCCTTTTATTTTTATCGATCTTTGTCTATTGTTCCCTTTGGGAACTTTATCCTCGTTTTGATTTTATCGGAGTGGAATGTGTAGATTCCGAGTTCTTAACACTACCACCCTTGTCCCTGTGGTTCGACCCCGATCGCTACTTCGGACCCCGTCATCGTTGCGGGGGCCTAAGAGTCGGGTAATTTAAAAGTCTGACTACTTCAAATCCGCTCCTTTTGGATATGCAATTTAGGCCGGTCAACTTTTTGGCACTATTGTTGGGGACAAGGTAAAATGGTACTGTTAACGAACTGAGTCCACTAACTACACTCCCGTGCCTCAAGCTTAGTAATGAGCTTGACAGCATTTTTTCCTTTTTAATCTTCTAACCTGAAATGAGTATAGAGTAGTTCGTTTTATTAATATAAGTTTTCTAACTTGATTATACATGCTATTCAGGTACTTAGGAAGGAAGCATTCTGCTCATCTGAGCACCGACATCACTAGACATGCCAGCTCACGTTGAACCACCTCTTTCAGAGGGTGAGAAAAACATGAGAGTTAGACCTCACTCGCCTCCGCATGAAGACAATGATCGCTATGACGACCACCCTCAACATGAAGATCCTAAAACAGAACAATTTGAGGATGACCATCGCCATGAGAGACGCCGTCATCACTGAAGACGCAGAAGAAATCAACATAACCAGGAGCAGAATCAGGGAGATAGTGACAGCGAAGATTCTAATGAAGAAGAAAAGACCCTCAGGGAGTTAGTTGCCACCAAGGCCAATAATTCAAGATGTCCTATTGTCATCCCGAGGTTCAACACAACAAACTTTGAGCTAAAACCATCTGTCATCTCTATGATCCAGAACAAGAGCTTCAGAGGGAATTCAAAGAATGATAACCCTTACCATCATCTGGATGCTTTTAAAAACATCTGCGATACACTCAAAATGCGGGGAGTCCCACAGGAGGTGATTTATTGCAAAGGTTTCATCTTTTCTTTAGAAGACAAGGCCCTATCCTGGTACCTCGGGCTGTCGCATCAAGCTCTTAACAGATTGAATGCGCTGGCGGATGCTTTTGTAAACAAGTTTTACCCCACGGAGAAAACCGTCAGGAATAGACATAGGATCACGTCTTTCATGCAAAAGCCGAATAAGAATCTACATGAAGCTTGGGAACGGTATCAAGAATATCAGAGGGACTGCCCTCATCACAACTACAAAAAGGGTTTCTTGATAACCACCTTCTACAATGGTCTGACACCTGAGGAAAGGGTTTTGCTGAATGCAGCTATAGGCAGTGACTTTCTGGGGAAGAAGCCTACCAGATCCAAAAAGATCATCGAGAACATAGCCGAGTTACAAGCCGACACCGACTACGACAGATCTGATAGAGTACATGCTAAGAAGGCGGCTAGTGAAGGGCCCTCCGTAGAATTCAAAGCTCTGGAGGCTATCACCACTCAAATCTAGAAGATAGCCACTCATGTCAGACACTTGAAAGAATCAGGTGGAAAAGGGAAGAAACAAGTTGAGAAAGTCATGAAATGTGTCACCTGCGGAGAAGGTGGATACGGGGTTGATAATTGTGTTTACACCCAACCTGACGAGTCAACTGAAAGTGAATCTGAGGCAGAGGAAGCCGAGAACGTCTCTTTTGTCAACTTCAAGAGACCCGATCACCCTGGCTTTAACTATGGCAACAAGGATGTGGCCGAAAACTCACATCATCTGAATAACCCCACCAAGCAGCCGCAAGGTTTTGAGAAAAGAGGGGGACAAGGTCAGTTCACTAGAACTACCACTTTCCAATCGAACAAGGAAAACTTCCCAGGACAAGGAAAGTACCAAAGTCGGCAAGCAGCTAACCCTAGTCACAGCCAAGGTTAAGCTAAGGAGAAAAGTTAAGACAAGAGCCCAAACCAACCAGATTTGGTGGGTCAATCGTTTGATTTTGTCAAAACACAAGATACCATCAACAACCAGCTGGCGCAAAGCGCGTTGTCAAATTCAGAAGTTCTAAACACAATGCAGGTTCAGATGGCGGACATGCAGACACACCAACGCCAAATCGATCAGTAGTTGGCCCAGATGGCTGAGTTAATAAATAATCCCTCAGGTAAGATACCCTCCAACATCGAATCTACTAAAATGGCAGTGTTGAGATCAGGGAAGACAGTAGAACACCCTGAAGAAGCAAGACCCGAGGAACCTAAATCGAGGACTGTGGCTGATAATCCCGTAGAAGAAGACAGTCAACAAGCTCATGTCGGAGAACCTGAACCAAGATCCTTTGAGGAACTGTTTGGTAAGAGAAGTCCTTACTCTCCCAAGTTGTCTTTCCCTTACAAACTGATAAAGGAACATCTTAAAAAGAGTTACGAGAAGTTTATGGAATCAGTAAAGAAACTTCACCTCGAAGTACCTTTTCTGGATGCTTTAGAGGAAATGCCGACCTACGCTAAATTTTTCAAAGATCTGATCACCAAGTAGAAAAGAGGAGGAAGAATCAAGACTGTGCATCTAGCTAGTATGTCTTTTGCTTTTGTCAAAGAAGATTTACCCAACAAGCAGAAATATCCAGGGGCTTTCACCATTCCTTTCACCATTGGAGATAATGTCGAACGAAAAGGTCTTACTGATTTAGGGGCTAGCATCATCCTTATGCCCCTAATCCTTGCACAGCTATTAGGTTTGACTGATATGGTCAATACCAACATGAGGATTGAATTGGCAGACCATACCTTCAAAAGACATTTAGGTGTTGTCGAGGATGTACCAATCTGAGTGGGGAGTTTCTTCATTCCTTGTGACATCGTGGTCATTGATACTGTGGAGGACCCTGGCTGTCCTATCATCTTTGGACACCCTTTCTTGGCTACAGGGAGGGCGTTGATTGATGTTGCTGAGGGAATAATCACTCTAATGGTCGGAAATGATCACTTAGACTTCAAAGTAAAAGATGTGATGAAAGGACCATCCCTGTTAGAGTCTGCTTGCTTTGCAGAAAGCTACAACCCATTTTGTGAAGATATGGAAGAAGATATCCTAATGGTAGACCCTCTTGTAAGAGCAATAAGCAATCAAGACTCTAATTCTAAAAATCCAGAATTTATCAAGTTTCTCAACTACCTTAATCTGTCTGATGAAGATCTGAGCGACGAGGAAGAGGTAATTGAAACAGTTAAGTTTGCCTCTCTGGAGGAGGCACCAGAAGAAAAGGCACCCAAGGTCAAACCTAAGTTGAAGCAGCTACCTGAAGGATTAAGGTATGAATTTCTAGATCATGAGGAAAGAAATCTTGTCATAGTTAATGCCCATCTTACGAAGGATCAATTGGACAAACTTCTTGAGGAGTTGAGACTCCACAGGCATGCTATAGGATACTCGGTAGAGGATATCAAAGGCCTTAGCCCTGTATTATGTATGCATCGCATTAATCTGGTAGAGTCTGCTAAGCCTCTGGATCAACCTCAGAGAAAATTGAACCAGATGCTAAAAGAAGTTGTGAAGAAAGAAGTAATCAAATTAAGGGATGTCGGGATCATTTACCCGATCAGTGACAGTAACTGGGTGAGCTCGATCCACGTAGTACCGAAGAAAGGAGGAATTACGGTAGTTAAAGGAGATAAAGGCGATGAAGTGGCGGTTCGGACCGTCACGGGATGGAGGATGTGTATTGACTACCGGAAACTGAACCAAGCCATGAAAAAAGATCATTATCCACTTCCTTTCATTGATCAAGTTCTTGAAAGATTAGCACATCATGACTATTTCTATTTTCTGGATAGTTTTTCAGGTTTTTATCAAGTCCCCATCTTACCAGATGACCAGGAAAAAATACTTTTACCTATCTCTATGGGACTTACGCCTTCAGAAGAATGCCTTTCGGCCTATGCAATGCTCCCGCAACGTTTCAGCGTTGCATGATTTTGATGTTCTCAGATTTTCTGGAAGATATCATGGAGGTTTTGATGGACGACTTTTCTATCTATGGGAAGGACTTTGATGCCTACCTAAAAAACCTTTCTCTGGTCCTGTGCAACGCTGTGAAGAAAAGAGTTTGGTCTTGAACTGGGAGAAGTGCCATTTTATGGTATGAGAAGGCATCGTGCTAGGGAATAAAGTCTCGAGGCGTGGCATCAAGGTAGACGTTAGCAAGGTTGAATCCATCTCCAAACTTCCCCCACTAAAGTCTGTAATGGGAGTGAGGAGTTTCCTCGGGAACGCCGGCTACTACAGAAGATTTATAAAAGACTTCTCAAAGATCTCGAAACTGTTGTCCAACCTTCTGGAAAAGGATATTGAATTCAATTTCTCTGACGATTGTCTAATTGCTTTTCAGGCCTTAAAGGATTCCCTTATCTCATCGCCCATCCTTCAAGCTCCAGACTGGGAGCTACCTTTCGAGATTATGTGTGATGCCAATGACTATGTTGTAGGAGCAGTCCTGGGGCAGAAAAAGGACAAGAAGCACCATGTAATTTGCTATGCCAGTCGCACTCTGGATGAAGCTCATGCGAATTATATGACTACAGAAAAGGAGATGCTCGTGATAGTCTTCGCTTTCGACAAATTCAGATCTTATCTTATCAGAGCAAAAGTTAAAGTCTACACCGACCATGGGGCAATAAGATATCTAATGCAGAAGAAGGATGCCAAGCCCAGACTGTTGAGGTGGGCTTTGTTACTGCAAGAATTCGACTATGAGATCATTGATAAGAAGGGTGCGGAGAATGTGGTCGCCGACCACTTATCAAGGATCATGGTGGAAAGGCAGAAGGAACCACCCATTAATGACAACTATGCTGACGAACCCTTGCTGATGGTTGAAACCAAAGATGAGAATTTACCTTGGTTTACAGATATTTGTAATTATCTTGCCTGCAGAGAGTTGCCCCCTGATATAACTTATAATCAAAAGAAGAAGCTCTTTGCATATGTAAAGAACTACTACTGGGACGATCCTCTCCGGTTCAGAAGATGCACAGATAACCTGTACAGAAGATGTATCCCCGAAGAAGAAGTCCCAAACATCCTAAAACAATGTCATGCCTCTCCATATGGAGGACACCTGGGGAGCGAAAGGACCACCACCAAGGTACTACAATCAGGTTTTTACTGGCCCTCCTTGTTCAAGGATGTTGTAAATTATGTAAAGGTTTATAAAGAATGCCAATCATCAGGAAACATTGGAAGAAGAAATGAGATGCCTATGGCCACTTGGGTCGAAGTTGAGATCTTTGATGTATGGGGAATTGACTACATGGGTCCGTTTCGCCCATCAAAGGGATATCAGTACATTCTAGTGGCAGTGGATTATGTGTCTAAATGGGTGGAAGTTGTTGCCACCCAAACGTGTGACTCTAAATCAGTGATCAATTTGTTCGAGAAGACTATCTTCCCTCATTTCGGAGTACCTTGTACTGTAATAAGAGACGGTGGATCGCATTTCAGAGAAAAACAGTTCGAAGCACTCCTGCAAAAGTATGGAGTTAAACACAAAGTCGCTACGCCCTACCACCCACAAACTTCTGGGCAGGTAGAGGTTTCGAATAGACAGATCAAGCACATTTTAGAGAAGATTGTCAACTGCACGATGAAAGATTGGTCAACAAAGCTTGACGACGCACTTTGGGCCTACAGAACTGCATATAAAGCACCCATTGGAACTACCCCTTACAAGTTGATTTATGGGAAATCTTGTCATCTACCCTTAGAGCTTGAACACAAGGCCCTTTGGGCAATTAAGTTCTTGAATATGGATTTGGAGAAGGCAGGAGAGAAAAGATATCTACAGTTATAAGAACTCGAAGAGTTGAGAATGCATGCCTATGAGAATGCCAAGATCTATAAGCAGAGGACAAAGGTGTGGCATGATGCCCACCTGAGGAAGAAGGATGTAAGTGAAGGTGACAAAGTTTTATTATTTAAATCATCCATTCGTCTTTTTCCAAGTAAACTGCAAACAAGGTGGTCCGGACCCTTCACCGTAGCAAAGATATACCCATCTGGAATGATGGAGCTGTATGATAAAGAAGATCCTTCCAAGGTTTTTCAAGTGAACGGGCACAGGGTAAAAAGGTTCTATGAAGACGAAGCATTCGTGAGAAGGATAGAGATCAATTTGTAAGATGCGAAAATAGCTGAAGGAGAAAAGTGAAGGATCTGGAGCTGTTGAGCTGACGACACTAACTACAGCGCTCCTCGGGAGGCAACTCGAGTTTTACTTTTCTTAGAATAGGATGTTATTTCCTTTCCTGCAAGAAAAACATTATGAACATTATGATTGTAATAAGGCCTGAGTCAGTGCATGCGTCACATGCTCTGACTCTTCTGTTTTATGGGCCACCGCTCTATTTTATGAGCATTGATGAGTAATACTATCTGAGGCTGGGAACTTCTCTTTAGGCTAATGATGTTTTACCCATCAATTGCTTTTTCCTTCGCTTTGTTTTTGGTTTTTCATCATAAATCTTGTTCTGAAGCCTTGTATCGGGCAAGTATACCATGTTCCCTGACCTTATCGGGCAAAAGACTCAGGTGGCATGTAGGATACGCCCATATCGGGCGATGTCGTTTCAGGCGACACGTTTTCGCCATGATCTGTGTCAGACGATACGCCCGAGCGGCGAAGACCTATGTTGGGCGGCATGAGTAATTACCCTTGATTAGACAGATGGGACTGCTCGTCTCGGGAATGATTTGTCTCAACGGCCGACAAGCACCCCTGTTTTACCCTTTTTACCCCTGGCTTGGATTGCTATATATAGTACGGAGGTTTAACAGTGTCGGGCTACTACATTTACTTTTCACCTACTCCCGTATCGTGCTATAATTTCTCTCATTTCTCTCATGTCGCGCAGCCTAACATCTGCTCTCGTGTCACGCAAGACAAACTTAAGATAGCAAAGGTATAGCCCGGCAGCCATACCGTTCTGCTTGCCCGACACGACCCTATTTTCGTGCACCATCATATAGGACTTACGACTTTAGTTGAATTTCCTTGTATCACCTGACACCTGTGTCGCGCGACACATCTTTAACACGCGCTTTCCCGATACCATATATCGGGCAATGCCTGTGTCGCCCAACCCTGCATCGTTTCATTTGTTTCTGTTATCGGGTGACATGATTTCCGTCAGAACGACCCTATCGGGCACCTCTCATCACACGGTTGTGTCACCCGACATGCCTTGACGTGAAGCGTATCAGGCAATGACTATGTCGTTTGGATTTTCCCGTGTCGCCCAATTTTGTATCGCCCAACGTCGGGCGACACCTTCTTAAGGATGGTCGTATCGGGCATGAGCCTACGGAGATTTTTGAAAGTTTTGTATCGCCTGACATAGGCGTATTGGGCAGGCATGATATCGCTCAGTTTTGAGCCCGATACAGATGTGTCAGATAGCTTTTTGTATCAGGCTAAACTTCTCTTATCATTCTATCAATTTTTTAACACCGATATCGACTTTAAGTTTTTACCTACCTAATATCAGGACATTCAGATGCTTAATTAACTTGTCTTATGATAACAGAAATGGCCCGTACAAAGCAAACCATCGTTCAAGTTGATGAACACAGTCGGAGGATCGACACAGAGGCCACGACAGTCGGGCAGAAATGCCCAAATCCCGAGGCAGTTGGGCCATCCACGGCTAAGAAGAGAGCAAGGACGGAAAAAGTAACAACTCCAACAACAGCAATAGAGTCTTTGAATTATACGTCGGGGAGGTTCATGCCCTGGGACAACGAGCATGGGCGTCGTTACTCAGAATTGGCAATGAAACTCTACAGGCCGAGCAGGTTCTGCCACCAGTCGTCCTTCCTTCAGCTAGGCATATTCAACAGACTCGAACATGTCATGGCTGTAGTGGGGCTGCAGAGGATCTGCTTTAGCCACTCTGCCTCCTACACTGAACTCACCAGGGAGTTCATGTCATCTCTCTGCCGGGTGCAGAATAGACTCGAAGAGATCGAAGAATATGGTGGAGTAGATAGACTGTAGGGGGGCTATACAACTCAGAGCACGTCATCTCTGAAAAGCTGCTCAATGAGATCTTCTCTTCCAGTGAGGAGGAGAAGGAACGGCTTAATAACGGTGCAAGGATCACCGAAGGAGACGGGTTCAACCCCGTGGAGCTCTGGAGGAGGCTGACCGGCGAGTCATCATTCAAGTCGGGAAGCAAGGTGGCGGCGGTGCACTCCTGCTTCTGGAGAATAGTGCATAAGCTGGTGGCATGTCTGCTCTTCAGTAAGAATGAATCAAGCAACATCTACACTGAAGAACTCCATCTCATGTGGCACATGATGGAGGAAAGGGTGATCAATCTGGGGCACTTCTTGCTGAATAGGTTGCACCCAATAAAGGATGCCACCAAAGAATACTGCATGGGTGGTATCATCAATTTAATCGCGGTTGGGTTAGGGTACTGACGAGAGCCACACAGTCTCTCAAGGACAAGGGGCTACGAGAAGATCGACCTCAAGTTCCTCATGAGAGTCAGCATCATCAAGAAGGAGGGGTGAAGCTACTTCTACAAATTCGCAAGAACAAACACCCTCCTTCCACTTCCTAGTTGTGCCAACTATAACGCAGAAAAGCTGGTATTCACCAGTGCCGAAATTGAAGTGGTGGCAGTCGAAGCCGCTTACGCCGCCACCACCAGTATACAAGAGAGGGCGGCTGCGAGAGGAGAACCAATTCCTCTCAATGCATGGCAGGACAAATCTTCCATAACTCATGCCGAGCCGCCATCTGCTCCAGAGCCACCAACGACAGCGTTGATAGAGTTGTTGTTGCTCCTACAATTCCAGCCATGATCACGACAACATCTGTCGTGGCTGAAGAAGAACCAGAAATCGTCGAGGTCACCAAGACAACCGGGGTAGAAACAACCATACAAGCCCCGAGGGAAGCTGCCACGGAAGAGACAGCCGCAACTCCAGAATCTTCTGTGGTGCCCTTAGAGGCAGAAGAAGAAGCACATCCAGCCGCCAGTAATGGGGTGTTTGCCGAGATTCTAGAGATGGAGCTCGGAGCTGCATAACTTACGCCGACACCACCGTCGGTGTCCTCCGTAGCAGCTGTAGAGGAGGTCGTCGACAACGCAGAGGTGGAGCAGTAGCCACCAACACCACGGCCTTCTCCACCACAATAAGAGGGTGAGGCAGAGATAGCCACAAAAGTGTTGACACCTCACCCTGAAGCATCCACCTCGCGAACGGTATAGATAGGCACTACCTCGAGTGAGGCAGCACACTCGTCAGGTAGATCTACTCGTGGGAGAAGTGTTATGAGGACGCGAGGGAGATCTGCAGGAGCCCCTCTGTCGCTCGGACAGATGTTGGGAAACGAACTCGATAACTTGCGAGAGGTAACAGAAAGCCACTCTGCTACTTTTTCTTCGCTCACCCGCAAGTTTTCCATTTTCCAGTAGAGGTTGAACATCCAGGAGCGGCAACTGCTGACTCTAGTTGGTCTTCTCGGCCAACTAGAGGTACTCAATGCCACACTTCAGCAGGCCCTCTAGCGCCTTGACATGATCGAGGAGAGGCTGAATAGGAGGGACGACCATCCGCACCCAAGGCAGCCAAGAAGGTCTCCGTCGCCTCCTGGCTTAGGCTCTCAACCCTCCCCGTCAGCACCCTCGTCAGGATCATCATCCACTTCCTCCTCTAGCGGGCCATCCCCAACGCCTGAGCAAGGGCCACCACAAAGGTCAGCCAACGGAGCTCCAACAGGACAGGCGAGCTCCCACGGTCTGGAAGAAGCACTCCCTCAGTCCCCCTGGACGAAGCTGAGGATGACAATGAAGAAATCAGCGTCAGGGAGGACTCTTCTGACGAATCTGAGGGAGAAGGGGGGGGATATATGTGCCGCCAATGAAAGACACCCCCCATAGGAAAACGCTTGACGGAAGATGAATTCTCTGTGTCGTCAGAGATACCTTCCTTCAAGATGGCCGACTTCGACAGAAGGGTCATCGGTTACCTATCGATCAGGGACCAGAAGTTGTTGAACAAGGTCTTAAGGTCGCGGGCTGATGAAGAAGACATCATCTGGAGCGATGGCTACTTCTCCGTACGAAGGGGAGCACTCAGAAGCATATTCCGCTCGCCATCCGTCGTCAGAAAGAAGTTGTTCAGGGTCCTAGAAGGTGCTATAATAGAGAATATCAGCACCGGGATAGGTCGGAGAACAATATACAATGCCACCCCAACCTTGGCAAGAAGATTGATGATGGGAGTACCAGACTCCATCGCGGTGGCCAACATGCTGCGACACATTGAAGAGCACAACACGAACATCATGTTGGCCCCGTACAAGCACCACAACATGTAGTTCATGTGTGTGGCAGACCTCCAAAACCATGACGTTCAACTCCTCAGCTGCTGCAACAAGGAGGTGCCACGCTCAGGTCTTACTTTCAGTCGCCCGGAGGACAAACATCTCAGGCTTCTACCGCTACGTCTTCTACAAGCCATCAAACAAGGAGTCTAACGTCATAGTGGCATTTGGAACTTCTTCTCTATTGGAGACTTCCCCATCCAAGCAGAAGAGGGAAGCAGAAACAGTGCCTTTATCGTCTTGCGCGCCATGGAGCTGCTCAACATATTCGGATACATAAGCCATCTCCAGGGCCAAACTTCTACCAGCTCAAGAGCACCTACTCCTTGATGTTGATCAAAGACAGGCGCTATTTCCAAGATGCAGGGGTACCAGAGAGGCTGTTGGACAGTGATCAGGCAAACGAATCTTCGCAACCCATCAACACTCTAGAGAAAGAAGCTGAGATAGAAGAAGACATCTACGGGGCAGGCAAGAGGTTAGAAATCCTGTAGGAAGTTCACGGAATCGAAGACCCCGCTTCGCCTGAAACATCAAAAGAAATGATCAACAACTTCGACCGCTTCTCATGCTCTACACTCACGAAGGAGCAGGTCAATGAAGTTCTTCTGAAGTTAGCTGACTCTACCCTGGCAGATGTTATCTATGAGGCCGGCAGTGTCATAGTATCGGTTGATGACTTGAGGGACATGGTAAAAGAAGGAGGATGTCTGGCAATATCTGTGGCGGCCGCAGACACTACAGAAGAAGTTTGAACATGCATACATAGCTCATCCAATGTTGATTAATGATATATGCCTTGCTGACGAATTAGGAGTGAAGTAATTATTTCTGGGAGATTTGCAGCGTAGGGTTCCACGCACAATCTTCCGACCCATCCTGCACTACAACCAATGGACGCTCCTGACGATGTACACTCTCCAACGAGCAGGAATCTTCTACAACAGCTCGGACAGCAATAAAGATCATCCAGTGCAGTGTACATCGACGAAGTTGGCCTCCCTCGAGCACTTAGTACGAAAATACTACGATGAGGTGGCGGTGTTGATACAACCATTCCTGGAGATGGCAGCGAGCAAATGGCACGAACTCCAGTTCTGCCACCGTAGTCCACAACAAATTCGTTTATCCAACGACTGCGACATCTTCGTGCTGGAATGGATATCGAATGAAGAGATGCATGACCAGCTCCACCACATCGACTACCACAGTAAATGAGGAGAATATGTGTGGGAGCTTCTATTTGGCAAAGGTGCGCTCACCATCTAAAACCCTCACTGAGTTAACATTACCCTACCTTATCTACTTCACAACTCTGGGACAAAGTGTGGAGTAAGTTTGGGGGGGATACTATGTACCAGTGAGGGAGGTACTAAAAGCACTTCAAACTTCACCCCTTTTAGTTCTTTCCGTTCTTTTTCTATAACATGTGTACATATACATATACATGCTCATACAAAAAAAATTTGCTAAAAATTTTGCTTATTTCGTCTCCATACATATGTACAAAAACACTGTATAGCAAAAACATGATACGAATTCTTGCCAGTTTGTTTTTAATATGTCCAAAAAGGAACAGGTTTTGTTATGTCTTTTTGAAAATGCAGCCTCAAACAACAAAAGACTACGACTTTCCACGCCAAAAATTTCGAAAAATAATCTCGCAACAGCTAAGAGACGTGTATGCAGAAGGAAAAAGCTGCCCAAACCGCAAAAATTTTCTCTTGTTTTCCCTTACCCAACAAAAATCCCAAAAAGAGAGAATAGCCTTATGAGAGTGAATAAAAACATGAGAGTTGTGCCAAATGAAAAAAAAAATTACACACTTGCGCTCCAAAAGTACCCATCTTTAGGCATGGTAGATCCGGGGCAGTGGTACGTAGGATGTGAAATCACTGCTCTAAAGCCAACTGGCTTGGACTGCAGGGACCACTCGCCCACTAACGGACCCATACCTAGATGGACTGATGGGAAACAAGAAAAACCCAAAAAGCCTCAAACCTACTCAAACACACAACTTTCTGTTCCCAAAAGCTATTTGGTGTGAAAGCTAAGTTCAAAATCATGCACCCACGTCTCGCCGAAGCTGTGGAGAAAATTTTGCTTAAATAAGGCAGGAAAAGCAAAGTTTGTTGTTCATGGATGGGCAGTGTTCTCTTTAAGACATCTCAAATACCCGCTCAAACTCATGGTCTGAAAACCATACCGGTTAAGAAGAAGAATCACAAAACAAAGTTTTAAAGATTGATTGAGGACAATCAAAATGCTTAGTTTGGGGGAGTTGATAACACCAAATTTTGTGATTTTTTGGCCCTTATTTCACTGTCAAATCTCCCCTTTTAAACTGTTTTCCTCTACTTTTTGTCATGTTTTTGAATAAATAGGCCACGCTACGCTCTTATTCCATTTTTATCATCTTTTGTAGGGTTTTCCTCATTTTTCCACTCTTTTATCAGCAAAAAGGCCAGTCCCAACCCATGAACATGTTCTACTTGCATCGGCCCTCCTACCAGTCAGCTGACACACTCACTTCCCGACATATGGCAGCACGATACACTACCGCGTGACACGGGGGTGTCGCGCAAGGAGGGTCTGATGGGCGATACGCCACTTACCCGATAGGGAGTTGTACTCGCTACAACTACTAAAGTGTGTCACGCGATACAAGCCACCCATCGGCAGGCGCCCACTCGTCATGACACCCGACATGCTTACAGCCTGACACCCCCTATGTCGGGTGACACTCATATCGGGCATCCCTGAAGCCGCAATGATGGAGATGATGGAGGACATGTGGCACCCGGAAAACAACAACTTCTCCCAACCGCTGCCTATAAATAGCAGCTACATGACTCCGATGGGATAGGTCAGAATTTCGTGAAAGTTGACTTGGGAAAGCACCTGGAGCTAGCGTGTCGCATCCCAGAGGTGTATCGGGCGATACTAGGTGAGCACTTCTCTGACCCGAGAGGGAGAGAATGGTTCACTTAGAATTCGCCCCGGTCACCGCAGCAGCCCGATATCGGCCAACAAGGGCACCCGATATGAGTAACCTGACACCCTAAGCAGTCTCTAGCCTGACACGATACCCAGCCCGATACAAATCACCCGTCACGGCGTGTCACCCGAGAGGGTGGCACCCCATCACGACCGTATCGGGCATAAGTGCCTCACATGATACACCACCCGTCACGGCGTGTCACCCGATAGGGAGTGACGCCTGACACCGGCGTATCGGGCAAGGCTCCCGCCCAGTATCGAGCTGGAGGAATCTTAGGGATCTGTTGCTGCTTGTCGCTCTTCTAAGTCAAGGAGGCGATGCTTATCTTTACCCTTTCCAATCATTTACCTTTCTTTACTTATGCAATGTAATCTAAACCCTTTTATATAAATGATTATGCTAGTAGAATTAGAGGAGCTCTAAATATCTATTGCTTCATGTTTGGTTCCTTTTTGTTGGATGATTGTTTTGTTTAACATCTGAACTCTAGCTTGTATGCTTGGATCATGTTTTGACTAGCTATCAAATCGTGGTTCTCATTGCAGAAACCTTGAGAGAGGTGTTGTGGCCCTAGTGTTTGGTCTGATATGGGAGTACAAGAGTACCCAGGATCAGAGTGGCTTTAGTGATCTCTCCACTCTAACCCAAGTCCAGCAACCTCAAGAGAGGTGTTGCTGCTTAATTAGAGATACCCTCTTCGAGAGGAGGGGTACTGGATGCTCCTGTTGTCGCTTGTTTTACCGAAGTTTCCTCCTTCATTCCTTACTAAGGCCACAATGTTATTCTCCCTGGTTCTATTGCACAAAAACCCCTAAAAACTGATAAATGCTTAAAACCTTAATTTTTCCTTGTAGCTACTGTTGGAGATAGTTTCCTTTTATTTTTATCGATCTTTGCCTATTTTTCCCTTTGGGAACTTTATCTTTGTTTTGATTTTACCGGAGTGTAAGCTTGCCCTGGTATGGAATGAATGGAATTAACTTGTTCGAGCATCTGATCTTCAGGGTGTTCGATGATTGGTTCTTTCTACTATTGTGGTGGTTGCATATCCATCATCACATTATAAAGTAAACCACATGACAATGTAGAGTGATCAGATGCGTGACAGGCTTCACAAGTCCCTATGGTAGCTTTCACTTGTTGGACTTGGGGGCTTTTCTTCTTATCATATTCTCCAAATTAAGTTTCAAGTGCCTGCTGTTTGTGAGCTATAGTCTTTAAAGCTTCAACAATAGCCTTCATTTCCATTGATGCCTCATCCTTTTAAACTTTGAGGACTCCCTTAGAGAATGATCGTCCCCAATTGGATTGGTTCTCAGCTCCAAGTGTAACGATTTTCCAAGCATCCTCATAGTTCTTCCTCATAAAATTTCCTCCATATGAGGAATCTAGAAATTGCTTGATATCATCACTCACCCCCCTATAGAACATTTCTGTTAATTGATTTTGGGAGATACCGTGATGAAGGCACTTCCTTAGAAGCTCCTTGAATCTTTCCCATACTTCTGCGAGTGATTCTCCAGGAAGTTGGGCGAAGTGGTTGATCTGCCCCCTAATTTCGTTGGTCAATGAAGGAGGGAAAAACTTTTCCAGGAACTTTTCTTCCTAGGGAGCCCAGGTGGTGATGATTGGCTCCCTATCAAGTGAGTTTTACCCACTCAGAGCCCTTCCAGATAGAGTGAAGTGGAAAAGATGTATCATTATTGCATCAAAGGCAACTCTGGCTTGTGGGACAAGTCGGAAAAGTGCCTTGAATCTCTTCAAGTGATCCATGCATTCATCTCCAGAACCACCGGAGAATGAGATGCCCTGCATGATTTGAATCCATTGTGTCCGAATTTCGAAATTGGGTATGTTGATGATTGGTGGCCAGACTGGATGATTATCTTCATAGTTCTTGGGGATGGCATAGTCCCTCCATTACTTGTTTCTTAGCTCTAACTGGGCAGCTTGGTTAGCTGCTTCATTTTTAGCTCGGATGCGGGCCTGTTCTTCAGCTTAGATTCCCGCTTGGATCTGAGCACGAGTATCAGCAATGAGTTGTGCTCTCTCAGCAGCTATGGTGGCGTTGACCCTTTCCATTACTAACGTAGTTTGGCGTTGATCTTCAGCCATTTGTCTGGCTCTTTGGCAGTTAAGTCTGCTGCGGCGGTGGAAGCTTCTCTCTACCTCAGAGTCATACTCTGGATCAGGGGCGAATCTGAGGTTATGTGATGGTTGCATACACATCTTCTACCTGAGTAGAGGAAGAAACACACCTTTTAGATGATGCGAAAGGTGTGATGAAATCAAAAAGATATGGAGTAATATTTAAAGAAAAGTGTAAAACCCTAACCAACTAGTAAGATGATAAATGAAATTAAAACGTTCTGTTGTCCCCGGCAACGGCGCCAATTTTTGATGGAGCTTCCACTCGCGTGGAATTGCATGCACCACTAAAAATCCTATAAATAGTAAGTCTTTAGGTTTAGCCTTGCTTATACTAGATTGAGAACTCCACCCACGTATGCTAGGATACATGGAAGTCTAATTGTATTATAGTTAAGGGTCGAATCCACAGGACAACGGTCTTGTTGGGAGCAACAAGATGGAAAATGTTAGAATTTCACTTAACCTCTTAACAGTTGGTATCTAGATCAAAAAGTTGGTTTAGTTGTTTTAAACTAAGTGCAAGTAAAACAAAGCAAGAAAGCAAATTTAAGGTTGTAAACAATGATAAGAAACCACTAGGATGTGATCGGCTTTCACCACCACTACACATGGATCAAAACATGCAACATAAAAACATAACCTGCAATAAGAGTCTAAACAGTTAGTATCTTTGTAGATTTAGTTTACTTTCGGAGAACTAACTACGAGAAGTGTGGGAATGTTGCAATGCCAGCCATCCCCGAATGAATGGTCACTTACTTTACATCATTCCCTTCACAAAGTGTGTCCTTGACTTATCAAGGTTGTACTTTCATAAATTAACTGATTCCATTTCATAGTATGAAAGTACAACAATGGAAGTGAGTTTACTCCATTTCTTGAAAAACACTCCTAGATACTGAAACGGATGCATGGTGGATACATGCATCAAGAACCAACATTAAATCGAAATTTGAATCTAATAGTACAAACGTAGACAATTCATACCAAAAGATAAAAGATAACACAAGTTGGTGATCAAGCAACAAGCATTCATTAAACAACTGATGTTGAAATGAAAAGAAGGTATATCTCTATTGCAAACTATGGATTACATTGCATGAAATGAAAACATGGGTAGTGGGGCTACTCCCCGCACCCTAGTGTATAAGACTACTCACTCATGATAAGGACAAAGAAGGAGGTGAGAAGAGATAGAGAGATCGTCATCTCCATGAAGGAGGGAGGAAGGTCAACCCCTTAGAGAAAGAGAGCGATGATCTTCACACTTCACAGGTTGCTCGATGATGAATCTTCCTCTTCCCACCTTCTTTGGCGATGAGAGAAAGTAGCTTCTGGATGGAGTGTGGATCTCAGACCGACAGCCTCAGGGTGGTAGATGAAGGATGGAATAGCTCTGGAGTAGTATAGGCAGTCTTTGGACGTCTGAAAACTCGATACCTTGTGAGGACCCTTTGGGTATTATTTATAGGCTTTAAGTGAAGTCCAAATGGTTTGGGCAATTTTAGGCCCAAACGGTCTTGGAAAGTGTTTGGGTTCTGAGACCATTTGGACTCTCTCAGTTTGGAAACCGTTTGAGTCCATGCGGTCTTGAAACCATTTTCCTTTATTCGGTCTTGGGACCGTGTAACTTCATGCGGTCTCGGGACCATTTGGTTTTATGCGGTCTCGGGACCGTGTAACTCCATGCAGTCTCAGGACCATTTGGCTTTGCACCGTCTCGGGACCGTTTGGTTTTGTGTGGTCTCAGGATCGTGTAAGTCCATGTGGTCTCGGGACCGTTTGGCTTTGCACGGTCTCGGGACCGTTTGGTTTTGTGCGGTCTCGGGATCGTGTAACTCCATGTGGTCACAGGACCGGTTGGTTTTATGCGGTCTCGGGACCATGTAACTCCATGCGGTCTCGGGACCGTTTGGCTTTGCACGGTCTCAGGACCATTTGGTTTTATGTGGTCTCAGGACCGTGTGACTCCATGCGGTCTCGGGACCGGGTAGTCTCCAAAACGGTCTTGGGACCGGGTAGTCTCCAAACGGTCTTGGGACCGGGTAGTCTCCAAACAGTCTTGGGACCGTTTGGAACTTTTGTGATTTTTTTTTATTTTTCTGTAAGTATAAAAAGAAGAAAAGTTAATCTAATGGTATATTTGCAATAAAGGAGGCAAGTTAAGGATTCTATCTAATTTATCTGAGAAAGAGTGTGGAAAACTGAGGAAAATTACTAAGATAACATCACAAAATGGGAGGTTATCATTAGCTTTACCCAAACATGTTAAGATGCTTTGGGTTCTCGTAGATGGGGTGTATGACCCCCTTTATATAGGCCAGGGTCGGTGAGGAGTTTCATATTGGGGAAACTCTGGTTAATCCTCAATAGATAACAAATCCTAGGTCAACTAGGACCAAAAACATCTCCTGAATCTATCTAAATGATCTATGCGCTTGCACAGACTCTGATTCTCGTGAAACTTGAGATCCAAGATCTCAGTTTCCTATTCCTTTTCGAGTTCTGACTCGAGCTAGGCAATTTACGTGCACCGTTGGATTCTAGATCAAATGGCTCTTAACCAGGCACCTCAATCCTTAAGTAATTGGAAAAGATAAATAGATACGACATTTAATACATTATACATGATAATCATATCACTTTATCATTATTATGAAAATTCATATCTCTCCAACTATTAATCCTTTTTTCTTCCAAATTTTAAGGGAAACTTTCTAATGACTTTATCTATAGGTGTGCAAAGTTTGAGTCCCAAATACAAAATCATGAGAGACTTTTCCTCATATGCAAGTTATCTTTTAATAAGGAATATTTTATTCATATTTTCTCTCTCTTTCTCTTCTATTTCCTTTATTTGAATTCCTTTTATCATTAGAAACCATGTGGATTCTAATAATAATCCATAATGGGTAAACACTCAACTTTCTAGAGAATTCTACATAATTCTCAGTATTATCTTAATTTCCTTTTCCTTTTTATGCATTTCCATTTTTTTTTCTTTTTATTATATTGGACTTACTAACTCAGTAGGGTCCACGAAAACATTCATTCAAAGGAAATATTACCAAAGAAATCCATTCATTAGACATAAATCATAAAATTTTCATAATCATGCATGTTATTTGAGAAATTGCATTTCAATCCATACTCATGAAAATCGAGGTTATAACAAGGGGACTTGTGGGAGGCAACCCATCAACTAGGTTTATTTTGTTAAAATTTCAATTCTATTTTTACATTCCTATTTGTAGAGTTTTGCTATCTAGTTTTGATGCAGGTAAAAATGGTGCCTTGATATGTGTATTCAGTTTACAAGAATGCACTGTGTCAGTACCACTGACACTCTGTTGGTGGCACCGAGTCAGTCGTTGATTGTTGCATGAAACAATTTTATAGACTCAGTGGCACCGATCAAATTGTCAGTACCACTGACACTTCATTGATGAGTTGTAGGAAATTTTGACTTCAACACAGTACCACCAAGTTCATAGTCGTTGGCACTGACACAAGTTTCTTTATCAATTTGTAGACTATTAGAAGGAGAGTCTGAGGAAGTGTTTCTTTGTACTATCACCTACACTCCTCAAACATGAGCTCATTGAAGATATCACACTCTTCACTGAGCTCGAGTTCTTATTGAAGGGCATACTTTCATGTGGATACGGCCCACCTGGATCTCACCTCACATATTTATACAACTATTCCATCTGTCTTCCTTTGCTTTTGAAATTGGGGACAATGTCATATTCAATCTTAGGGGAAGGAATGGACCAGTGCTTCTACCTTTATCTCTTACATCCTTTACTTTTTTTCATATATCTACATTTTTTGTTTTTTGAAAAAATAGATTCCTATTTGTTTTTAAGTTTACTTCTATCTAGTGTAATTGTTGATGAAATCTAAAAATTTATTTAGGATTAGACGTTTGTTGATGATGTGGTATCAAATATGAAAATTCTAAAAATGTGAATGTGCTTTCATGTTGTGTCCTTTAAGATATTAAAAGTACATAACTAGAGGAATTGTTTGGATTAGTCAGGTTGAAGACATATTGAATGAATGAAAAACCTAACTCAACCCTATGGGTTGTGTTATGACGATGATGTTTGAGTTCAAACCAACCAAATAGTAACATGATCTCTAACGTTACCTTGCTACACAATTCGATATGAGAGGGAAATATCATGGTTGGGAAAGACATTGTCTCTTAGTCATGTGATCTCATCCACCTTCCATTCATCTTCATTCACCACCACAAGATGATCAAGTTGAATCCAAGTTATTTTCCTCTTGAATGCATTACATGGCATGATAAGAAGCATATAGTTAGTTCATATTCATTTACATAAGAAAAGAAAAAAATCATATAATCTCATTTGCGCATATATAGTTTGCATAACGAAATTGCATATAGTTGCACTTGAATTGCATATTTTATAAGGTCTTACATGTTTGTTATCTTCTATGATCTCTCTCATGTAAGAGTCTAAAAAGAATTGTATATCCTTACTCCTTCACCAATTTTTTTAATAAAAGTTGAAAAGCCCAAGCATGAACTATTTATCTTGCCAAAAAAGGGCAACAAAAAAGAGTTATTGAAAATGAAAAAAGAGAGGAGAAAAGGGTGAAAAGGATTTTTAAGTTGAATACCATATTCTCTCTATGTAATAAAGAAGGGGATTGTGGATTATTTGTAGACACCTTTCCACCTATACTTGTCATTAGGATGAGACATTCTTTGCATGCATCATTCCACCAAAATGAAAAATAGGCATTAGAAGCCATGCATTCAAATTTTATCCATCATATAGGTGAATCATATTTTACTTCTTGAATTAATAAATTGGATATTCTTGTGAATCCTATTATAATAGCCACCCATCTTTTCCACCCATTGCTCTACATGGTAGGCTGCTAATTTGATTATTCCCTCATCCATGTTTATTTGAGGATCTACTTCCAAATAGTTTATTTAGGTATACTAGAGCAATGTAGATAGGAAGATCACATGGTGCATCAAGCATGTGTCCTACTGACCATGATATTAACTACTTCATATTGGTGGTGTTTTTCATTGATCTTATTATGGACATCTTTTATGAGCATTATCAATCACTTTAGAGTAGTTACTTGTTCAGTGGTTGGAAAAGACCAGTTTGGGACCAACTAGTTGAGGGCGGTTAGGAAAAATAATTCATAGGTACTTGTCTTCTTACTAACTTTTTCAAACAAATCTAAGAGTAGTGTTGCTCAAGGACAAGCAATATTCAAGCTTAGGGGTGTGATGCATGCATAAATTGTCATTATTTTAATTACCTAGTTTGGTTGATTTCATTTCCATTTGTTCTTAATCATATATCTTTTAATACATATTTCACCAGATTAGTGTAAATTAGGTGTGCATCAGTTCTTATATTTTTGCATGTGTTTTACATATTTTAATTATTATAATAATTATTTGATTTAATTCATTGGTTATTTTATTACAAATAATATTATTTATTGGAGCAAAATCGATACCACTGACATGAAACTCAGTGGCACTGACATGGCATCAAAGTACAAATATATTATTGTTCCAGATTGAGAAGGAAATGGACTATTATTGAAAATAGTTGATGGTAACGACTTCCAAGTTGGTGGTACCGACACGGGCACTGACGACGAAGGTTAATTGTATTAAATCTCACCCTTATTGTTATGTTTCAATATATTTGGGTTTTCTCTTAACCTAAACATATATAATGACTGGAAAGGGCATCATTTCATGGGGATCTTTGAGGTCTATCGCATGGGGCTGACGTGAATGAGAAAAGGAGGGAGAAAATTGAAGGAACCCTACCCAGCGAACCTCAAAAGCATTTTGGCAATGAAAACGATGACAAATCTTCTCCATTTTCTCCAGATCCATTCTTTAGCCATGCCTCCAATTTAATGTATGTCGAAATTCATGTTTGGCCTCTTTTAAATTTACTGTGATACCATGTAATCTATTTTTGGCTAAAAACATATTCCTTGGGACCCAGGAGTAGCCTAGTGTTGCATTGTATATGACATTATGAATTGATATATATGTTTCTTCTTAATATTTGGACATAATACTATGATTGAATAATGAATTAACTATTCCTGGTCAACATAGATAATTTCTTAGATCCTTAATTGCTTCAAGAGAGGGATTTGGGATTAGAAAATTCATAGTATTACACAGTTTATACTGCTGCCTCGAGAGAGGGCTTATGATTGTGAAGGGAATAGCCTAGAGGATTTGTTAAAGCACATAACTCGTAGTTAAATCACTACGAGAGTGGGAATTATATTAGATTAGGTAGTGAATTATGTTGCACGAGTTGGTAATTCTTACCACAGGTCCCTTGGTGCGGGATTAGGAGAAATAAATATTAATAAATGATGTTAAATGTAATATACACTATGGTGAAACCAAAAGTCCTAAGGAATTCATCCATTCTTGATCACAACAACCTTAATTAGATTTAACTTTTGTTCTTAGTTAATTAAACAACCAATCAACCCTTTCTCTAGGTTAAGCTGATTTGGTTTCAGTAAGTAGTAGTTTCTGGTAAATGATTCCCTAAGTTCGATACCTGTGCCTATAGGCCTATATTACTTCAACACATATACTTGTGTATTACATGCACGTTATACGTGTGTCACCTACATCATTCTTTGCTTAGATCTTGGGATATTTTGACTTCTTATGATTTGAGTCTCCCCAATAATAGCAAACTCCCAACCCTTGTCTCCATGGTCCACCATGAAGTCTACCACAAGTTCCACAAGGTTCCCTAGCAGGTTTCCCTTTTAGAGCTTTCCTCTTCTTTTCATTATGGATTTTGTGCTTGTTCTTGCTTCATGAGGATCCTCCATTCTTCTAGTATTGTCTAGGGTGGTCGTCCACCTCCACGGCAAACTTGAGTGCCTCCTGCATTGTCCTGATGCCACATCAAGTCAAAGCATATCCCAAATCAGGCTTCAAACCACACATGAACTTCTTTTCCAGATGTGTCTCGTCTAAGCCATACTCGTATTTCTACAACATGCAAAAGTTCAATGCAAACTGGTTGACAGTTGAATCATGCTGCTTTAGGTTCTTGAACTCCAGCTCCTTCTTTTCTATCATAGCCTCTAAGATGTAATAGTTCTAAAAGGTAGTCATGAAGTCCTCACAGGTCATGGCTCAACATTAGGTCCTGAGGCATTAGTGAGGTTCTCCCACCAAGTGCAGGTCGCACTCTTCAGCATGTGTGTCCCAAAATTGATCTTAGAATGCTTAGGGCATCCCAGATCTCAAAAATAATGATCCACATTGAGCAGCCACTCTTCAGCACGAATGACTACATCTCTCTCAGCTTTTCCAGAGAAGGTCTATGACTTCATTTTGAGAAAATCTACCAAATTGAACTCATGGTTTCTTGGTTGTTTTGGCCTTCCATGTTGATCAATCAGGGCATCGGTAAGAGACTTGATGAACACTTCTATAGGTGTGTTAGGCTAGCACCAGGGTTGGCCCCTCCAGAGGTAGCATGGTCACTCCCACACTAAAGGAGCTTTCCTCCCCGTCTACGTGCTCCTTGCCCTTATCAGATTTCTTCTTGGGGGGCATCTACAAAAGGGAACATAAACTATATGAGATTTTCAAAAAATCATGGTGGCCAACTATATTTTTTGCTATGACACCATATTGTAACACCCTAAATTTTTTTGAATCATATACATTACTGAGTGGAAACATAATTCGCATTGGGATGTCATGAAATGATAAACATTGTATAAAAATATAATTTCATTCAACTAACTCAAGAACAGAATCGCAAATCTCATGTCTCATGTTCCACAACATAAAACTTAAACTTTGAACTAAGCTAAACTAGTACATAATCTTCATACTAATTGAAAAACTGAACTAAATTCCATAGGATAGTTGGCACCCCACCAAGGCTAAACTCTTAATTTGTCGTTGAGATGTAGGCTCCTTGCTTAAGATCCCATATTCTTTCCTTCTACGGATGTAAGGCCCTTGACCTAGCTTAATTCTAATTGTGCTTACTTTATATGATAAGATGCTTAGAACCTTGCTCTAATCTCTTAAGGGTTTTTTTTATCATGTAACATGCTCATATTTTTAGTTTGGTCCTGATTGGATACTTTTTTGAGCTATGTATGGTTGTTTTGGAATAAAATGAAACTTACCCAATTTGAGGGGTTGTCTTGCAATTTGTCACATGTTGAGTGTGCCCTTAGTGATTTAGAATTGTAAGATAGAGAATGATTCTATTGGGCACCTTGTGGGACCTTGAATGATGAGGTGGCATCACATGATATGCTAGGGTTTCTAGGGTTCGAATGGTGTCAACCTAGTAGTGTTGCTTGGGTATAGCAACCCTTCTTTCAACCTTATGGTATGTTTTGAAAGTGTTTGACTGAAACACATTCCCTTGGTGATTTTGTCTCAACCTAGATGGTTTTGGATGTGTTTGGGGTCGAGACAAGTTGTCTTCATGTGGTATGTCTCGACCTAGTATGTTGATGACTCTTTTGTTTCGACCTTGTTGAACCTGGATGATGGTAGCAACCTAGGGGCTGTCTTGGATGTGTTTCAACTAAAACACCTACCTTGGCATGATGTTGTTATGACCATTATGGTTTGGGGTGATGTGTTTCGAATTAGATGTTTTTCTTTTTGTGTTTCGACCTCTTTGATGGTGATGATCTTATTTCAACCTAGTCTTGATGTTTTGCTCTTGTTTTGACCTCCATGAAGTGTTGAGACCAGAACCACATGTTGAGGACCCAAGTACGTCGTTACCCGAAATAGGTTATATCACCATCTTGTGCATGCATGCATAAAGTGGTTGCATGTCTACCTTATTAATGGACAAGTGTTCCTTTGGTGTTCTAATATGTTGACGCCTCACATAAACCCTACTTCCCTCCTCCTTTGGGTATATATCCTTTTCTATTCATCTATGAGAAACTTTTTAGGCCCTACTCTCTTCTTTATCTCTAATGTCTAACCTTGGAGCTTGGGTGTGAAGGAGGTCTGATCTTGAAGCCATGGTGGCCGATCAACCTTGCTTGAGGAAGGATTCATGCTAGATCAACTCATTTGGTGGTTGTTTATGGTGAATCTTCTCTTGGTAAGTGACTCTAACCTTGTGATCACATTCTCCCTATGAAACCTCCATCAGCATCTTCTTCTTCCTCATTCATGGACTGTAGATCACCCATGGTGGTCATTTGAGAATAACTCCTCATCATATGGGGGTCATAGATTATGCTTTGGCATGGTGAACCTGAGTGAAAGGATGATTCCTTCTCTCTCTCTCTTTTTCTTTTGGTTCAGCCTACGGTTTATTGGCCTCTTCCTTGATCTACTTATTAATCATGGAGTTCCTATTTTGTGAGGTGATTTGGTGGCTAAAGTTCTAAGAAAGGTTGGGGCTTCTCTCCTTCTCTTAGAGTTTTTTTATCATTGGAGCTTGGATCATCACAAAAGGTGGGTTATATAACTTTTCCCTCTTCTATTTTGGCACCATAATCATACTCATTTTTTGCAGTTTATGTCTCTAAAATACGATCTTGATATGCTAAAAGGTGTTATCATGAATTAGGGTTTGATCCGTGTTTCTTCGATTTTCTGAAACCCTAATTTCTCTTGTACTCGAATTTGAGATAAATACAAAATGGATATTTTATGGCCTTTGTAACATCCCTGGCCTGGGTTATGAATTAACCCTAGGTGTTTTGCTTTATAAAAGTGGTCATAAGTATGCTCTTGTCTTTTGAAAAGTAATTAAGGCTCAATAGGAACTTATATTACAATTTTAGTCCTTTTTTAATATTGTTGAAATCAATATTTTGCTTGTTTTGGACTAAAGTGCAAATTACCCAAGTTGAGGGGTCTATTTGCAAATTGTGCATGATAATATGTTCCTCGTCTGTTAAAGCATCATGAGAGTGAAGATGATGCATAGGTATGGCTTGTGGTAGCCTGAATACCAAGAAAGAGTTGATAATGCAATGTTTGTGCATGAAAACCTAGTTTTGGTGTAATATGCAATTTACCCAAAACCTAGGGTGCAATATGTAAATTACCACTTCATTAAGGTCCCTAATGTTTCTTGGCATCATGTGGAGCAAAGAAAATGAGAAGGGCGCCTCATTTTAATTAAGATGGAGGAGAGAGAATCTTGATATTAAAATAATCAAGATTTAAGCATAATGGAAACATTAATTCAAAAATAAATAAAATAATTGAAGGGCCTTCAACCAAAATTAAAATGGTGGAATTCAGATGTGTTTGGACGTCCTTGAGCTTCTTTGCAAGGACCGAAAATATCCTAAGGAGGTGAAATTCCACTCACCTTATTATAAGGAAAAGAATTTCCACTCAAAAAGATATATTAATATTATAAGGGATTAAGGTGCTTATTTTCTTTTCCCTTAATCCATGGATAATGGAAGAGATCTCGGTGGGTTTGAGTTGCCTTTGCATGAAAGAAAACCAAGGAGGAAGTTGTGGCAACATTTTTGGAATTAATTGATTTTTATAAAACATTTTCTGTTTCATCAATTTTCTTATAAAAGAGCCTTTTCCAACCCACCTAAGGATCTTTTCGGATTCCTTTCTTCTCCTTGCTTGCAAAATCGACCAAGAGAGCTAAGAACAGCAGGAAGGACGCCCACAACCTGTTGGTAAGTCTTTGACCTTTGTTCTTCTTGATTTCATGATGAAAATCATAAAACAATGCATGATTCCTTCATTTCTTCACTCCATCTTCAACCCTAGTCGATCCTTTCACTCCAAAAGCTTGAGAAACGACCTTGGGAGGTTGATAGAGCTTCAACCACCAATGGATCCGTGAATTTTGGAGCTTGGGATCAGATTTGAAGGTGGGTTATATAACTTAAATCCTTAATCTTTATCATTGAATTTGATTTCTTCATGCAATTGATTTATTTTTTATTATTGCAATAGCCTTGCTTGATTAATGGAGTTTCCATGGAAAAATGGAAGTAGTTATGTGAGTATAAAAGTTGAATATGATAACATGTTCATAAGCACACACCTTAATCAAAGTTCAATAGCAAAAAGTCTTGGTCCTTTGGTCCAAACGGTTTTACCAAACCGTTTGAGACCAAACGGTTTGCAAACCGTTTGGTGACTTGGACTCCAAACCGCATGGAGGAGTTGACCGTTTGGCTTAGTTGACCATTTGAGGTCTGAACTTAATCACATGTTGGATTATGATCCAATGGACTCAATTGATTGATTCAATGTGTGTACGATCCTTTAAGTGGAAACCCTAATCAAGTTGATTGAAGAATCCTTGATTGGTCCTAATGATTTCAAGACAACTTGGGTCAAACGGTCTTGAGACCGTTTGAGCCCAAACGGTCTTGAAACCATTCGGGACCAAACGGTTTCAAAACCATTTGGTGGGTTAGTGGTTGATCCTTGACCCATGGATGATGATCTAATGGTTTAGATTGATGAACCCTTCAATTGAATAATCAATAGTCAATTCAATGGTGCAATTGGAAATCGATTTGATTGATAAATGACCTAGTGAGCCCTTGCGGTTTTGGGACTGATTTGGCCCAAACAGTCTTGAGACAGTTTGAGACCAAACGGTCTTGAAACCATTTGGGGCCAAATGGTTTCAAAACCATTTGGGATCAAACGGTTTCAGAACCGTTTGGTGGCAAACAGTTTCACAACTATTTGGGGTCAAATGGTTTCAAAATTGTTTGGGGTCAAGCGGTTTCAAAACTGTTTGGTGGCAAACAGTTTCAAAACTTTTTGGTGGCAAACGGTTTCAAAACCGTTTGGTGATGAAACTTCAAAACCGCATGGAGGTTGATGGTGATTCAATTACTTAGATATTGATGATAATGATAGTTCCCATAATCCAATGACGGTTAGTAATGTTAACCAATAAAGGTACAAAGGTTAAAACCCTAATAGTACCTAGGTGATTAGTGTCAATTAAGGGATGAACCCTAATTGCTTATAAGGGCGATGACTTGGTACACTGTGTCATTCATAGTTGTATGAACTCAACTAAAGGGTTGATATGACCAAATCATGTTAAGAGGATGATAGCATGGAATTCATACATGAGTATGATTCATGTGGTTATTAAGGGTATGATCCTTAAGTAAAGAGATCATGAAACCCTAATCATGAGCATAAATCCTAATTGACATGGTTGTTGAACCTTAACCCTAATCCAGGGCAATTATAATTGGAACCCTAATCCAGGGAATGATTGTAACCCTAATTTAGGATGATGATGTGTATAGTCCTAATTAAGAGTAATGTAATCCAAAACCCTAATTAGGATGAAGAGTAAACCCTAATTATGGGTAATGGAACATGAAAACCTAATTGGGATGAATAGTAAACCCTAATTATGGGTAATGGAACATGAAACCCTAATTGGGATGAATAGTAAACCCTAATTATGGGTAATGGAACATGAAACCCTAATTATGGGTAATGGAACATGAAACCCTAATTGGGATGAATAGTAAACCCTAATTGGGATGAATAGTAAACCCTAATTGTGGATTATTAAATGTAAATCCTTTTCTAGGGTGAATTTTATGTGAAACCCTGATTAAGGATGGTTTCATGAGAAACCCTGATGTTTGATGTGATGTGCAGATCAAATCTAGGGTAATACTATGAAATGCTTAATGAACCCTAATCTTGGGCAATATGGTGATAAACCATATCATTGATGTGATAATGAGATGATTATCCTCATATGACATGAAATGGGAAACCCTAACCCTGGTAAGGGAATAATGGTGTTACCCATGAATAGTGAATTCATATTTGATGTACATGGTTCTGATATACAATTGATATCACTATTACCATCTTTGCTAACCATGCAGGTATGTTGAAATGATGATCATGGCCAGGTATGAGCTATGATGTTTAATTCACTATGATGATTATGCCTTGAGTGCCATAATATACCTTGTTGCCTGGTAAGAAGTAACAAGAGAGTTAAAGGGCCTCAAGTACCATGTGTGATGCTTGTAATAGCAAGCATCATGTTTTCCTTGGTCAGTTGACCTAAAGGTGATGGTTACCTGGAAAGTGGTAACAATTCTTAATGATGAATAAAGGGTTTAATTACCCAGAGCCATATGATTATGGTGATGAGATTGTGAAGGGATGAGAAATTCCTAGTTTTGAAATAAGGGACTAAGTTCCCAACATCTTTTAAATATTGTTAAGTGGTTAATGAAATTAGTAAATGTTTTTTTATAGCATTGTCATAATAAGAGGTGTTTGAGAACTTTCTTGATGCAAAAGAATATGAAAATGTACTTAATTAATCAAGTGAAATATGTTCATGTAGAGCTCTGACCATAGATCCATCATTGTCAGAAGTTGGTGATGGTGAAACAGGTTTTCCTATAGAATTCTTGGAATTCACATATTCTGAATATGTGGGGGTAAATGAGCGAAAATATCCTTACGTCCTTGTGAAGAGATTGAGGGAAGGTAAACATTAAACCTCTCAATCCTTCATGTGTCGGGATAGATGTATTATAAATCTCCCGATGGTTGGGATGGATGTATCATTAATCTCCCAATGTTATTTAATGTCGGGTCAGTGGAGATAAATATTAAATCTCTCAATTGTTGATGAGAGTGAAGTTGACGTTGTAACTCTATAGCGAAGTTCCAGTATACCCTGGAAAGCTATTTGACCAGTTAACATAGTCCTTCTTGTAGTCCTGTACTGAATGGGATGTGGGAGGTCATGGGAATCTGGCTCTTCCATTGACCTATTTATGGTACCGATTTCAATTCTAGAAATGGCCGGTTGGAGTATGAGCGGTATACCTCATCTCCTCAGAGCTTAAATCTGTTTGTAAAAATATAATCAGCCGGGTAGCATATTTGCATTAGATTGAAATACGAGAACCACTGGTTGATGTTATACTACTTATCATGCCTTAATACATAAATGTTACTTATGTTCCTCTAATTCATATTGAATATGAGACATGTTGCTTTATCAAGTTATAATTGAAATACTTGCATAAGAATGTAGCTCTAATCTGTATAGATGTTGATTCATCTGATACTGATTTATATTATCCCACTACTCAGTTTACTTCTATTAAACTGCAATGATAAAGTTTTGGCAGAGAGTTATATCTCCCGTTGGGGCAATTTTTATGATTGTCTCACCCACGTGGGATTTAACATTTTTAGGTAGACGCAGACATCAAGGCAGAAACTCTTCTGTAGGGGAAGAGCAGCAGCAGTCACAGGGATAGTAGTGATCCAGTAGGTGGAGACATTATCTGTCTAGTTTTGTATAGTTAGTCCTATCATCGTCTCTGTACTCTCGGGTCCTAGGAGTTAGTGATTTGATACTTCGATCTGAGATTTTTTGCATGTATGCCTCAAGGTGCAATGATGCATGTTATGTATTATGAACTAGGATGTAATGCTTTACTTTGGTTCTAAAGGAAATAATTTTCCTGTGAATGGATCTCTTGATAAATGGTTTTAATTTTTAGTAATTTTCAATAATTCCGCTGCTAATAATATGCTTCCACTTTAGTTAATCATGTTTTCACGAGACGGTCGCCACATCCTTGGTTATTGATTCCTTTCTTTATGAATGGTTATTCAGGTAACTTAATGTAACAAGAGTTTTAGTACTATTTGATATATGTGAAACATGAGTAATCACCTCTATTTATGAGGCTCTATTGTATAGAATTCTATCATACTCAAAATATATTGATGACCATCTTTGTGTGGTGATATTTTCCCATTTGTTTGCGATGATCATTCCTTGGGGATAACCTACTGATTTGGTTATGGTTCATCCTTGATTCGAGGATGGTTATATGTTCTTATGGTCGTTTGACCTTAGTGGTCATTACACTTATATTTTTAGTCTTAAATGTTTGGTTAATGGTCGACAATCATGATTTGTTTTTTTTATAAAACGGTTATGCAATTCTATTAAAGATCTTAAAAGCTACAGATCTACATGTTATCACCTGCCAGGTCACAAGCTCAGTTTTGATACAGTAGTAAAACTAAGATGAAAATAAGCGATGAAGATAAAAGTTTTCATGGGGAGGCAACCCTTAGACAAGCCTCAAAGTGATGTAGATAGAATAAGAAACTAAGATAAATCTAAATATAGTCATCATCCCTTTTCAGAAGTCTGATTCTTCCTCCAGTATCTCCTCCAGGGTGTAAAAAACATCTCCAGTAGCAGCTTTGTTTTCCAGGCTATCTTTGGTTGGGTTCATCTTAGATGACGTCGGCGCCTGTCCTGCAAACATGTGCAATATCAAGACCTGATTTAATCTTAAGAAGATATGATGTTCAGAGGATTTTTTCCATTATTAAATTTTCTATGGTTCCGCTCTATCCAAATGTGCCATAAAATGACAATAGGTGGAAGCTCACAACTCTTTGGAGGGGTTTTATTTTGAATGGGATAGTGTATAGATTTTGTTGAATAGTTCTATAGTCTAAAAAGTTTTTGATGATGAGTTGTGTGACTGAGCAGTTCTTGAATAGATGATCTATTGTTTCTGAGTTTGTTTGGCATAGATAGCATCTTGATGGTCCTATAAAACCTCTCTTGGTGATGTTTTGGTCAGTAAGGAGCTTATTGTTTTGAAGAAGTGTTACAACCTCAATTTTGCATGTATTTTCATAATTGAAATGTAATGATTTTATGAATTTAGACTTAATTGAAAAGGTTGTATGCTTTACTTCAAAGAATGGATTTACTTGCAAATCTCCCATTTGATATGAATTTTGAAATATCTGTTATTATGTTAATCCAATAATGGATATAAAAAAAGATGAAAAGAAGAAAAGTCCAAATAATAGAAAACGATACAAGATAATGAATATTAAGCAAAGTATTTATGAGAAATACTTGGAAATATCTAGAAAGTGGCATTAATGGCCACAATTGAGTAAAATTCGTTTACATATGATTTCTAATAAAATAAATATGAAAAGAGGAAAAAAGGAAATGAAAGATAAAGAGAAATCCTTGAAAAAATGTCTTCATAAAGAAATAAGTAAGATAATGAAAAATGAAGAATGTAGATGCATCTAGAAGGATAATAAGTATTCTTAAAAAGGAATTTTGAAATATTAGGATTCCTTGGGTTCCAAGGAGTCCCAATGGAGAAAAAGAAAGAGAAAATGCAAATAATACAAAATAAGGTGATAATGTGATGCATAATTAGTGAATTTTTTGTTTTATTAAAAATAGGTACCTTCTTCTATAAGGAAGTATAATTTCATGGCCAATGGATTAAAAGTCAAGCATAAAGATGATAAGAGAGATGATTTTCAAATTCCTAAATATCCAAGGAATATGGTTTATTAAGAAGATAATGAAGATAGAGAAGAATGCTTCTTAATGAAGGAATATGGTTTCCTTTTTGGGAAAGGGGGCTTGGATATCGTGGATGGGCATCCTAGGGTTTTGATATCCTCCCCTATATAAGGGGTAGAACCCGTGGTCGAATCCAAGAGGATCCTATGCATCCTTCTCCCTTCTTCTTCCTTATTTTCGTCGCAGCGTGAGCATGAAGAAACAAGGAGCCAAGAAGGGGTTGTGATGGAAGCCTGATGCGCCATGATGCCAGGGAGTATCTTATCCATCATGGCCATGTCCTAAAGCATGCGCAGCAGTAGCCATTTGGCTGTAGCGACAGCCACAAGTTGCAGGCCTGACGAGCGTGAAATCGGTCGCATTGGTTGCTACCAAGTGGCACCCCATGTGCACAAGGGGGTGGCAGACCTAGGGCGGTGGCTGGCGGCAATTTTCGTGGCCTAGGGAGGAGAGGGCAGCCCCACAAAGGGCTACAATCGGTGGTTGTTGCGTTGTCTGGAGCTTGAAGATAACCTATATCTGTCGGACAGTTATACCCTTCCTGGGTATGAAGAGTCGGCCACTTAAGTGAGGGCAAAACTATCATTTGGTTATGTTTTGGGTCAGCTACGTGATGCATGGAGGAGGATGTGGCAGCCTTCCATTGGTCCAAGTAAGTAATTCTTACAAAAATTGTATCTAATTATTGGTAGCTCGGATGGGTACATGCAATATATTAATTTTTCTCAGAACAATGCAAGGAATCCAATAAAAATATAGTCAAAGACTAATTCCTCTTGTCATTCGAAAAGTAATGGAAGTTATCAACTTTAATGCATTAATGATTAAGAAACCCTAATTTAAGATGATTAATGTATCGAGAAGGATTATATGGATGTTTAAAGTTGATAATAACATATTGATTACAAAACAACACATTAGATCTAAAAGGATGATCTTTATCCTTAGTTTGGTTAATTTAAGTTTCTACGAACATGAATATGCTTTAATGGGACTTGAAACCCTAATCTTGGTTATTATGACTCTTAAAGGCTTTACTTGTTCAAATCCATGAATAAAATTGGGATATGATGATTCTAAGCTATTTTGAGTATAAAAGTTCCTAATTGTGGATAAATACCCTTAATTTGGTCATTAGGATTTTCTAGTGGATAAATGTGGAATTAGTGATAAATAGAGTTCATATATGAATTAGACCATAATGAAATGTGAGTTGTCAATTCGAAAGAAACCGAACATAATTATTGGGCCTAATGATCTTGATATGACTTAAAAGGATAAAGATGGTAGTTTTAGTGTCAAAGAGACATATTAGATTCAATTGACATTCAATTGTTCCTATGATGTTGAAATTAAGGTTTGTGAGCTAAAAGGGTATTAAAAGTGATAAAATCTTTATGGAGGCTAAAACCCTAATAAAACTCTAAAGTTGGCCTAGAAATCCTAAAGTGGAATCCAAGTCAATCTTGAGAATATTTTGGGTAAAATAATGACACTTGGATGTTATGTAGGATATTGTTGATTACTTGTTTGATTGTCTTGAATATTATTGCTTGGACATCAAGTTACCCTGGATTAGGTATGTGGTTACACTTATGGTTAAATCACTTTAGTTTCACGATGATTCCCGAATGTTTTATCGGTTGCCTGAAAATAACTGCTTGGATGACTTTTATTTCATGCAACTATAAAGTGACTATGACTATCACCATAAATATGTGTACATAACTAGCTCAGATCCTGGCCTCCTGTGTGGCTTTGCAAATGATGAAAAGGATGACCTAGTACATGGTCTACATGTTAGGAAGAACCATCAGGTTATCAAGAGTTAGGGATTGGGCTACCTATGGGTAGTGCCATGCGACTCTTTAGCATATTAAGAGTTAGGGATTGGGCTACTTATGGGTAGCGACATGCGACTCTTTAGCATATCAAGAGTTAGGGATTGGGCTACCTATGGGTAGTGTCATGTGACTCTTTAGCATATCATGAGTTAGTGATTGGGTTACCTATGGGTAGTGCCATGCGACTCTTCAACCCTAGGTATTGATCTACCTGTTAGGTAGGATCATGGGGGTCAGTTGGGATCTACCATATGAAAGGTAGTATCCAGGTCCACTACAGGGACAGCGTAGAGGTTAGGGTATGTATGGATTGAGTAGTTATGTTTAAAATGTAAAGTTTTCTTGCTAAACCATAATTGCTTGCAATATGTTATTACAGATAATTGCTTGATTATTGATTCCCCCACATACCGGCATATTCATTTATGCTGACCGACGTTTTGTTTGTCGGCGTTTTAGGTACAAATTGAAAAGGACAAATAGTAAAGTAGCATATTGTGAAATTAAGAAATAAAGTTCAAGGAGGATTAGTTAGAATAGATTCTAGAGGTGGATAGAAGTTAGATATCCAAGATTTTGGAAAAAAAAAGGTATGCAAAGTTTTATTTTTTACTCCAGCTTTCAGTATAGTCATGGTAGAATTTAATAATTATTACTGATTATTTGTCGAACCTTTGATCCGGGAAATTGGGATAACGGCTCTGACCTCTTGGTCTCCCTTAATTGGAGGTTACCGGGAGGTGGGGTTGTTACATTTGGTATTAGAGCATTGGTTCCTCATTTAGTCTTTAGTAATTATTAAATTTTACAAACTCTGTAGAACCTGAGAGAGTTATTAGAGGATTTTCAGAAAGATAGAGGTGTCTAGAAAAGGATCACGTCTGGGGGCTGGCAATATTTTCCTCCGCACCGCTAGTCAGAATACGAGGACTCCCAGATCTGTGTGACTGCCTGGCCAATGTCTTAGGATCTGACTCGAAGTAAGATACCTTTAGGACTCTCTCATCTATTTTCATCCCTTCTCAACCCTAATTTTGTTATGATTCTAAGGTTTAGGGTTTTTCTCTCTCTTCCTCACCCTCTTGAAGTATGGGTATGTATAATAAGGTTAAGGAATCCTCCACCAAATTAATGAAAAAGCATGTAAATAAGATGTCATGGACATAAGATTAATAGTTTAAGCATAAACTAAAGAATAGTTGCATGCTTAGGTTGCATGACATGTGTTGTCATGCCCGTAGGAGTGACCTGAGGTTAGACCTTCTTGTCAAGAGGATGAAGTAGAGTTGGTCTTGGAGGAAGAGACCTCCATTAAAGGTAGAGACCTGGCACATCCTCTGAGGATGATGCTAACCCTAACCCTAAGTGGTGGTTAAAGAGAGAGATGGCATGATGAGATGGAAGTCATGGTCGACCTTGTGTGTGGGTTGACATGTTGCTGGTTTTGAATCCCTATGATAGTATGAGCCATGTGAGGTTGGTTGACCTGGTACCTTTGGCGACCCAACCCTAGGAAGGGTCGTGCATGTTAGGGTGAAGGATAACTTCTTCATTGATGAGGTTAGTGAAGAACCTATAGAAACTATATGGGCTTATATGAGCATGGCATAGTATGCACCCATAGTACATTAGTAAGTGTTGGCAGTAGGTCGAAACCCAGGCCAAAAGGGCATGTTGGATAGATTATGAGCTAAGCATAAAGAGCCATAAATAATCTCGAGAGAACGTAGGTTTCACCCAGGTAAGTGTATGCATGTGAGCTTGATCAACCCTTTTAGAGAGAGAACCTCTAATGGCAAGGTTGTTTGTAGGGTTAGCTCTAGATAGAGAGAGCAAGACCCGAATAAGAAGGTTGGAAGCTTAGACTCAGGGATATGAGGAACCCTGAGAAGTTGGGTATGTTGCAACCTAAGTGGATGGTTATGGTTGCCTCGTGCATGACCCTTGGAGGCTTTTGGTATCTTGGTTGCCTTTAGAGGAACCAAACCCTAGAAGAAAGATGAGGTTGTCGGTACCTATGTGCAGATGATATAGGTGCTTACCTGCTAGGGATAGGAAGAAGAGTTTTTTAGACCCTGACGAGGCTTAGTACCAAGTTGTGAGGCCTTGAGGAGGACTCAACTCCGAGGTGTTGCTCAAGTAGAAGGATAATAGGAAGTGCATGCCATACCTTGTACATGCTTGGTTTGGGGTTAAAAGGTTGAGTATGCAGTGGGACATCAGTAAGGTGAACCTAGACCTAAGAGGGGAAGTAGTAGTGCCTGGTGTACCTGATGCTCGCGATGAGATTTGAGTTTCCATAGATTTGAGCATGGCACCCCTCATGTTTAGAGGAAAGGGAAACCCCTTGGATTAAGGTGAATGTTTGATGAACCCCTCGCATATAAGTTGGTGACATGGGCAGGTATGATCTTGGTCTAATATTGAGGATTGAGAACAAATATTACCTACCATGGAAACCTAGTATGGTTTAGAAGGTGGTTTGTTTGTTAGCTATGTGCCTCAGTAGCATGCTAGGGCTAAGCATGCTCATGTGGATATAAACCTGAGACATAGAGATGTTTTTTTACCTTTGTTGCTATCAATATGTAGTATCCTCCGATCCTGGGAGAGGGACCCTTCTGTAGGGTTTGTAAAACTTTTGTTGGGTTTGAGGTAACCTAAAGATGTCTTATAGGATCTTGAGAAGCTAAGTGGAGAGTACATATTATAAGAATGAACTTGTAGACCCATAGATAACCATCTCTAAGTGCATGTGGATGTGTTACCATGGTGGTAACCAGTATGGGGCCTGACCGAGGTAGATAGGTCGCCATGATCCCTATGAAGGATGTAAGTTAAACCATGAATGCTGAGAGACATGATGGAGACTTGGGTAAGGTTTCAAGTTGGATATGAACTATGGTAAGGATCCTAAGTCTAGCCTAGGGTCAGGTAGGGATAAGACCGATGGGAGTAGGAGTTGCCTAATTCCCTAGTTGCACATGACCATAGGGTCGGGAGGTAACATCTATCATTGTCTGAGGGCCATGGGTTAGGAGATTGATCACCTTCATTAACTCATGGGACCCGAAGGGAAGATGAGGAAGGCACTCTCTGGATGCATAAGGGAAGAGGGATGACCCCAAAAGTGTCGGCACCCTATAGACCTAGAGGAGATGACCAAGGATGGTATGATGACCCAAGTGGGTTCGAGACTAGTTTTCCATGGAAGTAACCTTGATATCGAGATGTTCATGATGTAGGGACATGTGTTGCACATTTCAACCTAGATTGGAAGGTGTATCGGCAATGTGGGATGCACCATCTCTACTCTTGGAATGGGAAGAACTCTAAATTTGGATTGCAGTCAAATGCTTATTTCCTCTCATTATGGGGGTGAGAGATAGGGCAATATGCATGTTATACACCAAGGATAAAGATGATGTGAGTGGAAAAATTGCTATGATGTATGAGGATAGAGATAATAGCATACCCTTGTGGAGTGTATGATATGAGGATGGTTTACAAACACCAAGAGAACTAAGGTAGTCATCTTATGAGGATGTTTTTATCAAGAGCTATGTGGAATATATGAGTCATACAAGGTTGAGTTCGATAACCAAGAGGATGAACTCAGAGTTTTCTTGATGAAGATAGACTTATAGTCCTAGATGAGATAATAAGTGGAATACATGGAGGTGTATGTCTTCAACTTTACCTAACACATAAAGACGAAAGGTGGTAATGGATGCTCTTATTGAGATGCAACTGCCTAGTCTAGGTAGTTAGGTGAACCCTAAGTGGTGAGATATGTTTGTCTAACACTCAGATATAATGAGATATGTTAATCGAGTTAGTGGTTGATTGGTTAGCCAGCCTAGGGCTTGTTGTGATAGAAGGATGAACCTCAAATGCACTTCTCTGGAAAAGAAGGTGATGAAACCAACGACTAGAGTGTTTTAGGGAATCAACCTTGAGGAATCATGACATATAGGAGATCATGATTTTAAGTTCACCATACACCGTGGTACTACTAAGATAATAAGTGATAGTTGTACTTTGGATGCCTAAGAAGTGTATGGAGTTGCATGTAACTTGTCGTCATGCATGTGAGGAGGGGAAGGACAAACACCAATAACCAATTGAGTGGATATAGAAGATAAAAGTCCCTGAAAGGGAATGGGATTTCATCACTATGGATGTCGTGGTAAGTCTCCCATGGATCAAAGCAGGTCAAGGTGCAATATGGGTTATGGTAGATCACCTTACCTAGATGACATAGTCTAAAGAGAAAGAGAGAGTACTGTCGAGGGACAGATCCAGTTGAACTACATGTAAGAGAGATGGTTCAACTACACCAGGATGTGAGTTCAAAGGTTCATGAGTATGACCTAAAGATTCACTTCCATGCGGTGGAAGTAAGTACATGACGAACTCGATGCTAGTACAGCTTATCACCCCTAACTGATGGTTAGTATGATCCAGACTAGAGGGTCTGATGAGAGTGTGTGTGCTCGTTCAGGGTGATACATGGAGATAGTTCTTGTCTTATGAAAGTTGTGATGTTAGCCACCATAGCCAGTATCGGGATGTAAGAAGCTCTCTAAGGGAGGGTGTGTCGGTCACTGCTTCATTAAGATGATGTGGGTGAAGGGACCTCGCGAAGGTTAGAAAAAGGCCACAGTGTGTGCAGATGAAGTCGCTTTAATTGTGTGATGGCTGAAAGAGAGCCCAAGGGTGACATGAGTCGTGAGCTGATGTAAAGTAGACTAACGTGCAGTTCACTGTGGGAGAATATGTGATATGAAAATCTGACCCCTCTGAGCTATAGTTGAGAAAGCTGAGTCCCCGATACATGGGTCCATTTGAGATGGATTGGTGGAGATGCTTGTGTGTAGCCTTACCCCTCAGGATAACGTGATGTATGATGTGTTCCACAAGTCCGATCTAGAGCACTATGTGAGATACCTGAGCCATGGGCTGAGCAATGAACCTAGTGAGCTCCCAAGGGAGGTTAACTTACCCTGAGTCACCTATAAGGGTACGATATACCAAGGTGAGAGAGAGCTCAGGAGTAAAGAATATGAGATGATAAAGATTCTTTGGAAGCACCATGGAGAGGATGAAGCCACATGGGAGCCAATGAGAGATATGGAAAAGTCTTATCCTGACTTGTTTATGCTTGGTGGAATTTTGAGGTAAAAATCCCTATAAGAGGGGAAGGGTGTTACAACCTCGATTTTGCATGTATTTTCATAATTGAAGTGCAATGATTTTATGAATTTGGACTTAGTTGAAAAGGTTGTATGCTTTGCTTCAAAGAATGGATTTACTTGCAAATCTCCCCTTTGATATGAATTTCGTAATATCTATTATTATGTTAATCTAATAATGGATATACAAAAACAAGAAAAGTCCAAATAATAGAAAAGGATACAAGATCATGAATATTAAGCAAAGTATTTATGAGAAATACTTGGAAATATCTAGAAAGTGGCATTAATTGCCACAATTGAGTAAAATTCATTTACATATGATTTCTAATAAAATAAATATGAAAAGAGGAAAAAAGGAAATGAAAGATAAAGAGAAATCCTTGAAAAGAAATATCTTAATAAAGAAATAAGTAAGATAATGAATAATGAAGAATGTAGATGCATCTAGAAGGATAATAAGTATCCTTAAAAAGGAATTTCGAAATATTAGGATTCCTTGGGATCCAAGGAGTCCCAATGGAGAAAAAGAAAGAGAAAATGCAAATAATACAAAATAAGAGGATAATGTGATGCATAATTAGTGAATTTTTTGTTTTATTAAAAAGAGGTACCTTCTTCTATATGGAAGTATAATTTCGTGGCCAATGGATTAAAAGTCAAGCATAAAGATGATAAGAGAGATGATTTTTGAATACCTAAATATCCAAGGAATATGGTTTATTAAGAAGATAATGAAGAGAGAGAAAAATGCTTCTTAATGAAGGAATATGGTTTCCTTTTTGGGAAAGGGGGCTTGGATCTCATGGATGGGCATCCTAGGGCTCTGATACCCTCCCCTATATAAGGGGTAGAACCCTTGGCCAAATCCAAGAGGATCCTATGCATCCTTCTCCCTTCTTCTTCCTTGTTTTCATCCATAAACCCTAACCACGAGGAGTAGCGTGAGCATGAAGCAACAAGGAGCCAAGAAGGGGTTGCGATGGAAGCTTGATGCGCCATGATGCCAGGGAGAAGCTTAGCCATCGTGGCCATATCCTAAGTCATGCACAGCAGTAGCCATTTGGCTGCAGCGACGGCCGCAAGTTGCATGCCTGATGAGTGTGAAATCGGCCGCGCTGGCTGCGACCAAGTGGCGCCCCATGTGCGCAAGGGGGCGACGGACCTAGGGCGGTGGCTAGCGGCAAGTTTTGTGGCCTAGGGAGGAGAGGGAAGCCCCACGAAGGGCTGCAATCGATCGGCGGTCGTTGTGGTTGTCTGGAGCTTGAAGATGACCTATGGCCATTGGACGGTTATACCCCTCTTGGGTATGAAGATTTGGTCACTTAAGTGAGGGAAAAACTATCATTTCGATATGTTTTGGGTCGGCTCATGATGCATGGAGAAGGAGGACGTGGAAGCATGCCATTGGTCCAAGTAATTAATTCTTACAAAAATCATATCTAATTATTGGTAGCTCGGATGGGTACATGCAATATATGAATTTTGTTCAGAAAATGCAAGGAGTCCATTAAAAATATAGTCAGAGACTAATTCCTCTTGTAATTTGAAAAGTAATGGAAGTTATCAACTTTAATGCATTAATGATTAGGAAAACCTAATTTAAGATGATTAATGTATCGAGAAGGATTATATGGATGTTTAAAGTTGATAATAACATGTTGATTACAAAACAACACATTAGATCTAAAAGGATGATCTTTATGCATAGTTTGATTAATTTAAGTTTCTATGAACACGAATATGCTTTAATGGGCCCTGAAACTGTAATCTTGGTTATTATGACTCTTAAAGGCTTTATTTGTTCAAATACATGAATAAAACTGGGATATGATGATTCTAATCTATTTTGAGTATAAAATATTCTAATTTGGGATAAATACCCTTAATTTGGTAATTAGGGTTTTCTAGTGGATAAATGTGGAATTAGTGATAAATAGAGTTCATATGTGAATTAGACCATAATGAAATATGAGTTGTCAATTCGAAAGAAACTGAACATGATAATTGGGCCTGATGATCTTGATATGACTTAAAAGGATAAAGATGGTAGTTTTAGTGTCAAAGAGACATATTAGATTCAATTGACATTCAATTGTGCCTATGATGTTGAAATTAGGGTTTGTGAACTTAAAGGGTATTAAAAGTGATAAAAGCTTTATGGAGGCTAAAACCCTAATAAAACTCTAAAGTTGGCCTAGAAATCCTAAAGTGGAATCCAAGTCGGTCTTGAGAATCTTTTGGGTAAAATAATGACACTTGGATGTTATGCAGGATATTGTTGATTGCTTGTTTGATTGTCTTAAATATTAATGCTTGGGCATCAAGTTACCCTCGATCAGGTATGTGGTTATGCTTATGGTTAAATCGCTTTAGTTTCATGGTGATTGCCAAATGTTTTATCGGTTGTCTGAAAATAACTGCTTGGATGACTTTTATTTCATGCAACTATAAAGTGACTATGACTATCACCATAAATATGTGTACATAAGTAGCTCTGAGGTGTTGCTCGAATAGAAGGATAATAGGAAGTGCATGCCATACCTTTTACATGCTTGGTTCGGGGTTAAAAGGTTGAGTATGTAGTGGGACATCAGTAAGGTGATCCTAGACCTAAGAGGGGAAGTAGTAGTGCCTGGTGTACCTGATGCTCACGACGAGATTTGAGTTTCCATAGATTTGAGCATGGCACCCCTCTTGTTTAGAGGAAAGGGAAACCCCTTGGATGAAGGTGTATGTTTGATGAACCCTTCACATTTAAGTTGGTGACATATGCAGGTATGATCTTGGTCCAATATTGAGGATTGAGAACAAATATGACCTACCATGGAAACCTAGTATGGTTTAGAAGGTGGTCTGTTTGTTAGCTATGTGCCTTAGTAGCATGCTAGGGCTAAGCATGCTCATGTGGATATAAACCTGAGACATAGAGATGTTTTTGACCTTTGTTTCTATCAAGATGTAGTATCCTCTGATCCTGGGAGAGGGACCCTTCTGTAGGGTATGTACAACTTTTGTTGGGTTTGAGGTAACCTAAAGAGGTCTTATAGGATCTTAAGAAGCTAAGTGGAGAGTACATATTATAAGAATGAACCTGTAGACCCATAGATAACCATATCTAAGTGCATGTGGATGTGTTACCATGGAGGTAACCAGTATGGGGCCTGACAGAGGTAGATAGGTCGCCATGATCCCTATGAAGGATGTAAGTTAAACCACGAATGCTGAGAGAGATGATGGAGACTTGTGTAAGGTTTCAAGTTGGATATGCACTACGTTAAGGATCCTAAGTCTATCCTAGGGTTAGGTATGGATAAGACCGATGGGAGTAGGAGTTTCCTAATTCCCTAGTTGCATATGACCATAGGGTCGGGAGGTAACATCTATCATTATCTGAGGGCTATGGGTTAGGAGACTGATCACCTTCATGAACTCATGGGACCCAAAGGGAAGATGAGGAAGGCACTCCCTGGATGCATAAGGGAAGAGGGATGACCCCAAAAGTGTCGGCATCCTATAGACCTAGAGGAGATGACCAAGGATGGTATGATGACCCAAGTGGGTTTGAGACCAGTTTTCCATGGAAGTAACCTTGATATCGAGATGTTCATGATGTAGGGACATGTGTTGCACGTTTCAACCTAGACTGGAAGGTGTACCGAAAATGTGGGATGCACCATCTCTACTCTTGGAATGGGAAGAACTCTGAATTTGGACTGCATCCAAATGCTTATTTCCTCTCGTTATGGGGGTGAGAGATAGGGCAATATGCATGTTATACACCAAGGATAAAGATGATGTGAGTGGAAATGTTGCTATGATGTATGAGGATAGAGATAATAGCATACCCTTGTGGAGTGTATGATATGTCGATGGTTTACAAACACCAAGAGAACTAAGGTAGTCATCTTATGAGGATGTTTTTATCATGAGCTATGTGGAATATATGAGTCATACAAGGTTGAGTTCGATAACCAAGAGGATGAACTCAGAGTTTTCTTGACGAAGATAGACTTATAGTCCTAGATGAGATAATAAGTGGAATACATGGAGGTGTATGTCTTCAACTTTACCTAACACATAAAGATGAAAGGTGGTAATGGATGCTTTTGTTGAGATGCATCTGCCCAGTCTAGGTAGTTAGGTGAACCTTAAGTGGTGAGATATGTTTAGCTAACACTCAGATATAACGAGATCTATTAATCGAGTTAGTGGTTGATTGGTTAGCCACTGTGGGAGAATATGTGATATGAAAATTCGACCCCTCTGAGCTATACTTGAGAAATATGAGTCCCCGATACATGGGTCCATTTGAGATGGATTGGTGGAGATGCTTGTGTGTAGCCTTACCCCTCAGGATAATGTGATGTATGATGTGTTCCACAAGTTCTATCTAGAGCACTATGTGAGATACCCGAGCCATGGACTGAGCAATGAACCTAGTGAGCTCCCAAGGGAGGCTTACTTACCCTGAGTCACCTATAAGGGTATGAGATACCAAGGTGAGAGAGAGAGCTCAGGAGTAAAGAATATGGATGATAAAGGTTCTTTGGAAGCACCATGGAGAGGATGAAGCCACATGGGAGCCAATGACAGATATGGAAAAGTCTTATCTTGACTTGTTTATATGCTTGGTGGAATTTTGAGGGGAAAATCCATATAAGAGGGGAAGGATGTTACAACCTCGATTTTGCATGTATTTTCATAATTGAAATGCAATGATTTTATGAATTTAGACTTAGTTGAAAAGGTTGTATGCTTTGCTTCAAAGAATGGATTTACTTGCAAATCTTCCCTTTGATATGAATTTTGTAATATCTATTATTATGTTAATCCAATAATGGATATACAAAAAGAAGAAAAGTCCAAATAATAGAAAAGGATATAAGATCATGAATATTAAGCAAAGTATTTATGAGAAATACTTGGAAATATCTAGAAAGTGGCATTAATGGCCACAATTGAGTAAAATTCATTTACATATGATTTATAATAAAAATAAATATGAAAAGAGGAAAAAAGGAAATGAAAGATAAAGAGAAATCCTTGAAAAGAAATATCTTAATAAAGAAATAAGTAAGATAATGAATAATGAAGAATGTAGATGCATCTAGAAGGATAATAAGTATCCTTAAAAAGGAATTTCGAAATATTAGGATTCCTTGGGTTCCAAGGAGTCCCAATGGAGAAAATGCAAATAATACAAAATAAGAGGATAATGTGATGCATAATTAGTGAATTTTTGGTTTTATTAAAAAGAGGTACCTTTTTCTATAAGGAAGTATAATTTCATGGCCAATGGATTAAAAGTCAAGCATAAAGATGATAAGAGAGATGATTTTTGAATTCCTAAATATCCAAGGAATATGGTTTATTAAGAAGATAATGAAGAGAGAGAAGAATGCTTCTTAATGAAGGGATATGGTTTCCTTTTTGGGAAAGGGGGCTTGGATCTCATGGATGGGCATCCTAGGGCTTTGATACCCTCCCCTATATAGGGGGTAGAACCCTTGGCCGAATCTAAGAGGATCCTATGCATCCTTCTCCCTTCTTCTTCCTTGTTTTCATCCATAAACCCTAACTACGAGGAGCAGTGTGAGCAAGAAGCAACAAGGAGCCAAGAAGGGGTTGCGATGGAAGCTTGATGCGCCATGATGCCCAGGAGCAGCTTAGCCATCATGGCCATGTCCTAAAGCATGCGTAGCAGCATCCGTTTGGCTGTAGCGACGGCCGCAAGTTGTAGGCCTAACGAGTGTGAAATCGGTCGCGCTGGCTGCGACCAAGTGGCGCCCCATGTGCGCAAGGGGGCGGCGGATCTAGGGCGGTGGCTGGCGACAAGTTTCGTGGCCTAGGGAGGAGAGGGAAGCCCTGTGAAAGGATGCAATCGGCGGTCATTGTGGTTGTCTGGAGCTTGAAGATGACCTATAGCCATTGGACGATTATACCCCTCCCTGGTATGAAGATCTGGTCACTTAAGTGAGGGAAAAACTATCATTTGGTTATGTTTTGGGTCGGCTACTTGATGCATGGAGAAGGGGAACGTGGAAGCCTGCCATTGGTCCAAGTAAATAATTCTTACAAAAATCATATATAATTATTGGTTGCTCGAATGGGTACATGCAATATATGAATTTTGCTCAAAGAATGAAAGGAATCCATTAAAAATATAGTCAGAGACTAATTCCTCTTGTAATTTGAAAAGTAATGGAAGTTATCAACTTTAATGCATTAATGATTAAGAAACCCTAATTTAAGATGATTAATGTATCGAGAAGGATTATATGGATTTTTAAAGTTGATAATAACATGTTGATTACAAAACAACACATTAAATCTAAAAGGATGATCTTTATGCATAGTTTGATTAATTTAAGTTTCTATGAATATGAATATGTTTTAATGGGCCCTAAAACCATAATCTTAGTTATTATGACTCTTAAAGGCTTTATTTGTTCAAATACATGAATAAAACTGGGATATGATGATTCTAAGATATTTTGAGTATAAAAGTTCCTAATTGTGGATAAATACCCTTAATTTGGTAATTAGGGTTTTCTAGTGGATAAATGTGGAATTAGTGATAAATCGAGTTCATATGTGAATTAGACCATAATGAAATATGAGTTGTCAATTCGAAAGAAACCGAACATGATAATTGGGCCTAATGATCTTGATATGACTTAAAAGGATAAAGATGGCAGTTTTAGTGTCAACGAGACATATTAGATTCAATTGACATTCCATTGTGCCTATGATGTTGAAATTAGGGTTTGTAAACTAAAAGGGTATTAAAAGTGATAAAAGCTTTATGGAGGCTAAAACCCTAATAAAACTCTAAAGTTGGCCTAGAAATCCTAAAGTGGAATCCAAGTCGACCTTGAGAATGTTTTGGGTAAAATAATGACACTTGGATGTTATGTAGGATATTGTTGATTGCTTGTTTGATTATCTTGAATATTAATGCTTAGACATCAAGTTACCCTGGATCAAGTATTTGGTTATGCTTATGGTTAAATCGCTTTAGTTTCACGGCGATTCTTGAATGTTTTATCGGTTTCCTGAAAATAACTTCTTGGATGACTTTTATTTCATGCAACTATAAAGTGACAATGACTATCACCATAAATATGTGTACATAACTAGCTCAGATACTGGTCCTCCTCTGTGGCTTTGCAAATGATGAAAAGGATGACCTAGTACATGGTCTACATGTTAGGTAGGACCATCAGGTTATCAAGAGTTAGGGATTGGGCTACCTATGGGTAGTGCCATGCGACTCTTTAGCATATCAAGAGTTAGGTATTGGGCTACCTATGGGTAGTGACATGCAACTCTTTATCATATCAAGAGTTAGGGATTGGGCTACCTATGGGTAGTGCCATGTGACTCTTTAGCATATCATGAGTTAGTGGTTGGGCTACCTATGGGTAGTGTCATGCGACTCTTCAACCCTAGGTATTGATCTACCTGTTAGGTAGGATAATGGGGGTCAGTTGGGATCTACCATATGAGAGGTAGTATCCAGGTCCACTACAGGGCAGCGCAGAGGTTAGGGTCTGTGTGGATTGAGTAGTTATGTTTAAAGTGTAAAGTTTTCTTGATAAACCATAATTGTTTGCAATATGTTGTTACAGATAATTGCCTGATTATTGTCCCCCACATATCGGCATATTCATTTATGTTGACCAATGTTTTGTTTGTCAGTGTTTTAGTTATGTCCATGTCCTAAAGCATGCGCAGCAGCAGCCATTTGGCTGTAGCAACGGCCACAAGTTGCAGGCCTGACGAGCGTGAAATTGGTCGCACTGGCTGCAACCAAGTGGCACCCCATGTGCACAAGGGGGTGGCAGACCTAGGGCGGTGGCTGGCGGCAATTTTCGTGGCCTAGGGAGGAGAGGGCAGCCCCACAAAGGGCTACAATTGGTGGTTGTTGCGTTGTCTGGAGCTTGAAGACAACCTATATCCGTCGGATAGTTATACCCTTCCTGAGTATGAAGAGTCGGCCACTTAAGTGAGGGCAAAACTGTCATTTGGTTATGTTTTGGGTCGGCTACATGATGCATGGAGGAGGACGCGGCAGCCTTCCATTTGTCCAAGTAAGTAATTCTTACAAAAGTTGTATCTAATTATTGGTAGCTCGGATGGGTACATGCAATATATGAATTTTTCTCAGAACAATGCAAGGAATCCAATAAAAATATAGTCAAAGACTAATTCCTCTTGTAATTAGAAAAGTAATGGAAGTTATCAACTTTAATGCATTAATGATTAAGAAACCCTAATTTAAGATGATTAATGTATCGAGAAGGATTATATGGATGTTTAAAGTTGATAATAACATATTGATTACAAAACAACACATTAGATCTAAAAGGATGATCTTTATGCTTAGTTTGATTAATTTAAGTTTCTACGAACACGAATATGCTTTAATGGGACTTGAAACCCTAATCTTGGTTATTATGACTCTTAAAGGCTTTACTTGTTCAAATCCATGAATAAAATTGGAATATGATGATTCTAAGCTATTTTGAGTATAAAAGTTCCTAATTGTGGATAAATACCCTTAATTTGGTAATTAGGGTTTTCTAGTGGATAAATGTGGAATTAGTGATAAATAGAGTTCATATGTGAATTAGACCATAATGAAATGTGCGTTGTCAATTCGAAAGAAACCGAACATGATTATTGGGCCTAATGATCTTGATATGACTTAAAAGGATAAAGATGGTAGTTTTAGTGTCAAAGAGACATATTAGATTCAATTGACATTCAATTGTGCCTATGATGTTGAAATTAAGGTTTGTGAACTAAAAGGGTATTAAAAGTGATAAAAGCTTTATGGAGGCTAAAACCCTAATAAAACTCTAAAGTTGGCCTAGAAATCCTAAAGTGGAATCCAAGTCGATCTTGAGAATGTTTTGGGTAAAATAATGACACTTGGACGTTATGTAGGATATTGTTGATTACTTGTTTGATTGTCTTGAATATTATTTCTTGGACATCAAGTTACCCTAGATTAGGTATGTGGTTACACTTATGGTTAAATCGCTTTAGTTTCATGATGAGTCCCGAATGTTTTATCGGTTGCCTGAAAATAACTGCTTGGATGACTTTTATTTCATGCAACTATAAAGTGACTATGACTATCACCATAAATATGTGTACATAACTAGCTCAGATCCTCGTCCTCCTCTATGGCTTTGCAAATGATGAAAAGGATGACCTAGTACATGGTCTACATGTTAGGCAGAACCATTAGGTTATCAAGAGTTAGGGATTGGGCTACCTATGGGTAGTGCCATGCGACTCTTTAGCATATTAAGAGTTAGGGATTGGGCTACTTATGGGTAGCGACATGCGAATCTTTAGAATATCAAGAGTTAGGGATTGGGCTACCTATGGGTAGTGTCATGTGACTCTTTAGCATATCATGAGTTAGTGATTGGGTTACCTATGGGTAGTGCCATGCGACTCTTCAACCCTAGGTATTGATCTACCTGTTAGGTAGGATCATGGGGGTCAGTTGGGATCTACCATATGAGAGGTAGTATCCAGGTCCACTACAGGGACAGCGTAGAGGTTAGCGTATGTATGGATTGAGTAGTTATGTTTAAAATGTAAAGTTTTCTTGCTAAACCATAATTTCTTGCAATATGTTGTTACAGATAATTGCTTGATTATTGTTTCCCCCGCATACCGGCATATTCATTTATGCTGACCGACGTTTTGTTTGTCAGCGCTTTAGGTACAAATTGAAAAGGACAAATAGTAAAGTAGAATATTGTGAAATTAAGAAATAAAGTGCAAGGAGGATTAGTTAGAATAGATTCCAGAGGTGGATAGAAGTTAGATATCCAAGATTTTTGAAAAAAAAAGGTATGCAAAGTTTTATTTTTTACTCCGGCTTTCAATATAGTCATGGTAGAATTTAATAATTATTACTGATTATTTGTCGAACCTTTGATCCGGGAAATTGGGATAACGGCTCTGACCTCTTGGTCTCCCTTAATTGGGGGTTATCGGGAGACGGGGTCGTTACAAGAAGCCAAAAGAAAATTTTGTGCTTTTTGTGACCATTTTTTAGTCCAAATGAGAGAGTGATTTGGTATGGTGCCTATAAAAGTGAGAAAGGTGTAAGCAGTCATTCGGGAGTAGGACCTTCCCCATTTCTAGACAATCTTATTTTTGTGTTGGATTCTAACTCATGTATGATGTTACTAATTTTTGAATTATCAAGGTATGTGAGAAGGAAACGCTTGAGAACATTTGATTTTTTACTGGTGAGGAGATTAAGGGCTTTGGCTGTAGTGATGGAAGATAATTTTTATGGAATAGACTAAAGATTATGCTGATTTTTTATGGAGTTATGATGCAGCCAAGGGTCTTTCCAAAATTTTATGTGGCAGTAGACGTGAGGAGGGTGTACATGAGATTTTTGATTAAAGGGGTATGCCTATTAATGTATTTCCATAGAGGAGAAGCAGATCGTTTTGTGGTTTTGTGCCATGGCAGAATTTTTTTGTAGTATTTGTTCTGAATAAGGTCACTCCAGATTTTTCTCTTATTGTTTTCCAAGTTGTTGATGATATTTATCACTAGGAATAGGGCATGATTTGTTTATAGAGAATGGATGTGATGACCCTACAAGTATTATAATACTTGGTGTTATTAACATGACAAATGATGTCCTTATGAATTTAGGGTTACGACTTTGTAGCATTATTGTGTAGGTTTCTCTCTTTATAAACCCTAAATCCATATACTTGATTATTAAAGTGTTGAGAGGATGATCTTATATGTGTCATAAACTTTGGTTTAATTACCATGTGCTAAGTTTTGGTCATCATCTTGGCCATAGAGTTATGGATGATTTCTCACATAAGTTGACATTCAACTCTCTCTCTCCTAAGTGGTCTTGGTTAATGATCATTATGGGGATTTGTGCTAGGGTTTGAATGATCATGATTCCCAAGTTTTGGACATAGTGAATCTTGGTAATTTTGCTGATTAGCCTTGAGTTTTGGGTCGACACATATGTCACTCTTGGAGTTGAGGTCGAGACACATATGTCTTAGTCTTTGGTCGAGACACCCATGTATAGTTTTGGACCGAGACATCTTGCTTGAGTTTTGATCAAGGCATATGTACCCTTGGTGTTTGGGTTGTGACTATGAATTTTTTTTTGGTTGGGAAACCTTTGAGTTGTCTTTGTCATAGTCGTGACACATATTTTGTTAATGGTTGAAACCCTAACTATAGTTTGGTTGTGACCCATGATGTCTAGTGGTGGTAATATGTGGTGTTATTGATGGTCAATACACTTTGTTAATAGTAGGTCAAACATTATGTTGATGGTAGGTTGAGACACATCATGGTTTGAGGTCGAGAAATATGATGATGTTGTGGTCGAAACACCTATCCATGTTGCAGTCGTGAGACCTTGCATGAAGGTGATCGAGACACTTTGCTTGAGGGTGGTCGAGACACTCGTTTCATGAGTGGTCGAGACACCTATGTGATGGATGGTCGAGACACATACATGAACATATATTTAACACATGCTCATGAGTAAGCAAGTAATGATCCATGTTTAGTGTTGTGGGAATGATTGTTTGGTTAACCCTAATCATGAACATTAACCCGAGATAATATGCTCCAGGAAAGTGGGAAGTGACTCAGTTTAAGGTTTGGTGCTATAATCATGATGTGAACTCTAAATGGCTATGTGAGTGAACCTTAACCCTAATCCTAGGGTATGTTATACTTGTATAATGTGCATGAATGAATAGCATGTGATTATACATCTCTCTCCTACTTGTATGGTTCTAACTTGTAGGATAAATTGAGTGTCATATCTTATGTATGATATGAAGATGATTAAATAATACTAGATGATGGCCATGAGCCTTGATGAGGTGCACTACAATTTTAAATATGTGAATGTACATACTTAGCTATAATCTGTAGTGCTTAACCTTAATACACTCCAACTTGTAAGGAAGCTAGTGATTGGTAAATAAATAATGACATAAAACATGATATGGTTAAGCATGAAACCCTAACCCTGATTGAGGGGACATATGATGCATTGTTTACATTGTTTAAAGTGTTTAATATGATAAGAAAATCATAAGTATTGTCCCTCTCTTTGTATAATGTTGACTTTGCAGGAAAGATGATAATCATAGCTAATGATTGCTATGGTGTATATGTGATGTGATACATGTGATGTTTATATGCCTGAAGAGGCATGATGTGATGGTTATCATAGCTAATGATTTCTATAGTATAGGTGATGCTTATATGCCTGATAAGGCAAGAAGAGACAATAGTGAGTTACATGAATAATATGATTGGTCTTATGACCTAGTGAAGGCTTAATGCCTAGTGTGAAGTTATATCCTCCAGTGATGTGATAATGGATTAATATCCCAATGATGTGATAATAGTGATCGGCCTAATATGGCAGTGTTAACAAGTGATGATGTTGATGGCCTTGTTTAAGGAAGTGATACAATATTGTCCTAAGATGATGTGACAAGTTCACACTTTATACACTTTATATCTTTTGAAGTTGTTTCATAGTGCTTTCTAGATTGAATTAGGGTTTTGTATATCCACTTGTATGATGGAGCATTAATTCACCCAATTGACATAACTAATAAAGTGAAACTGTAATCATGTAGTTGCCCTGTACCATAGATCCATCTTGAGTGTCAGTATTTAGTTGGATGATGAAATGAGTAACTCCTTCGAGAAACTCAGAGTGCATATTGTTGAATATGTCGGGTATTAGTGGATGTATCTCCCTATATCCTTAAATTGTTGAAATAGTTATGTAATGTTTATTATAGAATGGCCATGCGTGAGCCTATTTTCTAGCATTGTGCCATGTACCAAGGCAGGCTAGTTGCTTTACAGGACCATAGATTTGACTATGAGTTGTTGTCTTTACAGGACTATAATTGCAGTTATAAGTTGATGTCTTTGCAATTTGACTATATGTCATTGTGTTGCAGACTCGAGTTGTCCAAGTAGTGTTGGTGATGATCATGGAATCTGACTCTTCCATAGATCTTGTATGGTATTGATTTTAACTTAGCAATGGTTAGTTGAATTTGAGTGATATTCATCAAATCCTCAGGGCATAATAATTAAATATGTAACATAGTCGGGTAGTGTTATTGCTTAGGGTCACATTCGAATGACATTGGATGACCCCCTTGTTGTATTTCTTATACTGAGTATTTTATAATAGATGTATGTGTTCTTCATATTCCTTCTTGAAGTATAAGATGATCAATTGCTTAGCTGTAGATCCTTGAACTGCTTAAAAAGTGATAACTACCTTGCTTATATCATTTAGTTGAATCTACTTATCTATTAATAGTATAATTTTTTTTAGTTTATCAGTGCTTATAGTAGATGTTGGAAGAGAGTTATATATCTCGCTGGGACTTTGGTCTCACCCCGTGGGATCCACATTTTTTAGGTGGATGAATAGGCTGAGATAGAGATCGTGTGGTTGAAACTAAAAATACAAAGAGCTATAGCTAGTGGATCATGGATATACAATATGTGTCTAGTCATAGAGTCCTATGTGTCGTCCCTATACACTCAAGTCCTTGAGGGCGCTTTGTGAATGGTATACATCGGTTTGAGTTTTTGGATGTAAGCCATAGTGGTACAAACATAGTTTGTATACATGAGCAGATGATTATATGTAACAGGTTTTGGTTAAATAGCCAGTGAACAATAAAGTGTAATGCCTTTTGATATTAATGAAACATTGTGGTAATAGTTTATGGCTTCAATTGTGTCTTGTTGAGCTTGAGATCCTGATATGATATCTGTTTTAATTTACCCTATTTTGTGGAAATATTGTTATTAGTGATTATTTCATGCTTTGTTTTAAGTAATCTCACTTTGTGTGCCAAAGGGTGTCACAATGGACATCACGTCCCAGGACATGCATTCAAATGAAAAAAACACAGTAGAGTAAGAAACAATGAGTATTGGTATACAAAATAATAATTTGACAATAAGAAAATTATTAAACTAATTGAATAGTAAATTTAGATTATCATAATATGATCTTGGTAGTTGTTATAGTATCCTCTAGTATTATGCACCAATTGTGCTCATAAGTCCCATAGGATCAGTTGATGTTTCACTTGAAATCTTGATTTGCACCTAAGTTCCATTATTAATGATCCATTTGAGCTCATGATTAGCACATAAGTGCCATTGTGTTCCATTTGAACTCGTGATTTGCACATAAGTCCACTATGTTCTGTTTGAATTCATAAGGATCGAGGGTTCAACATTAACATGATGAGGAAAAAATAATACAACCAATTACATGACTCCTCATTAACTTGGAATAATTTACTTGAATTTATTTTACTTGAGCATGACATGAATTCTTAAAATAGCCTTGAATCACCATAATCAATTTATAACCATAGTGAACCATTCATGCAATTAGGATTCAATTTGAAATACATAACTATGCACATAATTCATCCTGGTCATCATAATAAATTATAAGGCAATTAAAACCAATACTTAATACTCAAAGTGCATGGACTCACTTACCTTAGAGCAAAGAAGATCCTAAGTTAGTTGACGTGTATTTTACTACACGCTAAAAACGCAAGTATACGCGTCGAGTAGTACAGGCCTTGTGAGGCCCGAGTCGAACACAGGGATACTCGGAACTATTGGAGACTTCTACTAACTATTTGCGATCAGCTAAACCGAATAACAAATTGGGGTTGTTGAATAAAATTAAAAGAAAGTATAAATAAAACAAAGCAAACAATCGATTAAAGGTTAATTTAATCAATTCAAAAAGGTATCTTTAGGATTGCGGTTTTACCATGGGTTATCATTGTATTAGATTTCATATAATTCCTCAATCTTCTCTCTCTATCCGGGTAGTGGCCTGAAAATAGAATTACCCACTGTCGTGGTGTAATTCACTACTTAGGTTTAGTTCGATTCCACCGTCGTAGTAATCTATCCCCTAAACTAAGTGCATTACGAACGATCTCTCAGTTTCCACCATTAATTTTACACCTCCTTTGTCAAGGGATTTATCGATTAATGTATGTTTCGTCTCTTTTCAACCGTTAATCCTCCTGTCGAAGTGATTAAGGGCATTAGGTTATTATTATGGTGATCAAGCATAACAATATATGGAGAAAACGAAACTATACCACAGATTTAAGAGAGAAAATATGAATTATTAATATAAAACTGTCATACAATGCATTCTTGGGCTACTCCCGGTCCTAAAGATGGAGGGGATTAGCCCCGCATGTTCATCTCACACAAGTACATGGTAGAAATAGGGGAAATCATATGAAAAACGTGAATTGAATGGGAAAACCCCAGAACGGAGAAGAACTGATTGATCCTTTGCGTAGAACACGAGCTTTCCCGCCTCTCGGTGGTGAAATCCATCTTTGGAAGCATCCGGATCGACAGGTATGAACTTGTGGCCTCCGTTCTCCTTTCTCGCTCCTCAACACTTGTGAAAAAGCCAAAATCCGATCCTCCTCTCTCTGGGCGGCCGTCATTAGGTATAAGTCCCTAATTAGGTCGTTAATTAACTCCAGTCGTCCGATTGAAATCAATCTGAATCCAACGCATATCTGACGGCATTGATACCATCGACGCGAGTCGATGGTATCGACCCGCTACAGTAGCGGCTGGCTGCAAATCCTTCCTTTATCGTGCCCTTCATCATCTCGATACCATCGACGCGGGTCGATGGTATCGACTTCCTTTTTGGCGTCGGTTCAGTCGTTTTGCGACGTTGTAGCCTCCATGTGTCGATGGTATCGACTTGGGGTCGATACTATCGATAGCTTCCTCGCCAGCAACCTGAAGGGGTCTCGATACCATCGACTTGGGTGTCGATGGTATCGACTCTTTGCTGCTCCTTTCGGCTGGCAACCTATGGTCTTGTCAATGGTATCGACTTCCGTCGATGGTATCGACGGAAGCAGATACTTGTTTTTCCTGAAATTCGGAGACAAGATCAAATAAATCCACATGAATTATAATAATGTGATAATGAATGCTCAAAATGATAAAACTAGGGGATTTGACATAAAATGATGGCAAAGACCAAAATGGATGAATTATGCAATATTAACCATAGAAATGACTAATTAAAGCATAAACCACATATAAAATAGGTCTATAAATGCGACTCAAAATCATCGCATCAAACTCCCCTAAGCTTGAACATTGCTCGCCCTCGAGCAACTAATCCTTAGAATAGAATTGCAAATGTCAACTGAAAAACAACACACCAACCCAACATCCCATATGACTCCCACTGAACATTCACAAACCGGCCTTTCCTAACCACAGAACGGTAATTACCCTGAAGGTGACAGTAATCATCAATAAAAGAAATTAACCTCCAAACCGATGAACACTATCACATAAGGCAGTTAACATAATAAAATTCGCTGATTCAGCATTTGTGCATCTTCTGATCGCCTATACTACGTTGCTCGCCCTAACTACCATCTACATGGAAGCAGTTCTCCTGATATTCATTAGTGAGGAGAAAATCACGGTGGCCTACCAATCCGAGCAATGGGTGGATGAAAATGGGTGGCTCATGGAAGAACTTGGAAGAAAGTGGAAGTATTGTATAGTTTCAACATGCGTAATACAAAAGTGTCCTATATGATGCAAATGCACATTAGAAATGCCCTAATGCCTAAAATTGGGTGGAATGATGCATGCACTAACCATCCACCTCAAAATGAGATGGATATCTAGTCAAGCTACATCATATACTAAATTATCCTGAGATGTAGGTGATATCATGTTCCTTTCTCCTTCTTATTTCACGTTCTTCTAAATTCTTTTTTTTTCTTTCTTTATATATTGCAGATTTTCATTTTTTTTCCAGCCCACATATCCATAATTGCTTAAAGATAGGTTTATTGGGCTATTTTCTTCATGCTCAGAAATTTTTTTTTTCAATATTTAGAAGGTATGGAACAGTTTAATTCACCATTGGGGAAAAATTGAGATACATGATATACTTTATGCATGAAAATCATGAGTGCAACTACATGGCATGCACCTAAAGGTAATGTGCATGAATTCCTATATTTTTTCTTCTTTTTATGCAAACATATGGAAAATACCCATGCAAGTCCTATCTAAATGCTATGCACACAAAAGGAATTAAAACTGCACTTTAATTCCAATTCTTAGGTGGAGTATGGAAAAATGAAGTGGAACGATCACAAGACTAGATGACTGAACCTTAGAAAAATATCATGTGTCCCTCCTTACTGACCTGTGTAGTAGTTTAGAGGGTTCTCTCTCTTACATCCAATTAAGGTCTCATTACCATTTGGTTAGGCTAGGCTCAAACAACTATTTCCGTCCACTTTCATGAATCATTAGGAGTACAGGTATGAAATGTTGTTTTAAAGTTGACATAATCAATCATTTTCGTAGGATGTGTTCCCCAAGGTCAACCAAAGCAAGCTATCCAAAGACACAAGAATTTTTAAATTTCCCTTAAATTCCCCATGCACTAACAAACAAGATGACACACTTTTACGACATCCACAATTACACTAGATAGAACGTGGATCCTACAAAAGCTAAAGATGCAAGAAACAAATAACAATGCTAAAAACTAAAAACAATAAAAGATAGAGCTGTTCCAACTACCCCCCCAAGCTTGAATTCGACTATGGCCTCATAGTCAAAAACAAACTTACAGGTTGGAACAGAGATACCAGATCACTCTTGTGGAGGTGGAGGTGGGTACTGTGGAGCCGTAGGATCCCAAGACGGATACCCCCCTGGAAGCTCGGATCATAATGGGTCCTCGGCGGAGGTTGTGGATAGCCTCCAAAGTAACTCTGACTCCAGTAGTGGTCGTAGAAGGGCTCCTTCTGCATCTCCATCCGTTGCAACTGATTGTGTATCTACTGTTGGTTGTCAAGGAGGATACGTTCATTCTCGAACATCGCCCTTTGGTTGTCAAGTATTTGGTTCGTAGTATCCTGAATACCGGTATACATCGCTAGATGCTACTGCTGTGTCTGATGGATGTCCTGCAGCATCGTGTACATGCCTTGCATGGAGTAGGCATCCTCGCTCGGCTGCTAGGGCTGTGGTGATGGTGGCGGAGGCTGTGATGATGAAGACGCACCCGGATGCATCCGAGGACGCTTCCGAGGTGCTACTCGTGCTCGAAGAGGTGTAAAGCCTCTTCTTCCTCCTCAGCCTCGCCGTCCTGTTTGTCGTCGCCGCCTTCTGCATCATCGGAGTCGATGGCTATGATCGGCCATCTAAAATGTTGTGCGCCCTCGATGTGGAAGACGGGATCCGACAAAGCACACTCCTGGTAAGCGTGGTTGATGTGGCAGTGCGCGTACGCCAAACCATCCCGTAGAAGAATAAGGTTTGAACGGTGCAGATGTTGCACGTTCACCTTACTCCTCATGGAAAGCGACGTCATGGTGGAGAAGTTGAGCCCGAGGTAGTGCGCCAACTTGGTGATGAGCCCGCCGAAATGAATCGGGGCCTTCCTCGTACTCCTCTTGACCGCCAGAACTTGCTGTAGGAAAAACGCACCCCAGTTGCATTGTTGTCGCTTCAGGAGCATGTAGAGAAAGAAGAGATCGGTCTCCTGAAACTTGCTCAGCGCCAGATCGCTACGAGCAAAGAATGTGAAACTCAACATCCTGTGTAGGACCCGGACAAATGGGTGCTCGAAATCCGCTACCGCAGCATTGTGGTAGCTCACTATCTTGCCCGTCGGCACTGTCACTAGCTCGGCGAAGATTTTGTCATAATCGGTGCGGGCGTCCGGTCGCCGATGATCGTGTTGCGAGTGGTTCCAGTTGAAGATGTTGTTGAACTGCCTAAGAGTGATGTTGTAGTCGATGTTGAACAGCCGGAACGACACCTGGCCCTTGATCCACTCACGATCAGTAGCAACTACATCGTTGGGCACGACGCAAACATCAAGGGATGCCATGAATTCCGCCACCAACTCTTTGTAGGTGGGCCACTTGCCAAAGAATGGTTGACCATCCGCATGGTACTCCAGCTCGTCTGGCCTTCTGCTGGTGTGGCGTGCTTGACCCTTCAGAACATAGGCCAAGTTGGCCTCAAATCCAAGATCGCGGATCATATCTCGGTCCACATACCGGGTAGGCTCGATCTTCCGCTTCAAGATCTCTTCATAGATCTTCTTCACATCCATGGATGGGTGAACCAAGCGCGGACGTGATACTGACGCAGTAGGGGGTGGCACGAACTCCATGATATCCATAGGATTCGCGTGGGAGGATGATGCTCCGGCGACGTGCACCATTATTGCGAGAGAAACGGGATTAGAAGAAGAGCTCGGGGAAGATCTTCTCTCGGTGTTGCTGCTCTTCGATCTTAGATGGCTCGGGGGAGTGCTCGGCGCAAAGGAGGAAGATCACTCTAACGGTGTGACGTCAAATGACGTAATGACTCTCCTTATATAGACTTGGCCGGTGCCACTGTTAACCCGTCGATACCATCGACGCGGTTCGATGGTATCGACACGTCTCGATGCTATCTGCCCCCCTCACGAGTATCGACGGCTGACGATTGCTTGATCTTGTAACCCGGATCGCTCTTGAGTCGATACAATTGACGCGGGTCGATGGTATCGACGCTGCACCCGGATCGATGATGTGGACGCCGTGATCGCCGTCGATTTCTTTGCACAGATCGGTGACATGGATGGTCGATACCATCGACAGGTGTCGATAGTATCGACTTGGCTTCATTGCGACACCGCCACATGCACTTCAACTTGTAACAATGTTGATACCATCGACGAGGCCGTCGATGGTATCGAGTTGACTAAGACAAATCAATCTGAACTTCTCCAGAGATCTTGATGGTATCGACGTCTGCGTCGATACCATCGACTGTTGTTGGGCGACCTGTCTATAGGTGTGTCGATACCATCGACGCGACCGTCGATAGTATCGACTCAGAACGAACTCTGCAGTTGTCAACCTGAACCTATGTCGATACCATCGACCAGTGTGTCGATGGTATCGACTCTGCCTCCGCCTGCACAATGAACAAACGGATCAAGGTATCTTCTTTACACTAAAAATTGAACAAAAATAAAGCAACCTATGATTATAATTAAACTATCCTAATGTACCGATGGTTGGGTTGCCTCCCAACAAGCGCCCTTATTTAACGTCTTAGGCTAGACGGCTTCCGGGCATCTCATTCATCCGAAAGTGTAATGAGTTTAACCTCATTCACTTTTCTCTTGTAATTCTCACCAAAATACAGCTTTAACCTCTGTGCATTCACCAAAAAACGTGGCATCACCATCACGCACTAGAATCGCGTCATGTGGTTTGACCTCTTCCACCACAAACGGTCCACTCCACCGGGACTTTAGCTTCCCGGGATGCAACTTGAGTCGGGAGTTGAACAGCAAAACACTATCTCCCTTCTTGAACGTGCGCAACTCGATGTGACGATCGTGGATCAGTTTTGTGCGCTCCTTGTATATTCGGGCATTCTCATATGCCGTCATCCGTAACTCATCCAGCTCATTCAACTCAAACATTCTCTTTCTCCCAGCTTCATCATAACTCAAATTTAGCCTTCTAAGCGCCCAATGGGCCTTGTGCTCCAACTCCACCGGAAGGTGACAAGCCCGACCATACGCCAACCTAAAAGGCGTAGTGCCTATAGGTGTTTTGTAAGCCGTTCTATATGCCCACAGTGCGTCCGGTAATAGGGCACTCCAATTCTTCCTTGTGGATGCCACCGTTCGCTCTAGAATCTTCTTGATTTCACGGTTTGAGACCTCCACTTGGCCTTGAGTCTGCGGATGATATGGGGTGCCAATGTTGTGCTTGACCCCATATTTCTTCAGTAATGTCGCGAACTTCTGATTCCGAAAGTGTGTACCCCCATCGCTTATTATCATTCGGGGTATCCCAAACCTGCAGAAAATATTTTCCTTCACGAACCTGCACACTACAGTAGAATCATTAGTCCTCGTGGGGATTACTTCCACCCACTTCGACACATAGTCAACGGCTAGCAAGATATACAAATTTGAGTTCGAGGACACAAAGGGTCCCATGAAGTCTATGCCCCACAAATCAAATACCTCAACTTCCTGAAATACATTCAGGGGCATCTCCTGTCGCTTCGATATATTACCTGCTCACTGACAAGGATCACATTGCCTCACAAAATTGTAGGCATCCCGAAACAAAGTTGGCCAATAAAGGCCGCTTTCCAACACCTTAGCTGCGGTTCGCGAATTGGCATGGTGTCCTCCCGTAGGTGATGCATGGCAATGATGGAGAACACTCTCGTACTCCACTTCAGGCACACACCTGCTTAAGATATCGTCCCTGCATTGCTTCAAAAGAATTGGATCATCCCAAAAATAGTATCTTAAAGAATGAAAGAATCTCTTTTTCTCCTGATATGACCAATCTTCCGGGATGATCCCGCAAGCCAAATAATTAACAATTTCAGCGAACCACGGCTCTTTAGAATTTATTTTCAAAAGTTGTTCATCGGGAAACGTCTCGGTTATGGGTATGTGCAAATCTTTTTCATTCACCCTTTCTAACCTAGACAAATGATCAGCCACTACATTCTCAATTCCAGACTTATCCTTGATTTCAATGTCAAATTCTTGTAAGAGCAAAATCCACCTAATGAGTCTAGGCTTTGCGTCTTTTTTCTCCATCAAGTATTTTATCGCAGCATGGTCGGTCCATACAACTACTTTAGATCCAACTAAACACTGCCGAAATTTTTCAAAAGCAAACACGACGACAAGTAATTCTTTTTCAGTAGTTGTATAATTCAATTGAGCATCATTCAGAGTTTTGGAAGCATAGAAAATCACAGCGGGCTTATTATCTACTCGTTGCCCCAAAACGGCTCCTACTGCAAAATCTGAAGCATCACACATCAATTCGAAAGGTTTTGTCCAATCCGGCGTTTGAACAACCGGGGCAGAAATCAACTTTTCTTTCAAAACATTGAATGCATGAAGACACTTATCGTTGAAATCGAAAACCGCATCTTTCTCTAAGAGTTCGGATAAAGGTTTTGCAATTTTAGAAAAATCCTTAATGAATCGTCGATAGAACCCAGCGTGTCCCAGAAAGCTTCTCATCCCTTTTACAGAATTTGGTGGGGGCAGCTTGGAAATCACCTCAATTTTTACCGGGTCTACCTCAAGACCTTTGCTAGACACCTTGTGTCCTAGCACTATTCCCTCTGTCACCATCATGTGACATTTCTCCCAGTTAAGGACCAAGTGTGTGTCCTCACAACGCTGCAAAACTTTGTCTAAGTTATAGAGACATTCATCAAATGATGCACCATGAACCGAGAAGTCATCCATAAAAACCTCAAAACAACGCTCTACCATGTCAAAAAATATGGCGAGCATACAGCGTTGAAACGTCGCCAGTGCATTACATAAACTAAACGGCATTCGCCGGTAAGCAAAAGTCCCATAGGGACAGGTGATCGTAGACTTCTCTTGATCCAAAGGATCAATCGAGATCTGGTTATACCCCAAATACCCGTCTAGAAAACAAAAATGCGACCGACCAGCAAGACGTTCTAAAATTTGATCAATAAATGGTAGAGTAAAATGATCTTTAAGTGTGGCAGCATTCAGACGACGGTAGTCAATACAAACTCTCCACCCGGTTACCAATCGGGTGGTGACAGGTTCATTCAACAAATTTTTAGTGACAGTAATTTCCCCCTTCTTAGGGACTACCTGTGTGGGACTCACCCACGTCGAGTCTGATATGGCATAGATAATCCCTACAGCAAGAAGTTTGATGACCTCCTTCTTCACAACCTCCATCATGCTCGGATTTAAACGTCTTTGAGGCTGAATAACAGGCTTGGCTCCCTCTTCGAGCCGAATCTTGTACTGGCAAAGAGTAGGGGAGATCCCCTTGATGTGTGCAATAGACCACCCAAAAGCTCCACAGTGGTTCTTCAGCACTATCAGCAATTGCTCCTCCTCGTCCGCACTCAAATAAGCAGATACGATCACCGGTAACTTGTCTATCTCAGCTAGAAAGACATACTTGAGATGTGAGGGCAGTGGCTTCAATTCTAACTCTGGCGGGCTGATAAGAGATGAATGCAGCGGTGGGGGAAGTGCACCTAAATCTTCATAGTGCCTAGTATAGAAGCATGGAAGCATATGAAGCATTTTAGCGCACTCCTTGAGTGATTTACTCCGCATCCAATCATAGGTAACATTCAACAAACAAGCCTCCAGCGGCAATTCCGGATATGCCTCAACAACAGAAATAGCAATCGCATCATCCTCCCAAGAAGGCGGAATGTCCTCATTCTCATCATTCGGAAATCCAACAGCTTTACACAAAGAAACAACCTTAGTTTGCTCCATAATATCCACAGCTAAGGTTCCATTATCCATCTTGCTCATCACATGAGCCATGTCCAGAAATGGTTTTCCAAGGCAAAGTGAGATGTTGTGATCCATATGTTTCACCATGTTACATTGTTCTTTTGCTTTAGAAGACACAATGCTAGAGGGCATGACCATCTCAAAGCGGTCATCTACTATGCCTAAGGTCAAGCGACCTCTCCCCATCTCTAAGATCATGTCAGCTGTAGCTTGGAATGGGCGTCCAAGTAACAGCTCATTGCCATGCTCATCCTGCATTTCCATAACCACAAAATCAGCCGGAAAGACAAATCGATCCACCTTTACTAAGACATCTTCACAGATTCCATAAGGCTTCACTACAGAGTTGTCGGCCAGTTGAATTGTCATATTGCTCGGCCGTGACTCCTTTAATCCCAGCTTTTTAAATGTCGAAAGGGGCATCAAATTGATGCTTGCCCCTGAATCACACAATGCTTCTCCAAATTTAAACTTCCCGATATAGCAAGAAATGTTGAAACACCCGGGATCCTATCTCTTTGGCGGCAGAGTGCCCATTATGAAGGCACTCACTTGCTCCTTTAGCACAACGACCTCAGTATCTGGTATTTTCCTCTTCTTGGTGATGACATCTTTTAGAAACTTCCCGTATGAAGGGATTTGCTCAATAGCTTCCAATAATGGAATATTGACCGAAAGCTTCCAAAAGTTGTCCAAGAATTTCTTGAACTGTGTGTCTACCTTCCTTGCCTTTGCACTATTCGGATAAGGGACCGGAACGGCGTGTGCCCTTTGATGAGGTGGCACATAAGGCGTCATTTTCTGCGGTTCCCCCTCAGCAACCTGTTCTTCAATACCATCCACGTCTATGTCTTCAACTTGCCCTGTGACTGGTGTGGGCTGCTCCGTAGTGGTTTCACCTTCAACTTTATCTTGCGGTGTGCTAGTTTCATCCGTTCTTGGATTCAGCACCTTCTTGCCGTTTCTCAGTAAAATAGCCTTGGCTTGCTGGTTTCCCCCGGGAACATTGGTGTTCCCCGGAAAACCCGGATGTGCTGGTTTCTTCAAACTAGCAATTTCAGTTGCCATCTGCGCCATGGATGTCTCTATGGTCCTCATTTGAGCCCCATGGTTCTGTAATGTCTGCCCAAATTGATTCATGTATTCTCCTTGTTGCTTGATTTGATGCCCGAATGTGTTCATTAACTCTTTATTTTGCTTGATGACTTGATTGAGAAACTCCGTGCTCTTGTCCTCTCCGGCTGGCGCGGGCTTGGCTTCCGGATCCTGCAGAAAATTGTTCGGATCCTTCCATGAGAACTTTTTGTCCTTTATCCATGAGTAGTCATTGTTCCTGTACCCTTGTTGTTGTCTCATGTACTTGACTTGAGCCTAATCCTCAGACTCATTTTCTTCTTTTTGCAGTAACTTCTTTGCGAGAAGATCCATCTTCTCATTCAGCTCTCTCATTGCCTTTGATTCACTGGCGACTCGTGCTTGCTCAACTGGGCCTCTCTCTCTTTCTCCCCAGGACTGCTTTCTCGTCATGTTCTTGAGTATTTCCCAGCATCTAGTGTCAGTGTTATTCAGAAAAAATCCCGACCCGGCTGAATCCAGATTACTCCTATCATGCTCGGAGAGAGCAAAATAGAAGATTTTCACCTGTGTCTCTTTGTCTAGCCCGTGATGCGGACATCCCCTCAACATAACCTGAAATCGCTCCCCGGTCTCAGAATATGTTTCACCCGCCTGTTGGGTGAAATTGTGAATCTTCTGGATCATGTCGTTAGTCTTCTCAGGAGGGAAGAACCTCTCAAAGAAGACTTCCACCATATGGTCCCAAGACTCAACGAACTCATCGTCTAGATTATGTAGCCACTCTCTTGCTGCTCCTGCCAAGGAACTTGGGAACAGCTTGAGGTACAAAGCATCTTGTGGAAACCTGTCTATCTTTACCATGTCACAGTTTTCAACGAACTGGCTGATGTGTGCTACAGGATCCTCATTCTTCAGCCCATGAAACGCATTTGATTTCACCAAATTAATCAATGATGGGTCGATCTTATATGTCGGTATGTTGATCGCCTGCTATTTTATAGGCCCCTTTAAAGCTAATGAGGAAGAAGCTTTGATCTTCTCCCATATGGTCTGTGGCTCGGCCATGTCTTCTGGTTCAGATTCAGAATCTATCTCTTCTTGGTACTCGTGCTCAGAATGCTCCTCGTCCTCAGGTCCCGGAAACGGAACCTTGGGTGTGCGATTGTCGTAGTCTGTACTACGTGTATGCACCATACACAGTACCTGAAATAAGAAAATTCGAGTTCAGTACTATGCTCAGACAAGTATAACCAATTATAGTGCAATGTAAAAATATTTGAATTTGAATGAAAATTAAAAAGAAATTTGTGGCCTAGAGTGGCCGTTCGTAGCACTCGAAGTGCCAACAATTCCGCCGTATCCCCGGCAACGGCGCCAAAAACTTGACGTGTATTTTACTACGTGCTAAAAATGCAAGTATACGCGTCGAGTAGTACAGGCCTTGTGAGGCCCGAGTCGAACACAGGGATACTCGGAACTGTTGGAGACTTCTACTAACTATTTGCGATCAGCTAAACCGAATAACAAATTGGGGTTGTTGAATAAAATTAAAAGAAAATATAAATAAAACAAAGCAAACAATCGATTAAAGGTTAATTTAATCAATTCAAAAAGGTATCTTTAGGATTGTGGTTTCACCGCGGGTTATCATTGTATTAGATTTCATATAATTCCTCAATCTTCTCTCTCTATCCGGGTAGTGGCCTGAAAACAGAATTACCCACTATCGTGGTGTAATTCACTACTTAGGTTTAGGTCGATTCCACCGTCGTAGTAATCTATCCCCTAAACTAAGTGCATTACGAACGATCTCTCAATTTCCACCATTAATTTTACACCTCCTTTGTCAAGGGATTTATCGATTAATGTATGTTTCATCTCTTTTCAACCGTTAATCCTCCTGTCGAAGTGATTAAGGGCATTAGGTTATTATTATGGTGATCAAGCATAACAATATATGGAGAAAACGAAACTATACCATGGATTTAAGAGAGAAAATATGAATTATTAATATAAAACTGTCATACAATGCATTCCCGGGCTACTCCCGGTCCTAAAGATGGAGGGGATTAGCCCTGCATGTTCATCTCACACAAGTACATGGTAGAAATAGGGGAAATCATATGAAAAACGTGAATTGAATGGGAAAACCCCTGAACGGAGAAGAACTGATTGATCCTTTGCGTAGAACATGAGCTTTCCCGCCTCTCGGTGGTGAAATCCGTCTTCAACAGTGTCCGGATCGATAGGTATGAACTTCTGGCCTCCGTTCTCCTTTCTCGCTCCTCGGCACTTGTGCAAAATCCAAAATCTGATCCTCCTCTCTCTGGGCGGCCGTCATTAGGTATAAGTCCCTAATTAGGTCGTTAATTAACTCCAGCCGTCCGATTGAAATCAATCTGAATCCAACGCATATCTGACGGCGTCGATACCATCGACGCGAGTCGATGGTATCGATCCGCTACAGTAGCGGCTGGCTTCAAATCCTTCCTTTATCGCGCCCTTCATCATCTCGATACCATCGACGCGGGTTGATGGTATCGACTTCCTTTTTGGCATCGGTTCTGTCGTTTTGCGACGATGTAGCCTCCATGTGTCGATGGTATCGACTTGGGGTCGATACTATCGACAACTTCCTCGCCAGCAACCTGAATGGGTCTCGATACCATCGACTTGGGTGTCGATGGTATCGACTCTTTGCTGCTCCTTTCGGCTGGCAACCTGTGGTCTTGTCGATGGTATCCACTTCCGTTGATGGTATCGACTTCCGTCGATGGTATCGACGGAAGCAGATACTTGTTTTTCCTGAAATTCGGAGACAAGATCAAATAAATCCACACGAATTATAATAATGTGATAATGAATGCTCAAAATGATAAAACTAGGGGATTTGACATAAAATGATGGCAAAGACCAAAATGGATGAATTATGCAATATTAACCATAGAAATGACTAATTAAAGCATAAACCACATATAAAACAGGTCTATAAATGTGACTCAAAATCATCGCATCATTAGTGCTTTTGATCTTGAGTCAACTCCTAAGTTCCTGAAATTAGCATGATTTCTATTAATTATCACTTTAATTAACATCCTAAACCCTAAAATGGTTTTTACGATAACATGGTCTTACTATACTGAATTAGGGTTAGGATTACTGATTAGATCATTCAATTTAGAAAACTTGATTTGTATAGTACTAAATTAATTAACAAGATACTCAAGAATTAGAGTTTTAGGGTCCCCTATGAAAACATTAGAACAGAAAGGCAAAACATGGTTTGAAACCTCTGAAAATGGATTTCTCTTTGAAAAACCTTTCCAGCGACTAATTTTACATAATTTTCTAGCAACCCACTGATTTACTATGAATTTTAAAATAATTCACCAATACAAAAACAAATAAAATCCACATGGACAATAATATCCAAAATAGCAGTGGGACCTCACTATGACATCCAATTATAGCCAAACAAGTAGCCTGGGCCTGCTCAAAAATTACATGGGTGAGGCACCATAGTTGGGGTCAAAAAACCAAATCAACCTTCACTGATAAACCATTAAATTGAATCAGATAGGACACAGGGGTAAAATAACCCTGGCCCATCTTCACTTCCAGTCTCTACTTCAACGAGTAGTCATGGAGTTCCATGCCTTGACCTCAACTCAAGGGGTACCACCACTCTTTGAAAAGAGAGGAACAATGGTTGGAAAACATTGCCTTCTCCTTAACCAAGTTTTGTCGATCTCAGAGAGGTCAAGGATAGGAAGCAAGGTGACCGGACATTTGAGGACCTCCGTCCACCATGAATGAAACTAAGGGGAACCTTGAAGGAAAAACAACTATGACACAAGTCCCAAAAAAATGTACTTGGACAATTATGGTAATTTTAAGCAGAGACAAAAAGCATTAACTGAATGAAAATGTGACTCGAGGTGCAACTGATTCTATGGATTTGCAAAATCGAGTATCTGAACCAAATGAGAGAATTCAGGGTGGGGGACAGAGGCATAATGAAGTGAGTAAGCATTTTTGAGACCTAGCAAACCCAAACAAAGTATTTCTAGAGTAAAAACCACACTGGATAGCCATGGCGATGAGTCATCGGATAGGACCTCAACTGAGGCTATAGGGTATGGTGACTTGGGCCATCACAAGGCAAAATGGAAAAAGGAAAAGAACAAAAGAAGTCTAGGGATGCTTACTTGGATCTGAATTTCACCCATAGTGGGGGTGAGGACAATGAAGAAGTCACTAGAAATCTAAATTGAGGGGGCTAGTGTGAGTTGAGGCATTGTAGATCAAATTAAGAGTGGAGGAGGGTATCACTAAGTCTGACGATCATTTTGAACCCCTCATATATAGGTTTTGTGGATGGGAGAATCTATTATGAACTCAAGGAGGCAAGGAGAGTCCCAGACCAAATGGGTGTTTCCTTATTAGGGTAGGAAAATCCCCACCCCCCAAACTAGGGATGGTTAGGTTTGGGTGGCTAAGACAGTTACAATGGTGAAGACGTTTAAGAAAGAGGGATACTGTGGAGGAAGATTAGGGTTGGAGTTTGTGTCATGGACATCCAACAGCCAGAGGCAACTCCACATTAAAGAAAGCATGCATCTAGGTGACTTTAGATGAGAAAACCAATTAAATCTATAGGACATGTATATATCAGCCACTTATATTATACCAATTAATAATCTAAATATTCAATTAATACTTGATCCAAACTATATGTTAACTTTCCCTAATTGATTTGAAGGGTCAACTGAAGTCCTATTCACTTCCAATTTAAACCATAAGTTAAGCAAGGAGTATAATTTGTATCCATACAATTAGATTTAGGTTATGACTGCCTTTTGTATATAAAACTCATATTGGTTATTATCCTAATATATATAATTAAAAGTTGATATAAAGTGAAATTTTCTTCCTTAGTGAGTCATGTTTTAGTCAAGTTTTGAGGTATGAAGTGATTATCTACTATAGGTCATACTCATTATCTTTTTATGTATAATTGATGGATTATCATAGGAGAGATAAAAAGGGAGAGAATAATGCAAAATTTCCTTCTATGTATATTGAACTCATTTAATCATAATAAGGAAACATCTTTCATTTTCTTCCTATATCAAACTTCATAAGAAGTATTCAATATTTGGTGCAACTTACATTGAAGTCTAAGTTTTAAATTTATAATTATAAATTTGCAAATAAAACCCAAAACTTATTTTATTTAAAATTTGGGTTGTTACAGTGGTTCTATCTCCTTTGTGCAAGCCATAGTAAAAGGTCTTTTCCTAACCATACAAATCAATCGCATGATGAACCACCTTCATCAGCATGTTCTAGTATCTCTCCCAAGACTCTGAGTAGGATTTATCTGTATGTTGCCTAAAGCCATGAATTTTTCCTACCAGCTCATTGGTCTTCTAAGGAGGAAAGTACCTCTCAATGAAAGCATAAAACATTTCCTCCTAAGAACCTATGGGTTCTTAAAATAGATTAAGAAACCAAGTCTTTTCCTTGTCCATCAATGAGTACATAAATAATTTTAGACATGTCAATGTTGCTAGAATGTGGTCTGTCTTCAACATATCATATATCTTAAAAAAATAATTAATAGGTTGCATCATGTCTCCTATGTTGTGCTCGTGGAATGCTTATGACTTGATTAAAGCAACAAATTCTTGATCAAATTTTATAGCTTCCCACATTGATTGAATGTCTCCTGATATGATCCAGGTAGGTTGTAATACATATGTCTTTAGCCTCTCCCAAATGGTTTGCTCATCATCTAAATCTGCCACATCCTCATTATCTTCCCTGTGGTTAGGCAAATGTTCCTCTTATTCTACCATAAGTTGTTCTAGAATGTGTACTAGTTCTTCCTCCTCCACTAGTGTGACCACTGGTGTTGTTGGTGGAGTGCTTAGAATTAGCCCTAGATATGATGATATATACTGTTGGACCTTTTCCAAGAGCATTGCAAGATTTGAGGATGATATAATGGGATCTCCATAGTTAGTAGTTTGAGTTTGGACCATAAACTAGCACCAAGGAATTAAAAACCAAGTGTAAGAACACATAATACTAGTTATGAGTAACAAATAAAATTTGCAATTGATTGGACTGAAAAGAAAATTAAGAAAAATGAAAATTGGACTAGAGTGTCAGGTTCTAGTACTTGTAGTGCTAGTGCGGACAATTCCCCAGCAACGGAGCCAAAAACTTGACACAACTTAAATGTGTGTGCTAAACGCAAGTGTATACATCAAAGTAGTAAGGGACTCAAAGAGGCCCCAATTATTGATCTCAGGGAACTGGGACTACTAGAGACTACTACTAACCAAAACATATCAGCTAGACCTAATAAAAGAGTTGGTTGAGTTATTAAAATAAGAACTAAAATTATATAGCAAAGAATTAGAATGGGTTGTAGATCATACTTATGTAATCTTTAGGATATTAGTATCACCATATTGTGACCTATCCATGAGTTCTCTCCAATCAATATAAATTATCTTGCTTCTCTGGATTAGACGATTGCAACTGTAGTACCTCCCCTCAATGTGTAGTACACAATTTTACCTAATTACTAACCACTCTCACGATGTCAACATAGAAAGTTAAACACATGTCTCTTTATGGACAGTCGACCTCATAATGGTTATCCCACTCTTGCAGTGCATCAATTATCATGATGATAATGGCTTATCTAATTATTAATCATGATCTTGTAGTAATTACCAATCCAACAAAAAAAATTAGTGAGCAAGTAGAAAAAATGTAATAATGAACTTCCATTATCAATATCTGATGAAAGACAATCTATATTAAATTATAAATGAACATGCACATATTCAACTCCTATCTACTCCTAGTCATAAAGAATAGGAGTTTTAGCCTATGTGCTTTATATGAGACCTAAAGAAGGGTTGGAGGGGAAGAAAACATAGAGAATGAAGAAACATCATACAACCAGTTGTGTTGATGAAGATTTGTGCAACCAAACAACATTTAGGATGTCGAACTGATCCTCATAGGTATCAGTATGATCATTGATCCATATATCCATATCTCCATCTACTCAAGATCTTATCTCTCATAAAATATTTGGTGCCCTCTTTTTGGCCATCCTCCCAAGTTTTGACCAAAGAGGTTGCAACACAACTTATAGAATGATCTATTTGATTCTACCTTTGTTAATCACAAATGTTAGGAAAACCTTGATGCCACCAACTTGGATTTGGTTCCACCAAGTTGTATTTTTACTCGACTACGGTAGGGATATCTCGATCCCACAAAGATGATTGTTAGTGGTGCTGAAATTAAATTGAGGCTTTCTGATTGTCGAAGCCACCGAGCTGACTGTCGGTGGCAACGCCTTAGATTCTTGGTGGTATCGATCCTCAAATCAATTTTTATCAAGATAACTCTGTGATGAAGACTCTTTTACTCCATGTAGATGGTAGAAACTTTCTTCAATTTGTACTTGTTTTGTATACATGATAAAGCAAACACGCATAATAATGTAATAAAATACAATACTTTTGAACGATATGGACTAAAAATAGATAAAATGGATGAACAAGAGATATTACATGCTATTAGGCAGAATATGCATTAAACATGTGAGTATAGGAGAAATTCTTATGAAAGCATGCCTAAATTAGCCTAGAATTTAATAGTGGAATCATGTTCATCACCCTTGTAACACCCCAAGTTTTCAAACAAATCAATTACTTAGTAGAAGCATAATCTCCTTGGGGTGTCACAAACATGATACTCATTGCATAAAAATAAAGATCATTCAACCAATATATGAAAAGACAATAGTTTTCATGTTGAAGTCCTCAATATAACACCCACACTTCAAACTAATACCTAGTTTTCTCAACTTAAAAGTAAAACCAAACTATTTATTCTAGTATAGTTGGCACCCCACTAGGTTTAGACTCTTAGCTTTGTCCTCGAGGTGTATGATCCTTATCTAAGATCCTTTGTCTTTATTTTCTATCGACATCATGTCCCCATCCATGAAAGGCAACATGGAAAACACATTATACTAAGTGGCACTGAGTAACATTACATGGACTAAAATCTAACTATACTTTTTATGAAGATGTATATAGATAACCATGTTGTTCTTCTATCGTATATGTTGGGTTTTGTGGGACAGAACAGGCAGTGGAAACAAAAAAATTTATCTAACCAAAAATCCTCAACCAGTAGATTGCATCAACAACTATGAAATACGAAGGATGGTTTAACGAGATATATCTGGTCATGAGAATTTCTTATCGACAATACCTCACAGCTAGTGCATCCTTCAACCACCTAGTCTTCGATGACGTCTGTGTAGCTCCTAGTCTTGACCAAGACTGTGGTGGAACATCATCCTCCTGAGCAGTAGAAATATCCCACCTTAATAGATAGTCCACACAGACCACTGTGAACTCTACTTGTTCTAGTTGAACAGACTAGAAGGAGTTGTCCCCTTCTGTCAGCGTACTAGTCACCAACACACTCTCCCACCACCAATTTTTGTTCTATAGTTGTCTTTCCCTCACTGTGCCTCCTCCCTGTTCAGCGGTACTTGCTCAGGCTCTCTTGGTTACCAAAACTAGAGAGGACAAAACTTTGTAGAGTAACTAATGTTCTGAGTTGTGTGTTATGAGAAGCCCTTTTACCCCTCTATTTATAGTAGAGGGTAGGGTCAGGGTTCCTAATATATGTGGGAGTAGTAGGGTCTGGATTTTCCATGAACTATTTGCACTACAGCAGGCAAACCGGTCAGTTCATAACTGAATCGGTCAACTGGCCAGGTGAGACGGTCGGTTCACCCAATGAACCGGTCGTTTCACTTCCCAAACTTGCCTGCAATTGACTTTCCTATTTCATTTAAAATTAATGTGAAGATTAATTCTTGTCCCAAACGAATTGGACTTGTGAAACAAGAAACTTTTTCTCACTAATCGGGAAACCCAACACTTGCTCGGTTGGTCCATATGAGATGATTGGTTCACTAGAGTGAATCGGTCATCTCATTGACCATGAGCCGATCAGTTCACCCAGTGAATCGGCCGATTGGTGGTCTAGGTTGTGAAGAACTTGGTCAATTCAGTTATCAATCAATCTGACACTCTAATCAGTTGGTTCAACACTTGAACTTGATGATTCTGAGTCAAGTCTATTGATTGAATGTTTGATTGCGTACCTAAACTCTTTATTAATCAATCCAAATGACAATCTTGGATAAACTCCTCTTCTAGGTGAATCCTATGTGTGTGACCCTATAGGTTCCATTTCACATTGGTAGTGAATGTCCATAACTTACTTATGACTTCACAAGCGAAGAGTGGTACCTAGTCGAACATCAGTGCTACCCAAGTGAAAATGAAAGTTGGTGAACAACTTTCAACCTATAATTTGTGATTGGTGTTACAATGAATGTATAGTCCCTTTGTCACTTATATCCAAATTTGAACTTGAGGCATGGACTTGTCATCCTCGACGTGCGTTCAATTCATCTTCCTTTAACTAGAGCAGATTGTCTGAGATATTTGTAATCTCAATATCATATATTAACTCACATGTGCACGACCACACATTTTTTAGTCTTGCTTATCAAGTGGCCAGGATATCATACTCCCTTAGGAGGGACAAATTCCATATCTATCACTCATAGTCAAAACCCCATGTGTCAAAGTCACCCAATCATCCATATTTCAGGACTGCGTTTGATGATGTCAAAGTGTACCCAACGACATGTGATGAGTGTAGTGATTTCAGTCCTATGAACCATAGTCACCACCAATACAATAAGAGATGATCCTGAATAATCAAGTGTGGTTTCCATGCATCGCTCTTATGGTGGGTATGTCGACACACTATTCTCTAACATGTATCTGTGTGCTTGGTTTGATATCATATATCATGACTGATGAGATTATGTCATCAACCAACACACACTCTAGTCTTTTGTGTTATTGATGTCTATGGTTATTTCCACAATAACAACCAACTAGGGACGATAGTGAGAATGTACATACTCTTAACATCTGTATGATCTCATTGTTCAAGTCATGCACTTAAATACATATGTCATTGAGTGTTGTCACTCTCTAGACATCTAATATGTTATTCTATTATCTCAAAAATAGTTAAAACATATAGACAGAAATTGCCTTTATTATTATTCAAATCATTTATAAAGTATGCATTACAATCATCATATGACTGGCTCTATGGGCATACATACCAACAAAATCCCACTAGCACTTAGAGCCAATCACCCATTAATCTCAATCATTGTGATCTAGCATGACCATCATGCTTCTGCTATGAAAGTGCCTTAGTCAAGGGATCAACAATATTGTGTTCAGTTTATACTTTGCAAATCTTCACATCTCCTCATTGTACGATCTCTCATATGAGATGGAAGTGCCTTTGTATGTGCTTGGACCATTGATGTGATCTTGGTTCTTTAGCTTGTGCAATAGCTCCATTGTTGTCACAATAAAGCTCAACTACATCACATATACTAGGAACCACCCCAAGTTCAGAGATGAACTTCTTGATCCACACAGCCTCGATCGCTGCATTAGATGCAGCAATATACCCGGCCTCTGTCATAGAATCTGCAACTTTCTCTTGCTTGAAACTCTTCCAGCTCAGAGCTCCATTGTTGAGGCAAAACACAAATCCTGACTGTGATTTGTAATCATCTTTATCGGTTTGGAAGCTTGCATCAATATAACCCTTTACCACCAACTCTTCTTGTTATGACCATAACTGAGCTTAATGGGTAAGTTAGGGTTTATGTGGATGACTACATGCTTAGTTATATTGGTCATTGATTAAACATGATTAATGATGATATCTCAATCATGATATGTTAAACCTAATGAGAACCCCAAGTATGCTATCTCTTTGTATAATTAGGGTTTGAGAAAATATAAACCCTAGTCGGTTGAAATTAGGGTTTTCACCAAATAGGCTCACGTTGGGGAGAATGAGAGAGGTATGTGAAGCAGAATGAAAATGGTAGTTGAAGGATAGGATAGCACGGTCATGGTGGGTAGCATGGCAGTGGAGGGTCGTTGGTGGCACAGGCATTCTTGGCCACACGGCCATTTTGAAAGAATTGAACTATTTACCAACTTTTATACTCAAATCTACTGAAACAAATGCACCATGGTTGTGGTATGTATAACGGCCGTTCTTGGTCCATCTTAGCACGGCCGTGGCAGCTAGCATGGCCGTTCTGGGGCATTTTCTCTTCAAATGACTATTCTGCAGATTTCTGGATAGTAGTGCACTATTCTATTTTTAACTATTTATTGGTAACTCCAAATGATCTGAAATTTTAACTAAAGCTTTATAACTCAATTAAAAACAGCATGTAAAATTTTCATAATTTTTAGAGAAGGTTTGATCTCATAAATAGACGAATTACAATAATATTTTTATGAAAGAAAATTCAGCTAAAATAAGAGAAAGTATAGTGAGGGGTCAATGTGCAATTAACCCTAGCAGCTCAATTGCTCTATATGGTCAACCTAACACACTAGAAGCTCTCATAATTTTTTATTCATTCTAGAGAAATGAAATCCTAGAGAGAGAGGGATAGTTAGGGTTTGAGAGGATAAATTGATGGAGATGTTGACCTAGGGTTTTACGGTCTGAGGAATGATGAAATCATGTAAGTTTAGCTTCGTTGCATAGACTTTAATGGTGAATATTCTCTCACATGTCAAGATTCTGTCCCTCCTCTGATTTGATCTGAAATGGTGTCAAAACTTTCCCTTTTCTCGCTCTTTCTTCATAATCCCTCATTTCTAGGGTTTCCGAGTTGAAAGGAAGAAGAATCGAGTGAATTGCTAGGGATTTGATATGAGATCGAGATTTTCAGGGATGAGCTATGTTTTAAGGTGTTTTCACACCTTAGGGTGAGTAGGAACTTCCTTTAAATAGTATATTTCATGAAAATTGGTTAAATCGACCATAATTTTTTATTGCTTAGTATGCGACTACAAACCCTGAATCGTCTATTTGTTCTAAGTTGCTGCAAAATGATATGAAATGGATTCTTCCTTTGTTTGAATGAATTTCAGATGATAAAATCATATTAGAAATGTATACAATGCATTCTAATGAGAATTCCCTAAGTATTCGCAGAGGTTATAAGAGTAAACTGAAATATAGGGAATTTGTCTATGACTGAAATTTGATGTATAAGTAAATGGAGAAAGTTTCTTATCTAGATCCCCTTGTTTTTGAATGATTGTTTATCTAAATTCATAGTACATATATGTCAGATACTATCTTGGATTTCTTTAAAGTGAGTAGTGTTTTTTTGGTATCTCAGTGAAGAGGGTGAAACCCTAGATGCGAGAAAAGTTGGATATTTGTAAATAGATATCGTGAAATCCATTTGAAGGGATTTTCTTGACATAATAGACTTTATTTATTCAATGTTATTATTGATGCGTGATATCCCAGTGAATGGCATGGAAACCCAACATCTCAATTCCAAGGTTTCATACATATATTGATTTTATATGATTTGTTGATAGTAGTCTTTATTCAGTGAATGTTTATGTCGCATGAAATCTTTATAGGAGCCATGGGAATAAGTTGTTGCCTAGTGAGAGGTGACAAGATGTGTGATGGCCTTGTGAGCCATGAGAATACTTGTACAACTAGTGAAATGAATACCTTGGTCTAAGGACCTAGAGGTAATGGTTACCTATTATAGAGGTAACAATGTTATGTGATGATCTAAGGGTTTGAATACCCAGATTCAGTAATTATAATAATGATGTGAAGGGATGAGAATTCCCAGTAATGTGATAAGGGATTGAGATCTCAGGTATCATGTGTTGTAAAGATTTGAAAAGTACGTGATAGATGTATTACACCTTTCTTTGTAGCATTTGTTGTGATTAAATGAAACCCTAAGGATAGGGTGTTCAATGAATCAAGTATTGTGATATCAATGTTCTCAGTTATTATTAATAATTCTTGGTGATAACCTCCTATTTTAGTAGTTTATCTTAGTCTTTTTCTTTAGTTTTCCATACTCTTTCTACATTTATATTGTACTTAAACCTAATTTTACCCCTTTTTGTAAATACATCATCAAACTAACTTTTCCTTTTATAATTGCAGAAAAAGCACAAAAAAATAACAAAAGAACAAACCAGCCCAAGGGTCGAGTAGATCCAAACGGTCCCAAGACCGCATGGAGTCAAAACGGTCCCGAGACCGCATGAAGCCAAACGGTCCAAAGACTGCATGGAGTTCAAACGGTCCCGAGACCGCATGAAGCCAAACGGTCCCAAGACCGCATGGAGTTCAAACGGTCCCGAGACCGCATGAAGCCAAACGGTCCCAAGACCGCATGGAGTTCAAACGGTCCCGAGACCGCATGAAGCCAAACGGTCCCAAGACCGCATGGAGTTCAAACGGTCCCGAGACCGCATGAAGCCAAACGGTCCCAAGGCCGCATGGAGTTCAAACGGTCCCGAGACCGCATGAAGCCAAACGGTCCCAAGACCGCATGGAGTTCAAACGGTCCCGAGACCGCATGAAGCCAAACGGTCCCAAGACCGCATGGAGTTCAAACGGTCCCGAGACCGCATGAAGCCAAACGGTCCCAAGACCGTTTGACGCCAAACGGTCCCAAGACCGTTTGACGCCAAACGGTCCCAAGACCGTTTGACGCCAAACGGTCCCAAGACCGTTTGACGCCAAACGATCTCAAGACCATTTGACGCCAAACGGTCCCAAGACCGTTTGAGCCCAAACGGTCTCCAAACCGTTTGGATCTCACTCAAAGCCTATAAATAAGACCTCAGGGCCGTTCATGGGGAGTCCAGACGTCCAGAGGCTGTCTCTCCACTACCAGAACAACTCCATCCATCACTCGAGGCTGCCGGTCTGAGACTCACGTCCATTGCAAGCTACTTTCTCTCTCATCAACAAGGAAGGTGAGAGGAGAAGATCCGTCATCAAGCAAGCTACAAGGGGTGGAGATCGTTGCTCTCTCCACCAAGGGTTCAACCTTCTCTCCTCAGTGGAGATGATGTTCTTTCTATCTCTTCTTGCCTCCTTCTTTGTTGCTCCCTCTATGAGGAGCGAGTAGTTCCATCCACTGGGGCGCGGGGACTAGCCCCGCTGCCCATGTTTTGTATTATGTACTGTAAAAAAGATGTTATCATTTTGTTTTAATACTAAATCGTTTCACACATGCTTGAATGATGGCCACGTTCTTGTATGCATTTATAGTCTTTCGTTGTGGTTTGTCTACGACCGCTATCGAGGCTTGAATACCGATTTAGTGTTGGTTTCTGGTGTGTGTATCCACCACGCATCCGTTTCGGTGTCTAGAAGTGTATCTCAAAGAGTGGAGTAAACTCACTATCATCTGGCACACTCCCATCTGTATGGAAGAGACCTTTGGTAAGTCGAGGAACACACTTTGCGAGGGGAATGATGTAAAGCATGTGACCATTCGTTTGGGGATGGCTGGCGTTGCATCATTCCCGCACTTCTCGTAGCTAGGTTATCCCTCACCGGAAACTAGGCCTACAAAGACGCTATTCGATTTGGTAATTATCGCTCGCTTTTTAGTTTTAGATGCACGTTTCTTGAGGTTGAGTAAGATTCTCTCTTCGGAGACTACATCCTTCAGTGACGCGTAGTGATGTACCGCATGAGAGTTACTTAACCCTTGGAGGATGAGATGCATTGCCCTTTTCTTATATGGGCATTGGTCTTGTGGAACATCGAAGGGTGCAATGCATCGCTCTTGTCTTATGTGGGCATCGGTCTTGTGGAACACCCTTGGATGCAACGCATCGCTCTTGTCTTATAAGGCATCGGTCTTGTGGATACATCCATGCATCTAGCTTATAAGTCTTGCTTAGTACATATACAATGCATGTGTAGCGGTGGTAAATACCTGCTTAACCCCAGTGATTCATCATCATTTGTTAACTCTTAAGATTTACTTGTTTTATTTACTTTCTTGCTTTACTTACTTTGTACTTAGTTTAAAACAACCAAATCAAACTTTCGATCTAAATATCAATCTTTAAGTTGTTAAGTAGAGGCTAAACGTTTTCCATCTTGACTTCGTCAAGACCGTTGTCCCGAGGATTCGACCCTTAACTATACTACGATAAGACTTCCACATGTCTTAGCACATGTGGGTGGAGTTCTTACCATAGTACTAGCAAGGCTAAACTTAGAGACTCATCATCTCTAGGATTTTTAGTGGTAAGTAAAACTACCATCAAAAATTGGCGCCGTTGCCGGGGAGGACGGAACTTTTTAGTCTTTACTTACCAATTTCTTGGTTGATTAGGATTTTACACTTTTTCTTAATAACCAATCCAATATTTCTTGATCTTTTTCATTTCCTTCCAATTTTCCTAACTTGAGATTTTCCTTCTACTCAGGTAGAAAACGTGTATGCAACCCCCGCATAGCATCGGATTCTCCCCTGAACCAGAATACGATTCTGAGGTAGAAAGAAGTTTTCACCGAAGGAATAGACTAAACCGCCAAAGAGCCAGACAGATGGCCGAAGAGCAACGCCTTGTTGCAGAAAGAGTCAACGCCGCCATAGCAGCACAACGAGCACAACTCATTGCTGACACTCGTGCTCAGGTACAAGCTGAGATCCGAGCTGAAGTACAAGCACGCATCCAAGCAGAGCAAGCTGCTGCTCAACTCGCGTTAAGAAACAAGCAACTTCGGGATTACGCCGTCCTGAAGAATTACGAAGATAACCATCCGGTCCGGCCTCCGATCATTAACATCCCACACTTCGAGATCCGGACCCAATGGATTCAGATTATGCAAGGGATTTCTTTCTCTGGAAGTTCTGGAGACGACTGCATGGACCACCTGAAACGGTTTAAGGCATTATGCCGACTGGTCCCACAAGCTGGCATTGCTTTCGACGCAATAATGCTCCATTTGTTTCATTTCACTCTATCTGGAAGGGCCTTAAGTTGGTATAATTCATTGGATAGAGAACCCATTATTACCACCTGGGCCCCTCTGGAGGAGAAATTCCTGGAGAAGTTCTTTCCACCCTCGCTTACTTACGAAATCAGAGGGCAGATCAACCATTTCTCTCAACTTCCTGGAGAGACCCTCGCCGAGGCATGGGAAAGATTCAAAGAACTTCTTCGAAAATGCCCTCATCATGGGATTTCGCAAAATCAACTGATTGAGACCTTTTACCGGGGGGTAAATGATGACATTAAACAGTTCCTAGATTCCTCATCTGGAGGAAATTTCATGAGGAAAAACTATGAAGACGCCTGGAAGATCGTCACTTTAGGGGCTGAAAACCAGTCCAACTGGGGGCGAACAGCCGGAAAAGGCGTCCTCAAAGTCTTTAAAGCTGAGGAATCCACGGAATTAAAGTCAATAGCAGAGGCTCTGAAAGCAATCGCCCATAAACAGCAAACCCTTGAATCATCTCTAGGGGAATTCAACAAGAAACAAACCCCACAGCTGCATCAAGTTAAAGCTGTCACAGGTTCCTGTGAAGCTTGTCATGCATCAGATCATCCGACCTTATCCTGCGGAATGCTCTATAGTGTGATGATGGATCTTCATCCACCACCACAACCCTATGAGGCCATCACTAATCAGATTGAATATCAGACTCCGGAGCAAGTCAACTCTATCCATACTATTCCCGAGCAAGTCTACTATAATCCCAGTCAACCAAGGAACCATCCTGGATTCCAGTATGGGAACCCTTCTGGGACTGCAAACCCGCAACACCAGACTCAAGGGGGATTTGACAGTAGGTTGCCTCCTGGGTTATCAAACAATCAAGGGAATCCAAGAAACAACTTCCCTAGGGTTAACTACCCTAGAAATCAGTCAGCCTACTACCAGTACACTCACCCCCCGCTTCACCCACAATTGCATGTTCAACAATACCAACAACAAAATTCTCAGAAGAATGTTACCACGCAGCCGGAAGATGAGCTATCTTTGATAAAGCAAATGCTTCAGTCTCAGCAAACTATGCTAGCTAGCCAGCAAGCCCAACAAAGGGCTGTTGAAACCCAGCTAGCTCAGATCGCTGCACAGTTGAAGTCTTCGGCTGGCGTTTCTGATAGGCAGCCTGAACCAAATAGGCAAAAAGAACACGAACAGCTGAACGCCATCACCACAAGGTCGGGACGCATTCTGCCTGAACCCATCAAGATCACTCTAGATGATGATGATGTGCCCATTCTTTTGACGAAAGAGATCTCGCAACAAGAGATTGGGAAATTACCTGAAGATACCAAGGACAAAAACAAAGAGTATGTACCCGCAGAACCCAAGGTCCCGCAATTCAAACCAAGGATTCCATATCCAGGCAGACTGCAAGAAACAAAAATGGATGCCAGGTTTCAGAAATTCAAGGAAGCAATGAAGAAACTTTATATCGATATCCCACTCCTCGACGCTCTATCCGAAGTACCAGCATGGGCAAGGTATCTCAAAACTTTGCTATCACGTAAGTATATCACCAAAGAGCAGGAAACCGTCAAGCTTGCCCAAACCACCTCTGACATCATCTTGAACAAACTGCCCAAAAAGAAGAAGGACCCAGGTTCTTTCGGAATCCAATGTTGCATTGGAAACGCATCCACAAAGAAAGGATTAGCTGACCTCGGGGCTAGTATATCCATTATGCCTTTCTCAATGTGCCAACGCCTCGGTTTCACATATCTGCTACCTACAGCAATGACTATTCAACTTGCTGACTCCACCATAACCGCACCTTTGGGAATCATTGAAGACGTTCCAGTAAGAATAGGCAAGGATGCTTACGTTCCATGTGATTTTGTCATCATGGATATTAAAGAGGACTTGAGATATCCGATCATTTTCGGCAGGCCTTTCCTAGCTACAGCCAGAGCACTAATCGATGTCGAAGCCGGAACCATCATCCTTAGGCTCGGAAAGGAAGCCATTCAATTCTGTGTCCTTGACAGCATGAAAGGCCCTAACATTCAAGAAGAAGTCTTTCTTTTAGACGCAATCCAACAAATGTCACAACTAGAAATCTCCGAGCCAATCGACGAACTTGAAAATGCTCTTATCAATCCCGAAGTCGAGTTCTCTGCAAATGAACTAGTCCAGCAATGCATCCAATATCTAGAAAAGGCAGAAGAAGCACCAAAGGCTACCTTTGAAGAGCTTAAAGCCATAACGACTATTGAAGCAGCAGAACCACCAAAAACCCCTGAATTGAAGACCTTACCCACAGGGCTCAAATATGTTTTCCTGGATAAGGAAGAGCTATGCCCAGTTATTATCAGCTCCACCCTCACCGAAGACCAAGAAGCCAGACTTCTAGACAAACTAAGGAAACACAGAAAGATCATTGGTTATAAAATAACCGACCTCACAGGCATAAATTCGGCTCTGTGTATGCACAAGCTTCCTATGGTTGAAGAATTTAAACCCACTCGCGAACATCAAAGAAAACTGAACCCAAATTTAAAAGAGGTAGTCCGTTTGGAAGTCCTCAAACTGCTTAAAGCTGGTATGATCTACCCTATATCCGACTCTCAGTGGGTTAGTCCAGTTCAAGTTGTCCCAAAGAAAGGGGGCACTACTGTAGTGATCAACGATAAAAATGAGCTCGTACCTACTAGGACTGTAACGGGGTGGAGAATGTTCATCGATTATAGGAAGTTGAATAAAGCTACAAGGAAAGACCACTACCCTCTACCCTTTCTAGACGAAGTCCTGGAGCGCTTGGCCCACCAAAAATATTTTTGTTATCTCGATGGTTATTCTGGGTTCTACCAAATACCCATACATCCAGAGGACCAAGAAAAAACCACCTTCACTTGTCCCTTCGGGACATATGCCTTTAGAAGAATGCCATTCGGGCTATGTAACGCTCCTGCTACTTTCCAACGCTGCATGTCCGCCATTTTCTCCGGATTAACTGAATCTATTATGGAAGTCTTTATGGATGATTTCTCTGTTTATGGAGAGTCTTTCGATAACTGTCTAAATAATCTCGAACAAGTCCTGCAACGTTGCAAGGAAACAAACCTTATCCTGAACTGGGAAAAATGCCATTTCATGGTAACAGAGGGTATCGTCCTCGGACATAGAGTAAGTGATAGAGGGATCGAGGTCGACAAAGCAAAGATTGATGTCATCTCGAAGTTGTCACCTCCGAAGGACATAAGAGGAGTTCGAGCTTTCCTAGGTCATGCCGGGTTTTACAGAAGGTTCATCAAAGATTTCTCAAAAATAGCTAAACCCATGACCCAACTCCTGACAAAAGATGCCGAGTTTATTTTTGACCAAGAATGTATGCAAAGTTTCTCCACCCTTAAAGAAGCACTAATTTCCGCACCTATTCTAAGGGCTCCAGACTGGTCGCAACCCTTTGAAATTATGTGTGACGCAAGTGACTATGCCATAGGGGCCGTTTTAGGACAACGAATCGACAAGAAACCCTATGTCATCTACTATGCGTCCAAAACGCTTGATGAAGCACAAAGAAACTACACGACCACGGAAAAAGAGTTCCTAGCTATCATCTACGCCTTCGAAAAATTCCGCTCTTACCTGATCGGCTCTAAGGTAATTGTCTACACTGACCATTCTGCTATCAGACATTTGATTCAGAAACAGGATGCCAAACCCAGGCTCATCCGCTGGGTATTGATGCTTCAAGAATTCGATCTAGAAATCAAAGATAAAAGTGGCGTAGAGAACGTTGTCGCCGATCACCTCAGTAGAATCGAGGTTGAAGACAAAGATAAAATCCCTATCAGGGACTCTCTTCCTGATGATCAACTTATGAAAGCCACTCATAATTTCCCTTGGTTTGCAGATATCGTCAATTATCTGGCCACAGGGATCATTCACCCGTCTGCTTCTTATCAAGATAAAAGGAAATTCCTTCATGACGTAAAACGTTATCATTGGGATGAACCCTACTTGTTCTACCTCTGTGCCGACGGACTTTTTCGTCGATGCCTTCCAGAAGAAGAAATAACATCGGTTTTGGAACACTGCCACTCCGGACCCACGGGGGGGCACATGGGCGCCAAGAAAACTGCCATAAAAGTTCTACAATCTGGTTTCTTTTGGCCCACCATATCAAAAGACTCACATAATTTTGTCAAATCCTGTGATAAATGCCAATTTTCGGGCAACATATCAAAAAGAGATGAAATGCCTCTTACCATGTGGCAGGAAATTGAGCTGTTTGATGTATGGGGGGTAGACTACATGGGACCTTTCCCCTCATCATATGGTTTCTCGTACATTTTGGTCGCTGTGGATTACGTCTCGAAGTGGGTCGAAGCTGTACCCACTGCATCCAATGACTCCAAACCTGTTGTCAAATTGTTCAAAGATACCATCTTTCCAAGATTTGGAGTCCCAAGAATGGTCATATCTGATGGCGGAACCCATTTTCTGGAACGAAGTTTCGAAGCATTACTAAGAAGATATGGAGTCCATCACAAAGTTGCCACACCTTACCACCCGCAAACTAGTGGCCAAGTGGAAGTATCCAATAGACAGATAAAAGCGATTCTTGAAAAAACAGTGAACAAAAATCGCACTGATTGGTCCACCAAACTTTCTGACGCCCTCTGGGCATATCGTACGGCTTACAAAACACCAATTGGAACAACTCCGTTCCGCTTGGTGTACGGAAAATCATGTCATCTTCCAGTAGAACTGGAACATAAAGCCTGGTGGGCCATCAAGCAACTAAACTTCGACCTTAAAAGTGCAGGAGAGAACAGAAAACTTCAACTACAGGAGCTAGAAGAACTCCGCATGACAGCATATCACAGTGCCAGAATCTATAAAGAGCAAACGAAAATGTGGCACGATGGACATCTTAGGAGAAAAGATATCACCGTTGGTGACAAAGTGCTCTTATTCAATTCCAAGCTCAAATTATTCCCCGGAAAGCTTCGAACAAGATGGTCCGGACCCTTCACTATAAAACATATCTACCCAACTGGAGCTGCCATTATCATCAACAACAACGGAGGAGAACGAACGGTCAACGGACGCCGTTTAAAAAGATACTACACTCAGGAAGACAAAACACATCAACAAACCCTCGATGTCAGAAACGCTACGCCCACAATTTCGTCGAGCCAGTGACGTAAAACCAAGGCGCTTCTTGGGAGGCAACCCAAGACCTGAGTATCAATTTCTCCAATTTTCTAGTTTTATTCTCTCTTAATTTTGTTTTACTTTCTTTAAATACGATATGTCACCGCTATAAATACCGACCCCGCATCTCCATCTTCCTCTCTTCGAATCTTCGCACTCTACAGTCTTTTCGTGCGCAGAACTTCACCTTTTTGCTTCTGTGCTTCCGCGCAAGCTTCTCATTCCACCTCCCACAAGATTGTCCGGCGACCCCAAGCATGCTGCTCACTCCGCGCCACCTTCGCAGTCGTCGTCAAATAATGTTCTTCGTTGTCGTGCCGTTCTGTCGCCACTATCGCGCCTGTCGCCGTTTCCTCCACCCACCTTCAAACCCTCGCCCCGTTCCACCTTCGCCCCGTTCCACCTTCCCCCCCGCGTCGGCGACCTGCGGCTCCTTGCTCTCCAAGCGGTCCTCAAACCGTTTGGAACCAAATGGTCCTCCAACCGCTTGGAACCAAACGGTCCTCAAACCGTTCGGAACCAAACGGTTTAGACACCGTTTAGGAACTTTTGTGAAAATCATGCAGCACATATCGCAGTGCACTCCTTTGCAATTTTGTCTTGATATTGTCTAGCAGATTCGTTGCTAGAATTGCAGATTTTGTCCACAATATCAAGACACAATTGCAAAGGAATGCACTGCGACATCCATAAAGCTCCTGAGTCAGCGCTACAAGGCACCTCAATTCGCATCCACTCTACTCCAATCTCCAGGGGTTACCGCAATTTTGGCTTAACTCGCAGCCCTTGTTCAAATGACTTCTCCACCTATCACTTTCCCACTCTGAGGACAGAGTGTGTGATGAGTTAGGGGGGGGGTCATCAGACAAGGGCTAGGTATCAATCTCTATACACCCTTTTCCTTAAAATAAGTCACCTCAACTAACTATAGAATCATGTTAGTCTCTACAAGTTTTTAGCACTTAGACATCAAATGGTGAATTATCAACCACCATCCACTATGGATCCTATATTTTTGCTCTTTATCTGACTCTCCATAGGTCAAAATCAGGGCAGAAATAAGCCGAGATCTCAAGGATGAGAGGGAAATCAGGCAACTTCCAAGTCAAAAAGCTCTGCAAGTGGACCACAAACCAAATAAGTGCATGCTGAAAAACTTTAAGAACAACTTTCCTCTCTTCAAAATAAAAGAGGCTTGGCCACCCAAAATAAATCCTCATCCCAAAACCCAAGCCTGTGAGTTTTTGAATAAAAGCCAGAGAGACGAATAAAATCATGAGAGTTGTGCCACGAATAAGGACCTATATAAAGAACTGATAAAGGGCTCACCCGGCCGGCACATTCCGCTGTCCTCACAAAGGCAGATGCGTCACGTCCGGTAGTGAAACCCTAAAAGTTCCAAGTATATGAAAAGGCTAATAAAGGACTTGCCCGGCCGGTACATTCAGCTGCCCTCATAAAGGCAGATGTGTCGTGTCCGGTAGTGAGATCCTAAAAAGCATAGACAGCCCCTCCCCCACTCGAAGGGGAGTTACACTTCAAAGCCTTTAGCCAACCCTCATACCCTCTCTAGCTTCCAATAGGTTTCCAGAGAGGTATAAAGTTGATTAGAGTCAACAGCATGCACAAAATAAATGTGGTCCCAAGGCGAACTTTGAGATACGAAAAAACCTGAAACCCAAGCAACTCTCGAAATCCAAAAGGATCAAGGCATGCAATAAGCCTCGATACGACCCCTGGGGAACTCAGGTCAAGAATTGGAGCAAGACTATGGAAATTTTAATCAAGATCGCCGCGCCATTTCATGTCTCAGCTCTATCTAACTTGAGGACAAGCTAGACTCTAAGTTAGGGGGGGTGATAACCTCCTATTTTAGTAGTTTATCTTAGTCTTTTTCTTTAGTTTTCCATACTCTTTCTACATTTATATTGTACTTAAACCTAATTTTACCCCTTTTTGTAAATACATCATCAAACTAACTTTTCCTTTTATAATTGCAGAAAAAGCACAAAAAAATAACAAAAGAACAAACCAGCCCAAGGGTCGAGTAGATCCAAACGGTCCCAAGACCGCATGGAGTCCAAACGGTCCCGAGACCGCATGAAGCCAAACGGTCCCAAGACCGCATGGAGTTCAAACGGTCCCGAGACTGCATGAAGCCAAATGGTCCCAAGACCGCATGGAGTTCAAACGGTCCCGAGACCGCATGAAGCCAAACGGTCCCAAGACCGCATGGAGTTCAAACGGTCCTGAGACCGCATGAAGCCAAACGGTCCCAAGACCGCATGGAGTTCAAACGGTCCCGAGACCGCATGAAGCCAAACGGTCCCAAGGCCGCATGGAGTTCAAACGGTCCCGAGACCGCATGAAGCCAAACGGTCCCAAGACCGCATGGAGTTCAAACGGTCCCGAGACCGCATGAAGCCAAACGGTCCCAAGACCGCATGGAGTTCAAACGGTCCCGAGACCGCATGAAGCCAAACGGTCCCAAGACCGTTTGACGCCGAACGGTCCCAAGACCGTTTGACGCCGAACGATCCCAAGACCGTTTGACGCCAAATGGTCCCAAGACCGTTTGACGCCAAACGGTCCCAAGACCGTTTGAGCCCAAACGGTCTCCAAACCGTTTGGATCTCACTCAAAGCCTATAAATAAGACCTCAGGGCCGTTCATGGGGAGTCCAGACGTCCAGAGGTTGTCTCTCCACTACCAGAACAACTCCATCCATCACTCGAGGCTGCCGGTCTGAGACTCACGTCCATTGCAAGCTACTTTCTCTCTCATCAACAAGGAAGGTGAGAGGAGAAGATCCGTCATCAAGCAAGCTACAAGGGGTGGAGATCGTTTCTCTCTCCACCAAGGGTTCAACCTTCTCTCCTCAGTGGAGATGATGTTCTTTCTATCTCTTCTTGCCTCCTTCTTTGTTGCTCCCTCTATGAGGAGCGAGTAGTTCCATCCACTGGGGCACGGGGACTAGCCCCGCTGCCCATGTTTTGTATTATGTACTGTAAAAAAGATGTTATCATTTCGTTTTAATACTAAATCGTTTCACACATGCTTGAATGATGGCCACGTTCTTGTATGCATTTATAGTCTTTCGTTGTGGTTTGTCTACGACCGCTATCGAGGCTTGAATACCGATTTAGTGTTGGTTTCTGGTGTGTGTATCCACCACGCATCCGTTTCGGTGTCTAGAAGTGTATCTCAAAGAGTGGAGTAAACTCACTATCATCTGGCACACTCCCATCTGTATGGAAGAGACCTTTGGTAAGTCGAGGAACACACTTTGCGAGGGGAATGATGTAAAGCATGTGACCATTCGTTCGGGGATGGCTGGCGTTGCATCATTCCCGCACTTCTCGTAGCTAGGTTATCCCTCACCGGAAACTAGGCCTACAAAGACGCTATTCGATTTGGTAATTATCGCTCGCTTGTTAGTTTTAGATGCACGTTTCTTGAGGTTGAGTAAGATTCTCTCTTCGGAGACTACATCCTTCAGTGACGCGTAGTGATGTACCGCATGAGAGTTACTTAACCCTTGGAGGATGAGATGCATTGCCCTTTTCTTATATGGGCATTGGTCTTGTGGAACATCGAAGGGTGCAATGCATCGCTCTTGTCTTATGTGGGCATCGGTCTTGTGGAACACCCTTGGATGCAACGCATCGCTCTTGTCTTATAAGGCATCGGTCTTGTGGATACATCCATGCATCTAGCTTATAAGTCTTGCTTAGTACATATACAATGCATGTGTAGCGGTGGTAAATACCTGCTTAACCCCAGTGATTCATCATCATTTGTTAACTCTTAAGATTTACTTGCTTTATTTACTTTCTTGCTTTACTTACTTTATACTTAGTTTAAAACAACCAAATCAAACTTTCGATCTAAATATCAATCTTTAAGTTGTTAAGTAGAGGCTAAACGTTTTCCATCTTGACTTCGTCAAGACCGTTGTCCCGAGGATTCGACCCTTAACTATACTACGATAAGACTTCCACATGTCTTAGCACATGTGGGTGGAGTTCTTACCATAGTACTAGCAAGGCTAAACTTAGAGACTCATCATCTCTAGGATTTTTAGTGGTAAGTAAAACTACCATCACTTGTCATGATAAGTAATTAACTCTTAATTGAGTTATGAGATGCACAACTCAGGATTTGATTTGATATGCATGTTCTTTGAGAAATTACAGATAAGTTGCAGGTGTTATTGATTATTACTCATATGTCAAGTAATTAACTCTTATTAGTGTAATAAGATGATAAATTGCACGACTCTAGTGTGTATGTGCCAAGTGGACATGTAATCTATTTATTTAAGAATTTTAGTCTGCCTGCATGTATAGTATGTTGATTACTCAGTATATTATAGTGTTTTGAATATACTGCTCTGCCAAGTTTTGACCGATATACATGTTGTATTATAACTTCAAATAAGTAGATGTGACACCATAGAGATACCAGATTCAAGTATAATTAAGAGAAGGGTACAATGTAGAAAGAGCTTTCTAGGAATAACAAAATAATAGACTTAGGAGCCCTAAATATCGTAGAACCCCTATGTGAGGCATGCACCTTAGGGGTGAAATGACCTAACCCTGGCAGCGTCCAGTATACGGGGGTCAGAACGTGCTATTAGGTGGCACGGGGGATGAAGCCCTAGTGGAAGTCTCCTTAAATTATAGTTTGTAGTGTCCAACATCAACCAAAAGTCCTGGTGGCACTAGAGTACACAAAAACCAAGAGGTGGCTTGACTCTCTACATGTGTGCTCAGGTTAGAGGAGGAGTCTAGTTTAAGACAGAGAGCCATTTCCCTATTGCAGACCAGGAGAGTAGTCAGACTTAGCATTTCTTGGGTGTGTCCGCTAAGTCTTGTACGGTGTGATTGTAGTGCACTACGAGTCTTCATGTGTAGAGTACACTGTATATGATCAGTGCATAATAAAATGAATGAGAGGTCAAACAAGTGTGTATAGTTATTCAATTATTCTTTGTATGTTTCTGAATTATTAGTTCTCTTTATGATCAATCAAGCATTTCATATATTGATTCACTCTTATAGATATTTAGAGTATCCTGCCATATTTATGATTGTTAATTATTAGACTCTTTAAAGCTTACTGCTGTTATAATTGATATCAATTTCTCAAAAGTATATCTTTAATTATATCAGTGCTTTAGACTGTTTCATTGAAGTACTCATTCACTGAGCGAGTAGGCTCACCCCTTTACTCACAATTTTTAGGGATATCACGTGGACTTGAAGAAGGTCATTGCATCAGAGTAGATCTGCCACAAGAGTTAAGTCTGAGTATAGTTAAGTTCAGTTGGTCTCTGTCACTCTAGGTCCTTGTATAGATGTGAGAGAGTTGTAAATGATGTTTTTTATGTTTGTTTCCTTAATAAGAGAGAATGCAAATGATTGTCATGTCGTATGTACATGGAAGTGTGAGAAATATAATGAATGTATGTATGTGTATCATTAATGTTGAGATCATATTAGAGAAATAAAATTGTGTTTCTCTTGTAAAGTTTGTTTATGTGATTGGATGCGAGAAAACAAAGAGTTTGAAAAAGAAGAAAAAGTTAAGGGTGATCTTTGTATTACGTTAAATCCTCAATTTATGCCCTAATCTCATGATTAATGGTAATTGTGAGATTGGGGTGTAACACTTCCTCACCGTCATAGATGAGGAACTGATCCTTAGTTCTTCTCAAGTACTTTAGGATGTTCTTCGCAGTTGTCTAGTGAGCATCTCTGGGATTTGATGGGTATCTTCTCGTCATGCTGAGTGCATACGAGACATCCAGATGGATGCACAACATTGTGTACATGATGGATCCATTTGCTTATGCATATGGAATCACACTCATGTGTTCCCTCTCTTCATAAGATTTGGGACATTGATCTCTAGAGATGGGAACTCCATGTGCCATGGGTATGTTTCCTCTCTTTGAGTTCTCTATGTTGAACCTCTTCAACACTTTGTCAGTTTATGTGCTTTGACTTAGTCCAAGAAGCCTTCTAGATCTATCTCTATAGATCTCAATTCCTAAGATATATGATGTTTCTCTTAAGTCTTTCATTGAGAATGTATTTCCAGGCCATGTCTTTACCTTTTGTAAAGTAGGAATGTCATTCTCCATCAATAGTATGTAATCTACATACAATATGAGGAATGTAGTCATGCTCCCACTAACCTTATTATACACACAAGGTTCATCTTCATTTAGACTTAAGCCAAACTCTTTGACTGCTTTGTCAAATCAAAGATTCCAGCTCTGAGATGCTTGCTTCAATCCATAGATTGACCTTTCTAGCTTACAAACTTTATTTGCATCCTTCATATTTATAAAACCTTTAGGTTGTGTCATGTACACATCCTCGACAAGATTCCTGTTAAGGAATGTGGTTTTAACATCCATCTTCCAAATATCATAGTCATGATAGGCTGCAATAGCAAGCATGATCCTGATGGACTTAATCATGGCAACTGGAGTAAAGGTTTTGTCATAGTCAACACCTTGAACTTGTCTGAAACCCTTTGCAACCAATATGCCTTTTATAAGTTTACACATTGCCATCCATGTCGGTATTCTTCTTGAAGACCCATTTGCACCCTATAGGTTTTACCCCTTCAGGTGGATCCACCAAGGTCCATACCTTGTTGGTATACATGGATTCCATCTCAGATCTCATGGCTTCTAGCCATTTCTCAGAATTGGGTCCCTCCATAGCTTCTAGATAGGTAATTGGCTCATCATCTATGACCAACTCACTGCCTTCTTGAGTCATGAGATATCCAAATCTTTCTGGATCAAGGTGTGTCCTACTAGATCTACAAGATCCATGTGTTACTTGAGGAGACTGAGATTCCACAACCACTTGTGAATCTCTATTTTCCTCTAGTTCATATATTGGTTTAATATTTTCTTGATGGCCTTGAACTTCTTTGAGCTCCACTTTCCTCCCACTGCTTCCTTTGAAAATAAATTCCTTTTTTAGGAATACAGCATTCCTGGAAACAAACACTTTGTTTCCAGTTGGGTGGTATAAGTAGTATCCCCTTGTTTCTTTAGGATATCCAACAAAATAACACTTATTGGGTTTGGGTCCAAGCTTTTCAGGAAACGTTTTCTTGACATAAGCTTCACATCCCCAAACCTTTATAAAAGACACATAGGGGCGCTTCCCGTGCCATATCTCATATGGTGTCTTTTGAACCGATTTAGATGGTACGTAGTTAAGTGTATATGTGGTGGTTTCAAGAGCATAACCCCAAAATTGATCATGAAGATCAGCTAAACTCATCATTGATTGCACCATATCTAGTTATGTGTGATTCCTTCTTTCTGATACACCATTATGCTGTGGTGTTCCAGGTAGAGTCCATTGTGATACAATACCACAAGCTCTCAGAAGGTCCTCAAACTCTTGGCTTAAGTATTCTCCACCTAGATCGGATTGAAGTGCCTTAATACTTTTTCCAAGTTGGTTTTGTACTTCATTCATGAAATTCTTGAACCTTTCAAGAGTTTATGACTTATGTTTCATCAAATAAACATAGCCATACCTACTAAAGTCATCAGTAAAGGTAACGAAGTACTGATACCCTCCTCTGGCATTTGTTCTAAAAGGGCCACATACATCAGTATGTATGAGTCCTAATAGATCACTCGCTCTTACTCCTTTTCCAAAAAAGGGAGCCTTGGTCATCTTGCCCAATAAATAAGATTCACATGTCTCTAATAATTCAAAATCAAAAGAGTCCAGATAACCATCTTTATGGAGTCTAGATATGTAATTCTCATTTATGTGCCCTAGACGACAACGCTAAAGATATGTTTGATTTGAGTTGTTGAGTTTCAGTCTTTTAGTATTTACATTATATACATCTGTCTTTAGATACAACAAATAAAAACCATAAGACATTAGAGCATAGCCATAAAATATTTCATCTTTTGAAATGGAACATCTTCCATTCTTAATATGAAATTCATAACCATCCTTGTCCATACAAGATATAGAAATGATGTTTCTATTTATGACAGGCACAAAATAGTAGTTCGATAACTCTATTACAAGCCCCATAGGCAGAGATAAACTATAGGTTCCAACTGATGTGGCAGCAACTCTTGCTCCATGTGTGACTCACAGTTCAACCTCGCCTTTCATCAAAGGCCTGCTTCTTTTTAGATCCTGCATATTCAAACATATGTGAGATCCACATCCGGTATCTAATACCCATGATGAAAAATTAGATAGATTTATCTCAATAATGTATATACCTAAAGTGGAGATCGTTATCCCCATCTTCATCTTCCTGAATCCCTTCAAGTACAAAGGACTAGATCCTTTTGTGCTTTTCTTTTTCTTTATATGGAGTGTTGAAGATCTGGACTTCTTTGTGGCCTCTGAACATTTCAAGTCTTTGCTTTCATCCTTGGATACAATCTCACTGATTACCATCACAGATTTGTCCTTCTTCATGCTTGCTTCTACATCTATCATCATGGCAAGTAAGTTTGACATGTCTTTAGCCACTTTATTCACATGATGACATGCAATGAAGCGGTTATATGATTTTGGCATTGTCCTCATAATCATATATGTGACCAATTCTTGGCTCAAGAAAATTCCCAATTCTTTAAGATGATACACGTGTCCAATCATATTGAGTACATGTTCTTCTACTGAGGTTCCCTCTGTTAGCTTTGACTCAAGTAGCACATTCAGAATATTGTTCCTTTCTTGCTTTGTGATACCAAGTGCTTCTTTAAGACATGTTACCATCTCAAAAGTACTCATGTCTTCACATTGTGTATGCAACTCATAGTCCATGCAGCTTAGCATATGGTACTTCACATCCAAAGCGTCGTTGGCATGCTTCCGGTAAGCATCCACCTTGGCTCTAAGCGCATCAGGAGCAAGTAATTATGTCACTGGTTTGTCAAGGACATAGAGCTTATGCTCCTCATTGAGAACCCTTCTTAAAGTCCAAAACCAGTCGTGGAAATTTTCCCTGGTAAGTTTGTCCTTCTTCTAGACCGATCACAAAGTCGATTTGAAACTCATGATTCTATAAGAAAAAATTGCATTTGTCAAAATCCATTTGATTTGATTTGAAAATTTTGACGATATCAATTAGGTCTTTAATTAATTATCACTCCCACTATTTTTGATCAAATTGATAACCCTCATGTATCAATTTAGAAGATTGCAGTGTACAACCTTCTAGTGAGCAAGATCCTGACTTCCTCTAAGTTATGGACCAGCGAGGACTGTCACCCACAACTAGATTCTTTCAGGTAGGCAACTTTGCCAATTACATCATATGCAACTCTTGATAGATGTTATGCATAACTCTTTGTCATGAACATCTGCATGCCTCAAGGTGCTTAATCCTATTAAGGTCACCTTGTTAAGTCTATTCCCAGAAGCCAACACAATGAGTATGCACCCTGCAAAGGCAGACCCACATACCACTATCACACTTCCACGAGATAGACAGTGCACCACACGAAGGCATGCACACACTTAGTCGATCAAGCTTTTCATGTGTATTACTTTTGGAAGACATATTAAACTTAATATTTATATTTTAGGGGTTTGATATTCATATACATATACATATCCAATCATCACATATATAGTATGTATCATATACATGTTATATCCCACAAGAAAACATGTGAAGCGATAAAGTGATGATTATGGCCATCCTATTGTAATTCCTTAAGCCATGAGGAATTATGGTCATCTAGGACTACATCACATGCAGCAACATGTTGTTGATGAAGATTTATGCTTAGGCCATTCTGGGTTGATCGCTTCATCCTATGACTGATCGGCTTGCCTCCTGGCCAGTTGGTTAGTTGTCATCAACTAGTCGTCGGGCTCCTCGTCATTCCACCAACTTCTTTTATTATACGGTCAGTCAGTCATCTCGGTCCTTCATCTGTACATCTGGGTGTCCACCATTCTTTAACATAATAGGAAATAAAACTATCCTACTTTTACATATTTCATTGGGAAACCCCGAGTTACATTTGGGGGGAGAAAAGGTAGAAGAGAATCTTGAGTTATCTTGAGTTACATTTGTAATAGAAGATATGACTCGGTACGTAGACCGAGATGCAAACAACCATGCACAACCAACCATGCACACATAGGGGTTTATAGACCATAACCACGCTACACATCCACCATCAAAACTGTTTTAGGGTGACGTGTATCGATTTCATATATATACCATATCATATATGTATATAGGGATTGTGGTATTTAATCAAATATGCACATTATCTAGTTAAAGAATTCACATCGCATGCAATAAATAAATGGCAAAAAACCAAAATCTAATCATATCAATTAATCCTAAAATATAGTATGTTGACCTGGCTCTGATACCATTATTGGGTTTTGTGCAACAGAACAGGCAGTGGAAACAAAAATTTTATCTAACCACAAACCCTCAACCAGCAGATCGCATCAACAACTATGAAATAGGAAGGATGGTTTAATGAGATATACCTGGATCTGAGGCTTTCTCAGTGACAATACCTCACAGCTAGTGTGGCCTTCAACCACCTAGTCTTCGACGGCGTCTATGCAGCTACTGGTCTTGACCCAGACTGCGGTCCTGAGTGGACGAAATCTCCCACCTCAATAGATAGTCTACACAGACCAGCAGGAACTCTAGTCATTCTAGTTGAACATACTAAAAGGATTTGTCCCCTTCTGTCAGTGTATTAGTCACTGGCACACTCTCCCGCCACCAGTTGTTGTTATGCAGTTGTCTTTCCCTTGACGTGCCTCCTCCCTGTTCGGGTGGCACTTGCTCGGGCTCTCTTAGTTACCAAAATCAGAGAGGAAAACAACTTTGCATAGCAACTAATGTTCTAAGTTGTGTGTTCTGAGAAGCCCCCTATACCCCTCTATTTATAGTAGAGGGCAGGGTCACAGTTTCCCATCTGTGTGGGAGTAGAAGGGTCTGAATTTTCCACAAACTGTTTGCACTACGGCAGGAGAACCGGTCGGTTCATAACTGAACTGGTCAACTGGCCAGGTGAACTGATCGGTTCACCCAGTGAACCGGTTGTTTCACTTCCCTAACTTATCTGTAATTGACTTTCCTATTTTGTTTCAAATTAATGCAAAGATTAATTCTTGTCCCAGTCGAATTGGACTTGTGAAACAGGAAACTTTTTCTCACTAACTGGGAAACCCAACACTTGCTCGGTTGGTCCAGATGATTCGATCGGTTCATCAGAGTGAATCGGTCATCTCACTGACCATGAGCTCATCAGTTCACCCAGTGAACCGGTCAGTTGGTGGTCCATGTTGTGCAGAACTTGGTCAATTCAGTTCTCAATCAATCTGACACTCTAATCAGTTGGTACAACACTTGAACTTGAAGGTTTTGAGTCAAGTCTATTGATTGAATGTTTAATTGAGTGCCTAAACCCTTTAGTAATCAATCTAAACAACATTCTTCGATAAACTCCTCTTTCAGGTTAATTCTGTGTGTGTGACCCTATGGTTCCATTTCACATTGGCAGTGAATGTCCATAACTTACTTATGATTTCACAAGAAAAGAGCGGTACCTAGTCCCACATCAGTGCTACCCAAGTAAAAAGGAAAGCTGGAGAACAACTTTCAACCTACAAGCTGTGATTGGTGTTATAGTGAATGTATAGTCCCTTTGTCATTGATATCCAAATTTGAACTCGAGGCATGGACTTGTCATCCTCTACGTATGTTCAATTCATGTTCCTTGAACTAGAGCAGACTGTCTGAGATATTTGTAAGCTCAATATCATATATTGACTCACATATACACGGCCATGCATTTCTCAGTCTCACTTATCAAGTGGCCAGGATATCATACTCTCTTAGGAGGGACAAATTCCATATCTATCACTCACAGTCAAAACCTCATGTGTCAAAGTCACCCAATTATCACCTTTATAACAATCCATATTTTAGGACTGTGTGTGATGATGTCAAAGTGTACCCAACGACATGTGATGAGTGCAGTGATTTTAGGTCTAAGAACCACAATCACCACCAATACAATAAGAGATGATCCTAACTAACCAAGTGTGGTTTCCATGCATTGCTCTTATGGTGGATCTGTCTGATACATTGTTCTCTAACATGTATCTATATACCTGGTTTGATATCATATATCATGACTGATGAGAATATGTAATTAACCAACACACACTCTAGTCTTTTGTGTTATTGATGTCTATGGTTATTTCCATAACAACTGACTAGGGATGATAGTGAGAATGTACATACTCTTAACATATGTATGATCTTATAGTTCAAGTCACGTACTTGAAGACATACGTCATTGAGTGTTATCACTCTCTAGACATCTAACATGTTATACTATTATCTCAAAAATAGTTAAAACATATAGACAAAAATTGTCTTTATTATTATTCAAATTATTTACAAAGTATGCCATTACCATCATCATATGACTGGCTCTATGGGCATGCATACCAACAATATAGGCATTAAGTACGTAGACATCCATCTTTATCTGTATTTTTCTACATCATTGACACTAATATCTTTGTTTAACTATGTTGTTCTTCTACCATAAGATTGCTGTCTGAAGCTTAATGATTAACATTGCTCTCATGAGCTTAATATATAACATTTCTCTCACGAGCTTGATATATAGCATTGTTCTTGGGAGCTTGACTCATGAGCTTGATATATAACATTGCTCTCGTGAGAATGATAAATAGCATTGCTCTGAAGAGCTTGAATCCTATAACATTGCTCTCAGGATCTTGAATATGTGACAAAAGATGAATAATATTGGAAGGAACAATAATTAACCATCTATCTTTTACTTGGCATCAATCTAGAACATAGTAACTTGAAAAATTGAATCTTACTTAAGAAAGGTATATGTGTCCTGATCACAATCACGGATGAGGACATTATACTGGAAAAAAAATATGATCTAATTCATAATCAATTTTCTTGCAAGCATTCAGTTTAACTACATACTTGATATTATTATAATTGATTATCATAAATGTGAATGAATAGAACCCTTCTTCCCATATTTGATACTCAACATGCATGAATCACTTACCGATGATAGAATAGGTCATATATATGATTCTAAAGTTGATGGTAAATGTTAGTGTCCTTCAATTTAAATACATTCCATCAATCATTATCTTTTATAATCATTTAAATCCTAATTTCGGTTTTATAAGAAAACAAGCTTTGAGATTACTGAATTAGGGTCTGAAAACGTAGAAATCGGCTTCCTTATTAAAAGTCGTTTTCAACGACTATTTATACTTATTTTTTCTAACTATCCGTTTAAACTACTGTGAATTTAGAAATAACGAGCTAATCAGAATTCAACATAAATCCCGTGGGCGGCATTTATCCAAAACAAAGCCGGAAGCTCAGTTGGATCACAGAACTACCGCCGCGTGGTCTAAGTTGCCCGCAGCGTGGGCCGTGGCTGTACGCGGTAGTCAACAAGAAGTGAGGACAAAAAGGTGAAAATGCCCATGGAAGCGTGATATATTGATTTCACGACCAGGGGTAAAGATGAGAAACTTGCAACACTGTCATTTCTTCAACCTTGCGACAGAACACTGTCTCAAGTTCTTCGAATAGTAGAAAATCCCTCGTCTTGGAAAATGAAGTTGCAAATCGAAGAAACCAGATGGAGTCTGTTGGGTCACACTTGTCGCAGTCTCACGGTGACTAGGATCCCTGGGATGGGGCCAGGGACTACCGGAGGTGGAAGAAGGCCCTGCTCACCATGGAAGCAGGAGAAGAAGATGGTCTTGCGGATGGTGGTACAAATAGAACTGCAATGAAAACTAACATCACTGACGGATCCCCGACACCTTGGTAGAGGTGTAGACGTCACAAAAAACGCGAGAAATGAGGCTACAAAGCGGAAATCGCCCTTGGGATGAGAAACCTGGAAAAGTAGCCATGGAAGGGGAAAAGGGAGTACCTACAAAACCAAGCAAAAGTGGGGGTCGTAAAAGCTTCCTTGGGACCATGGTAATGGTGAAGGCAGTTTCACGGGGAGACTAGCTATGGAGATCGTAGGAGATTCTGGGGCAATGGGAGCATTTTCCCTGATAGCGACATTGTATTTGGTATGCTACTTATATATAGGAGGGGGTCCCGTCATCATAGTCACAAGTTCAGCATTCGGTAATCATTCGGCGAGGCTGAAAAATTCGGCATTCGGGAATTATGCGAAAAATTCGGATAAAAACCGGTAAGAATTCGGTAAAAGTTCGGTCAACTATTTGGAAAATATTCGAAAAAAATTCATATATATATATATATATATATATATATATATATATATAACACATGATACATATTTTGATCCAATGACAACGTCCCAATAACCAAGTCAAATAACATGCTCTAAATCTAAAAAAGGAATTAGATATTAAGTATGATGATATGATGTCTAAATATGATAAAAGTAGTTGGCCACATGATCATAGAGGAATTGGCCACAAAAATAATTGCGGAACTAAATGTCACCAAAATATTTAGAATGCAAGGTCATTCTTCGTCATCTAAATCTAAATCGAGGTCATTTGAATCATCATTTGTCTCTAAATCATCACCCAAACCAGCATCAGTATCATCTTCATCTAGTTCCTTGATGCAGGCGCTCAGAGTAACCAATCACGGCGCTCAAACAAGCTGCTACCACCGGCAGCGATGTGCCAGGTAGAATGTGGAGTTCAGGGATGAAAGCGTGGATGGAAGGATACCCAAAGCAAGCATCGACGAGTTCGAAAACACACCATGTCACGGCATTGGGCTAAAAGCCGATAATCGAGGATCTAGGACCCCTTCATAGAACCTGCCAACGAGGTCCTTAATAGAAGAAGCAGGGTCCTTTGTCGATCCAGGAGTCGTGGACAACACATGCAAACCGAAGACGGGAAATGAAAGCATAGGGACTAGAGGTGATGCCATTACCTCTGATTGATCCGAGGGAAGGAACAAAGGCGCTACTACTCGATCTTCGCTGGAGGCGTCAGTAGACTCGGTGTAGAAATGTGGCGGCGTCTGAAGGAAATTGAGTGCAGATAGGCGCGGAGGGTGTGTTTCAGTGCATCTTTGAGGGAGAGACGGAAGAAGGCCGCGTGGTTGCGCGGGACGGCTGTGTGTGCGGCTAGGTGCACTAGTAAAAATTGGGCCATTATTCACGAGTGAGTCCTGTCACAAATCCCTCTCTAGAGGCCCTCACAAATAGGGACGGTTGAGGGTCTGGCCCTCACAAATGGTCTGTGAAGAGAACTCACGTGACAAATACCAGTGGCCCTCACGAATACAATTGTCACGGACCAACTGAACCTCAAGAATGTTATATTGAGGGACTATTTAGCCTTCATAAATACATTTTTGAGGGACTATTTAGCCTTCATAAATACATTTTTGAGGGACTATTTAGCCTTCATAAATACATTTTTGAGGGACTATTTAGCCTTTATAAATACATTTTTGATGGACTATTTAGCCTTCATGAATACATTTTTGAGGGACTTGATGGTCCTGGAGAATATATTTTTGAGGGGCTATGTGGCTGTCATGAATGCAATTTTGATGGTCAATCTGGACCTTCATCAATATATTTATGAGGGACTACTGTAAATGATTTGGTTATTGATTATTGAATGATTTATTAAATGTTAATTAATTGTTACTATAGTGAATATCAAATTTTAAATGAAAACTTTGTATACATAACCTCAAGCAATATTTCTATACTAATTCACATGACATCATAAGAAGATTCAACACCAAAATGACACATAAAAATGTTAAATCACCTCAAACCAATTTTTGTTATTGAAGCAAAATATTATCCATACATTGCGTGCTCAACGTTGATATAAATAAAGAGTACATATGGTTTTAAATTTTGAGATTGATGACAATCAACATATCATGCTAGAAACTCTTAAGATCTATAATGTCTCCATATTCCTTCAAATGGTGTTGTGTTCTTCATCAATGTCAGGCCTCATACGGTTAGGTACTTGAATATTCTTCTCCTAAAAATGACAAATTATTATATTAATAGAATTTAAAGTTAATACATAAATCATAGTACAACAAACAACTTACCCTTATATTTCGGTTTTGGTCTACTCCAAGGTGAATTGTCCGTCGAAATCCATCATTAAAAGTAATTCTACCCTATCAATATAAATACAAGAAGGAATCAGAGTGAGTGCGAAGTAGAGATAAATGTAAGTGAACCAACATAGAAGTAACATTTTGATAAACTATTCACTAATGGTAAGGCTTAATTTTTAATTGGAAAAAGTCCTTACAGATGAAGCTGCATGAGTTAAAATAGAATCTAAAGATAGATTCCAGATCAACAGAACCACAACCTGTGGCGACATGCAAAAAGGACTTATTTCATTTCAGGGGCTTGTTGGTAAGTTCTAGAGTTTTAGTCACAAAGGTTGCAACAACCAAGGTTTTTAGTGGATTGCTATAAATACCAGCCTCAACGTATTTGTCCAGGCAGAGTTTTTATTATTGAATTGCTTTTTGGAAAGCAGTCCTTCTCCTACATTGGTCTGCAATATTTTACAAAGCATTGGTGAAAAATCCCGATCTAATGCAATAGTCCTGCACAAATATCCAGCAATACATGCATTCTATAGAAGATTATGGACCTAACAAAGGAAGTTGTAACATTACGTCATTCTACATTAATCAATATGGCAAAGTTTTGTCTTTCCCCAGCTTCCTGCTTATAGAATTATTCTTTTGGACATTTGCTTCGGGAAACAATTAGTAATACTAATTTCCCTTTTTGCATGTCGCCACAGGTTGGGGTGTGTCAACTCTTATTTCCAATCACACAGGCATACTACATATTAAAGTTAAATACAATTACAATGTTTATTTGATAAACCAGATGCAGCATTTTACAAAATAAACATAAACTTTTATTCATATAATACATGAATCTAATCTTCCAATCTATATAAGTGAACATATTCTAGTAAAGAAATTCCAGTAAATATTATGTGTGCTATTATGCAGTTCAATACATTGTCTATTCAATTACATCCTCAGCAAAGCAATCCATTTTTTTATGATCCTGATTGCCCTTTCCCTCATTTTCCCATTCAATATGATGATATGTAGCAATTAATAAACGTTTATACTCGTAAAGAAATATACCTAGGCAAGGAGGCACATTTTCTATCAAGCAAACTCTACTGTTCAATATATACAGATATATACGTGCAGACATACATGTATAATATATATATATGAACAGAAACGAATTCATAATTAGAGTTGAACTCAACAAGGAAAGGGCCACAAACCAATTCAGACCCATATTACAATGCAGAATAATAAGAATAACAAATACATGTTTTGAACAATTCCCAACAATTTGGAGCAGCTTGGACAACCAAAAGTTAAAAACAAAGTAGATAGAGTTAGCCCATACAGAGAGTGGCCATTCCCAAGGTTATTAATATCAACAGCCCCTTAGGAAAATGACTCCAGAGAAGGGGACAAGCAGGGGACAAGGGCATCTAGAGCAGAAATAGTAGGCAATAACAGTATTCATCATCACAATTAATGCCATCTTTAAAGTTTGTGGAGTGTTGGTGCACAAGCAGGTATAACCTAGAGAGTGTTGGTCCACTCAGAAGTAGGCAAAAGATTCACTCTGTTCCTAAGCAAAATCTGGAACGACCACTCTATATTAATTACTCAACTATTAGTTATTTAGATAGTCTAGAAAATAGAGGTTTGATTCAAAATTTAGACTAAACATGTACAACTTCTTCAGCACTGACTAAAGAAAAGTCACTATAAACTTTGTATCTGAAATATTATGAATTGAGGCTTGACCAAGATATGGCTAAAATGTAGATAAGCTGAAATGAATTACTTACAGGATTTAAACGCTGATTTCTTGGTGTGAAAGACACCGATGAAGATGTGGTTGGTGTGTTCTGCATTTGAGGATAACTTTGTCGATTATTACCAGAAGAAGGGGACCAACTTTCAACTGCAGCCTTTAATAAAGTGTACATGTTAATATTCTTATGTGTATGAATATTGAAAATAATCTATAGCTGTAATGAGTTACCTGTGGCTGAAAGATCTATGGATGTCCATTGCCTTGTATGGAAAGCCTGCCTACTCCATTCTCCCTTGAATTGCCTTGTATGGAAAGCATGCCTACTCCAGTCTCCCTTGAATTGCCTTGTATGGAAAGCATGCCTACTACAGTCTCCCTTGAATTGCTTGAATTGCTTTGTCTAGAAAGTCTTCCTAAGCCATCCCCGCTTGAACTATTTTGGCTGGGAAACATGCCTACATCTGCACCATTACTTGTATTGTCTTGTATGTGAAAAGAACCCACATCCGACCTATTTGTGCCACTTTGCATGTGTAAGACACCTGTAGTATTCTGATTGGGGTATTCAGCTGCACAATCAACATTAATACCGCCATCCTATAACAAATACATCAACAATGTCAAAAAAAATTATATATTACATTTACATAGACAACTGAATCTGAGTTACCTGTGATTGATTGTACCAAGTCATTATTTGGGAGACAGAGTTCTTCAATCCATTTACTATTTCTTCAAGTTCCTTAAGTTTATCCTAAAATAGAAAACAAATTACAAACATCGATCTAATAGACTAGTTGTAACTAATAGTTCAAGTTTATTTATAATCCAACATACATCCTTTGCATTGCTTTCCTCAAGAAGCATTTCATATCTTAAACGGGAAGCTTTTCCCCTATGTCCTATCTCTTTGTGCCCAATTCCTATACCTCGGATCTTAGCCTTTTTGGAAGGATTTAAAACTTGCAAATAAGCATCACGTGTTAGATTATCAACACTTCTAGGATCTATTTCTTCTTGATTTGCTACTTGGTTTTCCACAATATGCGAGATTTCAAGTTGTAATTAGAAAGCATCATAAAAGGAAAGCATAAATTGAGATATCTAAGCATATGTAGCTTTGTAGACATCATATGAAAGAAAATATCCATTTTCTAACCACTTGTGGGCTTTTGTCGTAAACGTTTTCCAAAAATTTGTTAAGAGGCACAATGGGTTGATCTTCACTGACCTACACATGATAGATAACATAAAGACAAGTGTCCATTATTATATGTTCAACTCATACTAAGAAAGACAAGTGTCCATTATTAATATCATTTCTGCCCGATAACCACTCCATGGCTTTGATCTTGTGGTATGATCCATCACTTTTTTGCTCTGTTTGCCTTGTTGATCTCGGAAATTTTCTAAACCACAAGAAACATATAATTAGAAAAAGTAGATAGGTATACATGCAAGTTATATGAAACCATTGTACCTTAGACTTCTCGGTTCCCCATTCTTTAACAAGATTTTTAAATTGGTCCATATCTATGGAAGCATTTTTCTCAACTTTCTTCATCATCAATTCTGGTTCAATCTTGTACTTTTCGTAGTAATCTTTCTTTACACATGCCCTCCACACTATTATCCCTCTGCTAATGTGTTCATCAATGTGATTCCATGCATTAGGTTGACTGCCTAAATAGAAGTATTTCTACAAAAACATAGAAAAAAATTTGTTGGTCTTTTTATGAAAAAGATTACTTTAGATATAACAATCATACAATTTGTTGGTCTTTTTATGAAAAAGATTACCTCAATAAATGATTTTCTATCTGCAAAAGCTTTTTCTGGTTGTTCGTTCCACTTCAAGTCTAGATGCCATATGTGTGGTTTCCTTGCTAGCATATGACAATAACGATTCAATTTGGCACCATTCTCCCCAATAGCATTTCCTTCATCATCCCATTGGACCTTGTGACGTGGCTGCCCTTGCTTAGGAAGTAGGCTTTGCTCACTTGCAGGCCCACGTCCATACTTCATATTCTCCTGTTCATCCTCAACATTTTCTTCAACTATTGCATGATTTTCAATATTGTTGGACAGTAGAGTAGGTTCATCCTCACAATTTTCTTCAATTGTGGATGGAGGGACAGCAATAGGTTGACTGGGTGTGTTGTTACAACTAGATCTAGTGAATCTTCTTCCTGCCATCCTTCAATTGACAAGGAAAAAAATTAGATTATTAGTGCATAAATGTCAGTAACAAAAGTAGTAGCTACATTTGAAAAATAAATAAATTGCGAAGAATATGAGACACCAACATATGAATATTCAGCATTTGAAAAACATATAACTTGTAGAGTACCTTGGTTTCATATCCCAAAAAAGAATAATGATGTCCTACTTGCTGGTATATGAAACAAGACTAAATAAATTGCAAAGAATATGCCATATAGTAACAGTTTGCCAAAAAATGCAATACAACATATTCCCCAAGTAAATTATTCTAGACTTGCAAACAAAACAGACAGATTAATGAACTAAACATTAGCCCCATCATTCTTTTTTTTAGTTCTATCAACAAAAGATCCCTCAGTGTCACTCCTCGTCCAAGACACATCACTAGTTACACCACCATCAGATTGTAAACCAGTCAAACAATTCTCAATAAGAGGTACTTCAGAATAATCTTTAGGAGGATGCTTTAGCACTGTGCACCAATCATCATCATTAGTATCATTCACATAAAAGCATTGCAATGCTTGAGAAGCCAGGATAAATAGTTACTCCTTTTTTTATCCTTGAAGTGTTGATTTGTGTGAACCCATACTCATCAATTCGCAACCCATTAGAAGTGCTTTCATCATACCAAGAACATCTGAATAACGGAACTTTGATTCCTGGACCATAAGTTAGCTCAATAACCTCCTCTAAGTAGCCATAGTACGTGACTTCAGCATTTATAGGATTTCAATCTCTACCACTTGAATAACTTGAACTGTCAGCACACAAATACACTCCACTATTTTGTGTAGTACATGTACTTTCAATGTGCTTTGAACGGAAATGATATCCATTGACCGAAAATCCTTCATAAGACATTCCCTCAGCACAAGGGCCTTGGGATAACCATCTCAAATCATCGCTAATACTATTCAGCCTAATCTCTCGCATTTGCATTACCTTCATAAAAAAGTAAAACATTAATGTAATCTACACTAACTTGAACATTAAGAGTGACAACAATATTTATGTTTGAGACTTACATGCTCTTTCAACCACTTAGAGAACTCCTTTGCATGTTTTGTTTCTAGGGTCCGTGGGGCAATGTTGGGTTCCATATCTTGAAGAATACACATGTGTTCACTGCTTTATAAGAAGTGTCTAAATTAATGTACAACATATATACAAATATCAGCAAGAATTTTAGGACGTAATTAAATCTTACCTTCTGTAAACATCCAATTCCTCTTTATTGAAAAGGACATAACGATGGGTTTGTTCCAAAGTGTGGATGTTGAAATTTCTTGACACTCCAACTCTAATTGGAGATCCATCAACATTATGAGCAGTGCGGATCAGTTTTGTCTCAAAATTATGCAAGTACCTACCACAAAATGTCAAACTTTCTTCAGCTAAATAGCCACTAGCAATACAACCAGCCGGTTTAGCTTTGTTTCTTACATACTTCTTCAATTTCTTCAAGTATCTCTCTATTGGGTACATCCACCTAGTTCGGACAGATCCGGATTGCCTGGCTTCATAAGCTAAATGAATGGGCAAATGCATCATGATGGTGAAGAAAGAAGGAGGGAAGATTCTCTCCAACTGGAAAAGAGTGACAGCAATTTCTTGTTCCAATTCTTTGAATTCCTCCACATCAATAATGTTAGAGCAAAGCTTGTTGAAAAATGAGAACAAATTAGCAATAGGCTTGTATACATCTAAGCTTATGCAATGTCTCAAGGCAACAGGTAGAAGTTGATGCATAAGAACATGACAATCATGATTTTTCATCCCAACAAGTTTTCTATCAGATTTGCTAACACACCTAGATATGTTAGAAGAATAGCCATCAGGAACTTTCAACTTTTCTAACACAGATAGGAACTTATCTTTCTGCACATTAGTCATGGTGTAAGATGTTGGAGGCAAGTAATAACGGTCACCTGCATCTACTGGCCATAAATCTCTTTGAATGCGCATTTTCTTCATATCTTGACGAGCTTATAAGTTGTCTTTACTTTTCTTAGAATCACCTAATAATGTGTTTAAAATATTCTCGCACACATTCTTTTCTATGTGCATCACATCCAGATTGTGTCTAACAGATAAATACTTCCAATAAGGTAGCTGAAAAAAGATGCTTATATTATTCCAACCAGGAGGTAATGGTTGAATTTGATCTCCATACCTCTTGCGCTTATTCATTTTTCCAAATGTGATATTTTCATATCCATCAAATTGCCTCAGTATATCTTCTCCAGATAGTGGCTTAGGTGGAAGTCGAAAATCTTTTTCACCATCAAAATTTTTCCTATCACGTCTATATGGATGATTCATTGGAAGAAAATGTCGATGGAAACCATAGCATTGCGTTTTCCCATACTGTAACCATTTTGATACAGTCTCCACATTACAACAAGGACATCCCAAATCTTTCTTACCTTTAGTGCTCCAACCAGATAAGTCACCATATGCTGGGAAATCGTTAATGGTCCATAAAATCATTGCCCACATAGTGAAGTTCCTTTTTCTATATGCATCATAAACTTTGACTCCAAGCTCCCAAAGTAGTTGCAACTCCTCAATTAATGGCTCCAAGTATACATCAAGGTCATTTCCAACCATATGTGGACCTGGGATTAATAGGGACATCATAATAAATTGTTCTTTCATAAGAAGCCAAGGCGGAAGATTGAGAGGTGTCACCAACACAGGCCAGATGCTATGTGATGCACTCATATTGCCAAATGCATTAAATCTATCTGTTGCTAATGCCAATCTAACATTGTGTGGTTCAGCAGCAAAGTCTGGATACCTGGCATCAATAGACAACCATTTTGGTGTGTCTGAAGGATGATGAATACGACCATCCTTGCCTTTTACTTCTGATGGCCAAATCATATCTTTAGCAATAGATGAATACATATAGAGCCTCTCTAACCGAGGTATCAAAGGGAAGTGATACATGAACTTAGCAGCTACCTTCTTTCCCTTTGTTTTGTATTGCTTTTCATTCCATCTTGAAGCACCACAAGTATCACAATTTTCTTTTGAAGCTGCATCTTTGCAAAAAAGCATGCAATTATTTGTACATACGTCTATAGTAGAATGATCAAGTCGTAAATCCTTCACGATCGCATTTTCTTCATAGTACGTCTCCGGGAATAGACAATTTTCTTCTGGAAATCCTGAAACAATCAACTGTAACAACTTTGTGAAAGAATCGTTGGACCATCCAGATTCCTCCTTCAGAAATAGCAAGGCAACCAAATACGATAGCTTAGAATGACTTGTGCAACCTCTATAGAGTGGTTGATCTGCCTCTTTTAGTAGCTTGTAAAATCTTTGTGCATCTACATTTGCAGGTTCCTCTGTAGCTTCAGTAGAGTTGTCATTTGTTGTGTCACCCATACCAAACAAATCCTCCAACATCTGATGCATATTGTCGGTGCTAGGCATGTTTGGTGCCACAATAGGATTGCTCCTACCAATCACCTCCCCATGAAACGTTTAAACATCATAGCTATGCACAAATCCTTTTTGTAATACATGTGAGAATACCTCCTCCTCTGTTTTAAGGTATCTGTTCAAACATACCTTGCAAGGACATATTAATTTCCCCTATCTAGTTGGTCTCTGATGGATAAGAGCAAACTCAATGAACTTTCATAACCCTGCCTTGAATACATCACTTCGCACTTTGTTCCCAATATACATCCAACTCCGATCTATTAGAAAATCCATCTACATGAAGGAAAATATATAATAAGTAGAGGAACAGTTGTTTGAGATGTAGTCATGTAGGAGATGTAGTCATGTAGGAGCAAGAATAAGTAAGAAAAAGTAGAAGAAAACTTGCAAATAGAAGTGATACTAGTAGTCTAGTAGACGTGCGAGCAGGAGATGCAAGTAAGAATCTGAATTTCTGATATGAGTAACAAGGAAATAGCAATAAGAGGGGACATAGAAGTAACAAAAATTTAGATGCAATAGCAGGAACAGGAAATGAAGGAGAAATTGCAAAAAAAGAAAAGAAAAGAAGCTAGAATAGGAGACACAAGAGGAAATAGAAAAAAATCAAAGAAATAGTAGTATAAAAGGACTGATTTTTTTGCAACAATTGCAGCAAAAGGGGGTCGAATATACAACATGAAAAAGGAAAAAGAGAAAAGGGGAGGGAAGGGAGAAGACATACATGAAGTCTATCAATATACAAGAAGCAAAAAAAGAGGCAGAAGAAACATCCTTCAAGAAAAATCCTTCAAGAACTGCAATAGCATAGGTACCCACCTAATCAATAATAGTTCACAGATCCATCCATTAACTTTTGCTCACATGTCTCAACATATACTCGATTACATGGGCTACTTATACTGTCAGACTAGCTACATAGCTTCTCTTCTCAAACTAGGCGATCTCTCTACTACAAAGGAGTATTTTGACGCATGGCTATTTAGACTCTACCAAAGGAGATTCAAAGTTGTGTGTGGTCCTGTTGCTATGGGTTATGTCCAACATATCCCATAGAATCTCAATATTGTAGCAGATCTCTATGCATAAAGGCACTGACAGTCTATTTCTTCTTAGATCTGATATCAACATATTGTTATTACTTATAACAAGCACTATGAGACAAATACCTAACTGTCCCTATAAGTCAGTTGAAATACTTAAACATATAAGTATATGATATCATGTATAACATCTCATAAAATTAAGAACTGAAATACTTAAAATAAGTCAGCTGCATAAGACTTAACACCAACCAAGATAGAACATATGACATGCAGACCAGGACAACATGGACAATTTCATTGTTTGGTATCTTGTTAATAACACAACACTCAAATTATGATAGTAGGAGACTGTAAACCAGCAGAACAATAGACTAGCAGAATAAAACAGTTCATATATACCAACCACTACAGAAGAAAAGAAGTTTCCTCCCAAGAGAAACATTGTAGAAGTGTCTATCCCATCTAAAAAGATTACTTTCATTGATAGCTGCTAGATATCAAAAGAGGAAAATACCCACTTCCGAAAAATGGCAATTTGGATACAGAGATGAGTAGCAATAGCCTCCAACCTGGGAGTACAATAAACACATTTAAAAATGTATATACTTTTGATTAACTTTGTAAATATACAGGGGAATCCTATCAATGAGTTTACACTCAACAGCCTTACCCCGATGAAATCAGCTACATGGCAATTAAAGAATAAATGAATGATAAATTCATTAGAACTTCTACACAGAAAATATATAGAAGTATAGAAAAACCCTCTTTTTTTAGGTTTTTCATCACTGAGATGTTGTTTCTAGCAATCTTTCGTAATAGGATTTTAAATTCAGATGTATGACCATATGAATTAAATACCAAGAAAGTTGACCATAGATATAAATATTTTAGATAGAATCCTTAAGAAGGTATTTCTCATGGATCAATTTGATCCATAGACTACCTTAAGAAGATGGTTACATCATCCCACTTAAGAAGATGGATATCATTCTTGCCTTCACACTATCCCCACAAGAAATTTATAATAATTATTTCCACTTCATCACAGATAGAAGTAGGAAGTGAAAAGGAAGAGGACCAGAATTTTTGATTGGCGGACATAGTAGAATTACAAAGTTCTAGTCTCTAATGGAAACTGAAATGATATGTAAATAAGTTTGGTATCTTTAAAAATCAAATGATGGGCATAGAAGCACTAAAGCATGGGCGTAAAATGAATGTGACTTCTGGTTCACTTGTATGATATGTATCATTATAAGTTAGTAGCATACCATCTTTGTGCACACTTAGCATCAATAGAATGTCTATCATGACCATGGAAAGCTTCAGACATGCATTCAACAAAAGGTCTTCTCTGGTTGAGAAGTCTAGGCAGAAGCCTCGAGAACGAATGGGTGTTCTTAGTAATGTGGGTTCCTCCTTGATCCCTTTGTTGTTAAAACAACATTTGTATATTTGTCTTTTTTTTGTTTTCCCCCTCCATCTAAAATAATTCCCTTTCTTTAACATGTGGTTGTGATGCAGGCCCTAAAAGCCAATAAATATGATAATGATCCTCTGCTAAGTGCAGCTCTGTACCTGGAGATTAATTAAAGGCCGACTGCCCAGGGCTCCCATGGGACACATCCATTCCTAATATAATAGTTGGCTCTTAGGAGATCTTTGGCATGGATGGAAGATGCAGAGAAGTTCACCACAGCTGAGCATCCTCCATCCATGCCAAAGATCTCCAAAGTGCCAACTATTATATTAGGAATGGATGTGTCACATGGGAGCCCTGGGCAGTTGGCTTTTAATTAATCTCTAAGTACAGAGCTGCACTTAGCAGAGGATCATTACCATAGTTATTGGCTTTTAGGTCATACATCACAACCACATGTTACAGAAAGGGTATTATTTTAGATGGAGGGGGTAAAGGAAAAAAGACATATAATATATACAATTGTTGTTTTAGGAGGAACCCACATTACTAATAACACCCATTTGTTCTTGAGGCTTCTGCCTTGACTTCTCAACTAGAGCAGACCTCTGAGATGTTGACAATGACTTAGTGTGCCTCTGCAAAATGCAAAAACACCAGGATATATTATACTTACAACCAAAAACAAAACATTCAAAAACAACGCAGTGAGAAAATAGAACAACACTCGTACAAGTGACCATAAATAGCAGTAAGAAGAAATCTTTTATCCCCGAGCAATTCAAATAGTATATTGATTATATTCCTTTCAGTCTATCTAGGTATTTATATTCCTTGATTATATATATAAATAATCAAATAACCTGATATAGGTCTGGAGCAGTAAACCAAAGTCAATCTATTCTTGGATTTGGAGGAATCCGCTGTCTATACGGGATAGGCATATTGATAATTTTGAAATTAGAGTTGGTGAAGGTTGTAACAATATGATTTGGATTGATCCTTGGTGTTCAGGAGGTAAAACTCTTTCTAATATTCTAGGTAGCCATTTCTTAGCTAGATTTGGTGATCCCTCAAAGAAAAGGAGGCAACCAGAAACCTGAATACCAGATTCGAGCTTAAAAACAGCTTAAAAAAACCTTTGAGCTCATAGAGAACACAACCACAGGGCCAAAGTCCCAAAGTATATATTCAACCTCCCAAACTTATCCGCAAGCACCACAAAAGTATGCTACCTGTACTTGAAGCCCAGAAAGGACACCGTCTCTTAACAATATATATGAGGAAAAACATATTTATCACAATAAACCATGTGTTCTACCCTTCTATGCTCCCGTAATTGCAAGATCTTCCTGTCTATTAAATTCTTATCTATGTGCATACATCCTTCCACTCAAACAATTTCTAAAATCTCTTAGCATAGCTACTCATTCAAGCAGCAACACCTAGCCAGGAGGTCTAACACTAGGCAATATATACTACGGAACCTATCAAGTTAGGAAGGAACAATAAATTAAAATTATATTTATCTAATATTCTATGCAAAGTCAACAACAAATACTCAGGAAAAACAAAATCTAGTCATGGCTATAGAGTTGATCTAAGGTAGTGACTGTTTTTCCCATAAATGATGAAGAACACTAGTGTCATCCATTGACTGAGAAAACTAGGTCATCCATTGATGAAGAACATATAATTCATAGAATGATCTAATCTAATAAGATGAGTTTAAATCATTACTAATTTTTTCCTGTAAATTTCTAATTGCCAAAATAGATAGTGTGGAGTCAGGATTCTGGGCACTATGTTAGTGAAGAAAAGGGGTAAGAGGAGAGTGGCTTTGTCAACTAGATTATATATGATCAAATTTTCTATATATCAATTAAGTGGTGACTAGACTCTTACATATTCCATTTGACCCATATAATTTTAATAAATCATTACACTTAGCTTACTACATGTCTATTTTTAAACATCGACCCATTCTCAGTCCATAGTAATATTACCCATTTATCAAACATCATAATATGAGTTCTGAATGAAGGCTATAAGGTTTGAGATTTAATTTATATGGCTATTTTATGTAAAGAGGACATACGTTATAGGAAACTCAAAATTTGGATACGCAAATGAAGAAAGAAGCAAACACTGGCAGTAATTAACAAATTACAGTAAACTATTGGGATACACATATGAAGAAATAAGCAAGCATTGGCAGTGAACAGTACATTACAATGAACTCAAATCTGGGATACACATGAAGAAGGATGCACATTGGAATCGTTACCTAAAACTAAATGACCAACACATGATTGAATCAAACAGCATAACAACAAGCAAGCACAACAGTTGCAAGAGAATAATAAAACAAGTAGCACTGAAAAAAGATGCAGTTTTAGTAGCAGTACCTTTTCCCACGCTTCTGGTCAATGGACAGAAGCAACGAGATTAAAACTGAAGAAGAAGAACAATGGACGTTGCAAGAGAAGAACTGGAGCAGAGGCAGTTGGGCAGCTTATGGGCGTCAGATCAAGGAAAAGAGACCAGTAGCTTGATCCAAGGTTGAAGTAGGTTCAGAGCTCCTACTGGGCGCCACCTGAGTCGGGTGCCGCTGGTTTTGCTGGGATCCGGCACGATATGGCTACTCCTGGCCGTGGAATTGGAAGCCGGCCAGACGGCCGATGATTGGAGTTATGACCTGCTGCAGTTGGGGTGGCAGGAGCAGTTGGGGCGCCGTCCGAGAGGTAGTTGGGGTGTCGTCCGGGAGGTAGGCGCGGTTGCAGCTGGGTGCGACTGGTGGGATTTGGGAAATGCTAAGCGACTGGGGTCGTGGGGTTGCTGAGGCTGGGCGGCATTAAGCTGGAGCAGACCCTGGCCGTGGAGTGATGGAGGCCTGGTCGACGGACTGAAGGCGTGGTCGATGGAATCAAGGAGGCACCGAGGACGAGTGGCTAGTTGTGGCGGCTGATCAGTGCTACCCTAGTTCGTCATTGTGCAGAGGGACGAGTGGGGAGGTTTTCTTTTCCTTTTTAATTTTGATATCCAAATGTTGTATTTTAGAATGGAGGGAAGGGAAATGAGATGGAGGGAAGGGATATGAGATGGAGGGAAACATTTGTCATGGTATTTTTCAAGGGATGATTAGTGAGTAATGTATTTGTGAGGGATTAGTATTTGTAAAGATGTTAAAAAAACGGTTGAGGGATTTGTTCCCATATTTGAAGGATGAGCCCTCACAAATAGCCATCATTATTCACAATCTATGGTTCCTCACAAATGTTCTTCAAGAAAGGCCAAATTTTTTGTAGTGGTGGCGGCGGCAGGCGTAAGGGTGCGGGGTGACGGCGCACCAGCGAGTGAGGGGCTTGGGGTCATCGTTTGCAAGCTTGCAGCGGCCGACGTCGTTGCTGTCCTACAGCGGAGGCCGGGGCAGGCGTTTGGGACCGGAGTCCGGAGACGGCCAAGTGGAAGGCTGGAAGTGAAGTCGACGACAGCCGAATGTGGAACGCGAAAGGGCGGAAGGGAAGCAGGGCGGAAAGGTTCATCCATGTCTCCGTGAAAAATGAATATAGAGCCCTAAGTGGGCTGCCAACTATTGGGCCGAATCTTTCAGAAACATTCGGGAATTATTCCCAATATTGCGTTAAATGTGTATTTTATACGGGTATGCCAAATTATACGCAAATTAAACGTATTATTCGGGAACGGTTCAGATTTCTTATGCAATTCGGCCGTTACATTCGTCCAGTATTTAGTTCACGTATTATTCGCGAATTATTCAAAAATTCGGCGAATTCTGTGACTATGCCCGTCATTATTGGGTTCAAGGGAAGGTCCGACTTCCATTGGGATATGGAGTCTGGAGTCGTCTAGAGTCTAGAAGCGGAGACACCCTACCAAAAAATTGTTCAACGAATTCACTTGGACACTGAGAAGATAGAGGATAACTCTGTTTGTGACGGGATTAGCCAGAGAGGGAGATCAAGCCAGGCTAGCCAGCGGAAACATAAATGTGGAGTCCAAGCAGAAGAGGGGAGTTGGGCGAGGGGGTTGAACCCCCTTCACGCGGATATCGGAGGTCCGACTCATACCTCGCATAGCCCATGTGTGTGACATTGCATTAATAGAATACTATAGGGGATCGTCACATCAAAGGAGATAATTAATATGTTTAGCGGTTTAACCATAGGAAATATTTCCAAAATCATTTGAGGGGTCATATCATGTCAAATTGGCTTCAAATTTTGACCATAGGTCTATTTTAGTGTATATAACATTATTACATAATTATTTCCCAAATATGATGATCAACGATGTGTTATTACCATAATATGATTAGTATCACTTATGTGCATTAAATTAATACATGATTGATCCTTCATGGTGCCAGTTTTTATTTATGGTCACTCATGGCTAATTTGGGTTGTATTTAGCCCATTGGACGAAACTCGACCAATTAGCGTCCATATGTACATAATGGTGATGAGGCTACACTAAAAATGAAGAGAGTGCATCATGTTGAAATTATGATTTGTATGAGTTATAAAAGATATTTGTTAACATTATCATCATGGCAAGGGAAAGTGAGAAATAATGTTATCCATCTTTTATGATATTTAAAGGAAGATTTGTTTACTTGGTTTATTTGCATTAAAGTCTAAGATTAGAAAATGGCCCTAAACTTATTTTACTCAAAATTAGGGATGTTACACCCCCACAAAAGGAGACTTTGTGGTGGAATGATGAAACACATAAGGTTATTAAACTCAAAAAGAAGATCTATAGGAAGTTGCCCAGATCTTGAGATGATGCAACTTTGACATAAGAAAGAATATAAAAGGGTTGTTCAAGAGGCAAGGTCTAGATTCTTTGAAGAGATCTATAAAAAGTTGGACACAAAACAAGGGGAATAGGATATATAAAAGTATCCCATATAAGAGAAAGGAAAGGAAGATACTTAAGCCAAGTAAAATGCTTCTAGAATGAAGATGGTAGAGTGTTGGTGAAGGATGATGATATCAAGAAACAATGGAGAATTTAGTTTCATAAACTTTTCCGTGTAGATATTGAAAATATTGTAAGAGACGTGTGTGACATGAATGCAAGAGATATCATTTACAAACCATGAGTTCTACTATTTGAGGTCATGAATGCTCTAAAAATATGAAAATGAGATAGGAATGTTGACCAGAGAATATTTCCATTGATGTTGGAAGAGTATGAGGGATGAAGGAGCTATGTGGTTCGAAAAATGCTTTAGTAAGTTTTTGAAGGCAAAGAAGATGCCAAAAAAGTGGAGAATATTACTATACTACCCATCTACAAGAATAAAGGAGATATTTAGAGCTGCACAAAGTACATAAGTATCAAGTTGTTGAGTCATACTATGAAGCATTGGAGAGGATTATTGAGTAGAGACTAAGATCTATAACACAAATATCAAACAACTAATTTTGGTTCATGCCTAGAAGATCAACAATAGATGATATTTTTCTGGATAAATAGGTTTATGAAAAAGTATATAGAATGAAAAAGAGATCTTCATCTGGTTTATTTATTTGGGAAAGGCAATGATTGAGTACCAAGGAAGTGTTGTGGATGGTTTTGAAGAAAAGGGTGTCTTAGTCCAATACATTGGAATGATCAAGTACATGTATGATAACTCAACTACAAGTGTGAATACTCCTGGAGGAGATGCCAACTTTTCCTATGATAGTTGAGGTATACCAAGGATCGACACTCAACCGTTATCTATTTGTTATTGTCATAAATGGGTTGAAAAATAGTGTTCATGATGATATTCCTTGGTGTGTGTTGTATTTTTATGATTATTGTGTTAATTATCAATTAATATAACTTTGTAAAGTATCTTCTTCTTTTTATCTCTAGGATAGCTCCCTTCCCTCTCTAGAAACAAGAGATAGGGTGCACCCTTGATAACACCCATTTTTGTGGTATTTATGGCCCATATTTCGTTGTCAAAACTGCCCTTTTAAACTGTTTTCCTCTCCATTTTGTCATGTTTTTGAATAAATGAGTCACACTATGCTCTTAACTCGTTTTTATCATCTTTTACAAAGTTTTCCTCACTTTTCCACTCAAAATTAGCAAAACGGCTCGTCCCGGCCCACTTACAAAGAATCGGCCTTTTACTAGTCGCCCGACACATCCACTACCCATCGCAGACGCTGGCCGATAAGGGGACAACCCGACACGAGTGTGTCGCGCGGTGCGGTCACTGATAGACGATACGCCATTTACCCGACAGAGAGCTCTGACCGCCACGACTAATCAGCCTGTTAGGGCATGTCGCGCGATATGAGCCGCTCACCGGAAGCAACTGCCTGTCGTGCCTGATACCTTCGTAACCCGACACGCAATAGCCAAGCTACACTGGACGACACACACGCGTCAATCATCCTTGAAGCCACGTACGTGGAGCCGATAAAGGGTATGTGGCACCCGGAGATCTGTGACTTCTTCCAACGAGCTACCTATAAATAGTAGCTACAGGACCTCGATGGGACGGGTCAGAATCTCGCAAAGGCTAACTTTGGAAGGCATATGGAGCTAGTGTGTCGTGTCCCAGAGGCGTGTCGGGCGATACTAGGTGAGCACTTCCCCAACCTGAGAGGGGCGGGAGTGGTTCACTTAGAATCTGTCCCGGTAGCCGTAGCAGCCCGATATCGACCAAGGAGGTCACCCGATGTGTTGGGCTCCTAGATAGACCCCTGCCTGAGATTGCTTGCCTCTACACCTGATACAAGGAACCCGATACCCTAAGTCGCTTCTTGCCCGACACGATATCGATCCCGATACGGAATACCTATCACGGTGTGTCGCCTGAGAGGGTGGTACCCTGACCACGACCGTATCGGGGAGTGTGCCTTGACCGAAATGCTTGTCCGTCATGGCATGCCGCTCGACAGGGCTGGTCACCCGACATGAGCATGTCATCCAGAGATCCCGCCCGATATCGGGCTAGAGGCACATTGGGGGTCTGCTACTGTATGTCTCCCTCCTAAATCAAGGAGGTGATACCTATCTTTCCTTTTTCAGTCATTTACTTTCCTTATTTATGCAATGTAACTAAACCTTTTATACAATGCTCATGATAGTGGAATTAGAGGAGTTTTAATACATGTTACTTTAAGTTTGGTCCCTTTTGTTGGATGATTTCTTTCTAGCATCCGAACTCTGGCTTGTATGCTTGGATCATGTTTTGACTAGTTATCAAATCGTGTTTCCCGTTACAACTCCCTTGAGAGAGGGGTTGTAACTCTAGCGTTTGGTCTGATCAGGGAGTACGAGAGTACCCAGGGTCAGAGTTGCTTCAGTTATCTTTCCACTCCAACCCAAGTCCACTACCCTTGAGAGAGGGTGTTGGTGCTTAGTTGGAGGTACCCTCTTTGAGAGAAGGGGTGTTGGATGTTTTCTGTTGCCACTTGTTATGCCTAAGCTTTCCTCTTTCGTGCCTTACCGAGGCATTATTGTTTTCTCCTCTGGTTTTGTTACACAAAAACCCTAAAATTTGATAAATGTCAAAACCTTAATCTTCCTTGTAACTCTAGTTGGAGATAGTTTTCTTTTGTTTTACCGATCTTTCTCTACCGTTCCCTTGGGAACATTTTTTTTCTTACCCATCTTTTACTGGAGTGTAGAGTGTTGATTCTACGTTCTTAGCACGACCACCCTTGTCCCTGTGGTTCGACCCCAATCGCTACTTCGGACCCCGTCATCGTTGCAGGGGCCTACGAGTCGGGTTATTTAAAAGTCTGACTACTTCAAATACGCTCCTTTTGGACGCGCGATTTTGGTCGGTCAACTTTTTGGCGTCATTACTGGGGACAAGGCAAAATAGTACTGTTAACGAACCCAAATCCACTAACTACACTCCTGTGCCTCAAGCTTAGTAATAAGCTTGATAGCACAGTTTCTTTTAGTCTTCTAACCTGAATGTGTATAGAAAATTTTATTTCATTAACACAAGTTTTCTAACTTGATTATATGTCCTATTCAGGCACTCAGGGAAGAAGCACTCTGCTCGGTTGAGCGTCGTTCATCATGCCACCTTGCGTGGAACCACCTCTTTCTGAGGATGAGCGAAACGCTAGAGTTGGACCACACTCACCCCCACATGGGAATGATGACCGTTACAATAACGATCATTTACATGAAGAGCAAGAAGAACCTAAATCAGAACAACTCAGGGATGATCATCATCACGAGAGACGTCGTCATCACTGTAGGCACAGAAAGAATCATCATAATCAAGAGCAGAATCATAGGAACAGCAACAGTGAAGATTCTGACGAAGAAGAAAAGACCCTTCGGGAGTTGGCTTCCACGAAGGCCAACAACTCAAGATGCCCAGTTGTGATTCTAAGGTTTGACGTTGTAAACTTCGAGTTGAAGCCAGCTGTAATCTCCATGATTCAAAATAAAAGCTTTAGGGGAAGTTCCAAGAATGACAACCCCTACCATCACCTTGAGGCTTTTAAAAATATTTGTGATACCATCTAAATGAGGGGAGTGCCACAAGAACTGATCTATTGCAAGAGTTTCATCTTCTCCTTGGAGGACAAGGCACTGTCATGGTACCTTGGACTACCACATCAATCACTGAATGGATGTAATTCTTTAGCAGATGCCTTCATAAACAAGTTCTACCCTACAGAGAAGACCGTTAGGAACAGGAAGAAGATCACATCTTTCACCCAGAAGCCAGGAGAAATCCTGCATGAAGCCTAGGAGAGATACCAGGAGTATAAAAGAGACTACCCTCACCACAACTACAAGAAAGGTTTCCTGATAACAACATTCCACAATGGTTTGACCCCTGAAGAAAGAGTATCGCTAAATGCAGCTGCAGGAAGAAATTTCTTGGGAAGAAACCCAGTAGATCTAAAAAGATCATAGAAAACATGGCTGAACTACAAGCCAGTACTGACTACGACAGGACTGATAGAGGATATGCTAAGAAAGCCTCTAATGAAGGATTGTTGGTCGAATAAAAGGCTCTTGAAGCAATCACCACTCAAATCCAAAAGATAGCCACTGATGTCAGATAGTTAAAAGAATTAGGAGGGAAAGGAAAGAAACAGATTGAGAAGGTGATGAAGTGTGTCACTTACGGAGAAGGTGGACACAGTATTGATAACTGCATTTACACTCGACCCGACGAGTCAAGTGAAAGTGAAATTTGAAGCACAGGAAGCTTGTAACGTTTCTTTTGTCAACTTCAAAAGACTGGACCACCCTGGTTTTAGTTATGGCAACAAGGATGCGGCGGAAAACTCACATCAGTTGAATAATCCACCCAAGCTACCGCAAGGTTTCAAGAAAAGAGGCGGACAAGGTCAGTACACTAGAACAACCAATTTTCAATCAAACAAGGTAAACTTTCAAGGGCAAGGGAAGTACCAAAACCACCAAGCTGCTAACCCTAGCCAAGGCCAGGGACAAGCTAAGGAGAAGAGTCAGGAGAAGAACTTGAGTCAACCAGACTTAGTGGGCCAATTGTTCAACTTTGTCAAGAGACAAGATACTATAAACAATCAGCTGCCACAAAGCACGCTGTCCAACTCAGGCGTTCTGAATATGATGCAGGTCCAAATGGAAGATATGCAAACGCATCAATGCCAGATAGACCAGCAGCTAGCTCAAATGGCCGAGTTAATGAACAATCCTTCAGGTAAGATACCATCCAACATTGAGTCTTCCAAAATGGCAATACTCACGTCAGGAAAGACAGTAGAACATCCTGAATCAGCCAGGCCTAAAGAACCTAAACTAGGGGTTGCGGCAGAGAACCCAGCTGAAGGAGAGAACCAACGAGATCATGTCAGGGAGCCAGAATCAGAACCTGTGGAGGACATGATCGGTAAAAGAAGTCCTTACTCTCCAAAGTTGCCTTTCCATACAAACTCATAAAGGCACATCTTAAAAAGCGATACGAAAGGTTTATGGAGTCGGTGAAAAAGCTTCACCTCGAAGTGCCATTTCTAGATGCTTTGGAGGAAATGCCGACCTATGCCAAGTTTTTCAAAGATTTTATCACCAAGAAAATAAGAGGAGGAAGGATTGAGACGGTACACCTAGCCAGTATGTCATCTGCCTTCATGAAGGCAGATTTACCTACCAAGAAAAAGGATCTGGGAGCCTTTACTATTCCTTTTGCTATTGGAGATAACATCGAGCGAAAAGGTCTTGCTGATTTAGGGGCTAGTATAAGCCTTATGCCCTTGAGCCTCACGCAATGATTGGGTTTAACTGATATGGTCAGGACCAACATGAGGATCGAGTTGGCAGAACATACCTTCAAAAGGCTTGTGGGAGTCATTGAAGATGTTCTGATTCATGTAGGAAGATTATTCATTCCTTGTGACATTATAGTCATTGACACTGTTAAAGACCCTAAATGCCCTATCATCTTTGGGTGCCCTTTCTTAGCTACAGGAAGAGCGCTGATTGATGTTGTTGAAGGAATCATCACTCTGAGGGTCAGAAATGATCACATAGATTTCAAGGTAAAAGACGCCATAAAAGGTCATCCCTACTAGAATCTGCCTATTTTGTGGATAGCTACAACCAATTTTGTGAAGAAGTAGAAGAATATATCGCAATGGTAGACCCTCTTATGAGGGCGTTAAACAATCATGACTCTGATTCTGAAGATCCTAAGATTGTAGAGATCCTCGATTACCTAAATCAAAATGATGAAGATCTAAGCGATGAGGAGGAGGTTATAGAGACAGTCAAATTTTCTTCTCTGGAAATGACACTAGAAGAAGAAAAGGCACCTAAGACCAAGCCAGAGATGAAACAGCTGCTGGAAGGTTTAAAGTATGAGTTTCTAGATCAAGAAGGGAGAAATCCAGTCATAGTTAATGTCAGTCTGACGAAAGAACAATTGGAAAGGCTTCTCGAGGAGTTGCGGCTCCATAAGCAAGCTATAGGCTATTCAGTGGAGGATATCAAGGGACTTAGCCCTGCTCTATGCATGCACCACATAAATTTGGAAGAATCCACCAAACCCCTGGTCCAACCCCAGAGAAAGTTGAACCAGATGTTAAAAGAGGTTGTGAAGAAGGAAGTGATCAAGCTGAGAGATGCAGGAATTATCTACCCAATTAGCGATAGCAACTGGGTAAGTCCCATCCACATAGTACCAAAGAAAGGAGGCATGACAGTTGTGAAAGGTGACAAAGTGACGTGGGATTTTTATTGCACTAACAAACTCACTTGGGGTTGAAATCCCCAAGCTTTTACCAAAACCAAAGTGCAATAATTCCACCCACAAGCAGACGAGTCTTATCACAGTATAGTTAAGGATCGAACCCAAGGGACAACATTTTTAAGAATCTTTTTCAGTCGAATCTAGTTCGAGTAAGACTAATATTTAGAACGATTGGTTGATTTGAGGTTAATTAGACTAATTGCAAGAAAGTAAAAGCTGAATTAAAGTTGGATTTAGATCAATGATATGGAATCGCTGGGATGGTATCGGGTTTCACCACCGCTACACATGCAAACACATTCAATCACAAACAATCCAGGCAAGATATATCAATCCAAATAGAGTTGCTGCAGAACCCCCCGTTAGGGCATTAGGTTCGTGTAAGCATCACCTTAGGCATCAGATGTCTCATCACCAACCGGATCACTTACTTACAGCTCCGAAGAAAATCCCATTCTATTTCTGGTATGGGATTCAACCGCATTAATTGATAAGCGAGCAGGTGATAGATCTACAAACTAACATCGACGATAAAAAAAGACGATACAAAATCCAACTAAGGTTGTAGTCCTCCCTGAGGGATGTTTAGACCACAGAAGTGTCACTGTAGGATAGATGTCTCATCCCCTAACGGATCATACACCTACGACCTCAAGGAATCTTCTCAGAATTTCTCATCAAAGAGTCGAACTTTGTAAACCGCCATTCTGTCCCACATATAGAAGATTTCGCAATATAGGAAAGAATAAGGTGAAAGCAAGTATATAATCAACTACAAACGTACTACTAACAATGAAAAGGAAAGTTATATACATTGCCTTGGAGAGTTTAACAAAAAAAACATGATTTGCATGGGCAGTGGGGCTAGTCCCCGCACCCCAGTGAAAAGGTACTACTCGCTCATGATGCGAGAAACAAGAAGAATGAGAAAGAGAGAGATGTCCGCCATGAACTCGGTGTAGAAAGTGGTTGCAGCTCGGTGAAGAAGATACATCCTTCTACGTCATGTCAGAGCAGATCTGGGTGTGAACGGGAGATGCCAAGACAGATCGGATAGTATCCCTCGCTCCGTCTTCCTTCTCTCCTCGGCCTCCTTGGTTGCAACATGGGCAGTAGGTGGAATCAAACTGGCGTGGACGGCACTGGATTTGGATCTGACCAGTATACAGGCAGCCTTTCGGTGTCCCGGAACCCCTCTGTCCCAAATGAGGACCCTAGTGGTCCTATTTATAGGCGTGGGGCAAGTCTTCACATTTTTGGTCTGTTTCCAGTCCAAACGGTTTGGCAGATATTTTTGCCCAAACGGTCTTGTAAAATGTGACCAAAAGGTCTTGAGCAGCAAATAGTTTGGAAAACGTTTAATATCAAACGGTCTTCATCGGCATTCGGTCTTGAGCAAAAAATGGTTTGGAACAAACGGTCTTCGATTCGTTCAACGCTTCAGCAAAACGATCTTCAGTGAGCTTTTCTCTCACGGTTCAGAAAATGAATGAGACTAAACGGTCTCATAGACCGTTTTCCGCTAAAATGGTCTACAAACTATTTGCTTGTCAAACGGTCTTCGCGACCTCGACATCAACCGGTCTTCCATTCGGTCTCGATTGCTTGCTAATCTAAACAGTTTCCAAGTTGGGGCCATACGGTCTGTGATTAGAATCGAGCAAACGATCTTGCTTCGGTCAACGCTCCGCAAATGAGCAACAGACAGTCTGTTGGTCAATTGATCTAGTAGCCCTCTGATCTATCAAACGATCTTTGGCATTCATCTGTAGGTGCAACGGCCTCGAGGCGACCTCATTTGGTATGCGAACCACCTCCATTCGGTCTTGCTTTGGGGCTGCAAATGAGTGCTGGTCGGAGGTTGAAGACGACGCGCCACGGCTGTGGTGAGGCACCACGGTCGTGGTAATGATGTTGTCCCACAACTATGTCGTCTTGCACGGGCGTGGTGGGTGAGTAATTGGGCTTTGATGGTGTTGTGCCACGGTCGTGGCATGACACCACGGCCGTGGTGAGGCTATAGCCCCACGGCTGTGCTGCCCCGCACAAGCGTGGCGGGAGAGATAGAGTTGATGCAGGTTGGGTGCCACGGTCGTGGCTTGGCGACCACGGTCGTGGCGAGTGAGAGCTCAGGCGTTGGGGATGATCCACCACGGCCGTGGCCGCACCACACGGTCATGGTGATGACAGTAGACCACAGTCATTTTGAACCACCATGGTCGTGGTTAAGACTTGGCTTCGAGGTCTTGAATTCATGCACTGCTCAATCCCTCACAGTTGGATTATGCCTCCAATCAATATTTGCTGCTCAAACGGTCTTGAGACCGAATGGGCTCAAACGGTCTTGAGACCGAATGGGTTCAATCGGCTTGGTTAGATCGATTGGTCAGAACCAAGGGTGAGGGAAGGTAGATCACAGTTGATTGTTCGGCTTTATCAAGACCTACGTCATATAAACCATAATTTCAGTTAAAATCATAATAATTTGTTCAATTAAGTAATGTTGCATATTATGATGTGTTTTGATATTTAATGAATGAAATTAAATGTGTTGAGTTGAATTTGTTCCAAAAATGATAATTGAATTCCCTGGTGAATATGCATTCATCAAAAAGGCGATGAAGTAGCGGTCCAGACTGTCACCGGATGGAGAATGTGCATAGATTATCAGAAGTTGAACCAAGCCACGAAGAAAGATCATTACCCACTTCCCTTCATCAACCAAGTTCTAGAGAGATTAGCACATCATGATTATTTCTACTTTTTAGATGGTTATTCTGGGTTTTATCAAGTCCCTATTTTACCGGACGACCAGGAAAAAACCACTTTCACTTGTCTCTATGGTACTTATGCTTTCCGAAGAATGTCGTTTGGGTTGTGCAATGATCCAGCAACATTCCAGCGTTGCATGATCTCGATCTTTTCGGATTTTCTGGAAGACATCGTAGAAGTTTTCATGGATGATTTTTCTGTCTATGGGAAGGACTTCGATGCCTATCTGAAAAACCTATCTTTAGTTCTGCAACGCTATGAAGAAAAGAATTTGGTCCTCAACTGGTAGAAGTGCCATTTTATGGTACAAGAGGGCATAGTGCTAGGTCATAAAGTCTCAAGGAGAGGTATCGAGGTAGATGTGAGCAAGGTTGAAGTTATATCTAGACTACCTCCCCCTAAGTATGTAACTGGAGTGTGAAGTTTTCTCGGGCACACTGGGTATTATCGACGATTCATAAAAGACTTTTCGAAAATCTCAAAACCTCTGTCAAATCTTCTAGTATAGGATGCTGAATTCGATTTCACTAACGATTTCCCAAATGCTTTTCAGGCTCTGAAAGATGCACTTATTTCCCCACCTATCCTTCAAGCTCTGGATTGGGAGCTACCTTTCGAGCTAATGTGTGATGCCAGTGACTATGTTGTAGGAGCAGTGACGTGTATTTTACTACGCGCTTAAACGCAAGTATACGCGTCGAGTAATATAGGCCTTAGTGAGGCCCGAGTCGAACTCAGGGACACGTGAATTATTGGAGACTTCTACTAACTAATCGCAATCAGCTAGGCCGAATAACAAAGTAAGGTTTGTTGTCCAAATTAAAAGAAAATAAAATGAAACAAAGAAAACAATCAATTAAATGTTAATTTAATCAATTCAAAAGGGTATCTTTAGGATTGCGGTTTCACCGCGGGTCAACATTGCATTAGGTTTTATATAATTCCTCACTCTTCTCTCTCTATCTAGGTAGTGGCCTGAAAACAGAATTACCCACTGTCGTGGTGTAACTCACTACTTAGGTTTAGGTTGATTCCACCATCGTAGTAATCATTCCCCTAAACTAAGCGCATTATAAACGATCTCTCAGTTCCCACCATTAATTTTACAACTCCTTTGTCAAGGGTTTTATTGATTAATGTAGATTTCATCTCTTTTCAACCGTTAATCCTTCTGTCGAAGTGATTAAGGGCATTAAGTTATTATTATGGTGATCAAGCATAACAATATATATGGAGAAAACGAATCTATACCACGGATTTGGGAGAGAAAATATGAATTATCAATATAAAATTGTCATACAATGCATTACCGGGCTACTCCCGGTCCTAAAGATGGAGGGTTTTAGCCTCTCATGTTCATCTCACACGAATACATGGTAGAAATAGGGGAATTCATAAGAAAAACGTGAAACAAGTGGGAAAACCCCTGAACGGAGAAGAACCGGTAGATCCTTGGCGTAGAATACGGGCTTCCCCGCCTGTCGGTGGTGGAATTCGTCTTCAGCAGCGTTCGAATCACCTAGGATGAGCTTCTGGCCTCCGTTCTCCTTTTTCTCCTTCCTCGGCACTCATGCAATGCAAAATCCAATCCTCTGGTCGTCTCGGTGGCCGTCATTAGGTATAAGTCCCTAATTAGGTCGTCAAATAACAACAGCCGTCCGATCGAGATCAAAACAGATCCAACGCATATCTGCCGGCGTCGATACCATCGACGCGGGTCGATGGTATCGACCCAGCGTATTAGCGGCAGCTTTCTTTTCTTTTCGTCTGAGCGCCTGTGGTCATCTCGATACCATCGACTTGGGTCGATGGTATCGACTCTCTTTAGCGTCGGTTGTTGTCGTTTAGCGACGATGTAGCCTCCATGTGTCGATGGCATCGACTTGGGTCGATGGTATCGACAGTTTCCTTGCCAGCAACCTGAAGGGATCTCGATACCATCGACTTGGGTGTCGATGGTATCGACTCTGTGCTGCTCCTCTCGTCTGGCAATCTGTGGCTTGGTCGATGGTATCGACTTCCGTCGATGGTATCGACGGAAGCAAATACTTGTTTTTCCTGAAATTTCACAACAAGACCAAGTAAATCCACACAAATAATAATATTATGATAAATAATGCTCAAAATAGTAAAACAAAGGGAATTTGACATAATATGAAGGCAAAGACCGAAATGAGTGAATTATGCAATATTATCCATAAAAATGAGTAATTAGAGCACAAAACACATATGAAAAAGGTCTATAAATGCGACTCAAAATCATCGCATCAAACTCCCCTAAGCTTAAACATTGCTCGCCCTCGAGTAACTGATCCTTAGAATAGAATTGCAGATGTCAACTAAAAATCAACACACCAACCCACATCCCATGTGACTCCCATTGAACGTTCTCAAACCGGCCTTCTCTAACCACATAACAGTAATTACCCTAAAGGCGACAAAAATCATCAATAAGAGAAATTATCCTTCAAACCGATGAACACTACCACATAAGGCAGTTAACATAATAAAATTCGCTGATTCAGCATTGGTGCATCTTGTGATCGCCTACACTACGTTGCTCGCCCTAACTACCATCTACATGGAAGTCGTTCTCCAGATAATCATTAGTGAGGAGAATTTCACAGTGGCCTACCAATCCGAGCAACGGGTGGATGGAATGGGTGGTACATGGAAGAACTTGGAAGTATTGCACAGTTTCAACATGCATAAAAACAAAATGTCCTAAATGATGCAAATGCACAATAAAAATGCCCTAATGCCTAAAATTGGGTGAAATGATGCATGCCCTAACCTTCCACCTCAAAATGAGATGGAAATCTACTTAAGCCACATCATGTACTCAATTTTCCTGTAATGCAAGTGATATCATGTTCCTTTCTCCCTCTTATTCCATTTTCTTCTAAATTCTCTTTTTTTTCTTTTCTCTTTTTTTTCAAATTTTCAGAAAAAAAAAATTTCTTTCTTTTTTTTTCTTTTTTTTATCCCACATATCCATAGTTGCTTAGAGATACATGTATTGAGCTATTTTCTTCATGATTGGAAATCTTTGTACTATTTCGAGGGTATGGAACAGTTTAGATCAATTTTGAGAGAAAATTGAGATACATGATGTACTTTATGCATGATAATCATGAAAGTCATGAGTGCAACTACATGGCATGCACCTAAAGGTAATGTGCATGAATCCCTATATATTTTTTCTTTTTATGCAAAGGTATGAAAAATATCAATGCAATTCCTATCTAAATGTTATGCCCACAAGAAGGAATTCAAATTGTGCTTTACTTCCAATTCTTAGGTGGATTATGGAAAATTGAAGTGGAATGATCACAAGATTAGATGACTGAACCTTTGAAGAGTATTATGTGTCCCTCTTTACTGACATGTGTAGTGATTCAAAGGGTTCTCTCTCTTACGTCCAATTAAGGTCTCATTACCATTTGGTTAGGTTAGGCTCAAACAACCGTACTATCCACTTTTCATGAGTCAATGGGAGTATAGGTGTGACATCTTGTTTTAAAGTTGACATAATCAATCATTTTCATAGGATAAGTTCCCCAAGGACAACCAAGTCAAGCTATCCAAATGATAAAAAAAAAATTAAAATTCTCTTAAATTTCCCATGAATACACAGCGAGATGACAACTTTTACGACATCCACAGTTACACTAGATAGATGTGGATCCTAAACAAAAACTAAAAATGCAAGAACAAATAGCAAAGCAAAAACTAAAAACAAACAAAAGAAAAGATAGAGTTGTTCCAGCTACCCCCCTAAGCTTGAATTCGACTATGGCCTCATAGTCAAAAACAATCTTAAGAGTGGAACAGAAATACCCTGATCATTCTTGTGGAGGCGGAGGCGGGTACTGCGGGGCCGTAGGATCCCAAGAAGGATACTCCCCCTGGAAGCTCGGATCGTAATGGGTCCTCGGCGGAGGCTGTGGATAGCCTCCAAAGTAGCTCTGACTCCAATAATGGTCGTAAAAGGGCTCCTGTTGCATCTCCATCCTTTGCAACCGATTGTGTATCTGATGTTGGTTGTCGAGGAGGAGACGTTCATTCTCGAACATAGCCCTTTGGTTGTCAAGTAACCAGTTCGTAGTATCCTGAATACCGGTATACATCTCTAGATGCTGTTGCTGTGTCTGATGGATGTCCTGCAGCATCGTGTACATTCCCTGCATTGAGTAGGCATCCTCGCCTGGCTGCGAGGGCTGTGGTGATGGCGGCGGGGGCTGTGATGATGAAGACGCATCCGGATGCATCCTAGGACGCTTCCGTGGTGCTACTCATGCGCAAATAGGTGTGAAAGCCTCCTCTTCCTCCTCAGCCTCGCCTTCTTGTTCGTCATCACCGCCTTCTTCTTCATCGGACTCGACGGCTATGATCGGCCACCGGAAGTGCTGGGCTCCCTCGATGTGGAAGACGGCGTCCGGCAGTGCGCACTCCTGATAAGCATGGTTGACGTGGTAGTGTGCGTACGCCAACCCATCCCAGAGAAGGATAAGGTTTGAACGATGCAAATGTTGCACGTTCACCTTACTCCTCGTGGAAATCGGAGTCATGGACTGGAGATTCAGCCCCAAGTAGTGCGCCAACTTGGTGATGAGCCCACCAAAATGGATCGGAGCCTTCCTTGTACTCCTCTTCACCGCCAGGACGTGCTGCAGAAAGAACGCACCCCAGTTGCATTCTTGTCGCTTCAGGAGCATGTAGAGGAAGAAAAGATCGCTCTCCTGAAACTTGCTCAATGCTAAATCGCTCCGAGCAAAGAACGTAAGGCTCAACATCCGGTGTAAGACCCAGACGAAGGGATGCTCGAAGTCCGCTACCGCAGCATTGTGGTAGCTCACTGTCTTTCCCGCCGGCACTGTGACTAGCTCGGCGAAGATCTTGTCGTAGTCGGTGTGAGAATCTGGGCGCCGGTGATCGTTGCGACCATGGTTCCAGTTGAAGATGTCATTGAACTGCTCAAGCGTGATGTTGTAGTTGATGTTGAACAGCCGGAATGACACCCGGCCCTTGATCCACTCACGATCAGAAGCAACTACGTCGTTGGGCACGACGCAGACGTCAAGGGACGCCATGAACTCCGCCACCAATTCCTTTTAGGTGGGCCATTCGCCGAAGAACGGCTGCCCATCTGCATGATACTCCAACTCGTCGTCCTGTCTTCCGGTGTGACGTGCTTGTCCTGCCAGCACATAGGCCAAGTTGGCCTCGAATCCAAGAACACGGATCATTCCCCGGTCCACATACCGGGTCGGCTCGTTCTTCCGCTTCATGATCTCCTCATAGACCTTCTTCACCTTCGTGGATGGGTGAGCCAGGCGCGGACGTGAGACCGAAGCAGTAGGGGGTGGAACAAACTCCACAATCTCGTGCGAGGATGATGATCCAGCGGCGTGCACCATTGTTGCAAGAAAGATGGGATTAGAAGAAGAGAGCTCGGGGAAGATGGAGAAGTGATTCTCCGCTCGGTGAAGATCCCTGCTCGATGTCGCTTCTCTTCAGTCTTGGATGGCTTGGGGGAGTGCTCGGCGCAAAGGAGGACGTTTGCTCTGAAGGTGTGACGTCAAGTGACGTTGCAAGTCTCCTTAAATAGACTTGGCCGGCGCTACTGTCGACCCGTCGATACCATCGATGCGGGTCGATGGTATCGACACGTCTCGATGCTATCTGCATCCCTCGCGAGTATCGACGGCTGACGTTTGCTGGATCGGGAAATCCGGATTGCTAACCTGTCGATATCATCGACGCAAGTCGATAGTATCGGCGCAGCACCCAGATCGCTGACGTGGACTCGCGATCGTCGTCGATATCTTTGCGCGGATCGGTGACATGGATGTCGATACCATCGACGAGGGTCGATGGTATCGACTTGCTTTTATTGCGACACCGCCACTTCTTCAATTCAACCTATGATCATGTCGATACCATCGACGAGGCCGTCGATGGTATCGAGTTGACTGAGCAAAATTCGTCTGAACTTCTCCAGAGATCTCAATGGTATCGACTGGCATGTCGATACCATCGACACTTTTATTGTGACCTGCCTGTAGGTATGTCGATACCATCGACGGGGCCGTCGATAGTATCGACTCAGTGTGATTTTTGCAGTTGTCAACCTGAACCCATGTTGATACCATCGACCAGTGTGTCGATGGTATCGACCCTGCCTGTGCCTGCACATTGAACAAATGGATCAAGGTATCTTCTTTACCCTAAAATTAAACGAAATAAAAGCAATCTATGACTAAAATTAACCTAACCTAATGTACCAATGGTTGGGTTGCCTCCCAACAAGCGCCCTTCTTTAGCGTCTTAGGCTAGACGTCTTCCCATCATCTCATTCATCCACAAGTGTAATGAGTTTGACCTCATTCACTTTTCTCTTGTAGTTTTCACCAAAATACAACTTTAAGCGCTGCCCATTCATCAAGAACGTGGCATCTCCATCACGCACAAGAATCGCACCGTGCGGTCTCACCTCTTCCACTACAAAGGGTCCACTCCACCGGGACTTCAGCTTCCCGGGATGCAATTTGAGACGGGAGTTAAACAATAGAACAATATATCCCTTCTTGAACGTGCGCAGCTCGATATGTCGATCATGGATCAGCTTTGTACGCTCCTTGTAGATGCGGGCATTCTCATATGCCGTCATGCGTAACTCGTCTAATTCGTTCAATTCGAACATCCTCTTTTTCCCGGCTTCATCATAACTCAAGTTCAGCCTTCTTAGCGCCCAATGGGCCTTGTGCTCCAACTCCACCGGAAGGTGGCAAGCCCGGCCATACGCCAACCTAAAAGGCGTGGTGCCTATAGGTGTTTTGTACGCCGTTCTATACGCCCAAAGTGCGTCCGGTAGTAATGCACTCCAATTTTTCCTCGTGGATTCCACTGTCCTTTCTAGAATCTTCTTGATTTCCCGATTTGAAACCTCCACTTGTCCTTGCGTCTGTGGATGATATGGGGTGCCGATGTTGTGCTTGACCCCATATTTCTTCAAAAGTGTCGAAAATTTCTGATTCCGGAAATGTGTGCCTCCATCACTTATGATCATTCGGGGTATCCCGAACCTGCAGAATATATTTTCTTTCACAAACCTGCACACTACATTCGAATCATTAGTCCTTGTGGGGATTGCTTCCACCAACTTCGACACATAATCAACAGCAAGCAAGATATATAAATTTGAATTTGAGGACACAAAGGGTCCCATGAAGTCTATGCCCCATAAGTCAAATACCTCAACTTCCTGAAATATATTCAGGGGCATCTCTTGTCTCCTTGAAATGTTACCTGCGCGCTGGCACGGGTCACATTTCCTCACAAAATCATAGGCATCCCGGAACAAAGTTGGCCAATAAAGGCCGCTTTCCAACACTTTGGCTGCTGTCCGTGAACTAGCATGGTGTCCTCCCGTAGGCGACGCATGGCAATGGTGGAGAACACTCTCGTACTCCACCTCCGGCACACACCTGCGAAGAATACCATCCCTGCACTGCTTCAAAAGAATTGGGTCATCCCAAAAATAGTATCTCAAAGAATGAAAGAATGTCTTTTTCTCTTGATAAGACCAGTCTTCCGGGATGATCCCGCAAGCCAAGTAGTTAACAATATTAGCAAACCATGGTTCCTTAGAATCAATTTTCAAAAGTTGTTCATCGGGGAATGTCTCGGTTATGGGCATGTGTAAACCTTGTTCATCTACCCTTTCTAACCTAGACAAGTGGTCAGCCACCACATTTTCAATTCCCGACTTGTCCTTGATTTCAATATCAAATTCTTGTAAAAGCAAAATCCACCTAATTAGTCTAGGCTTTGCATCCTTCTTCTCCATCAAATATTTTATCGCAGCGTGATCGGTCCACACAACTACTTTAGAACCCACTAAGTACTGCCGAAATTTTTCAAAAGCAAACACGACGGCAAGTAACTCTTTTTCTGTAGTTGTATAGTTCAATTGAGCTTCATTAAGTGTTTTGGAGGTGTAGAAAATCACAACGGGCTTATTATCTACCCTTTGCCCCAAAACAGCTCCCACTGCATAATCGGAAGCGTCACACATCAATTCGAATGGTTTTGTCCAATCCGGCGTTTGAACAACCGGAGCCGAAATCAACTTTTCTTTCAAAACTTCGAATGCGTGAAGACACTTTTCATTGAAATCAAAAACTGCATCTTTTTCCAACAATTCGGATAAAGGTTTTGCGATTTTAGAAAAATCCTTGATGAATCGCCGATAAAACCCGACGTGTCCCAAAAAGCTTCTCACCCCTTTTACGGAATTAGGTGGGGGTAGCTTAGAAATCACCTCAATTTTTATGGGGTCTACCTCAAGACCCTTGCTAGACACCTTGTGTCCTAGCACTATTCCTTCCGTCACCATCATGTGACATTTCTCCCAATTGAGGACCAAGTGTGTGTCCTCGCACCGCTGCAGCACCTTGTCCAAGTTATATAGACACTCATCAAAAGACACCCCATAAACCGAGAAGTCGTCCATGAAAACCTCAAGACAACGCTCCACTATGTCAGAGAATATGGCGAGCATGCAGCGTTGAAACGTTGTCGGCGCATTACATAATCCAAACGGCATCCGTCGGTAAGCAAAAGTCCCGTAGGGACATGTGAACATAGACTTCTCTTGATCCAAAGGATCAATAGAAATCTGGTTATACCCCGAATATCCATCTAGAAAACAAAAATGCGACCGACCGGCAAGACGTTCCAAAATCTGATCGATAAATGGCAATGGAAAATGATCTTTAAGAGTTGCGGCATTCAATCGGCGGTAGTCAATGCAAACACGCCACCCAGTTACCAATCGGGTGGTGACAGGTTCATTCAACAGATTTGTAGTAACAGTAATTCCCCCCTTTTTAGGGACTACCTGTGTGGGACTCACCCACATCGAATCTGATATGGCATATATGATCCCTGCAGCAAGACGTTTTATGACTTCCTTCTTCACGACCTCCATCATGCTCGGATTCAAACGTATTTGAGGCTGGATGACTGGTTTGGCTCCCTCCTCGAGCCGAATCTTATGCTGACAAAGTGTAGGGGAGATCCCCTTGATGTCTGCAACAGACCACCCAAAAGCTCCACGGTGGTTCTTGAGCACTATCAGTAGTTGCTCATCCTCATCCGCACTCAAGTATGCAGATACAATCACTGGTAACTTGTCCTTCTCAGCTAGAAAGACGTACTTAAGATGCGGGGGCAGTGGCTTCAACTCCAACTCCGGCGGGCAAATAAGAGATGATTGCAGCGGTGGTGGAAGTGTACCTAAGTCTTCATAGTGCCTCATGTAGAAACATGGAAGCATCTGAAGCATTTTGGCGCACTCCTTGAGTGAAGTACTCTGCATCCAATCATAAGTGACATTTAGCAAACATGCCTCCAAAGGCAATTCCGGATATGCATCAAAAACTGAAGTAATAATCGCATCATCCTCCCAAGAAGGTGGAATGTCCTCATTCTCATCATTTGGAAACCCAACAGCCTTGCCTAAAGAGACAACTTTAGTTTGCTCCATAATGTCCACAGCTAAGGTCCCTTTATCCATTTTGCTCATCACATGAGCCATATCCAAGAATGGCTTCCCAAGACAAAGTGAGATATTGTGTTCCACATGCTTCACCATGTTGCACTGTGCTTTTGCTTTAGTAGATGCATTGCTAGTGGGCATGACCATCTCAAAGCGATCATCCGCAATGCCCAAGGTCAAGCGACCTCTCCCCATCTCCAAGATCATATCAGCTGTAGCTTGGAATGGGCGTCCAAGTAGCAACTGATTGCCATGCTCGTCCTGCATTTCCATAACCACGAAATCAGCCAGAAAAACAAAACGGTCTACCTTCACCAAGACATCCTCGCAGATTCCATACGGTTTCACCACAGAATTATCGGACAGTTGGATAGTCATGTTGCTTGGCCTTGATTTCTTTAATCCAAGCTTCTTGAATGTAGAAAGGGGCATCAAATTGATGCTTGCCCCAGAATCACAAAGTGCCTCTCCAAATTTGAACTTCTCGATAAAACAAGAAATATTGAAAAAACTGGGATCCTGTCTCTTCGGCGGCAAAGTGCCCATAATAAAAGCACTCACTTGCTCCTTGAGCACCACGACCTCAGTGTCGGGTATTTTCCTCTTCTTGGTGATGACATCTTTTAGAAACTTCCCATATGACGGGATTTGCTCAATCGCCTCCAACAACGGAATATTTACCGATAAATTCCAAAAGCTGTCCAGAAATTTTTTAAATTGTACATCCACCTTCCTTGCCTTTTCTCTATTGGGATAGGGAACCAGAACGGTATGTGCCCTTTGATGAGGTGGCACATAGGGTGTCAATTTCTGCGGTTCCTCCTCAGTAGCTTGTTCTTCATTGCCTTTCTCAGCTATGTCTTCAGCTTGCTCTATGACAGGTGTGGCCTACTCCTTGATGATTGCATATTCAACTTTGTCCTGCGGTGTGCTTGTGTCATCCACCCTTGGATTCAACACTTTCTTACTGCTCCTCAGTAAGATAGCCTTGGCCTGCTGGTTTCCCCCGGGAACATTGGTGTTCCCCGGAAAACCCGGATATGCTGGCTTCTTCAAACTTGCAATCTCAGCCGCCATCTGCGCCATGGAAGTCTCTATAGTTCTCATTTGAGCCCCATGACTCTGCAAAGTCTGCCCAAATTGGTTCATAAATTCACCCTGTTGCTTGATTTGTTGCCCAAATGTGTTCATTAACTCCTGGTTTTGTTTGATGACCTGATTGAGCAACTTCGTGCTCTTGTCCTCTGTGGCTGGTGCAGGCTTGGCGTCCGGATCCTGCAGAAAATTGTTCGGATCCTTCCATGAGAACTTTTTGTCCTTTCGCCATGAATAGTCATTGTTCCTGTACCCTTGTTGTTGCCTCATGTACTTGACTTGAGCCTCCTCCTCGGACTCATTGTCTTCCTTCTGCAGTAACTTCTTTGCGAGAAGATCCATCTTCTCATTTAACTCTCTCATTGCCTTGGACTCACTGGCAACTCTTGCTTGCTCAACTGGGCCTCTCTCTCTTTCTCCCCAGGATTGCTTTCGTGCCATGTTCTTCAGTATTTCCCAGCATCTTGTATCAGTGTTGTTCAAGAAAAATCCTGAACCGACCGAGTCCAAGTTGCTTCTATCATGCTCGGAGAGAGCAAAATAGAAGATCTTCACCTGTGTCTCCTTGTCCAGTCCATGATGCGGACATCTCCTCAACATGACCTGGAATCACTCCCAGGTCTCAGAATATGTTTCACCCGCCTGTTGGGTGAAATTGTGAATCTTCCGAATCATGTCGTTGGTCTTCTCAGGAGGGAAAAACCTCTCGAAGAAAACCTCCACCATATGATCCCATGATTCAACAAACTCATCGTCGAGGTTATGTAGCCACTCTCTCGCAACTCCTGCCAGGGAGCTTGGGAACAACTTGAGGTACAGAACATCCTGTGGGAACCTGTCTATCTTCACCATATCGCAGTTTTCAACGAACTGACTGATGTGTGCCACTGGGTCCTCATTCTTCAATCCATGAAATGCATTTGATTTTACCAAGTTGATCAACGCTGGATCGATCTTGTATGTTGGTATGTTGACCGCCTGTTTCTTGATAGGACCCTTTGAAGCTGATGAAGAAGACGCTTTGATCTTCTCCCATATTGTCTGTGGTTCGGCCATTTCTTCTGCTCGCTCTTGCTCAGATTCAGAATCTATGTCGCTTTGGTGATCTTTCTCGTAGTAATCCTCATCCTCTGGTCCCGGAGGTGGAACCTCAGGTGTGCGATTCGCGTAGTCTGCGCTACGTGTATGCACCATGCAAAGTACCTGAAATAAGAAAATCGGGGTTCAATACTATGCTTTGAATGAGTAAACACAATTATAGAGAAATTCAAGAATATTTAAAATTGTTTCAAAATAAAAATAAAAAAAATGTGGCCTAGAGTGGCCGCTCTTAGCACTCAAAGTGCCAATAATTCGCCGTGTCCCCGGCAACGGCGCCAAAACCTTGACGTGTATTTTACTACGCGCTTAAATGCAAGTATACGCGTCGAGTAATATAGGCCTTAGTGAGGCCCGAGTTGAACTCAGGGACACGTGAATTATTGGAGACTTCTACTAACTAATCGCAATCAGCTAGGCCGAATAACAAAGTAAGGTTTGTTGTCCAAATTAAAAGAAAATAAAATGAAACAAAGAAAACAATCAATTAAATGTTAATTTAATCAATTCAAAAGGGTATCTTTAGGATTGCGGTTTCACCGCGGGTCAACATTGCATTAGGTTTTATATAATTCCTCACTCTTCTCTCTCTATCCAGGTAGTGGCCTGAAAACAGAATTACCCACTGTCGTGGTGTAACTCATTACTTAGGTTTAGGTTGATTCCACCGTCGTAGTAATCATTCCCCTAAACTAAGCGCATTATAAACGATCTCTCAGTTCCCACCATTAATTTTACAACTCCTTTGTCAAGGGTTTTATTGATTAATGTAGATTTCGTCTCTTTTCAACCGTTAATCCTTCTGTCGAAGTGATTAAGGGCATTAAGTTATTATTATGGTGATCAAGCATAACAATATATATGGAGAAAACGAATCTATACCACGGATTTTGGAGAGAAAATATGAATTATCAATATAAAATTGTCATACAATGCATTACCGGGCTACTCCCGGTCCTAAAGATGGAGGGTTTTAGCCTCTCATGTTCATCTCGCACGAATACATGGTAGAAATAGGGGAATTCATAAGAAAAACGTGAAACAAGTGGGAAAACCCCTAAACGGAGAAGAACCGGTAGATCCTTGGCATAGAATACGAGCTTCCCCGCCTGTCGGTGGTGGAATTCGTCTTCGGCAGCATTCGAATCACCCGGGATGAGCTTCTGGCCTCCGTTCTCCTTTTTCTCCTTCCTCGGCACTCGTGCAATGCAAAATCCAATCCTCTGGTCGTCTAGGCGGCCGTCATTAGGTATAAGTCCCTAATTAGGTCGTCAAATAACAACAGCCGTCCGATCGAGATCAAAACAGATCCAACGCATATCTGCCGGCGTCGATACCATCGACGCGGGTCGATGGTATCGACCCAGCGTATTAGCGGCAGCTTTCTTTTCTTTTCGTCTGAGCGCCTGTGGTCATCTCGATACCATCGACTTGGGTCAATGGTATCGACTCTCTTTAGCGTCGGTTGTTGTTGTTTAGCGACGTTGTAGCCTCCATGTGTCGATGGCATCGACTTGGGTCGATGGTATCGACAGTTTCCTTGCCAGCAACCTGAAGGGATCTCGATACCATCGACTTGGGTGTCGATGGTATCGACTCTGTGCTGCTCCTCTCGTCTGGCAATCTGTGGCTTGGTCGATGGTATCGACTTCCGTCGATGGTATCGACGGAAGCAAATACTTGTTTTCCTGAAATTTCACAACAAGACCAAGTAAATTCACACAAATAATAATATTATGATAAATAATGCTCAAAATAGTAAAACAAAGGGGATTTGACATAATATGAAGGCAAAGATCGAAATGAGTGAATTATGCAATATTATCCATAAAAATGAGTAATTAGAGCACAAAACACATATGAAAAAGGTCTATAAATGCGACTCAAAATCATCGCATCAAGCAGTCTTGGGACGGAAGAAGAACAAGAGGCACTATGCCATTTTCTATTCCAGTCGTACTCTTGACGAAGTGCGGGTAAATTACACGAAAATAGAGAAGGAGATGCTCGCGATTGTTTTCACCAATGAAAAGTTCAGATCTTATCTGATTGGAATAAAGGTAAAGGTCTACACCGACCATGGGGCGATACGATACCTCATGTAGAAAAAGGACACTAAGCCAAAACTGCTAAGGTGGGTTTTACTACTCTAGGAGTTCGATCACGAGATCATTGATAAGAAAGGTGTGAAAAATGTAGTCGTCGACCACTTGTCAAGGATTACAGTTGAAGACAAGAAGGAGCCACCTATCAATGATAACTATGCAGATGAGACCTTACTAATGGTAAAAGCCAGAGATCAGAGTTTGCCATGGTTTGCAGATATTTGTAATTACCTTTCTTGTGGGGAGTTACCTCCAGAAATAACATACAAGAAAAAGAAGAAGCTCTTTTCTGGTATAAAGAATTACTATTGGGATGATCCCCTTCTCTTTAAAAGATGCACGGATAATCTATATAGAAGGTGTATTCCTGAGGAAGAAGTGCCAAACATTATGAGGAAATGCCATGCCTCACCCTATGGAGGACATCTGGGGAGTGAAAGGACTGCTGCTAAGGTGTTGCAATCAGGATTTTACTGGCCTTCGCTATTCAAGGATGTTGTATATTATGTAAGAGTTTGTAAAGAATGCCAATCGACAGGAAATATTGGAAGAAGGAATGAGATGCCTATGGCCAACTGGGTTGAAGTCAAGATCTTTGATGTCTGGGGAATAGACTATATGGGTCCATTTCCCCCATCGAAAGGATATCAGTACATTTTAGTCACGGTGGACTACGTATCTAAATGGGTAGAAGTTGTTGCCACCCAAACTTGCGACTCCAAGTTTGTGATCAAGCTGTTTCAGAAAACTATATTTCCTCACTTTGGAGTACCTCGTACTATGATAAGCGATGGTAGACCAAATTTCAGGGAGAAATAGTTTGAAGCACTTCTGAGGAAGTATGGGGTCAAGCACAAAGTTGCTACACCCTATCACCCTCAAACTTCTGGGTAGGTGGAGGTTTTTAATAGACAGATTAAGTAGATTTTGGAAAAGACTGTCAGCCGCACGTATAAAGACTGGTCGATGAAGCTCGATGATGCTCTTTGGGCCTATAGAACTGCATACAAGGCACCCATTGGCACTACCCCTTACAAATTGATTTATGGGAAATCATGTCATCTACCCTTAGAGCTTAAACACAATGCTCTTTGGGCGATTAAGTTCCTAAATATGGACCTAGAGAAGGCAGGGGAAAAAAGATATCTACAGCTACAAGAGCTCGAAGAGCTGAGAATACATGCATATGAAAATGCAAGGATCTACAAGCAGAGGACCAAGGTGTGGCATGATGCCCACCTGAAGAAAAAGGATGTCAGTGAAGGTGATAAAGTTTTGTTATTTAAATCCTCTATCCGTTTTTTTCTAGGTAAGCTGCAAATGAGGTGGTCTGGACCCTTCACCGTGGTAAAGATATATCCATCAGGACTGATGCAGCTGTATGACAAAGACAATCCAGCAAATGTTTTTCCAGTGAACGGGCACAGAGTGAAAAGTTAATATGAAGAGAAGCATTCGTGAGAAGATCAGAGATACGTTTACAGGATGCTGAAACAATCGAAGGCACAAAGTGAAGGATCTAAAGTTTTCAAGCTGACGACACTAACTACAGCACTTCTCGGGAGGCAACCCAAGTTTTTACTTTTCTTAGAATAGGACGTTATTTCCTTTCCTGCAAAAAAACATTATGAATGTTATGATTATAATAAGGACTGAGTCAGTGCATGTGCCTCATGCTCAGACTCCCTAATTTTATGGGCCACTGCTTGGTTTTATAAGCATTGATGAGTAATACTATCTGAGGCTGGGAGTTTCACTTTAGGCAATGATGTTTTACCCATCAGTCGCTTTTTCCTTTTCTTTAGTTTTAGTTTTTTTATCTCTTATCTTGTTTTATTCTTCTTTGAAGCTTTGTATCGGGCCAAGATGCCTCAACCGATACCAAGTTCTCTGGCCGATATCGGGCAAGGTCTCGGGCGTATCATGTGACACACCCTTATCGGGCTTTGATATTGGGCATCGGACCTTAGCGGTGAAGTTGGAGCCGTGTCGTGTGATACACTGAGCCGCACGCATCCGTATCGGGCAGCATGAGTAAATGACCCTTGATTAGACGGATGGGACTGCTTTTACTGCTCGTCTCGAGAATGATTTGTCTCCTTGGGCGACACGTGCCCCGGTTTTACCCGTTTTACCCCCGCCTTCAATTACTATATATAGTAAATGTGGTTTTACTGTGTCGGGCACTGGCATTTACTTTCTCACCTACACCTGTATCGCGCACTTAACTCTTTTTTTGCTCTCGTATCGCCCAACCTAGCTTCTGCTCCTATGTCGTGCAGCTACCTTCAAAAGATAAAGGTATAACACAATACGCGTATCGCTTCGCTCACCCGACACGCTCCTGTGTCGCGTATCGCTTCGCTTACCCGACACGCTCCCGTGTCGTGCATCTCATACCAAGCTCAAGGCTTTAGTTCTTTTCTTCTTGCCTGACACGCGCTTGTGTCGGGTACCATGCCTTTTGGCCATGTCACACGACACACTTCTATCGCACACACGCCCGCCTGCCCGATACCCTATATCGGGCGATACTCGTGGTGCCTAGTTTTGTTCTTAATAAAATATTATATTGTATTGCCTCACGTCTTGCTAGTGTCGGGTGACACCCTATTTCAGAGCAACCATATCGGGCAGTATAGTTGGTGACGCCCGGTGTTGCACGATAGCCTTGTGGCGATATCGGTCCAAACTTCATGCTACCCGAAACAGGCATATCAGGAAAAACATTGTATCGTCCAGTTTTGTCACCTGATACAGTTGTATCGGGCAGCTCTAAGATCGAGCCAGCCTTTTTGACTTGTCACGCAACAACTTTGCATTTTACCTATTTAAGACTGTGTCGGGCTATCTCGATTTTGTCACCAATATTGACTTAACACTATCAGATTTTGTTAAGTTTTCAAAATATATCACCGATCTGATATCAGGCGACACACCCCGCCGCCCGATATTAGGCAAGGTGAATCATTTAGATGCTTACTAAACTTTTGTTTAATGATAACAGAAATATCATGCACCAAACAAATCGCCGTCCAAGTAGAGGAATAAGACCGGAGGATCAACACTGAGGCCGCAGCAGAAGGTACCACAGTCGGGCAGAAACACCTGAATCTCGATGCATCTAGGCCATCTGCGGCCGAGAAGAGGCCAAGGACAGAAGCGGCAGCAGCCCCTTCAACGGCAGCAGAACCTCTGGCTCACTCCCTAGGACGGTTCTTCCCAGGGATGAAGAACATCAGCAGAGATACATGGAGTTGGTGGTAAAGAAAAACCGGCCAACCCAATTCACCCACCAGCAATCTTTCCACCACCTCAGTATCTTCAACAGGATGGACAATGCCTTGGGGGCTGTAGGGCTGAAGACAATATGCTTCAGCCTATCTGGATCATACACTGAGCTCACAAAGGAGTTCATGTACCTCTCTCCGGCGAGTCCAGAATAGACCGCAGGAAGTGGAGAGATTTAGAGGAGCAGACCGACTACAAGGCCGATTATACAATGCTGAGAATGAGATCTCAGAAAAGCTGCTCAACAAGATATTCTCCTCCTCAGAAGCTGAGATGGGGATGTTGAACAATGGCGCCATGCTTGGCGAGGGTGATGGCTTCAACCCGATCAGCGTCTGTAAGAAACTGACCGGCGAATAAAACTACAAGCCAAGAAGTAAAGTGGCGGTCATCCACTCCTGCTTCTAGAGGATCTTCCACAAGATAGTGGCTTGTATCCTCTTCAGCAAGTACGATATGAGCAACATCTACACCGAAGAACTCCATCTCATGTGGTACATGATGGAGGGCAAGGTGGTCAATTTGGGACGCTTTTTGCTGAATAGGATTTACCCCATAAAGGATGTCACCAAGGAGTATTGCATGGGTGGCATCGTCAATCTGATCATGGCGGGGTTGGGTACCCAAAGGAGCCGCATAGTCTATCAAGAACCAAAGGTGATGACAGGATCGACATGAAGTTCTTGCAACGAGCAAATATTATCAAGAAGGAGGGCAGACGCTACTTCTACAAGTTTATAAGAACTTTCAACCTTGTACCCCTCTCGTTCTGCATCAACTATGATGTAGAAAAGTTGGTCTTCACCGAAGCAAAAGTTGAATCATTAGATGTTGAATCCGCTTATGCTGCCACGACCAGAATACAAGAAAGGGTGGCTGCAATGGGAGGGTTGGTTCCTCTAGATGCCCAGTAGGACAAATCTTCCACAGTCCCCGCCGAGCCACCCACCGCTCCAGAGCAACCAGCGATAGCCATTGATAGAGATGTAATCATTCCCCCCATACCAGCCATGGCCACACAAAAAACATCTGCCATGGCTGAAGAAATGATGACGATCGTGGTGGTCACCGAGACAACTGGGGTTGAGACAACGATGATAGCCCTGAGGGAAGCTGCCGCGGAAGAGACAGTCGCAGTTCCCGATACTTCTATTGCACCTTCAGTGGCACAGGAAATGGTGCAGCTGAACGCCAACAATTGGGTGTTCGCTGAGATCCTTGAGATGGAGCTCAGGGCTGTGCAGCCCACGCCACCACCGCAACTAATGTCTCTAGTGGTAGCTGCAGAGGAGGTCATCGACAACAGAGAAGTAGAGCAACATCCACCCACATCGCGCCCTTCTCCACCACCACAAATAGGTGAGGCAGAGACAGCTGTGAAAGTGCTGACGCCTCGCCCAGAAGCGACGCCCTCGCGAACAATCCAAATGGATACAACCCTGAGTGAGGCTGCACACTCGTCGGTTCGAACTTCACATGCAAGGAGTGTCTCTAGGATGAGAGGGAGATCTGATGCAGCCCCCTCCGTCACTGGGATAGATGTTGGGTCAAGAATTCGACCACTTGCGAGAGGTAACGGGAAGCCACTCAGCTACTTTTACTTCACTTACCCGTAAGTTTTCTGTGTTCCAGTAGAGGCTAAACAACCAGGAGCGGCAACTGCTGACTCTAGTTGGCCTTCTCAGCTAACTAGAGGCACTCAACAAGACACTGCAGTAGGCCCTCCAACGCCTTGACATGATCGAGGAGAGGCTGAACAGGAGGGATGACCATCCGCATTCAAGGCAGCCAAGGAGGTCTCCGTCACCTCCTGGCTCAGGCTCCCAACCTTCATCATCAGCATCCTCACCCTAGATTACATCCACTTCTTCCTCTAATGGGCCATCCACAATGCTCGAGGAAGGGATGACGCACAAGTCAACCGATGGAGCTCCAGTAGGACAAGCAAGCTCCCACAGCTTGGAAGAAGCTGCTCCCTCAGTCCCCCTGGACGAAGCTGAGGACAACGACGAATCAATCAGCGTCAGGGAGGACTCTTCTGATGGATTAGAAGGAGAGGGGGGGACATCTACGCCACTAATAAAAGACACCCCCCCAGAGGAAGAAGCTCGACGGCAGACGCATTTTCTGTGCCGTAAGAGATACCTTCCTTCGAGATGGCTGACTTCGACAGAAGGGCCATCGGATACCTGATGATCAGGGACCAAAAATTGTTGAACAAGGTCCTGAGGTCGCAGGCTGATGAATAAGACATCGTCTAGAGCGACGGCTACTTCTCCGTACGACAAGGAGCGCTGAGAAGCATGTGCCTCTCGCCAGCCGTCATCGGAAAAAAGCTATTCAGGGTCCTAGAGGGTGCAATAATCGAGAATATTAGCACCAGGACACGTCGGAAAACAATATACAATGCCACCCCGACCTTGGCAAGAAGGTTGATGATGGGAGCATCCGACTCCATTGCGGTGGCCAACATGCTTTGGCAGATCGAATAACACAACATGAATCTCATGTTTGCCCCGTACAAGCACCACAATAACTGGTTTCTGTGCGTGGCGGACCTCCGGAACCATGACGTCCAGCTCTTCAGCTGTTGCAATGAGGAGGTCCCACCCTCAGGACATATCTTCACTCGCCCAGAGGACAAACATCTCAGGCTTCTCCCGCTACATCTCCTCTGAGTTATCAAGCAAGGAGTCCAACGTCATAGAAGCGTGTGGAACTTCTTCTCTATCGGAGACTTACCTGTCTAAGCAGAATCAGGAAGTGGGAATAGCGCCCTTGTCGTCTTGTGCTCCATGGAGCTGCTCAACATCTTTGGAAACATACGAAATTTCCAGGGCCAAGACTTCTTCCATCTCAAGAGCACTTACTCTTTGATGCTGATCAAAGACAAGCACTATTTCCAAGACGCAGGGGTACCAGAAAAGCTGCTGGATAGTGACCAAGAAAATAAATCCTTGCAACCTGGCAGCACTCCAGAAAAAGAAGCCAAGATGGACATAGACATTTATGGGGAAGGAAAGTGGTTAGAAATCCTGTGGGAAGTATGCGGAATTGAAGACCCTGCTTCACCTGAAACCTCAGAAGAAATGATCAGCAATTTCGACCGTTTCTCATGTTCTACACTCACACAAGAGCAGGTCATTGAAGTTCTTCTGAAGTTAGTTGACTCTACCCCCACAGACGTCATCTACGAGGTAGGCAGTGTCATAGTCCCAGTTGACGACTTAAGAGACATGGTAAAAGAAGGAGGATGTTTGGCGATATTAGTGGTGGCTGCCTACATCCAAACACTACAAAGAAAGTCTAAGCATGCATACATAGCCCATCCAATGTTGTTCAACGACATCTGCCTTGCTGATGAGTCAGGAGTGAAAAAATCTTTTCTGGCAGAGTTATAGAGTAGGATTCCACGCATCATCTTCCTACCTATCCTGCACTACAACCACTGGATGCTCCTGACGATGTACACTCGCCAATGAGCAGGAATCTTCTACAATAGCTCGGACAGCAACAAAGATCACCCAATACAATGTACATCGACAGCGTTGACACCCCTCGAGCACTTATTACAAAAATCCTATGATGAGGTGGCGACGTTGATCCAACCATTCCTGGAGATAGCAGTGAGCAAATGGCATGAGCTTCAATTCTGCCACCGCAGCCCACAACAAATTCCACTATCCAACGACTGTGACATCTTTGTGCTGGAATGGATATCCAACCAGGAAACACCTGACCAACTCCACCACATCGACTATCACAGCAAATTTGGAGAATATGTGTGGGAGCTTCTATCTGGCAAAGGCGCGCTCACCTGCTAACCCTCACTTAGTTGACATTACCCTACCTTATCTATCTCAAAACTCTAGTATAGAGTGTAGGGTAAGTTTAGGGGGGTACTATGTATCAGTGAGGGAGGTACTAAAAGCCTTCCAAACTACACCTTTTGTTCTTTTTCCTATAACATAACTTGTGTACATATACATATACATGCTTGATACAAAAAATTTTCATATACAAAATTTTGCCTCTATACTATTGTACAAAGACACTCTATAGTAAAAAATGGATACGACTTCTTTCCAACTTGTTTTCTCTGTGTCTAAGGTGGTGCAAGTTTTTGTTATGCTCTTTCTGAAAATGCAGTCTCAAAATGACAAAATACTATGACTTTCCACACCAAAAATTTGAAAAATAATCTCGCAACAGCTAAGAGATGTGTATACGGAAGGAAAAAGTTGCCCAAACAGCAAAAATTTCTCTTGTTCTCCCTTACCCAACAAAATCCCAAAAAGAGAGAAAAGCCTTATGAGAGTGAATAAAAGCATGAGAGTTGTGCCAAATGAAAAATATATATACACACTTGTCTTTCCAAAAGTACCCATCTTTAGGCATGGTAGATCTGGGGCAGTGGTACGTAGGATGTGAAATCACTCCTCTAAAACCAACTGGCTTGGACTGCATGGACCACTTGCCCGTTAATAGACCCGTACCTGGATGGACTAATGGGAAACAAGAAAAACCCAAAAAGCCTTAAACGTACCCAAAAAAACAACATTTTATTCCCAAAAGTTGTTTGGTGTGAAAGCTAACTTCGAAATCATGCACCCAAGTCTCGCCGAAGCTAGAGAGAAAATTTTGCTTAAATAAGGCAGGAAAAATGAAGTCAGTTGTTCATGGTCGGGCAGTATTCTCTTTAAGACATCTCAATACTCGCTCAAACCCCTTATCTGAAAACTATATCGAGTTGAGAAGAAGTATCACAAAATAAGGATTTAAAATTGATTGAGGATAATCAAAATGCTAAGTTTGGGGGAGTTGATAACACCCATTTTTGTGGTATTTATAGCCCATATTTCATTATCAAAACTGCCCTTTTAAACTGTTTTCCTCTCCATTTTGTCATGTTTTTAAATAAATGAGTCACACTATGCTCTTAACTCATTTTTATCATCTTTTACAGAGTTTCCCTCACTTTTCCACTCAAAATCAGTAAAACGGCATGTCCCGGCCCACTTACAAAGAATAGGCCTTTTACTAGTCGCCCGACACGTCCACTACCCGTCGCGGACGCTGGCCGATAAGGGGACAACCCGACACGAGCGTGTCGCACGGTGCAGTCACTGACGGATGATACGTCATTTACCCGACAGAGAGCTATGACCGCCATGACTAATCAACCCATTAGGGCATGTCGCGCGATACGAGCCGCTCACCAGAAGCAACCACTCGTCATGCACGATACCTTCGTAACCCGACACATGATAGCCAAGCTACACCGGATGACACACATGCATCCATCATCCCTGAAGCCACGTACGTGAATCCGATAAAGGGTACATGGCACCCGAAGATCCGCGACTTCTTCCAACCAGCTACCTATAAGTAGCGGCTATAGGACCTCGATGGGACGGGTCAGAATCTCACGAAGGCTAACTTTGGAAGGTATTTGGAGCTAGTGTGTCATGTCCCAGAGGTGTGTCGAGCGATACTAGGTGAGCACTTCCCCAACCCGAGAGGGATGGGAGTGGTTCACTTAGAATCCGTCCTGGTAGCCACAGTAGCCCGATATCGACCAAGGAGGCCATCCGATGTGCTGGGCTCCTAGATGGACCCCTGCCCGAGATGGCTCGCCTCTACACCCGATACAAGGAACATGATACCCTAAGTTGCTTCTTGCCCGACACGATATCGATCTCGATACGGAATACCCATCACGGTGTGTCACCCGAGAGGGTGGTACCCTTACCACGACCGTATCGGGGAGGGTGCCTTGACCGAAATGCTTGTCCGTCACGGCATGCTACCTGACAGGGCTGGTCACCTGACACAAGCATGTCGGCCAGAGCTCCTGCCCGATATCGGGATAGAGGCACCTTGGGGGTCTGTTGTTGTATGTCACCCTCCTAAATCAATGAGGCGATACCTATCTTCCCTTTTTCAGTCATTTACTTTCCTTATTTACGCAATGTAACTAAACCTTTTATACAATGCTCATGATAGTGGAATTAGAGGAGTTTTAATACCTATTGCTTTAAGTTTTGTCCCTTTTGTTGGATGATTGTTTTCTAGCATTCAAACTCTAGCTTATATGCTTGGATCATGTTTTGACTAGCTATCGAATCGTGTTTCCCGTTACAGCTCCCTCGAGAGAGGGGTTGTAACTCTAGCGTTTGGTCTTATTAGGGAGTACGAGAGTACCCAGGGTCAGAGATGCTTCAGTTATCTTTCCACTCCAACCCAAGTCCACTACCCTTGAGAGAGGGTGTTGGTGCTTAGTTGGAGGTACCCTCTTTGAGAGAAGTGGTGTTGGATGTTTTCTGTTGCCGCTTGTTAAGCTTAAGCTTTCCTCTTTCATGCCTTACTGAGGCAGTAGTCTTTTCTCCTCTGGTTTTTTTACACAAAACCCCTAAAAATTGATAAATGCCAAAACCTTAATCTTCCTTGTAACTCTAGTTGGAGATAGTTTTCTTTTGTTTTACCGATCTTTCTCTACAATTCCCTTGGGAACATTTTTTTTCTTACCCATTTTTACCATAGTGTAGAGTGTTGATTCCGCGTTCTTAGCACGACCACCCTTGTCCCTATGGTTCGACCCCGAGTGCTACTTCGGACCCCGTCATCTTTGTGGGGGGCTACGAGTCGGGTTATTTAAAAGTCCGACTACTTCAAATCCGCTCCTTTTGGATGCGCAATTTAGGCCGGTCAACCCTATGGAAGGGGACGGTCGGGGCAAAGCAGGATCCTCTATTATGCCCTCCACCATTCGCCATATTCTTCCTTCTTCTTGGGAAGACCCTTCAACTAACATTAAAGTTGGTAGGGAATGGGTAGGTACCAACCTGAAGCTCATGGAGATCCATCAGTCCTTCCAACCAGTGTGAGGTTCCTGAAGATCCCAAAGAACCAACTTTTAGGGCTAATGACAATAGATCGTAGATTAAATTCTCCCCCTTAGTGGTTGCATCCATGGACGAGTTCCACAAATTCTCAACCATTGTCTAGGTCATTGGGAGGAAATGTTTCATCGAGCAACCTCACATTTGTATTTTTAGGACCTAGAAACCTAAAGGTGATATGTGTCTATCAAAGCTTGGGGGGGGGGCTCTTACTGGTCTGTTTTGCTTCTGAAGGTGATATGTCAATTTCCCTAGAGTAATGTTTGTGGTTTTTTTACCACTATCTAGTTCTGACTAGGAAGTGGAGTCCCGAAGAAGACATATAGTGAGCCTCCCTCACCTCTGCACCTATTTGGTTCACTCGACCTGTTATCAGCCAGAATTGAATGAGGCATGCCATTACTATTATTAGCTATGGGAATTAGAGATCCCAAGGTGATCGGTTTCTTGACTATGGGGAGGTATGTTGGCGTTGCCCATGTCTGTGTGGAGATAAAGGCTAATGAGAAACCATCCATGGTTATGGTGGAGTTTTCAAACAGTCAGGAGTTCAAAATCAAGGTTATCTATGATGCCTTGCTTGAGAGATGTGATGCTTGTAAAGTCTTCTAGCATCAGGATGGGCATTGTCTTGGGGATAGATGCTCCCTCCCAGAGCCACCCATAGACAGAGGTAGAGAGTCTAGCAGGAGACTGAGGAGGAAGCCCAAGAGGAAAAGGGATGATTCATAAGCCTATGTGCAATGAGGTTGTAGATGTGAAAATTTCCTCATAGGATAATGCAAAGGCTAGATGACCCAAAGGTACATAAGTGGACTCAGTGGTGTCAGCTACTGTGACGTCTAAATCTAAATTTTAGCCTTTGGTGATTGTTGTTGTGAGTCTTAGATTAGAAGGACGCCCCTTGGTGGTGTAGTCAAGTTGTTATGCATTGGGCCAAATGAGCCATATTCATTTGGCCCCTTCCCTAACGTCACCCAAGATGATCCAAACTGAGATGGGTGACCCCTTGGTGACCAAATATCTAGGAACTAGAAACCATTTCTCTATCATAGAGAACTTGGACCCTGACCAGCTCTTTGATGAACTCTCAGGTGGATAAAAGGGAAATATGAATAGGATGGTTATAGGAAGAACTAGGGGCAAGTGTATGTCCCAAAGAACGGATACCCCTAGAAGGGGGCATAGAAACAAATTAAAATGAACATCCACACATGGAACGTGAGGGGTGTTTATCAACCTGAGTGTCATAGAAGGTTGATAAAGGTGACTTGTGACAACCAAGCCTTGATTGCCATCTATCTTGAGATAAGATCAGAAGGCAATTCAAGCACAAGATTCCCAAAATCTTCCTGGATGGTTGGGACCATGAATCTAATATTTAATAGGTGAAAGGTGGTAGAATTGATGTAGGGTGGATTAGAGTTATTTGGGATGTTTAACCCCTTTTGTCTATTGACATGCCATCATTGATGGTTGTATCTAGAATGGTGTATTTCATTGTGTCATCATTGCAGTCTATGGTCACAACAGTGAAGGATCTAGGAGGAATGCTTGGAGGTCATCACGAGCTCTACCCAACACCAAATTCCTCATTGGGTGATTGGATATTTCAACCATGTCCGAAAGGCAGAGGAGAAGTTTGGAGGCAAGAAAATTCCTATTTCAATTCTCTATAGGTATAACGAGACTATTGATGTTTCACAATTGGTTGAACTTAATATGGTTGGTGGTATTATGACTTAGCACAACAACTACAACCCTGATTATAGGATTTCCAATCATCTTGATAGGGTATTGGTGAATGTTGAGTGAAAATCCTAATAGCGATCAAGCTCGGATGGTGGTGAATATATTGAAAAGCACTCAAGCTATCTACCCTTTCATATTTCTAAAATTCTGGATTGAGTGATCTATTTTTGATGAGGTGATGTGGGAGACATGGTGTAGACCAGTGGAAGGAAATCATATCTATGTGGTGATTAGATATGGTGATGGTAACACAAAGGTCTACCATAATTCTACAAAAAGAACCATATGAGATATTGTGTCAATGCATTGTTAAAAAGTGGTGGTACTTCTACTAGAGGACCTTTTGAAGTTGTCATGGAAGCTATATATTATTTCATAGCCTTACAGAACTAAGACAACATGATGTCTCAATGCATTCTCCTACCTAGGAGAGTGACTAATTCATGAATCTCAGACTTCGTGGACCAACTTCTGAGGAGGATATCAAAGCTACAATATTCTCTATCGGTGCATCTAAAGCACCCAGACTTGATGACTTCAATGGGAATTTCTCGCAACAAAATTGGGAGATCATAAAGGATGATTTGTGGCATCTATGAAATGATTTCTTGTGGGTAGTACCATGGTGAGGCAGGTTGATTACTCGTTCCTATGCCTCATTTCAAAGAAGTTGAATCCCTGACTCAATTTCATATTATAGACTACTTTGTAAAATCTTCTCCAAACTTTTTCTAGTAAGGCTAAAGTTGTTCCTTCCCAATTGGTGTCACCAAACCAACCAACTTTCATTAGGGGGAGATCCATCTATGATGGATCCATGTTGGGTGTTGAATTCCTTTGTGATTTCAATGCCATTAACTCATCCAAGAAGGCTTCTATCAAGATTGATATTACTAAAGCATATGATCATGTTATTAGGTCTTCTTTGTGGGCAATCATGCAAGCGATGGGTTTCTCAGATAGATGGATCTCCTTGATGAGACAGTGTGTGGAATCCACGTGTTTCTTGGTCCTTGTTAATGGTATCCCTCATAGTCTCTTTTCTTCTTATAGTGGGCTAAGGAAGGGGGATCGTCTCTCCCCACTGCTTTTCCCTTTGGTGACAGAGGTGATGTCTAACCTGATCCTTGGGGTTGTGGACAGAGGAGATCTTAGGACCTTCAAGATTTATGACAAACCAACCCTATCTCACATGATTTTCATGGAGAATGTCATGTTCTTATTAGTTGGGAACTGTTCGCATCTATGAAGGGAGAGACACATCCTAGTTTCTTTTAGAAAACTTACAAGGCTATACCTCAATGGTATTAAATCCATGGAGTTATCCTCAAGAATTTATTATTCAAGAAGAGGAAGAGTGAAGGAGGCAGTGGATATGTCATGGATGCTTTCCAACCAAATACATGGGTATCCCCATATATGGTGGAAGGAGCAAGGGGGAGGATTATGCCAACATCATTGATAACCTTAGTGGTGTTGTAGAATTGGTGGGTTGGTAATGCCATTTACATGGTTGGTCAGTTTTTTAGGGGAATACACGAACAAAGTAGGAAGAGAAAACAAAAATTTTCTGTATGTATTTCCCATGATAGCAAGATAACTTCAACAACTACGTAATGGGAAGGATGGTTTAACGAGTTCATACCTAGTCTTGGAACAAGTCCACCAACTATAACTCATTGTAGTAGTGCAAGACTCCTAGTTGCATTGGGATGATGTCTACGGAAGATCCTGGTCTTCACCACAGATGACAACCTGATGTTGTCCTCCTAGAGGCAAACAAGAGCCTCCTTGCCTCTATAGTAGTTAACACAGACCACCTAGAACTCCTATCATTCTACTAGAATAAACAGGAAGGAATTTTCCCTCTTGTTGGTGTACTAGTCACCAACTTGCTCTCCCACAATTTCTCTCCTTTTCTATCCCTCCCTTTATTAGGTAGGACTTGCTCAGGATCTCTATAGGTTACCAAACCAGAGAGGACAACAATTTTCATAGGTAATTGATTTGTTGTGTCTGAGAAGCCCCGAGTAGCCCTCTATTTATAGGAAGGGTTAGGGTATGGGTTCCCAATTTGTGTGGGAGTGGAAGGGACCAGAATATCACAAAATTTGCAACCTGCAAGCGGCAAACCAGTCAATTGACATGTGAGCTGATCAGTTCACTCAGTGAACTGATCATTCTGTCATGTTTCCTAATTGCATATGAATTGAAAATTTGAATACAACTAATGAACAACATGATGTCAGCATTAATCCTTGATGCAATCGAATTTCTCCATGAATCAGGCATCTCACCCCATTAAATGGTATGTTGGTGACCCAAGTTGATCGGTTCACCTATGTGAACTAGTCAGTTCACTCCCCAGTTCAGGCAGAACTCAACCAATTCAATTTCTAATCGACTTGATACTTGAGTCGGCCAGTCAACACTTGAACCGATTGGTTGGGAGTTTAGTCAAATGATTTGATGCTCAAGTTGAATACCCAAACACATTGGTAATCAATTCAATTATCATTCATGATTAAACTCCTCTTCTGGGTGTATCCTATGTGTGTGACCCTATATTCCCATATCACATTGGTAGTGAATGTCTATAACTGGTTTATGACATCACAAGGAAAGAGTAGTGCCTAGTCACACATCAGTTCTACCTAAGTGAATGGAAAGTTGGAGAACAACTTCAACCTACAATGTGTAAGGTGTTACAGTGATTGTATAATTCCTTCATCTTTGATATCCAGAATGAACTCGAGGCACAAAATTATCACCCTCTCAATGTTCAATCCATGTTCTTCATTGAACCTAGAGCAAACTATCTAAGATATATAAGGCATCAATATCATATATTGATTCACATGTGCATGCAAATGCATTTATTAGTCTAGCTTATCAAGTAGCATGGATATCAAACTCCAGTAGGAGGGATAAAACCCATCTGCATCACTCAGTCAATTCCCATGTGTCACAGCTACCCAATCATCACCGATATGGTAATCCTTATTCAGGGTTACATTGGATGATGTCAAAGCACACTGAATGACTTGTAATGAGTGTACTAATTTAGGTCTAAGAACCACAATCACTACCTTCACTGTGAGAGATGACTATGACCACCAATTATGATTTCCATGTGTCACTCTCAAAGTGGGTATGTCTGATACATTGTTCCCAACAAGTACTTGTGGGCTTGGTTTAATATAACATATCATGACTGATGAGATTCTGTCATCAACTAATACACACTCTAGTCTTTTGTGTTACTATTGTCTATCTTCCTTCCACAGTAACATTTGACTAGAGACATATCAAGAATGTACGTACTCTTAACATTCATATGATCTCATTGTTTAAGTCATGTACTTGAAAACATACGTCATTGAGTAATATCATTGTATAGACATTCATTATGTTTCCTCATTACTCATAACTAAGTGAAACATAATGAATTGGAAGCTTTACTTTATTATTAATCAAATCCTTTATGTGATATTCCATCACAATCATCATATGATTGGCTCTCTAGGCATACATACCAATAGAATCCCACTTGTACTTAGAGCCAATCACCCATGAATCTTATTCTTAGTGATCTAAACATGTCCATCATGTTTTTGATGTGCACGTGCTAATACAATGGGTTAGCAACACTTTTCTATAGTCGGTATATTGCATGTTTCACATCTCTTCGTTGTATGATCTCTCATATGAGATGGAATTTTCGTAATATGCTATATGATATTCCTTGTCTAACCAATAGCTCCATAGTTGTCATAATATCTCTACTATGTCATCAATGGTTGGAACATCTCTAAGTTCATCCATATAAACTTCTATATCCATATAGTATCTTCTCTTGTGTTCATAAAACTAGGATTCTCAACTTCTATTGTATAACTGAATTAATGGGTTGTAGTTCGGAACCTTTCCAACTCAAAACTCTTTTCCTAAAATTAAACATTTTATATTGTGATCTCTTTATGTCATTATGGAAGCTTGCATTGGTGTAAGACTTACACCAAACTCTTCCTTGTTGCTATGAACTAGCAACTAATCCTTAGTGCTTCTCAAGTACTAATGGATTTCTTTTAATAACATTCCAATGACCCTCATTGAAATCTAACTAGTATCATATTGTCATGTCCAATACATATAAGACTATGGGATGAGTACATTAGCAAGATAATCCATTTGCTAGTACATATGGCATCTCACTCATGTCTTTCCATTCTTTACAAGAATCATAACATAGGTTTCATGAGAGACTAATCCCATGTAAAATGGATAGATTCTCTCTCTTTGACATTCTAAACTCTTTCAGCACCATGCTTATATATGTGCTCATTTTTATAGGTCATGAAACTTACTAGATCTATCTCCATAGATCTCAATCCCTATCACATAGGATGTTTCACCTAATCCTTCATTACTGAAGGTGTTTTTCCATGACCGGTCTCAAAACTTATAGTATTGTGATGTTATTCCCAATCAATATGTGGAATATTCATATATTATCCCATTAAATCTTTTGTAATCACAAATTTCGTCTGTTGTCTTGATTCAACTCAAACTCTTTGACTATCTTGTCAACTCACAAGATCCCATCTCTGATTTGTCTGTTTCAATCTCAAGATTGAACATTGTAGCTTATAGACTTTATTTGCATTCATGAAGTTGTAAAACATTTAGGTTGTGTCTTGTACACATCCTTTGATATACTCCTTTTAATAAATGTGGTTTTAAACTTTATATGCCAAATCTCATAGTCTATATTGGCTACAAAAACAAGCATGACACTTAGTGAAGGAATTTCTTCATGTTCAATAGTTTGAACTGATTTCAAAATATTTTCATCCAATTTGTCCTTTTAGGTTATCCATGCTGGTCTTTCAAATGAATACCCAACTGCACCCTTTGGGTTCTACGCCTTTCGGTGGTACTACCAAGTCCATACCTCATTATTGAACATGGACTCCATAATGGTTTTAAGCCATTTCTCAGATTCTTGTTCTCAATAGCTTCCAGTTCATTTGTTGGGTCATCATCTTATGAACAACCTATCTGAGTTATCAGATTTACAATCTTTCAATCTCAAATACATTCTACTAGAAGTATGAGGTTCTGTGTTACATAAGGAAGTTGAGATTCCACAACAATTCGTGATTCCCAATTGTTCCATAGTACCTCCTTGTCAACCTCAAACCTCTCGAGTTCTCTTTTACTCCCATTGATTCTTTTGGAACTCATCTACCCTAGCAACAACACTTTGTTGTCGGATTAGGTAGTATTCAAAAATTATGGTTTGTGGATAAACTTTTCAAGAAACCACTTTCTTTATATAAGTTTCAATCCTTAAGACATATCGAGACATTCCCATATCATATCACATATGGCGTCTTTTAGACCATTTTTGAAGGTACATTGTTTTTGTGTAAAGCATGTATATATGAGGAGATTAGAAGAATAGATCAAGTGATAATCACATCATGATCCATCAGGATGTAATTCCTTCTTTTTGATACATCATCATGTTTTAGGTGGATTTGACTTTTGATATACTATCACGATCTATCCAGAAGGTCCTCAAACTATTGATGTAAAGTATTTCAACATTTGATCATATCAAAGTGTCTTAATACTTTTATCAAAGTTATACTCAAATTATAATCTCCATGAACACTTAAAAATATTCATGTTTGTATTTCACCAAATACAAACCCTATATCAACTGAGTCATCGATGAATATAATGAAGTACAAACAACTACATCTACATATTTTCTATAAGATCTTCATATATCAACATGTATTAGCCCTAATAGAATGATTTCTCTCTCCACTACACCTAGTGAGAGGTGGTTTTCCATTTTTCTCATAAATAAGATTTGCATGTCTCTTATTGATTCAATAACCAAAAGAGTCTAGATAAACATCAATATGGATTCTAGTAATGCATTTCTCATATATGTGCTCTAGATGACAATGCTAAAGATTGTTTGAGTTATCAATTATAATCCTTTAGGTATTTAAACATTCATAATTAAATTATTTCATATAAAAAATCATTAGATGGTTAGGGCATTGTCATACAATATCACATCTTTGAAATAGAAGCATTAACAACTCTTTATTTATTGTCATCCTTGTCATACAAGATGCATAAAGTAAAATGTTTCTATTATTCTCATAATGAAATAGCTATTCAACTAAATCCATTACATGCCCAATGGGCTAAGATAAATTCTAAATATAGACTAAAGTTGCAACAACTCTTTCTCTACACAGTCTATCCATGCCCTTTCATAAAGGCTTACTTCTTATTAGATCATGCACATCAATGTATGTCATATCTACATCCAATATCACATACCAAGATGAAGAAGTAATCAAATTTATCTTATAATATTCATACCTGAAGTAGAGGACTCTTCCCCTTCCATCTTCTTCTTTAATTCCTCAATTAAGAGAGGGAAATTCCTTTCCAATGTCCAGGCCGGTGACAGTGGTGACAATTGACTCCCTTCCTTACTCCTCCCTTTTCCTTGAGTGTTGCAGAGTAAGGCTTCTGGCCATCTTTATAACTCTTCTTATCTTTGCCTTTACCTTTAAACTTTCCCTTTGTCTTGCTAATCATCATCACATACTTGGGCTTGTCTTTTTTCATTTGTGCCTTAGTTGTTCTCAACATGCCTAATAACTCTATCAACGATTTGCAAAGTCATTCATGTTGTAGTTCATGACAAACTGACTGTATGACTCTGGAGGAGACTGTAGATTCATAGCAGTGTCCAACTTTTGACCTAAGGGGAATATCAATCTAGCCAGATTCTCTACATGCCCAATGAGCTTGAGCACATGAGGACCTACTGGATCTTCTTTTGCCATGTTACATTTCAACAATGCCTTAGAGACATCAAAACTCCCGTGTCTTGCCTGATCTTGGAACATGTTCTTCAGATGTGTGACCATCTCAATAACATCCATGTTCTCAGGTTTCCTTTGCAACTCATAGTTCATGGAGCATAACATCATACACTTGACATCAATGGTGTCTTCAGTATGCTTCTTGTAAGCATCCCTATTAGCCTTAGGTGCATTAGGAAGAGGTTCATCTAGCTTTGGTGTCTCCAGGAGATAGAGCTTGTTCTCCTATGTGAGAATGATTCTCAGCGTCCTAAACCAGTCATGGAAGTTATTCCCATTTAACTTGTCCTTCTCAAGGACCGATTGTAGAGAAAAGTGGTTGTTGTGTGTTGCCATTTAATTCTACAAAATTATTTACAATTTTTTGTCAAAAACTCATCTTGATTTGATTTGATTAAAAGACGATGTTAATTAGGTCTTTACTTAGCTATCGCTCTCATTATTTTGATAACATTGACAAGTCTCAATTATTAATTTATAAGATTACAATGAACAAACTTCTAATGAGCCAAGATCCAAAGTAATTCAATTATTACCCGACCAACGTCAACGTCCATAATCAGTAATTAAGGTAGGCAATGTTTGCCAATTGCATCTTATGCAATTCTTGGATAGATGATATGCACAACTCTTTCCCATAGTCATCTGCATGCCTTTGGTGCTTAATCTCATTAAGGTCACACAGTTAAGCCTGGCCCAAAAGCTGACACGATAATAGTGCACCCTTCTTGGGAGGCCCATATTATTACCATCACACTTCCATGAGATAGACAACGCACCACCCTTGGGGTGCCCACGCTTAATCGATCAAGCTTTTCATGTGTATCGCTAATGGGAAGTATCTTAGACTTAATATGTCTGGTGAGGGATTTTATATATATCATATATAAATAAATGTACTTATACATATATCCAATAACCACATACTACATATCATATTAATGTTATATCCCACAACAGAAACATGCAATATAAAACATTGGCAATGGTTATGGCCATATCTATTGTAATTTCTTAGAGCCATAAGAAATTACTACCACCTAGGTCTACATCACATGCATGAACTTGTTGTTAGTGTAGATATGTGCTTTGCCAATCCGGGTTGATTGGTTCAACCCTTGAACCAGTCATCTTGCCTCTTGGCCAGTCATTTTTTCATCTGAAACAATCATCAGGCCTCCTATCCAAATGATGTTTGGATGCCTCCAAATGAAAATTTGGGTCCACAAGCTGGTCGTTTCATTCCTCCTGTGGTTTGCCCTCCTCAGTCCTCCAGTTGTTGGCTCGTCACATGAAATGGTCAGCTCATCTAATGTTGATCGTCGTCTTAGTCCTTGCAAGAAAAGAAACTATCCTATTGATATTAAATTCATTACGTGGTAATGAGAAACCTCAAGTTACATTTAAGGGGAGCAAAGATAAGAAAGAATAATACTTTTACATTGGGAAGAAGAAGGTAGAGGATCGGTATGAAAACTGAGATAAATTAGGAATAAAATAAACCATCCAACCACACATAGATATTTGGTTTATTGGCCATAACCATGCTACACATCCACCATCAAAACCAATTTAGTGCGACGCGTGTAGATTTCATATATATATATATATATATATATATATATATATATATATATATATATATATATATATATATATATATATATATATATATAGATATATATATATATGTATGTATATGTATATATATATTAGTTTGGGATTCAATGTGGTATTTAATTGGGTATGCAAACTAATGATTTTAAATATTCACATCATATGCAATAAATAAAGGTGATAAACCAAAAATATGATCACATCAATGAATCCCAAAACATAGTAAATTGATGTGGCTCTTATGCTAATTGATGTGTGTCGTTGTGCACACAACAATCACTAGGAAAAGTTCTAGAGTTTAACCTTCTAACCCAGTTGTCAACTTGTTGTGAACAACAAGTTAACTTAGTATAGATAGGTATCGATCTAAGGGACGGCGGAAAAGAAAATTCGAAATCCAAATTTGATTGCAAGTACAAGAATTAAATCCAGATTAGAGAGAGTTGTTAATACTAAGAACAAAAATAAAAGTGTTGAACTAAAATTTAACTAATCAAGAAATAAAGATATGGGGTCCAGAAGATCACTACCAAAACCACATTCCTATTCAACTAATCAAATTCTAAACTCCAATGATCAAATTAGGACCTTGTGGTTACATGTCCTTATGGACAAACTCACAAGGGTCAGACTTCCCATGAACCCGTTGGTCCCGGCGTTCACGGATCATTGCCCAACCGTACAACATGCCATTATCCACGGTCATATAAAAAAGCATGTGAATTCAAACTGGCGTTCAAACCCAAGGCTCAGGTGGTCGCGTCACCAAGGATTATAACAAGAATAAGATTAAAAAGATGAAAAGATGATAATCGTAATTAAATGACTATTGTTTCATTCTTACAGAGATCCACGGTCATATCACTCCATAAGAATATATCAGATCATCCAAATAACCATGCATAAACAGAGAGAAGACATTTGTTCGATGGAGGAATATAATTGATTGTATTGAATAGAACCAGACTAAGGGGCTACTCCCATTCCCCAGAGAGATTTACTCAGACATAAAAAAACCAGAAGAAATGCAAACTAAAATGAGATCCAACATTATACAAAATGTGGTCTACAACTAAAAATTAGATGAAATGGAATGAAGAATGGAATGCTTTTACAAGTGAAGAGTCCCTCCTTTTATAGGAGGGGGAGGGGGTAGGCTGCCTTCAAAAGAGGGGGAGACCAATTTTTGAATTTTTTGGATCTAGTCAAATCGAAAGTTGATTGTCTTTAATTATCTTGACCATGTAACTCCCTTTAATACAGATTCTCACAGCAGAGATTTCGAACATATTTCTCTCTCGTGAAAATCACAAAAGCAGTCCAAATAATAGGATTTTTTTAGGAAATTAAATTCCCTTTCCAATGAATACTTGTACACTCAATTTGGAATTTGAATGCAAGAGTTATGCCACTTTTGGTGGAGGGTATATATGAATTTCAGGACTGCTGCAAATTGTGTAATTTTCCTACAAAACCCAAGAAAATAGAATTAAAACTCCAATTAAAGAGAAAAATCTAAAATAACACAATTAATTATGAAACTAAGAGAATAAATAACAAAATAATCCTAAACAAATATCAAAAATATGTAAATAAAAGGGATAAATATACATTTATCAAAATACCCCAGACTTGAATCTTTGTTTGTCCTCAAACAAATAAAATCACAAATTATTCCAATTTATACTAACAACATGTCTATCCTCGCCCTTGTAACATCACTTTATTCCTTACCTCCAAATTTGGCCAAGCAACCCAATCTCCTAAAACCACAAAACACAAAATTCTATATTCCCTATTAAAAACAAATATCATATCTTGGTTCTAAATCAAGATTTTGTAGAAAAATATGCTTCATCTTACTTTTGCTTTGACACTCTCATTTTTATAAAAAAAAAATTTAGTTGTTACACAAGAACAACATCAAATTATGGGGTGTGAAAACAAAGAAGGAAGTGATGATTTTTTTTTATCCCTCCTCTATTCGACTTGGGATTTATATTTTGTGGAGTTGTGGCTACATTGGTCACAATTTTTTTCATGTGTACTTTTAGCATCTTTTGATGGTATGCCCCTTTGTGGGGTATGAAATTTTTTATATGGGAAGCCTGCCACCCCATACTTGATTTTTGTCTGGTGGTGATTCTTTTCTTCTCTTTTTTTAGAAAGAAAATATGGGGGAAACAAAAGGTGTCATTGTGCTTATAACTTCACACATTTATTTTCTCCTTTTTTTTGGAAAGTTTCATTACATCAGAAAGAACATTCATGTCAATCACATTATACAAGATTTATATCAAGTTAATCAACAGTTTAAAAATAGAGAAAATTTGGGTTTGGTTTTGATTGATTCCATACGGCTTGCCAACTTCCAAGGAGTGCTACTATTTTGGGATCCTAGGTGACATGGTGGTTTCAGACATGGCAATTTGTAACAATTTTTGCAAAATATTTACTAAATTCAAAGGGGTACAATGATAAACATTTATTCATATTGGTCGACTAGATAAAGGCCATTTTGCAACAAAAGAAATAAAAACATGGCTGACTAGATAATGGCCATGAACAAAGTAACTATATGCAAAACAAAAAAAGGTAGAAATAATGCAAGAATAAAAAAGATAAGGGGGTGGAATAGAAACATACCACCCACCTCCACCCCAGACTTAGATTGTTGCTCGTCCCAAGCAAAATCAAAACCTGAGATGGAGGGAAGAGAAGAGAGAGGATTTCCAGGTGGCCCAGGTAGCTCAAAAAATGTCCAGCTAAAGGGGATGTGTATGAGGGCTGGGACCTTTATCTGAGGAGCTTCATAATGTACCCTATGATAGAGTAATTATAGAAGCTCAGTGGGGTGCTCATATTTTCTTTCACCTCGCATTCCCTCCAATAATATCCATAGATCTTCCTTCGATAGCAAGGGAAGTGTTGAAGATGGATGTGGATTGGGGGAGGTTGGTGGGTACCCGACCAGTAATGCCAGTAGAGCATGATGAACTGAGTTAGGTGGAGGATTTGGTTCAGGTTTTCCACCATCATGATGACCTGCATATGGGAGAATTGATGTTAATACAAAAAAATTAAAATCATTTACAAAATTTTTTTGTTTCTCCTTAAAATTAATGCCATCAACATTGGGTTTGGTAAGTTTCATTGTTGATATAACATATGTCTCTAATACTTTTGTACAAGGGTCACCCAAATATTTAGGAGGGATGATGATGTCTTCCTTACAAACAATAGAAGGGGGTGTGTGGGATTCTTCCAACGGTGGTATCTCCCCTTCTAGATCAGCCATGTGTGGGATGGAAATTGGATGTGACAGCTTGGGAAGAATCATAAAGGGGATTATATGCTCATTATCCAAAATAGACTCAAAAGAAGGGTATTGGTCTATGGTATCATTCAGATTTATGTTGAGGATGGGAGGAGTTGTTGGATCTTCAGAATGACTCTCCTACTTTGACATTTCATATTCAAGTAATAGAGTCTCTAAAGGAAATATAGGGATACCAACGTCCTCATCACACACAAAATATGGCTCCATGGTTTGTTCTATTTCTTCAGGATCTGACATATATGACACAAAATAAGGATCATCATCGTCATCGTCAGGAAGAACCATCTTGGGTTGCTCAAGCTCTATAGGGGGAGTTTGTAATTGATCCTCTAGTAAGGTAGCTAACATGGCTTGACTGGATTCAAGTTTTTCTTTTCCTTCTACTACCATCTTTTCTAGGGCCTTAACTCTTTGTTCCAGTTCAAGATCGATTTGCATTTCACCATAGGATTTATACACCCCAAAATGTTGGTCATCCTCGCCACACTCCCCATAGTGTCCTTGGCCATAGTACTCCTCATATTGTTTTGGGTGGCATTGCTCCTCATAATAATCTCCAGAAGATGGTGGATTGTAAATTCCATTGCGTCCATCTTGGTAGGAAGATTCAATATTATAAGGTGTCACCAATTCATGAGGAAACATATTTGAACAATCCATATTTTGGGTTTGGGCTTCTAGTAGGGCGGTTAATAAGGCTTGGATGGTTTTTAGTTTTGTTTCTCCTTCTACTTCTATCTTCTCTATGGCCCTAAGTCTCTCTTCTTGTTGAGGATTACATTGGGTTTCATAAACATGTTCATAACCCCCAAGGTTTTGTTGGTTACACCCCACAAAATATTTTTGATCATATCCCCCATTAGAATATGGATAGCAAGGTTCCCCATAATGGTTCTCAGAAAAATGTGGATTCACATTGTACCCACCAGGATGAAAGGGCTCGCAATTAAAAGGGGTGCTATTATAAGAATGGGGTAGAATCAGACAGGCACGAGATGCATGGTGGTAAAAACCACAATAATAACATTGTGGGGGATATTGGGATGCCCACTCCATTTGAAAAGAAAAGTTCATAAAAGATATGTCAATCAACGAATGAGAGAAGAAAGATTGCGAGATAAAAGGTCAGTCAAAATTACAAACAGAACAAAAAATTATAAATCTAAGAAATTATGAAATAACTAAAATTAAAAAAAAAGTAACTAGAAAGTAGTACTGCTGGAATGGAAACTCAGTAGAAAGAGGAGATACACTTCCGGAATTGTGCTCAGAAGGCAAAAAGAAATTACAAAAATCTAAAAGAAATTATAAAAAAGACTAAAGTTATGAAAGTTAGAGAATATAAACAAGTATTATACAAGATATACAGGTAACCAGATCTGAAAAACAACTGTGTCATCCCCGACAACGACGCCAAATTGATGTGTGTCGTTGTGCACACAACAATCACTAGGAAAAGTCCTAGAGTTTAGCCTTCTAACCCAGTTGTAAACTTATTGTGAAGAACAAGTCAACTTAGTATAGATAGGTATCAATCCAAGGGATGGCTAAAAAGAAAAGTCGAAATCCAAATCTGATTGCAAGTACAAGAATTAAATCTCGATTTGAGAGAGTTGTTAATACTAAGAACAAAAATAAAAGTGTTGAAATAAAATTTAACTAATCAAGAAATAAAGATCTGGGGTCCGGAAGATCACCACAAAAACCATGTTCCTATTCAACTAATCAAATTCTAAACTCCAAGGATCAAATTAGGACCTTGTGGTTACATGTCCTTACAGACAAACTCACAAGGGTCAGACTTCCTGTGAACCCGTTGGTCCCGACGTTCACGGATCATTGCCCAACCGTCCAACATGCCATTATCCACGGTCATATCAAAAAGCATGTGAATTCAAACCCAAGGCTCAGGTGGTCGCGTCACCAAGGATTATAACAAGAATAATATTAAAAATATGAAAATATGATAATCGTAATTAAAGGACTATTATTTCATTCTTACAGAGATCCACGGTCATATCACTCCATAAGAATATATCAGATCATCCAAATAACCACGCATAAATAGAGAGAAGACATATGTTTGATGGAGGAATATAATTGATTATATTGAATAGAACCAGACTAAGGGGCTACTCTCATGCCCCAGAAAGATTTACTCAGACATAAAAAGACCAGAAGAAATGCAAACTAAAATGAGATTCAACATTATACAAGATGTGGTCTACAACTAAAAATTAGATGAAATGGAATGAAGAACAAAATGCTTTTACAAGTGAAGAGTCCCTCCTTTTATAGGAGGGGGAGGGGGTAGGCTGCCCTCAAAAGAGGGGGAAAAAAGAGGGGGAGACCAATTTTTGAATTTTTTGGATCTAGTCAAATCGAAAGTTGATTGTCTTTAATTATCTTGACTATGTAACTCCCTTTAATGCAGATTCTCGCAGCAGCGATTTTGAACATATTTATCTCCCGTGAAAAGCACAAAATCAGTCCAAATAATAGTATATTGTTTTAGGAAATTAAATTCCCTTTCCAATGAATACTTGTACACTCAATTTGGAGTTTGAATGCAAGAGTTATGTCACTTTTGGTGGAGGGTATATATTAATTTCAGGACTGCTGCAAATTGTGTAATTTTCCTACAAAACCCAAGAAAATAGAATTAAAACTCCAATTAAAGAGAAAATTCTAAAATAATACAATTAATTATGAAATTAAGATAATGAATAACAAAATAATCCTAAACAAATATCAAAAATATGTAAATAAAAGGGATAAATATACATTTATCACTAATGTAGGGAAATATGGGCACAGAGTAGGCAGTGGTAAAAAAGATTATATCTTTATTCCCCATGACAGCAAGATTGCATCAATAACTATGTAATGGGAAGGATGGTTTAACTAGTTCATACGTGGTCCTGGATCAAGTCTTGTGACTATAACACATTGTAGTAGTGTAACACTCCTAGTTGCACTGGAATGATGTCTATGAAAGCTCTTGATCTTCACCACAGATGGCAGACTGAATTTGTCCTCCTAGAGGAAGACAAAATCCTCCTCTCCTCTATAGTAGTCCACATAGACCAAGTAGAACTCATGTCGTTATACTAGAATAGACAGGAAGGAGCTGTCCCTCCCATTAGTATACTAGTCACCAACTTGCTCTCCCATAATTGTTCTCTCTTATTATCCCTCCCTTAATTGGGTAGGACTTGCTCGAGCTCTCTATTGGTTACCACAATGAGAGAGGACAAAAATTTTCATAAGCTATTGAATTGTTGTGTCTGAGAATCCCCCAGTACCCCTCTATTTATAGGAGGGGTTAGGGTAGGGTTCCCATTATGTGTGGGAGTGGAAGGGACTGAAATATCACAAAATTCACAACATGTAAGTGGCAAATCGGTCGATTGACATGTGATTCGGTGATTTTCTCAGTTAAGCGATTTTTTTACCATGTTTCCCAATAAAATATGAATTGGCAATTTGAATCCAATTAATGCACAACATGACATCAACACTAATACTTGATGCAATCGAATTTCTCCACAAACCGGGCGTCTCACCCAACAAACGGTCGATCGGTGACCTGAGTCAATCATTTCACTATGTGAACTGGATGGTTCACTATGTTAACCGACCGGTTCACTCCCCAATTCAGGCAGAACTCAATCAATTCAATTTCTAATCAACCTGACACTCCAATCGGTCGGTTCAACACTTGAACCGATCAGTTGGGAGTTCAGTAAGATGATTTATTTCTCAAAATGAATACCCAAACACTTTGGTAATCAATTCAATTATCATTCATGATTAAACTCTTCTTCTAGATGTATCCTATGTGTGTGTGACCCTATAGGTCCCATATCACATTGGAAATGAATGTCCATAATTGGTTTATGACATCACAAGCAAAGAGTGGTGCCTAGTCACACATCAGTGCTACCCAAGTGAATGGAAAGTTGGAGAACAACTTCAACCTAAAATTAGTCTAAGGTGTTATAGTGATTGTATAATTCCTTTATCTCTGATATCTAGAATGAACTCAAGGCATGGAATCGTCACCCTCTCAATGTTCAATCCATATTCCTTGAATCTAGAGCAGACTGTCTGAGATATATGTGACCCCAATATCATATATTGATTCACATGTGCATGTGCATGCATTTCTCAGTCTCACTTACCAAGTGGCATGGATATAAAACTCCAGTAAGAGGGACAAATCCCATCTACACCACTCATAGTTAGTCCCCATGTGTCACAACTACCCAATCATCACCGTTATGGCAATCCTTATTCAGAGTTACGTTGGATGATGTCAAAGCACATCGAACAACATGTGATGAGTGTAGCGATTTTAGGTCTAAGAGCTACAATCACCACCTTCACTATGAGATATGACTATGACCACCAATTATGGTTTCCATATGTCACTTTCAAGGTGGGTCTATCCTATACATTGTTCCCAATAAGTATATGTGTGCTTGATTTGATATCACATATCATGACTGATGAGATTATGTCATCAACCAACACACACTCTAGTCTTATGTGTTACTGTTGTCTATCTACCTTCTACAGTAACATCCGACTAGGGACATATCAAGTATGTCCATACTCTTAACATCTGTATGATCCCATTGTTCAAGTCACGTACTTGAAGACATATGTCATTGAGTAATATCAGTCTTTAGACATTCATTATGTTTGCTCATTTTCCCATAATTGAGTAAAACATAATGAATTGAAAGCTTGCCTTTATTATTAATCAAATCCTTTACGTAATACGCCATCACAATTATCATATGGTTGGCCCTCTGGGCATACATACCAACAAGTTGGTCCTTATTAGTGATGTTATTATCAACAAGGTATGCTTATGTACTATGTAAGTTGAACCACCTCTCTTCATCCTTGGCAAGGTCAAGAGCATCATTAGTGGTTTCCTTTGAGGAGGGAAGAATTTATTATTTAATTATAAAATTATAAATATAAATTATAAATACATGGGGTGGCTTTGGAGGTACGGGCAAGGCCTTTTGACCATGGTGTCTTAGACTTTACTGGCCCTCATGACCTTACTATGAGAGACACTCCAAATAATATTGACTAGTTCCTCATGCGTGTGACCACTCTTTGAAGCCAGTGGATGATGAGCCCTTATGGGGTTTCCTTGTATTCCTCCCCCCTGGTGGGTTGTCCAAGGTGTGGAGAGCAATGATAAATAGTTGAAATTTGGTGAGGGGTCAATATTTCTACTTTGTTGATTCCCAGTGGATGACGGTGAGAAACAAGTCATGGATGAACATGCCTATTGGATTGTCTGTTATGTGGGCCCAACTTGGCCCATACCTCAAAGTGGATATACTATCTATTTGGTGCATTTTGGGTAGGCATCCCACATTGTACAGGTATTGCAGATGGGGCCTCAATCCTAATCTAACATGTCAACTATGTAAATTTGAAAATGGGTCTCACACTCTTTTTCTTCCTATGCCCATTTATTAGACACATGTTGTTACACCCCGATCTCACAATTACCACTAATCGTGATATTAGGGCATAAATCAAGGATTTAACGTAATACAAAGATCACCCTTAGCTTTTTCTTCTTTTTTAAACTCTTTGTTTTCTTGCATTGAACCACATAAACTAACTTTACAAGGGAATCTAAGAATTGATTTCTCTAATCTGATTTCATCAGTAAAAATGCATGTATGAACATTCATTATGTTTCTCATACTTTTAAGCACATAAGACTTGTTGATTCGCATATATTGCTAAAAGAGAATAATGTTATACATCATCATTTACAACTCTCTCTTATTTCTTTACAAGGATCTAGAGTGATAGGGACCGACTAAACTTAACTAATCTTATACTTAACTCATGTGGTAGATCTACTCTGATGCAATGACATCTTCAGTCCACGAGTTATCCCTAAAAATTTTGAGTAGAGGGGTGAGCCTACTCACTCAGTGAATGAGTACTTCAAAGAAACAATCTAAAGCACTGATATAATTTCAAATATACTTTTGAGCAATTGATATCAATTATGACAGTAGTAAGCTTAAAAGAGACTAATCATTCCCAAACATAAATATTTCAAGATACTCTAGATATCTACAAGAGTGTATCAATGTATGAACATGCTTGATTGATCATAAAGAAAACTAATAATGTAGAAACATACAAAGAATAATTGAATAAATGCACATACTTTTTTAATCTCTCATTCATCTTATTATCATATTTTAACTTGTTCCCTAATCATATGCAGTGTACTCTACATATAAAGACTCGTAGCAAACTACGATCTCACCATACAAGACTTAGCTGACACACCCGGGAATGCTAAGTCTAACTACGTCACTGGTCTGCAATAGGAAAATGGCTCTCTGGCCTCGGCACACCTATTATGCCATAAAAACTGGACTCCTCCTCTAACCTGAGCACATAGGCAGAGAGTCAAGCCACCTATTGGCTTTTTTGTACTCTAGTGCCACCAGGATCTCTAGTTGATGTTGGACACTACATACTATATTTTTAAGGAGACTTCCACTAGGGCTTCGTCCCCCGTACCACTTGTTAGTACGATCCGACCCCTGTATATTGGACACTATCAGGGTTAGGTCATTTCATCCCTACGGCGCATACCTCTCATAGGGAATCTACGGTGTTTAGGGCCCCTAAGTCTATTATTTTATTATTTTTGGAAAGGTCTTACTATATTGTATTCTTTCCTTACTTATACTTGACACTGGTATCTCTATGGTACCACATCTATTTATTTGAAATTTATAATACAACATGTATATCATTCTAAACTTGGCATAACAGTATATTCAAAACACTGTGATATCTTGAGAAATCATCATACTATGCATACAGGCAGACTAAAATTCTTAAATAAATAGAATACATGTCAACTTGGAACTTTATTCACTAGAATCATACAATTGAACTTCTTAATACATTGATAAGAGTTAATTACTTGACATACGAGAAATCATCATTTGCACCTGTAAATTATTTGTACTTTCTTGGAAAATGTGCACATAAACCCAAATCCTAAGTTGTAAATCACATATCTTAATTAAGAGTAAATTACTTATCATGGCAAGAATTATTTATAATAACTGAGAATTTCTAATGATATCCTTGAGAAACGTACCAATTCGTTTCATAGACCATCTGATAACATTTACCACAACTAAACTGTTAAGCATCACCACATCTCATATTGAGAACATGAAAATCACAATGCTTAATTCATTGAACATCCTATCCTTAGGGTTTCATTTACCTCATTTACTTATCACATGTCTCTCATAAGGATTTCATGCGACATAAACATTCACTGAATAAAGACTACTATCAACAAATCATATAAAATCAATATATGTATGAAACCTTGGAACTGAGTTGAATTTGGGTTTCCATGCCATTCATTGAGCTAACATGCATCAATAATAAAATTGAATAAATAAAGTCTATCGTGTCAAGAAAATCCGTTCAAATGGATTTCACGATATCTATTCACAAATATCCAACGTTCCTCATATCTAGGGTTTCACCCTCTTTATTGAGATATCAAACAAACATTATTCACCTTAATTGAAATCCAAGATAGTATCTGACATATATGTACTATGAATTCAAATAAACAATCATTCATAACCAAGGGAATCCAGATAAATAAATTTCTCTATTTAATTGTACAGAAATTTTAGTCATAGACAAATTCTCTATATTTCAATTTACTCTTATAACCTCTGTGAATACTTAGGGAATTCTCATTAGGATGTATTGTATACATTTCTAATATGATTTTATCATCTGAAATTCATCCAAACAGAGGAAGATTCCATTTCATGTCATTTTGCAACAACTTAGATCAAATAGACAATTCAGGGTTTGTAGTCGCATACTAAGCAATTAAAGATTTTGGATGATTTAACCAATTTTTGTGCAATATATTGTTTAAAGGAAGTTCCCACTCATCCTAAGTTGTGACCTTAAAAATGTAGCTCATCCCTGAAAATCTTGATCTCATATCAAATCCCTAGCAATTCACCTGATTCTTCTTCCTTTTAACTCGGAAACCCTAAAAATGAGGGATTATGAAGAAAGAGTGAGAAAAGGGGAAGTTTTGACACCATTTTGGATCAAATCAGAGGATGGACGGAATATTGACATGTGAGGGAAGATTCGCCATGAAAAGCTATGCAAAGAAGCTAAACTTACTTGATTTCATCATATCTCGGATAGAGAAACCCTAGATCAGCAATTCCACCACTGTCTCCTCTCAAACCCTAACTCTCCCTCTCTCTCTAGGATTTCATTTCTCTAGAATGAATCACGAATTATGAGAGCTACTAGTGTGTTAGGTTGACCATATAGAGCAATTGAGCTGCTTGGGTCAATTGCACCTTGACCCCTCAGTATACTTTCTCTTCTTTCAGCTGAATTTTCTGTCATAAAAATATTATTGTAATTCATCTACTGATAAGGTCTAAATGCATCCAAAAATCATGAAAATTTTAAATGTTGTTTATAATTTAGCTTCAGATATTCAGTTAAAATTTCAGATCATTTTTGGTTGCCAATAAATAATAAAAAATCAAATACTACACTGCTATATTGCAGTCAGTAGCATGGTCGGTCGAGTTTGTCCTTCATAGAACTCGACCGACACCCCTCTCTGTAGAGATCAAAAACCATCCAAAAAATACACCAATTTAATAGGGTGTCTATAATGGATTTAACAACTATAGTTAAAATTGGATATCAATTGTATGTACCAATAAAAGGATAAAATTCAATTATCACACTACTACATCAATCTAAAAATATGGTCGGTCGAGTTTGAAACTCGACCGATAAACATGCAGAACATTCTTCAAAAATTCTGATATTTTTCAATAGTGTTCACGTTTGAGATATCCAAATCATATCCAAATTTGAATTCAATCATATTACACATAAAATACTAAAAATCATTTAGTGAGACACTATACTTATCAAATTATGTATTCATATGTCATCAAAACCCTAATTTGGGTCGATTAGGGTTTCCAAATCTTAAACCCTAATTATGTGAATCAAAGTATGATTAAATCTTCTCCTTATATTTAAAACATCAAAACTTAACAACCATCACTAATCAAGATTTAAATAATGATCAACTTAGTTAAGCATACAATCATCCAAGTAAACCCTAGTTTACTAATTAAGCTCAAATGTGGTCATTACATCTGTGGTACATAGCCTCTCTCAAATGTGGTTGGGATGGTCCCTCTAATCTGAATTGGAAAAGAGCCCTTATTGGATTAGGAGCATGACTAGTCATAGCTATGCCATGTGCTTTTTTCGCTCCCTTTACATCTATACTATTTCTTTCCTGGTTTGACAAGAGAGAAATAGTATGTTACATAGCGGTATTGAGAGGGATTATCATGTTTACATTTTTGATGTTTTTGTAGATGGATTGAGAGATGTTTGTTGGGACAAACCTAGAATTTGTAAAGGCTTGGACAAACCATTGGCTAGGAAGTGGGGTTTGTTGTAGCTAACCTCTCATTAGACAATATATAGGGCATCGTCCCATATACTTTTTTCCTTTGATCATTAGCAATATTTTACCTTGTAAAAGAATGATATTGTGTTCATTGACGAAACAAAATTTAGATTGAATGATGAAGTTCAACTTTTGCAAAATATGTTGCAATCAAGTGGATTGAGGATTAGTAGGAGCACCGTTGAGTATATACATTGCCATTTTAGACAATCTAGAATCATCAATGGTGGGTCTAAGTTGGACGGTCTGGATGTACCAAAATGTGATTTTTTTTACTTTGTTTCTAGTACTAAAAAATGGGGATACATAAGATGATGTTTGTCAAAAGATCATTGCAGGATGTTTGAAAAGGAGTGCAACTGGAATATTATGTGATCAGAATATCCCTCTTAGATTAAAAAGCAAGTTTTATGGAATAGCTATACGACCAATGTTATAACATGTTTTTTCACATGTATTTACATATTCAAAATGCAAATATTTGTATAATAAGGATATATTACAAACTTGGTGTGCCTTTTTTTAAAGTAACAATTTAACTTGCAAATTCTCCTTTGCTATGATTTTCATGAATTTTACTTTTTCAATAATCTAATAATAGATATAAGGAAAAGAAAGAGAGTAAATCCCAAAATACATGAATTACTAAAGGTAATGGGTAATTAACAATTTACATGTGGAATTTTCTAGAAAATGATGTTGAAGGACACTAATTGTTTGGTTTCATTTCCACAATGTTTTAATAAGAAAAGTAATCAAAATAAGAGTTATCAAAAAGTTAGAAAGAGAAAAGAATTGTTTTGATGCCTTAAATAATGAGATAAAGAGGGATACTTGGAGACCAAGAGAAGTGTTTTTAAATTTTGTATTTTAGTCTGCAATTTTGCCCATGTCTAGATAAAAGTATTTAAGGCTTTCTTTTAAAATTTGGGATTAAAAGGGTAAAAGGAGAGATATATATGGATTTTACTAGAAATCCTAAAGTGAATGAATTAATGGAAAGATACATTAAGTGTCATGATTAATTTGGAAATAAAATCAACTCAATACATTTTCACGTGGCACAATAGCTAGGGGTGAGCATCGGTCAAAAATTGGACCGGACCAGACCGAACCGGACCGAACCGAGGACCGAATATCAATAATTTTTGGACCGTAGACCGGACCATTTGGTGGTCAGACCGCACCGGGACCAGACCGTTTTGACCGCAGACCGGACCGGACCGGACCGTTTGGACCGCAATCAGCCTTTTTTACATGTTTTACAACTTATTTAATGTACAAAGTTGATAATCTTAGTCACTTCTAACAATTATATAACTTTAGTATCAAACATTTATACTAGTAGTGCTTATATATGACCGGACCGGACCGGTTTTGGACCGGACCGGACCAAAGACCGAATTTATTGAAATTCCCGGACCGCGGACCGGACCGAAATCGAAATGGACCGGACCGAACCGGACCGAATTGAGCGGTCCGGTCCGGTTTTGCGGTCTGGACCGTTATTTGCTCACCCCTAACAATAGCCACTAGATTAGGATCTGACGATGACTCAACCTCATGCAAGATAGGAAGGTTAGAACAGTAAACTAACTTTTTCCTTTGCTCTTCTCTCCCTCATCAATGATCGAGCAATTAAAAACTTAAACAATAGATTCATGAGATCAATGCAAATCTACCTACCCTAGGTTTTCCCTAACTTGGAGAACCCTAGAAGAATTGCCCAATTCACAAACTCGATGCATAACCATGCCACCATGGCCAAGTGTATATATAGGTCTATGACCCTCCTATAAAATAGAAAATTGTCTCATGAGACTCTGCTCAACTTTGTGATTGTCTCCCTACCCTCAATTCTTCTCCTAGCCTCTTAGTTCACCCCTAGTATCTCCTTGGACCTCGTTGGATCTACCTTCTATTCATCCTAACTACTCCAGACACCTCTTGTGCAATTGAAGCCTTTATTTAGTTCGTGGAAGCATGGAGAAGGTCTTGGTAATCTAGTTGATCTCTGGGGAGGCTTGGATCTCAAAGTCAACAGATGAGTTGACCACCTACTTGCATAGAAGGAGCTGAGGTTGAAGACAATCTTGGGGTGAAAAGTCCAGTCTACCCCTGACACATCTATTTTCCAGGTAAGGACTCTTTGGTCCTTTTCCTCTCTTTTCACCACGACTAAGAGCGCATCCACACAAGAACAGACCACCAAGATGGCGTCTGCCCATTGGCTCGGCCCAGCCTAGTTGGCAAGGTGGGGACCAGGGTTTACTACCTAGGTGGCGGCTTGTGATTGGCTAGAATCAATTAATCTTGTAAAAATCATAGTAATTCATAAGAAGGTCCAATGATAATAATTTATATATGAAAGTTGATCAAGAAAATAAAAATATTATAATAAAAATTTCAAGACCTACATCTATCTGACTTCTAAAAGTGCCTAAAGTTGCTAACTTTAATGTATTAAAAGCATGAAAACCCCAATTTCTTGAGTTTAATGATCATAACTTGCTTAAATGACTTTAATGGATAAAGTGTAGTTTTTTTTATAAAAAGGACATCTTTGACTTAATTTGAGATTAAGAATGCATAAAACATCAAATTTAGGGTTTGCAATTTAAAAAGGCATTAAATATGCTAATCAAGATTTGGGAAGCCAAAACCCTAATGAAACCCTAATTTGACCTCAAAACCCTAACTTTTTTTTTCATAATGAGGAACCCCTCCCAGGATTGGCCACTATTGGACCCCACCAAGCCAAGAGTAAACCACGGGACCAACTGTTTCATTGGGGGGACACCACGACATGTCTAATCAAATGCCAGCCACTATTGTACCACAACTGACGCTAAGAGTCAAACCCTGGACCTTTCATTGAGGTGTTACCGAGCCGCACCACTTGAGCTATCGAACGCTCCCTCCAAAGATAGCCTTAATGGTATATTATGAATAAAATAGTAATACTTGGGTGCTATGCAGTAATTTCAAGGTGATTACCTACTTAATATCAAAGTACACTTATTGCTTGGACTTTGAGTTACATATGAGAAATGTATGTGATTACGCCTATCACTAATCCCCTTAACTGACTTCCATGGTTTCTCAGAGTTTTCCCAATTGGATTGCAATTAAATGCTTGCATGTTTATTTATTTCCTACAATCTATAAAGTCACTATGGATGTCATCTTATATAACTATAACCTTCTCAAACCCTATATCAATCTCTAGTGAGTTAAAGAGCATGGGGTGAATAATTTCATCATGGGAATGTACGAAACCAAGCCCGGGTGAGGTAAGGTTATGAAATGTCCAATATAGGGACCAAAACCCTTAGAGAGGGTTCCCCATAAAGAGTCTCCCCTAAAGAAAGGGTATACCATTTAGAAAAGAGGATAAGGGTGGCAAGGTTAAAAAAAATGTTTGTTCAATTTTGTAATCATAATTGTTGCTATGGTTGATTGTATTATTACACCTACATGTGAATATATTTTTCCCTGACATACCAGTATAAATTGTTATACTAATCGTTGTTTTGTTTCATGGTGTTTTAGGTTAAAGTACTATCATTCTACAAAGTGAACATCTTGAGAAGAAGGCACAAAAGGAAATATACCTAAAGATACCATGGAGGATTTAGTTAGATAGTTTTTATTTCCAATTGCAAACAATAATTTCCCTTTTAAATGGAACTCCTTGTTGGAGAGTTTACCTTTCATATTCCTATAAATATGATAATGGCCCTTTCCCTCTCGGTCCACCTTAATTGGGGATAACAGGGGGAGGGGGTCGTAACAGCCAACCATGCTCTATGGAAGTGAATGTTGGGCGGTGAAGAAACAAGGTATCAAAAAGATAAATGTGGCTAAAATTTGAATGTTGAGATGGATGCATGGGAAGACAATAAAAGATCGATTGAGAAATGACTATATCAAGAACAAGGTGGGTGGCAAGCATTGAGAACAAGTTGTGTGAGGGTCGACTTAGATGGTATGTCGATGTGCAATTCAGACCGAATAACACACCTAAATGAGTTAATGCTATTGAGTAAAGCAAAACTAAAAGAAGAAGAAGGCCTAAATTTACCTAGGAAGATCTTATAAAGAGGGATTTTCAATCTTTACATCATGATCAAAAAATGACCCCATAGCTGACTAGAAAAGAAGGATCCATGTAGCTGACTCCAACATAGTTGAGATTTAGCCATAGATGATTATGATGATGATTTGGAGAAATAAAACGTGTGTCATGTACACATCCTCAAGAAGATTATTGTTAAGGAATGTGGTTTTAAAGTCCATATGCTAAATATCATAGTCAAGATAAGATGCAATGGCAAACATGATCCTAAGGGTTATAACCATGGAAACCAATTAAGAAGTTTCATCATATTTGTCCAGAACCTTTTGCAACCAATCACCTTTTATAGGTTTGCACATTACCATCCATGTCAGTCTTCTTCCTGAAGACACATTTGCACCCTATGGGTTTCATCCCTTAAGATTAATCCACCAAAGTATATCTTTTTTTGGCGTACATGGAGTTCATCTAATATCACATGGCATCAAAATATTAATTATAATATGTTCCCTCAAAGCAATCATTGTAGGTTGTTTACTCATTATCTGCAACACCTCATCCTCAACAAAACACGATTACATGCAAACCAGTGGATTACTGAAAATCATTGGAAATTAAAACCGATTTGCAACAAGCACCACAAGATGAAACATATAATATCTGAGCCAACACTTTTCATTTCATAGCATATCTTCAAGGTGCTACAACATAATTTCCCATCATCTCGTTACATGAAATAACTGTTGCCAGGATGCTTTACATCAAGATACATATCAGAAACTATACATTGATCATTGTACGAGAAACATCAGAAAACTCTCCCGAAGACCTGAGTGTACAGGGATGACACATAGGACTCTACGGCTAGATGCTACCTATCCCACCAGGTACGATACCTCTGCATAACATCTGCAGCCACATGATCTGCATCTTGCCAGGAACGTCCACCTAAAAAGGGTTATTAACCAGCGGGGTGAGACACACAGTCCCAGCGAGAAACATAACCCTCTACCAACTTTATTATGATCACAGATAACTGATATAAGCAGATTATAAGAGCAATATACTGAGTAGGGCTAATCTTACCACAAAACTTACCAAGATATTTATGAGGCCTATAACCAGGTACTTTTTATGGAACATGATTGACAAGATAAGCTTTATACGATCTTATCACATGATATAAGGAATATATTATAAACTACAAGTGTAAAACCAGAGCAACTATACAAACAAGGCCTCAACCAATGTTTTGTATTTGCCCTAAGCAAAAGATACTATACGGCTGGCTTACAAATTATTATGCCCTGAGGAAGTGAGTCATACCGCTTAAATCCAACCGACGGCTGCGAAACCCAGAGCCGGTGCCATACAAGGTCAATGGAAGAGACGGACTCCATGACCTCCCACCTCGTAGTCAGTGTACGAGAACTAAAGCAGGACCGTAGTCTCGTGCTTAAGTGGCCTCAGCCACAGGGTCAGCTCCCGCAGGCTACCCTTTCTCTAGCCCTCCTTGGTACAAGTCTCGGTGCTAGTATATCTGAGCCATGGGCCATTTCATCGTGCTCCCTGAGCAACGAACGCATTCATGCTCTATCACACTGATGCATGGGCCTATTCACCATGCTCTATCTATCTCGAGTCTGCAACCACAGCTGCACTCGAATCCTCACTATTTTAGGCCAGGAGAAACCTCGTATATTCAACAATATGCGCTCCGGGTTAACCCGCAGGAGAACCCGTTTCACCATCACCAGCTCCTGACGATGATGGATCTATGGCCAGGGCAAACTACATGAGAGATTCATCTGTGATTAGTTAATGTATTTTAAGTAGATTGTTGGGGCAATCAAGTTGTATTAAGAAACCATATATAAAACATGAACAACATTAGATTCATTACATTGATGTTATATTGCTACTACTATTTCCATTGCCCTAAACAATCATCACATTGCCATGGGATATAAATCCCTCACATCATCTCATAGTGCTACTGCCTCTCAAGGCTTCATCGTTTCACATCATCATGGGATATCAATCCCTGAGTTCATCACATTACACCAGTGCCTCTCAAGGCATCATCAACATCATTAAGGAATATCAATCCCTCATGTCATTACTAGAGGATCACACCTCAACATGCATTTCTCATCATACTGATGATGTATGTTATCTCATCAACATTATTACTTGGATATTGCACATATATCAAGTGCTATATGAAGCACATAAGCAAATAGTCACCATAGCTCTTACTTGGCTATGAATTCAATACACCTGCATGGTTAGCTTGCATACGAAAGAGATAACTGGATCACCAAACATAGAATATAGATCCTTTAGAGAACATCTTATGATTATCCTGCTATCAAGGATTGAGATGTACTGGGTTGGAACAACATCCATGTTCATAGTTGTATCTGTTGTTAATTCAGGTTATTGTTATCAAGTTGTGAGCATCCATCATGCCCCATATCTCATGAACATATCTTGATTATCATATCACCAAGATTAAAGTTTATAACATTGGAATATTATGAACATATGCATATTAATGTCATGACCAGTGTATAAATCAACACACCATCACTATCGAGTCATCATCACCATAATCCACCATCTAATATTATCCAAGGTTCATCTATCATTACTCATAATTAAGCACTGCACAAAGGTCCACAACCCATTTCATCTTGGGTTTATCATACTTTATTATTATATATGAACACACATCATGGCACATACTTGTAGTCATACACCTATGTTACAATGACATGTGTAGCAACAACATCTCCTTTTAAACATATTGTGGTCACAACCTATCTATCATAGGTGCAGGTTTCAAGGTGACCACATACATTAGCTATATGCATTACAGGTCAACAAAACCTTCACTAAAACTCCCTCAACCCTCACTAGAGGTCTAGCGGCAGCGCCATCCCTCACCAAAGGATATGCCCGGTAGCAATACCCTTACCAAAGGTATAACGACTAGGGTTTCCAACCCTAAGGGAACTCACCACCATATCGGCCAACCACTGCACACCCTCTATCGTGCATCAAGGTCCCATCATCTCTCATGGTATCGGGAAAGGTGTATCATGCATCACCACAGGGATGTCGGCCAAAGGCCTATCGTGCACACCAGCTAAGGTTAGGGTTTCCTCTATCGGTTAGTCCTCAAGAGTGACCATATCGGCCAAAGGGGGTACCACCTCCATGTCGTACAAGACATCATATCGGCACTCACCAGACTACTTCATACCGGCTAAGACCTATCATAAGGTGTGTCGTGCAGAGCACACATTTAGATGTATTGTCCAAGATCGAACTCCACCAAAAAGGGGGTAACGGCCAAGCTCAACTAAGCCTATCAGTTAGAGGAACATCACCACAGCAACCCTATCGGTCAAAGGGGTGTCGCCCAAGGTGCCCCTCCTACACAAACATCTTTGTATCGTCCAAGGACCACTTCTATCGACCAGGGCACCAAGAACCATGCCATGCATAGCCATGAATCTGCATTACGGCTAGCATCTAGGGTTACCCTGTCGGGCATCAAGCTATCACCACCCAAAGGCCAAGTTCATCTCAAGACAAGGGAGGTGTGTCAGACATCCGCTGCACATGGTACATCATCCAACCATATCGACTAGGTGTGTCAGGAAACCACCTCTACAAGGTGTATCGGGCAGGGTACCCCACATAGTGTATCGCCCATCCATCATCTCCACAAGGGATATCAGCCAAGGGACCATAACAGTTACCAACTCATCTTTACTAGGTATAACAACCAAGGATACAAGGATCAACCTAACGCCCAAGCAAGCATACCTACCAAGGATTCCACCTCAAGAACATATCATGCCACAAGGGTAGACCACTTATTTCGCCCATAGCAACTCTAACGCCCAAGCAAGCATACCTACCAAGGATTCCACCTCAAGAACATATCATGCGACAAGGGTAGACCACTTATGTCACCCATAGCAACTCTAACGCCCAAGCTAGGGTTGAGGCTCTATATCGGCCAAGATACAAGGTTTAGGGTTGTGTCGGCCAACTACCAACATCTTGAGTAGATGTACATATCAGTCACAAGGTCACTAAATAGTTCACCTATCATATCACCCAAGGCTCAACTCTAGAAGGGGGGGTATCGGGCAACACACTCAAAGGTTCATCATGGAAACATATTGGCCAAGAGCCCATCCAAGGGTCTAGCAACCATGGCATCCAAGGCTTGTCTCTAGGGTGGATAGGGGATATCGGCATTAAGGTACAACTATTACCAACTCATCATATCGTCCATAGGTCTAGGTCATAGGATCACCTTTCAAGTCCAAAGGAGAGAAAAGGGTGTTGCCATAACCATCGACCAAAGAATAGGCTATAGAACAAAGTAATGTATCGGGTAAAGACCCATATCGGGCAACCTAGTTGTATCGGCCAAAGATTCATATTGTGCAAGTCATCTTCAACCTCTAGCCACCCATTACTATCTTGCACAAGGAAAACAAGCTAAAGGCAGTAATAAAACATAGCATTCCCATTAGATAAGATTCCAAGTTCCATATATATATATATATATCTATCATGGAGAAAAGGTAATGATTTAAGTACAAGAACCATCATATACATATATGGAGAGTGTGCATAATAGAGATGGTTTAGAGTTATGTAACCCGCCTTAAGAGGATCTCCATGAAAGGCATAAAACTCCATGATCCAAGCAGAAAACACACGTTCTCTTCCAAGAACAGCACCCATCCAAAGCTCCAAACATGCCTTCGGCACCATCATCACCACCTCAAGAAACAAAGTAAGAAGAAGAAGAAGAAACCATGGTTATGTATAGCTCAAGAAGAAGAAAGGAGGGAAGATGACCACGTCCTTGCTTACTCTTATCAAGGGCCTATCCATGGCTGAGAGGGAAAGAGGAACGTGAAGAAGTAAGCATAAGGAAAAACTAGCAAGGAAGCATGACTCACAAAGGTCGGATCTTGAGCAAGGAGTTTCCATGGCCAAGGAGCTCGCCCCTCCATGCTCCATGGGAGTCTTCCTTAGCTCCTAAGCTCCCATGCTCATCACATACAGGTAGAGGAAGTAAGGTGGCCAAAAAGGATTGCTTGGATAAGGAGGAAGGGAGTTATATACACCAAGGAAGAGAGAGGTAGCAAGAGAAAGGTGTCATAACCACAAACAAAGGTGCCACTTGCTCTAGCTCATAACGCCACTTGTTGTTGTTGACTCAAGGTCAATTAGGTCAATGTTGACTCACGTCTAAATTGACTAAACCCATGTTTTGATGATGACTAACCATTCCACATATTGGTGTCTAATGTCTCTACTTGAGTGATTTCATATTAGGTATAGACACACTCCAATTGCCCTAACTTGCGCATATCAAATTGGAGAAAAGACAAGTCAAAAGTCATACAAGTGCACATTTTTGTAATATGATGTATATCCATTAGAATCATGTTATAAATCACTTGTAATGATTGTATGACTTGTAATTAAGCTTAGAAAAATATCAGGAGCACTTAGATCGAATATTAGATCACTTTAGATGCATCTTTGAAAATTGATTACATGCACTTTGTCGGTCGAGTTTCCCAGCGTGAAAACTCGACCGATCATACTTGATCAATTTTCTGGAGATTGCATCAGTCAAGTTGTGTTTACACAGAACTCGACCGATGGAGTAATTGACCAAATCGGTTTTCATTGGTCGGTTGAGTTTCCTCAGGACAAACTCGACCGATGGTCTGAATATCGGTTTTGTCTTTTACTCTATCGGTCGACTTACCCTTATAGAAACTCGACCGATTACACTATACGGAAAAGTGCAGAAAAGTGCTTCTAGTCGTTGTGGAGTTGCAACAAGTGAAAATATATCTGTTGCAAGCCACAAAACGGCTAGTTTTCATTCTCAAGTGTTCCCAAAGGCTAAGAGGCATCCCCAACTATAAATAGGACCCCTTGGGCTTCATTCCAAGGTTGAGCATTCATTGCAAACTCTATGTGAGGTTCCTATTCTATAGATGAGTGCTTCCTACAGCCTCCTCTCTCTCTCTAAGCTTAATCACTTGCTACATCCATTAGAGTGAGTGGGAAATCTATAAGAGAGCTAGTCCTACATGTATATCTTGTGAGGCTCTCACTTCCACCACCTCCTTTCTATCTTTTCAATCAAGAAGATGAAGGTTCTCTCTCTTGTCCGAGAGAGGTTAAGAAGAACAAGGGAAGGAGTCCCTTGGTGAAGATCAAGGTTGAAGACTTGGAGCTAGAGTGGGTAAGCCCTTGGTGAAGGCAGAAGACTCCTTTCTCAAGTGGGTAAGTCCTTGGTGGAAGCTTCTCCGAGTGAAGGTGAAGTCAAAGGCGGAAGATCTAAGAAGAGTGGGTAATTCCTACAAGGCTGAAGACTTGTGCAAGAGTGGGTAAGTCCTTGGAGAAGGCCGAAGACTCTTGTAAAGTGGGTAAGTCCTTGGTAAGGTTGAAGACTCTTTGTATTGGATAGGTAAGTCATTTGTTTGGTCATGTATTGTAAGTCTTATGAATGAATATAAGAATGCAATAGTTTGGAAGTCCTAGAGGTTGACCTCTCTAGGCAAGTGGACTGACACACTTCTAGTTTGAAGTGTGGAACCACTCTAAATAGCTTGTCTAATTGGTGCATATTCAATCTCTCTCATCCTTGCTATGCATGCTTTAGTTGCACTCAAATTACCTATTTAGCAACCTTATCTTGTCATATATCTTGAAGGTTTAATGAGTTTTTTTTAAGTGCTTTCAGCTCTATTCACCCCCCTCTAGAGCATCTAATCACCCATCTAGGATCCAACAATTGGTATCAGAGCAGGTCTTCTCCAAGCATACTTCAACAAGTAGGAGAAGATGGGTGACTACTAAGGAGGGAGAATCAGCCTACCAATCTTTGATGGGAGCAATTTCCTCTATTGGAGAAGAAGGATTCAATTCTACATCCAAGGATCAAGTCTTGAGATGTGGCAAATGGTGAACAGCCCATACAAGCTACCAAAGACAAAGATTGAAGAATGGGATGAAGCCACCTTGATGAAAGCAACCTTGAATTCTAGAGCCATGCACATCCTCTATGCCTCCATGACCCCCACCGAGTTCAACCGGATTTCCTCATGTGAAACAGCCTATGAGGTATGGAGAAGGCAATGCATCACTTATGAAGGGACAGATCAAGTGAAGGAAAGCAAAGTCTACATGCTCAAAGGGCTGCATGAGAACTTCAAGATGGGAAAGGAGGAGAGAATAGCCAACATGTACTCAAGGCTCAACACCATTGTAAATGGTCTTTCTATTCTAGGACATCCTATGTCTAGTGGAGAGATCAACTCAAAGATCCTTAGAACTCTCCCCAAGAGATGGGAACCCAAGGTGACTTCCATTGAAGAAGTAAGATCTCTCAAGGATATCCCTATTGAAGAGCTCATTGGAAATCTACAAGCACATGAAGCCACACTTGACAAGAGGGAGGAAGTAGAAAGTCAAGAGAAGAAAGAACTAAAGAGAATGAAGAAGGCTGAAATGAAGTCTCAAATTGAAGTTATCATGGAACAAGTCTCTCCATCCTCTCAAGCTAAAGAAGATTCCATGTACTCCAAGGGTAAACTCTACAAAGGTAAATCCTCCTCCATCCGGTGCTTCACATGTGGAAAGAAGGGTCACTACAAGGAACATTTCCCACAAGGCAAAAAGACCCATCTTCACAAGAAGAAATGGCAATCAAGCTCAAGTGGCTCCTCCAACTCAAGCTCAAATGAAGATTCAAGCGAAGGATCAAGCTCAAGCTCTAGTGATGAAGGAGAATGCCATTTTGCTCTTATAGCATCAACAAGTGAAGACTCAAGTGAGGTCAATCTAAACTCTTTAGATAAAGAATCTTTGATTGCTATTATTCATGATATTTGTGCCTCTCTTAAGTCTTCTAAAAGGAAAAAGAAAAAGCTTGCTAAAATTGTTGATAATTTGCATGTAGAACTAGATGATACTGAACATGCTAATTCTTGCTTGCTTGATGATAAAAATGATTGTCGTAGTCAAGTAGATTCTCTTAAACTTGAAAATGCTAGTTTGCTTGATAAAATTAGATTTCTAGAAGCTCAACCTCTCATGACTAGTTCTAATGAAGAGCATACTTTAATTTTTGATTCTCTCATTCATGATATTGATGTTCTTAAATCTAAAAACAAGGACAAAGATTTTGTTCTTCATGAATTAGAAATAGAAAATGCCTCCTTGCTTGCTAAAATCAATGGGCATGAATCTTGTTCTAGTTCTACAAATAGAGAGAATGATGTTGCTGCTCTTCATATTAATAGAGATTCTTATTTAACTAAAGCTCTTTTCTTAGAAAATGATCTTTTGCATGCTAGAGATAATATCAATAATTTGTCTTCTACTATTGTTTCTCTTAAGCATGATAATGACAGTTTGAGATCTTCTTTGCAAAGATTCTTAGTTGGTAAAAAGAATCTTAATGATATCCTACACCATACTACTAAACAAATTGGTAGACATGGTTTAGGATATGATAGTAGTCAAGGGAACAACAAAGATAAAGGACCTCCAATATTCCATGGGGAATCCTCTAGTTCCAAGACTATGGGTACATGCAACTATTGCAATGAATTTGGTCATTATTCTAATTGTTGTCCTTTTAGGAAAGCACCCAAGAGCAATAGGACTTGGGTTGCTAAACTAACCCCTCCGGAACCAAAAACATGATTGGGGACCATTTCATCTTTCTTCTTGTAGGTATTTGCAAATGGATTGACTTGAGCTATTGAATTGCAAATTGACTTGTCAATTCACATAAAAGAAGAAAGGTGAGATGTGTAGAGGGTGACAACAAGTGGAAAAAGTAATGGTAAGCACAAAGGTAAAGTTTTATTGCTTATAACCATTTCTAACTTGTTTTTGTCAAGCTAGTGTGCACTATACATATGTTTTTGAGTCAAAAGTGGAATTTTGTGATTCTCTTCACACTCTTGCTCAAAAACTATTTATAATGCTTCTATAGTGCATTACTAACTTGCTTAGACATGTTTGGATATGGTTTGTATATTTAGAATGCCTTCGAATATGTTTTTATGAAATATATGTGCTTTTTGACAGCTGATCTGTCGGTCGAGTTTGCCCTGCTTGAAACTCGACCGATAGGCACCAATGGGTGTTGCCAACAGTTGTCATCGGTCGAGTTGTCAATGCACAGATGTCGACCGATAACACTGTGCACAGAATATAAATTTGGCTTATTGAGTGATAATTTCCCTCTCAACTAGATTTTCTCAACCAATAGCCTTATTCTTTGGCACTCTCTTTTGGTACCTTTATATATGCATATTGCCATGTTCTAAATTGCCTATCTTGCTTAAAACTCTATCTCTCTAATTGCTCTAAATTGGTATATCTATATCTTTCAATTACTTGTTTTGAGTTGTTTTGCATGTTTTGATGATGATCTCTTTGGATCTCTTGGTTGTGTCTAAAAATTGCTTCCATTGTACTCTAACTTGCTACATCTCTATATGTGTATATCTTGTTTTGATGCAACCTTGAGGTTCTTAGGGGTAATCATCTTTTGGTAAGGATGCATATCTAGTGAGTTATATCCTTTCATGCTTCTAAAATTGCATATCTCTTTGTTTGGATATATCTCTACATCTACTCATAGCTTGTTTTATCTTGTGTATCTTTTGGTATCTCTTGCTATGATCTAGATCCTACTAGTAGTCCTAACTTGTGATATCATCTACTAGTAGTTCACATACATGTAGTTCTAACCTTGTTTATGATTGGCATCTTTGCTCATCTATATGCTATGCTTGTATCTTGTCTCATACATGCTCAAGCTTGTTCCTTGAATTGCATATCTACTATCTTGAGTTTCTTGCATAACATTGTGATGCAGGGTACATAGATCTACATTGCATGTAGAAATTGGAGTATTTTTGGATTTTATGCATATTTTCTCCAATTTCAGTTGTTGGTGCAAGACTAGTGTTTTTCATGCAGAAACTACCTTCTGAGCAAGACTCATTGCTTTGCAATGAGCTCTGATGGTTTTTGGTCAAAATCCGTCATCGTGAGGGTCAAAATTATGTTTTATTGTTTTTCTGCAGCACCTTATCTTGCATCTTTTGGGTTGTTCAAGTATATGCTTTAACTTGCTTTTCTTTCTATGCTTGGACAAGCCCTATCTGTGCTATTCTACTCTCCTTATATATACGTGTGTTATCTCTTTTCTCTTTAACAAGTGATGTTTCTTATTTCTTCATAACCCCTCTTTTTGAAATGACAAAGGGGGAGAAAGATATGTCTTCTTTTAAAAGAGGAAGAAGGCATGTCTTACATGAAGAAGAGAAGCATGTTCATGTAAAGGGAGTAGGTAAAAGGGGAGAAGACATATATGTATAGAACATATATGAGTAGAAGACATAGTATTCTATAAATGTTATGAAAGCTAACCATACAGGAGAAATAACATCAATTGAGGGGGAGTATGAGAACTCCATGCACATCAATTGAGGGGGAGCATATGAGCTCAATCCTATTGAAACCCCTAGGTTTCTCCGAAGGTATGATTTTACTTGAAAGCTTTCAATACATTTATGGAATGGTTTTTCATCTTCAAAAAGGGGGAGATTGTTGACTCAAGGTCAATTAGGTCAATGTTGACTCACGTCTAAATTGACTAAACCCGTGTTTTGATGATGAATAACCATTCCACATATTGGTGTCTAATGTCTCTACTTGAGTGATTTCAGATTAGGTATAGACACACTCCAATTTCCCTAACTTGCGCATATCAAATTGGAGAAAAGACAAGTCAAAAGTCATACAAGTGCACATTTTTGTAATATGATGTATATCCATTAGAATCATGTTGTAAATCACTTGTAATGATTGTACGACTTATAATTAAGCTTAGAAAAATATCAGGAGCACTTAGATCGAATATTAGATCACTTTAGATGCATCTTTGAAAATTGATTACAGGCACTTTGTCGGTCGAGTTTCCCAGCCTGAAAACTCGACCGATCATCCTTGATCAATTTTCTAGAGATTGCATCGGTCGAGTTGTGTTTACACAGAACTCGACCGATTGAGCAATTGACCAAATCGATTTTCATTGGTCGGTCGAGTTTCCTCAGGACAAACTCGACTGATGGTCTGAATATCGGTTTTGTCTTTTACTCTATCGGTCGAGTTACCCTTATAGAAACTCGACCGATTGCATTGTATGGAAAAGTGCAGAAAAGTGCTTCTAGCCGTTGTGGAGTTGCAACAAGTGAAAATATATCTGTTGCAAGCCACAAAATGGCTAGTTTTCATTCTCAAGTGTTCCCAAAGGCTAAGAGGCATCCCTAGCTATAAATAGGACCCCTTGGGCTTCATTCCAAGGTTTAGAATTCATTGCAAACTCTATGTGAGGTTCCTATTCTATAGCTGAGTGCTTCCTACAGCCTCCTCTCTCTCTAAGCTTAATCACTTGCTACATCCATTAGAGTGAGTAGGAAATCTATAAGAGAGCTAGTCCTACATGTATATCTTATGAGGCTCTCACTTCCACCACCTCCTTTCTATCTTTTCAATCAAGAAGATGAAGGTTCTCTCTCTTGTCCGAGAGAGGTGAAGAAGAACAAGGGAAGGAGTCCCTTGGTGAAGATCAAGGCTGAAGACTTGGAGCTAGAGTGGGTAAGCCCTTGGTGAAGGCAGAAGACTCCTTGCTCAAGTGGGTAAGTCCTTGGTGGAAGCTTCTCCGAGTGAAGGTGAAGTCAAAGGCAGAAGATCCAAGAAGAGTGGGTAATTCCTGCAAGGTTGAAGACTTGTGCAAGAGTGGGTAAGTCCTTGGAGAAGGCCGAAGACTCTTGCAAAGTGGGTAAGTCCTTGGTAAGGTTGAAGACTCTTTGTATTGGATAGGTAAGTCCTTTGTTTGGTCATGTATTGTAAGTCTTATGAATGAATATAAGAATGCAATAGTTTGGAAGTCCTAGAGGTTGACCTCTCTAGGCAAGTGGACTGACACACTTCTAGTTTGAAGTGTACAACCACTCTAAATAGCTTGTCTAATTGGTACATATTCAATCTCTCTCATCCTTTCTATGCATGCTTTAGTTGCACTCAAATTACCTATTTAGCAACCTTATCTTATCATATATCTTGAAGGTTTAATGAGTTTTGTTTAAGTGCTTTCAGCTCTATTCACCCCCCTCTAGAGTATCTAATCACCCATCTAGGATCCAACAGTTGCCACCCTAGCAGCTCATGCATGGCCTGGTGATACACTCTAGGAAGTGTATCGTGTAGCTGGGAAGCTGCCATGGCCGACACAGCCATGTTGGGCGACACACCTTCATGTCCTAGCCAATATACTAAAGGACAAGGTGACATATGTAACACATATATGTTATAAAGACCATATAAGGATGCCATTCCTCATCTATCCACCAAACATGGTGCCTTATCATCCATACTCGTTATAGATGATGTCACACACAAAAAAGAAGACTCTAGAGCTGATAAATTGCACATTGACCCCTCCACTTTGGGTAAATTGCAATTTACACCAAAACTAGCACAAAAAGCATAAACATCAACCAACCAAGCTCAAACTTGAAACATAGGTCCTCCATAAGGTGACCCACAACATCATTCTCTTTCTAATGATGCAAGAGAACTAAAGGCTTGCTTTACATGTGACATATTACAATATAACCCCTTACTTTGGGTAAATTGCACTTTAGTCCAAAATAAGCAAACATTGCTCAAACAGCATCCAAACGGGACCAAAGTGGAAACATGAGTTTGTCACATGGTAAAAAAACATCTTAGGAAATTAGATTAAGGTTATAAGCATCTTTAATAAGCAAAGAAAAATAGGGTTAGCCCAAAACCTGGGTCAGGGTCCTTACAAGTCATAAACCCCTAACAAGGATTTCGTCCCCGAAATCCCAAGCAGAAAGAAGACAGGTGTTACTTGTGCATCACATCAAACAACTCCGCAAAGCTCCCAGGTGTCACAGATTTGAGACCAACATACTTGCTCTTCTCCCAGAGCCACTCAAGGTTTCCTTGTACAGGTCACACACTCAAACCCTCAGCTCATCATCCTTTTCCTGGTAACACTCTTAGATACTGGAACATTATCTGCAACTCGTATTACTCAGCCTTCTACTGATGTATCATATTCCTCGTTATGTTTCCGCTGCGCTACTCCGATCTCACAAGCTTGGGACTTAACTTTGCACAAGTTGGATCACTGTCTTTCTACTATATATGTTTCAACTATTCCTTCTCTTTTCACAAAGGATGTCTCTACTCCAGGGGGATCTTTCTCAGAAGAGGTTATCACAAGATACATACTCTATAAAACACATGTATGCACATTACAGGGCCCAACTAGATGAACTTTCCCAAGAGACCTTACAACACTTCTTTCCCTTGGGTGCATACCTTTCGATGTCATGTTTATGCGGAGCATAAACCCCTAAACATGAGATAGCCATACTATAGGCACTTAGTCAGATCAACCAAAGCCAACCTTTCCATCTGAGACAACTTCACACCTTTCCAAGGATATCCATTCCCGGGGTTATAACGATCCTTGACATGTCACATAGAAAGGGATTCACCTGACTATCACATCTAGGAAAGGAAAGGATATAGAGAAGGGTATACTTCATCCTTGCACAACCAGGTCATCAACAAGCTGCTCAACAACAGACTATCTCTCTTCTGACTCACAGGAAGGAAACATCTGCCAAACGTACAACAAGCACTCAAAGGAGGGTACATCTTGAACTGGATCAACTAGAGCAGATAAGAGGCAAAAGTATAATGGAATGACTCCATTCGACCTGTCACCACACACTGGTCCTTCTACCATTTCTGGCCAGCTTATGCCATAAGATCTAATTGTTGCATGTTGCCATCTATTGCCTGATCAAACCATCCAGTCCTCACTTGCTTATCCTTATCAGCGTTCCTCTGTGATGTTGAACTACTACTTCGAGGGTCACCACATAGATCCATACTTCCAAAACAAGCTTCCAGCTTGTAGGTTCAAGGCCAAGGATGATCGGTCAGGATGGTTCACCTTCATACCTCCACGATCTAGGCATCTTGATTCTCAACCCCTTCTCAGAAGGCATGCCAAAAGGATCCTGCCGTCATCATCCATCACAGACATCCCCATCTTGGAAACCAAAGTCCAAGATCAGATGATACTTTTCAAAGTATCCAAACAACGATCACTTCAAAGGCACACATATCAAGTGACACAAGGTCCACTTGACTGCCACTCCCTCGAAAAGAAGGGACGCAAAAGAACAAACTCTTCCCATCAACCCATCAACATCTATGGTTTCATATCAAAGGGGAGGATATTATCACTTTCTTTGATCCTTACATGAGTTTCCAACCGTTTATACAACGTTAAACCTTGTTCCTTCTGGTTCTTATCTTGTATCTTCTTGGGTTCCTTTCACTCAGCACAGGAAACATCAAGACCATTACATGTCATTATTCTTCTTCTCTTGTTACCATTTCATCATAACCATGATCAGTTCCTGACTACATTAGATTTTTGTTTTCTCTTTGTGAAAAAGATCATTATGCTTCGCATATTCTTTATTGAACAGGGATCATCTCCCTTGTTTTCTGTTTCTTATCATGAATTTGCACTTTATTCTTCCGCATTTTTGCTTACGTTCATTGGTTGGTCTGAGATTATCTCAGGTTCCATCTTGTTTACTCAACACTTATTCTTCTCTTTCTTCTAACTTTATCTTTTCTTTCAGGTGTTTTCTTCATCTTGTGAAAGTTCTATGTTTTAACTTACGTTGTTATCACAAGTTAATCTGTCTTTTATCATATATATCACTTGAGATTATAGTTTCAAGAACTTATCTCATCATATTCTTAATTTTTTTATACTCTTCAGATTGCTCCAGAATGACTACTTGATCATAGTAATCAAGGAGAAACAATCTAATGCTCCATACTTACCTTTGTCTTCAATATTTGAATACCTAGCCAGGGCATCAAGTACTAAGATTAGGTAGTATGCACCATATATTATGTCACGGTCCAACCTTAGACACCATCCTAATCCTAGTCCTAGTGTCCCTGTAGACTCGGCGAACCTAGAGCTCTGATACCAAACATGTAACACCTCATCCTCAACAAAACACGATTACATGCAAACCAACGGATTTCTGAAAATCATTGGAAATTAAAAATGATTTGCAACAAGCACCACAAGATGAAACATATAATATCTGAGCCAACACTTTTCATTACATAGCATACTTCAAGGTGCTACAACATAATTTCCCATCATCTCGTTACATGAAATAACTATTTCCAGGATGCTTTACATCAAGATACATATCAGAAACTATACATCAATCATTGTACGAGAAACATCGAAATACTCTCCCGAAGACCTAAGTGTACAGGGACGACACATAGGACTCTACTGCTAGATGCTACCTATCCCACCAGGTACGATACCTCTGCATAACATCCACAGTCACATGATCTACATCTCGCCAGGCACGTCCACCTAAAAAGGGTTATTAACCAGCGGGGTGAGACACACAGTCCCAGTGAGAAACATAACCTTCTACCAGCTTTATTATGATCACAGATAACTGATATAAGCAGATTATAAGAGCAGTATACTGAGCAGGGCTAATCTTACCACAAAACTTACCAAGATATTTATGAGGCCTATAACTAGGTACTTTTTATGGAACATGATTGACAAGATAAGCTTTATATGATCTTATCACATGATATAAGGAATATATTATAAACTACAAGTGTATAACTAGAGCAACTATACAAATAAGGCCTCAACCAATGTTTCGTATTTTCCCTAAGCAAAAGATACTATACGGCTTGCTTACAAATTATTATGCCCTGAGGAAGTGAATTGTACCGCTCAAATCCAACCGACGGCTATGAAACTCGGAGCCGGTGCCATACAAGGTCAATGGAAGAGCCGGACTCCATGACCTCCCACCTCGTAATCAGTGTATGAGAACCAAAGCAGGACCGCAGTCTCATGCTTAAGTGGCCTCAGCCATAGGGTCATCTCCCTCAGGCTACCCTTTCTCTAGCTCACCTTGGTACAGGTCTCGGCGATAGTATATCTGAGCCATGGGCCAATTCACCGTTCTCCCTGAGCCATGAACGCATTCATGATCTATCACACTGAGCCATGGGCCTATTCACCATGCTCTATCTATCATGAGTCTGCAACCGCAGCTGCACTCAAATCCTCACTATTTTAGGCTAGGAGAAACCTCACATATTCAACAATATGCGCTCCGGGTTAACCCGCAGGAGAACCCATTTCACCATCACCAGCTCCTGACGATGATGGATCTATGGCCAGGGCAAACTACATGAGAGATTCATCTGTGATTAGTTAATGTATTTTAAGTAGATTGTTGGGGCAATCAAGTTGTATTAAGAAACCATATATAAAACATGAACAACATTAGATTCATTGCATTGATGTTATATTGCTACTGCTATTTCCATTGCCCTCAACAATCATCACATTTCCATGGGATATAAATCCCTCACATCATCTCATAGTGCTACTACCTCTCAAGGCTTCATCGTTTCACATCGTCATGGGATATCAATCCTTGATTTCATCACATTACACCAGTGCCTCTCAAGGCATCATCAACATCATTAGGGAATATCAATCCCTCATGTCATTACTAGAGGATCACACCTCAACATGCATTTCTCATCATACTGATGATGTATGTTATCTCATCAACATTATTACTTGGATATTGCACATATATCAAGTGCTATACGAAGCACATAAGCATATAGTCACCATAGCTCTTACTTGGCTATGAATTCAATACACCTGCATGGTTAGCTTGCATACGAAAGAGATAACTGGATCACCAAACATAGAATATAGATCCTTTAGAGAACATCTTATGAATATCCTGCTATCAAGGATTGATATGTACTGGGTTGGAACAACATCCATGTTCATAGTTGTGTCTGTAGTTAATTTAGGTTATTGTTATCAAGTTGTGAGCATCCATCATGCCCCATATCTCATGAACATGTCTTGATTATCATATCACCAAGATTAAAGTTTATAACATTGGAATATTATGAACATATGCAAATTAATGTCATGACCAGTGTATAAATCAACACACCATCAGTATCGAGTCATCATCACCATAATCCACCATCTAATCTTATCCAAGGTTCATCTATCATTACTCATAATTAACCACTGCACAAAGGTCCACAACCCATTTCATCTTGGGTTCATCATACTTTATTATTATATATGAACACACATCATGGCCCATACTTGTAGTCATACACCTATGTCACAATGACATGTGTAGCAACAACATCTCCTTTCAAACATACTATGGTCACAACCTATCTATCATAGGTGTAGGTTTCAAGGTGACCACATACATTAGCTATATGCATTATAGGTCATCAAAACCCTCACTAAAACTCCCTCAACCCTCACTAGAGGTCTAGCGGCAGCGCCATCCCTCACTAAAGGATATGCCAGGTAGCAATACCCTTACCAAAGGTATAACGACTAGGGTTTCCAACCCTAAGGCAACTCACCACCATATCGGCCAACCACTGCACACCCTCTATCGTGCATCAAGGTCCCATCATCTCTCATGGTATCGGGCAAGGTGTATCGTGCATCACCACAGGGATGTCGGCCAAAGGCCTATCGTGCACACCAGCTAAGGTTAGGGTTTCCTCTGTCGGCTAGTCCTCAAGAGTGACCATATCGGACAAAGGGGGTACCACCTCCATGTCGTACAAGACATCATATCATCCATCACCAGACTACTTCATACCGGCCAAGACCTATCATAAGGTGTGTCGTGCAGAGCACACATTTAGGTGTATCGTCCAAGATCCAACTCCACCAAAAAGGGGGTAACGGCCAAGCTCAACTAAGCCTATCAGTTAGAGGAACATCACCACAGCAACCCTATAGGTCAAAGGGGTGTCGCCTAAGGTGCCCCTCCTACACAAACATCTTTGTCTCATCAATGGACCACTTCTATTGACCAGGGCACCAAGAACCATGTCATGCATAGCCATGAATCTGCATTACGGCTAGCATCTAGGGTTACCCTGTCGGGCATCAAGCTATCACCACCTAAAGGCCAAGTTCATCTCAAGACAAGGGAGGTGTGTCAGGCATCCTCTGCACATGGTACATAATCCAACCATATCGACTAGGTGTGTCGGGAAACCACCTCTACAAGGTGTATCGGGCAGGGTACCCCACATAGTGTATCGCCCATCCATCATCTCCACAAGGGATATCGACCAAGGGACCATAACGGTTACCAACTCAGCTTTACTAGGTATAACGAACAAGGATACAAGGATCAACCTAACGCCCAAGCAAGCATACCTACCAAGGATTCCACCTCAAGAACATATCATGCCACAAGGGTAGACCACTTATGTCGCCCATAGCAACTCTAACGCCCAAGAAAGCATACCTACCAAGGATTCCACCTTAAGAACAGATCATGCGACAAGGGTAGACCACTTATGTCGCCCATAGCAACTCTAACGCCCAAGCTAGGGTTGAGGTTCTATATCGGCCAAGATACAAGGTTTAGGGTTGTGTCCGCCAACTACCAACATCTTGAGTAGATGTACATATCAGTCACAGGTCACTAAAGAATTCACTTATCATATCACCCAAGGATCAACTCTAGAAGGGGAGGGGGTATCGGGCAACACACTCAAAGGTTCATCATGGAAACATATCATCCAAGAGCCCATCCAAGGGTCTAGCAACCATGGCGTCCAAGGCTTGTCTCTAGGGTGGATAGGGGATATCGGCATTAAGGTACAACTATTACCAACTCATCATATCGTCCATAGGTCTAGATCATAGGCTCACCTTTCAAGTCCAAAGGAGAGAAAGGGGTGTTGCCATAACCATCGACCAAAGAATAGGCTATAGAACAAAGTACTATATCGGGTAAAGACCCATATCGGGCAACCTAGTTGTATCGGACAAAGATTCATATCGTGCAAGTCATCTTCAACCTCTAGCAACCCATTACCATATTGTACAAGGAAAACAAGCTAAAGGCAGTAATAAAACGTAGCATTCCCATTAGATAAGATTCCAAGTTCCATATATATATATATATATATATATATATATATATATATATATATATATATATATATATATATATCATGGAGAAAATGTATTGATTTAAGTACAAGAACCATCATATACATATATGGAGAGTGTGCATAATAGAGATGGTTTAGAGTTATGTAACCTGCCTTAAGAGGATCTCCATGAAAGGCATAAAACTCCATGATCCAAGCAGCAAACACACGTTCTCTTCCAAGAACAGCACCCATCCAAAGCTCCAAACATCCCTTCGGCACCATCATCACCACCTCAAGAAATAAAGGAAGAAAAAGAAGAAGAAACCATGGTTATGTACAGCTCAAGAAGAAGAAAGGAGGGAAGATGACCACGTCCTTTCTTACTCTTATCAAGGGCCTATCCATGGCCGAGAGGGAAAGAGGAAGGTGAAGAAGTAAACATAAGGAAAAACTAGCAAGGAAGCATGACTCACCAAGGTCGGATCTTGAGCAAGGAGTTTCCATGGCCAACGGGCTCACCCCTCCATGCTCCATGGGAGTCTTCCTTAGCTCCCAAGCTCCCATGCTCGTCACATACAGGTAGGGGAAGTAAGGTGGCCGAAAAGGATTGCTTGTCTAAGGATGAAGGGAGTTATATACACCAAGGAAGAGAGAGGTAGCAAGAGAAAGGTGTCATAACCACATAAACCAAGGTGCCACTTGCTCTAGCTCATAACGCCACTTTTTGCCACCCTAGAAGCTCATGCATGGCCTGGTGATACACTCTAGGAAGTGTATCGTGAATCTGGGCAGCTGCCATGGACAACATACCCCTGTTGGGCGACACACCTTCATGTTCCAGCTGATATACTAAAGGACAAGGTGACATATGCAACACATATATGTTATAAAGACCATATAAGGATGTCATTCCTCATCTATCCACCAAACATGGCACCCCATAATCCATACTCATTCTAGATGATGTCACACACAAACAATAAGACTCTAGAGCTGATAAATTGCACATTTACCCCTCCACTTTGGGTAAATTGTAATTTACACCAAAACTAGCACAAAAAGCATAAACATCAACCAACCAAGCTCAAACTTGAAACATAGGTCCTCCACAAGGTGCCCCACGGCATCATTCTCTTTCTAATGATGCAAGAGAACTAAAATCATGCTTTACATGTGACATATTGCAATATAACCCCTTACTTTGGGTAAATTGCACTTTGGTCCAAAACAAGCAAACATTGCTCAAACAGCATCCAAACGGGACCAAACTGGAAAAATGAGCTTGTCACATGGTAACAAAACATCTTAGGAGATTATATTAAGGTTCTAAGCACCTTTAATAAGCAAAGCAAACAAGGTTAGCCCAAAACCTAGGTCAGGGTCCTTACATTATCATTCATGATCAACACTTCTTCTATTGTGTCATAAGAAATCTAAATCTATCTGGCTCTAGATGTGTCCTACTAGACCTTCAAGGTTCTTGTGCTACATGAGGAATTTGAGATTCCATAACAACTTGTGATTCTACTTGTTCCCCATCTATTTCCATAGGATCAATGTTGTTTTGTTGGCCTCCAACTTCTTTGAGAACTATTTTCTCCTATGTCTTTCTTTGAAAATAAATTTATTTTCAAGGACCGCAATAGTTTTAGACACAAACACTTTTATGTTAGTTGGAATATATAAGAAATAACCCTTAGTTTCATTAGGGTATCCAACAAAATAACATGTATCCCATTTGGATCCAAGATTTTTATATAATTTTTTATTGTCACAAGCTTCGCATCTTCAAAGCTTTATAGAACACATGTTCAGGTGTTTCCCATTTCATATCACGTATGGTGTCTTCTGGATTGATGTAGAAAATATGAGGTTAATTGTAAACATTGTAGTTTCAAGAACATATCCCCAAAAGACAGTTGGAATATTAGCTAAAATCTTCATTGATCATACCATGTCCAATAAGGTGGCATTCCTTCGTCTTGGCACACCACTATATTGTGGTGTTCTAGATGGAGTCAGTTGTGATATAATACCCTGATCTTTCATAAGTTCTATAAACCATTGACTTAGTTATTTTCCACCATGATCATTTTGTAGTGATATAATATTCTTGTCAAGTTGGTTATATACTTCATTCAAATTCTTTTAACTTTTCAAGGGATTGTGATTTGTGTTTCACAAGATACACATATCTATATCCACAAAAGTGATCACTACATGTAATGAAGTACTAAGACTCACCTCTAGAACTTGTGCTAAAAGATCCACAAACATAAGTATGCATGAGTCCTAATAAGTCACTTTCTCTCATTGTTACCAATGAAAGGTGTTTTGTCATCTTACTTGATAAACAAGATTGACATGTTATTGATTGATTCAAAATCAAATGAGTCTAGATAATCATCCTTGTGGAATCTTAAAATATGCTTCTCAATTATGTGCCATAAACAATAGTGCCAAAGGTAAGTTCTTTGAGTCACTGAGTTTTACTTTCTTTGTGTTTATGTCATGTATGCTAGTCTCAATATCCAATAAATAAAGACCATAAGACATCAAGACACTGACATAAAGTATATCATCTCTAAAAATAGAAATTTGGCCTTTTCTTATCAGAAATTCAAAAGTACTATTGTCCAAACAAGATGCAAAATGATATTACTATATATGGTAGGTAGATACCCTAACTTTATTACAAGCTCATTGGGAAGAGACAAACTTTCAGTGACTAAACATGTGGCATTAATTCTTCATACATTAGCTACACATAGATCCACCCCTTCCTTGAGTAGGGGTCTACTTCTTTTAAGATCATGCAAATTCGAGAAAATGTGACATCATCTAATAAATCCCTAGGTTTGTTCTCCATCTTGTATATTTTTTCCCATTATTTACATCTAGATGTTTCATAATGCATGATATTTCCCCAATAAACTCAATTTTTATCAGTTGAGATAATGGATTCTTTTTATCATGTTTTATAAGTACTTTGAACACTACTTGATGGAAGGGAGATAAGATGGTTAAATATAGGGTTTACCCAGGCATGGAGGATCCCAAAATGAGGCCAAAACCACTCCTAGCCTACCCCAAGTGATCAAAGAATGTATTGAAACAATAACGTCCATGAATGATCAAGTTCAAGACTAAAATGCAAGAGAAACAGACGTGCTACTAAGGAATGGCCGTTCTGGTCATGTACCAGTCAAAGACTTCATAAAATTTTTAAAAATTGATCTATTGCCAAAATGGTCACTTTATTTAGAATGATTGTGTTGTGTGGTCACCACTGTGGTCGTTCTACCATTGAACCCCACATATTTTATCACATGATCTCCCCATTTTGCTCCCCACTTAACCCTAGACCCCCTAGACCCCTATATAAGCCTTGGGATTGATTGGAAGTCGAGGTTTATCTCCCTTGGGTTTACCTCCCTATCACCTACCTACCTCATTCCACTCCTATTTCATCACCATCCACACCAAATTAAACCCAAACTTTTAAGGTTTTAGCCACTACCACTCCATTTACATGCCATTACACCTTGGAGGAGGAAAGTGCTCAAGCTTGCAATTGTTAGAAAAGGAGGAGTTAAGCACTACTTAGATCTCCATGGCTTCTTCTATATCTTTCTTCTCCAATTTTGTATTTTCCATTGTCATGAGTAGCTAAGCCCCACTGGTGGGCTATTTGGGAGAATAAATGAGAGTTTGATACTAAGTTGGGTAAATATTATTTTAAAAGCTACAGTTCCATTTGAAAATGTTATCCCTATGCTTCTATATCATTTTCTCATCTCTTGCTATGGTGATTGATGCTTCAAACCACCTCAGCATAGAAGAATGTGGTATGTGTGGCAATTTGGGGGAAAAGCTCTTAAGTCCAACCAGAGGATGCTTAGATAGCTACCCCTCTTCCTACATACCCATCCATTCTTCTATCCCTAGGCATGATATTTGAGTACGCAGTAGTGCCTCACTTAATGTGCCTAGAAAAGAGCATATATGTAGGTTGGATGGAGCTCTAAAGGAGGTGAAATACCCTTCTACTACATTCCATGCCACCATTTTCCACTAATTACATTAGGAGAATCACTCTTAGAGACCTAGACTATTCTGATTGTGATTGATTATACCTATACCCTAATTAATTGAACCTTGTAAGGTTGGATAGGTGGGGAATAATAGAGACTAGTTCCTCTATGTACACCCTACACCACTCATGGTCGACAAGTAGTATAGGACAATTCACCATCTTCCCACTATGTTTTTTTGGTTAGATAGCATGTCTTGATTGAATGTGTTGCATGATATGAACCTACCTAGATTATAGTCACATTACCCCAAAAGCCCCACACTTCCCATTAATTGCACTGAAACCCTAATTGTCCTCTTGCTTAACTAGTGTTATCCTATTTAGATTCTTCTCTTGCTTAATTATCCTTTTGCATTTTTCATGGTAGATAGGTCTTTCTGGTGTAGTTAGTGTTTATTGTGATTTCCTGTTCTTACCCTAGCTAGTTAGTTGCTAATCTAGTCTTCTCATTGCCTTTGCCTAAATTGTTAATCTAGTTTAGTTTCTTTCCTAGTTAGTTAATTTCCCTCTTTAGTTTGTTAAGTAGAATTGTTTTGTTATATTAGTGCTAGTTTTAACTTGCTCTTGCTTATTTTCCCTAGTCTAATTGCCTCTTTTCTTGCTTAGCTTTATTTCCTTATCAATCATAATTAACTTGTCTGGGGTTAAAGTAGGTTTTGCTCTTACTCTTTCTTAATTACTTATTTGATCAACTTAGTTTAACAATCAAAACTAAAGCTAAACCATTTAATTCTAGGATCCACACTAGGAACCTAGACAAAACAAACATAGCTCTAGTGCCCCCTCTCTCCTTGGGTTCCACCCAATTTGGCATCCTCTATACTACTCCCAATATCGTGTGCTTGTGGATTTGTTTAAGAGTGTGTCCAAAGTGGGTTTATAAATATTGAAAATACCATGTTGTGTTCCTAAGGAGCATCTAATCAAATCAATAGATTGGGTGTCCTATGGAGATATCAATATTTTTGGCCAACATGGGTTGCCTCTCACAAGCGCTAAGTTTTGTGCCTCCAGCCGAGTTTGTAATTCCTTGAATCAGTCAATCATTGGGAAACTTCATGGCCACCTTATTGTAGTAAAGGCCTTTCTTGTTTGCACTCAATAGTTGTTCCTCATCCCATTGATCTTGTAAGTTTTCAAGAGGTTCACCTTCATCCTTCCTATCTTTCAAGTAATCAAATGGATCTTTCAAGTGATAATCATAAACATTCTCATATTGCTCTTTCTGGGTGGATGTTTTGAACATATTGATCTTTAGCTATATTTTATTGAAAGAGACTATCATGGCGCCACTATGCACATGTATTTCAACATCAATTTTAGACAAGAATAGTCTGCTTAATATAATAGGAATCCTCTTGTCCTCATGCTCCATAACAAGAATGATAAAGTCCATCAGGAACACCACTACCTTTTCTTTGTCTATCATCACTAATACATCACGCACACTTCCTATAGGCAATTGATATAATGCTCTACCAAGTGCAAGTGCAATCATCTAGCTTTATCTTACCTAGCCCCAGCTAAACATAGACACTATATGGCATCAAATTCACACTAGATCCCAAATCAAGTAGGGATTGGTATATGTGATGTCAGCCTATGTAACAAGGAATGAGTGGGTCTCCTGGGTCTTTCTTCTTCATGAGAAGTGCATGTTGTAGAATAGAGCTCACATTTTATGGATACTTGATTTTTTTAGACATTCTTCCCGTTTACTTTCTCTTAAAAGTGCACATATCCGTTAGAGATTTGTCATAAGTTGGAATTTTCATGATAAAATCAAATGAAGGGATATTCACTTTCACTTGTTAAAATATCTCTAGAATGTCATCATCATGCTTGTCTCCATTTTGACAATGGGGCCTCATCTAATGCATATGGGAATGGGGGCTCACTTGCACTTGATTTACTTGGATCAACATGATTATGTTGAGACATGACATGAAGAATTCTTGGAATCATAGAGCGAACACTAGGGATTGTAGAACCTACAAAAGGAGTATAGGGTGGAACACACGATATCATAAAATCAATGTTAGGTAACACAAGATCATCTTCAACTTTTCTCAATCACAATATCATTAGTTGCTTTCTTTGTCCTTGTTTCATCAATGTGCCCTTGGTTCACATAATCATTTCCCATGTGACTCATGGGCTGCTCTATTACTTTTCTACTCCTTAGAACTATCATAATATTAACTTGATCATGGTGAAGAGGGGGAGCTTGTTATCATTGAGCCCATATAGTCTGTTTACAACTGTTTGAATGTATTTGTAATTTGTTGCTTGTTTAAAAAGTTGAAGAGAGACTGAGTTGGAACATACTTGTGTAGTAGGTGGATCTCCCAACCTTGATTCTTAGCCACCACGTCTCCATGCCCATTACCCTATCATTCTTATCTTCTGTTTCATGATGAGGATGACATGGTTTAAAATATTGGGTTGGTAGGATAGTAAGCCCCTGTTTCACTTTGTTCCTTTGATCTAAATGTGCATGATATGATGAATTGCTTGACTGACCCCTACACTTGTCTAGTTTAACCATTCATTTTCATCTTTTCATCCTTGCATGTTCATGTCCTTGCATTTTTGTATAATTTTTCCAAATTTTCAAAAAAAATGAACTTTTGTAGTGCCATCTACTTACATAGCATTGTATGTGGATTTTAATAATTTCTTTATGTGTGACTAGCTAGGAGTTGTTTTCTCAATATTTCTTGCTTAGTAGTTAGATTTTGATGTACATAGGGGAATTTGGCACCATTTGGCCAATTTTTCCCAAACTTGACACTTCTTGCCTAAAAACAATGTTTCAGCCCAATCTCTACATTTGGAATTGGAAATTTTGAACTTTGATAAATGCATGTCATATTCTCATGGTAAATGGTCTCCATTTTTTACTTTATACATTTGAATCACCTTTTTCATGCTTGTGAAATGTTTGGTTGAATTTGTAGGGAAATATAGCATCAAAATAGGCATCAGAAAAAAAAAGTAATGCCACTTTCCCCATTAAACCAGCATATCACGTCAATAACTATATAATGGGAAGGGTGGTTTTGAGGATATGTCCTGGAGAAAGTCCAATGACAATCTCCTCGTCAGTATAGTCGTGTAGTTGTCTTCTAGTTACATTGGGACTCATCTACTCCAGCTCCCGATCTCACCATGACAATAGGTTGACGTTGTCCTCCTAGCGGCAGACAATGGCCTTCACGCCTCTATGGAAATCCACACGTACTGTCTAGAACTCCTATCGTCCTACTAGAACATATTGAAAGGAGTTGTCCCTCCAGTTGGTGTACTAGTCACCAACGTGTTCTCCCACAATTGTTCTCCTTGATATCCCTCCCTTTATCGGGTAGGACTTGCTCAAGTTCTCTCGATTATCACAACCAAAGAAGAAAAACAATTTTTAGAGGCAATTGATGTGTCTGAGAAGGCCCCAGTACCCCTCTATTTATAGGAGGGGTTTGGGTCAGGGTTCCTAGTATGTGTGTGAGTGGAAGTGTAAAATCCCAATTTCCTAAGAGTAATTTAAAACTTAGATTTTTTCTTAAATAAAAAGTTGTTGAGGGCCTTAATACAAAAGGCCATGAAATTTAATTTCTTAAAAGACAAGGAAAGTAGACTCAAAGTATATTTTCTCTTCCATCTATGCCTTATGTGTTATAATTAACTCAAAGATATAAATGTTGGTTTTCTTCGTGGTTCCCTTTTCAATTATCAACAAGAAATTATAATTAGCCTCTTTCTCTCCACTCAACCTTGGGTTACGAAAAGGAATCATAACTACCCTATGCACTAATTTTGAAGTTATGAGATAATATAGTCAAATGGACAAACAATAAATGGTTTCCTTTCTACTTTTGTATTCATATGAAGAAAATAGTATTAAACTTCTCTCTTTATCTCTCCTCCAACAAAGTTTCTCAAAAAGGGATCATAATATGTGGGACATGACATTTTTGAGGGAATCATTGATTTTGATCTCGAATTTTCTCAAAATACTCACAAATGAAAGTATTTTCCTAATTATCTAATCTATTAATACATTAAGTTAAAGTTAAAAGACTATTATGGAAAATATGGTTAGGACTTGTGAAAAACCTAAATATAATCAAATAGGAATAATCTAGACTATCTAATTAGTCTATGTTCCAAATTTGGTATCATTTGGACTTTGTTTGACCCCCTAATTCAATTGGGAAACATTTGAATATAGTTTACTAGGAAATTATTCGATTGTGCATTAAATGCATTGATTTCCACTAAGATTCAATTTTATTTTCCTATCACATGCTTTCCTTTTTATGCGTGCATCACCAAACTTCAGATCGAGATCCGATAGAATCAAAATCATCTCCTACCTCCCGCTCTTCTCGCCAGTCTGAATGCATCAAAGAGTTTTCCCCTCCCGATCTCTTTCTATATCGTTCCTTGGCCTTTTCTGAGATTTCTTCTCCATTTAATTCACGAGGAATTCCCAAATAGTTTGATCCCTCTCTAGCCCTCTCTCGTTGAGTATATAAGAAATGCCCATTAGGACTTCAGTCTCCCTCTCCATAGATTTCCAGTGCCACCACCATACCTCTTTCCCTCCTTACCTCAGGGTTTCAAGAGGATGCCTAGGCCCTGACTCGTCCTCCTCCTCCACCAATTTATGCTCAGAATCCCCCAAATGCCCTGATCTACTCGAAGAGAAACTCCAGAGACTTTGGACTTGCCTCACCTGCCTCTGTCGGCTTCTTTGGAATTAACGCTCAGGTAAGAAGCACCTTTGACCCTTCGACGATTCTACATTGTAAGTTTGACATGTGCTTGCTCGATTTGCCGCACCCTATAGGGCCACTACTAGTTTTCTCTGAAACTTATCACCATGTTTCTCTAACATCCCACTAGCCTCTAAGAGTGGACGGGAAGTCTTATGGGACCTTGAGGAGTGTTTCACACATTGCTTACCCCACAAAATCTCCTTGCACCCGTGTTTCCCTATAACAACTTGATTTCTTAATTTCTAGCCTTCTCCGTTGAATTGGCAGTTAATGACCCTTTTTTGATGCCTTCATATCTGGTTTCATCTTGTGAGATTAGTAGTTCTAGTCAAGATCGCATTTATTTGGTTCCTATACTTCGATGACCATGGTTGTAGCGACGTTGATGGTTGTGCCATGGCAACCAGAGTTCCAGACCATGCTAGAGCCCTTGGCTTGGCTCAATGGCTTTGCCAGGGCATCAAAAACCCATTGAAAGATTTGGTTTCCTAGGTGAGCTTGTACCCATGACCCTGGAGCAACGCCAAGGAGCTCATGCCAGTTTCTTGATCCATGGCTCACGATGGATCAGGCTGGGAACAAGCATGGTCATTGAATGACCTTGGTGCCCATGATGATCTAATCCATAGGTTAACATCACAAGGGCAATATTGGGTTTTCATAATTTGTTTCTAGCCTTCCATCCATGTGCAATACTTAGCCACCTAGCCGGATTTTATTGGGATACATAGACTTTGATCGGGTTCAGCTGTGCATTGTGCATGTGATGCATTTTACCCACATGGCTTTTCAATGATTTTTGATTGGCCAATCCCTTGAAAATTCATAGTAAATCGACCAGTTATCGCAAAAATATGCAAAAATATGTGTTGGTTTTTTATTTTCTATCCATTGGTGTTGCTTCCAAACACTATTTTTCACATTAAATCCTTCCAATAATTTTATGAACGAAACTAGGGTTTCAGGACTATGAACTTATGTACAATATGTGATTTTAATCAAATTACAGGTGTTTAGGGACCCAATCAAGTCAGAGAAGTTGACCTGCTCTAGGTAAGCAGTCCATGCATATTTGTCACAAGTAGTTTTGATTGATTAAATGTTTATCTATAATTATGCACATTACTTGATTTCATGAATTTTGAATGTCTTTTTAAGAATACATCATGTATATTTATCACTATTTGGTTGATTGTTTATTTATGGTCTATGGTAGAACATTAATTAAGATTACAATTAAGATTAATGAATCATGTTCAAGAAGGGGAAACCCTGTCATAGGGAGAAATCCCATCATGGCATTAAGAGGGAGCAATCCCATCATGTTTAAGATTAAGATTAAGAAAAGCCAATGCTTAAGTCAAGAGCTAAGTTAATGATGAATATTAAGGAATTGGCTAAGTTCTTATATGTGCCTCATTTATGGACCTGAAAGGGTCATTATGGGCTTTCCTAACACTATGGTCTTTCCTAGAAATCATGGGCTCCTATGGAGCATTGAGAGAGGTGGCATATATCTACTTTCCCAATTTATCATGTTTAAAGTTATTCAATGAATGCTTAATATAATCCATGTTCAAATTTATGTCAAATTATTTCATGTCAAGTTTACTCATGTCAAATTGTTATTTTTTATCCTATAAAGTGCAAAATACTACTTATTGATGTGTTGTTTGTTTTGCATAGCTAGGGACGCAATGTCTGCAGGATTTGGAGCAAGTGAAGGATAAAGAGGACAATCAAGGACTAGGACATCCTCAAGCTTATCCTGGTGTGGTGCCATTTACCAAGTCAATCCAGAATCTTACATTAAGTTTAGTCATTTTATTAGATAGATTACATTTCATGATGTAGTTCCTTTATGCCAAGAACTATGTATGAATCAATTTTAAATAAATGCATGGTGTTTATTTACTTAAATTGCAAAGAATAGCATATTGTGACACCCCCTTGAGAAAAGTGCTTCTGCTCAATGATATTTGTGTGTTGTGAAAAGTGAGGTGTTACATTATGGTATCTAAGCAATTTTGGTAAATGGCCACTAGGCAGAGTATGATTCATATGTTCTAACCCTAGTTATATGTCCTTTTCTGATGCCCCCTAAGAGATCTGATAAGGGAAAGGAAATGATGAAAGATGGTGCTAGTTCCTTTAGTGAAGGGAGTGTCCATGAAAGAAACCCTAAGGCAACCATAGAAGACCTTATCGAAGCACTCACCAAAGCTTTGGGGAAAAGGCCCCATCCTCTAAGGAACCAAGAGTTGACACTAGTAGACTTCCTCAAGATCAAGACTGACTCATTCTCTGGTGAAGGAGAAGTTGATGTAGTCACCAAAGTTGAGGAGTGGATTACACGCATGGAGCATTGCTTCCGTGACATGGACTGCTCTCAAAACTCTAGGGTTCGCTTTGCAACCCACATGCTTAAGGGAGCAGCCCGTACATGGTGGGAAAACTTCCTAAATTCAAGGGCAGTCGATGCACCTCCACTCACATGGGAAGGATTTTTTAAAGCATTCCAAGGACACTATGTGTCTGAAGCCATGATAGAGAAGAAGGATATGGAGTTTTCCAATCTAGCTCAGGTTGGTGACATGACTGTGACCCAATATGCCATGAAGTTCAAGGTCCTACAGAAGTATGTCTACAGTTATGATGAACGACACAGAACAAATAAGTTCATCCGGGGACTCAAGCCCGGCCTAAGCTTTTCCCTATCAAGAAGAGGCCACAAGACCCTTCAAGACGCCTTGGATGTAGCCCTAGAGCTATAATATCACCCCTAGAGGACCTACAAGAGGGATGTTCCCCATAGAATCAACCAACACCCTCCTCCCAAAAACCATGTGGTGTAGAGAAAGGCACCTGAAGCAGAAGCTGAATGACCCCGGTGCCCGACTTGTAGGAGACATCATGTAGGCCCATGTAGGCAGGGTACTAGTGCATGATACTACTATGGAGAACTAGGGCATATCAAGACAAATTACCCTAAGCTATTGAAGAAGGAACAAAACCAGAACAAGGACCAGAATCTGCCTCCTAAAAGACAAGATAGAGTTTGCCATGATAGATGAGAGTGAAGATGATAAGACTGAGTAAAGTTTCATAGTGTAGTGCCTTTTCTTTTCAATACTTTTGTTGCATGCAAATGTTTAGAACCATGGATTCACATGATAATATTAGTTTGTTGAAGTTTTTGCACTAAGAATATGGAGAGTTCTAAGGTGGGTAGTTTAATGAAATTTTGAGGACAAAATTTATTTAAGGTGGGTAGAACTGTAACATCCCAATTTCCTAAGAGTAATTTAAAACATAGAGTGTAGCTTTTCTTAAATAAAAAGTTGTTGAGGGCCTTAATGCAAAAGACCATGAAATTGAAATTCATTAAAATCCAAGGAAAGTAGACTCAAAGTATATTTCTCTTCCATCTATGCCATCTATGTTACAATTAACTCAAAGATATAAATGTTAGCTTTCTTTTTGGTTCCCTTTTTAATTATCAATAAGAAATAATAATTAGCCTCTTTCTCCCCCCTCATCCTTCAGTTAGAACCAATCACCCACTTGCACTTATGTGTTACAATTAACTCCCACTTGCACTTAGATCCAATCACCCACAAATCTTATTCCAAGTGATCTAACATGTGCATCACACTTCTTCTATGAAAGTGCCTTTGTCAAGGGGTCAGCAACATTGTTCTCAATTTGTACTCTGCAAATATTCACATTTCCTTGTCGTACGATATCTCGTATAAGATGGAAACACCTTTGTATATGCTTGGAATGTTGATGTGATCTGGGTTCCTTAGCTTGTGCAATAGATCCATTGCTAACACAGTATAGCTCTGTTGTTTCGTTGATGCTTGGAACAACCCCAGGTTTTGAGATGAACTTCTTGATCCATACAACCTCCTTTGTTGCATTTGATGTAGCAATATACTCAGCCTCTATTGTATAATCAATAATTGTCTCTTGCTTGGAGCTCTTCCAACTCACAACATTTTTGTTTATGCAAAACACAAATCATGATTGCGATCAATAATCATCTTTATCAGTCCAGAATCTTGCATCGGTGTAACCTTTTTACCACCAACTCTTTCTCTCTATCGTATACCAAGAACTGATCCTTAGTCCTTCTCAAGTACTTGAGGATGTTCTTCACAACTATCAAGTGAGCATCACCTAGATCTACTGATATATGCTCGTCATGCTCAAGGCATATGAGACATTAGGATAGGTACACAACATTACATACGTGATTGATCCAATTGTCGATGCATATGGAATCAAACTCACATGTTCCCTTTCATCATAAGAATTGGGACATTGAGCTTTAGAGATGGTAACTCCATGACGCATGGACAGCTTTCCTGTGACACCCTATTCCACACAAAGCGATATTACCCAAAACAAAGCATGAAATTATCACTAATAACAATATTACCACAAAACAAGGTATATTAAAATCGATCTCATGTTAGGATCTCAAGCTCAAAAAAACACAATTTGAGCCATAAACTATTGCCAATGTATTTCATTCATCTCAAAAGGTATTACACTTCATTGTTCATTAGCTATTTAGTCATAACCTATTACATATAATCATCTACTCATGTACATAAACTATGTTTGTACCACTATGTCTTACAATCAAAACTCAAACTGATGTACAAAATTCACAAAACAACCCCAAGGACCTGAGTGTACGGGGACAACGCATAGGACTCTATTACTAGACACATATTGCATATCCATTATCCACTAGCTATAGCCCTTTGTATCGTCAATTTCAACCACACAATCTCTATCTCAGCTTATCCGTCCACCTAAAAAATGTGGATCCCACTCAGTGAGACCAAAGTCCCAGTGAGAGATATAACTCTCCACCAACATCTATTATAAGCATTGATAAGCTAAGCAACAATTTATACTATTAATAAATAAGAAGATTTAGCTAAATGATATAAGCAAGGCAATTAGCATTGTTTAAGAAGTTCAAGGATATAGAACTAAATAGTAGATCATCTTATAATTCAAGAAGAAATATGAAGAACACGTACAACTATTATAAAATACTCAGTATAAGAAACACAGTAGAGGGGTCATCTAATGTTATTTGAATGTGACCCTAAGCAATAATTGTTACACCCACATCCCATGATTACCACTAATCATGAGATTAGGGCATAAGTTTGAGGATTATACTTAATACAAAGTTCACTCCTGAATTTTTCTTTTCCTTTATTTCAAACTCTTTGTTTTCTCGCATCCAATCACATAAACAAACTTTACAAGAGAATTAAACTTTGATTACTCTAATATGATCTCAACATTAATGATACACATCCATACATTCATTTTGTTTCTCACACTTCCATGTACATATGATATGATAACTAGGTACATACTTTATTATTAAAGAACAAGTTAGACAACATCATTAACAACTCTCTCACTTCTCTACAAGGACCTAGAGTGACAGGGACCGACTGAACTCAACTAATCTCATACTTAACTCATGTGGAAGATCTATGTTGATGCAATGACATCTTCAGGTCCACGTGGTTTCCCTAAAAATTGTGAGTAGAGGGGTGAGGTGAATGAGTACTTCAAAGAAACAGTCTAAAGCACTATTATAATTATAGATATATTGTTGAGCAACTAATATCAATTATAATAGTAGTAAGATTTAAAGAGACTAATCATTCCCAAACATAAATATTTCAAGATACTCTAGATATCTACAAGAGTGAATCAGTATATGAACATGCTTGATTAATCTCAAAGAGAGTTAATAACTCAGAAACATATAAAGGATAATTGAATAACTACACACACTTGTTTAACCTCTCATTCATCTTATTATGCCCTGAACCCACATGAGGTGTACCACAACATGTGAAAGAATCACAGCAAGCTACGCTCTCACTGTACAAGTCTTAGAAGCATGCCCAAGTTCCTAAGCCTATCTCTCAAGTAAGACCCCGTCTGCAGCGGGCCTCAGTATGTCTGCCTCTTGGCGGCTAATGGGAGTGGCTGGATATCTCAGACTCCACCTCTCAACCTGGGTACTCAGGCGGTGAGTCAAATCCCTCAGACTTATTGTGCATCAGTGGACCTACTGACCACTGATCACTCAACATGTAATACAGGTACCACTGGCATCCCCGGTTGGTGTTGGGTACCACACAATTGTAAGGAGTCTGCCCTATTGGTCAAGACCCCCACACCCTACTAGTGCTCTCCAGCTTACCTCAATCTGGACTCCCTCTAGTCGGGAAATTGTTTCCTCCCCACAGCGTAGGCCTCACCCTGTGAGGATTCTACAGTGTTTAGGGCATCTAAATGTCTAATTCACTCTTCAAATTCACAATTCAATCATCACATCAACATATCTTAGTTCAGCTTTGTAAACCATTCATTTCATAAACCATATGATAACATTTACCACAACTGAACTGTTAAGCATAACCACATCTCATATTGAGAAACATTAATATCACAATACTTGATTCACTAAGCACCCTATCCTTAGGGTTTCATTTACCTCATTCACTAATCACACGACTCGCATAAGGATTTAATACATTATAACACCATTGAATAAAGATTGCTCTCAGTAGCTCACGTATAATCAAATATATATATGAAACCCTATAATGAACTGAACTAGGGTTTCCACGCCATTTACTAAAACATCATACATTAAGAATAACATTGAATCAAGATGTCTATTTGCAAACCTCCAAATTTCCATTTGTTTAGGGTTTTACCCACTTACTGATATATATCAAGCAAACATTGCTATCATCAAATGAAATCCAAGATCTTATCTGACATATATGTAATACAAACACAAATAAAACAATCATTCATAACCAAGGAGATTCAACTAGGCAAACTTCTTTATTCAATTATACAACAATTTCAGTCAGCTGAAAACCTTAAATTTCAGTATATTCATGTAACCTCTACAATTACTTTAAGAATTCTCATTTATATGGATTGCAATCATTTCTAATGTGATTTCATAATCTAAAATTCATCATGACAGAGAAATAATCCATTTCATATCATCTTGCAAAAGCTAGATCAAAAGGCAACTTAGGATTTATACTTGCATACTAAGAAATTGAAGATTTTTTATGATTTAACTCATTTTTATAAAATCTACTATTTAAAGAAAGTACCCACTCACCCTAAGGTGTGAAAACACCTTAAAAACACAGTCCATCTCTAAAAATCTCGAATCCTTATCAAGAACCTAGCAAAAATAGCAATTTTCTTCTTCCTTTCAACACTAAATGAGGTCTGATGTAGGTCGAAGATGAAGGTCATAGGTTAACCCAAACCTCAAATTCAATGGATCAAGGGTTCCAAGCAAGGGGAAATGAGGAGAAGGAAGAATCAACAATTAAAACTACTTACCAAGTCGAATATATGGCAACCCTTTTGGATTTCCACCATTCTTCACATTATTTCTCAAAAATCACCCCATAAATCACCTTCCAGGTCACCTTCTAATAGAGAGAGGTATCTGAGATGATATAGGATCGAATCATAGTTCCAACGCACTTCGTTTCATTGAAAATGGATAAATATAGCCCGAGATATGATCGTTTTATGATTGGTAGTACTGGGTGGCATCCATCGCGGTCGCGGCACAGTGTCATGGTCATGGCACACGACACAGTGTCATAGTCACGGCACTAGAGTCATGGTCATGACACCCAACACAGCGTCGCGGTCGCGGCACATGACACAGCGTCGCGGTCGCGACACTCTATACATGTTTACTAAAAGGGCATAATTCTCTCATTTTAACTCCGATTTGGTTCATTATTTTTTTGTTGGATTCATAATTGAATTATTTACAATAATACAATATTATTTTGATAATATTATCAAAAAAATTATTTATTAACTATTTCCTCTAATGTCATTAACTCTCTTCTTGCATATATGTATGGGTTAATGCTATATTAACTCCAACTCGGATCTTTATAGTATGCTTAAGTCATGATTATGAGTTGCCAAAATAAGTATTTAAGGTTACCAAAGTTAAGATAAAGCACAAGATAAAATATTACTAATAAAAACATGATGAGAATTAAGATTATCTTAAATCTATAGGATTATTATCAAAGCTAGGAACGGGTTGAAATAATTCTCCCCCTCTAATAAAAATGTCGTCTTGAAATTTCTAAAAGAGGAAAGAATACTTGTTAAACATATTTGACTCCAATTCCCAAGTAGCTTATTCTACACATGATTCCTCTAAAGAACCTTTACTAGGGGTATCTCTCTCTCTTTTTAAGCTTTCAAATTTTGCGGTCTAGAATTTTATTTTCAACATTGAGTCATTTGTTTCTCTTCTAATCACAACAAATTTTTAAGCAAGCCTTATCAATGATAGAAGAAGATTTCTCTATGCCATAATAAATCATAGGAAAGAGAAAGAGAAACAACAATTTTCAATATTTTCATACTCTTGAAGTGTTACCTCAACATTGATAATCTGATTCAACTATCTCAATTCATTCAATATGTATTATTATTTGTATTACCTCCAAGTCACAAAAGAGAGTTCACCATGTTGTTTTGAATTTTACTATTGTGCTACTCGAATAGAAAGGCGCTCATGAGTTCGAAGACTAGATTCAACCACAATTTTACAATACTAAAATGGATTACTGGTATGAATGACTACAGCTATCAGACACCTTTAATTAACATATTGCTCACACATGTACATTGAAATCATGTATAGAACCAATTTACATCCCTTACTGTACCTTCAACAAATTACACTTCTAAAAACAAATTCATGTATTACTGAAAGCCATTGTTTTCTCTTATCCCCTCATTCATTACTACTTACTTTTTGGCACTTATCCTTCTCATTTTGATCATATAGACTAAACATCCCTAAAATTGAAACATACAAGGTAAGAATAGATTATTTTTCATTCTTGATATCACGGCAAGAATTTATTTCATATCACACTTTACTCATGATGTATCATGCCTTTTGTTCAAAATAACCTTGTTACATTTCAAATTTATTTCATATCCTTTGCTCCAAATCATTTACATATTGTGTATCTATCTTTCATATTTTCCACCTTTAAACCGTAGATTACTATCAGTGGTAGTTTACTGCTGTAACATCCCAGGATTTGAGGCCTAAGATATAATGATCTTAAAAGGAATGATTGGACTATCCATATCACCAAGGTGCACTTCCTTTTTCGGGAGCTCATCACTAAAGAAATCCATAGTTAAGCGTGCTCAGCTTGGAGTAGTACTAGGATGGGTGACCACCCAGGAATTTGACCCCGACTTGCGCATGAGTGTGGAAAAATCGTAGTTAAGACTAGTGGTAATCTGTGGGGCCAGTTGTCATTCTTGAAACTCTACTAGAGCCTAGGGCAGTGAGCCAGGGAATTACAAATGGTATCAGAGCCATAACCCCTCCAATAGGTGGGGCCCACATGGGCATGTGGTATGCCAGTCTTGAGTCGTGGGATACATGCATGTTGGAAAGAGTTGTCCATGGTTGGCATAGCTACCCTTGTGCTGGTATTCTGTGATCGGGAGTTGGGTGTCCATGGGTCATTCTGGGTCTGCACTGAAATGGGAAAATATTATGAGGCCATATAGTTGAGCCTTGACGAGGACGTCAAGAGTCTAAGTAGGGGAGATTGTAACATCCTAGGATTTGAGGCCTCAGATATAATGATCTTAAAAGGAATGATTGAGCTATCCATATCACCAAGGTGTACCTCCTTTTTCGGGATCCCATCACTAAAGAACTCCATAGTTAAGCGTGCTCATCTTGGAGTAGTACTAGGATGGGTGATCAGATGGGAAGTTAACCCCGACTTGCACATGAGTGTGGACAAATTGTGCAGTTAAGGCTAGTGGTGATCTGTGGGGCCAGTCGTCATTCCTAAAACTCTACTAGAGCCTAGGGCAACGGGCCCAGGCGTTACAACTTCTCATAGTACTAATCTCATTATCTTGTTTTATAGAGATGCTAGTATTCAAGGTCAAATCACTAGTGACATCCCTTGAACTACTACAACTCGAAACATTCTTGGGTTTGATCCTTATCAGTAACATGGTGTCATTGTGATGCGACTTTGCTCCCTTAATTTGAAATTCAAACTTTGGATCTCACAAGTTTTACTAAATTCTTCCTTATCTTATCAATTGAATTTCCTTTCTCTTACTTGGCCATTCAGATAGATTATATTCTCAATTTACCATGCTAGGGTTTCATCATCATATTGTGTGTCATTATTACATTCACTAGATGTCTCTACCATGGTGGTTATGCATCATATATGATTCATTTTCTTATCAATTCATTCCCACATTGCTCTCATTAAGTAATATATGAAAGAGAAGATGATTCTAAGACTTAGAATTATTATATTTAAACATTCCCTTAATACATTTCTCATATGTAGGTTTAATTGGTTATCAACAAGGATACTTGGCTAATTAGCACTTGCTTGAATCTCCTAATCTCTTTCTTGTATAATCTAAATTACTCCATCATGTTTCAAACCCTTCCTTACTTTCCATAATCCTCTTAGCATATACTACTCTTCCACTTGTCATCTTTAACTTCTAATTTTCTCTTATGATCATGTTGCTTATTCATGTGTATGATCATGTATACCATGTTGCACATATTTCTTTTTATGCTTCTACTAATGCGAAGTTGAGATTATAAATCAATAATCTCTCTACTAGTTTCACCTCATGTTTAATACATTACATATCCTTCATTTTAAATCAAATAGCTCATGCATGGGTCAAACTTAGTTTCTCTTTCAATCAAGTTTTCCTTCCTGAATATAGTTTACCTTTGTATGACTTATTCATTTGTTAAGCTACACTTTTGTTCTTCTTTTAGAAACTAGTTTGTTGTTCTATAGAGACTTGGAATCCAAAGGTAGTAAGTATGAATGTATTAAACTTCATAATAAATGTATACATTCCATGATCTCAATTATATCATAACCCTCATTCCTTAATCAAGATCATCATTTCTAACATTTCTCTTTGTTTCAACTAAGTTTGTTATCCTAGTCTTATGATTTACATGTTCATCTAATTCTCTTTACTTTAACTCGTTTGAAGACACTTCACTTATATGTACTTATCGTATACTTAACTCTTTTCTTCTATTTTCCCTTTGTGTTGGAGTACATAAAAGCTTTATACTCGATTATATGATCCATTCCTCATGATTGATTCTTACTATCGTGGCCCTTAATACTTTTCTCATATGTTTTCCATATTTCATATTTACGGTTCATATAATACTAATCATTAAACTTGATCTGAGCCTTATGTCACGTTCCTTTATTCCCAATTAAGGGTTTCTCATATGAGGCCCCAAATTTGGATCTCAGATATCAGTTCCAACTGATTCTTAGCTATTCTAATCTTTCCCATATGTTTCAACATCTTAGTGTGTGTACATTCTCACAATGATGTGGGTCTAATTTATCCAGAGTCTACTCTTATTATATTTTCAAAAGGAGTCATTAGATCCCAATAACAAATCCTGCCAGCCAGACCAAGCCGAACCTGTAGTCCTGAAGCCAAGATCTACTCAGGATTAACCTACTTCTATACATATCAAACATAGAGAAAGAATATCCACTCAGGATAAACTCATTTAAAGATAATTCTGGTCTAGTTGATACAATGAATGTAAACAATAATTGGATTAACTTCATAGTGTACAAGAATCTTAAAGGACCACATATATTTCTAAGAATTGAATATTTGAATTCAAATATATAAGAGCATTTCCATTCATATTCAATCAAAGAAGCAATATAAAGTAAGAGTTTTATCACATTATATCTTTAAGCTCTTACTCCTTCATTACTTCTCGGTCTCCTAACCCTAATATTTCTAGTGTTTCTCTCTAACCCATCCTTCCTCTGCATACTTGTCCAGGGTATCTAGAGAAGAATAGACAGAGTAGCTTGATATTGATCAACCTAAGTATTCAGATATTGGGGCATGGTATCTAAATACACAGACCTCCCAAAGCTATTCACACACCACCTCTTAACTGCCACACTTATAACTCTGACTTTCTATCCTAATGGTCCCTAATGACTCAGCCTAAGCTCTGATACCAAGTTGTTACACCCACATCCCATGATTACCACTAATCATGAGATTAGGGAATAAGTTTGGGGATTATACTTAATACATATTTCACTCCTGAATTTTTCTTTTCCTTTATTTAAAACTCTTTGTTTTCTCGCATCCAATCACATAAACACACTTTACAAGAGAATTAAACTTTGATTACTCTAATATGATCTCAATATTAATGATACACATCCATACATTCATTTTGTTTCTCACACTTCCATGTACATACAACATGATAACTAGATATATACTCTATTATTAAGGAATCAAAGTTACACAACATCATTAACAACTCTCTCACTTCTCTATAAGGACCTAGAGTGGCAGGGACCGACTGAACTCATCTAATCTCATACCTAACTCCTGTGGAAGATCTATGTTGATGCAATGACATCTTTAGGTCCATGTAGTTTCCCTAAAAATTGTGAGTAGAGGGGTGAGCCTACTCGCTTAGTGAATGAGTACTTCAAAGAAATAGTCTAAAGCACTATTATAATTACAAATATATTGTTGATCAACTGATATCAATTATAATAGCAGTAAGCTTTAAAGAGACTAATAATTCCCAAACATAAATATTTCAAGATCCTCTATAATATCTACAAGAGTGAATCGGTATATGAACATGCTTGATTAATCTCAAAGAGAGCTAATAAATCAGAAACATACAAAGGATAATTGAATAACTGCACACACTTGTTTAACCTCTCATTCATCTTATTTTTCCCTAAACCCACATGAGGTGTACCACAACATGTGAAAGAATCACAACAAGATATGATCTCACTATATAAGGCTTATAAGCATGCTCGGGTTCCTAAGCCTATCTCTCGAGTAAGACCCCATCTGTAGTGGGCCTCAGCACGTCTGCCTCTCGGTGGCTAATGGGAGTAGTCAGATATCTCATACTCCACCTCTCAACCTGGGTACTCAAGTGGTGAGTCAAAGCCCTCAGGCTTATTGTGCATCATTGGACCTACTGACCACTGATCACTCAACGTGTAACACATGTACCACCGACATCCTCGGTTGGTGTTGGGTACCACACAACTGTAAGGAGTCTACCCTACTGGTCAAGACCCCCATACCCTACTTGTGTGCTTTGGCTTACCTCGATCTGGACTACCTATAGTCGAGAAACCATTTCCTCCCCACAGTGCATGCCTCATCCTGTGAGGATTCTACAGTGTTCGGGGCATCTAAATGTCTAATTCACTCTTCAAATTCACAATTCAATCATCACATCAACATATCTTAATTCAGCTTTGTAAACCATTCATTTCATAAACCATTTGATAACATTTACCACAACTGAACTGTTAAGCAGAATTACATCTCATACTGAGAAACATTAATATAACAATACTTGATTCACTAAACACCCTATCCTTAGCATTTCATTTACCTCATTCACTAATCACATGACTCGCATAAGGATTTAATACAATATAACATCATTGAATAAAGATTGCTCTCAACAGTTCATGTATAATCGAATATATATATGAAACCCTATAATGAACTGAACTAGGGTTTCTATGCCATTTACTAAAATAGTATACATTAAGAATAACATTGAATCAAGATGTCTATTTGCAAACCTCCAACTTTCCATTCATTTAGGGTTTCACCCGCTTACTGATATATCAAGCAAACATTGATATCATCAAATGAAATTTAAGATCTTATCTGACATATATGTAATACATACACAAATAAAACAATCATGCGTAACTAAGGAGATTCAACTAGGCAAACTTCTTTATTCAATTATACAATAATTTCAGTCATCGCTGAAAACCTTAAATTTTAGTATATTTATGTAACCTCTACAATTACTTTAAGAATTCTCATTTAGATGGATTGAAATCATTTCTAATGTGATTTCATAATATGAAATTCATCACAACAGAGAAATAATCCATTTCATATCATCTTGCAAAATCTAGATCAAAAAGGCAACTTAGGATTTATACTCGCATACTAAGCAATTGAAATTTTTTGATAATTTAACTCATTTTCATGCAACCTACTATTTAAAGGAAGTACCCACTCACCATAAGGTGTGAAAACACATTAAAAATGCATCCCATCTCTGAAAATCTTGAATCCATATCAAGACCCTAGCAAAAATAGTGGTTTTTTTCTTCCTTTCAACCCTAAATGAGGTCTGTTGTAGGTAGAAGATGAAGGTCACATGTTAACCCGAACCTCAAATTTGATGGATCAAGGATTTTGAGCAAGGGGAAATGAGGATAAGGAAGAATAAACAGTTAAAACTACTTACCAAGTCAAATCTATGGCAACCTTTTGGATTTCCACTATTCTTCACATTCTTCACCAAAAATTGCCCTAGAAATCACCTTCTAGGTCATCATCTCATATAGAAAGGTGTCTAAGATGATAGAGGATCGAATCACGGTTCCAACACACTTCATTTTGTTGAAAATGGATAAGTATAGTCCGAGATATGATCATTTTATGATTGGTCATCCTGGGCGGCATCCTTCGCGATCACGAAGCAGCATCGCGGTCGCGACACACAACACAGCGTCGCGGTCGCGACACACAACACAGCGTCGCGGTCGCGACACTCTGTACATGTTTAATAAAAAGGGCATAACTCTCTCATTTTAACTCCATTTTGATTCATTCTTTTTTTTGGATTAATAATTGAATTCTCTACAATCCTACAATATTACTTTGATAATGTTCTCAAACAAAAAATCATTTATTAATTATTTCCTCCAATGTCATTAAATCGATTCTTGCATACATGTATGGGTTAATGCTATATTAACTCCAACTCAGATCTTGATAGTATGCTTAAGTCATGATTATGAGTTACCCAAACAAGTATTTAAGGTTATCAAAGTTAAGATAAAGCACAAGATAAAATATTACTAACAAAAACATGATGAGCATTAAGATTATCTTAAATATCTAGGATTATTAACAAAGCTAGGAATGAGTTGTAACAATAACACTACATTGCTATTTTACATCTTTAATTATTATGCCCTGAGGATTTGAGGCATACCACTCAAATCCAACTGACCACTGTTAAGTCAAAATCAGTACCATACAAGATCAATGGAAGAGTCAGACTCTATGATCATCACCAGCACTACTCGGTCAGTTTGAGTCTGCAACACAATGACATATAGTCAAACTACAAAGATAAAAACTTATAGCCACAACTATAGTTCTATAAAGACAACAACTCATAGCCAAAGCTATGGTCCTATAAAACAACTAGCTTGCCTTGGTGCATGGAACAGTGCTAGAGAATAGGCTCACACATGTCCATTCTATAATAAACATCACATCACTATTTCAACAATTTAAGGATATAGGGAAATACATCCACTAATACCCTACATATTCAACAATATACACTCTGAGTTTCCCGTAGGAGTTATTCATTTCACCATCCAGCTAAATATTGATGCTGAAGATGGATTTATGGTACATGGAAACTACATGATTGAGGTTTTACCTTATTAGTTATGCCAATTGGGTGAATGAAGGCTCCACCATACAAGTGGACATACAAAACCCTAATTCAATCTAGCAAGCATAACTATGAAACAACTTTAGAAGATATAAAACATATAAAGTGTGAACTAATCACATCATCTTAGGACAATATTGTATTACTACCTTAAACAAGGCCATCAACATCATCACTTGTTCACACTACCATATTAGTATGATCACTAATATCACAACAGTGGGGATATTAATCCCTTATCACATCACTGGAGGATACAACCTCATACTAGGCATTAAGCATTCACTAGGTTATAAGACCAATCACATTATTCATGTAACTCACTATTGTCTCATCTTACCTTATCATGCATATAAGCATCACATGTATTATAGAAATCATTAGCTATGATAACCACCACATCTTGCCTCTTTAGGCATAAACACATCACATGTATCACATCACTTATACACCATATCAATCATCAACTATGATTATCATCTTTCCTACAATATCAACGTTATACAAATAAAGAGAGAATACTCATGATTTTCTTATCATATTAAACACTTTAAGCAATGTAAAAAAGCATCATATGTCCCCTCGATAGGGTTAGGGTTTCATGCTTAACCGCATAATGTTTTATGGAATTATTTATTTACCAATCTCTAGCTTCATCACAAGTTGGAGTGTATTAAGGTTTAGCACTATAGATTATAGATAACTATGCACATTCACATATTTACAAATGTAGTACACCTCATCAAAGCTCATGGCCATCATCTATTATCATTTAATCATATTCATAGCATGCATAAGCTATGACACTCATCCACTCTATAAGTTAGTACCATACAAGTAGGAGAGAGAAAGTATAATCATATGCTATTTATCCATGCACGTTCTATAAGTATAACATACCTTAGAATTAGGGTTAGGGTTCACTCACATAGCCATTTAGAGTTTACAACATGATTATAGCACTAAACCCTAATCGAGTCACTTCCCACTTTCTTGGAGCATATTACAGGTAAGGATCATGATTAGGGTTAGTCAAACAATCATTCCCACAACACTATACATGGATCATTACTTGCTTACTCATGCACACATGTTCACTATATGCTCATGTATGTCTCTCGACCATCCATCACATAGGTGTCTTGACTATTCTTGAAACAAGTGTCTCAACCACCCTCAAGCAAGGTGTCTCGACCACCTTCATGAAAGGTGACTTGACCACAACATGTCTAAGTGTCTCGACCTACCTTCAACATAGTATCTCAACCTATCATCAACATAGTGTCTCAACCATTGTCTCGACCACCAATAACACCATGTATTACGACCACCAACCATCATGGGTCACAACCAAACTATAATTAGGGTATCGACCCTCAACAAAAGTGCATGTCACGACCATGGAAAAACCAACTCATAGGAGTCTCAACCATAGAAAAACTCATAGTCAACAACCCAAACACCAAGGTACAAATGTCTCGACCTCATCATGTCAAGGTGTTTCGACCCAAAACTATAGATGGGTGTCTCAACTCAAGACTAAAACATGAGTGTCTCGACTTCAACTCCAAAGCATAATATATGTATTGATCGAAACTCAAGACTAATCAGCAAGAATACTAAGAGTCGCCATAATGATTATTAACCAAACCATAAGGAGAGATAAAGTTGAACTTCAACTTATAAGAGAAATCATCCATAACTCTATATCCAACATGATAATTGAAACCTAGCACATGGTAACTAGACTAAAGTTTATGATACATATAAAATCATACTCTCAAGAACACTTTAGGAATTGAGTATATGGATTTAGGATTGAAAAAGAGAGAAACCTTCATGAGAATGCTACAAAGTCATAACCCTAAATTCATAAGGACCTCATTTACCATCTTAACCATCATGTTAATAACACCAAGTATTGTAATACTTGTAGGGTCATCACCTCCATCCTCTCTAAACAAATCATGATTGTCGACCATTAACCAAACATATAGGACTATACATATAGGTGAAATGACCACTCAGGTCAAACGTCCATAAGAACATATAATATCCTAAAACCAACAATGAACCATAACCTAAAACAGTAGGTTATCACCAGGGAATGATCATCACAAACAAAGGAAATATCGCCACATAAAGATGAGCATCAATATCTTTTGAGCATGATAGAATTCTACACAATAGAGACTTGTTAGGAGAGGTGATTACTCATGTTTAACATCTATAAAACAGTACCTAAAACTCATGTAACACTAAGGTACCTGAATCCCCATTCATAAAGATAGAAATCAATCATCAAGGCTAAAGAACTATCCATCTTGTATTTATCTCAAATCGGGTACAAGAGAAATTGGGATTTTGGAAACTAGAAGAAAATGTCATAGGATTATCACCATGGATCAAACCCTAATTCATGATAACATCTTTTAGAATGTTAAGATCATATTTTAGAGATAGAAATAGAAATAAACGAACAATATTATGGTGCCAAAATAGAGAGGGGAAAGCTATATAACCTGTATTTTGTGGGGATCCAAGCTCCAATGATCAAAAGCTCCAAGAGAGGGAAAGAAGCCCCAACTTTGCTTAGCACTTCAGCCACCAAATCACCTCACAAAAGAGGAACACCATGATTAATAAGTAGATCAAGGAAGAGGTCAAGAAACCCTAGGCTGAACCAAAAGAAAAAGAGAGAAAGAGAAAGAATCATCTTTTCACTCGGGTTCATCATGTCAAAGCATAGTCTATGACCCCTTCTGACGAGGAGTTCCTCTCAAACTACCACCATGAGTGACCTACAGTCCATGGTTGAGACGAAGAAGAAGATGATGATGGATTTTTATGGGAAGACGTGATCAAGAAGGTAGAACCACTTACCAAGTTAAGATTTACCAAAAATCATCACTACAAGAGTTGATCTAGCACAAATCCTTCTTTATGCAAGGTTGATCGGTCACTTAGCTTTAAGATCTTATCTCCTTTGCTCATAGAGCTCTAGGTTCAGTTACACTGGAGAGAGGATAGAGTAGGGACAAAAAAGTGTGCTTTCTCATGAAGAGAAAGGGATATATACCCAAAGGAGGAGGGAAGTAGGGTTTATGTGAGGTGTCAACATATTAGAACACCAAAGGTACACTTGTCCATTAATAAGATAGACATGCAACCACTTTATGCATGCATGCACGAGATGGTGATATAACCTATGTTGGGTATCAACCTATTTAGGTTCCCAACCCACTGGTTTAGGTTGCAACACTTCATGAAGGTCAAAATAAAAGCAAAACATCAATACTAGGTCGAAACAAGATCATTTTCATCAAAGAGGTCGAAACATGAGAAGACAAGCATCTAGGTTGAAATACATCACCCCAAACCATCATGGTCATAACAACATCATGACAAGGTAGGTGTTTGGGTCAAAACACATCCAACATAGCCCCTAGGTTGCTACCTAGGATGCTACCATCACCAAGGTCCAACAAGGTCGACCAAAAAGCTATCAACATGCTAGGTCAAGACATACCACAAGAAGACAACTTGTCTCGACCCCAAACACATCCAAGACCATCTAGGTCAAGAAAACATCACCAAGGGAATGTGTTTCGATCAAAACACTCCCAAAACATACCATAAGGTCGAAACAAGGGTTGATATACCCAAGCAACACTATTAGGTTGACACCATCCAAAACCCTAGAAACCCTAGCATATCATGTGATGCCACCTCACCATTCAAGGTCCCACAAGGCATCCCATAGCATAATTCTCTCTCTTATGATGCTAAAGCACTAAGGACACTCAACATGTAACAAATTGCAAGACAGTTCCTCAACTTGGGTAAATTTTATTTTAGTCCAAAATAGGCACACACAGCTCAAACAATATCCAATCAGGACCAAACTAAAAGCTTGATCATGTCACATGATAAAAAAAACACCTTAAAAGATTAAGATTAAGGTTCTAAGCATCTTATTATATAAATTAAGCACAATTAGCATTAAGCTAGGTCAAGGGCCTTACATTTCCTCTCTTTGAGCTCTTTATACTAAACCGCTTTAACACTTTGTCAAAGTATGTGCTTTGAATTAGTCCATGAAGCCTTCTAGATCTATCTCTATACATCTTAATCCCCAAGATGTAGGATGCTTCTCCTGATTATTTAATATAAAATGTATTTCCCAATCATGTCTTTACCTTTTGTAAAGTAGGGATATCATTCCTCACCAACAATATGTCATCCACATACAATATGAGGAATACAATCATGATCCCATTAACCTTATTGTACATACAAAGTTCATCTTCATTCTGAGTAAATCCAAGCTCTTTGACTATCTCATCAAAAGAAGATTCTAACTCCGAGATGCTTGCTTCAATCCATAGATTAACCTTTATAGCTTATAGACTTTAGTCGCATCCTTTGGATTTATAAAATCCTCAGGTTGTGTCACATACACATACTTAAGAAGATTCCCATTAAGGAATGTAGTTTTAACATCCATCTGCCAAATATCATAGTCATGATAAGTTGCAATAGCATGCATGATCCTGATGGACTTAACCGTGGCCACTCGAGAAGGTTTCGTCATAGTCAACACCTTGAGCTTGTTTGAAACCCTTTGCAACCAATCTACCTTTATATGTTTGTACTATACCATCCATGTCAGTTTTCTTCTTGAAGACCCACTTGCACCCTCTTCAGGTGGATCCACCAAGGTTCATGCATTTTCGGTATACATGGATTCCATATCAGATCTCATGGCCTCAAGCCATTTATCAGACTCTAGTCCCTTTGTAGCCTCTAGATAGGTTGATGGCTCATCATTTATGACCAACTAACCGCCTTCCTGAGTCACAAGATACCCAAATCTCTCAGGTTCAAGGCGTGTCCTACTAGATCTATGAGGTTCCTATGTTACTTGAGGAATTTGAGATTCCACAACACTTTGTGATTCTCTTTGTTCCTCATGTACATCTATTGGTTTAATGCTTTCTTGTTGGTCTTAAACCTCTTGAAGTCTACTTTCCTCCCATTGATTCCTTTGAAAAAAATTTCTTTTCTAGGAATATAACATCTATGGTGACATACACTTTGTTGTCAGATAGGGAATAAAAGTAACATCCTTTAGTCTCCTTAGGATATCCAACAAAATAACATTTATCAGATTTATGGCCAAGCTTTTTAGAAAATATTTTCCTTACATAAACTTCACATCCCCAAAACTTCATAAAAGACACATTGGGATTCTTTACATACCATATCTCATATGGTTTCTTTTGAATCAATTTAGGTGGTACTCAGTTCAGTATAAATGTGATGGTTTCTAGAGCATAACCCCAAATGGTTTTCAAAAGAACAACTAAACTCATCATTGATTGCACCATATCCAACAATGTGTGATTCCTTCTTTCTAATACACCATTATGATGAGGTGATCTAGGTGGATTCCATTGAGATATGATCTCATAGTCTCATAGAAGGTCCTCAAACTCTTGGCTTAAGTATTCTCCACCTCGATCAAAATGAAGTGCCTTAATAATTTTGCCAAGTTGGTTATGTACTTCATTCATAAACTCCTTGAATCTATCAAGAGTTTTTGACTTATGTTTCATCAAGCAAACATAATCATACCTATTGAAATCATATTTAAAGGTAATGAAGTACTAATACCCACCTCTAGCAGTTGTTCTAAAAGGTCCACATATATCAATGTGTATGAATCCTAATAGATCACTAGCCCTATCATCTTGCCCAAAAAACAAGATTCACATGTCTTTATTGATTTAAAATCAAAAGAGTCCAGATAACCATCTTTATGGGGTCTAGATATGCGATTCTCATTTATGTGCCCCAGACAACAATGCTAAAGGTATGTTTTGTTTGAGTTGTTGAGTTTCAATCTTTTGGTATTCACCTTATAAACATATGTCTTTAGATCTAGCAAATAAAGACCATAATACATTGGGGTGATGCCATAAAAGATCCCATCTTTAGAAATAGAACATTGACCATTCTTAATATGAAATCCATATGCATCCTTATCCATACAAGATACAGAAATGATGTTTCTACTTATGAAAGGTACATAATAGCAGTTCAATAACCCTATTACAAGACCTATAGGTAGAGATAAACTTTAGGTTCCAACTGTAGTGGCAGCAACTCTTGCTCCATTTGCAACTCACAATTCAACCTCACCCTTTCCCAAAGGCCTACTTCTTTTCAGGTGATGCATATTCGAGCATGTTTGAGATCCACATCCAGTATTGAGTACCCATGATGAAGAAGTAGATAAGTTTATCTCAATAATGTATATACCTAAAGTGAAGATCTCTATTACCATCTTCTTCTTCTTGCATGCCTTCAAGTACAAAGGAAAATTTCCTCTTATACTTTTCTTTCTCCTTGTCTTGAGATTTGAAGATCTAGATTTGAGCTTAGCCTCAGAATTATTCATGGCCTTGCTTTCATCCTTGGACTCAACTCCACTAATGGAAATAAAAAATTTGTCCTTCTTCATTCTTGCTTTGGCCGTTATCAACATACTAAGAAAATCTAACAGTGGTCTGGCCACATTATTCAAGTGATAGCACTCAATAAAATGGCTATATGATTCAGAAAATCATGGCATAATCATATCCTTGGCTAACTCTTGTCTCAAAGAAAATACCACTTCTTCTAAACAATCCACATGCCCAATCATATTGAGCACATGGCCTCTACTGAATCTCCTTCTATCATCATACACTCAAAGAGCTCCTTTGAGGCATTGTACCTTTCTTTCATTGTGAGGTAATGGCTCATATTCCTAATACGTGTTACCATCTCAAGAATCCCCATGTCTTCACATTGCTCATGCAACTCATAGTTCATGCATCTTAGAATAAGGTGCTTTCTATCTAAGGCATCATTGACCCTGCTTCCAGTAAGCATCCACTTTAGCACTAGGAGCATCAGGAGCATGTATTTCTGGCATTGGTTTATCTAGGACATAGAGCTTATGCTCATCATTGAGAACTCTTCTAAAAGTTCAAAACTATTTGTGGAAATTTGTCCTGTCAAATTTGTCCTTCCTAAGGACTATTTGCAATACTGATTTGTTTGTCATTTGATTCTATAAGAGAAAAAATTGCATTTTGTCAAAAACCCTTTTTGATTTGATTTGATTTGAAAATTTTGATGATTTCAAGTAGGTCTTTAATTAATTATCACTCTCACTATTTATTCAAATTGATAGCCCTCACATATCAATATAGAAGATTGCAGTGTACAATTTTCTAGGGAACCAATATCCAAAACAATTCAACTATTACCCAGCCAACGCCAACGTCCATAGTCAACTATTAAGGTAGGCAAATTTTGTCAATTACATCATATGTAATTCTTTGATAGACAATATGTGCAACTCCTTGCAATAATCATCTGTATGATTCTAGGTGCTTAATCCTATTAACATCACCCACTTAAGCCTGACCCAAAAGCCAACACGATAATAATGCACCCCTCTTGAGCGGATCTACATTACTACCATCACACTTCCACGAGATGGATGGTGCACCATGCTAGGGCATAACCTACACTTAGTCGATCAGTATTTTCATGTGTGTTGCTAATGGAAAGCATCTAAGCTTAATATTTAAATAAGGGAGTTTGTATTTATAAATACATATACTTCATCCAATCACCACATATATAGTATGTATCATATACATGCTATATCCCACAACAAAAATGTTCAATAAAACACAAAGAAATGGTTATGACCATTATAATGTAATTCCTTGTAGCCACAAGGAATTACCACAACCTAGGGTCTACATCTCATGCATAAACTTATTATTGATGAAGATCTGTGCTTGCCAATCTGGGTTGATCAGTTCAAACCTTGAACTAATCGGCTCGCCTCCTGGGCACTCGGTTGGTCATCACTCCCGATTGTTTGGTCTGAGCATCTTCATATTTATCATAACAAGAAAATAAACTATCCTACTATTACATGATTATAGAGAAACCTCGAATTACATTCGATGGGATCAAAGGTAGGAGAGAATAATACTTATACAATTGGAAAATAAGGTAGAGGCTTGGTATGCAAACTGAGATAAAACATGAATAATTGATCACACAACCATGCACAGATAATATGATTATTGGCCATAACCATGCTACACATCCAACATCAAAACTCACTTTTAGGGTGACACACATAAATTGCATATATATATATATATATATATATACACCATATATATACTTTCTTTGGGATTATGTGTGATATTTGATTGGACATTTATATTTTCATCAGCTACCACTCAATCTACCAATTGATTCAACCACCGATTGACATGTTCAGTCGACATATTACATTGGAAATCAACCTACACTTAATTTAGAACTATTATAATTATACATGGGATTGTAAACTCTTTTCCCTTAAGCATCAGTATGCATGCGACCATGTAGGTTCCACATTACATTGGCAGTGATGCGAAGGACCACACAAGTAAAGCTTGGTATTTGGAAACACACAATTCCTACATGTTGACACCCCATTTTTTCTAACTTGGTAGAAGTTCATTGACCAGCCTAAATTGCGCGTCCAAAAGTGGAGCGGATTTGAAGTAGTCAGACCTTTTAAATTTATAACCCGAAACCTTCTAGGCCCCCGCAACTTTATTTATGGGGTCGAAGTAGATATACAGGGTCGAACACAGGGACAAGGGTGGTAGTGTTGAGAACACAGAATCGACACGTTACACTCTAGCAAGGGCAAGGAGATGATATAAGTTCCCTAAGGGAACAACAGGATCAGATCGCTAAAATAGAAGAAATCTATCTCCAACTGGAGGTACGAGGAAAATTAAGGTTTTAAGCATTTATCAGTTTTTAGGGTTTTCGTGCAACGGAAACCGAGAGATAACACTATTTCTTTAGTAAGGAATGAAGGAAAAAACTTTGGTAAAACAAGTGGCAGCAGAAAACATCATGTACCCCTTCTCTCGAAGAGGGTACCTCTGACTAAGTATCAACACCCCTCTCGAGGCTGCTGGACTTAAGTTAGAGTGGAAAGGTTACTACAGCAACTCCGATCCTGGGCACTCTCGTACTCCAGTATCGGACCAAACACTAGAGCCACAACACCTCTCTCAAGGTTGTTGCAACGGGAAAACACGATTCGGTAGCTAATCGAAACGCGATCCAAGCGTACAAGCTAGAGTTCAGATGTTAAACATAGCAATCATCCAACAAAGGTACCAAACATAAAGCAGTAGATAGCTAAACTCTTCTAATTCCATTAACATATAAGGGTCTGATTACATTGCATAAGTAAAGGAAGTAAATGACTGAAATAAGTAAAGATAAATGTCACCTTCTTGATATAGAAGGGCGATAGGCAGCAGTAGATCCTCCAGCCTGATACCGGGCAGGGGCCTTACCCGATATGCCCGTGTCAGGCGGCACACCCTCTCGGGCGACATGCTAATGCCGACGGACGTATCGTGTTGGGCGCCCTTTCCCGATACGATCATGTCAGGTGACACGCCGCGACCGGCGATGCGTATCGGGGTTCGATATCATGTCGGGTTAGAGTGTTGCTTCTAGTATCGGGCACTCTTGTCGGGTGTCCTTGTTGGCCGATATCGACCTACAGTGGTTCCCAGAACGACCCTAAATGAACCATTCCCTCCCTCTCGGGATGGGGAAGTGTTCACCTGGAATCGGCCGACACACCCCTGAGGCGCGACACGCTAGCTCCTGAAGCTTTCCTAAGTTGGCTTTCGAGAGATTCTGACCCGTCCCATCGGAGTCATGTAGCTGCTATTTATAGGCAGCAGTTGGGGAAGTTATGGTGCTCTGGACGCCACATGTTCTTCCTTCAGCTCCATTATTGCGGCTTCAGGGACGCTTGATATGTGTATCAGCCGACACAAGGATAGTGGGTTGTTGGTCATTGTGACGAGTGGCGCATGCTGGTGGGTGGCTTGTATCACGCGACGCGCTTCAGTTGTCATGGCGAGCTCGACTCCCTATCAGGTAGATGGTGTGTTGCTCGTTCGATCCTTCTTGCGTGACATCCTTGTGCCGCGCGGTATGGTATCGTGCACCCGTGTCGGGCAGCGAGCGTATCGGTCGGTCCGGTTGGTAAGAAGGCCGATGTAGGTGAAACACGTTCGTGGGCCGGGACGGGCCTTTTTGCTGATAAATGAGTTCAAAAACAAGGAAAACTCTACAAAAGATGATAAAATTGAGTTAATAGCGTAGCGTGGCTTGTTTATTCAAAAACATGACAAAAGAGAGAGGAAAACAGTTAAAAAAGGAAATTTTGATAACGAAATAAGGGCCAAAAACATCACAAAATTTGGTGTTATCAACTCCCCCAAACTTAGCATTTTGATTGTCCTCAATCAAACTTTAAACTTTGTTTTGTGATGCTTCTTTTTGACCGGAATTTTCAGTCCATGGGTTTGAGTGAGCATTGAGATGTCTCATAGAGAATACGGCCCAACCACAAACAACAGACTTTATTTCTCCTGCCTTATTTAAGCAAAAAATTTCTCTACATCTTCAGCGAGACTTTGGTGCATGATTTCAAAGTTAGCTTTCACACCAAATAGCTTTTGGGGGAAGAAAGTTGTGTGCTTGGGTAGGCTTAAGGCTTTTTGGGTTTTTCTTATTTCCCATTAGTCCATCCAGGTACGGGTCCATTAGCGGGCAAGTGGTCCCTGCAGTCCAAGCCAGTTGGCTTTAGAGCAGTGATTTCACATCCTACGTACCACTGCCCCGGATCTACCATGCCTAAAGATGGGTACTTTTGGAAAACAAGTGTGTATATATTTCTTTTTCTTTTTCTCTCTCTTTTTATTGGGCACAACTCTCATGCTTTTATTCACTCTCATAAGGCTATTCTCTCTTTTTGGGATTTTGATGGGTAAGGGAAAAAATAAGAGGAGTTTTTGCTGTTTGGGCAGCTTTTTCCTTCTGCATACACGTCTCTTAGCTGTTGTGAGATTATTTTTCGAAATTTTTGGCGTGGAAAGTCATAGTCTTTTGTCATTTGAGGCTGCATTATCAGAAAGACATTACAAAACTTGCATCTCCTTAGGCACATAGAAAAATAAACTGGCAAGAAGTCATATCTAATTTTTACTATATAGTGTTTTTGTACATATGCATGGAGACAAAATAAGCAAAAAATTTCAAAATTTTTGTATGAGCATGTATATGTACACATGATATAGAAGAAGAACAAAAGTACAAAAAGGGTGGAGTTCGAAGAATAAAAAAAATTTATACCTCCCTCACTGGTACATGGTACCCCCCCAAACTTGCTCCACACTCTGTCCCAGAGTTGTGAAGTAGATAAGGTAGGGTAATATCAACACAGTGAGGGATTAACCGGTGAGCGCACCTGCTCCAGATAGAAGCTCCCACACATATTCTCCTCGTTTGTTGTGGTAGTCGATGTGGTGGAGCGGGTCAGGCATTTCTTCATTTGATATCCATTCCAAGACGAAGATGTCGCAGTCGTTGGATAGAGGAATTTGTTGTGGACTGCGGTGGAAGAACTGGAGCTCGTGCCATTTGCTTGTTGCCGTATCTAGGAATGGTTGTATCTGCGCCGCTACCTTGTCATATTATTTTCGTACTAAGCACTCGAGGGATGTCAACGCTTTTGATGTACACTACACCGGATGATCTTTGTTGTTGTTCGAGCTGTTGTAGAAAATTCCCGGTCGTTGGCGAGTGTACATCGTTAGGAGCATCTAGTGGTTGTAATGCAGGATGGGTAGGAAGATTGTACGTAGAACCTTGTGCTCCAACTCTGCCAAAAATGATTGCTTTGCTCCTATTTCATTGGTGAGGCAGATGTCATTGAACAACATTGGATGAGCAATGTATGCGTGTTCAGACTTCTGTTGTTGTGTTTGGATGTAGGCGGCCGCCACAGATACCGCTAAGCATCCTCCATCTTTTACCATGTCCCTTAAGTCATCAACCGGGACTATGACATTGCCTGCCTCATAGATGACATCTGCAGGGGTAGAATCAGCCAACTTCAGAAGGATTTCGTTGACCTGCTCCTGTGTGAGTGTAGCACACGAGAAGCAGTCAAAATTGTTGATCAATCCTTCTGGCATTTTAGGTGAAGCAGGGTCTTCAAATCCGTGCACTTTCCGCATGATCTCTAACTGCTTTCCCGCCCTGTAGGTGTCAGTTTCCATCTCCGCTTCTTTCTCCTGAGAGATGCTGGGTTGTGAAGATTCACTTTCTAGGTCACTATCCAGTAGCTTTTCAGGTACCTCCGCGTCTTGGAAATAGCGCTTGTCTTTTATTAGCAGCAGAGCATATATGCTCCTGAGAATGTAGAAGTTTTGGCCTTGGAGGTGCCTCATGTATCCAAATATGTTAAGCAGCTCCATGGCGCACAAGATGACGAAGGTGTTGTTTCCGCTTCCCTCTTCTTCTTGGACGGGGAAGTCTCAGATAGAAAAGAAGTTCCAAATGTCGTTGTGACGTTTGACTCCTTTCTTTATAGCTCGTAGAAGATGCATCGGTAGAAGCCTCAGGTGTTTGTCCTCTAGGCGGCTGAAAATAAGCCCGGAGTGTGGCACCTCGTTGTTGCTGCAGCTCAACAGCTGGACGTCGTGGTTCCTGAGGTCTGCCACATAGAGGAACCATACATTGCGGTGCTTGTATGGGGCCAACACCATGTTTGTGTTATGCTTTTCGATGTGTTGCAGCATGTTGGCCACCGTAATGGAGTCTGGTACTCCCATCATTAGTCTTCTTGCCAAGGTCGGGGTGGCATTGTATATTGTTCTCCGACCTGTCCTGGCACTGATGTTCTCTATCATTGCACCTTCTAGGACCCTGAATAGCTTCTTGCCGACGACGACTGGTGAGCGGAACATGCTTCTGAGTGCTCCCCTTCATACGAAGAAGTAGCTATCACTCCAGACGACGTCTTCTTCCTCTGCATGTGACCTCAGGACCTTGTTTAGCAATTTCTGGTCCCTGATCAACATGTAGCCGATGGCCCTTCTATTGAAGTCGGCAATCTCGAAGGAAGGTATCTCTGACGGCGCAGAAACTTATCCGCCATCGAGCGTCTTCCTTTGGGGGGGTGCCTCTCATTGCCGGCGCAGATGCCCTCCCCTTCTTCCTCTAATTCATTAGAAGAGTCCTACCCGATGCTGATGTCTTTGTTGTCATCTTCAGCTTCGTCTAGGGGGACTGAGGGAGCTGTTTCTTCTAGACCGTAGGAGCTCGCTTGTCCTGGTGGAGCTCCGTTGGCCGATCTTTGTGGCGTCCCTTCCTCGGGCATTGTTGATGGCCCGCTGGAGCAGGAAGAGGACGATGATCTTGAGGATGCTGCTGACGAGGACTATGGAGAGCCTGAGCCAGGGGTGATGGAGACCTTCTCGGCTGCCTTCGGCACAGATGGTCGTCTTCCCTGTTCAGCCTCTCCTCGATCATGTCTAGGCACTGGAGGGCTTGCTGAAGCGTCGCATTGAGTGCCTCTAGTTGGCCAGGAAGGACAACTAGAGTCAGCAATTCCCTTTCCTGACTATTCAGCCTCTGCTGGAAAAATGAAAACGTGTGGGTTAGAGAATTAAATGTAGCTGAGTGGCTCTCTGTTACCTCCCGCAAGTGGTCAAGCTCGTGCCCCGGCATTTTCCCGAGCGACGGAGGGGCTCCTGCAGATCTTCCTCCCGTCCTCGCTATACTTCTCTCACGTGAGGGTCTACCCGACGAGGTAGAACCGATCTCGATCGTCTGCGAGGTAGATGTTGCTGGGCGAGGTGTCGGCACCCTTGTGGCCGTCACAGTCTCACCTTCTTGTCGTGGTGGAGATGGTCGTGGTGTGGGTGGATGCTGCTCCACCACTACGTTGTTGACGATCTCTTCAGCAGCTACTATAGGGGACACTGGCGGTGGTGTCGGCGTTAGCTGTGCAGCCCCGAGCTCCATCTCTAGGATCTCGGCGAACACCCCATCACTGGCGTCCGGCCGTGCCTCTTCTTCTTCCTGTAAAGGCACCGTAGAAGCTTCGGGAGCTGTGGCTGTCTCTTCCGCGACAGCTCCCGTGGTTGTCTCGGTGACCTCCACGATCGCCGGTTCTTCTTCAGCCACGGCAGGTGTTGTTGTGACCGTGGCTGGTATAACAGGAGTGATGACAGCTCTATCAACTGCTGTTGTTGGTGGCTCTGAAGTGGCGGTTGGCTTGGCGAAAGTTGTTGAAGTTTTGTCCTACCTTGGGTCGAGAGGGATTGATTCTCCTCTCGTGGCCGCCCTTACTTGGATACTGGTGGTGGCGACGTAAGCTTCTTCTACCGCCACAGCTTCAATTTCACATGTGGTGAAGACCAACTTTTCTGCATCGTAGGTGGCGCAACGAGGGAGTGGAAGAAGGGTGTTTGTCCTTGAGAACTTGTAGAAGTAACTTTGCCCCTCCTTCTTTATAATGTTGGCCCTCATTAGGTACTTGAGGTTGATCAGCTCGTCGACCCTTGTCCTCGAAAGACTGCGCGGCTCCCTTGGGTACCCCATCCTAGCCGCGATCAGGTTGACGATGGCACCCATGTAGTATTCTTTGGTGGCATCCTTTATCGGGTGTAGCCTATTCAGTAGAAAATGCCCCAGGTTGATCACTCTACCCTTCATCATCTGCCACATGATGTGGAGTTCTTTAGTGTAGATATTACTAGACTTGTTCTTGCTGAAGAGCAGGCATGCCACCAGCTTGTGCACTATCCTCCAGAAATAGGAGTGCACCGCCACCACCTTGCTTCCCGGCTTGAATGATGTTTCTCCGGTCAGCTTCTTCCAGAGATCAACGGGGTTGAACATGTCTCCTTCGGTGATCCTTTCACCATTATTTAGTAGCTTCTCCTCCTCCTCGCTGGAAGAGAAGATCTTGTTGAGTATCTTTTCGGAGATGACGTGCTCCGAGTTGTACAGCCGCCCTTGCAGTCTGTCTGCTCCGCCATATTCTTCAACGTCCGCAGTTGTATTCTTCACTCGGCAGAGAGACAATATGAAATCTTTTGTGAGTTCAGTGTAGGAGGTAGAGCGGCTGAGGCGGATCTTCCTCAGCCCTGCTGTGGCGAGGACATTCTCTAGTCTTTCGAAAATGCCCAATTGATGGAAGGATGATTGGTGGCAGAATCTGCTCGGCCTGTAAAGTTTAGTCGCCAATTCTGAGTACCGGTGTCCATGCTCATCATCTCTTGGCATGAACTTTCCTGGTGTGTGATCCAGGGGTTCTGCCGCTGCGGTTAAAGTTGTGGTTGGAGCCGTCACTTCTCTCGTCCTTGTTCTCCTTTCACCTATTGATGGTCTCACTGCTTCGGGATTCTGGCATTTCTGCCCGACCGCTGTTGCTTCAGTTGCGGCCTCGGTGTCGATTCTTCTACCGTGTTCGTCAACTCAAACGACGATTTGCTTTGTACGGGTTATCTCTATTATCATTAAACAAGTTCATTAATCAATTAAATCTGTCATCATTGGGTAGGCAGAACTAAAAGTAGATACCGACGTTTTTAAGAGAAAAGCTGAAAGCACGATAAAATTCGGCTTGATACAAAAATTACCCGACACCACTGTATCGGGCGATAAGAAGCTTTCAAAGATGTAGGCTCATGCCCGATACGAGATCTGGGTAACGTTTGTCAAAAGAACATCTTGGGCGATACAGAATTGGTTGATACGGAAAAAACTGCGCGTCAGGATCAATGCCTGACATGGGTGTGTCGGGCAATACGGTCACGAGAAACAAAGTGCCCGATAGGGCCTTCCTGAAAGAAAAACAATGTGTCATCCGACAACAGAACAAGCGAGGCGGCACAAGGATGTGCGACACGGTTATCGCCTGATATGGCGTATCGGGCAAGCGCGTGCTAAAGGTGTGTCATGCGACACATATGTCGGGCGATACAAGGAAAACAGCCAGAGACGTCAGTCCGATACGCTGCGCGTGATATGAAGGTCGTGTCGGGCAACCCAGGACGATACGGCTGTCGGGCTATACCTTTATTGTTTTCTTAAGCTTTCCGCGCGACACGAGAGCAGAAGAGGTTTGCGCGACACGGGAGCAAATGAAGGAAATCACAGCACGATACGGGTAGGTGAAAAGAGTAAAGGCAGTAGCCCGACACGGTAAAACCTCTATACTATATATAGCAATCCCAACCGGGGGTAAAACGGGTAATTTTGGGACGCGTGTCGACCGTTGAGATAAGTCATTCCCGAGACGGACAGTCCATCCGTCAGCACAAGGGTGATTACTCATCTTACACGATACGGGTGCACGCCACCCAGGCATGTCATCCGTCACGACTTTTGCGAAGCCCGAAATACCATCGCCCGATATGAGCGTGTTCTGTGCGTCGGCTGGGTTGCTGCCCGATATGATACCTTCAAAACAAAATCTAGGAAAAAACTTAAAAACAAAATGGGGGGAAAAGGTGATGGATGAGTAAAACATCATTGGCCTAAGGTTAAGTTCCTGGCCTCAGATAGTATTACCCATCCAGGTCTATAAAATAGAGCGGTGGCCCATAAAACAGAAGAGTCAACGCATGTGGCGCATGCTCTAACTCGGGCCTTATTACAATCCAAATGTTCATAATGTTTGTTCTATAAGAAAGTAAATAGCGTCCTATTCTAGGAAAAATAAAAGCTCGGGCTACCTCCCGAAGAGCGCTGTAGTTTGTGTCGCCAGCTCGACGGCTCCAGGTTCTTCACTTTTAGCCTCCAGCATCATCCATATCTTGCAACTCGATCTATGTCTTTCTTGATCACAGCCCTGCCTTTTTGGTAGTTTCGGTGTTGGAAGGTATTTTGCCTGAGGGATTCTTTATCAATTTGGTCATCTGAGCTAATTGCTGATCAATTTGGCATTGATGCGTCTGCATATCCGCCATCTGGACCTACAGTGAGTTCAGATTCCCCGAATTTGAAAGTGCACTCTGCGCTAGCTGGTTATTAATTGTATCTTGTCTTTTTACAAAATCAAACAATTGTCCAACCACATCTGATTGGTTTGAAACCTTGTCCTGCACCTGCTCTTTGGTTTGGCCTTGGTATTTAACTTGTCCTTGGGAATTTCCTTTGTTTGACTGGAAGGAGGTGTTTTTGGCAAACTGATTATGTCCTCCCCTTTTCTCAAAAGCTTGAGGTGGTTTGGAGGAGTTATGCAGCTGATGCGAGTTTTCAGCTGCATCCTTGTTGCTATAACTGAAACCAGGGTGGTCCAGCCTTTTGAAATTTACATAAGAGACATTCTCAGTCTCCTCAGCCTCAAATTCAGTATCACTTGATGCGTCAGGTCAGGTGTAGATGCAGTTATCTACCCCGTGTCCACCCTCTCTACAGGTGACACACTTCATGACCTTTTCGATATGCTTCTTTCCCTTTCCACCAGATTCTTTTAGCTTCTTTACATCAGTTGCTATCCTCTGGATCTGAGATGTGATTGTCTCCAGAGCCTTGGATTCAAAAGAAGGTCCTTCACTGGCCTTCTTAGCTTGTCCCATGTCAGATCTATCATAGTCAGTGCCGGCTTGCAGCTCGACCATGTTTTTGATGATCTTCTCAGACATGCTCGACTTCTTCCCCAGAAAGTCACTTCCTGCTGCTGCATTCAGTGAAACCCTTTCCTCGGGAGTTAGACCGTTATAAAAGGTAGTTATCAGGAAACCTTTCTTGTAGTTGTGGTGAGGGCAATCCCTCTGATATTTCTGATATCGCTCCCAGGCATCATGGAGGTTCTCGCTTGGCTTTTGCATGAAAGATGTTATCCTTTGTCTGTTCTGGACAGTCTTCTCAGTAGGATAGAACTTGTTCACGAAGGCATCTGCCAGTGCACTCCATCCGTTTAGAGCTTGGTGGGGCAGTCCCAGATACCATGATAGAGCCTTATCTTCAAAAGAAAAGATGAAGCTCTTGCAATAGATTACCTCCTGGGGAACTCCCCGCATCTTGATGGTGTCACAGATGTTTTTGAAAGCATCCAAGTGGTGATAGGGGTTGTCATTCTTAGAACTTCCTCTAAAGCTTTTGTTTTGAATCATGGAGATGAATGATGGCTTGAGCTCAAAATTAGTGGCGTTATATTGCGGGATGATGACATGACATCTGGAATTGTTAGCCTTTGTGGAAGCTAACTCCCTTAGAGTCTTTTCTTCTTCATCTAAATCGTCGATGTCACTGCCTCCCTAGCACTGTTCTTGATTATTGTGATTTCTTCTGTGCCTCTGGTGATGACGACGTCTATCACGGCGATGGTCTTCCTCGGACTGCTCCATTTCTAGATCTTCAGGTTGATCATTGCCATCGTAGTGGTCGTTGCCTTCAGGTGCAGGCGAATGCGGTCTAGCCCTCCCTTGGCACTCTCCTTCAGAAAGAGGTTGTTCAACGCGAGGCGGCATGTTTGATGGTGTCGGTGCTCAGTTGAGAAGAATGCCTTTCTTCTGCATACCTGAATATCGTGTAAAAATCAAGTTAGAAAATCTGTTATTAATAATACGAATTATTCATTTTAGGTAAGAATAAGAAAGGAAAAAAAGAGTGTGGTCAAGCTCATTTCTAAGCTTGAGGCACTGGAGTGTAGTTAGTGGATTCGGGTTCGTCAACAGTATCGTTTTACCTTATCCCCGGCAACGGCGCCAAAAAGTTGACCGGCCTAAATCACGCGTCCAAAAGTGGAGCGGATTTGAAGTAGTCGGACCTTTTAAATTTATAACCTGAAACCTTCTAGGCCCCCGCAACTTTATTTACGAGGTCGAAGTAGATATACGGGGTCGAACACAGGGACAAGGGTAGTAGTGTTGAGAACACAAAATCGACACATTACACTCCGGTAAGGGCAAGGAGATGATATAAGTTCCCCAAGGGAACAACAAGATCAGATTGATAAAACAGAAGAAATCTATCTCCAACTGGAGCTACGAGGAAAATTAAGGTTTTAAGCATTTATCAGTTTTTAGGGTTTTCGTGCAACGGAAACTGAGAGATAAAACTATTGCTTTAGTAAGGAACGAAGCAGAAAACTTTTGTAAAACAAGCGGTAGCAGAAAACATCTTATACCCCTTCTCTCGAAGAGGGTACCTCTGACTAAGCATCAACACCCCTCTCGAGGCTGCTGGACTTAAGTTAGAGTGGAAAGGTTACTACAACAATTCTGATCATGGGCACTCTCGTACTCCAGTATCAGACCAAACACTAGAGCCACAACAACTCTCTCAAGGCTGTTCCAATGGGAAAACACGATTTGGTAGCTAATCAAAACGCGATCCAAGCGTACAAGCTAGAGTTCAGATGTTAAACATAGCAATCATCCAACAAAGGTACCAAACATATAGCAGTAGATAGCTAAACTCTTCTAATTCCATTAACATATAAGGGTTTGATTACATTGCATAAGTAAAGGAAGTAAATGACTGAAATAAGTAAAGATAAATGTTGCCTTCTTGATATAGAAGGGCGACAGGCAGCAGCAGATCCTCCATCCCGATACTGGGCAGGGGCCTTACCCGATACGCCCGTGTCGGGTGGCACACCCTCTCGGGCGACATGCTAATGCCGGCGGACGTATCGTGTTGGGCGCCCTTGCCCGATATGATCGTGTCAGGCGGCACCCTCTCAGGCGACACGCAGCGACCGACGATGCGTATCGGGGTTCAGTATCGTGTCGGGTTAGAGTGTTGCTTCCAGTATCGGGCACTCTTGTCGGGTGTCCTTGTTGGCCGATATCGACCTAAAGTGGTGCCCAGGACGACCCTAAATGAACCATTCCCTCCCTCTCAGGATGGGGAAGTGCTCACCTGGAATCGCTCGACACACCCCTGAGGCGCGACACGCTAGCTCCTGAAGCTTTCCTAAGTTGGCTTTCGAGAGATTCCGACCCGTCCCATCGGAGTCCTGTAGCTGCTATTTATAGGCAGCGGTTGGGGAAGTTATGGTGCTCCGGACGCCACGTGTTCTTCCTTCAGCTCCATTATTGCGGCTTCAGGGACGCCCGATATGTGTATCGGCCGACACAAGGATAGCGGGCTATCGGTCATCGTGACGAGTGGTGCCTGTCAGTGGGTGGCTTGTATCGCGCGACACGCTTCAGTTGTCGTGGCGAGCTCGGCTCCCTGTTGGGTAGATGGTGTGTTGCTCGTTCGATCCTTCTTGTGCGGCATCCTTGTGTCGCACTGTATGGTATCGCGCACTTGTGTCGGGCAGTGAGCGTATCGACCGGTCCGGTTGGTAAGAAGGTCGATGTAGGTGAAACACGTTCGTGGGCCGGATGGGCCTTTTTGCTGCTAAATGAGTTCAAAAATGAGGAAAACTCTGCAAAAGACGATAAAATTGAGTTAATAGAGTAGCGTGACTTGTTTATTCAAAAACATGACAAAAGAGAGAGGAAAACAGTTAAAAAGGGCAGTTTTGATAACGAAATAAGGGCCAAAAACATCACAAAATTTGGTGTTATCATTCATGAACAATATAATTTCTATGGATAATGATAGAATCAATTCTACATCCAACCTGATTTTCACATACATCATTTTCCTTTTTTTTCATACATTTTCACATATGTAATCCTCCCATCTGCACCTATTTTCACCCAGTTTGGGGATATCTGCAAACAAACCCTATTCTCAACCCAAACGTGTAATTTGTGCTAAAAATATGATTAAAAGAAACTTTCTTCCCGTAAAATTTCTCAGTTGGATTATTTGAAATAAAATATTTCCTTTTAGTTGTTTTCCAGAAACATTTGAGAGATAATCCTACATTATCTTTATATGCAAGTTTTCTCATTTTTTTAGAAGATTCTTGAAATTACTGGGAAATTGGGGAATCACCTTTTTATCACCTGAGACATCAGGGGATTTGAGCCATCTGCCACGTCCACATGGCAGATCGCCTGGATTTGCATGCCCCTCCTGTATGGTCCATCGTGGTGATCCACGACCTCTCCAGAAAGTTCTATCTAGAACCCCAAAACCCTAACACATACTATAAATACCCCTTACACCCACCATATTATGGGCCCTTTAGAACCTCCTGAATCTCAAGGATTGACTACCTACATTTTTACTTTTTCATATTGCTCATGATCAGAGGATCCTTCCTATAATACCTCCTACTCTGTTAGCTCTCATATGACAATAAACTTCTCTAACTGTTGTTCTGAATACTATATTTGTTAATCACTATAACTAATCTACAATTGTTGAATCTGATCAATTATATTACTTCACTTGATCTATTTAATTTTCTATAACTACCCTATTGATGTTATAACTGTTTCTTTTACTATATCTAACAAATTAGATCTTGCCTCCTTAGCATACATCTACTAGTCACACTTTAAAATCCTATCCATCAATCCTTATCACTAATGAGGGATCTCCGTTGTGGGAGGTTCTAAGCTGATTAGGATCATGATCCACCTAAAAAAGTCAAGACTTTCAGGGCTGTGATAGATAGGACATGACCATATCTAGCCCTAAAATCCCACCCACCAATGAAAACATTTTTTATGTTTCTATATATAATATAGTCATCATGAATTGCTCCATTTTTTCGCAACAAGATACTATCTTGATATTGGGTTATTAGGTGAGATGAGGGTGCTAATATTTCCCTACTTGTAATTAGACCACCAAATCTAATCTCTAAAATTTTTCTTTATTTTCCATTTTTCTTTCTAATCCGACATGGATAACCGCTTAGATTGACACTATGGCTTTGACACTTTATCTTCCTTCTTCATATTTCATACAAAATGTTGCGACGACTTTGAATACCCTTTTTTATATGCAACATTCAATACCAAAATTGGTAGAGTTTATCCTAAAATATCTCTTCTTGTTTCCCCCCTTTTTGTGGTGGGGTGTGACACTACACAAACAATTGGAATAAGTTGAGAACAACTTAAACATATAACTAGACAACGTTACCATGACTATGCAACCCCTTTGGGACACATATCTATATTGAACTCAAGGCATGGATTAGTCATCCTCTTAATATTGAAAATATGCTTCTTCAACTAGATTATGCACATACCAACTTTTATACTGACAACATCCATTTTGTCTTCTCTTGTGGGGTAAGCTTCCAACATCTTAGGTGAATGGCATGGCGGACCTGACATGACGATAACGACATATGCTAGTAGAGTTGACTCTTGGAAGACTAACCTGAGAAAGTTTGGACATCCCTCTACCTAGTGAACAGTTATTTCTTTTATGTAAACTCCATGAGAGAATTCTCAGTGTAATCATATAAAATTGAACACAATCATGATTTATTTTTGCTATTATACTTTAGTTATGTATATCATTCATTCAAGAAAAGAAAAGACACCAATTCCAACATACTTGTTATTGTGTTTGGATTAGATGGGTTATTTCCTCAAATTGAGTAAGGAGTGGATCACCTTTCTGATCCCACTCCTTACACCACTATTTTAGGCACCCAACCCGAAGCGTAACACCAAGGATTCTAACAAATTATCTTAATCAATATACTAGGATTAGTCAATCCATTGATTGATGCAACTGCACTAAAGTACCTTTATGTAACTCAACAACTTTAAGGGTTTCCACTTAACAAATATTTGATATGTCTCTTCCCTATTATGTAAAGTATATGTGTTTGAACAAATCATGATTTAATATTTCAAACAATTCCAAATACATCCACATTAAATCTAAATTGGTCACAACAATACTAAAATAAAGACTAATAAAGTTATATTAAGACATATATAGGTCCATAACCATATAAAAATGAATCTATTGATCATATCATGACTGAACTACAAGTTCGGACAACACCATCACTGTCGAACTAACAATTTGGACGAAATTCTATTGACCTAAAATCCACATAAGAATAGTTTTGCCTCAGGGGGAAAAATGTAATAAATGGCCTCAAATTATAAGGAATATCTAAATGGCTTGTTCACTCATAAAAAAATCTTTTACAAGATAAATAATAAATGAAAAAAATACAAGGTTTATAATGAATTGGAATGAATTTCTTAAAAGTATGGAACCCTTGAATAATGCAAGTCTATTTTTCATTGCCCTAACTCATATGTTTGTGAAATGCTTGATAACATAGTCACCAAACAACAATAGAAAACATGATAGTTCTGAGTAATGAGCTTGGGATGAGCTTTGGAGGTACTATAATCATGATCAAAAGTCGTATGATATGCGACCCAAAAAGGTAGCCTAAAATATAGCCAAATAGGAAAGAGAATGAAAGTGGGTTAAGGAACTTTGTTTATAAGGTGCAAAGTTTGTGAGAGACCTGGCAATTGTTTAATTCTTTTTAAGGTTCTTATATAATTTGCACTCTTCTTTACTAATGTTGTCTCTCATTGGACAGTTTCTTAGTAGTTATTGGCTTTATCAACGAGGTCGTTATTCATTCTTCTTGTCGATGCTTAGGGTTATATATGACATGATACATTTTTTAAATTTAAAAGATTCTACAAGTTACTTTAGGGATCAAGATCATATCATATCGTGCAACAACACCTCTCTCTCTCTCCTTATTCGTCATGCCGCTATGCTTTGAGGGCTTGAACTTGGGGTTCTCTATGGATAGGGGTGTAAATGGTGTCGGTACGGTGCGGGTCTGACCATACCCATCTAATTTAACATGTCTAGTTTCGGTTTTAGACCCGCATAATCTAAAACTTAGACCCACACCATACTCATACCTGCAATAATAGTAGGTATGCGGGTAAGCGGTTTTATAAAACATCATATTATTTATGTAAGAAAAATAAGTATGTTCTATATTTTTTAATACAATAAGATATTGTTATTATATAGTATATTAACATGCAATAGTTATATTAGATATTATTATATTATATATATTAACATTAATTGAATTACTTGTTTACATATTTCTAGTCATCATCATAACATTTAACTTATGTAGAAAGCAATGTAAATTAGTAGATATTTTGATTTTAAGTTATTCATTATTGTAACTAGAATAGTTAATTTTTAATTATATGACTAGTCTAAACCTTATTGTAGTTAGAGTAGGATATAATCTCAAAAATTATATTAATTAGATCAGTAAAGTATGATATATATAACAAATTATTTAAGTAGTTACTTATGTATAGTGGGTACACATGTCTAGCAGGTCTGGGTCTAAACATACCCATTATTGGACCCGCTTATTTGTGGGTCTAAAGTTATATGGGTCCAATGGTATGCAGGTATAAAAAATTAGACCCATAACGGGTCTTTTAAGGGTTCGGATTTGTGGATCTACGGGTCTACCTATACCCATTTACAGCCCTACCTATGGAGCTGTGGATGTCGACAAGTAAGGACAAACGATGACATCAAAACATGTATGATACATTCAACAATATCGAACATGTCCGCCTAAATGTGTAACATCATCTATGAACCAACTACATAGCCTGTTTTTCCGGTGAGTTATCTTCATTGGCCTCACCCATGGATGGTTTCGCTGGTCCATTCACTCAGTGGCTCCGTGGTTTGAGTTTCTAGTACTGGAGACCAAAATAAACAAGCTCGATTCAATCTTACCGGAGAAGCTAGAGAGTGGGGGATGAGCTAGGTGAAAGAGTGAAAGGACGAGATAATCATAACCGGTGGGAAGAAGAAGAGTCTGGGGAAGAGAATTGTAATTAGAATTTTTCTAGTTAAACCCAACTGTAGATTTATCTCCATGGTTACTAGATGTTCTCTTTGTTCTCAGTGATAACCTAAGACCGTAATGTGTGCACTGATAACGTGTGAATGGATCAAATAGGTTCAACACTAATTTTGTGGAAGCATACGTAAACAAGGAATCATGATTGATTAATTTTACGTTTCTCGTGAGATGTAGGAGATACATGTTGACAGAATTGTGGATTGTGAACCAAGATGGTTGTTTTACATTTAGCATGAGTGGAAGCTAAGAGCTAAGGATTTTGGGTTAATGTTATGATTTGTACATGAGAACCACGTCCGGAAAAGTTGGGTCTAAAAGTTTAGACCAATATTTTCAAAACCGAACCAGTGGTCGGACCGGTGTTGACTCATACAGGAAATGACGTCAGCATGACATTAAAAAAAATGAACTGGAAAAACCAAACCGGTCACCACGATATAAGGCAATTAGCGGTTGAATCGGTCAAACCAATTAAACTGGACACACTATATATACATATACATGTGTGTATATTCAAACATATATCTATTAATATATATATATATATACATATATATATTAATATATATATATATATATATATATATATTAATATATATATGAGTTTGTCTTCACTGCCGGCGCGGGTAGTTAGAATCTGCTACCCGTGGCCAGCAATTTGTGTAGACGGTGGCAACTTTGGTAAATACCAATTGCTACAAACATTGAAAAAGACAATGGCATACATGGTAATTATCAATATGTCAACTACATCTAGTGTAAATAAAACTCCAACAACCTACTGCTCCCATACATAACAACTACTATTATTTAATTGGTTACATGTGCAGATCGGAACATACATAATTTGGATACAGTATGTGGTACAGCCAGGTTGTATACAAAACAACATCCACAGTTACACTTTTTTCATTCTCATTACAATTTTTTATTCAAATTACATAACGTTCCTTCCTATTACAATTGACATTATACGAAAGTTCATTCTTTTATATAAATATTTTGACAGATCAAAACTATAATACCCAATGTCATCCTTAATTGTAATTTTCTCATTTTCATATTTAATTATATGTTCACATTACAATACATTCCTTCTTACTATAAAGTTTATGTGTTATGTTTCATTCTATTAGATAATAAAACTTCATACACCCAAGTTGTATTACGGAATGTCATCACTGGTTACAACTTTCTCATTCTTATAACAAATTCTCTATTCTCGTTACAAAAGTGTTCCTTAGTATTACAACTTTTGATGTACCATGATTGATTCTCTTGTATGGTAGAATTTGATATCTCCATATTGTATTACAAAATATTATTCTTAGTTACAAATTTTTCCTTTTCTTTACAAATTTTCTATTCGGGTTACAAATATTTCCTTCTTATTACAGAATTCCTTAGTATTACAAGTTTTGATGTATCATGATTAATTCTCTTGGTTAGTAGAATTTGATATCTCCAAATTGTATTATAAAATGGTATCCTTAGTTACAACTTTTTCCTCTCCTTTACAAATTCTCTGTTCAGGTTACAAATATTTCATTCTCATTACATAATTCCATCTTTTCTTACTTACTATTATAACTCATTATATGTCACCAAAATAAACCTTGTTTACTTGCTGCTATTCCTTATATTTTTTATAACACCTTTTGAGTCATCTTCTATAACACCAAATATCCACACTAGTTATAGTTTCTTCTCCTTATTTTAATCTATCTTTGTTCAACTCTCCTCACAAAATGTCAAACATAGATGTGCTTTCAATTTTATTATATAATCGTTATGTATTATGTATTTTAATTGAGTTTCCTGTATATTATAAATTATTTGTTCTGATTACAAACTTTTATTTCTTATTACAAAATGTCACCTTTCTTTGCTTATTGTCATAACTCAATATACATCGTCAAAAATATACATTACAATTTAGTTTTTTATATTACAAAATGTTTATTTTAGTTACAATGCATTTATTCATATTATAATTTTCTTATGTTTGTTATAAATTCCCTTTATAATTTATAGTTGCTCTTTGCTATTTACTTTATTTCAGATTATCTATTCTGATTATAGAATACTTCTCATTATTATAAATTTTCTATTTTTTTGGGCATCTGTATTTATACAAATATGATTGAAAATACAACAATGCTATGAAAACTTTTTGTATGGAATAACATTTTGTAGGATTTAAGCAATTTGTAAGGAAAATTGATATACTATAATGAGAACAGAGAATCTGTAATGGGAAGAAGACATTTGTAACTGAAGATGACGTTGTATAAATACAATCTGCAAATGTCATTTTATTGTCACTTTTCCAGTGGGTGCGCAAATCAAATACGTGTTGCGGATTTACAAGTCATGCCACCGACCCATTCTTATTCTATAATTACATAGTAATGCCACCGGAACAATCTTATTCTATAATTACAAAGTAATACTACCAGACCAATCTTATTCTATATTTACAAAGTAATGCCACCGCTTCTTCAGCACAAGTAACTAGTTTAATATACCCGCGTGGATAGCAAGTGATTAGCCTATATATATTAGTTCATATATAAACATATATATATATATATATATATATATATATATATATATATAGTCATGCTAGAATACACTCAAGTAGTTTCTCATGATGTAATATTTTTTTTTCAAAAATCTAATATGTGGATCTTCTTAAACATCTTGTGAATAGCTCATACACAAAATTTGAGCAGATTTGGACATTTATAGGTCATGTTATAAAGATCACAAAAATTATGCATTTCAAATTAGTTTCATGCGTCAATTTTGTTGCCCTTAGATGAGTGACTTACACTCATCCAAATGGGCTCAAAATTTGTATGTAGCCTAGTTATAGTATGACGGTGAAGATCAATGGTTTACATTTTACAAAAAATAGTCGTGATATGCAAACACACTTGAGTGTATTCATGCGATATGTACACTCGAGTGTATTCTAGCCTAACTCTCTCTCTATATATATATATAGAGAGAGAGAGAGAGAGAGTCAGGCTACTATACACTCGAGTGTACCGAAGGCACCATACACCTCAGTTGTTTTTAAAGATGCAATAACTTTTTGAAAATTCTAAACTGTTGATCTTCTTAAATATCTTAAGAACATACTATATACTAAATTTCAGCTCATTCAGACACTTATAGGTCATGCACCTAAAGGAGGCAAAAATCATGCATTTCAAATTAGTTTTGTGCGTCGATTTTGTTGTCCTTGTATGAGTGACTTGCACTCATCCAAATAAGCTCAAATTTTGTATGCAGCCTATTATTATTGTAACCATGAATATCAATGGATTAGATTTTGGAAAAACATGGTCTAGATAGGCAAACACCATTGGGGTGTACAACATGATTTGTACACTCTAGTGTATTCTAGCCTGACTCTCTCTCTCTCTCTCTCTCTCTCTATATATATATATATATATATATATATATATATATGGGGTAGCGATCCTGTGAGAAACATCCTACGGTGAGAGCATGAGAGGCATTTGAATAACTACAAATTTGTTACTATTTTTTAAAATCCAACCATATAGATGGATAAATCATCATTGCATTTACCTTCTTACAAAAAATCATAGCCATCAGAGATTGTTTACATGTCCATATGTACAATATACAATTTTTACATCCAACGGTCAGCCTGAAATTCAATATACAGCGTTGAAAAGTATTTGGTTTTTGTGAATACAAATCATATGGTGATACAATTTTATAGGATGGTAAATATTAAGGTATACTTATAATCTGTATGATTGGATCATGAAAAATTGATCTGTGTGGGGAGTTATTCAAATGGCTCTCATGCTCTCACAAAGTTTCTCATTAGATTGCTGCCCTATATATACTTATATTTACATATATATACATTTAGAGTATGTGTTTCATACTCGCGCATGTACTCTAGCGTTAGCTGCCCGTGCCCAAAAAGACGGTGGCATCATTGTAAATAGAACCTAAACTCCTGTTTTCTTTGACACATTCTCAACTTCGCTCCGTCAACTGCGTTCACAGCCGAATCAGTAGTCCCTACCCAATTAATCCCTTCCTCCATTGCAGGTGCTCAAAATCTAAAGCCCACACCACTGCTCAATGATTGTGATCGTAAAGGTGATCTCTTGTCGAATCAGTAGTCTTTTGGGTAACAGTAACCATTAGAAATTACTTAATTCTGAATTACAACAGGTTAACAACATTAGTCCAAAGGCGGCAAGAATTTTTTCGGGTCAAAGCATTGTACGCAACACAAATCGTGCAAACAAACATGATTCCGCCTTATTTCGCCGTCATTCACCCCCAAACATGTACCCCATTCTATTGAACGCTTTTCGTGACAACAGCAAGCGCCATCATTGGTCTCTTCTCCAACCTAGATGTCATGGCGAGTCTGTTCTCCATCAGCACTAAATTCATCTTCATGCTCATGGTCGAGGTTCTGCTCGTCCATAGGTATTACTTTTGCTTCTATTGATCATATGCATCGATGATGACTTATTGCATGTTCTTTGGGAGGCTTCTGAATTGCGTAAGATACAAATTTGAGCTGCCGAACAAGATGATAGAGGAGTTGCAATGTGCACATTTAATGTTAATTTAATAGCAGCACCGCATGTATTATACTCCAAATATTGTTAATGCTTTATAAAACATCTACATCACAGTAGATCCACAAACTCAGCTCTTGCCTAAAGCTTGATGGTGAAAGGCAAATGCTTGGATCTAGAATATCATAGTATGCACAATATTCAAAAAGTAACATACTCCAAACGCACCATTGCAAATCCATGGCCACATACTGCGATGGAACTGTTATATATAAATTAATGAAGTTACCAGAACAGGGGAGGAAGAAGGATGCAGATTTTAGAGAATCGATTGACATTGTATCATTTTATATATCAAATAACATGATGCTTAACTAATAATTCTGGAAAATACAATAGTTTATGGAAAATTATTATATAGTATAAAAAGTAACTATTTGGTTAAGAAGGTACCTATTCATCAAAAGTAAAACTATGTCAGCAAAATTAACTACTAAAAGTAATAAAAATATACATACCTGTAACACTCGGGCCCACTGCCTAAGACTCTAGTAGAGTTTTAGGAATGAGACTGGCCTCACAGACCACCACTAGCATTAACTGTGCACTTTATCCTCACTCACTCGGAAGTCAGGTTCAACTTTCCGACTGGTCACCCATCCTAGTACTACTCCAAGCTGAGCACGCTTAACTATTTAGTTCTTTAGTGATGGGCTCCCGGAAAAGGAGGTGCATCTTGGTGATATGGGTAGTTCAAACATTCCTTATAAGATCGTTTTATCCGAGGCCTCAAATTCTGGGATGTTACAATCTCTCCCACTTAGACTCTTGACGACCTCGTCAAGGCTCAACTATACGGCCTCATAATCTCTTCCCCATTTTAGTGTAGACCCAGAATGGCCCATGGACACCCAGCTCCCATCCACGGCTACCAGCGTAAGGGCGGCTCCATCTCGTCTATGCGGATAGCCCTTTCCAACTTGCCTGGACCGTACGGCTCAAGACTGTCGTGTCACATGCCCATGTGGGCCCCACCTACTGGAGGGGTTATGGCTCTAATACCATTTGTAATACCCGAACCCACTGCCCAAGGCTCTAGTAGAATTTCAAGAATGACGACTGGCCCCACAGACCACCACTAGCCTTAACTGCGCACTTTATCCTCACTCACGCGCAAGTCGGGGTCAACTTCCTGATTGGTCACTCATCCTAGTACTACTCCAAGTTGAGCATGCTTAACTATGGAGTTCTTTAGTGATGGACTCCCGGAAAAGGAGGTGAGCCTTGATGATATGGGTAGTCTGAACATTCCTTATAAGATCGTTTTATCCGAGGCCTCAAATCCTGGGATGTTATAGTACCATGCAACATCAAAAGTAACTATATATACGAAATGTAACTTTATGGTAAGAAATGTAACTACTTGATACAAAAAGTAACTACTTGACACAAAAAGTAACACCCCAGACTGCTTTCTCCTCATACCGTCCTTATCCTTAACAACCATGGCGGCCTCAATACTCTCCAGTGTCGTTGTCCCCACATCTTCTCCCACCGGGGCATCCTCCTACTCCCCCACCGCCATCATATGGGCTCGTTACAATATCTCTCCATTGAGCATCATAACGTCCCAACAACGCTTTGCCACCTCTCTGCGTGTTGTTAAGGTCCAACCTCGACGGTCTATTGTCGTCGCCTCCGCCTCGACACCCGCTACCCAGCAACCCATTGGGGAAAAGTCGTCCCTCCCGTTCTCTTCTTCCACCACCACACCAGTCACCACCTCCGGATTCAACTTCGATGCCTACTTGGCCCGGAAGATTGAGTCCGTCAATAAGGCCTTGGAAGCCGTCATACCCATGTGATACCCTGAGCTGGTCAACGAGTCGATGCGCTACTCCCTCCTTGCCGACGACAAGCACGTCCGCCCCATGCTCTGCCTCGCGGCCGCCGCCCTGGTCTCCTCTATCCTGGACTCGGACTCCGTCGCCATGGCATGTGCCTGTGTCACCGAGATGACCCACACCATGTCGCTAATCCACGACGACCTCCCTTGCATGGACAGCGACGACCTCAGGCGCGGAGCGCCCACCAACGACCACATGTTTGGTGAGGACGTCGCAACCCTCGCCGACGACGCGCTCCTGTCCTTCGCTTTCCAACACGTTGCCGACTCCACCCCCATCGACAGGATCGAGCCGTGTCGGATCGTCCGGGCCGTGGCAGAGCTCGGGCGCTGCGTCGGGTCGAAAGGGCTCGCAGCGGGTCAGATCATCGACATCCAGTTCACGGGCTACGACAGCGACGTCGGGATGGACAAACTCAAGTACATTCACATCCACAAGACCGCCACACTCCTTGAGGCGGCCGTCGTCATTGGCGCCATCGTGGGAAGCAGGATCGACCAGCAGGTTAAGCGGCTCCACAAATATGTCCGCTGCTTCGGTTTGCTGTTCCAGGTTGTTGACGACATCCTTGACGTTACCAAGTCGTCCCAGGAGCTTGGGAAGACTGCTGGCAAGGAGAAGATGGAGAGAAGGCCAGAGACAAGACATGGAGCACGACAGAAAGGATTATTGGGCTTATTTACAATGTATGCCACCATGCTCTGAACACGGGTAGCCATCACAAAATACCCGCATGAGCATTGAATATATATATATATATATATATATATATATATATGACTAAAAGAATTGTGTACTCGAGTACATGTAGCTTACATGTACCCATCTTCATTTATAACAGTTTTAAAATCCTACTAAAGAATTCAACCTTATGGAAGTGAATTATACCCCTTAGATAAGATGTGTATAAAAATCACCAGAATTTGATATTCATAGATCATCCAATGAAAGAAAATGTGTATTTTCTAATCAATGGTAAGTTACAGAAATTACACTAACCGTTGGATGATATAGTGCTATATGTTATAATCTATATGAGATATGGTTATAATTTTTTAAACACATCTAATCTATATAATGTTGAATCAATCAATATGGTTAAATTTTATCAACATACTCCACATATGCTATTTTAATGGTCGATACATGTAAGTTGCATGTACTGGCCGGTACACACTTCCTAACCCCTCTCTCTCTCTCTCTATATATATATATATATATATATATATATATATATATATATATTCTACGTTTCTACCTTCTATATATATCACATATATACACACATATATATATACACACATATATATATACATATATGTATTTTACCTTCTATTTTTTTCTTGTATTTGAACCACTCGTTCGGTCCGGCCCACTACTCAGACTGATCGGACCGTGTTTCCAATCGATTGGACCGGAAAAAAAATACAACCGATTTTTTTGGACTTCCGATCCGTTACCGGTTTACTGGTCTGACCGGTCAGACCTGCTAGTTCCCACAAGGAATAACTCTTTTTTTCAAATTCCAAAATTAAAATTATTTCTTTTCTCTTCGGTTGACAGCCTTTACCTAGGAGAGAGGCAATACTTTTCGTCAAGCTATCTAGGTGAGTAGATAACTTCGAGCATCAACAAATAACTCCGTCTGGTTTTGTGATTTGCATACAAAACGAATATATCCTCTAGCTGTAGACGCGGCAAATGGGGGTGTCCCTGGATAAACATGTGAATGTTTTACTATATATTACCAACACATTAACTATAACTGCTTCTCATCGAAGAAAAAAAGATAAAATGGAAGGTAGTGATGACCGTTCCAAGAGAAAAAGCATACATGGAAAATATACCCTCCAGAAAAAGAACAGATTTCCGCAACCAGGCAGAGCGCTCCATCGATTCAAAAGCATGGGAGGAAATTCAAATTCAAAACGGTGACGGCGACACCTATCCAGTTGCTTAGTTGTTAACTCCTGTCGAATCGGATGGCCTGGATGACGGCAATGCGGTGTTTGATTTGATCGCACGCTCATGCTTCCATGCGTCCGAAACCCGCGGTTCCACCCAGCGGCAACGATTCCTCTTCACTCCACTTTGTAAACAAATCCGCACCGTTAATTAATATCCCCGCCCCATTCACTTCCCCCATTTCGCATCGTTGTGCTTCCTAAACTTTGCCCCCCGCTCCCTTGCTGCACTGTCGCCTCCCCCGCTCCACTCCCTCTCGGCTTGTGTCCAAACCGCTCTGCCGGTCTAGGTTTTTCCTTCTCTTCGCCGTCGACGCTGCACAGGTTAGTGCCTCTGCTCTCGCAGCGCTTCCTCCTCATTCCCTTTCTTCCGCGCCGGCCTCACCGCCCCCAACGTGCGCCCTAATCCGCTGGCGTTTCTGTGGCTTTAGGTTTCCGGCCGGAGAAGTCTGGGCGAACAATGGGGCAGATCCAGTACTCCGAGAAGTACTTCGATGACACCTACGAGTACAGGTATGCCTTCCCAAAACCCCCGTGTGCTCTCTCGGGCTTATTGCCCGTTTTCTCACTTTTGTCTGGACTGAATCCCGCAGGCACGTCGTTCTCCCGCCTGAGGTTGCCAAGCTGCTGCCAAAGAACCGCCTTCTTTCCGAGGTAAGGCTCGATTCCTTTCCCTCATTTTTTTATTCCCGATTCACCAAAACCGCTAGGGTTTCAGCTTAACCCGCATAATCCGTCCGCCCCGCAGAACGAGTGGCGCGCGATCGGGGTGCAGCAGAGCCGCGGGTGGGTGCACTACGCGATCCACCGCCCGGAGCCGCACATCATGCTGTTCAGGAGGCCGCTCAACTACGCCCAGAACCCAGAGAGCGCCGCCGCGGCCGCAGCAACCGCCGCCACCATGGCCGCGCAGCAGATGATCCCGAAATGAGGCTAGGGCAGGGAGATGAGTCGCCCCTCTCCTTCTCGTCTTCCCCTAGACTGAATGGAAAGACTCTACATTTCGTTAGTTATCCCTGTTCCCTGCTTGGGACTTGTCGTCGTAATTCATCATTGTCCTTGCCCGTTTTTCCTCTTGTTTGACGGATCAATATATCCATAGCCATTTTGGATGTTTGAAGTTCTATATATAATATATATATGATATGAACAGAGTCTCTGGCTTGTTCTTATCTTGTGATCATAGATTATCTTATGTGTTTCATCATCCAGAAATGATGAGTTTTTTTTTTCTTCCAAAGATCTAAATGTCGTGTTTAGTTCTGGGGCTTCATTACCTGATTACTGCCAACATTTGCACCGAAACCAATTGCTTAGAATAGTTCAGATCAAGGTTTTCATGCGGAATCCTTTTATATCATCAATGTCGGCGACAATCCTCTGATGGGGATAAGAACTCGGTTTGATTGCTTGTAATTGGTGTTAGAATATTTGAATCTTTGCCAATTAATTTGTAGTGATCGTGCAGCTTACCTGTTGTTAATTTCGTCCCTATGAGCAGAGCCGACAACACTTGCACCGAAACCAATTTCTTCCTACACGCCACAGCAACTTCCCCTCTGCTGTATTCTCCGTCTCTTTCTCTACCACTTATTTCCCTCTTCCAGAGTCACCTTCCTTCTTCCTCGCCACATTTCTCAGCCGTCGGACTCAATTCAACAGCAGCCAGTCAGCATTGTCTGCGTTTGCTGATTCTCTTATCCAAACGAAAAATTTCTAAACAACAGGATTGATATTGTATGCAACTAGAATCATGTAACTTGTCAACTACAGATGCACTACTGACTACAGCACCCAAATAGGACCTTATGGGTTATAAATCTTCTGATCGCCATTAGCTTCTGACTGTCAATTGTATCTTCCGTATGAATAGCTAAAACTTTCTGGGATTATCAAGAGAGGTATACACTTGGGGCTGGTGTTTGTAAGATGTGCCTGGAGCTCGTTAGAACTGAATGCTGTGTTTTCTTATGATGTTTTCTTTTGTTGGGTGAAATTCTCTGTGTTTAACTTGGACACAACTACATATTCACTGCAAAGTCATCGCTGTACTTTTCCCGAATTGGGCGCTGTCCAGTGCAGAAAAGAGTGCTGCTGATTAACCAGGAGAACAAATACTACTGCAATGTCCCAACTAAAGCTGTAATCAGTCCGAGCTTTCATCCTGCAATGCGCCTCTCCTTTGATAGGGCTACCTGCTACCACAATTACGGCACTTACCTAGCACGATAAATTTTGCTGCATTCTTGGCAAAAAAGTTACAGCTGTCTCCTCCATCTTGACTTAACAGTTGATGCGTCTTCTATAGGTAGGCAGCAAGAAAGGTAGTCGTGGGTTGCATTAGGAATTTTTTGTTGATGTTGCAGTAGAAAATAGTGATGCTGATTGACCAGGGGAACAATACTACAAATACATTCTGGTCCGCATTGCTAAAAGCGGCAACTATTCGCTCCATCATCCTGCAAAACACCTATACACCTGGTTTGACAGTGCTACCTGTTACTATAATTACCACACCTAACTAGTACCATAAAACCTGTTCTTTCATCCTGCAATATGCCTCTCTTTTGACAGTGCTACCGGCTACTATAATTACGGCACCTACCTAGCATGGTAAAACTTTGGTGCATTCTTGGGAAAAAAGCTACAGCCTTGTCCTGTGCCCGATTTTGCAGGGAGGGAGACTCATTCCTTTTTCGAACTTGATTGATACCCTCGTCATGTATAGGGTATCAGTAGATGTTACTGTGTTAACTAGCAAGCAAGCTAGTCGTTGGCTGCAGTAGGAATTTGTGGCTGATGTTACTGTGTTGTGTAGATGCTACTGGCTACTGCTTTTGTGCCTTATATGGAGAAGGGTGTTGGAACTTGGAAGGAGATCAACGATGATGACCTTTTTGTTTAAGGATGTCATTCACCCAATATGGTCACGGGCTTCTTCTTTTCCGCGTGCGCGGACGTTGTTTTTATTTGACTTAAGGGACCGTTTGCATTCTGTAGTTAAAACTCTTGTATTTATATGCAAATGGCGTAGTACAAAACTATGATTTCTTCTAAGTAAAAAAAAGGGGGTGGGGGTGGAATTCTATTCATCTTGTTCCCAATAGAAATAAAAAATATACAAAACGCTGGATCCGCTCTTTAGAAAAAGGAGTCTAACAAGAAACCACCTGCATACTATGGGTTCATACTCTACCAAAATGGATACCCGCCACATCTACGTCAAACCCCAAACTTCGAGACCTTGCACACCTCTGATTGGTGGAGGCATTCCCACCAGGCCTACAAAAGTGTATCAGACCAGAAATGTAACCCCTGTTGTGAGCCACAAACTTAAAAGGCAAACCAATAAGATAACATGGTCTATTTGTCATGTCATTGCTTTATGTACAAAAAAACAAAACAAAATTGGTGCTCATTTCTGTGTAAGAGTTGTGTTCATGTAGCATTTTCCATCTAGATAGGGGGCTTGCATTGTACTTTGCCAGTTGAGTAGACAACATGTTTTCCTCTCTGTACACTAACGAAAAGATACTATTCCTATCATGTAAGCAAACCGCCTTTTGTAGCTCCAATGTGGGGCAAGGGCTCTACATTTTAGTATCTTGTATGCTCGTGTCATCTATCTCAAGTTTCTGTCACTCTCATCTACAATTGTAATGGTCTTTGTACCAGCCTCCAAAGCTGACAAAGTACCCGCCATGCCGATAGTCTTTGTGACGAAGCCTCCTATTACACGCCCTTCATGATTGCTCAAAATTCCTCCTATTGCTTACTTCATGAGCTCTGGTTGTGGGTTCACCAACTAGTCGCTCCTATATTGAGTTTCACAACCCATGTCAGAGGTGGAAAGAGGGATGCTGAACTCATCTTCTATCCAAAATGCATCCCCTTATCCATCTATCCTCCAGAGCACTCACCCCAAACCTTGTTTTTGTAACATCCCGTAGAGCGTTTCTAAAGAGAGCTACTGCTTCATCCCAAATCCTCCTAGGGTTCATCCCTGGTCCCTTCATATCTACTCACATGTCTCTTGTGAATTCATCCATCCAACCATCAATGAAAATATACCTCGTACTACCCCTAACCAACTCTTCCCCTCATCCTCGAGCTAAATTTTAAGTGTCGTAATCAATGAATCTCCCACTAGAAAACACACTGTCACATAACTATTCTTACCCCAATCCCAATCCCAATCCCACTACCTAGACAGTGGTAAAAGGATTTACCCGTCCTTGAGTGGCCCAATAAGATCTCACACATTAACATATACAATAATAAATAATAACTCATAAACATGAGATTTAAAGAATAAACTAACCCAAAATAGGAGATATTACATATTTATCCTTGTCATCAAAGTATATCGAGTGCAGAAGCGATCTAGCCAATGTTTCATTTGTTTTGCCTAAAATCAAGAAAATCAAGACACAATCATGCAATTGCACGATACACTATAAAAACAAGTAAAGTGATTTATAGAAAAATAGTACACTTGGCAGGACTTATATTCAAGAAGTATAACAAACAATTTTCCAAAACCAATATTTATTCGACAAGTTGTTTATTTTGAACAATTCAATTTTTATTACGAATTCCCATAATGCTGATTTGAGAAGCATGCTTATATATTTTGTGTGGATCCATCATCCCAACGCGATGGGGGAGGTCACCAGGCTCCTTCTCTGCATATGAGGTAGGAGGTCAATGTACAAGTTCCACCCTTTGAATGAGGAGGTCGCTTGCACTCAATATCAACTTTATCAATATTATCGTCATCATCAATAGACGAGCAGTCATAATGGGCAATATCATTTATGTTTTCGAGTTTGTCTCAAAATATAATATAGGGAAAATGGAAGCCTAATCAATAGGGAACAATAGCTCAACCAAGTAAATAGCCAAGTATACAATCAAGAGATACATCAATGTATCTTCAATACAACCAAGGAGGAGATATAATAGCGTACCTTTCACCAAAGATTTTGAGTACAAATCTCAACAAATAATAGGTCAACCCTTCGAATTAGATCCTAAATCAACAAGATTGGATCAAGGGTCAAGATCATGATATTTAGAATATCATATTTCAACATTCAAGATTAGGGTTACACTTTTTCTATGTCAACCTTAGGGTTAGGTCATCCACTTATAATCCATAATATTTCAATATGTCCAACATTATTCAAGTGTCAAGAATATTTCAAGTGTGGATGACCTAATTAGGTATTTTAGGAGCATATGTGTTAACCCTAATTTTATGATTATTATCCAAGTCATCATCAAATTTCTAGATCATCATCATGGTAATTATAATCATTGGAATTCAAGATTAGATTGATAAAAAGTAGAGTCATGGATCATACACATGATCAAGGATTTTGTAAGATTTAAGATCAATATCAAGATAACTCATTATTCATAGAGATTAAACTCAAGATTGGATCAATTAAAAATATGTAGATCACTAATAATTTAAGTTATGATTTTTGAGTCTCAAGATGGATATCAAAGACAAATATTAAGATTTTCTAAAGATTACTCATGATTATTGAGTCATTTGACAAATAAACTAAGCAAGAGTTTAAGATCTAGGGATGTCAGTGAGAATCATTTAGAATCAGGTTTTAAAATTATTTTTAATTGATTCATTGGATTTTTTTGATCAAAATTGTTTATTCATTATAATTTTTGGATCTAGGAATCAAAAGTTATCATTTATGCAAAATGCCATTATTTATTGGATTTTTGAGCAACGAGGAGGTAAAAGACCTTAATTGAGGAAAAGAGTGTCCGTTCGATTCACAATGGAGGGTCAGGATCATGCCATGCCAGTGAGGCGACTTGCTAGCTTAGGGTCCAGTCCAAAATCTAATTTGTCAGGTTCAAGGTTTGATTTAGACGGTTCAATTGGTGGTTTGTTGGGCCGCTTGGATCGAGATGAACCCTCCTTGTACCAACAGTTCAGGGACTTTTCTCTCCCTCACGCAGGTCCTTCGTGATCCCAGAACTGCGACGTAGAGCTTCGCTAGTGATGGGAGGGCTTAGGAGAAGGAGTGGCCGATGAAAGCAAAGGAGGTGCCACCTGACCTCGTCTCGCCTTCACGAGTTGGATGGAGGTCAACATCTGGGGAGAGGGGGCGTGTAGGACGAACGCCCAAACCGGGCCAGGCGGCGGTGCCGTCTAAGAAACAAGAATTGGGGAGGAAATTAGGCCACCCAAGTCTGAAATAGAGAGTAATGACAAGGCTCGTAGTTTGGTGTGGTAACACGAGCATGGGGGACCCCTTTTATAGTGTCGGGGTGTAGATTTTAGGGTTATGGAGATCTTGGCAACAACCGTTCTTGCCAGAGTGAGAAGGGGAGGCGAGGAACTTGTGGGGAGGGAGTAACAATGCAATAAAGATGGTCAAACTAGGTATGGTCGAGCGCGAATTCACGTGACCGACATTTTTGTTTGCTTAGATTTTCAAAATAGGGTCTAGATCAATTGATTGTGAGTCTTGATCTCCATTTACTCCTCCCCGCTGATTGCGGGAGGTAGGAGACGGATTGATAGTCGTCAGATTAGGATGGGATCCATGGGGGTCAGATCTAAGGGCCGACATTCACCTTTTTTTCATCATGCGGATCACTGACTTTGACAAACTCAATTAAAAAGGCAAATAAGGGAATTTTCAACACATTAACTTCAATAATTTGTAGAAAATTGTAGGAATGTCCAAATGAGATGAAATTTGGATCATAGCTTCACAAAAATATGGAGGATATTTAAAAAAAGTTTGAGGCTCAGAAGATGAAGTTTGATGGACAAATTTACTTCTTTGGATCAAGTAACAAAATAATCAAATTTGTAGTGTCACTAAGTGTATAAAATTCACATTGATCACCATATTTCGAATTTGAGTATCAATATTGATTTAGGGGGCAAGAAAAAAATATTGGGGTCAAGAGTGAACATCATGAGGGTAAAATTGTAATTAATTCATAATTATGCTAAATTTCACTTTGTCACACACACATTCAAGGACCCCATCTACTCTAGTGCAAACCAACATGGCCACCTTTCCACCCATGTAGAGGTTGTCAGCAACCCTCATCTCTGAGCTAAACATCCACAACATGATGCCTTATGTATTTTACAATCTCTAATCCTAGAATCCATTGTTACCTCCTGTTGCAATAGTTTCCAAGCAAAAGAGGATATCTTTGCAGGCACGTTGTGCCAGACCCAACAATGTGCCAAGGAGAAATATAGTCAGGGTACCTAAACTACTAAAGATAAGGATACCATGAGCGGAGAGGATGGTGAAAATGTTGTTTGTTGTAAGCCACTCGATGGGTACATTTTGATCCTTTGATCCCTTTAAACCACTATCATCCATAATCTTGATCCTTTCTCTCTTAATCAAATTGTTCAATATCTCAATGTTCCATCTGTTGATTGCTCCTAGGAGGGTGCGTATCATGATGTGAGGCTATACTACACTCCCTCCTTGGTACAATGTAGCATGTGCTCCTCACCACCATTGTGCCATCCAAAAAGGGAGATCTCCCCTCCCCAGCTGCTATATAGCATTGTCCATGACATCTAAGAAGACACTCCACACCCTTTTGAGTAGACTGATGCCCAACTATTACAATTTAGAAACCATAGATGGCCCATATGCCTAATCCAATCCTTTATCCTGTATTTCACTCCACAAAAGGTTGCACAAATAGATTTTCCTGTTAACAAGTTCCTACTATTTTGATTAGAAGAGCTTTCATCCTATTTTTAAGCTGTAGTATGCTTAACCCACCATCTTCAATAGATTTGGTTATCTTCTCCCAACTCAACTAGTTCCTCTTATGTGTGTATTATTGCACATGTGATTTCACCTAGGGAAAAGTGTCTAGATTTGTTTACCTAAACTAGTACAACCATCACCACTTGCAAGTAGACATATATTATCACAGTACAGTTCAAATCGAACCCAAATGACAACATTTTAAAGAATTATTCCGATCAAAACAAATGAGCAAGAACTAATATTTATCACAAAAGGTGGATAATTTGTTCTATTATGCTAAGATTACATTAATAAAATAAGATAAAGGATTTATTAATCAATAAATGGAAATGATGGAATGGAATGGATTTCACCAGTGCTACCTATCATTCCCCCTCTCATTGCATCATATTTGTAACATCCCTAACCTGGGTTATGGCTTAACCCTAGAAGTTTTGCTTAAGTAAGTTGTTCATAAACTTGGTTTAATTTTTTGAAAAGTAATTAAGACTCTTGTAGAGTTTAATTTTCAAGTTTGAGCTTATTTGCAAATTATTTGTGCATTATATGATAGTTTGGGCATAAAGTGCAATTTACCCAAGATGAGGGGCTATATTGCAAAATGACACATGTTGAATGTACATAATGTGTTTTAGCATCATAATAGAGAGAATGATGTTAAATTATGGCTTGTGGAAAGCCTAAATTTCAAGTTGCAACCTGTTTGAATAATGTTAGTACATTGTGCACCAATTTTGGTACAAATTGTAATTTACCCAAATTGTAGGGTTAATATGTAAATTACCACCTCTAGAGTGTCCCTACTTCCTCCTAGTATCATTTATAGTAGATATAAAGGAGGATACACCTTGTTTGAATCAATTATGAGTGATGGTACTCTTGGTGATGAAATGACCAAGAAAAGGGTTGAATATGAAACCCTAACTTGAGTTGTATCAAGTGGAAAAGCTTTTATATGAGAGCCTATCGGCCAAGGAGACATAGGGGGAGTCTCATATTGTTTTTTGGACTCTTGGAAAATCCCATGACATGAAAAGCACCTCATGGAGGTGAAGTGTATCGGTTTACAACTTCCTTAGAAAAGTTGTATCAGGTTGTGAATAAAGTGGTGATTTAGTTGATATATTTTATTCAAAGGGATAAGTAATGGACGAAAATTCATCCCTAGATTATCCTCAAGAGTTTTTCATGTCAAGATAAATGTTAATGCATGCATTTAAATGTGTCAACCATGCATGGACACGTGGTACCTAGTAGCTCAAATTGATGACACCTCATTTTCACACTTCTTCATGAACAACAAGTATATATACCCCTTCTTTCACCCCTTAGTGAAATTTTTCGAATATTACCACAATCCTTCCCTAAGATATCGTGAATAGGGTCCTTTTATTTTTAGGAGTGAAGTGGTATCGTGCTTAGGACCTTGGGTATCGTCCATAGCAAGATCAAATCGGCCAAGTAGGGTGATATCAGCCTAGTGAGGTGATATCGGCCATAGTGAAGTATTTTGATCCCAAGTGAGGGGGATATCGGCCAAGGGTGGTGGCATATCGTGAATGAGTGGTGGAATATAGTGAAAGAGTAATAGGGTATCGTGCAAAGGTGCTAAGGAGCAAGAAGGAGCTCATACTTAACCCTAAGGTGAGGCCATGATCATCTTCAACCTTGGATTGAAGCATGATTTTAGGGTTATGATCTTCCTTTCTTTTCTTCTTCACCAATTTATTATCCATGGTGATTCTTTGCATATAGAGGAGTTGTGAAGTTCATCTTAAACCTTGGGAATGTGAAGCTTTGGATCTTGGAGCTTTGAAGTTGTTCTTGAGGCAGGTTATATAACTTGAACCCAATTATATTATTATGCACTTTCAATTTTGTCATACTTGTTGATCTACTTGCAATTTAGATTTCTCTTGAATAATTGATGATCCTTTGAGTTCTAAAAGCTTAATGGGACTGTTGCCCATGACTTAGAACAGTAAGAACAAAGGTCTAGAGGTTGATGGTGATGACATCATCAAAGGTAAAGTGATATCGGGTTGAAGCACACACCTCAAACCTGATATGGTGATGTAACCCTATATGATAGGAAAACCGATATACCTTGTAATCCCACACCCTTATTGATTTGTATAATGGGTTGACAAAGGTTCAACCAATTGTCTATCCTGTCACTTAACCCATGGTGAAGGGTAGGTCGAAGCCATGAAGGTTTGAAGGGGCATGAGCATAAGGGTCTAACCCGATATGGTGTGAAGCACACACACACCTCTTTGCCTGATATGGTGTGAAGCACACACACACCTCTTTGCCCGATATGGTGTGAAGCACACACACACCTCTTTGCCCGATATGGTGTGAAGCACACACACACCTCTAAAGTGATATGGAAGTACACATACACCTCTAAAGTGATATGGAAGCATACATACATCTCAAGGGTGATATGGTAAGCATACATACACCTCAAACCCGAGATGGTAAGCATACATACACCTCAAACCCGATATGGGTAGCAAGCACACACCTCATACCCGATATGGTGGAAGCACCTCAAAATCCATATGAAGGAAAGCACTTTAAATGCAATATACTTGAGGGAGTAACACATGAAGTGTCTTATATCAAGTCATACATTAAGAAGTATGGAGTTTAGTGAATAAGGATTAAGTAGGCTAATGTACCTTAAAGGAAAGGTTGAGCCAACTTAATAAAGTATGGAGTAATCAACATCCTACTGAGGATGAAAGAGAAACTCATACTTTTGTGATAATCATGTAATGGGCATTCATTAATACTCCTGATATGTGTAGGTATGAATATGGTTTGATCCTTGATAATGTGATCTTGAAACCCTAAATGGTTAATAAGGGAAACCCTAACCCTAATGTAGGGTGATGGTATGATTTTGAAGCCCTAATCGATAAGAAAGGGAAACCCTAACCCTAATGAGGGAATAGTGGTATTACCCTTGTATTGCATGGTGTTGATATGTTTTTGACATGTCTATTATCATGTATACTAACCATGCAGGTATCATGAGATGATGAGCATAGCCAGGTATTAGCTATGATATTTTATATGATAAGGATTTTAAATGGGCCTTGTGAGCCATGTGAGATGCTTGTGTAACAAGTATCATGTATACCTTGGTCTGAGGACCTAGAGGTAATAGTTATCTGATAAGTGATAACAGTGTTCAGTGATGAACTAAACCCAGATCTAATAATCATGATAATGATAATGTTGAGGGATGAGAATTCCCAGTAATGAGATAAGGGATTGAGATCCTAAATGTTATATGTGTTTTGAAGATTTGAAAAGTACTTGATACATGTATTACACCTTTCTTTGTAGCAATTGTCATAATAATTCATGTTTGAAAACTTGAATGATGCTAAAAGAATACAGTAATGCACTTAATTAATCAAGTGGTATCTTATCATGTAGTTCCCTGACCATAGATCCCTCATCGTTAGTAGCTGGTGATGGTGAAACAAGTTTTCCCTCGGGATCTCCTGGAGAGCCCATATTTTTAAATATGCGGGGGTGATGGGAGTGAATATCCTTATGCCCTAATGAGGGATTGATGTGAGATCTCCTTCATTATAGATATCGGGATGGATGTATCCTGAATCTTCCGATGATGATGAATGCAGGGATTGATGGTAGATAAACATGAGGTCTCTCAATCCTGAAGAGAGTGCAGTCGCCACTGTAGCTCTATAGAGAAGTTGCCAGTATACCCTGGAAATCTATGTAGAAGTTGACACGAGATATCCTGCTTGTGGTCTTGCACTGACCAAGATGGCAGAGGTCATGGTAGCCGACTCTTCCATTGATCTTGTATGGTACTAATACTTTACGTAGATGTGGTCAGTTGGAGTATGAGCGGTATACCTCATCTCCTCTAGGCATAAGTGTGATTGTAAAAGGTAATCAACCGTGTAGCGTATTTGCTTAAGGATGGAATACAAAAATCATTGGTTGATGTTACATTTCTTATTGCATCTTAAATGGATAGATATTATACATGTTCTTCATATTCCTTATAAAATGAATAGATGAATTACTGCTTTATCATATATAGTTGCAATGCTTCAGAAGGTGATATCACTTTACTCTGATTAAATAGTGATTAAATCCTGCTTATTACTATAAAGGAATCCTATGCTCAGTTTATTACTATTTATCTGCAATAATAATATTATTGGTAGAGAGTTATATCTCTCGCTGGGACATGGGTCTCACCCCGTTGGTCACCAACATTTTTAGGTGGACGCGGACAAGGAGGTAGGGACCATATAACAGAGGGAGGACAACAACATCAGGGCCAGTAGTAACATCTCAGGTTGAGTGTACTGTCTGTCATGTCTTGTAGATATAAGTCCTATGTGTCGTCTCTATACTCTCAGGCCCTTGGAGTCCGTACGTAACAGTTTTATGAACGATCTGGGATTTTGGCTTGTATACCTCGAGGTTTTATGTTGCTTATGTATAGTTTTGGCAAATCAAATGTTGTATGTAACCCTCGAGATGAGATGGTACATGATATGTACAATGTGAACCATGATGTATGTAGTACTTTGGTTCTCTTCTTAAGAGTTTCCTGGAAATGGATCTCTTTACAAATGGTTTTAATTTTTAGTGATTTTTGTTAATCCACTGCTTATGGTTATTCTGCAATTATTACTGATGACGGTTTGATTTGTTGTTAGATTGTCACAATATTAAGCATGAAAACAAATACGCCGAGGTTAGGTAAATCCCCCTTTTGACGGTAATATTAAAGTAAAAACAATATCACTCCAAGATTGTCACCGCGTTACCTAGAGATCATACATCTATCACCTCAAATAAATCTATCTAAAATTCTCATCAAGAATGTAACGAGAATCAAATGATTATATTAGATTATTCATTCAGACTTCTTCATACCTAAAATCTGACAAACATGTAAACTTTATGATCATGCAAGATACACACATACAATGATTGATTCTAAACTTATAAAGGTCCATACATTAATAGATGAGTAAAGAGAACAAAATCGGGTAACGAGACTACTCTCTGCGCCCTATCGAGAGGACTACTCACTCATCGCATTAGTAAAAAGATTAACAATGAAAAATGGTAAGGAAGCCATAAACATAGTAGACAAAGAAGGGGCAACCATGGTGTTGCGATGCTTCTGTTCGAGTTAGGGGGAGATGATTGTCAACAAAACAAAAAGATCACTACTTGAATTTCATCAGAGAAGGTCATGGGGGGCATCATATTCCTTCCATGGTTAAGATCGGCCTGCTAAAAGGAAGGAGTAGTAGGTTGATGAGGGTGGAGGTTGTCAACTAATGGAAATGAACACCAAATGCAAGGCCTCTTTTGAGATATGAACATTGGATACTTTCCAAAAGAGGAGGCGACGTTTGTGCACTGATGTTCATCAACCAATGGAGACAACAATGGAATCTAGAGGTGGAGGCTTGGAGTTGGGTTTGGTAGCTTGCTGACATCAATGACACATTCCCTTTATGGAGGTGGTGGCCTTATATTTATAGGATAATGCTAGGGTTTAGAACCCTTCCAATCCAACTTGTAGTTCAATCTTGGCCACCACAGAGTCCAAGAGGCAATGACGGGAGGTATATGAAGGGCTGCGACATTCAACATTTCTACTAATAGATGAAGTGGCAGGATGGCCACCAATTATTGGTAAAGAATTACCATTGGAAGATGTGAGTAGGAATTCCATGAAGAGGACACATAATCTCCGTTGGCTGGGAAGAAGATGTTCCATCAAAAGGCTTCCATCAGAATGTGAGCATTTGTAAGAGATCGTTGGGATTTTTTTAGAAGGTGAGTGGAACACTTCCATCAGAAAGCATGAGAAGGAATCCCTTCGATAGGTAGAGTCAAAAGTTCCACCCAAAGGCGTGCATCGATATTCTATTAGTAGAGGCATGCAAGACTTCTATTGGTAGATAGGAGCACTATAGTTCAATCAGAAGATGACCTTCTATAGGCGAGCACTACACTTCCATCAATTGTCATCCGACAGAAGGGAAGAGTGAACAAACTAATAGATGGCCAAGTGAGAAAATCAATAGAACGTCATAGTGAGAAAACTAACATAGTGGCTTCTATTGGTTGTCAACCAATGGAATGGATTCCATTAGTGGTTGACTGATAGATAGAAAGAGGGAGAACACTAATAGAATGGCCTATAATGTTTATCAACAGATGCAATGGCTTCCATCGATTGTCAATTGACAGAAAGGTAGAGTGAGCAAACCAATATAATGGCAAAAAGATCCAAACCCACCTGGGTGTGGAGGTATTGGCCCGTGTCATAGGGTTCACGTCTATGAAGCATCAACCGATAGAATCACAATCCGATGAAGGGACAAATAAAAAAATATGTTCATTTAACAAAAATTTCTTGCGCCCATTAGTCGGTTAGTGGGACCACCGTCCCCTACACTATATATAATTATGAAGCTAAACTTTTTCCATGGAAACCAGGATTTGGATCAAAATCCTACAAATTAGCATAAATCTAAGAAAGCCCAAATGTAATCTAGTTCTAAAGTAAAATTATTGAAATGGATGCAATACTAAGATAAAATTACTACTAAAACTAGGATGAATTTGTATTCATTATCTCCTCTTTTAACCTTTTCTAGACAACCAAAGGAAATTAGCCATCTTCCTCTCAAGATATGGAAGTGTGGACAATAGGACAATATATGTAGCTAGGTTGTGTAATAAAATTTGTGAAATAATATACTTGATCAAAGTGAGTCTGCTAGATAAGGAAAGGAGCTTCCCATCCTTGAATGTGAACCTCCTAGAGATCTTATCTAATAAATTTTGGTAGTTTTTGATCTGAATCCTACATGTTATTAGGGGAATTGCTAGGTATTGGATGAGTTCTGAGCTTTAGATGCAACCCTAGTCAGTTCCTAGGATCCTCGCCTCTCATCTGTAGCCTACTCTATGATGATGGTAGTTTTGCCCCTATTGATTCTTTAACCCGAGGCTCTTTCATAACCTCATTTAAGATCTGTAATGCCTTCCATCGTAACCCCACCTAGGTTGAGGATACAAATCAGATCATCAACAAACATGTGGTATGACGGGTCCACACTTGGTCCTCTAGTGATAAGCCTCCTAATTCTCCCTGGCTCATGTTTCTTTTTATGTTCTTACCTAGCACTTATTGTGAAAGAATTAAGAGCATAGGTGACATAAGATTTCCTTTCCTAAGACCTTGTGAGGCTGGAAGAAACCCTCTCTACCTTACATTGATGGATATGGAAAACATGCCCCTCCGACCAGAGACATGATACACTCAATGACCTCAAGCGAAAATTCAAAGGAATATAACATTCCCCCCCCCCCCCCCAAGATTACCCATTCCACCCTATTAAAGGCCTTCAACATATCTTATTAAATGAAATATTCTCTTCCATTGGTTCTTTCTTATTAAGTCATGCATCAACTCATGATATAGCCTAATATTATCCCCTATGTTGTAGTTTTTGACAAAGGCCACATGTTCTTTTGCAACTAGTGATAGAATACTAAGGCTAACTTGGAGAGAGACTTTTGAGACAATCCCAAGATAAACATTACCCACATTTATAGGTGTAAAATCACTCATCCTTACCAGATCTTCAAGGTGAATACATTTAAGACCTCTACATATTAGTCTTTTTCTGGGGCAATGATTTACAAGGTCAACTATGTCAGATTTGACAACGTCCCATGCAAACTAGTAGAAAAAATAGGCAAAACCATCTAAACTTGATGCACTATCACTATCCATGTACATTAATATAACTCCCACCTCCTATATGGCTATCTCTCTAAGAAATCTAGTGTTGTCTTTGGGTTGTACCATTCTTTCTAGTTGACTCAAGTATATATCTTCCTCCTCAATGGGTGCAAATTTGAAGAGATTAGTGTTGTGTCACTATCCATGAACATGAATATAACTCCCCCTCCTCTTCAATTTCCTCTAGAATCTAGTGTTGTCTTTAGTTTCTGCCCTTCTTTCTATCAGAATCAAGTATCTATCTTCATCCTCGATGCATTCATATTTGAAGACATTAATGTAGCATGGTATGGCCTTGTTTACCCATTATCCCTCATAATCTTAGTGACGTTTGATCTCCTCCTTATTTTGACATGTGCATGGAAGAACAAGGTGTACTTTTCTCCTTCCCTGAGCCATTTCATTCCCGATTTCTCTTTCCAATAACATTTTACCCATATAAGTAGAGCTTCTAGTTTGTCCTCCTTCTCTTGTATTGTACCAACTAGTCTTTCCAGATATTTTCTTGTAGATATAATTTCTTATAAGGTTTTGACTACCCTTTCTTGGTTTCTAACCTTTTAAAAAATGTTCCCTTCTACTTCTTTGTATAGAATTCTTAAGAATTTTTTAGGTGTCCATGTTTCTCAAAGATTCTATGAGATGCGTCACCCCATGATTCCAAGATCCAACTTTCTATAATAGTATCTCTGGCCCCTACATGTTCCAACTAGATTTTATGAATTTGAACACTGTAGGAACCTTGGGTCTCATTCTTCTGTCTATGTTGTCAAGGAAAGGGAAATATTCGAATTATATATTCCTAATAAGGTACTCTTCAATTATCTTGTCCTCTTCAAGTCAGTCTAGGTTAATAAATCCTCTATCTAATCAACCCCATTTGATCGGGGTACTTCTTTTTTTTTAAACCAAGTGAATCTGTCATCTTTTATCGATAGTTTTTTCTACTCCTATAGTGGTTACCCAATCATTGAATTCTATCATAAAACTTTTGTGAGGGCTTGCCACTAATCCTTTAAGTCTCCAACCTATATGCATTGAAATCTCCTATTATTACCCACATAGGAGTTTACCTTCCACCTTGTATTAGAAGAAGATCCTCCAATATATTCCTATGCTCTATCCTATTGCAAGATGAATAGGCCACAATAATCCTCAACCTTTGGTTTTCAAAGGATGTAACTAGCATGTTTATTGTGATTTTTTGGCTAGATGGTTTTACTTATGATGGTGATAGAAAGATGAGTAAGATCACCCAAATCTTTCCTCCTAGTTCTCTAATTATGGTCACCCATGTAAAACCTAACCTCAATAGCAGTTGTGTGTTCTAGTGTAACCTATGAAAGGCTCCAAAATCCCTAATGAAAAGATCCCGTATTTTGGTTAGTTGGACCAGTATCTCTTTAGTACTCTCATTTGCTATTCCCCTTAAATTCCAAATAATGAATTGATCCATTATATTGGCAATGATCCTATACTACCATTTGAATCTCAATATACCCCCAATGACTTAATCACATGCCTCCTCCCCTTCTAATTCCTATGAACTATGGTAGAAGGTAATCTTGTTGTCATGGTCAAGGAAACCCCAAATATACCCAATTTGGCCCCAAAAAATCGTCCACTCCCCTAAATGGCCAAGATGACCCTAAATCTAAGTCATCCTTAGACCATGGTATGTAATTAAGTCTCCTTAAATATAATGATCTAGGATATGTGTTGCTTACTCACTCTGGTGTAGTCCCAACTCGATTGATATATCTATGGTTATTTGCTGACCCTTTGCTACTCCCATGCAAAGCCCCCTCCCTAGTTTGATGTCGATACCTCACAAAGTTGTTTTGACTTTTGTTACTGGAGAAACTGTTTGAGCTTAGTATTACTATGTGTGCTAAGACCAAGGGAACCTACATGAGTGCACTAATGTCACCATCTAGACCTTAGTTAGAACCCCTAGCCATAAGACCCAATATAGGTAGAGGCGATGGCACATGGCTTCTAATGTTTTGCAGGACATATCTCAACCAAACACAACTATCGTAGAGTATCGATGTAGGCACCATATGTTGGTATGCATTCCCAATGAACCAATCATATAATGATTGTAATAAGGCATTAAATATATGATTTGATTAATAATAAAGACAACCTTCCAATTTATTATGTTTTATTCAGTCATGATATAATGAACATAATAAATGTCTATAGAATGATATTATTCAATGACGTATGTCTTTGGGTTGAGGACCAGAACATTGAGATCATAAAAATGTTAAGAGTAAATACATTCTTGATAAACCCTAGTATGTTGTTATTGTGGTTGATGACAAAATCTCATTAGGTCATGATATGTGATATCAAACCAAACACATAGATCTTATTAGAGAAAAATTTATCAGATAAACCCACATTGAGTGTGATGCATGGAAACCATTACATATAGTCATAATCATCTCTTATAGTGATGGTGGTGATTGCTGTTCTTACACCTGAAATCACTACACTAATCACATGTCATTCGATGTGCTTTGACATCATCTACCGTGACCTTGAATAAGGGTTGTAAGGTGATGATCGGGTGCATTGTGACACATGGGGATGACTATGAGTGATGTAGATGGGATTTGTCCCTCCTACAGGAGTATGATATCCTAGACACTTGATAAGCGAGACTAAGCAATGCATGTACATGCTCATGCGAGTCAATATGTGATACTGAGCTTACACATATATATGTTAGTCTACTCTAGTTCAAGGAAAATGTATTGAACCTTGAAGAGGATGACGATTCCATGACTTGAGTTTAATATAGATATCAATGACAAAGGAACTATACGATTACTGTAACACCAATAACAAATTGTAGGTTGAAGTTGTTCTCCAACTTTTTGATTACTTGGGTAGCATTGATGTCTTCCTAGATACCACTCATTGCTTGTGATGTCATAAATTAGTTATGGATATTCACTACCAACGTAACTTGGAACCTATAGGGTCCACACATAGGATACACTTGGGAAATGAGTTTATTCATAAATGTAGTTTAAACTTGATTACTAAAGTGTTAGGTATTCAATTTAAACACCAATGGTTGAAAGTTGACTAACTAGGCTGTGAACCGAATGGTTCAAGCGTTGAACCCATTGATTCAAGTGTCAGGTCAAATGAACCAACATTGGCAATCAGATCCATGAGACGACCAGTTCAATAGGTTAAATGATAGGATCAAGTATGTGAATCAACCATTTGGTCGATCAATTTGATTGGATCAAAGATTGATGATGACATCATGTTGTGCATTAATCAAATACTAATTGCCAATGTAATTGCGGTTGGGAAACATAGTGAGACAATCGGTTCAAGGGTTGAATCGATTAGCTCACATGCCAACCTACTAATTTACTAGCGAACTGACTGTTTCCTTGTTCATAGTGTTACACCCCGATCTCACAATTACCATTAATCATGAGATTAGGGCATAAACTGAGGATTTAACGTAATACAAAGATCACCCTTAACTTTTTCTTCTTTTTCAAACTTTTTTTTTCTCGCATTGGACCACATAAACTAACTTTACAAGGGAATCTAAACATTGATTTCTCTAATCTGATTTCAACAGTAAAAATGCATGTATGAACATTCATTATGTTTCTCATACTTTTAAGAACATAAGACTTGCTGATTCACATATATTGCTAAAAGATGAATAATGTTATACATCATCATTTACAACTCTCTCTTATTTCTTTACAAGGACCTAGAGTGACAAGAACCGACTGAACTTAACTATACTTAGACTTAGCTCTTGTGGTAGATCTACTCGGATGCAATGATATCTTCAATCCCCACAGTTTCCCTAAAAATTTTAAGTAGAGGGGTGAGCCTACTCGCTCAGTGAATGAGTAAAACAATAATGCAATCTAAAGTACTAAATAAGACATTTATCATTCTTGGATAATTGAAATAAAATAAGATAGTAATTTCAAATTAAAAGGCTAGATATTAAAAAAACTTACTAATAACATTGAACCCTACATCATTAGAAATAAACAAGTATGGAAATATAATCCTCACTATATTCAATATTACATTTAAAGAACAACTGCTACAAAATTGTACTTGAATCTTTCTTAGCCTTTCTTCCTTATAAGAAACTCTTTAAAACTTATATTATCATATTTTAGCTTATGCCCTGATCATATGCAGTGTACTCTACATATGAAGAATCGTAATGAAATACGATCTCACTGTACAAGACTTAACTGACACACCCGAGATGCTAAGCCTGACTACGTCACTAGTCTATAATAGGAAAATGGCACTCTAGCCTTGGCACACCTATGTGCCATAAAACTGGACTCCTCCTCTAACCTAAGTACACAGGTGGAGAGTCAACCCACCTATTGGCTTTTCTGTACTCTAGTGCCACCAGGATCTCTGGTTGATGTTGGACACTACATACTATATTTTTAAGGAGACTTCCACTAGGGCTTCGTCCCCCATACCACATGTTAGTACGATCCTACCCCCATATACTGGAGACTGCCAAGGTTAGGTCATTTCATCCCTATGACGCAAACCTCTCATAGGGAATCTACAGTGTTCAGGGGTACTATTATTACTGTAACTTTGATTATATCTTTCTCTTAGACTGATCTCTTTTAACTCTGTATATTAATGACTACTTAAACTATTGAATTGAAATCACTGATGATACTGAACTGAATACTTAACATATTGTTTACCCCTTTCTTAGGGTTTCTCCTTACTCATGCACATATAGTACTTCTCATGTATTCAAACATATATCATGTCTACTAATATAAATATCCTCATTCAACATTTCTCACATTTATGCATGGCATCGACAACATACCTATCTAGGGCATGCCATATCTCTCCACTTGCAATAGCATAACAACATATGCATTTCATGACAAGTATTTGAGTTAGAAAATCCAAATCTCATAAAAAAAGCATGTATGCATATAAGATAATATTCAGATAAAATCCCACAATATCACATGAATCATTTCAATTAGCCATTTACAACTAAATTAGAGATGTATACTTGTAAAAGCATACTAGATTGGGTTTCCATTCTTGATTACTTGCTATTCACAAGATATGTATTGTGAAAATCAGAAACTCTATTTGTCCATATATCAAATCAAAGAGATCAAACATGTAGAATTATATGTACTAGGAACATAAGTAAGATCATATAAGCATAAATATGAATTTCAGCTATAATGTTGTTCAAGCACCCAAATAACTTGAAAATTCAGATATTCAGAATATTCTCAATAAACTTCTTAATTCTGTAGTATTCAAGATACATGGATATCTATATCCATGTCATCATATAAACGTTTTCAGATCATAGTTGGAACATGAATTGAAGTATTCTATAAACTGAATTCAAGAACAGTTCTTTTCATTTATTGTCATCTAGGGAGAAATCGAGAATATAAATTAAAACCATCTAATTGAGTATAATTGACTGAAATATTTTTTATCCACTCACCCTAAGATGTAAAACAGCTTAAAAACATATCCCATATATGAAAAATCTCAAATCCATATCAAAACCCTAGCAATCACAACTTTCTTCTTCCTTTCAACTCGGAAACCCTAGAATTGAAGATTAGAAGAGAAAGAGTGAGAAAATGACTTGATTTGATATGATTTCGAATCTAATCAGGGGAGGGATGGAATCTTGACATCTGAGCCAAGATTTACCATGAAACTATATCCAAAGAAGCTAAACTTACATGATTTCATCATTCCTCGGACCGCAAAACCCTAGGTCAGCATCTCCATCACTTTGTCCTCTCAAACCCTAACTCTCCCTCTCTCTCTAGGATTTTGTTTCTCTAGATTGAATCACGAATTATGAGAGCTCCTTGTGTGTTAGGTTGACCATACAGATCAATTGAGCTGCTTGGGTCAATTGCACATTGACCCCTCACTATACTTTCTCTTATTTTAGCTGAATTTTCTATCATTAAAATATTACTATAATTCGTATACTGTTAAGGTTTAAACGCATCCAAAAATTATGAAAATTTTACATGTTGTTTATGATTGAGTTTCAGATCTCCAGTTAAAATTTCAGATCATTTGGAGTTACCAATAAATAATTAAAAATAAAACAATACACTACTAAAAAGCACTCTGTCAACATTTTGGTCAAAGTATAGTTCAACCAAGAACCACATTCAAAGAACACTCAAATATTCTGAAATTTTTCTCCAATATGCATGATTTAGTTATCCATATCATATCCAAAATTCAATTAAATATAAATTTGTAGAAAATATGAAAAACCATTTACCACACTGCTATCCTGATCAAATTCCATATTCATGTACTATCAAAACCCTAATTTTTGCTAATTAGGGTTTACATTTCTCAAACCCTAATTCTTCAAACTAAAATCATAGTTAGAGTTTCTTCTTAGGTTTGAAACATCACAATTGATCCACTATCATTAATCAAGTCTAAACGATGTTCAATCTAATCAACCACGGTTGGTTTTTCTTGGGGGATATATATCTGCTTAGTAAGCAGGAGTGTATATGTTTGATTGATTTTGCCCACAATGAGAGGAGTGGGATGAATAGAAGATCCTCTGGCTTAATTAAAAAAAATCTAATCAACCATGTAATCATTTAGGTAAACCCTAGTTTACCAATTAAGCACAAATGTGGTCATTACAATTCTCACCCCTTAAAAAGTTTTGTCCCTGAAACATAAATACACAAACAAAGTATATTCAAAGTTTATTTTAAGCTTCTGAAATATTACATGTCATTACATTCTTGTATTTTATACTTGAATGTAGTTTTCAATGTTAAGTCCTTTATTTCTTTTCTAATCACAACATGTTAAAACATTTCTCAATGATAACAAACAAATTCTCTATGCCACAATCAATCATAGGATAGAGAGAGGAACAAACATTTCAATATTTTCATACTCTTGAGGTGTTACCTCAACATTGATAATCTGATCCAACTATCTCAATTCATACGGTTCAATATGTACTATTGTTATGTATTACCTCTAAGTCACAAAAGAGAGTTCACCATGTTGTTTTGAATTTTACTATTGTGCTACTCAAATCGAAAAATAGTCTTGAGTTGGAAGACTAGATTCAACAACAGTTGTACAATACTACTCACGACATCCCCATTGTATCATGGATGCATAAGGTGAAGCATTACCATCACATTCCATACTATTCTCAAGTATGAACCCACACATAATTCAAGGTGTAACCATCGAGTTATAGCATACTAGGGTTTCAACAACAATATCAGAATACTCCATGATTGTATTAGTCATTTAAGGACTATTCATACCCAATTACCATCACTTAGTTATATTAAATCTAGGTATAACAAGCTATACCTACATATCAATACAATATGGTTATCATCCCTTCTATTCATATGAGTGAATAAGTAAGACTACCTTATTCAGGGTAACCCTTCATTTGTTCCATCATTATTCAACCCATATCACCATACCACAAATGTACAATACTAAGATGGATTACTGGTACGAATGACCACAACTATCAGACACATTTAATTAACATATTGCTTGCACATGTACTCTGAAATCATACGTAGAACCAATTTACATCCCTTAATATACTTCCAACAAATTATACTTCTAAAAACAAATTCACATATCACTAAAAGCCATTGTTTTCTCTTATCTCTCTCCTCATTCACTACTACTTACTTTTTGCTACTTATCCTTCTCATTTTAATCATGTAGATTAAACATTCCTAAAATTGAAACACATAAGGTAAGAATAGATTATTCATCATTCTTGCTATCACTGCAAGAATTTATTTCATATCGCACTTCACTCATATTGCATTTCTCCTTTTGTTCAAAACACACTTGTTACATTTCAAATTTATATCTTACTCTTATCTCTGAATCATTTTCATATTTTTATCTACCTTTCAGATTAGCTACCTTTAAACCCTGGATTACTATCAGTGCTAGTTTACTTTTCATAGTGCAAATCTCATGATCTTGTTTTATAGAGATGCTAGTATTCAAGGTCAAATCACTAGTGACAACCCTTGAGCTACTACAACTCTAAACATTCTAGGGTTTGGTCTTTATCAGTAGCATGACGTTATTGTGGTGTGACTTTACTCCCTTAATTTGAAATTCAAACTTTGGATCTCACAAGTTTTACTAAGGTCTTTCTTATCTTATCAATTGAGTTTTCTTTCTCTTACTTGACCTATTCAGATAGATTACATTCTCAATTTACCCCACTAGAGTTTCATCATCATATTGTGTGTCATTATTACATTCACTAGATGTCTCTACCATGGTGGTTATGCATCATATATGATTCATTTTCTTATCACTTCATTCCCACATTACTTTCATTAAGAAAGATATGAAAGAGAAGATGATTCTAAGACTTAAATTTCTTATATCGAAACATTCAATAATATATTTCTCATATGTAGGTTTAATCAATTATCAACAAGGATACTTGACTAATTAGCACCTTTTTGAATCTCACAACCTCTTTCTTTTATAATCTATATTACTCCATTATGTTTCAAACCCTTCTTTACTTTCCATAATCCCCTTACCATATACTACTATTCCACATGTCATCTTTAACTTCTAGTTTTCTCTTATGATCATGTTGCCTCTTTTGTGTGTATGATCATGTATATCATGTTGCATATATTTCCTTTTATCCTTCTACTAATGTGAAGTTGAAATTCTAAATCAATAATCTCTCTACTTGTATCACCTCATGTTTAATACATTACATATCCTTCATTTTAAATCAAACGGCTCATGCATGGGTGAAACATAGTTTCTCTTTCAATCAAGTTTTTCCTTCTTGCATATAGTCTACCTTTGTATGACTTATTCATTTATTTAGCTACACTTTTGTTCTTCTTTTAGAAACTAGTTTGTTGTTCTATAGAGACTTAGAATCCAAAGGCGGTAAGGATGAATGTATTGAACTTATTAATAAAGGTATACATTCCATGCTCTCAATTATATCATAACCCTCATTTCTTAATCAAGCTCATTATTTCCAACATTTCTCTTTGTTTCAACTAAGTTTCTTATCCTAGTTTTATGATTTACATGCTCATCTAGTTCTCTTCACTTTAACTCTTCTGAAGACTCTTCATTTCTATGTACTTATTGTATACTTAGCTCTTTTCTTCTTTTTCCCCCTTTGCTTTGGAGTACATAAAAACATTGTACTCGGTTATATAATCCATTCCTTATGATTGATTCTTACTATCTTGGCCCCTTACATACTTTTCTCATATCTTTTCCATATTTCATATTTAGAGTTCATATAATACTAATAATTAAACTTAATATGAACCTTATGTCATGTTCCTTTATTCCCAATTAAGGGTTTCTCATATGAGGCCCCAAAGTTGGATCTCAGATATCAGTTCCAACTGATTCTTAGTTATCCCAGTCTTTCCCTTATACTTCAAAATCTTTTTTTTTATGCGAAAGCTCCAGTGCCTCTTTTTGTATTTTTAAGAAGAAGAAAGGGGGAAGGTACAAGGGTCAGAGCCATGACAGACATCTGACCTGCAAAACAGCCACAAACAGCTAACAAAGCAGCAAAAAGAAAAGAAGAAAACTATCTATCTACTATCATGAACAAGTATGTAACAACTTCATCGTATGCTGAATATGCAACCAAAGATTTTCACTGTTAGAGTATCTATTCTCATGAACACATAGATTCCTTTCCTGCCAAATGGTATAAAGGACCAGAAGAGCAGCAAGGTGGGCTTCTTTACTAGACCACTGGACAAGGTCATTGCAACAGCTAGGCATAGATCCATAACATCCACATCTAGCCCATATATCCTTTGAAAAGGAGCACCTGAACATAACATGGATGATATCCTCAGCATCTTCCATACAAAGGAAACACACAGAAGCACTAGGAACACCCATCCTCATAACGTAAGAAGAGGTAAGGAGCTTAGAATGAGCAACTTTCCACGCATGTATTTGAAAGTTCCTAGGAACAGAGAACTTCCATATCCATTTAAACGTGGCAGAGACTTCAAGCCGATCTCTTAAGCTGCTGAAAGCATCAGCAAACTTTAAATTCTGCAGACCCAAACAAGTAACCTTGTCATCCACGTTTGCATTAATATTGATATTACTAAGCATATCCAGCACCAGACTATTTCTGCGATTAACAGGGATGCACCACTGACCCTCCTTCAGAATATGAGATAAATGAGCTCCACTCGGAATACCAAGGCTTAGCGCAGCTTTGGGGCCAATAACATCCAATAGAAATCTGTTTCTGGGGATCCAAGGATCGCCCCATAAATTAATAGCTTCACCATTACCAACAGAAAACTTAATATGCAGAAGCATACTGTCCCTAACTCGAGTAAGTTGATTCATAAGCCATGAGTTAGCTCCCTGGATTCCTATTTGCCAAATAGTATTTTTATTTAAGTATTTCTCATGAATCCAACGGACCCATAAACTGTCCTTCTTGCAAGCAACATTCCAAACATTAACAAAAGAGGCAGCCTTAATGGTAGATCTCACCGACTTTATGCCCAACCCCCCTTCATCCTTGGGGAGGGTAACCTGCTTCCATTTCACAAGATGGATGTTTTTCTTGATTTCAGTACCACCCCATAAGAAATCCCTGTAAAGCTTCTCGATCTCATCATCTATAGAACAAGGAAGAGGAAAAACTGCTGACCAAAATCTCTGCATTGCACAAATAGTCGACTGCACCAGCTCCAAACGACCAGCCATAAACAAAATCTTTGATTTCCATCCTTCCAGCCTAGACTTTATCCTATCCATAAGGGGAGCACAAAAGTTCCTCTTCAGCTTGCCAATAAACAAAGGAATACCCATATATCTTTGAGGAAGCACCCCTTCATTCATATTAAGAATAGATGTCATAGCTTCCTTATTTGCATTGCAGCTGAGAATCACTGAGCTCTTTGCTGGACTTAACTTCAAACCAGTAAAATTCTCCAACTTCTTAAACACACGGTTCATATTTATGCCATTCTGCTCATTAGCTTAAGAGAAAATCATAAGATCATCTGCGAAGATCAAATGAGAGACAGAGAAAGATGAAGAGGCTTTGAGAGGCTGGATTTTCCCATCATCAACAACAACTTTCATCAACTGAGAAAACGTCTGCATCACAATGACAAATAAATATGGCACAAGAGGGTCACCCTGCCTCACTCCATTGCTCAGATTGAACATCTCAAGAGGTTCTCCATTGAACAAAACTTGATAAGAAGTAGTATGAAAAATTTCTTTGATGCATACCAACCAACACTGCGGAAAGTTCATATTCTCCATAATGACAAACAGACCATCCCAGTTGATCGAATCGTAGGCTTTGGTTAGATCAACCTTAATGCACATTTTAGGCCCAACATTTTTCTTATTGAAGTCATGAATAATCTCATTGGACAACAGGATAGCATCCTTTATATTCCTGTTCTTTACAAACGCACATTGATTAGTACTAATGATGCTAGGTAACACCAACTGAATCCTATTCGCCAAGATCTTGGATATGATTTTGTAAATAACATTGCACAAAGCAATAGGATGCCAATTCCTAATATCATAAGTATCATTACTTTTATGAATAAGGCAAATGAAAGTTCTATTGGCTTCTTTAAGCAATCTACCATTCCTAAAGAAACCAAGGACTGCTTTTGTGATGTCCTCTTTTACCTGGACCCAACACTGCTTAAAAAATTTCCCATTAAACCCGTCTGGCCCCGGGCTTTTATCATCATTAAGACTGAAAACCACATCCTCAACTTCTTTAGGAGTAACCAGCCTATCAATTTGGGCCTTCTGAACCTCACTCAAATGAGGAAAAGACATACTAAGAAGACCAGCGGAATTCACACTACTATTGTTGTTAAAGATGTTCTTATAGAAGTTGGTAACATAGTCTCTCAGCAAACCAGGGTCTATCACAAGCTTGCCATCAATATTCAGACATCTGATGCTATTTCTCTGCCTTATAGTTCTCAAAGACGAGTAAAAGAACTTTGAATTTCTGTTTCCTTCCTTTAACCAGCGAACCCGAGACTTCTGCCTTAACAACGATTCATATTCATTATAAGCCTCAATAGATTTCTTATGAGCCACACTCGCTTCCTGAATAAGATTCATATTGGTAGGGTCCTTATCCAGATCATTTTGAATTTGAGCAGCTGCATTTTCAAACACTCTCCAATTCTCTAAAAGATTGCCATTCTCCTTGTTCCACTTAATAAGAGCAGCTTTAGTACTCTTTAACTTACAATAGACCTTATACATAGGAACCCCCACTTCATCACCCTTCCAACCTTCTGCAACAATATTATTGAAATCATTTTTACTGCACCAAGCATTTATAAATCTGAACAGACTCTTGTACCTTTTCTTCTTGCCAATAGAGAACTCAATCAGCCTGTGATCACTAGTAGTAGAGGCATGGGCAATAGCCTTAAACTTTGGACACTTCAGCATAAAATCTGCATTATAGAAGATCCTATCAATTCTAGAGATAACAAAATTCTTTCCCTCCTGATGATTGTCCCAAGTGTAGAAAGACCCATCAATGTCCAGCTCGAAAAGGCCAGTGTAGATGAGACACTCATTAAAATCCTCCATACTCTTCTTAGAGGGAGGATACTTCCCAATCCGTTCAACATCTTTCCTTACAGAATTAAAGTCCCCAATTAAGCACCAAGGGGCATTTATAGAGTTAGAGATTCTTTCGATGTCCCTCCATAAACCCACTCTTTCATAGTCTTCATTATGTCCATAGACACCAGTAAGGAGAAACTGATCATCTTCAACACAAACAATAGAGTGAACCAACTAATCAGATTCCTCTATTTTAGTAACGTCACAGACTTCATGCTTCCACAAAATCAACACACGACCCAGCACATGTGATCCATGATTAGAAACCCAAGAATAGTTTGGAAAGAACCTCCTAATCAGCTTGTTAATTTTACCACTTCTCACCTTAGTCTCTGTAAGAACAATGATATGAGGATTGATCCTACTTATTTCTTCCTGGACTTTGAGTACCTTATTTTTAAGGCCCCTCACGTTCTAGGCTACAATCGAAATAGAGAGACTATCCATTAGTACTGCTTTCATCCAGTACTTCACTGGGCAGAGAGGATACACCACCGATATTCTTAAATCTGTTGTTTAGGACAGCTTTTTTCTCAGCAATCTTTTTGGTGGCTTTAGCCTTTTTCTTGTTCACTACGGCTTTAAATTCAGCTTCAATTCCTTTGGTTGCCTCAGAAGGAGTACTATCAGGCGTTATGTCGATCACCTCAGCTGCACCCTTCTCTCTACTTTTCTCTTCAAAATCTCTAACAGCTTTCTCGAAAGCTTCTCTTTCTTTTTTTAGTAATAGCCCCGTATTCACTTACATTAGTATCTTCCTCAGAACTCTGATCAGAAAGTGGTTTATCAGTGCGGCTCGCATTATCAACTGCCTTTGCTTCCTCGTCCTTTTTTGGTGTACCTTCACCCGCACCTCCAGTGTTTTTAGGTTGCTTGTCTAGACCTGCTTCACGAACAGCAGTGTTTTTGCGCACCCACACTTTCTTTATAACACCACCCCTTTCACATTCTCCGTGTCCAAACAAACCACATGTACTACATTTGTCCGACCTCCACTCGTATTCGAAGGTAACCTTGTGGCTGCTGCCCCCATTAGAGCATAGTTCCAGTTCAGAAGGGAAGGAGAAATCCGGATGGATCAGAACCTGGAGCCTAGCATACTCCATTCTCTTGCATTCACTTGTAAGTCTGTCTGTGCACAGAGGAAATCCCAGGAAGGATCCTATACGATCAAACATCCTTTTATCCCATAGCTCTAGAGGAATATCATGAACTCTTACCCATACAGGGATATCCGACAACTTGAATCTCGAGATGACATCGCCTGGACTCCACCTTAGAAGAACCACTGGTTTCCCTCTTACAGTCCAGATGCCCCCCTCAAGAACATCCTCAAGATCTTTGCTCTCCAAAAATCTGACAATGAAGAATCCATTACCTCTGCCTATAACTTCAATAGAGCCGGTCTTAGAGTATATACATTCATACTAGAATTTGGATCTAATCTATCCAGAATTTACTCTTGTTATGCTACTAATAGGAGTCATTAGATCCCAGTAATGCATCCTGCCAGTCAGACCAGGCCGAACCTGCAGTCCTAAAGCCAAGAGATACTCAGGATTACTCAACTCCTATTCATATCAAATGTGTGGAAGAAAACTTATCCACTTAGGAAAGCTCATTCAAAGATCATTTCTAGTCTACTTGATACAAAGAATGTAATCAATAAATGCTACAACTGCATAGTGTACAACAAATCTTAAAGACCCATATATATTTCAAAATACTGAATATCTAAATTCAAACATATAAGAGCTTTTCTATTCATCTCCAATAAAACAACAATATGAAATGAAAGTTCTATCTCATTTTATATTTATGCTCTTAATTCATGTTACTTATCTTGTTTCTAACCCTAATATTTCTAGGGTTCCTCTCTAGACCATCCTTCCACTGTATACCTGGCCAAGGTATACATGAAAGAATAGATAGAGTAGCTTGATACTCGTTGATCCAAGTACTCAGATACCGGGCCAGGATATCCAAATACTCAAATCCCCAGAGATAACATCATAACATCTCCTACCTGCCACACTTATGACTCTAACTTACTAACTTAATGGTCTCTGACAATTCAGCCTAAGCTCTGATACCAAGTTGTTACACCCCGATCTCACAATTACCATTAATCATGAGATTAGGGCATAAATTGAGGATTTAACGTAATACAACGATCACCCTTAATTGTTTCTTCTTTTTCAAACTTTTTTCTCTCGCATTGGACCACCTAAACTAACTTTACAAGGGAATCTAAACATTTATTTCTCTAATCTGATTTTAACAGTAAAAATGCATGTATGAACATTCATTATGTTTCTCATACTTTTAAGCACATAAGATTTGCTGATTCACACATATTGCTAAAAGTGGAATAATGTTATACATCATCATTTACAACTCTCTCTTATTTCTGTACAAGGACCTAGAGTGACAAGGACCGACTGAACTTAACTATACTCAGACTTAGCTCTTATGGCATATCTACTCTGATGCAATGATATCTTCAATCCCCATGGTTTCCCTAAAAATTTTGAGTAGAGGGGTGAGCCTACTCGCTTAGTGAATGAGTAAAACAATAATGCAATCTAAAGTACTGAATCAGACATTTATCATTCTTGGATAATTGAAATAAAACAAGATAGTAATTTCAAATTAAAAGACTAGATATTAAAAAAACTTACTAATAACATTGAAGCCTACATCATTAGAAATAAACAAGTATGGAAATATAATCCTCACTATATTCAATATTACATTTAAGGAACAACTGTTGCGAAACTGTACTTGAATCTTTCTTAGCCTTTCTTCCTTATAAGAAACTCTTTAAAACTTATATTATCATATTTTAGCTTATGCCCTGATCATATGTAGTGTACTCTACATATGAAGAATCGTAACGAAATATGATCTCACTGTATAAGACTTAGCTGACACACCCGAGATGCTAAGCCTGACTACGTCACTGGTCTGCAACAGGAAAATGGCACTCTGGCCTCGACACACATGTGGGTCGTAAAACTGGACTCCTCCTCTAACCTGAGTACACAGGCGGAGAGTCAAGCCACCTATTGGCTTTTCCGTACTCTAGTGACACCAGGATCTCTGGTTGATGTTGGACACTACATACTGTATTTTTAAGGAGACTTCCACTAGGGATTCGTCCCCCATACCACCTGTTAGTACAATCCAACCCTCATATACTGGACACTGTCAGGGTTAGGTCGTTTCATCCCTAAGACACATACCTCTAATAGGGAATCTACGGTGTTTAGGGCTACTATTATTACTGTAACTTTGATTATATCTTTCTCTTAGACTAATCTCTTTTAACTATATATATTAATGACTACTCAGACTATTGAATTGAAATCACTGATGATACTGAACTGAATGCTTAACATATTGTTTACCCCTTTCTTAGGGTTTCTCCTTACTCATGCACATATAGAACTTCTCATGTATTCAAACATATATCATGTCTACTAATATAAATATTCTCATTCAACATTTCTCACATTTATGCATGGCATCGATAACATACCTATCTAGGGCATGTCATATCTCTCCACTTGCAATAGTATAACAACATATGCATTTCATGACAAGTATTTGAGTTAGAAAATCTGAATCTCATAAACAAAGCATGTATGCATATAAGATAATATTCAGATAAAATCCCACAATATCACATGAATCATTTCAATCAACTATTTACTACTAAATTAGATATGTATACTTGTAAAAGCATACTAGATTGGGTTTCCATCCTTTTTTTTGGAAATAGGTAAATATATTATCAAAGGAGCCTGTAGAAACATGACCTACAAAACATGTACCAGGGGTGTCTATCTACAAAAACCCCAGTATCTTTTAGCCTGTTCAGTCACACCTGGCTGCAGGCCTTTTCTTATATTCAGAATGCATTTAAGCGTAATTGGATATCTTAAGCAAAATGATATCCTCATTACATTATTCCCTCCCATGAGTTCTATTGTTTCTTTCCTCCCATACACAAAAGAAAACACTAGAAAGGCAAAACCCGCCCATTGCAGCTTTAGTTTTTCCTTGGAGCATATTGTCCAACTTTTTAACAGTATCCAGTAGATTGTCCTCAAGGATCTATCCCCATCCGTTTCTCAAGCACACTATGGCCCAAATCTTCCTAAAGAAGGGGCATTTACTGAACAGATGATCATGATCCTCCTCTTCCCTTCTGCACATCGAACACAAAGGGTCAACCTGCAACCCCCATTTTCTCATCCTATCCCTGGTGGGGAGTTTGCCAAGGATCGCTTTATACGTTGGTGTGCTGCATTTCGACATATGGTTTGAATCCCATAACAGTCATTCCCAGGGGGCATCTTCCCCTGTACTAGTGTTGAGCCATGGTACCCTCCTTGACTCAGCGAGAAAAAGGCACCATTCTGGTCAACACTATACATGCTTTGAACCTCCTCCCATCTCTTACACATACAATGCCATGTCCTAGATGAATGAGAGTCATGGCCCTGTTGCAGCCATCCTTGATTACTTGCTATTCACAAGATATGTATTGTGAAAATCAGAAACTCTATTTGTCCATATATCAAATCAAAGAGATCAAACATGTAGAATTATGTGCACTAGGAACATAAGTAAGATCATACAAGCATAAAACCAAGTTTCAGCTATAGTGTTGTTCAAACACCCAAATAACTTGAAAATTCAGATCTTCATAAGATTCTCAATAAACTTCTTAATTTTGTAGTATTCAAGATACATGTATATCTATATCCATGTCATCATATAAACATTTTCAGATCATAGTTGGAACATAAATTGAAGTATTCTATAAACTGAATTCAAGAACAATTCTTTTCATTTATTGTCATCTATGGAGAAATCGAGAATATGAATTAAAACCATCTAATTGAGTACAATTGACTAAAATATTATTTTACCCACTCAACCTAAGCTGTAAAACAGCTTAAAAACATATCCCATATCTAAAAATCTTGAATCCATATCAAAACCCTAGCAATCACCACTTTCTTCTTCCTCAACTCGAAAACCCTAGAATTGAAGATTAGGAGAGAAAGAGTGAGAAAAGGACTTGATTTGATATGATTTCGAATCCAATTAGGGGAGGGATGAAATCTTGAAATCTGAGAGAAGATTCACCATGAAACTATATCCAAAGAATCTAAACTTACATGATTTCATCATTCCTCGGTCTGTAAAACCCTAGGTCAGCATCTCCATCACTTTTTCCTCTCAAACCCTAACTCTCCCTCTCTCTCTAGGATTTCATTTCTCTAGATTGAATCACGAATTATGAGAGCTCCTTGTGTGTTAGGTTGACCATATAGAGCAATTGAGCTGCTTGGGTCAATTGCACATTGACCCCTCACTATACTTTCTCTTATTTTAGCTGAATTTTCTATCATAAAAATATACTATAATTCGTCTACTGATAAAGTCTAAACGCATCCAAAAATTATGAAAATTTTACATGTTGTTTATGATTGAGTTTCAGATCTTTAGTTAAAATTTATGATCATTTGGAGTAACTAATAAATAATTAAAAATAAAACACTACACTGCTAAAAAGCACTATATCAACATTTTGGTTGAAGTATAGTTTGACCGAGAACCACATTCAAAGAACACTCAAATATTCTAAAATTTTTCTCCAATATGCATGATTGAGGTATACATATCATATAAAAAATTCAATTAAATAATTTTTTTTTAGAAAATATGAAAAATAATTTACCACAACGCTATCCTAATCAAATTCCATATTCATGTACTTTCAAAACCCTAATTTTTGCCGATTAGGGTTTACATTTCTCAAACCCTAATTCTTCAAACTAAAATCATAGTTAGAGTTTCTTCTTAGGTTTGAAACATCACAATTGATATACTATCATTAATAAAGTCTAAACAATGTTCAATCTAATCAAGCATGTAATCATTCAGGTAAACCCTAGTTTACCAATTAAGCACAAATATGATCATTACACGTAGGCTATGAAAGTTCATGAAATTATATCCCCTTTGACTCCTGCTCAGACTATAACTCCTGACCATGACCCTCCTATAAATAGAGGGGTAGTTGAGGTTTTCTAGAGACACAACATTAAGCTCTGACAATTGTTGTCTTCTCACAGTTGTGGTAACATGAGAACCCAAGAAAGTCCTACCCGTCAAAGGGAGGGTTAGCAAGGGAGAGACAATTGGGAGAGCAAGTTGGCACTAGCATGCTTACTAGAAGGGACAAATCCTTATTGTCATTCAACTAGAATGACATGAGTTCCCAATGGTCTGTGTGGACTATTATGGAGGAGCGAGGAGGCCATTGCCAACTGCTAAGGAGGAAAAAAATAACCGTTATCCATGGTGATCAACCGGAAGCTGCTGCTATTTCTATCTAGGTGCAACTTGAAGAAAGTCACACACTGCTATAAGATATTATCACTACACTTTCTCCAGGACCATGCATATACCTTGTAACCTTCCTTCCCATTACATAGTTGTTGATGCAATCTACTATTAAAAGGGGAATATGGAGTTAAAATTTTGTTTATGTTGTCATATCTGACGCCATAATTCCCAACAATGATATCTGAGCCACATCAATTTACTATATTTTGGGATTTAATTGATAGGATCAGAATTTGATTTTCATCATTTATTTATTACATACAATGCGAATATTTAAATGATTAATGTGCATATCTGATTAAAGGCCACATACAATCCCTATCATGGGTGAATTGATTGGTTGGCATGTGAAGTGATCGGTTCAACCCTTTAAGTAGTTGTTTTATCACATTTCCAATATTAATTATATTGAAAATTAATATATGATTAATGCACAACATGACTCAACACTAATCCTTGATCCAATCAAATTGATCAATCAAACAGTTGGTTCACAACCTAAACCGGTCAGTTCATGGACCTGAGCCAATCGGTCCACTTCCTGAACCTGTCGGTTCATAGACCAGATTGCCAATCTTAGTTTAATTGACCAGACATTATAAAATGATTGATTCAACACTTGAACCAGTCAGTTCATAGTCTAGTTAGTCAACATTTAACCATTGTTATTTAAATTCAATATCAAACTCTTTAGTAATGAAGTTTAAACTGTATTCATGAATGAAACTCCGATTCCAAGTGTATCCTATGTGTGTGACCCTATAGGTTCCAAGTTACATTGGCAACAAATGCCCATAATTAATTTATGACATCACAAGCAATGAGCGGTATCTAGCAACACATCATTTCTACCCAAGTAACCTAAAAAGTTGGAGAACAAGTTCAACCTGCAATTTGTGATTGGTGTTATAGTGATTGTATAATTCCTTTTTCAGTGATATCCAAATTGAACTCGAGGCATGGAATCATCATCCTCTTATTGTTCAATCCATGTTCCTTGAACCAGGACAGACTGTCTAATATATGTGTGAGCTCAATATCACATATTGATTCACATGTGCATGCACATGCTTTTATCAGTCTCTCTTAACAAGTGGCTTGGATATCATACTCGAGTAGGAGGGATAAATCCCATCTACGTCACTCATAGTCCTCCCCATGTATCACAATGTACCCGTGCACCACCTTTATGGCAACCCTTACTTAAGGTCACTATGGATGATGCCAATGTACATCGAACAACATGTGATGAGTGTAGTGATTTCAAGTCTAAGAACCACAATCACCATCATCACTATGAGAGAATTTTCTAATTACCAATTATAGTTTCCATGTGTCACTCTCATGGTGGATTTGTTCGATGCACTATTCCCCAACAAGTATATATGTGTTTGGTTTGATATCACATATCATGACTAATGAGATTCTATCATCAACTAACACACACTCTAGTCTTATGTGTCATTTCTATCTATCAACCTTCCACAATAACATCTGACTAGGGACATAACAAGAATGTACATACTCTTAACATCCATATGATCTCATTGTTCAGGTCATCAACCCAAAGACATATGTCATTAAGTAATGTCATTCTTTAGACATTTATTATGTTCATAATTATCTCATAACTGATTGAAACAAACCAATTGGAAGATTTCCTTTATTATTAATCAAATCATTTACATGATATGTTATCACAATCATCATAGAACTTTTGATTCTTATTAGAGAAATGATGAAATAAAAGAAGGGTATTGTCAATCTTATTTGGGCAGAGTATATCTTAGTTAATGTTGAAAAGTGTGGAGCATGTACAACCATGGTTTAAGATATTTTGTGAAAATAATTGGAAATTTGTTCTCCCTCTTTGAGGCATTGGACTTCTGCTTGTTGCTTCCACAATTCATATCTTTAGATTTATAAGCTCAATATCTGCTTCCAAGGAAACAATATTGGAGGGGTCAATTAGAGGGAACTCTCTATGAAGACAAGTTCATCATTTTTTTGGAGTTTGTTTCTTGTGTTGTCGAATGTGTTTTTCCCATATAATGTTCTTGTATCTGATATTATTTATGTTCCTAGTTTGGCATCAAAGGGATAGCTAGACAAATGTTTGATGATCCTTTTCTCAATATTTAGGTGGAAGTATATAATATCTCAAAGTAGAAAGATCTAGGTCCCCTATATATCATGTTAAGGATGATAAAGATGTGGTTGCTAATGGGGCGGGTGGTGGCTCTGGCTGATGACAATGGGTAAGTGGTATCCCATGATTATGCAAATAGGAATTTACCTAAATTGGCCCATTTATTTCATCATGGCTCATGTGTATCAACATTGCTCCCCAAATCCCCGTTGGTTTAGGCAGACTCGATGCCACAAAATGATTGAGAACTAAGACAAGGTAAAAATTCGTTTAGTTCTTTGTATCCCTCTAATATTGCATGACCAAATAATTCAAGGTGGATTGCACTTTGGGGAGGGTCCTTTTTTGTGGATGAGTCTTTGGGCTGTCAGAGAGAGACTTCTTCGGTAAAAGGAATTTGAATAACTTCATTTTTATGAGGGTTACATCATTTTCTATCAGGAAGCCCCTATAATATACATGCCTGACACATTTTAGATGTACACCTACCCTGCAGACCCAATGTTCTGTAGAATTTGAAGGATGGTTCTTTCTTGATGGTGATCAACCCAATCCATGGTATCCTTAGCGTTGCATTTTTTTCAACACGAGCCACTATCCAAACATTTAGACTTCATGTTCCCAAAAGCAATGCCCCCCTCATCACTTTAGAAAGTGAGAAAGGGTCATGTCCAGACACAAAAGTGAGGCACAACACCAAAAAAAGATGTGTTGTTTAGTGGTTCTACTAGAAATGCTATGTTGACACACAAGACTACCATATTTTAGAAAGACACTTGATGGTGACAGAGGACTTCAAAACTCGTTCATACATGAAGGTGTCTCTTATTACTTGAGAGGTCAATTAATTGGTATTTCTAGATAAATTTATCAGAGTTATTGTTGTTTTATGTTGTTGTTGTGAGGATAGAGATGAGGAGTTTTGTTCAAAATGTCTTTGGTGAAATTGGAATCACCTACTATGATTTAAGGGTAAGTGGAAAAGAGACTAGAAACTATTACTAATAGTGTGGGTATATATTGGTAGGTATTCTGATTTTGTCCTACAAGAATACCTCTACTAAGTCTAGTCAAGGGGAATTTGAATCATGTTCGTGATGTAGTTTCCCCTGATGGTATTGAGCTCGAATGAGGAAAGGTTGATTTTGGATTCTTATAGGGTAATGAGGTTAATTCTATATAGATGATAAAGTTTCATATTTTATGATGCCTATCAGCACTAACAACACCACATACATTCCATGAAGCAATAAGCATGTTTAAAGGTAGTATAAACCATATGGAGAGAAAAGTGTCAAACTTGAGTTTAGATATAAATTTTGAGACTATAGTGATGGGACACCTATTGTTCCATGTAGGATGCGTTCTATTTCTGTGAGTGTAGTGTTTATGTCTAATGTGGATTTAAATGTAACACCTAGTGACTTCACAAAGGTGGAGAAACTGTAAGTAGAATCCCATAATTCAAAATAAGAGATAAAATCAAGAGCATGATATTGTTTATTAACCACATGAGCAACGATGAAAGATTGTTACATGTTTTGTCAACTGTGAAGAAATCATGCTTCCTCTGCATGTCTTGGATGTGCATGGCAGATTGCATGTCTTATACCAAAGTTGTAGAGGCCATTTTTAGATTGGAGTCTAGGGGGGTGCAATGTTGACATAGCTGGTGTTGGTTTTCCCTAGTTTGACCATAATATCAAATTTGAGAAGATCAACCATATCATGGACCAATTTACTAGAGGATGTGAGGATTGTGGTAGGTTGTGTGTCTTGCAAGTTGAAACGAGCAAGGAGAGTACCATGTTGTTGAGAGTGGTTGGGTAGGGTGGATATAAGGTTGAGATTTCTATGGCGGTGGGGTGGACATATGAAATAGCTTGTTGGAGGTGTAGGTATTATGGTTGGATGGATGGTTCTTGTTGGCTAGTTTAGAGTGGGTGAGGAGAGGGGAATGTATATCCTTCATAAACCAAAAGTGTCCTTTGTTAGGAGTAGAGGTGGTATCATACTATCATGGTTGTAACCCCTAATTCTCTCCTTAGGGCAATACCAAGTAGTAAGATGGTAGGATTGGTTTGTGAGAAGCTCATGTTGAAACATCATAAAATTTTGTATACAATTTATAATATTTAATTGATTTCTCCTAATAAGATTTAAATTCTGGACCTAATGCAAATATCTCAAATAGTAAATATTAAAAGAATTCAAAAATCTTTTCTCTTTTCCTTTATGCATTAATAACTTCCGTATCTATAAAAAGATATGAGGAATGGATTTTCACTTCACCCTTTTATCTCCTCTTTGTATATAAATAAAATAAATAAATTTAATAATAAACATTATTTTTTGCATACATGAATAAGTAATCACTAGAACAATACATATAAACATGACCTTCTTTTTTTCATTACATAAAAGAAATGAGTTAATTTTCTCACTTTATCTCTCCTCTAGATGACATCCCAAGATACATAAAGGGTAATAAGAAAATCCTTTGAATGGATAACCACTATTGAACATGAATTATAAAGTCAATTATCTAATTATGAAAATATCCCAATTTATCCAACTCTTTATATACTTATAAATCAAGGAAAATATCTATATTGAATTTATAGTCAACAATATCCAAAATTTGAGTCTAACTAGATAGGAATGTTATAGATTCCCTATTTAGCTTGTGGCTCAAGTTTGAAGTCATTAAACTTCATTTGACCCTCAAACTAATTAGGAATGGTTTGTATATAGTTCTGATTTAGATTTAACTAATATACATTAAATGCATTAATTAACATATCATTTCTTGATTTCTCGTTGTCATACACTCCTTTATTTTGTTTATTTTTGTAACACATGATCCAAAGCCCAACATTTTGGAGCCTGATCAGGCAGACTGTGGGTCATTTCTACCCCACTATGTTTACACTAGTTTCCTTTCATGGTCTCCTTCTCTATCTTTCTTTGATCATTCTTTAATATCTCTTATCCTACAATATTTCCTCACTTTCTCGATTCAAACAAGTCATAAGTCATCTCCTCTGTCTCCATGTGGAGGAAACACCCAACTAGGGCTTTCTCTATCTTTCTCTCTTTTGCCACCCTGATTAAAAAACGCCACAGCTACCATCCTTACACATATTGAAGGGACCAGAAACCACCCTCAATCCCCAACCATTGCCCCTCCACTGCCAATTCCAACCCCAGTGACCCGAGCCACACACGACCTTCTTGAGTTGCATCTCCAACAAGTATCACCTCACCTCACCTCTCCTCACCCATATCTCTTGCCTTTGGTGCAATTGTTTTCCCTATAAGAATCCAAGATGTCCTTTCAATATTTTCTAAATGCTTTCTCACACCATGTTTACCCATGGCTCTGTACCCTACAACCTTAGTTGAGGCCCTCTCTAGCACTCATTGCCATGGTGTATTAGTGGTCCTCCAACCAAGGTAACTATGCTCCAATTTTCATCAGACCCCTAGTGTCATTTCTTATCCTTAGAGAGTCATCTCGTGGCCTTTGATAGTGGATTGATCATCAATTGCTTTTCACCTATTTCATGCCATTTCTTGACAAACCAATGACTCTTTGGCATTTTTCTTCACACGTTAGCTTCCTCAACTTTGGTTTGTCCTTATGAAGAAATTCATATGGTGTTTGTGTTTTTTTTGCAAAGATTTCTATGGTTCCTATACTCCTAGTAGTTCCTTTGCTATATATGAGCGGGTCTAGTTCTCTAGTGCATGCCATAGCCTACAAGATGAGTTGGCTTCAGCTAGTGATGGTAGACTCACCATCAACATTAGTTTCTCAAGTGTGAGAATGTTCACTGAGTTTCTATGAAGCTCCAAGGAGTAGAGATTGTGGATAAGATCAACAAGGGCAAGATTACCATGATGCCATGATGATTTCACCAAAAGATTTTTGTTGCAGGGGTATCATTGACTTTGTACACACATTTCTTATGTTTATTAAAATATGAGATTTAACTGGGTTAAATGACCCTTTTACCTCAACTACCATATTAATTTGAGATGTTGACATAAGTTTAGTCTTTCTCCCTTCATTTGAATCAATCACATTTTTGTATCAAATTGTTGTCACACTATAGTTTCCAATTTACTGATTGTTCAATATTGCAAAATTCATAGAAACCGCAAACACCCTCACAAAAATATGGGAAAATAGGCTTAAGAAATCTTTTATGTTAAGTATCATTGTATCATATTTTCAAACCCTATTTTCCACATAAAATTCTTCAATAATCAATTGCCAAAAAATAGGGTTAATGGTTATGAACTAATGCACATATCTTATGATTAACTATATTATAAGTGATTAGGGCCCAATCAAGTCAAGGAGAGTTTGAATTAGGTGTATTGCTCCAGGTAAATAGGCCATGCTATTATGCACTAATATTTTGGATGATTTTTCTCTTTATCTACATATTAAGAACATGATTACATTTCATGAAAGTCTAAGATATTTCAAGTGACACTTCATATTATTCATGGTTTCCAATTGGTATATAGTTTACAATAAGAACATTTGCCAAGATTATGATATATGTCATGCAATATAAATGATTAAAGATTTCATGTTCATTTCTAAGAAGGAGGAATCCCATTATGTTCTAAGAGAGAGAAATCCCATTATGTACAAGATCCAAGAGTATGTTCATGTTAATGTTAAGATTCAAGATTTAGATTCATGTTAAGTAATGAGAAAAGTATATGTTTTATATTATCCTAAAACTATGGACTTCCATAGGTTATTATGGCCTTACAAGAAATCATGGGATTTCCTAGCATAAGGTGCCCTTAAGTGGGCATTTACATAGACATGCATACATTTCTTTTGAAGTTCTTCATGTTAAGAAAATGCATCAAGAATGCTTAAGTCAAATATGAAGTCCAAATTTCTTTATGTCATGCATACTTTTATTGATTGTTCATATAACATGCTAACGTGGAAAATATCGCACTAACAAATTCACTCGGGGTTGAAATCCCTGAGCTTTTACCAAAACCTCATGCCATAATACCACCCACACACAGACGGGTCTTATCGTAGTATAGTTAAGGATCGAATCCCAAAGGTCAACATTTTTAAGAATCTTTGTCAGTTGAATCTAGCACGAGTAAGACTAATATTTAGAACGATTGATTTGGTTGATGTTAATTAAACTAATTGTAGGGAAGTAAATGAGCAGAATGAAAGTTTGTTTCAGGTTAGATGATATGGAATCGCTGGGGTGGTATCAGGTTTCACCACCACTGCATATGCAAACACGTACAAACACATAACATCCATGCAACCATCTAACTATCCAAATGGAACTGCTGCGAGCCCTCCCGGAGGGATGTTTAGGCCCGCGTAAGCATCCCCTTAGGCATCAGATTTCTCATTGCCATCTGGATCATGCAATTACGGTGCTGAAGATACAACATCCAACTAAGGCTGTGGCCCTCCCTAAGGGATGTTTAGACCACAAAAGCATCACCGTAGGCTAGATGTCTCGTCTCCTCACAGATCATAAACTTATGACCTTAAGGAACCCCATTCTATTTCTAGTCCAAGAGTCAACCGTGCTAATCAACATATATGTAGGCGATTAGTCTGCAAGCAAACATCAATGATTAACAAGAAGATACAACATCCAACTAAGGGTTTAGTCCTCCTTGAGGGATGTTTAGACCACAAAAGCATCACCGTAGGCTAGACGACTCGTCCCCTCATGGATAATACACTTACGACCTCAAGGAACCCTATCAGATTTCTCGTCAAGGAGTCTACCTCATTAATCGACATTCTATACTAAAAAGAGAAGAACAAGATGAAAGCAATTAGGTAATCAACTACATGCATATCAATTAGTAATGAAATGAAAAGTTATATATATATTGCCTTGGAATGTTAAATGGAAAGACATGGTTGCATGGGCAGCGGGGCTAGTCCCCGTACCCCAGCGAAAAGGAACTACTCGCTCATGATGCCAGAAATAAGAAGAATAAGAAAGAGAGAGGAATCCACCATGAGCATGATGTAGAAGGTGTTCGTAGCTCAGTGAAGGTGATGTGGTCTCCTACGTCATATCAGGGAATATCTGGATGAAGAACGAGGGATGCCAAGACAGACTGGGTAGTCTTTCTCACTCCTCCTTCCTTCTCTTCTCAGTCTCCTTGAGTTGCAATAGGAATGACAGGTGAAGTGACAGTGGCAGGGTCAGACCAGCGTACAGGTAGCCTGTCGGCATCCCAAAACTGATGCCCAAATGAGGAACCTACTGGTCCTATTTATAGGCTCAGGTCTAGTCTCATGCTTTGGGCCCAGATGCAATTTTTTACAACTTGCTTAAATAGTCTTGAGTTAAGTGACCATATAGTTTGGTTGCATATGACCAAATAGTCTAGGTTGTGTACTTTTTCAAACGGTCCAGCAATATCAAACGGTTTGGCAGTGCTAACTTCTCCAAACAGTCTTGCACATGTGCTTTTCCAAACGGTCTTGAATACATGTCCATACAGTTTGGCTTCCATTGGCTCAAATGGTTTGGTGTACTGTACTTTATCAAACGGTTTGCTGTAGTTGCTTTTCCAAATAGTCTCATGCAGACCTCCATACAGTTTTAGTTCTATCAGTTTGGGAAAACGATACTAATCCAATTGGTCTTGTAGGTATTGTGGTCATTCAGTTTGGTTGCTTTTTTCACAAACGGTCTTCAGTATACGATCAAACGGTTTTGTTGTTTTGAGAAGCAAACGGTCTGAAGATCGATTGCTATCAAACGGTATGGGATGACGTGCCCAATGGTCTTGAATAAGGACCTATTCGAATAGTCTTGGTAGTGAGTCCTCAAACGATTTTGTTTTTTTGAGAAGCAAACGGTCTATAGACCGATTGCTATCAAACGGTCTGGGATGACATGCCCAAACGGTCTTGAATAAGGACCTCTTCGAACAGTCTTGGAAGTGAGTCCTCAAATGGTTTCATGCGATCGCAACTTCGAATGATCTTTACCTCACGATCCCTACGAGGCACATCAAACGGTCTTCAGAGGACCTTCGCAAACGGTCGTCGCTCCTTGCTTCCAATCAGTCTCGCACGTGGGCGCTGGACAAACGGTCTCGAACTCCATCACGTCCAAACAGTTCTGGGGTTTCCGTTTTATTGGTCTAAGACCGTGCAGGTGGTGGTGGAGGCGTGGGCGACGACGATGGTGTTGATCTCTATGGTTGGAGGTAGGCGGGTGAGTGTGGACATTGCTGCTGCTTGCGGCGGAGATGCTGGGCGACTCTGGTTGCAGGTGTTGCTTGGCGGCGGTAGCTAGGGTTTGTAGGTTAGTGGGTGAAGGTAGAGGAAGGAGGAAAGCAGGTTGTGCTACAAAGAGGCAGCGCCGCATGATGTAGGTTAGGGTTAGCGGGTGGAAGCAAAGGAAGAAGAAGAAGGCCGTGGTGCAAACGGTCTAGAGGGCCTAAATGATCCCGAGCAGGTTGCTCAATCGGTCTTGAAGACCGATAGCATCAAATAGTCTTGGAGAAGAGGGATGGCTCAAGACCGTTTATGTACATGAATGCAGACCGTTGATAAGTGATCTGATGGTGGAGAACAGTTAGCGCCCAAACGGTCTAGAAGTCAAATTAGATCCAAACGGTTTTGAGGTGAGTATGTCCATACGATCTTGAGACCGTATGGATGAAACTGTATGGGCGAAACCGTATGGTCAAGACCAAGGATGAGTGAGGTAGATGAAGGGAAGATAAAGGTGGGTCCTAGATGATTATTCAACCTCATCAATACCTACATAAAATCAACATAAAACTCAGTTAAAAACCTTGATAATTGAACCAATTCAGAAATTTTGCACATTTTGTTATTTAGTAACTATAATTGGATGTATTGAATCAGAAAGAGCACAAGAAGGCGACTGAAAATCATGATGAATATGCATTCATCAAAACACCCCGAACTTAAACGTTGCTCGTCCTCAAGTAACACAAAATCAAAACAGTCGCCAAATGAATACTTTGTGATCATGTGATTGCCTCCTCTTCACATCATGATTGTTTCCTTTTTGCTTAGTATGACTACACATCTCAACTTACTGAGATCACTAAACACATCTTACCATATCTTCATTCCTGAGTTTGCTTTCCAACTTCACTTACTCCTCACCTTTTCCAACAACAAGCATGTCAAAAAGGTTCGTAAGAGTCCAGAGATACTCACAGAACAACAAGTGTGCATCTGATCTGACACTGCTGTATTTCAGGGTGGTGGAGGCATTTATTTGTGCCTTTAGGTAAAAAAGGGAGTGAAGGGAGGTATGGAAGGAAAAATAAATCTCTCCTCTATTCGACTTGAGATTTTTATTATATTATTCGCAATTTCATTTATTGCATTTTTTGTGCAAATCTCTCCTCTATTCGACTCGAGATTGCATTTCCTTTTGTGTGCGCTTTGGCATCTTTTCTTGGTGGTACGCCCCTATTTATTTGCGAGGGGTATGGAAGAAGCAGATATAGAGGGAACAGGCATGCCACCCTGAACTTAGAGTTTTGCACTATTTTGGGTAATTTTGTTTCTTTTTGATGGATGGAGGGATACGAAGATGATAGAAGAAGTGTAGAAGAGAGTTCAGATCAGAATGTGACTTGATTTACAATTTCGTGCACCGAGTTGTTCTCTTTATCATACTCTGCTCAAATAATGACTTGATGAGGATTTGGTGGAGATTCCATGTAATTGTTCCACTAGTCAGTTAGGAAGCACGATGTGTTTGATCCCTATTAGTTTGACAGACACTTGCTGTGGGCTCTGATCTCCAAACCATGACATAAACACGATTAAAACTTAGCGGAAGCGAATTGGTAATCAGCGGAAGACAAAAATCACGGGAAATTAAAACTTTTCGAGACAAGAGCTTGGATCCATAAAAGCTTCTTTCATAAAGAGAGATAAACTATTTACATCTCAGGATAATTACTTCTCGAGTAATTATATACATCAAGATACAAAATATCAAGATCACTATACAAAAGACTCCAAGACCTGAGAGTACAGAGGACACATAGGAGTGACTCTAATTACACCACATGGCAAGACAATCTCCACCTGAGATTATTGCTACCCCTGGTGCTGCTGCTGAGACTGATCACCTGTAGGCTGGTTCCTTCGTCTCTGACGTCCACCTAAAAAGTTGAAGTCTACGGGGTGAGACAATTATACATAATTGTCCCAGCGAGAGTTATAACTCTTCGCCAGAAGCTTTATTATAACATCAAAGAATATCTTAAACAGTAAAGCCTTCAAAGCATTCTGTAACAGTTGCAGGTATAATAAGATCTCTATAATTTAGGAGATGTGGAGAATATAAACATTATTGTAAGGTAACATCAATCAACTAACTTGGAGTCATCTCTAACAAGTTATACTACATGGTTGATTATGTTTTACAAACAACATTATGCCCTGTGGAGATGAGGCTTACCACTCATACTCCAACGGATCGCTGAGAAGTCACATCAGTATCATACATAGGTCATTAAGAGAGCCGGATTCTCATGACCTTCACCTTCCTCAGTCAGTAAGAGGATCACTTGTAGGACATCTCGTGTCTCTACTACTATAGCTTACCAGGGTAAACTGGTCCTTCACTATTCTAGAGTCACAGTGGCGTTCTGTACTCTCTTCGTCATCAGGAGGTTTCATATTTACCTACCACTGATACGGATATCTGTACTTTCTTCGTCATCAGGAGGTTTCATGTTTACCTACCACTGATACGGTATGGAATTATAGTGAAGGATGGATGGATTACACATCTACATCACTTTCCTACACTAGGATGTAAGGTTCTACACATCCATGTACCCCACATACTCAAAACTATGTGCTCCAGGAGTTCCCTGAGGAAAACCTGTTTCACCATCATTTAATTTCTGACAATGATGGATCTATGATCAAGGCTCTACATTATACTTGATTAGTTAGGTACATTCAGTATTCTTTAACAACATACATTGTTCTGCAAACAATAACAATAGCATAACAACTATAAAAGAAGAATACTAAATGTAACAGGCCTAACCCATATCAATCATCATTTCTCATTATCCTCATCACAAGTCATCTATAAGGCATGACTTTGATGGTATTCATGGCTCTCACAGCCCATTATCAGCATAGGATGCCACTGGCAAGGCATCAGATTACTTTACTTATTCATAAGGCTAACAACATGCCTTCAATGAATATAACATCAACATCCATACCTGGATAAGATCACCTTCATATCAGAACCTGCATGGTTAATTCAACTGATAAAGGTAATACACAATAAGGAATGTACTTCTCATTCTTGTCATAAGAGTTACATCTCTAATTCTCATCAATTAGAGTTTAGTACTCCATTGCATGCCATTACCCTTGAATTAGGGTTCACTATTCACATTAGGGTGGATTGAACTCATATCTTTATTGTATAGGAGTAACATCTTCACTGATGCTCTCAGATTGGTTAAAGGTTCATCATTTATCATAATTAGAGTTTCTATGATCTCACACAGGTGGATCATACCCTAATTATGCTCACTCATGTGCATTGGAGGTGCTTTAGTTGAGTTTCCACTTAAAAAGGTACTTTCTCTTTCTAGAAGTAATTTCTCTCTCTAGAAGCACTTTCTCTCTCATCATAATGTTAGGTGATGTCAACATTACTCTAAATCAGATTGGATTAAGTCATCATAGGCTATCATAGCCAAAAACATCACCATTATGTGATTTAGAGTTACTTTCTCTCTCTAGGGTACTTTCTCTCTCTAGAAGTACTCTCCCTTTCATCATACTAATGGTGGATGATAACATTTAGACTAGATCAAGTTGGTTAGAGTCATTATGACTAAAAACATCATTCTCATGTAATTAGAGTTTGAATTGAGCAAGGTATAACTCAATTGACTCTTCAGGGGTATTTTGGTAATTCCCCCCATTGATCATCATTATGGTCAAAAACTTTAGTCAAATAACCCCTTACTATCTTAGATTATCATTAGGGTTTGATTTGGGCAACATTGGACCATTTATATTATGAATTGATTGAAAGAAGTCAACTTGGAATTACATTGATTGATTTCACTCATTAATCATCAATTGAGTTGAGATCGGTTGAAAGTGTTGACCGTTTGCCCACTTTGACTTTCCAAGACCGCGAGCCTCCTTTTAACTCCAAGACCGTGAGCCCCCTTAGGCTTCAAGACCACGAGCCATCATGCATCCAAGACCGCGAGCCATCATGCATCCAAGACCGCGAAGACTCCAATTGAGGTTAAGACCGCGAGGGTCATGAAGACCGTTTAGCTAGTTTGACCTCAGGACCGCGAGGCCCTTCGCGGTCTTGAGACCGCGAGCCTCCTCTCGGTCTTGAGACCGTGAGCCCCCTCACGGTCTTGAGACCGCGAGCCCTCTCACGGTCTTGAGACCGCGAGGCTCTCATGGTCTCAGCCGCTTGGTCCTTCAATCAAGACTCAAAGATGCAACCGATAATGTCAATCGAGGTTGAAGCCTTCAAAAGGTCCCATCTATGTTGACCACCTATGGATTGGGTTAATTAAGGTTATGCTTAACCAATTGGTCATTCAATTGACCCTCAATTGTTGACCAATTATGATTGAAATCGATTCAATTGAGATCTATCAATGTTCACCCATCACCACTCAACAATGTGCATCAACACAAGGTTGAACCCTTCAATTGAGCTCCAATTGGGCCCAAACTTGGCCCAAACGGTCTTGAGGTCATGTGGGTGGACCCCACATGGTCTTGAGACCGTTTTCCCAAGATTTCATTAAAAACTAAGGTGATTTGATAGAGGTTGAACCATGATTGGGTCACCAAATCAGAATTTTGACCAATTGATAACTTATTTGCAATTAGGTCCTCAAATGGTCACATTACTTAACCCTAGACCTTCAAACGGTCTTGGGTGATTGTCCTCTAGGTCTTGAGACCGTTTGGATGAGTTCCAAATGGTCTTGAGACCGTTTGCCCAACCAATTTTGGATTCTAGTGCAAATTCATCAAGGTCTGACCCATTGAGTTGATGATCATGTCAATATTTAATTGCAATGTAATTTGGTGTAATTGTACCTTCAAATGGTCAACTAATCTTGACCCCAGACCTCCAAACGGTCTTGGTTGATTGCCCTCGCGGTCTTGAGACCGTTTGGTGACCCCCAAAGGGTCTTGAGACCGTTTAGGTCAATCAACCCTAAAAACCCTAATTAGGTCACCATAATTTCAGTACTGATTTTATCTAGGGTTAGCCCTAGTATTCACCCTTCAACTCTTAGCCCGTTTGGAATTAGACTATCAAACTTGGTGAGTTGTTAATTAACGTTATTTTGAACAGTAATATCATACGGTCAATGCTTAGTCAACGACCTTACACGGTCTTGAGACCGTTTGCCCAAAAAGGAAATTTCAGACCGTTTGAAAATCAGTAATAAATTCATTTAAAGTTGTCACTTAAAAAGGTCATATCTCCCGATTCCTTTGGAGTTAGCCTCCCAAATTTGGAGGGTAATTAGCCTATATAATTAGGAACAGATTTCTTATACTGTCCATGCTCGGTAAACGGGGCCAAACGGTCTTGGAGACCGTTTGCCCTGTCTCGGTCTCGAGACCATTTGCTCACCTCGCGGTCTTGAGACCGAGAGAGCAAACTTTTGAGACCGTTTAAAGAAGTGAACAGCGGTGGGTTTTTCTTGGAAATCACGCCTTCATCTCCGAGCTCAAGAACAGTACGAATATCCCATGGATTTGCTTGCAAAATAGCAGGGAAAAGTAGGGAAATACTAAGAGCTATCATCAAAACGCATATAAAGATGCACATAGTAAAGCATGGGTTTAGAGTTATAAAACCCGCCTAAAGCTTGCTTCTTGAGCTCCAAGCTTTCAAGATCCAAGCTCTAATGGCGTCCTTGAGTTCTTACAGGTTGGCCAAGGTGAAAACTCCAAGGAAAGATGAAAAGAGACGGCTAGAAAGGTAGGGTTTCAAGAATTAGCCATGAAGCTGACCTTGAATTCGAGTTCTAACCATGGAATTAGGCAAGAAGAGGGGTTTAAACCTAACTTGCACTCCTTGGTCATCCTCCTTAGCTCCAAGGCAGTCCTTGATCGTCTTTGGTGAAATGAAACAGTAAGGGAACGAAGGGTGAGTTCCCTTGCAACTAAGGGAAGGAGAGCTTATATACATGGGGTAGGATTTTCAACATTAGTTCATAAGTTGTCCATAATTCCAATTAGGTCCCTCCTTCTTTACTTGATCGTCCCTTCCTCTTTATTCTAAGGAAAAAACTTCTCTTAAGGTCTTTGGAAAAGAAGGTAAAGGAGAGCAAGCTAAGAATGAGGTACATACATAAAGAGATATTACACATATACCCTGATTATTCAATCACAAGGCATATCTCATAACTTGATAATTCAATTGAGGTGACTTCCTCATCATTTCTTCTCTTAATGATGGCAAGAGTCTAAAAAGATACATTAGATGACATATTTCACAATTTGTATCCCTTAATTTGGGTAAATTGCATTTTACCCCAAACTAGGGTTTCAAGCACCGAGATTGCTTCCACAGCTGCACCTTGGTGCCCTAGCTTGGGAAATCCCTCAAACTTTACCAAAAAGATTCTCATAATGTCTCAACATCAGAGGAACATCTCAACATGTGCAAATTTCAAGCTAACCCTTTTAACTGGGTAAATTGCACATAGGTCCCTGTATATCAAAACAATGCTACAACTTTAAATAAAAGGAGCATATACTTGAAATATACGTTCCTGAGAAACTTAATTACATGCTCAGAGTTAATCAAAAGGATTTAATTACATATTTAGGCAAAACACCTAGGGTTGACTCATAACCCAGGTCAGGGATGTTACAAATTATCCACCCCTTACAAGGATTTCGTCCCCGAAATCGATAAAACATACTACGAGAAAAGGGCAGAATACTTCCTTCTCATCTCATCCTCTAACTCCCAAGTGGCTTCTTCAATACCACGATGGTTCCAGAGGACTTTCACAAGACTTATATCTTTCTTCTTTAACTTTTTAATTCATTTATCAAGGATTGACACTGGTCCCTCCTCATAGGATATGTCATCATTCAATTCTACCTCCATAGGTTGTAGAACTGACTCGGTGTCTGGGTGACATTTCTTCAGCATAGAAATGTGAAACACAGGATGTAACCTCTGTAATTCTGGGGGAAGCTCTAGTTTATATGCTACCTTTCCAATCCGTTCAATGATTGGATAAGGCCCCATATATCTAGGAGCTAACTTCCCTTTCCTTCCAAAATGAAGGACCCCTTTCCAAGGTGAGACCTTAAGATACACTCTGTCTCCAACCTGGAACTCTAAGGGTCTACGACGTTTGTCAGCATAAGATTTCTGCCTATCCTGAGTAGTCTTAATCTTATGTTGTATAACTTTAATCTTTTCCGTGGTTTGCTGCACCAGGTCAGGACCTAACAACTGGTGCTCACCAGTTTCAAACCAACACAAGGGTGATCTACAATGTCTACCATATAAGGCTTCATAAGGTGCCATATCAATACTATGCTGATAGCTATTGTTATAGGCAAACTCTATCAAGCTTAGGTGTAGATCCCAACTTCCGGTGAACTGGAGAACACATGCTCACAACAGGTCTTCTAAGGTTTGTATGGTCCTTTCCGACTGTCCATCAGTCTGTGGATGAAAGGCCGTACTAAACCTTAGCTTAGTGACTAAGGCTCTGTGTAACTGTTCCCAAAGACAACTCGTAAACTGAGGACCTCTGTCAGACACTATTGTGACAGGAACTCCGTGCAAACACACTATCTCTTGAACATACAACTCTGATAACCTTTCAGCAGAATAGGTTGTTTTGACAGGTAAGAAATGTGCTGTCTTAGTCAACCTATCAACAATTACCCAAATGGAATCATGTCCTTTGCTTGTCCTTGGTAGGCCAACAACAAAGTCCATGGTCACATGGTCCCACTTCCACTGTGATATGGGTAAAGGTTGCATTGTTCCTGCAGGCTTCTGGTGTTCAGCTTTAAGTTGCTGACACACAGGACACCTCAGAACAAACTCTACAACGTCCTTCTTCATTCCAGACCACCAATACAGATCTTTCAAATTCTGATACATCTTGGTGCTCCCTGGATGCATAGCATACATGGACGAATGGGCTTCTTCCAGGACTAACTTTCTCAAGTTGTCCACATCTGGCACTATCATTCTTCCATTATAACAAGCTACTTGATCTTTTGAGTCATGAAAACCATCTTGCTTCTCATTTCCATACTCAGATCTTATATGTTGAACTGCAGCATCACCTAGCTGTGCCTCTTTAATCTGCTCCCTTAGAGTAGGTTTAATATGCATCTCAGCTAACAAACCGGTTAACAATGACACCTTCAACTGTACATTGTCTTGCCTTAAAGAGATAAGCATATCTCTTCTAGAGCATACTAAAGAGTTTAGTTGTGCTCTATTCATGGTTGATGTTGCTGATTTCCTACTCAAGGCATCTGCAACAACATTGGCCTTGCCTGGATGGTAATCAATTGTACAGTCATAGTCCTTGATTAACTCCATCCAATGACGTTGCCTCATGTTGAGCTCATGCTGAGAGAAGATATACTTAAGGTTTTTATGGTCTGTGAAAATCTGGAATGTCTCTCCGTAGAGATAAGGTCTCCAGATCTTCAAAGCATGAACCACAACAGCTAACTCTAGATCGTGTGTTGGATAATTCTCCTCGTGTTTCTTAAGCTGTTGGGAAGCAAAAGAAATCACTTGTTTATCCTACATCAACACACATCCAAGCCCATTCTTGGAAGCATCACAGAAAACTACATATCCTTTTCCTTGTTCAGGTAGCACTAGCACAGGTGCACTTGTCAACCTCTCCTTCAGTAACTGGAAAGATTGTTGACACTTATCACTCCAAGAAAAAGGAACATCTTTCCGGGTTAACTTGGTCAAAGGTAAAGCTATAGAACTAAAGTTCTTAATGAACCTTCGATAATAGCCAGCTAACCCCAAGAAACTTCGAATCTCTGTCAGTGTCTTCGGTTGTTCCCATTGTAGAACAGATTCTACCTTTGTAGGATCAACACGAATTCCCAAGGCGGATATCACATGTCCAAGAAAAGATACCTCCGGCAGCCAGAACTCACACTTGCTAAACTTAGCGTACAACTTATGTTTTCTTAGCAAGGTCAAAGCTTGGCGAAGATGCTGCTCATGCTGCTGAGCATCCTTACTATAAATCAGTATGTCATCTATGAAGACGACAACACACTGATCAAGGAAAGGTCAAAAAACTCTATTCATGAGTTCCATGAATGCAGCTGGTGCATTGGTTAGTCCAAACGACATAACCGTGAACTCATAGTGACCATATCTTGTCCTAAAGGCAGACTTGGATATGTCACTATCCTTAATACGGAGTTGATGATATCCAGACCTCAAGTCTATCTTTGAAAAGACTGTTGCACCACGCAACTGGTCAAAGAGATCATCAATCCTCGGCAGAGGATACTTATTCTTTATTGTTATTTTATTGAGTTGTCTATAGTCGATGCACAACCGCATTGACCCATCTTTCTTTTTAAAAAACAAGACCGGAGCACCCCAAGGTGAAGTACTCGGTCGGATAAAACCTCTCTCAAGTAACTCTTGAAGCTGTTTCTTGAGTTCTGCCATCTCGGCAGGCGCCATCCTATACGGAGTTTGAGCTATGGGTTTCGTATCTGGGATCAGATTAATTTCAAAATCAATCTCCCGAGGTGGTGGTATACCAGGAAGTTCTTCAGGAAACACATCTTCGAATTCCCTGACTATAGGAACTTCGGCAGGATTGGAACTTTCCTTGGTAACATCTACCACATGGGCTAAGAATGCATGACATCCTTGCCTCAACAGCTTATCAGCAACCATAGCTGACACAAGACAGGTGGGCAGAATCTTTCTTTCACCTTGAAAGATCCATGTGTTGCTTTCATCAGCAAACACAGCCAACTTGGACTCACAATCCAAGACAACTCTATACCTTTCTAAGGTATCCATCCCGAGGATTATATCAAATCCCTGCATATCAAGTGGTATAAGATCCACTTGAATGCGATGGTCAGAAAAGAAAAGGATGCAGGAAGAACATACCTCCTACAAAACGGCAGACCCACTCAACGGAGTCTCTAACAACAAACTATCTGCTCTATGGCTAACAGTCACATTGCAGTTACGAATCACTTCACGAGTGATGAAAGAGTGCGTAGCACCCGGATCAATCAGAACAGATACATCACATGATATAGACATATCAGAATATAAAAGTTTCATCTGACCTGCCACTACCCGTGGATTGACCACTGCCTCAGGTGGGTTCATAGAATAGAACCTCGTAGTCGCCTGGTGTTGAGGTGGTGCTGATGATCCAGCTTGAGACGCTTGTCCACGTCCTCGAGCTGCTCCTTGATGTTGTCTATTCTGAGATCCCTGTTGATTCTGTCTCGGGGTTTGTTGTGTCACACCGACAAGCCTAGAACGGCAATCCTTCATCAAGTGTCCCACCTTTCCACAGTTGTAGCAACTCTTCTCCTGTTGCTGTGGTCTGGGTGGTCCAGTAACTGACACTGATGCAGAACTGTGCATCCCTTGAAGCGGTTGACTCCGCCCTCTACCTCTGCTTGGTGTCCATTGAGTTTGAAAACTCGATCTGGGTGGTGGAGGGTTAGGTGCAGAGAATCTAGGTTTCTTGGAATCCCTAGATGAAGAACCCTGGAACTGTGGATATCTTTTATGGGTTTGTCTTTTCTCAACCACAGATCTCTCTATCCTTCGGACTGACTCAACGAAGGTAGAGAATCTCTCTCTGTTTTCTAAGGCAGAGACAGGGGTTGACATATCAGAATTCAAACCCTTCTCGAATCTTCTGATTCTTTCCTCATCCGTAGCGGCCATGTGCGGACAGAACCACAGAAACTCCATGAACTTAGCTTCATACTCACTAATGTTCATCATACCCTGCCTTAGTTTCTCAAACTGAGAGATCTTCTCATCTAGGAAGGTCTTTGGAAAATATCTATTGATAAATTCCCGACGAAACTCTTCCCATGAGAACTCTACTCCAGGTCTCTTCTGCTCTTCCATGTTCCACCAGTGACCAGCACTGCCTTTGAGAAGATAGACAGCATGTCTAACCTTCTCAGCTTCCGGAATCATAAGAATCCTGAAAGCCTTCTCCAACTCTGTCAACCATAAGTCAGCATCTGCAGGGTCGGCAGTTCCGAAGTACTCGGTAGCTCCGACACGACGAAGTCGTTCGAATGTCTTACCAATACCTTGTACTTCAGGCTGGACAGGTGCCCTAGGTGCAGGAATGGGCATCCTATCGGTTATATGTGTCATGGCAGTCATGAACTGCCCGAACATCGTCTGTACAGCTGGATCACTCATGTCAGCTGGGTCGAACTGGGGTGGCTCTCTTGGCGACTCAGGTGCAGGTTGTTCTATTCTCGGAACTCTCGCACCGCCTCGAGGCGCACTAGCACTACTCTCTGCCACGTGCTCATCACGATGTTCTGACATTCTTATGTATCTTCTTCTCCTGAGGAGCAGAAGATTCTATTAGATGAGGAAGGAGTACTAAAGGTAGACTCGACATCCTAAGTCCTATGCCTATGTAGACTCGACTGAACCTGGAGCTCTGATACCACTAGTTGTGGGCTCTGATCTCCAAACCATGACATAAACACGATTAAAACTTAGCAGAAGCGAATTGGTAATCAGCGGAAGACAAAAATCACGGGAAATTAAAACTTTTCGAGACAAGAGCTTGGATCCATAAAAGCTTCTTTCATAAAGAGAGATCAACTGTTTACATCTCAGTATAATTACTTCTCGAGTAATTATATACATCAAGATACAAAATCTCAAGATCACTATACAAAAGACTCCAAGACCTGAGAGTACAGAGGACACATAGGACTGACTCTAATTACACCACATGGCAAGACAATCTCCACCTGAGATTATTGCTACCCCTGGTGCTGCTGATGATACTGATCACCTGTAGGCTGGTTCCTTCGTCTCTGACGTCCACCTAAAAAGTTGAAGTCTACGGGGTGAGACAATTATACATAATTGTCCCAGCGAGAGTTATAACTCTTCGCCAGAAGCTTTATTATAACATCAAAGAATATCTTAAACAGTAAAGCCTTCAAAGCATTCTGTAACAGTTGCAGGTATAACAAGATCTCTATAATTTAGGAGATGTGGAGAATATAAACATTATTGTAAGGTAACATCAATCAACTAACTTGGAGTCATCTCTAACAAGTTATACTACATGGTTGATTATGTTTTACAAACAACATTATGCCCTGTGGAGATGAGGCTTACCACTCATACTCCAACGGATCGCTGAGAAGTCACATCAGTATCATACATAGGTCATTAAGAGAGCCGGATTCTCATGACCTTCACCTTCCTCAGTCAGTAAGAGGATCACTTGTAGGACATCTCGTGTCTCTACTACTATAGCTTACCAGGGTAAACTGGTCCTTCGCTATTCTAGAGTCACAGTGGCGTTCTGTACTCTCTTCGTCATCAGGAGGTTTCATATTTACCTACCACTGATACGAATATCTGTGCTTTCTTCGTCATCAGGAGGTTTCATGTTTACCTACCACTGATACGGTATGGAATTATAGTGAAGGATGGATGGATTACACATCTACATCACTTTCCTACACTAGGATGTAAGGTTCTACACATCCATGTACCCCACATACTCAAAAGTATGTGCTCCAGGAGTTCCCTGAGGAAAACCTGTTTCACCATCATTTAATTTCTGACAATGATGGATCTATGATCAGGGCTCTACATTATACTTGATTAGTTAGGTACATTCAATATTCTTTAACAGCATACATTGTTCTGCAAACAATAACAATAGCATAACAGCTATAAAAGAAGAATACTAAATGTAACAGGCCTAACCCATATCAATCATCATTTCTCATCATCCTCATCACAAGTCATCAATAAGGCATGACTTTGATGGTATTCATGGCTCTCACAGCCCATTATCAGCATAGGATGCCACTGGCAAGGCATCATATTACTTTACTTATTCATAAGGCTAACAACATGCCTTCAATGAATATAACATCAACATCCATACCTGGATAAGTGATCACCTTCATATCAGAACCTGCATGGTTAATTCAACTGATAAAGGTAATACACAATAAGGAATGTACTTCTCATTCTTGTCATAAGAGTTACATCTCTAATTCTCATCAATTAGAGTTTAGTACTCCATTGCATGCCATTACCCTTGAATTAGGGTTCACTATTCACATTAGGGTGGATTGAACTCATATCTTTATTGTATAGGAGTAACATCTTCACTGATGCTCTCAGATTAGTTAAAGGTTCATCATTTATCATAATTAGAGTTTCTATGATCTCACACAGGTGGATCATACCCTAATTATGCTCACTCATGTGCATTGGAGGTGCTTTAGTTGAGTTTCCACTTAAAAAGGTACTTTCTCTTTCTAGAAGTAATTTCTCTCTCTAGAAGCACTTTCTCTCTCATCATAACGTTAGGTGATGTCAACATCACTCTAAATCAGATTGGATTAAGTCATCATAGGCTATCATAGCCAAAAACATCACCATTATGTGATTTAGAGTTACTTTCTCTCTCTAGGGTACTTTCTCTCTCTAGAAGTACTCTCCCTTTCATCATACTAATGGTGGATGATAACATTTAGACTAGATCAAGTTGGTTAGATTCATTATGACTAAAAACATCATTCTCATGTAATTAGAGTTTGAATTGAGCAAGGTATAACTCAATTGACTCTTCAGGGGTATTTTGGTAATTCCCCCCATTGATCATCATTATGGTCAAAAACCTTAGTCAAATAACCCCTTACTATCTTAGATTATCATTAGGGTTTCATTTGGGCAACATTGGACCATTTATATTATGAATTGATTGAAAGAAGTCAACTTGGAATTACATTGATTGATTTCACTGATTAATCATCAATTGAGTTGAGATCGGTTGAAAGTGTTGACCGTTTGCCCACTTTGACTTTCCAAGACCGCGAGCCTCCTTTTAACTCCAAGACCGCGAGCCCCCTTAGGCTTCAAGACCGCGAGCCATCAGGCATTCAAGACCGCGAGCCATCATGCATCCAAGACCGCGAGCCATCATGCATCCAAGACCGCGAAGACTCCAATTGAGGTTAAGACCGCGAGGGTCATGAAGACCGTTTAGCTAGTTTGACCTCAGGACCGCGAGGCCCTTCGCGGTCTTGAGACCGTGAGCCTCCTCTCGGTCTTGAGACCGTGAGCCCCCTCACGGTCTTGAGACCGCGAGCCCTCTCACGGTCTTGAGACCGCGAGGCTCTCATGGTCTCAGCCGCTTGGTCCTTCAATCAAGACTCAAAGATGCAACCGATAATGTCAATCGAGGTTGAAGCCTTCAAAATGTCCCATCTATGTTGACCACCTATGGATTGGGTTAATTAAGGTTATGATTAACCAATTGGTCATTCAATTGACCCTCAATTGTTGACCAATTATGATTGAAATCGATTCAATTGGGATCTATCAATGTTCACCCATCACCACTCAACAATGTGCATCAACACAAGGTTGAACCCTTCAATTGAGCTCCAATTGGGCCCAAACTTGGCCCAAACGGTCTTGAGGTCATGTGGGTGAACCCCACATGGTCTTGAGACCGTTTGCCCAAGATTTCATTAAAAACTAAGGTGATTTGATAGAGGTTGAACCATGATTGGGTCACCAAATCAGAATTTTGACCAATTGATAACTTATTTGCAATTAGGTCCTAAAATGGTCACATTACTTAACCCTAGACCTTCAAACGGTCTTGGGTGATTTTCCTCTCGGTCTTGAGACCATTTGGATGAGTTCCAAACGGTCTTGAGACCGTTTGCCCATCCAATTTTGGATTCTAGTGCAGATTCATCAAGGTCTGACCCATTGAGTTGATGATCATGTCAATATTTAATTGCAATGTAATTTGGTGTAATTGTACCTTCAATTCGTCAACTAATCTTGACCCCAGACCTCCAAACGGTCTTGGTTGATTTCCCTCGCGGTATTGAGACCATTTGGTGACCCTAAAAGGGTCTTGAGACCGTTTAGGTCAATCAACCCTAAAACCCTAATTAGGTCACCATAATTTCAGTACTGATTTTATCTAGGGTTAGCCCTAGTATTCACCCTTCAACTCTTAGCCCGTTTGGAATTAGACTATCAAACTTGGTGAGTTGTTAATTAACGTTATTTTGAACAGTAATCTCATACGGTCAACGCTTAGTCAACGACCTTACACGGTCTTGAGACCGTTTGCCCAAAAAGGCAATTTCAGACCGTTTGAAAATCAGTAATAAATGCATTTAAAGTTGTCACTTAAAAAGGTCATATCTCCCGATTCCGTTGGAGTTAGCCTCCCAAATTTTTAGGGTAATTAGCCTATATAATTAGGAACAGATTTCTTATACTTTCCACGCTCGGTCAACGGGGACAAATGGTCTTGGAGACCGTTTTCCCTGTCGCGGTCTCGAGACCGTTTGCTCACCTCGCGGTCTTGAGACCGAGAGAGAAAACTTTTGAGACCGTTTATAGAAGTGAACAGCGGTGGATTTTTCTTGGAAATCACGCCTTCATCTCCTAGATCAAGAACAGTATGAATATCCCATGGATTTGCTTGCAAAATAGCAGGGAAAAGTAGGGAAATACTAAGAGCTATCATCAAAACGCATATAAAGATGCACATAGTAAAGCATGGGTTTAGAGTTATAAAACCCGCCTAAAGCTTGCTTCTTGAGCTCCAAGCTCTAATGGCGTCCTTGAGTTCTTACAGGTTGGACAAGGTGAAAACTCCAAGGAAAGATGAAAAGAGACGGCTAGAAAGGTAGGGTTTCAAGAATTAGCCATGAAGCTGACCTTGAATTCGAGTTCTAACCATGGAATTAGGCAAGAAGAGGGGTTTAAACCTACCTTGCACTCCTTGGTCGTCCTCCTTAGCTCCAAGGCAGTCCTTGATCGTCTTTGGTGAAATGAAACAGTAAGGGAACGAAGGGTGAGTTCCCTTGCAACTAAGGGAAGGAGAGCTTATATACATGGGGTAGGGTTTTCAACATTAGTTCATAAGTTGTCCATAATTCCAATTAGGTCCCTCCTTATTTACTTGATCGTCCCTTCCTATTTATTCTAAGGACAAACCTTCTCTTAAGGTCTTAGGAAAAGAAGGTAAAGGAGAGCAAGCTAAGAATGAGGTACATACATAAAGAGATATTACACATATACCCTGATTATTCAATCACAAGGCATATCTCATAACTTGATAATTCAATTGAGGTGACTTCCTCATCATTTCTTCTCTTAATGATGGCAAGAGTCTAAAAAGATACATTAGATGAAATATTTCACAATTTGTATCCCTTAATTTGGGTAAATTGCATTTTACCCCAAACTAGGGTTTCAAGCACCGGGATTGCTTCCACAGCTGCACCTTGGTGCCCTAGCTTGGGAAATCCCTCAAACTTTACCAAAAAGATTCTCATGATGTCTCAACATCAGAGGAACATCTCAACATGTGGAAATTGCAAGCTAACCCTTTTAACTGGGTAAATTGCACATAGGTCCCTGTATATCAAAACAATGCTACAACTTTAAATAAAAGGAGCAAATACTTGAAATATACGTTCTTGAGAAACTTAATTACATGCTCAGAGTTAATCACAAGGATTTAATTACATATTTAGGCAAAACACCTAGGGTTGACTCATAACCCAGGTCAGGGATGTTACACTTGCCATTTTTGCATAAGGATCATGATGTTAGGATTCATAAGCTTCACAAGATGATTTCAATCAAAAGGCCAATTTTCATAAGAAGGTCCTTTTGAGGGTCCACTTCAAAAAAGGAGGGTATAATGATTCAAAATGCATAGAGATTTAAAAAGTGTCAAAACTTCATCCAGTATCTGTTCAAGTTTCTTTTGAAAACTTTAAAATTTTGAAAATGTTATTTGAAAATTTTGAAAATTTAGCTCAAAAATGCGATGATGAAATCTTAAGTGTTATTTAGATGGGTGAAGGTAGAAAGTAAGATACATACCACCACCCTCCACCCCAAACTTAGAAATTTGCTCGTCCCGAGCAAACTCTAAATCCGAGATGGAGGTGAAATTTCATGTCGTTTGGACCACCGGATGTGGTTGCGTTCCAATCAGCGTGTTTCCTCCATCTAAAAATCTCAAACATAAAGACCATTCAGAACTCAAAATAGCATCTCATGATGCAATTTTATTTGGTGTAAAATTATCTAAAAGGTAAGAACAAAATTAAGGGAAAATCCTAATTTGAAATTAAAACTAAATACAAATTTATTTATTGGGTTGCCTCCCGACAAGCGCCTTTATTTTACGTCGATGGCTCGACTTGATTCCTTCAACTTCTATGGTGGATATGTTGGATTGGTGAGATCCAACATCGTTTCAGAGCATGTATCAGCAGAGGTGAAATATCTCTTCAATTGTTGACCATTTTCCACAAATTCACCTGACTTTTCACTCCATAAAGAGAAAGCACCATATGGGTAGATGCTCTTGACAATATAAGGCCCCGATCAGCAAGAACAGAGTTTTCCTGGGAATAACCTCAATCTGGAATTGAACAGAAGAACATGGTCTCCCACTTGTATGCCCTTTCTTTTTAGATGGACGTCATGCTAAAGCTTCATACATTCTTTATAGATTCTTAGATTCTCGTAAGCTATCATCTGAAGTTCTTCCAGCTCCTAGAGTTACAGAATCCTAGCTTGGCCTGCTTCTTTCATATCAAAATTAAGTTGTTTAATTGCCCACCATGCTTTGTGTTCAAGTTCAACAGGTAGGTGGCAAGCCTTTCCATATATTAATCTGAATGGTGTAGTTTTGAGGGGAGTTTTGAAAGCAGTCCGGTAGGCCCACAATGCGTCATTGATTTTCACAGACCAATCCTTCCGATTGTGGCCTACAGTATTTTCCAAAATAGCCTTGAGTTGTCAGTTAGAAACCTCAAACTGTCCACTCATTTGTGGGTGGTAGGGCAAGGCTACCTTGTGAGTTACACCATATTTTCTTAGTAAAGCTTCAAAGCTTCTTTCAAGGAAATGAGACCCTCCATCAGATATCATAGTTCGTGGTACAACAAAATAGGGGAAAATAATATCTTTGAATAATTTGATGACAGGTTTGGAATCACTAGTGACGGTTGGTATAGCTTCAACCCATTTTGAGACGTAGTCCACTGCCACTAGGATGTATGCAAATCCATGAGAAGATGGGAATGGACCCATGTAGTCCACCCCCAAACATCGAATATCTCTACTTCTTGCCACATATTCAGTGGCATCTCATCTCTCTTTGTTATATTGCCAGATCTTCGACATTTGTCACATGATAAGACAAAGTCATGGGAATCTTTGGATATGGTTGGCTAGAAGAATCCACATTGAAAAACCTTCAAGGTAGTGTTTTTAGAGCTCATATGTCCTCCAACTAGTCCTGAGTGACATTGCTCCAAGATAAGTTGAGCTTCTTCCTCATCAATACACCGTATGTATAGACCATCAACACATAGTTTGAAAAGGTACGACTCATCCCAGTAGTACTGTTTCACATCATGCATAAATTTCTTCAGTGCATTTCCGGTGCATTGAGGATGGATAACCTTAGCAGCAAGGTAGTTTACGTAATCAGAATACCATAGTGTAACTTATGAGACCTTCATTAGTTGATCATCTCGAAGGGAATCATTAATCAGAATCTTCTCAGTATCCAAAGTGTGGATGCGACTGAGGTGATCTGCTACCACATTTTCTATACCCTTTTTATCTCTTATCTCTAAATCAAATTCTTGAAATAGGAGAATCCATCTAATTAGCCTGGGTTTTGCATCTTTCTTTGTCAGAAGGTAACAGATAGCAGCATGATCCATGTAGACAATAACTTTTGAACCAATAAGGCAGGATCTAAATTTGTCAAAGGCATACACAACTTCTAGAAGTTCTTTCTCCGTAGTAGCATAGTTCCTCTGAGCTTCGTCGGGGGTCTTCGATGCATAATAGATTACATAATGTTTCTTTTCTATGCATTGGCCCAAGACAACACCCGTAGCATAATCACTTGCATCACACATAATTTCAAAGGGTTGGTCCCAATCGGGAGCTCTAATGATGGGTGTAGTAGTAAGGGCATGTTTTAGTTTGTTGAAACTTTCAACACATTCTTTGTCAAAATTAAATTCAGCATCCTTTAGTAACATGTTCATCATCGGCTTGGTTATCTTTGAGAAGTCTTTTATAAATCGTCTGTAGAAGCTTGCATGACCAAGGAATGCTCGAACTTCCTTTATATTTATAGGGATAGAGAGCTTGGAAATCACTTCGATCTTGGCCTTATCTACTTCAATTCTCGATTATTGACCCTATGCCTGAGGACAATTCCTTCCTTTACCATAAAGTGACACTTCTCCCAATTTAGCACAAGGTGTGCTTCTTCGCATCGTTTGAGAACAAGGGAGAGGTGTTTTAGACATGAATTGAATGAATCTCCATACACAGGAAAATCGTCCATGAAAACGTCCATAATTGTTTTAGTGAGACCGGCAAATATGGCAGCCATGCAACGGTGGAAGGTTGCAGGTGCATTGCAGAGGCCGAATGGCATTCTTCTAAATGCATATGTTCCGAATGGGCAGGTGAAAGTAGTTTTCCCTTGGTTGTCTGGTTGTATGGGTATTTGATAGAATCCAGAGTAACCATCAAGGTAACATAAGTATTCTTGATGAGCTAGCCGCTCTAATACTTGATCAAGAAAGGGAATTGGAAAATGATCTTTTCAAGTTGCCTTGTTTAACTTCCTATTATCAATGCACATCCTCCACCCTGTGACTGTTCGAGTGGGGATGAGTTCATTGTTTTCATTTTGTATTACAGTTGTTCCACCTTTCTTCGGGACTACATGTACTGGGCTCACCCATGGCGAGTCTGATATCGGATAAATTATTCTAGCAGTGAGTAGTTTAATGACCTCACGACGGACTACTTCCTTCATATTTGGATTCAATTTCCATTGATGTTCAATAGTTGGATTGTGATATTCCATCTTTGGGATCTTTTGCATATACAACACTTGACTAACCCCAGTGAGGTCACTCATTTTGTAACCTATGGCTTTCTTTCTTTCCCTTAGTTCTTTCAGGAATTTATCTTCTTAGTCAGACGTTAGATCAGAATTTATAATAACTGGACAAACCTTGAGATTGTCCAAAAACATGTACTTCAATCCCTCAGGCAGGGGCTTCATTTCTGGGGCTTCTAGTTTTCCTCATGTTTCTTCAGTAGCTTCCACAACTTTGAGTTCTTCCATTTTGGCTTTGGAGTCTTCTTCAGCAGTGTCAAGGCTGAGAAAACATTCTTTAACTTGTTCATTGATTGAATTACCAATAGATGGGTTCGTTAGAGTCACTTCTAAAGGATCGTCTTGTTCATATCCCTCTTGTGTGAGGAGTGATATATGCTCTATGCAATCGATAAGATAAACTTTTTCTTGCATGCTTGGTCTCCACATACTTTCAAAAACTTTGAATTTGAGAGTTTCTTTACCAAGTCTGAGCAACAATGTTCCTGCTTCAACATCACATAGAACTCTTGCAGTGGCGAGGAATGGACATCCAAAGATGATAGGATATCTGACGTCTTCTTTTATGTCCATGATGACAAAGTCACACGGAACATAGGAGTCTTTTCCTACCTTGACGGGTACATCCTCAATAATTCCTAACATGTGTTTTATCGAATTGTCTGTGAGTTGTATGGTCATGCCACTTGGGAGAAGTTCAGAAAACCCTAGCCTTTTGCAAAGGTTGAGTGGCATGATGGAGATGCTAGCACCAAGATCTACAAGTCCTTTCTTGCATGAAGAATCATCGATATGGCAAGAAATCCCAAAAGATCCTGGATCTTTCTACTTCTTTGGCATCTTACTCTGGATGATATCTGAAGTGATTTTAGCTAAATTGACTATCTCATATTCTTCAGTTATATATTTCTTGATGAGGAGTGACTTTAAGTATTTTGTCTAAGCTGCTATCTCAGCCAGCGCATCCAAAAAGGGTATATCAACATGACATTTCTTCATAGATTCTTTAAACTTATTGAACTGAGTATCAAGCTTGGTTTGCCTTAAACGAGCAGGGAAAGGTATACGAGGCTTGTATACAGGGATATCAGGTTCTAGTGTTTCAGTTTCTTCATCGATAGGTTTCTCAGGACTTCCATTGTCTGTCTTATCAGTGGTTACTGATTCTTTTGGTTGAGACTAAGGTGTTGTTGAGTCTTGGTCAATCCCAGGTCCATCCTCTTCTTAATAACCACAAGTGTCTTGATAGGAGGATCAGAATAATCTTTTCCTGACCTGGTGGTGACTGCCTTGAATTGTTTAGGATTCTTAGGATTATTCTCGGGCTGGCCAGCAAAAACCCCAGCTGGTGGCTTAATGCTAACTGCAAGTTGAGATAGTTGAGATTCAATAGCCTTCTGCTGAGCTTGCTAGTTAGTTATCATAGTTTTCTGAGTTTGCAATATCTTTTCAATGGCTGATAGCATGTCATCAAGTGATACGGGACCTGCATGTTGTCCTTGTTGTTGATAAGGAACTTGATTAAGACTCTGGTACTGGGAATTGTTCTAATAACTATTGAAATTCCTGTTCTGGAAGTTTCCCCTATAGTTTCCTTGATTCCCAAAATTTTGTTGTTGGTTGTTATACTGGAATCTGGGTGGACCTCATTTTTGATTGTTTGAACCAAGTTGTCGAGAGTTTTATGCTCCTGAAGGATTTCCATATTGAAAACCAGGATGGTTTCTATTCTGATTGTAATATCCTTAACCAGGGATGGTGTTGACAGCATAAAGGTTTTCTATTTGACTATTATCCCCTTGGTTACAAACATTGCTTAAAACAACATCATAGAGAACACTGCATGCTAAGGTGGAATGATCAGTTCCTTTACATGCTTCACAGAATAGGTAAGCAGACTTAATCTGTTCTTGTTGTTGAGCAGGCGAACGTCCTCTTCCAATTGCAACAAGAGATGATTCAATATTGTCTTTCTTGGCAACTAAGAGTTTTAGGGTTTCAACGATAGACTTGTATTCGGGAGTAGCTTCAGACATAGCTACTTTTAAGACTCCTTTACCTACAGATCTACCCCAATTAGCTTGATTTTCAGATCCAAGGGTGACAACCCTCCATGCGCTGTCATAACTTTGACGCATGAAGTTTCCTCCAGATGAGGAATCTAAAAATCTTTTGATATCATTGTCCACACCCCTATAGAAAATTTTGATGAGTTGGTTCTTAGGAATTCCATGGTGTGGACACTTGCATAGAAGATCTTTGTATCAATCCCATGCTTCAGCAAGGGTTTCTCCAGCGACTTGAGTGAAATTTGTTATTCGGCCTCTAATTTCATAGGTGAGAGATGGAGGATAGAACTTTTCCAGAAACACATTTTGGAGTTGTTTCCAGGTGGTGATGGGTATTTCATTTTGCAATGAATTATACCAACTTATAGCTCTGTCAGCAAGGGAATACTTGAAGAGATGGAGTCGAATGGCATCATCGGATACTCCATTTTGCTTTGTCATGGCACATAGATCGATAAACCTTAGGAGAAGTCCCTGACTATCCTCTCCCTGCTTACCATAGAACAGGTTATTTTGAAGCAGGGTGATCCAATGTGCTCGTATCTCAAAATTATTAGCATTGATGGGAGGAGGTTGAACTGGATGATGAACATTTGTAGCTCTGGGGATTGAGAATTCTCTAAGATTCTTTTGTAGTTATGCTACTTGTGCTGCTTGAATTTCTTCTTGAACCGCAGATCTAGCTTCTTGCATGAATCTTTCTCTCTGTGCATTAAGGGCTTGGGTCACCCTTTGGGCTATTTCTTCCTCTTGAGCCATTCTTGCTTGGTTCTCTCTGATCTGACGATGAAAAGTTCTATCTATCTCAGGATCAAAGCTTGCTGTGAGTCTGGGACTGTCCGAACGGTGCATACACTATGCTTTGGGTTGTTCCTGAAATGGAAAGATCTTTCTGAAGTAAGGGTGATGGAATAGAAATGAATTCAAGTAGATGATCAATTGTATCAAAAGAAAAAGCAAAATCCTAGATTAGCCTTAAGAGAACTGGATTTGACTAACTAATTCCGTTGTCCCCGACAACGATGCCAGAATTTGACGTGGAAAATATCACACTAACAAATTCACTCGAGGTTGAAATCCTCGAGCTTTTACCAAAACCTCATGCAATAATACCACCCACAAGCGGACGTGTCTTATTGTAGTATAGTTAAGGATCAAATCCCAAAGGACAACGTTTTTAAGAATCTTTATCTGTCGAATCTAGCTCGAGTAAGACTAATATTTAGAACGATTGATTTGGTTGATGTTAATTAAACTAATTACAGGGAAGTAAACAAGCAGAATGAAAGTTTGTTTCCGATTAGATGATATGGAATCGCTGGGGTGGTATTGGGTTTTGCCACCACTGCATATGCAAACATGTCCAAACACATAACACTCAGGCAAGAATCTAACTATCCAAATGAAACTGCTACGAGCCCTCCCGGAGGGATGTTTAGGCCCGCGTAAGCATCCCTTTAGGCATCAGATTTCTCGCCACCATCCGGATCATGCACTTACGATTCCAAAGATACAACATCCAAGTAAGGTTGTGGCCCTCCCTGAGGGATGTTTAGACCAAAGAAGCATCACCGTAGGCTAGACGACTCTCCCCCTAATGGATCATACACTTATGACCTCAAGGAACCCCGTTCTATTTCTAGTTCGGGAGTCAATCGTGCTAATCAACATACATGTAGGCGATTAGTCTGCAAGCAAACATCGACGATTAACAAGAAGATACAACATCCAACTAAGGCTGTGGTCCTCCCTAAGGGATGTTTAGACCACAAAAGCATCACCGTAGGCTAGATGGATCGTCCCCTCATGGATCATATACACTTATGACCTCAAGGAACCCTATCAAATTTCTCGTCAAGGAGTCTAACTCATTAATCGACATTCTATACTACAAAGAGAAGAACAAGATGAAATCAAACAGGTAATCAACTACAAGCATATCAATTAGAAATGAAATGAAATGTTATATACATTGCCTTGGAATGTTAAATGAAAAGACATGGTTGCATGGGCAGCAGGGCTAATCCCCGCACCCCAGCGAAAAGGAACTACTCGCTCATGATGTGAGAAATAAGAAGAATAAGAAAGAGAGAGGAATCTACCATGAGCATGATGTAGAAGGTGGTCGCAGCTTGGTGAAGATGATGTGGTCTCCTACATCATTTCGGAGCAGATCTGGACGAAGAACGAGGGATGCCAAGATAGACCAGCCAGTCTTTCTCACTCCTCCTTCCTTCTCTTCTCGGTCTCCTTGAGTTGCAGTAGGAACGACATGTGAAGTGATAGTGGTATGGTCGGACCAGCGTACAGGCAGCCTGTTGGCATCCCAGAACTGATGCCCAAATGAGGACCTTGCTGATCCTATTTATAGGCTCAGGTCTGGTCTCATGCTTTGGGCCCAGTTGCAATTTTTTACAACTTGCTTAAACTGTCTTGAGTTAAGTGACCATAAGGTTTGGTTGCATATGACCAAATGGTCTGGGTTGTGTACTTTTTCAAACAGTCCAGCAACATTAAACGGTTTGGCAATGCTAACTTCTCCAAACGGTCTTTCACATGTGCTTTTCCAAATGGTCTTGAATACATGTCCATACGGTTTGGCTTCCATTGGCTCAAACAATTTGGTGTATTGTACTTTATCAAACAGTTTGTTGTACTTGCTTTTCCAAACGGTTTCATGCAAAACTCCATACGGTTTTAGTTCTATCAGTTTGGTAAAACAATACTAATCCAATCGGTCTTGTAGGTATTGTGGCCATTCGGTTTGGTTGCTTTTTTTCTCAAACGGTCTTTAGTATACGATCAAACAGTTTTGTTGTTTTGAGAAACAAACGGTCTGAAGACCGATTGCTATCAAATGGTATGGGTGGTGTTCCCAAACAGTCTTGAATATGGACCTCTCCGAATGGCCTTGGAAGTGAGTCCTCAAACAGTTTTGTTATTTTGAGAAGCAAACAGTCTGTAGACCGATTGCTATCAAATAGTCTGGGATGACATGCCCAAATGGTTTTGAATAAGGACCTCTCCGAACGGTCTTGGCAGTGAGTCCTCAAATGGTTTCATGTGATCACAGCTTCAAATGATCTTGACCTCATGATCCCTGCGAGGTGCGTCAAACGGTCTTCGGAGGACCTGCGCAAACGGTCATCGCTCCTAAACGGTCGTCGCTCCTTGCTTCCAATGGTCTCGTGCGTGGGCGCTGGACAAACTGTATCGAACTCCATCGCATCCAAACGGTTCTGGGGTTCTATTTTATCGGTCTGAGACCGTGTAGGTGACGATAGAGGCATGGGTGACGATGGTGGTGCTGAGCTCTGCGGTTGGAGGCAGGAGGGTGAGCGTGGACGTTGCTCTTGCTTGCGGCGGAGATGCTGGGCGACTTTGGTTGCAGGTGTTTCTTGGTGGCGGTAGATAGGGTTTGCAGGTTAGTGGGCGAAGGTAGAGGAAGGAGGAAAGCAGTATGTGCTACAAAGAGGCAGTGCCACAGGAAGTAGGTTAGGGTTAGCGGGTGTTAGCAAAGGAAGAAGAAGAAGGCAGTGGTGCAAATGGTCTAGAAGGCCTAAACAATCCCGAGCAGGTTGCTCAATCGGTCTTGAAGACTGATAGCATCAAATGGTCTTGGAGAAGAGGGATGGCTTAAGAACATTTAAGTAGATGAATGTAGACTGTTGATCAGTGATCTGATGGTAGAGAATAGTTAGCGCCCAAACGGTCTGGAAGTCAAGTTAGATCCAAACAATTTTGAGGTGAGTATGTCCATACGATCTTGAGACTGTATGGATGAAATCGTATGGGCAAGACTGTATGGTCAAGACCCAGGAGTGAGGGTAGATCAATGGCAGATAAAGGTGGGTCCCATCTGATTATTCAAGCTCATCAAGACCTGCATAAAATCAACATAAAACTCAGTTAAAAACCTTGATAATTGAACCAATTAGGAAATTTTGCACATTTTGTTATTTAGTAACTGAAATTGGATGTATTGAATCAGAAAGAGCACAAGAAGGTGACTGAAAATCATGATGAATATGCATTCATCACATGCCAATACCATTTACTACTGTGATTATTTTTCATTTTCATGGTTGTGGAAGTGATGTTCCTATGTTTTGGAACAAGTGAGAAATAGAGAAGGACACTTCAATGACTAGATGACCTAAAGTTTAGCATGATGTGCTTCCATCTATCTAGAAGATCCGATTGATTTAATACTTTTTTATGCCTTAGTTTACATTAGAGTTTATTGGCTTAGTTATGTCTTAGACTTGAAATAAAATAAGCTATAAATTTCTTATCCAACGAACTATGTATGACTAATTTTGAGTTGATGCATTGTGAATGTTTATTTTATTTATAATGTTATCATATTTGTGACATCGCTTCAACCCCAAGTACCTCATGTATGGGAACCTCAAGAAATGCTTCCATTGTCATGTGCAAACTTGTAGGGACATTACAATGTGTAATAAGAGAAAATAGGTAGATGGACACTAGGAAAATCCAATTATATGTTGTAATGATTCAACCATATTTTAGAGCTTCATCTTGTATCATATTGCATTTCAATCACATCTATCCCTATTAGATTACATGCTATTTCCCCTAATATGCATACTTGCATGCACTTATGGACATTATTTGCATGTTTTACAAGCATTTAAACCATGCTTGATGGAAGAGAGATGATTGATCCTAGGGTTTCTCTACCTTGGAGAGGCCTAAAGTGAAGTTCGATGCTCCCTCAACCTAACTCTAGTGGCCAAAGCTCTATTGAAGCAAAGATGTCCAAGAGAATCCAAAGAATCAACTCAAAGTGATGCAACAGAGACCACCACAATTGTGGTACCTTAGAATGGCCGTGATGTCTCATTCAAAGACAAAAAAGTCAGCTAAAGAGAGTGCATAGATCACCACGACCGTGCCACATAGACTGGCTGTGGTGAACTAACCCAGAATGACTGTGCCACCTTGCGCGGTTGTGTGACAGCTGAAGTAGAACAACCATGGAGCCAAGAACAGGTAGAGCGATCCAAGCCACCACGGCTGTGGTGATCACCATGACCGTGATACCTCATGTACATTTTTGACAGAATCCCTGTGATTTTTCCCCATGTATCACCTCAATCGTTCCACTCTACGATGACCGTTCTCACCCCTCCCCACCATGACCGTGCTACTCACAAAAACCTAGCTATATTTGCACTGCATTTCCCACTTTACCCCTACTTGACCTATTTCTTCCCCCTCACCTATATATACCTAGGTGGTGGCTCTAGCATGAGGTTAGCTACCTTCTACCACCTCTTAAGTCCCCATTTTCTCATTCCACCCATTCCACTCCATTTCCACCCCCATTCCACTACATTTCACCATTTCCACCACCAAAACCCTAGATTCCTAGTGTTTTGACCCTATTCCACCACCATCCCATGCCATTGCACCTTGGAGGAGAGAGGAGGACGTCCTACAACAGCTGAAGTGGAGAATTTCTCCATCTACACCAAGCTCCATGGCTCTTTCTACATCTTTCTCCCTTCTTTTTATATTTTGCATTGCTATGAGTAGCTAGGCCCCTTGGGTGGGCTGTTTGGGGTGAAAAATGTTACTTTGATACCACGTTGGGGGAAATGATATGTAAACATTATAATTTCATTTGCTAATGATTATGTTCTATCTCTATCTCACTCTTCATAAATTGTTTGTTGGTTTGTCCTTTGAATCACCTAGGAATTTAGGGAAATTGCTTATATGTGTGAATTTTGGGATTTGCCCCTAGGTCCAATTCTTGGATCCCTAGCTAGATACCCATCCTCCTACATGCTAATCAATTCCCCTAACCCTTGTTGAGAGATATAAGTATCTAGTTCAGATGAATTTAGTGTGCTTATCATGGATCGTTCTCAAGTCTAGAATGTGGGTGATGGGAGGACTAAAACCTCACTTCCACTCTCATTACTAACCTCATCCCATAACCATCTTGAGATCATCTAACCTAGAAACCTAGGCTTGTTTAAAATTTAATTGAATTGCACCTAGACCCTAACCCAATTGTGCCTCACAAGGGTAGTAGGGGGTGTTAGGGACTAGTTCCCCTATATACAACCTAGCATATCCACGACCAGTTAGTAGTCTATGATAATTCATTAGACTCTAGATCATTGTTTGATTTGATAATCTAAATGAAATCTTTATGCTAACATGCCACCCCAACCTAATTGATAAGTGCATCCCCCAAATAGCTCACACCTCTCTTAATTGCTTAAAAACCCTAATTTCCTTCTTGCTTAGCTAGTGTTAGCTTAATTAGCTCTTTACTTGATTAGTTAGCTTCTTGCTATGTTCTTGGTAGTTTAGGTCTTTACTTGTTCCTTTGCCCTATTTTCTAGCTTAGTGTAGTGTAGACCTCCTCTTTCTTGCCTTAGCATAACTTGTTCTCTTTCCTTGTTTGCCTTGTCTTTTCTTTCTCATTAGAATTAACTGTCTAGGGTTAATTTAGGTTTTATTGTTGTTTGCTTTCCTTCAATTGCTTGCTTGTTCATCCTTAGTATATATAATCAACCAATCAACCTTAAAACCCTTAACCCTAGACTTCACAGTAGGAATCTAGCCCAAAAACTAACCTACCACTAGTGCCCCCTTTTCTCCTTTTGGATCGACCCTATACTTACCGCCCTCCTATACTATGGCATGATCCTGTGTGCTTGTAGGATTAGTGTTTTGGTGTATGTGAGTACGTTTGTGTAGGTCCTTATAAATTTTGAAAGTTATCCACCCATGTGTTTCTATTTGCGGGGTTGCATCTATTCAAGTTCCAATTGAGTAGTGTGTAAGGCCATTGGCAAAAACATACCAAGCTCTCTGGCACCATTGTCGAGGAGAAAGGTGCTCGACCTAGCTAGTTAGTTTTGCTTTGACTTTTCCCACTGCCCTCATCATTGCTATTATTTATTCTTTATTCTCTATATTCTTTGTGCATATTGGTTTGCTAACTTGTTCTCTTTTGTTCTGTTATACCTTGTGCATGTGACAAACCATGCAGGGAAGATAAGGTGGAAGGCCAAAATGTACCTCACAAGTCACTTCAAGATTACTTCATGCCTAGCAATTGCAAATTGGAAATTGCTAGTAGAGTTGACGAAATGCCAGGGGAGCAATTCTCCATCCCTCTAGGTCTTCTTGGGCTCCTACCTACCATCTACAACTCAGAGAGTGAGAACCCCTACAAACACTTGGACTCATTTCTTGAAGTATGCTCCACCTTCAGGATGCCAGCGGGTAGTGATGACACAATCTGGTTGACCTTGTTCTCATTCTCCCTCAAAGACAAAGTCAAAGTTTAGTATGATTCAAGGATGGAAATGATGAGTTGGGAAGTGATGAAGAATGCATTCTTAAGACAATTCTACTCTATAGCAAGGTTGACACAAATGTGGCATACCATAACGAGTTTTAGTCAATTGGGCAATGAATAGTCTCACAATGTGTCGGAGAGATTTAAGAAGATGTCGAGAGAGTACCCACACCATGAGATCCCTTTTTGGCAACTAGTTCAATCCTTTTACTTCATTCTATATCCAAAGAGCCAAACCTCAATAGATTTCACTTGTGGAGGAGTTTTCATGGCTAGGCCACCCAAGGAGATATGGCCCTTATATGAGCAGTTGGCAGAAGGTTCAAGAGTCTAAACTTCGAGCATGATGAATGATGGTGGCCATGCCTTTGATATCGTATCCACGACTCATAATGACTAAAGCCCACAAGTGATGAAGATTCTTGGTGACATGATGAGATTCATGATGAACTAAATGACAAATATTCCTTGCCACTCGGTCAATTCTATTGAGTTATACAGTGAAGAAAAGAAGACACCTCACTCCTATATCTACTAAGAACCACAAAGTCCAAGATATATCTCAAGGTTTGAGGAAGAGGTTCTCACTAGGTTGAAGAGCTTTGATGACATACAAATGAATGTGACAAGGCTTGAGGAGAGGATAGAGAAGCTGCTAGGTTTTATGGGAGGCATAGAAGCAGCGGAAACAAAAAAAAATTTCTCCCCAAAACCCAGAACAAAAGGAATCACGCCAACATGTACACAATAGGAAAGATGGTTTGTGGATGCATACCTTGTCCCGAGGCTTGCTCGGTGACAGTACCTCGCGCCTTGTGCGGTCTTCACCTCCGGTCTTGGACGGTGTCTGTGCAGCTCCTGGTCGCACTGGGACTAAAGACTCCTAGTCTCACCGGGACTGTCGAGATTGACAGTTGTCCTCCGAGCGACAGAGGTCTCCCGCCTCTGCAGTCATCCACACGGACTGCCTGGAACTTCGATCTCCTTGTCCCATAAGGAATTGAAAGGAGTCGCACCCTCCTGTCAGCGTACTAGTTGTCAACACACTCTCCTGCCACCAGTCGCTTTCTACAGTTGTCTTTCCCTTTATGTGCCTCCCTTATCGGGTAGCACTTGCTCAGGCTCTCTCGGTTACCAAAACCAGAGAGAATGACAACTTTGCAGAGAAACTGGTTTGCACTGAGTTGTACTTTGAGAAGCCCCCAATACCCCTATATATAGGAGGGTCATGGGATAGGGTTCTCTATCCCGGGAAATGCGGGACTAAAGCAGGAGTAGAAGGGTTCGAGCTTTTCCACAAAAACAACCAATTGCGTAAACTGAACCGATCATTTCACAACTAAAATGGTTGGTTGGGGATCTGAGCCGGTCGGTTGACACCTCAACTGATCGGTCGGGACCCATGAAACGGTCGGTTCACTTCTGAACCGGTCGGTTCGTGGTCCTAATCAGTTCCCGATTGACTTTTCTTCTTTTGTTTCGAATTGGTATCAAATACCAATCATTGTTCCAATCAAATTGGGCAAGTGAAACAAAAGGAAATTTCTCACCAATCTTACTTTCCCAACTTGCCCGGTTGGACTTGAATCGATAGTTTCAACACTTGAACGAATCGCTTCACCCTGTCCATGAGCCGATCGACTCACCAGTTGAGCCGATCGATTCACCTAGCTCAGCCGATCGGTTCATCTCATGAGCCGATCGGTTGGGAGTGCAGATTGTGCAGAATTAGTCAATCACAGTTTCAATCAATCTGATACTCTAATCAATCAGTCCAACACCTTGAACACTATAATACTGAGCTATCAATTGATTAAGTGTTTAATTAAACTACTAAACTCCTTTAGTAATCAATCTAAACATTGTTTGTGGACAAACTCCTTTTCCAGGTTAAATCCTATGTGTGTGACCCTGCAGGTCCATTTCACGTTGGCAGTGAAAGTCCATAACATTTATGACTTCACAAGCAAAGAGTGGTGCCTAGTCACACATCAGTGCTACCCAAGTGAAATAGAAAGTTGGAGAACAACTTTCAATCCTAGAATCTGTGAATGGTGTTACAATGAATGTATAATTCCTTTGTCACTGATATCCTGAATGAACTCGAGGCATGGAACAGTCATCCTGTTAACATTCATTGATTTCCTTGATCTCAGAGCAGACTGGGTGAGATGTGTGTGACATCAATATCACATATTGATTCACACATGCACGCGCATGCCTTTCTCAATCCTATTCATCAAGTGGCCAAGGACATAAGACTCCCTCAGGAGGGACAAATCCCATATCTATCACTCACCCCTCAAAAGCCCCATGTGTCAAAGCCTCCCAATCATCACCTTTATAACAAGCCTTGTTTCAGGACTGTGTTTGATGATGTCAAAGTGTACCTAAGGACATGTGTTGAGTGTAGTGATTTCAGGTCTAAGAATCACACTCACCACCATCACAGTGAGAGCTGACTGTGACTACCAAATCATGGTTCCATGTGTCACTCTTACAGTGGGTCTGTCCGGTACCTTGTTCTCTAACAAGTACCTATGTGCTTGGTTTGATATCACTATATCATGACTAATGAGATTCTATCATCAACCAACACACAATCTAGTCTTCAGTGTTATTGATGTCTATGGTTATTTCCACAATAACAACCGACTAGGGACTAAACAAGAATGTATACTCTTAACATCCGTATGATCTCATCGTTTAGGTCCTGAACCTAAAAGCATACGTCATTGAGTAAAATCATTCTTTAGACATCTATCATGTTACACCATCATCTCAGAAACAGTTTAAACATATAGATCGGAAATTGCCTTTATTATTATTCAAATCATTTACAAAGTATCCCATTACAATCATCATATGACTTGCTCTATGGGCATACATACCAATAGACTCCCACTTGCACTTAGATCCAGTCACCAAGGTACCTCAGTCCTTGTGACCTAGCATGACCATCATGCTTCTGCTGAGAAAGGGCCTTAGTCAGTGGATCAACTATGTTGTCATCAGTTGGTACTTTGCAAATCTTCACATCTCCTCACTATACGATCTCTCGTATGAGATGGAAGCGCCGCAGTATGTGCTTGCACCGTTGATGTGATCTGGGTTCCTTATCTTGTGTAATAGCTCCATTATTGTCACAATAAAGCTCAATTGAATCACAACTACTGGGAACTACACCAAGTTCAGAAATGAACTTTCTGATCCACACAGCCTCCTTTGATGCATGTGAAGCAGCAATATACGCGACCTCTGTAGTAGAATCGGCAATTGTTTCTTGCTTGGAACTCTTCCATCTCACAGCTCCATTATTAAGGCAAAATACAAATCCTGACTGCGATCTGTAATCATCTTTATCGGTTTGGAAGCTTGCATCGGTGTAACCCTTTACAACCAGTTCTTCCTCGCCGTCGTAGACAAGAAACGGATCCTTAGTCCTTCGTAAGTACTTGAGGATGTTCTTTACGACTATCCAGTGAGCATCCCCAGGATCTGACTGGTACCTGCTCGTCATGTTGAGAGCATACGAGACATCTGGGTGTGTGCACAACATAGCATACATGATGGACCCGATGGCTGATGCATGTGGGATCCCATTCATACGCTCCCTCTCTTCACAAGATTGGGGACATTGAGCTCTAGAGACGGTGACTCCATGTAGCATGGGGATGTTGCCTCTCTTTGAGTTCTCAATATTGAACCACTTCAACACTTTATCAATGTACGTTCTCTGACTTAGTCCGAGAAGCCTTCTAGATCTATCTCTATAGATCTTAATTCCTAGAATGTAGGATACTTCTCCTAAGTCCTTCATTGAGAAAGTATTCCCAAGCCAAGTATTTACCTTCTCTAAGGCTAAGACATCATTCCCCATCAAAAGTATGTCATCCACATACAATATGAGGAATGTGGTCGAGCTCCCACTAACCTTCTTGTACACACAAGGTTCATCTTCATTTTGAATAAAGCCAAACACTTTGACTTCCTCATCAAATCGAAGATTCCAACTCCGAGATGCTTGCTTCAATCCATAGATTGACCTTTGCAGCTTACAGACTTTATTGGCATTCTTTGGATCTATAAAACCTTCAGGCTGTGTCATGTACACATCCTCATTTATATTCTCGTTAAGGAATGGGGTTTTAACATCCATCTGCCAAATCTCATAGTCATAATAAGCTGCAATAACAAGCATGATCCTGATGGACTTAATCATGGCAATTGGAGAAAAGGTTTCATCATAGTCAACCCCTTGAACTTGTCGAAATCCCTTTGCAACCAATCTGCCTTTATAAGTTTGCACATTGCCATCCATGTCGGTCTTCTTCTTGAAGACCCACTTGCACCCTATGGGTTTTACCCCTTCGGGTGGTTCCACCAAAGTCCATACTTTATTGGAGTACATGGATTCCATCTCAGATCTCATGGCTTCAAGCCATTTCTCAGAATCTGGTCCTTCCATAGCCTCTACGTAGGTAGTTGGATCATCATCTATGATCAACTCACCACCTTCCTGAGTCACAAGGTATCCAAACCTCTCGGGTTCAAGGTGGGTCCTACTAGATCTACGAGGTCCTTGTGTTACCTGAGGAGATTGAGATTCCACAACACCTTGTGAATCTCCATTTTCCTCTTGTACATCTACCGGTTCTATGTTTTCTTGTTGGGCTTGAACTTCTTCAAGCTCTATTTTCCTCCCATTGATTCCTTTGGAAATAAATTCCTTCTCTAGGAACACAGCTGTCCTGGCAACAAACACTTTGTTGTCAGTAGGGTGGTATAGATAATATCCCCTCGTTTCCTTGGGGTATCCAACAAAATAACATTTATCGGATTTGGGTCCAAGCTTATCAGGAAACATTTTCCTAACGTAAGCCTCACAACCCCAAATCTTCAGAAAAGACAAACCGGGACGCTTCCCGTACCATATCTCATATGGTGTCTTTTGAACCGATTTAGATGGTACATGGTTAATGTAAACATGGCGGTTTCAAGAGCATGACCCCAGAAGGAAATCAGAAGATAAAAAAAACTCATTATTGATCGCACCATATCCAAAAATGTGCGATTCCTTCTTTCAGATACACCGTTATGCTGTGGTGTTCCAGACGGAGTCCATTGTGATACAATACCACGGGCTCATAGAAGGTCCTCAAACTCCTGGCTTAAGTATTCTCCACCTCAATCAGATCGAAGTGCCTTAATACTTTTACCAAGTTGGTTGTATACTTCATTCATGAAATCCTTGAACCTTTCAAGGGTTTCTGACTTATGCTTCATCAGGTACACATAGCCATACCTACTGAAATCATCAGTGAAGGTAATGAAGTACTGACACCCATTTTTGGAATTAGTTCTAAAAGGCCCACATACATCAGTATGTATGAGTCCTAATAGATCACTAGCTCTCTCACCTTTACTTGAAAAGGGAGTCTTGGTCATCTTGCCCAATATACAAGATTCACATGTCTCTATTGATTCATAATCAAAAGAGTCTAGATAACCATCTTTATGGAGTCTAGAAACGTGCTTCTCATTTATGTGCCCTAGACGACAATGCCAAAGATATGTTTTGTTTGAGTCATTGAGTTTTTGCTTTTTGGTGTTTACGTTGTATACACTTGTCTCCAAATCTATCAAGTATAAACCATAAGACATTGGGGCACTGCCATAAAAGATCCCATCTTTAGAAATGGAACATTTTCCATTCTTAATAAGAAATTCAAATCCATCCTTGTCCAAACAAGAGACAGAAATGATATTCCTATTTATGGCACATACATAATAGCAGTTCTTTAACTCTATTATTAGCCCACTTGGTAGAGTTAACTCATAGGTTCCTACGACACTGGCGGCAACCCTTTCCCCATTGGCAACACGTAGTTCAACCTCACCTTTCCCCAAAGGCCTACTTCTCTTAAGATCCTTCACATTTGAACAAATGTGAGATCTGCATCCAGTATCAAGTACCCATGATGAAGAAGTAGTAAAGTTAATCTCTATCACATATACACCAGAAGTAGAGATCTCTATCTATGACTTATTCTTCCATCATTCCTTCCATCCTCTCCATGTAGAAGAAATTGGTTTGGCGAGAGAACCCTTCTCTCCCTTACCTTTCGTTCCATTGATCTCTATCAATGAACTTTCTTTCTTCTTCACCAACGCATTAAGCGTACATAGAGTGGATTCAAAGGCTCCTGGTATATCTAGATTGTGCAGAACACTTCTCACATTCCTAAACTAGTTATGGAATTTGTTCTCAATTAATTTGCCCATTTTAAAAGATGATTCTTTTGCCATTCTACAAGAGAAAGTTGCATTTGTCAAAACTCCTTTTGATTTGATTTGAATAAAATTTGACAATATTTAATTAGGCCTTTAATTAATTACCACTCCCACTATTTTGACTCAAATTGACATCCCTCACCATCAATTCGGAAGATTACAGTGCACAATCTTCTAGTGGGTCAAGATCCTGAAATCCTCTGAGCCATGGACCAGCTAGGGTTGTCACCCACAACTCAGATCTCCCAGGTAGGCAACTCTTCCCAATTGCATCATATGCAACTCTTGAAAGATGTCACATGCAACTCCTTGCCATGATCATCTCCATGCCTCAAGGTTCTAGATCCTATCTAGGTCACCTTGTTAAGTCTGACCCAAAGCCAACACGATGAATATGCACCCTGCTAGGGCAGACCCACATGTTCATCCTTCACGCTTCCACGAGATAGACGGTGCACCACGCTAGGGCGTGCCCACACTGGTTCGATCAAGCTTTTCACACGTGTCGCATTTGGAAGGCATCTAAAACTTTAATATTTAATGAGGGATTTGGTTTTTATATACATATACATATCCAATCACCACAATATATAGTACGTATCATATACATGCTATATCCCACAGAAAACATGAAAAATGATAAAAGCAATGATTATGGCCATCCTATTGTGATTCCTTGAGCCAAGAGGAATCACAGTCATCTAGGTCTACATCACATGCAACCTGTACAAGATGAAATCTGTGCCTGCCTTTCTGGGTTTGATCAACTCATCTCCATGACTGATCGGCTCGCCATCAAGTTGGTTGTTCGGGTGCCACCGACCGATCGACCGGCGCCTCCAGCCGATTGGTTCATCAGTCATTGTGCATCTCCTCAGATCACCACCCACCCGTCTCACTCCTCGAACCAGTTGTCTGGAACACCAACCGATCGATTCACGCCTTGAACGATCGTCTCAGGTCGTCCGCCAGGTCGTTCGCCGTTCTTTGACATAACAGGAAATAAAATCTATCCTATTTACAATTGAATCGCAAAACCCCAAGTTACATTCGGGGGGGGGGGGAGCAAAGGTAGGAAAAGAAATCTCAAATTATTTCGAGTTACATCAGGAATAGGAGAAAAGGGAATCGGTGAGCAGACTGAGATGCAAGCAACCACATACAACCACACACAGATATAGGGTTTATAGGCCATAACCATGCTACACATCCACTACAAAACTCGTTTAAGGGCGACACATATCGAATGCATTAATATTACATATCATATATGTATATTTGGGATTTGTGGATTGGACATGCATAAAGCCAATTTTATTCGCATTGTATGCAATAAATAAAGGCGACAAACCAAAATCGATCATATCGATAATCCTAAAATATAGAGCAGTTGACGTGGCTCTGATACCACTGTTCGGTTTTATGGGAGGCAGAGAAGCAGCGGAAACAAAAAAAATTTTCTCCCCAAAACCCAGAACAAAAGGAATCGCGTCAACGTCTATACAATAGGAAAGATGGTTTGTGGATGCATACCTTGTCCCAAGGCTTGCTCGGTGACAGTACCTCGCGCCTTGTGCGGTCTTCACCTCCGGTCTTGGACGGTGTCTGTGCAGCTCCTAATTGCACCGGGACTGAAGACTCCTGGTCTCACTGGGACTGTCGGGATTGACAGTTGTGCTCTGAGCGACAGAGGTATCCCGCCTCTGGAGTCATCCACATGGAATGCCTGGAACTCCGATATCCTTGTCCCACAAGGAATCAAAAGGAGTCGCACCCTCCTGTCGGCTTACTAGTCACCAACACACTCTCTTGCCACCAATCACTTTCTACAGTTGTCTTTCCCTTACTGTGCCTCTCTTATCGGGTAGCACTTGCTCGGGCTCTTTCGATTACCAAAACCAAAGAGAACGACAACTTTGCAGAGCAATTGGTTTGCACTGAGTTGTACTTTGAGAAGCCCCCAATACCCCTATATATAGGAGGGTCATGGGATAGGGTTCTCTATCCCGGACAATGAGGGACTAAAGCAGGAGTAGAAGGGTTCGAGATTTTCCAAAAAAAACAACCAAATGTGTAACCTGAACCGATCATTTCACAAAGGAAACGGTCGGTTGGGGATCTGAGCCGGTCGGTTGACACCTCAACCATTCGGTTGGGACCCATGAAACGGTCAGTTCACTTCTGAACCGGTCGGTTCGTGGTCCTGATCAGTTCCCGATTGACTTTTCTTCTTTTGTTTCGAATTGGTATCAAATACCAATCCTTGTTCCAATCAAATTGGGCAAGTGAAACGAAAGGAAATTTCTCACCAATCTTACATTCCCAACTTGCCCGGTTGGACTTGAATCGATTGTTTCAACACTTGAACGAATCGCTTCACCCTATCCATGAGCCGATCAACTCACTAGTTGAGCCGATCGATTCACCTAGCTCAGCTGATCGGTTCATCTCATGAGCCGATCGGTTGGGAGTGCAGATTGTGCAGAATCAGTCAATCGCAGTTTCAATCAATCCGATACTCTAATCAATCAGTCCAACACCTTGAACACTATGATACTGAGCTATCAATTGATTAAGTGTTTAATTGAACTACCAAACTCCTTTAGTAATCAATCTAAACATTGTTTGTGGACAAACTCCTATTTCAGGTTAAATCCTATGTGTGTGACCCTACAGGTCCATTTCACGTTGACAGTGAAAGTCCATAACTTTATGACTTCACAAGCAAAGAGTGGTGCCTAGTCACACATCAGTGCTACCCAAGTGAAATAGAAAGTTGGAGAACAACTTTCAATCCTACAATCTATGAATGGTGTTACAGTGAATGTATAATTCCTTTGTCACTGATATCCTGAATGAACTCAAGGCATGGAACAATCATCCTGTCAATGTTCATTCATTTCCTTGATCTCAGAGCAGACTGGGTGAGATGTGTGTGACATCAATATCACATATTGATTCACACATGCATGTGCATGCCTTTCTCAATCCTGCTCATCAAGTGGCCAAGGACATCAAACTCCCTCAGGAGGGGCAAATCCCATATTTATCACTCACCCCTCAAAAGCCCCATGTGTCAAAGCCACCCAATCATCACCTTTATAACAACCCATGTTTCAGGATTGCATTTGATGATGTCAAAGTGTACCCAATGCCGTGTGTTGAGTGTAGTGATTTCAGGTCTAAGAATCACACTCACCACCATCACTGTGAGAGCTGACTGTGACTACCAAGTCATGGTTCCATGTGTCACTCTCACGGTGGGTCTGTCTGGTACCTTGTTCTCTAACAAGTACCTATGTGCTTGGTTTGATATCACTATATCATGACTAATGAGATTCTGTCATCAACCAACACACAATCTAGTCTTTAGTGTTATTGATGTCTATGGTTATTTCCACAATAACAACCGACTAGGGACTAAAAAAGAATGTATACTCTTAACATCCGTACGATCTCATCATTTAGGTCCTGAACCTAAAAGCATACGTCATTGAGTAAAATCATTCTTTAGACATCTATCATGTTACACCATCATCTCAGAAACAGTTTAAACATATAGATCAGAAATTGCCTTTATTATTATTCAAATCATTTACAAAGTATCCCATTACAATCATCATATGGCTTGCTCTATGGGCATACATACCAATAAAAGCTATCTTCCATAATTTCTCTCCAAGAAGAAAAATTGTCTTCAAAACCCATCTTGAGTTTCATTGAAGCAATTGGACCAATGTCTTATTCACAAGTTTTCTATAGTCCATATCCCATGCAAGTGCATCCCATATATCACTTCCAAGGTGATCCCAAGCCTTATACTCCCCATCCCCCTCCATCACCATAACTTTCTCAACACTTCACCTTCCAACCTCAATTCTCCCCTCAACCTCAATCTCATGACCAAGTACCACCTCTTCCTTCTCTACAACCACAAATAGCTCCCCATCTCCACCATGAGCAAGGAAGTGCTATGACAGTTCTAAGGGGTGGAAAATCTCTTGAGAAGCCCTCTAGTTAACGAAAGGTTGATAAATCAAAGAAAAGACAACAAGTGGTGATACTATGATTGAGATTGTTGAAGATGATTCTATGACACCATCTTTTGATTTTGAGATACCATGTAGTCCACCTCACAATCCATTTGTAGGTTTCACCAACCCTAGTGTTCCATCTACTTGCATGCCACAACAAAAATATGTTGATGCAAGTAAGGTCAAAGAAAGTGAGTCATCATTCATTGATGCATCATATGAGCCACTGGAAGTAAGGAGGAGACAAAAGCACAATGTTGACATTCTTGAGGTGTTTCACTAAGTGAAGGTCAATTTACATTATTGGATGCTATCAAGAAAATCCCATCATATGCCAAGTCTCTGAAGAACTTATACCAAAGTGAAGAGAAGGTCAACGAACAAGTGAGTTCTATGAAGAGAAGGTCAACGAGGATAATACCAAAGTGAGTGAAGTTGACTAAACAAGTGAATTCTATCATCCATCACTCACTCCCCGTGAAGAGGAAAGACCTAGGAGCCTCACTCATACCTAGTTACATAGGGGGACACCACATATATAGATCCTTACTTGATTTGGGGTCTAGTGTGAATTTGATGCATACAATGTCTATGTGGAGATGGAATTGGGCAAGTTGAAGCTGACACATTGCACTCTCTAATTGGAGGACCGTTCCATAAAAGTGCCTAGAGGAAGTGTGGATGGCGCTTTGGTGATGATAGACAAAGAAAATGGTGTAGTGTTCCCAAAGGATTTTATTGTTCTTGATATGGATCCGGAGGATAGGAAGATTCCTATTATCTTGGTAAGACTATTGTTATCTATAGCTGAGACCGAGATACATGTTCACAGTGGCACGATGACAGTTTCATTCATAGACATGAAGATCAATATCAACATGTACAAGACTCCAACCCGGTTTTAAAGCCTAAGATGAGGATATTGGACATGGTCACTTTAGGGGTACGAATGGTCTTTGGAGAGGAGGGGATCTAGATGAAGGACTTGATGATAATTTGGTGATCAAAGGGATGAGGAACATAGGTTAAGTGCAAATGAGAGATGCATTTATTACAAGAATGGACAGATGAGGATGCCAAATGGATGAATGATTGAAGAATCTCCAAGAAGCCCAACTGAAGGCATGAAACTCAACGCTTGTGGGAGGCAACCCACCTAGGTTTGGGAATTTTTCACCCAACCTTCCATTTTTGATACTTTTGTTTTGTTTTACACTTTTCAAAGAAAACACACACACACACATGTTTTTTAATAGTTTTTATTTAGTTTTAAGATGTGTAAGTGGAAATAGGTTAAAATGAGGAAAATTAGATGAAATTTGACAAGTAATCCATGAAAAATCATTTTGGATCAAATATTTGACATTTTGGTGAAATTCAAGTGTGGAACAACTGCCAAAGTACTCACCACAACTGTGGTGACATGGAACGGCCATAGTAGTGCATTCACAATCAACATGGGAATCGAGAAATGTAGAGCAGACCTAGCACAGCCGTGTAGCCATCCACTAAGAATGGCCATGTGGGGTGCCATAGATGTAGAGTAGGATATCTACCATGGCCGTGCTGCAACCCGACTCCAACACTTAAGTTAGCATTTTGCAAAATTTGCAAATCAGTTCTATTCACTTCTCCGTGAACCAAGACCGTTCTTTGTGAATGATGGAAGTGCAACACCTACCAACCATACTTCCACCCTCGAACCACCACCAAATCACCCCCAATCTATATCCAATCAATGCCCCATCATTTCCACTATCTTAGTCTCCATATTCCATCCATTTTCATCCACAAACTCCCCCATTTCTCTCCAATCCGCCCCAACAACCCTGTTCTTCGGAGAAAACCTAAAATCCCACATTTCTTCACCAATTGTAGTCAAAGATGAAGAAAATGGCTAAGAAAGCCATGTCTAGGACCAAGGATGTGATCTCCTATGAATTTTGGCCTAAGAATGCATCATCTTCATCTCTTTTGATACCTCTAGCCCTTCCACCACCATCAGTAGCCTCCAGTTCATAAGGAGAATCACCCTATTTGATAGAGTCGGTGGATCCCATGATGAAGGAGTCCTCTAGATTACTTAGTGGACATGGGAAAGCAGCCTGACCATCAGTTTCAATGGCTCAACCATCAGTTTCAATAGCTAGGCCATTGGTTTCAGCGATATGGCCTTTAATGTCCATGGTACTGCAACCACAACCACAACCACAACTGAGAGCACGACAAAAACTACTGATAGATGATGAAGATGAAACAATGCCGGGTGCACAATAAGAGGATGCACCTGAAGCGCATCATGAGGCAACACTTGAGAGTAAGAGTAAGAAAGTGAATAAGCCAAAGCACCTAGAGTGCTTGAACGCCGAGTGATTGCCACTCGCTATGTGTTCCAGGAAACAATAGAGACTTTGGGTATCTTCAAAATTTTTAGGATATTTTAGAGCCCGTTGGGTTAGTTGAGGTGTTGACCACAGTTCAAGAGACCTATGTGGAGCTGACACAATAGTTCTTTGCAACCCTAGAGAAGGTCTCACAGTATACCATTAGTGTCACTTTGGGGAATGACACTTACCTTATCACTACATCTTTCCTCAATGACATTTTTACTCCAACCCCTGAGGTAGCATCATCACTTGATCAAGGAAGCACAAATAGGCAAACCAATGTGAACTACACTGCAATGTGGAACAAGATTACATCGCAAAGCAACTTTGTGGTGGGAAAATCAAAGAAAAGTATGATTCATAATCCCATCTCGAGATACATTCATAAGGTCTTGGTGAACACCATCTTTGCCCAGTATGATAATCAAGGTAGTTATACCAAGAAAGACCTCTTTGTGTTAGGATGGATGGTGCAGGGAAAGCATGTAAATCTAGGGTCGATCAACATTGATCACATGAAGACAATCCCATTCAAGAGAAAAAATCCTTTTATCATGGGAGGAATTGTGACTTCTATTGCTTTGGCCCTGGGGCATGATGTATCTGGCTACACAAAGGCAGAAGGAGGAAAGCTCATTGATCTGCACTACTTGACTCACTCATCTATGATGTCAATGGTTGATCAGAAGATTTTATACCAGGTCAACCCTCCTTATGTAGGGGTTTCACTGTAGCTCTCGTACCATGTCACACCTCTCCTAAAGGGATGTGGTCCATATTTGGATTTTTTGGACATCTTGAGGAGGTAGGAAGAGGAGAAACCAAGAAACACATGGCAAGAACAACCCATAGATCTGCCTAAAGGACTTGGAGAGTCACAAGAAGCTACCAAGAGGAGGAGGATAGTTGAGCAGCGAGATATGCGTAGGGTGAGGTGATGTAAGGCAGAGACACCACAGTAGCTACAACATCCCACATCGAACACATATGACATGTCCACTATTTATGCACAGTTGGAGGGCATCCAGAGCACACAAGACAACATTCTGAGAACCCATGAGGGAATTTTAAGGGCACATGATGGTTTCCAACATACCCAAGATTCTATGTGGTTAGACCTTCAGTAGATGCACTATCAATTCAACAACATGTATCAATGTTAGCATGCCCAGGCCTAGAGGAACCCCTAGTGGGGGGAAGATTAGTGGGACACACTTTCAACATTTCAGGATAACTACCCACCTCCACAGTCGAACTACTAGGGTTCCTACTTTTAGCATCCTCCACCATAGGGAGGACCACCACCAGAGACACCACAATGATCATCTACCCTATCACTCCTATACTTTAGTGTCATTCTGAGGACATCATGATTCAAAAGTTTTGGGGTGGTATGACCTTTTTCTCATTTTAATCTTTTTGTATTTGACCTGCCATTTAGTTTTGTTTTCTTACTTTGTTTTGTTTCTCTTTCTATCTAGATTAGATTTTACCTACTTTGCATGTTTGCATGTCATGTAGTTTACTTTTTGTCAATTTTTGCATCATTTTCAAAAAAATTACTCTTTTTGCCATCCATTGTACATCATGTAGATTTTTGGTAATTTTTGCATGTTTCAACTAGGATTTGCTTGTTTGCTGCTTTATGTTCAATAATATAGGCTTAGATGTGATTGAAGGCAACTTGGCACCGTTTTGGCCAATATTTGCCAAATTTAGAATTTCTCACCTAAAAGTGTGTTTTGATCCAATATGTACTTATTTGATTGAAAATGATGACCTTTGACAAATGCAAGTGAATTATCATGATTAATTGCTAAATGGCCTCAATTTTGAATTTTTATATGTGCACCACCTCTCTTATGCTTGTGAAATGTTTGGTTGAATTGTGATTGAAGCAAGCGGCAAATATTTAGAGTTTTGTAGAATCTCATGATAAAAATGTGGTTTTAATATTGATCATTCATGTAGTGTGTCATTGCTTGATGATATTGTTGGAGTAATTTTATGCAGGAGATCTCATGTTGATGTACACACTAGTAACCCCTCTTTGACCTAACATTTCTTCCACCATCTTCTTACCTCTCCACCTCATGAAAGGATGCCAAAGTACACATATCAGCCGTGGCCACCTCCAAAAGTTTGGGGTAGCCACATCTATATACCCCCACTTCACTCGCATCATCATGTTCCCTATCTACACCAAGGTTAAAGAAAATAAAAAATGCAAAAAAGAAAATAAAAGTTGCTCCTGTTTAAGATCATCTAAATAAAGAAAATATGAGTGTGTAAAAACACTCCAAGTTCTTATTGCAACCCTTTCTTCCCTTTGGATGCCCATGGAGCTATGAAATATTAAACCTAGATCATTTTGCCCTTTCTGACAGCCACATGGGTTACTTAGTATGGATGGACATATGAGACTGAATGCATGAATGTAAAATAGTGAAATTAGTCATTTTTGACCTTTGCTAACATGAAATGGTTTACCCAGAGTGATATGACGTCCATGTGGATTGATTGTGTTTTCCTATGCTCTATATTTGAAGTTTGTAGGCTCAATGCTCTAATTATGATTAGTTTGTGAAAGAGGAGAGGAGTGAGTTGGAATGCATGTACTTAGTCATCCTTGAGCCCATTTAGTCAATATTCACTTATTGCATTGCATTTTTCATTTCTTGAATGTGAAAAATTTGTAGAGAGATTGAGTTGGAGCATACTTGGGGACAAGTATGTTTTAAGTTTGGGGTGGTGATTCAGCCCTATTTTATGACTTCATCTTGTGTCATATTGCATTCAATCACATCTATACCTATTAGATTATATGTTATTTCCCCTAATATGCATACTTGTATAAAATGCACTTATGGACATTATTTGCATGTTTTTCAAGCATTTGGACCTTGCTTGATGGAAGAGAGAGAGACAGACTAATCCTAGGGTTTCTCTACCCTTGGATAGGCCTAAAGTGAAGTACGGTGCTCCCTCAACCTAATCCTAGTGGACAAAGCTCTATTAAAGAAAATATGTCCAAGAGAATCCAAAGAATCAACTCAAAGTGCTGCAACAGAGACCACCATGGCTGTGGTACCTCAGAACGGCTGTGCTGGCTCATCTAAAGACAACATAGTCAGCTCAAGAAAGTGTAGAGATCACCATGGCCGTGCCACACAGAATGGCCATGGTGGACTGACCGAGAACGGTCGTGCCACCTTGCACTACTATGTGATAGCTGAAGTAGAATGATCGTGGAGCGAAGAATGGGAAGAGTGATCCAAGACACCACGACCGTACTACCCTAGCCCCACCACAGTCGTGGTGACCACCAGACCGTACTACCTCATGTACATTTTTGACTGAATCCCTATGACTTTTACCCATTTCTCACCTTAGTTGTTCCAATCCACTATGACCATTCTCACCCTCCTCACCACAGTCGTGGTGACCACCACGACCGTGCTACTCACAAAAATCTAGCTATTTTTGCACTACATTTCCTACTTTACCCCCACTTGACCTATTGATTTCCCTACACCTATATATACCTAGGTGGCTCCTCTAGCATGAGGTTAGATACCTTCTACCACCTCTTAGCTCCCCATTTTTACATTCCACCCATTCCACTTCATTTCCACCCCCACTCCAGTCCATTTCATCATTTACACCACCAAAACCCTAGTTTCCTAGTGTTTTGACCCTATTCCACCAGCATCACATGCCATTGCACCTTGGAGGAGAGAGGAGGACGTCCTACAATAGCTAAAGTGGAGGATTTCTCTATCTACACCAAGCTCCATGGATTCTTCTACCTCTTTCTCCCTTCTTTTTGTATTTTGCATTGCTATGAGTAGCTAGGCCCCTTGGTTGGGCTTTTTGGGGTGAAAAATGTTACTTCAATACCATGTTGTGGGAAAATGATATATAAACATTATAATTTCGTTTGATAATGATTATTTTCTATTTTTATCTCACTCTTCATGAATTGCTTATTGGTTTGTGCTTTAAATCACCTAGGAATTTTGGAAAATTGCTTATATGTGTGAATTTTTAGATTTGCTCCTAGGTCCAATTATTGAATCCTTAGCTAGCTACCCATCCTCCTACATGCTAATTAATTCCCCTAACCCTAGTTGAGAGATATAAGTGGCTAGTTTAGATGAATTCAACGTGCTTAGCATGGAGCTTTCTCAAGGCTAGAATGTGGGTGATGGGAGAACTAAAACCTCACTTCCACTCCCATTACTAACCTCAACCATAACCATCCTTAGATCATCTAACCTAGAAATCTAGGCTTGTTTAAAATCTAATTAAATTTCACCTAGACCCTAAACCAATTGTGCCTCACAAGGGTAGTAGGGGGTGTTAGGGATTAGTTCCCCTATACACAACCTAGCATATCCACGACCAGTTAGTAGTCTAGGATAATTCATTAGACTCTAGCTTGTTGTTTGGTTTGATAATATAAATGAAATATTTATGCTCACATGTCACCCCAACCTAATTGATAAGTGAATGCCCCAAACAACCCACACCTCTTAATTGCTTTAAAACCCTAATTGGCTTCTTGCTTAGCTAGTGTTAGCTTAATTAGCTCTTTACTTTCTTAGTTAGCTTCTTACTTTGTTCTTACTAGTTTAGGACTTTGCTTACTCTTTTACCCTATTTTCTAGCTTAGTGTAGTGTAGACCTACTCTTGCCCACCTTAGCATAATTTGTTCTCTTTCCTTGTTTGTCTTATCTTTTCTTGCTCATTAGAATTAATTGTATAGGGTTAATTTAGGTTTTATTCTTGTGTGCTTTCCTTCATTTGCTTGCTTGTTCATTCTTAGTATAATCAACCAATCAACCTTTAAAACCTTAACCCTAGACTCTACAGTAGGAACCTAGCCTAAAAACTAACCCAGCTCTAGTGCCCACTGTTCTCCCTGTGGATCGACCATATACTTACCGCCTCCTATACTACGACATGACCCTGTGCGCTTGCAGGGGTAGTGTTTTGGTGTATGTGAGTATGTTTGTGTAGGTCCTTATAAAATCTGAAACTTATCAACCCCTCTATTTCTGTTGATGGGGTTGCATTTATTCAAGTTCCAATTGAGTAGTGTGTAACACCATTGATAGAAACACCCCACATAACCCTAGGTATTTGCCCTTTTTCTAGATGGCTCATAAAAAATATGATAAAGGAAAGAGAAGAAGGATGATGGAGATAATTCATCCAGAGAGGGGAGTGAGTAAGAAAGAAACCCTAAGGTTACCTTGGATGACCTAGTTAAAGCATTCACCAATTATTTGGGCCAAAGTCCTTATTACCCATGCCACCATGAGTTGAAACTAGTAGATTTCCTAAAGACAAGGTCTAAATTTTTTTGGTGAAGTATAAGTGGATGTAGTCACTATAGGTGAAGAATGGATTAGAGGTATGGAACATTGTCTCAATGACCTAGACTTCCCTCAGGACTAGGGTTAGATTTGCAACCCACATGCTGATGGGAGCAGGTAGTACATGGTGGGAGAACTTTTCAACTCAAGAGAGCTCGATTCACCTACATTCTCATGGGAAAAGTTGTTGATGCCTTCAAAGATCACTATGTTTTAGAGGCTGATAAATCAAAGGAGGAAAAAATTAGCTAACCTAAGATAAGTTGTGATATGACTATCATCCAATATGCCATAAAGTTCCACATACCCCAAAAGTATGTCCATGGGTTCACAGAAGTCTGTAGAGACAAGAAGTTCACCCCTGGACTCAAAACTAACCCGAGCTTTGCATTTTTAGGAATAGGCATCTGATCTTTTCAAGAATCCCTTGATTCAACCTTGGAGTTGGAATAACATCCTAGAAGATCATACAAGAACGAAATCCCCCAAAGAAACTACTAGCACCCTCCTCCCAACAACCTTGCTATGAAGAGAAAGGCACTTGAAGCTGCATCCTATAGCAGAACCTCTAGTGTCCAACTTGTAAGAGGGCTCATGTAGTCCCATGCATCTATAGTACATGAACATTGTACTATTGTGGGGATCCCGGGCAAATAAGGCCTGAATACTCTAAGATCCTAAAGAAGGAACATAATTAGAATAAGAATCAAAATCCACCACCTAAGAAGAAAATTAGGATTTCCACAATTGACATAGATGAAGAAGAAGAGGAATAAGGTAATAGTTAACTCATGTTCATGTAAATCTTTAACTTTTTTAGAGGTGTCACATAATGCACATCTCCTTTTATATGCAAAATTGTGATCCTAAATGAACTTTATCAACAACTAAGGGGTAATATAAACCCCAAGGTGGGTAGTACTCTCAAAGAAATTTGAGGATGAAATTGTTTTTATGGTTGGTAGAACTTTAAGATCCTTAAATTTCATATACAATATAAAATCCTTAATGGAGTTTTCCTAATAAGGTTTAAGTTTTGGAGCTAATGAAAATAACCCAAATAATAAATATTTCATTTGAATAATGAGGTAAAAGATAAAGATTTAAAATATCTTCTCTCTTTTCCTTTATACTTTGATAAGTTTCTCTTTATCTCAAAAGATATGAGGAATGAATTTTACTTTCACATTTCTCTCTCTTCCTTATGTACTACTAGAAACTAACAAAGTAATTAACAATCCTTGATTTTGAATACATGGATAGAGAATACTCACTTGAATAAGACATAGATATTACCTTCTTTTTTCCTTTACATAAAAGAAATGTATAAACTTTCTCACTTTCTCTCTACACTAGATAACACCCCATGATACATAAAATATAATGATAAAAGCCTTTAAATAGATAATCATCTTGACCAAAAATATCAACAAGGAGTGGCTCAAGTGGTGAAGCATGATATCCCTTGACAAAGGGACCCATCTTCGAATCCCAACTGTCACCTTGGTTTACCACCCCCTGGGCATTTGACGTGCACCACAAACATGATATAGGTGGAGAGAATGCCTCTCTTTATCCCATCTTGACTACAAATCCTAAAATCAATTAACTAACCATGGAAGGATATCCTAATTTATCCAACCTTTGAAATATTTATAAATCAAGGAAAATCCCTATATTGAATTGATGGTAAAAATATATCCAAAATTCAAAATAAACTATATAGGATTGTTAGAGACCCCAAATTAGCTTGTTTCCTAAGATCAAAGTTGTCACGACTTCATTTTACCTCCAAACTAATTAGGAAAGGTTTGTATGTAGTTATGATTTATATTTAAGCAAAAATACATTTAATGCATCGATTAACATATAGTTTCTTAATTTTCACTGTCACATGCTATTTTATTTTGTTTCCTTTTCTATAGCATGATCTAATGACTGATGTTTATATGTATGATCAAGTAGATTGTGTGTCATCTTCTACTCTACTTTTTTCATGTAATAGTTGCTTATTTATACTAGCTTTCCGTTCGTAATCTTCTTCTCTCTCTTTTATTGATTGTTCTCTAATATTTATTCTCCTACAAGATCACCTTACTCTTGCAATTCAAATAAGCCAGAACAAATATCCCCTCTCTCTGTGGAGTAAATGTTCAACTAGGGCTCTCTCTCTCTCTCTCTAGCAACCCCGATTAAGGGACCAAACACCACCCTCGTGTTGGTGTATATTATTTAGAAGCCAATCATTATATGATGTCTATAGGTATATCTTGTACTTTTGATTTCATTAATAAATGAAATTTTAATTTATTGTTGCATAATTAAATACTATGGTATAAATGTACATAATGAATGTACTTAGAATAATTTGTTAAAAGCCACTGAATTCAAGTACTTGAATTTCTAATGGATGCTATGAACAAGTATTGGATACCAAGTCAAACACATATTTACTTGTTAGAGAACAAGTGTAATGGACTGACCCACCTTGAGAGTCATTTATGGACCCTTTTATGGTTACTAACCATCAAATACAATAGTAGTCTTATGGTCCTTCAACCTAATGTCACCATAATGGTGATACGACAGTCGTTATGCTTTGATACTATCTATATGATCTTGAAGGAGGTTGTGATAGAAGTAGTGATTGGATGAAATGAGAATCATGCTATGTATTGTGAGTTATGTAGAAGGAATTTGTCCCTCCCATATAATAAGAGTGATATCCAAGGCCTCTTGATAATGGGACTAGAGAAACACATGTCCATGCTCATGTGAGTTAGTATGTGATAGCCGACGCATATGTGGCTTGGTGGTCTACGCGGAGTTCAAGAAACCTAGATTGAACATAACAAGGATGGCATGTTCATGCCTCTATTTAAAACTAGATAGTAATGACAAAAGGATTATGCAACATGGTAACATTGGTTGTTGATGGTTTATTTTTTTCTGAAAAATCCTACTACTTGCATAGCATTGATATATAGATAAACACCACTCATTGCTTATGGATCTGATACTAAATAGTGAATTTGTTTCCAATTTCATATGGTTCCTTTAGGGTCACACTCATAGAGCTCGCTTGAATATAGGCTAAATTGGACCTTATTCTAATTGTTACAATAAACTAGGGACCTAATAGTAAGTTTCAAGGATCTGAAAAAATGAGGATCCAAACTTATGAAACAAGTTTCCATTAGTTAGGGACCCACCCCCTCAATAAATAGGAAGTCAACATGACATCATGAATGGAATGATGTGTTCTGTGGGACCCAATGCATGGCATATTCACTCATTCTATGAGGGAGTCCATAACCTGGTCAAACAAGATTTGGGAAACCCTAACTCTTCACTCCTATGTATATAATATGAGAGGAGGCCTTCAAGGAATACACTCAGATCCTCTTATTGTTACCTCCAATGTTTGAGAAACCTTGAAAGAAACTTAGAGAGATAAAGGGATAGGAGGATACTAGAAACTTCAAGACATCATCGAGTGTTCACTTGGATACCATGGAGACAAGTTCATACAAAAATTTTGTTCCAGATGAAAATCTTCACCAAAGATTTTTAAATTGAGGAGAAAAAAGAACATAGTGTTCCACCACAACTCTCCACTCCAAATGAAATGATCTACATGGAATGCAATTAAGGAGAATGTATGAATAGTGGAATGGTGGGATCCACTAGAGGCAAGTTCAAGATAAGATATGGGGTCAACATAGACAATTCCGTGACCTTGGGATCTGAGAAAATCACTAATAAGATCTAAAAATCATCTAGTTATAATCACTCACAAATGCCAAGACTAGACACAAAAAATACTTCCCTTCATGCATCGAGGTGATTACCAAAATGTCAGTGTTACATGATACAAGTTCCAAATGCTGATCCGACAATATTTAGAAGAGGCATTGATTGGATGTTTACTTATAATCCAATAGTGACAAGTTCAATAATTGGAACTTGTTCTATGATATGGTATAATCCTATAAGCACGAATCATGTTTTCTTGTACTAGATAGATCCTACTGAAAGGATTCTCAGGATTCTTTTTTATTCCACTATGTTTTCTTCTCTTGAGATTGCTACAGTGGTATTAGAGCTAAGTCTAAAGTTCTTTATCGAATTTTTTTTATTAGTAATTGAGTTTTGTCATTAGATGAGTAGCGAAAGTATTTGATATGATGAAATTTATTGATGTACATATTTGCTTATATATATATATATGGGAATGTCCTAATTAATATCACAACTACCATATTATGATATGATAATATATATGAGAAAATACAAAGCGACACGTCAAAAACTGTTTTGTTTGGTGTGTGATGCATGGTTATGGCTAAACCCCTTTGTGATTGCATTTATTACTTGTGTTTTATTATTTGTATTTCTTAATATGGCTTGTAGTACTGTACATTCTATAGTGATTCCAAATGTATGGCTTCCCACCTTATTTCTCTCAAATATAATTCAAGGTTTCTCTTGTATTTTATGTAATAGTTTTGGACAATCTAGCATATATGATATCCATCACAGTGGACAAAAAAGGATCAATGCAAAATATTCATCAATAATGATGGATTGTTCATGTTGTCTTCTCGTGATTTAAGAATCCAAGGAATAGAATATAGCATATTTTATTCATGCATGTGATGTAGGAAAACTTAGATACACTTTATCTTCATCTATTATCTTGTAATGATTGTGCTAGGAGTCCATAATCATCACATTTAAATTTTCTCTCTTGTGATGTTTGTTTATATATCTGATATATAATATATACATATGTGGTGATTGGATATTTATACATATTACACCAAATACCTCATTAACTATTAAGCTTAAATTGCCTTCCAACATGCTACACATTAAGGTCTTGATAGATTAACATAGACTCGCCAAAGTGAGGTTCATTGTCCATCTTGACAAGGTGTGTGGTAAACGTATGGGTCTGCCAAAGTAGAGTACATGGTATTATATTATCGACAGTTGGTTTTGACTAGACTAGGTAAACTTAATAGGATTGAGAGCCTCAAGACATGCATATGTGTAAGGAACCCAAACCTAAGTAATTAATATTGTTTCTCCTAAATCACATGATCTTTTACCTTTGAACCCTCTTATTAAGTTAGATTTATTTAGGATGTTAATAATCTTCAAGTATAAGAGTTGTAGTAAAATAATAATTATTTGAGGCTTTAATACAAGAAATAACATGCTAATTCTAGACTAATTGCGTAAATTTACCACATTGAAGCATCTATGTTTAGAACAAATCTTCTAGATTTTTCTCATAGATAGGTATGGGTAATAAAGAGTCATATACAAAAGCTGAGTATTTTATGAAAAAGGAATAAAAAAATAAGCAAAAAAATTACTTAGGATTCAAGTTAAGTTTTGATGGGTTTAGATTTGTTAAATGCCAAAAATAATAGAAAAATATAATTCCTCACCCCTTAATTAGATATCCTACCAAATTTGGGTTTATTTGTACTCTAAATGCACTCCCAAATGGACAAGTAAATAATTAAATGATTAATACATCTAAAGACTGAAGTTTCCTATTCAATGATTAGTCACATTAAATTTTTGTCTTTTTATTTGTTGGGAGCGCGTGTGATCCTAGACATTGGACGACAATCGTGTGGTATGTAGCTTGTCTCCTACCTCAGGTAGGAGGTGGAACCAACTGTGTGAACAAGTTGCTCGGGGTGCTTGGTTTATTGGTCATAACTCCCACAAATCTTAATGAAACTTCACAAAATAACTTACATTAGATTTTAATTTGAATTCCATATCTAACTAACCTTATAGATAGACCTATTTCATCATATTCATGATTTTCCCAAATCTACAAAATGAGCTTCTTGAAGCTCCAACACACGAAAGCCCTAACACCCTACATTATAAATACTTTAACCTACCAGAGTCTGTATCACACCTTATGGAGTTATTTTCTTGATCCAATTTCTTCCCAAGTCGTGCTCTTTGTTTCCACCTACGGGTCCCTTGTTCTTCTAATTCTACCTTCCCCACCAACACCTCGTTCCATCGCAAGTCAATCACCCAATAGGTAATGACTGTCACACTATTGACTTTGTTTTCGATGAATAAAAAAGGCCAATGAGTGTTCCACTGTATTTTATCCAAATTGGACTCGACCTCATGCTTTATTTCTCACAACCATGGTGCCGAGATACGAAGGCGATGACCCTCCTTGGGTGATTTACATTTCCACCCCCACGATACCTCATGTTATATTTTATTAGTATGGATATATCTGTAAAATACACCACTTTGTTAGATTTTGGTCGCATGCACAAGAAAATGAAATTAGGATTATATTTTATGTCATGCTATAAGGTTTTGAAAAGATAATGCAGGTCATTTTGGTCACTTCCAAAACAATTTCACAAACTTTTGGTAAATACCCTAAAAATAGTAAAAATCATATATTTTGAACTGGAATCTCCAAAAAGTACACAAAAAATATGTTTTGGAGTCCTCAAAATTTTCTCTATATTTTGGTGTGTGTTTTGTCTCATGATTCACAAATTATAAAGACTTGTTTTAATATTTTTTATTTCTCCCATGATATTAATAATAATTAAAGGCAACATTGAAATTAATAAAGTTGGGGTTTTTGAGTCAGGATATATAACCAGAGCCCAATAACAGGTCAATATCAAGAGTGGACCTAGGGTTTTACCAGTGTATTTGAATTTCTAGGATTTCACCTAATTTATCATTAAACCCTAATCGATGTACAAAATATCATATTTAGGTCTTGGAAGGGTTAGAATCGATATCTGATTTAATACTCCAGTCAAGGTATGTTCATCTACTCTTTTTAAGTTGGGCATACTATTATGACTAAATAACTTTTTTCCCATATGAGGCATTGATTACATTGTAAAAATTCATATAATCTTATGATGGATCTCTTCCTTATGAATATCTCCCTGATTTGTCAACATCGGTATGTGATTGCTACATTGATGGTCTTCTGACCTAATCTTATTAATTATTTGGGTCCTTTGACCCCACTTGATGACAAATTTTGTTTCTTACCCATTGCATGAAATAATTATATCTTGTTCTTACCTACCCTATTAGCATGTGTGATTGACTAGTCATTACTAGTAGTAGTGACACCATGTTTGAGGCACTAAGGTTTTAGTCCTCCTGCCAATGTACTGAGGTGTTAGTCCTCCTGCAATTTATTAGTTTAGACACTAATATTTTAGTCCTCCTACCAATGCAATGAGGTTTTTGTCCTCCTATGCTAATATATCTTGTTTAGCACTAAGGTTTTAGTCCTCCTATCCTTGGTATAATATGCATGCTTTCTCATCCTTCCTTTTAGCATACACTAGTGATTATTTTTATCACCATGCAACTATTTATTTTGTGCTATTGTGTTTGTATATGGAAAGACTCCTTTTCCTTATCATATCATTGTTAGTAAATGCCTCATCTTTTGGACATGTTAAATTTCTTGACAAAACTTCTTCTTTTATGTCTTATGATTGACAACCCTTTTATTCAACTCTTCTATTGAATTTAATTAATGGCCAATAATTATATCTACACATACCCAATTTTTACTAACATCCTTTCCTCTTTCTTGTCTTTTCTTGCATGTTATTATTCAACCCACCCAAAGGTATCACAACGTGAGGGTCAGGAGGGAGAGGACTTTTCTCAAGACCAAGTTCAAGGATGAGTTTTGAGATGGGTAGGTTGTTCACCACAATGTGATCCTATTAGTTAGATTCATAATTTAGACTTTTTCCTATATGGTCCAATGTTAAGTTGAATAATGAATTATGTGATAGTTAGATTTTTAATTTCTTCTGCCACAAACTACACATTTGTACTCATTTGTGTTTGAAAAAATATTGCACCCCTTTTTAATTGGTCATATTTATGTTCATAGGGTTATATGCAATTTATTTTCTTGAATTAAGATAGGAGTGGTCTCCTACCGGGTCCGCCTCAGTTGTGATGACATATCTCGGAGAAAATGTTATTAACGATGCGGAAGCGATTAATTAGCAGCGGAATTACTGAAAATCACTAAAAATTTAAAACCATTATAAAGAGATCCAAAAACTGTAAAACTCTTTCATAAAGAAACAAGGTAAGTTATTTACAAGCTGATTCATTAGTACATCTCTGTATTATCTCATCTCAAGAGTCATAACATTGACTGTCTAGTTAAACTATACATGAGCAGTATACAAAATCTTGAGGCATTACGCTAAAATCTCAGATTTATAACAAACCATCTACTGACTCCTAGGACCTGAGAGTACAGAGACGACACATAGGACTCTCTATCTACAAAACTCGACAGACAATGTCTTCACCTGAGGATCACTACTGACCCTGATGTTGCTGTTGCTGCTCACCCACTGAAGGGTTCCTTCATCCTCAACGTCTACCTAAAAAGTCGAATCCCATGGGGGTGAAACAATTGAATAATTGTCCCAGCGAGAGTAATAACTCTCTGCCAGAAGCATTGTTATTGCAATTATTAAAGTAACAATGAGCAGAAGAACTATAATTATTCGACAGTAGGAAATTCATTGAATAAGCTAAGTAGAGCAGTATTCTCTAAGCAATCATTTCAATTATAACTTGAATGAATGACAAGACATATAAACAATGAGGAATATGAAGAATATGTATACTAGTTATTCAACTAGGACATTATAATCAATGTATCATCAATCATTGTTTCTCATAGTTCAACCTAAGCAATTATGCTATACGACTATTTACATTTTACAAACATATTTATGCCCTGGGGAGATGAGTTACACCGCTCATACTCCAACTGACCATTACGAAATCACAATCGGTACCATACATAGGTCATCAGAAGAGCCGGATTCCTATGACCTCATCTTCCTCAGTCAGTGTGAGGTAAAATCACGCAGGACATCTTGTGTCTCTGCCATAATAGCTTTCCAGGGTATTCTGGAAACTTCGCTATTAGAGTTACAATGGCATGCTGTACTCTCTTCACCATCGAGGGATTTCTTGTTTATCTCACATCGATGCATCATTAACAACATCATCAGGAGATTAGTGACACATCATCCCAACATAAACATATAATGAAGGATTGAGAGATTAAATGTACATCTCACATCAATTCCCTCATTAGGACATAAGGATATTCGCGTCCATAACCCCCACATACTCAAAAGTATGCTCTCCAGGAGTCCCTTAGGAAAACCTGTTTCACCATCATTTAACTTCTGACAATGATGGATCTATGGTCAGGGCTCTACATGATATCATTTATCTTGATTATTTAAGTACATTATAGCATTATTTTATCATCAGGCATGTTTTCAAACATAAACCAAAAAGACAATTTCTATAAAGAAAGAATACTAATTGTATCAAGTTCATTTCACATCTTGTTAACATTGGGATATCAATCCTGTCTCATTTGTTACCTCTCACTAGGCAACATAGTATCATTACTTTCAAAACTTGTAAAGTGCTTTTAATGAATATGACATCATAACTCTTAACTGTCTATGCTTACTATTTTATAAGAACCTGCATGGTTAATATAAATGATAACAGACACATTATCTCTACATTAGCACAATGCAAAACAAAGATGACTTTACTATGCAAGGATTGCACGACTATGCCCTTATTAGGGTTAGGGTTTCCTTTTTTTAATTCAATTAGGGTTAACCAAACCCTTTAGCTTAATTAGGAATAGCGATTCCTCATTTCATAATTCAGTCATAGAGTTTCATGCTTAAAAGCATAACCCAAAATTAGGGTTTACTATTCATATCTCATCACATTACCCTAGATTAGGGTTTACTATTCATATTACATCACATTACCCTAGATTAGGGTTTACTATTCATATTACAATGAATTAAGATCATACCATCATCATGTATGAGGATTACTTCCATTAATGCCCTCAAATTAGGGTTAAGATTCATTAACCATCATAATTAGGATTTCATGATCTCACTTGATATGGATCATACCCTAATTAGGTATCCATCTTTATTAGGAGTTCAGTACTTGATTGCCATTCATATAAGAACTCTTTTCTTTCATCTTTTTATAAGTTGATGTTTACATCACCCTTGATTGGCTAAGTCAATTCAACATTGACATTATGGGTTATGTCATTGCTATTGTGATTATTAAAGCTCACTTGTTAAAAGAGTATTAGTCACTCTATCCCATCAAGGTACCTTTGTAATGTTCACCACTGATTATAACATGCATTAATAAACTAATTACTTGGTCCCTTAATCACTTTAGGTATCTATGAGGTTTAGGTTAATCAACCACTAAACCATCTTGACCACTAAGGCATCAAACGATCTTGACCTTTTTAGACCTCAAACGGTCTTGCACACTAAACCCCCAAACGGTCTTGGACAGAACTTGAAACCGTTTGGTGTTGAAGACCGTTTGGTCTTGTTGACTTTTGAAATTGCATGGTAAAGTGCACACTCAAGACCTTTTGCCCAATATGGGGTGAAGACCGTTTGGTCATGAAGACCGTTTGGTCTTGTTTGACTTTGAAACTGCATGGACATAACCGACCTTGAAACCGCATGAGATCAAACAGTTTGGGATCGTTTGGTCCCAAACGATCTTGAGACCATTTGGACTCAAACTGTCTTGAGACTGTTTGGACCCAAACGGTCTTGAGACCGTTTGGTCCAAACCACCTCAAAACCGCAAGGACCAAAAAGTGTCTCAACCCCTTCAATTGAGTTGAGGTTTCCAATGTTGAACCCCTCAATCGATCATGCACTTGTTAGCCACTCATCAATTGATTAAAATAGGTCAACCCTCAACTGATTTGACACTCAAATGACCCACAATTAATCATCAATTAAGGCTTGGATCAATTGGATTAGGGTTTGAAATCAATGACCCTTCAACATACTTCAATGTGAGTCCAATTGATTTGAAATCATTGAACCATCATCCAATTTGATCATGTCTTGACCCCAAACGGTCTTGGGATCGTTTGGATGACCTCCAAATGGTCTTGATACCGTGTTCTCATATAAACACGAAAAGCTAACTCAACCAATTAAGGTTTGGCTCATTGGATTGATCACTAGGTCAACAATCGATTGCACCTCAACTAATTACCTTTAGATCTTCAACCACTTAACCATAGTCAACCCTAGACCTCCAAACGGTCTTGGGTGACCCCCAAATGGTCTTGGTATCATTTGGATGACCTCCAAACAGTCTTGAGACCGTTTTCTAATTATTTTATCAAAACCAAGTTGTTCAATTAAGGTTTGAACCCTAGGTTTGGTCACCAAATCAGCAATCGATTATTCATCAACTTGATATCATTGGACCCTCAATTGGTCAACCCTACTTAACCCTAGACCTCCAAACGGTCTTGGGTGATCACCAAACGGTCTTGAGACCGTTTGGGTGATCTCCAAACAGTTTTGAAACCGTTTGGGTCACTCAACCCAAACTTCAACTTAATTCAATTATTGAAATCATCAATTGACCCGATTAGGGTTTTGATGATTGATGGGCCTTTGATTGGTGAACCAATTGGAATTAATTGATGATTTTTGGTAGGTGATTAGTCTACATTATTATCAACAGGCCTCCAAATGGTCAACACCTGGTCAACTCTTCCAAATGGTCTTGGACCATTTGCTTCCATGCGTTCTTGTAAAACCGGTTGCATTCAAACGGTTTGAAACCATTTGCTCCAAACATTTTGGTAAACCGTTTGCTAAAGGTTGGGAGACCGTTTGCTAAAGTAAATTCTTGGATAAACATAGGAATTAACATCATCATCTTCTACCTCTGTTCAACCAAGAACAGGGGCTGTTCTTCACGGAAAAGATAGCAAGAACACACAAAGGTGTCTAAAGAAGAAGATTTAAGCAACGATTATAGGAAAGAAAGATGCATTAACAAAGCTTTAAAGGTTAGAGTTATAAAACCCGCCTCTAGGACTGATCCAAAGCTCCAAGATTCGTAGCTTTAATGGTGTCTTGAGCTTCAATAGGTGTCCAAGGCCCGTTCTTCAAGTTTTGGAAGGAGAATCGTGTGAAGAACACCATAAATCTAACCTTATATAGTGGTTTCCACCATGAATTCGAGGTAGATGGTGATCAAAACTTACCAAGTAAGCTTGGTCGTCCTTCCTCTGCTCCAGAGTTCCTTCTTGGTTGGTCCAAGCAAAGTGATGAGAAGAGGAACTAAGGAAACGATCCTTTGAGTTGTTGGAAAGATACACTTATATATTTTTTGATATTTTCAAGGAAAGTGGAAAGAAGAGGATTATCTCCTTTTATTTCCCAACTAAAACCACCAAAGCTTCGTCCATACTTGGCCACGTTTCCACCTCTTAACCTCATGAAAAACTCCTCCATTATCCAAGGTTAAAAGGAAAAGAAACAAAACACCTTAAAGAGTTACATATTAATATCCATCTTTATTGGATATTGCTTAATATATTATTATTTGTGAGTAATTTTCCACTCCTACCATGATCATTCAAAAGAGGCGCCCTTCTCATTTTTTTTGCTCCACTTGATGCCAAGAAATATGAGAGATCCTCTAGAGGTATATATTTTACATGTTGGACCCTAGGTTTTGGGTAATTTGCACATTATACCAAAACTAGGTTTCAAAGCACAAGGATTGCTCTACAAGTTATATCTTGGTGCCCAAGCTTGTGAAAACTGTACCACTTCATCAATTTCATTATTAGGATATCTCAACATCAGAGGAAGATCTAAACATGTACAAATTGCAAATAAACCCCTCGACTTGGGTAATTTACACTTAGTCCAAAGTTAACAAAACAATGTCTCAACATTAAACAAAAAGGACTGAAAATGAAATATATGTTCCTCAAAAGCCTTAATTACTTTTCAACAGATAAGAACAAGCAATTAATACACTTAATTAGGCAAAACCCCTAGGGTTAGTACATAACCCAGGTCAAGGATGTTACAAATTATCCACCCCTTACAAGGATTTCGTCCCCGAAATCATTACAAAAACATATTAAGAGAAAAGATTAGGGTATTTACTCTTCATCTCTTCCTCTAGTTCCCACGTGGCTTCTTCAACACCACAGTGATTCCAGAGGACTTTCACAAGACTTATGTATTTCTTTTTCAACTTTTTAATTCTCTTGTCAAGGATCAACACATGTCCTTCTATATAAGATATATCATCATTCAATTCTACTTCCATAGGTTGCAAAACTGATTCTGTGTCAGGATGACATTTCCTAAGCATGGAAATGTGAAACACTGGGTGTAACTTTTGCAACTCTAGTGGTAACTCTAGTTTATAAGCTACCTTTCCAATCCGTTCAATGATTGGATAAGGCCCTATAAACCTAGGAGCTAACTTTCCTTTCCTTCCAAATCTAAGAACTCCCTTCTAAGGTGAGACCTTGAGGTACACTCTGTCTCCAACTTGGAATTCTATAGGTCTACGATGCTTATCAACATAATATTTCTACCTATCTTGTGCAGTCTTCAACTGTTGTTGTATTATTTTAATCTTCTCAGTGGTCTGCTGCACGAGATCATGACCTAAAAGTTGATATTCACCAGTTTCATACCAACATAGGGGTGATCTACAACGTCTACCATACAAAGCTTCATAAGGTGCCATGTCAATGCTATGTTGATAGCTATTGTTGTAGGCAAATTATATCAAATTTGGATGTAGATCCCAACTTCCTGTGAACTGAAGGACACATGCTCTGAGCAAGTCCTCTAGGGTTTGTATATTTCTTTGTCTGTCCATCGATCTGAGGATGAAAGGCTGTAATAAACCTTAACTATGTGCCTAAGGCTCTATGAAGTCGCTCCCAAAAACGACTCATAAATTGGGGACCTCTGTCAGAAACAATGGTAACTGGGACCCCATGTAGTTGCACTATCTCATCTACATACAACTGTGCTAGCTTCTCAGCAGAATAGGTTGTTTTGACAGGTAAGAAATGTGCTGTCTTTGTCAACCTATCAACTATTACCCAGATGGAATCATTTCCTTTTACGGTTCTAGGTAAACCAACCACAAAGTCCATTGTCACATTATCCCACTTGCATTGTGGTATGGGTAAAGGTTGCATTGTTCCTACAGGATTCTGGTGTTCAGCTTTAACTTGTTGACACACCGGACACCGCATAACAAACTCGGAAATGTCTTTCTTCAAACCAGGCCACCAATACATATCTTTCAAGTTACGATACATCTTGGTGCTTCCTGGATGCATAGCCTACATTGAAGAATGAGCTTCTTCCAGGACTAACCTCCTCAAGTTATCCACATCTGACACTATCATTCTACCATGATAACAAGCTACTTGATCATTTGAATCATGGAAACCTTCTCGTTTCTCATTACCATACTCTGATCTAATCTGCTGAACTGCAACATCAACTTGCTGTGCCTCCTTAATCTGTTGTCTCAGGGTAGGTTTTATATGCATCTCAGCTAACAGTCCTGCTAGCAACGATACTCTTAACTGTACATTGTTTTGTCTTAAGGAGATAAACATATCCCTCTTAGAGCATACCAAAGAATTCAGTTGTGCTCTGTCTAAGGCTGGTGTTGCTGATTTCCTACTCAAAGCATCAACAATAACATTGGCCTTCCCTGGATGGTAATCAATTGTACAATCGTAGTCCTTGATTAACTCCATCCATCGGTGTTGCCTCATGTTAAGCTCATGCTGAGAAAAGATATACTTGAGGTTTTTATGATATGTGAAAATCTGGAATGTTTCTCCATAAAGATAATGTCTCCAGATCTTCAAGGCATGAACTATAGTAGCTAGCTCTAAATCGTGTGTCAGATAATTCTCCTCATATTTATTAAGCTGTCAAGAAGCAAAAGAAATCACTTGTTTATCCTGCATCAACACACATCCTAGTCCATTCTTAGAAGCATCATAGAAAACTATATATCCTTTCCCTTGCTCAGGTAACACAAGTACTGGTGCACTTGTCAACCTTTCCTTCAACAACTGAAACGATTGCTGACACTTATCACTCCAGATAAAAAGAACATCCTTCCTGGTCAACTTAGTCAAGAGTAAAGCTATAGAACTGAAGTTCTTAATGAACCTCCGGTAATAGCCTGCCAACCCTAAGAAACTACAGTTCTCCGTCAGTGTCTTCGACTGCTCCCATTGCAGGATATATTCTACCTTTTTAGGGTAAACACGAATACCTGAAGCAGATATTACGTGTCTAAGAAAAGAAACTTCAGGTAACCAGAACTGACATTTGCTAAGCTTATCATATAACTCATGTTCTCTTAGCAAAGTTAGAGTTTGACGAAGATTCTTCTCATGCTACTGAGCATCTCTACTATAGATCAAGATGTCATCTATAAAGACAACAACACACTGATCGAGAAAAGGTCGAAAGATTCTATTCATGAGTTCCATAAATGCAGCTGGTGCATTAGTTAGTCCAAACGACATTACTGTGAACTCATAGTGACCATACCTTGTTCTAAAGGCAGACTTTGGTATGTCACCATCTTTAATACGCAACTGGTGATATCTTGACCTCAAATCTATCTTTGAGAAGACAATTGCACCACACAACTGGTCAAAGAGATCATCAATCCTCGGTAGAGAATACTTATTCTTTATTGTTACTTTATTTAACTGTTAGTAATCAATGCACAACCGCATTGACCCATCTTTCTTTTTAACAAAGAGGACCGGAGCACCCCACGGTGAAGTACTCAGTTGGATGAAACCCTTCTCAAGCAACTCTTACAGTTGTTTCTTGAGTTTTGCCATCTCAACAGGCACCATCCTATACGGTGTTTGTGCTATAGGATACATATTCGGGATTAGATTGATCTCAAAATCAATCTCCGGGGGCGGTGGTACACCTAGAAGTTCTTCAAGAAATACATCTACAAATTCCCTGACTATCAGACTTTCAATAGGGTTAAGACTCCCCATGTTAGTATCTACCACATGGGCCAAGAATGCATAACATCCTTGCCTCATCAGCTTCTCAGCAACCATAGCTGACACAAGACAGGTTGGTAGAATCTTTCTATCTCCTTGAAAGATCCACATGTCACTATCATCAACAAACACAACTTGTTTGGACTCACAATCCAAGACAACCTTATACCTTTCTAAGGTATCCATCCCAAGGATTACATCGAATCCATGCATCTCAAGTGGTATAAGATCCACTTGAATGCGATGTTCAGAAAAGAAGAGGATACAAGGAGAACATACCTCCCACAAAATAGCAGATCCCATCAAAGGAGTTTCTAACAACAAACTATCTGTTCTATGACTTGTAGTCAGGTTGCAGTCAAAAATCACACTTCGAGTGATAAAGGAGTGCGTAGAACCCAGATCAATTAAAATAGATACAACACAAGATATATACATATCAGAATAAAACAACTCCATCTGACCTGCCACAACTTGAGGGTTGATCACTGCATCAGGTGGATTCATTGCATAGAATCTCACCATTGCCTGTGGTTGATTCGGTAATCGATGACTTGGTGCCAATGATCCAACTTGGGATGCTTGTCCACGTCCTCTAGCACTACCTGGAAACTGTCGCCTTTGAGATCCTTGCTGACTCTACCTTTGAGGTTGAGTTACACTCACTTCTCTAGCTCTGCAATCCTTCATTCGATGTCCCATCTTTCCACATATGTAACAACTTCTGTTCAGTTTTTGTGGTCTGGGTGGTCCTGTAACCGACATAGATGCTGAGCTACAAGCTCCTTCTAAAGGTAAGCTTCGTCCTCTACCCCTATTTGACGTCCAATGCGTCTGGGTACTGAATCTAGGTGGTGGTGTAGGTACAGAAAACCTCAGTTTCTTAAAACCTTTAGATGAGGATCCTTGGAACTGGGGATACATATTCTTGTTCTTGGTCTGTCTCTTCTCTGCCACAGACCTCTCTACCCTTCTGACAGACTCCAGAAAGGTAGCAAACCTTTCCCTATTCTCCAGATCAGACACAGGGGTGGTGAACTCAACATTTAACCCCTTCTCAAAATGCCTAATCCTTTCTTCATCTGTAGCTGCCATATGCAGACAGAACCGCAACAACTCCATGAACTTAGCCTTGTATTTGCTAATGTTCATTAGTCCTTGTCTTAACCTCTCAAACTGAGAGATTTTATCGTACACAAACATCATAGGGAAGTATCTATTGATAAATTCCCGTCGTAAAACTTCCCATTCAAACTCCACACCTGGCCTTTTCCCTTCCTCCATGGTCTACCAGTGACCGACACTCCCCTTGAGAAGATACACAACATGTCTAACCTTCTCAGCTTCTGGAATGTTCAGGATTCTAAAGACCTTCTCTAGTTCAGTTAGCCACAAGTCAGCATCTACTGGGTTAGCTGTTCCCGCATATTTTGTGGCTCCAACCCAGCGTAGTCATTCAAACGTCTTATCGGATCCTTGTCCTTCTGGATGGGTAGGTGCCCTAGGTACATGTATAGGCATCCTATCAGTCATATGTGTCATGGCAGTCATGAACTGCCCAAACATGGCTTGGACGACTGGGTTCCCCATGTCAGTTGGATTGAACTGGGGTAGTTCAGGCATAGGTTCTTCCCTTTCTTAGTTTCTCACACCTTCTCTAGGTGCAGCAACACTACTCTATGCAACATGTTCCTCATGTGACCCAACCATATTTAGTTTTATCTTCTCCTCCTATATGAACAGAAGACACTATCAGATATACTGGAAGACACTAGAACATACTTAACAACCTAAGTCCTATGTCTCTATAGACTCAGTGAACCTAGATCTTTGATACCACTACTTGTGATGAAATGTCTCGGAGAAAATGTTATTAACGACACGGAAGCGATTAATTAGCAGTGGAATTACTGAAAATCACTAAAAATTTAAAACTGTTATAAAGAGATCCACAAATTGTAAAACTCTTTCATAAAGAAACAAGGTAAGTTATTTACAAGCTGATTCATCAGTACATCTCTGTATTATCTCATCTCGAGAGTCATAACATTGACTGTCCAATTAAACTATACATGAGCAGTATATAAAATCTCGAGGCATTACGCCAAAATCTCATATTTATAACAAACCATCTACTGACTCCTAGGACCTGAGAGTACAGAGACGACACATAGGACTATCTATCTACAAGACGCGACAGACAGTGTCTTCACCTGAGGATCACTGCTGACCCTGATGTTGCTGCTGCTATTGCTGCTCACCCACTGAAGGGTTCCTTCATCCTCGGCGTCTACCTAAAAAGTCGAATACCATGGGGGTGAGACAATTGAATAATTGTCCCAACGACAGTTATAACTCTCCACTAGAAGCATTGTTATTGCAATTATTAAAGTAACAATGAGCAGAAGAACTATAATTATTCGACAGTAGGCAATTCATTAAATAAGCTAAGTAGAGCAGTATTCTCTAAGCAATCATTTCAATTATAACTTGAATGAATGATAAGACATATAAACAATGAGGAATATGAAGAACATGTATACTAGTTATTCAACTAGGACATTATAATCAATGTATCATCAATCATTATTTCTCATAGTTCAACCTAAGCAATTATGCTATACAGCTATTTACATTTTAAAAACATTTTATGCCCTGGGGAGATGAGTTACACCACTCATACTCCAACTGACCATTACGAAATCACAATCGGTACCATACATAGGTCATCAGAAGAGTCGGATTCCTATGACCTCATCTTCCTCAGTTAGTGTGAGGTACAATCATGCATGACATCTTGTGTCTCTTCCATAATAGCTTTCTAGGGTATTCTGGCAACTTCACTATTAGAGTTACAGTGGCATGCTGTACTCTCTTCGCCATCGAGGGATTTCTTGTTTATCTCACATCTATGCGGCATTAACAACATCATCGGGAGATTAGTGATACATCATCTCAGCATAAACATATAATGAAGGATTGAGAGATTAAATGTACATCTCACATAAATTCCCTCATTAGGACGTAAGGATATTCACGTCCATAACCCCCACATACTCAAAAGTATGCTCTCCAGGAGTTCCCTTAGGAAAACCTATTTCACCATCATTTAACTTCTGACAATGATGGATCTATTGTCAGGGCTCTACATGATATCATTTCTCTTGATTATTTAAGTACATTATAGCATTCTTTTATCATCAGGCATGTTTTCAAACATAAACCAATAAGACAATTGCTATAAAGAAAGAGTACTAATTGTATCAAGTTCATTTCACATCTTGTTAACATTGGGATATCTATCCTATCTCATTTGTTACCTCTCACTAGGCAACATAGTATCATTACTTTCAAAACTTGTAAAGTGCTTTTAATGAATATGACATCATAACTCTTACCTGTCTATGCTTACTATTTTATAAGAATCTGCATGGTTAATATAAATGATAATAGACACATTATCTCTACATCAGCACAATGCAAAACAAAGATGACTTTACTATGCAAGGATTGCACGACTATGCACTTATTAGGGTTAGGGTTTCCTTTTTTTAATTCAATTAGGGCTAACCAACCCCTTTAGCTTAATTAGGAATAGTGATTCCTCATTTCATAATTCAGTCATAGTGTTTCATGCTTAAAAGCATAACCCAAAATTAGGGTTTACTATTCATATCTCATCACATTACCCTAGATTAGGGTTTACTATTCACATTACATCACATTACCCTAGATTAGGGTTTGATATTCATATTACAATGAATTAAGATCATACCATCATCATGTATGAGGATTACTTCCATTAATGCCCTCAAATTAGGGTTAAGATTCATTAACCATCATAATTAGGATTTCATGATCTCACTTGATATGGATCATACCCTAATTAGGTATTCATATTTATTAGGAGTTCAGTACTTGATTGCCATTCATATAAGAACTCTTCCCTTTCATCTTTCTATAAGTTGATGTTTACATCACCCTTGATTGGCTAAGTCAATTCAACATTGACATCATGGGTTATGTCATTACTATTGTGATTATTAAAGCTCACTTGTTGAAAGAGTATTAGTCACTATATCCCATCAAGGTACCTTTGTAATGTTCACCACCGATTATAACATGCATTAATAAACTAATTACTTGGTCCCTTAATCACTTTAGGTATCTATGAGGTTTAGGTTAATCAACCACTAAACCATCTTGACCACTAAGGCATCAAACGATCTTGACCTTTTTAGACCTCAAACGGTCTTGCACACTAAACCCCCAAACGGTCTTGGACAGAACTTGAAACCGTTTGGTGTTGAAGACCGTTTGGTCTTGTTGACTTTTGAAATTGCATGGTAAAGTGCACACTCAAGACCGTTTTCCCAAGATGGGGTGAAGACCGTTTGGTCTTGTTTGACTTTGAAACCGCATGGACATAACCGACCTTGAAACCGTATGAGATCAAACGGTTTGGGATCGTTTGGTCCCAAATAATCTTGAGACCATTTGGTACCAAACGGTCTAGAGACCGTTTGGACTCAAATGGTCTAGAGACCGTTTGGACTCAAACAGTCTTGAGACCGTTTGGACCAAACCACCTCAAAACTGCAAGGACCAAAAAGTGTCTCAACCCCTTCAATTAAGTTAGGGTTTCCAATGTCGAACCCCTCAATCGATCATGCACTTGTTAGCGACTCATCAATTGAGCCAAATAGGTCAACCATCAACTGATTTGACACTCAAATGACCCTCAATTGATCATCAATTAAGGCTTGGATCAATTGGATTAGGGTTCGAAATCGATGACCCTTCAACATACTTCAATGTGAGTCCAATTGATTTGAAATCATTGAACCATCATCCAATTTGATCATGTCCTGACCCCAAACGGTCTTGGGATCGTTTGGATGACCTCCAAACAGTATTGATACTGTTTTCTCAAGTCAACACCAAAAACTAACTCAAGCAATTACGGTTTGGCTCATTGGATTGATCACTAGGTCAATAATCGATTGCACCTCAACTAATTACCTTTAGATCTTGAACCACTTAACCATAGTCAACCCTAGACCTCCAAACGGTCTTGGGTGACCCCCAAACAGTCTTGGCATCATTTGGATGACCTCCAAATGGTCTTGAGACCGTTTTATCATTATTTATCAAAACCAAGTTGTTCAATTAAGGTTTGAACCCTAGGTTTGGTCACCAAATCATCAATCAATTATTCATCAACTTGATATCATTGGACCCTCAATTGGTCAACCCTACTTAACCCTAGACCTCCAAACGGTCTTGGGTGATCATAAAATGGTCTTGAGACCCTTTGGGGGATCCCCAAATGATTTTGAAACCGTTTGGGTCACTCATCCCAAACTTCCACTTAATTCAATTATTGAAATCAACAATTGACCCGATTAGGGTTTTGATGATTGATGGGCCTTTGATTGGTGAACCAATTGGAATTGATTGATGATTTTTGGTAGGTGATTAGTCTACATTATTATAAACAGTCCTTCAAATGGTCAATTCCTGGTCAACTCTTCCAAATGGTCTTGGACGGTTTGCTTCCATGCATTCTTGTGAAACCGTTTGCATTCAAACAGTTTGAAACCGTTTGCTCCAAACGTTTTGGCAAACCGTTTGCTAAAGGTTGGGAGACCGTTTGCTAAAGTAAATTCTTGGATAAACATAGGAATTAACGTCATCATATTCTACCTCTGTTCAACCAAGAACATGGGTTGTTCTTCACAGAAAAGATAGAAAGAACACACAAAGGTGTCTGAAGAAGAAGATTTAAGCAACGATTATAGGAAAGAAAGATGCATTAACAAAGCTTTAAGGGTCAGAGTTATAAAACCCACCTCTAGGACTGATACAAAGCTCCAAGCTTCATATATTTAATGGTGGCTTGAGCTTCAGTAGGTGTCCAAGGTCCGTTCTTCAAGTTTTGGAAGGAGAATCGTGTGAAGAACACCATAAATCTAACCTTATATAGTGGTTTCCACCATGAATTCGAGGTAGATGGTGATCAAAACTTACCAAGTCAGCTTGGTCGTCCTTCCTCTGCTCCAGAGCTCCTTCTTGGTCGGTCCAAGCAAAGTGATGAGAAGAGGAACTAAGGAAATGATCCTTTGAGTTGTTGGAAAGATATACTTATATATTTTTGGATATTTTCAAGGAAAGTGGAAAGAAGAGGATTATCTCCTTTTATTTCCCAACTAAAACCACCAAAGCTTCCTCCATCCTTGGACACATTTCCACCTATTAACCTCATGCAAAACTCCTCCATTATCCAAGGTTAAAAGGAAAAGAAACAAAACACCTTAAAGAGTTGTATATTAATATCCATCTTTAATGGATATTGTTTAATATATTATTATTTGTGAGTAATTTTCCACTCCTACCATGATCATTCAAAAGAGGCGCCCTTCTCATTTTCATTGCTCCACTTGATGCCAAGAAACATGAGAGATCCTCTAGAGGTATATATTTTACATGTTGGACCCTAGGTTTTGCGTAATTTGCACATTACACCAAAACTAGGTTTCAAAGCACAAGGATTGCTCTACAAGTTATATCTTGGTGCCCAAGCTTGTGAAAACTATACCACTTCATCAATTTCATTATTTGGATATCTCAACATCATAGGAACATATAAACATGTACAAATTGCAAATAAACCCCTCGACTTGGGTAATTTGCACTTAGTCCAAAGTTAACAAAACAATGTCTCAACATTAAACAAAAAGGACTGAAAATGAAATATATGTTCCTCAAAAGCCTTAATTACTTTTCAACAGATAAGAACAAGCAATTAATCCACTTAATTAGGCAAAACACCTAGGGTTAGTACATAACCCAAGTCAGGGATGTTACATCAGTGTTCCATATGATGGAATTTAACAAGCTTGTTCCCCATGTATCCAAGGATTGCATATGATGTAAATGGAAAAAGTTGTCTATGTAAATAATTGAGTTGTGAGTAGTCAACCAAAGTTGACTTATGATTTAATAAATATAAACCTTGGCCCACTAGAAATTTATTCAATGTAACTTTTTAGAAAATGGTACTAATTCAAAGAATATGGTGGGAATAAACATTTAATTAAAGGCCTAATTAGATGAAAATATTTTAGAAAATCAATACTTGAATTCCTACTTATTTTTCCTTTTAGATCACATGGCAAATAACAATAACCTTTTATTGCAATTGATCCTTGATAAGGACAAGTCAATGGGATGAATTTGTGGATTGGTACCGAAACTTGAAATTTGTTTCAAGCATCAACACAAGATCTACATACCAATTCAATCGTGTAAAGCCCACTCCCAATGTGCCAAAGGAAAAAACGGATGTAGACAATAGGCATTCCTACCACTCCAATAATGTGGCATGCCTCATGCTAGAATCCATGTCGCTTGACCTATAGAGTTTGCATGAGAATATGGAGGCCTTTGAAATGATGGAGAATCTCAAAGGATTGTTTGAAGGCCAAGGTAGAAAAGAGATGTTTGACCCACCAAAGGAATTATTTCAAAGTAAGATGGAAGAGGGATATCTAGTTGGTGTACATATGCTCAAGATGATTGGAATGTAGAGAACCTAGAGCGACTCAGTTTCCCTAAGGGAAAAGAGTTGGATAGATAATTTATTATGCAATCATTGCATCAATTATACAACCAGTTTGTCATAAACTTCAACATGAATGAATGGTAAAGCCGGTGCCAAAGCTACTCAACATTTTGAAATTTCTGAATTGAACATGAAGAAGGTCACAACTACATCTATGTTGATGGTCAATGCAATGAAAAGTAATTTAGGGTAAAAAAGGCTAATAAAGGTACAAATCCTACGTCCCAATATCTTTTCGAAAGGTGAAGGGAGCTGTGATGAAGAATGGCCATTGGCAACATTTTCACAAGATTAGGCATTAGAAGCAAAGTTTCCTACTCTAGCTGGAGGACATTAATAATTTAAAGGGGATAGATATGTCCACCTCAAGTATATATGTTACTAAAACTAAATTATCTACTTCTTAATCATGGTATTGGATACATATGTGGATATCATATATGCTGTAATGTGTAGGATCTGAAAAGAACCAGATCCCTTAAGAATGAAGTTTTGGAACTATGAGTTGCTAACAGAGCGAAGGCAATTAATGTGGCTATAGGAACATATAGTTTATCTCTGCCCTTGGGGATTGTGATCGAATTAAAGAATTGCTATTATGTACCTTCCATAAGTACACACATAATTTCTATTTCTTGTCTGAATAAGGATGGTTTTTCATTCCAAATAAAGAATGGAGTTTATGCTATTCTTTTGGATGATATCTTTTATGAAAATGCTCTGATATCTTACAATCTCTATTTGTTGATATCCATGCATGAGTTAATAAATGTAAATACCAAACAACTTAAATTCATTCTCAAACATGATTTACCTCTGACATTTTTGGTTGGGCCATATAATTGATAAGCACATTTCTAAACTCCATAAGGTTGGATACTTAGACTCATTTGATTTTGAACCTATGGAGACATGTAAATCATGTTTGTTAACAAAGATGGAAAAGAAGCCATTTCATGAAAATAATTAGATAGCATTAAATGGAAATAAACCTAAAGAGGAACATGACAAGGAACCACAAGTTGTTGTGACACAAATGCCCCCCTCAACAAACACTAGAACATCATAGATCCAGTAGGAATCACCATGAGACAAATAGATTTGGATTTCCCATGACACAATAAGGTGAGGAGTTGGCAATGGATCAAGATGAGCCAACCACTTATAAGGAAGCTATGGAGGGACTAAAATTTGGTAAATGCTTGAGGCCATGAGATCCAACCTAAACTTCATGTATATCAACAAGGTATAGACCTTAGTGGAACCACATGAAAGGGGTTAAACCCATTGGGTACAAATGGATCTTCAAGTACAAGACAAACATGGATGAAAATGTCCAAACCTATAAAGCGTGACTAGTGACCAAAGGTTTCAAAAAATTCCAAGGTGTTGACTATGATGAAACTTTCTCACCAATCACCATGGTTAAATCCATTAGGATGATGCTAGACATTGAAGCATACCATGACTATGTGATCTAGCAGATGGATGTCAAAATCACATTCCTTAATGGGAGTCTACACGAGGATGTATATATGACACAATTAGAGGGTTTTGAATCTCCAAAGTATGCTAGAAAGATATGTAAGCTACATATCTCAATCTATGGATTGAAGCAAGCATCCAAAAGTTGGAATCTTCATTTTTATGAATCACTCAATGAGTTTGGATTCATAAGAAATGAAAATGAACCTTGAGTTTACAAGAAGGTCAGTGGGAGGATTGTAGTATTCCTCATATTGTATGTGTATGATATACAACTCATGGTAAATGATACTCCAACTCTAAAAAATGTGAAGACGTGGTTGGGAAATAGTTTCTTAATTAAAAATTGAGGAGAAGCCACATATATTCCAAGTATCAAGATCTATAGAGATAGATCTAGAAGGATTCTTGGCTTAAGTCAAGGCACATACACTGTCCAAGTGATGAAGAAGTTCAACATGTAAGAGTCTAAGAGAGATACTTACCTAATTCTCATGGTGTAAGTATTTGTAAGGCTAATTGTCCCAAATCTTTGGATGAAAGGGACCAAATGAGTAAGATTAAATATGCCTCTACAATTTGATCTATCATATATGAAATATTATGTGCATGTTTAGATGTCTCATATGCCTTGAGCATAATGCGAAGATATCACACATACATAGGTGAAGTTCATTAGAATACTATAAACAAAATCCTTAAGTACTTAAGTAGAACCAAGTATGATTTCCTGGTGTATGGAGGTGAAGAAGAGTTGGTTGTAATGGGTTACATTAACACAAGCTTCCAAACAACCAAAGAAGATTATGAATCACAATATGGTTATGTGTTTTGCATTAATGGTGCTGCTGTCATTTTGGAGATTTTCACAAAGGTGATAGTAGTTGTCATTACAATAGAAGCTAAACATATTGCTGCATCATATAGTGTAAAGGAAGCTTCTTGGAGGAAGAAGTTCATCAATGAACTTGGAGTCATTCCCAACATAACTTATGAAGAGTAACTGTAGTATGAAGGTGGGTCTATCAACCAAGCTAAGGAACCCATATCATAATAGTTCTCCAAGAGAAAGAATATTCTTCAGCACTTCTATCTCATATAAGAGATCATTGAGTGACAGGATGTGAATATTAGTAGGGTACTGATAGAGAGCACTATTGTTGATCCCTTGACAATGGTGTTATTACGTCTGAAGCATGAAGGTCATATTAGATTGCTTGGTATTAGATACATGAATGATTGTCTTTAGTGAAAGTGGGATACTGTTTCTATATATGCCATAGAATCCAATCATTAAATGATGTCCATAGGGATATTTTGTACTTTTTATTTGATTAATGAAGACAATTCCAATTTATTGATGCACATTTTATTACTACAATATTAGTGTACATAATAAATGTCCTTAGAATAACTAATTCAAAGCCACGCGGATTTGAGTACATGACTTGAACATAAGATCCTAATGGATGCCAAGAAAAACATTCTTAAATCATCCCTAGTCATGCATTGTTGTGGATTGGACAACAATAAACATGTGAGACTAGTATGTGTGATGATGATAACCATGTCTCATGGGTCATACATATTCAAAACCATGTCACACACATATGTACTTGCTAGAATACAAGTGTACTTGACTAACCTACCTTGAGAGTCAGTAATTGATTGCTATCTGATAACCATAATGAACTCTCAAATACAACAATGGTGTTGTGGTCCTTTGACCTAAAGTCACGACAAGGTGATATGACAATCATCATGTTTTGACACTACTCAACATGATCTTAAAGAAGGCTGCCATAAAGAAAATGATCAGGTGTGATGAGAATCACATTATGCATTGTGAGTGATGTAGAAGGAATTTTCCCCTCCCATATAACATGAGCGATATCTAAGGCATGCTAACAAGTGATATTAGAGAAACATGGCCATGATCATGTGAGTCAGTATATGATACGGGGACATATGTATATTGCTAATCTACCCAGAGATCAAGGAACTTCGATTGAACATAACTAGGATGACGTCTCCATGCCTCTGGTTCAATGTGGATATTTGTGAAAAAAGGATTATACAAAATGGTAGCACTGGCCGTTGATGGGTTATTCTTGTCTCATTAATTCTAATACTTGGTTAGAAATAATGTGTAGCTATACACAACTCATTGATTAAGCATATTACTATTGATTAGTGAAGCCATTATCAATGTAGTATGGTGCCTAAAGTGTCATACGCACAAAGATAACTTAAAGAAAGGCTAAATCCAACCATATGGTAATTGTTATGATAAATCTGGGGACCTAAAAGTAAGAATGAGGACTTGAATAAAATATAGATCCAAAATTGAGAAATAAAATTCCATAAGTCCGGGTCCCATCCCTTGAGAAAGAGGAAATACACATGATACCACGACTCACATAGCAGTGTGTTCCTTAGGACCTAGTGCATGGTGGATTCCTCATCCTATAATGGAGTCCATAGCCTGGACGCAAAAATTTTAGGCAACCCTAAATATCAACTCCTCTACATATAATATGAGAGAAGGCCTTCAACGAATGAACTTAGATCCTCTCATTGTTCCCTTTAGGGTTTGAGAAACTCGACAAGCAACTAAGAGAGAGAAAGGGAGATGGGGAGACTAGTAACTGTAGGCCATATGTGAGTGCTTGTGTGGATACCATGGAGATGAGGAGACTAGTAACTGTAGGCCATATGTGAGTGCTTGTGTGGATACCATGGAGATGAGTTCACATAGTGAATTCATTCTAGGAAAAGATATTCACCTGTGGCACCAAAATAAAGGAGACCACATAACATCATGTTTTTACATATGTCTCCACAAAGGAATGATGCAATCTGCCAGACACAAAAATTGAGGAGAATGTCTCCATGTTAGAATGAAATAATCTACCACACACATTGACTATGGGATGGTGCAATCTTCTAGAGGCAAGTTTAAGATCAGATCTGGGGTTAACAGAGCCAACTCTGTGGCTTTGGGATATGTGCATATTGTCAAAAAAATTTGATGATCCGTCACTGATAATAACTAGTGGACTACAACAATTATATGCAAAAGAATAGTTTTCTGCAAGCATCCAAAGACTATTACCAATATGTCAAAGACTGTGAATACAAGTTTTGACTGCTAATCTGGTAGAATTTAAAAGAGGTATAGATTGAAGGGTCCAATACTACACCAAGAATGACAAGTTAAATCATTGGGACTTATTTCATGATAATGTATAAACATGCAAACCCTAATTAGGTTTTATTGCATTAGATGGATTCTTCTCAAAGTATTCTCAAGATTTTGTTCCTACTATGTTTTCTTATTTCAAGGTTCCTACACTCCGATCCCCAATAATTGCTCCTCCATTGCCAATTCCACCTTTGGTTCCCCAATCTACCCCAACTTGCATATCTAAAAAGTATCTCCTTACTTCGAATGCCTCTGATGCCTTTGGTGGAATTTCCACCCCTATAAGAATCTACGATGTCATTTCAACATTTCCGAATGCAAACCCAAACAAGGGGCAAATGACAAGAACATATATCTTGCACTAACACATACTATGGCCCAAGACACATCAGTGGATACTTGATTACTCATGGGAAAGGGGAATAAAAAGGTAAAGACCAATGAATGGCTCCCTACTGTTGCTCTAGATGTTACACTGTAGGTCAAAACCATTAGGATCGTACTAAGGCAAAATATGAAGCAAGTACCTCCTAGTCTTGAGTTGTACAAAAAATGAACACCAAAGATTTGGTAGTCATCCTATTTGTGGGTGAACCTATAGGATAACTATTTCTCACCAAAATAATATTAATTAAATGGCACATGGATACATTGTGATTTAAACCCTTGAAGGATCCTAGTCTCCAATTATGTGAAGGCTGAGAACAAACTGCTATAGTTGGGCTATCACATGTCCACATTTAATCTCATTTTTATGAAGACAAGATCCTTGAATGAGAGGATCACAATAGGCCAACGCTCATCACAACTATACAAAAAACCTTAAGCTTCCATCATGCTTCATCAACAATGGGGGATGCCACAATGTATGCTGGGTGATGCTTTATTGTATTATCAAATCTTACTAAAACCACACTAATACATGATTTTCTTGAAGGAAAATGAAGTACACAATAAAAATGCATAAGGAAAAAGATGATTCATTTCTTCCCATCGGTATTCCCGTTTAATAACAAAGGCTTTGCAAAAATCGCACATGTCCCTAAATGTTTGGCAATTTTTTCAAGAAACTTAACAAATTCATGAAAATCATAAACTCACAAAATTGCAAATAAATCCTCATAAAATTAGAATAGTACATATATATCAATTTTATCTTGAAGTTAAAGTATTCTATTCATGCAAGAAATCCATAGCCTCTTAGGAAACTCACCTCTTAGATCCTGAATTCTTGACACTCGTCAAGGATTTTCAATTTCAACTAGTTGATTTTGATCAGACTCAACACCATGAACTCATCAAATTTCAAATGCTATTAAATGATGAAAGTTGATCCTAACTATTGAAATGCAAAGCCCTACCCTAGGTAGGAACTATCATCCTCTCTAGTTCTGGACCTTTACCTTTATTTGGGACACAATATCACTTCAAGACCTATCCCAAATATACACCTCTCCTTAAATAGGGTCCTAGATTAAGACCTCAGATTGAACCATCTATATCTCAAGACCTTCCCAAAGTAGGCATTTTTTCAGAATTCAAAGTTGTACCATAAGAAGGCAAGCCTTGCATTTTATTTTGGCATTCATGCCACACATTAGATAGGAAAACCTTCCATTTGTCTTCCCAATACTACTCATATTTGTTTAATACATCACATCATTCATTCATTTAACCCATATAATGAGTAGGCAATCCATTTTCATTCTACACTAAATCCTTACCTCAAGTAAGACCTTGGATTTCATACTTATAATAAAGCCTTACCCTGAGTAGACACCTAAAATTTAATTAGTTTTGAAGCCCTATCTTGTATAGGCACACAACAAACTTTAAGCCCAACTCTAAATGGGAAGTTTGCATTCTAAAAGCCCAATCATGCATAGGAAACTCACACACACTACCTTTTTCGGGTTATGAGTTTTATTTTAATTTGGGCCATCATTCTCTCACATCATCCATATAGTTTATTGATAACATCCAATTTTGTGGATATTTCATGCCTAGTTCTACCTCTTATCTTCTCTCTTTATGCAGAGTTACCCTAGCTTTTCCCTATTTCACACATGTATACCACTTTTGCCTTAATTTGAAGATAGTTACTAGTTACCATGCAAGTAACTTGTGAAACAATGGTATTACCATTTTTCATGATGTCATCAGTTCCTAAAATGATGGAAACCTCAAAAACCTGGGAATCTCTATCAAACCAGCCAATTCCTTATCTGATGGTTCACTACAAAGATATAGATCTACCAAAGAACAAACAATCTAACCATCAGTTCTCTAAACCAATGGCCCGACTTACTCCAGTCTGAGCAACCATTGGTTCCCTAAACTGATGGTCCACCAGTGCATTCAAGGTCGACAATCTTCAACCATTAAAGCATCGATTCCCATACCCGATGACTTAACAGTTCCCAATGACTTGATGGCCTTATAACCCATCAGTTGATGGTCGAGCAGAACAAAGGGGGAGCACAATTGATGGCTCCTCTATACATCCTAACAATAGTCATTCAAAGTCATTGGGCACGTCCCCGAGGCACATGTAAAGACTTGTAGGACAAGTAAAGTGCACCAGACCAAAGATATAAATAGAACCCCTAAAGCACTAAGCTTAGGGTCTCCACACAAAGGAAACAAAAAGATCTATCAAAGAGCACTCTCACCATCGACCAATGCCTATCCATCAGTTTGTGGAGCCCATACAACAAAGGTACAAAGGTCTAGCCCTACAGTCTGCTACCTAAATTCCCCGAACCCTCCTTCAACAGAAGGAAAAGTATGATCTCCTTTCCACAACACCTATGCTAGACTTAGATCAGATGATCTTCTGATCGACCTTGACCATCTATGGTCACTATTGGTGTATCCCCTTCTTTTATGAATGTTTCCACTTCCCTTCATCACCTTGATTCAATTTTTTCATCTACTTCCATGCATCCTTTTGCTTGTAAATCCATAACGCTGCTCACCACCATGAGTGGATAAACATATAGCTTGGGTTTGGATTATCCACTAACACTCTACCAACATGTAAATACTTATATCCATTGAATATATGATCTTCAAAATTTTATCTCCATACCCTTGGTCTTAATGCTTCACTTGTGTGCTTAGATACCATGTTGTGTTGTTTGATTGTTAGTACCTTAAAAGAGTAGTATTAACCCATATCTAAGTGTTGTGTAGTTTCATGATTGTATGAGAATGTTGGAATGCATAAGATAATGATTATATGGTATCATTGTGATTGTTTGTTTGCCATCTTGAGAGAGATACCCTTATAATCTAGATCTATCCTAAGCTTGAGATAGGAGGGAATAGACATTTATGATGATTTCTTGTAAATTTGATAAGGGTATATAATGGGTGTGAGTATTGCATGTTGGTGAGAGACCTTAGACGGTGAAACCCAATCCAAGTTTCCCATGCATACTTGTTATCTTATGTTTTGACTTTTTTATTCTTTTGCTTTACTTCTTGTTTTGGTTTACTTATTTACTTTCTCATTTTTTGAAGTACCACCATTCCATATGGAACACAAAACTTTATCTCACTCTTTGATTGATATAACTGAGATAATACTCCCATTATTAACACATACCACCCTTGTCCATGTGGATTGACCCCGATTTACTACATCATACCCCATATAATCATTGTAGAGGCCTGAGAGTTGGTATATAAATTTAGAAGTCTGATTACTCGAGATCCTCTCCTTTTTGGATGTACGATTCAGGATGATCAACTTTTTGGCACCATTTGCATGGACAAGGAAAAGGGTACTATTAAGGACCCAAGTCTACTTAGTATACAGTCGTGCCTCAAGTCTAGTAATAAACTCAACTACAAATTTTAAGTCTAATAACTCTAACTATCTTAAATACCTCATATCACACATCTAGTTTTTAACTTGACTGTGTGAACTATATCCGGTAGTTTTAGTGAATCAAATCGTTACCACTACCAACTGAAAGATCATGGCTCCTCGTAGGAAAATCCACCGCAATGCAAGGATAGAGGACTAATGGAGCTAGGATTTACACCAAAAGATTGCTCTTCCAATGGAAGTCCTAATATGCACCAAAAACCCTAGGGAGTTGATGTTCTCTCTAGGTTTACCTACAACTGGTGCTAGATAAATGCTCCAACCCCACAAGAGTGTGGAAGCCTTATCATAGTACATATTTAGGATCGAACCCAAAGGACAACATGAAGAATCTGGATGTCTTTGTCTCGTTTTGTCTTGATCTAAGTTAATTGTTTACAAATAAGAGTTTGATAGGATTATTCTAAACAAATCTAGAGAATGCAAAAGTAAAGGCAAGTATGAAATCTAGTTAAATTTTGAAATCGAAGATTATCAGATGACGATGAATCACTAGGGTGATGTGGATATTCACCACCACTACACATGCATTATACCTGTACCAACATAGCAAGACCTGCAAGCAAGATACATGGATGTTGTGCAATGCCGATGCCCTCTCAGACAAGGAACATTGCACACATCCTTCACAGGTTGAGTAGCTCCCATACGGTACATATATGCGTGTTAATGGAGATATGTGTCCTCTGAAGGGAGGTCATACTCAACTTCGTGGAACGTGCATCGAAAGACTAACAAGCAAGCGATATTATCAATTTGATTAGTATCCTTATAGACTATCCCTATTTCAAGGGCATAGCTATGAGAAATGTGGGAGAAATGCAATGCCAGCCATCCTTGAAAGAATGGTCACTTACTTTGCATCACTTCCTTCGCAGAGTGTGTTCCTCGACCTATAAAGATTATAATTTCATATGTCAACTGATGCCATTTCATAGTATGGAAGTACAACGATGGAGGTGAGTTTACTCCACTCCTTGAAAGGTGTTCCTAGATATCGAAACAAATGTGTGGTGGATACACACATCAAGAATCAACACTAAATCGGTAATCGAGTCTCAAGAGTAGATGTAGAAAATCCACAACAAAAGATAAAAGATCATGCAAGAAAATGGCCAACATTCGAGCATATGAAATGATTAGCATTGAATCAGAAAGATAACATATTTAGGTATAGACTACAAAGCATGGGTAGCGGCGCTAGTCCCCGCGCCCTAGTGAATTACACTACTCTCTCCTCATAGAGGGATCAACAAAGATAGAGAAGAAAGATAGAACAAGCATCGTCGAAGCAGAAGAGTAGATCTGCGACAACCCGGTGTAGATTGTCCCAGTCTTCAGGACTGATCCAGCTTGATCGATGAAGTCCGTCTCTCTACCTCGATCCTAGTGTACACCTCTGGAGACGTATGAGTAGGGTGAGGCAGAGCTTGGTGGAACAACAAATATGAGGGAACAGTAGAGCAGCCTTGCGGCTTCCCATATCTACCCCCCAAATGAATACCCTGCTGGTCCTATTTATAGGCTTGGATGGGGTCTTCACGTTTTTGATGTGAGAATACTTCAAAAGGTCTTGGCTCCAAACGGTCTTGGGTCCAAACGGTCTTGTCCCCAAATAGTCTTGTCTCCAAATGGTCTTGGATCCAAACGGTCTTGGCTCCAAATAGTCTTGGGTCCAAACGGTCTTGGCAATCAGTCTTCATCCAAATAGTCTTGCTGTCCAACCGGTCTGGAGTCTTAACAGTTTCAGGATCCAAACGGTCTTCATTTCCAAATGGTCTTAGGTCCAAATGGTCTTGGCCCCAAATGGTCTTGGGTCCAAATGGTCTTGGCTCCAAATGGTCTTGGGTCCAAATAGTTTTTTTCCAAACGGTCTTGGGTCCAAATGGTCTTGGCTCCAAACAGTCTTGGCTTCCAACTGGTCTTGGCTCCAAATAGTCTCTACTCCAAACGGTCTTGCTCTGATCGATCTTGCCTCGTGGTGTCTTCATCCAAATGATCTTTTGTTGATCTGCCTATCTAAAAGATCTCTTGCCAACCGGTCCCGTGCCTCAGCGTCCAAACAGTCTTGAAACCGTGAGGTTTCACACGGTCTTGAGATCGTGTGACCTCACGCGGTCTTGAGACCATATGAAGGGTAAAACCGGATGGATGGAAAAACCACGATGAGATGTAGATATGTTAACAGATGGATGGGAATGATCTGTAGAGAAGAAGGAAAGTGAGTAAAGGAGGATAAGATCAAATAAACTGGTAATTAGAGCTATTAGAGAACTATTTTTGTGAAATTGAGGAGACACTCAGAGTAAGCCAAAACAAGGGTGGATCAGTCGATATGAGGCACAAAATTCCTAGAAATGGTGACTGTGAGGATGAATTTGGAGGATTCATCACCACACCGATCTTAAGCGTTGCTCGTCCCGAGGAACGGAAAGGCCAAATACAGTCACAAAAAAGCTCGTTCGTCTCGTAATTTCCTCATCTTTGTGAAAATGTCAGAATTTTCATGAAACTGAGAAAAAAATTAAGCAAAACAAAATTAGGGCAAAAACGTCAGAAATCCTTTGAATTGGTGACTAAGGATGAACCTGGAGGATTTATCACCCACACTGAACTTAAGCATTGCTCATCCTGAGGAACAAAAAACTTAAAACAATCGCCAATGAAATTGTTCATCTCGTGATTGCCTTATCCTTATGTCATTTCATAATTTTGTTCATGGCTTAGATCGATACAGTATCAAGGCTTCCTTAGATCACAGAATACATCTTATGATATGCTCATTTCTGAGTTCACTTTATTGAAGTATTTCCTTCTCACTCTCTGCTATATCAGTCATGTTTAAAAGTTTTATGTGATTTTGAAAAGACCCATAGAATTAATCAAACATGTATATGATCCGTCGCTGGTGTTTTCAAGAGAATGGTTGAAATGGAGGCAATTTACCACACCGAAGTCAGAGTTTTGAAATGTTCTAGCTTACATTAGAAAAGAGTGTGGTGTGCCACACCGAACTTAAGCTTTGGCATGGTTGGTGAGCGGAGAGGTATGGAGATGAAAGAAGTAGTGTAGAAGAGAGTTCAGATCATATTGCACTTTGCTTATCGATTCCATATAATGGGTTCCTTTTCTTCATCACACTCTACTCAAAAAGTGACATGATAAAACTTCAAATAAGAATTCCATACAGCTGATCCATTAATCAGTGAGAGGTGTGATGCATTTGATCTATCTCAGTCTTATTGAAGCTTGTCATCTTTTTTTTTCTATTAAGGATATGACATTAGGATTCACAAACTATACAAGATGAAATCATTTATCAGCTAGTTTTAAGCATTCTTTTCTTGTGAATTTGCAATGAAAAGAGGTGATGAACACATATTCAAAAAGTAAAATCCAACTAGATAAAGGCTTTATTTTAAGAAGACTATGAAAATGCAGAAAAAATATGAAAAAGAAACTAGAATGGAAAATCAGAAAGCAGTAAAGATAGAGGGTGGAGTGAGAAACATACCACCCACCCTCCACCTTGAACTTATGAGTTTGCTCGTATCCGGGCAAATGTTAGGTTCGATATGGAGGGGAAGAGATGCACAATATTAACCATGCAGTCCTCGTAATTGAAAGAAGGTCCGACGAAGATGTTTCATGATGGTCGGAACTGAGAGCGAGGAAGTGGCTCATATAACCTGTTGACTAGGTGGTCGTGGCAACTCAAATGGGTTTTCTAGACAACTTGGATGCACGTTTCGTTCACCTCTTTGTCCATCCAGAAGAATCCAGAGACCTTCCCCCATTAGCGGGGGAGGTGGAATATATGTAGTTGAAACTGGAGGACTAGGCGAATATTCAAAGTCATGCCTATTTGTGTTCTCCAGTTATGGCTCGCCCTCGAAGTTCAGAGTCAAGCTTCCTTCTTCATGATCCAAAGCATTTGATAGAGGGTCGACCACTTGAACTTCTTCTTGTCCTGGATCAGGTGGAGGATCCGGTTCAGGCTTCATTTCATCACCCAACTTTTCTTGTGTAGGGTGTGGTAGCCAGGGTGACATTTCTTCATCAGGGGGATTGTTCTGAGGATCATCATTTTGATGCCATGTGTCATCCGGAGGGTCATCATTATCAATTTTGGGGTTGATAGGAGTAGAATATTTCATTCCAAAGTTAAGGTGTTGTTCAAATTCTTCTTCATTGTGCACTTTTAACTCGTCTGAATAACTAGAGGGAGATTCAACAGGTAGAACGAACCCTTGTTCGGATAAAGGAATCATGAGAGCCTAAGGTAGAGGCTCCAGTGACGTCTCTTCATGGGAAGGGTTAGCCCATGGCATATCGTTTTGTGGACTAGAATCCTCCCACAAATCTATTTTTTCGATATTGAGACCAATATACTCCATTCCTGAGTTAGGTTGTTGTTCCGGTTCTTCCTCATAGCACACCACCAGTTCTATTAAGTATTCGGGAGAAGTTACTATGGGAAGAATGAAACCTTGTTCAGGTAATGGAGATATGTCAGTCTCCTGTATATTTGGTAGCTCGGGAGGAGATTCTCCATAAGGGAGGGTGGCCATAAGAAGATTGTTTTGTGGCTTGATGTATTCCCAAAGGTCCTCCTTGTCATTACAAGGGTCTACAGAAATATTGTATTCCATTCCAAATCAAGAGATGGTTCATGTTTCTCTTCATAGTACACAATAAACTCATTCAAGTGACTAGGAGGAGATTCAATGGAAAGAACATACTCTTGTTCGAGAACTGGCTCCGTCTAGACTTCTTATAGGGATATCAGCTCTAGTAACGTCATTACATGGAAAGGATCAGTCATAAAGTCATCGTATTGGGATCCATCATTCTTCCATGATTCTTTTTCATCATCATCAGGGTCAGGGAGAGTGGTATGGTCCACACCTGAATCAAGATCTTGATCAATCCCATCCTCGAAGTCTGTTCCTAGATCAGCCGAATGATCAGAAATTTCTTCATAAGGACAAATAAGATCTTGTTCTAGTAACGGAGACATTTGAGTTTCTTGCATAAAAGACATCTCCTTATCTGAATCAGTCACATATTCATATGAGTCTGACTGTGAAGGAGTGTAGAGTTCTTGTAATGTAGACCCTTCTTCATTGGAATTCATCAACAAGACAGCTGAAGTTGAAGAATATTTGTCGTATAGGGAGTCAATCATTGCTGATTGCTCCTCAATCTGTATGGTTGGATCTGGGTCTGTGGGGGAAGAAGATGGGTAAATACCAAAAATAATCCCCAATTGATATCCTACCTGTGGAAAAACTTCATATTGGAAAATCAATTTTTCATCTAAGGGAATAGTACATGAGTCATTTTTCGAGTCAGACCTTGGCTCAGAAAATGATTCTTTTTCTTGTGATATTGTGGAGAAATCATCCTCGAGTTCAATCATTTTCTCTGAGGATGATTCCTCTCCCTGCACTACAACTAGAAGATCATTGGAAGGTACCTCCCACATGATATCATAATCGTCATCGTAATCAGTTGCAATATGCAGATGAGGAATGCGCTCAAGGGGAATTGGTGACTGTTCTTCATGTTGCTTAGAAGTGTGGACAAGTTGTGTAAGTTGACCAAGCTCAGCTATCAACTTCTTGTTCATGGCTATCTAATCAGCTAATTGTTGAGCCACCGAATTTTGTAGAGCACGTACTTCATCTATTAATGTGTATTGATCTTCATAGTAGGGCTCTTCACTGTACCCATTGGGTTGATGCTGATAGTAGCTCTCCTCATCGTGGTATTGATTTGCATTGTAATATGGATTTACTTCTGTATTGCAATCTACACCTTGAAATCCGTCACAGTTGGGCTCTTTGTAGTAGCTTCTAGGAAGATATGGATTATAACTTCTGTTATATCCATAGTCGTGTGAAGAGGCTGCCTTGATTTTTTCAACTATATGATTTATGATTACTTGACATAGTGCATTCACATAGTGAGGCGGAGCGTTGAAGCAGTTGATTGATGAATGGGAGTAGTCACCACATAATTGACATCTAATGGTTGGTGGCATTGACCACTTAATTTTGAAGAGAATTGGTACTTGAAATAAAACAAGGTGTTTATCAGGCTTGACCAATCACTTCAAATTCAAGAGAGTATGCAATAAAAACTTTAACTTTTGAGATCAAGGTTTTGTCCTCTTTTTTTTTGAAAAGAAAACAAAAAAACCTAGAGAAACTTAGGTTGATACAAAATTCGACGAAGATGATTCTTATGACGTTGTCCTTGGCGATGACGCCATTTTTTGATGGAGCTAGGATTTACACCAAAAGATTGCTCTTCCAATGGAAATCCAAATATGCACCAAAACCCCTAGGGAGTTGATGTTCTCTCTAGGTTTACCTACAACTGGTGCTAGATAAATGCTCCAACCCCACAAGAGTGTGGAAGCCTTATCATAGTACAGATTTAGGATTGAACCTAAAGGACAACGTGAAGAATCTGGATGTCTTTGTCTCATTTTGTCTCGATCTAAGTTAATTATTTACACACAAGAACCTAAAGGACAACGTGAAGAATCTGGATTGAACCTAAAGGAACATTGCACACATCCTTCACAGGTTTAGTAGCTCCCATCCGGTACATATCTACGTGTCAATGAAGATATGTGCCCTCTGAAGGGAGGTCTTACTCAACTTTGTGAAACGTGCATCGAAAGACTAACAAGCAAGTGATATAATCAATTCGATTAGTATCCTTATAGACTATCCCTATTTTGAGGGCATAACTATGAGAAACGTGGGAGTGTTGCAATGCCATCCATCCCCGAACGAATGGTCACTTACTTTGCATCACTTCCTTGACAGAGTGTGTTCCTCGACCTATCAAGATTGTACTTTCATACGTCAACAGATTCCATTTCATAGTATGGAAGTACAACGATGGAGATAAGTTTACTCCAGTCCTTGAAAGGCATTCCTAGATACCAACATAGATGTGCAGTGGATACACACATCAAGAACCAACACTAAATTGGTAATTGAGTCTCAAGAGTAGACGTAGATAATCCACAACAAAAGGCAAAAGATCATGCAAGAAAGTAGCCAACATTCGAGCATGAAATGAAATGATTAACATTGAATCAGAAAGACAACATCTTTAGGTACAGACTACAAAGCATGGGTAGCGGGGCTAGTCCCCGCACCCTAGTGAATTACACTACTCGCTCCTCATAGAGGGATCAACAAAGATAGAGAAGAAAGATAGAACAAGCATCGTCGGAGCAAAAGAGTAGATCTGTGACAGCTCGGTATAGATCGCCCCAGTCTTCAGGACTGCTCTGACTTGATCGATGAAGTCTGTCTCTCTACCTCGATCCTCATGTACACCTATGGAGACATATGAGTAGGGTGAGGTAGAGCTTGGTGGAACAATGGAGATGAGGGAATAGTGGAGCAGCCTCGCAGCCTCTCAGATCTCCCCCCAAATGAATACTCTGCTGGTCCTATTTATAGGCTTGGATGGGGTCTTCATATTTTTTATGTGAGAATACTTCAAACGTTCTTGGCTCCAAAAAGTCTTAGGTCCAAATGGTCTTGGCCCCAAATGGTCTTGGCTCCAAATGGTCTTGGCTCCTAACGGTCTTGGACCAAACAGTCTTGTCTCCAAATGGTCTTGGGTCCAAATAGTCTTAGCAACCGATCTTCATCCAAACGGTCTTGTTGTCCAACCGGTCTGGAGTCTTAACAGTTTCGGGATCCAAACGGTCTTCATTTCCAAATGGTCTTGGTTCCAAACGGTCTTGGCCCCAAACCGTCTTAGGTCCAAATGGTCTTGGGTCCAAACGGTCTTCGGTCCAAACGGTCTTGGATCCAAATGGTCTTGGCTTCCAACCGGTCTTGGCTCGAAACTGTCTCTACTCCACTTGGAAACCGATCTTCATACAAACGGTCTTACTGTCCAACCAGTCTGGAGTCTTAATGGTTTTGGGATCCAAACAGTCTTCATTTCCAAACGGTCTTGGGTCCAAACGGTCTTGTCCCCAAACGGTCTTGGGTCCAAACGGTCTTGGGTCCAAATGGTCTTGGGAACAAACAGTATTGTGTCCAAATGGTTTTGGGTCCAAATGGTCTTGGCTTCCAATCGGTCTTGTCTCCAAACTGTCTCTACTCCAAACGATCTTGCTCTAATCGATCTTGCCTCATGGTCTCTTCATCCAAATGATCTTTCGTTGATCTGCCCGTCTAAAATATCTCTTGCCAATTGGTCTTGTGCCTCAGCGTCCAAACGATCTTGAGTGTGTGAGGCTTCACACAGACTTGAGACCGTGTGACCTCACGTGGTCTTGAGATTGTATGAAGGGTAAAACTAGATGGATGGCCAAACCACTAGGAAATGTAGATATGTTAACGGATGGATGAGAATGATTAGTAGAGAAGAAGGAAGGTGAGTAAAGGAGGATAAGATCAAATAAACTGGTAATTAGAGCTATTAGAGCACTATTTTCATGAAACTGAGGAGACACTCAGAGTAAGCCAAAACAAGGGTGGATCAGTCGATATGAGGCACAAAATTCCTAGAAATGGTGACTGTGAGGATGAATTTGGAGGATTCATCGAGGACCTTCACAATAATCTTGAATGTTATCATGAAGAAGAAAAGAAGAGCATCATGAGTAAGAGCATCATGCGATGGAACATGAGGAAGAGCATGAAGAGGAATGTGAGGAAGAGCATGAAAAAGAACGTCATGAGGAAAGACATCATGATAGAGGAAGAAGGAAAAAGAGGAGAAACAACCACAACAATGATAATGAATATGAGAGAGGACCTTATCTTTGTGATTTGGCTACCACTTGATCCAATCTGGATTCCTCGTCATCATTCCTAGTTCATTGCTTCAAATTTTGAGCTAAAACCTACAATCATCACCATCATCCAACCTTTGGGGGAAACTCCTGAGTTGAAAATCCTTACCATCACTTGGATGCCTTCAAAAATATCTATGACACTATTTAGACAAATAGGGTAACACAGGAGGTAATCCATTGCAAAGGATTCAATGTTTCTCTAAGAGATAAGGCTTTTTCATGGTACCATGATCTACCTAACAAAACCATCAATGGATGCGCACCCTTGGCTAACACTTTTGTCACCAAGTTCTATCCAGTAGAGAAAACTCTCTAAAACAGGAACACGATCACTGGCTTTGTACAAAAGCTTGATGAGAGCTTGTATGAAGCTTGGGAAAGGTTCCAAGTACTAGAGGGACTTTAATCACCACAACTACGGTAAAGGAAGTCTGATTATGTCCTTATATAATGGATTGACCTCTGCTGAAAGGACTTCACTTAATGCTTCTATAGGAAGTGATTTCTAGGAAAGAATCTTAAAAGACCATGCAGCTTATAAACAATATGGCCGCCTTGCAGGCTGGTTTAAATTATGATAGAGGAATCACCAAGAAGATATCATCCAAAAGAACTATTGCATGTATAAGACCCTTAAAAAAATAATAGCCCAAGTTTAGAAGATAGCTTCAGATGTGAAACAGTTGAAAGATTTTAGAGGTAAGGGAAAGAACAAAGTTGAGAAAGTAATGAAATGTATCACCTATGGGAAAGGGGGAATGGAATAGAGAACTTCATCTATAACCAATCCAAAGAGGATAGTGAAGAAGAAGGCACTAAAATGTCTCTTATGATAACTTCAAAATACTAAATTATCCCAGGATCTCTTACAGAAACAAGGATGTCGCTGGAAATGCCCATCAACTAAACAACCCACCTAAAAGACTGCAAGGATTTGATAGAGGTGGAGGACCATATGTATTTAGTAATAACACAACTTACCAACAAAATAGGAGAAACTATCAAGGCTAAGGCCAAAACCAAATTAGAAATTTGAGTGGGTCAAGTCAAGACCAAGGTTAGAAAAGAAATATCAACCATAAAGATATGGTTTCTAAACTTTTTGAATTTGTGAAAGATAAGAGTCGATGAATGAACAACTAACCAGAGCTCCATAACTAACACTGGTGTATCAAACATGATGCACACCCAACTGGAGGTGTGACAGCTCAGATGGATGACATGCATACCCACAAAAAACAAAATGATCAACAATCGACATATATGTCAAAGTTGATAAAGAACCCGCAAGGAAGTACACCTTCAAACACCGATAGTGAAAAAATGGCCACTCTTCATTCTGAATAAGTTCTAGCAGTACCAACAGGCAAGATCATCTAGAAAAGCAATCTTACTATTGAATCCTAACCTGAATCCACTATAGTGGAGGAAAAACCTGAGGTGTAGGTTTCTACCAAGAAGGTTAAGGCAAAGGAAAATGGTAAATGGAAGAAAATAGTAAAAGAAAGGAAATCTAAATTAGATGAGGGAGTCTTTGCAGATCAGGATCCTTATGCACCAAGGGTTCCCTTTCCATGTAAGCTAATGAAGGCTCACTTGAAAAGGAGATACAAAATTTTATGGAAGTTGTGAAGAAATTACACATGGATATTTTGTTCCTGGATGAAATTGAGTAAATGTTGACATATGTGAAGTTCTTCAAAGATCACAAAAGGAAGGAGAGGAGACCATGTGGATACTGTTAGACTAGAATGTCTAGTACTTTTGTACAAGCAAAATTTCTGCCAAGAAAAAAGATCCAGGAGTGTTCACTATCCCATTCAATGTGGGAGATAATGAGGTAAGACAAGGTCTAGAAGATCTGGGAGCAAGCATTAGCCTTATGCCTCTCACATCAGCCCAAAGATTAGGACTTACTGACATGGTCAAGATAGGAATGCAAATTCAATTAGCAGACCACTCTTTTATGAGACCTATAGGGATTGTAGAGGATGTCCCTATCCGAGTGGGACAATTTTTCATGCCGTGTGATATAGTTGTGATTGGCACCATGGAAGAACTGAAATGGCCAATGATATTTGGAAGACCATTCCTCTCCATTGGGAGAGCTTTGATATATGTTGAAGTTGGGACCATCACCTTCAGAGTAGGGAATGATCACATTGATTTTCATGTTTAAGACTCCATGAGAGGACCATGTCTCTTTGAGTCAGTATATATCATGAATAGCTACAACAAATTTTATGAAGAAGTACAAGAGAAAAATTCTATAGTTGATCCACTCATGAGAGCTTCCAAAAATCCTGACCCAAATATTAGAGATCCAGAAGTAGTCAAGATTCTTGAGTATCTAAAATAAATTGAAAATGATTGCAATGATAAAAAAGATGCAAGTTATGAGTATGCAAAGTACACCTCTCTAGAGAAAAATAAAGAAGAGAATGAAGCACCTCATCCCAAACCAGATTTGAAGCAAATCCCTAACAGATTAACATATGAATTTCTAGATAGTGAAGAAAGCAATCCCGTGATTATAAATTTTGTCTTGACAAATGATCAATAAAAAAAGCTGTTGAATGAACTCAAGCTCTAAAGAAAAGCATAGGATGCTCTATTGAGGACATAAAAGGCCTAAACCCAGCTGTATGCATGCACAAAATAAATCTAGAAGAGAATGAAAATCCTCTGGACCAACCTCAAAGAAAGTTGAATCAGAACCTAAGGGAGGTGGTCAAGAAAGAGGTGAGTATTGTACACCCGATAAGCGACATCAATTGGGCAAGCCCACAACATGTAGTCCCTAAAAAGGGAGGCATGGTAGTGGTGAAAGGCAAAAAGGGTGATTAAGTGGAAACACAAATAGTAATTGGGTGGCAAATTGACATTGACTTTAGAAATCTCAATGCTTCCACCAAGAATGATAATCTATTGCCGTTCATCAACCCAGTCCTAGAATGATTAGCCCATCATTCATACTTCTACTTCTTGGATGGATACTCATGATTTTATCAGGTCCCTATCCACCCACATGATAAGGAGAAAACCACCTTCACCTGCATATATGGTATCTTTTCCTTTTGATGGATGCCATTCGGGTTATGCAACACACGTGCAACATTTCAAAGGTGCATGAAATAAGTATTTTCCAATTTTCTAGAAGATATTATGGAAGTATTCATGCATGACTTCTCCATATATGGAACTGATTTTGATAGTTGTATAAATAATCTATCCCAAATCCTGAAACGATGTGAAGAAAAATAGTTAGTGATGAACTGGGAGAAATGTCACTTTATGGTCCAAGAGGGCATAGTGCTTGACCATAAATTTTTTGAGAAAGGAATTGAAGTAGATCCAAGCAAGTTTAAGGTTGTATCTAAGCTTCCACATCCTAAGTTAGTAATAGGGGTGATAATTTTTCTAGGCCATGCAAGATATTATAGAATATTCATCAAAGACTTCCCCAAGATCACTAAAACATTGCCCAATTTTTTCATTAAAGATGCAATGTTTGATTTTACAAATGAATGTTGTGAAGCTTTTGAAACTTTGAAAAAGTTCCCTACTGACAACTCCAATCCTCCAAGCTCCTGATTGGGAGCTACCTTTTAAGACAATCTGTGATGCTAGTGATTATGTGATGAATGCATATTCATCCTAGTTTACTTGCATTTTTCAACCCAATTTTGCATTAATGTAGCTTAGTTTTCTTTAGGAATAGCTTTGTTTTGATCTACTTAGGTTTTTTTTGCTAATTTGTAGGAATTTGATACTTTTCTTGACTCCCTTTGTAGGTTTTGAATCTCATTCTACAACAAGTTTGCCTAGGCGGTCCCACAACCCTTCAGTAGGTGGGAGTAGAGAGGAGGACTCCTCTTGCAGGGTGCGGGGCAGTGCCCTAGACTGAAACATATGTCAAGCACTTCTAGAAGGTAGATTGATGAATAATTTTTGTATTCGAGGGAAAAATTGACCCATAGATCGACCTGCCAATCGACCTTCAAATATAATTACTTATCAAGCCATCGACCTCATGTCCTTCGAACTTAATGCTCAAGAGCCCCAATGACCTTCCAGGTTGATGACCCATCGACCGACCTAGTTGACATTCATGATCTCACCATTCAAGCCATCAATGACCCAGGTCAATGACTCATCAACCTCTCTCCATCAAACAACGTCATCAACCATCGATCGATAGATCCATTGACCTTCAAGGTCGACGACCTATCGACCTACCAACTCGATAGGCACTGAGACAACCTTCGATCAATGACCATCCATAAAGCATTCTAGATCATCGACTAAGATAACTGTTTGTCTACCCATGAATCTCCTAGGTCGATAGATGGAAGTGCAAGAGTCAGTACAAGTGGTTGACAACCACAAACCTATAAATATCCCCCATGGGCATCAGTGTAAGGAATCTCAAATTTCTAGAGACAAACAAGCCAAAAGGCTGATGTCGAGATCATAGCTAAAGTTTAAGAGACCATCGACCTGTCTAGTTCCATCAACTATCTAGACCATTGACCTCAAGACTTGACTACTTCCATTGACATCCTTCTCTAAGGTGATCAATCTCTTCACAGAGCTACTAACCATTTACCTTCTTCAATGCAAGTTAGGGTTAGTACCTAGAATAAAGAGAAGGAAGGAAGTTTTCTATTGCATACTATGCTGGGCTACTTCTGTTATAGTTATGACCACAATTGTGTTCCTTTCCTCCACTGGTGATATTAATCTCACCATGTTGAGGGAGTAGTCTTTTCACTGGGGTGCGGGGGGTCGACGCGCTACCCATTTGTTGCAATTTCATTCTTGTTCCAACTCTTGTATGAACATATTTAATTGATCATCAACCATTTAACACATGTTTTGTGGATTGACCAACTACCTTATGTGATTTATTATAATCTTAGACTGTGAGAACTTCAAACTCTAAGATTTGAATATCAATTGATATTGGTTGATGCGCTGATGAGAAATTTAGAAGGGAAGTCTCCAGAGTAGCAATTAGATGACATGTAAGCATCGAGACATCAAGATTATAGTGATATCCTCTCTTGCAAGTTTCTAATAGTGAAAGGGGAAACTAGCATAACTCCAATTATTTCTTCAAACATTTTTGGACTTGAGTGAATGCGCAAAGTTGGATAGTGGCAGTGAAACCCACCCTAGTGTTTTCCATCATTAATCTAGACCTTATTTTACTTCAATCATTTACTCTTCCTAAAATTAGTATAAAATCAACAACTCAAAGCTCATTTTTAAATATTAGTCATTATCGTCTAGTTAACAACTAGCAAAGTTCTTAGAAAAGTTTTCCCTTCTGCTTTGATCCTCGACTACACTACGATAAGATCTGTCTGCTTGCAGGTGGTAATTGTTGCACGTCGATTTTGATAATAACTAGGAATTATATTCTTAGTGGATTTGTTAGTACGACAAAACCCACATCATTATACCATCAAATCAGTAATCGAGAAAAAAAGGATAAGAAACTCCATGCAATTTATTATACTAGCAAAATTCTGTATGATGCCCAAATCAATTACACTACCATAGAGGAAGAGATGTTGACGAACGTATTTGCTTTTGACAAGTTCAATCCTATGTGATAGGATCAAAAGTGAAAGTATACATAGATCACAGTGCTATCAAATATCTAATGTAAAAGAAAGACACTAAGCCCAAACTCTTGCGGTGGGCTCTGTTGCTGTAAGAGTTTGATCTGGAATTTATCGACATAAAGGGGACAGAGAATGTTCTTGCCAACCATTTGTCATGAATCATTATTTCTGAAAAAGACTCACTGCGTATTAATGACCACTATGCTGATGAAGCTCTATTGACAGAGAAGGCCATTGAACTAAAGGATCCATGGTTTTTTGACATATGCAACTACCTCGCATGAAGACAACTACCACCAACAAACACATAAAACAAGAAGAAGCTATTCTATGATTGAAGAACTATTACTGGGATGACCCACTTCTGTTCAGAAGATGTGATGACAATCTATTTCGCTGATGTATACAAGAAGAAGAAGTACCTTATATTCTCCATAAATGTCACACTTCACCCTACTTTTGTCATTTAGGTGGAGATAAGACCGCAACCAAGGTACTGCAATATGGTTTTCATTGGCCAACCCTGGGATGCACATGCATACATCAAGACTTGTAAATAGTGTCAACACATTGAAAATATATCCCAAAGGACTAAAATGACCATGCCTGATTTTATTGAGGTTGAGATCTTTGATGTTTGGGGAATTGATAATGTGGGACCTTTCCCATCCTCTAAAGGAAATCAATACATTTTAGTTGCTCTAGACTATGTGTCAAAGTGGGTAGAAGCAATAACTATCTCATCTTGTGATGCAAAACATGTGATAAGGCTATATGAGAAGATTATGTTCCCCATATTTGTAGTCACACACACTGTCATTAGTGATGGGGGATCCCATTTTGTAGAAAGACAATTCTCAACATTACTGAAAAAGTATGGAGTAAGGCATTAGGTTGCCACACCCTATTATAGACCTCCGGTTAGGTGTAAGTCTCCAATAGGAAAATTAAAGAAATCTAGGAAAAGATGGTAGGGAGGACAAAAAAATATTGGTTTGTGAAGCTGGATGATGCCTTGTGGACATACCGAATTATGTACAAGACTCCTATAGGGACCACCCCTATAGGATGATATATGGTAAGGCCTTCCATTTGCTACTTGAATCCGAGCATAAGGCTTTCAGGGCAATCATATTCTTGAATATGGACCCAAGATCGACATACAAGAAGAGATTTTTATAGTTTCAAGAATTGGAGGAGCTTAGGCCATGCCTATGAAAATGCAAGGACTTAGAAACAAAGGACCAAGGTGTGGAATGATTCCACTTAAAGAGAAAGGTGTATCTGAGAGAGACAAGGTTCTTCTATTCAATTCAAGAATTCATGTTTTCCCTAGAGAAATAAAGTCAATATGGTAAGGTCCCTTTACTGTAGCAAAGATATACCCGTCATGGATGATGAAGATATGAGTGAGAGGACTGGAACTTTTTAGGTGAATGGATATAGGGTCAAAAGATATTATGAATATGAGGCATTCACAAGAAGAGCAAAAGTTCAGTTGGAGGAAACACCAACCGCTCCACCACATGAAAAATGAGAAAGCCAACCAAATAGAGTCAAGCTAAATAATATAAATTACCGCTTCTTGGGAGTAAACCCAAAGATTTTCTTAATAAGCTTCCTTAAATTCTAGTTTGTTTTTACTTATCAGTAATTAAATTTGAGGAATACCTATCGTAGGTTTTATTTAGTTGTAATTTTATCGCTTTTATTTCCTAATTTCTAGTATATGTAGAATAAAGTTAGTAAGAATGTGAAGACTTTTATTATAATGTAGGGACCATCTGTTCCAGAAGAGAGAAATGAATTTGAGCCTAAGACAAACCATAGGTTCTCAAAGTTCCTTGGAACCATAGGATGATGCACTCCATAGTTTGTCCATCAGCTGATACCTATCTGTCTAACCATAAGATCTCAAAATTTAGTTTCACCATCGGAAGATGGTATTGAAGTTAAGCAAGCAAAGGCAGATCAATTGAACCATCGGTTTTGGTATACCCCGCATAGCCATTGAATTTTAGAGACTAGTGTTACCATTAGAAGGTTGAGGATAATCACTATAACTGTAAGGACCCTGACCTGCGTATAGGGCTTACCCTGTTTGTTTTGCTTAACCTTGATGGTTTGAGGCTTGCTAATCACCTTTGAGTGGTGATTAGGGTTTGGTTGTGCTTTGTTGAGGGTTGAGGGTGCTACTTGCAATTAACCCAAGTCTAGGGTTTTGGGAGCAAGTTTGTCACCTTGAGAGGCGTTCTTCTCTCTCTTTGCTTCCTCTAGGGTTGAGAGGAAGGCTTGGGCTTGTTGTTTGAGTTCTTTGGACCTTTGTTGAGCTTGTTTGGGCCTTGGAGTCCCTTGTTTGGGCTTGCTTGGGCCTTGTGTCGGCCAAGTAGAGCTTGTGTCGGCCTAGAGTGGGCTTGTGTCACCCATGGTGCTTGGTCCAACCTTGGTCATGTTTGGAGAACACATGGTGCTCATTTTGGACAAGTGTCTTATGGCTTGCAAGAGAGGTGGCTTGAGTTGGTGGACATGTGTCCCTTGGGTGGACGACACCTAGCAAGGGTTCACCTTAGTTTCTCCTCCTTCCTCATCTATATAGATTGTCCCTTCCTTAGCTTGAGGTCCCTTTAGTTCCTCTTCTCCTTGTGCACGACACACCCTCTCTTCCCCTTGCTTGGTGGCCGACACACCCTTGAAGAAGGAGCTAAGGTGGCCGACACACCCTTGTGTGAGCAGCTTGGAGGCCGATACACCCTTGGAGTTGAAGGAGTGGAGGTCGACACACCCCTCTTGGAGGAGCTTTGGTGGTCGACAACCCTTGGAGCTCAAGTGCATCTTCTTCCTTGGAGCTTAAGGCGGGTTGCATGACTCTAAACCCTAACTACTCTCCTCTCTTTGCATATATGTTTGCTTTAATCTTGCCCTTGCACGTTTGGAGTTGTTCTTTAGCTATCTTGCATGTTGGCCGATCCTTGTATTCTAGGGTTTAGGAGAGCAACACTCCTTTCTCCCCTTGGTCTAGATGAGTGAGCTTGAGCTCTAATGCCATGAGCAACACCCCTCTTTCCTACCCGATTGAGGTGAAGCACATGACTTAGTGACTTGAGCAAGACTCTCCTCTCACCTTGGGAAAGATGGTGAGCTCATTTAGATGGCTTGAACCTTAGTTGAGATGTGTGGGGAGGTGCTTCCCGATAGCCCTTGCCCTAGTTCTCTCTTGCACGGTTTGAGTGAGTCAAGTTTTCCTTCTGCTCGCCCAGTGAAGCTCAGTGCTCACTCGCCCGACACACTCTGTTTTGCTCGCTCAGTAACCCTGCTCACCCTGCTTTTACCCTGCACTCCCCTGTGTCACCCGGCAGCTTTGGCTCGTTTGATAGTCTTGCTCGCCCGACACTAGCTGTGTCGCCCAGTGTTGTTGCTCGCTCGGACTCGCCCGCTCGCTTATGTCTTGGCTCGCCCGGCACGCGTGTCGCTCAATACCTAACTCTGCTCGCTCGGCCCTAGCCGTGTCGCTCGAGACTACCTTGCTCACCCGGTTCTAGTTGGCTCGCCCGATACTAGTGCACGCCCGACATCCTCTGCGCGTGTCACCCGACAGGGCTGCTCGCCTATGCTTTACCCTGCTCGCTTGCTTGCTTTGCACGGTTCAGTACCTGGCTCATTGCTTTGCTCGTTTGCTAACCTGCCCGCTCAGTGTGTCTGCTCGCCCGACACATGAGCTGCTCGCCCGCTAGGGATTAGATAGGAATGGGTCTGCCCGGGGTGACTTCTAGTGAGGGTTGTTGACATCTTTGGTGAGGACACGGTCTGTTATGATGCTCTTATGACGATTCATTGCTTAATAACGAGAATTATGTTCTTGTGGCTAAAGTACATGCGTATTAATGTCACTACTCTATCTCTTTAATGACAATGTGATCTTGAGCATGCATTAGGGTTACTTGATAGTGTGCTTACACGTGTGACCTTGAGATGAGGCATGAATATGATTATTGTTGTCATGATGAGCTGACAATGCACTTAACCCTAATTGTCACCCTATGGTAGTAATTGTAGTCTCTTGATTATTCATCTGGTTATTGAATTATGCTAACCATGCAGGTAATGCTTAGCCCAATGAAAGGCTGTGAGAATTGGGTAAATGAACACTGTGATGACAGGTGTATGATGTTCCATGATGATGATGAAAGCCTTGAGAGGCTAAGGTACTATGTGATGAGGGATTGAGATCCCATGGTTGTGTGATGATCCTTGAGATGGATCTGGATGGTTGGCAAGAGGCCAAGTGATAACATGTGATGTGAGATCCTTGTGATGGATCAGTGTGATGTAAATTGTAGAAAATGCATAATGTTGAGTTATGTTGTTTACCTTTCTATTATATCTTGCAAGTTATACAACTTGGTTGAATCTTGCAATCCATCTAAAAGATACTAAGTAATCACAGTGTAATTTATAATGTAGCTTTCCCTGGCCATAGATTCATCACCAGTCAGGATAGGGTGATGATGAAACGGGTTCTCCTGCGGGTTAACCCGGAGCGCATATTTTTGAATATGCGAGGTTTGTCCTAGCCTAAAATAGAGAGGTGAAACGAGTGCAGCTGCGGTTGCAGACTCGGATGTGTGACGAGCATGGTGAACATGGCCCATGGCTCCAGATATGTGATATGTTGAGCATGAATGCATTCATGGCTCCGAGCATGGTATTTAGACACGTGGCTCAGTTTCTAGTGCCGTGACCTGTACCGAGGCGGACTAGGCAGAGGGTAGCCTGTGGAGCTGATCCTGTGGCTTATGAGCACTTCAAGCATGAGACTGCAGTCCCGATTTGTGTTCTCATGTACTGACCATGAGGCGGAGAAGGTCTTGGATTCTGGCTCTTCCATTGACCTTGTATGGCACCGGCTATGGGCTTCGCAGCCGAAGGTTGGATTTGAACGGTACAGTTCATTTCCTCAGGGCATAATAAAACGTAATACAACCGTTTAGTATGTATTGATAAGACAAATACGAAACATTGGTTGAGGCCTTGTTTGTGTAGTTAACTTTAATTATATCGTAGTTGTTTATGCATTACCCTTTTGTGGTGAATCTCATATAATCTATCTTGTCAATCATGTTCCATTGGGAAATATAGTGGTTATATGCCCTTTTGATACAGCTGGTAAGTCTGAGGATGGCTTGTTACTTAGAACTGTTCTTGTTATATTCTTTATCAATAATCTGCTGAGATAAGCTTTATCTTATCTGAGGTTTTTTAGTTTTGGCGCGGAGTTATGCCTCTCACTGGGACAATGTTCAATTGTCTCACTCTGCTAGTTTTCACCCTTTTTAGGTGGTCGAGCTTGTCGTGGTGGTGGTCGCGGAGTTGCGGCTGAGCAGTGAGAAGATCTGTAGAAGGCAAGCTTTGGAGATGCTGCTGTTTTGATGTTTTTGTGTAGAGTCTAGAGTCATCCCTGTACTCTCAGGTCCTTGGCGGTGTTTGACGTTGTTTTACGATGTACGACCGATATTGTTTGTATATCCTGCTACTGGCCGAATATGGGCCTTTATGTATATAACAGGTGATGAACTCAAGGTTATGACAGGACAACTGTTGCGCTAAGCTGTGGACATGTATCCAGGCTTGTATGGATATGTATATAACATGTTTTCTTGCAGGATATGGACTGGAATGTAATATGTTTCACAGTTAATCAGTTTTCCGCAATCAGTTTTAATTAACCCGTGTTTTTGATTAACTGTGGTTATGGTGATTTCCGCACGTTTTCACGTAACACCTCATTATCTGTGTGATAATGGGATGTGTTGCCACAAGTTTGGTATCAGAGCTTTAAGTTCGTTGAGTCTACAGGGATCTAGGACTAGGTTGTGTTTGTTCTTATGTGTTTTCCAGATTTTCTCATAGAAATCTTCTGCCCTCAGCGGAAGAAAAGCCAAGATGTCTGGAAACCATGAAGAACTCGCTGCTGAGCACATCGATGCTGCATCTGTTGATGGAGCAGTAGGACAGGCGCATGAAGATCGGGTGCCTGAGGTCCCCCAACCTGACCCAACCATTCTTGAACATCCTGCCTACCAACAACTTATGGGGCAGATGATGGCTACGATGAATCTCATGGTTGAGCGATTACCAGTGCCTCCTCTGCTAGCACAGGTTCCCCATGGAGAAGCATCAGGTATTGGGAAGACCTTTGAGCGGATTCACCGAGTCGGAGCTTTGGAGTATCTGGAACGGCTGATCCAGCGGATGCAGATCTGTGGCTGACAGGTCTTGAGAAGGCTTTCCGGATCCTCAACATCCCCGAAGCAGACAAAGTAAAGCATGCTGTCTACCTTCTGAAAGGTAGTGCTGCTCACTGGTGGACCATCGAGGAAGAGAAGTGGCCTGGTGAGGTGATCTGTTGGGAAGTGTTTCGACGTGAGTTCGTCGCCAGATACTTTCCCATGACGTATCTGGATGAGAAGACCCGTCAGTTCGAGAGTTTGCGATAGGGAACGATGAACATCACTGAGTATGAAGCTAAGTTTATGGATCTGTTGAGGTTTTGTCCTCACATGGCGATGACAGACGAGGAACAGATCAGACGTTTCGAGAAGGGTCTGAGTGCTGAGATGACGACACCGGTCTCTGTGTTGGAGAATCGAGAATGGTTCGCTACGTTTGTGGAATCTGTTCGGAGGATCGAACGACCAGTAAGGGAGAAGAGAGAGTCTATGGCTAAGAAAAGACCTTCTCAGTTCCAGAGTCATAGGTTTGGTGGCTTCAAGAAGCCCAGGTTTTCAGCACCGGCAGCGATGAGAGGTTCTGGTAGACCGTCTCAGTGGTCTATGAGTAGAGGAAGAGGTTATGTTTCTTCGCCTTCTAAGGCACCAAGTTCAGCTTCTGTGGCGGTGACAGGGCCATCCAGGCCTCGAGATGATGTTAGGACATGTTATGCCTGTGGTCAGACAGGGCATATCAGGTCAAGTTGTCCCTACAACGATGTTGAAGTGACGCAGCAGCCGAGACAGAACCTTCAGGGGTCAGAGAGACCACAGCCCAGTGGTGGCAGAGGACGGGGACGCGGTCAAGCGTCTCAGGCTGGATCGTCTGCTCAGGGAAGCAGAGGTCGTGGACAGCAAGCAACGCCTCGATTCTACGCTATGAATCAGTCGGAGGCGGTAGTCAACCCGTGAGTAGTGACAGGTCAGATGGAGTTATTTCATTTTGATATGTCTTCTTCTTGCTTTATATCTTTTCTAGTTGACCCGGGTGCTACGCACTCTCTTATCGCCTTTAGTATGCTTGAGAACTGTCGTTTAACTGTTAGCTGTAAGAAGGATAGCTTGTTGTTAGAAACCCCTCTTGATGGTTCCTCTTTGCTTCGAGAAGAGTGTCCATCTTGTGTCTTGTCTTTCTCAGGAAACCGCATTCAAGTGGATCTCATACCACTTGCTATGCATGGGTTCGATGTTATCCTTGGGATGGATACCTTAGAGAGGTATAAGGTTGTCTTGGACTGTGGTTCCAAGCAGGCAGTGTTTGATGTTGCTGGAGAGAAGTGGATCTTCCAGGGAGATAGGAAGATTCTTCCGACATGTCTGGTATCAGCTATGGTGGCAGATAAGTTGTTACAACAGGGATGTGAGGCGTTCCTACACCACGTGGTAGATACTGAAGTGGATGCCAAGGCAAAAGGTCTTAGCCTTGAGGAGGTGTCAATTGTTCGTGAGTTTGCAGATGTGTTCCCTAAGGAGTTTCCTGGTGTTCCCCCACCCAGAGAGATTGATTTCGAGATCAATCTAGTACCAGGAACGCAGCCAGTTGCACAAACACCGTACAGAATGGCTACAACAGAGATGACAGAGTTGAAGAAGCAATTACAGGAGTTGCTAGATAAAGGTTTTATCCAACCCAGTATGTCGCCTTGGGGTGCGCCTGTGTTGTTCGTCAAGAAGAAGGACGGTTCGATGCGGTTGTGTATAGACTACCGACAGTTGAACAGGGTCACGATCAAGAACAAGTACCCGTTGCTGAGGATAGATGATTTGTTCGATCAGTTGCGTGGTGCTACAGTGTTCTCCAAGATCGATCTATGGTCCGGATATCATCATTTGAGGATAAAGGCGGATGACATGCCGAAGTCAGCCTTCAGGATAAGGTATGGTCATTATGAGTTCGTGGTTATGCCGTTTGGGTTAACCAATGCACCTGCAACCTTCATGGTCCTGATGAACAGAGTGTTTGTCCGTTCTTAGATCAGTTTGTTGTAGTCTTTATAGATGATATCTTGATCTATAGTCAGGACAGACTAGAGCATGATCAACATCTTCGTCGAGCGTTGACTCTTCTTCGTCAACATCAGTTGTATGCCAAGTTCAGTAAGTGTGAGTTCTGGCTGGATGAAGTGACCTTCTTGGGCCATGTGATATCCGCTGAAGGAGTCAAGGTAGATCCGAAGAAGGTGGAATCTGTTACAGATTGGGAACAGCCGAAGACGCCGACAGAAGTTCATAGTTTCCTTGGTTTAGCAGGATACTACCGGAGGTTTATCAAGGACTTCAATGTGATCGTGTTACCAATGACGAAGTTGACCAGGAAAGATGTACCTTTTGTTTGGGATGACCAATGTCAGCAAGCTTTCTAGAATCTGAAGGAGAAGCTGACTAGTGCTCCAGTGTTGGTCTTGCCAGAGCCTGGGAAAGGCTATGTTGTTTTCTGTGATGCTTCCAAGAAAGGTTTAGGTTGTGTGTTGATGCAGGGAGATCATGTGGTTTCTTTTGCCTCGCGACAACTCAAGAAGCATGAGGAGAACTACCCAACTCATGATTTGGAGTTGGCAGCGGTGGTTCATGCGTTAAATATTTGGAGACACTATCTGTATGGGGAAGTGTGTCTGATCTTTACGGATCATAAGAACCTGAAGTATATCTTTACGCAACATGAGTTGAATATGCGACAGCGGCGATGGATGGAGTTGATCAACGACTACGACTGCACTATCGAGTATCATCCTGGTAAGGCGAATGTGGTAGCAGATGCGCTTAGTCGAAAGTCTTCTCTTTCTTCAAAGAAGGCACAGTTAAGTTCCCTGGTTTGCCATAGGAGAGATATGCTTGTTTCTCTACGACAGATGAATGTGCAGATGGAAGTTTCTTCGTTATCTGGTCTTTTCTCATAGATGCAAGTCAAGCCTACGTTGAGGCAGCAGATCAAGGATGCACAACAGACAGATGAGGCAGTACAGTTGATCAGACCAGAGTTCGGCAGCGACAAGCGTGATGGGTTTCATGAGTCTGAGGATGGGCTAGTATGCTATCGTGACAGGATGGTGGTTCCAGATGTTGATGATCTGAGGAAGTTGGTGCTTGAGGAAGCACACACGTCGATGTATGCGATGCATCCAGGTGTCACCAAGATGTATCATAGTCTGAAGGACTTGTATTGGTGGCCCAATTTGAAGAAAGATGTGGCTGAGTTCGTGGAAAGATGTGCGGTTTGTCAGCAAGTGAAGGCTGAGCATCAGAAGCTGGCAGGTACGTTACAACCTTTGTCGATACCGTAGTGGAAATGGGATCATATAACCATGGATTTTGTAGTTGGTATGCCCAAGACAACTAGGTATCATGATTCCATTTGGGTGATAGTGGATAGATTGACGAAGTCTGCCCATTTCCTGCCTGTGAAGACAACGTACACAACGGAGAAGCTCGCTAGAGTGTATGTGGATGAGATAGTTCGTTTGCATGGTGTGCCAACAACAATAGTTTCTGACAGAGGTCCTTAGTTTACCGGTCGTTTTTTGGAGCAGTTGCACAGAGCGTTGGGAACGCAGTTGAGGTTCAGTACAACCTTTCACCCACAGACAGATGGATAGTCTGAAAGGACTATTCAGATTGTGGAGGATCTCCTTTGAGCTTGTGTTTTGCAGTTCCTAGGTAGCTGGGATGTACATCTGAGTTTGATAGAGTTTGCCTACAACAACGGTTATTAGCGAAGCATCGACATGGCTCCTTATGAGGCTCTGTATGGAAGGAAGTGCAGATCTCCTTTGTGTTGGTATGAATCAGGTGAGTATCAACTTTTGGGTCCTGAGTTAGTGCAACAAATGACAGATAAGATCAAGGTGATACAGCAACAGTTGAAAGTGGCACAAGACGGGAAGAAGTCTTATGCAGACAATCACCGACGACCGTTGGAGTTCTAGGTAGGAGACAAAGTGTATCTTAAAGTATCGTCGTGGAAAGGTGTGCTGAGGTTTGGATGGAAGGGTAAGTGGGCACCCAGATATATGGGGCCTTACCCAATTATAGCACGTGTTGGAAAGGTAGCCTACGAGATAGAGTTGCCTCCCGAGTTGCATAGGTTGCATCCAGTGTTTCATATCAGTATGCTGAAGAAAAGTCATCCAGATTCAAGTACAGTGATACAGCCACTTGAGGTAGAGCTTGATGCAGATGTGACCTATGAGGAAGGTCCTGTGGCGATTCTTGACAGAAGGATCAAGAAGCTGAAGAGGAAGGACCTGATTCTTGTGAAGGTCCTTTGGAAGCGTCGTGGCGTTGAGGAATCCACGTGGGAGCTTGAGGAAGAGATGAGGAGGAAGTATCCCTCACTTTTCTCTTTGGATATTGGGGACGAAATCCCTTAAAGGGGGTTAGATTGTAAGGACCCTGACCTGTGTTTAGGGCTTACCCTGTTTGTTTTGCTTAACCTTGATGGTTTGAGGCTTGCTAATCACCTTTGAGTGGTGATTAGGGTTTGGTTGTGCTTTGTTGAGGGTTGAGGGTGCTACTTGCAATTAACCCAAGTCTAGGGTTTTGGGAGCAAGTTTGTCACCTTGAGAGGTGTTCTTCTCTCTCTTTGCTTCCTCTAGGGTTGAGAGGAAGGCTTGGGCTTGTTGTTTGAGTTCTTTGGACCTTTGTTGAGCTTGTTTGGGCCTTGGAGTCCCTTGTTTGGGCTTGCTTGGGCCTTGTGTCGGCCAAGTAGAGCTTGTGTCGGCCTAGAGTGGGCTTGTGTCACCCATGGTGCTTGGTCCAACCTTGGTCATGTTTGGAGAACACATGGTGCTCATTTTGGACAAGTGTCTTATGGCTTGCAAGAGAGGTGGCTTGAGTTGGTGGACATGTGTCCCTTGGGTGGACGACACCTAGCAAGGGTTCACCTTAGTTTCTCCTCCTTCCTCATCTATATAGGTTGTCCCTTCCTTAGCTTGAGGTCCCTTTAGTTCCTCTTCTCCTTGTGCACGACACACCCTCTCTTCCCCTTGCTTGGTGGCCGACACACCCTTGAAGAAGGAGCTAAGGTAGCCGACACACCCTTGTGTGAGCAACTTGGAGGCCGATACACCCTTGGAGTTGAAGGAGTGGAGGTCGACACACCCCTCTTGGAGGAGCTTTGGTGGTCGACAACCCTTGGAGCTCAAGTGCATCTTCTTCCTTGGATCTTAAGGCGGGTTGCATGACTCTAAACCCTAACTACTCTCCTCTCTTTGCATATATGTTTGCTTTAATCTTGCCCTTGCACGTTTGGAGTTGTTCTTTAGCTATCTTGCATGTTGGCCGATCCTTGTGTTCTAGGGTTTAGGAGAGCAACACTCCTTTCTCCCCTTGGTCTAGATGAGTGAGCTTGAGCTCTAATGCCATGAGAAACACCCCTCTTTCCTACCCGATTGAGGTGAAGCACATGACTTAATGACTTGAGCAAGACTCTCCTCTCACCTTGGGCAAGATGGTGAGCTCATTTAGATGGCTTGAACCTTAGTTGAGATGTGTGGGGAGGTGCTACCCGATAGCCCTTGCCCTAGTTCTCTCTTGCACGGTTTGAATGAGTCAAGTTTTCCTTCTGCTCGCCCAGTGAAGCTCAGTGCTCACTCGCCCGACACACTCTGTTTTGCTCGCTCAGTAACCTTGCTCGCCCTGCTTTTACCCTGCACGCCCCTGTGTCGCCCGACAGCTTTGGCTCGTTTGATAGTCTTTCTCGCCCGACACTAGCTGTGTCGCCCAGTGTTGTTGCTCGCTCAGACTCGCCCTGCTCGCTTATGTCTTGGCTCGTCCGACACGCGTGTCGCTCAATACCTAGCTCTGCTCGCTCGGCCCCAGCTGTGTTGCCCGAGACTACCTTGCTCACCCGATTCTAGTTGGCTCGCCCGATACTAGTGCACACCCGACATCCTCTGCGCGTGTCGCCCGACAGGGCTGCTCGCCTATGCTTTACCCTGCTCGCTCGCTTGCCTTGCACGGTTCAGTACCTGACTCATAGCTTTGCTCATTTGCTAACCTGCCCGCTCAGTGTGTCTGCTCGCCCGACACATGAGCTGCTCGCCCGCTAGGGATTAGATAGGAATGGGTCTGCCTGGGGTGACTTCTAGTGAGGGTTGTTGACATATTTGGTGAGGGCACGACCTGTTATGATGCTCTTATGACGATTCATTGCTTAATAACGAGAATTATGTTCTTGTGGCTAAAGTACATGCGTATTAATGTCACTACTCTATCTCTTTAATGACAATGTGATCTTGAGCATGCATTAGGGTTACTTGATAGTGTGCTTACACGTGTGACCTTGAGATGAGGCATGAATATGATTATTGTTGTCATGATGAGCTGGCAATGCACTTAACCCTAATTGTCACCCTATGGTAGTAATTGTAGTCTCTTGATTATTCATCTGGTTATTGAATTATGCTAACCATGCAGGTAATGCTTAGCCCAATGAAAGGCTATGAGAATTGGGTAAATGAACACTGTGATGACAGGTGTATGATGTTCCATGATGATGATGAAAGACTTGAGAGGCTAAGGTACTATGTGATGAGGGATTGAGATCCCATGGTTGTGTGATGATCCTTGAGATGGATCTGGATGGTTGGCAAGAGGCCAAGTGATAACATGTGATGTGAGATCCTTGTGATGGATCATGTGATGTAAATTGTAGAAAATGCATAATGTTGAGTTATGTTGTTTACCTTTCTATTATATCTTGCATGTTATACAACTTGGTTGAATCTTGCAATCCATCTAAAAGATACTAAGTAATCACAGTGTAATTTATAATGTAGCTTTCCCTGGCCATAGATTCATCACCAGTCAGGATAGGGTGATGATGAAACGGGTTCTCCTGTGGGTTAACTCGGAGTGCATATTTTTGAATATGCGAGGTTTCTCCTAGCCTAAAATAGAGAGGTGAAACGAGTGCAGCTGCGGTTGCAGACTCGGATGTGTGACGAGCATGGTGAACATGGCCCATGGCTCCAGATATGTGATATGTTGAGCATGAATGCGTTCATGGCTCCGAGCATGGTGTTTAGACACATGGCTCAGTTTCTAGTGCCGTGACCTGTACCGAGGCGGACTAGGCAGAGGGTAGCCTATGGAGCTGACCCTGTGGCTTATGACCACTTCAAGCACGAGACTGCGGTCCTGCTTTGTGTTCTCATGTACTGACCATGAGGCAGAGAAGGTCTTGGATTCCGGCTCTTCCATTGACCTTGTATGGCACTAGCTATGGGCTTCGCAGCCGAAGGTTGGATTTGAATGGTACGGTTCATTTCCTCAGGGCATAATAAAACGTAATACAACCGTTTAGTATGTATTGATAAAACAAATACGAAACATTGGTTGAGGCCTTGTTTGTGTAGTTAACTTTAATTATATCGTAGTTGTTTATGCATTACCCTTTTGTGGTGAATCTCATATAATCTATCTTGTCAATCATGTTCCATTGGGAAATATAGTGGTTATTTGCCCTTTTGATACAGCTGGTAACTCTGAGGATGGCTTGTTACTTAGAACTGTTCTTGTTATATTATTTATCAATAATCTGCTGAGATAAGCTTTATCTTATCTGAGGTTTTGTAGTTTTGGCGCGGAGTTATGCCTCCCGCTGGGACAATGTTCAATTATCTCACTCCACTAGTTTTCACCCTTTTTAGGTGGTCGAGCTTGTCGTGGTGGTGGTCGCGGAGTTACGACTGAGCAGTGAGAAGATCTGTAGAAGGCAAGCTTTGGAGATGCTGCTGTTTTGATGTTTTGGTGTAGAGTCTAGAGTCATCCCTGTACTCTCAGGTCCTTGGCGGTGTTTGACGTTGTTTTACGATGTACGACCGATATCGTTTGTATATCCTGCTACTGGTCGGATGTGGGCCTTTATGTATATAACATGTGATGAACTCATGGTTATGACATGACAGCTGTTGCGCTAAGCTGTGGACATGTATCCAGACTTGTATGGATATGTATATAACATGTTTTCTTGCAGGATATGGACTGGAATGTAATATGTTTCACAGTTTATCAGTTTTCCGCAATCGGTTTTAATTAACCCGTGTTTTTGATTAACTGTGGTTATGGTGATTTCCGCACGTTTTCACATAACACCTCATTATTTGTGTGATAATGGGATGTGTTGCCACAATAACCATCAAATTGTCCAAGTCACTCTTGAAGCCATCAAATGATGAACTCAGCTGAACCACCAAATGATGCGAGTTGTGGAGCCATCGGATCTTTTATTTGGCCACCTTATAACTGATGGTTTGGATTTTCTAATGAAATCGATATGCTACAAACCATCGTATGTTGGACCTATATAGTGTACAATGTTAACCATCAGAAGATTTGTTGCAAGATCTGATGCTTAGATGGGGGGGGGGGTTCCCACAAATACTTAAAACAACACCTATTAAAGAGATGAGGGCCCAACCCTCACTTTTTACCAACTATATTAGAGTAAGAGAAAACTAGAGTGTTCAACCCTATATATGTACCTACATATGACTATTAACCTAACCATAACTACAATTCTTAGCTTAACCACCATCAAAAGTCATGCACTATCTCCAACATGTGACCATGGGAAGCAGACAAGCACCTATTCAACTCCGACGAAGTTTTCAAACATAGTAGGAGGAGTACATCATGACGACACTAACCCAACCTAGACAAGCATGAGATCTAGATGGAAACCAGAAAACTAAGAAGAGTATGACAATCAAAGAAACAACAACGAGTAATATTTCTCCTCTCATTCATTTTCCTCTCGCCAATCGGATGCCTCTATTTCATCTGCCATGACAAACTGCCACATTTTACCCACCATTTCTGACTTTTCGACTTCCTCTGTAATGCGTCTGAAGTACCATCTGATCTTCTAACCCTGAATTTTCTTCCCCCCTCTTTTTTATAAGAGAAATCATTGATTTTATAACCATCACATATAGGTAGAACCATCGGGTTATAAGATGTTTTGCCAAAGATCTTGCTTCTCTATTTTTATACCCATCAGATTTGGATTTCCCTACAATGACCATCGATTGTCGTGCTGCATGGGTAAACCACCGATTTGCATACTCAAAACCTTGATGTTTGAGCTACCTCAGTGAACCATCAGTTTTCTCTTACCCTTACCACAGTGAAAACCATCGATTCATTTTCACTCTCTCTTATCAGTGCAAACCTATAGAGGACCCCTATATCTCTCTCCTAGGTTCCTTGATAAAGTCATCAGGTAGATAACCATCAGTTGTGTAAAACCATCAGTTTTATAATACCCTTAGTAAAACCATCAATTGTCTATCCTACTAGTAAAACCAATAGTTTACAATAGTATAATTTTCCCCAATTTGATACTCTATGTTACCTACTGGACTAATCTTTCAAGAGGTATGCCAATACGTACATCGCAACAACAACTCAAAATGGTAGGTAACCCAGTCAGAAAGCCAAGTGCCAGCAAGGACACAATAACCAGAGTACCGCTCAACCATGAAGACAAAGTAGAGTATATTAACCTTCATGGGGAGTCACCTCTATCAATACACAAGATAGGGAGCAATACCAAGGAGAGAATAACTAAGATGAGTCATCCAACAATGAGGAATCTTCCAACAATGACAATTCTTCTAGTTTTAATGAATCAACAGGAACAAAGACCTCTGAATATGCAACCTATGAGGAAATATAAAACCCCAAGAATAGGAGGGCACATAGTTCTCCTCCTATGGAAAAATCAAGTAAAGTGGCAAGGATGTCAGAACCTGCCGATATAAGAGGTCTGAAAACAACACAATAGGAAATTACATCTATAACTGTACCTCTCCCGAGGGCCAATTCATAGGTAGCAGAAGTCGTCTACAAGGACAACATAATTAGTTCTTTTTACCAAGGGATGATAAAAATTTACACACTTGGGATGAAATGTGCAACACCAAGAACCTAAAGGCTACTAGGTTTAGGGATGAGGAAACCCTAAGGAGACTAGGGATGTATAATAGAGTGAAGGAACATCTGGGGAACACATGGCTCTATAAAATCTACTTCAACAACCACTTATATATGATAAAACCACTTTAGAGTTCATGTTGTCCCTAAAGAAATAGTAGTTACTAACAACGAATCCAAAGTGTGGGGGACCTTTTAAATTGGCAGTCTGAATCAATTAAGAAGACTACATACTTATTGAATAATGGCTGAATTCTATCTTCACTGACTCCATTAAGCAAGCCATGAATGCAGATAAAGGCAAAGATAGACAGAGAGGTTTGGGGTTTCCACAATATAAAAATGTGGGAGAAACTATCAAAAGAATATTGGTAAAATCAAGGTAGTTAAAAGCTACAAAACTGTACTCAGGAATGATGCTTATACCGCACAAAATCTTTTCCAACACACTATTCTTCAGAACTGACATGGGTGAAGTAACCAGAATAGACCTTCATGTCATGTGGAACATTTTGGAAAAGAAGCCGGTCAACATAGGGCAAATTATGATAGACAGACTATCAGGAGCAGTGCACCTAGAAGGCTCACGATATTTCTACAAGGATAACCAAATTATGTACATTGCCCACCGTCTGGGCTACCCTAGTGAATTAATTTTTTCCCTAAACTATTGGAGAAAAGCTAGTAGATGTCGAGTACTTGATGGTCACCAATGTTCTAAAGATGGAGGGGAATAAGTACTTCTACAGATTCTATAGGACCAACGCCTTCCTTCCTATCCCTAAAATGAGCAATTACGACTATGACAAACTGCTATTCAGGGAGAATGAGATTCTAAAAATAAAAAATGGAGCAATACCTCTCCCCAAATTGAGTGGACAAGAATTAGACAAGCCGCAACTAAAGAGTATAGAAGAACGCTACCAGGTTGGCAAAGTGACCAACTATCATACATCTGGTGAAGAAAATTACGTAAAAGCCAAAGCAAAAGCGGTCCCCCACACCTGAGGTGATAAGTCTAGGAGCATAACAACTAGAACATCCAATAGTGATGCCTACCATTGTTATGTTTGAGATATCACAACAAGATGAGGAAGGAACTCCAGTGAATATAAATGAATCGAGTATGATGGAAATACCCTATAACATCCAGACTGGAGCTGATTTTACATCTAACTTCATACATACAAGCAAAAACCTTATGATGGAGTCACTAGAAGAGCCTAAACAACAAGAGGAGGATAATGTACAACCCTTTATCAACACAAGTGTGGCATCTCACCACACTATTTATAAGATGCTAAAAACATGCAAAAGCTGACACTCTAGTCAACGAAGGTGTCAATAAAAGAGATACAAACAAAATGGGAGATACCCACTTGCCCAGCCATGAAGTTGCTCGAAAATCATCAGGATGGGATATTTACAATAGAGAGGTTCCCCCGCCAATTTACGAACCCGAGCAAAGCTTGCATATAAGAACGGGGCAAAAAATTTAGGTCCAATCAAATGCATCCAAGTAGGAATAAAGATCAAGAAGAAACATAGAGAAGCCACAATGAGCCCCTATTGCGGAAAGATTTATGGAGATAGGGAAGAAAATAGACGACCTCCGTGAGATTATCCCAACTTTAGCTTTAAATAACTTTAAATATAAATATCTCTACACAAACCTCACACATGGAGAAGATAAATACTGACATCCAACCCCTCCACAACATGACACAACAAATGCAACTCTTGGATGCAAACCAAATGCAGGTGATGGAGGCCTTGTCAAGAATTACAAAACAAGTCACCCTTCTCTAATAGGAGCAGGATTACTTACACCAAGAGAGTGAGCAGTTGTGTGCCACAGAGTAGAAGAAAAAGGAGGTGCCATCAACATCACCCTACAATGAAGAATAGTTTCCAAAGCGATAATGATTTACTAACAAGAAAACTTCACCTTCATCTACAGGTGACAGTGATGTACAGTTGAAGGCAAACATGATGCTAGACAAAATGAAACCCCACAAGGTTAGACCACCTCCATAGAAAGAAGCCACGTCAAAAATATCTACCAAAGAAAGCAAGGATGGGTTCATAAAGAATAGGGAAGTCCCCACTGGGGAGGAAGAACTCACCAACTCCCCAGCCTCTCCAGGACACTCCACCAACAACCACGAGGAAAGGGGACCCACAGAACCAACATGCCACATGCCCCAAATGTATTCACAAGTCATTCCCACCACAAATATTGAAGCAACATGTGAGAATTACATCATTATGAGGTCACCAGAGGGTGGGGAGGATGCCCTGGAAACAAGTGAAGACATCATGAACAATCTGGATCCATTATTCAACTACATACCTCCACCACAACTTACTGTGAATACTTTGTCAATGAACTACTATGAGACGAACCTATAGAAGGAGGAATACATCCCAACTTCTTTGAAGAAAAAATAGAGGAACACATGACTGAACAAGATGAGGGAAACATGAACAATATGGTCAACAATTCACCAACAAAATGTGATAATCTGATGTTTCCAAAACTTCCTACAATATTCAGTTCAAGCTCAGCAACACCCCCACTACTTCCATGCAGGATGAAAGACATGGATTTGACATTAGTATTAGGGATGTTACTTCATGAAATCCATGTGTTGGAAGATATCCTGGATGATACTAAACCTAAAGAAAATGTAATTTACAGAAACAATAGATACATTATGACAAAGGAAGATCTACAATCAGCCTTCTGACCTCAGGAAAATATAAGCAGAGTATTCTTTAAGGTCTTGTACAGAACCATTATTGAGAAGTACATGTACAAAGATAAAATAGGACCAGTTTTCAATTTCACCTTTATCCTAGAATCCCAATTGTATAACAAAAACAACAATGCACCCTGGCTTGAAGAGCTATAAGACACACTACAAAGGAAAAAGCTACTAAAGTACATAACCTTGCCTTTTGAGGCCATCAACTACTGGATTCTCACCATGGTGGATCTTTCCACAAGGCATGTACTTACTTATAAATATAGTGCAGAAGACCTATTATGTGGAAGGATGGTTTTCAAGAAGCAGAAAACATGACGATACATGAAATTATCAAATGCTTAAAATATTTGATTCAATGAGTAATCAGGTGGTGCCGTCCAAACTGGAGGGAAATCTACATGAAATGCAGCGTACCCCAAAAAAAGCAAGACTTTGGGGACAGTGCATTCATCACGCTCTGTATGATTGATGCAATAAGCAGAGGAGTCCCACTAGAGTAGGTTGCAAACAAATATTTCTACACAATGAGGAAAATATGTCATGGAAGTCATCCATAAAAGAAGATTCTTCTATGAATTTTGAATGGAAGATCCCATGTTGGACATACTCACTCGTACCCCTTCTTGAAAAGACTCCATGGAGGGAGCAATTGTTGAACCTAGATAAGGAATCAAAGACCCCTCACCCTTATGAAAGTACAATCAATTCAGTGATTCCTCCTCTTCTGTCACAATCGAGGTCCTCTCCTCAGCCAAAGACATCCACACCTCCCAACCCACCCTTGAAAGAAACATAAGCTAAATCCATGACTCCCAATATACATGCACCCCATTCTACAGATATCACAATTCCACCCTCTCCCACCACCCCACCCATCCAACCCGTATATGAAACATTAGCCGTCCAGATGGCTATAGACCCTCTTACTACAACAACCAAGGGTCGCATGCCAAAAGACCCTTTCACTCACAACACTACAAAAATGGATCAACCAAAACCAGAAGCCACTTCTCCACCTCAACAAGATACCAATGTATAAGAGGAAGAGGAGGAAGTGGCACATGATGCAAAAGTGGAAGCCCCTACCGTGTAAAACCAAGGGGGAGATAGAGAAGAGGCTGAAAAAGACATCACATGTCACGAGGAACCTGAATGAACAACAGAGCCAACACCCACATATCTGATACAACCCGTGTTATAGAATTTCAACAAAGATGCTTGCTATGGGCTATCTCTAGAAGATCTAACATTCATCATGAAGGAACTTCAGCCATAGGAAGATGAGATCGTCACCATATTTGAATGGGATAGTGTCCAAGTACTTTGGTCCAAACTTCATGAGATACGAACTGTAGGATGTTACATGATAGTTAATGATATGACAACCTGTAAGTTGCTTTTAGCTAATATCCTTGATAATGTCTACATGGCCTACTATGACATAGTCGGGGGCATCTTACATAATAAAGAATCAATGGAGCTACAAAGACTTACTGATCATCTAAAGTACAATCTCCCACATTTCATTTTCGTCCCCATTCTACATGATAGACATTGGATACTTCTATCAGTAGATATAATGGCTCAAAGAAAGATCTTGTACAATAGATCAAACACTTAGTTTAGCATAAAAAGAGAACATCTTTATAAAACTACAACAACGTCACTGAACCAAAAGCAACCCAAGTGTCTACAAAAATAGTTGATCTCATACAGATGTATGGAAGGGGACTTCCAGAAGAAGGACTAAAATTTGAGAAGCCACAGTTCTACCATAGGATCCCACAACAACAACTAGGCTCCAATGACTGTGGTTTCTACGTGTTGTTTTGGATGCAGAATTTGGCCACAATAGATAAGAAGGTGGAATTTATTAGGAATATAACTACCACCACCTTTGAGGGGCTTATTCTTTGGAGATCTTAATGTCAGATTGGGAACTTACCATCTCACAAAAATAAAATCACCTATTCTCATCAACCTCACTCTTTGATACCCTGAGGATAGGGTGCATGATAAGTTTGGGGTTGGATCCAAACTGGAAAGCTTGGTATGTTATCATGCCCTACATTTAAATTTTTTGCATTACTTCACTTTACTCTCTCCTTACTTCACATGTGCAAATATTTTGCTAAAATCTTGAAAAGTTAAATAACTAATTTTGTCAATGTATATAATTTAGTCTTTATAGCTTTAAAAGGAGAATTTTTGATGCATAGGAGGTTTTAAAGGAAAAATTTTAACCCAATTTTCCTGAATGATATCATAACCCTTATCCATATACTTTCTTGTCTTCTGGTTAATTATTAGTGTAATCATTCCAAGAGTAATGTTTTGGGATACTAATTCATCTAATGAACTCCCACTTGACCCTGTTTCCACCCCATTTTTATCTCACGATGTTGTAGACAATAGAAGAATGCTACTATCCCAATGGAAGCTCTCTGAAATAAGGAGGACCCCGCCTGGCATACCCCTGATCAACCACTCAAGATCTAAATACATGTTGAAATGTTTTAATGCCAGTAATAGAGGAAAGAGCTACCCCTTCCCATGTTAAATCCTATATTTGGGAACAAAAGAGGCTCGACAACTCACCTTCCCTTCAAAATCCCACTACATAAAATCTTAATGAGTAAAAATAAAAACTGAGAGGGAATAAAAGCATGAGAGTTGTACCTGAAAATATGTTGAAGGGCTCCGTCTGGTCTGTGTATTTATACACTCATGAATGCAGATATGTCGTGCCCGGTAGTGATGCCTGGAAGCGGAACAACTATCCACATGTCTTTCATTGACTATCTCACATAACCACTTACAACTACATCAAGAGTGAGAGTTGAGTGACACTGTTCTATAATAATACTCGCGATTGAGTAAGCCCTAGAAAGATAAGAAACACAAGAAACCTTAGCCCACCATTACCCCATTAGATAGATTACCCCAAACACAAAGATTGGGTGTGAAAGCTACCTCTATGGCATTTTGCATAAGTATTGTTTGGAAGAGAGGCTTGATATAATTCATGAAGGGGATACACCAGACAAAGAAGGTCATGCAAATTTTGATCAAAGAGGGATGAAACTGGGAGTGTAGTAAGCCATCCAAGATGTTCTGTAGAAATCTGGACCCAAGGATGGTATGAAGGCATGGTTAACATGTAAAAAAACATTAAAAAAATAAAGCCTTAACATTGTCTCGATGCCTTGAATTTATTTATTACTTGAGGACAAGCTGTACTCTAAGTTAGAGGGGATTGATAGCATTAATGTTTGTGAATATTTCATGCCTAATTCTACCTCTTATCTTCTCTCTTTATGTAGAGTTACCCTAGCATTTCCTTATTTTGTGCATGTATTCCACTTATGTCTTCATTTGAATATAACTACCAATTCCCATGCAAGTGATTTTTCAAAGATGGTCTTACAATGTATCATAATGTCCATTGGTTCCCACAAGCGATGAAGCCCACAACAACCTAGGAACCTCCATCAGACCAACCATCAGTTCCTTATTCGATGGCTCCTACCAAAGATACAAATCTACCTAATAATGAGCAATCTAACCATCAGTTCTCTGAACTAATGGCCTACCTTACTCAACTCCGAGCAACCATCAATTCCCTAAACTGATGGTCCACCAATGCATTCAAGGCTAGGAATCTTTAACAATCAAACCATCAGTTCCCAGAACCAATGGATTAACAGTTCCCAAGACTTAGTGGTGTGACAACCCATCAGTCGATGGTAACAAAGAACTAAGGGGAGCACAAAAGATGGCTCCTCTGTACATCCTTCCAATAGATGGCCGTACTGGCAATAGTCATTTGAAGTCGTTAGGTGCATGCCCCGAGGTACGTGTCCAAACTTGAGGTGCAAGTAAAGTGCACCAGACTGAAGCTATAAATAGGACCCTTGAAACGAGGGTCGCCACATAGAGGAGATGCAAAGCACTACTAGAGAGCACTCTCTCACCATCGTAAAATACCTATCCATCAATTCATGGAGGCTAGATGACAAAGGTCTAAAGGTCTAGCCCTTGACAAGCTCCGCTCCATGTCGCCTACACTAGACTTATACCCGAGGATCTTGTAATAAACCTTGACCATCTATTGTCATTGTTGGTATATCCCATTCTTCTCTGAATCAGTTCACTTCCCTTGATCACCTTCATTCTATTTGTTCACCATCATCCATGTCTCCTTTTACTTGTAAATCTGTAATTTTCCTTACCACCATGAGTGTCTAAATAGATAACTTGGGTTGGGAGTATCCACTAAGGATCTCCTAACATGTACATACTTATATCCATTGAATATATGCTCTTAGCAATGTATATCTCCTCACTCTTGGTCTTAACGCTTCACTTGCGTGATTAGCAACCATATTGTGTTGTTTGATAGTCATTACCTCAAAAGAGTAGCATCAACCCATATCTAAGTGTTATCACATTGCATGATTGCATGGGAATGTTGGAATTCTTAAGAAAATGATGATATGGTATTACTATGATTGTTTGTTTTCCATCTTGAAACAGAGAGAGACAACCTTATAATCTAGATTTATCCTAATCTCAAGAGAAGAGGGAACATACATTTATGATGATTGCTTGTAAACTTGCTAAGGGTATACAATGGGTGTGAGTATTGCATGTTGGTGAGAGACCTTATATCGTGCAACCCAATCCAAGTTTCCCCATCCATAGTTGTTATCTTATCTTTTGACTTTCTTATTCTTTATCTTTACTTCTTGGTTTGTTTTACGCGTTTACTTTCTTGTTTATTCAAGTACCATGTTCCATAAGAAACACAAAACTTTATCTCAATATTTGGTTGGTTTAACTAAGCTAAGACTCCCATTTATTAGAACATACAATGCTTTTTCATGTAGATCAACCCTAATTTACTATATCAAACCCCGACTTATCGTTGCGGGGGCCTGAGTCTCGATATATAAATTTAAAAGTCCAATTACTCTAGATCTACTCCATTTTGGATGTGCAATTTAGGTTGATCATTTATGCAATTGACCAAACCTATTTTGTAGCATACCGATTCTCAAGTTTATTTGCAATTTAACCCATTTCCAATGTTTCCTTTCCTTTATATTCTTTTTGGCCTTTTCCCTAAATTTTCCTATCTTTTCTATCCTCTTTGCCCTCAATGTTGAGATTGAGCAACACTTAATGATGTGATTTATATTTAACCCACATTCATTTCAATGAATGAGTTTTTGTACAAATATTTCAACTAATGTGTAAAGTAGAGTCTAATAATACAAAATGACCATTAATGAGAGATAATTAGTAGATTATATTAATTTAAAGTTCTTATGGATTTTTGAGACAAGAAATGAGTAATAATGTGGAATTGAGTTAGTTAATGAGAGAAATAATCCTTTTCTTTTCTCTCTCCTCCTCTGTGGAAATAAAGCATAAAAAATAATATTGTAGTGATGTATGGCTCTTGAAAATAATATATATTGCCTCCTGAATAATCATCCAAAGATTTTATTAGAAAACCTTTTCAAATTAATTCACCCTTTTTATACATTAATATATACATTAATGTAAAATATGGTGATTATGGGCCAAATCTTGTGCAAAAAGAAAATTTAATTACATAGAATTAATATAGGCATTAATATTATCCCATGGTCCAAATTTGGGGTCATTTGGTCAATGTTTAACCCTCCAAATGAATTAAACAAGATTTGACTATAGTTTGAACATAGTTTGAATAACATTTCATTAGTGCATCACATTTAACCTAAGGTTCCTATAGTTTTCTATTGTCATGCATTACATGATGACATGCATGATCCCAGCCATTAGATCTTTGATCCAAAGGCCTAGAAGTCATCTTCTTCCTCAGTTAATGCGTGAGCTAGAATACCATTTTTACTGGTTTAACACCTCAATTATTTTCTCGACCAATACTTCATCATTTCGATTGATTCCTTCTCCATTAAGTCCACTATTCTCCACCATTCAATTAGATCCATCATTTGCCTTCTAACTCCAATGATCAATGAAGCACCCAATGTGAGACTCATGGCTCTCTCACGGCCAACTCGACTAGGCCCTAGATCGTCACCCCACCTATAAATAGTAGTGAAAGTGCCTTCGCCAGAGCATAAGAAATCTACCCCTCACTTGAATTTGCCCATTGCTTCCTTGAACCTCCACCACCACCTCAATATTCACCCTAACTTGGGGGCACCATTCGTGGAGTTTTGAGAGTACAACCACCCAAATTGTTGGTTCATGTGAGTTCGTTACTTCATCCTCTCCATTTTCCTACCTTTAGTTTCTCACTCTATCAAGTATAGAATAATCACCCAAAATTAGGTTCACGCTGTAGCAGCTTGGCTAGAGAGAGCTAGGGGATGAACCCCCTCAGTGGTTTCCTCATTTTACCCCTACTGTCTTTGCTTTGCTTTTCTTTTTCAACGTTATTTTAATCATTTTGATTCTTTTGGTCTCTCACCTGACCGAGGTCCCATGAGCATTGAACCGCTACCTGGCCTCCTGTGATTGGGCCAGGTCAGTGTGAGCCCAATGCCCCTTCTCTTCTTTTTTGCTAATTTCTAGCCACATGGATTTATCTCGAATTTTCATTGGTCAGTTATTTAATAATTCATAGTAAATTGAGCCTTTATCAGAAAAATTCAAATAAATACTCGTTGGAAAGGATTGTTCACAAGGAATACGAATTTAAGATTTTAAAGCATTGATTTGCATCCCTATTTCAATGTTTATTATAAACACCATTTTAATTATATAAAAACCTTAAATTATGTAACTAATTCATTTTAACTCCAAATTTCAAGTACCTCTGTACTAGACACCCATAGTTTGGGCATGAGCCCTGGGGAATGTGACCACTCTCCCCACTTTTATATATATTTTGTAGGTGTTTGGGAATGTGACCACTCTCCCTCACTTGTTTGTTTTGGTTGAGGTTGGTAGGTGCCTCATCCCTACTTTAGTTAATATAGTCATACTTTTATCATGCATACTTCAATATTTTTATGTGATGTTATGGCAAGTATACTCTCTTATGTGCCTCACACTTTTGACATTTCTTTAGCATAGTGGAATTATTGCTCCATGTTTACTTCTTGCTATACTTTATTTGTCCTTATTTATTTAATTGACACATATCTTTTCTCTCCTCTTGTTGGGTGATACCAACCACCCAGGTTTAGGATCAGAGTGTGCAACATGAGCCTGGTGAACCAACCTAAGAGTAGGAAAAGGAGTTCATCCTTCCCTCATGGACTTATTTGCTAAGTTGTTTTGTTGGAGACATATTGATGTAGTTTAGTTTCCCTCTACCTGAGATCCTTTATTTGTATAAAGCATGTGCACACTTATTGGGAAGATTTTGATGTATTCTTTATTAAATTGAATATAGTCAAATTTTAACTTCCGTTGATATTCATTGGTGTTTTTTTACCATATTTAGTAGAGAGGTGGTTTCACTTCTTTGCAGCATGGTTTCAGATCCCATGGTATTCAGAGTCTTGACTATTTCTATTTGTTTCCTTATTTAGAAACCCTTACCTCATATAGTTTCCCTTTAGTTCACCTTAGAAATTGACCCATGCTAAAAAGTTGATTTAGGACCATAAGAATTTCATATTAGAAATATCTTTAGTCAACTTTTAGGTGATTAGCCTGTTAGGTATCTACTAGGACATAAGTTGAAAGCAAGGGTTCCTAGAAAGGGTCAGGGTCTGGGGGTTGGCAATATTTTACTCTGCACCACTAGCTTGGACTTCCAGATCCATATGGCACCAGCCTAGCCTGAGCTAGTACTGATTGTCCTAAATAGCATATCTTTAGGCAAATAATCTCAATGCTGAGTATCCTTAGGAACCTAATATTATGATTTGGTTACCCAATAAAAATCACCTTATGTCCCATAAGTTCCTTATAGGGGTCTTAGATTTTCCATGCTTGGAGTAGGTTACCATTATACTAGACTTTGAGGTTTGGTAATAGTGAATAGTAAAACAATTAAGTGTTGTATCTCATACATGGTTTAATTAGACTCACTCTTTTACCTCTAGTATAGTTTGACTTGGTAGGTGAACCCTTTTAAGAGGAGTAGTAGTAGTTGTGGTAATACCTTGATAGTTTTGGAATTGCTGATTTCGAGGATGAAATCCTTTTAAGGGGATGGAGTCCTACGATACGTTGAAATCTTGCTACTCTGGAATTAGAAACCCTAAGACAAGAGATTAGTGAGCTTATATGATTAGTAATGCCCAAAAAAATTATAATTATAATTTAAATTATTTGTTTATATACAAATTAATATATAATAAGTCATCCAATAAATAGGTCATATGCTTGAACCCCAACAAATACTTATGGTACATAATATGAGTAACTCATTAATTGTGAATACACATAATGTTGACCATGTCACCCTAATGATATGGTGAGTAAGATAAATAGAACTAATGCATGCTAAGAATGCATCAGTAACATATAAAGGTCATGTTGACCTAAACTCTAAAATGTAATTATCTAACCTTATCATATATAAATATGTATCCTTAATGCCTTCATGGTACATTAGTGACATTAGGTGTCATCATCAGGTAATACACCATGATACATATAAATGGAATATAATCACCTAATCATAATTTATTAAAGTTATCAATATATGTAAGGCATATCACCTTGTTCTCTAATACAAACTTCACTAATCACCTAATAATAACTTGATATATGGATCAATTCATTAATATGCAAGGTGTTCCACCTTATTCACCAAAATACATATAATGACTCAAATATGATAAAGAGTAATTAGATCCACATAAGCATGCAATAATGCCTAATGTGGTGCTAAATGTGTATGATTTACAATAATAAGTGTTAATTGGAGAAAATGATTAATGATGACATTAATATGAGTGTGAAAGGTGATGCGACGATGTGTAATATAAATAAATGTGACATTATTTGGAATTATTGTATAATTAATATTTTTTTGGGTAATATTATCTATTTCTTACAAAATAATATGTGATAATTATACAAGATGGTAATATGAGGATAATGGAGAAGAAATTCAAGTGATTAAGGATTGTGACCTAATACATTAATAAATATTGAGATTACTTTGTAAACCCTAACTGTGCTTAAAATTCTTAATGAGAAATACATTTGAGTTGTGTCTAATGTTGAGATGTTATTCTTTTGACAACAAAGTGAATATAATCTGACACAATTAATAGAATATTAAGGATGATGTAATTTCGTAATGGAGATAATGCTAATAAGCCAAAATGTTGATTGTGTTATATAAAAGGTAAACTTAGTAATGGAACCCTTAGTGAACCATGAAGACCTAACTTATGAGTAGAGCATGTGAAGTACCATAGATTAGAGGTAACCACCTAGTTACTTAATGTTGGGATGTTACATACTCACCCTTCCCTCTTGTTGAGATTTCAGGGACAAAATCCTCTTCAAGGGGTGGAGTGTTGTAACATACTGAATCTCATGTTTATTTAGAATTTAATTCATTTCCAATCTTTTCCTTTCCTTTATATTATTTTTGGCCTTTTCCCCTAAATTTTCCTATCTTTTCTATCCTCTTTGCCCTCAATGTTGAAATTGAGCAACACTTGATGATGCAATTTATATTTAACCCACATTCATTTCAATGAATGAGTTTTTGCACAAATATCTCAACTAATGTGTTAAGTAGAGTCTAATAATGCAAAATGACCATTAATGAGAGATAATTAGTAGATTATATTAATTTAGTGTTTTTATGGCTTTTAGAGACAAGAAATGAGTAATAATGTGGAATTAAGTTAGTTAATGAGAGAAATAACCCTTTTATTTTTTCTCTCCTCCTATGTGGAAATAAAGCATAAAAAAGAGAATATTGTGGTGAGATATGGATCTTGAAATTAATATATATTTCCTATCTCGAATTATCATCCAAAGATTTAATTAGGAAACTTTTTATATTAATTCACCATTTTTATACATTAATATATACATTAATGGAAAATATGGCAATTAAGGGCCAAAGCTTGGTCAATGTTTGACCCTCCAAACGAATTAAACAATTTGACTATAGTTTGAACATAGTTTGAATAACATTTCATTAATGCATCACATGTAACCTAAGGTTCCTATGATTTCCTGTTGACATGCATTACATGATTACATGCACGATCCCAGTCGTTAGATCTTCGATCCGATGACCTAGAAGTCATCTTCTTCCTTAGTTAATGTGCGAGCTAGAATGCCGTTTTTAATAGCTCCTCAATCGTTTTCTTAGCCAATACTTCATCATTTTGATTGATTCCTTATCCATTAAGTCCTCCATTCTCTACCATTCATTTAGATCTATCATTCGCCTACTAACTCCCATGATTGACAAAATTCCCAATGTGGGACTTATGGCTCTCTCACGACCAACTTGACTAGGCCTAGATTGCCACCCCACCTATAAATAGCAGTACAAGTGCCTTTTCCAGAGCATAACCAATCTACCCCTCACTTCAATTTGCCCAAAGCTTCCTTGAAACCCCACCACCACATTGATCTTCACCTTGACCTGGTAGCACCATTCATGGAGTTTTGAGAGTACGAACACCCAAATTGTTGGTTCATGTGAGTCTGTTACTTCCTCCTCTCTATTTTCCTAACTTTAGTTTCTCGCTCTATCGAGTATAGAAGAATCACCAAAAATTGGATTCAAGCTACTTGCATCATGGCTGGAAAAAGCTAGGGGATGAACCCCCTTGGTGGTTTCCCAGTTTTACCCCCACTGTCTTTGCTTTTCTTTTGTTTTTCGCATAGGGTTATTTTTGGTCATTTTGATGCTTTTGGTTTCTTGCATGACCTAGGCCCCATGAGAGCTGAACCGCTACCTTGCCACCCATGATTGGGCCAGGTTAGTGTGGGCCCGCCCCTCCTTCTCTCTTCTTTTTCGCTAATTTCTAGCCATGTGGATTTATCTCGAGTTTTCATTGGTCAGTTATTTAATAATTCATAGTAAATAAAGCCTTTATCAAAAAAATACAAATAAATACTCGTTGGAAAGGATTTTTCACACGGAATACAAATTTAAGGTATCTAAGCATTTATTTGAATACCTATTTCAATTTTTATTATAAACACCATTTTAATTATATAAAAATCCTTAAAATATGTAACTAATTCATTTTAACTCCAAATTTAAGAAATAAATATGTTTTCTTAATAAGGAGAATCCAAGTAATCGATTGGTCCAAGGTTTGAGTCCTAAATCTATGGTTTTCATAGAAGGTGCAAAATTAGGGTTTCTCACATAGTATGCTTTATAAACTCTAATCCATGTGTATAAATTTGTAATTAGGCTAAAAGTGGTTTTGGATACAACTTAATTAGTGAAAGGTCTTCTATAGGAATCTCAATTGAGGTATGTGAAACCCTATTTATGTATGTGCATTCTAAACCCTAAGTTAGGCATTTTTTATCCAACCCTAATATTCCTAATGTGGCATCAACTTATACCTTGTTCCCCATTTATACTCTTTTGGCACATTTATTTCACTACTTGTTTGCATTTTATACCCCCTGCCATGTTACTATTAACTTTTTGTTTAATATTGCCATTTAATTTATTGAGCATGATAACTTGATGACTTATTAGCTAATGTAGTGTACCTCTTTACTAGCCACCCATAGTTTGGGCATGAGCCCTGGGGAATGTGATCACTCTCCCCAATTATATATATATATATATATATATATATATATTTTGTAGTATTTTGGGAATGTGACCACTCTCCCTCACCTAGTTGTTTTGGTTGAGGTTGGTAGGTGCCTCATACCTACTTTAGATACTATAGTAATACTTTTTTCATGCATACTTCAATATTAATATGTGATGTTATGGCAAGTATACTCTCTTATGTGCCTCATACTTTTGACATTTCTTTAGCATAGTGGAATCATTACTCCATGTTTACTTCTTGCTATATTTATTTGTCCTTATTTATTTAATTAACACATACCTTTTCTCTCCTCTTGCTGGGTGATCCCAACCACCCAGGTTCAGGATCAGAGTGCACAAAAGGAGCATGGTGAACCAACATAAGACCAGGAAAAGGAGTTCATCCTTCCCTCATGGACTTATTTGCTAAGTTATTTTGTTGGATACATATTGATGTAGTTTAGTTTCCCACTACCTTAGATCATTTATTTGTATAAAGCATCTACACCCTTATTGGGAAGATTTTGATGTATTCTTTATTAAATTGAATATAGTCAAAGTTTAAACTTCCGCTGCTATTCATTGGTGTTTTGTTTACCATATTTAGTAGATAGGTAGTTCCACTTCTTTACATATTTGATGATATATATATATATATATATATATATATATATAGAGAGAGAGAGAGAGAGAGAGAGTGAGAGAGAGTGACATCCTTTCAAAATCATGAACTTAAAAGATCTTTTGCATTCAAGACTCATGCTCAACAAAATATCCCTAACAAATCTCATATTTGGTCATTTGTGACCAAGAATGTGGGCCACACGTTTCTTAAGTTGTGATTCTCACTAATACCTGAAACTTTATCTTAAGAGGTGGAAGTATTGTCACTCTATTCTTGGTGACTCAATAAATAATACCAATCATATAAACTCTCTAGATAATACTAAAATGTGACCCATTTACTCCACATTTCCCACCTCTTTAATCCACAAATTAGCCACTTTCTTTTAGGCTGCGGTTCATGGATGAAATGACATCCTTTATATGAACTTAAGGTCTATTGTACTTTAATTGAGCTATCTTCAAGCATTTTTCAAAAAAATTCCCAATTGAATTTCTAAAAAATTAAATATCCAATTCTAATCCTACTTGGAAATTCAATTTCCTTTTTATCTCTTGCCAAAATTTAACACTATATTTTATTGGATAAGAATATTCAATCAATTCCATATCATAATTAGAATCTCAATTCCATCTTCACTTGTATTTTTTTTTTGCTATTCAAGAAAGGGAAATTTGAAAACCTGGTCATCATGCTTTTTATGTCTCTCCTCTCATTTTCCTGTAGAATGAAATTTCATTGCTCAACACACAATATCACATATAATATTGAACATCCAGTTCAATATAAATTTAGAATCTTTTAGAAAGTTAGTGAATTCCAAAAAAAAAAAAAGATATGCTTCCAAGGGACACTTTAGGAAAATTGCAACATTTTGGCACAAGTGACACCACTAGCCACTCTTCAAAGAATGGAGCAATATGTAGGCCCTATACAGTTAGTCTGGATTTGATTTCTCAATCATGTCTAAAAATTATTTCTAGTTCACAAATTCTAATATCTTAGTCTTAACCTCGACCCCTTGAAACAAATATAAACCCCCACATCCAACATCACCATTTCCCACTTTGACTCTCATGAAACCAAAAGTGAACTATTTTTATTTTCTATACTCCTTATATGTTCCTATCTAAAGTACTTCTTCTTGAATAGTAGTTTTGACCCGGTGGAAGAACTATAAAAATGCTAAGTAGGAAAAAAGTGTCTCTTAAGCTAGTTATAGTTGTTCTATTTGTTTACCTATATGAGAAATCTACATCAACATTTCGCATGGTTTAACTACTTCAAATGTTCTTGATCACAATGCCCATTGATTTATCTATCCATATTCTACTTGTTCATCATCTAATAACAACTCATGTAAACACAACTAGATATTATTTATTCAAGATAATATCACGTGATTGACTAGTTGTTTAACTACATGCTTATCTAGTTACATGAATTCATCTTGATCTTGATCATTCAACTAGATATTTCCATGTCTATCGAGTTACATCATTCATATTGATAATAACTATTGTAATATATCATACCACACTTATTTTATAAATAATCATTTGTGATTTGAATTACTCACAAATTCCGTAGTGATTACTACTAGATCCTTTCTTGCATGACCCGATCATACACTTTTCTAGTTAGTTGAACCATCATTGCTTACAATTTCTTACAATGATCAATAATTTTTAGAAAAATTTGTGAAATTGGTTGTCTTACGACTTTTATTTTTATCTTGATGTATACCTTCATCTAATTCATCTTAATTGTATCAAGTAACTTGATAATTTTTAAATATCAAATTAATTACACACATATATTATCACCTGATCTATTGATTTTATTTTCTGTCGACTCTCTATGTATTGCACATCTATCCCTTTTGTCCAAGATGAATATCCACCATGAGATATCATGGGGAAATCATAATACTAAACTCAATATAGTCATTAGGTCTTATGACATAAAGTTTCATGGTAATTACATAAAGGCCCATGGGATAAGAAAAATTGTACACATGTTTTATAACCTTTTTTTTTTCTTAACATGAAACACCAAATTGAACCAAACTGCTTTTCCATACATTGAGATTACTTACACAATACCAAAATTTTGGGAGAAACATTGGTGTCTAACACCCTCCTTGTTTGTATTACAATTTCCTTACCCAAACTCAAGGTGATGCTTCCTTGTATCGTCTATCCTTTTTAAAGTCTCTCATCAATTACACACACATCAATATCTCACTTGATCTATCAAATTTGCTTTTCTACCAACTATCTCTATTTCATGCGTATTATATTTTGTCTAGAGTGAATCTCTATTGCGCGATATCCTAAGTAGGTCAACATCCTTAACCACTAGAGTTTAGGGTTGGTTATGAAAAGTTCCATGATAATCATCCTAAGGCTTCATGAACTTGTAAAAGTTTTGTTACTTTTTTGTTACCTTGATTGAAAAAAAAATGTAAGCAGTGGGACTTGAGAGGGGATTCATGCCTTACCTACTTGATGAAGAAACCCATAAAATAGAAACACACTAGAAATAATGGAGTATTAGATCTAGTTCTCATTTCTCAAAATGATGCATACAAAAAAGATGAGTACATGGAAGCAGAAGTTATCAAAACCATTACGTTATCTCAAAACCAATCCATTTACATTGTTCATAACCAATTAAGGGTGGGATGACATACATGAGGAGCTACACACATAACTTATATGAAATGAATAGTTGTAAAGGGAAACCTAAACATCTCAGCCTGTCCTCAAAGTTCTACTTTTCGGCACATGTCCAACTTGATCCATCATCCTCTAACATACCTATATGTGGGTGGGTTAGGAAAAACACCTAGAAAGAGAAAAACAAAAGAGAAATAATACCAACATGAACTGAGTATGTAATATTAAACAATTGGGAAATATTTTGGGTAAAGATGAACAATTAAGAAGAGTACAAATAGGAGAGTTTTAATTTTGTAGAAAATCCAGAAGGAATTATTTTTCATAATATTCAATAGGTCAAATAGATGAGCATTTATATCATAGAAAGTGATTAACAAAAACATATGCTTTCCATAATAATTTCACATCAATAATATCTTAATTGTAAGCATGCCAAACAATTATTCTAATATTTTTTTAAGAAGAGATGAGTCCATAAAGTCTCAAGGCTAAAGTGTCAGGTAGTAACGCATATCTAAATGGAAAGACATGCCACTAGAAGTATGTGAGTGGAAAGAGACACTCCAGATAGAAAGACGCATCCTGTGTGGGAAGACATCGACATGTATGTATATGAGTGGAAAGATACACTCATAGTGGAAAGTCATACTTAATGATATTATTGTGGTACACACTTACACCTACTCTAAATAAATTTATTCTATTGTACAAGCAAAAACGAAGTGGAAAACTGTATGTTCAATCAATTTAAAATGATAAATCATATAAAAGGGATGAGAACATCCGTGTTTAATAGATTTAGGTCAGAATAACATAAATGATAATTTCATATGATTTTGGTGTAAAATCATGTAGCTAACTCATGATAAAAAAGTTCTCAAAATATTGTAATATATAATTAAGGATTGAACATATTTCAAGAGATGCCTCATATGGGAAATGTGTGTTTTAGTTTTAATAAAACCTAAACAAAATGATTGCTTGCACATACCTTAGATTCAATACTAGGAAGTCTAGAGTCAAACCCAGGTCCACATCATGGTATCAAACATACCTACTAACTTATATATAAGAACTGGGGCTAAAAATCCATCAAAAATTAAAACATCTAAAGACCAACCCTTTTCATTTAACCCAGTTAATTTTTGAAAACCACACCAAGCGACAAGTCTGATTTTTATGCTTCCAAAACATAGTTGCTTGATAATTTTTGATTTATGAATAGTTAGATACAAAATTTACAAATTCTTGTCGATTAGAAAACCCTAAAAAATCAGATTGTAACATTTTAATTAGATTATAAACCAATATCATTGAATTAGAATAACTTTATGAGTTCAATACACATTTTATTACAGTCTCTAACATTCCATAAATTAGTTACAAAATATCTAAGATAATGAATTTTAATGCATTTAATAAACCAAAACTAGAGCAATTTACTGATATTCCACCATGTCACCATCATATACCTTAGGCATGTTAGGGTATTTTAATCATCTTGGCCTATAAAAAAATATGCCACTAAAAATAAATCCAAGTTGGTAAGAGGGCAATAATGCCCTTGGAAAATTTAACTGAAGCATAAGTGTCATGGGAGGTGGGGGGAGTGAGAAAACATCGACACCATTATTATCTACTCCTCTAATGTAACATGAACCGAAGGTCTAGATTATGGAAGTCAAACCTTGATCTATATGCTCCTCACTCCAAGCAAACTATCTTATAAGATTTTCCAACCTTCTTTAAATTCTACAAGCCAAAACACATGCTCTGAGTTAGCCAGAAACTTGGCAAGAAACCTCTACCATGGACGACTAAATGAAGCTCAGTATGCACACAAAAGTGTGGCACAAATAAAACCACACCATGGACTAAGTCCATGATACCCAAAAGGATATACCAACAAGGATAACCACTTGAGATCATGGTATATAACCCAATTTTAGACTTGATCGTAAACTGGTGTATAGGGATGATGGATAAGGGGGAAAACTAGATGTACCCAACATTATCATAATATGTTCTATGAAATGATTAGACAAAGGCCAATCAGGAAAGCCTACATTGAGTAGAGTTTGTGAAGGCATCCCACTTAAGGTCGATCTTACTCTCCAATTGGGAGATAATCGGAGATGGGGGAACTATATTTATAAGAGAAGCGTAATGAAGTGACTACAAACCATCTAGGGAGGACTTGTTATGGTTGTGAGGTGGTTATATATGGGTTTGATGTTCTGGTTTACAAAGGAATCTAGAAGAAGAAAAAGGGGTTCAAGCATCTATGTTTCTGTAGAATGCCAGAGACCATAAAATTGGGTATTTATGAGGGTCATTTTTGTAGAGGAGTGAATAAGGTGATAGAGAATAATTGGGGAGAAATATTCGGAGGAAAGGGACATAGGTGGGACAGAGGAACTAACACTACAAAGTTGGTGGGTTTCCTTCTATAGTGAAGGTATAAGATGGGTTTCTATCCATATAATTCAGTTTTGATAGTTCATATAGAGCCCATGATATAGAAAGTTGGGTATAAGGAAAATAATACAACATGATATCACGCGAATGATAAACTTTAGGAAATCAAATACATTAACTCAAATATAACTTACAGGTGGTTTTCATATATTTTCTTTCCTATTTCATTTAGGTTAGATACAAATCACCAATTGAGATGGAAATTAACGCACATGTCAATTAAAGCATGTAGAATCTGATTCTCATATTAATTTCCACCTTTAGGATTTTTTAATGGATGAAGGTATCCTATTATTTTCTTTCATAATACAATTAAGGCAACTAATATTATCCAACAGAAGTGAAATTTGGCATGTAGCGTTACTTTTTGTTTATAATCTAAATTTAACATGTATTTCCTCTCTAAGAACATGTTAAGAGCAAATATTTATGATCAATTTTTTTTTGCAAAGTTATATCAAAATATTTAGAAAAATATTGTGTACATTCATGCTTTACAGTTAACAGTTCACAGAAGCCTATACATAAGGAGTAGTATTTAAAACATACATGAGTCCAATGTACTCTTCAAAAGATGACATCTCCTATAGGTATCATCTATGTCTTCTTTGTATCACCTATACATGAATTCTCATAGGGAATAATTCCACCCATGGACCAAACTAAGGTTTGGGTCAATAAAGTTGGCACTAAATCTTTATTATGGAGATTTTTTTAAAATAAATATGAACAGAGGAGATTAAAAGTATTTGCAAATTATGTAAGTAATACTTGATGGACCAAGGTCAACAAGTTAAGGAATTCAAGGATGCACACGAGAGAATTCACAAGAGTATTCAAAATATAGAATTTGAAATAAACTTGACAAAAACAAGATGTACTCAAGAGTAGCAACGATTCCAATTACCATAATAAAATATTCAACATTGATGGATTTATCTATTGGCACATGCAATATAATATTTGGTCTTTTCTAGGGTTTTGTGCCTAGTGTTCTCCACTCTTTGAGAGAGAAATTTTTTCCTATGGGTTAAGTGGCACTTAGGGACCTCTATGTACATTATCCAACGTGCATGATTGGGGATACGACCCACCAAATCTAAGAGCCAAAGCTCTAACCAATATTTGAATTTATTTTATTCTGATGTACAAATCCAAATTCATTTAATCATTAAAAGAATTTAGTATTCATAGTAGATGTATTGAACTTCAAATTAGAAAAACAAGGATAATAAATAACACGATTCACCACTTGCCAAAAATCTACGAATGGAGTTCAAGAGGGATAAAATAACACAATAATTGAAGTAGTAAGTTAGTACTTCAAGGACTTCAAAGTTTACACAAACCATATTTTTGAGTGAATCCATAAATTTATGAGGACAAAGGCAAGAATTAGGAAAATATTGTTTCTAATTGAATTGGAATCAAATGTTGTTCAATTTGAGTTATTTAAAGAAAAAAATTCAATATAGGCTTCATGTTACATGTTTTTCCATTGTTTTCCTTTCTAGAGTTTCTAATTGCGTTATGTATATGATAAATGAATCCTACCAATATATATAAATACAATATCATCTTATCATATAAATAATACCTTCATTAAAACACCTACGCATGTTACCAAACATATTTCCTTTATAGAGATTATATCTAACATTCTTTCACTAACCATTTTTATTATAATAGATTCATGTGTGTCCAACTACTTATAAGTGTGGGAATTAATGTGTCGTTTACAACTTAGATCTTCTAATATGGTTTGCCCTCTATTTTCATTTGATTTAATATACTAGATTCACAAATATTCATATCACAATAGTTATAAACATGCTTATAAGATTAATTACCTTTTTTAAATTGTTATCAATAACATATATGTATTATGAAAATAATTAGAATGGTATAATGATTATTTTTATCAACAACTACTAAGTTATGACTCTTCAAAAAAACCATTTATTAGCTTGCATACAAAGTCCCCCCACAACAAACCTCATGATCCAACATGGAGACATAGTCCTTCCACCCACAAACCACCACACATACCATCATCCTCTCACAGACCTACTCACCCAACATTAATTGAAGTTGGAAACCCATTTCCTTTCCACAACAACCCCACATTTTCTACTCACCTTATCTCCACAAGGACACTATTAGTCGGATAATTACTGAGATTACTGAAGAACCCAAGTCATCACAAAGTCCTAGCTACAAAGTGCCAACCAAGGCAGGCACCATTTACTGTCACACCATTCAATTCTTTTATGGAGACACTTGAGGGACACTGACAGAAAACTTCTTCATGGTGGATGAAATAGGTACAAAGACATCACATTCTTCTCATTACTCTACTATATAAAATGAACATATTTCAACATTACCCCCTACATATTGTGAAGAGAACCAGTTAAACATTGATAACATCACAAAATTCACATCTTGGTCTGGTATTCATGACTTCTCTAGTTTTGCATCATATATAGGCATCCACTTTGATAATAGTTAACATGAAAAATTGCATTACAAGACATAGAAAACTATATAGGATAGTATAGCGTCAAAGCTATCCACCTAGCTACAAAGTATACAGAAACCCTTAGATTATAATCATACTATATATTTATTTTCTAGATCACACTCATTAACATGATAATATTGAATCATCGAATGCGTGTGGGGAATATATCTCCAAAATAAGGTGAGCCATTAAAAGATTTATAGATACCAAAAATGTCAACATCATCACCATACAGGAAACAAAAACCAACATTAAACCTTTCATTCTTAAATCCAGAGGACGATATCACATAAATGAATGAATGCAAATCCTATCTATTGGATTCATGGGAGGAACCATCATAGGAATCAATAAAAATATTATAAAAATAACCAATCGACTATTGCAAAGATACATCATCAATTTTTTTTTTGTTCAAAATCCCCATGACCATAAATAATGGCACTTCACGGGTGTTTATGGATAACCTAGTTATGATAAACAACTTTTCATAGATGAACTTTATGATCTAGCCCAAACCTATAATTTGACACTCAGGCTTATAGGAGAAGATTTCAACCCTAGAAATGTCAACACAAAATAGTCAATACCATACACACCATAGACATGGAATTTTTCTAGATTTGATAGGTCTTTCTATCTACTCTTCAACAAATTTATACTTATTGACATCTTAACCTCGAACTCATTATACACATGGAATCGGGGACCCTATTGGGAGAAAACTGATCAGTTTTTATGCTCACAAGTATGGGAGGAATCATGCCCCTCACATTCTCATATGCATCTACTAGGCCCATATTCGACTATTTCCTCATTCTCATCAAACCACACACTTTTCCTAGGGACACAAACCATTCTAATTTGAAGGTTTTTAGATGAAGCACCCAGACTTTAATGTATTGATACAACAACACTAGTCGAATCCTACACACCCTCTTGAACCAATTTTAAATATCCTTAGTAACATAAAAAAAATTGATGCACCTCAAGACCTAGAACAAAATAACCTTTGGCAGTATTCACAAAATTCTTCTTAATATAGAAACACAACTATTCATTCTTGATAGTGACCCTATTGTTGACCCAATCCATATATTCTCTATCACTTCTGACATAGAAAACCTTGTCCTACATAATGAAATCATGTGGAGACAAACATCCAAAGTTAAATGGATGAAATAGGTAGACGCAAAATGCAATTTCTTCCACAAATGCTATAACAACAACACTATAATCAATTCCATCCACAACATACATAATCAAGGATGTGCCAACATGCATACCATTATCTCACATACCTGTCAAACACTTCCAAATTTTTTTCAATAAAAACATAAAATCTCGCCTCATCTTCACATACAATGGGAGGCCTTATGCCCTAAACTTATCCTCAATCCATCCCAACTCACTACTATTGGGTTTTAGGGGAGGCAGAGAAGGCAGCGGAAACAAAAAATTTTCTCCTACCCAAACCCAGAACAAGGAAACACGTCAACGTCTAAACAATAAGAAAGGATGGTTTTTGGAATCATACCTTGTCCCAAGGCTTGCTCGGCGACAATACCTCACGCCTTGCGCGGTCTTCACCTCCGGTCTTGGACGGTGTCTGTGCAGCTCCTGGTCGCACCGTGACTGACGACTCCTGGTCTCACTGGGACTGTCGGGATTGAAAGATGTCCTCCGAGCTGCAGAAACCTCCCGCCTTTGAAGTAGTCCACACGGACCACCTAGAACTCCAATCTCCTTGTCCCACAAGGAATTGGAAGGAGTCACACCCTTCTGTCAGCATACTAGTCACCAACACACTCTCCTACCACCAGTCACAAATGTAGTTGTCTTTCCCTTGCTGTGCCTCCCTTATCGGGTAGCACTTGCTCGGGCTCTCTCAGTTACCAAAACCAGAGAGAACGACAACTTTGCAGAGCAACTGGTTGCACTGAGTTGTTCTTTGAGAAGCCCCCAATACCCCTATATATAGGAGGGTCATGGGACATGGTTCTCCATCTCGGGCAATGCGAGACTAAAAGTAGGAGTAGAAGGGTTCAAGATTTTCCACAAAACAACCAAATCGCAACCTGAAACGGTCGGTTGGGGACCTGAACCGGTCGGTTGACACCTCAACCGATCAGTTGGGACCCATGAGCCGATCAGTTCACTTCTGAACCGGTTGGTTCGTGGTCCTGACCAATTCTTGATTGACTTTCCTTCTTTTATTTCTAATTGGTATCAAATACCAATCCTATTTCCCAATCAAATTGGGAAAGTGAAATGAAAGGAAAATTCCCACCAATCCTACTTTCCCAACTTGCTCGGTTGCACCAGTTGAATCGATCGTTTCAACTCTTGAAGCAATCGTTTCACCCTGACTATGAGCTGATCGACTCAACACTTGAGCCGACCGGTTCACTAAGATTAGCCGATCGGTTCATCACATGAGCTGATCGGTTGGGAGTGCAGATTGTGCAGAATCAGTCAATTGTGATTTCAATCAATTCGATACTCGAATCAATGTGTCCAACACCTTGAACATTATGACATTGAGCTATCAATTGATTGAGTGTTTAATTGAACTACTAAACTCCTTTAGTAATCAATCTAAACATTATTTGTGGACAAAACTCCTCTTCCAGGTTAAATCCTATGTGTGTGACCCTGTAGGTCCATTTCACGTTGGCAGTGAAAGTCCATAACACTTATGACTTCACAAGCAAAGAGCGGTGCCTAGTCACACATCAGTTCTACCTAAGTGAAAGTAGAAAGTTGGAGAACAACTTTCAATCCTACAATCTGTGAATGGTGTTACAATGAATGTATAATTCCTATGTCATTGATATTCTGAATGAACTCGAGGCATGGAACAGTCATCCTGTAAACGTTCATTCACTTTCTTGATCTCAGAGTAGATTGGAAGAGATATGTATGACATCAATATCACATACTGATTCACACATGCGTCAGCATGCCTATTTCAATCCTACTCATCAAGTGGCCTTGGATATCAAACTCCCTTAGGAGGGAAAAATCCCATATCTATCACTCACCCCTCAAAATCCCCATGTGTCAAAGCCACCCAATCATCACCTTTATAACAACCCATGTTTCGGGACTGCGTTTGATGATGTCAAAGTGTGCCCAACGACATGTGTTGAGTGTAGTGATTTCAGGTCAAAGAATCACACTCACCACCATCACTGTGAGTACTGACTGTGACTACCATGTCATGGTTCCATGTGTCAAACTCACGGTGGGTCTGTTCGGTACACTTGTTCTCTAACAAGTACCTATGTGTTTGGTTGATATCTCTATATCATGACTAATGAGATTCTATCATCAACCAACACCACAATCTAGTCTTGTGTGTCATTGTTATCTATCTAACTTCCCCAATGACATCCGACTAGGGACATAACAAGAATGTACAAACTCTTAGCATCCGTATGATCTCATCGTTCAGGTCCTCAACCTGAAAGCATACGTCATTGACTACTGTCATTCTCTAGACATTCAATCTGTTCTATCACTATCTCATATGACTGAACCAACAAGAATTGGAAGCCTGCCTTTGATGTTTATCAAATCAATCTTAATGTATCCCACCAATCATCTCATGATTGGCTCTCAGGGCATACATACCAACAACTACGCCATCCACAAAGACTAATCTCAAACAAGCCAAGTACCAATGCAGAGCGGATAAATCCCCCAGACATGTTGACATAAACATCTAGTTCTACCAACATATGTGGGAACACATCAAACAATACTACTCCAACCTCCTCTTATACATCAAAAAATAGGACGATGTTAGCTCATAGATAGGAGTCCTCAATCAGACACACATTGCACTTAAAATAAAAATTGATCACCCTCTAATCACCACTTCTGCCCCATCAGTCTCATCAATTCATCATACAAAATTGTCATCAAATCACTCAAAAGGAGGATGTAAAAACAACTAGATGACATTATTGGACACCAACATACGCATTCCTAAAAGTTAAAAACATCAAAGATGCCTACATTTTGGTCAGTCTAACCATCCACTCATGCCACCACAATCATACCCCTCTTGTTTCTATCAAACTTGACTTTAAAAAAGCTTTTGACAATATCAATTGGAGCTACCTTTATCAATGTTTGGAAGGATATGGTTTCTCGTTTAGATGGATCCAATAGATTCGAGCTTGTGTATCCACCTTCACGTTCTTCACCATCATTAATGGATCACCTTTTGGATATTTTTACAATATGAATGGGATCAGAATGGGAGACCCCTCTCCCCCTATATTTCATTCTTGTCACATCCTTACTAACATGATCACACTTGGTACATAAAATGGACTGATCACATCCAAACATGGATGTAATGAAAACATCACCATATATGCTGAAAATACCATTATCTTCACCCACCCAGATGAAACCAATGTTATCAACACCATCATCATCCTAGATGTCTTCTCTAACATTACAAGACTCAAAATCAATCTCCAAAAATATACGATTATTGGCACACATGTACGACATGAACACATCTAACAGTACCAAACTTTTCTCAACTGTAAAGTGAAAGAATTCCTTTTAACATACCTTGATCTTCCTGTTTCCCCACACCCACTAAACAAAACTATATGAAACCCAATCATCACCTAACACAACAACCATCAGTCATCATGGAAAAATAACTTCCTGAATCTTGCTGGTAGACTTACTCTCCTTAACATCTCCCTCACTTGACTTACCACTTATAACCGGAGTTGTATCCCCCTCCCCCACACATTCACAGTACCATTGAAAAGATTCATTGAAAGTTCCTCTAGATAATTAACTTGGACACCATCCATGCACCAAAAAGATATGGTGGATGGGTCATTATTAATATCAAAACACATGCCATCTACTTGATCCTCAAAATAGTTTACACTATGCTTGAAAATAAAATGCATTTGGAAAGAGTGCATCCTAGATAATTTCTACTAAGAAAAAAGTCCATGGTGGGACATATTGCACAAAAGAACATCATCTCTATGGAAACACATCACTGGATACATACACTATTCTCATAGCTGCATTAAAACTTCACCACATGTTGTTTACAACATTAAATTTTGGACAAACCCCTAGTTTCATGGACAATCTGTTAAACAACAAACCATACTTCACATTCCCGATCCAACATTACCACTATGAAAGCTTTGAAACTTCTGAGAAGCCAACATGATAACATTCTCAAAAGAGCCCTCACCACATCATTTCCAACCATTACTAATATTGAAATCTGCAACCACCTTGAAACAAATACCATTCATTGTATTTTATGGATTTGGGGACTTACATACAATCCTATATCAACTTAGTAACTTATTCACTTACTGTGAACATATTTGCTCTTAAAAATATATTTGGAACAATTTTGAACCATAAAACATTAAAATCACTATGTGTCTCATTCGGTATGATAAATCCTAACTGATAACAACATGAGCAAAGAGGCTTCCATTTACCCTCCATTTGCATTCTATGCACTCTCCATGAGGAAATCACTAATAATCTATTTGTTAACTAACCAATTGCTACCCATCTTAGGGAATATATGTTTACATCACACACCATGCACACATCCATACTTACCCACATCCAACACATGGTGAACACTGGAAAACACAAACATCAAACTAAAAAATTCAAAACCACCTTGATGGCAGCATTGACTTGGACAATATGGAATGAGAGAAGAAAATAAGATTTAGTAGAGAACCACACAATAACATCAAAACTCTCAACCAACAAGTTACATACTCATATGAAATGTTTTTTTTCTTTGACGATCAACATGGAACAATGGACTAGAGTAAAGAAAATGACTACCGATCAGTACCATTGGGAGGAAAGATGACCAAACAAAGAACTTACACCATTTTGGAGATCCTCACTGAATCAAATGATTTTTGACAGGTTTATTTCTATCTTAGAGTAACTGTTTGGATGTCTCCCCCATCTATTAACTTAACTACTATTTTTTCCAGCACTATTGTTAGGTTCCTTACTCATAGTTCTTATGGCACTCCTAGTTCTATCTAATCTATCACATTGGCCCATCTATTTTCCGTTCTCTATGCTTCAAATTAACATGAAGTTTTATGCCAACTTATATTTATGAAATTAAATAATTATCAAAAAAAGCTCACACATATACGTATACTAGTGCTAATTTGACATATACTAATTTGGTAGATCAATTAAGTAAGGTTGATCACTATAACCACCTTTAAATTTTATTATTCTATTAAATATATTAATGATGTACTTTAGTGGAATTTTAGATTACCTAATTATTAAATTACTAGTAATAATACACATATGCACCAAATTCTATTGTATATACTACAACAATAATATTGATTGGAATACATAAACTTTACTAACAACTCAATCCCTTCTTTTTCTTATTCTTATCGTATCAATTAGGTTCATAAATATAAATTCTTGCATGCTAAGAATGGATTATGAAATCTAAACTACACGGCTGACATGGGTTTTACTACACTAACAAACTCACTTAGGGTTGAAATCCCTAAGTTTTTACCAAAACCTTGTGCAATAGTGCCACCCGCAAGAGGATGGGTCTTATCACAGTATATTTAAGGATCGAATCCCAAGGGACAACTTTTTAAAGAATCTTTCTAGTTGAATCTGGATCGACTAAGACTAATATTTAGAACGCGAGTTGATTTGGGTTTAGTTAAACTAATTGCAAGGAAAGTAAAAGAGCAGGATTAAAACTGAGTTTAGATTAATGATGGGAATCATTGAGGTGGAATCGGGTTTCACTACCACTACACATGCAAACACATCAAAACACATCCATGCAAGATACAACTATCCAAATGGAGTAGCAAAACATCCGTTAGGAAATAGAATTTTTGCAAGCATCTCCAAAGACTCGATGTCTTGTTACCCACGGGTCACACACTTACTACTCCGGAGATATCCCTTAAGTAGTTCTCGCTCGGGCATCAACCATGTTAAATCAATATTCAAATCCTAAGTATTGAAGTTCTCACAACAAAGGAACATAATAGATCATGAAAGGTAGGTGATCAATCCACAAAGCATGCATTAAACGATTAACAATGAAATGGAAAGTTATATAAAAGCCATGGAATGTTATAAGATGAACATGTAAGCATGGGAAACGGGCCTAAGCCCTGTACCCCAGCGAAATGGACTACTCGCTCCTCATGAAAGAAACAAAAAGAATAAGAGAGAGGAAATATTCCTCCATGGTCATGGTGAAGAAGATGATCTCAGCATGATGGAGAAACGACCTTCTACACGATGGATGGGAAGATTTGAATGAGGGGAAGAACACCAAGATGGATGAGGATGATCTTCTCTCTCCTTCTTCCTTCTCTTCTCGTGCTCTTGATTGTAGGAGATGGTGCGATAGATGGCTGATGGATAAAGTTGCTACATATATAAAATTGCACCACTTTCATGGCTAGGAGATAGATCTGGATGGAGTGAAGATGGAGTAGCAAGGACACCACAGAGGTAGTCTTTGGTAGCGGAGATCGTCTTCCTTGTCTAGGGACATGGCGGAAGCCTGTCGACCTGGATGGAGCGGAAGCGATGCCCTAAATGGATGAGGGGGTCATCTATTTATAGGTGCAGATCACTGACTTAGTGTCGCGGTCGAGGCATGCACTGACTTAGTTCCACGGTCGAGGAGACATGCCACAATCGAGGTGAGTTTCACAGTGAAGGAGACAAGCAGCAATCGAGGCGAGTTTTGCAGTTGAGAAACTGGCGTGCCTTGGTCGAGGTTGTGTGGGAGAGCCTCACTCTGACGTGCCTTGGTCGAGGTGTCCTTCCTCGATCAAGGTCACTGTCATTTCTTCTTGGCTGCGGTCATGACATTTCCTCCTTGGCCACGGTCGTGGCATCATGTAACAAACCAACCCCCGCTTGGGGGGGGTATTGCTATGGGTCGATGGGTCTGTGTTGATGAATCCTCTAGCTGATGAGGATGCTTTCTGATGAAGGAACTAGCCATCAAAAAAAGTGTAGAGGGACCACTGCCTCCTACACTTGTGCACATAGTTCAAGGCTTAATCCTACAATGGAGATGAATGGATTTGATCAAAACTCGAAATAATCAACTAAAACAAAGGAAAGTTATATATGAGAAGTTTCAAGGGACATATAAGAGCTTTCACTGCAAAACTGGGCCAAAAATGGAAACTAAAACTAGGATGAATATGCATTCATTAATGGCTAAGGATCTCTCCTACATGTAGTATACTCAAAGTCATCTTCAATGATGGGTCACTGAAAAATTAGAGTTTTAGTGGTATGAACTCCATGGTTCTAAAGTTGTTGGTAGGGCCATCTCTAGGTTTGATATTATGAGGAGGACGCAACACCTAGTAGGTCATGTCTTTAGAATTGTAGAAGGCTCGAGGTTTTCTCAAGGTGTTGATGCTCCAAAAACAGTGTCTAATGGTCTGAAGAGGTGGCTGCTCGAGGTAAGTTGAGGCAAGTTTTCGTGAGGCGATGAGGTTCAAGGTGGTCAATAAAGAGGTGATGTATTTTTAAAAAATGATTCTAGGCCACCGTTGGGGGGTGTGGTGCTGTAGTTATATATTACCTTTGGTTGGGATGTTTCATACTTGGGGAAGGAATTTTCTAGGTATCATGGTGTTTTGCTGCATCATAATTCATTTCTTCCTACTCGAGATGCAGACTGATAGGTAGTTGTGACTTTTTCAGTTGCAGATATGATACAAAACTGAGTTGTAGGTATATGGTTGAGAGACATCAATGTGATAGGGTTGAGTACATGAAGGAAGGTGACAATGGTTGTATTGTTACAAGTCAGAGAGGTCGAGGTGTTTATGGTCTGGATTTGTAGTTTTTCATTGCACATCTTCATCAATTTAGGTTGATGGAAGAGTGATTCTCCACTATGTCAGTTGTAGGTCAATACCTATATATAATACTTCCTTGTCTCCCAGCTTCATCATGTTTTTTGTTTCTCTAGATTATAGAGTGTGGATGGAAATAATTTATTGTGCTTTTTCTTATCTTATCAGTTAGGTCCTAAAATTTGATCCATGCACGTTAAGCATGGATTACAAAATTTGAACTACATGGACTAGTATCTCTCCTATAAATCATATACAGGAAGTTGTCTTCAATGATGGGCCACCACAAGATTGAAGTTTTGAATGGTATGGACTCCATGAATCTAAAGTTGTTGGTAGAGCCATCTCCATGCAGGGTATTATGAGGAGGATGTGGCATCTCATATGTCTTTTCATTGGAGTTTCACAGGGTGCGGAGGTCTACTCATGATGTTGGTGCTTCAAAGAAGGTGGCTAATGGTCTAAAGAGGTGATTGGTCTAGTAGAGTTGATGCAAGATACTATGAGACAGTGAGGTTCAGGGTGGCAAGTGGTGAGGTGAAGGGGTTTCATCAAGATGATTCCAAGTTGCCATGGGGGGGTGGCAGGTCCAGACTGCCTCTAGTCTGGATGTTTCTTAGTTGTAGAAGGAACTTGTGGGGTGTTGTGGTGTTTTTAGGGGCATCAAGTTTTCTTGCCTCCTACTTGAGATGTAGATTTGGTAGGTATTTGAAGCTTTGTCCGTTGTAAATTTGATACAAACATGAGTTGCATGTCTACAGTCAAGAGGCATCAAGAGACAAGTTTTAGTACATGAAGCATGGTAACAATGATGGTATTGTTGTGAGTCTGAAAGATTGACATATCCATGGTCTGCATCTATATTTTTTGGTTATAGATTGCCATTGATTGAGATTGATGGAAGGGATATATTGTACACTCTATCAGGTGTAGGTCAATACAGGGATATGTTTCTTCCTTATCTCTCTTGCTCATTGAGATTTTTTTGCTCTAGGTCAGAGAGTGTACATGAAAAAATATAGAAGAAGGGATACTAGGTTTTCAAGTTGGGAAAGGAAGGCATCATGAGAGGACAATCATGTTCTCCTATGATGCAGGCGTTGCACTTGGATGTGCAATTCTCATCTTGATAACTTAATACATTATTCCTAATGTTCAATTTTATCCTCCTCTTCTTCTGATTATTTCAAAATCCCATAACACCTAAAGTTTAAGGTCAAATGCACTGAAAATTGAACCACTCACTTAATTTATGGTAAACTATTTTGTAAAATAATGAATATCTCTAAATTGACCAAATTAACTATTCTCACAATATATTAAAACTTGATATATTGTAGCAAATTTATTGCTTTTATACTTATTCTGAAGCCATTTGTTGTAAAAGAACTCTATGAATGTGAGGTCAAGTAGAGATATCTTGACATCCATGATTCAAACTATACTAATTGATATCAAAATGATTCATGGAGATAAATGTAGGGAAATAAGTCAACAAGGATGACAACAGAAACAAAAAATTTCCATCCATATCCTCCATATCTAGAGGATCACATCAACAACTATGAAATGGGGAAGGAGGGTTGCAAGGCATACCTAGTCCTGGAGGACGTACAATGACTATCCTTGCAAAGTCATTCTTCTACTTCAAGCAACACACGAACTCTCATCACCGACGTCCTCCTAGTGTAGCACCACAGATGGTGTTGATGATGTTCTCCTATCATGGTGGCATTGACCTCCACACCTCTAGAAGTCCATGTGGACCACCAGGAACTCTGGTCATTCTTCTAGAACTTATAAGAAGGAGTTGTCCCTCATGTTGTCAATGTGCTTGTATTGACTTTTCTTACCTTTGGCTATCTCTCCCTTTTACGGGTAATATGTCTCTATCTCTCACATTACTACAACATTGAGATTAGGATACTTGTCCTACAAACCTTGTCCATTCCCCTTTATATAGGACTGGATGGGTTAGGGTTTCTACAACCTAGAACACTAAGAGATGAATTTCATGAGTTTTCAATTTTTTGAATCATGACTCAGTCGATTGGACTCCCAATCGATCATCTAGCACACCAGTTAGTTGAATGGACACTCCAGTCGGTTGATTGGCTATTTTTACTATTTACAAACATATTGGATTTCAATGCAATGATTAATTCATGACATGAAGTCAACATCAATCCTTGATCTTGTCTTATTAATCATCCAATTGGTCAACTAGACTCTTTAGTCAATATATTGGACACTCCATTCAATTGACTGGACACTCCAGTCAGTCAACTATCAGCAAATGTTGTTTAGGTTGATTACCCAAACACTCTAGTAATCAATTTAAACCTTACTCATGAGTACATTCCTATTCTAGGTGCATCCTATGCATGTGACCCTATAGGTCCCAAATTACTTTGGCAGTGAATGTCCATAACTAGATTATAACATCACAGACAATGAGTGATATCTAGAAATAGATCATTGATATGAAAATAATTGAAAAGATGGAGAACAAATTCAACCTACAATCATGATTAGTGTTATAGTGATCATATAGTTCCTTTGACTCTGATATCTAGATTGAACTCGAGGCATGGGATCGTCATCCTCTTAATATTCTATCCATGTTCCTTGAACTCGAGGATACTATATGATATGTATGTGGGTTCACAAATCACATATTGAGTCATATTAGTATGGCCATATGTTTCTCAGTCTCTCTTATCAAGTGGCCAGGATATCAACTTCTATAGGAGGGACAAATCCAATCTACATCACTCACAATTGATCCCTATGTTTTACAATGTACTTGAGCACCATATTTGTGGAAACCCTTGTTCAAGGTCATGTTGGATGGTGCCAAAGTTCATACAACAACATGTTATGAGGGCAATGACTTTATGTCTAAGAACCACTATCAACACTATCACTTTGAGAGCTGATTGTAACTACCATTCCATGGTCTCCATGTATCACTCTTAGTGTGTGTCTATCTAGTATTCTATTTTTTAACAACTACCTATGTGTTTGACTTGATATCCTATATCTAACTAATGATACTCTGTAATCAGTCAACACATATTCTAGTCTTATGTACTACTGTCACTATTTTGCTTCCATAGTAATATGAGACTAGGGACATAATAAGAATGTAATAACTCTTATCATACATATGATCTCATGTTCAGGTCCTTAACCTGAAGGCATATGCCATCAAGTAAGATCATTCTTTGGACATATACAATGTCTGTGTCATCATCTCATGACCAAGATAAACATAATATACATAACAATATTCATTATCATCAAATCAAGTATATGATGCCCCATTACAATCATCATATGATTGGCTCTCTGGGCATTAATACAAATAGAATCCCAATTGTACTTAGAGCCAATCACTTATAGATCTTATTCAAAGTGATCTTAACATATCCATCATGTTTCTTCTATGCAAGTGCTTTTGTAGTAGGTTAGAAAAATTTTCTTCTAGTCGGTACTTTGCAAGTCTTTACATCTCCTTGCTGTACGATCTCTCAAATGAGATGGAAATGTTGTAGTATGCTATATAAGTTCCTTTTCCTATTGTTTTCACATTATTTCTATTGTGTAATCAATGGTTGGAACCTCCCCAATCTCATATAAATAAACTTCTTGATGCATACAATATCCACTGCTATTTTCATAATAGCATGGTACTCAACTTCTACTGTAGAATCAACAACTATCTCTTGCTCAACATTTTCAGCTTATAGTTCTATATTAAGGTCAAACACAAGTTTGGATTGCGATCGTTAATCTTCTATGTCAGTTTTAAAGCTTGCATTGGTGTAATACTCTACATCCAACTCTTCCTCATCACCATAAACAATGAATCTAATCCTTAGTGCTTTATGAGTACTTAAGGATGTTCTTCATTGCAGTCTAGTGGCCTTCATTGGGATCTAACTGAAATCTTCTCGTCATGTCTAGTACATATGAGAAAATGAGATGAGTGCATAACATTTCATACATAATAGATCCAATAGTAGATGCATATGGCATCTTACTCATGTGTTCCCTTTCTTCACAAGAACTAGGAAACTGGGCTCTGAAGAGATTAATTTGATGGAGCATGGACAAATTTTCTCTCTTTGAGTCCTACATGTTGAACCCCTTCATCGTCTTACCAATGTATGTTCTCTTACTTAGGTCAACAATAATTTTAGATATATCTTTATAGATCTTAATTCCTAAGATATAGGATGCTTCGCCTAGATACTTAACAGAGAGAAGGTACTTTCCTCGCCATGTTTTTGACAATTGTAGGATAAGGATATCTGATAACCTCCAATTTTGGGTTGATTATCTTAGTCTTTTATTTAGTTTTTCAAACTCTTTCTCAATTAGAATTATATATAATCCCTAAATATTCCCTCTTATTGTAAATATACTATTAGACTAACTTTTCCCTTTCATATTGGCAGAAAGAGACACAAAACAATCATAAAAGACTCAACCAGTCCTGAGACTGCATGGAGTCACACGGTCCCAAGACCGCATGAATCCAACCGGTCCCGAGACTGCATGGAGTCACACGTCCCCAAGACCGCATGAAGCCAACCGGTCCCGAGACCGCATGGAGTCACACGGTCCCACGACCGCATGAAGCCAACCGGTCCCGAGACTACATGGAGTCACACGGTCCCAAGACCGCATGAAGCCAACCGGTCCCGAGACCGCATGGAGTCACACGGTCCCGAGACCGCATGAAGTCAAACGGTCTTGAGACCCAAACGATCTTGAGACCCAAACGGTCTCCAAACTGTTTGGACTTCACTTAAGGCCTATAAATAAGACCCCAAGGGTCCGGAGAGGAGGGAAGAGATGAGACGTCCAGAGGCTGCCCCAATCACTCCAGAGCAAATCCGACTTCCATCCTACACCCAGGGGCTGCCAGTCTGAGATCCACACTCCATCTCGAAGCCACTTTCTCTCTCTCTACCAAAGAAGGTGGGAAGAGAGGATCTCATCATCACGCAACCTGTGAAGCTGGTGGATCGTCTCTCTCTCTCTCTAAGGGGTTGACTTTCCTCTCTCCTTTGTGGGGATGATGCTCTCTCTCTCTCTTCTTGCCTCCTTCTTTGTCCTAGTTATGAGCGAGTAGTCTTTCTCACTAGGGTGCGGGGAGTAGCCCCGCTACCCATGTTTTCATATCATGTAAATGTAATCCATGGTTTGTAATATAGAGTTTATATCTTTTCAGTTCAACATCAAACGTTTAATGAATGCTTGTTGCTTGATCACCAACTTGTGTTATCTTTTATCTTTTAGTATGAATTGTCTACGTTTGTACTATAAGATTCGAAACTCATTTGTATGCTGGTTCTTGGTGCATGTATCCACCATGTGCTTGGTTCGGTATCTAGGAGTGCTTTCAAGAAGTGGAGTAAACTCACTTCCAAATGTTGTACTTTCAAACTATGAAATGGAATCAGTTGACATATAAAAGTACAACCTTGGTAAGTCGAGGAACACACTTTGAGAAGGGAATGATGCAAAGTAGTTGACCATTCGTTCGGGGATGGCTGGCGTTGCATCATTCCCACACTTCTTGTAGTTAGTTCTCCAAAAGGAAACTAAGTCTACAAAGATACTAACTGACTAAACTCTTGTTGCAGGTTATGTTTTATTTTGCATGTCTTGATCCATGTGTAGTGGCGGTGAAAAACCGATCACACCCTAGTGACTTCTTATCATTGTTTAACCTCTTTTACTTTACATGTTCTTAGTTCAAAACAACAAAACCAACCTTTCGATCTAAATACCAACTAATAAGTGATTAAGTGAAATTCCAACGTTTTCTATCTTGTTGCTTGCAACAAGACCGTTGTCCTGTGGATTCGACCCTTAACTATACTACGATAATACTTCCACGTATCTTAGCATACGTGGGTGGAGTTCTCTATCTAGTATAAGCAAGGCTAAACCTATAGACTTACCATCTTTAGGATTTTTAGTTGGTGCACGCAATTCCACGCAAGTGGAAGCTCCATAAAAAATTGGCGCCGTTGCTGGGGACAACAGAACATTTTAATTTCATTTAGTATCATGCTAGTTGGTTAGGGTTTTACACTTTCTTTTAATCATAAATCTGTATCTTCTTGAAATCATTATATCTTACCATCATCTAAAAGGTGTTTTCTTTTCTCTACTCAGGTAGAAAACATGTATGCAATCATCGCATAACCGCAGATTCTCCCCTGAACCAGAGTACGACTTTGAGGTAGAGAGAAGCTTCCATCGCCGAATCAGACTCAATCGTCAACGAGCCAGGAAAATTGCTGAAGATCAACGCCAGGCTGCATTGGTGATGGAGAGAGTCAACGCCGCCATCGCCGCTCAAAGAGCACAACTCATCGCTGATACTCATGCTCAGATTCAAGTAGAGATTCGTGCGAAAGAACAAGCCCGCATCAGAGCTGAGAATGAGGCAGCAACCCAAGCTGCTCAGTTGGAACTAAGGAACAAGAAGTTGAGGGACTATGCCATCCCTAAGAACTACAAAGATAACCATCCGGTCTGACCTTCGATCATCAACATACCCAACTTTGAGATTCGGACCCAATGGATCCAGATCATGCAGGGCATCTCATTCTCCGGAAGTTCTGGAGATGACTGCATGGATCATCTGAAAAGGTTTAAGGCACTGTGTCGCCTGGTCCCGCAAGTTGGAGTTGCTTTTGATGCAATAATGCTTCATCTGTTTCACTTCACTTTGTCTGGGAGAGCTTTGAACTGGTATAACTCACTTGACAGGGAGCCAATAATCACAACATGGGCTCCCCTGGAAGAAAAGTTCTTGGAGAAGTTCTTCCCCCCTTCACTGACTTACGAGATTAGGGGGCAAATTAATCAGTTCTCTCAACTTCCTAGAGAATCACTTGCTGAAGCATGGGAAAGGTTCAAAGAACTTCTGCGAAAGTTCCCTCATCACATAATCTCCCAAAACCAACTAATAGAAACATTCTATAGAGGAGTGAGTGATGACATAAAGCAATTTCTAGATTCCTCATCTGGAGGAAACTTTATGAGAAAGAATTACAAGGATGCCTAGAAAATAGTCACACTCGGAGCTGAGAATCAGTCCAACTGGGGACGATCATCTAGAAAAGGAGTCCTCAAGGTCTATAAAGCCAGAGAATCAATAGAGATGAAGGCTATTACTGAAGCCTTGAAAACCATAGCTCATAAGAAACAAGCTCTCGAAACTTCTCTTGGAGAATTTGACAAGATGAAAAATTCTCAGGTTCAACAGGTCAAGGCTGCCACAGGGACCTGTGAAGCCTATCATGCTTCTGATCATCCAACCCTTTAATGCGGAATGCTCTACAATGTGATGATGGATATGCATCCACCACCACTACAATATGAACCAATCACTGACCAGTCTGAAGAGTAATTGCCAGAACAAGTCAAATCTATTCATACCATTCCTGGACAAGTCTATTATAACCCTAATCAGCCAAGGAACCACCCGAGATTCCAATACGAGAACCCTACTGGGACCACAAATCCACAACACCAGGTGCAGGGCAGATCTTCCAGTAGGTTGCCACCTGGATTCCCAAGCAACTTCAATCAAAATCAAGGAAACCCCAGGATTCCGTCTGCCTACTATCAATATAATCATCCTCCTCTCCACCCACAGTTGCACCCTCAGTTGAAACAACCTCAGTTAGAGCTGCCTTCACAACAACCTCAACAAGGACAACAACAACTCCCTTAGAAGAATACTCCTTCTCAGCCATAGGATGAGATGAATTTGATAAGGCAGATGCTGCAGTCACAACAGACTATGCTTGCTAATCAACAAGCTCAGCAAAAGGCAGTAGAGGCTCAACTTGCCCAAATTGCTGCACAACTGAAGCCTCTAGCAGGCACGTTTGTAGGGCAACCTGAATCGAATCCTAGACACGGACAGAACAGGCCTGAACAGTTGAATGCTGTTACTACGAGATCTGGACGTACCCTTCATGAAACCACCAAGATCACTCTTGATGATGATAATACACCTACCTTTATGATAAGTGAGAGCCTGAAGCTAGGAACGGAGAAGTCCACAGAGAATGCAAAGGGCAAAGGAAAAGAACAAGTGTCTACAGAGTCGCAAATCTTACAGTATAAACCAAGGATCCCATATCCAGGAAGATTGCGAGAAACGAAAATGGATACCAGGTTCCAAAACTTCAAGGAGGCAATGAAGAAACTTTACATCGATATCCCACTCCTTGATGCCCTCTCTGAGGTACCGGCTTGGGCAAAATACCTCAAAACTCTGTTATCAAGGAAGTACATCACTGAGGAACAAGAAATTGTCAAGCTTGCCCAAACCACCTCTGATATCATCCTGAATAAAATGCCAAAGAAGAAGAAGGATCCAGGTTCCTTCGGAATTCAATGCTGCATTGGAAATGCATCAACCAAAAAGGGATTAGTTGACCTAGGGGCCAGCATATCCATTATGCCCTACTCTATGTGCAAACGATTAGGTTTCACTGAATTGTTGCCTACAGCAATGACAATTCAATTAGCTGACTCTACAATCACCGCACCTCTTGGAATTATTGAAGATATTCCAGTTAGGATAGGCAAGGATGCCTATGTCCCGTGCGACTTTGTCATCATGGATATTAAGGAAGATCTGAGATACCTGATAATTTTTGGTAGACCCTTCCTCGCTACTACCAGGGCGCTTATCGATGTTGAAGCTGGTACCATCATTCTAAGGCTAGGAAAAGAAGCAATTCAATTCCGAGTCCTCAATAGCATGAAAGGCCCCAACATCCAAGAGGAGGTTTTTCTTCTAGATGCAATACAACAAATGTCTCAATTAGAAATATCTGAGCTAGTGGACGAGTTAGAGAATGTCCTAACCAACCCAGAAGTTGAATTCTCTACAAATGAGTTGGTTCAACAATGTCTGCAACACTTAGAGAAGGCCGAAGAAGCACCGACGGCCACCTTTGAAGAACTCAAAGCTGTCACCATTACAGAAGCAACTGAGCCACCTAAGGCTCCTGAGATGAAGACTCTTCCAATGGGACTCAAATATGCCTTCTTAGACGAGGAAAAATTATGCCCGGTCATCATTAGTTCCACCTTAACAGAAAACCAGGAAGCAAGACTTCTGGATGAGCTGAAGAAACACAAAAAGTCCATTGGATATAAGATAACTGACCTGACGGGCATAAATCCTGCCCTATGCATGCACATACTACCCATGGTCGAAGAATTTAGGCCATCACGCGAACATCAGAGGAAGCTGAACCCTAATCTCAAAGAGGTAGTTCGCCTGGAAGTCCTTAAATTACTAAAAGCCGGCATAATCTACCCGATTTCTGACTCCCAGTGGGTCAGCCCCGTCCAAGTAGTTCCTAAAAAGGGAGGCACTACTGTCGTGCTTAATGACAAAAATGAGTTAGTACCCACCAGGACGGTGATGGGGTGGAGGATGTGTATCGACTATAGGAAATTAAACAAATTCACACGGAAAGATCACTATCCTCTACCCTTTCTAGACAAAGTCCTAGAACACCTAGCCCATCAGAAATACTTCTGCTATCTAGATGGTTATTCCGGGTTCTACCAAATACCCATACACTCGGAAGACCAAGAGAAAACTACCTTGACCTACCCTTTTGGAACCTATGATTTTAAAAGAACGCCTTTTGGGTTATGTAACGTACCCACGACCTTCCAAAGGTGTATGTCCGCCATTTTCACAGGATTAATAGAATCCATAATGGAAGTGTTCATGGATGATTTCTCAGTTTACGGAGATTCTTTCGATAACTGTTTAATCAACATTGGACAAGTTTTACAACATTGCGAGGAAATGAACCTTATACTGAATTGGGAAAAATGCCACTTCATGGTAACTGAAGGTGTCGTCCTCGGGCACAGAGTGAGTGACAGAGGGATCGAGGTCGATAAGGAAAAAATTGATGTTATCTCAAAACTGTCGCCACCAAAAGATATAAAGGGAGGAAGGGCTTTCTTGGGTCATGCGAAGTTCTACAGAAGATTCATTAAGGATTTCTCAAAAATAGCAAAACCCATGACCCAACTCCTGACCAAAGATACTGAGTTCATCTTTAACCAAAACTGCCTACAAAGTTTCTCAACTCTAAAAAATGCTTTAATTTCTGCACCTATACTGAGAGATCCAGATTGGTCGCAACCTTTTGAAATCATGTGTGACGCTAGCGATTACGCCATAGGGGCAGTGTTAGGATAGCGGATCGACAAAAAACCCTACATAATTTACTACGCATCTAAAACACTAGATGAAGCACATAAGAACTACACTACTACAGAGAAGGAGTTCCTGGCTATCATCTATGCGTTTGAGAAATTCCGTTTCTATTTGATTGGATCCAAGGTTATCGTTTACACCGACCACTCCGCCATTCAATACCTAATTCAGAAGCAAGATGCTAAACCCAAACTTATCCGTTGGGTGTTGATGCTTCAGGAATTCGATTTGGAAATTAAAGATAAAAGCGGAGTGGATAACGTCGTAGCCGACCATCTGAGTCACATTGAAGTTGAAGATGAAGATAAAATCCCTATCCGAGATTCTCTTCCAGACGACCAACTAATGAAGGCTACTCATGGATTCCCTTGGTACGCGGATATTGTCAATTATCTAGCTACAGGAATCATTAACCCATCCGCTTCCCACCATGACAAAAGGAAATTCCTCCACGACATAAAGCAATATTATTGGGATGAACCTTACCTGTTTCACCTTTGTGCGGACAGACTTTTCCGTCACTGCTTACCGGAAGAAGAGATCACCCCCGTCCTAGAGCATTGCCATTCAGGACCCACGGGGGGCACATGAGTGCAAAGAAAACTGCTATAAAAGTTCTACAATCTGGTTTCTTCTGGCCAACCATAGCAAAGGACTCCTATGATTTTGTGAAATCCTGCAACAAATGCCAATTTTCTGGTAACATATCCAAAAGGAACGAAATGCCCCTCACAATGTGGCAAGAACTTGAGCTTTTCGACGTGTGGGGGGTAGACTATATGGGCCCTTTTCCTTCTTCCTATGGTTTCTCTTACATCCTGGTTGCGGTGGATTATGTCTCAAAATGGGTCAAAGCTGTACCCACTGTATCCAGTGATTCCAAACCAGTTATTAAATTGTTCAAAGATATCATTTCCCCCAGATTTGGAGTCCCCATAATTGTCATATCAGATGGCGGGACCCATTTCCTAGAATGAAGTTTTGAAGCCCTGTTGAAAAAGTACGGAGTCAACCACAAAGTAGCAACGCCTTACCATCCACAGACCAGTGGTCAGGTTGAGGTATTGAATAGACAACTAAAGGAGATCCTAGAAAAAACAATCAACAGAAACCACTCTGACTGGTCAACCAAGCTTCCTGATGCCCTTTGGGCATACCGAACTTCTTATAAAACACCAATCGGGACAACCCCATTCCGGTTGGTATACGGGAAGTCTTGTCATCTTCTAGTAGAACTCGAACACAAAGCTTGGTGGGCCATTAAACAACTAAATTTCGATCTTAAAAGTGCCGGAGAAAATAGACAACTCCAGCTGCAGGAGTTCGAGGAGCTCCGAATGACCACTTATAAAAGTGCCAAGATCTATAAAGAACAAACTAAAATGTGGCATGATGGTCATCTCAAAAGGAAAGACATCACCATCGGTGACAAAGTGCTCCTTTTCAACTCCAAGCTCAAGTTGTTCCCTGGAAAACTCAGAACAAAATGGTCTGGGCCCTTCACCATCAAGCATATATTCCCAACTGGAGCTGTCATAATTTTCGACAATAACGGAGGAGAAAGGACGGTCAACGGCCATCGTTTAAAAAAATATTACACTCCAGCAGATAAAATGCCAAGACACACCATCGAAATCAGAGACGCCACGTCATCAGCATAACAACATCAAAGCTTCGTCCAGCCAGTGACGTAAAACCCAGGCGCTACTTGGGAGGCAACCCAAGATGTCAGCTTCTTCTTCTATTTTCCGTTCTTTTATTTACCTTAGGTTTATCTTCTGAAAATATAAAAATTTCACATAACCAAAACAAACATAAAAATATAAAAATCCTTTCGACCTTAACCCTCCCAAACGGTCCTGAAACCGTTTGGAACCAAACGGTCTCCAAACCATTTGGGACCAAACGGTCTTCAAACCGTTTGGAACCAAATGGTCTCCAAACCGTTTGGGACCAAATGGTCTTGGAACCGTTTGGGACCAAACGGTCCTGAAATCGTTTGACCTGGAGAATTTGTAGGGTCGACCCTCTATCCCTATAAATATAAACCCTACCCCCTCGTTCTTCCCTCTTCGACTCTCGAGCTTTCTTAAACCTTTGCGCAAGAGCTGTTCCATTGCCTCTGTTTTCCCTGATCCCACAGGGATCACCTCCGCCGACCTCGCTCCGTGCTCCTTCACGGTACCTCACCTCCGCTCTCCACTTCAGGATCATCATCTCCACCTTCGGCTGCAAGGTAGTCCAGCCACCATCACAACGCCTGCATGTGCCACCACGGCAATGTCTGACCTTTTCGCTTACTCAAATGTCTTCACCTCCATCATCGTCTACGACGCTGGTGTGGCACCCTCCACCCTCTTTTCCATCATCGTCGGCTCCGCCACGATCCTCTTTATCTTCATCTTTATCGCCGTCGGCTCCTTCCATCTACGGTGGATTATGGCACGGCGGGCACGTTATCTCACAGTGCCCTTCCAAGTTTCGGACCACTAGCTTTTTATGATTGTAGACATCGAGGCTCGGGATGTTAAGGTCTATAATTTTTGCGGCACTGAGCTACCTGCCGGTACAATAAATTTTTTTGGTGAAGAAGCAGGTGAAGCATGATGCATACCTTTCAGGTTTCTCAAGTTAATCTGGGCTGCGCGCCCGTCCCTCCTCCAAGACTGGAGCCAACCCTGGTTCCAAATCATTAACCCACATGTTCAAGCTACTGAGGGATCTGGGGACTGCGCTTTTTGCATCATCCGTCACATCCAATCGCTGAACCAAGAAATCCCTTTTGCTGATCTAGTCACTGAAGATTTTCACTCCTTGCAAGGACGTTACGCCATGGAGCTCATTTGTGATAGACGGTTCTTCAAGGATCCGACAATGGCACCAGATGACGTCCCTCGTTACCTTTTTTCAGCAATACAACGGCCGCAGAGGCAACCTTTCCAACAAACTTTGAAAGAGTTGGAGAAATCCAAAGCGACAACCACAACTCCCGAGCAAAGAAAGAGTGACATAGATCCTTTGTCTGCCATAGAACCAACTTTCCCGGACTTTGACCTCAGTGCTTGCAAAGGTCTCTCCAACATTGAACTATGCCTCATCATGTCGAGGCTCTCTGCCAAGAAGGATGAACTCGTATTCATGTCTGGTGACATTCTAATAATGGCAGACACGCTTCGAGAGACTATACAGTTTAAAGGATCTCTCGCCGTCCGCTTAATGGCCGCTTATCAATTTCTTCTCGGCCAAAATAACCCCACAACATATATGGCGTCCCCATACATGAAAGATGATCTTTTAAAGCTAAGAACTTCAGAACAACTGAAGCGCTGATCTCCTTTTTACAACACACAATGCTGAAATTCATCATGCTAGCCTTCCTTTATCACGAGCACTGGATGCTCCTGGCAACAAACCTACCAGAAGGAACAGCTACAATCTATAATAGTTCCGACAGCCAATACAATCCATGACAAAGGAATTATGTCGTGACACCAAAGACGCCCACAGAGGTAGTAGCGAAGGAATGTGCTGACAAAGTAATCACCTTTTTAAGTCAGCATTCAAGGGCTTATGGCAAAGAACATTTTCATCGCCCAACCTTCAACCACAAATGTCCACAGCAAATTCGCCAGTCAAATGACTGCGGCTTCCATGTCCTCTACTGGATGTACACCATCATGACCCTTCAAAGACCAGTAGAGGATATGACAGATGCGGATTACCACGCCCTTCACGGAAAGTTCACTGCTAACCTACTCCACACACACGACACAAACAAAGGATTAACAGAAGCCTGATGCCCTTGTCCTTGTACTTCTCATCCTATCACCTTGACACTCTGCGGACAGAGTGAGTGATAAGTTAGGGGGGGAGTACACATGACAAGGGCGAGGTATCATTTCTACAAACCTTTCTTCTCAATTCTCCCTTTTCTTTATTTTTGTACAAATTCTTGTACACTTTTAGTCTTTGTTTTTTGTTTTAGATTTCCTAACATTAAACCCCACTTATATAGAATAGCATCCCTCTTGGATCAAGATCAACCCCTGCCGACTTAAGAATCTAGTAGTCCTCAAGAATGAGAATAATAATAGCATAAAGGCATGTAACGGCGAGTTAATAAATTTCCTTCACGCTTGGCTTTCATGATTTTGCTTCAGTTCTACATCAGACTCTTCAACAAGTCAATATCAAAGCCGAAGCAAGCCAAATATTCTCAAGGACAGGAGGGAAATCAGTGAAATCCAAATCAAGGAACCTCGCAAGTGGACCACCAACCAGAAAATAAGTGCATGTCGGGAAATTCTAAGAACGATTTTCTTCTTTCTAATAAACGAGGCTTGGTCGCCCAACCAAAAATCCAAATATCCAAATCCCAGGCTTGTGAGTTTTCGAATAAAAGCCAGAGTGTTGAATAAAAACATGAGAGTTGTGCCATGCATAAGGACTTATATGAAGAACCGATAAAAGTCTCACCCGACCGGTACATTCAGCTGCCCTCACAAAGGCAGATGTGTCATGCCCGGTAGTGAGATCCTAAGGTCTCCAAATATATGAAAAGGCTGATAAAGGGCTCGCTCGGCTGGTACATTCAGCTACCCTCATGAAGGTAGATGTGTCGTACCCGGTAGTGAGTTCCTAAAAGCATAGATAAACCCTCTCCCGCTAAAAGGGAGAGTTACACAAAAGCCCTTAGACAACCCTCATAACCACTCTAGCTTCCGATAGGTTTTCAAAAGAAGTACAAAGCTGATTAGAGTCAACGACATGCACATAATAACATCGGGAAAAAGGTGGTCCCAATATGAGCTACGTGATTTAGAGGAAACCTGAGATCCGTGCAACTCTCTATACCTGAAAGAATTAAGGCAAATAGAAGCTCTAATATGACCTTAGGAGATATCTAACTTAGAACTGAAGCAAGACTATGGAAATCTTAACTAAATAAAATCACCTCACCATTACATGCCTCAGCTCTATCTAACTTGAGGACAAGCTAGACTCTAAGTTAAAGGGGGTGATAACCTCCAATTTTGGGTTGATTATCTTAGTCTTTTCTTTAGTTTTTCACACTCTTTCTCAATTAGAATTATAAATAATCCCTAAATATTCCCTCTTATTGTAAATATACTATTATACTAACTTTTCCCTTTCATATTGGTAGAAAAAGACACAAAACAATCATAAAAGACTCAACCAGTCCCGAGACCGCATGTAGTCACACGGTCCCAAGACCGCATGAAGCCAACCGGTCCCGAGACCGCATCGAGTCACACAGCCCCAAGACCGCATGAAGCCAACCGGTCCCGAGACCGCATGGAGTCACACGGTCCCAAGACCGCATGAAGCCAACCGATCCTGAGACCGCATGGAGTCACACAGTCCCAAGACCGCATGAAGCCAACCGGTCCCGAGACTGCATGGAGTCACACGGTCCTAAGACCGCATGAAGCCAACCGGTCCCGAGACCGCATGGAGTCACATCGTCCCAAGACCGCATGGAGTCACACGGTCCCGAGACCGCATGAAGTCAAACGGTCTTGAGACCCAAACGGTCTTGAGGTCCAAACGGTCTCCAAACCGTTTGGACTTCACTTAAGGCCTATAAATAAGACCCCAAGGGTCCAGAGAGGAGGGAAGAGATGAGACGTCCAGAGGCTGCCCCAATCACTCCAGAGCAAATCCGACTTCCATCCTACACCCAGGGGCTGCCGGTCTGAGATCCACACTCCATCTCGAAGCTTCTTTCTCTCTCTCCACCAAAGAAGGTGGGAAGAGAGGATCTCATCATCACGCAACCTGTGAAGCTGGTGGATCGTCTCTCTCTCTCTCCAAGGGGTTGACTTTCCTCTCTCCTTTGTGGGGATGATGCTCTCTCTCTCTCTTCTTGCCTCCTTCTTTGTCCTAGTTATGAGCGAGTAGTCTTTCTCACTAGGGTGCGGGGAGTAGCCCCGCTACCCATGTTTTCATATCATGTAAATGTAATCCATAGTTTGTAATATAGAGTTTATATCTTTTTAGTTCAACATCAAACGTTTAATGAATGCTTGTTGCTTGATCACCAACTTGTGTTATCTTTTATCTTTTAGTATGAATTGTCTACGTTTGTACTATTAGATTCGAAACTCGTTTGTATGCTTGTTCTTGGTGCATGTATCCACCATGTGCTTGGTTCGGTATCTAGGAGTGCTTTTAAGAAGTGGAGTAAACTCACTTCCAAATGTTGTACTTTCATACTATGAAATGGAATCAGTTGACGTATAAAAGTACAACCTTGGTAAGTCGAGGAACACACTTTGAGAAGGGAATGATGCAAAATAGTTGACCATTCGTTCGGGGATGGCTGGCATTGCATCATTCCCACACTTCTTGTAGTTAGTTCTCCGAAAGGAAACTAAGTCTACAAAGATACTAACTGACTAAACTCTTGTTGCATGTTATGTTTTATTTTGCATGTCTGGATCCATGTGTAGTGGTAGTGAAAAACCGATCACACCCTAGTGACTTATTATCATTGTTTAACCTCTTTTCCTTTACATGTTCTTATTTCAAAACAACAAAACCAACCTTTCGATCTAAATACCAACTAATAAGTAATTAAGTGAAATTCCAACGTTTTCTATCTTGTTGCTTGCAACAAGACCGTTGTCCTGTGGATTCGACCCTTAACTATACTACGATAATACTTCCACGCATCTTAGCATACGTGGGTGGAGTTCTCTATCTAGTATAAGCAAGGCTAAACCAATAGACTTACCATCTTTAGGATTTTTAGTTGGTGCACACAATTCCACGCAAGTGGAAGGTCCATCAATATCATTCCTCATCAATATGTAGAATAAATATATGATCCCACTAACCTTTTGTAAACACATGTTTCATCTTAATTTTGACTAAAGTCAAACTCTTTTATTCTCTTTTCATATCAAAGTTCTCAGCTCTGAGATGATTGCTTCAATCCATGGTTTGACCTTTGTATCGAACATACTTTATTTGCATTAGTTAGATTTATAAAACCATCAGAATGTGGCATGCACACATCCTCATGAATATTCCCATTAAGGAATGTGGTTTTAACATCCATCTGCCAAATTTCATAGTCATAATAAGATACAATGGAAAGCATGATCTCGATGGGTTTAACCATGGAAACTAGTGAAAAGATGTTGTCATTCAACACCTTGAACTAGTTTGAAATCATTTGCAACCAAATATGCCCTTAAAGGTTTGTGCATTACCATCCATTTCAGTCTTCTTCTTGAAGACCCACTTTCAAACTATGGGTTTTACCCCTTCAGGTGGATCCACGAAGGTCATACCTTATTATTGTACATAGAGTCCATCTTAGATCTAATGGCCTCAAGCCATTTCTCAAATTTTAGCAATAGCTTTGAGGTAGGTTTTTGACTCATCATATATGACCAAATCACTGCCTTCTTGAGTCTTAAGATATCCTAACCTTTTAGGATCAAGGCATGTCTTACTAGATATACGAGGTTCATGTGTTACATGAAGAACATAAAATTTCCTCAATAGTTTGTGATTCTTCTTGTTCCTACTGGACCTCTGTATGTTCAATATTTTCTTGTTGATCTAAAACTTTTTGAGTTCTACTTTCCTCCCACTGATTCCTTTGGAAATAAATTTATTTTATACAAATATAGCCATCCTAGCAACAAATACTTTGTTATCGAATTAAATATATAGGTAATATCATCTAGTTTCCCTAGGATATTCAGCAAAATAACATTTATATGATTTTGGGACAAAGTTTCTCAATAAACTCTTTTTCCATATAAGCTTCCCATTCCAAATCTTCATAAAAGACATATTGTGACACTTCCCATGTCATATCTCATATAATGTATTTTGGATGAAATTTAGATGGTACATGGTTTAGGGTAAAACACTTCAATTTATGAAGCATATTCCTTAAAGGAATTAAAAAGATCATTGTTATAAGGTATGATTCCTTCATTCTGATACATCATTATGTTTCAGGTGGAATCCATTGTGATACAATATCAGAGTCTCACAGAAGGTCCTCAATCTCTTGGTCTATGTATTCTCCACATCAATTGTATCAAAGTGTCTGAATACTAGTAACCTCCTTTAGTGAATGTTCTAAAAGATCTATATACATCGATATGTATGAGTCCTAATAGATCACTCACTCTTTCATTGTTTCCATTGTTTCCATTGAAATAAAAATAGTCTAGATAACCATCTTTATGGAGGTTGTAAATGTGTTTCTCGTTTATGTTCTCTATATGACAATTCTATAGGTATATATCATTTGAGTCATCGGGTCATTCAATGTATATATCATACATATTTGTCTCTGTAACTATCGAGTATTGACTATGATACATTGGCGCATTGCTATAAAAGATCTTATCTTTAAATTAAAAGATCAATCATTTATAACACTCTTGTCCAAACATGACACATATATCATGTTTCTATTAATGGTAGGTACATAATAGAAATTCAATAATTCTATTACATGACCACTAGGTTGAGATAAAGATAGGTTCCAATTGTAGTGACAACAACTCTTCCTCCGCATAGTTCTACCTTATCTAGCATACTTCTTCTTAGATCCTAAAGTTGAGATCTCTATCTCCTTCTTCTTCTTCCCGAGTTCCTCTACATAAATAGGATGATCCCTTTTCCAGTGTTCAAGCTAGTGAGAGTGATGGCACTTCCCTTCCTTATTTAGTCCTCTCTTTGCTTTAAGTTCAAAAGAGTTGGATTTCTAGCTGTCTTTTGATCTCTTCTTGTCCTTGCCTTTGCCCTTGGATTTCTTTCTTCATTTATGCTTCAACAGTTCTTAACATGCCAAGAAATTCTGATAATGACTTATTAAAATTGTTCATGTTGTAGTTTGTGACAAATTGGCTATATGATTATGACAATGACTTCAGATACACATCCATGTACAACTCTTGGCCTAAGGGAAATACCACTCCCATTAGCTTCTCCACGTACCTAATAAACTTGAGTACATGAGGTCCCACTATATCTCTCTCTTCCATATTGTACTTGAACAACTAACACACATCATTGTACACACAACAATCACTAGGACAAGTCCTAGAGTTTAACCTTCTAAACATGTTGTTGACTTGATGCAAGCACCAAATCAACCAAGTATAGAGAGGTATCGATCCCTAGAGATAGAAAAAGAGGATAGCCAAGTTTCAAATCCAATAGAGAAATGAGAAAATAAATTCCAATTTGAGAAGTTTTTTTTAAAACTATGAACATGAGTAAAAGTGATGAAATAAAGATTAACTACTCAAGAAATAAAGAAACACATTGAATCAGATGGGAAAGGTATCAAGGCTTATGGATTTCACCACCATACAATGTGAAACACAATCAAAGAAATCATATGATAAGCAAGATAGAATAAGACATGTAAAAAATTTGTTAATGAATCACAAAAGATGAACTCCTCATGAACCCATTGGTCCTAGTAGTCACAGATCCTAGTCCACAATCCTAATAGAGATTTTTCCAAGGTATCATCCATATCTCCATGAAATTTTTTTAGTCATTCTAAATCTTAGTTTCCACGATCACATCCGCTAAGATTAACATATGATAAAAGTGAGAGATCACTTCATTGAAATCGATAATTTTCCAAAACAAAAACCATCTATCTAATGTAATCATATACAAGTTTGATATAAGTTAACACATGGTTAAGAGACCACTGCCCTCACCTCAATAGGAAAACTACTCACTAGCCATGAAAATAAAAGGGAGAACAAAGGAAGATAGAAGGGAGGCCATAGACTAGGAAAGAAAGAATATGAGGACTCTGGCTAGTGACTATGAAATGGCCTTCGTTCTTGGTTCCTTGTTCCCACAAAAGAACAAGAATAGAAATAAAGAAGAAATCTTTGAGATCAAAGACAACTTGTATTAAGGAACAATGGAGTACACATACAATAAATGAAAGACCAATGCTAAAAATAAATTACGAATACAGAAAATTGAATCACAAACTATGACTAGATTTACAACTAAGACTCAATTTACAACTAAGAGTCGATGCTTTTTCTTGTGGAGTTCCCCCTCCTTTTATAGGGAGATGAGGAGGGGGAAAAACCCTTGAGATATGACTTTATGGTGGTGGCATCCACTTTGACTGGAATAATTTCTTGCTTCATCCAAAAGTAGCATTGCTCAAATCTTGACCACATTTATTGTATTGACAATTAATTAACTCTTTGTTGGATTCTTTTCTCAACACAAAAAACATGAGGAATTGGCAATATTTCCTTTTCTCCTAGTCAAAATAATATTAATTGTTTCCCAGAATAGAAAGTGTAAGATTGTATTGAATTGTCTTCTTCTAATTTCTTTGGCCACTCATCAATTTCTTTAATTCTCTTTGATGTACATTTTTCAAAACAACAAAAGACTAGCCCGTGTGTCCATCCATCTATTTGTAAGGCCGTTCACAATAGATTTTTCTTGTGAAGCATTTAATTTCCTTTCTATTGCGCACTTGTGCATTAATTTTGGAGTTCAGACGTAAGAGTTATGACCATTTTGGTTCTGTCTATCTAATAGATTTCAAGCACTGTGATAAATTGTGCAAAACATCTTAAGAATTTTTGTTCTTTAAAATATTTGCCTATTTTCCTATAAAACACACAACAATCAAGTAAAAACTCCAATTTAATAAAGAAGAGTTAAACTAAGATAATTTATGCTAAAACTATTTAATAAATAATAATTTATTCTTAATTAAAGGTAAAAATTGTACAATAAAAGGTGATGAATATAAATTCATCAAAATATCCCAGACTTGAATCTTTGTTTGTCCTCAAGAAAATTAAATCTAAATAATTTTCATTTATGTGAGAAATATGTGTATCCTCACCCTCATAGCATCACTTTGTTCCTTTCCTCCTTACTTGGCCAAGCAACCCAATCTTCTAGAACCATGTAACACAAAATCCAATATTCCCTATCAAAATATATTTCATATCTTGTTTCTAAATGAAGACTTTGTTGGATACATGCTTCCTCTTACTTATGCTTTTACACTCCTATATTTTCTTTCTTTTTGTGAGTTTTTGTACAGGTGTAGGGTGAAGAAGGTGTGGAAGAAGATGATCCCACCTCTATTCGACTCGAAATATTTATTTATTTATGGACTTGTGGTTACACTAACCACAATTTTTGTGTGTGTTCTTTGGTATCTTATGATGGTACATCCCTTTTGAGGGGTATGGAAGAATTTGAGGTGGGAAGCATGCCTAGACTTAGATTTTTGTCCGGAGGTTTTTCTTTTCTTTTTCTTTGAGAGAGGAGGGGGAATTGTTCCTATACTTATAAACTTCACTTTTTTTTTTTTGAGGTGTGTCATTGCATCAGATTGATTATTTCTGTCAACACATCATATGAAATTTGTGACACGTTAATTCATTGTTAAATATAGAGAAAAAATTATATTTGGTTATACGACTTGCCAACATTTCCAAGGAATGATGCTAGTTTTGGGATCCTAGGTGACATGGTGTTCTCAGACATGATGATCTTTGCAATTTTATGCAAAGAATATTTGCTAAATTGAATGGGATAAAATGATTCAAATATATTCATCATGACCAACTAGATAAATCTCAAAACTAAAAGAGAAATTTTGAAACAATTAGAACTAAAATATATATCACAATAAAAGTTACAAAAAACTAGGTGGAATAAGTACGCACCACCCACCTCCACCCCAGAATTAAAAATTTTCCCGTCCCGGGCGCAACTTAAATCTACAATGGAGGGAAGAGAAGAGTGAGGGTCACTAGTGGGACCTGGTAGCTCAAAAAATGTCCAACAGAAGGGGATATATATGTGGACTGGGACCTTGATTGCTGGAGCATCATAGTGTTCCCAATGATTTAAAGATCATATAAGCTCAATGGAACGCTCATATTTCTTTTTTCCTTGCAGTCCCTCCAACATGATCTACAATTCCTCCTTCTATAGTAAAAGATGTATTGGATATGGATATGGAATGGGGAACATTGGCGGGTGCTCGAAGGGTAACATGTCAAGTGTTGGATGTACAAAATTGGACGAAGGATCAAGCTTTGGTTTCCCTCCATCATATTGATCTACATATAGGAAAATTGGTACTTATATTGAAGGATCAAAAGGATAGAAATCAACATCACAAATATTTATATTTTCCTTGAAAACCATCCAATCAACATTGGATTTGGTAAGTTTCATTGTTGGTATAGCATGTAGCTCTTGTTATTCTAGGCAAGGGGTCCCCAAGGGTTCAAGAGGGATGGATATGAGGACATCTTCCTTGCAAAAAAACAAAAAGGGGTATGTGGGCTTCTTGTAAATACAAAATTTCCTTATCACGTTCAACCTATTTTATAACAAGGGGGTGGCTGAGGAGGAATGTTGGGTTCATGAAGTGGGATACCTTCTTCAAGAGGGGAAGTTTCTTCAGGTGTTGCAGACATAGAGGGATGGCCTTCTTGTAGTGACTTTTCATATTGAAGTATTAAAGTCTCTAACGGAGAGGTCGGGTATTCCTCATAAGAAGGTTGATGTTCATTGATTAGAGATAACTCAGTGGAATCTTTGATGTAAATATGGGATAATCATCCTCATTGTAGGGGAACTATTTTGGGTTTGTCTATATACTCTGGGGGTCTCTGTGATTGGACTTCTAATAGGGTAGCTAACATTGTTTGTCATCTTTTTGATGCTTCTTGTTGCTCTACTGCTAATCTCTCTAGGGCTCTAAGACGTTCCTCTTATTGAGGAGTGAACTGAGTTTCATAACTGGGTTCATACCTCCCAAAATTTTAGCCATCCCCATAATGATTGTGGTCCTTGTGCCCCTCATATTGATTGTGACATTGCTCCTAGTAATAGTCTTCAAGAGACGGTGGATTGAGATTTTCATTACATCCACCTTGATAGGAAGACTCAACATTACAAGGTGTCACCATAACATGAGGGGACATATTTTGCAATCAAGATTCTTTGATTGGCCTTCTAGTAAATAAACTAGAAAGTCTTTGCTGGTTTCTAATTTTATTTGTCCTTCTACTGCCATCTTCTCTAGGGCCCTAAGTCTCTCTTTTTGTTGAGGATTATATTGGGGTTTACAATTAGTTTCATATTCTCCAAAGGTTTTTTGGTCATAACCCCATTAGAATAAGGATAAAGGTATCATGGTTTCGAATAATGTCCCTCAGGAATTTGTGGGTTAAAATTAACATCATACCCACCAGTGTAGGAAGGCTCAGGATCATAAAAAGTACTACCATAATCTAGGGATACATTAGGCCAATGTGGTGATGTATAGTTGTAATAACCATTCGATTGATATTGTGGACCATAATATATCAGCCATCCCATTTTTGAATTTTTTTTAAAGCGAAACAAAACTAGAAGAAACTACAAATTATGGAAGGAACGAAAACACAGTAAAGGGTTAGTCAAAAATTATAAAGACAACTAAAAATTACAAAGCTAAGAAATTATGAAACAAACTGAAAATTACCAAAATAAACTAGAAAGTAGTACTACCAAATAGAAATTTGGCACAAGGAGGAGATACACTATCTGAATGGGTCTCGGTAGGCAAATAAATTACAAAAATTTAAGAGAATAATTATGGAGAAAGATTAAAATCATAAAAATAATCTAGAAAGCAGTGATATCAGAATGAAAACTCAATAGAAGGAGGCAATATACTACCGAAATGGGTCTCGGTAGGCAAAATATATTGCAACAACCTAAGAAGATAAATTATAAAATAAAATTACAGAACAATTCTAAAAGTTATACAAGTTAAGGAAATATGAACAAGATAATACAAGATATACAATCAATCAAGTTCAAAAAAATACATCCCATCTCCAGAAACGATGCCAAATTGATGTGTGTCATTGTACACACAACAATCACTAGGATGAGTCCTAGAGTTTAACCTTATAAACAACTTTTTGACTTGATGCGAGCACCAAATCAACCAAGTATAGAGAGGTATCAATCATTAGATATGGTAAAAGAGGATGGCCAAGTTTCAAATCCGATTGCGAAATGAGAAGATAAATTCTGATTTGAGAAAATTTGTTAAAACTAAGAACATGAATAAAAGTGCTCAAATAAAGAATAACTAATCAAGAAAAAAAAAGAAATGAATTGAATTAGATGGGAAAGGTACCAAGGCTTATGAGTTTCACCACCATAGACAATGTGAAATATGATCAGAGAAATCATACGACAAGTAGGATTGAAGAATGCAAAACATTCGTAAATGAATCACAAAAGATGAACTCCTCGTGAACCCATTAGTCCTGGCATTCATGGATCCTAGTCCATCATCCTAATAGGGATTTTTTCGAGGTCTTATCTAAATCCTTATGTGATTGGTTTAGTCATTCTAAAACTTGGTTTCCACGGTCACATCCTCTAATATTAAAATACGATAAAAATGAGATATCACTTCGTTAAACTCGACAATTTTCCAAACCAAAAACAATGTATCTAATGTAAGCATATAAAATTTCAATCTAAGTTAACATATGACTAAGTGACTACTCCTCTCACCTTAATAGGAAAACTACTTAGTATCCATAAAAAGGAGAATGAAGGAAGAAAGAAGGGAGGTCATAGTTTAGAAAAGAAAGAATCTGAGGACTCTAGCTGTGACTATGAAATAGCCACCGTTCTTGGTTCCTTGTTCCCAAAAAAGAATAAGAATAGAAATAAAGAAGAAATTTTTGAGATCAAAACCAACTTGTATTAAGGAATAATGAAGTACACATGCAAAAAATGAAAGACCAATGCTGAAAATAAATTACGAATACAAAAAAAGATTTACAACTAAGACTCGATGTTTTTTCTTATATAGACCCCCCTCCTTTTATAGATAGACAAGGAGGGGGAAAACTCTTGAGATATGACTTATTGGTGGTGGTATCCTCTTTGACTGGAATAATTTTTTGCTTCATCCAAAGTAACATTGCTCAAACTTTGACCACATTAATTGTTTTGGAAATTGACTAAGTCTTTATTTTCATTATTTTCTCTACATAAAAATACATAATTGGCCAATATTTTCTTTTCTTCTAGTTAAATAATATTAATTATTTCCTAGAATAGGAACTAGAAGATTCTATTGAATTGTGTTCTTCTAATTTCTTTGACCGCTCATCAATTTCTTTGATTCTCTTTGCTGTATATTTTTCGAAACAACAAAAAAACTATTTCATGTGTCCAACCAACCGTTTGTAAGGCCATTCAAAATAGAGTTTTCTTGTAGAGAACTAAATGTATTTCTAACACATACTTGGGTGTTAATTTTGGAGTTTGGACATAACAATTATGACAATTTTGGTGTCATCTATCTAATGGATTTCAAGCACTGCTAGAAATTATGCAAACATATTAAGAATTTTTGTGCTTTGAAATATTTGGTTATATTCCTATAAAACACGTAACAATCAAGTAAAAACTCCAATTTAATTAAGAGAGATAAACTACAATAATTTATGCTAAAACTATTTGATAACTAATAATTTAATTAAAGGTAAAAAATGCACAATATTAGGTGATTAATATACATTCATCAATAATACCTTTGAGATATCATATCTTTATTGTCTTTCCTGATCATAAAACATGTTCTCAAGATGTGTGATGACTTCCATATTTTGATTCTGTCTTTGCAACTCATAGTTCATTGAGCATGGCATCAAACACTTAACATCCATGGAATCTTCATAGTGCTTATTGTAAGCATCCCTATCAGCCTTAGGTGCGATGAGAGTGGGTTCATCTGGATCTGGTATCTCCAGGACATAGAGCTTGCTCTTTTTAGTGAGAACAAATGTCAACATCATAAACCTATAAATGGAAGTTATTCCCATTTAGTTTGTCCATCTCAAGGACCTATCACAAGGAAAATATCCTTGTGTTTGCCATTTGTTTCTATAAAAGAAATTGTGCATTTTGTCAAAACACTTTTGATTTAAGAGTTAATGATGATATTAATAAGACATTAAATTAATTATTACTTCCACCATTCTATTCGAATTCATAGCCCTCACTTATAAATTTGGAAGATTGTAGTGAACAATCTTCTAGTGAGGCTAGATCCAAAATAATTAAGTTATTACTCAACCAATACTAGCGTATAGATAGTATGCACAACTCCTTGTCATAGTCCATATATATGATTCTATGAACTTAATATAAATAAATCTACCTTGTTAAACCAGACCCAAAAGACAAAAGGATAGAGATGCACCATGCTAAGACAGACCCACATAAATACCATTACTCATCCATAAGATAGAGGACACACCATGTTAGGGCATTCCTATTCTTGGTCGATAAAGATTTTCATGTATGCCGATTATGGAAAGCATCTTAGAGTTGATATTTATTGAAGGATTTAATATATATATATATATATATATATATATAGGGTAGCGATCCAGTGAGAAACATCCTACGATGAGAGAATGAGAGGCATTTGAATAACTAAAAATTAGTAACTATTTTTTAAAATCCAACTGTATAAATGGAAAAAGCATCATTTCATTTACCTTGTCACAAAAAATCATTGCAATAAGACATTGTTTACATGTCCATATGTACAATATACACTTTTTACATCCAACGGTCAGCCTGAAATTCAATATAGAGTGTTGAAAAATATTTGGTTGTTGTGAATGATCTCCAAATTGGATGGTGATAAAATTTTATACGAAGGTAGATATTAAGGTATACTTGTAATATGTACGGTTGGATTATGAAAAATTGATCTTTGTAGAGAGTTATTCAAATTCCTCTCAAGCTCTCACCATATATGTTTCTCACTGGATCGTGGCCCTATATATATATATATATATATATCCAATTACCATAAACTTATAATATGTATCATATACATATTATATCCATAAACAAAACATACAATCACAATCATATGAGTGATGGTTATGGCCACACTAATAAAATTCTTTGCAGCCATAGGGAATTGATATCCACCCAAGGTCATACATCATATGAATGCAATTTGTAAAAGAAAAAGTTGTGTTAGAAACACACCAGTCAATCGATTGGACTCTTCTAGTCGATTGACTCGTCTATTTGTTGATAGATTGGCCTCCATCGGTTGGTCGAATGGATCCTAGTTTTAGTGGTTGTCTGAAATCCTCTAGTCAGTGGATTGGGCCTCTAGTTGATCAATTGGATCCTTCAGTCTGCTACTTTTTGGGTCCTTCGATCAATCAAAATGACTTCCCAGTTGCTCAAATCACCTGGTGTAGAACGACTTCTCTTTCGCCAAAAGAATTAAAGTGATTACTATTCATTAATTATATTTTAAAAGGTGAAATCTTGAGTTACATTCAAGGGTATTATATGGAGGAAAATATTAACTTACATATGGAGAAAGAGAGAGAAGTTGGGTATGCAAATCGAATTAAAGGACATGAAATAAACCATTCAACTATGAGCACATATCTAGGGAATTGGCCATAATCACGCATACATCCACCATCAAAATAATTTTAGAATGACACACACACACACACACACACACACACACACACACACACATATATATATATATATATATATAAGTAAGATCGCACAAATACACTCAAGTGTGTTTGCATATCAAGACTATTTTTTACAAAATTTAAACCATTGATCTTCACCGTAGTACTATAACTAGGCTACATACAAATATTGAGCCCATTTTAATGAGTGTAAGTCATTCATCCAAGGGTAACAAAATCGACACACGAAACTAATTTGAAATGCATAATTTTTGCGGTCTTTATAACATGAACTATAAATGTCCAAATATGCTCAAATTTTGCGTATGAGCTATTCACAAGATGTTTAAGAAGATCAATGGATTAGATTTTTGAAAAAAAAATATTGCATCATGAGAAACTACTTGAATGTATTCTTCTCCGAATACACTCAAGTGTATTCTAGCCTGACTCTATCTCTCTCTCTCTCTCCCGCTATATATATATATATATTTTGAGAGCTATATATATATATATATATATATATACATACATATATATGATCTATGAAACATTCCCTAGCGTATGTGGTGTTTAATTGGTTATACACACTGATCATTTCAAATAGTCACATCACATGCAATAAAATAAATAGTAAAAAAATGATCATAATAATTAAATCTCAAAATATAGTAAATTTATGTGGCATTGATACCACCATAGGGAAATACAATGACTGGAATTGGAGAGAAAATAAAATTTTCTATCCATATTCCCCATAACCAGCGGATCACGTCAATAACTATGAATTGGAAAAGAGGATTTTAAGGCATATACCTTATTGTAGAGCAAGCCCATTGACTATCCTTGTAGAGTCATGCTTCTTCTTCAAGCAACACATGAACTGTCTTCGTCGATGGCCTCCTGGTGTAGAACCATGGATGACAGTTGACAATGTTCTCGTAGTGTGGTGGCAATGGCCTCCACGCCTCTAGGTAGTCCACACGCACCACCGGGAACTCCTGTCTATTTTTTAAAACTGACATGAAGGACTTGTCCGTCATGTTGTCAACATGCTAGTGTAATCTTTTCTACCCTTTGTCTATATCTTCCTTTTTGGCTGTCATGTTACCACCAAGTTGAGATTAGGAGACTTGTCCTGAGATTTTTTTCCACTCCCTGTTATATAGGAGTGAATGGGTTAGGAATTCCACAAACCTGAGGACACAAGGAGGTAGATGAAATTTTGTCTACTGCAAATCACGAGTTGATCAATTGGACTCTCAATTAATCGATTGGCATGCCAGTCGATTGACTATTTTTCCTATTCACAAACATATTGGCTTTCAATACACGATTAATGCATGACATGACATCAACAATAATCCTTGATCTAGTCTTATTGACCATCCAATTGGTCGACTAAACTTTCCAATGGGTCAAATGGACACTCCACTCGGCAAACTATCAGTCAATATTGTTTAAGTTGATTACGCAAATACTTTAGTAATCAAGTCAAATCTTATTTATGAGTAAACTCTTATTCTAGGTGCATGTTGTGCTTGTGACCCTATAGGTCCCAAATAATGTTGGCAAGAATGTCCATAACTAGATTATGACATCACAAACAATAAGTAGTATCTAGCAACACATCATTTCTACCAAAGTAAATGGAAAGTTAGAGAACAACTTCAACCTACAATCCATGATTAGTGTTACACTGACCGCATAGTTCCTTGGTCTCTAATATCCAGATTGAACTCGAGGCATGGAATAATCATCATCTTAATATTCAATTCATGTTCCTTGAACTAGAGCAGACTAGATGCACATGAGTTCACATATCACATATTGAGTCACATGAGTATGAACATATATTTCTCAGTCTCGCTTATCAATTGGCCATGATATCAATTCCTATAGGAGTGATAAATCAAATCTTCATCACTCATAATCAAACCCCATGTGTCACAATGTACTTGACCACCATCTTTATGGAAACCCTTGTTCAAGGCCGCGTTGGATTGTGCCAAAATACATTGAATGACATGTGATGAGTGTGGGGACTTTAGGTCTAAGAACCACTATCACCACTATCATTTTGAGTGTTGATTGTGACTACCATTCCATAGTCTCCATGTATCACTCTCAACGTGGGTCTATCTGGTACACTGTTATTTAACAAGTACCTATGTGTTTTACTTGATATCCTATATCATGACTAATGAGACTCTGTCATAAGTCAACACACATTCTAGTCTTATGTAATACTTTCATCTATTTTTCTTCCATGGTATTATCTGACTAGGGGCATAACAAGAATGTATATACTCTTATCATACATAAGATCTCATTCTTCAGGTCCTTAATATGAAGATATATATCATTGAATAACATCATTCTTTAGACATCTACTACGTTTGTGTCATCGTCTCATGACTGCGACAAACATAATAGACAAAATTACTTTAATTATTATCAAATCAAGTATATTATTCCCCATTACAATCATCATATGGTTGGATCTCTGGACATAAATACCAACACTAAATGGAGGGACTAATTGGTAAATATTACTCAAGTAAGGAGAATGAACTCATTTCTACACAAGAGATTTAAAAAGAGAATAACTAGAAGGATATGAGAATTGATCAAAAATGACCAAATGGACTTAGAATAAAGGATCCTTTTTTGTAGACAAAACTCAAGTTCATGGAAAATTAAGAATCATCACTCAACATAGATTCAACACTTAATTTTGGTATGTTATAGACTAAATATTAAGACATATATAAAGGTGAAGATTATTAGTAGTATTTATATAAACATTATTACAAATGTTAACTGGTTACCAGGGTTGTCAATTATCATTGTTTGGTTCCATTAAATAGTTTTCTTTAAAACCTTTTTCCATTTCTTATTAGTATTTACCAAAGTCCACTTTCTATAGTATTAGATATATATAAACCATAACTTTTTTTTGGTTAGAAAAACTCATGTTGCTTTTTTTTCCTTTCTATTTTTTGAGTAAAAATGTACAGTGCAATCATTTCACAAAACAAGAAATGAGGAAATGAAAAGGGAACTATACAAGAATAACTATGTACAAAATAACCCTTATTAGAATGAAAAGGTAGAAGGAAAAGGAAGCAAAATCTAAGAGTCCATCACATCTTGAAATTGAGATCATCTCCCATCAGATAAAAGCACATTAACTAACTCTTCAGAAAGAATCCAGATTACTCAGAAGCCATAGAAGAACTTGCTTCTAGATAAAGAGAAGTAGGTAGAAGGAAGTGGGAGTGTCACAAACCATGAACCAAACACTGATTCCGTCAAAGAACAAGAAAAATAAAATACTTCAATAAATGGAGAGTTCATCATAGAAAGTCATCATAATATTTCAAGATCGAGGTCCATAAGAGTTCAACATCTTTGTATTTGTCATCTTGGACTTTGTAATTTCTCTCAATCCAACCATGATACATAATAAAAGGTAAAATAATCCTTATAGAAGAATTTTTCATACTGATTAGATCACTCCAACCAGAAGGAACAAAGCTGATAAAACCTGCAAATTTCGCTTGATTCCACAAGATTTTCATGAAGGAGCATTCAAAAGAAACATGGTTGGAGTCTTCATATGCATTCATGCATAAGAAATAGATAGAAGCAATTGAGATCCTACTTCTTCTAGAGTAGTCAGAAGTTGGCAATTTATTATGCCTGACTTTCCATAGATGAATGATAGCATTGACCTGGCATCTACATTTCCAGATCCAATCATAGCTAGGGTCTTCCACACATTTAACTTTGATATTTTCCCAAACAATTTTAAGATTGACATTTTTATCACCTTTGGATCCAAAGCTCAGACGGTCATTATCAAACTGACCAATATGAAATTGTTCCAGAAATGAAGAAAGCATGGATGATCCTCTATTCATAGGAACCTTCCATTTTTTGTCAACTATAATAGCACTTAGAAGGAATAAGTAGGGAGACCCAAACGAATGATCATATCCTTGCCAATAATATCTCCTAAATATTTGGAAGAGCACCATGAATCAAGCCAAAGTCTAAAACTTTTACCAGTTGCGATATTGAACTTGATTAAAGGAAGAAGAATTTTCGTAACCCTGAGCAGGTTATTGAAGATCCAAGAGTTATTAGATGATTCCTCTACAGTCCAAAAGGTATGCTTCTTGAAATATCTTTCTCCAATCCATTTTACCCAGAGGGTATCTTTCTTATTTGCCACATTACAAGCATTCAAGATAAGACATGTTTTAGCTATATCTTTGGTTTTTCTCAGACCAAGACCACCTTCGATCTTAGGAAGAGTGATAGAGTCCCATTTAATATGATGAAGGCTACATTTGTCCTCAATCTTACCCCATAGAAAGTTTATGCATAACCTATCAATTTCTTCGAGAGTTGAGCTAGGTATAGGAAAAGAAGAAGCCCAATATAGAAACATAGATGACAAAGTAGATTTAATGAGTTCTACTCTACAAGCTAGAGAGATTAGCTTCCAACTTTCCAACCATTTCTTAATTATATCAATCAGAGAAGAACAATGATTTCTTGAATTTTCATCAATGAAGAGAGGTATACCCAAGTATTTAGCCTTTTCAATAGATTCCACTTTCATATCGAGAATTTTTGACATACTAGCACCATATAATTTCTTACTGACAATAATAGAACTCTTAGTGGGGTTGCTCTTCAAACCAGATTCTTTGCCAAACTTATCGAGGAGAAGTTTCAAATTATTAGCACTAGGAGCATCATCTCTGGTGAAGATCGATAGACCGTCTGCAAAAATTAGATGAGAGCAGTGGCATTCCTTTAAGACTTTAATAAGAGAAATGAGATTCAAGTTGACCTACTTCTTCATCATTTTAGAAAATCACTACATGGCCAAAACAAAGAGGTAGGGGGCAATAGGGTCCCCCTTCCTAACACCATTCATTGGCCAAATAGCTTCAGTAGGTTCACCATTAACTAAAACGTGGTATGAAGTCGAATAAAAGATGTTCTCAATCCATCGAATCCAAACAGTGGGGAACTTAATGTTTTACATAACAGAGAAGAGATAGGACCAATGAACTGAATCGTAAGCCTTTGAGATGTCAGATTGAATTCACATGTGTAAACCAGAGGGTTTCTTGAAGTCACTCAAAATTTTTTTGGTTAGGAGAATAGCATCCATGATGCTTCTACCTTTAACAAAAGCAAGTTGGTTATCATCAATCGAGGTAGGAAGAACAACTGGCAGTGTATTACAAAGAATCTTAGAAATAATTTTGTAAAACATATTTCATAAAGAGATAGGCCTCCAATTGGTTAATAGAGATTTATCCTGTCCTTTGGGAATTAATGTGATAAAAGGTTTTTTTCTTCTTTAAGCAAGCTACCATTGGGGAAGAATTCCAAAACTACATTGACTACATCATCACCTATCACTCTCCACACCCTCTTATAGAAGTGCCCATTAAAACCATCAGATCTAGGAGCTTTATCATCATCTAGATTATTAATAATATCTTCAATCTCTTTCCCTGTGATAACAAAGGTCATATTTTCATGTTGGGCTGAGGAAAGAGTAGGACCAGTCCACGTCCCAGACAAAACACCACTAGTGGACTCCTTTTCATAGAACAATTTAGAATAGAAATCATGCACAAAATGACTAAGCTCAGTTTGGTCTTGGATAATACTATCATTAATATTCAGACTACTGATGTAGTTCCTATTTTGTCTAGTTTTTAAGGAAGTATAAAACAATTTAGTGTTGGAATTGCCATTCTTAAGCCAGTGCACTCTTGATTTTTGTTTAAGGAAGGACTCTTCAATATTACTAGCTTCTCTTGCTTTTTCTCTGAGATTTTTAGCATTAATTCTAGATTCAACATCTAGGGGGTTGATATCAGCTAATCTTTGACCCTCAAGGGCTTCATCACGAGCAATCATAGCTTTTTCAAGAATGTCACCAACAAATTTCTTATTCCAAGCTTTCGATTTTAGCTTAAGGTTCTTTAGTTTGGTATATAGCTTGAACATAGCATCACCATCCATCCTGATGTTCCATGCCTCTTCAAGAATAGAATAGAAACCTTCAATAGAAGACCACACATTCACATATCTAAAGGGAGAATAGATCTTTCTTGGGTTTCCAATAGATATAATAATTCTTTAGTGATCACTAACAATGTTTGATATGCAATCACCTTGAGAGACATTAAAGTTTCATAAAAAGAGATTATCATATAAAATTTTGTCAATTTTATACGTGAAAAAATAATCTCCTCCTTGATGGTTATCCCATGTAAAGTAAGGTCCTCCCAAATCCATTTGGAAAAGACTACAGTTAAGCATGAAGTCATTGAACTCATCCACAGATCTAGAAGAAGGAGGTTGTCTACCAATTTTTTCACAAGCTTTTCTCACACAGTTGAAGTCGCCGATCAAGACCCAAGGCTCAAATATAGAAGAGCTTATACTATCAAGGAAGCTCCATAAATAGGATCTGTCTGAGTCTTCGTTATGACAATATATAGCAGAGAGAATAAAAGAAGAAAATTCAGTTTGGATACAATGTATTGCCTGATCATTCTCATCAATATTTGAAATCTGACATGAATCATCTTTCCATAAAATGATAACTCTACCAAGGACATGAGAGTTGTGTTTTGAAATCCAACTGAATTCATGAAAATACCTATTCATGAACTTGACCATTTTACCAGAGTGCAACTTAGACTCATTAATGACGAAGATTTGACTGTTTGACCTTCTCACCTCTTCTTGGACCTCAAAAATTTATTAGAGATGCGTCTGATGTTCCAAGAAGATATAAGCATCGAGTGGTTAATTTTAGCCCCCAGGCTGTTAAGCTGTCAACCTCAATAGTTATTTCTTCATTGATGATTTCCAATCCAGCAAACTTGTTTTACATTGGGGAAAAGAGAGAATTAGTGACTCTATGGAATATACCCACAACAGGCTTAGAAGGACATTTTGGGAAGGACTTGCTGGGAAAATTTTAAGTAATAATTATCTCCTTGGTGGAACTGGTAGACCCTCCATCATTGATGGAAACTTCTAGAAACATTAAGGTAGGGGTAGAAGGAACAGAACAATTAGAACCATTGTTCTTGCGAGGTATACTCATAACTATCTCTTCATTATGTTGTAGGCCAATTCTATTCAGAGTGAATAGTTTCTCAGAGACATTTTCATTAACAGGTAATGGAGGATCTTCATTCTACTTGGTAGTCTAGATCTTCTCTTTCACAGGGTCATGAGGCAATGTAGGTAGTTCATAGCAGTCATCGTGACCAAATAAACCACATCAAGAACATTTGTAGGGGAACCAGTCATAGGTCAAGAAGATTTCATGTTTGTCACCTTCATCGCTCAACAAGGAAATGGACTGAGGAAAGCTTTCTTTAGGTGAGTAGAGCACTAAGATTCTGGCATATTCTAGTCTACAACAAGCTTTTGTAGCTTCACCCATTCTCAAAGGAGTTCCCAAAACTGAGCCAATCCTGTCAAACATTATGTTATCCCATAACTCGATAGGCAGGTTATACAGACGAGTCCATATCAAAACTTCTTCCAACTTGAACTTATGGAATGTATCACCCAGTTGCCACTTACTTAGTAGTTAAGGTCTATTATGAACAAACCATCTTCCATAGAGCGCGAACTCAAGATCAGAAAGGACTGTGAATTGAAGGATGAATATCCCATCACCTCTGTTGAAGATTTTTAGGGTACCCTGGAGGTTCCATAGCCATGTGAGGTAGTTTTCGAGGGTAGGGAGATGGGGCCTAAAGTCTATGACATAGCCCACGAGGCATTTGCTCCATATACCTACATTTTCCATAGCTTCAGATTTAGGATAATGAAGTTTACCATTAGTAACTGTTACATTGGTTTTCTTCAGTGAGTGCTTGTCCTGCAAGGACCAACTACTTGGATCACAGGGAAGACCAGTTGATTCCTGAGAACGCCTGCATTGTAGCCTAGGGTCATCTTTCTTCCTTTAAATCTAGTTGGCATCACAGGAAGGAGGCCGGCGATGGTAGATCGCATCAAGAATCACCTCATCAGTCGCCCTACAAGACCCTACCTCGGGAGCCATCTCAAGTATGTATGCTATATATAAACCATTATTTGAGGGTGAAGAAACATTTTATTATATATTTCACTTCCATTAGTCATAAATCCACAGTTTTTATTTTTGGCTCTTCCTTTCTATCATCTAGTTATAGGAAAATTCTAGAGAAAAAATGTTAAAAATAAAATCTACTAAGAGAAGCAACCCCTAATTGTAACATTATCATAATTAATTACACTAGGCCTCAAATAAGGTGATTATTATATTAAAATACCATGTTTCTAGATTTTTACGTATCATTGTATACTTCAAATGAAAAAAGATATTAAGTTGACATTATAAGAAGTCATAAGATAAGGAATGATTAGTCTAGAAAGCTTGAGTTGTTTCCATTACAACATTCCACCCCTTAATGAGTATTTCAACCTGCCCAAACAACTCAATCTCCTACGTGCAAAAGATGAGATTTTTTATAGTCAATTTCCCTTCGTCTAATTCCACTATGGAGAGTCGGCATGCGTAAAGTGAAGATTTTGGGAGTAGAGAGAAATCCACGGGTCCCTAAAATCTAACCAAATACAACCTAGTGTATTGAGTCACTTATAAACTAAGATGCAACTATGTCCAACTAAGCATCACACCTTCAATATTTTTCTCAAACTAAAAGTAGGGCTAAGAAAGTTAAACCAAAACATAGAGTTCTCTTAACATAGTCATACTTGTTAGGGTTATTAATACTGCCATGGTGGCTCCATCGTCATTTTCCTTATTTCTGTAATATATATTTAAGAGTTGCAATTCAATACATATGATCACTAGGGTTTACTAAAGCCTCCTATCTACCTTTACATAAGCATGAGATAGAAAATTTTCATAACTAGGCTCCCTAGGGGATCATTAAAATCCGGACATAGATCCAATTTTAGTTTATCATTTAACCACAATTCCACATGTATTAGGTAGAATCTTAAGATCACAACCATCAATGCTTAGTAAAGATTTTGTTAGAAGCAACAACCTCACCACATATTGTTTTCACGACTATCATCATCATTGTTTTTGTTTCCTTTTATATCTTTTTTAGAAGATTGTGTGTAAATGTAGTCAAGGAGTATAACATAAATCTATGTTTTCTTCAATTTATTTTTAACATTAGGGTTTCCTCTTGTGATTATTACTTTTATATATTTTGACCACACTGGATCAACTGCCTAATCTCTAGTAACCAATCTACAAGTCATTGTCTATTTGGAAAACTAGGGTCAAAGTGCCACACTAGAGTTTATCTTGCAGACACATTTGATCATCGATATTTGAGCATTCTGATGCATGGCATATTAACACACATATTATGATAAGGGTGTACCTAGTTTATTTTCACTTCAGTTTTCCATTTCTCATGGGTTAGGGATGTTTGTGCATTAGTTTAAACATCTATAATGTTTTTAATGTGGTTTATAAAATAGAATTATACATAACAATAAATTTTATAACAAGTTAAGGTAAAGGGACATCAAGATCAAACCTTTAATACTTTTCCAAGTTTCTTAATAGCCTAATTACCAACTTACCTCACTTATGATCACCATTATAGATATGTGAAAACTAATCTACAAAACTGATTTTAATCATTCAGTTAACATTGACATGGTCACCTTTGTAGACTTCACTCATTTATCTTGGTTATGTGGTAGTTATATTTATTTGGCATTTATAGGGAATGTTAATAGTAAATGCATTTAATATTAAATCTAAGCATATCTAAAGTTGAATTACAATCCAAGAGACTACCTATTACAAGACTCCACCCCTTAACAATATCAAACTAAAACCTTACTAACTCTTAGATAGGAAACGAGGGGAATGTCACTATGGTATAAAAAATAAAAACATATTCTCATATTTGCTCTACACTATATCTTGGGTTACATGGTTGATCTAACCCAGTCACGGGGGTTCTTCTTAAAGGGTTTCTCTACTATTTATAACTTCATAGAGTGTAACTTGGTTTATAAAAACCATCAATGAAATCCAAAACACTTTTCTTTTTTACGTATAATATAATAATGAAAGTAAATTATATCATTTTTTCTATGTAAATATTAAAATGACACCCCAATCAATAAAAACCCAAATCATGAACTTAAACCACTTAACTAAAATTTCACCATCACACGTCCACCTAGAGAGTCTACTTCTCCAAGCATCTAGATGGATATACCAAACATTTCTAACTTATAACATAGGATAGAGGTAATTGATTTTCTATTCCATGATATCCACTTCTTCTAGATCCACTTATATTGAATCCTCTAAGTAACATCAACCGTATCGTATCACTTCACTCAAAACTTAACCTATCTTGGAAAGGAACATATAACCTCATCATGAGCCAATTGGGGGTCACATAGTTAGATAACACTCATAAGAAGGATCAGGGTTTCACATTCTTGATGGTTTTCTATCTTGGTTTCTTTACAATACAAGGGTGAACTATATGGTCTCATACTCTAGTCATATGGTTCTCTAGTTAATCTTATATTATCATATCCTAAGGAATCAAATAGTCATACCATTTCACTATGTAGCTGAGAAAGGTAAATCCTTAGGGAATATGCAATGGATATTTCACTATGATCATCTACTGATTCTAGGGAATGATGGATCTTGGAGCTCAGGGTAAAACATAACCATCATAAAGGGTGTAAGGGATATATTAAAACAACTCAACATTGAAGGCAAAACCTACCTAACCCTAACAAAGTCAATCCATGCTAATACTAGCTGAAGGGGTGTCATCATGTAAAACTTTAGTTGTGTTTTAATGTCCAACTCAAAAAGTGAGCATATGAGTATACTTGGATAACCATAACGAAGAGGGTTGAGAGGGAACTAGGGCTTAGATTAGAAAAGAATCTTCAGGGATACATCACTCTATAGTGGTCAGGCTGAAATGTTAATCACCTTATAACTTAGGGGTTATCATTAGAAGGTCTATATATTATTAAAGGAATGTTTCTACTTAGTAGAGATAGAATAAAAGTAAATAGGGTTACTTTTTGTTACATGTCCAACTTCAACCATCATCCTCTAACATACATATATTTTGTTGGGTTAGGAACAACACCCAGAAAGAATAAAATAAAATGGAATGGATATCAACATAAAATGATTATGTGCAGTACAAAATGATTAGGCATTGTTTGGGATAAAGATGTAAAAGTTAGAATATTCCAAATAAGAGAGTTCAAAATTTTGAGATAGCACAATGAATGTATTTTAAAAATATTCAATGGGGAAAGTAGATAAGGCATTTCATATCATAGAATGTGATTCACAAAGAGAGATTCTATCCATAATAATTTCACATCACTGATATCTCAATCATAAGTAGTAAATAATATGACTAATATTATTTAACCAGTGATGAGACCCATAAAATCTGAAGTCTAAAGTGTCAGGTGATACGGTGCACCATGGGATGAAATATGGTCCCCAATATATAAATGAGTGAAAAGACACACTTCAGGTGGAAAGGTTCACCAAATAAAGTTATGTGGTATAGATGTTTTGTTACTCTAAACATTTTCAGTCTATTGTACATGCACATGTAGAGTGGCAAGATGTATGTTAAATACATTTTAATTTAAATAAGATAGAAATAAACAAGAGCATCCATGTATAACATGTTCAGTTCAGGGGACCATCAATGATGTTCATACAATGCCATTGACAACTAGGTAAGTGATTTGAAAATAAAAGGGTTTATAAAATATTGTAATAGTTAATCAAGGATTAAACGTATCTAAAGAGATGCCTGATATGGGAAAACATGGTTTCAATTATAATAATACCATAAAAGATCTAGTGGATGTACATACCTTATATCTAGTGCTAGAAAGTCTAGGATCAAACCCTAGGTCCACGAAGGAATCAACATACTTAGTAACATATATACAAGAATTAAGTATACAATTTTATTAAAATTTAAAATTGTAAAATTCAACTGTGTCATTTAACCTAATTAGGTCTTGAAAACCACACGTACTGATAGGTCTAATTTTTATTATTTTGAGACTTATTCATTTGATAATTTCTAATTTACATATAATCAGATACAAAATCTACAAATTTTAGACAATTAAAAAAACCTAACATCACATTTGTAATATATTATAATTAGGTTACCAATGAACACCACTGGATTGAAAATAAATTTAAATTTCAAAACATATTTTATTGTAATTTCATGAAATCTATGTAATTAGTTGTGACTTATATAAGATATTTTATTTTCATGCATTTAGTAAACCAAAACTAGAGAAATTGACCGATATGCCCTCACATGACCAACCCAAGCCTTAGGACATGGTGGTGCATCTCTATCATCTTTCCTTATCTAAATTTCCATGGGAAATTTTAAATCTTACTCAATAAAAGGACAATAATGCCCATGACACACATAACTAAAGCAGAAGTGTCGAGGACAAAGGACAAATGCGAGAAAAAACCAATGCCATTATTACATTTTCCGCTAGTGGAAGACGAACTAAAATTTGATATCATAAAACCACAACTTGCTCCAAATGCTCATCACTCCAAGGAAACCATCTCAAAAGATTCATCAACCTTTTGTATGTCCAATAAGGAAATCCACCTACTATGAGTTGACCAGAGACTCAATGAGCAACCTCCACCGTGTATGGATAAGTGAATCTCCAGAAGCACAAACTAGTGTGTCACAAAAAATACCAAATGATGGACTAAGTCTATGAGACCAAAACAAATTATAATTGAGGAAAACCAATCAAGTTCATGGATGGCATAGACCAAAACAAATTATCATTGAGGAAAACCAATCAAGTTCATGGATGAGAGCCTAGTTTTTAGACATGATCAAAATTCAACTAGTGTATAGAGATGCCAAAGAAGTGGGAAAAAGAGTTGTACCCATGTTATGACAATTGGTGCCGCAAAAAGATCTGACAGTGGCCAATAGAGCAAGGCTGACCTTGAGTAGATTTTTCAGAAGGCTTACCTCTTAAGTAAGAGCCCTCTCTCTAATTTGGTGGGTAGTCAAAGATGGGGGAATTAGGTTTAGAGGAGAAAGGATTAAAGAAGTGACTGTAAACCATCTAAGGAGGCCTAATGATGGTAGTGAGGTGGTAAATAGGGGTTTTATGTTTTGGTTTGTGAAGGAATCTGATTGGAGAAGAAAATAGGGGGTCAAACATTTAGGGTTTGCTATAATCATAGAGAGCAAAAAACCAAGTATATATCAAGGTCATTCAATTCAGGGAGGAGTGATGGAGGTGACCAAGAATAAATTGGGGAAAAAGATTCGAAGGAGGGGGAGATAGTGGGAGAGAGGAAACAACACTATATATTTCATATACAAACAAGGTAGAAGACATGTTTATATCTATAGGATTGAGATCTTATGGCTCACAAAGAGCTTGTGGGATAAAGGAAATCATGTATTGAGAAAACAATATAACATGATGGTACATAATCAAGAAACTTCAAGAAATTGAATCCATTATCACAAACATTAATAGTTTTAGGATGATTTGAATATATTTTATTTCCTATTTCATCTAGGTTAGATACTAGCCACCAATTAAGATGAAAATTCATGCATATACCAATAAACTTGTAAAATATGATTTCTATATCAATTTCCACTTTTAGGAATGTTATATAATAAAATAGGGTCCTTTAGCGTTATCTTGTTATTTTGGTTTACAATACAATTAAGGCAACTAACATTATCTCATCAAAATAAAATTTGAAAAATATCTTAAAATGAATGTGTATAATCCAAATTATACATATGTTTCAGATTATGAGACCATATATGACGACATCTAGAAAGCAACAAATGCTTTGAATTATTTAGATACATATTATTTTAAATATAATAAGTTACAATGTTTGGAAATAATCAATTTGTTGGGATCGTCCATTCAATAATATTTTCTTTTGATCCTATATCCATTCTTTATCAATATTTATTTAAGTTTTTATTTTTGAAAATTTAAAAAATGTAAATCATGAGTTGACTGTGAAGAAATATTTTATTATATTTATCTCTTTTATTAGTCATCAAATACATAATTTTTGTTTTTAATTTCCTTTCTCTCATCTAGTAATAAGAAAATTATTAAGAAATAACATTTTAGAATATAATCTATTATGGTGGTAAATTTATGCATCCAACCCCTTATTATAATGTTATCTAAATTACGTACACTTAAACCTCAAATATATTAGATAAAAAATATGTTTCTAGATTTCCAAACATCCTAGTATACTCCAAGTTAGGAAAAAGGATATGAAGTTGACATTATCAAAAAGCACAAGATAAGGGAGGATCATGATGGATTACTTGAGTTGCATACCGTCACAACCATTTATTACCGAAATCCTAATTTCAAGTGACTAGAAAGTCAATGATAAAAGGACATGATCGTCCACCCATAGCATAGTAGTATAGAAGTGTGAATATGTAAGTATAAAAGTTTAGAATACATTAACAAATATATCTATAAATGCACCATAATATTCTCAACAATCAACATGTATTATTAAACTATGTTAAACAAGTAATTTAATGGTGTCATGTATTTTATATGATTATTTCAAGGTTTAAGTTACTTGCATTTTAGGGTCAAGAGACTCATAATAGGGCATATAGATTGAGAAGGTCAAGATATTCAAACAAGAAAGTTGATGTAGATAATCAAGTTAGTGACATAAGGAACATATTCAAAGGTAGGTGGATGTCCCCATGGTCAAGTCGTCACATCAAGTATTGGTACCGACATATCATCACGCATGCTATTATCAAAATAGACTACTTAGGCCATTAAGGATCCACATATGACTTAGGTGAACATCCTCAACAAAGGGGTTATAAGGATTATATAAACTTTAATTTGAGTATGGATAGTATAAGATTTAAATCCATAATAAGAAATAGAGCACAAGTGCATAATTCAAGTCGCATACGTCACATAAGAGCTCGAAATGGGTGAAATATGGTCACATACATCATAACATCTGAAAGGGGGTTGGTCTTAGCCAATTGGGTCACAAGACTTCATAATATTACTGATCTGGGAGAGATAATATACTTTGATGCATAAAAGGGGTCTGATTCATAATTTGATAGAAGTATAAATATCATCAAGGGGAAGTTACATTCATGCACATTAAATATTATGGACCAAGACAAGACCAAGATGAGTTAGAGTTGATATTAATAGCATAGAGGGGGTTCATATTATTGATTTTGAATATAAGGAAGATGTTGGTTGACATTAGGGAGTAAGAAAAATGATTAGACCAAAGTTCATCGTCAAAATCCAAGCAAGTCACGTTTAGGGTACATTTAGAATCATCAAGCCATAACTACCACAAAAGTACGGTATAAATGATTATTAAGCTACAATGTGGCATGAGTTACTGATTTTAGGAGTAGGAAGTAGATTGAGTTTTAATGATTCAAACTCCTACAAAACATGCATAATTTAATTCAAAAAGACCAAAGTTAGATACTTTTAGAGAAACATGAGAACAAATGAGGGAATTAGGGTCTGAAACCTAGTCCAATTGGTAGATCTTTTCAAGTTGATAAATTTGATGCATGAATTCATCATTTTTGTCCAAGGGAATTAGGAGATTAATTTGATCAAGAACTATATGAGAAAGGAGTGTTACCATGCACATTATTTGATGGTGCATCTAGCCTTAGACCCGATATTGGACGGCTGGGTCATGTGCCCCCCAAAGTGCACCTGCGTGGCAGAGGGGCCATGTCTGTGGTCCACCACCTCCTCTGATCAACATAAACATAGTGAACAATGGTGTTTACGGTCACACAACCTGTGGATCTTGACCTTTGTTCGATGATCTAGCAGATGGTGTTGCCTCCTAGCATCCCTCTCTCACATGCCTGTGCGGGGCTCGTAGATGTTTTATGCCTGGCCCTTGGCTGCTCATGGTCCAATATTTGACCCAGGTTTGTGAGTGTGGAGTTCAAATGAGGGAGGGTGCCTCTACCTCATAATTGAGCTTCCCATCCCAGATTTGAGGGTGTAGGGCCCCATCCCGCTCAATACGCAAGCTACTACCCATCACAACGACGTTGCTGATGCAAATTGCTGGAGCGCAAGAGAAAAGGGGCAACGGGGCCTTGACATTTCCTATAAGGTGGTCAATATGCCTCATCCCCATGATCTCAGATTTGGAGAAATTGAAGCACGGGTGAGATCAGGGTTATAAAGCCCAAAACTACTGATTGCGATGCTGCGAGCCGAAGAAGAAATGAGCAGGAGCTAGGGTGGGTGCTCCAATGTGGGAATTCATTAAAACAAAGGGAAATGGGAGAGGAAGAAGGATAAAATCAAGACAACAATACGGGTGTTAAAAATCAGATTTTAGACCAGTTCCAGGTCTAAAAAATCTTGTCTGAATTGTTTGACAGTCATATTCAAATCCGAGCCCGGACCCAGATTTTACTCATACCTCTTAACCTGGAACCGACATGGATCAAAACATCAAAATTAGAACCAAACCCAAACCCAGATTTGATGATGATTTCTCAAAAAAAAGAAATTTTTTAGATAGAATTACTTGCATATTGTAAATAATTTCATTATCTACAACAAACTACTAAAGATGTCAATGATCATATAATATGAAATAATTATAATATTATTTTCAATAGAAAAAATGATACCAACAGTAAAACATTAATATTACCTAAACAAAAAAAAATCAACAACGTGCAACATCAGATATATCATACTAAAACAACACATATATCATATTAAAATTGTTGCAACATCACTTATCACATACCAAAACAACACAAATACACATAAAAAATATAGCCATCAAACCAATCAAGATGACGATACCATACTAAAATAATATTTATACCCTATCATAACAACATTTGTATTAAAAAAATCATCATCTCTCTCACATACCACATAATTAAAATTCTAACACAATGAGAGTACCACAATTTTATCATTACTATAGAAAATGCTTTTTACAAGGAGTAAAACAACATTTTTGTCGGTTGTGTTGTAATTAGCATATTTATTACAACAAGTCTATTTTGATGTTGTTTATTGTATATATTATACAACACAAGTTATATACAACATGCCAAACTTGTTGTAATATACATGATACTACAACAAATGTTAATTTGTTATAATTGACTATAATATTGTAACATATTCAAACTTGTTGTAAAAGACCATAATTACACACATACTCTAATAATTTGTAAGAGTCACATATGCTAATCCGTTATAATAGATCATAATTACACAACATACTTTGTCCTTTATAATATACTATAATTACATAACAAGCTTTCGCCTATTGTAGTAATTAACCAGATTCACATGGTAGGTGCATACACAACTCGATGTATATATACAAAAAAGAATACATATCGTACACAAAAAGAATTTGGTTTAGTGGTTTGAGCTGTACTTTACTTTCACGTGGTCTCATATTTGAAACCTGTGTCTACAACACGCATTAACATATTGTATAAAACACCCCTATCATAATAGATATGTTCAACGAACTACAATATGCATTAACTGTTCCATAATATACACATATTACAACATGTGAAACACCTGTTGTATAAAAAAAATGCCCCATAAGACCACCCGATCTAATACAACGGTTGATGTCTATTGTAAAATGAAAAAATGAACTGTTGTAAAAATTATTTTCTGTAGTAGTTATTGAAAACAACACATACATCACATCACATAACAAAAATATGTTGTAATGTCACATATAATATACCAAAACAACATATGTATCATTTCATGATCTAATCTACATCCCATAAATATAGGTAAATAAATAAGTATTTAGAACCCAATTTTGTCCACTTTTTAAACCTGAAACTGACGTAATTTCGATTCAGATATATAATCTTAAACCTGGTATTGATCCATAGCGTCACAATTGAAACCCGAATCCAATTTTTTTCGGATCGAACATAATCAGGTTCATAGGTTCGAACAAATTTTAACAGTCCTAACAAAAGGTCGATTGGCGGAAAGGAAGCCTGAAAGGGGAGGTTAGGTGGTCGTAGAGGTGGTCCATTATACAATAGTGTACAATGTACAACCAGGGTAGAAGACGACTATGGGTCGTCAGATGGGAAGGTAAATTTGTAGGTCATGATCCAAGGGTAGAACTGGTTTGAGCCAAAATGAGAAGGGGAGAAAACACAAACTCGGTTGGCCCACATGATCGAATTGGGCCCAATTAGAAGCAAATATCAACTAAATTAATGATTAATGAGGTATATTCATAAGACCATAACTTGTGATTTATAACTCTGATTGAGGTGATTTTTGCATCATTGAATTCATAATTAAAAATTCTTGACATTATATATTCAATAAAACAAGAGGGGCAGATGGGATGGACAAGCAGCGATGGGATTGGTGGCAAGGTGCTGGACTGGAAGGGTGCAAGCGATGGGAGGTTTCAAACTGGGCGCGACACAGCAGGTGGCGGAGGCAGAAGCCTTAGGCGTGCGGAAGGCGGTGGAGTGGAGCAGGGACCTTCAGTTCAGAAGGATTGTTGTCGAGTGTGATGCGCAGACGGTGGTACAGGCGTTCGACTCTGCTGTGGAGCGTCGTGATTATGTCGGGGCCATTGTGGCCGATATTAGGAGTCTTAGTTCCTCCTTTGATTTTTTTTTCCTTTTCTTTCAATAAACGTAGTACTAATAGAGCTGCTCATATAGCCGCAAACATTATGCGCAGTAGTAGTTGTCCTAGCATGTTTTTTTTCCAGTTCTTTTCCTTCTTGCTTTGTAGACGTGACTATGGCTGATTTAACCGATTAATGCATGACGGGGTGCCGTGTGCGGTTTCCTCATCCCCGATTCAAAAAAAAAAAACAAGAGGGGCATATTGATGTGGTTTAAATATAATTCCAAGATGGTGATATAATTAAACATGGTACTTGTTTTAAATGTGAAAATTATTGTCAACATATGGAAAACTAATCTTGACTGTGGCCAAATTGGAGTATCATAATACTCAAATTATTGATTTCATATCCACAAGAGTAAGATGAGAAAGAGAGAGAGAGCATAATGGTAGAGAGAAAGCCAGTCTATCATATGTATGTTACAAAAAATATTTTTATCGACCTTTTTTATTGAACTTGAAACCCTAAATTGAACTGAATTCTTTTCCATGAATTTAAGATTATTCATGCAATACTAACTTTTTTTGGGAGGGGTGCCTAACACCCTCTCTATTCATAGAATTGCCTTAACCGATCTCATAGAGGTGCTTTCTTCTTCTTCTCGATCCTTGGTTGGACTCATCTTTGTTATTTTTGTATTTCCAATAGTTCAAACTATTGTTTTTTTCGTGAAAACTCATTCAAACTATTGTCTACAAGTATCTTGTTTTTCTCATAAAATACGACGGCTTGCTTTTCTTTTCCCTTTTCTTTGATTAGCTTTTCAACATTTTTCTTGATGGGTAAAAGAGAAGACGGTGACAAAACCAAGGTAGCATGGTGATTCCGAATATTAGTTTGGTTGAATATAGTAGAACTGCATTGTGTGATTTTGCTATATGAGTTCATCTTGAGCCATCCAAACAAGTTCAAAAAGTAATCGGCAGCAGTGGGTGAAGAGAGAGGGAGGAAGGAGAATACAAGGGCAGCTAAGGATTTATCATGTCAAGAAATGACCAATTAATAAAATAATTTAGGTGCAATTGTCTTTAAAAAATTCTCTGAACTTTGGAGCATTTCCAAACTGGGGAGCAAAGTTTGGATGCAGAACTGCGAATCGGTCATATTTAAAAATCTATCAGCACACGGTGGTGAGGGCATTTTGCCTTTGATTCGATGATTTGTGGAACAACCTTGATCCAACATGAAAGGACTAAAGTTTGATGCTTACCTTGTTTTGACTTCATTGATTAGTGTTAATCTGTAATCATTTGCCATAAGGAAGAAGCATAAGGTGATAAGCTCTCTTTAATTAGTAGTGGACATGTCATAGTATCACATGAATGATAGTCAATTCTCAATTCATGGAACAACAAGTTGGCAATCTACAGGTTGCGATATCAGGAGGCCGAGCCGGCAGCTGAAAAACATTTTACATCCTACTTGTTGTGACATCAGAGTAATATCAAGGGGGAAAAGATACCGTCTTAGATGAAACCAGGAGAAGTGTAGGACACGGTAGGAGGATATCCAAGAAAAACATGCGTATCAACTTGCCGTGGAAATAGGACACGTCGTTGAAGCTAGTGCCCAGATGTGTGGAAATGCCAAAGGATTTGAAGTTGCCCTGTGAAAAGCAGAAGCTGTCTCAGAGAGGACCGAAAGGGTGAAGGCGCCGCCTCTTCCTCCGGTTACACTCTGAGGCGACACCCTCTTCCCTCACCCTGGTTTCACTTTGCACCGTCATGGAGGCTGGCATGGCCATTGGCTCTTTGACTTGGGTAAAACCCCTAGTGACGGCAGCATGGCCTGAGGGGCCATGCTGATCATGTTAGTTTGCATGACAGAAGAAGGGGTATCTGGGAAGGAAAGTGGAATGGATGACCAAGGTCCCACTGATGAGGTTCGAGGTGGTGGCATGGCGCTGAACTAGCTACCGATCGAGGACTGATGCAGGCAAGCTAGCGTATAAGAAGGGGAGGGCGAGGGAGGCTGCAGGCGGACGGTGGCGTGCGAGAAATTGGTGGAGGAATATCAGAGAAGGTGCGTGTGGTGTTGGCATCTTCCGATTCTCTCCTGGGGATATGCTGAGGCAACGGGACGGCACCAGCTCCTCAACCTACTCTTCACAGTCAGCCACTGGCACTAGCTTTTCTTGATATTTTTTCCCGCTTACTTTTGGGAGTTAAGGGCATCTTTTGATTGGATATACCCGTGGGTTCAGATTACCTGCCCCAAGGAGTTCCACAGCCGTCTTGTTCTCGTCGTGCTCCACGGTTCACCGATTTACACATGCTTTTCTCGAGAGGGAACCTTCGGCCTGCGGAAGTGGAGAAAAAAGACGGCTGTAGGCCCTGTTTAGTTTGGGACCCGGGATTATGAAGTAGAAATCCGAGGTAAAGTAACCCGAGGTGAAATACTGTGTCCCCGTTTCTATCTCACCCGTACCGCCAGTTTGGGCTTATTTGGTTGCATGTAAAAGCAACCCATACATAGAGTTTTAAAACAGGAAAATCAAAGTACTGAGTTGGAACCATATCATTTTTGTTTGGTAGAGAGGAACTTGATCCCATCGATTTAGTTTTCCAGTATTTGGTTGGGTGTAATTGTTGCAGGAAAGTCGTCGTGAGCTGATAGCCAGAGTACTATACACATAACTGAAGGCTGGAGACCTCTGGAAAACGAACCGCGCCTCAAGTTTCTACGGCGTTGGCTGTCGTCGTGTTTACATGAAACCAAACCTAAGAAATAAAATTCATTGTGCGGTTACAATTCGCGTTTTTATTTGCAACCGTACCAGACACACCCTTAGATGCAGCTGAGGACGTTGTTGTAAGGGATAGTGAGAGAAAGCTTCAACTTCTCTCTAGCAACACCCACATGCAACACCCACCTACAACACCAGATCAAGCTGCTGCTCCTCCGACCAAAGGCTTCTCGTAGAGTACAACGACCACAGATACAACGCTCCAACAGTAGCTTTACCAAGAGAACAAAAAACTCGCATCAACAACAAACTATAACAACACCTGCCACAACACCTGCCAGTGCATGTAACAACTAAAAATGGCTTAGGGACGACCTGAAACAACAACATCGATAGCTAACTCAACCATTCCTGCACCAACCCTGCCATTAATCCAATGAGGCGGCGATTACGGCGGAGGAAGACCGCACAAAACATTAGGGCGGTGTCGATTTTAACTCTGCAACAACTGACCATCATTGCCACCCACTATGAGAACAGGAGGACACATTAAAGTCACATTAAGCAAAAGCAAACATTTGAGAAGAGCATATAAGAGCATGAAGAACATCACTTATTCCAAAATGCACCTCCTCAACTCTATAGAAATATTAATGGCTTCTCGCTTCCCATACATGCACTATTCTCTCGATGATCCAACCAACCAGGTCACAATGTATCTTCCTAGGGCTTGGAAATACCATGAATTCGATCTTCCTCCGGGTATAAACAAGGTGAAGATAGGGCACAAGAATTTCGAAGTAGTCATTGACTATGATAGAAAATCAAATATATTTATTGAACACGGTTGGGCAGAGATGGTTTCATCCTTAAAGCTAAAACCAGAGTGGATTACCTTCATTCGCCCTATTGTAGACAGAACCCTAATGGCATGGGTCACAGACTTCAACAACGAAACCCCAATGGAGCTATACTCCCTCTTCTTCTCTCCAGACGACACCATCTCCATGAGCTCAGACTCAGCAGACCAGTTCTTTGTCCCAAAGAAACACCAACCAAAGGAGGGAACAAGAGTTAATCCCATTGAAATCACCTCAACTCCGACAACACCAACGCTCTCAGAGGAGGAAGACACGTCAACATCAACACTGCGCCACACTACCATTGCAGGCAGGTACAATACTAAACTCATCTTCGATGTTTATGTCTTCTACCAAGATAACATCAAAGCTTCAGAAAAACTACCTAGACAACAAACCGTCACTTTTTAACTCATATGATCTAAACTTCACGCCCCTCAGTAAGACCACGTCCACTGACCTTGTAATGGCCACTTTAAAAAAACAACACCCTTACAAATGACTGGAAGCGTGTTCCTCCCAGTCCTCATTTTCGAGCTCTGAAATGATCCAGATGCTTTAGCAGATTTCACTCTAAGTCCCAATGCAATGCTCTACCACGCTGCTACATCTGTGACCACCCCAGACACCTCTCATACAGATGCCACCATCACACTTATCATTCCCAAGATGGTCACTATTCTTTCTATAAAAAAAGGTAAACCCCCATGCAAAAACAACATTTTCTGATGGATGATAGAACTACAAAAGATTTGACAAATCTAATCAGCTCCCACAACCCTATGGCAATGTGATTACCACCAAAAACTCTTTTGCATGTCTTCACTCTCCTGTGTCTTATGTCATTCTTCCCTGCCCTTCACATGCACACGTCCAACAACCTCCTATAAAACCCCACGAGCTGAAAAACCCAACCCTTACTAAACCCTCCTTACAAAACCATCACCACCCTCCACACCTCTATCCCTTCTCCCAACACCTCCTTCTTCTGCCTTTAGATCCCCCTTCAAGATGGAACCAACTATACACCTTGATAGAGAGTTCCCTTTTGACCTCCCAGCAAACTCCATGAGACTGTTGAAAGTCTTCACCAGCAGGAGCATCCTCGTCTCTTTCACAAACAATATTGACAATAACATTGTAAACATTCTTGATGTTAATCGAGCGATCACTCTCCTTCTCCCTGGGCATACAATCCTCAAACCTAAAATCTTTTCACCAGCCCAACTTTTATATTTTGTCCCTGAAGGCACTAAATTGAACACCTTTTTGGACAAGTCATGACGATCCCATGCGACATCAGCTTTGTTCAAGCTAATATCACATGTTGGATGCTTGATCATGGATCCTCTATGGCTGGATCTGGTGGATCTAGATGGGTAGCCTTCACGGACCTTCCTCCACACCTTTGGGAGATCGAATTTTACATAGACATAACCCATTCCATCAGAGCCACTCTATAGTTCGCCAGTCACAACACCCTACACCCCACCCAATACATTAAAGCCTTATGTGTCTTCTAACTAAACCAAGCCATTACCCTTCCTGCCTATATGAAAATCAGTAAAGCCTTATGTGTCTTCTCACTAAACCAAGCCATTATCCTTCCTGCCTCTATGAAAATCAGACTGGGGGAAAATATCTACAAGATTAAGCTTACAACTAAAAATCCCTCCGCTATCAAAACTACCTCACTGATATCAATGTACACCCTCCATCTTGGTACTGTCTGACCAACACTAAGAAACCCTTCACAGTCACCAGGAAACCATCAGAAAGGAACATGGTATGGGAGAGGAAAAACATAGTTTCCACGTCTGTGGAAAACACAAACCTATCCACGAACAACAAGAGGCCCAAAACTACATCTCCATCTGCTGATAGTACCAACAACTCCCTCCAAAACTCCTTTAAACCCTTTCCCTTCCACAATAATGGAACCAAATCCACTACTAGAATTGACTCAGATATTGTTCAAAAGCTGAAGACTGCTATCATTGATGAAATCATACCATTGTAGAGTCCAAAGTAGAAATACAAAGGAAAGGTGCCCGCCACAATCCAATCTATCAACCCACTATCAACCACACCATAGGGACAAGCACAAAGAAATTACTTTTCATTAGAAGAACTGAGTACACCTTCAAAACTCTCTCTTTCATCTAAGGACAACTCAAAACTGATTACAGATGACATTTCACTTTTTGAAAATAATGAAAATCATATTGACAATATAGTGGACATCATGGCCAGATATATAATATTTTACAAAATTTGTAGATAAATAAAGAATCACTTTTGAAGATGAAACCCAGGAACATAACGCCCTTGATAATATAGAAAAATATATGCATTGGCAAAACCATAGAAAAATCTATGACGCATATACCTGCCTTGACAACTTGCACTTACACTGACTTGAGTTGAGCACTGAGCCCAAACTTTTGCACATACCAAATAAAGATTACATCTTGGAATGTCTATGGCAGTTCTAGTCTTTATAGAAGAAAAGAAATAAGAAAATATATCAACAAAAACAACATTAACATAATCAGCATCTAGGAAACTAAAACCACTCTCTCCCCTTTTACTCTTAAAATCATAGGGGGCAAGCACATAAATTATTGGCACTCTATTCCACCGGTTGGATTTAAAGGTGGACTGGTCATAGGTTTAAACAAAAGTCTTTTCACAATTACGCATGTAGAGTTTCTGAAATTCTCCATCACCCTCCAAATCACAAACAACATAGATGATAATAATTGGATCTTTACTAGGGTCTATGGTGAACCCAACTCAAATAAATATGAATATATTGATGATGTCAAATACATTATAGAGAAATTCCTTGATAAACCCTAGCTCATCTGAGGAGACTTTAACCTTATCTCACAACCATTGAACATATTAAACGTCTCACAACAAGGAGGACACATGCACCCAACTGACATTGCTTTTAAACAACTCATCTCACAACAACACCTGATCGCAAATGCATGTTTCACTTGGCATCAAAATCAAACATGGGCCAGACTTAACCACTTCATTTATACTACTTTATGGGAAGATCTTTATTCATGCTCATTTGTTTCTGTTGTAAAATGACCAATCTCTGATCACTTCCCTATCATAATTGACACTAAACCAGAAATGTGGGGACACAAACCTTTTCATTTTGAAAATTTTTGGCTCACCGATCCTAACTGCCTGGAACTTTGTACAAACACATGGATTGCTTCCAATAACCATACCATTGATCTAGGACACCACATTCACAACAACACCAAAAACATCAGGAAAAATCTAAAAATTTGCCAGAATTAAAAATTTAGAAACCTCTCGCATAAATTAGCTGACCTTGAATGACAAAATCTTTATGTTGACAGTGACCCTACTACATACCCAACCCTCACCCTCACCCTCACCCTTACCATCAAAGCTGAAATAGAATACGTAAAATATTGCTTAGACACCATATGGAAACAACATGCAAAAATTAGATGGGCCATGGAGGGAGATAAGAATACAAAATGCTTTCACAAAACATGTAAGAATAATTCACGAAAAAACATCATCTCTAGATTGTACATAAATGGCAGCATCACATCCAACAAGCACATGATCACCAACCACATTGTCTAGCACTTTGAACACATCTTCAATACTGTACATAAGCCCTCATTCCTTGACTCTATAGATTGGAAACATTTTTGTTGCAACACCATCCCATCCCCACAACATACCATCAGAGAATTTAGCCTAGAGGAACTTGAGAAGGCCATCACTTCACTTGGAAAAAACAAATCTCCTGAACCAGATGGATTCAACATTGGATTCTACCTTGCAAACTGGAACCACATTAAGGTAGATTTCATGAAACTTCCCATATCCATCCATTGCATCAACAATGTCCACAGACTTATCCAATTCATTAATCATACCAACATAGCTCTTATTAAGAAGGTCCCCCACCCCAACCAGATTGCACAATTCAGACCTATCAGTCTTATCAATACCTCATACAAGATCATTTCAAAGGTACTTACAAATCACGTAAAACCACAATTAGAGAACATCACCCCTCATAATCAAAATGCCTTCCTAAAAAACCGTAGCATACATGATGCCTTTATAATGGTAAATGAAACACTCCACCTATGCTACAAAAATAAAACCTAGATCATAGCTATCAAGATAGACTTTGAGAAAGCCTTTGACTACATAAACTGGGACTGCCTTCTTAGAGCTATGATTGGATATGGGTTTCCATATAAATAGAACAATTGGATACATGCGTGCATCTCTACAAACATCTTCTCTGCTATTATCAATGGATATCAATTCATCACTTCCACAACACAAATGGACTTAGACAGGGAGACCCTCTCTCCCCATATCTATTCATCATTGTCACCTTCATTCTCACTAATATGATCAAGCTTGGAACAACACATGACCTCATCTTTTCACCTTCAGAATTCTATGAGAATATCATCCAAATTGCAGACGATACTATGATTCTGGTCAAATCTGAACACAACACCATCGTTAATACCATTCGCATCATTGGGCTCTTCTCATACATCTCTGGCCTTAAAATAAACCTCTCAAAATCCTCCATCATAGGTATCAACACCCCAGGACCTTATTAACAAATACAAAAACCTCCTCAAGAGCCAGATTAAAAATTTCCATATCTCTTACCTTGGCCTACCCATCTCACCACACCCTATCACACACTCACTTTATAACCCTATCATTGATAAAATCAAGATTAAGCTCTCTACTTGGACAAACCACTTCCTCAACCTGGTGGGACACCTCACCCTTCTTAATAGTGTCATAACACCTATAACTACACACTACCTAAGCTACATTCTCCTACATGGAAAAACCCTTAAGATCATTGACACCATCAGGAGAAATTTTCTTTGGAACCACTACAACAAAGACAATTCCAAATGAAAGATCCACTTAGTCAAATGGGACACTATCATGAAACCAGTAGAATATGGAGGTTGGGGTATCATTAATATCAAATTTCATGCCATCTGTCTCGTTATAAAGATCATCCAAATTCTCTCCAAAAATACTGACAAAATCTGGAAAAATTTCATCCTAGACAAATACTACAAAAACAACTACCCTAACATCATATCAGCAACAGTAAATCATCCCCACTTTGGAAGTTTATTAATAAAAAAGTTTGACATCATCACCCATCTCATCTATTCCCCCCCCACACCTTCCATAACATTAACTTATGGATAGACCCATGGTTATACTATAACACCATACAAAACCTGAACAACCAACTTCATATCCCGCCATCATTAAAAAATCTCAATATAGCAAAATCTCTTCAACTCCTTACCAGTAATAGGCAAAACTCTCTCAAAACCCGCCTCAAAAACCACTTAAAAGAGAGTACATTGTTAGACATCATCCATGAGCTAGATTTAAACACCAGCAATCATATATCTTGGATCTGGGGACAGTTATACTCCCCAAAGTTGCCTACCTATGCTTATCTTATCGAGGACACATATCAGATATGAAAAACATATGGAAGGCAAAATGGCCACAAAAATTCAAAATCTTCTACCAGCTTCTCTCAAATAATAGAATCCCCATAGACCATCACATAACCAGATGAGGCAACCAAGGTCCTACCAGATGCTACCTCTACCATACTACTGAAGAAACAACATAACACATCTTCATCAGCTTCCCCCACGACACTATACTTCCTATATAAATTCTTCCTACCACATACTATCTCTAACAACATTCTCCTACCAAACTATATCACTAGCTTAACACCACTTCCACAACATAATCTCTATCCCCCCACAGACCTGATCATTAACACCTTCTAGCACATCTGGCTTGAGAGAAATAATAGAAAATTCAATAACACTTCCCGACCAACTCACCTTCTTCTAACTAACATTGAACATTCCTTATATATAAATTTGCAGTGCATGACTGACTTCCACATCAAAACATGTGCTAGGAGCTGAAGATGATCAAGCGAATAGGTATGGAAACCACCATGGTGGATGGTTCTACTCACTGGAAGACATCATAGCAGATGACACATGATTCTGATTCAAACTTGGACTATCTCAGTGGAATGAACTCAACTTGTACAGAGCCATTTTTGTTCTTTACTTCATCATGACGTTGAGGCCTACTATAAGGGGTGCCTCCCTGACGTTTATTTTACTACGCGCTTAAACGCAAGTATACGCGTCGAGTAATATAGGACTTTGTGAGGCCCGAGTCGAACTCAGGGATACGTGAATTATTGGAGACTTCTACTAACTAATCGCAATCAGCTAGGCCGAATAACAAAGTAAGGTTTGTTGTCCAAATTAAAAGAAAATAAAATGAAATAAAGAAAACAATCAATTAAATGTTAATTTAATCAATTTAAAAGGGTATCTTTAGGATTGCGGTTTCACCGCGGGTCAACATTGCATTAGGTTTTATATAATTCGTCACTCTTCTCTCTCTATCCAGGTAGTGGCCTGAAAATAGAATTACCCACTGTCGTGGTGTAACTCACTACTTAGGTTTAGGTTGATTCCACCGTCGTAGTAATCATTCCCCTAAACTAAGCGCATTATAAACGATCTCTCAGATCCCACCATTAATTTTACAACTCCTTTGTCAAGGGTTTTATTGATTAATGTAGATTTCATCTCTTTTCAACCGTTAATCCTTCTGTCGAAGTGATTAAGGGCATTAAGTTATTATTATGGTGATCAAGCATAACAATATATATGGAAAAAACGAATCTATACCACGGATTTGAGAGAGAAAATATGAATTATCAATATAAAATTGTCATACAATGCATTACCGGGCTACTCCCGGTCCTAAAGATGGAGGGTTTTAGCCTCTCATGTTCATCTCGCACGAATACATGGTAGAAATAGGGGAATTCATAAGAAAAACGTGAAACAAGTGGGAAAACCCCTGAACGGAGAAGAACCGGTAGATCCTTGGCGTAGAATACGAGCTTCCCCGCCTGTCGGTGGTGGAATTCGTCTTCGGCAGCGTCCGAATCACCCGGGATGAGCTTCTGGCCTCCGTTCTCCTTTTTCTCCTTCCTCAGCACTTGTGCAATGCAAAATCCGATCCCCCCTCTCGTGTGGGCGGCCGTCATTAGGTATAAGTCCCTAATTAGGTCGTCAAATAACTCCAGCCGTCCGATCGAGATCAAAACGAATCCAACGCATATATGCGACGCGGGTCGATGGTATCGACCCAGCGGATTAGCGGCAGCTTTCCTTTCTTTTAGTCTGAGCGCCTGTGGTCATCTCGATACCATCGACTTGGGTCGATGGTATCGACTCTCTTTAGCGTCGGTTGTTGTCATTTAGCGACGCTGTAGCCTCCATGTGTCGATGGCATCGACTTGGGTCGATGGTATCGACAGTTTCCTCGCCAGCAACCTGAAGGGATCTCGATACCATCGACTTGGGTGTCGATGGTATCGACTCTGTGCTGCTCCTCTCGTCTGGCAATCTGTGGCTTGGTCGATGGTATCCACTTCTGTCGATGGTATCGACGGAAGCAAATACTTGTTTTTCCTGAAATTTCACAACAAGACCAAGTAAATCCACACAAATAATAATATTATGATAAATAATGCTCAAAATAGTAAAACAAAGGGGATTTGACATAATATGAAGGCAAAGACCGAAATGAGTGAATTATGCAATATTATCCATAAAAATGAGTAATTAGAGCACAAAACACATATGAAAAAGGTCTATAAATGCGACTCAAAATCATCGCATCAAACTCCCCTAAGCTTAAACATTGCTCGCCCTCGAGCAACTAATACTTAGAATAGAATTGCAGATGTCAACTAAAAATCAACACACCAACCCACATCCCATGTGACTCCCACTGAACGTTCTCAAACCGGCCTTCTCTAACCACATAACAATAATTACCCTAAAGGTGACAATAATCGTCAATAAGAGAAATTGTCCTTCAAACTGATGAACACTATCACATAAGGCAGTTAACATAATAAAATTCGCCGATTCAGCATTGGTGCATCTTGTGATCGCCTACACTACGTTGCTCGCCCTTAACTACCATCTACATGGAAGCAGTTCTCCTGATAATCATTAGTGAGGAGAAATTCACGGTGGCCTACCAATCCGAGCAACGGGTGGATGGAATGGGTGGTTCATGGAAGAACTTGGAAGTATTGCACAGTTTCAATATGCATAAAACAAAATGTCCTACATGATGCAAATGCACAATAAAAATGCCCTAATGCCTAATTTGGGTGAAATGATGCATGCCCTAACCTTCCACCTCAAAATGAGATGGAAATCTATTGAAGCCACATCATGTACTCAGTTTTCCTGTAATGCGAGTGATATCATGTTCCTTTCTCCCTCTTATTCCATTTCCTTCTAAATTCTCTTTTTTTTTCTTCAATTTTTTTTTCTTCAGATTTTCAGAAAAAAATTTCTCTCTTTTTTTTTCTTTTTTTTTAGCCCACATATCCATAATTGCTTAGAAATACATGTATTGGGCTGTTTTCTTCATGATTGGAAATCTTTGCGATATTTCAAAGGTATGGAACAGATTAGATCATTCTTAATGAAAAATTGAGATACATGGTGTACTTTATGCATGATAACCATGAAAGTCATAAGTGCAACTACATGGCATGCACCTAAAGGTAATGTGCATGAATCCCTATATTTTTCTCTTTTTATGCAAAAGTATGGAAAATATCAATGCAATTCCTATCTAAATGCTATGCACACAAGAAGGAATTAAAATTGTACTTTACTTCCAATTCTTAGGTGGATTATGGAAAAATGAAGTGGAATGATCACAAGATTAGATGACTGAACCTTAGAAGAGTATTATGTGTCCCTCCTTACTGACATGTGTAGTGATTCAAAGGGTTCTCTCTCTTATATCCAATTAAGGTCTCATTACCATTTGGTTAGGTTAGTCTCAACCAACCGTTACTATCCACTTTTCATGAGTCAATGGGAGTATAGGTGTGACATCTTGTTTTAAAGTTGACATAATCAATCATTTTCATAGGATAAGTCCCCCAAGGACAACCAAGTCAAGCTATCCAAATGACACAAAAAAATTTAAAATTCTCTTAAATTTCCCATGAATACACAGCGAGATGACAACTTTTACGACATCCACAGTTACACTAGATAGATGTGGATCCTAAACAAAAACTAAAAATGCAAGAACAAATAGCAAAGCAAAAACTAAAAACAAACAAAAGAAAAGATAGAGTTGTTCCAGCTACCCCCCTAAGCTTGAATTCGACTATGGCCTCATAGTCAAAAACAATCTTAAGAGTGGAACAGAGATACCCTGATCATTCTTGTGGAGGCGGAGGCAGGTACTGTGGGGCCGTAGGATCCCAAGAAGGATACTCCCCCTGGAAGCTCGGATCGTAATGGGTCCTCGGCGGAGGCTGTGGATAGCCTCCAAAGTAGCTCTGACTCCAGTAATGGTCGTAAAAGGGCTCCTGTTGCATCTCCATCCTTTGCAACCGATTGTGTATCTGCTGTTGGTTGTCGAGGAGGAGAAGTTCATTCTCGAACATAGCCCGTTGATTATCAAGTAACCGGCTCGTAGTATCATGAATACCGGTATACATTTCTAGATGCTGCTGCTGCGTCTGATGTATATCCTACAGCATTGTGTACATTCCCTACATGGAGTAGACATCCTCGCCTGGTTGTGAGGGCTGTGGTGATGGCGGTTGGGGCTGTGATGATGAAGACGCACCCGGATGCATCCTAGGACGCTTCCGTGGTGCCACTCATGCGCGAAGAGGTGTGAAAGCCTCCTCTTCCTCCTCAGCCTCGCCTTCTTGGTCATCGTTGCCGCCTTCTTCTTCATCGGACTCGACGGCTATGATCGGCCACTGGAAGTGCTGTGCGCCCTCGATGTTGAAGACGACATCCGGCAGTGCACATTCCTGGTAAGCGTGGTTGACGTGGCAGTGTGCGTACGCCAACCCATCACGGAGAAGGATAAGGTTTGAACGGTGCAGATGCTGCACGTTCACCTTACTCCTCGTGGAAATCGGAGTCATAGACTGGAAATTCAGCCCCAGGTACAACGCCAATTTGGTGATGAGCCCACCAAAATGGATCGGAGCCTTCCTTGTACTCCTCTTCACTGCCAAGACGCGCTGCAGAAAGAACGCACCCCAGTTGCATTCTTGTCTCTTCAGGAGCATGTAGAGGAAGAAAAGATCGCTCTCCTGAAACTTGCTCAATGCCAAATCACTCCGAGCAAAGAACGTAAGGCTCAACATCCGGTGTAGGACCCGGACGAAGGGATGCTCGAAGTCCGCTACCGCAGCATTGTGGTAGCTCACTGTCTTTCCCGTTGGCACTGTGACTAGCTCGGTGAAGATCTTGTCATAGTCAGTGTGGGAATCTGGGCGTTGGTGATCATGTTGGGAGTGGTTCCAGTTAAAGATGTTGTTGAACTGCTGAAGAGTGATGTTGTAGTTGATGTTGAACAGCCGGAAGGACACCCTCCCTTTGATCCACTCACGGTCTGACGCCACCACGTCGTTGGGTACGACGCAGACGTCGAGGGACGCCATAAACTCCACCACCAATTCCTTGTAGGTGGGCCATTCGCCGAAGAACGGCTGCCCATCCGCATGGCGCTCCAGCTTGCCTGGCCTTATGCTGGTGTGGCGTGCTTGACCCTTCAGCACATAGGCCAAGTTGGCCTCGAATCCCAGATCACAGATCATACCCCGGTCCACATACCGGGTCGGCTCAATCTTCCGCTTCATAATCTCCTCGTAGACCTTCCTCGCCTCCATGGAAGGGTGAATCAAGCGCGGACGTGATACGGAAGCAGTAGGGGGTGGAACAAACTCCACAATCCCCATGGGATTCGCGCTCGAGGACGATGATCCGGCGGCGTGCACCATTGTTGCAAGAAAGATGGGATTAGAAGAAGAGAGCTCGGGGAAGATGGAGAAGTGATTCTCCGCTCGGTGAAGATCCCTGCTCACTGTCGCTGCTCTTCAGTCTTGGAGGGCTCGGGGGAGTGCTTGGCGCAAAGGAGGACGTTTGCTCTGAAGGTGTGACGTTGCAAGTCTCCTTAAATAGACTTGGCCGGCGCTACTGTCGACCCGTCGATACCATCGACGCGGGTCGATGGTATCGACACGTCTCGATGCTATCCGCCTCCCTCGTGAGTATTGACGGCTGACGTTTGCTGGATCGGGAAACCCGGATTGCTGACCTATCGATACCATCGACGGAAGTCGATAGTATCGACGCAGCACCCGGATCGCTGACGTGGACTCGCAATCGTCGTCGATGCCTTGGCGCGGATCGATGACATGGATGTCGATACCATCGACTAGGGTCGATAGTATCGACGACTTTTATTGCGACACCGCCGTTTTGTTGCATTCAACCTGTGATCATGTCGATACCATCGACGAGGCCGTCGATGGTATTGAGTTGACTGAGCAAAATTCATCTAAACTTCTCCAGAGATCTCGATGGTATCGACTGGCATGTCGATACCATCGACACTTTTATTGCGACCTGCCTGTAGGTATGTCGATACCATCGATGGGGTCGTCAATAGTATCGACTCAGTGTGATTTTTTGCAGCTATCAACCTGAACCCATGTCGATACCATCGACCAGTGTGTCGATGGTATCGACCCTGCCTGTGCCTGCACATAGAACAAACGGATCAAGGTATCTTCTTTACACTAAAATTAAACGAAATAAAAGCAATCTATGACTAAAATTAACCTATCCTAATGTACCAATGGTTGGGTTGCCTCCCAACAAGCGCCCTTCTTTAACGTCTTAGGCTAGATGTCTTCCCATCATCTCATTCATCCACAAGTGTAATGAGTTTGACCTCATTCACTTTTCTCTTGTAGTTTTCACCAAAATACAACTTTAAGCGATGCCCGTTCACCAAGAATGTGGCATCTCCATCACGCACAAGAATCGCACCGTGCGGTCTCACCTATTCCACTACAAAGGGTCCACTCCACCGGGACTTCAGCTTCCCGGGATGTATCTTGAGACGGGAGTTAAACAATAGAACATTGTCTCCCTTCTTGAACGTGCGCGTCTCGATATGTCGATCGTGGATCAGCTTTGTGCGCTCCTTGTAGATGCGGGCATTCTCATATGCCGTCATGCGTAACTCATCTAATTCGTTCAATTCGAACATCCTCTTTCTCCCGGCTTCATCATAGCTCAAGTTCAGCCTTCTTAGCGCCCAATGGGCCTTGTGCTCCAGCTCCACCGGAAGGTGGCAAGCCCGGCCATACGCCAACCTAAAAGGCGTGGTGCCTATAGGTGTTTTTACGCCGTTCTATACGCCCAAAGTGCGTCCGGTAGTAGGGCACTCCAATTTTTCCTTGTGGATGCCACTGTCCTTTCTAGAATCTTCTTGATTTCTCGATTTGAAACCTCCACTTGTCCTTGCGTCTGTGGATGATATGGGGTACCGATGTTGTGCTTGACCCCATATTTCTTCAAAAGTGTCGAAAATTTTTGGTTCCGGAAGTGTGTGCCCCCATCACTTACGATCATTCGGGGTATCCCGAACCTGCAGAATATGTTTTCTTTCACAAACCTGCACACTACATTCGAATCATTAGTCCTTGTGGGGATTGCTTCCACCCACTTCGACACATAATCAACAGCAAGCAAGATATATAAATTTGAATTTGAGGACACAAAGGGTCCCATGAAGTCTATGCCCCATAAGTCAAATACCTCAACTTCCTGAAATACATTCAGGGGCATCTCTTGTCTCCTTGAAATGTTACCTACATGCTGGCACGGGTCACATTGCCTCACAAAATCATAGGCATCCCGGAACAAAGTTGGCCAATAAAGGCCGCTTTCCAACACTTTGGCTGCTGTCCGTGAACTAGCATGGTGTCCTCCCGTAGGCGACGCATGGCAATGGTGGAGAACACTCTCGTACTCTACCTCCGGCACACACCTGCGAAGAATACCATCCCTGCACTACTTCAAGAGAATTGGGTCATCCCAAAAATTGTATCTCAAAGAATGAAAGAATTTCTTTTTCTCTTGATAAGACCAGTCTTCCGGGATGATCCCGCAAGCCAAATAGTTAACAATATTAGCAAACCATGGTTCCTTAGAATCAATTTTCAAAAGTTGTTCATCGGGGAACGTCTCGGTTATGGGTATGTGTAAACCTTGTTCATCTACCCTTTCTAACCTAGACAAGTGGTCAGCCACCACATTTTCAATTCCTGACTTGTCCTTGATTTCAATATCAAATTCTTGTAAAAGCAAAATCCACCTAATTAGTCTAGGCTTTGCATCCTTCTTCTCCATCAAATATTTTATCGCAGCGTGATCGGTCCACACAACTACTTTAGAACCCACTAAGTACTGCCGAAATTTTTCAAAAGCAAACACGACGGCAAGTAACTCTTTTTCTGTAGTTTTATAGTTCAATTGAGCATCATTAAGTGTTTTGGAGGCATAGAAAATCACAACGGGCTTATTATCTACCCTTTGCCCCAAAACAGCTCCCACTGCATAATCGGAAGTGTCACACATCAATTCGAATGGTTTTGTCCAATCCGGTGTTTGAACAACCAGAGCCGAAATCAACTTTTCTTTCAAAACTTCGAATGTGTGAAGACATTTCTCATTGAAATAAAAAACTGCATCTTTTTCCAACAATTCCGATAAAGGTTTTGCGATTTTAGAAAAATCCTTGATGAATCGCCGATAAAACCCGGCGTGTCCCAAAAAGCTTCTCACCCCTTTTACGGAATTAGGTGGGGGTAGCTTAGAAATCACCTCAATTTTTACGGGGTCTACCTCAAGACCCTTGCTAGACACCTTGTGTCCTAGCACTATTCCTTCCGTCACCATCATGTGACATTTCTCCCAATTGAGGACCAAGTGTGTGTCCTCGCACCGCTGTAGCACCTTGTCCAAGTTATATAGACACTCATCAAAAGACGCCCCATAAACCGAGAAGTCATCCATGAAAACCTCAAGACAACGCTCCACCATGTCAGAGAATATGGCGAGCATGCAGCGTTGAAACGTTGCCGGTGCATTACATAATCCAAACGGCTTCCGTCAGTAAGCAAAAGTCCCGTAGGGACATGTGAACGTAGACTTCTCTTGATCAAAAGGATCAATAGAAATCTGGTTATACCCCGAATATCCATCTAGAAAACAAAAATGCGACCGACCGACAAGACGTTCCAAAATCTGATCGATAAATGGCAATGGAAAATGATCTTTAAGAGTTGCGGCATTCAATCGGCGGTAGTCAATGCAAACACGCCACCCGGTTACCAATCAGGTGGTGACATGTTCATTCAACAGATTTGTAGTAATAGTAATTCCCCCCTTTTTAGGGACTACCTGTGTGGGACTCACCCACGTCGAATCTGATATGGCATATATGATCCCTGCAGTAAGAAGTTTTATGACTTCCTTCTTCACGACCTCCATCATGCTCGGATTCAAACATCTTTGAGGCTGGATGACTGGTTTGGCTCCCTCCTCGAGCCGAATCTTATGATGACAAAGTGTAGGGGAGATCCCCTTGATGTCTGCAACAGACCACCCAAAAGCTCCACGGTGGTTCTTGAGCACTATCAGTAGTTTCTCCTCCTCATCCGCACTCAAGTATGCAGATACAATCACTGGTAACTTGTCCTTCTCAGCTAGAAAGGCGTACTTAAGATGCGGGGGCAGTGGCTTCAACTCCAACTCCGGCGGGCAAATAAGAGATGATTGCAGCGGTGGTGGAAGTGTACCTAAGTCTTCATAGTGCCTCGTGTAGAAACATGGAAGCATCTGAAGCATTTTGGCGCACTCCTTGAGTGAAGTACTCCGCATCCAATCATAAGTGACATTTAGAAAACACGCCTCCAAAGGCAATTCCGGATATGCATCAAAAACTGAAGTAATAATCGCATCATCCTCCCAAGAAGGTGGAATGTCCTCATTCACATCATTTGGAAACCCAACAGCCTTGCCTAAAGAGACAACTTTAGTTTGCTCCATAATGTCCACAGCTAAGGTCCCATTATCCATCTTGCTCATCACATGAGCCATATCCAAGAATGGCTTCCCAAGACAAAGTGAGATATTCTGTTCCACATGTTTCACCATGTTGCACTGTGCTTTTGCTTTAGTAGATGCATTGCTAGTGGGCATGACCATCTCAAAGCGATCATCCGCAATGCCCAAGGTCAAGCGACCTCTTCCCATATCCAAGATCATATCGGCTGTTGCTTGGAATGGGCGTCCAAGTAGCAACTCATTGCCATGCTCGTCCTACATTTCCATAACCACGAAATCAGCCGGAAAAACAAAACGGTCTACCTTCACCAAGACATCCTCACAGATTCCATACGATTTCACCACAGAATTATCGGCCAGTTGGATAGTCATGTTGCTTGGCCTTGATTCCTTTAATCCAAGCTTCTTGAATGTAGAAAGGGGCATCAAATTGATGCTTGCCCCAGAATCACAAAGTGCCTCTCCAAATTTGAACTTCCCGATAAAACAAGAAATATTGAAACAACCGGGATCCTATCTCTTCGGCGGCAAAGTGCCCATAATAAAAGCACTCACTTGCTCCTTGAGCACCACGACCTCAGTGTCGGGTATTTTCCTCTTCTTGGTGATGACATATTTTAGGAACTTCCCATATTACGGGATTTGCTCAATCGCCTCCAACAATAGAATATTTACCGATAACTTCCTAAAGTTGTCCAGAAATTTCTTAAATTGTGCATCCACCTTCCTTGCCTTTGCGCTATTGGGATAGGGGACCGGAACGGTATGTGCCCTTTGATGAGGTGGCACATAGGGTGTCAATTTCTGCGGTTCCTCCTCAGTAGCTTGTTCTTCATTACCATTCTCAGCTATATCTTCAGCTTGCCCTGTGACAGGTGTGGGCTGCTCCTTGATGATTGCATCTTCAACTTTGTCCTGCGGTGTGCTTGTGTCATCCGCCCTTGGATTCAACACTTTCTTACCGCTCCTCAGTAGGATAGCCTTGGCCTGCTGGTTTCCCCCGGGAACATTGGTGTTCCCCAGAAAACGCGGATGTGCTGGCTTCTTCAAACTTGAAATCTCAGCCGCCATCTGCGCCATGGAAGTCTCTATAGTTCTCATTTGAGCCCCATGACTCTGCAAAGTCTGCCTAAATTGGTTCATAAATTCACCCTGTTGCTTGATTTGTTGCCCAAATGTGTTCATTAACTCCTGGTTTTGTTTGATGACCTGATTGAGCAACTCCGTGCTCTTGTCCTCTGTGGCTGGTGCAAGCTTGGCGTCCGGATCCTGTAGAAAGTTGTTCGGATCCTTCCATGAGAACTTTTTGTCCTTTCGCCATGAATAGTCATTGTTCCTGTACCCTTGATGTTGCCTCATGTACTTGACTTGAGCCTCCTCCTCAGACTCATTGTCTTCCTTCTGCAGTAGCTTCTTTGCGAGAAGATCAATCTTCTCATTTAACTCTCTCATTGCCTTGGACTCACTGGCAACTCTTGCTTGCTCAACTGGGCCTCTCTCTCTCTTTCTCCCCAGGATTGCTTTCGTGCCATGTTCTTCGGTATTTCCCAGCATCTCGTATCAGTGTTGTTCAAGAAAAATCCTGAACCGGCCGAGTCCAAGTTGCTTCTATCATGCTCGGAGAGAGAAAAATAGAAGATCTTCACCTGTGTCTCCTTGTCCAGTCCATGATGCGGACATCTCCTCAACATGACCTGGAATCACTCCCAGGTCTCAGAATATGTTTCACCCGCCTGTTGGGTGAAATTGTGAATCTTCCGAATCATGTCGTTGGTCTTAACAGGAGGGAAAAACCTCTCGAAGAAAACCTCCACCATATGATCCCATGATTCAACAAAATCATCGTCGAGGTTATGTAGCCACTCTCTCGCAACTCCTGCCAGGGAGCTTGGGAACAACTTGAGGTACAGAACATCCTGTGGGAACCTGTCTATCTTCACAATATCGTAGTTTTCAACGAACTGACTGATGTGTGCCACTGGGTCCTCATTCTTCAATCCATGAAATGCATTTGATTTTACCAAGTTGATCAACGCTGGACCGATCTTGTATGTTGGTATGTTGACTGCCTGTTTCTTGATAGGCCCCTTTGAAGCTGATGAAGAAGATGCTTTGATCTTCTCCCATATTGTCTGTGGTTCGGCCATTTCTTCTGCTCGCTCTTGCTCAGATTCAGAATCTATGTCGCTTTGGTGATCTTTCTCGTAGTAATCCTCGTCCTCTGGTCCCAATGGTGGAACCTCAGGTGTGCGATTCGCGTAGTCTGCGCTACGTGTAAGCACCATGCAAAGTACCTGAAATAAGAAAATCGGGGTTCAGTACTATGCTTTGAACGAGTAAACACAATTATAGAGAAATTTAAGAATATTTAAAATTGTTTCAAAATAAAATAAAAATGTGGCCTAGAGTGGCCGCTCTTAGCACTCAAAGTGCCAATAATTCGCCGTATCCCCGGCAACGGCGCCAAAAACTTGACGTGTATTTTACTACGTGCTTAAACGCAAGTATACGCGTCGAGTAATATAGGCCTTTGTGAGGCCCGAGTCGAACTCAGGGATACGTGAATTATTGGAGACTTCTACTAACTAATCGCAATCAGCTAGGCCGAATAACAAAGTAAGGTTTGTTGTCCAAATTAAAAGAAAATAAAATGAAACAAAGAAAACAATCAATTAAATGTTAATTTAATCAATTTTAAAGGGTATCTTTAGGATTGCGGTTTCACCGCGGGTCAACATTGCATTAGGTTTTATATAATTCCTCACTCTTCTCTCTCTATCCAGGTAGTGGCCTGAAAACAGAATTACCCACTGTCGTGGTGTAACTCACTACTTAGGTTTAGGTTGATTCCACCGTCGTAGTAATCATTCCCCTAAACTAAGCGCATTATAAACGATCTCTCAGATCCCACCATTAATTTTACAACTCCTTTGTCAAGGGTTTTATTGATTAATGTAGATTTCATCTCTTTTCAACCGTTAATCCTTCTGTCGAAGTGATTAAGGGCATTGAGTTATTATTATGGTGATCAAGCATAACAATATATATATGGAGAAAACGAATCTATACCACAGATTTGAGAGAGAAAATATGAATTATCAATATAAAATTGTCATACAATGCATTACCGGGCTACTCCCGGTCCTAAAGATGGAGGGTTTTAGCCTCTCATGTTCATCTCGCACGAATACATGGTAGAAATAGGGGAATTCATAAGAAAAACGTGAAACAAGTGGGAAAACCCCTGAACGGAGAAGAACCGGTAGATCCTTGGCGTAGAATACAAGCTTCCCCGCCTGTCGGTGGTGGAATTCGTCTTCGGCAGCGTCCGAATCACCCGGGATGAGCTTCTGTCCTCCGTTCTCCTTTTTCTCCTTCCTCGGCACTCGTGCAATGCAAAATCCGATCCCCCCTCTCGTGTAGGCGGCCGTCATTAGGTATAAGTCCCTAATTAGGTCGTCAAATAACTCCAGCCGTCCGATCGAGATCAAAATGAATCCAACGCATATCTGCCGGCGTCGATACCATCGACGCGGGTCGATGGTATCGACCCAGCGGATTAGCGATAGCTTTCCTTTCTTTTAGTCTGAGCGCCTATGGTCATCTCGATACCATCGACTTTGGTCGATGGTATCGACTCTCTTTTGCGTCGGTTGTTGTCGTTTAGCGACGCTGTAGCCTCCATGTGTCGATGGCATCGACTTGGGTCGACGGTATCGACAGTTTCCTCGCCAGCAACCTGAAGGGATCTCGATACCATCGACTTGGGTGTCGATGGTATCGACTCTGTGCTGCTCCTCTCGTCTGGAAATCTGTGGCTTGGTCGATGGTATCGACTTCCGTCGATGGTATCGACGGAAGCAAATACTTGTTTTTCCTGAAATTTCACAACAAGACCAAGTAAATCCACACAAATAATAATATTATGATAAATAATGCTCAAAATAGTAAAACAAAGGGGATTTGACATAATATGAAGGCAAAGACCGAAATGAGTGAATTATGCAATATTATCCATAAAAATGAGTAATTAGAGCACAAAACACATATGAAAAAGGTCTATAAATGCGACTCAAAATCATCGCATCACTCCCCCATAAACATTTTTCATTTTGTTTCTTTCCATTTTCACTTTCTGCATATCATCATCCAGATGTGGGACCACACCTGATGAAACACTTTGTCATCATATGCTTGCAGGCATCTCCATTTTCAAGCATCCTTTCATTATCTAAGCATGGACTTTTATCAAAAAAAATGAAGTAGAAATCTGGCTCGGGATTATGAAGTAGAAATATGGCTTAGTCTAATCCAGATTTGGTCATATTTTGTTTGGAAACTCAATCCCATTACTAATCTTGATATTAGTACTTTTCAGTGTTGCATATAATACAAACCAATATACAAGATGTGGTTAAATTCAAACTGGGATTTTGTAATTCTGTTAAAAGCAAGACATGCTTGGTCTAGATAAAAGGATTACAGAATCCGAAAAGAACCCATTAGTCTAACTTTTTCCAAACAAAATAGGATCAGAGTGAGATTGGGTTGGTGAGGATTTAAGCCTGTGTTGCACAAAAGAACAGTGCCTAGTCCCTATTAGATCTCAAACCAAACAAGGCTTAATAGTTTTAGAGAGCGAGAAATAAAATGAAGTAAAAAAGAAAGGAGAAAAGTACAATAAGAGATGAAGTAGACAAGAAGAAGATGTGGTAGAAAAAGAGTGATAAGAAGTATAAAAAGAAATAAAAGAAGTAAAGAAAATATAGAAGGGATGTATCTTCTTGGTGCGGGTTGTGTAAAATTTTTACTGCTCTAGATATATTTGGGAATGTTTGGACATTTATGATTTTTTGGGTACTTTTTGGTATATTTTTTTGATACTGGAGACATGGAGAAAGAAAATGGTGGAAGGCATAGTAAGAAAGTGGGAAGTAGAAAAAATAAAGAAGGGAAATAGAGAAAAAAAAAAGAGGAAAGTAAAAAAATAAGGAGGTTCTTTTGGTACTCTTTATGTATCTTTGGCCTTGTTTTATATACTTTTTGACATTGTTTTCATGTGTTTGCTTTGTTTTTTGTATTTGTTGGTACCAAATCCTAAGTGAAGTGTACAAGCATCATTGAGTCATCCTTAAAATGCCTGTAATACAAAAAATTGCTCAACATTTGCTACTATCAAGTATATAAATTGGTATTACCAAGTATAAATTTTGGTACCATGGAGTACATATTAGCTTTCATGTAAAAAATGACATTGTTATAAATACAAATTTGGTATCTCTCAATATACTTTCATAAAAGAGAGAAGGGGTGTATTTTTTTCTTCCCAAGAGAATTTATTTATCTTGTCTCCTAGAAATAGGTAAGCATGGATCAACTAAAACTTGATTGGCATGAGTCATTCTTTCTTCTATGTAGACCTCAGATAGGTGATTAAGGCATGACCTCCACTCCCAAGGGTCTCTTGGTCCTCCAAAAAGGTGTGATGCCCATTTCTCAAGGGCATCCGTTACCTTATTGGATTATCTATTCTTTGAACCTCAAACATAATAACATGGTTTAGCTATTGTAAGTGTCTAAACAAAGTGGACATAGCATGATATTTAACTAGAGATCTAGAACTCATAGGTAGAATATTGTAGGTATTTATGTTGTCTGGTTCTATGACAATATTGTTGGGTACAATAAGTATTGCTTATATCCATGCATGATGACCATGATTTCTACACTTACTATCTCCACACTGTAGATTCTTTGTGCACCTCCAGTCACCTAGTTACCATTATGACTTGACTAGATCTCTTCTTTAATGCTCCATCAACAGTGAGTTTGAGGGAGCCACTTGTTGTTTTGTCCATGTTATTTCATCCCTTACTTTTATATACATTGGGTTCAGATTCACCCTAAAGGACTTAGGAACTAAGGAAACATGTCTTTTAATTAGATGATTGATGAAAATGTGGTCATTCCTTAGTTTCTATAAGATATCCACTTAAAATTTGCAAAACAAATAGGTTTGCTAAACATTTGAGCATTTGTATTCATGTTCTTAGAAAATCACAGTTGTATGTTAGGGGCCTTTTCCACTCTGGTATCATATATGAAATTTAACTCAAATGATACCACTAATCCAAAGCTATATTTGTTGAGGACGTGTAAGGTGATTTCAAGATGATGCCCTCAAATTGGAAAATTCCATGACTTGTTAGTCTTTCTAATATCCTAGAATTTTTATGAGGCCTTTGTATAGAGCCTTCTATAGTAGAAAAGATCCATACAGTGATGGACTTGTAGCTTCCATAATTCCTAAACCAACACCTATGTGTGGTTATTATAACTTTCTTGGTCATCTAATTGTATACTATTCCTCATGGAAAACTCTCCCATAGTGGATCCTTGATATGACATGCATCTTATCCTTCTATAGGATTTAGTGTAATCATACTTAGGATATGATCATAAGTCTATAAAGTATTTCTTGGTTAAGCTATCATCCTACACTCCTTTATGTACCATGGATAAAACTATCAAATCTTTAATTTCCTTAGGGATCATTCGATATAATATTATGTTGTTGGTTTGTACCCCTAACCTAGTGATCTTCCCAACATGATGTAGTGATCTCATCAAGTATAACTCATACTGCTTGTTGTTTTATGAATTCATTGTTGTCGGTGATGAATTTCTAGTCTTCACAAATCAGTAGGCGTTTGTTTCTCTAGTGGTTTTACTTGGCACCATGATGTCTCTCTTGTGGATTGCACGTTGAGAGGGATAATACCACATTACTTCATAGAGTAAGGCCTGATTCTAAACATCAGTATGATGGATACTCAACCCGCCATCTTTTTTTCTCACCATAATTTTCTTTCATGCAATAGTAATAAACCTTATATTATTTTTAGTGATACCCCAAAGGAAATTGCAAATGATATGGTCAATTCCATCATATACCACCACTAGTAATTGTGTAGTTTGCATTAAGTATGTTGGAGTTGACTTTAGAATTGATCTAGAAAGTATTACCCTTCCTGCAAATGACAAGGTCCATTTCACCCAAGAATTGATCTTGTATTTGATTTTATCCGATGTTCATAATTATAATGCTTTGTTTGCTCTGTAGTGGAGTATTGGAACCCTAAGATGCCAACCCAAATTATCTTGTGAGCAATGTCAGTACACCTGCTAATTAGTCACCAAATGATCATCTTTGTCTTTTTTGACAAGAAAAGAGTAGACTTTTCATTTGATAGTGTTTAACCTATGGCCAATTCAAACCCCTTCATACATGACATCGTTCTTTGAGCTTGATTTTGAGATGTTGCACCAAACAAATTTATGTCATCTGTGAAGTAGATGTGTGAAAAGGAAGGACCTCTCCTAGTTATGCACATAGGTTTCTAGTTCCCTTTCTCACCCTCTAACTAATCAATTAATCTAATTTGTCAAGGCAAATTAAAAAGACATACAGTGAGAGGGGATCCCCCTATCTCACACCTATCAAAGATTTGAAGGAGGAAAACATTTCTCCCTCCCATGCTATGGAAACCTCATCTGAGGTGATGTGCTCATGATCGATGTGTTTAGATTGATTGGATAGTAGTACGCTTTAGAGTGTCTAGGGCAAAATGTTATTCATTTTGCCATAAGATTTAGCAAGGTCTAGCTTCATGGCCACACACTACTAGTGCCTATAGTCTACATTGAATGAATAATTTCTTATACTAGGATCATATTTTCTGCAATGCACCTCCCTAGAACAAAAAATTTCTAAAATGGAGAGATTTGGTCATCAAAGTATGGCTTGATACTTAACACAATGACATAGATAGTGATATGATCCTAACATTGTTTAGGGAAGTTGGTCATAGCTAATAACAATTTTTAGGTATACTTGTCTTTGGGATTAATGTATAAGTGGAATTCACTAGAGTAGTGTCAATGACTTACCTGTAAAATTCTAATATATTGTTAGAAATAAAGATTTTTTGAATCTCTCTCATGTCTTTAAAAGAAAGCCCACATGCACAACGTCTAGTCGAGAACCCTTGACAGAATTTGGTTTTAAGTAGTGCATTTTGGATTTATTCTTCATTTTGTTCATAACACATCCTTAAAACATCTCCCCTTCAGCAGGGGAACTCTCTGTTATATTGTTAGTTAAACTTTCAACAGAAGGATCAGTGAAACAAGCCTGAAGCAAATGCCTCAGTTCTTGTGTATCCTCAATGCCTACTCCTAATTTGTTCTTTAGATTTAAGATTTTTCTCTTCCTACATTTATCCCTGACTAGGACTTGTAAATACTTCATATTAGAATTGCTCAATTTAATCTAGTCACATCTTTCCTTTTATTTCCAATTTCTTCCTCCATATTTAAGATGTCTAGGTATTCATGGTGTAATCTAGTGACATCAGCATCCATTTCACTACAGTATCCATACCCCAATAGTTCTTTCTTCCTACTTATCATCTTTATCAACCATTCCTTCTTCATAGGTTCCATCTTCCTTTATTCCCTCTCCCAATGAGTGAATTTCTTCATAAACTCGGTAATAGTTGTTGTGAAGTTTGTATCCATAGTCCAATCATCTTAAAGAAAGGATTGAAAGGAGTCTATAGTTGTCCAGGATGCAATAGTTTTTAGATGATAAGGACTTGTCTGGGAGTCTCATATATCTCGAACCATAACTGGTGCATGTCAAAACCAATTATTAGTAGAGTCATGACTTGGGTATGAGCCAATGCATCTAACCATGCAACATTTTCAACTGCTCTATCTAGCCATTATTGAAACAATCCTCTTTTAAATGTAATATGTGGGGCCAAATGCAAAACATCCTTGAGTCCCACCTCCATCAGAGATTCAAAATATTCTCTACATATAGACATATTTAAGATATCACTTCCAATCTTCCCATTCACCTTTAAAATTTCATGAAGTCACCATGAACCATCCTAGGCAATGATGAAGTGATTTTTATTGTGCTTAGGTGACCCTAGAGAATAAGGAATCTATTTACTTCGTGTTCACATAAACAAACATAAGAAATAATTTTTAATTTATAAGACAGTACACAAATTGTTTATGCATTTGCTAGGATTTCCACTTCTCCAATCCAAGTCTTCCATAGTAACCAAATTCCATCAGAGACGTTGTTGGCCTCCACATTGTATGAAGCGTCAAACCCCAACTGTGCAAAACTAAAATTAGCTACTAGACCACTAGTCCTTGGTTCAATGATCACCATTATGTCAGTTTTATGGTTACCAACATAATATGTCGTAGTATGTTGAGCATATGCCTAGAAAATTCAAGGATGCACAAATCATCTAGAAAAATGGGTTTTGAGTTGCAGGGATTGCCCAACCCTCAATGACTACTTCTTGAGGTTGTGATGAATTTTTCCTACCTCTCTTGGTCCTGACTTTTGCAAGTCATTTGTCATAAAGGTCTTCCTATTGTTTAGGTGCATAACAACATAACTTTTGGTTGGTGGTTGCATGGTTGTAGATTTCCCAAACTCCAGGTTTAATGTCATTATTTGTTAATGAAAAAGAACATGGGTTTATCGGTTTTCATGTTCTCCCTTATGATAATTACAATGTCATAGTCGAGGATCATAGTTTTTCCATGTTGGTTCATCTTCTCTTTTTCTCATACCACTTCTTCTTATTGTTGATTGTTGTGAGTTTGTTATTTGATTTACTTGCCTTGGTTCTTTAGTGCATGCTGGTGCCTTCTAGTGGTTATTTAATCTATATTGGTTCTCCTTACGTTGGAGATAGTCAATACCAACAAATTGATCTACTATACATTTCTAACTTGATCTACCATCTTCTTCTTCACCTTCTATATTGTGGTTGCTAAGCTTGTTTGTTGTCACCACAACACCTTGCCCTACTCCTAATTATGGCTCTCCCAAATGTCATTGAAATGGTCAGGCATGCATCACTTCATGGAATTCCCCTAACATAGTCACTTGAGGGATATTCTCTTATTGCACATTCTCAGTGGGTTGATTTGTGTTTCGAATTGTATATTTCTTAGTATTGCATTCATTCTCCATGTGACCAAGTTAACCACTAAACATACAAATTGATGGCATTTTTTCATATTCAGGACTATATATTTCACCTTAAATGATAATGGTTCGGGGAGAGGAGTAGTGGAATCAAGTTTAACTACTATCTCACAAATTTCCCCTTCCTCTTCAAATCTATGTTGGGTTTAGATTGATAGTTTAGTCGATTCATCACCTACTTCCTTCAAGTACCATTTTTGGGACAATATTGAGGGGGTTTGGAATCCTGACCCATGCAACAATCAAACTATGGTTTCCCAAGGAGGGATGCCTTTAGGGTCCCAGGGTTGGATGTTAAGGTAGGATCCCATTATGGGAAATGGTCCACCAGTTACAACATTTAGATAATCATCCTAATGTGTTAATTGAACCAAGATGTGGTATTCTCCAAATTAGTTAGCCTAAAAGTACCAATGGGGTTCCTCAAATGATTTTGTAGTATCATAAAGCTAACTTTCCTTACTAGGACCTTGACAATGACACTGAAAACTAGGGTTTCATTCATTCACATAATTTTTCTTATTCAATCTCAAAACTTGGGGTTCCATCAACCACCCTTATCTCAACGTATTCCTTTGATAATTGCATGTTCATATCTTTAAAATCTAGGATTTAATCTGAATTATTATGTTTAGTTATTTGGTTATGCCCTTATAGGACACATGTCTCCTTGGATCATTCAACAGTGATGGTACACCTGAATCCTTGTTAGTTGAAATCCATGTGCGACCCAATGAAGGAAATGTATTTTTGTTTGATTCCAACCATCAACCTCCATAATTGTATCATGGAACTGAAATTATTCTATAGAGCCCATTTTCTTACGTCTAGATTTATTTAGATTGTGTAGGACTTCCTCATGCATCATTTCACTTGTATATGAAGTCATATTAATATCTATAGATACATTGCTATCAATGTGATCAGACTATTTGATCACATTTGTTGCAATTCCCTCGACACCCTGTTGTTTCTACCTTCATTCCCCCTATTCATTTCTTCCTTCCCTCTATTTTCCCTTCGATGGACAAAAACCATGTCCATCATCTCCCCCAAGAACGTCATGCAGACCTCCAAACCCTCTAGAATCTAATATATCAAATAATTTTAAAATTGTTCTAAAGTTAAGTAATTAATCTGGGGGGAGGTGCTTTTTGGGACACATAGTTTGTTTATGTTGTGAACATTTCTTTGATATGGTAATATTTTGCATTTTTGGTATTGCTTTGAAAAGAAATATATAATGTATTAATAACTAAATCAAAATAGAACAACACAAAAGTATACTTTCTACCTGTCTCTTTTCTCCCTACCTTTCTGAACTTTTCTACATTCCTCTTCACTCACTATTTAGTAAAGTCCTAGATTTGCATCATATCTTAACAAATTTATATCAAAATATAGAAACATGTCTATATACATTATTGATTCTTATATGAGTTCACAAAATCCTATACATAAGGGATTCAATTTAAATTATACATGAATAAGATCTACTCTTAAACCAACAAATGACATCTCCTGCACATCTCTTGTAAGTATTCCATCAATCACCTATCCATGTCTATCCCAAAGGGGTAAATCAAAACACAAAATTTACCAAAGAGTAAAATAGGTCTTTCAATGTTGGTGTTTATTACAAACAGTACTATAAATATTTCATTTTTATGATCTAAAACATTGTCGGTCAGTATATTGTAGTTTTAGAACTTTCTCCTTAAATTGATATACGACTATACATATATCAAATAGATACACTTAGTTGTAATGAATCAACTAATTGTATGTGTCAATATGGATATGATTTATGTCCTAAACATTCATTTAGTCAATTGACATGTTACTCAACATATTGTCCCTTATTAGTTTGTTAAAAATCAAAACATACAGGAAATGATGATGCTACTAACATGTAGTTAATGCACATTGATTCAATCTTTCATGCATTAACTCTTAGCTTGATATTTGGGGAAGGAGATATACCAAAACCCAAGATTATGATCTAAAGAATATTTCTAGATATAACTTGGTCTATAGCTCTCTTTGGGATGGTAGCAACAGGTTGCATGACCTTGCTACTTTAATTATTGATGCTCAGCAATGCCCATCCAACCTACTGCAAGGTCAAAAAGGAAGAAATGGAAGGAGTCTTATCCTCCACAGTAACTTGTAGAAGCTCATATGACTTGGGGTTGTTATTGTAAAGATTGACGTAACCTAATCTTCTACTTGCATTGGGAGGAGGGCTCCACTTGCTCCTTGATATTCTAAGATCATAGGGGGAGGAGATGTGGATATAGATTGTCTACTAGATTTAAGACTTACCTAGGGGGGAGGAGATCAAGGAAGAGTAAGGGGTGTGTTATAGATCATGGTGACAATGAACAAAGTTTGTACATTAATAGTCAAATTCTTTGTGTTTCCAGTCAACTTACATGGTCATATCCAAGAGACTCTAATTGGTGGATTTACTTTGGAGCATAGATGTAGGTGTGTGGGATTCAAGGAGTTATGATGGATTCATGCTCATCATTTCTGGTAGATGGTGTTGGTATGTATGCCCAGATATTTGACCATACGATGATTGTAATGGGGCATTAGATACTTGATTTGATAATTATAAAGGTAATTTTGTCTATTATGTTTGTATCAATCTTGAGATGATGTCACATGCATAGTAGATGTCTAAATAATGATGCTAATTGATAAAATACGTGTTCACATTTAGAACCTGGACGATGAGATCATATGTATGATAAGAGTACATGCATTCTTGATATGTCCCTAGTCAGATATTAATGTGTATGAAAAAATATACAACAATATTATGTAAGACTAGAGTGTGTCTTGACTGATGATAGTGTCTCATTCATCATGATATGGGATATAAAGTCAAACACATAGGTACATGATGGAGAATAGTGTATTAGATAGACCCACCTTGAAAGTGATACATGGAGACCATGGAATGGCAGTCAGAATCATATCTCATAGTGATTGTGGTTCTTAGGCCTAAAGTCACTACACTCATCACATGCCATTCAATGTATTTTGATACCATCCAACAAGACCTTGAATAAGGGTTGCCATAAATGTTGTGCTCGGGTACCTTGTGGCACATGTGATTGAGTGTGAGTGATGTAGATGGGATTTTTTTCCTCATATAAGAGATTGATATCCAGGACACTTGATAAGCGAGACTGAGAAACATAAGGTCACACTCATTTGACTCAATATGTGATATGTGAGCTGACATGCATCTCATATAGTCTACTCTAGTTCAAGTAATAGGGATTGAACATTGAAGAGGATGATAATTCCATACCTCGACTTCAATCTGGATATCAAAGACAAAGGAACTATACAATCACTGTAACACTAGTCACAGATTATAGGATGAAGTTGTTCTCCAAATTTCTAATTACTTGTGTACTAATGTGTTTTTAGATATAACTCATTGCTTGTGATGTCATAAATTGATTATGGACATTCACTGCCAACATAATTTGGGACCTATAGGGTCACACACATAGGATGTACCTGAAATACGAGTTTACTCATAAATATGGTTCAACTTGATTACTAAAGTGTATTAGTTATTCAATTTAAACAACATAACTTGTACATTGGATGAAATGGAATTTGAACCGATCAATTCAGAATATGAATCACACGTTCAGAAGTGAACTGACTGGTTCAAAATGTAAAATGACCAATTTAGATTTTGAATCACCCAGTTCATTAATCAGTATGACTGGATCAAGGATCGATGCTGATGTCATATTGTGCATCGATCATCACATTGAAAGTCAATATGTTTTTATAGTAAATATAGAGAACTGAGCGATTCAAATGTTAAATCAACCATTTTACATATGAATCAACCATTTCACATATGACCCGATCATTTCACATGTGAACTGATAGGATCAGGATGTGACATAACCTAATCTTCTACTTGCATGGGGAGGAGGGCTCCACTTGCTCCTTGATCTTCTAAGATCGTAGGGGGAGGATATGTGGATATAGATTGTCTACTAGATTTAAGACTTACCTAGGGGGAAGGAGACCAAGGAAGAGTAAAGGATGTGTTCTAGATCATGGTGACAATGAACAAAGTTTGTACATTAATAGTCAAATTCTTTGTGTTTCCAGTCAACTTACATGGTCATCTCCAAGAGACTCTAATTGGTGGAATTACTTTAGAGCATAGATGCAGGTGTGTGGGGTTCAAGGAGTTATGATGGAGTCGGGCTCATCATTTCCAATAGATGGTGTTGGTATGTATGCTAGATAGTTGATCATATGATGATTGTAATGGGGCATTAGATACTTGATTTGATAATTGTAAAGGTAATTCTGTCTATTATGTTTGTCTCAATCACGAGATGATGACACATATATAGTAGATGTCTAAAGAATGATGCTACTCGATAACATACGTATTCACATTTAGAACCTGGACGATGAGGTCATATGTATGATAAGAGTACATGCATTCTTGTTATGTCCCTAGTCAGATATTAATGTGTACAAAAAAATATACAACCGTATTACATAGGACTAGAGTGTGTCTTGACTGATGATAGTGTCTCATTCATCATGATATGGGATATAAAGTCAAACACATAGGTACATGATAGAGAACAGTGTATCAGACAGACCCACCTTGAGAGTGATACATGGAGACCATGGAATGGCAGTCAGAATCATCTCTCATAGTGATTGTGGTGATTGTGGTTCTTAGGCCTAAAGTCACTACACTCATCACATGTAGTTCAATGTATTTTGACACCATCTAACAAAACCTTAAATAAGGGTTGCCATAAATGTGGTGCTTGGGTACCTTGTGACACATGGGATTGAGTGTGAGTGATGTAGATGAGATTTGTTCCTCCTACAAGAGACTGATATCCAAGCCACTTGATAAGTGATATTGATAAACGTATGGTCACACTCATTTGACTTAATATGTGATATGTGAGATGACATGCATCTAATATAGTCTACTCTAGTTCAAGGAACATGGATTGAATGTTGAAGAGGATGATAATTCCATGCCTCGAGTTCAATCTGGATATCAAAAAAAAAAGGAACTATACAATCACTGTAACACTAATCACGGATTATAGGATGAAGTTGTTCTCCAACGTTTTTATTACTTGGGTACCAATGTGTTTCTAGATATAAATCATTGCTTGTGATGTCATAAATTGATTATGGACATTCACTGCCAACATAATTTGGGACCTATAGGGTCACACACATAGGATGTACTTAAAATATGAGTTTACTCATAAATATGGTTCAACTTGATAACTAAAGTGTATTAGTTGTTCAATTTAAACAACATTACTTGTACATTGGATGAAATGGAATTTGAACCGACCAATTCAAAATATGAATCACACATTCAGAAGTGAACTGACTGGTTCAAAATGTAAAATGACCAGTTTAGATTGTGAATCGCCTAGTTCAATAATCAATATAATAGGATCTAGGATCGATGCTGATGTCATATTGTGCATTGATTGTCACATTGAAAATCAATATGTTTCTGGATAGGAAATATAGAGAACTGAGCAATTCAAATGTTAAATCAACTGTTTCACATATAAACCAACCATTTCACATATTAACCGATCATTTCACATGTGAACTGATAGGTTCATGATGTGAACCGATAGGTGTGGGATGTGAACCTACTAGTTAGTGATTTGCAGTAGTCAGAAATTTGAGAAAATCCATCTCTTCGATTCCCAATTGATCTGGAAACCCTGACTCTGGTCCACCTATAAAAAGAGGGGTAGTCAAAACTTTCAAAAGACACAAAAATAAGCTCTAACATTTTTTTCCTCTCATACTTTTGATAACTAGAGAGCTTTAGCAAGTCTTACCTGTGAAAGGGAGAGACAATAAGGGAGAGTAAGCCAACACTATCCCGTTGATATTCAAAGGGACAACTCCTTCCCATTGGCTCTGGTAGCAGAATGAGGAGTTTGTGATGGTCTACGTGGACTATGTATGGGAGTGGAGGTTGTTTCCTCCATGCTAGGAGGACAACAACCACCTTCGTACATGGTGCTACACTAGAAGGCCGTCACCAGTTGTCTGTGTGCATCTTGCAAAGAGTGCATGATACTTTGCAAGATAGTCTCTAGACTTTCTCTAGGACTAGGTATATCTCTTTCTACCCTCCTTTCCTGGATACACCAATGTTGACACATTTTTTGGCAAGGAATAGGGACGAAAAAAGTCTACACTACCTTCTCTTTCGTCCCTATTCTCCAACAATGGTATTAGAGCTTGGTTAATTTATGGTGTATCTGGATTTAAATTGATACGATCAGATTTATTTTATTGCATACTATGAGAATATTAAAAAAATTAATGTGCATATCCAAATAAATACCACATATGATCCCAATATATACATTTATGATATGATATGTATGAAATCTATATGCATCGTCCTTAAAGAATTTTGATGGTGGATGTACGCTTGGTTATGGACAAAACCTCTATCGATGTGTGTGCATGGTTGTTTGATTTTTTTCCCTTTATTACTTTATTTGCATATGGATCTTCTCCCGTCCTTTCCAAATATAAATTAATACTCTTCTTCCTATATTCCCCTCGAATGTAACTTGAGGTTTCCCATTTTGTAATGTAATATGAAGTAAGATAGTTTTAATTTCTATTTTGTAAAGAAAAGATGTTCTACATGAGTCAAGTCGATGGACTGGAGGGTCAAGGAGATAAGAGGCAGGAGGACCCAAATGATCGACTTGAAGGCTAACTAGTTGACTAAAGGGTTCATACGATCGATTAGGCCAACCCAAATTATCATGTACAGGTTGTTACATGAGATGTATGACCTTAGGTTGTAGCAATTCTTTGTGTCTCCAAGAAGTTGAATTATTATGGTGATAACCATCACTCATATGTTTTATGGTTGCATGTTTCATTTTTGGATATGGCATGTATTTGATACATAAGTATGTGTTAATTGGATATGTATATGCATTTATATAAAATACCTCAATAAAAAGTAACTTAAGATGCTTTCCATAAGTGACACACATGAAAAGATTGATCGACTACGTGGGAATGCCCTAGCATGGTGCGTCATCTGTCTCGTGGAAGTCTGGTGGTAGTTATGTGGCTTTGTCTTAGTAGGGTGCATATTCTATCATGTTGACTTATTGGTTAGGCTTAACTAGGTGGCCTTAATAGTATTAAGTTCCTAGAAGCATAGAGATGGACTATAACAAGGAGTTGTGCACACCATCTATCCAATAATTGAATAAGATGCAATTGACAAAAGTTGTCTACCTTAATAATTGGTTATGAGCGCCAATATTGGTTGGGTATTGACTTAATGGTTTTATATCTTGGCTCACTAGAAGGTTGTATATTGTAATCTTTCAAATTTTGTAGTGAGGGATATTAATTTTAAAAAAATTGTTAGAGAAATAATTAATTAAAGGGCAAATTAATATTGTCAACATTATCAAATCAAGTGTAAAGTGTTTTGACAAAACTGTAAACATTTCCTTTGTAGAATCTAATGGAAAACAAAAACAAGTTTCTTTATGATCGGTCCTTGAGAAGGACAAGATGAACAAGAACAACTTTCATGAATGGTTTTAGATGTTGAGAATCATTCTCACTCAAGAGTGCAAGCTCTATGTCATGGAGACACTAGAGACACATGAACCCACTCCCATCGTGCCCGAGGCTGACAGGGATGCTTACAAGAAGCATTTTGAAGATGTTGTGGATGTCAAGTGCCTGATGTTGCGCTCAATGAACTATCACTTGCAGAGACAGTATGAGAACATGCATGTTATTGATATGGTAACACATATTAAAAACATGTACCAAGATCAGGCACGATAAGAGAGATATGATGTCTCAAAGGCATTGTTCAAGTGTAATATGACTGAAGGAGATCTATGTCACACCCCGATCTCACACTAACCACTAATCACAAGATTAGGGCGCGACAGAGGGATTATCACGTAAACAAATCACTGAAAACTTTTTCTTTTTAAAACCTCGTAATGATATCCGGATTATTGTTGTAAATTAAAACATAAATAACTATTGCGGAAGCATTTCAATTAAACTGGGTAGAGAACATAAACAGAGTTTACAACATGTAACATTGTTTAACAGAAAGTAAACATAACAATTAATTTACATTTTTATACACCTTCCACAACCATACTCTCTCTCACCCACTTCTGGTACCAAGGACCGAGGGGAAAGGACTAAGAGACCTCTAACTAGACTAACTACAAACCTTCTATCAACTAGGTGTTAGGATGAAACGATCCTTCCGACTCCTGATGCTGATGCTAACCTGAAAATGTTTTGAGTAGAGGTATGAGCCTACTCGCTCAGTGAATAGCATTTCATTTAGCTATCACTAAACAACTCCTCAGGTTTATAAAATTGAAACAAACATAAATACAGAATAAGCAGGGCAGTTCTAATGACATAGCAGATTACAGAATATAGTCACATTTCTATGCAACAACAGGTAATTTAAACCAATAAATAGATATAATGAATTGGCACAAAAGTTCAGATATATTAATTTACTGTGATCCTATATGATTACATAATTATTTTATTATGCCCCAAACATATGCAGCGCACTCTACATATGAAGATCTGTAGCGAACTACGATCCCACCGTACAAGACTTAGCGACACACCCGGGAAATGCTAAGTCTGACTGTCCGTCCTGGTCTGCACAGGACTCTCGGGCGCACAAGGGCCCCAGGTGCACAAGGGCCTGTCTGCACTAACTCTGAGTGCTCTAGACTCCTCCCACCCTGTAGTGCACAGTCAGAGGGTCTGGGTTACCACCGTGACAGAAGCACGGATTAATGTTGAATAACCCCCATTTTTATTCTCTCCAGTGCCACCGTGACACAAGCACGCGTTGTTGTTGGACACTGTCTGTCTGCCCTCGTGCTACCGTGACACACGCACAGATTATTGTTGAACATGAGCCCGACCATCTAGGCACAAGGCTAGATCGATCGTTTCACCCCAAAGGTACAGACCGCGCAATGGGGTTCTACGGTGTTGGGGCACCTAGGTCTATTAACTGAATTAACATTTAAACAATTTAACAGGAAAATCACATTTCATACTTATATCACATTCTGAACATCTCCTTTAAACTCATATATATATATCATTGTCATCTTTAAACATGACTCAATACCACTTATTCAAATTCATTTCTAATCAACCATCTTTATTCTGCATATGCATTACAACTGTAAAACAGGATATTCCATCTTTTTCATCAATCATATTCCGTATCTCAAGTTCTATTGAATCTATAATAAACTATTGTATGTGCTAAACTGTTTAGAAATTATGCCAACTGATATTAAAGCAATTAAGCACTTGAATTGAGTTAAATAATGATTTCTAAATGAACTACTACTCACCCACTTCGGTGTGTTCGTATACACCGAAAAACGTCGACAAACACGCCTAATTCTGCCCTTTACAGCAGCGTGCACGTCGTGCACCTAGACTGCACGTCGTGCACCTTCAATGCACTTCTGATCTACTTTTCTGCACCTTTGCACGCCATGCAAACTGACCTTGCACGCCGTGCAAACTGATTTGCACGCCGTGCAAACTGTTTTGCACGCCGTGCACCTGGGCTGAAACTCGTTCCGCTATCTGTAACTTTGCACGCCGTGCAATCTGACTTTGCACGCCGTGCAACCTGCGCAGAAACGGAAATCCCCTAAATCAGCTTACTGCAATGTTGCACGCCGTGCAAAATGGATTTGCACGCCGTGCAACCTGCGCAGGGGCGGAAATTGCAGAAATAAAAGAGGAGATTGGGGTCGATTCGGTGGACGATTCTTACCCGAATCACTCATATAGCTTCGGAATGACCTAGCAAGCAGTTGACAAGAAGAAAGAACGGAGGGGAAAACACCGTTCGCTCCCTAGACCATCTCCATGGTCGTCTTCTTCATGGCTGCAGGAGGAAGAAGAAGGTGAGGAAGAAGAAGATGATGCAGCTGGTTGATTTGGCTGGAGAAGATGAAGAAATCGAAGAAGAACGGAGAAGGAAGGGGCTTGGTTGCATAGCTTCTCCTCTAGCTTGCTCTCTCCCTTTCCCCTTCTCTGTTTTTCCCAGGCGGCAACCGAAGGAAATGAACTATCGTTCATTCCAAAGTCGGTTCATAGAGTTAAAAAGGAAAACTGAAGGAAAGGATAAGGAAGGGCGCCCAGGGGGCCGGATGCAAATTGCCCAGAAACTTTCCGAAATTACACATAGGTCCCTGCACACTAAAAAGCTTATATCTTTTTACTCGTAGGTCGGTTTCGCATGATTTCTTCGGCAAAGGATTAAGCACAAACTTGTCCTCAACCTCAGGACAAGAAAACAAGCTAATGATACATTAACACTAGCTCAAAGCTCAAAACACTATTAACAAAAGTAAGTACTCATCTCAACATAACTAGTTCAATTATGCACTAACCAAGGTACTTACTAGTAAAACGAAACGTGGGTCATAACAATCTCCCTCCCTTATAAGAATTTCGTCCCGAAATTCCTAAAAGAGAAAAGGAAACTTGTTACGCATTTCTGATTCAAGCTCCCACGTAGCTTCCTCTATATTGTGATTCCTCCACAAAACCTTTACCAAAGGTATCTCCCAGTTCTTAAGCTTTTTGATCTGGTGATCAACTATCTGCACTGGTCCTTCTACATAGGACACATCTGTTCTAAGTTGCGCCGGTTCTGGATCTAGAATCTTTTCTGTACCGGGATGACACTTTTTCAGCATAGATACATGAAACACATCATGAAGATTTGCCAACTCAGACGGCAAACACATCATGTAGGATCACAGTAAATTCATATAACTGTTTATTTACCTGAACTATTGTATGTGCTAAACTGTTTAGAAATTATTCCAACTGATATTAAAGCAATTAAGCACTTGAATTGAGTTAAATAATGATTTCTAAATGAACTATTACTCACCCACTTCGGTGTGTTCGTATACACCGAAAAATGTCCACAAACACGCCTAATTCTGCCCTTTACAGCAGCGTGCACGCCGTGCACCTAGACTGCACGCCGTGCACCTTCAGTGCACTTCTGATCTACTTTTCTGCACCTTTACACGCCGTGCAAACTGACCTTGCACGCCGTGCAAACTGATTTGCACGCCGTGCACCTGGGCTGAAACTCGTTCCGCTATCTGTAACTTTGCACGCCGTGCAATCTGACTTTGCACGCCGTGCAACCTGCGCAGAAATGGAAATCCCCTAAATCAGCTTACTGCAATGTTGCACGCCGTGCAAAACGGATTTGCACGCCGTGCAACCTGCGCAGGGGCGGAAATTGCAGAAATAAAAGAGGAGATTGGGGTCGATTCGGTGGACAATTCTTACCCGAATCACTCCTATAGCTTCAGAATGACCTAGCAAGCAGTTGACAAGAAGAAAGAACGGAGGGGAAAGCACCGTTCGCTCCCTAGACCATCTCCATGGTCGTCTTCTTCATGGCTGCAGGAGGAAGAAGAAGGTGAGGAAGAAGAAGATGATGCAGCTGGTTGATTTGGCTGGAGAAGATGAAGAAATCGAAGAAGAACGGAGAAGGAAGGGGCTTGGTTGCATAGCTTCTCCTCTAGCTTGCTCTCTCCCTTTCCCCTTCTCTGTTTTTCCCAGGCAGCAACCGAAGGAAATGAACTATCGTTCATTCCAAAGTCGGTTCATAGAGTTAAAAAGGAAAACTGAAGGAAAGGATAAGGAAGGGCGCCCAGGGGGCCGGATGAAAATTGCCCTGAAACTTTCTGAAATTACACATAGGTCCCTGCACACTAAAAAGCTTATATCTTTTTACTCGTAGGTCGGTTTCACATGATTTCTTCGGCAACGGATTAAGCATAAACTTGTCCTCAACCTCAGGACAAGAAAACAAGCTAATGATACATTAACACTAGCTCAAAGCTCAAAACACTATTAACAAAAGCAAGTACTCATCTCAACATAACTAGTTCAATTATGCACTAACCAAGGTACTTACTGGTAAAACGAAACGTGGGTCATAACAATCTAGTAGGTCCTCATAACTCAATTTGATTAGGTATGTAGAGAAACTTGCTAGACTGGGATCTCCCTTGGGTCAAGAGTTGGCCACAGATGTGATTCTACTGCCACTTCTGGAATCATACAACCAGTTTTTCATGAACTACAATATGAACAATTTTGGCAAGCCATTGCCAAATTTACTTGGCACATTGAGGATAGATGAAGCACGAATGAAGAAGGAAAAATCCAAATTTGTGATGATGATGAGAAGAGGGAAGTCCAAGGGCAAAGGAAAAGCTAAGAAGTGTTCTAAGGCTAGCCAGAAGTAAAAGTCTTCTGCATTAAAAACTATGGAAGGAGTGAATAAGGAAGGAAAGTGTCACCATTGTCACCAGCCTTGACACTGGAAAAGAAATTGGTCTCTTTACATAGAAGAACTCAGGAAGAAGAAGGAGATAGTGATGTCCACTTCAAGACCCCAGAAAAAGTAAGCTAGAAATATGTGGGGCAATAATTTCCGCCACTAAGATTGGAATCTATCATTCAACCTGATGGGCATGTAATAAATTAATGAATTGCTATTATGAACATGTCACTGATTAAAACATCATGTATCTTGTATGGGCAAGAATATTATGAATGAATTAATGTTTCATTTTAAAAGATAAGATCTTATATGGTAGTGCTTTATGTCTTATAGTCTATACTTGAGAGTTCTAAAGACAAATATGTATAACACATATACTGAGTGAGTGATATGCATCGTTTGTACACCAATTCGCTAGAATAATTATCCTAGAGTTTAATCTTTTTTTACTTTCTAGTTAAGGGTAGTATAGAAGGGTCGATCCCATAGGACAACTTTTTTAAGATTGTTTTCTTTTAATCCCGATTGATTTTTTAAAATAATTATTTTTGATATTTTTTAATAATAAATAGAAAATAAAGTTTGATTTGAGGGGGTTTGGTTTATCTAATGCAAGAAAGTAAATTGTAAGAAGAATAAAAGACTACACTAATGCAAAGAAAGAAAAAGGATTATTCTAAGACAAAAAAGAGTAAAGAAAGGAAATTGTTAGCATACAAGATTATCTAAAAAAAAGTAAAGTGCTAATATTTAAAAGGTGAATTGAATACAAACGTTTAAGAATAGTATGAAATCAAGAAGGAAAACATCAAGGCTTAGGAGTTTCACCACCTTAGCCCTTGTGAAAATAAAATCAAACGATACACGACAATAAGAAAGAAGCAGGTATGCACTTTATTTGTAAATAAAACACAAAAGAGGAACTCCACGTGAACCCATTGGTCCTCGTGTTCACTTATCTTTGTTCTTCATCCTAAAGAGAATTTTTTCACAGTTGCATCTAAATTCTCATGAAATTGATTTAGGCATTCTAACTCTCGGTTTCCACAGTCGCATCTATAGAGAGTAAAAAGGGATAAAAATGATTAATTAAGTCATTTTAATTTACGATTTTTAAACCAAAAACCATCCATCCCAATAGTCGTGTAAATGCTTGATCCGGTTAACACATGGCTAAGGGGCTATTTCCCTCGCCTCGATAAGTAAACTACTCGCTACTCATGGCGAGGATGGGAGAAATTAGAAAAGAAAGCAAAGGAGTCATAGACCGCAATTTTCGGATCTCCGTAGAGTCTAAGGCAGTGATGATTAAATGACCCATTTGCTTTTTGTCCCGCTCCAAGAGAAACACAGAAAAAGGAGAACCAGAGAACGGAGATCTAGAACCGAAATAAAAGAACTGATCTTTATTGCTCTTGAAAGGAAGATTACACTAAGATGAAAGACAGAATTCCGCTTTTGATTGCATACAAAACGAACTTGGGGGGCCTTTCTTAGTGGAGTCCCCCCTCCTTTTATAGGGGAAGGAGGGTTGAAAACCCTAGATACAAGACTATCTAGAAGAATTCTAGCCGACCGCAAAAAACTTTTTGGATTTGGTAAATAGAAAAAATAGTTGATTTCTTTTAATTATGATGACCACTTGTATTCTTTTTGTTGTAGATTCCCGCAACAATGACTTCGAGTGAATTTTTGGGCTAGTAATAACTGTGAAAGTGGTCCGAAAAATATATTTTTCCTGTAAATAATTTAATTCTATTTGCAACTCATACTTGCCCATTAAATTTTGACTTGGGATGTGAGAGTTATGACAATTTTGGTGTGAGGTATATATTTAAATCAGGCATTGCGGGAATTTTTGCAAAATATCTTACAAGGAAAATTAGCCATTTAACATTTTCCTACAAAAAAACCAACCAAATATAATTAAAAATCCTAATTAATATAAAAATCTAAACTAATACAATTAATTAAAAAACTAAAAAGATAATTAAAAAAATCCTAAAAAGATATCTAAAAGATGTAAATAAAATGAGTAGATACACATTTATCAAAATAGCCCAGACTTGAATCTTTGCTTGTCCTCAAGCAAATATAATTACAAATAAAGTCCAATTTATACTCCTAATATGCCATTCCTCACCCTTGTAACATCATTATAATCCTTACCTCCAATTTTTGGTCAAGTGACCCAATCTCCTGGAACCACGTAGCATAAAGTTCGATATTCCCTATCAAAATAATAATCACATCTTGCTTCAAAAACAAGATTTTGTAGAAAAATAGGCTTCCTCTTCTATTACTTTGACACTCTCAATTTTTGAATATTTTTTCTTAGATATTTGCACAAGAACAGGAAGAAGGAGGGGGTGTGAACAAGTGAAGAAGAAATAACAAAATATTTGTTTTTCTTTGATTCCTCCTCTATTCGACTCGGGACTTTGATTTGTGGAGTTGTGACTACATTGGTCACAATTTTTTTCTTGTGTGCTTTGGCATCTTTTAATGGTACGCCCTTTTTTGGGGTATGGAATTTATTTTTGGGAAGTGTGCCACCCCGAACTTGTTTTTTATCCGGTGGTGATTCTTTGCTTCTCTTTTCTAGAAGAAAAATAGAGGGAATGAAAAGATGTTCTAGTGCTTATAACTTGAAACTTTTTTTTAGAGTATCATTGATATAGTTACAATATTCATATAATTCATATCATACAAGTTTTATAACAAGATAATCAATTTGTTTAAATATAGGGAAAAATTATGCTTCGTTCTGATCGATTCCTTATGACTTGCCAACTATTCGAAGGAGTAATGTTATTAGGGGTCCTAGGTGATATGGTGGTTTCAGACATGGCAATTTGTAATAGATTTTGCAAAAAATTTACTAAATTCAAGGGGTACAATGACAAACATCTATTTATATTGGTCGACTAGATAAAGGCCATAAACTAAAGCATATACATGCAAAAAAAAGGAAAAATACAGCAATTAAGAAAAAGATAGGAGGGTGGGATAGGATCACACCACTCACCTCCACCCGAGACTTAGATTTTTGCTTGTATCGAGCAAAACCCAAACTCGAGATGGAGGGAGAAGTTGAGATGAGTTTTCAGCTCCTAAGGGATTTCCATATTGAAATATGGGATGGTTTCTGGCTTGGTTTGGATTGTAATAAGCCTGGCCCAGGATGCTATGGATAGAGTTAAGGTCCTCCACTTGTTGACCAATATTAGACTGTACAGGGGTGTTGTAGAGATATTGACATTGGAGGGTGGCATGATCATACCCTTGGCATATCTCACATAAAGAATCTGCAACCTTCACTTGTTGAGGCTGTCTTTTATAGGCATTAAAGGATTATTCTAAGAGGTCTTGTTTCAAAGGGATTTATTTAAGAGCTTCGGAAATAGTATGAATGTCTAGGTTTACCTCAGCCTCAACCACTTTTAAGATCTCACTGGTTCCTCATCTAGCCTGGGTTTCAGAAGTTCTTTTAACTACCTCTCATGCACTGCTTAGATTTTGGAACATAAAATTTCCTCCAGATGAGGAATCAAGAATTTTTTGGTGTCATCATCAAAACCACGATAAAATATCTCAATGAGTTGATATTGTGATATTTCATGATGAGGGAAATTACGGAGGAGTTCCCAAAATATTTCCCAAGCTTCTCCTAAAGTTTCCCCAGGGACCATTGAAAATAACAAGATTTATCCTATAATCTCATAGGTGAGGGAAGGAGGAAAGTATCTATCCAAAACTTTTGTTTGAAGTGCTTCCCAAGTGGTGACGAAGTTTTCACTCTCCATAGCATTGTACCAACTGTTGACTTCTCCTAAAAGAAAGTATTTAAAAATTCTAAGTCTAATGGCGTCTTCAGAAACACCTAGGATCTTAGTCAAGGAGCTAAGGTCGGTGAAGCGTTGGAGGTGATCTTGACAACTTTCACCCTTAGTCTTAGAAAAAGGATTGGCCTAAAGCATCATGATCCACTGAGTGTGGATCTCGAATTGAGGAGCTATGATCGTGGGTGGCACAACTGGTGTTGTGCATATCTAGTTTTTGGAGTAGAAAAATCCTTAAGTTGGTTTTGTCTCTCGGCCTCCCTCTGAGCGGCTTCTATAGGCTCTTGCTCAGTGATATAGGCTGTGTGCAAGTTGGCTTCTTGAGGCAGGCGTTCATCCATCATCAACTCTCTTTGAGTGGCAAGTGCCTACTCAATCCTACGGGAAACCTCCTCTTCGTCCATCCTAAGTCGGTTTTGTCGATTTAAGCGATGGAAAGTTCTTTTTGGCTCAGGATAAAAAAAATTGACGGTGTAAGATCGTTCGATGGGTGGTGCATGCATAGTTATACAATTATATTCGTTTACAGAAAAAACATACTACTGGAATGGAAACTCAGCAAAAAGAGGAGATAGTACTTCCAGAATGTTACTAGAAAGGAATAAAAAATTAAAATAAAAATTTCAAAAAATTTCGGGGTTCAAGAAAACGATCTGTTGTCCCCGGCAACGGCGCCAAAATTGATATGCGTCGTTTGCATACCAATTCAGTAGAATAATTATCCTAGAATTTAATCCTTTTTACTTTCTGGTTAAGGGTAGAATAGAAGGGTTGATCCAATTGTTGGGTTTTACGGTAGGCAGAGAAGCAGCGGAAACAAAAAAAAAAATCTCCCCAAAACCCAGAACAAAAGGAATCGCGTCAACGTCTATACAATAGGAAAGATGGTTTGTGGATTCATACCTTGTCCCGAGGCTTGCTCGACGACAGTACCTCGTGCCTTGTGTGGTATTCACCTCTGGTCTTGGACGGTGTATGTGCAGCTCCTGGTCACATCGGGACTGAAGACTCCTGGTCAAACTGGGACTCTCGGGATTGACAGTTGTCCTCCGAGCGACAGAGGTCTCCCGCCTCTACAGTCGTCCACACGGACTGCCTAGAACTCCGATCTCCTTGTTGCACAAGGAATGGGAAGGAGTCGCACCCTCCTGTCGGCGTACTAGTCGCCAACACACTCTCATGCCACCAGTCGCAACTACAATTGTCTTTCCCTTGCTGTGCCTCCCTTATCGGGTAGCACTTGCTCGGGCTCTCTCGGTTACCAAAACCAGAGAGAACGACAACTTTGCAAAATAACTGGTTTGCAATGAGTTGTTCTTTGAGAAGCCCCCAATACCCCTATATATATAGGCGAGTCATGGGACAAGGTTCTCTATCCCGGGCAATATGGGACTAAAACAGGAGTAGAAGGGTTCGAGATTTTCCACAAAAAACAACCAACTCGCAACCTGAACTGATCATTTCATAACTGAAACGGTCGGTTGGGGATCTGAGCCGGTCGGTTGACACCTCAACCTATCGGTTGGGACCCATGAACCGGTCGGTTCACTTCTGAACCGGTCGGTTCGTGGTCCTGATCAGTTCCCGATTGACTTTCCTTCTTTTGTTTCCAATTGGTATCGAATACCAATCCTTGTTCCAATCAAATTGGGCAAATGAAATGAAAAGAAACTTCTCACCAATCTTACTTTCCCAACTTGCCCGGTTGCAACAGTTGAACCGATTGTTTCAACATTTGAAGCAATTGTTCACCCTGTCCATGAGCCGATCGACTCACCAGTTGAGCCAACCGGTTCACCAAGCTCAGCCGATCGGTTCATCACATGAGTCGATCGGTTGGGAGTACAGATTGTGAAGAATCAGTCAATTGCGATTTCAATCAATCCGATACTCTAATCAATCAGTCCAACACCTTGAACACTATGATATTGAGCTATCAATTAATTGAGTGTTTAATTGAACTACTAAACTCCTTTAGTAATCAATCTAAACATGTTTGTGGACAAACTCCTATTCCAGGTTAAATCCTATGTGCGTGACCCTACAGGTCCATTTCACGTTGGCAGTGAAAGTCCATAACATTTATGACTTCACAAGCAAAGAGCGGTGCCTAGTCACACATCAGTGCTACCCAAGTGAAATAGAAAGTTGGAGAACAACTTTCAATCCTACAATCCATGAATGGTGTTACAGTGAATGTATAATTCCTTTGTTACTAATATCCTGAATGAACTCGAGGCATGGAACAGTCATCCTGTCAACATTCATTCATTTCCTTGATCTCAGAGCAGACTGGGTGAGATGCGTGTGACATCAATATCACATATTGATTCACACGTGCATGCACATGCCTTTCTCAATCCTACTCATCAAGTGGCCAAGGATATCAAACTCCCTCATGAGGGACAAATCCCATATCTATCACTCATCCCTCAAAAGCCCCATGTGTCAAAGCCACCCAATCATCACCTTTATAACAATCTAGGTTTCAGGACTGCGTTTGATGATGTTAAAGTGTACCCAACGACATGTGTTGAGTGTAGTGATTTCAGATCTAAGAATCACACTCACCACCATCACTGTGAGATCTGACTGTGACTACCAAGTCAAGGTTCCATGTGTCACTCTCACGGTGGGTCTGTCTGGTACCTTGTTCTCTAACAAGTACCTATGTGCTTGGTTTGATATCACTATATCATGACTAATGAGATTTTATCATCAACCAACACACAATCTAGTCTTCAGTGTTATTGATGTCTATGGTTATTTCCACAATAACAACCGACTAGGGACTAAACAAGAATGTATACTCTTCACATCCGTATGATCTCATCATTTAGGTCCTGAACCCAAAAGCATACGTCATTGAGTAAAACCATTCTTTAGACATCTATCATGTTACACCATCATCTCAGAAACAGTTTAAACATATAGATCGGAAATTGCCTTTATTATTATTCAAATCATTTACAAAGTATCCCATTACAATCATCATATGACTTGCTCTATGGGCATACATACCAACAGACTCCCACTTGCACTTAGAGCTAGTCACCAAGGTACCTCAGTCCTTGTGACCTAGTATGACCATCATGCTTCTCCTGAGAAACGGCCTTAGTCAGTGGATCAACTATGTTGTCTTTAGTTGGTACTTTGCAAATCTTCACATCTCCTCACTGTATGATCTCTCGTATGAGATGGAAGCGCTGCAGTATGTGCTTGGACCGCTGATGTGATATGGGTTCCTTAGCTTGTGCAATAGCTCAATTATTGTCACAATAAAGCTCAATTGCATCACAACTACTGGGAACTACACCAAGTTCAGAAATGAACTTCCTGATCCACACAGCCTCCTTTACTGCATGTGAAGCAGCAATATACTCAGCCTCTGTAGTAGAAACGACAACTGTTTCTTGCTTGGAACTCTTCCAGCTCACAACTCCATTATTAAGGCAAAATACAAATCTTGACTGCGATCTGTAATCATCTTTATCAGTTTGGAAGTTTGCATCGGTGTAACCCTTTACAACCAGCTCTTCCTCACCACCGTAAACAAGAAACTGATCCTTAGTCCTTTGCAAGTACTTGAGGATGTTCTTTATGGCTATCCAGTGGGCATCCCCGGGATCTGACTGGTACCTGCTCGTCATGTTGAGAGCATACGAGACATCTAGGCATGTGCACAACATAGCGTACATGATGGATCTGATGCCTGATGCATATGGGATCCCATTCATACGCTCCCTCTCTTCACAAGATTGGGGACATTGAGCTCTAGAGACGGTGACTCCATGTAGCATGGGGATGTTGCCTCTCTTTGAGTTCTCCATGTTGAACCGCTTCATCACTTTGTCAATGTACGTGCTCTGACTTAGTCTGAGAATCCTTCTAGATCTATCTCTATAGATCTTTATTCCTAGAATGTAGGATGCTTCTCCTAAGTCCTTCATTGAGAAAGTATTCCCAAGCCAAGTCTTTACCTTCTCTAAGGCTAAGACATCATTCCCCATCAAAAGTATGTCATCCACATACAATATGAGGAATGTGGTCGAGCTCTCACTAACCTTCTTGTACACACAAGGTTCATCTTCATTTTGAATAAAGCCAAACACTTTGACTTCCTCATCAAATCGAAGATTCCAACTCTGAGATGCTTGCTTCAATCCATAGATTGAACTTTGTAGCTTACAGACTTTATTGGCATTCTTTGGATCTACAAAACCTTCAGGCTGTGTCATGTACACATCCTCATTTATATTCCCGTGAAGGAATACGGTTTTAACATCCATCTGCCAAATCTCATAGTCATAATAAGCTGCAATAGCAAGCATGATCCTGATGGACTTAATCATGGCAATTGGAGAAAAGGTTTTGTCATAGTCAACACCTTGAACTTGCCGAAATCCCTTCGCAACCAATCTGCCTTTATAAGTTTGCACATTGCCATCCATGTCGGTCTTTTTCTTGAAGACCCACTTGCACCCTATGGGTTTTACCCCTTCGGGTGGTTCCACCAAAGTCCATACTTTGTTGGAGTACATGGATTCCATCTCAGATCTCATGGCTTCAAGCCATTTCTCAGAACCTGGTCCCTCCATAGCCTCTATGTAGGTAGTTGGATCATCATCTATGATCAACTCTCCACCTTCCTGAGTCACAAGGTATCCAAACCTCTCAGGTTCAAGGTGAGTCCTACTAGATCTATGAGGTCCTTGTGTTACCTGAGGAGACTAAGATTCAACAACAACATGTGAATCTCCATTTTCCTCTTGTACATCTATCGGTTCTATGTTTTCTTGTTGGGCTTGAACCTCTTCAAGCTCTATTTTCCTCCCACTGCTTCCTTTGGAAATAAATTCCTTCTCTAGGAACACAGCTGTCCTGGCAACAAACACTTTGTTGTCAGTAGGGTGGTATAGATAATATCCCCTCGTTTCCTTGGGGCATCCAACAAAATAACATTTATCAGATTTGGGTCCAAGCTTATCAGGAAACATTTTCCTAACGTAAGCCTCACAACCCCAAATCTTGAAAAAAGGCAAATTGGGACGCTTCCCATACCATATCTCATATGGTGTCTTTTGAACCGATTTAGATGGTACACGGTTAAGTGTAAATGCGGCAGTTTCAAGAGCATGACCCCAGAAGGAAGTCGGAAGACCAGCAAAACTCATCATTGATCACACCATATCCAACAATGTGTGATTCCTTCTTTCAGACACATCGTTATGTTGTGGTGTTCCAGGCGGAATCCATTGTGATACAATACCATAGGCTTGTAGAAGGTCCTCAAACTCCTGGCTTAAGTATTCTCCACCTCGATCAGATTGAAGTGCCTTAATACTTTTACCAAGTTGGTTATGTACTTCATTCATGAAATCCTTGAACCTTTCAAGGGTTTTTGACTTATGCTTCATCAGGTACACATAGCCATACCTACTGAAATCATCAGTGAAGGTAATGAAGTAGTGACACCCATTTTTGGCATTAGTTCTAAAAGGCCCACATACATCAGTATGTATGAGTCCTAATAGATCACTAGCTCTCTCACCTTTACCTGAAAAGGGAGTCTTGGTCATCTTGCCCAATAAACAAGATTCACATGTCTCTATTGATTCATAATCAAAAGAGTCTAGATAACCATCTTTATGGAGTCTTGAAATGCGCTTCTCATTTATGTTCCCTAGACGACAATGCCAAAGATATGTTTTGTTTGAGTCATTGAGTTTTTGCTTTTTGGTGTTTATGTTGTATACACTTGTCTCCAAGTCTATCAAGTATAGACCATAAGACATTGGGGCACTTCCATAAAAGATCCCATCTTTAGAAATGGAACATTTTCCATTCTTAATAAGAAATTCAAATCCATCTTTGTCCAAACAAGAGACGGAAATGATATTCCTATTTATGGCAGGTACATAATAGCAGTTCTTCAACTCTATTATTAGACCACTTGGTAGAGTTAACTCATAGGTTCCTACGGCCTGGCGGCAACTCTTGCCCCATTGGCAACACGTAGTTCAACCTCACCTTTCCCCAAAGGCCTACTTCTCTTAAGATCCTTCACATTTGAACAAATGTGAGATCCGCATCCGGTATCTAGTACCCTTGATGAAGAAGTAGTAAAGTTAATCTCTATCATGTATACCCTTGACTTCTTCTTCCATCGTTCCTTCCATCCTCTCCATGTAGAAGAAATCGGTTTGGCGAGAGAACCCTTCTCTCCCTTACCTATCGTTCCATTGGTCTCTATCAATGAACTTTCTTTCTTCTTCACCAATGCTTTAAGCGTACACAGAGTGGATTCAAAGGCTCCTGGTATATCTGGATTGTGCAGAACACTTCTCACAGTCCTCAACCAGTTATGGAATTTATTCTCAATTAATTTTCCCATTTTAAAAGATGATTCCTTTGCCATTCTACAAGAGACAATTGCATTTTGTCAAAACTCCTTTTTGATTTGATTTGAATAATATTTGACGATAGTTAATTAGGCCTTTAATTAATTACCGCTCCCACTATTTTGACTCAAATTGATAGCCCTTACCATCAATTCGGAAGATTGCAGCGTACAATCCTCTAGTGGGTCAAGATCTTGAAATCCTCTGAGCCATGGACCAGCTAGGTTTGTCACCCACAACTCAGATCTTCCAAGTAGGCAACTCTTGCCAATTGCATCATATGCAACTCTTGAAAGATGTTACATGCAACTCCTTGTCATGATCATCTCCATGCCTCAAGGTGCTAGATCCTATCTAGGTCACCTTGTTAAGTCTGACCCAAAGCCAACACGATGAATATGCACCCTGCTAGGGCAAACCCACACATTCATCCTTCACGCTTCCATAAGATAGACGGTGCACCAGCTAGGGTGTGCCCACACTTGTTCGATCAAGCTTTTCACATGTGTCGCATTTCGAAGGCATCTAAAACTTAATATTTAATGAGGGATTTGGTTTTTATATACATATACATATCCAATCACCGCAATATATAGTATGTATCATATACATGCTATATCCCACAGAAAACATGCAAAACGATAAAAGCAATGATTATGGCCATCCTATTGTGATTCCTCGAGCCAAGAGGAATCACAGTCATCTAGGTCTACATCACATGCAACCTATACAAGATGAAATCTGTGCCTGCCTTTCTGGGTTTGATCAGCTCATCTCCATGATTGATCGGCTCGTCATCAAGTTGGTTGTTCGGGCTCCACCAGCCGATCGACTGGAACCTCCAGCCGATCGGTTCACCAGTCATCATGCATCACCTCAGGTCACCACCCGCTCATCTCGCTCCTCGAACCGGTCGTCTGGATCACCAACCGATCGGTTCACGCCTTGAACCGAACGTCTCAGGTTGTTCGTTGTTCTTTGACATAACAGGAAATAAAATCTATCCTATTTACAATTGAATTGTGAAACCCCGAGTTATATTCGGGGGGAGCAAAGGTAGGAAAAGAAATCTCGAATTATTTCAAGTTACATCAGGAATAGGAGAAAATGGAATTGGTGCGCAGACCGAGATGCAAGCAACCACATACAACCACACACAGATATAGGGTTTTATAGGCCATAACCATGCTACACATCCACCACAAAACTCGTTTAAGGGCGACGTGTATCGAGTGCATTAATATTACATATCATATATGTATATTTGGGATATGTGGATTGGACATGTATAAAGCCAATTTTATTCGCATCGTATGCAATAAATAAATGCGATAAACAAAAATCGATCATATCGATAATCCTAAAATATAGAGAATTTGACGTGGCTCTGATACCACTGTTGGGTTTTACGGGAGGCAGAGAAGCAGTGAAAACAAAAAAAATTTCTCCCCAAAACCCAGAACAAAAGGAATTGCGTCAACGTCTATACAATAGGAAAGATGGTTTGTGGATTCATACCCTGTCCCGAGGCTTGCTCAGCGACAATACCTTACGCCTTGTGCGGTCTTCACCTCCGGTCTTGGACGATGTCTGTGCAACTCCTGGTCACACCGGGACTGAAGACTCCTGGTCTCACCGGGACTATCGGGATTTACAGTTGTCCTCCGAGTGATAGAGGTTTCCCGCCTCTGCATTTATCCACACAGACTACTTGGAATTCCGATCTCCTTGTCACACAAGGAATCGGAAGTAGTTGCACCCTCCTGTCGGCGTACTAGCCGCCAACACACTCTCCTGCCACCAATCACAACTGCAGTTGTCTTTCCCTTGTTGTACCTCCCTTATCGGGTAGCACTTTCTCGGGCTCTCTCGGTTACCAAAACCAGATAGAACGACAACTTTGCAAAGCAACTGGTTTGCACTGAGTTGTTCTTTGAGAAGCCCCCAATACCCCTATATATAGGTGGGTCGTGGGACAGGGTTCTCTATCCTGGGAAATATGGGACTAAAGCAAGAGTAGAAGGGTTCGAGATTTTCCACAAAAAACAACCAACTCGCAACCTGAACCGATCGTTTCATAACTAAAACGGTCGGTTGGGGATCTGAGCCGGTCGGTTGACACCTCAACCGATCGGTTGGGACCCATGAACCGGTCGGTTCACTTCTGAACCGGTCGGTTCGTGGTCCTGATCAGTTCCCGATTGACTTTCCTTCTTTTGTTTCCAATTGGTATCGAATACCAATCCTTGTTCCAATCAAATTGGGCAAGTGAAACGAAAAGAAATTTCTCACCAATCTTACTTTCCCAACTTGCCCGGTTGAAACAGTTGAACCGATCGTTTCAACATTTGAAGCAATCATTCACCCTATCCATGAGCCGATCCACTCACCAGTTGAGCTGATCAGTTCACCAAGCTCAGCCGACCGGTTCATCACATGAGCCGATCGGTTGGGAGTACAGATTGTGCAGAATCAGTCAATTGTGATTTCAATCAATCCGATACTCTAATCAATCAGTCCAACACCTTGAACACTATGATATTGAGCTATCAATTAATTGAGTGTTTAATTGAACTACTAAACTCCTTTAGTAATCAATCTAAACATGTTTGTGGACAAACTCCTATTCCAGGTTAAATCCTATGTGTGTGACCCTGCAGGTCCATTTCACGTTGGCAGTGAAAGTCCATAACATTTATGACTTCACAAGTAAAGAGTGGTGCCTAGTCACACATCAGTTCTACCCAAGTGAAATAGAAAGTTGGAGAACAACTTTCAATCCTACAATTCGTGAATGGTGTTACAGTGAATGTATAATTCCTTTGTCACTGATATCCTGAATGAACTCAAGGCATGGAACAGTCATCCTGTCAACATTCATTCATTTCCTTGATCTCAGAGCAGACTGGGTGAGATGTGTGTGACATCAATATCACATATTGATTCACACATGCATGTGCATGCCTTTCTCAATCCTACTCATCAAGTGGCTAAGGATATCAAACTCCCTCAGGAGGGACAAATCCCATATCTATCACTCACCCCTCAAAAGCCCCATGTGTCAAAGCCACCCAATCATCACCTTTATAACAATCCATGTTTCAGGACTGCGTTTGATGATGTTAACGTGTACCCAACGACATGTGTTGAGTGTAGTGATTTCAGGTCTAAGAATCACACTCACCACCATCACTGTAAGAGATGACTGTGACTACCAAGTCAAGGTTCCATGTATCACTCTCACGGTGGGTCTGTCTGGTACCTTGTTCTCTAACAAGTACCTATGTGCTTGGTTTGATATCACTATATCATGACTAATGAGATTCTGTCATCAACCAACACACAATCTAGTCTTCAGTGTTATTGATGTCTATGGTTATTTCCACAATAACAACCGACTAGGGACTAAACAAGAATGTATACTCTTAACATCCGTATGATCTCATCGTTTAGGTCCTGAACCCAAAAGCATATATCATTGAGTAAAACCATTCGTTAGACATCTAACATGTTACACCATCATCTCAGAAACAGTTTAAATATATAGATTGGAAATTGCCTTTATTATTATTCAAATCATTTACAAATTATCCCATTACAATCATCATATGACTTGCTCTATGGGCATACATACCAACACCAATATGACAACGTTTTTTGAGATTGTTTTCTTTTAATCCCGATTGATTTTTGAAAATAATTATTTTTGGTATTTTTGAATAACAAATAAATAATAAAGTTTGATTTGAGGGGGTTGGTTTATGTAATGCAAGAAAGTAAATTGCAAGAAGAATAAAATACTACACTAGTGCAAAGAAATAAAATGGATTATTCTAAGACAAGAAAGAGTAAAGGAAGGAAATGGTTAGCACACAAGATTATCTAAACAAAAATAAAGTGCTAAAATTTAAAAGGTGAATTGAACACAAACATTTAAGAACAGTTTGAAATCAAGAAGGAAAGCATCGAGGCTTAGGAGTTTCACCACCTTAGTCCTTATGAAAATAAAACCAAACGATACACGATAATAAGAAAGAAGCAGGTATGCACTTTATTTGTAAATAAAACACAAAAGAGGAACTCCACATGAACTCAATGGTCTTAGTGTTCACATATCCTTGTTCTTCATCCTAAAGAGAATTTTCCCACGATCGCATCCAAATTCTCATAAAATTGGTTTAGGTGTTCTAACTTCCGAGTTTCACGGTCGCATCCACAGGGAGTAACAAGCGATAAAAATGATTAATTTTGTCATTTAAATCTGCAATTTCTAAACCAAAAACCATCCATCCCATTAGTCGTGTAAACACTTGATCTAGTTAAACATAGATAAGGGGCTATTCCCCTTGCCTCGATAAGAAAACTACTCGCTACTCATGGCGAGGATGGGAGAAACTAGGAAAGAAAGTAAATGAGTCATAGACCGTAATTCCAGATCTCTATAAAATCCAAGGCGGTGATGATTAAATGACTCATTTTCTTTTTCTCCTGCTCCAAGAGAAACACAGAAAGAGAAGAACCAGAGAACGGAGATCCAGATCTGAAATAAAAGAACAATCTTTATAAAAAAAAACTGATCTTTATTACTCTTGAAAGGAAGATTACACTAAGATGAAATGACAGAATTTCACTTTTGATTGCATACAAAAAGAACTTAGGGGCCCTTTCTTAGTGGAGTCCCCCCTCCTTTTATAGGAGAAGGAGGCATGGAAACCCTAGATATAAGAATATATAGAAGACTCCTAGATGGCAGAAAACTTTCTAGATCTGGTAAATAGAGAAAATAGTTGATTGCTTTTAATTATGATGACCGCTTGTATTCATTTTGCTGTAGATTCCCACAAAAATGACTTCGAGCGAATTTTTGGGCTAGTGATAACTGTGAAAGCGGTCCAAAACTATATTTTTCATATATATAATTCAATTCCCTTTCCAATGCATACTTACCCATTAAATTTTGCCTCGGGATGTGAGAGTTATGGAAATTTTGGTGTGAGGTATATATTTAAATCAGGCACTGTGAGAATTTGTGCAAAATATCTTCCAAGTAAAATTAACCATTGAGCATTTTCCTACAAAAAACTAACCAAATATAATTAAAACTTCTAATTAATATAAAAATCTAAACTAATACAATTAATTATAAAACTAAGAAGATAATGAACAAAAAAATCCTAAAAATACATCTAAAAGATGTAAATAAAAAAGATAAATACACATTTATCAGTGACTTGATGATTCAAGCAATGAATACCCATGGCATTGACATCTAGAGTACGTAAATGAGAAATGCATTTCTAGAATCAATAATGATGGTTGTCTAGACTCTTTTGGTTTTTGAACTAATAGAGACCTTTGAATCTTATTTGTTGAGCATATGACAAAAACATCTTTCACTAGAAATAGTGGGAGAACGAGTATTCTATTAGGCCTCATACATAATGATGTATTTAGACCTTAGTACGTAATTATATTTTTTGATGATCTTAGCAGATATTTTATATTATATTTAATGAAATATAAGTCTAAATCTTTTGAAATGTTCGACGAGATCATGAATCAAGTACGTAACTAGCTTGGTAAAAGTATTAAGACACTTCGATACGATAGATGTTGAAATATTTTAAACCAAGAGTTTGAGGACATTCTAGGAGATTGTGATAGTATATCACAATGAATCGAAACATAATGATATATCAGAAAGAAGGTATCACACCCTGTTAGTCATGGTGTGATCATCAATAAATCTAGTTGATCTTACAAATTCCTTTTTGGCACATGCTTTACACTAAAAAAATGATCTGTCTAAAATGGTTCAAAAGACACTACATAAATTTGGCTTGGGAGGTGTACCGATATGTCTTTTATATATCTTAGGAATGAAAGCTTGTGTAAGAAAATAGTTTCTTGAAAAATGTTGTCCACAAATCACATATATGTTGTTTTGTTGAATACTACTTTTACATTCCAATCCAACAAAAAATGTGTTTGCTTCCAGGATGGTTATATTCCTAAATACAATTTAATTCCAAAGTAATTGGTGGGAGAAAAGTAGAACTCAAAAAGTCTGAGACCGATAAGAAAATATTGAACCTAAAGAGGCACACTGGGAACAAGTAGAATCAAAAATTGTTGCGGAATCTCAAGTTCCTTATGTAACACAAATCCTCATAGATCTCGAAGGACATGCCTTGAGCTTGAAAGAATAGGATATCTTATGGATCAAGAAGGTGGTAAGTTGGTCATAGATGTTGAGTCAACAACCTACCTAGAAGCTATTGAGAGACTAAAATCTAAAAAATGGCATGAGGCCATGAGATCCAAGATGGAGTCCATGTACACCAACAAGGTATGACCTTGGCAGATCCACCTAAAGGGGTAAAATCCCTAAGGTGCAACTAGGCTTTCAAGAAGAAGATTGGCATGGATGGTAATGTACAAACCTATAAGGCCAGATTGGTTGAAAAGAGTTTGAAACAATTTTAAAGTGTTGAACATGATGAAAATTTTTCACCAGTTTCCGTGATTAAATCCATTAGGATAATGCTTGCCATTGTAGCTTATTACGACTATAATATTTGGCATATAGATGTTAAAACCACATTCCTTAATGGGACTAATTATGAGGATGTGTGCATGAAATAGCCTGAAGGTTTTATAAATCCACATATGCAAATAAAATTTGTAATATACAAAGGTCAATCTATAGATTGAAGTAATCATCTTAGAGTTAGAATCTTCAATTTACAAGACAGTCAAAGAGTTTTACTTTAGTCAAAATGAAGATGAAATTGTGATTACAAAAAATTAAGTGGGAGCAAATCTATATTCCACATAATGATGGGGAATAACATCCATATACTACAAATATTAAAACATGGATAAGAAAGTACCTTCTCTATGAAGGGTTTAGGTGAAGCATCCATATGATAGGAATTAAGATCTATAGAGATAGATTTAGAAGGCTTCTTGACCTAAGTAAGAGCACATACATTGGAAAGATGTTGAAGGGGTTTAACATGCAAGATTCAATGACAAAAAAAATTGTCCATGTTCCATGAAATTAGTCTCTCATGAGTCTAGTGTCCCAGTTCTTGTGATCAATGAGAACATATGAATAAGATACTATGTTTATTCACAATTGGATCTATCATGAATGCAACATTATGTACTCATCACACTATCTCGTATGTATTGGACATGACAAGCAGATATCGGTCAAATCCTAGTGAAAGTCACTAAACTGCCATAAAGAACATCCTTAAGTACTTAAGAAGCACTAAAATGACTAGTTCTTCAAGTTATGGTAATAAGGGAGAGTGGATGTAAAGGGTTACACCAACACAAACATCCATAATGACAAAGTAGATCACAATCTAAATTTGTGTTTGACCTTAAAACACAACTATAAGATGGAAAAGTTATGATGATAGACAATATTTAATTCTACAATAGAAGTCGAGTACCTTGATGTTTTGAACATAGTAAAAGATACTATGTTGATCAAGAAGTTCATATAGATGAACTTATGGGAGGTTCTAATCATTGACGACACAATAGGAATATTGTGTCAATAATGGAGCTATTGGGTAGGCAAAGGAACCCGGATGTCATATTATAATATTTCCATCTCATATGAGAGATGGTATAGTGAGAAGATGTGAATACTTGCAAAGTACCGACTTGAAGCAAAGTTCCTAACCTGCTACATAAGCACTTGTGAAGAAGAAACATGATTGACATGTTAAGATCAGTTGGAATAAGGTTCTTGGGTGATTGTCTCTAATTGCAAGTGGGGGTTTGTTGGTATGTATGTCCAAAGAGCCAATCATATGATGATTGTAATGGGGAATTAGATACTTGATTTGATAATTATAAAGGTGATTCTATCTATTATGTTTGTCTCAATCATGAAATGATGACACAAACATAGTTGATGTCTAAAGAATGATGTTACTCGATGACATGTCTTTAGGTTTAGGACATGGACAATGTGATCATATGTATGAAAAGAGTACATGCATTCTTGTTATGTCCCTAGTCAGATATTACTTTGGAAGAAAAATAGACAACAATAATACATAAGAATAGAGTCTATGTTGACTGATGACAACTTATCACTAGTCGTGATATGGGATGTCAAGTGAAACACATAGATACATGTCAGAGAATAGTGCATCAGACAGACCCACCTTGAGAGTGATACATGGAGACCATGGAATGGTATTTAGAATCAACTCTCATAGTGATAGCAGTGATTTTAGTTCTTAGATCTGAAGTCACTACACTCTTCACAAGTCGTTCAATGTATTTTGACACCATCCAACATGACCTTGAGTAAGGGTTTCCATAAAGTGTTTACTGAACCCTTATTTTGATGATGACTAAACCATTCCAATTACTTGTGTCTAATGCTTCTACTTGAGTGATTTCAGATTAGGTATAGATACACTCCAAATGCCCTAACTTGCGCATCTCAACTTGGAGAAGAGACAAGTCAATACAAGTGTGTGTTTTTGTGATATGATGTAAAACCATTAGAATCATGTTGTAAATCACTTGTAATGATTGTATGACTTGTAATTAAGCTTAGAAAAAATTAGGAGCACTTAGATCGAATATTTAAGCACTTAAAAGCCATTTTCCAAAATTCACATCAGGCTATTCATTGGTCGAGTTGCAAACTCGGACAATCCTAATTGGATCTTGAAATGACTTTTGATCGGTCAAGTTTACACTTCACAGAACTCAACCGATCCCTCTACTGACCAAAACTAATTTAACTGAATCAGTCGAGTTACCCCAGGACAAACTCGACCGATGGCCTAAATTGGTCTTATCTTTTAGTGGGATCGGTCAAGTTACCTTTATAGAAACGGGATCGATTGCACTGTACGAAAAAGTGTATACAAGTGTTTCTAGCCATTGTGGAGTTGTAATAATCGAAAACATATCTGTTGCAAGCCACAAAATGACTAGTTTTCATTCATAAGTGTTCCCATAGGCTAAGGGGCATTCCCAGTTATAAATAGGACCCCTTGGGCATCATTCCAAGGTTGAGCATTCAATGCAAAACTCTATGTAAGGTTGCTATTTTATAGTTGAGTACTTCCTATAGACTCCTCTCTCTCTCTCTAAGCTTAATCACTTGCTACATTCATTAGAGTGAGTAGGAAATCTTTAAGAGAGCTAGTCCTACATGTATATCTTGTGAGGCTCTCACTTTTACCACCTCCTTATCTCTCTTTTCAACCATGAAGATGAAGGCTCTCTCTCTTGGATAAGTGGTGAAGAAGAACAAGGGAAGGCATCCCTTGGTGAAGATCATGGATGAAGACTTGGACCAAGAGTGGGTAAGCCCTTGGTGATGGCTGAAGACTCCTTCCTCAAGTGGGTAAGTCCTTGGTGGAAGATTCTCCGAGTGAAGGTGAAGACAAAGGTTGAAGATCTAAGAGGAGTGGAAAAGTCCTTGAAGGCGAAAGATTTGTGCTTGAGTCAGTAAGACCTTGGTGAAGGCTGAAGACTCAATCAAAGTGGGTAAGTCCTTGGTAAGGTGGATATCTCCTTGTGCTTGGATGGGTAAGCCCTTTGGTGGTCATGTATTGTAAGTCTTATGAATGAATATAAGAGTGCAATGGTTAATAAATCCTAGAGGTTGACCTCTCTAGGTAGTGGACTGACTCACTTCTAGTTTGAAGTGTGGAACCACTCTAAATAGCTTGTCAATTGGTGTATGTTCAATCTCTCTCTCCCTTACTATGCATGTTTTAGTTGCACTCAAATTTCCTATTTAGAAACCTTATCTTTTGATATATTTTAAAGGTCTATTGTTTAAGTGTATTTATCTCTATTCACCCCCCTCTAGAGCATCCAATCACCCATCTAGGATCCAACAATTGGTATCAGAGCGGGTCTTCTCCAAGCATACTTCAACAAGTAGGATAATATGGGTGGCTACCAAGGAGGGAGATACTTGATCAACCTTCCAATCTTTTATGGGATCAATTTTCTCTATTTGATAAGAAGGCTTCAATTCTACATCCAAAGATCAAGTTTTGAGATGTGGAAAATCATGAACATCCCATACAAGTTACCGAAGACAAAGATTGAAGAATGGGATGATGCTACCTTGAAGAAAGTAACCTTGAATGCTAGATCCATGCACATCCACATCCTCTATGCATCCATGACCCCCACTGAGTTCAATCATATTTCTACATATGAAACAACCTATGAGGTATGGAGAAATCTATGCATCACTTATCAGGGGATAGATCAAGTGAAGGAAAGCAAAGTCTACATGCTCAATGGGTTGTTTGAGAACTTCAAGATAGAAAAGGAGGAGAAGATAGCTCATATGTACTCTAGGCTCAACACCATTGTGAATGGTCTTGCGGTTCTAGGACATCCTATGTCTAGAGGAAATATCAACTCAAAGATTATTAGAACTCTCCCCAAGAGGTGGGAACCCAAGGTGAATTCCATTGAAGAAGCAAGCTCTCTTAAGGATATTCCTATTGAAGAGCTCATTGGAAATCTACAAGCACATGAACCCATACTTGACAAGAGGGAGGAAGTAGAAAGACAAGAAGAGAAAGAACTCAAGAGAATGAAGAAGGCTAAAATCAAAGATCAAATCAAGGCTATTGTTGGTTAAGCCTATCCATCCTCTCATGTTGAAGAAGATTCCATGTACTCCAAGGGAAGATTCTATAAAGGTAAGAATTTCTCCACCATCTGGTGCCTCAAGTGTGGAAAGAAGGGTCACTTCAAGATAGATTGTCTACAAGGCAAGAAGATCCATCATCACAAGGAAAGAGAAGAGAAGTACATGAAGAAGGAGAAATGTCACTCAAGCTCAAGTGACTCCTCCAACTCAAGCTCAACTGAAGATTCAAGTGGAGGATGTAGCTCAAGCTCTAATGAAGAAGGAGAATGTCATTTTGCTCTTATGGCTTCTATAAGAAAAGAATTGAATGAGGTAAATGTAAACTATTTAGATAAATAACCTTTAATTACTATCATTGATACTACTTGTGCCTCTCTTAGGTATTCTAGAAAGAAAAGAAAAAAGCTTGCTAGAATTGTTGACAATATGCATGTAGAACTAGATGATCTTGAACATGCTAACACTTGCTTGCTTGATGATAAAAATGCTTGTCTTAGCCGAGTAGACTCTCTTAAACTTAAAAATGCTAGTTTACTTGATAAGATTAGATTTCTAGAAGCTTAACCTCTTATGCCTAGTTCTAATGAAGAGCATACTTTAATTTTTTATTCTCTCATGCATGATATTGATGTTTTTAAATCTAAAAACAAGGACAAAGATTTTTTTTTGCAAGGATTAGAATCTGAAAATGGTTTTTATCTTTCTAAGATTGCTTTGCTTGAAACAGAAAATGCCTCCTTGCTTGTTAAAACCAATGTGCTTGAATCTTGTTCTAGTTCTACTAGTAGAGAGAATAATGTTGTTGCTCTTCATATTGATAGAAATTCTTAGTTAACTAAATCTCTTTGCTTAGAAAATGGTCTTTTGCATGCTAAAGATAATATCAATAATTTGTCTTCTACTATTGCTTCTCTTATGCATGATAATGACAGTTTGAGATCTTCTTTGTAAAGATTATTAGTTGGTAAAAAGAATCTTATTGACATCCTACACCATGCTACTAAACAAATTGGTAGACATAGTTTAGTATATGATAGTAGTCAAAGGAACAAAAAAGGAAAAGGACCTCCAATATTCCATGGAGAATCTTCTAGTTCCAAGGCTATGGGAACATGAAACTATTACAATGATATTGGCCATTATTCTAATTATTGTCCTTTTCAGAAAGCACCCAAGAGCAATAGGACTTGGATTGTTAAGCTAACCCCTCTGGACCCAAAAGCATGATTGGGGACCATTTCATATTTCTTCTTGTAGGTACTTGCAAATGGATTGACTTGAGCTATTGAATTACAAATTGACTTCTCAATTCACATAAAAGAAGAAAGGTGAGATGTGTAGAGGGTGAAAACAAGTGAAAAAAAGAATGATAAGAACAAAGGTAAAGGTTTTCTTGCTTATAACCAATCCTAACTTATTTTTGTCAAGTTAGTGTGCACTATGCATGTGATTTTTGAGTCAAAAGTGGTATTTTGTGTTTCTCTTCACACTATTGCTCAAAAACTATTTCTAATGCTTTTATAGTGCATTACTAACTTGCTTACACATGTTTGGATATGGTTTGTATATTTAGCATACCTCTAAATATGTTTTTATGAAATATATGTACTTTTTGACAGTAGCTTTGTCGATTGAGTTTGTCCTATTTGAAACTCGACCGATAGGCACCAATGGGTGTTGCCAATAGCTATCATCGGTCAAGTTGTCAATACACAGAACTTGAACGACAACACTGTGCATAGAATACATAGTTGGCTTAGTGGATGAGAATTTCCCTCTCAACTAGATTTTCTCAACCAAATAGCCTTATTCTTTGGAAATCCCTTGGTACCTTTATGTATGGTCATTGCAATGTTCTAAATTTCCTATCTTGCATACAACTTTGTCTCTCTAATTGCTCTAAATTAGTATATATATATCTTGCAATTACTTACTTTGAGTTGTTTTGTAGGTTTTGATGATGATCTGCTTGGATCTCTTTGTGGTGTCTAAAATTGCTTTTGTTGTACTCTAAATTGCTACATCTATCTAGGTATTTATCTTGTTTTGATACAACCTTGAGGCTCTTATTGGTAATCATCATTTGGTAATGATGCATACTTGTTAGTGAGTTATATCCTTTCATGCTTCTAAAATTGTTTATCTCTTTGTTTGGATATATCTCTACATCTACTCATAGCTTGATTTATCTTGTGTATGTTTTGGTATCTCTTGCTATGATCTAGATCCTACTAGTATTTCTAACTTGTGATATCATCTACTAGCAGTTCATATACATGTAGTTCTAACCTTCTTTATAATTGGTATCTTTGCTTATCTAGTGGTATTTCACTATATTCTATGCTTGTTTCTTGAATTGCATATCTACTATCTTAAGTTGATTGCATAACATTGTGATGCAGGGCACATAGAGCTACATTGCATGTAGAAATTGGAGTATTTTTGGATTTTATGCAGATTTTGCTCCAGTTTCAGTTTTTGCTACAAGAGTAGTGTTTTTTTATGCAGAAACGACCTTATAAGCAAGACTCATCGCTTTGCCATGAGCCCTGATACTTTTTGGGTAAATTCTGTCATCTTGAGAGTCAAAATTGTATTTTATTGTTTTTCTGCAGCTCTTTGTCTTGCATTTTTGGGTTGTTCAAGTGCATGCTTTAACTTGTTTTTCTTCATATGCTTGTACAAGCCCCTATTTGTTCTCTTCTACTCTCAGTATATAACTTTTTGTTATCTCCTTTCTCTTAACAAGTGGTGTTTCATATTTCTTCTTAACCCACTTTTTGAAATGACAAAGGGGGAGAAAGCTATGTCTTCTTTTGACAAAACAGGGAGAAGGCATGTCTTACATGAAGAGGAGAAGTATGTCCATGTAAGGGGGAGAAGGTAAAGGGGAGAAAACATATATGAGTAGAAGACATAGTATTCTATAAATGTTATGAAAGCTAACCATGCAGGAGAAATAAAATCAATTGAGGGAGAGTATGAGAACTCCACTAACATCAATTGAGGGTGAGCATATGAACTCAAGTCTATTGAAACCCCTAGGTTTCTCCAAAGGTATGACTTTAAATAAATGCTTTCAATACATTTATGGAATGGTTTGTCATCTTTAAAAAGGGAGATAATGTTGACTCAACCCTTGTTTTGATGATGACTAAACCATTCCAATTATTTGTGTCTAATGCTTCTACTTGAGTGATTTTAGATTAGGTATAGACACACTCCAAATGCCCTAACTTGCGCATCTCAACTTGGAGAAAAGACAAGTCAAAGTCAATACAAGTACATGTTTTTGTAATATGATGTAAATCCATTAGAATCATTTTGTAAATCACTTGTAATGATTGTATGACTTGTAATTAAGTTTAGAAAAATCAGGAGCACTTGGATCGAATATTTAAGCACTCAAAAGACATTTTCCAAAATTCACATCAGGTTGTTCATCGATCAATTTGCAAACTTGACCGATCCTGATTGGATCTTGAAAATGACTTTTGATCAGTCGAATTTACACTTCATAGAACTCGACCGATCCATCTACTGACCAAAAACTGATTTAAGTGAATCGGTCAAGTTATCCCAGGACAAACTCGACCGATGGCCTAAATTGGTCTTGTCTTTTAGTGGGATCGGTTGAGTTACCTTTATAAAAACTCGACTGATTGTACTGTATGAAAAAGTGCAAAAAAGTATTTCTAGCCGTTGTGGAGTTGCAACAATAAAAAACATATATGTTTCAAGCCACAAAATGGCTAGTTTTCATTCTTAAGTGTTCCCAAAGACTAAGGGGCATCCCCATCTATAAATAGGACCCCTTGGGCTTCATTCTAAAGTTGAGCATTCAATGCAAAACTCTATGTGAGGTTCCTATTCTATAGTTGAGTGCTTCCTATGGCCTCCTCTCTCTCTAATCTTAATCACTTGCTACATTCATTAGAGTGAGTAGGAAATCTGAAAGAGAGCTAGTCCTACATGTATATCTTGTGAGGCTCTCACTTCCACCACCTCCTTATCTCTCTTTTCAACCATGAAGATGAAGGCTCTTTCTCTCTCTTGGCTAAGAGAGGTGAAGAAGAATAAGGGAAGGTGTCCCTTGGTGAAGATCAAGGATGAAGACTTGGAGCAAGAGTGGGTAAGCCCTTGGTGAAGGTAGAAGACTCCTTGCTCAAGTGGGTAAGTCCTTGGTGGAAGCTTCTCCGAGTGAAGGTGAAGACAAAGGTTGAAGATCCAAGAGGAGTGGCAAATTCCTTGAAGGTGGAAGACTTGTGCTTGAGCGGGTAAGACCTTCGTGAAGGCTGAAGACTCAATCAAAGTGGGTAAGTCCTTAGTAAGGTGGATATCTCCTTATGCTTGGATGGGTAAGCCCTTTGGTGGTCATGTATTTTAAGTCTTATGAATGAATATAAGAGTGCAATGGTTAAGAAATCCTAGAGGTTGACCTCTCTAGGTAGTGGACTGACTCACTTCTAGTTTGAAGTGTGGAACCACTCTAAATATCTTGTCAATTGGTGTATGTTCAATCTCTCTCTCCCTTTCTATGCATATTTTAGTTGCACTCAAATTTTCTATTTAGCAATCTATCTTTTGATATATCTTGAAGGTCTAATAAATTTTGTTTAAGTGCATTCAACTCTATTCACCCCTCCTCTAGAGCATCCAATCACCCATCTAGGATCCAACATAAAGGTGGTGCTCGGGTATGTTGTGACACATGGGGTTTGAGTGTGAGTGATGTAGATGGGGTTTGTCCCTACAATAAGAGATTGATATCAAAACTACTTGATAAGTGAGACTCATAAACGTATGGCCATATTCATGTGACTTAATATGTGATATGTGAGGTCGCATGCATCTCATATCGTCTGCTCTAGTTCAAGGAACATGGATTGAAATTTGAAGAGGATGATGATTCCATGCCTTGAGTTTAATTCATATATCAGAGATAAAGGAACTATACAATCACTATAACATTGATCACGAATTGTAGGTTGAACTTGTTTTCCAACTTTGCAATGATGTGTTGCTAGATATCGCTCATTGCTTGTGATGTCATAAATTGGTTATTGACATTCACTGCTAATGTAATTTTGGGACCTATAGGGTGATAACACCCAAATTAGCGCATATTTTCTATGCATTTTAACTATAGTTTTGTGCCACTTTAGTCTTAATATGCACTCTTTTGTTCATGTTTTATGTTTTCTGTCTCTCCATTAGATAATGTAGTGAAAATAGCCAATAATGTAGCTAATTAGCCTATTTTAGACTTGCAGGCACCGAAACTAGCCAATTTTGGGACTCTCAAGTACCGAACCTGAAAAGACAAGAATTCCAGCAGTTGGCCGATACGACTGCCCGATAGGGCCTGGCCGATACGACTGCCCCATAGGGCCTGGCCGATACAGCCTGCCCGATATGGCTTGCCCGATATGGCTGGCCGATACAGCTGCCTGACACTCCCCCTGCCCGACATGGTCTTTGAGCGACAGTCATATTGGCCCACTTGATGCCTCAAGATCGAAGCCACGGATGAAGGACACGTGGACCAATAAAAGCTACAACTCCCATCAACTCATTGCCTATAAATAGTAGTTGCCAACCTACAAAGAGAGGAGGAGCCCGAGGGAGGACCCTGCAATAGTTAGTTCCTAGACCAAGGAGCTAGTGTGTCGAGTTCCCCAAAAGTCTAATGCCCGATACGGACTGCCCGATACGGTTGCCCGATACAGTTGCCCGATACGGTCTAAAGAGAGAGCCGAGTAGTCCAGAGGGACGAAGAGAAGACCCAAGGGCCAAGATCTGACCTACACAGAGGCCAAGGAGCGAGAGCCACCTCTCCTCTACGGGCTATATCTCTTCCCTCTTCTCTTTCATTCTACTGCATTCCTTTATTTCTTGTACAAACGATGTTTATCCATCTTTGTTCGGTACCAGCTATGCTTGTCTATGGCTAGTTAGCTCCTTCTTGGCTATGTAGCCTGATCTAGACATGTTTATATACTTTTGCCTTAAGCAAGTAGATTCATATCAGATCTAGTATGTTGCTTGTTCTATTTTTCTCTTTCCAAGTTATGATTGCTAGTTTGGTTGATCTCTTACTCGCTTGAACTGTTGTTCCTGCCTGTATCGAGAGATCCGTTGTAGGAATAGCTAAGAGATGATAGTTTGGATCTGAACCCGAGAGGAGGACGATCCAAGGTATTCTGTTCCTAACACCCTGGAATATCCTAAGACCTGAGAGGGAACTTAGTGTATTCTGAGGTGTTGATATGCCATTCCTCGAGAGAGGGTCATTGACATATTGTTGATGGTTTTAGTCATTCATCGCGAGAGCGAGTGGGACGACCCCACATGACATATGCCACTGTGCACATTAGATGCTTGCTTTGGTGTTCGAGGGTTGTCTACGCCCGAGAACGAGTGCATAGACTGCCCCGTTTGTGGTTACATAGCCAGGAACTCTCTTTCTCTGATTAGTAGACTCATGAGCTCTATTTTGTTTTGTTTTGTTTTCTTTGTTTTGTTTTATATCATGACAACCCGCTAGACTAGTTCTAGCACTTACTTTTATCGACTATCGTCTTGTCTTATCTGACTAAAGAACGAGATCTGTGGCATCCTAAACGTCACCACATCCCTGTGTTCGACCCCGTATATCTACTTCAACCCTGTAATAAAGTTGCGGGGGCCTAGAAGGTTTCAGGTTATAAATGTAAAAGCTAACTACCTCAAATCCGCCTCCAATTTTAGGACGTGCGATTTAGGCCGGTCAACTTTTGGTGCCGTTGTCGGGGACGTGGTTTTCCACGTTTACACGCCTAGTAGATTTTTGTTCTGTCACTCTAAGTATGTATATACATGCATAGTTTTCCTCTTGCTTTACACATACTTGTTCATATATACTAAATCACTTTTATTTTTCTCATACCTTTTTTTTTCAGCCATGGATCTTGCTTCCGCAAGACAAGTCATCTTGTCCACCTGTCCTCCTGAGTTTTTCCGCAGTTCTGACTGCTGGAAAATAATTGAAGGTCATGCTCTGCAACTAGTCGAGTTATACTCACCTCCACCGTCGTCATATGTTGAAATTCCAACAAAGGAGACTGCCAGTCAACCATCGACCCCCATTCTATCATGGGATCAAGAACTGATTAAGGCAGTGGAGTTGGCTAGGGAAAGTATTCAAGCACTCACCTCCTTAGCACCTCATCTCCAAGAAGATGTTGATCCAATGAAACAACTACTAGAAGAGCAGGATCGTCATCTCAAAGTAGCCACTGAGGCTGCAGACTGCAATAGTAGTATACTTCCAACTGTTGAACAAGGATTCATCCTAAAGCATTAGTTTGATACAGCGGGTTCCCCTTATATGTGCATGGCAGAATCGACGGGTCTCGAAAGCATTGCTGCTCAAGTATAACAACTTCACGATAAAGATGTTGAACAAGGCAAGAGGTCATCGATTTGGTTACAATTAGGTTACAACTGCCATCACAAGACGATAAAGACGTTAGTCATCAAGACCATTCCATTGAGTCTGAAGTGGAGTATGCACCATCATCCTATTCAGACCATCAACTGGATTCACCAAGATTTTTCTGTGAAGACCAACCCACTTGGGGAAGCCCTTCATTCTATCCAGATGACCCAACTGATGAACCAATGGAAGAAATGAGTCATAGACATGAATGGGTCTATGATGACGATGATGAAGACTCAAAAAGCCAATCGACCTCACAACCAAAAGGTTGGTTTGAGGAACCAGAGTTAGATATTGAACCAGACCAGAGTAACATCTCTCATATTGAGACTTGTCATTTCGCTTTGAGCAATACGCCAACCATGGTTTGGAACAATTTGTTCAATGACGACGACGATGACAGCTGCTCGACATGGAGCAGTGAGTATAGTAAAGAAGACGAGTTGGAGAAGCATGAGCCATCATTTGCCACCATCCCTTTACAAGGCTTGGTGGACGTCAAGGGGGCAGGGTGGACGATTCACTACAACATGGCTGCTGAGCATGAAGACACCCCTGACTCCACGCCAGGTGATAAGCTTGGGGTGGTAGAACTACAAACAAATTCTTCAGGGGGTACTTTTTTCTCAGAAGAGAATTGGATGACTCAGACAGTACATGAAGATTTATCTGAGCATCCAACATCAAGTGCAGAGATGGAGAGAGAAGATATGAGTTCTCAAGATGACGTCCAACCTCTCTCATCTATTTCATCCTATGTCGACATCCCAGGACCTTCATTTTTAGATTCATATAATGAAAGGTACCTTGAGGATGATTTGCCAAAGAATTCATCCCAGTGCAGCTCAAATCAATTCCAGCACAAAGATGACTTCACCGAGTCACCAGATTTTACTTTTCTTCTTCAGACTCGGCAGGGCCAACACATCCGCCTATTCTACTCATATTATGTGGCGTAACCTTTCGGCAAGACACAGGTGACACTGGTCCCAAAACTCAGAATTTGGGATCCCAGTGTCGGTATCGTGGGGCAGCCACCCCTTTTTCTATTACCCACCCTCCCGCCCTTTTATTACAATAAATTTTGCTTTTCATGTTCTTGTTAGTTTCTTTCCTCTAACTGTTTTATATCCTTGCATCCATGCATCATCTTTATAACTTCAATAACTTCCATTAACAATCACGCATTCCTGCCTCACTATTTCAAGTTTAAGTCTTGCTCAAGGACGAGCAAACTCTTAAGCTTGGGGTGGTAGGCTTCACCCTTCTTTCTCTTCACCCTTCTTGCATGCACGTTTATTTCTTGCATATATCATAAGCTTGTAGCTTCGCAATTATGGTCATGTGGTGCGACTCTAATAGATACATGCTTAACTTTATGCCTAATTGCACAATTTTTATCTTAAAAATTGCTTGACCTCTCGCTTGACTTGCTCTTTGACTCTTTCCTTGAGTTTGGTAATAAATCTAAGGTTATGTCCCTTTTTCATAGCTTAAAGCTAAATTCCCTTGATCTATGTTGTGAATGACAAATCCATGGTAAAGGACCGTTGGAATGAGCTAAATCATGATTAAAGTCTCCTAGCTGTGAATTTCACAAGCTTGCCTCTATTCTAAGGATTCTTGAATCATAATTGCTACTTCTCACACATGTATCAAGCGGATTATGATGGGCTTTGAGCTATGATCAAGATGAAATGTTTCTCCTTGATGGACTACGTGCCTTCTCACATTAGATTGAGTCAAAAAGATGAAAAATATAAAAATGTGCAAAAGAGGCTTGGCCGCCCACAAAATCCCAAAAATATCTATATGGTTCTCACCCAAGCCCACAAAAATAGAATGCAGATGATAAAAGCCTGAGTGTGAACAATAAATGAGCGATGTTTTCTCTTTTAGGAGAGTTGAGGATGGTGCCCAACCGGTGTATGACTGCGCTCATGAACGCGGATATGTCGTGCCTGGCAGTACCACTCTAAAAGCTCATTATAGAGTCGCTAAGAACCCTTAGGTGACCTATGAGATCATCTCAGTAGCAGGGTTGGTTCGAGCGCAGTACGAGGAGTTCATCTCACTGATCTGGGCCAACTGGCTCAGACTGCAGGGACTGTTGCTCATTACATGGACCAACCTGACGTAGATCGAGATCCTCAGAAGTCATTAGAGTCTTTTTGCTTTGTTTCTTAGGACATGAATAAGTTAGGGGTGCGTTGTTCCAGATTGGTATGCATGGATTCATGGTGATGGCTCATTGCTCATCACCTGCGTGATCACCTGTGTGACAACTCTTTCATGTTTAAATAATTATGATTCAAACCCTCATGAGTATCGGCAGGCTGTAGTTAATTCGCTTAATCTTGCCTGGACACTCTTTGATCTTGCTTTGGCATGATTGTGCTTATTTGGTGGGGGTTTGTTCTGAAATGACATGGATCAAGAGTATTGATGTTTTAAACTATTTTTCTTAACCTTAGCATTTATTACCAAGCTTAATTTGGATGTTATCTTTTTGTTCTTTGAGCCCAATCTTGCTTGAGGACAAGCAAGTTTTAAGCTTGGGGTAGTTGATAACACCCAAATCAGCGCATATTTTCTATGCATTTTATCTATAGTTTTGTGCCACTTTAGTCTTAATATGCACTCTTTTGTTCATGTTTTATGTTTTCTATCTCTCCATTAGATAATGTAGTGAAAATAGCCAATAATGTAGCTAATTAGCCTGTTTTAGACTTGCAGGCACCGAAACTAGCCAATTTTGGTACTCTCAAGTACCGAACCTGAAAAGACAAGAATTCCAGCAGCTGGCCGATACGGCTTCCCGATAGGGCCTGGCCGATACGGCTGCCCGATACGACTGCCCGATAGGGCCTGGCCAATACAGCCTGCCCGATATGGCCTGCCCGATATGGCTGGACGATACAGCTACCTGACACCCCCTGCCCGACACGGTCTTCGAGCGACAGTCATATTGGCCCACCTGATGCCTCAAGATCGAAGCCATAGATGAAGGACACGTGGACCAATAAAAGCTACAACTCCCATCAACTCGTTGCCTATAAATAGCAGCTGCCAACCTACAAAGAGAGGAGGAGCCCGAGGGAGGACCCTACAAGAGTTAGTTCCTAGACCAAGGAGCTAGTGTGTCGAGTTCCCCAAAAGTCTACTGCCCGATACGGACTGCCCGATACGGTTTCCCGATACGGTCTAGAGAGAGAGAGAGCCGAGGAGTCCAGAGGGACGAAGAGAAGACCCAAGGGCTGAGATCCGACCTACACAGAGGTCGAGGAGCGAGAGCCACCTCTCCTCTACGGGCTATATCTCTTCCCTCTTCTCTTTCATTCTACTACATTCCTTTGTTTCTTGTACAAACGATGTTTATCCATCTTTGTTCGGTGCCAGCTATGCTTGTCTATGGCTAGTTAGCTCCTTCTTGGCTATGTAGCTCGATTTGGGCCTGTTTATATACTTTTGCCTTAAGTAAGTAGATTCATATCAGATCTAGTATATTGCTTGTTCTATTTTTCTCTTTCCAAGTTAGGATTGCTAGTTTAGTTGATCTCTTACTCGCTTGAATTGTTGTTTCTGCCTGTATCGAGAGATCCGTTGTAGGAATAGCTAAGAGATGATAGTTTGGATCTGAACCCGAGAGGAGGACGATCCAAGGTATTCTGTTCCTAACACCCCAGAATATCCTAAGACCTGAGAGGGAACTTAGTGTATTTTGAGGTGTTGATATGTCATTCCTCGAGAGAGGGTCATTGACATATTGTTGATGGTTTTATTTACGCATCACGAGAGCGAGTGGGATGACCCCACAGAACATATGCCACTGTGCACATTAGATGCTTTCTTTGGTGTTCGAGGGTTGTCTACGCCCGAGAACGAGTGCATAGACTGCCCCGTTTTTGGTTACATAGCCAGGAACTCTCTTTCTCTGATTAGTAGACTCACGAGCTCTGTTTTGTTTTGTTTTGTTTTCTTTGTTTTGTTTTATATCATGACAACCCGCTAGACTAGTTCTAGCACTTACTTTTATCGACTATTGTCTTGGCTAATCTGATTAAAGAACGAGATCTGTGGCGTCTTAAACGTCACCACGTCCCTGTGTTTGACCCCGTATATCTACTTCGACCCCGTAATAAAGTTGCGGGGGCCTAGAAGGTTTCAGGTTATAAATGTAAAAGCTCAACTACCTCGAATCCACCTCCAATTTTAGGACGTGCGATTTAGGTCGGTCATAGGGTCACACACATAGGATGCACCTAGAATAATAATTTACTCATGAATGTGGTTTAACTTGATTACTAAAGTGCTTAGATATTCAATTTAAATAACATTAGTTGTATATTGGCTGAACTGGAATTTAAACTACCCGATTCAAAAGTGAACCCCCCCAGTTCAGAATATGAAATGCACAGTTTAGAAGTGAACCAACTGGTTCAAAATGTGAAATGACCGGTTCAGATTGTGAATCTCCCATTTCAATGATCAGTATGATTGGATCAAGGACTAATGTTGACGTCATGTTTTGCATTAATCATCACATTGCAAGTCAACATATATGCAAATAGAAAATATTGTGAATTGACCGATTCAAGTGTTGAATCGATCATTTCACATAAGAACCAGTCTGTTCAGTATGTGAACCGACTGGTTCAGAAATGCACCGATCAGTTCATGACTTGCAGTAGCCAAAAATTTGTGAAAATCTATATTGTTGACTCCCAATAGATCTAGAAACCCTAACCCTGGCCCTCTTATAAATAGTTGGGTAGTCAAGGATTTCAAAAGACACAACAATAATTTTTGACAATTGTTGTCCTCTCATAGTTGTGGTAACCAGAGAGCCCAAACAAGTCTTACATGTAAAAGGGAGAAACAACAATGGAGAGACAACCAGGGAGAGAAAATCAATGTTAGCACATTGATGTTCGAAGGGACAATATCTTCACGTTGTCTTTGGTAGCGTAACGATGAGTTTTTGATGGTCCGCGTGGACTGCATAGAGGTGTGGAGGCTGCTGCCTCCATTCTAGGAGGAAAATAACCACCTAGGTTCATGGTGCTACACCAAGAGACAATCACTAGTTGTTTGTGTGTGTCTTGTGAAGAGTGTACGTCACCATACAAGAGTAGTCATTGGACTTGCTCGAGGACCATGGTATATCTCTTGCTACACTCTTTTCCTAGATACGTTGTTGTTGATGCAATCTTCAGACAAGGAATAGAGACAACTTTTTTTATATTCATTTTCTTCCTTGTCATCCCTATTCCCCAATAGATGGAGCAAGAATTTGGGCAAGGGTGATGTTCAACTCAGGGAGGAAGCACTGTTTGGGAAATCGGTCTGCACGGCCGCATATACTCCCACATATACCTATTCAGTCACCCTGCCACACCACATATTACTAATTAGTCCACTAAGCGGTCATGGGCCGCATATACTCCCGCTTGACCAATTAAGAGACCGATTAAACTCTGCAGTTTGAAAATCCCACAACTTATGTACTTCCATTTCATACATACATGCATGCATATAAACACACATTTCATTATATATTAAAATTTATATTTATAGTCATTTATTTATATGTATACATTGTAATACATATAACAATTTTCAAACGTATTTGTACATTGATATGGATACTTTTTGGTATAAACATATACAATAGACCTACATATACAAACACATATTAGTACATAAGTATATACATTTTGATTTATTCACATTCATACACACACTCCACATATTTCTATATTGATACGCGTACATTTTAGTATTTGTTCATATATTACAAACGCATACCATATATAGACATGTATACAAATATAAGCACATCATATATGAATATCAATATGTTTATATGTAAACACATATAAGTGCCTACTATATATATATATATATATATATATAATCTCAATATACCATTTTATACATAATTTATTTATTGTTAAAAAAAAATCCAAAACCGCATATACTCTCGTATATACTCACACATACCTCATATACTCTATGCACTACCCCCACCGCCCGTACATCGCATACCACTTTCCTAAATAATGGGAGGAAGTAGGGGTGACACAATAAGTTCTCCTCAACAATAGTGGATTGAGAGGTTGAAGATGGTGGGGCTATGGCTAGAACTACCATCTGCATGTTGGTGCTAACCTAGGAAGAAACCATGTTTGATTCAGGAGGGCACAAGGGATTAGGGGAGAATCTTTCCGCTCAAGGGAACTAGACTAGATGATAGAGGTATATGTGTTGCAAGTTTTGAGTTTTCTTGTGGTGTGTAACTTCTAGGTCGGGATGTGTAGGAGCTTATATAGGTGAGGGAGGAGATGTTGGGGTTCAACAAGGGCTATAGTACTCCGATGGTTCATCATATCCTTTCTCGTAACACCTGATTGGGCATTACATTGGGGGAGGCACGAGTTTCCTTTTCAATAAATCACACATAAAATGAATATTAACTCTAATATTGTTGGAAGTTCATGATTAATTATGTAGCTCCTAGCCTAGAAGTTTGAATATTACTAAATTTTCATCATAGGCATAAATATTATTAAAATAATTTCTAGATTTATTATCTCTCTTATTTAAGGCTTGTATGAAAGCTATTGGATTTTATTTCCTTAACCACTCAATAATTCATATCTATAGTTACAAATATAATTTTGTATTCATTCCATAGCCATTATGTGCATCATCAAGAATAGAATGTGAACAAAAGGTCTACTCACTATGTTAAGGTTCAAGTATTTTGTATTGCAATAAATGGCACATGCATGGTTCACGAAATTAGAACCACCCAGCCATATCCCGTCATGTAGCTCAACATCTGCAAGATTTAGACATCCTCCCTGTTATGAAGGTAGGCGGGGGGTTATGTCGTCGAGGTGGGTCTCACTTAATCGCTGCTCACCTTCAAGGGTGGTTTCCATATATATAAAAAAATAAATCTAAGAACTAATATGTAAATGTTTCTTTTTTTGGATACAATATGTAAATGTTTCTCAAGTGATGAAAATGAACTCATTTAGACCCAATAAGTACAAAAGAAGTTCGTACCCGAAAACATTATAGTAGACCAAAATAATTGAACAAGAGTTGAAAAGAGGGACTAGTTTGTAACTGAACTCAAGTTTTGAGGAAATTATGAATTATAGCTCAAAATAAATGTAGTACCTAAAATTCAATATGTTTCAAATATATATCTTCTTCCTCTTCTCATGTTTTCCTTATTTTCTATATTTTCCAGTCTCCTCTTTATGCTACTCCGCTCCTACATTTTTAGTCAAGTATAACCATTAGTATTATCAAACATTAAAATTAACATTGATGAGTACAATACGATGGGGTCCCAAAGGAGGAGGTACCGCATTGTGATTGGTTGTCTTATACAAAAAGTATAGCACACATCTTATACTACTCGCTTGTGTCGCTCGTCTCTCTCCTTTTTACTTTCCATTGTCTCTTTTTTCTGTCTCTCTTTTCTTTGTACTTCCCTGGTTTTCTTCTATTACTTATTGTTTTCTTCTTCGAAGTCTATTTTCTTTTGTATGAAGATAACCCATTATTGCATGAGATAAAAATAAAAAAATAAATATTGTAGTTAGAATATCTATTTTTACATATAGTTTGCATGAAAATAAGAGGTCGTTTAGTTGTCGAAGTTGGAAACTCAGGTAGCTGCATACGTGCTAATACCAGACTTTAGAACAACTGGGGTGCTAGACACCAGAAGTATGTGTATAGCATGGCAGATTAACACACCAGATAAATGGCAGAGGAACTGAAGTGGCAGTTTCCGCTGCCGTGAAAACAGGCGTAACGGGAAAATAGGCGTGACTGGAAATTCCACATATTTGTACAGTATCTACTAGAGTAAAATGTAGATGGCATTTGCTAGCTACTGATCTAGAATGAATTTTATGCATAAGCACTGGTAATTTAAATATACCACCCAAACGGCTGTTAATATTTTTTTTTACATGTATTGTCCTTTGAGGATATACAAGTACAACGGGATGGAGTCCCAAAGAACGCGTCCGCTAACGAGGCTATCCCGCGCGCTACAAAGAATTTCTCGTTACTATACTACCATTCGTCTTTACATCTCCTCCTACGGTGATTATAGCGATCCGTACAACCTTTATATGTAAAAGTTATATTCCCGGCATTTTTTTCACTTTCTCATAGAAAGGTGAGAAGTTAGCGTGGTGGACGGAAAGCAGTACCTCACTCTTTGCTCGGAGTTGGGCCAAGAATCTCCTTCTTTCTGCTTTGGTTGGCTACAAATTAAGATATACCCACTAACACCTGTGATGATGGCATCCTTTGCAGATCTGATATAAAAAAGTTCCCTTGAAATCCTGAAAAAGTTCACATCACCCTCGGCTTATAGATACTGTGTTTGAACGAGAACCCATCGAGACCATGATATCTGGTTCCATACCTCCCTGACAGTTCAGGTCACCCTTGAGAACGATGCCCCGCAACAGTCACACATACATAGCTGCATCTTTCCAGAAAATGCACCTACAAAACATCTTATATAATACTAGAACCTGGGGCGTAGCTAAAGTTGGTCACTGATTCGGGTGGTACTGTGGGACAAAATTTGGACAGTAGAACCTAACTCAAGCTAACCTTGTTATTGTCCGGGGCGGGTCTTGATTTTAGGCCAACGGTCGTACATGGGTCGAACTAGGATCTAATTAAGATAACTCCGATCCTTGAGAACCTGGCTTGGACATAGGGAAAATGTATAATCATATTGTCATATGAAGCAAGCCTAAACTCCCATTTCTTAGCAGGGTTGAGTGATGGGCCTTCATATTTTGAATTTCTTATGCCATGAGTTGGCCCAACATATATATTCTATGGCTAGGTTTGAGTTTGGTTTTAGGTAAATCCAATACAATTTGGCTTGATGCTCAAGCCTTACACCATCCCACCCGCACCCCTGCTTGGGGAGCACACAAAGGGGGCTTGGGGAGTAGCAAGGAGAGAGAGAGAGAGAGAGAGAGAGAGAGAGAGAGAGAGAGAGAGAGAGAGGTGAGGGTAGTGGGGGAGTGTGTGTGGGGTGGGGGTGTAAAACAATGTGTTTTCACTAACTATACCTCTGATCCTCATCTATTATCTTCATGCCAAATATTGGAACTCAAACAACTTTTTTGTTGATGCAAAAAGTATGCCTTTTTTCTTTACTAATTATGAAACAAAAAGATGGCATATACAATGCATGTCAGAAGATATCAAAGAGGAAAATATCTATACAAGGGGGGAGGGGAGATTGTCCAAGGAAAAATGAGTATTCGAGTGTGCATAGATGGAGATCTTCAAGGTATAACAACCATATAGTATCCACCTACTTTACATTGTTTGATAAAATTCTCTTATTCCTTTCTATCTAGATGTACAACTTAAGAAAATTAGTTGCACACTTAGTTTGTACACTAATCAACAAGCAATCATCAAGCTTATTAATACTATGATTAAATTCTTACTCAATTTAAGTTAGAGGCTCTTTGCAATACAACAAGAAAAGAAAAAATGATCTTTATCTTCCTCTTTATTATATAAAAGATTTTATCTCAAATGATCATTTCTCCCCACCTTCTTTGAAACATCTATAGTGGATACTTTATTTAAGAAGCATTTACAAAGAAGAATAGAATATCTTCTAGGAATTTTACTCGACCGAATCCCTTCTTGCCAAATAACAACTATGGATTTTGGCCTCCATTCCTCCTAGATCTCCTTTAACTTTGCATCCTTTTTCCCATTCAAAGTTACAGAATCTTTGACTGTCAACAGGTGAGGAAGTTCACTACATATGTTTTGAGCTTCATTAGACTCCTTTACAACAAGGAGTTACCGTTTTCCATCCACAATACATGTCTTTAGTTTACACTTGGTGGCTTTGTGAACCCTGGAAATAAGTTGATTAACAAAAGTTTGAGTCAATGTAGCACAACATGGGCACCAAGGGTCCTTCCATGACAAGATTTTATCACTAGACCTGATATAGAACTAAACATGATTCTTTCAATAGGGCATGTACTTTGAAAGTTTTTCTAGAGTTGAGAAACATTAAGATTTCACTCCATTGACCAGATTGAATCATCACCAATGTATTTTCCATACAACTACTTGACACAAAGAGATCTCTTATCATTGTCTGCACTCATGCTTTTTTCAAGATATCGACAATTACCCACTCATAGGAATATCTTTGATTGCCAATCCTCCTTCATTTTTCATTTCATATCTTTTCAAATAGTCGTATGCAACTTTTTATTTTCTTAAGTATCACCTGGAATGAAAATTTCAAACAAACACACAATATTAATAATAGTTTCTTCAGGTAAAGTAAATATAGAGGACTACAAAATGTGATAAGAAGATAAAGTTGAAATGACAAGCTCTACTCTTCCAACCATAGAAAAGTAGTTTCCCTTTCCAAGAATCAATATCCACTATTGAAGAGAACGTCCCCTCAGACAATTGAAAAAGGAAGGAGAGAAGAAACCCTAGATCGGGTAAGGGAGAAAACAAGACAGTGAAGACGGCGCTCAAGACAGATCAAGAGAAAGGGAGAGGAAGAGGTGAAGTTTAAGTCAGAAGAATGCGGGAAGCAATTCACGTTATCTACTAAAGTTGGATCCTGACTTGTCTTTATAAAATAGCCAACTCATAATGCCACAGTCTATTTACCAACAGGCCCTGCACCAACAAACCTAATTACAAAACAAAGCCACCACACTATCTCTTAAACCTTAACACAAAAGGAAAGAACAGAGGCAGAGATCCATGGGACTGGCAGTGACCATGTCATCCAATACCCCCCCCCCCCCGAAAACTTGGGATGGGGTTCCGCAGACCAAGTTTGTGCCGCAGAAGATGATGACAGATCTTGGACAAAGCTTTTGTAAAAATATCAGCTATTTGTTGTGCAGAAGGAACATGAGCAGTGAGTATGTGACGAAAAGCCACCTTCTCTCTTATGAAATGGTAGTCAATCTCTATGTGTTTGGTCCTGGCATGAAACACAAGATTCATAGTAAGATGAAGTGTACTAGCATTATCACATTACAGAACAACCGATCTATGCATAGATATTCCAAGATCTCGAAGAAGATACAACAGCCAAGTGAGTTTTGTTGCAGTAGTAGCCAAGGCTCTATACTCAGCTTCACAACTGGATCTAGCCATTGTGCTCTATTTCTTTGCACTCCAAGATATACAAGTACTGCCAAGGAAGACACAAAATCCCATGGTTGACCTTCTTGAGGAGGGACAACCAGCCCAATCAGAATCACTGAAGGCTCGAAGAGATAGAGTAGGAGAAGGTGCAACATGTAGTCCAAGCATAACAGTTCCTTTCAGATATCGAAGGATTCTTTTGACTAGGATTAGATGAGTTTCAGTAGGGTAAGCAAGAATCTGACAAGTTGTGTTTACAGCATACGCGATGTTAGGGCGTGTAATGGTGGCATACTGTAGACATCCAACTAGGCGCCTGTAGTGATGAGCATTGTTGAGTAAAGGGTTGTTGTCAGATTGAAGAGTTTTGTTAAACTTTGAGAGAATGGGAGTCAAGGCAGGTTTTCAGTCAAGAAGCTGAGCCCGAGAGAGAATATCCAAAATATATTTTTCTTGACTCAGGAGGATGCCATCATGATGAGGAAGAACTTGAATACCAAGAAGTTATTTAAGAGGTCCAAGGAGTCGAAGATTGAACTCATTGCTCAGGCATTCTTGAAACTGAGTTAGAGTAGTACAATCATTCCCTATTAGTATGATATCGTGTACATACAGTAGAAGGTAAATAGTGACTTTGTTTTGATAAAAAATAAAGAGAGAAGGATCAACAGAACTACATATGATTGCAGACATTTGTAAAAAATCACTGAGCCTATAAAACTAGGCACGTGGTGCTTGCTTTAAGCCATATAGGGCTTTTTGCAACTTGCATACTAAATGAGATCCACCTTTACTTACAAATCCTGGTGGTTGACTCATATAGACAAGCTTTGTTAGTTCACCATTGAGAAAGGCATTACAAATATCAATTTGAATCATCTTCCATTTCAAGGTTACAACAAGAGTGAGTACAACTCAAACAGTAGTAGTTTTGACTACTGGGCTGAATGTTTCCAGATAGTCAACACCCTCTTCCTGACTAAATCCTTTGGCCACCAACCTCGCTTTAAGGCGCTCAACAGAACCATCTGCCTTGAGTTTTGTTTTGTAAACCCACATGCATCCAATAATGTTCGTGTTTGGTGGTTTAAGAACAAGAGACCAAGTGTGATTATTATGAAGAGCATGAAGTTCAGACATCATAGCATCGAGCCATACAGGATGTTGAAGAGAAACTTTGATAGATGCAGGGGGAGATGGGACAACTTGAACATTCATAATATATTTAGGATTTAACTTGAGTACAGTTGCTTTACTGTGTGTAATCATAGGGTGAGTGCTTCCAGGATGAGTGTTTCCAGGATTAGTACGTAAGGAAGGTCCAGAGACACCTGCCTTATTGTGTGTAATCATAGGGTGAGTATTGCCAGGATTAGTATTCATAGGAGAGACAGGGACAACTGCTATCGGTAACTCAGTATGTGGATGATCAGTGGTTGTACGTTTAGAGAGATGAGTTATGAGCAACTCTTATGAGGTGATGATATCATCAGGATTAACAGAAGGATTTGGAGAATTGACAATGTCAATGGTCATAGAATTATTGGAATCAGCAGAAATCTCTCCACTACTGTCATCGACACCTATGTTCTCATAAGTACCTAGAGAAATGCTATCATTAATATCTTTAGCTAGCTCAGATATAGATGACTCGTCTGGAAAAATATTAGCAGAGACAGTGTCATTAGGAGAACTTATGGATGAGTTAAAAGAATTGTTGTCCTCTTCAAGGGAAGTTTGCACAATATTATAATTGGAGTATGGTGATGGAGTATCATCAGCAGCATATAGAAACTCAGAAAAAGTTGAGACATCACCAGTAGGGATTTGAGATGACATTATGCGTTTGTAGGGAAACACTTCTTCATTGAAAATAACATGTCGAGAAAAATAGATTCTTCCTGATGAGATGTACAAGCAGCGATATCCCTTGTAAGAGTCACTATATCCCAGAAAAATACACGGTAGAGACCTTGGTTCTAATTTATGCTTATTATAATCTCACAAATAGGAAAAAAAAGACAGCCAAAGCTTCTTAAAGACAGATAATTGGGTGTTTTGTTATATAGAGTAACTAGAGGAGATATGTATTCTCTATTTCTAGAGGGCAGACAATTTATAATATGAACAACAGAAGAAAAAGCTTCAACCCAAAAGGAGGTAGGTACACAACTATCAAACAGCATGGTTAAGCCAATTTCAACAATATGGCGATGCTTTCTTTCAACCAAACCAACTTGCGTATGTGTGTGAGGAACATGCCAGTTGATGAGCCATACCTTCTATTAGCATAAAATCCTTCATCACGTGATTAACAAACTCACCACCACCATCAGTAACAAGAACTTGAACTTTCATAGTAAATTGTCGAGCAACCATTTTATAAAAGAAAACAAAGTATTGAAAGAAACCAGACTTCTTCTTTAGAGGATAGAACCAGCAAAAACCAGACCATTCATCGACAAATAGAGCATAGTACATAAAGTCTTGTTTAGATCATACAGGTGACTTTCCCCACAAGTCACAATATACTTGTCCAAATGGGACTTTACATTTATTATGGTTATTAGAGTAAGGTAGCCAATGGATTTTTCCAAGCATACAACTATTGTAGAAATCAAGAGATTTATTATTAGAAACAACGATATTACTGTGTTCCATATATTTCTATATGTCATCATTAACATGACCAAGTCTTTTATGACAAATTGTTGAGGACGCTTGGTTCTGTCTAGCTACAACAAAAGCTGATGGAGAAGATGTTGACTTAGTGACAGATTACAACACATAAATCCCTTGTCGAAGAGATCCTTTAGCTAGGATTTTGTGGCTCTATAAATGCACAATTAGAAACATATCTTTGAAGAAAAGAAAGAAGCAAGGATAGTCATTTGTCAACTAAGCAACAGATAAAAGATTTTTCTTCATAGCAGGAGCTAACAACACTTTCTGAAGACACACGTCTGTATCATTTTACAAAGTATGCACATCCAATGTGTGTTATCGGTACAGATGTACCATCTCCAATCATTATAGAATCAGATCTAGAGTAATGAACAACATTGTGAAGGATACCTGGTTCTTGAGCAATGTGATTAGTTGCCCCAGAATCCACGTGCCACTCATTAAGATTAAAATTCTATCCCTCAGTTAGATGAACAACAACTAAGGCTTTGGCTTGATCAGTGACAATATCTTTAGTCAATCGTTTAGGTATCTTAGTCATCTAGAAGTTATTATCGAACCTGTGCCAGCACTTGAAGGCCTCATGACCACGTTTATCACAGATCTGACAGAAAACATGTGGTCTCCCTTGATATTGAGGTCTTGAGGGACGAACACTAGGATTGAAGCCTCTTCCCTGAGATGTGAAGTACTGATCAGGACGAGAGCCAAGAACACCAGGTGATTGTGTCATATGAAAGGGCTCAGTGCCATGAAATTTTTGTAGACTGGGAGATTGTACCATGGGAAAGGACTGACCAGAAAAGTGTCCTGAGGGAGAGTATCCTCCGTTGGAAAGGTGTTGTCAAGGAGACTTATTACTACTGGGGAATTGAGAAGACTGAGAGTAATTTCCTCCTGGAAACTGTTGAGGTGAGTTGTAGTTGTTGTACCGATAACCGCCTCTTCTAGTACCTTTGTTATTGAAGTTCACTTTCTGTCCAACGAAAGTAAGATTAAGGGAATTCAGGGACTCAGAAGATGACCTTCTCATGTCATGATCCTTCAACAGGGACACAACTTCATCATAAGGAGGAATTGGAGGTTGCATCATAGAAATGGTGAAGGTCTCAAACTCAGATCCAAGGCCTCTCAAAAGGAAATACACCTTATAGTCGTCAGGAATGTATTTTCCAATCGCATGAAGTTGATCACAGACATGCTTAAACTCTCGAATGTAATCAACAACTAATCTACTCCCTTTACTTATTTGGTGAAGCTTAGTCATCAACTCAAAATTATGTGACTGTGTCGACTCACAGAAATTTTTGTCTAGTGCGGACCAGATTTGAGCAGAGGAAGACAATCCAACAAATACTGATACCTCCTCAATGAGTGATCCCATCATCCAACCTTTAACAAGCCGATCTGTTCGCATCCAAGAAGTATAGTTAGGGTTTGCAGTGATGTTACCTTCATCGTCGACCAAGATCTTCTCAGGCATCTTTTTTGTTCCATCGATGATCGACTCCAAAGCATTGCTCTCTATCAGTGCTCGTACTTGGACTTCCCAGTAGAGATAGTTGGTGTTCGTCAGCTTCAAAAACATGAAGTTGGCGACATTGACTCCGGTGGGAAAGGGATACTTCTGGACAATCGACGCTTTCATCTCCTTGTTGACTGAATGATCACCTTCGATTGTTGAGGAAGCGGAAGCCATTCTACAGATCGAGATGCTCTGATACCAAATTGAAAAAAGAAGGAGAGAAGAAACCCTAGATCGGGTAAGGGAGAAAACAAGACAGTGAAGACGGTGCTCAAGACAGATCAAGAGAAAGGGAGAGGAAGAGTCAAAGTTTAAGTCAGAAGAATGCGGGAAGCAATTCGTTTTATCTACCGAAGTTGGATCCCGACTTGTCTTTATACAACAGCCAACTCAAAATGCCATAGGCTATTTACCAAAAGGCCATGCTCCAACAAACCTATTTACAAAACAAATCCACCACGCTATCTCTTAAACCTTAACACAGAAGGAAAGAATAGAGGCAGTATCCATGGGACCGATAGTGGCCATGTCATCCAATACAGACAACTACCAAGTGAACAAAGGTATGCTAAGGTATCTAAAAAGTAATTTCATAGCATCAATATTACGAGTTACAAAGACAAGATTGCCTTCAAATATCTTAGTAAAGAAAACTTGGCATTTTGAGTTATTCAACCTTAGTTCATATGCACTCCCAAACAAGTTCGAAGTTCCTTTATAGTCAAAGAATTGGTAGTATGTGCATTTGCCAAAAACAACAAGTCATATCTAAAGATGGTGTGATAAATTCCTATTTGCTTAGAATGTTTAATTGGATTAATCTGGTAGTTTCATGGCAATGATGGAGAGATAGGATGAAAAAGTATAACCCTATAAAATGCCTTTGGATTCACAAAAGGTTTGGATGAGGATCCACTAATAAAATTTGAAAACAAGAAAAGTCAAAACATAATGTAATCCATTCCAATCAATAACTAGGAAACCCATCTTACCTTCATAAAGAGGAAAAAGTCTCTATTCAGATTATCATATGCATGTGAAAGATTAGATTTTATACACATTTCTTAGGACCACAAGGACTAAAGAAAGAACTAAGAAATTCATCTATAAGAAAATGACAATCTCCATTTCTCTTGCCCTAAATTAAAGCAACCTAATTAAGATCAATAAGTTTGAAGAAATAAAAATTACATATGGGTTTCCCGAATATCAGTAACATAAAAACATTGTACATAGAGACAAGTCTAATTTTTTCAATAGTGTGTGCATCATTACATTTAGGAATTAGACTTATAAAAGGTCCTATTTCCCTCCTTCAGAAATTTTGAGTTAGTAAAGGAACTGACAACAACTCTGACCAGATCCTTACTAATAATATCCCAACTTTTATGAATAGAGGGAGTTGAACTCATATGGACCAAGGGCCTTATCCATATTTAAGCTCCTAAAGGTGTCTTATACTTATTTCCTTGTCACCCAACATCTCAAATTTTATGTTAATCATGAGATGCACAATGCATTCTGATTTTTCTTCCAACCAAACACGAACCCCAAGGGGCATTGAACATGTCTTCATAATATGTCACAATATATCCACCTACAACTTTGAGATCATACGAATTAACTCTATCAATGTTCAGAGAGTATATACAATTCATTTATATTCTTATTTTCATAGAGGTATAAAGGAAATTTGCATTCTTGTCATCTAACTTAAGCCATTGTGTCCTTATATTTTTCCTAAAGAGAAAATATTGTCCTTAGAGGAATGTAAAAACATGTTGTTTTGAAGTATTCAATTCTGGATGTAGATCTATATTTGTAGGGTTTTCATCAACTCTAATTTGAATGGAACAACCCTTTGCATCCAATTCTGTTTCTCTAGAATTGATGTTTTCCATACATCTTATTCTAATTAATCAAGGATGCCTTTGTAAATTTGTTTTTCTTGGCATAATCTATATGTAGGTGGTACTTGGCACTCAATAGAATATTGTGAATTATTAATTACTTCTAGAATATCATGTTGTAATATCCAAAAGTCCACAAATCTAAAGAGTGCACTCATTATTTTTCCATGAATGATATGGAGGCTTAGAATATGTTGACTACTAACCAAAGTAGACACTACTTCACCCCAAAACACTACTACAGAAAATGTTTTTTACAACAGTTCATTTTTCCATTTTACAACATGTGTTAACCGTTGTATTAGATAGCGTGGCCTTATGGGGGTGCTATATACAACATGTGATCACATGTTGTAATAGATGTCTTTTATACAACAGTTAAAACATGTTGTCTTTTAATGAATGGCATGTTGTAATATGGGTATTTTACACAACATGTGGTGCACCCTACTACAACAGTTAAACCACGTTGTCTTTTGCTATACACACACGTTGTAATATGGGTGTTTTTTACAACATGTGATTTATCCATTGTAATATATATTATACAATAGTTGAAGCTCCACCCTAAAAAAAAAAACAATAGTTGAAGCATGTTGTCTTTCACTAAACACACCTATTGTAATAGGTAGGTTTATTACAACATGCAGTGCACCCGTTGTATTAGGTAGGTTTATACAACATTTGAAGCATGTTGTCTTTCCATACATTCAACCGTTGTAATAGGGTTGTTTATACAACATGTTGCATGTTTGTTATAATATACACATTTTATACAACATGTTATGCATGTTGTAGTTCACTGGAAACACCTGTTGTAATATGTGTGTTTTTTCCGGACACACCTGTTGTAATAGGTATGGATAACACAACATGTGTTGTTTGTTGTAGTATCATACATTTTACAACATATCATTAACGGTTGTCTTTTATTAGAGTTTGACAGGTCTTATATCTAACCAATTTTATTAATCAAATTATCTATATTATTAATAAATTGCAATAAATATGAAATTATACTTTTTTCATTTCACAAACAAGCACATAATTGAACAAATTTTCCATCAAACCTTGAGAGAAACTCGTACTAAATTTAATAAATATTCTATCATCCATACAAAGATTGAATAATATAAAGTACTTAGTATCCGCTCTAGAATGGAACTGAAAACAAACAAAAAAAATTTCACATTGGTCTATGCTAAAGAACAAATGTCTCCCCCTCATGTCACGTAATCTTATGTGTTGTCAAGAACACATGTCGCCCACTCATTTCAGACCTCGTCGATTTCTTCTTGGTTGAAGCAACTGCCAATATACTTCGAATAATACTGCAATCATATGATAAATATATCAACATATTGTCTTTTTCAATAAATTTAGAAATTTGAACGAACTAACAAAATATAATGATAAGTAGTAGCTTACACATTCAAGAATATTTCTAATTTTTGCATCAATGATGTCTCTCATGTGCTTCAGCACATAATATATATCTGCTATCTGTGTTGTTCGACTGCTTTGGACACTGTATAAAAATATGAATTTATTATCCAAATAATTGTGAGAACTTGTTAGCAAATAAGAGGATGGAAGTATAAAAAACTAATACAATGTATGCGTATACAGAATCAAATTTAAAAAATGGAAAATTGCTGCTTGATGTTAATGCATGATGCTATATATATATATGTATGTATATATATATATATATATATATATATATATATATATATATATATATATATATATATATATATATATATATATATATATGTGTGTGTGTGTGTGTGTGTGTGTGTGTGTGTGTGTGTGTGTGTATAAAAGAGATATAATGCTTGAGGACAAATGGGAATATACAAGGAGGAGTAACATGTTAAATTGGACAAGAGAAACAAGATTGACAAGCAACACTATTAAGAATATAATTTATTAAACATATTAACAACAATACCAAATACATCCATTAATGTTAATTGGTGAACTATTAGTTTACACCAATTTTATAATGATTAAATAAGAAATTGATATCTATGAGTAACAAAATACTTTAGGATCAATAATTAATAGTATACTTTGTGACATGTTAAATAATTTGATATAATTTATTAACAATTAATTAAATGTATTATAAATATAACAAGTACATAGTTATATGCTTAATGAGGAAAAGTAAACCAGTATCTATAATTTTTTTTATACTTATGGAATACCAAATACTTTATAAAGTATATATAAATAATTAAGTATGTAACAAATATAGCAAGTACATAGGTAATATTAAAAAAAACCAATATCTATAATTAATAATATACTCCATGGGATATCAAATAGTATTATATTATGTATAAATAACTAGAAACAACATAGTCCATAGATGTATATGTTATGTGTGAGGAATTATGTTGATTCTTTTCTATTATGAGTGTAATGTATGTTAGGAAAAATAACTTCTAATGAAATATGATAGTCTTAGTAGTACATGGTTTCACAATAAATTAATTAATAACATTTTTAGTATATTTGTATTGTTTTGAATTTTTATACATCAATCAATATTTGTTAAAATAATGTAATTGCATGTATCTTATAATATTAATTCTTTAAATTATACTTCTATTCGCAAGTTGTGCAGATATTACTCCTCTAAATTATACATATTTTTTTTCATCATGATGTCAAAGATAACATAATTTTTATATTTAAATTTCCAATGCTACATAGAAATAGCAATCATAATAATCTAGTAAACAATATATTGTCACTACATTTATTGAGTTTATTAGGTAAAATTAATAAATAGGTTTAACACCATCATAAGTATCTTTATTTAAAATAAATTGATATAATGTTTTTTTTAAATTTTTAAATAATAATAGTAATTTTCACGTTGTACTACTTATATATTCAATTTTCTTAGCTTTATGTTACTTTTTAATTACTTGTGTTGTCAAGCTCATCAAGTAGGAAATTATTTGTTTGATTAAAAAATATAATAATGCACACAATCAATATTGAACACTAAATTGATGTGTTTTTTAAACAACCTATATTTATGAAAAATAATTTAATAGAATAGTTGGTCTTATAAAAATGATTAAATTTTTTTCAGTATCAGATGTCACCATTTCAAGCTCATCTTTAATGTTAGAAAATCATAAATGTATGTAGCATATTATAATATACATATACAATAATTCATATACATAGATCTAAAATTAAGTACTCCACTAAGTAATGAGTTATGTCTTCAACTTCTTTTTTTTATTTATGTAAGATACATCTATTTTCTTACCTCGATCCAAGTATATAGGTTGATTGAGACATATTGACACTCAATATGAATTTCACTTATGTACTTAATATAATTTTTATATGTGCCCCCCCCATTAGGGGGCTGGCTCCGCCACTGGCATTAATGTTTTAAAGTTTCCTACCACTATGTGCGATTCTTCATTCTAATTTTACAAAGGTGGAAAAAATCCAATAAAAGTGGGCACGTCGTTAAATGTGTTTAATTGTAGGTAGGTGAGAGAAGAAAGACACTAGAGTAAGGAAATACACCCTAACCATTAAAATTAATCCAAATAATTTTCCTACACAAATAATTGATAAGTTTTGAACAAAATCTAAAATTCCCACATAAACAAGTAATGCTTGCAATGATACTGGCAACTTGTCATGAAGATAATTTTTTATTAAATTTCTGATCTATTGGATAAAAATACTAAATAAACATGATGGAATAAATATTAATTTTGAACACAATATGCAATTTTATTATTTTAGTCTTGAGTGTTTTTTCTACTAAATTGATATAGCATAAGCATAATAGAAAAGAGAGATATCACAAATTTAAAAAGAATAAATATTAACAAAGATTTCCGTAAAGATAAAAAAAAATATAAGACTGATTAAGAAGTATTCTGCCAAATTCATTTTTATAAATAAAGAAGGGAACTCGATGCTAATATTTAGACATTTTCTTAACTATAATGACATTCTAACTAGTATTACAAATGTAAGAAAATGTTTATTACTAGGAACATCGTAGCTTGTTATATACATATAATTCGAAAGTAAACAATGAAACAAATATCAATATTTTTTTCTTTATGTTCTATTACATTAGAAAATAATTAAAAGTAGAAATTGAACAAGACTTGTTGAAGGATTACCACTTTCACTTCCATCTTTCTCATGTCAGGGATAACCGATCACAAACAACAAAGATTTAATCTTCACATGACATAAATTTGGCATATATGTTCATTTATTAATGTGAGTACGTAATTGAGAATGAACTTGTTTGGGCTACAACTATGGTCACCAAAAATTAAATAGTTTCTTATATAGTGATCTTATATCAGAACAAATATGCTACATTTCTAATAAAAATGATGAAAAGTTGTTCCGTTGGTAATACATACCTTGTCAGTTTGATCTTCTTCCTTTAGCACAGTAGATCAAGAACGAAATAACTTTATATTTACACTTACACAGTCTAAAGTTAAACCACCGGACAGCAAGTTCAGAAACAAACGATCAAACAGTAGGTCTGGAAATGACGATCAGACAACAACTCTAGAAGGGAACTCCAATACGATATTTGTAGAGCAGCAAGTAGCAAGTTTTACGCCTGATAATACATAACGGGAGCAATCAACAACCCTCAGATAACGTGGATGATTGCAGAAAATGAAACAAGGGTTGAAGGAGAGATACATTCGAGAAAGAAACATGAGAACAGAATCAAACCGGAACGGCCAAAAGCTTTGGCGGCTGAAAGATGATGGCCAGCAGGAGAGCCAGCCGTACGTGCTTTGTGCGGAGCAAAGAACAATGATGATTTGTGTTAGCAGATAGCCAGCTATAGCCCTGGGCGTATGTGCTTGGCCTGCGGACGGTGGTTACGGTGCAACGTACTGTAGAATCGACGAAGTTGACAGAAGGATGGAGCGTAGAGAAGAAACCACTAGAATGATGGAGCGCCTGCGACCGTCGAGTGTGAGAAAAAACTGGCGGAAGGATGGAGCACCGACCTCTGTTTCCCTCTCCCTAACTAATCCCCATGTTTCCCTCTCCCTTCATTTGTACTCTTCGTCTCTTCAACTAATCGCAAGTTTAAATCTGCACACATAACATATACATATATGGACTATGTTGTTTCTATATACATTATACATTTAGTTATTTATACATAATATAATACTATTTGATATCCCATGGAGTATATTATTAATTATAGATATTGGTTTTTTATTTAATATTGCCTATGTACTTGCTATGTTTGTTACATACTTAATTATTTATATATACTTTATAAAGTATTTGGTATTCCATAAAGTATACAAAAAATTATAGATATTGGTTTACTTTTCCTCATTAACTATACAACTATGTACTTGTAATATTTATAATACATTTAATTAATTGTTTATAAATTATATAAAATTATTTAACATGTAACAAAGTATACTATTAATTATAGATCTTAAAGTATTTTGTTACTCATAGATATCGGTTTTGTATTTAATCATTATAAAATTAACGCAAACTAATAGTTCACCAATTAACATTAATGGATGTATATTTGGTATTGTAGTTAATATGTTTAATAAAAACACATTACTTGTTAATTATGTTACAATGAGATGTATTTATAAAAATAAAGAAATGTCACTTATTTTATACTATTTACCCTAATTTAATGTGTTTATATTTCTAATTCTTACTTAAAATCATATTGATAATAATATTATTTATAAATAACGTTTACATAATTTGAAAATAGGTTAATAAGCGTGTGAAGCAGATATAATATAAAAATAAAAATTAACTTTGATACCAGGCTACATTTATAAAACATATATATGTTGAGAAAAAATAAAATTGGAAGGGGGCACTTGCCCCTGCTTGCCCCCCCCCCTCCGCCACCACTGGTCAGGGATTAGCCTTGGGAACCAGTCTTAGTTTGGTCAGGACTTTTATTCCTGACCAGGTAGCCCTAACTTATAGCGGATTTTGTTGTAGTGAGGGGGTAATTATTCCATATGTATTTTAGTATGTGCATATATTGGAATTGGGTCGGTTTCAGGTCAAAATATCTACCCAGAGTGAAAAATTGTCATTCGCATGACCACAGAAAATAGGATTTTGTTCAACCTACCACTCAAACAAAAATCCACCCATATTGCCAGCAAGGTATAGCGTGTTGTGTGATAATGGTCTTTTACAACATGTAGCTAGTACAACAGGTGATGTCATGTTGTGTAACAATGGTATATTATAATGGTTTAGTTTACATTGTGTAATGGCGGTCTATTACAACGATTTGTTATGTGCGGATATTACAGCAGGTCACAACATGTTGTGTAATTATAATATATAACAATAGGTTGGAGTCTATTGTCTCATGTTGGGATATAACAACGAATTTCAATATATTGTATTATGGTGGTCTATTACAACATATACCAAATACATGTAAAGTCCCGTTGTATAATTAATACATACTACAGGGGGTGAGTCTGTGTTGTGTAATGGTGGTCTATTACAATATGTGACTATTACAATGGGTCAAAATATGTTGTGTAATTAACACCTTTTACAACGGGTTTGAATATGTTGAGATACTACAGCCTATTACAACACTTTAGTAGTTGTTGTAGTATCCCCCTATACTACAACGTGTTTGGCATGTTGTAAATGACTTGTGTTGTATAAAATATACAATATACAACACAAAAATAGGCTGGTTGTGATAAGTATGCTAACTACAACACAATCATCAGAACTGTTGTCTATCTCCCGTTGTAAAAAGCATTTTCTGTAGTAGTGAAACCTCATGAATTTGTTAAGAATATAAGTATTATAGAAAATTCTATCACCAGTGTGAAGGTACTATTTACTCACATGTCGTAGCTATCCCATGCAATGAATGGACCCTTTTATGAAATTTCAAGAAGATTAATGTTTGACTGAGTTTATTGAAGTAATCCATGATAGACTAACTTCTGACTTATTTCCCGAACATCATTGGAATCATCAAGAACACAAATTCACCAACAATTGTTCCAATAAAAGATAAAAAGGTTGTTTCATAGAAAACACAATCACTATAATAACTATCTTCATAGATTGTAGACAAGAAAAATCTAGAGTATCCAACAAATACATCACATTTAATAATCACAATGAATAACTAGTTCATTTGTGAGACTCTTATTCACATGAATAGCAGGGTCTTTCCACATGATGACTATAAAAACCCCTTAAGTATACATGTGTTAGGAGAAGCAACTCCCACATTTTCCATAACATGGGGTGCTTGGCCCAAAGGGATGTCACAATTATGATAAACATTGCAAGTAAAGAAAATACTGATCATGCATCAGTACTTAAATTCGTTCATATATTGCTTCAGAAGAAAGGTGCTACAACTTGAGTTCTTTGAATATATGAGCTAACATCTAAGCACAATTTTTAACATAAAGGAAATGAAATCTAATTGATTGGATCATATAGATCAATGGCACTCCACTAGCAAAGTCATTGGGAGAACTTGGAGATATTCATTAGGGTGATCTTCATATGGCTCTATTCTTGATGTTGCTCCTTAACTGTGGCCATCACAACCCCAACCATGCATTAAACAATTTTATAGGTGGAATTGAACATATTATATCTTAGAGAGAACATGTAAATTGAAAATAAACTTTAAATGCTAATCATTGAAAAGGATGAAATGTTTTTTTGATCATTTCTTTTATCTTGACCTATATAAGAATCCTTAAGTTTGCACATAAGTTCCTTCTCTTATGCACCAAAGTGCCAATTGGGTTGAACCGAAGTGCCTCTTAGTTTTTCTCCAAGGAGCCTCTTAGTGAGGATATTATATAAGTTATCTTTTAATCATATCTTTATCTTAAAATTCTTAACTTTCACTTAGATCTTACTTGTAACTTTATATTTAACGTGCATGAAAGATGATATAATAATTATTGACAAGAAACATGATATTCAATTCATTATAAACCCATTGACTTTTAACAATTGAAATAGTATATAATACATTCATAGCATTCATTATATATACATACCTTAAAAATCAACAAATACGTATCTTCAAAGATCATGGGCCACTTACCTTTCTTGGAGAAAGATCCTAGTATCTTTTCTTAGGTTGAATAAATCATAGTAACAATATTAGGTTTAATGAACCCAAATTACCCCATTTAAAACATTTGACATCCATTAATGATAAACACTTTGCTTGATTTCTAGGGTTTCATGGTTCTTTAATGAATCAAGGGAGATCAAATTCCAAAAATACTTCAAAATCATCTTCGTATTATGACTTGCTTTAAGAAGCTTTAGGATGAGTATTTGTTTGCATTTCTCTAACATTAGATGAATTAAATATGAATATTTTTAGATTCGGCCAATTAGAATTCAAAATAAATCTGTGTGTATGTATTATGCACTAGCATGTCCAATGAATAGGTGACACAATATCCCAAGTTTATGTGGCACAAGTCCCGTTCTACTAAAGCATGCATATTGCAAAAATTATGAGGTAGTTAAATTCCCAATATGCCCTTGTGGGCACGTGACAACAACAATAAGAACCATGGGTAAAGCTGTAAAAATACATGTTGTCATCTTCTTCACACACAAGATGCAGAGAACACCTAAAGAAATAACTCAAGGCTCTGAAGCGGGAAACAGAACCTACAATTTGGTGCATCTCAAGTGCTATGGAAAAAGCCCTCAACTTTTCCAGAACCATCCAGTCCACGGGATCCATGACATAAGTTATTTTGTGCCCAAGAACATTGGGACCTAGTTCTACCATGGATGACTAGGAGGTCAAGCCTTAAGGGGAAAGGAAAGCAAGCTTAGATAAAAATCGATAATTTTTACATACTCAAGTGAGGAAAAACTACAAGAAGGACAGACCATAAAGGGTCAGGGATACGTGTTGCTAAAACAACGTAGAAAAAGTAGTAATGGAAAATAAAAGGGGGAAACAATATACCTTCAAAACATGGCAGAATCGAAGATAGGTGGAGCTTCTTTGAGCCTAGGCAAAACAATTGGAAACTTCTATGGGTTTCGTAGTATCTTAGAATGTCGTGCCGAGAAACTGGTTAGGCCACCACAAGGAAGTTTGTGGGTATGATGAGGGAAAGAAAACTTGGGGTAAGATGATACTATCTTTGAGTTCTTAGTAGTAGAGTGAAGGTTACCAAGGATTTAATATATAGGATGTGGTTGGAGGTGGCATTGTAACATGTTGGAGTTCTAATTATAGTAGGACAAGGAGAGCCATGTCGAACAGGGTGTCCAAGGCAAGGAATACCATGGAGTCTACACCTAATCTTCTCGAGAGGTTGCAACGAAGGTGATGGAGAGATTAGTGAGTGTTAAGATAATGAGAAAGAAATCAAAAGGGAAAAAATAGAGAACTATAGAGTATTGAAATCCAGGGACTCAGGTAGGGGAGAAGACTTGATGAAGTGTTAGATAAGTCTGTGAAACTCAGTGAACTTAGGATGAGAGGGATATCGTCTAATCGTCCTTCGAAAAGAAAGCAATAATAAAGATGTGTGTGCATCCAATTAAAATAGGATTCAGGTTATATTGTAATAATAGAACACATTTTGATTAAATAAAGAAAAACTTTATTGAAAATTCCTTAAATCATTTTGGTGATCATATAAAGTTTAGATGACAAAAAAATTAAACCACAACCTAATTAGAGGGTCCAAAAGCTTTCCATCCAATTAGATTTAGGTTTAGTCTATATTTTATTCATAGATTCTACATATGTCACTATCCTCATTTAAATGAAATAAAAAGTAGGAATAAATTGAATTTATCTTTCCTTATTAGTTATTTGACTAAATTTCAATATTAGTAGTGGTTTTCCACTCAAGAGTCATCTTGAATGTCTTGTATTCCCTTTTGGAGAAGTTTCTTGGAGGAGATAGAGAAGTACCTTTTATGGAAACTTAGACTTATGTGAGTGTCATGAACTTTGTGTTTTTCATAATACTAAAAGAAAATCTATTCTATTGGGTTAGTTGCACTAACTCCAAGATTTGAATAATATAAATTTAGAGATTTCTATTGAGACCCTAAACTTGTTTTAGTTAGAATTATGGATGTTACAATGAAAATCTGAGGTAAGAATAAAAGTAAAAAATTGAAATAAACTTAGCTTTATTTCACAACATATTAATAGCAGTATGGATACCTTTGTCTTAACTTATATATATATATATATATATATATATATATATATATATATATCAACATTGATCCTCCAAATTTCATTATAATGTGATAGCTTGTTCCGAGCTTCATTTGTAAGAATAAAAATTAAAATTTGAAATAAACTTAGATTCATTTCACAACATATTAATAGAGATATGGATACCTTTATCTTTAACTCTAGACTCCATGATAATGTATATATCAAGATTTGTCCTACAAATTTCATCATGAATGTGGGATAGCTTGTTCTGAGCTCCTCTAATATTCTAGTGTTATGGACATGATTTTCCCATTTGAAATCATTCTCCTTGGGTCCCCACCACCAGGGTGTTCAAGATCCCCTTATTTCGGATGATAAAGTAGTGTATATATATTCAAGGATAATCGATACGCGCAGAGGACATATTAACACTTTTTAAGAAACATCTTGGAGTATATTATGATAGATTGCTTTGGGTTTTCCATTCAGAATCGACCACATTAGATGTATTCTAGATAATTTTTTAAATATACTTTCTCGCTTACATTGATAGTATAAAAGGTATTTTTTTGTCTTTCTAGAAGGCTTTGGCAATTCCATCCTACCATGAAAATAGGTAGCAATTTTAACTACAATATCAATTAAACCCTCAATTTTTTTTCATTTGCTTTGCATAAGTTTCTTTGGGATTCACACTGAATTGTTTTTTGCACTTTGATATCCTAATCCTTCTATTCAGCACATAGAATGCTTTCATAACCAAAACTGTTACAATTCAAGCATCTCAATGACTCCCATTTCATAACCAAACACAACAAGGTATCTAGTTGACCATCATTGCTCTGAATTTATAGTTGTCTGAGAAAAGCGAAATTATACGGGATGAGAACTTACAATCTAGTGAGTTTAAGTCTATTGATATCAAGTGTAAGATTACCAATATACATTATCTTAGGACCTATACGAATGAACATCTTGTCATCTGCTAGTTCAAGTGGTATATCAAACATTTTGATCTGGGTAGGAATTTCTACTAATTAGCTTCTCCTTATGATCCCCTTCTCCCATTTATTTATATATATGGTTTTACTATTAACAAACCAAGGGCCTCTCTCAATCACTATTAGCATGTCCTTATCATTTGAGAAGATTTTGATGAAGATTCCTTTACCTCTAGGAGTAACTTCAATTGACCCTTAACCTTCCATATTTGTGGCAAATGCATAACTAGAGTTGTCCTATGAGGCTTCACTCCCACAATGTATCATGCAACATTTAGCTACATTGTGTGATGTAATGCTCTTTGGGTAGACAAATCTTCCTTTAATAAATTCAATATTCGTATTCTTTAGCTATGACTACATCATTCCAATATGTATAGGGCAGACCTTCCTCCACCTCAAATAAAAATTCACACTTGTTGTAGCATAGACATGGAGTAGATTATATCTACTCTCCATCCACCTGATGATTTCTTTTTACAAGATATTTGCTTTGGACAGTGGCGGATAAAAAGTTTGCAGTTGCCTCCTTCATCACATTTGTAGTTTTTAGATGTGAGTAGTTTACACAATCAATTTCTACCACTGCTGCTAGCAAAGAATAAGAATAAATGGGAAGGGTGCTCGACCCTCCTACTAAGAAACTAATGAAAAAATTACAAAGAGGTCCCTATGCGTGCAACAAAATTTTCAAAATCCTAAAAATCCTAAAAAATGCCAAGAAAAATTGGAAAAAATGTGAAAATGTCAAATCTTGATTAAAAACAAAACTCTATTTTTTCAAAGAGAAGTAGCCACCAAATATAGATACGATCTTCAAGGTCGTGGACTATGACCTAAAACTAGACCAAAATCATAAACCTCATAATTTTCAAAATCCCTTTAGGGTCTGGGCTCACTACCTTCACCTAAACCAAAATTGTGAATCATTTTCAAAATCTCTCCAGGGTCCTAGCTCAGGACCTTAAACTTGTTGGCTAAATGGACATCTGTAAATCCCTTTGTTTTGATAATGACAAACATTTCATTCTTGTTGATCTAACGTGCTACTTGAGTGTTGCAGGAATAAGGTGAATGACAAAGCACTAGGGAATCTATATGCTTGAATGATTGTAAATGTCATGAAATGTAATCAATTGTAAACTTGTACAAATATATAATGTACAAGTACTTAGACTTCATGTAAATCAAGAGTTAGATCTTCCCTAGCTAAACACCACATTTAGATAGGTCATCTCCTTCAATAGTGTCACATATGCACACTCATACACACACTTAATGTCTTTATTTGAAACATTGAAACAGGGTCTATCTCGGTCGACAAAATCCTCGACCGAGACACTCTCGGTCGACAAACTTCTCGACCGAGAAAGACCCAAGTAGCCGTTAGACACAGCTGACAAGGTAGTTGGCAGTTGGAGATAAACGTTGCAAAACACTTGATCCAGAGAGCCTGTCGGTCGATAAAACTTCGACCGAGTAGGTGTCTCGGTCGACCATTTCTCGACCGAGATGGACTCTGACAGCAACTGTAGAATTAATTAACTAGCCGTTGTTAAAGAAACTAACTTATACCTAACAGCTAGTTAAGCACTTAGAAACCCCTAGAAAGTGTCTAGAACGTCCTTAAGCACTTGTAGGACATTCCTATAAATAGGACATGCCTTAGGACACCTAAACTCACTTGTTTTTACACTTGAGCAATCTTTGAGCATACACTTACATTGAGCAACCTGTTTGTGAGCAATTGAGCATATTGACAACTGGCTACTTCTTCTCTCAGCTCAAATTTCGTGTCCTATAGGCTAGCATCTCCTATCCACAGCAATCACAATTCCATACCAATTGGTTAGGAGATCTACACGCTTGATCTAGGCAAATCAAGCCTTGTGCTTCAAAGGATAAGTTGTAATTTCCTTTTTCCTTTCTTGTTCACTATTATTGTTTGTACTCTCCTTGCTACTCCTAGGTTAGAGGCTACGGATTGGAGAGGTTGGAGATCTTCTTGGTGAAGAAGGGGACCTTGAGCTACTTCAAGAAGGCTGGTGCAACGGGAGGTTACTTCTAAAGAGGAAGGCTACTTCAAGGGGGAGCTTGGAGTTACTTCAAGAAGGATACCTCGGGTTGGTGCATCTACTTCAAGTGAAGGTTGTTCAAGGGGTGTAAGAAAGTATTGTATTTTGTGTAATTCCTTGTGAAGGTAATAAAATTGATACTTTCAAAATCCCGGTTGGGTAAGCAACCGGGTAGTGGACTGGCAACCTTAGTATTTTCTAAGGTTGGAACCACTCTAAACCCCTTGTCTCCTTCTTGATTTCTCATTTGTGGTTGTTTGAGTTAAATTATTGTTAAATTAGTTTAAAACCCTATTCACCCCCCCTCTAGTTGTTTTTCAATTGGTATCAGAGAAGGCTTCAAGGAACTTAACAAGGTCTTGAAGAATGGGTGACGGGGTGCTTAACAACCTTAACCTTGAAGGGACACTTGTTGCTAGACCTCCAGCGTTTGATGGAACAAACTACACGTATTGGAAGAGAAGGATTCAGTTCTACTTCCAAGGCATCAATTGGGACTTATGGAGGATGGTTTCAACCCCATACGAGCTTCCTCAAACACAATATGCAGAGTGGGATGCAAATACGGTAAAGTTGGCTCAAATGAATGCCAAAGGTGTAAGCATTTTATATTGTTCAATTTCAGTAGGAGAATTTAATAGAATATCAAACTGTGACACAGCCTATGACATTTGGCATAGATTGTCCATAACTTATGAAGGTACGGTTCAAGTCAAGAATTCTAAGATTAGTATGCTTAAACAAAAGTTTGAACACTTCCATATGGATCCAAATGAATCTATTAGTGAAATGTTTGCAAAATTCTCTTCTATTGTTAATGGTTTAAATGCTCTAGGAAAAACTGTTCTTGAAGAAGATTAGGTATCAAAAATCCTTCGATCACTTCCTCCTAAATACAAGCCTAAGGTGACATCCATTGAAGAAGCTAATGACCTCACTCGACTGAAAATGGAGCAACTCATTGGCAATCTAGAAGCTCATGAAGCAACCCTAGAAGAGGAAGAAAGAAGAGAACATGAACTTCAACAAGGAAAGAAGAAGGATGTGGCTCTAAAATCTTCAAAGATCATCACACCAGAAAGTGAGGAATCAAGTGAAGAAGAAGGGGAAGAAGCCTTGATCGTCAATGGTAAGAAATATAAAAGATTTAAGTCTAACAAAATTTCTAGTTCTTCTTCCCCTCCTAGGTGCTTTGAGTGTGGAAAGAAAGGACATCTCAAAAATGAATGTCCTAAAGAAAAGAAAGGAAAGAAAAGCTCACACAAGAAGAAGGGAGAAAAAGCCTATAAAGCTGCATGGGACGAGTCAAGTGAAAGTGAAAGCGGAGAAGAAAAGGTGGAATGTCTAATGGCAAGAGAAGATGATGAAGACTCTCAAGAGGTAAGCCTTCTTGATCTTCCTAAAGAAGAGTTAATTACTAGTCTACAAGAAACTCATGATAAGTATGTTGATGTCAAGAAGAAACTAAAGAAGGTTATCAAAACAAATGATGAGCTATATGCTAAATTAAATGATCTCTCTTCTGAAAAGAACAACATTGATCTTGAGAATCTGTCTTTAAAAACATCTTTAAATGACTGCACTAGAAAGCTACTCACTCTAGAAACAGATGTTGATCTTCTCTCTCAAGAAAGGACTGAATTGTTAGCTAAACTAAATGATTTTCAGACTCAACCAATTCTGTGTAACCATCTAGACTATGACAATGTTGTAAAAGAAAGAGACTCCCTATTATCTGATTTAGATCAAGCAAGAAAAGATTTACACAAGAAGAAGGATGACATTGGTAGGCTATAAAGAAACCTACATGATTTAAGAAGAAAAGATATCCTTGATAACATTCTGAAAATCTCCTCTAGTTTCAATGGAAGAAAAGGTTTGGGATATGCTCCAAAGAAAAATCAACCCAGAAGAATTATAGCATCTAAGACTCAGATTATGTTTGTACCTAAGAATACAATTCCTAGAAAAAGAAATGAAGTTGATTCTATTACTTGTCATTTTTGTCTACGTCTTGGACATTATTCATTTTCATGTCCTTATAAGACCAAGGATTCCGACTTAGTTTGGGTCCCAAAACCCCAAACTTAGTAGAGTCAAATAAAATACAGTTGAGATGTGATCAAATGCTTATTTTTGCAAATTATATTGTCTTATCTCAACTTAATAAAAGGTTTCATGCATTATGGTAATTTTCTAAAATATTGTACTGAAACAGAACCTTGGTCGGTCGAAGTATTGTCGACCGAACATAAAATCGGTCGAACTTTTGTCGACCAACCAGACGCCTGTAACAAATTAAATCTACAGCAAAAAAACAACAACTTTCTCGATTGACGATTAGCCGACCGAGAGAGATGTCGGTCGAACAGTTGTCGACCGACTGAAGTTCTGAGTCAGATTTTTTATTCAGTCTGTAATTAAATGCTTCTAACCATACTAGACCATCACATGGGTACCAAAACCTACATTTTAATGCAGGATTGGGTGGTTGACAGTGGATGTTCCAAACATATGACAGGGAACAAGGATGCATTTCAAACTTTTGAAGAAAAGAAAAGTGGAACAGTCACCTTTGGAGACAATGGTAAAGGTAAAATCGTTGGAATAGGTAATATTGGTACAAACCTCGAAATAAAAAATGTTCTACTCGTTGATGGTTTGCACCATAATTTGATAAGTGTTAGTCAATTATGTGACAGTGGATATGATGTTCTATTTAACAAAAACTGCTGCAAATTATTAATAGAAAACACTACAAATGTTGTCTATGAAGGAAAAAGAGTTGGAAATCTTTATATTCTTAGACCTAACTCTATGAAATCTGTAGTAGGAAAATGCTTGCTTGCAAATGAAAATACTTTGCAACTATGGTATAAAAAGATAGGACATGCTAGTTCACATGTTATCAAAAAACTAGTAAAATATGATCTTGTTCGTGGTTTGCCTACTTTATCCTTTGATCAAGTTGAAAACTGTGAACCATGTACTTTGGGAAAGCAAACAAAAACCTCTTTTAAACCTAAACATGTACTTAGCACCAGTAGATCTTTAGAATTAATTCATATGGATTTATTTGGACCCATGAGGACACAATCTATTGGTGGCAAAAGATATTGTTTTGTTATTGTTGATGATTATAGTAGATATACATGGGTACAATTTCTTGCAGCCAAAGATGATACTATTCATGTTTTTATAAAATTTTATACAAAGATTGAAAATCTATTACAAAGCAAAATATGAACCATTAGAAGTGATCATGGTGGAGAATTTGAAAATCATGTATTTGAAGAATTTTGCACATCTCATGGGTACACTCACAATTTTTCTGCTTCACGCACTCCACAACAAAATGGCATAGTTAAAAGGAAAAATCGATCATTACAAGAAATGGCTAGAACTATGATGCTCGAACATAACACACCCAAAACCTTTTGGGCTGAAGCTGTAAACACCGCATGCTATGTGTTAAATAGAGTAACTGTTCACTCCCATTTGAAGAAAACTCCATATGAAATAATACATTCTAAGAAACCTAGAGTTGACTATTTTCATACCTTTGGATCCACATGCTATATTTTAAATACCAAAGATGATAGAGATAAGTTTGATTCTAAATCACATAAAGCATTCTTTTTGGGATATTCTACCTCTAGCAAAGCATTTAGAGTCTACAACACTATCTCTAGAAAAGTTGAGGAATCTATTCATGTCTCTTTTCATGAAGAGTCCAAATCAGAAAATTTTGAAATAATTGATCTCACTAATCAATTTGAAAACTTAAACATACCAAATGATAGTGAGAAAGATACTACAAACAATAACCAAGCTAAAACACAACCTATACCTAGACTTATTAAGGATCATCCTCAAGAATTAATTATTGGAAATCCAAATGATAAAGTAAAAACTCGGTCTTCCTTTAAGGATGTTGCAAACATGGCTTTTGTTTCTATTATTGAACCTAAGAAGATATCTGAAGCTCTTAAAGATGACTATTGGATAATAGCAATGCAAGAAGAATTAAACCAATTTACTAAAAATGATGTATGGGATTTAGTTCCTAAACCACAAGATAAAACCATCATTGGAACTAAATGGGTTTTTAGGAATAAGCTAAATGAGGCAGGAGAAGTAATAAGGAATAAAGCTCGGTTAGTAGCACAAGGATATAATCAACAAGAAGGAATAGATTTTGATGAAACATATGCACTAGTAGCTAGACTTGAAGCTATTAGAATGTTACTAGCTATTGCTGCACATAAAAACATCAAACTTTACCAAATGGATGTAAAAAGTGCATTTCTAAACGGAATCATTCAAGAAGAAGTATATGTTGCCCAACCACCTGGTTTTGAAATACCAGAAAAAGGTGACTATGTTTATAAACTTAAGAAAGCACTTTATGGTTTAAAACAAGCACCTAGGAACTGGTATGAAAGGCTCAAGACATATCTTTTTGATAATGGTTTTTCTATTGGAAATTCAGATTCTACTTTATTTTTTAAAACATATACATCTGATTTTCTAGTTGTTCAAATATATGTTGATGACATTATTTTTGGAGCTTCTAATGAATCGTTCTGCACACAATTCAGTGACATTATGCAAAAAGAATTTGAAATGAGCCTCATGGGTGAACTAACTTTCTTTCTTGGTTTCCAAATTAAATAAACCCCTGCCGGGATCTTTATAAGCCAAGAAAAGTATACTAAAGAACTCTTAAAACGCTTTGGGATGGATCAGTGCAAACATGCTACTACTCCTATGGCCACTTCTATTAAGATTGATAAGGATGAAAATGGGGAACCTATTGATGATTCCTTATATAGAGCCATGATTGGTAGTTTGCTTTACTTAACTGCTTCTAGACCAAACATCATGTTTTCCATTGGTCTTTGTGCTCGATTTCAATCGCAACCTATGCACTCTCATTTTCAAGCAGTTAAATGAATTCTTCGATACTTAGCCGGCACTACATGTTTTGGTTTATGGTATCCAAAAGGACAATCCTTGGACTTTAAAGCTTATACTGATGTTGATTATGTTGGTTGTCGACTTGATCGCAAGAGCACTAGTGGTGGCTGTTTCTTGTTAGGGAGAGCTTTAATATCTTGGTTTAGCAAGAAACAAAACACGGTTGCCCTCTCTACAACTGAAGCTGAATATATGGCAGCCGGATCTTGTTGTGCTCAAGTGCTTTATATGCAATAAGTGTTAAACGATTATGGTTTTACTCTTTCATCTACGCCTATCTTTTGTGACAACACAAGCGCTATAAACTTAGCACACAATCCCATTTTACACAGCCGAGCTAAACATATTGAAATCCATCATCACTTTTTAAGGGATCATATTTCTAAGAATCATGTTTCCCTTCATCATGTTGATACGGAAGATCAATTGGCTGATATTTTTACAAAACCGCTTCCACTAGACCAATTCAACAAAATAAGGACACAACTGCTTATCACTCCTTTGGAAGATGTTTTCTTTGATATTTGTGCTTCTTAACAATGTCGTTTATTTGCATCATTTTGGCTTTTAATGGAATTTTTTTTGAAATTGACGGGACATCTAATTAAGGGGGAGTTTTTCTTTTTAAACGGATATCTTTTTGAAATGACAAAGGGGGAGAAATAAATATAAATGCAAAACTCAATCAATGAGTTTCATAAACAAACTCTTGGCTTTACATTGAAAGTTTCTATATTCCCTAAAAGAAATGGATTTCATGTTCCATAATTCATGGGGAATAATAAGCACACATTTTATAAACAAGAGAAGAAATTTACAAAGGTAATCTTCAGGTATGAAACTCACATGTTTTATATTTTCTTATTTTATATTTAGGAAATGTTTGTCATCTTCAAAAAGGGGGAGATTGTTGGCTAAATGGACATCTGTAAATCCCTTTGTTTTGATAATGACAAACATTTCATTCTTGTTGATCTAACGTGCTACTTGAGTGTTGCAGGAATAAGGTGAATGACAAAGCACTAGGGAATCTATATGCTTGAATGATTGTAAATGTCATGAAATGTAATCAATTGTAAACTTGTACAAATATATAATGTACAAGTACTTAGACTTCATGTAAATCAAGCGTTAGATCTTCCCTAGATAAACACCAAATTTAGATAGGTCATCTCCTTCAATAGTGTCACATATGCACACTCATACACACACTTAATGTCTTTATTTGAAACATTGAAACAGGGTCTATCTCGGTCGACAAAATCCTCAACCGAGACACTCTCGGTCGACAAACTTCTCGACCGAGAAAGACCCAAGTAGCTGTTAGACACAGCTGACAAGGTAGTTGGCAGTTGGAGATAAACGTTGCAAAACACTTGATCCAGAGAGCCTGTCGGTCGACAAAACTTCGACCGAGTAGGTGTCTCGGTCGACCATTTCTCGACCGAGATGGACTCTGACAGCAACTGCAGAATTAATTAACTAGCCGTTGTTAAAGCAACTAACTTATACCTAACGGCTAGTTAAGCACTTAGAAACCCCTAGAAAGTGTCTAGAACGTCCTTAAGCACTTGTAGGACATTCCTATAAATAGGACATGCCTTAGGACACCTAAACTCACTTGTTTTTACACTTGAGCAATCTTTGAGCATACACTTACATTGAGCAACCTATTTGTGAGCAATTGAGCATATTGACAACTGGCTACTTCTTCTCTCAGCTCAAATTTCGTGTCCTATAGGCTAGCATCTCCTATCCACAGCAATCACAATTCCATACACATTGGTTAGGAGATCTACACGCTTGATCTAGGCAAATCAAGCCTTGTGCTTCAAAGGATAAGTTGTAATTTCCTTTTTCCTATCTTGTTCACTATTATTGTTTGTACTCTCCTTGATACTCCTAGGTTGGAGGCTGCGGATTGGAGAGGTTGTAGATCGTCTTGGTGAAGAAGGGGACCTTGAGCTACTTCAAGAAGGCTGGTGCAACGGGAGGTTACTTCTAAAGAGGAAGGCTACTTCAAGGGGGAGCTTGGAGTTACTTCAAGAAGGATACCTCAGGTTGGTGCATCTACTTCAAGTGAAGGCTGTTCAAGGGGTGTAAGAAAGTATTGTATTTTGTGTAATTCCTTGTGAAGGTAATAAAATTGATACTTTCAAAATCCCGGTTGGGTAAGCAACCGGGTAGTGGACTGACAACCTTAGTATTTGCTAATGTTGGAACCACTCTAAACCCCTTGTCTCCTTCTTGATTTCTCATTTGTGGTTGTTTGAGTTAAATTATTGTTAAATTAGTTTAAAACCCTATTCACCCCCCCCTCTAGTGGTTTTTCAAAACTGAAACAAATCTCACATCATTTTCAAATTTTCTTTAGGTTCATGGCTCATGACCTTAAACTAAACCAAATCACGCATCACTTTCAACTTCTCGTTAGAGGCCTAGCTCACGACCTAAAATTGAACCAAATCACACGTCCATTTCAAAATCCATTTAGATCCTAGACCAATACCTTAAACTAGACCATGATTTTTGGGTTTTAGGGGAGGCAGAGAAGGCAGCGGAAACAAAAATTTTCTCCTCCCCAAACCCAGAACAAGGAAATGCGTCAACGTCTATACAATAGGAAAGGATGGTTTTTGGAATCATACCTTGTCCCGAGGCTTGCTCGGCGACAATACCTCACGGCTTGCATGGTCTTCACCTCTGGTCTTGGACGGTGTTTGTGCAGCTCCTAGTCGCACCGGGACGGATGACTCCTTGTCTCACCGGGACTGTCGGGATTGACAGTTGTCCTCTGAGCGACAGAAATCTCCCACCTCTGAAGTAGTCCACACGAACCACCTGGAACTCCAATATCCTTGTCTCACAAGGAATTGGAAGGAGTCACACCCTCCTGTCGGCGTACTAGTCACCGACACACTCTCCTACCACCAGTCACTTTCTACAGTTCTCTTTCCCTTACTGTGCCTCCCTTATCAGGTAGCACTAGCTCGGGCTCTCTCGGTTACCAAAACCAGAGAGAACGACAACTTTACAGAGCAACTGGTTGCACTGAGTTATACTTTGAGAAGCCCCCAATACCCCTATATATATAGGAGGGTCATGGGACAGGGTTCTCTATCCCGGGAAATGTGGGACTAAAGTAGGAGTAGAAGGGTTCAAGATTTTCCACAAAACAACAACCAACTATGCAACCTGAACCGATCATTTCATTTCTGAAATGGTCGGTTGGGGACCTGAGCCGGTCGGTTGACACCTCAACCGATCGATTGGGACCCATGAAATGGTCGGTTCACTTCTGAACCGGTCAGTTTGTGGTCCTGATCAGTTCCCGATTAACTTTTCTTCTTTTGTTTCTAATTGGTTCCTAATACCAATCCTTGTTCCAATCAAATTGGGCAAGTGAAATGAAAAGAAATTTCTCACCAATCCTACTTTCCCAACTTGCTATGTTGGACCACTTGAACCGATCGTTTCCACACTTGAATCGATTGTTTCACCCTGTCCATGAGCCAATCGACTCACCGCCTGAGCTGATCGGTTCACCAAGCTCAGCCGATTGGTTCATCACATGAGCCGATCGGTTGGGAGTGCAGATTGTGCAGAAACAGTCAATTGTAGTTTCAATCAATCTGATACTCTAATCAATCAGTCCAACACCTTGAACATTATGATACTGAGCTATCAATTGATTGAGTGTTTAATTGAACTACTAAACTCCTTTAGTAATCAATCTAAACATTGTTTGTGGACAAAACCCCTCTTCCAGGTTAAATCCTATGTGTGTGACCCTGCAGGTCCATTTCACGTTGGCAGTGAAAGTCCATAACACTTATGACTTCACAAGCAAAGAGTGGTGCCTAGTCACACATCAGTGCTACCCAAGTGAAATAGAAAGTTGGAGAACAACTTTCAATCCTATAATTTGTGAATGGTGTTACAGTGAATGTATAATTCCTTTGTCACTGATATCCCGAATGAACTCGAGGCATGGAACAATCATACTATCAACGTTCATTCACTTTCTTGATCTCAGAGTAGATTGGAAGAGATATGTATGACATCAATATCACATACTGATTCACACAAGTGGCCATGGATATAAAACTCCCTCAGGAGGGACAAATCCCATATCTATCACTCACCCCTTAAAAGCCCCATGTGTCAAAGCCACCCAATCATCACCTTTATAGCAACCCATGTTTCAGGACTGCATTTGATGATGTCAAAGTGTGCCCAACGACATGTGTTGAGTGTAGTGATTTCAGGTCAAAGAATCACACTCACCACCATAATTGTGAGTACTGACTGTGACTACCATGTCATGGTTCCATGTGTTAAACTCACAGTGGGTCTGTCTGGTACACTTGTTCTCTAACAAGTACTTATGTGTTTGGTTTGATATCTCTATATCATGACTAATGAGATTCTATCATCAACCAACACCACAATCTAGTCTTGTGTGTCATTGTTGTCTATCTACCTTCCACAATGATATCCGACTAGGGACATAATGAGAATGTACAAACTCTTAGCATCCGTATGATCTCATCGTTCAAGTCCTCAACCTGAAAGCATATGTCATTGAGTACTGTCATTCTCTAGACATTCAATCTATTCTATCACTATCTCATATGACTGAACCAGAAAGAATTGGAAGCTTGCCTTTGATGTTTATCAAATCAATCTTAATGTATCCCACCAATTATCCCATGACTGGCTCTCAGGGCATACATACCAATAGACTCCCACTTGCACTGTGAGCCAATCACCCTTGAATCATATTCATAGTGATCTTCAAACATGTCCCACATGTTACTGTGCTCTAGTACGAACATAGTGAGTAATGGCAACACCTTGCCAAAGTCAGTATAAATTTCATGTCTCACATCTCTTCATTGTACGTCACACGTATGACATGGAGTTGCCGTAATATGCGATCTAGTATTCCTTTGCTAACCTTTAGCCACATTGCATGATCAAGGATTCCATACTTGTCATCAATGAGCGGAATATTTATAAGTTCATCTCATGAACTTCCAAATCCATATAGTATCCACAGCTGTCCTCCAACACATAGATACTCAGCATTTCCTTTTAAATGGTTTTATTGGAACACTTCCAATTATCAACAAACTTTCACTTTTATATATCGTATATATATTTTGTGATTAATTTTCTGTCCTTTCGGAAGTTCGCATCAATGTAACTCTTTACATTGAACTCTTACTTATCTCCATAGAACTAGTACTACACAAGTACTTATCAAGTTCTCGTGGTATTCCAGTAACCCTTACTAGAAGTAGAAGGATATCCACTCGTCATGTCTCACATACGAGTTATCGAATGAGCACATCATATTGCCATGTCCTACATACAAGATGATGAATGCATTTTGTTCTTGCCATGCAATATAATGGGATGATTACATACATAAAAGATCCACATCTATTCTTAGTGTTCCCATTATTCATAAGAATTAGACACTTGGCCTTGGGATACTAACTCCATGTAACAAGGACAAGTTTTCTCCCACTGAATCTGTGCATACTGAACCCTTTAGTACAGATTGCCAATGTATGCTTTCTCTTTTCAGGTCAAGAGGTTTTCAAGAACCATATCTATAGATCTCTATTCCTATCACATAGGAAACATCTCTATCTTCCTTAAAGATAATTTCCACTTTTGGATTTCCATTCTAGAACATTTCCATTTCATATCAACATGTGGAATGTGAACACACTCCCACTAAATCACAGATCCCTTCTTTATCTTTGACATATCAGTCAAACCCTTTGACTATATCATCAAAGTAAAGATCCAATTCTGAGTTGCTTGTGAAAAACACTAGAGGGGGGGTGAATAGAGTTTTAAAATAATTTTTAACAATTTATTGAACTCAAACAACCACAATTGAAATTGAAAGAAGGAGACAGGTGTTTAGAGTGGTTCCAACTTTAGCACATACTAAAGTTGTCAGTCCACTACCCGGTTGCTTACCCAACCGGGATTTTGAAAGTATTTATTTTATTACCTTCTCAAGGATTTATACAAAATACAATACTTTCCTTTACACCCCTTGAACAGCCTTCACTTGAAGTAGGTGCACCAACTTGAGGTAGCCTTCTTGAAGTAACTCCAAGCTCCCCCTTGAAGTAGCCTTCCTCTCTAGAAGTAACCTCCCATTGCACCAGCCTTCTGAAGTAGCTCAAGGTCGCCTTCTTCACCAAGAAGATCTCCACCCTCTCCAATCCGCAGCCTCCAACCTAGGAGTATCAAGGAGAGTACAAACAGTAATAGAGAACAAGAAAGGAAAAAGGAAATTACAACTTATCCTTTGTAGCCCAAGGCTTGATTTGCCTAGATCAAGCGTATAGATCTCCTAACCAAGTGTATGGACTTGTGATTGCAGTGGGTAGGAGATGCTAGCCTATAGAACACGAATTTTGAGCTAAGGATGAAAGTAGCCAATTGTTACAATGCTCAAATTGCTCACAACAGATTGCAAATGTAATTGCTTGCTCAAAGAGTACTCAAGTGTGTAAAAGGTGTGTTTGAGTGTCCTATGGCTTGTCCTATTTATAGGAATGGCCTATGGATGCTTAAGGACGTTCTAGACAACTTCTAGGGGTTTCTAAGTGCTTAACTAGCCGTTAGGTACAAGTTTGTTGCTTTAGTAACGGCTAATTAATTTACTCTGCAGTTGCTGTCAGAGTTCATCTCGGTCGAGGAATGGTCGACCGAGATACCTACTCGGTCGAAGTTTTGTCGACCGACAGGCTCTCTGGATCAAGTGATTTGCAACATCTATCTCCAACTGCCAACTACCTTGTCAGTTGTGTCTAACGGCTACTTTGGATCTTTCTCGGTCGAGAAGATTGTCGACCGAGAGTGTCTCGGTCGAGGAGTTGGTCGACCGAGATTGATCATGTTTCAATGTTTCAATTTAGGCACTAATTATATGTATGAGTGTGCAAATGTGATCCTATTTGAAGGGGATGACTTATCTAAATTTGGTGTTTAGCTAGGGAAGATCTAACGCTTGATTTACATGCAATCTAAGTACTTGTACATTATATATTTGTACAAGCTTTTTACAAGGCGATTACATTGCATGAAAATATAAATATGGAAGCATATGGATTTCCCTAGTACTTTGTCATCCGCCTTGTTCCTACCCACTCAAGTAGCTCGTTAGATCAATAAGAATGAAATGTTTGTCATAATCAAAACAAAGGGATTTATAGATGTCCATTTAGCCAACAATCTCCCCCTTTTTGAAGATGACAAACATTTCCAAAATATAAATAAAGGAAATATAAAACATATGAGTTTCATACCTGAAGATTTCCTTTTGTAGCCATTTTTATTTTTGCAAGTAAGTGCTGGCCAAGATGTTATGAAACTCATTTATATTTTTGATTTTATATTCTTTTCTCCCCCTTTGTCATTTCAAAAAGATATCCAAGTTGAATAATTTATAGTATTTCTCCCCCGTAATTTTATACTATACTCCCCCTTAGATATATATCCCAAATAGAAGTTTGAATTCTTTGTAATAGATAGTCAATTTAGTCACAATTTTAAAGATTGCATTCTTTTTTATTTATTTTTATTTATTACTCCCCTTATTTTGGATGCTCTACTATGATAGTCTTATAATCCATATTTAGAAGATGTCTCATATGCTTTTAGAAGAATATCCATTGTAACAAGTGAAGATAACCAATTTCATTAAAAACATGGAATTTATTACAAGCATGGAAAGATAATCAGATCATATAGAGATGACCCATTTATTACAATCATTCAAAGATGTCATTACAACTAATACAACTCCAAAACTCACTGGAAAGACTTAAGAATTACATCAATATCAGGGTCTTTCCCAAGAAACGGCTCAGCTCCATAATATCTAACCAAAGTTTGCCAATCCAGAGCACTTGTCTTGGTTAATGCATACGCTTCCAAGAAGGTAGGAACTCGATCAAATCGGAAGTTAGCAGCAATATCTTGCAGTTGCATGGATGAAAACTGAGTGTGTGTGAGATCCATAGATGATGGAGGTGGAGTTTTATAATAGTTGTAAGAAGGATTATATGGATTGAGCATGCCAGGATTTAAAGAATAAGGATATTCATCTGGTTGGTTTGGAGAAAGGGTTTGCATTCTTTGGTTTAGATAAGTCATGGCATGATGGTTATAATCTAGTTGTTTACTAAGATGATATTGTGACCCAGCAACATAGGTTAGGGTGTTTTGGATGGGATCATAGGGTAGGTTGGTAGGAGGAGGTGGTGGTGGTATATTTTGGGTAGATGTCTCTCCTTCCGTCCTATCCCTCTTATGACCGAAATCAATTCCCATTTTTTCTACAGTATTCTTACATTTTTTTTGTGGTCTACGCTCCCATGTATAACCCATATCCTCAATTTGTGTCTTAAGAAAATGTTGAGTAATTTGACATACAAGATCAGCATATGGAGGATTGCCAGAAAACTCAAGCATGTTTTTAAGAATAATGCGGATAAAATTTGTGGGAATACGTTGGATAATGGCATAGATTAGACACATGTGAAAAATAGGAACTTCAGACTTATTTTCTCTAGGATGTATGTTTGTTGAAACAATAAAGTTTACAATCCTAGCTGCAGGTTTGAGATTGATAGCGTAGTATGTGCCCCTATCTTTGTGACAGGTTGTATTTGATTGAAAAATGGTTCTTTTGATGTCACTAAGACTAACTGTATGGTCATCTTGGGAAAATTGATTAAGTGGGTTTCCAGTGGTAAGGTCAAGGGTGTCTTGATATTCATCTAGGTCAATATTTAGCATGTTAAGAATATCTTCTTCAGTGAATCGAAAGCTATGCCCATTGACCATAGTATAGAAGAAGATGGTTTCATTTTCAGAGTGGGAGATGAGGTTGGCATAGAATTCATTCACTACCTTGGTGGAATAGGAAGGGAAAGAAGGGTTGATGAATTCTTTCAACTTTTGCACCTCAAAAAGATCCTCCAAGTCGACGATGTTGAAGAAGTCCATAACTTCAACTGGTCGTCGTGGGAGAGGAGCTTTGGAGGAGAGCCGTAGATAGCGATCACCAGCATCTTCGTCGACGAAGGCAATGTCGTTGATGATCGTCAATGGTGGAGTTGCTTCCCTTCCTTTCCTGCCGGCGACCTTCTTCTTCCCACGAGCAGATGATGAGGCCATTGTGGTGCTTGAAGGTGGAGAAGAAGCAAGGAAGTCTTGGGGATGAGGTTGCTAAAGATTTGTACAAGAATGCACTAGAGAGAACCTATGGAGGCAAGAATATGAAAGTGTGAAGAAGTGACCCATTTTTGGTCCCTTTTATAGCAATCCAGTGACCGGGTCGGTCGACAATTTGTCGACCGAGCGTCCGCAACGGTCATATTCCAGACGCACCACTCGGCCGTCCAACGGTCGACTTGCAACGGTCGGCCGTCAACGGTAACGGTCGGATTGCAACAGTCATATCCCAACGGCTCATTCTCGGTCGAGCAATTGTCGACCGACACTGTCTCGCTCGAACAATTGTCGACCGGAAGTGTGTCCGATGTTAGGTCGGTCTAGATTCTGTCGGTCGAGAGAGGTGGGCTGACCGAGAGGTTTTCTGTCGAAGAATTCGTCGACCGACAGACTTACTGGGTACGAATTTTTTAAGCTGATTTTTAATGCAAATGATAGACTAAATTTGTAGAGCATATATATATTTTCTAAGGGAGTAATATTTTGTTTTATTATTGACAATATTGGGACAATTTTGTGATCATAAATTAATTATGCTTTTAATCACAATAAAATGATATTCAATTAGTTATTGTGTCAAACTTATTTTAGGTCGAATTTGACTACGACCATAGCGCCCCTTGGTCAAATTTCATTTTAACCAAGAGGCAAATTTGTAGATTTTCAAATTGAATATATCGAGTATAATATATGCATATAATTTGATTAAGTAACAAGTTGAAGCATACTACTTAATATGATTCTTAAATGAAGGCACAATTAATATCTCAAGTCTTCAAAGATACTAATTTAGAGATTTTGTCTTAAGTTTTGCAAGCAATAGCATATAACTAATAAATCATTTTGCTTGCCGAATATATCATCACGGATCCATGCATACAATTATCATTATCTATGCGTACCAAATAGTGAAAGCATATCCATGATGTAATGATAATAGCATATAATGATAATCACATGATTTGTATATGGATAGACCAGAAAATACTTTAGGAAAAATCATGTGAAAATAGAAATTTTCTTTTCATTGAACTAAGCATAATTTTAGTTTAAACTTAAATCATTTAGGGAATAAACTAATATTAATCTCATTTAAATTTGCAGGGATGGTTTTCAAAATATATCCAGTCATCAATCACAAATAGATAGAAATTTCATCAATTTTAAAAGAATTCAGCAATTTTGTAGCAGACTGGAGATCAGTGACATGCTCGGTCGACAATTTCTCGATCGATGGTCTCTCGGTCGACAGTCTTTCGACCGATAAGATTTCTGGAACTGTTAATTTCTTCCAAGTGAAACATAATTATGCAAGTTAAATATTTAGATAATTAAATTTATTTGTTATCCCATTGTGTTGAGTTGAGATAGACATAGAAATATGCAACTAAGGTCCTTGGTCATATCTCAACTTGATTTTGTTCATTTAGTTTGGAGGTTTTGGAACCCAAACTAACTCGACATCTTTTCTCTTGTAAGGGCATGAAAAAGAATAGTGACCAAGGCACAAACAATAATGACAACATATCGAGTCAACCTCATATCTTTTTCTATGGTTGTGTTCTGTGTTGTCCTTGGGTGAAGATGTTCCTTTAGGTACATATATAGATTGATGGGTTTGTGACTTTCTCCAACTAGGTTGTTGATAGGATTTCCCTTTAGGCTTGTAACCTAGTCCTCTTCTCCCAATTTGATGATAGGAATTATCTAAGATTTGATCAAGAATGCCATTATTATTTAAACTACTAACTTTTTGTTGTAACTTGGCAATCTCATCCATTCTCTTCTTGATATCTAGTTTTGCTTGGTCTAGATTAGATGACAATGAGTTTCGTTCTTTGACAATAGTGTCATAATCTATATGGGTGCACAATATGGGTTTTTTTTGAAGATCGTTCACTTGAGTTTGCAAATTGATCTTCTCTAAAGAAAGTAGATTGAAATTTGCCTCTATAGATTTTATCTTACTATCATGATCTTCAATGATCTTTTTAAGATCTTCATTTTCGGAAGTCATAGCAAGAAGCTTAGCATGTAATTCATCATTTGCTTTAATAGATTTCTTTAATTTCTTCTTGCACTCAACATATTTAATATGTGTTTCTTCAAGACTAGCAACTAGTTCTTCTTTAGATAAATAAAAAAGACTTACCTCTTCTTCTTCTTCACTAGTTGTAGCAATAAGACAATCTTTGTGCTCATCTTCCTTCTTTGATCTCCATGGGCATCTAGTTGTTGTGTGGCTTGTTCCTAAGCACCAATTGCAACATGTTGTAGTTTTGTCCAAGCAGCACCTTTTGTTGTGATTGTAATCACCATTACCCTCCATTCTTCAAGACCTGGTTAGGGTTCCTTGAAGCCTGCTCTGATACCAATTGAAAAACACTAGAGGGGGGGTGAATAGAGTTTTAAAATAATTTTTAACAATTTATTGAACTCAAAAAACTACAATTGAAATTGAAAGAAGGAGACAGGTGTTTAGAGTGGTTCCAACTTTGGCAAATACTAAAGTTGTCAGTCCACTACCCGGTTGCTTACCCAATCGGGATTTTGAAAGTATTTATTTTATTACCTTCTCAAGGATTTATACAAAATCCAATACTTTCCTTTACACCCCTTGAACAACCTTCACTTGAAGTAGGTGCACCAACTTGAGGTAGCCTTCTTGAAGTAACTCCAAGCTCCCCCTTGAAGTAGCCTTCCTCTCTAGAAGTAACCTCTCGTTGCACCAGCCTTCTGAAGTAGCTCAAGGTCGCCTTCTTCACCAAGAAGATCTCCACCCTCTCCAATCCACAGCCTCCAACCTAGGAGTAGCAAGGAGAGTACAAACAGTAATAGAGAACAAGAAAGGAAAAAGGAAATTACAACTTATCCTTTGTAGCCCAAGGATTGATTTTCCTAGATCAAGCGTATAGATCTCCTAACCAAGTGTATGGACTTGTGATTGTAGTGGGTAGGAGATGCTAGCCTATAGAACACGAATTTTGAGCTAAGGATGAAAGTAGCCAATTGTTACGATGCTCAAATTGCTCACAACAGATTGCAAATGTAATTTCTTGCTCAAAGAGTACTCAAGTGTGTAAAAGGTGTGTTTGAGTGTCCTATGGCTTGTCCTATTTATAGGAATGGCCTATGGATGCTTAAGGAAGTTATAGACAACTTCTAGGGGTTTCTAAGTGCTTAACTAGCCGTTAGGTACAAGTTTGTTGCTTTAGCAACGACTAATTAATTTACTCTGCAGTTGCTGTCAGAGTTCATCTCGGTCGAGGAATGGTCGACCGAGATACCTACTCGGTCGAAGTTTTGTCGACCGACAGGCTCTCTGGATCAAGTGATTTGCAACGTCTATCTCCAACTGCCAACTACCTTGTCAGTTGTGTCTAACGGCTACTTTGGATCTTTCTCGGTCGAGAAGATTGTCGACCGAGAGTGTCTCGGTCGAGGAGTTGGTCGACCGAGATTGATCCTGTTTCAATGTTTCAATTTAGGCACTAATTATATGTATGAGTGTGCAAATGTGATCCTATTTGAAGGGGATGACTTATCTAAATGTGGTGTTTTGCTAGGGAAGATCTAACGCTTGATTTACATGCAATCTAAGTACTTGTACATTATATATTTGTACAAGCTTTTTACAAGGCGATTACATTGCATGAAAATATAAATATGGAAGCATATGGATTTCCCTAGTACTTTGTCATCCGCCTTGTTCCTGCACACTCAAGTAGCTCGTTAGATCAATAAGAATGAAATGTTTGTCATAATCAAAACAAAGGGATTTATATATGTCCATTTAGCCAACAGCTTGTACTCAATCAATCACATCGATTAGTCCATTATAACTTATAGAATTCATTTGTATTAGTGGATTCATAAACCTTATAGATTGTGTCACGTACACATCCTTGTTTTATTCCTCATAAGAATGTGGTTTTAGTATCCATATGCCAAATGTATCAGTCATTAAGTTGCAATCAACAAGCATTATCCTTCTCAAAATGTTATCCATGTGTATTAACACTTAAGATTCATTTGCACTTATGGATTTCATCCAATGGGTGCTACCATCAAGGTCATACCTTATGGTTCACATGGATGTCATTTAGGATGAAATGGTCATAAACCATAACTCAAAATTCGGTTCCTCATATTCATCTAGATAGTTGAATCATCACATGAACAACTCATCACATAGACGATTGAGGTGTTAGGATATAAGAATTCACAACCCTTGTGATTCTTAATTTCTTTTATTAGTGAGGGGTATTCTTTTATTAAGAAGAATTTAGTTATTTGATAATCATTCTCTAACTCCTTAGAGTATGATTCCTTCTTGATTTAGACATCACCATGCCTTAATCATGAGTTCGTTATGATACACTATCATAATCACTCATAAGGATCTCAAACATTTGGTCCAAGTATTTCATTCATTGATCTCATCAAGAATTAACACTTTACCAAATTTGCACTTCATCTATGATAATCTTGAACACTTCAAGATATTCATATTGGTATTTCTCTAAACATCATTTGAAGTATTAGCATTTGTTCAATGGGTATGTAAATACATCACATGTATTATACCTAATAGGATAATCATTCTCCCACTACCATTAGTGAAGATTGATTAATCATGTCCAAGATATTCATGCCTCGTACTGGTTCTCTAACCAAAAGAGTCTAGATTTATCCATCACATGGACACTAGAAATGAATTTCTCGTGATTGATGCTAATTTGATTGTTTGAGTTATCTATAGCTTTTAGGTATCATTTTATCTTACGCATATCAAATACCACAAGATAAACAAGGCATTGCCACAATGATCATATCTTTAGAAATTGAAACATCTCTTTATTGATTTCCATCATTTTCATACAATATGCAAAAATAAAGTGTTTCTATCTATTGGCAAATATGAAATAGTAGTTCATAATTGTATTACATGCCTTTTAGGCTGAAAATAAACTAAAGTACTCCTTACTATGGTGACAACACTTGCCCCATTTATTGAGTGCTTTACACTTTACATCTTGGTATCATATACTTCAAAAGTGTTACAAGTTTACTTTCATGACACCTTTAAGTAGAGACGTTGGCCGCCTCCTTCTTCTTTTGTTCTTCCAGATAGAGAGGACAATTCCTTTTCCAATGTCCTGGCTTTTGACAATGGTGGCAATTTCCTTTCTTGGTCACGCCTCCCTTGGCCTTGAGAGCTGAAGACGACTTGGGCTCCTGGCTAGCATCAGAACCTTTCTTAGCTTTGCCCTTGCCCTTGTTCTTGGACTTTCCTTTATTGCTCATGATCACCATCACAGACTTAGGTTTGTCCTTCTTCATCTGTGTCTCGACTGCCTCAACATGTCCAACAACTCTGACAGTGGCCTATGAAAGTTGTTCATGTTGTAGTTCATCACAAACGAACTGTAGGATTCTGGCAACGATTGCAGTATCACGTAAGTAGCCAACTCTTGGCTCAGTGGAAATCCCAGTCTTGTCAGGTTCTCCACATACCCAATCATCTTGAGTGTGTGAGGACCAACTTGATCTCCTTCTGTCATGACACATTTGAACAGTGCCCTTGAGACATCGTATCTCTCTTTCCGTGCTTGATCTTCATACATGTTCATGAGATGCTGAATCATCTCAATGACATCCATGTTCTCATATTGTCTCTGCAACTCGGGGTTCATAGAGCACAACATCAAGCACTTTGCATCAATGCATCATCAGAATGTGTCTTGTAATTAAGCATCCCTTTCTGTCTTTGGTGCATTAGGAGCAGGTTCCTTTGGAATTGGAGTATCTAGGACATAGAGCTTTCACTCTTGAGTGAGAACAATTCTCAATGTCATATACCAGTCGTGGAAGTTTGTCTCATTTAGCCTGTCCTTTTCAAGGACTGATCGCAAAGAAAAGTGATTGTTGTTTGTTGGCATTTGTACTACAAAAGGAAATATGCAATTTTAGTCCAAAAACTCATTTTTGACTTATTTGATTGATTTGAAAAGTTGACAATATAATTATGCCTTTAATTAATTATTTCTCCCACTATTTTAGTTCAAATTGATAGCCCTCATCATCAATTCAGAAGATTGCAGCGTACAACCTTCTAGTGGACAAGATCCTAAAATCCTCTAAGTCATGGACCAGCTAGGGTTGTCACCCACAACTTAGATCTCTCAGGTAGGCAACTCTTACCAATTGCATCATATGCAACTCTTGATAAGATGTCATATGCAACTCCTTGCCATGATCACCTCCATGCCTCAAGGTACTAGATCCCATCTAGATCACCTTGTTAAGTCTGACCCAAAGAAAACACGATGAATATTCACCCTACTAGGGCAGACCCACATATCCATCCTTCACGCTTCCATGAGATAGACGGTGCACCACGCTAGGGTGTGCCCACACTTGGTCGATCAAGCTTTTCACGTGTGTCGCATTTGGAAGGCATCTAAAACTTAATATTTAATAAGGGATTTGGTTTTATATACATATACATATCCAATCACCACAATACATAGTACGTATCATATACATGCTATATCCTACAGAAAACATGTAAAATGATAAAATCAATGATTATGGCCATCCTAATGTGATTCCTCGAGCCAAGAGGAATCACGGTCATCTAGGTCTACATCACATGCAACCTATACAAGATGAACTTTGTGCTTTGCCTTTATGGGTTTGATCAACTCATCACATGACTGATCAGTTCGCCATCAGGCCGGTCGGATGGGTGCCACCAGCTGATCGGTTGGCTCCTCCAACCGATCGGTTTGCCTGGTCTTCGTGCATCTCATCATGGCCTCCACCTGCTCGTCTCGCTCCTCAAACCGGTCATCAATCGATCGGTTCACTCCTTGAACTGACCGTCTTGAACGTCAACCGATCAGTTCACGCCTTGAACTGATCGTCTCAGCAGTCGTCAGGATGTCCTCCGTTCTTTGACATAACAGGAAATAAAATTATATCCTATTTTACATTGTAAAAAGAGAAACCTCGAGTTACATTCGAGGGGAGCAAAGGTAGGAAATAAATCTCAAATTATTTCGAGTTACATCAGGAATAGGAGAAGGAAGATCGGTGGGCAGACCGAGATGCAAGCAACCACATACAACCATACACATATAGGGTTTATTGGCCATAACCACGCTATACATCCACCACAAAACTCGTTTGAGGGTGACGTGTATCGAGTGCATTAATAATACATATCATATATGTAAATTGGGATTTGTGGATTTAGGATTGGACATGCATAAAGCCAATTTTATTCGCATCGTATGCAATAAATAAAGGCAACAAACCAAAATCGATCACATCAATAATCCTAAAGTATAGAGTAGTTGACGTGGCTCTGATACCACTGTTGGGTTTTAGGGGCGGCAGAGAAGGTAGCGGAAACAAAAAAAAATTCTCCTCCTCAAACCTAGGACAAGGAAACACATCAACGTCTATACAATAGGAAAGGATGGTTTGTAGAATCATTGATGAATGTATATTCATCATGAAATTCAATTATCACTTTGAAACAAATTCAACTCTATACATACTTTTTCACTCAATATGAATCATAATGTGCAAAACTACTTAGTTGATTCGATTATCAAGGTTTTAACTAAATATTGTTCATTTAATGCAGGTTTTGACAAAGCTAAACAAGACCGTTTGGGCGCCAGGGTCGCAAGAACGTTTGGCCACGAAGACAGTTTAGCTGCGAGACTGGTTGGAGCCAGACTTCGGAACCGTTTGCAGCCAGACTACGGGACCGCATGGAAACCATGCACCAAGACTGTTTGGTCTTTTGCACAAGACCGCATGGACATGCAACACAAAACGAGACCGAATGGTCACATGCACGTAGACCGTATGGTCACATATGCAACAAGACCGTTTGGATTTGTTGCTGCCTGAAGACCGAATGATATAGCAAAACCGAATGCATGAGTCTGCATGCAATACCAAGGCCGGTTATTGCATTAATGAATAAAACCGAATGAGCTGATCTCACATGCATGCAAACCGGTTAATAAAGTATACACATGCAAACCATTTGCTACTCTAGCAAATGGAGGACCGTGTGATAAGATTACTTGCTGAAATACGAAGACTGATTGGATGAGAGTATCATGCAAAGACCATTTGCTGTACACTCTCACGTGAAGGCCAAATCACGCAAACCGCATGGAGCAGCAGCTCAAGACCGTTTGCTTTTCCTGAATACAAACTGAATGATCACAGTAGCAATACATGAAACCGAATGAAGGATCGAGTGAGCAGCATGTGAAGACTGTTTGGTTTAAATATACGAAGACCGTATGGAGGGATAAGGATGCGGGATCATTTGATAAAAGCACAGCAGCAAACCGAATGCTACAAGATCATTTGCTTCAACTGCTGCAAACTGTTTGAATAAAAGACCCCAAGACCGAATGGAGGAAGGATCCGGGATCGTTTGATAAAGTACCAGGCACGCAAACCGAATGGAAAAGTAGGCACAAAGCAAGACCGTTTGCTACGCATGAAGCAGGAAGACCGAATGTCGAATAGGACCGAAAGAGCCAGCATGAGAAGACCGTGTAAGCTATACACGTGAAGGACCGTTTGCTTTTCCCAACATGCAAACCGAATGAAGGGGCAGACCGAATGAGCTAGATATTTTGAATCAAAAGCAGCACAATACCCTAACCGAGAGAGCAAGACTGTTTGGTCAGTTCTTACCAAACCGTTTGAGCACTTAAAACAGCAAACTGTTTGGATAAGATATTTTTGGATTGGAATCACACCAAAAATGTGAGGGACAGTCCAGTGCCTATAAATAGGACCCCAAGGGTCCTCATTTGGGGCATCGAATCCGGACGCCGCCAGGCTGCCCGAAAACAGTTCCGATCCAAATCCAGTCCAGTTTACGCCAGTTCCATTTCACCTACTGCCCGTGCTGCAACCAAGGAGGCTGAGGCGAGAAGGAAGACGGAGCGAGGGAGACTATCCGGTCTGTCTTGGCAACTCCCGTTCGCGACCAGATCTGCTCCGACATGACGTAGGAGGCCGTATCTTCTTCACCGAGCTGCGACTACCTTCTGCACCAAGTTCATGGTGGATTCCTCTCTCTTTCTCATTCTTCTTGTGTCTCGTATCATGAGCGAGTAGTACTTTTCCACTGGGGTGCGGGGACTAGCCCCGCTGCCCATGCAACCATGTTCTTTTGTTAAACTTTCCATGGCAATGAATATAACTCTTCATTTCGTGGTTAATTGTTATGCTTGTAGTTCGATTAATTGCTCGCTTTCATCTTTGTTCTACCTATATTGCGAGAACTTCTATATATAGGATAAAATGTCGTTTAATAAGTTGACTCCTTGACGAGAACTTCTAAAAGGATTCCCTGAGGTCGTAAGTGTATGATCTGCGAGGGGACGAGCCATCTAGCCTTCGGTGACGCTTCTGTGAACCTAACGCCTTTACAGGGGGTTCACAACCTTAGTTGGATTTTGTATCTTCTTGTTAATCGTCGATCTTTGCTCATATATTAATTGCCTGCTCGCTTATCGGTTAATGGGGTTAACTCCCAAATTAGAAATAGAATGGGATTTCTTCGGAGCCGTAAGTAAGTGATCCGGGGGGTGACGAGACATCTGATGCCTAAGGTGATGTTTACGCGAACCTAAAGCCCTAATGGGGAGTTCTGCAGCCGCTCCTTTTGGATTGTTATATCTTGCTTGGTTTGTTTATGATTGAATGTGTTTGTATGAGTAGCGGTGGTAAAACCCGGTACCATCCCAGTGATTCCATATCATTGATCTAAATCCAACTTTAATTCAGCTTTTACTTCCTTGCAATTAGTCTAATTAACCTCAAATCAACCAATCGTTTTAAATATTAGTTTTACTTAAGCTAGATTCGACTGACAAAGATTCTTAAAAAGGTTGTTCTTTGGGTTCGATCCTCAACTATACTGCGATAAGACTCGTCCGCTTGCGGGTGGTATTATTGCGCTTTGGTTTTGGTAAAAGATCGGGGATTTCAACCCCGAGTGAGTTTGTTAGTGCGTTCAAAAATACCACGTCAAATTCTGGTGTCGTTGTCGGGGACAACGGAATCATTCAGTCAAATCTAGTTCTTTTAAGATTAATCTAGGATTTTGCTTTTTCCTTTGAAACAATCGATCATCTACTTGAATTTGACTCTACTTTGTGGATCTCATTTTCAAAATCTTTCTATTTTCAGGAACAACCCAAGGCATAGTGTATGCACCGTTCGGACAGCCCCGGACTCATAGCGAGCTTTGATCCCGAGATAGACAGAACTTTCCATCGTCAGATCAGAGAAAATCAAGCAAGGATGGCTCAAGAAGAAGAAGTTGCCTGAAGGGTGGCTCAAGCCATCAATGCACAAAGAGAGAGGCTCATGCAAGAAGTCAGGGCTGCGGTTCAACAGGAAATCCTAGCAGCACAAGTAGCAGCCGAACTACAAAAGGATCTTAGAGAATTCTCAATCCCGAAAGATGTGAATGTTCATCATCCAGTACAACCTCCTCCCATCAATGCTGCCAATTTTGAGATTAGGGCACATTGGATCACATTGCTTCAAAACAACCCTTTCTATGGCAAACAAGTAGAGGACAGCCAAGAATATCTTCTGAGATTCATCGATCTATGTTCCATGACAAAGCAAAATGGAGTCACTGATGATGCCATTAGACTCCGTCTCTTCAAGTATTCCCTTGTTGATAGAGCCATAAGTTGGTACAATTCATTGCAAAGTGAAATACCCATCACCACCTGGGAAGAACTCCAAAATGTGTTTCTGGAAAAATTCTATCCTCCATCTCTTACATATGAAATTAGGGGCCGGATAACAAATTTCACTCAAGTCCCTGGAGAAACTCTCGCTGAAGCATGGGATAGGTACAAAGTGCTTCTACGCAAATGTCCACACCACGGAATTCCTAAGAATCAACTCATCGAAATTTTCTATAGGGGTGTGGATGATGATATTAAGAGGTTTCTAGATTCCTCATCTGGAGGAAACTTCATGCGTCAAAGTTATGACAGCGCGTGGAGAGTCGTCACCATGGGAGCAGAAAATCAAGCCAATTGGGGAAGATCTGTAGGTAAAGGAGTTTTAAAGGTAGCTATGGCCGAAGCTACTCCCGAGTACAAGTCTATCGCTGAAACCTTGAAGATCTTAGTTGCCAAGCAAGACCATATCGAATCATCTCTAGCTACTATTGGAAGAGGATGTTCACCCACTCGGCAACCAGAGCAAGTCAAGTCCACTTCCCTATTATGTGAAGATGCAAGAGCATAGATCATTCCACTTTATCATGCAATGTTCTCTATGACGTTGTAATGAGCAATGTATGTGGACAAGGAGATAGTGGTCAGATGAAAAATCTTAATGCTATCAACACTATTCCTGGGCAAAGTTATTACAATCCGAATCAGAATAGGAATCACCCAGGTTTTCAATAACCCCTCTGGAGTAGTAAACTCGCATCAATTTGGTTCAAACAATCAACCAAGAGGCCCACCAAGATTCCAGTATAATCAGCAACAGAATTTTGGGAATCAAGGAAATTTCAAAGGAAACTTTCAGAATAGGAACTACAATAATTATCAAAACAACTCTCAGTATCAGAATCTTAATCAATAACAAGGACAGCAAGCAGGACCCACCTCTTCTGATGACAAGCTATCAGCCATTGAAAAAATGTTGCAAACTCAGCAAACTATGATGGCCAACCAACAAGCTCAGCAGAAGGCTATTCAATCTCAACTAGCTCAACTTGCAGCTAGCATAAAGCCACCAGCTGGAGTCTTTGCTGGCCAACCCGAGAACAATCCTAAGCATCCGGAACAGTTGAAGGAAGTCACCATGAGGTCAGGAAAAGACTATTCAAATCCCCCAGTAAAGACACATGTGGTTATTACAGACAAAGATGAACATGTGATTGTCCAAAACTTAACAACACTAGAGTCTGAATCAAAAGATGATAAGACGGATAAAGGAAGTCCTGAGAAAACTACTTATGAAGAAATAGAAACACCAAAACCTGATATTCATGTATATAAGCCTCGTATACCCTTCCCATCCCGTCTAAGGCAAACCAAGCTCGATACTAGATTCAATAAGTTTAAAGAGGCTATGAAGAAACTTCATATTGATATACCCTTCCTGGATGCTCTGGCCGAGATACCAGCCTGGACTAAGTATCTAAAGTCACTCCTCACCAGGAAATATATAACTAAAGAATATGAGAGAGTAAAACTGGCAACAACTACATATGATATCATACTGAGCAAGATGCCAAAGAAACAAAAAGACCCGGGATCCTTTGGAATTTCATGTCACATTGGCGACTCATCATGCAAGAAAGGATTGGCAGATCTTGGTGCAAGCATCTCTATTATGCCACTTAGCCTGTGCAACAAACTAGGGTTTGCAGATTTGCTTCCTACTGGTATGACTATACAGCTTGCAGACAATTCGATAAAACGTCTGTTAGGGATTCTCGAGGATGTCCCGGTCAAGGTAGGCAAGGACACATATGTTCCATGCGACTTCGTCATTATGGACATCAAAGAAGACACCAGATATCCTCTCATATTTGATCATCCGTTCCTCGCCTCTGCGAGAGCCCTAATTGATGTTGAAGTTGGTACCTTACTGCTCAGATTAGGCAAAGAAACTCTTGAATTCAAGGTTTTTGAAAGTATGAGAAGACCAAGTATGCAAGAAGAAGTATATCTAATTGACTGCATTGAACAAATGTCACTTCTGACCCAAGAGCATCATGAATCAAACGATCCCTTGGAAATTGCTCTAACAAACCCATCAGTGGATGAACCAATCGACGAACGAGTAAAGGATTGCATCGAATCCCTCGACTCTACTAAAGAAGATGTCGAAGCCACTAGTGAAGAACTCAAAGCTATGGAAACTACAGAAAAAACAAGCGAAAAACCAGAAGCTCCCGAAATGAAGCCTCTTCCCGAAGGACTGAAGTACGTGTTTTTAGACGATCTCAAGGTTTGTCCAGTTATTATAAATTCCGATCTAACAGCTGAACAAGAAGAGAAACTTCTGAAGGAATTGAGGGAAAGAAAGAAAGCCATCGGTTATAAAATGAGTGACCTCACTGGGGTCATTCAAGCACTGTGTATGCACAAGATCCCTATGATGGAAGATCACAAACCTACTATTGAGCATCAATGGAAATTGAACCCAAATATGAAGGAAGTGGTCTGTAGCGAGGTCATTAAATTGCTCACAGCAGGAATAATCTATCTGATATCCGATTCGCCATGGGTAAGCCCAGTGCATGTTGTCCCGAAGAAAGGTGGAACGACTGTTATACGAAATGAAAACAATGAACTCATTCCCACTCGAATAGTCATAGGGTGGAGGATTTGCATAGATTATAGAAAATTGAACAAGGCAACTCGAAAAGATCATTTTCCTATGCCCTTCCTTGATCAAGTCTTAGAAAGGTTGGCTCACCAAGAATATTTTTGTTATCTTAACGGTTACTCTGGATTCTATCAAATACCCATATATCCAGATAACCAAGAGAAAACGACCTTTACCTACCCATTCAGAACATACACATTTAAAAGAATGCCATTTGGCCTCTGCAATGCACCTGCAACTTTCCAACGTTGCATGGCTGCAATATTTGCTGGTCTCACCGAAACCATTATGGAGGTTTTTATGGATGATTTTTCTGTATACGGAGATTCATTTGATTCATGTCTTAAGCACCTTTCCCTGGTCCTCAAACGTTGTGAAGACGCACATCTTGTGCTAAATTGGGAAAAGTGTCATTTTATGGTAAAAGAAGGCATTGTCCTCGGTCATAGGGTCAGCAATAGAGGAATTGAAGTAGATAAAGCCAAGATTGAAGTGATTTCTAAACTGGCTACACCCACAAATGTTAAAGAAGTTCGTGCTTTCCTAGGCCATGCAGGATTTTACAAAAGGTTCATAAAGGATTTTTCCAAGATAACGAAGCCAATGACGAATCTATTACTAAAGGATACTGATTTCAATTTCAATGAAGAATGTGTCAAAAGCTTCAACACACTGAAGAAGGCCCTTACAACCACCCCCATCATTAGAGCTCCTGATTGGGATCACCCATTCGAAATCATGTGCGATGCCAGTGATTATGCTGTGGGCACTGTTTTAGGGAAATATATAGAGAAGAAACACTATGTTATCTATTATGCATCAAAAACACTTGATGAAGCCCAGAGGAATTATACAACTACCGAGAAAGAACTTCTAGTAGTTGTGTATGTCTTTGACAAGTTCAGATCATACCTAATTGGCTCAAAGGTCATTGTCTACACAAACCATGCTGCCATTCGCTACCTTATGGCAAAGAAAGATGTGAAACCCAGGTTGATTAGATGGATCCTCCTATTACAAGAATTTTATTTAGAGATAAGAGATAAAAAGGGTACAGAGAATGTTGTAGCAGACCACCTAAGTCGCATCCAAACTCTGGATACTGAGAAGATTCCGATCAATGATTCCCTGCCAGATGATCAACTAATGAGGGTCTCAGAAGTTGAACCATGGTACTCAGATTTTGTAAACTACCTTACTGCTGGGGTCAACCACCCCCAATGCACCGGGAATGCACTGAAGAAGTTCATACATGATGTGAAGCAATATCACTGGGATGAACCATATCTTTTTAAACTATGTGATGATGGTCTGTATAGACGATGTATCGCCGAAGAAGAAGCTCAATTTATTTTGGAACAATGTCACTCAGGACCTGTGGGAGGACATATGAGCTCTAAAAAGACTGCTTTAAAGGTTTTGCAATGTGGATTCTTCTGGCCAACCATATCCAAAGATTCCTACGACTTTGTCCTGTCATGTGACAAATGTCACAGATCAGGCAATATAACAAAGAGAGATGAGATGCCACTGAATCTATGGCAAGAAGTAGAGATATTCGATGTTTGGGGGGTGGACTACATGGGTCCATTCCCATCTTCTCATGGATTTTCATACATCCTAGTGGCGGTGGACTACGTCTCAAAATGGGTTGAAGCTATACCAACCGTCACTAGTGATTCCAAACCCATCATCAAACTATTCAAAGATATTATTTTCCCTCATTTTGGAGTGCCACGAACCGTGATATCTGAAGGAGGGTCCCACTTCCTTGAAAGAAGCTTTGAAGCTTTACTGAGAAAATACAGTGTAACACATAAGGTAGCCTCACCTTACCATCCACAAACAAGTGGATAGGTAGAGGTCTCTAACCGTCAGTTAAAAGCTATTCTGGAAAAAACGGTAGGACGCAATCGAAAGGATTGGTCAACAAAAATCAACGATGCCTTATGGGCCTATCGTAATGCTTATAAAACTCCCATTGGGACTACACCTTTTCGATTAATATATGGGAAAGCTTACCACCTGCCAGTCAAACTGGAACACAAGGCATGGTGGGCAATTAAACAATTGAACTTTGATATGAAAAAAGTAGGCCAAGCCAGGATTTTGCAACTCTAAGAGCTGGATGAACTCAGGATGACAGCTTATGAGAATGCACGAATCTATAAAGAACGTACAAAACTTTGGCACGATGGACATCTGGAAAGAAAAGAAATACAAGTGGGAGACCAAGTTCTGGTATTCAACTCAAGATTGAAGTTATTCCCAGGAAAAATCCGCTCACATTGGTCTGGACCATACATCGTCCAGAGCATCTCTCCACATGGTGCCTTCTCATTATGGAGTGAAAAGTCAGGTGAAGTTGTCACAAATGGTCACCGCTTAAAGAGATATTTCACCTCAACTGACATAGGCACTAAAGCAATGTTGGAACTCACCATTCCATCGTAAAGCTGAAGGATTCATTCGAGCCATCGACATAAACAAAGGCGCTTGTCAGGAGGCAACCCGATCAATAATTTTGTTTTACTTTTCTTTTCAAATTAGAATATTTCTTCAATTTTGTTTTTACATTCTAGTTAATTTTTCATTAAATAAATTTGCATCGCAAGATGCTATTTTAAGATCTAATTGCTCTTTACCTTTGAGATTTTCAGATAAGAAGATGCACGATGATCGGAACGCAACCACACCTGGTGGTCATTCTGGAATGAATTTTCCCCTCCATCTTGGATTTAGAGTTTGCTCGAGACGAGCAAATCTCTAAGTTCGGGGTGGAGGGTGGGTGGTATGTACCTCACTTTCCACCTACACCCATCCTTTTCATACTTTAGTTTTCACTATCACATTCTTGAAAAAAAAGAAAAAAAATTCAAAATTCTTTAATGTTTTTTCAAAAAGATTGAACAGATACTTGACGAATTTTTGACATTTTTTGACACTTTCTGGTTTCATTAAAAGTCACTAACTAATTTTCTATACATTCTCAATCATTATATCCTCCTTATTCGAAGTAAATCCTCAAAAGGACCACTTTTTGAAACAAGCCTTTTGTTTGAAATCATCTTGTGAAGCTTATGATTCCTAACATCATGATTTTTTTTTTGCAAAAATGGTAAGTATCTGTCAAACTGATAGGGATCAAACACGTCGTGCTTCCTAACTGACTAGTGGAACAATAACATGGAATCTTCACTGGATCCTCATCAAGTCATTATTTGAGTAGAGTATGATAAAGAGAACGACCCGGTGCACTGAATTGTAAATCAAGTTGCATTCTGACCTGAACTCTCTTCTACACTTCTTCTATCATCTTCATACCCCTCCATCCATCAAAAAGAAACAAAATAGCCGAATATGGTGCCAAACCCTAAGTTCGGGGTGGCACGCCACTTCCCTCTTTATCCGCTTCTTCCATACCCCTCGCAAATAAATAGGGGCGTACCACCAAAAATGCAATCTCGAGTCGAATAGAGGAGAGATTTGCAAACAAAAGATGCTAAAGTGCACACAAAAAGAAATGCAATCTCGAGTCGAATAGAGGAGAGATTCGCACAAAAAAATGCAATAACTGAAATTGCAAAGCAAATAAAAATCTTGAGTCGAATAGAGGAGAGATTTACTTCTTCTTCCATACCACCATTCACTCCATTTTCTACCTAATGGCACAATGCATGCCCCCACTATCCTGAAAAACACCAGTGTCAGATCGGATGCACACTTGTTGTTCTGCGGGTATCTCTGGACTCTTACAAAACTCTTTGACAGGCTTGTTGGTGGAAAAAGTTAGGAGGAAGTGATATTGGAAAATGAACTCAGGAACGAAGATATGGTAAGATGTGTTTAGTGGTCTCAGGAGGTTGAGATACTGAGTCATATTGAGCAGAAAGAAAACATTCGTGATGTGAAGATGAAGCAATCACACGAATTGAAAGTATTCATTTAGCGACTATTTCAGATTTTGTGTTACTCGAGGATGAGCAACGTTTAAGTTTGGGGTATTTTGATGAATGTATATTCATCATGAAATTCAATTATCACTTTGAAACAAATTCAACTCTATACATACTTTTTCACTCAATATGAATCATAATGTGCAAAACTACTTAGTTGATTCAATTATCAAGGTTTTAACTAAATATTGTTCATTTAATGCAGGTTTTGACAAAGCTAAACAAGACCGTTTGGGCGCCAGGGTCGCAAGACCGTTTGGCCACGAAGATAGTTTAGCTGCGAGACCGGTTGGAGCCAGACTTTGGAACCGTTTGCAGCCGGACTACGGGACCGCATGGAAACCATGCACCAAGACTGTTTGGTCTTTTGCACAAGACCGCATGGACATGCAGCACAAAACGAGACTGAATGGTCACATGCACGTAGACCGTATGGTCACATATGCAACAAGACCATTTGGATTTGCTGCTGCCTGAAGACCGAATGATATAGAAAAACCGAATGCATGAGTCTGCATGCAATACCAAGGCCGGTTACTGCATTAATGAATAAAACCGAATGAGCTGATCTCACATGCATGCAAACCAGTTAATAAAGTATACACATGCAAACCATTTGCTACTCTAGAAAATGGAGGACCGTGTGATAAGATTACTTGCTGAAATACGAAGACCGATTGGATGAGAGTATCATGCAAAGACCATTTGCTGTACACTCTCACGTGAAGGCCAAATCACGCAAACTGCATGGAGCAGCAGCTCAAGACCGTTTGCTTTTCCTGAATACAAACCGAATGATCACAGCAGCAATACATGAAACTGAATGAAGGATCCAGTGAGCAGCATGTGAAGACCGTTTGATTTAAATATACGAAGACCGTATGGAGGGATAAGGCTGTGGGATCGTTTGATAAAAGCACAGTAGCAAACTGAATGCTACAAGATCGTTTGCTTCAACTGCTGCAAACCGTTTGAATAAAAGACCCCAAGACCGAATGGAGGAAGGATCCGGGATCATTTGATAAAGTACCAGGCACGCAAACCGAATGGAAAAGTAGGCACAAAGCAAGACCGTTTGCTACGCATGAAGCAGGAAGACCGAATGCCGAATAGGACCGAATGAGCCAGCATGAGAAGACCGTGTAAGCTATACACGTGAAGGACCGTTTGCTTTTCCCAACATGCAAACCGAATGAAGGGGCAGACCGAATGAGCTAGATATTTTGAATGAAAAGAAGCACAATACTCAAACCGAGAGAGCAAGACCGTTTGGTTAGTTCTTACCAAACCGTTTGAGCACTTAAAATAGAAAACTGTTTGGATAAGATATTTTTGGATTGGAATCACACCAAAAATGTGAGGGCCAGTCCAGTGCCTATAAATAGGACCCCAAGGGTCCTCATTTGGGGCATCGGATCCGGACGCCGCCAGGCTGCCCGAAAACAGTTCCGATCCAAATCCGGTCCAGTTTACGCCAGTTCCATTTCACCTACTGCCCGTGCTGCAACCAAGGAGGCTGAGGAGAGAAGGAAGATGGAGTGAGGGAGACTGTCCGGTCTGTCTTGGCAACTCCCGTTCGCGACCAGATCTGCTCCGACACGACGTAGGAGGACGTATCTTCTTCACCGAGCTGTGACTACCTTCTGCACCGAGTTCATGGTGGATTCCTCTCTCTTTCTCATTCTTCTTGTGTCTCGCATCATGAGCGAGTAGTACTTTTCTGCTGGGGTGCGGGGACTAGCCCCGCTGCCCATGCAACCATGTTCTTTTGTTAAACTTTCCATGGCAATGAATATAACTCTTCATTTCGTGGTTAACCGTTATGCTTGTAGTTCGATTAATTGCTCACTTTCATCTCTGTTCTACCTATATTGCGAGAACTTCTATATATAGGATAAAATGTCATTTTAACAAGTTGACTCCTTGATGAGAACTTCTGAATGGATTCCTTGAGGTCGTAAGTGTATGATCCGTGAGGGGACGAGCCATCTAGCCTTCGGTGACGCTTCTGTGAACCTAACGCCTTTACAGGGGGTTCACAACCTTAGTTGGATTTTGTATCTTCTTGTTAATCGTTGATGTTTGCTCGTATATTAATTGTTTGCTCGCTTATCGGTTAATGTGGTTGACTCCCAAACTAGAAATAGAATGGGATTTCTTCGGAGCCGTAAGTAAGTGATCTGGGGGGTGATGAGACATCTGATGCCTAAGGTGATGTTTACGCGAACCTAACGCCCTAACGGGGAGTTCTGCAGCCGCTCCTTTTGGATTGTTATATCTTGCCTAGTTTGTTTATGATTGAATGTGTTTGTATGAGTAGCGGTGGTGAAACCTGGTACCATCCCAGTGATTCCATATCATTGATCTAAATCCAACTTTAATTCAGCTTTTACTTCCTTGCAATTAGTCTAATTAACCTCAAATCAACCAATCGTTTTAAATATTAGTTTTACTTAAGCTAGATTCGACTGACAAAGATTCTTAAAAAGGTTGCCCTTTGGGTTCGATCCTCAACTATACTGCGATAAGACTCATCCGCTTGTGGGTGGTATTATTGCGCTTTGGTTTTGGTAAAAGCTCGGGGATTTCAACCCCGAGTGAGTTTGTTAGTGCGTTCAAAAATACCACGTCAATCATATCTTGTACCGAGGCTTGCTCGGCGACAATACCTCGCGGCTTGCGCAGTCTTCACCTCCGGTCTTGGACGGTGTCTGTGCAGCTCCTGCTCGCACCGGGACTGACGACTCCTGGTCTCACTGGGACTGTCGGGATTGACAGTTGTCCTCCGAGCGGCCGAAATCTCCCGCCTCTAAAGTAGTCCACACAGACCACTTGGAACTCCAATCTTCTTGTCTCACAAGGAATTGGAAGGAGTCGCAGCCTCCTATCGGCGTACTAGTCACCGACACACTCTCCTGCCACCAGTCGCTTTCTGCAGTTGTCTTTTCCTTTCTGTGCCTCCCTTATCGGGTAGCATTTGCTTGGGCTCTCTCGGTTACCAAAACCAGAGAGAATGACAACTTTACAGAGCAACTGGTTGCACTGAGTTGTACTTTGAGAATCCCCCAATACCCCTATATATATAGGAGGGTCATGGGACATGGTTCTCTATCCTGGACAATGTGGGACTAAAGCAGGAGTAGAACGGTTTGAGATTTTCCACAAAAAAACAACCAACTGCGCAACCTAAACTGATCGTTTCATTTATGAAACGGTCAGTTGGGGACCTGAGTCGGTCGGTTGACACCTCAACTGATCGATTGGGACCCATGAAACGGTCGGTTCACTTCTGAACCGGTCGGTTTGTGGTCCTGATCAGTTCCCGATTGACTTTTCTTCTTTTGTTTCTAATTGGTTCCTAATACCAATCCTTGTTCCAATCAAATTAGGCAAGTGAAATGAAAAGAAATTTCTCACCAATCCTACTTTCCCAACTTGCTCGGTTGGACCAGTTGAACTGATCATTTTAACACTTGAATCGATTGTTTCACCCTATCCATGAGCCGATCGACTCACCACCTGAGCCGATCGGTTCACCAAGCTCATCCGATCGGTTCATCACATGAGCCGATCGGTTGGGAGTGTAGATTGTGCAGAAATAGTCAATTACAGTTTCAATCAATCTGATACTCTAATCAATCAGTCCAACACCTTGAACATTATGATACTGAGCTATCAATTGATTGAGTGTTTAATTGAACTACTAAACTCCTTTAATAATCAATCTAAACATTGTTGTGGACAAAACTCCTCTTTCAGGTTAAATCCTATGTGTGTGACCCTGCTGGTCCATTTCACGTTGGCAGTGAAAGTCCATAACACTTATGACTTCACAAGCAAAGAGCGGTGCCTAGTCACACATCAGTGCTACCCAAGTGAAATAGAAAGTTGGAGAACAACTTTCAATCCTACAATCTGTGAATGGTGTTACAGTGAATGTATAATTCCTTTGTCATTGATATCCCGAATGAACTCGAGGCATGGAACAATCATCATGTCAACGTTCATTCACTTTCTTGAACTCAGAGTTGATTGGAAGAGATATGTATGACATCAATATCACATACTGATTCACACATGTGTGCACACCTTTCTCAATCCTACTCATCAAGTGGCCATGGATATCAAACTCCCTCAGGAGGGACAAATCCCATATCTATCACTCACCCCTCAAAAGCCCAATGTGTCAAATCCACCCAATCATCACCTTTATAACAACCCATGTTTCATGACTGCGTTTGATGATGTCAAAGTGTGCCCAACGACATGTGTTGAGTGTAGTGATTTCAGGTCAAAGAATCACACTCACCACCATCATTGTGAGTACTTACTATGACTACCATGTCATGGTTCCATGTGTCAAACTCACAGTGGGTCTGTCCGGTACACTTGTTCTCTAACAAGTACCTATGTGTTTGGTTTGATATCTCTATATCATGACTAATGAGATTCTATCATCAACCAACACCACAATCTAGTCTTGTGTGTCATTGTTGTCTATCTACCTTTCACAATGACATCCGACTAGGGACATAATGAGAATGTACAAACTCTTAGCATCTGTATGATCTCATCGTTCAACTCCTCAACCTGAAAGCATACGTCATTGAGTACTGTCATTCTCTAGACATTCAATTTGTTCTATCACTATCTCATATGACTGAACCAGAAAGAATTGGAAGCTTGCCTTTGATGTTTATCAAATCAATCTTAATGTATCCCACCAATCATCCCATGATTGGCTCTCAGGGCATACATACCAACAATGATTCTCATCTTGAACATTTTTCTTTTAATTTGAGGTCTCTACTAATGACTTATGACCAAAATCCAAATTTCCTTTCAATACAAATACTTTTTATTAACCCCACATTTTGACCATGGTTGTCAACGTGCTTTCACACACACATCTTCCAAATCTCAAATCATGACTCAAAAATGGACCAAATTTTCAACTCTAGCTCATGACCTCGATTTATGCCTCAATTCTCTAATTTCTAGGATTGGGACCTAGATTATTGAGGAACGTGGATACTTTAGAGGAAATAAGACAAACCAATAAGCCAACATGTCATGGAGGCTACCTTTCACTGGATGATAGTCTGAACATCAAACCTCAGATGCCTTAATCAATCAGACAACTAACTAATACAATCATTGGTGGGAAAGGTCACCTTAAATGTAAAAGCTTGTGTAAAATGCAAATCACAATCTTGATGATCCAAGCCCTATTATGACAGGAAAACTCTTCATATTGTGCCTTTTAAGAGATCTAGTCCTGAATCTTGATTGGCCCACTAAAAGAAAAACTAAAACTAAAGATGTGTAGGACAAAGGATGACTACCCTTTTTCTCCAAGATCTATTTTTCAAGCAGAGCAATTGCCACTATTTCCAAAAATCAAATATTCTAATTTTTATGTCTCACTAACAAACCACACATACATTCACTTTTTCACATTCAACTTTTTCTCACTAAGAAATGAGTTATTTGGAGAATTAGATATACCCTAGTTTCAACAATGAAGCTATGATGGGAGACTCTTAGCGGAACTTTAGGGTATTGAATAATTGGTCAAATATAAGAAATGGCCAAAGTCATCAGCTGCCCTTACACTGGAGAAATCATTTATTCCCAACCTTTTCCTCACAAATTTAGCTTTAGACGGAAGATATGTCACACTCATTTTCTACCATCCAAAATTTTTGTCAGAACATCCTTGACGAGTCCAACCTTTTTGGCCTTTCATGAAAAAATAGGGGTCAGACCTGGCTCAACCCTGTGGTTCTCAATCTTATCGTAAACCTTTCCTTGAAAGGGGCAAATTGTTGACATCACATTAATGCCAATCCTCAGGCCAATTATGGAATCCATTCCAAATCCTACCAAATTTCTACATATACCTTTCCTCCCAGAGTTCTCCATATTTTTTCACCTATTTAAATCACCCCTTTCACCCACTTCCACCCAATTTGGGCTCTTCTGCAAAGAAACCTTCTTTCAGACTGAAAATGCAATTGTTATTTAATTATAACTTAAATAGGCTATTTTTCACAAATTTCCTAGTTGAATTATTTGAAATAGAAAATTTTCTATTTTCAAATTCATTTCCAAAAAAAATCCAAGAGATAACTTTGAATTATCTTTCTGTTCAAATTATCTCCATTTTTTCCAAAATATTCTTGAAATTACTGGGAAAATGAGATTTCCTTTTTTTCTCACCTGATGAAACTGGGCAGATCAAATCCATCTGCCACATGCCACACGGGACAGATCACCCTTGATTTGAGTGTCTTGCATGGACATCGGAATGATATGCCACCCCTTTCAAAAGGTTCTACCCATAACACCGAACCCTAAAATCCACCTATAGATTGATACCCATACCCAACATATTCCAGGACCCTCTCGTCGCTCTTAAAGACAAAGCGATGACTACCACTCTCTTTACTTTATTGTGTTTCATGTGATCAGAAGATTTGGATGAGCTAACAGTTATACATTTTCTATATTTTGATTATTACTTAACCATTCCGTTCATATGTATCTAATATGTGTATTGGAGATTGATTTTAGGTATTCGATACATTAAAAGGATCAATTCAATCAATCCCTATCTTGACCCAATACAAGACAAAGTCAATGCAAGTGCACTTTTGTGGAAAACACCCTAAACGACTTATGACATTTTTTGTAATCATTTGTATTGATTCTATGACTTCTAACAAAGATGAGAAATATATAAAATGCACTTAAAATGAACATTTGAGCACTTTTATAATAATTTCCAAAATTCATCGCATGGACTTTTGTTGGTGTACTTTGATCTAGGATAGACTTGATGGACACCCTTGATGAACCTTGAGAACTACCGAGGTCACACAAGTTTACCCCAGGATAAACTCGGCCGACACACTGCATAGGCAAAACAAATTTAAGCCATTGACTGAGTTTCATCTAGGATAAACTTGACTGAAAACTCAAATTTTCTTTGTCACATAGTGCTATCAGTCAAGTTTCCTTTATTGAAACTCGACCGACCACACTATATGGAATGTACAAATAATGTTTCTAACTATTGGAGTGTTGTAGAACCAAAAAATTGATTTGTTGCAACATCCCAAATGGCTAGAATTTTTCCTAAGTGCATCTAATGGCTAGAGGACACCTCCAACTATAAATAGCGACCCTTGGACTTCATTCCAAGTGTGCATCTTATGATCCTAGCTATAGTTGAGTAGATTTGTATACTAATAGCCCCTTTCTCTCTCTTACTTACTACATATTAACATCAATATAAGTGAGATAGGTTATTTGTGTGAGAGATACTTCATTATACTCATTGTGAAGCCCAGGTTATTTGTGAGAGAGATACTTCATTATACTCATTGTGAATCCCTAAATATTCCCTTTCCCAATCCCTTTATTTCAAGCAAAGCTGGTGAAAGCTTCCCCTTGATGAAGGTGAAGTTGAAGGTTGAAGATCCTAGAGAAGAGTGGGTAATTCCTTCAAGGTAGAGGACTTGTTTCAACAGGAGAGCTCCTTGGTTAAGGTCTCTAACTCGTTGCAAAAGTGGGTAATCCCTCGTATAGATTTAAGACTCTTGCTCTAAGGATGGTTAAGACCTTGTAAGGTTAGTTCCTCCTTTGATCCTTAAAAGGAAGTCTATGTATCCTTATCCAACAAAAGGAAGGTCATATTGTATCTCTTATAATGGAATATAAGAAAGGTGCAATGGCTGTAAAATCCTAGAGGTTTACCTCTCTAGGTAGTGGATGTACACTCTCCTAGTTTGGATTTTGGAACCACTATACATTTTTCGATCTTGTTCAATCTCTATCATCCTTTCTATGTATGTTTAGTTGCACTCATATTCATATTTTCAATCTTATTTAATCAAGTAATTTGAAGATCTAATGAATCTGGTTTAAGTGTTTAGCTCCATTCACCCCCCCTCCTAAAGCCCATTGATCCAACAAGTGGTATCACATGCACAATCTTCTCTGACTAGATATCCCACAAGATGAGAAGATGTGTGACAACCTTCTACATTCTCTCAACTTGGTGGGTGGATTCTCCATGAGACCTCCAATCTTCGACGACACAAACTTCCTCAATTATAAGAGGAGGATGCAATTTTATTAGCAAGGGATGAACTACGACATGTGGAAAGTGGTCATCCTTCCCTACAAGGAGTCGGGAGGAGATGTGGCTACTTGGGATGAAGCTACCTGGAAGAAAGCCTAGATAAATGCAAAGGTCATTAACATTATTTATGCAGCCCTCACTCCTTTCGAATTCAATCAGATCTCTTCTTGGGACACCGCCTATGAGATATGATACAAACTATGCATCACCTATGAAGGGACCAAGCAAGTCAAGGAGTCCAAGGTTTACATGCTCAAATGTCTCCTTGAGAACTTCAAGATGGGTAAGAAAGAGAGAGTGGAGGAGATGTATTCTAGTCTTAACACCATTGTGAATGAACTTGGTTCTTTGGTTCAACCTATGGATCACGGCACTATCAACACCAAGATCCTTAGATCTCTTACCAAGAGGTGGTAATCCAAGGTGACCTTCATTGAAGAAACAATAAGGCTTGGTGAACTTGCTATTGAAGAGCTCATTAGGAATCCCCAATCAAGAAGAAGAGGAAAAGCAAGAAGAGAAGGAGTCCAAGAAGATGAAGGAAAATGCCTTCAAAGGTCAAGTGGAGGCCATTGTTACTAAACAACAACTTGTTTGCCAGACTACCCCTTCCTCAAGTGAAGATGAAGACCTTAGTGATCATGAAGATAACTACTCCAAGGGGAAACACTTTAAGGGAACACCCTCCTCATCCTCAAACTCCAAGCTGATATGACTGTGGTCAAAAGGGACACTAAAAAAATGATTGTCCCAAGGAAAAGAAGTCCTACAACAATAGAAGATCAAAGAAGAAGGAGGACTAAAAGAAGGAAAGCAAGTTCAAGAGGAAAGACAAGAAGGGCAGAAGAATCAACGATGCATTATATACCACATGGGAGGAGTCTTCCTCTTGTGATTCCAGTTCCAATGAAGGAAAATGTCACCTTACTCTCATGGCCTCAACTAGTGAAGATATGTGTGAGGTAAGTGAGATAAGCTTGAATGAACTATCTAAATATGCTCTTATTGATATGATCAATGTTTGACATTCTTCTTATTCTAAATGCAAACCTAAGAAGAAAAGATTAGGGAAAGTATTAATGATCTATATGCTATAATTGATTTTCTTGGGCAAAATGAAAATGTCCATCTTGATAGCATAGATTCTTTACAGGGTCAATTTCTTGAACTTGAATTGCAATACAATGGATTTGAATTAGAAAATGGAATTTGTCTTAAGAACATCAATATTATGAAAGATGAAAACCAAGCTTTCCTTAATGAATATGTTTTGATTAGAACTGAAAATGACAAGCTAGTTGTCAAGTTTAATGATCTTAGGCATCTATGTTATGATATTAAGGATGAAAATAGAATCAATCTTGATGAGCTTACTATGCTTATATCTGAAAATGCTAGACTTATTGCTAGATTTAATGATCTTGAATCTAGACATATCTTGCCTAGTAATGAATTTGCTAGTATTACACTTGAAAATGATTCTTATTTCGCTAAATCCCTCTATTTGGAGGCCGACCTTTTACATGCTCAAGATGATATTATTAGTCTCTCTTCTAGGTTCATTACTCTTAATGATGATAATAATAAACTTAGAGAGACTTTGCAAAAGTTCCTCAAAGGGAAGAAATCCCTAAATGTTGTCCTAGAGCACTCTACCAAACATGTTGATAGTACTAGTTTGGGATATGAGAAGTCCCTAAGAGCAAGGGAAAAGGTAAGAAAAAGAGAAATAAGCCTCCAATATTCCATGGAGACACTTACGGCTCTAAGTATTGGATGGTTTGTGATTATTGCAAGAAAGATGATCATTATTCTACTTGTTTTCCTTACAAAGAGAAGGGGACCAACCCAAAGATTAATTGGGTCCCAAAATTTTGGATCCCAAAGTTTGAATTAGGCACCTACCTCTCCTTTCTATGTAGGAAAAAGGTAAATGGGTCGTTTATAGTGGATGATCAAAGCACATGACTGGTGATAGAGACCACTTCAACACTCTAACTAAGAAGAACGGAGGTTCAGTGACATTTTGAGACAATAAGAGAGGCAAAGTGATAAGTGAGGGTGATGTAGGTGATTCACAATGTATAAAGAATGTACTTATTATGGATGGCCTACATCACAATTTCATTAGTGTTAGCCAATTATGTGATCATGGTTATCTTGTTCTCTTCACCATTTTTGAATGCTTGCTTCTAGATTCCCTCTCCTACAATGTCATATACAAAGGAACTAGAAATGGAAATCCTTATGTTATTGTTCTTGATTCTCTTAATCCTATTCTTGGTAAATGCCTTGTTCTTGATGAGAATGAAGTATCTTTGTGGCACTGTAGGTTTGGCCATGTAAGTATGCATCAATTGAAGAAGTTGAGAGAAAAGGACTTGGTTAAAGGACTTCCTAAGTTGGATTTTGAGAAGGATGAGGAATGCCAACCTTGTACCCAAGGGAAGCAAAACCAAATCCTCCTTTAAATGTGAAGGAGACCATAGCACCAAGATAGTTCTTGAACTTCTTCATTGATCTATTTGGGCCAATGAGAATGCAATCGCTTTGTGGTAGTTAGTATTGTCTTGCGATTGTTGATGATTTCTCTCATTTTACATGGACTTTCTTTTTGGTTTCAAAAAGTGATATGCTTGATGTCTTTTTGCAAACAAATTGAAAATTAAGTTTCTGGATGATTTAACTGTTGGGCAGAAGATGTAATGTAGTTTCGCATCCTTCTCCTTGATAATGAATGAGTTCTTCAAGGTTTGTTCATTAGTGAGGATGTCGCCCTTTATTTGCATGCATCTAGGTAGAGGTCTGTCCATCTTGAGGTATTTGATGATGGATGTGACATGACCTCCCATGCAAATTTCCTTCCCCAGGGCATAAGCTGATAGTTTCTGGATCATATGACGTCCAATGTTGACTGGAATCCCGTGTAGAATGGACCAGAGAACAAAGAGATCTGAAATTGTAACATTCCCTCCTTCTGTCCTGGGGAAGAGTGCGCCGGTGAGGATTTTGTGTAAAGTGCGCACTAGTCCAGATTGTATGTTGGATGCCTTGCATGTTTTTGCATCATAGGTGGGGAGCCTTGTCAGAGATTTCCAAAAGTTGTGCCTGTTGAAATTAGGATTATTAGTTCCCACAGCCTTGGCCTTCTTTAGCTGCTCCTGGTTGTCAATAAAGATTTCATTCAGCATATCTTCTGTTATGACAACCTTGTTGCCAAAGAGTTTGGTGAACAGCCTACGGTCACCTCCATCCCGTGATCTATCCATGATGTCGACGGGATCTTTGTTAAGAAAGGTGAAGAATTCAGTTGTGGGTTCGAAATATGAGATCTCAGGTGCCAAACACAGCCTTGCAAGGTTGGCTTTATTTAGCATGTTGAAAATTCGGTCGTGGATCCCCATCTTAAGCAATAAGCTGGAGCAGACGTACTTTGTGGGTTTTAGGATTTTGTCAGTGGAGGGAGCGGTGTGTATGTAGAGGTTTTCTGGTGGTGGTGTTGTGGTGGTGACGGGAGGGAAAGAGGGAACAGTGATGGTTGTGGGGGCGGCAGAGGAGGTGGTGATTGGAGTGTTTCCTGCCAGGGTTTGCTCCCTTACAGTGATAGGCCGGACCTGCTTTCTTGCTCGTTTCTTGGAGGGTTGTCCAGTTGTGGTTTCCTGGACCTTTCGTTTCCCCTTTGATTTTTCTGGTGGGGACTCGTCCTCGGGGTTTGGCTCATATTCAGAGCCTTCATCACTAGAGGATATTTCTATTTCTTCTTCAGGCGCCTCAGATAGACATTTGTTGAGGCAGTCAATGTCACACAAGATATCTATGATTTTGACCTTTGGTGGGGCCTGTCCAGTCGTGTTGTAGTTGTCTATGATCTTCTGGAGTTTGGCCCGGTCTTCCATCATTTGCTCCTTTGTCCAGAAAGGAGCTTCGCCAGATCCTGTGGCATGCTTAGCTGGTGATGCCATTTCTGAAAAGTGGAAAATCATGAGTAAGAACAACATGTTTAGAAATAAAATTGGATTTTATTTGTATTTATGTGGTTGTATATTTTAACAAAACTTAACCGATTGTGGAAGGTCAAACAGTTTGCATACCGTTCGATCCCAAACGGTTTCAGGACCGTGTGGTTCCAAACGATCACAGGACCGTTTGGTCCCAAACGGTTTGAAGACCATTTGGTCCCAAACGGTTTCAAGACCATTTGGTTCAAATGGTCTCAGGACCGTTTGGTCCCAAACGGTTTCAGGACCGTTTGGTCCCAAACGGTTTGAAGATCGTTTGGTCCCAAACAGTTTTAGGACCGTGTGGTTCCAAACGGTTTGAGACCGTTTGGTTCCAAACAGTTTGAATACCGTTTGGTAGGTGAAACGTCGGGGAACGGCCGGTGAAAGGGAGGTGGAGCCGGCGGCGAAAACAAGGATGGCTGCGATAAAGGCGATGGAAAAAGGGAATCGTAGCGGTGTCGTAGATGACAGCAAAGGTGAAGATGATGGCGGCGGAGGAAAAGACGGTTGCAGAGGCGGAAAGGTCGAAAAGGTTGCCACAGTGGCACATACAGGTGTCGGCGATGGCGGGACTACCTTGCGGCTGATGGTGGAGATAACGACGGTGAAGTGGAGGGCGGAGGACGGTGAGATTGTTGTAAAGAAACACGGGACTAAGTCGACAGAGGCTGAGGGAGTCTGAGCCGCACGGGAGGAAGATGACGGAAGTGATGGAACAACACTTGCGCAAGAGTAAGAGGGAGCTCGAGAGTCGAAGAGAGAAGAACGAGGGGGTAGGGTTTATATTTATAGGAAACGGGGGTTGACCTGACAAAAACCCTAGGTCAAATGGTTTAGCGACCGTTTGGACTCCAAACGGTTTCAAGACCGTTTGGCTCCAAATGGTTTGAGGATCGTTTTGCTCCAAACGGTTTCAAGATCGTTTGGGAGGGTTAAGGTCGAACGGATTTTTATATTTTTATGTTTGTTTTGGTTTATATATATATATAACCTATTTTTTTATATATAACCTAAGGTAATTAAAAGAATAGAAAATAAAAGAAGATGTTGAAATCTTGGGTTGCCTCCCAAGCAGCGCCTGGGTTTTACGTCGTTGGCTCGACGAATCTTTGATGTTGTTATGTTGATGGTGTGGCGTCTCTGATTTCGATGGTCTGTCTTGGCATTTTATCTGCTGGAGTATAGTATTTTTTTAAGTGATGGCCGTTGACCGTCCTTTCTCCTCCGTTATTGTCGAAAATTATGACAACTCCAGTTGGGTATATATGCTTTATGGTGAAGGGCCCGGACCATTTTGTTCAGAGTTTTCCAGGGAACAACTTGAGCTTGGAGTTGAAAAGGAGTACTTTGTCACCGATGGCGATGTCTTTCCTCTTAAGATGACCGTCGTGCCACATTTTAGTTTGCTCCTTATAAATCATGGCACTTTGATAAGCCGTCATTCAGAGCTCCTCTAGCTCATGTAACTGGAGTTGTCTGTTTTCTCCGGCACTTTTAAGATCGAGATTTAGTTGTTTAATGGCCCACCAAGCTTTGTGTTCCAGTTCTACTGGAAGATGGCATGACTTCGCGTATACCAAACATAACGGGTTTGTCCCGATTGGTGTTTTATAGGTTGTTCGATAAGCCCAAAGGGCATCGGGAAGCTTGCTGGACCAGTCAGTGCGGTTTCTATTGACTGTTTTTTCTAGGATCGCCTTTAGTTGTCTATTTGATACCTCGACCTGACCACTAGTCTGTAAATGGTAAGGCGTGGCTACTTTGTGGTTGACTCTGTATTTTTTCAATAGGGCTTCAAAACTTCGTTCCAGAAAATGGGTCTCGCCATCTGATATGACAGTTCTGAGGACTCCAAATCTAGGGAAAATGATATCTTTAAACAATTTAATAACTGGTTTGGAATCACTGGAAATAGTGGGTATTGCTTCGACCCATTTCAAGACATAGTCCACCGCAACCAGGATGTAGGAGAAACCATAGGAATAAGGAAAGGGGCCCATATAGTCTACCCCCCATACATCGAAAAGTTCAATTTCCTACCACATTGTGAGGGGCATTTCATTCCTTTTGGATATGCTACCAGAAAATTGACATTTGTTGCAAGATTTCACAAAATCATAGGAGTCCTTTGCTATGGTTGGCCAGAAGAAGCCTGATTGCAGAACTTTTATAGCGGTTTTCTTTGCACTCATGTGCCCCCCGTGGGTCCTGAATGGAAATGCTCTAGGACAGAGGTAATCTCTTCTTCCGGCAAGCAGCGACAGAAAAGTCCGTCAGCACATAGGTGAAATAGATAAGGTTCATCCCAATAATATTGTTTTATATCGTGAAGAAATTTCCTTTTGTCATGGTAGGAAGGGGAGGGGTGAATGATACATGTAGCTAGATAATTGACAATGTCCGCATACTAAGGGAATCCATGAGTAACCTTCATTAGTTGGTCGTCTGGAAGAGAGTCTCGGATAGGGATTTTATCTTCGTCTTCCACTTCAATACGACTGAGATGGTCGGCTATGACGTTTTCCACTCTGCTTTTATCTTTGATTTCCAAATCGAATTCTTGAAGCATCAACACCCAGCGGACAAGTCTGGGTTTAGCATCTTGCTTCTGAATTAGGTATCGAATGGCGGAGTGGTCAGTGTACACGATGACCTTGGATCCAATCAAATAGGAACGGAATTTCTCAAATGCGTAGATGACAGCCAGGAACTCCTTCTCTGTAGTAGTGTAGTTCTTCTGTGCTTCATCAAGCGTTTTAGCTGCGTAGTAGATCACGTAAGGTTTCTTGTCGATATGTTGTCCTAAAATAGCTCCTATGGCGTAATCTCTTGCGTCGCACATGATTTCAAATGGTAGCGACCAATCTGGGGCTCTCAGAATAGGTGCAGAAATTAAAGCATTTTTGAGAGTTGAGAAACTTTGCAAGCAGTCTTGGTTAAAGATGAACTATGTATCTTTAGTCATGAGTTGGGTCATGGGTTTTGCTATTTTTGAGAAATCCTTAATAAATATTCGGTAGAACCCCGCATGACCCAAGAAAGCCCGTACTCCTTTTATATCTTTCGGTGGCGGCAGCTTCGAGATAACATCGATTTTTGCCTTATCGACCTCGATCCCTCTGTCACTCACTCTGTGCTCGAGGACGACACCTTCAGTTACCATGAAATGGCATTTTTCCCAATTCAGTATAAGGTTCGTTTCCTCACATTGTTGTAAGACTTGTCCAAGGTTGATTAGACAGTTATCGAAAGAATCTCCATAAACTGAGAAATCATCCATGAACACTTCCATTATGGATTTTGTTAATCCTACGAAAATGGCAGACATGCACCTTTGGAAAGTAGCGGGTGTGTTACACAACCCGAAAGGCATTCTTCTAAAAGCATAGGTTCCAAAAGGGCAGGTGAAGGTAGTTTTCTCTTGGTCTTCTGGGTGTATGGGTATTTGGTAGAACCCAAAATAACCATCTAGATAGCAGAAGTATTCCTGATGGGTTAAACGTTCTAGGACCTAATCGAGAAAGGGAAGAGCGTAGTGGTCTTTCCGCGTGGATTTTTTTAATTTTCTATAGTCGATGCACATCCTCCACCCCGTCACCGTCCTGGTGGGTATTAACTCATTTTTGTCATTAAGCACAATAGTAGTGCCTCCCTTTTTAGGAACTACTTGGACGGGGCTGACCCATTGGGAGTCAAAAATCGGGTAGATTATGTCGGCTTTCAGTAATTTGAGGACTTCATGGCGAACCACTTCTTTGAGATTAGGGTTCAGCTTCCTCTGATGTTCGCGTGATGGCTTGAATTCTTCGACCATGGGTAGTCTATGCATGCATAAGGCTGGGTTTATGCCCGTCAGGTCAGTTATCTTATACCCAATGGCCTTTTTGTGTTTCTTCAGCTCATCTAGAATCCTTTCTTCCTAGTCTTCTATTAGGGTGGAACTGATGATAACCAGACATAACTTTTCCTCGTCCAAGAAGACATGTTTAAGTCCCATGGGTAGAGTCTTCATCTCAGGAGCCTTAGGTGGCTCTTTTGCTTCTAAAATGGTGACAACCTTGAGTTCCTCAAAGGTGGCTGTCGGTGCTTCTTCGGCCTTTTCTAAGTGTTGCAAACATTGTTGAACCAATTCATTTGTAGAGAATTCGACTTCTGGATTGGTTAGAACATTCTCTAACTCGTCTGATGGCTCAGATATTTCTAATTGAGACATTTGTTGTATTGCATCTAAAATAAAGACCTCCTCTTGAATGTTGGGGCCTTTCATGCTGTTGAGAACTCGGAATTGAATTGCTTCTTTTTCGAGTCTTAGAATGATGGTGCCATCTTCAACATCAATAAGCTCCCTAGATGTGGCGAGGAAAGGTCTGCCAAAGATTATCGGGTATCTCAGATCTTCCTTGATGTCCATGATGACAAAATCTCACGGGACATAGGCATCTTTGCCTATCCTAACTGGAATATCTTCAATAATTCCAAGAGGTGCGGTGATGGTAGAGTCAGCTAACTGAATTGTCATTGTTGTGGGTAGAAATTCGGTGAAACCTAATCATTTGCACATAGAATAGGGCATAATGGATATACTGGCCCCTAGGTCAGCTAATCCCTTTTTGGTTGTTGCATTTCCAATACAACATTGAATGTCGAAGGAACCTGGGTCCTTCTTCTTCTTTGGAATTTTATTGAGGATGATATCAGAGGTGGTTTTGGCAAGTTTTATGGTTTCTTGTTCCTCCGTGATGTACTTCCTTGATAACAGAGTTTTGAGGTATTTAGCCCAAGTCGGCACCTCAGAGAGAGCATCAAGGAGTGGGATATCGATGTAAAGTTTCTTCATCGCCTCCTTGAATTTTTTGGAACCTGTCATCCATTTTCGTTTCTCGCAGTCTTCTCGGATATGGGATCCTTGGATTATACTGCAAGATTTCTGGCTCTACGGACACTTGTTCTTTTTCTTTGCCCTTTTCTCTCTATGTGGACTTTTCCGTTCCTGGCTTCGGGCTCTCATTTGGCAAAAAGGCAGGTGTATCATCATCATCAAGAGTGATCCCTGTAGTTTCTTGAAGGGTGCGTCCAGATCTCGTAGTAACAACATTCAACTATTCAGGCCTATTCTGTCCATGTTTAGGGTTCGATTCAGGCTGCCCAGCAAATGTGCCTACTGGAGGATTCAGTTGTGCAGCAATTTGGGCTAGTTGCGCTTCTACTGCCTTTTGCTGAGCTTGTTGATTAATGATCATAGTTTGTTGGGATTGCAACATCTACCTTATCAAAGTCATCTCATCTTCTGGTTGAGAAGGAGTATTTTTCTAAGGAAGTTGTTGTTGTCCTTGTTGTGGTTGTTGCGGAGGCAGTGCTAACTGAGGTTGCTGCAATTGAGGGTGCAGTTGTGGATGTAGAGGAGGATGAGTATACTGATAGTAGGCGGATGGATTCCTGGGGTAGTTGGATCTCGGGAAGTTCTGGGGTTCCCCTGATTTTGATTGAAGTTGCTTGGGAATCCTGGTGGCAACCTACTGGAGGACCCACCCTGCGTCTGGTGTTGTGGATTTGCAGTCCCAGCAGGGTTCCCATATTGAAATCCTGGGTGGTTTCTTGGTTGGTTAGGATTATAATGAACTTGTCCAGGAATGGAATGAATAGAATTGACTTGTTCTGGAAATTGCTCTTCAGGTTGTTCCATGATTGGTTCGAACTGTTGTGGTGGTGGATGCATATTCATCATCACATTGTAAAGCAAACCGCATGAAAGATTTGGATGATCAGATGCATGGCAAGCTTCACAGGTTCTTTTGGCAACCTTGACCTGTTGGACCTGGGGGTTTTTCTTCTTGTCAAATTCTCCAAGAGAAGTTTCAGGAGCTTGTTGCTTATGAGCTATCGTCTTTAAGGCTTCAGCAATAACCTTCATCTCCATTGATTCTTCAGCTTTATAGACCTTGAGGACTCCTTTTCCAGCTGATCGTCCCCAGTTGGATTGATTCTCAGCTCCGAGTGTGACTATTTTCCAGGCATCCTCGTAGTTCTTTCTCATAAAATTTCCTCCAGACGAGGAATCCAGAAATTGCTTGATGTCATCACTCACTCCCCAATAGAATGTTTCTATTAATTGGTTTTAGGAGATGCCGTGATGAGGGCACTTTCACAAAATCTCTTTGAACCTTTCTCATGCTTCCTCAAGCGATTCTCTAGGAAGTTGGGAAAAGTGATTGATCTACCCCCTAATTTCATAAGTTAGTGAAGGGGGGAAGAACTTCTCCAAGAACTTTTCTTTCAAGGTAGCCCATGTGGTGATTATTGGCTCCCTGTCAAGCGAGTTATACCAGCTCAGAGATCTCCCAGATAGAGTGAAGTGAAATAGATGTAACATTATTACATCTAAGGCAACTCCTGCCTGTGGGACCAGTCGGCATAGTGCCTTGAACCTCTTCAGATGATCCATACAGTCATCTCCAGAACCTCCAGAGAATGAGATGCCATGCATGATCTGAATCCATTGGGTCCGGATCTCAAAGTTGGGTATGTTGATGATCAGAGGTCAAATCGGATGGTTGTCTTCGTAGTTCTTAGGGACAGCATAATCCCTTAACTGCTTGTTCCTTAGTTCCAACTGAGCAGCTTGGTTTGCTGCCTCATTTTTAGCTTGGATGCGGGCTTGTTCTTCCGCACGAATCTCCACTTGAATCTGAGTACGAGTGTCTGCGATGAGTTGTGCTCTTTGGGCGGCGATGGCGGCATTGACCCTCTCCATGACTAGTATAGCTTGATGTTGATCTTCAGCCATTTGCCTGGCTCTCTGGCGATTGAGTCTGATGCGGCGATGGAAGCTTCTCTCTACCTCAGAGTCGTACTCTGGATCAGGGGAGAATCTGAGGTTATGCGATGATCGCATACACGTTTTCTACCTGAGTAGAGAAAAGAATACACCTTTTAGATGTTGCCGAAGATATAGTGAATTCAAGAAGATATGTATTAATGATTAAAAGAAAGTGTAAAACCCTAACCAACTAGCAAGATATTAAATGAAATTAAAACGTTTTGTTGTCCCCGGCAAAGACGCCAATTTTTGATGGAGCTTCCACTTACGTGGAATTGCATGCACCAACTAAAAATCCTAAAGATGGTAAGTCTTTAAGTTTAGCCTTGCTTATACTAGATTGAGAACTCCACCCACATATGCTAAGATGCGTGGAATTCTTATCGTAGTATAGTTAAGGGTCGAATCCACAGGACAATGGTCTTGTTGTGAACAACAAGATGAAAAATGTTAGAACTTCACTTAATCTCTTAATAGTGGGTACTTAGATCGAAAGTTTGGTTATTTTAAACTAAGAGCATGTAAAGAAAAGTAAGCAAGTAAAATTAAGGAAGTTAAACAATGATAAGGAGTCACTAGGGTGTGATCAGTTTTCACCTCCACTACACATGGATCAAGACATGCAAAATAAAACACAACCTGCAACAAGAGTTTAGTCAGTTGGTATCTTTGCAGACTTAGTTTCCTTTTAGAGAACTAACTACGAGAAGTGCGGGAATGTTGCAAAGTCAGCCATCCCTGAACGAATGGTCAACTACTTTGCATCATTCCCTTCGCAAAGTGTGTTCCTCGATTCATCAAGGTTGTACTTTCATACGTCAACTGATTCCATTTCATAGCATGAAAGTACAATGATGGGAATGAGTTTACTCCACTTCTTGAAAGACACTCCTAGATACCGAAACAGATGCATGGTGGATACATGCACCAAGAACCAACATACAAACGAGTTTCGAATCTAATAGTATAAACGTAGACAATTCATACTAAAAGATAAAAGATAACACAAGTTGGTGATCAAGCAACAAGCATTCATTAAACGTTTGATGTTGAACTGAAAAGATAAAATATCTATGTTGCAAATGATGGATTACATTACATAATATGAAAACATGGGTAGTGGGGCTACTCCCCGCACCCCAGTGAGAGAGATTACTCTCTCATAACTAGGACAAAGAAGGAGGCAAGAAGAGAGAGAGAGAGAGAGAGAGCGTCATCCCCACAAAGGAGAGAGGAAAGTCAACCCCTTAGAGAGAGAGAGAGACGATCTTCTAGCTTCACAGGTTGCTTGATGACGAGGTCCTCTCTTCCCACCTTCTTTGGCAGAGAGAGAGAAAGCAGCTTCGAGGTGGAGTGTGGATCTCAGACCGGCAGCCCCTAGGTGGAGGATGGAGGTCGTATTTGCTCTGGAGTGATAGAGGTAGCCTCTGGACGTCTGAAAACTCCTCCCCCATTTGGATGACCCTTGGGGTCTTATTTATAGGCCTTAAGTGAAGTCCAAACGGTTTGGTCAGTTTTGGGTCCAAACAGTTTTGAAGACCGTTTGGACCCCAAGACCGTTTGGACCTCGAGACTGTTTAGACCTCGAGACCGTTTGGAACTCGAGACCATTTGGAACTCGAGACCATTTGGCTTCATGCGGTCTTGGGACCGTGTGACTCCATGCGGTCTCGGGACCGATTGGCTTCATGCGGTCTTGGGACCGTGTGACTCCTTGCGGTCTCGGAACTGATTGGCTTCATGCGGTCTTGGGACCGTGTGACTCCATGTGGTCTTGGGACCGATTGGCTTCATGCGGTCTCGAGACCATGTGACTCCATGCGGTCTCGAGACCGATTGGCTTCATGCGGTCTTGAGACTGTGTGACTCCATGCGGTCTCGGGACCGATTGGTTTCATGCGGTCTTGGGACCGTGTGACTCCATGCGGTCTCGGGACCGATTGGCTTCATGCGGTCTTGGGACCGATTGGATTCATGCGGTCTCGGGACCGATTGGATTCATGCGGTCTTGGGACCGTGTGACTCCATGCGGTCTCGGGACCGATTGGCTTCATGCGGTCTCGAGACCGTGTGACTCCATGCGGTCTTAGGCTGGTTGAGTCTATTATGTTTTTTTTGTGTCTTTTTCTGCAAGTAAAAAGGGGAAAAGTTAGTCTAATAGTATATTTGCAATAAGAGAGGATATTTAGGGATCATGTCTACTTTATCTAAGAAAGAGTGTGGAAAACTGAAGAATATTATTAAGATAACATCTCAAAAATGGAGGTTATCAACTTGAAACTATGTTGTTATTACATGCTTGGATGACATGATGGGACCATGATAGAATGCTTTGAAAACCTAAGTTTAGGATAACATCCACATTATCTAGAACATGTTTATTTTATCAAAATCCTACTGATCTAAGACCCACTATTATGCCTTTTATATATTAGGTCCCCAATGGATTAGGCCTACTCTAGAATCTACTCATGGATAATAAATTGTACTCTACTTGCAAGGTAAGCTTAATATCTTGATCCTACTATGATATTGGCTTGTTTGTATGTATGCTTGTATGAATGCTTGGCTAGATAATTACTTGTTTAAGCTACATGTTCCCTATGATTAGTATGTTTTTTTTCTTCTTAAAATATGTTGAACAAACCTCAAACATATTTGAACTTGTCAAACCTTGTGTACCTGCCTATATTCTCGGGGTAAGGGCACAAGGCATGTTGAAAATAGGGCTAGCTCAGTGACTTTAGTCTTGAAGTCCCTCACCTATAAAAGGGTTAGCAAATCTTGAGCACCCTTATAGACTCTTCTAGTGAGAAGTTGGTCAATGGACATAATATGTTGTTAAGTATAATGGAAATACACTTAAAACGTGATTTTTATGAAATAATGTTGTTAAGTGTTCTCACTTTATTTATACGTCTTGCTTAATATGATGTTTCTATCTAAGCATTATATTACTCTTAAACTGTGGTTACATGTTTTCATAGTGTACTCAATGCACTCACATCAATATAATTTGTTTATCAAATTTGTAGTTTCTAAATGAAGATCTGATGCATCCAGACTCTAAGCTTTGAAATGAATCACCAATGGGTATTCTTGAATATAAAAATGGGTACATGTCTCTTATCTCCATGTTTAGTATCTTGCCTTTAGTCTTGTTGTTGCTTCTTTTACATATATATTGTTATTCTACAGAAGGACACCCAAACCTATTATCACTGACTTTGTATTCAGTAGGCGAAGAAAAAATAGTTCCATGATAGGAGAACTAGTCAATGCTAGCACGTTGACATCATACTAGATCATCTTCAAGAAAGATTGTTACTTCTCCAAATCATATAAGCACTAAGTAGAACAAGTTATGATGTAGAGCCAGCATGATGATTATACTAGTTTGAATTCATTAAAATATCATGTATATCATGAGATTATGATCTAGCAAGATTAGAGCTCAGCAATCAACATATGCATCTAGAACATGTTAGGGTTCATATGTATGTCACAAGTAGTCAAGAGATTACATGATTGTATTACAAGAAATTAAGTGTCACAAGTCATAATAGGGTTTGATCTGGAAGCAAACATACATGGTTAAACATTTAGGATCACTTTTGCATAACGGTTCAAAGATTCCATTATATAGGCACATAAACATCACCTATTAGGGCATAAAGTAAGTACTTGATGTCATACATGGTAAACCTAGTGTATAGCATGAGGTCTTGGTTTAAAAGAGTACAAATCACAAGTTAGGTTACTGATTTTGAAGTTAAACCATTATATGATGAGATATTAGGTCCCAGACTCCATATATGATCAAGTTGTACCATTTAAACATATAAAAGAGATATATCTATAGAAACGCTTGTCATAGGGGGTCAAGATTATCATTAGGGTGAACTTAGATGGTTCAAGATGTCAATCATAATCAAAGGGAGCTAGAGTTTACTTACTTACCTAAATATAAGGTCCAAGATCATTAAATATACAAGTGGTGCATGTTTAGTGTTGATTAATAAGAATAAGATCACAAAGACACCATTTTTCACCAAATTAGAGACTAAATGTGTTATTAGAAGGGTGATATTTTTCTGATCAAAATGGTGTAAAATACCTTGATGTTTGGTTAAGATATGAAAGTGATACAAACATTAAGTGATAGGACCAAGATTAGGGTTTTAAGATGATTTTTGGGTGACATTTATCTTATTGGATCACAAAAGGGTTGTGAGTTTGCGTCGGGCTGGTCTGGCCAGGGAGGCATGCACTCTCGTACACTGGGTCTGACCGGAGTCGTCATTTGGGTTGGTGTTTTGGGGCATCTGGCTCCTCTCTCCATGCCTATACTATGAGTGAAGTGAGTAGGTGTGGGAGGTCATGAGCGGTGTGGGAAGAGGCGTTGAGGGTGGGGTCGATCAAGGCAGTTGGCGGTCAATCTGATGATAGGCACATCATTTCACAGACTGAGCACGCAGGCCCTAAGGATGGGTGATGCTCTGTCAGTGGGCAACACGGGTGGGGTCAGCTACATGTGAAAGAGGGAGAAGGTGTGAAGGAGAGAGAGAGAAGTGGAGGTGAGTGTTGGATGTCGATATGATGGTTCACCCATCATCACTCTCGTTGAGTAGGGCCATCGCAGCTGCGGTGGAGCTCTCACCAACATGAAAGGGGGGAAATAGAAGGGAGGGTAGTGAGGATTCATGAGGTGGTTGGGCGTGTATGTACGGGTCTCGCGAAGCCAACCCTAGCATCAAGGGTTTCCGACTATGACCGGAGATGCAACAAGACCTCAATGGATCTACAAGCATAGAGGTGTGCCGCTAACTTAGGGATATGGGTGATTTTGGGTGTCCAAGAGAGGGAAGAGGGTGCAAAAAAATGAGCAGAACAAAGTGAAGTGAATAGGAGGGAAAACAAGGCCAATAGAGGCACAAAATGGGGATAAGACCAGTCACACAGTAGCTATCACTGTGCCTTTGCACAGTGTACAACCAAGGTAGAGGAAGCAACGTTGGTCCTTGGATTAGGGATTGAATTTGTGTCATGAGGGGCCAACAGCTAAAATCTGTTGCTTTTGGATCCAGGGCATGGTTTTTAGCTCAGAAAGAGGGGCATGGATCACTAGGCGGGGAAACGAGAGGGCAGCCTAGGGTTTTTGTGAGGGGTCCACATCCTGTTTTGGTCCCAAATAGCTGACTGAATACTCAAAATAGTGATAAGGAAAGTAGTTTTAAGGTTATTTTAAGGTATATGTTTCAATTGGGCATAACTCCCTACTCCGAACTCTGATTTTGATGAAATAGCATGTGTTGTATTAGTGAGAAAAATATCTACCAAATGGTTACAAGATTGTGGCATTAGTATGTACGAGGATGGAATCAAAACTTGAATGAGTGATAAGTTGTGATACGAGCCTAGAACTTTATTCTTATCGAATTGGGAATATCCTTGGTGTCACAAGTCTAATAGACTGATAAATTATTCATCAAATTATGTTCAAATGTGAGATTGAAGATATGACAAAGAATAAGAAACAAGGTAGTGATATAGGGGACATACATTAAAGAGAGAGAAAGTTCCACTCTATCACATCCTCCCTGCCTTAAAGAAAATTGTGTCCCCAAAATTAAATCAAGTCATCAATAGAGATTGGATTTTCATATTTCATATCATGATCCACTTGGTATTTTTTCAACATCAAGCTATTTCAAAATTGAGCGATTGGGCATCATGGTCGAGGTAAAATCATGTTGATTGTCAAATTGGGGAGATCATTAGATAAATCACAAATTTGGAGAGATTATCATATAGATCACAAATTTGAAGAGATCACATTTTAGGTCAATTGAATAGAGTTCAAGAGTAAGGCATGACTTTCACTCCCAAAATTTAGGGTTCTAGCATCTACATTAGCTTAGGTGGGGTCCATGATTGAGATTTCATATTTCAACAACTCAAGACCAACATCATATTTTGACATCATGATTGCATGCTTGAAATTGATGGAACGTGCCACACTAGTCCACATGGAGCTCACCTGTAGTCATAAATTGAGTAAGTTAACAAAATCATCATTTCAAAATTTTGAGATTTGAGAACAAGAAAGTCACCAGTCATATATCAAGGGTGATCTCAAGATCCAAATAGGTTGATCATAGGAGTCAAGTCAAAACTAAGATTAATAATTATGAGTCAAGATTACATACATCAATATAGAGATTCAAGTTTGGACGTCAAAGTCATCGGTACAAAATTTTTGAAGCTAGGGTTTGGATTCCTAATTAGACCATGGGGTTTATCGTTCATTCAAATATATCAATCGAGCAACAATCGGGCAACATTTTGTGGTACCAACATCAATTTCATTGTCATGCTATTCAAGGTTGATGAATGATCAAGACCTAGGTCATTATAGGAATTTAACCACTAGCTACAACCACTTCATCATATTTCAAGATCATCATCGAATCGATATTCAACATTGAGTATCAATATTTTCATAGATTTAACCAATTAGAGACTTAGGTTAGTAAATCAAAATTGGGTGGAAGGGGTTACCTTCATGAGCTATAAATGATCAACAAGATGAAAATTTAGAGGTAGTCATAATAGATATGGGGCCTAGATTATGGGAGTCATAAGCCAACTACCACCCTAATCTAGCACATTAATCTACATAGGTCATGATCATCAAGCATATCTACATAGGGAGAGTATCAAATATTAAATTGTGCATCATGAGGTTGTGAGATCAAACGTCAAGGTCATAATTGAGCAACCATGTATCATGATTTAGTAACATCAAAGTCATAATAGCATTCCCTTCCTTTCATGGTCAAGGTAAGGGTATATTTTGGAAATCGAGAAGTCAAATTGAGAAATTAAGAGTTTGAGTATAATGGTGCAAGATTGAGATCTAGGTCCATCATATTGTTCAAATTGAGCCTTTAAAGAGGAATAATGGTCAATAGGGGATTTTCCTCTTGTAACGAGTCTTCACATCATAATCTAGGGGTCCAAAGGCATGGTCATTCCATGGCATGATCATGGTACATATCAAATGGGGGAGAAGTTTGCTCAACTATGTTTGAGGTTTAATCAACAATAGGGTAACATAGGTTTAATAAATAGAGATCTCATCAAACATGAGATGTAAAACATGACTTACACCTTATTTCACCATATCAAAAATTTACCTCAAAAATAGAAAGACTTATATCTGGTTTTGTAACATTGAGTTTTCATAAAGTTATATATGAGTACATCACTTTCAAGAGTAATTTTATGTATCAAATAGGGTTTTCTGCTTAAGATTAGATCACGGCATTATCGTCTTAATCAACTTTCATGATTTCAAATGAATTTTTGTTTTTCCCATGCATAAGCTACACAAAATTTAGAATTCATGTAATTAATAGTAATTAGATAAGAATCACAAGAGGGGACAAGAAATCTTACTAATCATCATCTACTTAGGTGTCTTAGGTAGTCCTTAAATAAGAGCCTAGATGCTAGAATATGCTCTAAGCTTCATGGGAAGATGTGTTATACCTTACACATATATAGAGGCATGAGTGTATAGCTCTAATATTGTTTCTCACATAACTATTGTTACCCTCCTCCTACCCCCACTGGCTATAGAGTCAGTGGCAGTAGGGTTTGGGCGTCTGTCCATAGAATGGCACAAACATTTCACACAGTCAATATATATGTAAAAGCAGTAACAAAAAGACTAAAGAGATAACAAGATACTAAACATGGTGATGAGAGATATGTACCCATTTCTATATTCAAGTACACCAATTGGTTATTCATTTCAGAGCTTAGAGTCTTGAGTGCACTGGATCTTCATTTGGAAACTACAAATTCAATAAACAAAATATGTAAATGTGAGTGCATTGAGTACTCTATGAAAAACTTGTAACCACTATTTAAAAGTAATATAAAAGTTTCTTGGCTAGAAACATCATATTTAGCAAGAAATAGAGACAAGGCAAGAACACTTAACAACATTGTTTCATACAAAGCATGTTTTAAGTGTATTTCCATTATACTTAACAACATATTATGGCGATTTACCAACTTCCCATTGGAAGGGTCCATAAGGGTTCTCAAGATTAGCTCACTCTTTTATATATGAGGGACCTCAAGACCAAACACACTGAGCTAATCCTATTTTTAACATGCCTTGTGCCCTTACCCTGACTATAAAGGTAGGTACACAAGGTTTGTATAATGGACAAGTTCAATTATGTTCAAGGTTTTTTTAGCATATTTCAAGAAAAATCATAGGGAACAAGTAACTAAAATAAGTAATTATCTAGCCAAGCACTCATACAAGCATACATACAAAAAATCCAATATCATATTAGGGTCAAGAGATTAAGCGTATCTCACATAGAATACAATTTTTTTTATCCATGAGTAGATTCTAGAGTAGGTCCAATCCATTGGGGACCTAAGGTATAAAAAGGCATAATAGTGGGTCTTATATCAGAAGAGTTTTAATTATATAAACATGTTCTAGTCCATTTGGATTTTATACCAAACTTAGGTTTTCAAAGCATTCAATCATGGTCACATCATGTCATCCAAGCATGGAATAACAACATAGTTTCATGTATTACCAAAGCTACTTTGATTGTAGGGTTAACATACACTTTAGATTAGATTAGGGTGAGATCATAACTGATTTGGGATCGTGGGAATCATCAAAATCAAGTACTTATCATGATTTGATCATACAAAACATAACTAGTCATACTAAATCATTTTCAAGTAAGATTGCTAATTTTCCAAATCATAGAAGCACTAAGTAGAGCAAGTTTGGATGTAGAGCTATAGCATGATGATTATTATGATTTGAATTTATTAAGATATTACATATAGCGTTAGATTATGATATAGCAAGGTTAGATCCCAACAATCAACATATGCATCTATAACATGTTAGGGGCCAAACGTATGTCACAAGTAGTCAAGAGAGTACATAAGTGTAGTTCATGGAATTAAGTGTCACAAGTCATAATAGGGTCTGATCTAGAAGAAAATGTACATATTTAAACATTTAAGATCACTTTTGCATAGAGGTTTAAAGATCCCATTATATAGGTACATAGACATCACCTATTAGGGCATGAAGTAACTACTTGATGTCATACATGGTAAACCTAGTGTATAAGTGGTGTGTTTCTATCAATGGTGTTACACACTACTCAATTGGAGTTTGAATAGATGCAACCCCATGAACATAAACACACAATGGATTAAAGTTTCGAATTTTTAATGGACCTAACTTAACACACTCGCGTAAACCAAAACACTACACCTGCAAGTGCACGGGGTCGTGTCATAGTATAGGAGGGTGGCAAGTATAGGGTCAATCCACAGGGAGAATAGGGGGTACTAGAGCTAGGTTAGTTTTTGGGCTAGGTTCCTACTGCAGAGTCTAGGGTTGAAGGGTTTAAAGGTTGATTTGATTGATTACACTAAGTTTGAGCAAGAAAGCAAGTAAAGAAAGACAAGTAATATTAAAACCTAAGTTAACTCTAGACAGTTAATTCTACTTAGCAAGAAAAGACAAGACAAGCAAGAAAGGCAATAAAAAACAATCTACACTAAGGCTAGCAAGAAAAGGTCTACACTACACTACGCTAAAAAACAGGACAAAAGAGCAAATAAAGACCTAAACTAACAAGAACAAAGCAAGAACAAGGAAAGAAGCTAACTAAGCAAGAAAAGAGCTAACTAAGCTAACACTAGCTAAGCAAGAAGGCAATTAGGGTTCTAAAGCAATTAAGGGAGATGTTGGCTTTTAGGGCGATGGGGTGACATGTGAACATAATTATTTCATTTAGATTATCAAACCAAACAACAAGCTAGAGTCTAATGAATTATACTAAACTACTAACTGGCCATGGATATTCTAGGTTGTGTATAGGGGGACTAGCCACTAACACCCCCTACTACCCTGGTGAGGTTCAATTGGGTTAGAGGGTTACGTGTAATTCAATTAGAGTCTAAACAAGCCTAGGTTTCTAGGTTAGGTGATTTTAGATTGATGAGGGGTTGATGTTAGTAATGGGAGTGGAAGTGAGGTTTTAGGCCTCCCATCACTCACATTCTAGCCTTGAGAAAGCTCCATGCTAAGCACACCAAATTTATTCAAAATGGCTAGTTAGATCTCTCAACTAGGGTTAGGAGAATTGATTAGAATGTAGGAGGATGGGTATCTAGGTAGGGATCCAAGAATTGAACCTAGGAGCAAATCCCAAAATTCACACATACAAGCAATTTCCCTAAATTCCTTGGTGATTTCAAGCACAAACTGACAAGAAATTCATGAAGAGTGAGATAGAAATAGAACATAACCATTAGAAAACAAAATTACAATGTTTACATATCATTTTCCCCCAACATGGTATCAGAGTGACATTTTTGACCCCAAACAACCCTCCCAAGGGGCCTAGCTACTCATGGAAGTGAAAAATACAAAAAGGAAAGAGAAAGAGGAAGAAGTAGCCATGGAGATTGGTGTAGATGAGTGAATTCTCCTCTCTAGTTGTTGTAAGGTCGACCTCCTCTTTCTTGGATAGGATGGTGTATAATGATGGTGGGAAGTGGATGGAAGGCTTGGAAATGAGTGTTATAGTGGTGGAAATGGAGAAATGGGGTGGAAATGGAGTGGAATGGGTAAGGGGTAAAATGGAGAGCTCAAGGAAGCCAACCTTTGACCTCCAGCTGCCTCTAAGGCTTATATAGAGGTCTAGGGGGTCTAGGGTTAAGTGGGTGGAAAAATAGGGACATCAAGTGATAAAATTGGTGGGGATCAATGGTAGCACGGCCGTTCTGGGCAACACGGCCATCCTGGCCACCTCCCAGCACGGCCATTCTGCCTAATACGGCCCTTTTGTCCACAAAAACCAATTTCTACAAGTCCTATGAAGCGTTTGTGATTGGGGCATGTCCCATAACGGTCATTCCTTGGTATCACGGCCGTCGTAGGGTCCTTCCCAGGCATTTTGGTCTTGAACTTGGCCATCCATGAAGGTTATTGCTTCAATACATTCTTTGACCACTTGGGGTAGGTTGGGAGTGGTTTTGGCCTCATTTTGGGCTCCTCCAAGCCTGGGGAAACACTAGATTCAACCATCTTCTCTTCATTCCATCAAGTAGTGGCCAAAGTACCTATAAAACAAGCAAAACCCATTCTTAAGTGCATTTGATATTAAAACACGTATTGAGGGAAATAACTTGCAATCTAATAGTTGTAAATGTGATTGAAAGGCAATATTACACAAGATGGAGACCAAAAATAGGGATGCATCAATAAGCATGCAATCTTGGTTTAAAAGAGTACAAATCACATGTTAGGTTACTGGTTTTGAAGTTAAACCATTGAATGATTAGTCATTAAATACAAGAATCAATATATGATCAAGTTGCATCATTCAAACATATAAAATATCCATGTATAGAGCAAAGATAGTCATAGGGGGTCAAGATGATCATTAGGGTGCACTTAGAAGGTCCAAGACATCAATCACATTAAAAGGGAGCTAGAGTTTACTGATTTGCATGATTATAAGGTCCAAGATCATTAAATATACAAGTGGTTCATGTTTATGGTTGATTAATAAGAATAAGATCACAAAGATAACATATTTCACTAAATTAGAAACTAAACATGTAAATTAGAAAAAGATATCAGTATCATTAGATAGGTGAGTTTTTCTGATCAAAATGGTATATAATACATTAATTTTTGGTTAAAAGATGAAAGAGATACAAAAATTAATATATATGACTAAGATTAGGGTTTTTAAGATGATTATAGGGTGATATTTACTTTATTGGACTGCAAATGGGATGTGAGTCTACGATGGGATGGTTTGTCCAGGGAGGCGTGCGTTCTCCTGCACAGAGTCTGGCTAAGGTCGTTGTTTGGGCAAGTGTTTAGGGGTAGTTGGCTCCTTTCTCGATCCCGCTACTATGAGCGGTGGGATCAGGTGTGTGAGATAATGAGCGATGTGCAGAGAGGCATTGAGGGAGGGGTCAATTAGAATGGTTGGTGTCCGATCTGACAATAGGCACATCATTTTGCAAGTTGAGCACATGGAGCCCAAGGACGGGAGACGCTTCGTGACTGGGTGACACGAGTGGGGTCAGCTTTGTGCAAGAGAGGGAGTGGGCATGAGGGAGAGAGAGAAAGTGGTGGAGGTGAGTGTTGTATGGTGATTTGATGGTTCATCCATATTCACTCTCATTGAGTAGGGCCATCATGTCACAGTGGAGCTCTCGGCGGCAAGAAAAGGAGAAAAGAGAAGGAAGGGTGGTGAGGACTCGTGAGGTGGATGGGCATGGACATACGAGTCTCGTGAAGCCAATCCTAGTGTTAGGGGGAGCCAACCGTGATTGGATATGCAATAGGACCTCAGCGGAGCTACAAGTGTGGAGGTGTGTCACTAGCTTAGGGAGAAGGGTGATTTTGGGTATCCAAGAGAGGGAAAGAGGGTGCAAATGAATGAGGGGAAGAAAGTGAAGTGAATGGGAGGTAAAACAAGCTCAATAGGGGCACGAAAAGGGGCTAAGACCGATGGTGAAGTAGTTGTCATTGTGCCTTTGCACAATGTACGACCAAGGTAGGGGAAGCATTGTTGGCCTTTGGATTAGGGGTCGAATCCATAGCATGAGGAGCCAACAATTGAGATTGGTTGCTTTTGGATCCAGGTCATGTGATTGGTGTAAAAAGAGGGACGTGGATCGCTGGGAGGGGATAGGAGAGGGTGATCAAAGGATTTTGTGAGTGGTTTGCGTCCTATTTTGGGCCCAAAGCATCGGCTCAAGACTCAAAATAGTGACAAGGAAAGTACTTTTAGGGTTATCTTAAGTTCTAGGTTTCAAATTGGTATAAATCCCTCCTTCGAGCTCTGACTTTAATGAAATGACATGCCTTGGATTTTTTAGAGAAATACCTACCATGTGGGCATAAGAGTGGGGTACTGGTATTATAGGATGGAATCAAAAGTTGAATGAGTTATAATTTGTTATATGAGCCTAGAACTTAATTCTTATTGAATTGGGTATATCCATGGTGTCACAAGTGTAAAAGACCAATCAATTATTCATTAAATCATGTTCAAATATAATATTGAAGATATGAGAAAGAAAAGGAACCAGGTAGTTATAGAGGGGATATACATTAAAGAGAGAGGAAGTTCCACTCTATCACATCTCCCTTCTTCGATCTCCCTTGTTTTCTCTCTATTTTATGGCTAACACATGCCCAGGCTCTCATGTTACCACAACTCTGAGAGGAAACTATTTTCCAGAGCTTATTATTGTGTCTAGTGAAAACCTTTCCTACCTCTCTATTTATAGGAGCATCAGGGTCAGGGTTTCCAGATCAATTGGGATTCGAAAATATGGACTTTCACAAATTTCTACCTATTGTGAATCATGAATCGGTTCACTTCTCAACCGGATAGTTCACATGTGAATCAGTCGACTCAACATTTGAATCAATGGTTCACTAAATTTCCTAATTGAAAAAAAATTGGCTTTCAATATGATGATTAACACACAACATAACGTTAACATCAATCCTTGATCCCGTCTTATTGATCGCTCAACTGGTCAATTTACAATTTGAACCGGTAGACTCACATTCTGAACCAGTCGGTTCACTTCTAAATCAATCAATTCACATTTTGAATGGTTCAATTCACATTCTAAATTGGTCGATTCACATTCTAGTTCAGCCAGTGTACAAGCAATGTTGTTTAACTTGATCTGACACTTGAGTCAGTCGACTCACATCCTCGGTCAAATAATTTTCTACCAATGTTGTTTAAATTGAATTCCTAAACATTATAGTAATCAAGTTAAACCCCATTCATGAGTAGAATCCTATTCTAGGTACATCCTATGTGTGTAACCCTATAGGTTTCAAGTTACATTGGCAGTGAATGTCCATAACTAATTTATGACATCACATGCGATCAGCGTATCTAGCAACACATCATTGCTACCAAGTAATTGGAAAGTTGGAGAACAACCTAAACCTATAATTTTTTATCAGTGTTACTTTGATCGTATAGTTCCTTTGCTTGTGATATCTTGGTTGAACTTGAGGCATGCAATCATCAACCTCTCAATGTTCAATTCATGTTCCTTGAACTAGAGCAGACTGTATGAGATGCATGTGATCTCACATATCACATATTGAGTCACATGAGTATGGCCATACGTGTATCGGTCTCACTTATCAAGTGGTCAAGATATCAAACTCCTATAGGAGGGACAAATACCATCTACATCACTCCTCAAACCCCATGTGTCACAATGTACCCAAGCATCACCTTTATGGAAACCCTTATTCAAGGTCATGTTGGATGGTGTCAAAATACATTGAATGACATGTGATGAGTATAATGACTTTAAGTCTAAGAACCACAATCATCACTATCACTATGAGAGTTGATCTGACTACCAATCCATGGTCTCCATGCATCACTCTCAAGATGGGTCTGTTCGGTACACTATTCTCTAACATGTATCTATGTGTTTGACTTGATATCGTATATCATGACTAATGAGACTATGTCTTTCGTCAACACACACTCTAGTCTTATGTATTATTATCATCTATTTTACTTCCACAGTAATATCGAACTAGGGACTAACAAAAATATGTGTACTCTTATCATACATATGATCTCATTGTTCAGGTCATCAACCTGAAGACATGTGTCATTGAGTAACCTTTAGAAATCTACCATGTTTGTGTCATCATCTCATGATTGAGACTGACATAATAGATGGAATTACCTTTATCATTACCAAATCATGTTTCTAATGTCCCATTACAATCATCGTATAATTGACTCTCTAGGTATACATACCAATAGACCCACTTGCACTTGGAGCCAATCACCCATGAATCTTATTCCAAGTGATCTTAACACGTCCATCTTGCTTCTACTACACAAGTGCTTTTGTAGTGGGTTAGAAAAATTTGCTTCTATTCAGTATTTTTCAAGTATTCACATCTCCTTGTTGTATGATCTCTCATATGAGATGGAAATGTCGTAGTGCACTATCTATCATAGTATATTATCTGGTTCCTTTGTCTAACCAGTAGCTCCATTATTGTCACAGTATTTCTACTGTGTCATCAATGGTTGGAACCTCCTACAAGTTCATCTAAATGAACTTCTTGATCCATATAGTATCCTTTTCTATGTTCATAACAACAAGGTACTTGACTTCTATTGTAGAATTAACAATTGTCTCTTGCTTGGAACTTTTCCAACTTACATTTCAAATTTAAGGTGAACTCAAATTTAGATTGTGATCGTTAATCTTCTTTGTCATTTTTGAAGCTTTCATTGATGTAACCCTTTACACCCAACTCTTCCTAATTATCATAAAAAATGAACTACAACTTTTAGTGCTTCTTTAGTAATTAAGGATGTTCTTTATGATAGTCCAATGACCTTCACTAGGATCTGATAGATATCTGCTCTTCATGTCTAATACATACGAGACTATAGGATGATTACATAACATTCCATATATCATAGATCCAATTGTGAATTCATATGGAATCTTAATCACAGTTCCCATTCTTCACAAGAACTACACTCTTGGGAGATTAATTCCATGGAAAATGGACAAATTTTCTCTCATTGATTCATGTGTGTTAAACCATTTTATCATATTAACAATGTATGTGCTCTTACATAGGTCAAGAAGATTTCTATATCTAAATTTGTAGATATTTATTCCTAATATATAGGATGTTTTGCCTAAGCCCTTCATAGAGGAAGTACTTCCCAACCAATTCTTTAACATTTGTAGGATAAGGACGTCATTCTCCATCATTATATGGAATACAAATATGTTCCCACTAAATTCTTGTAATCATAGATTCCAACTTCATTTCGAGTAAAGTCAAACACTTTGAATATTTTGTCAAATCAAAGATTCCATCTCTGAGATGCTTGCTTCAATCCATAAATTGACCTTTGTATGTTACAGACTTTATTTACAGTAATTAGATTTATAAAACCTTCAGGTTGTGTGAAGCACACATCCTCTACATATTCCTATTAAGGAATGTAGTTTTAACAACCATCTATCGAATCACATAGTCATGTTAAGATGCAGTGGCAAGACTGGTCCTAATGGATTTAACCATGGAAACTGGTGAAAAGATTGTGTCATGTTCAACATCTTGATCTTGTTTGAAACCTTAAGCAACCAATCTTCCCTTATAGGTTTGTACACTAACATCCATGTCGATCTTCCTCTTGAAGACCCAATTACACCCTAAAGGTTTTATCCCTTCAGATGGATCCAACAAGGTATGGTGTACATGGAGTCCACCTTGGATATAATGGCTTCAAGCCATTTATTATACTCTTATCCCTCAAAATATTCTTGGTAGATTGTTGTCTCATCATCTATGAGCAACCCACTACCTTTTTATGTGTAAGTTGGTAATCACTAAATTTTCTTCGTGATTCTTCTCTCACATGTCAAGATTTTTTTCGTCCTCATATCTGATTCAAAAAGATATCAAATTACCCTTTCATTCTTTCTCAACAATTTTTCATTCCTAGAGTTTTTGAGTTGGAAGGAAGAAGAAAGTGATGGATTGCTAGGAGTTTGATGCAATTCCAAGAATTTCAGATGTTAGGTTATGAAATTTAAGGTTTTTATACCTTAGGTGACTGAGTACTTCCATTTAACAGTAGATTTCATGAATTATATTAGATCCACTATAATCTTTAATGTTTTTGTATGTGACCATAAACCTTAAATCTTCCTTTGAATTCTAGTTTTTACAAGATGATCTAGAAATGGATTAAATCCTGACATGATGAATTTCAAGTGATAAAATCATGTTAGAAGTGGATATATAACATCTATAACAAAAATTTTGAAGTGATTGCAGAAGTTGGAAGAATATACCAAAATCTAGTGTTTTAGCTTATGTTTGAAATTGTTGTATAATTGAATGAAGAAATTACCTATTTGAATCTCCTTTTTTGTAAATGATTATTTTATCAAAATGTTTAGTATAGATATGTCAGATTTTATCTTGGAAATCATTTGGTTTTATTAGTATTTGCTTGAAATCTCAGTAAATAGTGTGAAACCCTAAATGAATGGAAAGTTGGAAGTTTGCAAATATACATCATGAAATTCAACATAAGTGATTCTTTTTAACATTATAGATTTATTTATTCAAAGTTACTACTAATGCATGATATTTCAGTAATGACATGGAAACCCTAATGCAGTTCATACCCGAGTTTCACATACATGTTTGGTTGTATGTGAACTATTAGAAGCAATATTTTACCCGTTGAACTTTATGATGCATTAAATCCTTATGTGAGTCATTTTATATGTGGATGAGGCAAATGAAACATTAAGGATATGGCATTTAGTAAATCAAGTATTTTTCATTTCATTATTTCTTAGCATAATAAGTGAAGTAGCTTAGTAGTTCAATTTACAGTATAGATTACAGAAAACCTATGAAACAAGCTTAACACAAGGTTAAGTTAAGAAATGATTATTAGATGATTGTATAATGAAATTAAAGAGTAAATTAGATATTAGATGTCCTAAATATAGATTCCATGTAGAGGTTTTCACCGTAGTAGAGGAAATGTGCATACCAATTGGAAGAGTCCAGAATGAGGTAGTTGGGGTGTACTATAGGGGCATGGGGGTCTAAGCCTGGTGAGGACATAATCCTTAAAATAGTACATGTATCCAACATTAACTGGAGATTCCATGGATACCCAGTGATACCCAATGTTTAACTGAAGACCCTTATGGTACCAAGTTCAGTTACTACTCATGAGTCAGCCCTTCTCGAACCACTAGAATAGGTAGTTATAGTTAGAGTGTTTTTGACTCTCCTCTTGAGTACCCATGTTTAGAGGAGGAGTCCAACTTTTACGATCCAACTATTTATCCACTGAGACCAGGTGCTAGTTAGCAGACTTAGAGATATGGGTCTACTCTAAGTCTTGTACGATGAGATGTAGCTTGTTGGGATGCTTTCATGTGTCGTGATATACTTCATGTGGGTTTACGACATAGTAGAATGAATTTGAGATTGATCAAGAATGTTCAGTAAATGATTTACACTTGTAGTTATCTAGATTAACCTGCCATTTGTATGTTTCTAAATGACTAGTTGCCTTTGAGAATCATCAATTATTTTAGATATCGATTTACTCCTTGTAGTTATCTAGGGCGATCCTTCCAATTGTATGTTTGTGAATGATTAGTTCCTTATATCTCATAATTTTTCTACTTTAATTCAGTTGCTCAATAATATATCTTTTGACTATTTAAATGATTTAAATTTTTTCTTTCAAGTACTCATTCATTGAGCGAGTAGGATCACCCTTCTACTAATAATTTTTTAAGTAAACCCTTTGAATTTAAGAATGTCAATGTCTGAGTAGATCTGCCATGAGAGTCAAGTACCAAATTAGTCAAGTTTAGTCATCCATGTAACTCTAGGTCCTTGTAAAGAAATAAGAGAGTTATAAATGATGATGTGTAAATTTGTTTCCTTATTAATCGAGTATGTATCCAACTAACAAGTCATGTGTACATAGAAGTATGAGAAACGGGATGAGTGTTTAGATATGAATCTTTATTGTTGAAATCACATTAGAGGAATCAAGCTTTTAATTCCCTTGTAAAGTTAATTTATGTGATTCAATTTGAGAATACAAAGATTTTGTTATTGAAAAGAAAAAATAGTTAAGGGTGATCTTTCCATTATGTTAAATCCTCAATTTATACCCTGATCTCATGATTAGTGGTTATCATTATATGTGGGTGTAACAACTATGGTGAGAGCAGTGTCTCTCGTAGAGGGAGTTGGGAATGACCAACCCCATAAACAGTCATGAAAATATTCTATTGGGATTACTATGATTTGGGAAAGCCCAACATTTTGAGTGTTCATCAGAGTTGGTGCTAGAGAGAATGGATGGTCATAACAACACCAGAACTTCCACACTTAGGAACTTACGACAAGGTTAAAACAAAATGATCGATTTCTAGTTATCTTATTGTGAATTTTAATGAGATAATTTCAAACAAAGAAATGGTAGGGGGTCACCCATACCTGAGAGGTGGATGAAAGACTTCATAGATACTCGAGACGACTATGCTTCGTTGGATCTGGGTTACACATGGGAGTAGGATCTCACCACAGATACATTGGTCAGGGAGAAGTTGGATAAAACCCTTGCTACTATTGAATGGAAGATAGATGTTCACCTACTCAACATGTTCTATCTTCCCTTCAATAAATAGATCACAACCATATTGTCATATTTGTCTATAGAAGGGAGATTGATAAGAAGACAATGTAAATATATATATTCTTGAACCAATTTGATTATCAGATAATGTCGATAGTGAAACCATAAAATCTTATCAGGAGGAGTTTGTTGACCTAATAGTTATACATTGTCCATATTTTAATGATGACTTAACTATTCCATTTATATATATCTAATATGTCTATTTGAGATTCATTTCAGGTATTAGGCACATGAAAAGAATGAATTCAACCAAACCCTAGCTTGACCAAAAATAAGCCAAAATCAATGCAAATACACTTTTGTGGAAAGCCCCCTAAATCACTTAGTACAATTTTTAAATTTATTTATGTTGATTCTATCTCTGGTAACTAAGATGAGAAAAATATAAAATGTATATCGAATATCTAAGCACTTTTATGGAAATTACCAAAATCCATGACAAACACTTTTGTCGGGCAATTTTAACTCACATAAAACTCGACCAACAACCTTGATGGGTCTTGGCAACTTCCAGGGTCGGTCGAGTTTTTCTTAGGACAAACTCGACCGACGTCCTACACAGGAAAATCAATTTTAAGTTGTTAGTCGAGTTTCATCTAGGATAAAATTAACCGACAACTCAAAATTAATTTGTCACATAGTGCTATTGGTCAAGTTACCTTTATTAAAACTTGATCGACGACACTATACATAATGTGCGGAAAAAGTGTTTCTAATCGTTGAAGTGTTGCAAAACTCAAAAAAATATCTGTTGCAACACCCTAAATGGATAGAATTCATTCCTAAGTGCATCTTAATCTGTTTGGGCCAATGAGAACTCAATCCTATTGTGGTAGTAAATATTGTCTTGTGATTATCGATGATTTCTCTCATTTCACATGGAATTTTTTTTTCAAAAAGTGTTACTCTTCATGTATTCTCCACTTTTCACAAATGAATTAAAAATGAAGCTTCTTGCCACACTGTGTCTATTCGTAGTGATTTTAAAATGATTTGTTTGAAACCTTTTCAAAGATTATGATTATAAGCACAATTTTCTTCCCCTCGTACACCTCAAAAAATGGGGTAGTTGAGAGGAAGAATAGGTCTTTACTAGTAATATCTATAACAATGCTTTTGGAGTATGACATTACCAAGAAGTTTTGGACTGGAGTCATTAGTACCACATGTTTTGTGCAAAACTGGGTTTTCACTCACCTTTGCCTTAAAAAAACCTATGAGTTATGGTGTGGTAGAAAGCCTTCAATTGACTTATTTCATATGTTTGGTTTTTCATGATTTGTCTTGAACACCAAAGATTATCTACATAAGTTTGATGCTAAATCTTATAAGGCTTTGTTTCTTGGCTATAGAACTACAAGTAGATCTATTAAACCAAGGTTAGTAGCTCAAGGTAATCAACAGAAAGGTATTGAATTTGATGAAACTCATGCTCCTGTTTCTAGACTTGAATCTATTAGAATGCTACTTGCTTCTTCTAGTCATAAAATTTTCTTTATATATCATATGTATGTTAAAAGTATGTTTTTGAATGGTATAATAGAGGAGTAAGTCTATGTGGCTCAACCTCTCAGCTTTGAACATGACAAGCTTCCTAACCATGTTTATTTGTTATAAAAAGCTCTTTATGGTCTCAAATAGACCCTTAGAGCTTGGCATGAGAAATTCAAAAACTTTTTTTAGACAATGGCTATGTAATGGGAAAAGTTGATTCTACACTCTTTCTTAAAGGCAATTCTAACAATTTCTTGATAATTTAAAAATATGTTGATGATATCATTTTTGGGGAACTAATCTTGATCTTTGCAAGGAGTATAGTTCTCTATGATTTGGGGGCTCACATTCTTCCTTGGCTTCCAAATCAAGCACACAAAGGATGGAAACTTCATCAACAAAAGCAAATACACAAGTAAACTCTTAAAGCACTTTGGGATGGGGAACACAAAGCTGATGGATACTCCCATGTCCAACACTACCAAACTTGATCGAGATGAAGAAGGTGAAAAGGTAGATGAGAATATATATAGGTATGATTGGTAGCTTTTTATACTTAAATGCCTCTAGATGGATATCATGTTTAGTGTTGTCTTGTGTGCTAGATTTTAGTCAAGTCCTAGAAAATCCCATCTTACAACTTTTAAGATGATTCTAAGGTACCTATACAAAACCTAAAATTTTGGACTATGGTATCCTAAGTCAAGGGACTTTACTCTCACGGATTATAGTGATGCGGATTATGTTGGGTGCTTAATTGATAGAAAGTGCACAACTAGCACGTGCTTCCTCCTAGGACCATGCTTAGTTTCTTGGTTCTCTAAGAAATAAAGAGCGATGGATTTTTCAACTCTGAGGCAGATTACATTGTAGTTGGGAGTTGTTGTGCCCAAGTCCTATGGATGAAGCAAATTCTCTAAGACATTAATGTTTTCTATGATGCTTCTTCTATCTACACTGATAATATTAGTGCAATCAATATATTTTACAATCCTATATTGCATAGTAGAGCCAAACATATAGAAGTCTGCCATTATTTCCTTCATGACCACATTGCTAATAAGAATATCTATATCACACATGCAGATCAAAAATCAACTTTTGGACATTTTCACTAAACCTCTAGCTAGAGAGCAATTTATATTTATTAGATCAAAATTGATTATAACTGCTCTTGATGATAATCATATGCCTTGTAGCTAAGATGTTCAATTATCTATAAGTTATTGTTCATAAAAGGCTCATCTTATACTTGTTTGTGCTACAAATTCCATGTTTCTATGCTTTATTTTTTGTGTTTTACTTTAAATCACAAACACTTACTTTATTGCAAAATAATAACCAATGACGAGTAGAATGTGCCATTATATGTTCATAATACATGATAGGCTAGAAAAATTCATTTATATAGTGGACTCAGATTCTAGAATTAAATTTCATATCTGGTCAATAGGCACCTTTGTCAGTCGAGTATTTTCTAGGGAAACTTGACCATCAAGATGATCAAGGACTGCACTGACAGCAACGTCGGTCGAGTTTACTAAGTCACAAACTCGACCGACATCATTCTTGCATAGAAATATAATTTGGACCATCAGTTGATTTCCTTCCTCTCAACTAGAGGAAGCTCGACTGAACAGCCCCCCATGTACTCGTCCTTAAATCCTATACTATGTCCTACCATCGCCTAGCCTTCCCCAGATGTCTTTCTTCTTCCCTAGCCATCATTAACCTTGATCTAGTGTGTTGGGTGGCTTCTTGGTGGTGTTTTCTTCTTCCTTGGGCGTCATCTATATCTACTTCTTTCTCCATGGCTTCAAACTGAAGGAAGAGGATGGGTCTTGCTGGTGTGCCTTCTTCTTCCACCTCTTCAAGTCTCATTGGATATTATGACACCTCTTTTATCAACTCTCAAGCTATTAATATATATTAAGAGTTGTTTCCTAGAAATCCCTATCCTTTTAGACCCTTGTTGGAGACTAGAAATGAGTTCTTGAAGGAGGTTAAGAAGGTTTTGATAGGACAATAGCTTGGTGCACTTTGTGTAGAGTGCTCACGCTTCTCTAATTTTCAATCTAGCATGAAATTCTATGCCAATATTACATGAAACTATACAACTCAAGTGGAACCCCCTAACAACCAATTTGTGTTATTGTAACGACCTCGCTTCCCGGTAACCCCCAATCAAGGGAGACCAAGAGGTCAGAGGCGTTACACCAAATACAGGATCAATGGTTTTGCAATTAATCAAAAATAATTATCAAATTCTACGGAAAGCTAAACTGAAAGCTAGAAAAAAATACTTTTACATACCTTCCAAAAATAGGTAACTATAACTTCTACCCGCAGTAGAAATCTTTCTAGCTAATCCTCCTTGATAATTTAACTTTAATCTTTGCAGATTCCACTTTACTATTTGTCTAATTTCAGATAATTCCTAAAACACCGATAAACAAAATGTTGGTCAATATAAATGAATATACTAGTATGTGGTGACATATGAAACATTGCAAATAGGCTCTAACAACCTATACATATCAAGTAGTTGTTAACGATGCCAAATTTACATTTTCAATGTAACTTCTCAACCGCTTTTACATGTACCCTGGGTTACCTTCTCTTAGGGTTCAGTCCTTGCAAGGGACTTAAGGACACCTTCTCCATCTTGAGCTTGGTGCCTGGGGTCAGCTTCTCTGGGTACCCAGTGGTATTCCCTCTGGGGCTTGACCACATCAGACCTTCCCTCTGAGGCTTGGTCTGACATCATACATCCAGATATGGTATGTAGGTTCGAGACGGTCACACATGTACTTAAATTGTGATACACATAGTCACTTTAAAGATTGTAGTAATGAAACATCCAAGCAGTTTAGTTTTCATTGTGATAGAATCCTCAAGAAATGTCGGGAAACATAATGTGGGTATTCATAATATAATCACATACATGTTCACTAGAGTTCACAAGCAATAAGCAAGCAATCCAAGCAAACAATTCAACCACACAATCACATAATCCTAAAAAGCATATGTAACCTATTTACTACACACTTTATCAAGAATCTAGCTATTCGACTTGAAGTTGCTTCCTAGGGTTTCTAATCCAGTTTAGGGTTTCATTAGGGTTTATCTACAACTTTTCATCATTATAACTACAAAACCCTAAAAATAGTAAAACTGAGTGCAAACCCTAATTATCTCATTAACATCTTCCTAACAGGATTAGGATCAACTTAGTATCACTTCCCTATGATGAATTTCAAATTAAACCACATATGAAACCATTAACCTTCAATTAGGGTTTCTAAGTTCATTATTGCATATTCATGTGTACAAAACCCTAAAACAAACATATTATCATCATAATCAGATTTAATTCTTTGTATTCTCAACAGGTTACTATATCTCAAAATAACCTAATCAAGACATTAAATCCGATTTTCCATCACAATTAGGGTTTATCATGGTTTAATACATAAACATGGGTAACTTAGTGCCCTTTTAGAATTACAAACGATATTAGGCTTCCATGTTATTTTTATTAGATTCTACGCATTTTTTGATCAATTTTCATATATTATTTGTCTTAATCGGAGTTACCAATCTTTTGTTATGATTTTTACAAAATAATGAATATTGTACCAATTGAAAGAAGCCATGTCAGTGCTTGCCTTGAGCCCTTGGGTCCATGTGGATCCGGCTGGACCATTGGTTGCGCACCACCTAGCACCACGCTGGGTGCAGCTCACTCACTCGTAGATCTGACAGAAGGTCCCTTCTACTCTTCTCTCCCGTTCGCAAGACCGGGGGCAAAGAAGTCCTTTTGCACAAGGTCGCCTCCCTCCTTCCGCTTCTATGAACAAGACTCATTGCTGCAGGCTGTGGTCAACCCAAAAGTTGACCCAGAGCTATAGGGCGTCAGAGCATCAGCCCAGGTGCAGATCGCTACATTGAACCCTCCCAAATTCACATGCCGCTCTGATTTCTCTAGAGTTGGCTCACACTGAGAGGACGATCAGGAAGTTCGTCGACAGAACTAAAGAAGAACAGAGGGAAAGAACAGATATGGCGAGGTGGAATTGGGGTCTGATATTGATGCTAACAACTCAAAAAGACATCTTGAACATATATGCCATCCCTTGGAGGGTCCCTAAGCTCCCCATATATATATATCCTTCAACCGGGCTGGTTTGTTCTTGGAGACCAGATTGGGCAAAACTCCTATGTGTCCCAAAATCCTAGCAAACTTGGGATCCCTGAATCTCAAATCCCCTCTCGATCTCAATGAGACACTTTCTAAAATGTGTAGAGTCCATCAAGAAAATCGATCATGAAAACTTGCTTCCTGATGCACGGGTTTTGAGTCGCTTCTACAGGCCTATTTTATATCTGTTTTGTGCATATATTTTTCATTTTCTTGATTATATTTACATAATTCACTATTGTTGGCCTATACACTCTATTTGCATCAAATTATACTTATTTTATCATATTTATATGATTTTATGCATTCCCCGTACTTATGCACATTTCTCTGCACTTTTCAGGTACTTTATGCACATTACACTGTCAGTGCCACCGATCCATCTGGTCGATGCCACCAAGATTTCATTAGTAGTCAACCTGAAGAGAAGAGCAGACTCGGTGCCACCGACCATCCTGTTGGTGGTACCGACTCTGCAAGATTCTACAATCAATTAGATCACCCGATCCAACAGTCCATGTTATGCGGTATCATAAGTTGGCCCTATGACTTAGGGAAAGGATGGCCAGACCTAGGGGATCATCTCATTACACGTTGCACGAAAGCCAGAGAGGAGAGAGAGAGGAGAATGGAGCGAAGTCCACCAACTGGGAAATCTGAGCACCTTTGACGGACTTTTTGTTTCTGAAAGACTACAGAATGTGCATTTCTCGAGGAGGATTATCTAGAATACCATATTTCCCGGGGTTACACAAATTTCATTCATGTTTCCCACATTTTTCTCCTTTCTGTCCATGTATTCAAAACTAAAAACCATGCGGGGTAATCCCCTCCTTTCCTTAGGACCCGAGAGTAGCCCGGGGGATCGTTGTATCAACTTTTTATGAATTAATATATATTTCTCTTTATTCCTGGATATATAATTGTGTTTCGAATGATCTACCTATTCTTGATCACCATCGGTATAGTAATAGACTGATAATTTCTCTAGAAGGAGGATTAAAGGTTAGAAAACCACAATCTATACACTTTCCTAAACGTTCTTTGGAAAAGGTAACGTACGGTTAGTGGAAAGAAACTTAGAGTCTTCGATAATGCATCTAGACTAAGATTTAGTTGGCTATATAAGTGGAATTGGCTTAGACCTAGGTAGTGGATTGCACCGTGGAAGCGGTCAATTCTGACTATAGGCTTTCTATCCAGGGTTAGGGTAAAATATGTGTTAAATTTGTAGAAATTAGATATAATGAGACCCCGTGGTGAAATCAGTTACCTAAGGAATCCATACCATTTGAATCAATCACCCTTTATTTTTTATTAAATTTCTTTTGCTTTGTTAAAACTCAAACTCAACCTTTTGATCGGCTTAGCTGATCGCACCATAGTTAGTAGTAGTCACTAAGACTATGTCTCCCTGAGTTTGACTCGGGCCTCACATAGGCCTATATTACTCAATGCATGCACTTGTGTTTATACGCATGGCTTTAGCGCATCAAGTTTTTGGCGTCGTTGTCAGGGAGACAGCAAGTTATCAGCACTACAAGTGTTGTGGTCGACCACTCTAGGCCACTTTTGATTTCCAAAAATTTATTTTAATATTTTGAACTGAATTGCAAACCTTATTTATCTTTTTCAATTATTAGTACGGGTTCATACACTGTTATTTGAAATTTCAGGGTACTAGTAAAACAACAATGGGTGACGGAGTAGAATCTGAAGAAAATACCATATGGGAGAAGATCCAGGCGTCTTCTTTGACTTCTCAATTGGGCCCAATAAAGAAATAGGCAGTGAATGTGGTACAATTCAAGATTGATCATGGATGATAGCATTAATTAAATCATAGGCTTTTCATGGGCACACTCATGAAGACTCGGTGGAACACATCAACAACTTTGTAGAGAGTTGTGACATGGTGAAGGTGGATCCGTTTCCATAGATGGATATTTACCTAAAGTTGTTCCCATCATCACTAACGAACAAGACAAACGAATGGCTATACAACTTGTCAAACGAATCCGTTGAGACATGGGATCAGATGATTGAGATCTTCTTTGAAATATACTTCCCACCGGAGAAGACCAATGAATTGGTCTGAAAGATTTATAACTTCAAGAAATAGGCTGAAGAATCATATACAAAGGTGTGGGAGAGATTCCAGAATAAGCTCAGAAAAGTCCCTCATCATGGGATAGATCTGGAGAACCAATAGAAGATGTTATATTTTGGTCTTAACCATAATGAGTGTGTCACTCTAGATAGTGCAGGCACAGGGTTCGTTCTCAACAACTCGCCATCTAAGTGCCAGGAGATGTCGTAGAACATGGCCAAAAATCAATCTTGGGGTAATGAGAGAGAACACCTGGAGCATATCAAGAGTGTGGCAGAGTTAAAGGTGATCAATGCATTGAATGAAAAGATGGATTTGATTGCTAAGAAGGTATATCAGAAGGAAGAGAAAGAAGAGGTGGAAAAGGCCAAATACATGAGGCAATAGGGGTACATAAACAATGAAGAAGATAATACCAATTAGATGTTGAGGAAACTACTCCAGCAAAATGAGTTGTTCATGGGACAGACACAATAGGTTCTTTAAAACCACGGGGCACAGATGCAGAGCATGCAATGTCAAATTTCTCAAATTGTGGAGGAGATGGCTTCTATTAAGAAGCTCATTCATCAAGAACCTATTGGGAATGCAACACCTATGCAACCACATCAACAGGTTAAATATATCTCAATTAACAAGGAGCTAGAGCCCCCTATTGAGGAGATACCCGAGTAGAACATCATATAGATAGATATGGAATATGTCCCCAAAGTTCCATACCCTCATAGTTTTTATGGACTACTGGGAGGGTGCAGAATGCCACACAAGGAAGATAAGGTGAAGGCTCTACTCCATAGTCTAGCAGCCACCGTGAATAAGGAGACACCCACAAACAACGAGAAGTAGCCACAAGTCAAGCCATCCACAGAATATGTGCCAAATTCTATCTCATAAGGTGGTGTTGAAGCAAGCTTAGGGGAGGAGACCCCAAAAGTTCCATATGTTCCACTGCACAAGCACATAGAGAATCCAAGTGTGCCATTCCCAGATAGTCTGAAGCTGAGGAAAGAGCAAAGGCACTTTAGGAAATTTCTTGAGATCTTCTGAAAGCTCCACATCAACATCCCACTGGTGGAGGCTATAGAGAAAATCCCTGCATATGGAAGATTCATGAAAGACATCATCAACAAGAAATGTAGGATCAAAGATATAAATGTTTGGTGTGTTGATGAAGCGGTGAGTTCTATTATTCAAGGAAAGCTGCCAAGAAAGAGGAAGGATCCAGGATGTTTCTACATCCCATGTTCTATAGGTGGACAAAAATTCCCACAAGCATAGTGTGACTCAGGGGCAAGCATAACCTCATGCCTCTTGCTACTCTTTAGAAGTTGGGATTGAAGAAGCCAACAGAAACCTCCATGACAATTGAGTTTGAAGATGGATCAATTATGAACCACAGGGTATATGCGAGGAGGTGCTAGTCAAAGTAGACAAGTTCATCTTTCCTGTAAATTTTGTGGTCATGGAGATGCCTGAGATGAAAGGATCTGAGATGCTATTGGGAAGGCCATTCCAAGCTATAGTTGATGTGATCACTTCCATTGGGTGAGGTTACTTGACACTTGGGATTGGTGATGATAGAGTTGAGTTTAAGCTTCCATATGAATCATTAGAGCCACTTCTTGACAACCCAGGTTGAAGGTATTCCTCATGTCAAGCCTAGGACATTAAACAAGGGCACTTTTTGGGAGGCAACCCAACTTTTAGATTGTTTCTTTATGTTCTTTTAATTCGTATTTAGTTTTGCTTAATTTTTCATATTTTTTGTAAAAATGGTACCTTGATTTGAGTTTGGAAGTGCGCATAACATACAAGGTCGGTACCATCGACAACTATGTCGGTGGTACCAAGATTTGATCAGAGTTAGATCCACTTCAGAAAGGCAGAGTCGGTGCCACCGACTTCCCTTAAGATTTTTAGAAAGTTACATGTGTGTATATCTACTAAATCATCGGTACCGCCGACTTCCTAGTCTGTGCCACCAAAAATTTTTATTGTTCCAGATTCGGTGGGTTTGTCAGAAGCACTGACATGTTGGCAGAGTCAGTACCACCAAAATTAGAGTTGGTGCCACTGACTCCTGGCAGACAGCCACTTGGAAGAGGCCATAAATAGAACCAAAATAGTTTCTTTCAGTACCTTTTTTGTAGAGAAAAGAAGGCTAAAGAATGTCATGTCTTAGCACCACTAAGACACAAAAATGGGCCACTAAGAAGAGGGAGATTAGCAAGCAAAACTTGGTCAAATGAGCCTCCAAACATCCACCTCCACCACCCTTCAGAGCAAATGGTATCGTTGTTCCACCTCTTAAGTTGGAATTTTGACTATGAGGTCATAGTCATATTCATGCTTGGGGGGGTGATCGGACAACCTTTTATCTTAGCTTTTCCTTATTTCTTTTATGATGCTTTATTTTTTAAAATTCTAGTTGTTCTTATTTCTAGGGTTATTCCAATTTTTAGGATCCACAATCTATCTAGTGAATTTGTAGAGAAGTAAATGCATGGTTTCATTTGAGTATGTCAATCTCTGGGGTTTGTGTGCAAAAGAAATGAAAATTGAGCAAATTTATTTTTTTAAGCTTATCTTGTGAGTATTTGAGTTACATAACTGAGGAAGAGCTTGGGTAAGTCAGCTTCAGGACATAGGGATATGAATTACTATCTCAATTGTCCAAGAAAAGCGATTGACAAGGTTGTTGAGCCTGAACCGACCAAACACTAGTGTGACCTTAAACTAAAATTTAAGAGAGAAACCACTTGATTACCCTATACACAGGTCATTAAAGAGGGACATATGATTCTCTCTGAATGTTCTATCTCTTAGTCATGTGATTTCATCCACTGCATACATCCACTTTACACTCCACCATAAGAAGATTGATTACATGTTATCATTCTTTCTGTTGATTGAATTTACATTGCATAGTAGACCTTTCATAATAGTTGTTTATTTTTTCTTGCATTAGAGAAAAAATGAAAAAAAAAAAAATGCACAACAAACTTTTGGTGTATGTCATTTAGTTGCATAACATCTTTGTTCATATAGTTACAACTGCATTACATAAAGCATATAGTATCATCATGTGCTAAGCTTATTCTTCTAAAACATAAGAAGGTAGTGATTTTTCCCATTTATAAGAAATAAGAAAAATAGTGTCGTGATTAAAAAAGTGTAGTGTAAGTATAATCTCATAATAGTTATGTCATGTTAAAAGGGGGGCTTGAAAAAAAAGTATATAGAAGAAAAATTGAAAAAAAAGAAAAGAAAAAAAAGATTGAGTATAGTTTCAAAAAGTGAGGTAGAAAGGGCATAATCCTACCTGTATCATTAGGAAGAATTAGTACATGATGTAGTTTTGTAGATGTTTCATCTTATATTGATATGAAATAATAGTTGCATGCATTATTCCACCTCAATGATTTGGCATTAGGACCATTCTATAATTTTCATCATCATAGGTTCATCATAATTTTTTATTGCATGAATGATTTTATGTGCTCATGATTCTTTTATAGCCACCCATCTCGACCACTTCTTGCTCTTATCAGTAGGTCATTCATGATTTTATCCTCATTCATTAGTTCTCAGGAGAACTGCTTCCATGTAGATGGTAGTTAGAGAAAAAGAGCAGCGTAGATAGGAGATCACACGATGCACTAAGTATGAACCGAATGAGTTTATCATATTAACTGCTTTAATTGATAGTGTTTCATAGATTGGGTGATGGACATCTTTTATAGAGGTTTATGGCTGCCTGGATAGCAGTTAGTGCTCAGTGGTCAGTGAGGGTCGATATGAGGACCGAAGGTGGGGACTTTTTAGATGTACTTTATGCACTTATGTCCTTTAGTTGACTTATCTCAATCAGATCCAAAGGTTTTGTCGCTCGAGGATGAGCAAGGTTTAAGCTTAGGGGAGTTTGATGCATGGGTTTTGAGTCACTTTTATATGCCTATTTTATATCTATTTTGTGCATATATCTGTCATTTTCTTGATTATATTTGCATAATTCACTATTGTTGGCATGTACACTCTATTTGCATCAAATTATACTTATTTTATCATATTTATAAGATTTTATGCATTCCCCGTACTTATGCACATTTCTATGCACTTTTTAGGTACTTTATGCACATTACAGTGTCGGTGCCATTGACCCATCTGGTCGGTGCCACTGAGATTTCATCAGTAGTCATCCTGAAGAGAAGAGCAGACTCGGTGCCACTGACAATCTTGTCGGTGGTACTGACTCTACCGGATTCTGCAATCAATTAGATCGCCCAGATCCAACGGTCCATGTTATGTGGTATCGTAAGTTGGCCCTATGACTTAGGGCAAGGACGGCCAGACCTAGGGGATCATCTCATTACGCACTGCACGAAAGCTAGAGAGGAGAGAGAGAGAGAGGAGAACAGAATGAAGGCCACCAACCGGGTTTTCTGAGCACCTTTGACGGGCGTTTTTGTTGTCGGAAGACTACGGAACGTGCATTTCTCGAGGAGGTTTATCTGAAATACCTTCTTTCTAGGGGTTATACGAATTTCATTCATGTTTCCCACATTTTTCTCCTTTCTCTCCATGTATTAGAAATTGAAAACCAAGTGGGGCTAATCTCCTCCTTTCCTTAGGACCCGGGAGTATCTCGGGGGATCGTTGTATCGACTTTTTTATGAATTAATATAGATTTCTCTTTATTCCTGGATATATATTTGTGTTTTGAATGATCTACCTATGCTTGATCACCGTCGGTAGAGTAATAGACTGATAATTTCTCTATAAGGAGGATTAAAGGTTTAAAAATGACAATCTATACACTTTCCTAAGCGTTCTTTGGAAAAGGTAACAAAGAAACCCAGAGTCTTCGATAATGCATCTAGACTAAGATTTAATTAGCTATAGAAGTGGAATTGGCTTAGATCTAGGTAGTGGATTGCACCATGGAAGCGGGCAATTATGACTACAGGCTTTCTATCCAGGGTTAGGGTAAAATCTGTGTTAATTTGGTAGAAATTAGATATAATGAGACCTCGTGGTGAAATCGGTTATCCTAAAGAATCCATACCATTTGAATCAATCACCCTATATTTTTGTTTAATTTTCTTTTGCTTTGTTAAAACTCAAAGTGAGCCTTTTTATTGTCTTAGCTGATCGCACTGTAGTTAGTAGTAGTCACTGAGACTACGTCTCCCTGAGTTCGACTCGGGCCTCGCATAGGCCTATATTACTCGACGCATGCACTTACATTTACATGTACGACTTTAGCGCATCACTTCCCTATTCCTTTTCTAATAGAAGAGCGTGAAGAATATCCACCGTTAGATCCTAATCCAATGGCTATCAGCCACACGCCAAGAATAATAATTTCTAATAAAATTGGATATACATTACTTTTAAATGATATCCTATTCACTTTAGGAAACTTGTAAAAATCATATCTCCCGAATTATTTATCCTTTCGATTCCAAATTTTAGAGGAAAGTCCGTAATGACTTAAACTACTGGTGTACCAAGTTTGGGACTCACATATGAAAGTATGAGAGACTTTTATTTATATGCAATTTATCTCTTAATAAAGCATATTTTATTCATATTTTCTCTCTCCTATTCCTTTATATCATTTATTTGGATTTCATTTACCATTAGAAACTATGTGGACTCAAAATATCATCCATGATGATTCCATTATACATATTTCCACATATTTCTTATATTATCTCAAATTTCCTTTTTAATAAAGCAATATTCGATTTCTTCTTTTTCTTTTAATCATATTGGGCTCATTAACATATTATGATCTACGAAATCACATGAAAAAGGAAGTATTGAAAAGAAAATCCATTCAATACACATAAATCATATAATTTCCATAATCATACATTTATTGGGAAAATTGCATTTCCAACCATATGAATCCAAAAATTGGGTTTGTAACATCCTTCCCTTCTTATAGGAATTTTGCCCTCAAAATTTCACCAAACATACAAACCATCAGGATAAGACTTTCCTATGTCCATCACTGGCTCCCATGTGGCTTCATCCTCTCCATGGTGCTTCCAAAGAACCTTTATCATCTTATATTCTTACATCTAAGTTCTTTCACCTTGGTATCTCGTACCCTCATAAGTGACTTAGGATATGGTAGCCTTTTTTGAAGCTCAATAGGTTCATGGCTCAGTACATGGCTCAGGTACATCACATAGTACTCTAGATCAGACTCATAGAACACATCATACATCATGTTATCCTAAGGGGTAAGGCTAATCATAAGCAACTCCACCAATCTATCTCAAATGGTCCCATGTATTGGGGACTCATGCTATAGCTCAGAGGGGTCGGGTTTTCATAACACATGTTCTCCTACAGTGCATTGCATATCAGTCTGCTTCGCATCAGCTCACGACTCTTGTTTCCCCTGGGCTTTCTCAGCCATTGCATGATCAAAGCGACTAAATTTGCACACACTGTGGTCTCTCTAACCCTCACAAGGTCCTCCCACCGACATCATCTAATGAAGTAGTGACTGGCATGGCCTCCCTTATAGAGATTGTTACATCTTGATACTGGCTATGGTGAATATCATCATGAGCAAACTCTTCTAGGGGTAGGAACTTCTCCCATGTATCACCCTGAATGAGAACACATGCTCTCATCAAACTCTCTAAAGTTTGGATCATACTTTCTCGATTGTCCATTGGTCAGGGGGTGATAAGTTGTACTAAACTTCAATCTCACATCGAGTTCCTCTTGTACCTACTTCTACCACATGGAATTGAATCTTGAGGTCATGCTCAAGACATTGAACTCAGATCACAGTGTAGTTGAACTATCTCTCTCTCATATATATAGTTCAACCAAATGTGTCACTCTAATAGTGCTTTCTCTTAGGTAAGAGATTAGGTCAACTAGGTAAGGCAATCTACCATAACCCATATTGCTTCATGACCTCTCATGGTCCAGGGGAGACCCACCTCACTGTCCATGGTGATCTACTCCCATTCCTTCTCAGGGACTTCTCATCATCCATAACAACTCACCAGGTTACTAGTATTCGGCCTTCACCGTCTAGCATGTATGGCAACTGGCCATATGCAACTCTTTATCCTTCTTCATGGTACTAATGCAAACCTTAACCGTATCATTAGTACTACAGTGTATGGTGTACTTAACATCATGAGCTTCTTACATGACATGATTCCTTAAGGGTGACTCCTCAGAAACCCTAAAATGCTCTAGTAGTGGGTTTTACCACCTTCTTTCCTGACAGGTGTATCTAAGGTTCTTATAACAGTCCCTTTTTCTCATCAAACTCTGGGTTGGCTAACTGGGTAACCACCAATTTGACCAATGGGTCTGATAGTATCTGGGTGTTAGCCACGTAGGTTTCATCGCCTAATGATCATAGGGTTCACCTAGCAACCTCTTCCAGTCTCTCTACTGGCTATACAAGATAGTTGTACACCTGGGTTGTATTCTACTGAGAATATCTTGTTACCATAGAAGCTTCCTTATGTGCTAGGAGATGGTGAAGAATAAACCCTCATATATTCTACTCATCATCCTCATCTCAGGTTTAGGTCTAGCTGATTCAAGAAAACTTTAAGCTCATCATCTCAGTTATCAAACCCAAACTAATAACTCATAGATTCCAAACTACTCTGGATAGGTACATTCTCATATTGTCCTTTTTCTTCTTATGTTCCCAAATCACCTATCTGATATATTCTCCAAAGGGTTTGGTACTTCCTTTAATCCTCAAACATCATAGAAGGGTTTCAACTCATATCATCTTTATCCTTAGTATATGGCATGCGTTTTTCATGTCTCTCACACCCATAACAAGATGAAATAAGCATTTGGCTGCAGTCCAAATATAGAGTTCATCCCGTTCCAAGAGTAGATATGGTGCATCACACATCACCATTACTCTTTCCAATATAAGTTGAAACATACTTCACATGACTCCTCATCATGAATACCTCCATTGTGGGTTGACACCCATGGGAATACTTTTCCTATCACCTCTGGATCTTAACATCTCTCTTATGTACAATCCTTAGTCATTACCTCAAGGTTCCTAAGGTGCCAGGACTTTTGGGGTCATCCCTCTTCCCTTATGCATCCAAGGAGTGCCTCCCTCATTTTCCCTTTGGGTCCCATGAACTCATGAAGGTGATCAATCTCCTAACCCATGGTCCTCAGACAAAGATATATGTTACCTCCCAACCCTATGGTCTTGTGCATCTAGGAAAAAGACAACTCCTACTCCCATTGGTCTTATCCCCACCTGACTTGAGTATTGACTTAGGATGGTATATCTCAAACTTGAATCCTTACCCAAAACTCCATCATCTCTCTGGCCACTCATGGTCAAAATTACATTCTTTCATAGGTATCATGGTGACCTACGTACCTTGGTATGGCCCCATATAGGTTACCTCCATGACAACATATCAACCTACCCATAGAGATGGTCACACATAGGTCTATAGATTCATGATCATACTATATGTTCTCCACTTAGCTCATCAAGATTCTATGGGAGACCTCTTTAGGTTACCTCAAACCTAAACAAAAGTTGGTACTCATCCTACATGAAGGGTCCCTTTCCAGGATGGGAGAAACTATCTCTTGGTAGTAACAAAGGTCACCAACGTCCTTACTTACAAGCTTTACATCATCATGTGCAAGCTTAGCCCTATCATACTATTTATGCATGTGGATGGAAAGATGACAACCTTCTAAACCATGCTAGGTTCCCCAGTATGTCATATTTATTCCTTATTCCTCGAAGTTGGCCAATCTCATACATATGTCAGCAACATGTGTAAGGAATTCATCAAACATATACCTTAGTCCAAGGGGGTTTCCTTTTCCCACTAAACATGAGGGAGTGCTATACTCGATTTCCATAAACTCATATATCCTTATGAGCATCATGTGCACTGGGTACTACTGCTTCCTCTCTTAGGTCTAGGAACCCCAGGTTCACTTCACATGCATCAGCTGTCCAACAGCATTCTCAACTATTCCATCATGAACCGAACCTATACAAGGTAGGGCATAAGCATCCTAACATCCTTCCTTGTGAACAACCCTTAGATCCTTATACAAGGAAAACCAACTGGGGGTGAGACCTCTCAACTTGTTACCATACCTCTTATGGGTCTAAGGAACTTTGCTTCCTACACCTAAATGGTAGATAATTATAACCTCTGAACATAAGTTCAAGAAGCCTCTTCCTCATCTAGGGTTTGATTCCTATAAAGGCAACCAATGTATGACAAGCCCCTAAGGATCATGCATGAGGCAACCACATACATCTACTTAGGGTCATCCACTCTAGGCCATATCATACCCAACTTTCCATGATTCCTCATGTCTCAGAGTCTAGGTTTCTAACCTTATTCACCAGGTCTTGCCCTCTCTCTCTCTAGATCTAACCCTACAATTAGTCCTACAACTTGAGGTTCTTTCTTAGAAGATGGGTCAAGCTCTTAAGGATACATTTCTACAACTACCTGGGTGAAACATATGATCTAAAACCTATGTTCAACCAAGATTATCCAAAGCTCTACATACTCATCCCATAAGCATCAAGCATAACCCTTCTAGCCTAGGTCTAACCTACTGTCAGCACTACTTTTGTTCTCTACTACATAGCCTCTTCTATGCTTATATATGCCTGTTAGGGTTCCTACATGGTCACCACTAACCTTCTCAAGGAGGGAGCTATCCCTCACCCTAACAAGCACAAACACCCAAGGTTGGGTCGCCAAAAAGGTACTAGGTCGAACAACCTCACATAGCTCATGCTTCTCATGGGTACTCAAAACCTTTACATAAAGGATGTATGTCTGACCCATGTACTTGAAGGTATAGAAGACTACAATATCAACTCATCATGTCATCTCTTTCTAACTACCACTTAGGGTTAGGGTTAGCATCATCCTTATAGTATGTGTCAAGTCTCTTCCTCTTCCTAGAGGCTTCTTCCTCCCAGGCTAACTCTTTCCTCATCCTCCTACAAGAAGATCTAACCTCAAAACTCTCCTGAGGGCACAACAACACACACCATGCAACCTAATCATGTAACTAATCTTTAGTTTATGCTTAAACTATTAAAATTGCATCCATGACATCTTGTTTACATGCTTTTCATTATTTAGTGGAGGATTCCTTAATCCTTATTACTCTTATCCCAAACACAAGAGGGTGTGGAAAGAGAGAAACTTTAAGCACTTGGAATCCAATATGAATTAGGGTTGAGAAGGGAAGAAGACAGATGAGAGAGTCCTAGAGGTATCTTACTTTGAGTCAAAACCTCTGATTTCGTCTAGGCAGTAACATAATATCCAGGAGTCCTCATAGACCCACTAGCAGGATAGAGAAAAATCTTGCCAGCCCCCATATTGTGATCCTTTTCTATACACCTCCATCATTGGAAAATCCTTAATAACTCCCTTGGGTTCTAAAGAGTTTGTAAAATTTAATAATTATTAGAGATTAAATGGAAAACCATCACTCTGATACTAATTGTAACAACCCCGCTTCCCGATAACCCCCAATCAAGGGAGACTAAGAGGTCAGAGGTGTTAGCCCAAATACAGGATCAATGGTTTTGCAATTAGTCAAAAATAATTATCAAAGTCTACGTAAAGCTAAACTGAAAGCTGATCAAAAAAATTACTTTTACATACCTTCCAAAAATAGGTAACTATAACTTCTACCCGTAGTAGAAATCTATCTAGATAACCCTCCTTGATAATTTAACTTTAATCTTTGTAGATTCCACTTTATTGTTTGTCCGATTTTAGATAATTCCTAAAACACTGACAAACAAAATATCGGTTAGTATAAATGAAAATATTGGTATGTGGTGACAAATGAAACATTCCAAATAGGCTCTAACAACCTATACATATCAAGTAGTTGTTAACAATGCCAAATTTACGGTTTCAATGTAACTTCTCAACCACTTTTACACATACTCTGGGTTACCCTCTCTTAGGGTTCAATCCTTGCAAGGGACTTAAGGCAACCTTCTCCATCCTGAGCTTGGTGCATGGGGTCACCTTCTTTAGGTGCCCAATGGTCTTCCCTCCGGGGCTTGACCACGTCAGACCTTCCCTCCGGGGCTTGGTCTTACATCATACATCCAGAGATGGAATGTAGGTTCGAGACAGTCACACATGTACTTAAATTGTGATACACATAGTCACTTTAAAGATTGCAATAATGAAACATCCAAGAAGTTTAGTTTTCGTTGCAATCGATAGAATCCTTGAGAAATGTCGGGAAACATAATGGGGGTATTCATAATTTAACCACATACATGTTTAGTAGAGTTCACAAGCAATAAGCAATTCCAACCAAGCAAGCAATTCAATCACACAATCACATAATCCTAAAAAGAATATGTAACCTATTTACTACATACTTTATCAAGAATCTAGCTATTTGACTTGAACTTGCTTCCTAGGGTTTCTAATCCAGTTTAGGGTTTCATTAGGGTTTATCTACAACTTTTCATCATTATAACTACAAAACCCTAAAAATAGTAAAACTGAATGCAAACCCTAATTATCTCATTAACATCTTACTAACAGGCTTAGGGTCAAATTAGTATCACTTCCATATGATGAATCTCGAAATAAACCACATAAGAAACCCTTAACCTTCAATTAGGGTTTCTAAGTTCATTATTGCATATTCATGTGTACAAAACCATAAAACAAACATATTATCATCTTAATCGGATTTAATTCTTCTTCTCATTCTCAACAGGTTACTATATCTCAAAATAACCTAATCAAGACATTAAATCCAATTTTCCATCACAATTAGGGTTTAATCATGGTTTAATACATAAACATGGGTAACTTAGTGCACTTTTAGAATTACGAACGATATCAAGCTTCAATATTATTTGTATTGGATTCTACATATTTTTCTAATCAATTTTCATATATTATTTGTCTTAATCAGAGTTACCAATCTTTTGTTATGATTTTTGCAAAATAATGAATATTGAACCAATTGAAAGAAGCCACGTCAGCGCTTACCTTGAGCCCTTGGGTCCACACTGATCCAGCTGGAGCAGTGGCTGCGCGCCACACTAGGCACGACACACTCACTCGTGGACCCAACAAAAGGTCCCTTATGCCCTTCTCTCCCATTCGCAAGGCTGGGGGCAAAGAATTCCTTTTACGCGAGGTCATTTCCCTCCTTCCGCTTCCATGAACAAGACTCACAACTGCAGGTTGTGGTCAACCTAGAATTTGACCCAGAGCTATAGGGCATCGGAGCATCATCCCAGGTGCAGATCGCCGCACCGAACCCTCCCAAATTCATAGGCTGCCCTGATTTCTCCAGAGTTGGCTCACATTGAGAGGAAGATCAGGAAGTATGCCGGCTGAACTAGAGAAGAACAGAGATGGCCAGGTGGAATTGGGGTCCTATGTTGATGCTAACAACTCAGTGAGACATCTAGAATAGATAGGCCATCCCTCAGGGGGTCCCTAAGCACCCCATATATATATCCTTCAACCTGGCCAGTTTGTTCTTGGAGACCAGATTGGGCAAAACTCCTATGTGTCCCAAAATCCAAGCAAACTTGGGATCCCTGAATCTAAAATCCCCTCCCGATCTCAATCGGACACTTTCCAAGAACTCTCATGTAGAGGTCATTGAGAAAATCAATTCCAAAAACTTGCTTCCCTATTCCTTTTCTAATAGAAGAGTGTGAAGAACAACCACCATTACATCCTAATCCAACAGCTATCAGCCATGTGCTAAGAACAATAATTTCTAATTAAATTGGATATTCATGACATTTAAATGATATCCTGTTCACTTTAGGAAACTTACAAAATTCATATCTCCCAACCTGTTTATCCTTTTAATCCCAAATTTTATAGGAAAGTCCATAATGACTTAAACTACTTGTGTACCAAGTTTGGGACTCATATACAAAAGTATGAGAGACTTTTCTTTATATGCAAGTTATCTCTTAATAAAGCATATTTTATTCATATTTTCTCTCTCCTATTCTTTTATATCATTTATTTGGATTCCTTTTACCATTAGAAACCATGTAGACTCAAAATCTCATCCATGATGATTCCATTATCCATATTTCCACATATGTCTTATCTTTTCCTCATTATCTCAAATTTCCTTTTTAATAAAGCAATATTCAATTTGTTCTTTTTATTTTAATCATATTGGACTCATTAACATATTATGTTCCATGAAATCACATGCAAAAAGGAAATATTGTAAAGAAAATTCATTCAATACACATAAATCATATAATTCCCATAATCATACATTTATTGGGAAATTTGCATTTCCAACCATATTAATCAAAAAAATGGGGTTTTAACAGTTTTCTTCCTTGATTGCGGGGAATAAGTCTCAAATCACGGAGTGCTCCTTGAATTAGTACTTATCTAGATCCTCACCCTTGCAAGATTGGATTACTTCCTATAAATCATATATTGATCTCCTTGACCCTGAGAAGTTCTTCAAGAGTTTTAACCCTAAGGTAAACCTTCCTGACATCCATAAAACCCTAAAGAAACCTGAGGTTCCCTATAGGAAGAAGTCTATCCTACCCTCTTCTTCTCTAGACATAAAGACACATCGTATAAAACTCATAGTTAAGTGCAATATCCATCCAAAGAAAAACGTTGACGTTTATTCGCTAGTCATAGAGTGCCCATATATGAGTTTTTTGTAGGATTTCATGTATTGAACATTGGGCATTGTATCTGAGGACTACTATTATCATATCTCATCACTTTCTTTATTGTTTTGTAGTTTTCATCTTGAGAGGACTTACTGTTGTTGTAATGTATAATATGTACCTTTAACTCTATGCTTTACTATATCTCATGAGTTATTGGTGTGCTTCCATATTTTGATTATGACTTTAGTATATTTGTTCTCGCTCTGGCTTATGTGTGGTGTTTGCAAATGGTGGTTGCTTGTGACGTTTGTGCATTTGGATAAGACATGTTTTAGCTCTTATACCCCCATCCTTTTTTATATGATGAAGGGAGAGAAATGATCTTAGTACATATTTAATTTGATCCTATTCTAGTTAATTTTCTAAAATATCTTGTGACTATGAAAGTGGACTCAAATAGAACACATATGTTATGGTTATGGTTTTTGGAGGAACTAACCATACAGGAAAAGGTAAGCATGAATTGAGGGGAGCAATTGTTGTTTCGTAATCATGTATCACCCTATAGTTGATAAGGTAAAAGTTATGAATTCTAAGCTCTTTATAGTATGTTGAGGATTGGCTTGTCATCTTCGAAAAGGGGGAGAATGTCGACCTAACATATGTACATTATCCCTATTTTGATGGTGACTTAACCATTCCATTCATATATATCTAACATGTCCATTTGAGATTGATTTCAGGTATTAGGTACTCAAAATAATGAATTCAAATAAGCCCTAGCTTGACCAAAAACAAGCCAAAATCAATGCAAATGTACTTCTGTGGAAACGCCCTAAATCACTTAGGACAATTTTGTAAATCATTGGTATGGATGCTATTACTCGTAACTAAGCTGAGAAAAATATAAAATGCACCTAAAATGAATATGTAAGAACTTTTATGAAAATTATCAAAATCCATCATAGGCACTTTTGTCGACCGAGTTTCACTTACAAGAAACTCAATCAACAACCCTGATGGGTCTTGGTAACTGCCAGGGTCGGTCGAGTTTTCCCAAGGACAAACTCGATCGACACCCTACACATGCAAATCAATTTTAAGTCGTAGGTTGAGTTTCATCCAAGATAAACATGAATGAAAATTTAAAATCGTTTTGTTGCATATGCAATCGGTCAAGTTACCCTTATTGAAAATCGACTGACGGCATTGTATAGAATGTGCACAAAATTGTTTCTAACCAACTCAAAAAAATATCCATTGCAACACCCCAAACGGATAGAACACATTCCTAAGTGCATCTACTGGCTAGTAGACACCCCCAACTGTATATAGGTGCCCTTGTAATTCATTCCAAGTTTGATTCTTATGCTCCTAGATATAGTTGAGTGGTTTTATCTACTAAGAGCCCCTTTCTCTCTCTAGCTTACTACTTATCTACATCAATTTGAGTGAGATAGGTTACTTATGACAGAGTTGCTTCATTGTATTCCTTGTGAAGCTCTCATCTTTCCTTTCACAGTCCCTTTCTCTTAAACAAAGATGGTGAAAGCTTCCCCTTTGGTGAAGGTGAAGTTGAAGGTTGAATATCTAAGAGAAGAGTGGATAATTCCTTCAAGGCAAAAGACTTGTTGCAAGAGTAGATCTCCTTGGTGAAGGTGGCTAGCTTGTTGCAAAAGTGTGTAAGCCCTTATGGAGGTAGAAGACTCTTTCTTGGGTAAGTCCTTGTAAGGTAAGTGCATCTACTGGCTAGTAGACACCCCCAACTGTATATAGGTGCCCTTGTAATTCATTACAAGTTTGATTCTTATGCTCCTAGATATAGTTGAGTGGTTTTATCTACTAAGAGCCCCTTTCTCTCTCTAGCTTACTACTTATCTACATCAATTTGAGTGAGATAGGTTACTTATGACAGAGTTGCTTCATTGTATTCCTTGTGAAGCTCTCATCTTTCCTTTCACAGACCCTTTCTCTTAAACAAAGATGGTGAAAGCTTCCCCTTGGTGAAGGTGAAGTTGAAGGTTGAATATCTAAGAGAAGAGTGGATAATTCCTTCAAGGCAAAAGACTTGTTGCAAGAGTAGATCTCCTTGGTGAAGGTGGCTAGCTTGTTGCAAAAGTGTGTAAGCCCTTATGGAGGTAGAAGACTCTTTCTTGGGTAAGTCCTTGTAAGGTATTGTATCCTTTGATCCTTAAAGGGAAGACTAGGTATCCTTGTTCTATAAAAGGAAGGGAATATTGTATCTATTATAATGGAATATAAGAGTTGTGCAATGGCTATAAATCCTAGGGATTGACCCCTCTAGGTAGTGGATTTACATCTCCTAGTTTGGAGTTTGGAACCACTATACATAGCTTGTGTTCTTGTGCTTGTTAAATCTCTCTCATCCTTGCTATGTATGCTTAGTTCCACTCAAATTCCATACATGAAACATTATCTCTTAATATAATTTGAAGGTCTAATGAATTTGGTTTAAGTGTTTTATCTCTATTCAACCCCCACCCCTTTTGGAGCCCATTGATCCACAAGAGTTCACTATGGGAGATCTTCCAGGAAAGCATAAGGGTTGTGGTGAAAAGTTAGAGCATGGGCATCATGCAAGTTTTGGGGATCTGAAGAAAAAAATATAAGAAATTTAAAAGAGATTGAGTGGAGAGCTAAACTAGTAGCTTGATGATGTTGTTAGTATGTATGCCCAGAGAGCCAATCATATGATGACTATAATGGTATGCCTTGTAAATAATTTGATTAATAATAAAGGCAATCTTCCTTTTATATCGTTTTATTTAGATATTATATAATGATGTGACATAATAAATGTCTAAGGAATGATGTTACTCAATTACATATGCCTTCAGGTTGAGGACCTGAATAATGAGATCATAAGGATGTTAAGAGTATATATATTCTTATTATGTCCCTGTAAGTTGTTATTGTGGAAGCTGATAGACAACAATAACTCATAACACTAGAGTGTGTGTTAGTTGATGATAGAATTCCTTTAAGTCATGATATGTGATATCAAATCAAACACATGGATACTTATTAAAGAATAGAGTATCGAACAGACCCACCTTGAGAGTGATGCATGGAAACCATTGCATGGTATTCAGAATCATCTCTCATAGGGATGGTGGTGATTGTGGTTCTTAGGCATGAAATCACTACACTCATTGCATGTCATTCTATGTACTTTGACATCATATATCATGACCTTGAATAAGGGTTGCCATAAAGGTGGTGCTCCAGTGCATTGTGACTTATGGGAATAATTATGAATGATGTAGATGGGATTTTTCCCTCCTACAGGAGTATGATATCCTGGCCACTTGATAAGCAAGACTGAGAAATGCATGGTCATTCTCATGTGAGTCAATGTCTGATATTGAGCTTACATATATCTTAGACAGTCTGCTCTAGTTCAAGGATAATAGATTGAACGTTGAAAAGGATGACAATCCCATGTCTCGAATTCAATGTGGATATCAATGACAAAGGAACTATGCGATCATTGTAACACCAATCATAGAATGTAGGTTGAAGTTGCACTCCAACTTTCCAATTTCATGGGTAGCAATGATGTCTTGCTAGATACCAATCATTGCTTGTAATGTCATAAGTTGAATATGGGCATTCACTACCAATGTAACTTGAAACCTATAGGGTCACACACATAGAATACGCATGGAATAGGATTTTATTCATGAATGATGTTTATATTTATTAATAAAGTGTTAGGTATTCAATTTGAACAACAATAACTGAAAATTTACTGATAAGACTATGAACCGACAGGTTTGAGTGTTGAAATGATCAATTCAAGTGTCAAGTCAATCTGAACTAGTATTGGTAGTCAGAACTCTGAAATGACTACTTCAGCAAGTGAATCGATCAGCTCAGCTCTGTGAATCGACTGTTTGGTTGTTCGATTTTATTGGATCAAGATTGATGTTGATGTCATGTTATGCATTAACCAAATATTAATTGCCAATAAAATTTTGATTGGAAAGCATAGTGAAATGACTGTTTCAAGGGTTGAATCAATTTCCCCATGTGTGGACTGATTGTTTCACTAGTGAACTGATCAGCTCATGGTTTATAGGTTCTGAAAATTCATGAAATTTTGTCTCTTCAACTCCAACATAGACTATAAATATTGACCCTGACCCTCCTATAAATAGAGGGGTAGTCGAGGTTTTTTAGAGACACAAACCATAAGCTTTAAGAATTGTTGTCTTCTATAGTTGTGGTAATGTAGAACTCGAGCGAGTTCTACCCATCAAAGGGAGAAATAGCAAGGGAGAGACAATTGAGAGAGCAAGTTAAAGCTACCACATTGACTATAAGGGATAACTCCTTCTTGTATATTCATCTAGAATATAGGATTGCTTGATGGTGGTCTGTGTGGACTACTATAGAGGTGAGGAGGTTGTTGACACCTGCTAGGGATACAAAGTCAATTCCATCCGTGGTAATCAACCAAGAGGTCAATGTTGATGTCGTCCAGGTGCAACTTGAAGAAAGACACATAGTGTAGCAAAGGATAGTCGTTCGACTTTCTCCAGGACCAGGTGTAAACCTTGCAATCCTACTTCCCATTACATAGTAGTTGACATAATCTACTATTTATGGGGAATATGACAGTAAAATGTTTCTTTCCATTGTCGGACCCGATGCCATATTTCCCTATAGTGGTATCAGGGTTACGTCAATTTACTATATTTTGGGATTTAATCGATATGATAAGATTTTAGTTTTTATCATTTATTTATTACATGCAATATGAATTAGTTAAATTATTAATGTGTATATCCGATAAATAGCACATAAAATCCTTATATATATGATATGATATATATGCAATTTATATGTGTCATCCTAAAATTGGTTTTGATGGTGGATTTTAGCATGGTTGTGTCCAATAACCCTAGATCTTTGTGCTTGGTTGGATGGTTGTTTATTCCTATTTTATTTCAATTTGCATACCGAGCCTCTGTCTCCTTTTCCATATGTAAAAGTACTATTTCTTTCCTTCCTATGCTCCCCTCAAATGTAACTCAAGTTTTTCTCATTACCATGTAATATGTTAAATAGGATTAGGATAGATTTAATTTTTTTATGATAATAGGAAGTTTTGCACCACATGAACCACTCATTTTAGAAGACGAACTAATTGACTGGAGGATTAAGGAGGCCTAAAGATAGGAGGAGCTGAACCGATAGCCTGGTGGTCCAACCAATCGATTAGAGGTCTCCACATGTTGTTTGGACCAGAGACCAGAAAACCAATCTAAGAGATAAAATGACCGATCGGGAAACAAACCAATCGGTTCAAGAGTTGAATCGGATGACCCAAATTGGTTTGAGTACAGATCTTCATCAAGAATAGGTTGCTACATATGATGTATACATTACGTGGTAGTAATGCCTTATGGCTCCAAGGAATTACAATAGTATGGCCATAACCATCGATTGTGTTTTATAATTGCATGTTTTCATTTGTGGGATATAGCATGTATATGATACATATAAGTATTTGGTGATTGGATATGTATATATAATTATAAATATAAAATGATTGTATAAAACATTAAGTTTTAGATGTTTTCCATTAGAAACACACATGGAAAGCTTGATCGACTAAGTGTGGGCACGCTAAATGTGGTGCGCTATCCATCTCATGGAAGTGTGATGGTGGTCATGTGGGACTGCCAAGTAGGGTGCATCACTATCGTGTTGGCTTTTGGGTCAGACTTAACTAGGTGATCTTAATGAGGTTAAGCACCTAGAAAGATGCAGATGACTATGTAAAAGAGTTGTGCATACCATCTATCCAATAATTGCATAAGATGTGACTGGAAAACGTTTCCTACCTTAATCATTGATTATGGAAGATGGCGTTGGTAGTGTAATAAATCAATTATTTTGGGTCTTGTCTCACTGAAGGTTGTACATTGCAATCTTCTGAATTGATATGTGAGGGCTATCAATTTGAATTAAATAGTGGGTGTGATATTTAATTAAAGGTCTATGTTAATTTTATTTTAATCAAATCAAATCAAAAAGTGTTTTGACAAATTGCAAATTTCTCTTGTATAATTAAATGGCAACCAATAACATGTTTTCCTTGTGATCAGTCCTTAAGAAGGATAAGTTGAATGGGAAAAATTTCCATGATTGGTTCAGGATGTTGAGAATTGTTCTAAAACAAAAGTGCAAGCTCTATGTTCTGAAGACACCAGAGCCAGATGAACCTGCTCCTATTGCATCTAAGACGAATGTTTATAACATAAATACCAAAAGATTGAAACTCGATAACTCAAACGAAACATATTTTTGTTGTTGTCATTTAGGGCACATAAATGAGAATCGCATTTCTAGACTCCACAAAGATGGATATTTGGACTCTTTTAATTTTGAATCAATAGAGAGATGTAAGTCTTATTAGTTGGAAAGATGACAAAGAGTTCCTTTATTGGTAATAGTGAGAGGGCTAGTGATCAATTAGGACTCATACATACTGATGTATGCGGCCCTTTTAGAACAAATGCTGAATTTGGTTATCAATACTTCATTACCTTTACTGATGACTTCAGTAAGTTTGGTTTTGTTTACTTGATGAAACATAAGTCAGAAACTCTTGATAAGTTCAAGGATTTCATTAATGAAGTACAGAACCAACTTGGTAAAAGTAGTAAGGCATTTTGTTCTAATCGAGGTGGAGAATACTTAAGCCAAGAATTTGAGGACCTTCTGAGAGACAGTGGTATCGTATCACAATGGACTCCACCTAGAACAACACAACATAATAGTGTATTAGAAAGAAGGAATAACGCATTGCTAGATATGGTGTGATAAATGATGAGCTTAGTTGATCTTCCGACTTCCTTCTGGAGATATGCTCTAGAAATTGCCACATTTACACTAAACTACTATGTATGATCTAAATCAGTTCAAAAGACACCATATGAGGTATGGTATGGGAAGTGACCCAACATGTTTTTATGAAGATTTGGGGTTGTGAAGCTTATGTGAGAAAGCAGTTTCTTAAAAAGCTTGGACCCAAATTGGATAAATGCTAATTTGTTGGATATCCTAGGGAAACCAAAGGATGTTACTTTTATACTCCATCTGACAACAAAGTGTTTGTTGACAGAGACATTCTATTCCTAGAAAAGGAATTCATTTCTAAAAGAATGAGTGGGAGGAAAGTAGAACTCAAAGAGGTTTGAAATCAACAAGAAAGCATTGAACCTATAGAGGTACAATAGGAACATAGAGAGTCACAAACCATTGTGGAATCTCAAATTCCTCATATAACATTGGACCTTGTAGATCTAGTAGGACATGCCTTGAGCCAGATAAATTTGGTTATCTAGTGACTTAAGAAGGTGATGAATCGATCATTGATGATGAGACAACTACCTACATAGAAGTTTTTAAGGAACCAAAGTCTTAAAAATGGCTTGAGGCCATGAGATCTGAGATGGAATCCATGTACACCAACAAGGTATGGACCTTGGTGGATCCACTTAAAGGGGTAAAACTGATAGAGTGCAATTGGTTCTTTAGATATAAGACTGACATGGATGGTAATGTACAAACTTACAAAGGACAATTGGTTGCAAAGGGTTTCAAACAAGTTCAAGGTGTTGAATATGATGAAACTTTTTCTCCAGTTGACATGGTTAAGTCCATCGGAATCATGTTTTCCATTATAGCTTATCATGACTATGAGATTTAGTAGATGGATGCTAAAATTGCATTCTGTAATGGGAATCTTGTTGAGGATGTGTACATGACACAGCCTGAGGGTTTTATCACTCTAAAGGATGAAAATAAAGTATCTTGTCTACAAATGTCAATATATGGATTGAAGCAAGCATCTCACATCTAGAATTTTCAATTTGATAAAATAGTCACATGATTTGGCTTTGGTCAAAATGAAGATGAGTCATGTATATACTAGAACGTTAGTGGGAGCATGATTTAATTCCTTATATTATATGTGTATGACATACTATTTATGGGGAATGACATCCCTACATTACATAAAGTAAAGACCTGGCTAGGAAATACATTCTCTATGAAAGACTTAGGCAAAGTTGTAAGGAGGCAGGATCACCCCCTTACTAAAAATTTGAAGAATAAAATATCCATTCCAAACACACTCAAAGGTATGCTAGAATAGGTGCAAAATTTTCAAACTTCAATAAATGGTATTCAAAACAACTGAGTATAGTATCGGAATAAAAATAATGACTATATTCAATTTTCACAAAATATTACAAAAGTACATCATAATATCCCATAAGGGTTTATGTGTATGATATAACATAATGAGCTAAGTATAGGGAAATCTAAACCATATCAACTTTGTCTCCAAGCTTTAACTCCTTAAGTTAGTCCAAAACTTCATGCCTTATCATCCAAGTCCTTCACCTAGGGTTGGAAGCATACCCCATCAAGAAGAGAAAATAGATGACATCAATAAAGGCTGGTATGTGCATACTAAATAGGAAATTGAGCAATATATGGAATAAAGGACATCAAATATAAAACGCTTCCCATAGAAAGGAAAAGGACCACACAAATGGGTATCAAGAGAAAAGGAATTGAAATCATATGATAAAAAAAGAATACTTGCCATTAATAAAACATAAATATTGTGCCACACAAACACATGTAAAGAATTAGGGCACACACCCCATATCATCAACCTGCATGCATATGAGATAAACATAGCCCTAGAACAATATAAACACAAAGGCAGCCAAGTCTCATAAACTTGAAACCTGATAGAGAAAGGAATACTGCCAATATCCCAAATATATAAAACATGGGCTAAGAATCACCCTGGGTATGAGGTTCCTTTCCATCCCAAAAGAGCAGGAAATATCACATCTGCTTGGTAGGAAATAACACATCTACTATAAATGCAATTACACTACTCTAGTGCTACTGAATCACATAGTATGTTAAATGTAGAGGCAAGTAGAAAGTATAGTCAAAATATATAAACTAGTCACTACATAAGTGACCAACATATACATCCACCTCATAAGTGAGCAAAAGACATCACATGTCACTTTTAGAGTTCCATCATGAACAAAGCATAAGATAAGAGTTCAAAAGAACATCCATGATCACATGAGCAATATCAAATAAGGTAGTTCACATGAACCATAATTTTCAAAAGAAAATACATTGTGTATAGGCTAATGTCCATAGGACAAAGAGAATGAATAAGCATAGGTGAATTTCTCAACATAAAAGAATAGGGGATACATCATACCTCAACTTCGGAGTCTAAATAGTCCAAGCAATCCTATATCCAAGCCTAGGCCTCTAAAGAACATCTAGGGAAGGTGGACAGGTCTAATAAGTAAGGTTCTCAAGCTTAGAGAGGCTGGTTTCTCCAACAAAGCTCCTATCTCGAGCAAGAAGCACCTTCTCCACTTTAGAGGTGAAAAATCCTAACAAAAGAACATGGAGATGGGGTGTTTATGGGTTTTAGGTGGGGTTTCACCGTGGAAGGCCATGGTTACCACCTGGAGGAAGGTGGAAGTAAGACTAACAACATGCAAATAGAGAAGGAAAGGAGGATACTTACTAGTTTTGGTCAAAATCACCAAGGAGGAGCTTAAGGAATCCTAAATAGAGAAATTTGGAACCCTAGGAGCCTTCTTCACCAAGGTAGGCACCTTCTTTTACCTTGGGACAGAATATTCGTGGAAAAATAGAGTAGGAATGATGCTCTAAGCTAGATGAAATATATCAGAGCAAGAGTTACCAAATTGGGAGTTGGGAAGGGATAGATATGGCTATATAAAGAAAGAGGTCAAGTATGAAGTGTCTATGAGACTTTCTATGTGTCATGTATAAGGGTGCCCATGGACTTGAAAGCCTTTATGGATAAGGAAGAAGTCAATAATGAGGTTTCAAGTTAATTTCCATGTGTCCAATGCTAATGGTGCCTATGGACATTCAAACCTTTATGGATAAGGAAGAAGTCAAGCATGAGGTGTCCATGGAGCTTTCCATGTGTCCTTAGCCTAGGGATTTCATGGACACGCAAGAGGAAAGCTCATAGGGACTTCTTGAATATCAAATGTCAATTTATGGAAACTTCTAGGCCATCCCAACCAATCTCCAATCAAAGAAATAACCCCATTGGTTGATAGCTTCTAAAGATAAGCTCATTTATAAAGAGGGTAATCCCTAAAATGCCCTTGGAAAGAAACACCTTTAAACTAAGGTGCAACGAGGTGCCCCGTGGTTCAAAAACTCGAGAATAGTAAGGGAATATATATGGATTATAATGCATGTGATAACTTACAAATGAAACCTCCCAATCGGGAAAATTGTAGAAAAGTCCAAAATGTACCTAAAATTGCATAACTTGCACAAACAACATCCAAATTGGACCAAAGTTCATCCACAAGTTATCTTTGATATTTTGAATATGAATTTGACATTATTTACATATTTTGAAGTTATATAATCACATTATTCATTACTTATGCCTTTTACTCATTTTCCCTCTCCTAAACTTATCCTAATATTTCAAGGTGGTCCAAATGAGATTGAATTTGACATGTAGGCTAATTTTGATATGTAGATTTCGAATTTGAAGTTTGTTTCCACTTTTGAGAATTCTTTTTATGAGATATTTCATATGTCCCATTAACGGCCCATTATCTAAATTATTCATCCAATTAAGTTTCTTATCTTCATATTACCACCAAAATGAGTTATGTGGCATATTTTATGTATCCATTATAAACCTAAGATTGATGTTAGAACATTAGGATACATTAAGGTGATCTATACATGCATTAGCTCATTGGGGTTATACTAAACATCTATTTAGGCCTAACCTTCAACCATGTTTGGCTAAGTCCAAAATGCCAACTTCCAAGGTAGGGTCCGAGATCTAGTATGTTATAGAAGCATGCTACATCTTAGGAATCAAGATCTATAGAGATAGATCTCGAAGGCTTCTTAGACTAAGTCAGAGCACATACATTGACAAAGTGTTGAAGAGGTTCAACATCAAGAACTTGAAGAGAGGCAAGCTACCCATGTCTCATGGTGTTAATGTCTCTAGAGCTCAATATCCCAATTCCTGTGAAGAAAGGGAGTGCACGAGTAAAATTCCATATGCTTCTGCAATTGGATCTATCATGCAAATAATATTATTTACTCAACCAAATGTCTCGTATTCCTTTAGTATGATGAGTAGATATTAGTCAGATCCCAAGAAAAGGCATTAGACTGCCTTGAAGGACATCCTTAAGTACTTGAGAAGAACTAAGGATTAGTTCCTTGTCTATAGTAGAGAGGAAGAGTTGGTGGAATCTTTGATTTGAAAAAATAGTCAAAGAGTTTGTCTTTAGTCAAACTGAATATGAACCTTATGTATATAATAAGGTTAGTGGGAGCATGATTGTATTCCTCATATTGTATGTGGATGACATACTATTGATGTGGAATGACATCCCTATTTTACATATGGTAAAGACATGGCTAGGGAAATGCATTCTCTATGAAAGACTTAGGTGAAGAATCCTATGTTTTAGGAATCAAGATCTATGGAGATGGATCTAGAAGGCTTCTTGGCCTAATACAAAGCACAAACATTGAAAAAGTGTTGAAAAGGTTCAACATGGAGAACTCAAAGAGAGGAAACTTATGCATATCTCATGGTGTTAGTATCCCTAGAGCTCAATGTCCCCATTCTTGTGAAGAGTGGGAGTGCATGAATAAGATTCCATATGCGTCTACAAATGGATCTATTGTGTACGCAATGTTATGTACTCACACCTATGTCTCATATGTCTTGAGTATGACTAGTAGGTATCAGTCAGATCCTAGTGAATGTTAGTGTATTGTTGTAAAGAACATCCTTAAGTACTTGAGAAGAACTAAGGATCAGTTCCTGGTATATGGTGGTGGGGAAGAGTTTGTGGTAAAGGGTTACACCGATGCAAGCTTCCAAACTGACAAAGATGACTATAGATCACACTCTAGATGTGTGTTTTGCCTAATAGTGGAGTTCTAAGATGGAAGAGTTACAATCTAGAGATAGATGTTGATTCAAAATTGAGGCCAAGTATATTGATGCATCCAATGCAACAATGGAGGTTGTTTGGATCAAGAAGTTCATTGTTGAACTTGGGGTGGTTCCAAGCATCAACGATGCAGTTGAGATATATTATGACAACAATGGAGCTATTGTACAAGCTAAGAAACTTGGATCGCATCAGTATTCCAAGAAAATATATCGGTGGTTCCATCTCATACGAGAGATCGCACAATGAGGAGATGTGAAGATTTGCAAAGTAACAACCGAGATCAATGTGACAAACCCTTTGACAAAAGCACTTTCACAACAGAAGCAAAAAGTTCATGTTAGATCACTTGGGATTAAGTTCATGGATGATTGTCTCTAAGTGCAAGTGGGAGTCTATTTTTATGTATTCCTAGAGAGTCGGTCATATGATGAATGGAATGGCATATCTTGTAAATTATTTGATTAATAATAAAGGCAGTCTTCCAATGTATTTTATTTTTTTCAATTATGAGATAATGATGCAACATAATAAATGTCTAAATAATGATGTTACTCAATGACGTAGTCTTTAGGTTGAGGGCCTGAAAAATGAGATCATATGGATGTTAAGAGTGTATAGATTCTTGTTATGTCCCCAGTCCTTTATTATTATGGTAGTTGATAGACATAAATAACACATAAGACTAGAGTGTGTGTTGGTTGGTGACAAAATCTCACTAAGTCATGACATGTGATACCAAACCAAACACTTAGATACTTGCTAGAGAACAATGTATCGGAAAGACCCACTTTGAGAGTGATGCATGGAAACCATTGCATTCTAGTCATCTCTCATAATGATGGTGATGATTGTGGTTCTTAGACCTGAAATAACTACACTTATCACATGTCGTTCATGTACTTTGACATCATTCACTATGACCTTGAATAAGGGATGCCATAAAGGTGGTGCTTGGGTGCATTGTGACACATGGGGATGATTGTGAGTGGTGTAGATGGGATTTTTCCCTCCTTCAAGAGTATGATATCCTGGATACTTGATAAGTAAGACTAAGAAATGCATGACCATGCTCATGTGAGTCAATATGTGATATTGATCTTACATATATCTCAGACGGTGTGCTCTAGTTCAAGGAACATGGATTGAACATTGAAGAGGATGATGAATGCATGCCTCGAGTTCAATCTAAATATCAGTGACAAAGTAACTATACGATCATTGTAACATCAGTCACATTATGTCAGTTGAAGTTTTTCTCTGACTTTCTAACTACTTGGATAGCAATTATGTCTTGCTAATACCAACCATTTCTTCTGATGTCATAAGTTGGTTATGGACATTCACTGCCAACATAACTTGGAACCTATAGGGTGAAACACATGATACACCTAGAATAAGAGTTTATACATGAACGATGTTTAACGAGATTATAAAGTGTTAGGTATTCAATTTAAACAACAATAATTGAAAATTGACTGACAGGATTGTAAAATAATTGGTTCAAGTATTGAACCAATCAATCCAAGTGTTAGGTCAATTTGAACCAGTATTTGAAGTCAGAACTCTAAAATGACCAGTTCAGCAAGTGAACCAATCAGCTCAGATCTGTGAACTGACCATTTGGTTGATCCATTCAATTAGATCAAGGATTGATGTTGACTTCATGTTGTGCATTAATCGAATATTAAATTGCCAATACAATTTTTTTTGCAATACATAGTGAAATGGCCAGTTCAAGGATTGAACTAATCATCTCATGTGTGAACTGATCAGTTCACCGGTGAACCGGCCGGTTCATGGTTTGCAAGTTCCAAAAATTGATGAAATTATGTCTCTTCAACTCTTTCAAAAACTAGAAACCTTGAACTTAATCCTCCTATAAATAGAGGGGTGATTGAGGCCTTCTAGAGACACAACAATTAGCTCTAGCAATTGTTGTCTTGTCACAGTTGTGGCATCGTGAGAACCCTTGCAAGTTCTACCGGTCTCAAGGGGGAATAGTAAGGGAGAGGCAATTTGGAGAGAAAATCGATACCATCATGTTGACTCAAAGGGACAAATCCTTCTTATTCATTCATCTAGAATGATAGGAATTATCGGTGGTCCATTGGAATACTACAAAGGTGAGGAAGTCATTTCCACCCACTAGGAGGATGAAGTCAACTGTCATTTTTGGTGATCAACCAGGAGGCTGCGGCTGACATCGTCCACATGAAACTTGAAGAAAGATGCATACTGAGTCAAGGGATAGTCGATGGACTTACTCCAGGACTAGGTATAAGCCTTGCAACCCTCCTTCCCAATACATATTTTTTGATGTGATCTACTCTATAAAGGGGAATTTGGCAGTAATTTTTTTGTTTTCGCTGCCATACCTGATGACATATTTCCCTACAGATGTGGTTCTCAGAAGATGCACATAGTTGTCAAAAGAATTGAGTATTGGCACCGACAGGAAGATGCATATTGGCGTGCATGGATCAGAGTGAATGAAGTACGGGAAGGGAACACGACTACGTTTTGTTTTCATCACATGGCCTTGTATAGGATCAAAAGAAATGCTACCATGGGGATTAAAGACAAATAGGGTGCATGGAAGACTAAAAAGATGTAATTGAGGTGTGGTCTTGACATTTTTAGGATCTCTTCCAGAAAATCAATCCCTCAAGTTTTGAGGAGGCTACATGTGGTCTCCAAAAGAGGATCAATGCATACATGAACATGTTGTAAGAAAGGGGTATCACTAATAAGGATATTTGGAGGAATGTAAATCATATGCATCCAAATAAAGTGCCAATGTGTCAAAATAAAGAGCTTGGCCCTGATTGTATGAAACATATTTTCTTTTAAAAATTGTGACATATTTTTGGTAAGGATGTGGTAAGCTATATCAAGAGTGGTGGAAAGGCAGGAAAAATATAGAATGGGTGAACTATACTCTAGTTGTATTGATCCACAAAAGGTGGGAAAGGAAAAGGAACTTTATGAGTTTAGGACAAGTAGCATGTGTAATGATGTTTACAAGATTTGTTCTAAGGCGTTGGCTAATAGGTTGAAGTGCATGATGGATGTTACCATTACTAAGAATTGTGGTGCTTCTAATCAAGGATGGGTGATCATTGAGAATGCTCCTCTTGCTTATGAACTATTTCACAAAATAAAGAGCATGGTAGATAACAAATAGGAAATCTTGGCCTTGAAGCTTGATATGTCTAAGGCCTATGATAGGGTTGAATAGAATTTCCTAGATATTATACATAGGAAGATTGTATTTGGGGAGATTTGGAGGGGGAAAATCTTAGAATAGATATCATTTGTCAATCACTATTTCTCCATCATGGGGTACCACTCCAAGAATATCAAGCCTTCTCATGGACTACACTAGGGTCACCTTATCTCTCTACACAATTATTTTATTTTTTGAAGCATTCTTTACTTGTATATAATCCATTGTGGAGAACAATCCCCTTCACAGAATTAAAGTTGGTAGATTAGATTCGTGTATCTCTCACCTTTTTACATAGATGAAGGAATCATCTTTGCTAGATCCTCCCGCAATGAATGATTGATTATAGCTACTATTATTAGCCAGTATGAATAGACATAGGGCTAGAAAATTAATTTTCATAGGACTGGGGTGGAATTTAGCAAGGGTGTCCAACATTACTGAATAATAGATACAAAACCTCCGCCAAGTCTAGGAGGCTGTAGACATGACGGGTACTTGTTTTTACCTACAACGACGGGTAGATCTAAAAGGTTGGTGTTTCTCTTTGTAAAAGAAAGAGAATGGAAAAGGAAACAAGGTTGGACAGAGAATTTGTGTCAAATCCAGGAAAGGAAGTCATTCTCAAGTATGTAGATCAGACCATCCCAATATATATTATGAGTGTGTTCCAGATTCCAATTAGCATCCTGGATGACATCCGGAGCATCATGGTCAGTTCTGGAAGGGCACAAAGGGAATAGAAATAAATATTTCTTGGCAATGTTCAAAAAGTTTGTGTAAGAAGAAAAGAGGAGGGAGACTTGGTTTCTGAGACATGCATGCTTTCAACAACACCCTCCTGGTGAAATGGTTGTGGAGACTTTATTTAAAAATGTAGTTGTTGGCACATAAAGTGTTGAAATCTAGATATTTCCCAAGGACATCTATACTATAAGCCACTAGAGGATACAGTCTAAGATATACATGGATGAGCATGTGGGGAGCAAAATTGGTCATTCTGGAAGCCATACAATGGAGGGTGGGAAATAGTGCAAACATCAACACTTGGAAGGACATATTATCACAATGAAACTGTAACACCCCTGACCTGGGTTATACTTTAACCCTAGGTGTTTTGATTAATAAAGATGATTAAATGCTTAATCTCATCTTTTGAAAGGTAATTAGGGTTCAAGAGGAACTTATATTGCAATTCTAGTCCTTTTTGAACATTGTTGATATCAATGTTTTGCCTGTTTTGGACTAAAGTGCAAATTACCCAAGTTGAGGGGTTTAAGTGCAAATTGTGCATGATAATATGTTCCTCATGTGTTGAAGCATCATGAGAGTAACGATTATGCTGAGGTATGGCTTATGGAAGCCTGAATACCAAGAAAGAGCTGATAAAGCAATGTATGTGCATGAAAACCTAGTTTTGGTGTAATGTGCAATTTACCCAAAACCCAGGGTGTAATATGTAAATTACCACTTCAATAAGGTCCCTAATGTTTCTTGGCATAACGTAGAGTAAAGAAAATGAGAGGGGATCCTCATTTGAATTAATTTTGAGGAGAGAGAATCTTGATATTAAAATAATCAAGATTTAATCCTAATTGAAACCCTAATTTGATTTAGGGAAAAAATAAATGTATTAATTGAAGGGCCTTCAACCAAAAACGATATGGTTGAATTTGCTCAAGTGTGAACACCTTTTTGCCTTTTCTAGGCCACGAAAATATCTCAAGCAAGTGGATAACCCACTCACCATTATTATAAAGAAAAGTAATATCCACTCAAATTGGGATATTATTATAATATGATGTAAGGTGCTTAATTTTCTTTTCTTTAAATTGAGGATAATTGAGAGGAATAAGAGGAAAATGGGATAGCCTCGTATCCAAGGAATGAAAGGGGGAAGAGGCGGCACCAATTTTGGAATTAAATGCATTTTTATAAGGCATTTTCTCTCTCATAGAATTTCTTATAAAAGTACCTTTACCAAACCAAAACAAGGGCTATTTCGGATTATTTTCTTTCCCCTTGCTTGGAAAACGACTAAGCAGCTTTGGAGGAGCAGGAGGACGACCCCAACCTATTAGTAAGGTCCTTGACCTTCGTTCTCCTTGATTCCATGGTGGAAATAAAAAATAAATCATTGATTTCTTCTTATTTTGATCTCCTCTTCAACCCTAGCCAACTTTTTCATCCAAAAGCTTGGGGACGAGCCTAGGGGGAGTTGAAAAAACTTCATCCACCATTGGTGACGTGAGCTTGGAGATTTGAAGCTCAATTGGAGGTGGGTTTTATAACTTGAACCCTTAATATTGTTATTGCATTCAATTCCTTATCAAATGTTGATGCTTTCTTCATTTCTGAAATTTATTTTGGTTGATTGATGAAACCACCATGGAAATCACAGAAAATTTCGTGGGTTTGTAGCTTGAAGATGATGATGTCATCAAAATCACACACCTCAATTAATATCTTAGGCAAACAATTTCAAATTTTTGGGACCAATCGGCTGCAATGAAATTGGTTAACGATTTCAACAAATTGATTGAAACCAAACAGTTTCAAACTGTTTGGAGTGGTTAACCATTTGCAATGGTTGACCGTTTGAGGAAATATGCTGATGTAATTGTATATTTATACAATGTGTTCAATTGGTTTGATCTTAATGGTTTCAATTGTGAATGATCCCTAAAATGCAAACACTAATTGTTTATGGAAGCAATAACTCAGTATACTATGTCAAACATAGTTGTTTGTATTTGATCGGATGGTTGATGTAACCAAATCAAGTGGAGAGAATGATAGAAATGAATTCATACATAAGTATGATTTATATGGTGATTTAGGGTATGATCCTAAGTAAAGAGATCAAGAAACCCTAATTGAGAAGGTTAATGAACCCTAACCCTGATTTAGGGAAATTTTGAGTGAAACCCTAATCTAGGGTAATAATGTAACCCTAATTAAGGGTAATAGTGTAACCCTAATTAAGGGTAACGACTTGGGTAACTCTAATTTAAGGTAATGAAATGCCAAACCCTACTTGGATGAACAGTGAATCCCTAATTTATGGGTAATTGAATGAAACCCTAATTGGGATGATTAGTGAAACCCTAATTGAGGGTGATTCCATGAGAAACCCTAATTGAGGATGATTCCATGTGAAACCCTAATTGAGGGCGATGTCATATGAAACCTTAAACCTAACACAGACTAAATCTATGTGAAACCCTAAATTTGGGCTATAGTGCATGGAATTCTAATCATGGGCAATATGATGATAAATCATAACCCTAATGTCTGGGTAATGATATGAGTAAATCTTAATGATGAAATAATGGGTAATACCCTATAACGATGAAATATCTCAAGTGGTTGACTATAGGCAACCTTATAATAAGAAATGCCTTAACTTGAGATGAGTCCATATCATTGAAGATAGTTGGACAATCCTTGTGTGTGATCTATGCACATCATGGTAAAGGTGATAGGTTAGTGGATGAAAGTATTAACATGTGAGATTCCTTATTATAAGATAAGTTAATAAACTCAAGTAAGATAGAAGTGATAGTGATATATTGAGACATGATAGATATCACATTTAGCATTTCAGGGTTGATATACCTTGATGCATCTCAAATCCAATATTTTTGGATAAGATACACAAGGAGAATGTTATGTAAATTGTTACAATGAAATGTAATGAGTTTAAAATACTTGATAAGTAAGCTAAAATGAGTATGATGTAATCATACCATGATAAGGATGTGAGATAAACTCATACCTTGTGTTGATGATCATTTAATGATAAATGATAAGAATATTAAATATTTGGAATGTCGATGGATGCTACTAGATGTATGGAACAATATATTAGGGTTGGATTGATAAAATGGACATGAAACCCTAATTGATGTGAATAGTAAACCCTAACCCTATGGAGGAAATAGTGGTGTTACTATTATATTACATGAGTTAATATGTCATTGTTGCCTAGTGAGAGGTGACAAGATGTTTAATGGCCTTGTGAGCCATATGGTTAGATGTTACCTAGTAAGAGGTAATAAGATGTTTCATGGGCATGATTGATCCTTGAATTAGGTGTAATCCTCTTGTGTTGATAAGGGTTGATTCTTTGTGTTATTGTAAAAAGGATTTATATCTTGTGATAGTATGATGGTCTTAATGACCTTTGGGCATGGTTGAGCCCTGAATGAGGTGTATTCCTCTTACGTTGATAAGGGTTGATACCCTGTGATATTGTGAAAAGGATTTATATCCTGTGATAATATGATGATTGGTGTAGTCTCATGAATGGCAAGTGAATATTACCATGTGATGATGAGATGAGAAATTATGTTTCATATGTTTATATCTTTTCAGTTTTTGATATTTATATGCTTGCTAGAAGTGAATTAGGGTTTGTATGTCCACTTGTTTGATGCAGCCTTAATTCACCCAATTGGCATAACTAATCAAGTACAACTCTAATCATGTAGTGCCCTGTGCCATAGATCCATCTGAGTGTCATAACTTGCCAGATGGTGAAATGAGTATTCCTAAGGGAAACTTGGAGCACATACTGATGAGTATGAGGGGTGCTTGTCATCTTGAATTCAAGTGTTTAGGGAGGATGATTGCGGTCATACCTAGCCCTCAGTTTGAGAACGGCTGCGGTCGTGTCTCAGTGATTATATATGTGATTATATTGGAGGACAACTGCGGTTGTACCTCAGATGGTAGGGTATGCGTACCCACCTCTTTCACTAGTGTCGTGACATGTACCAAGGATGGACTAGGCTGTTAGCAGCTTGACCTTTTGTGTCGTTGTGGCAGACCCATACTGACCGGGGGCGGAGAAGATCTTAGGAGTCTGACTCTTCCTAGATCTTGTATGGCACTGATTTCGACTTAGCAGTGGTCAGTTGGATTTTGAGTGGTATCCTCGATTTCCTCAGGGCATAATAAAAGATGTAATTCAGTCGTATAGAAGATCTATTTAGGGTTATACATGACGCTTCACATTGTATGATAACCCTTGTTTGTTCTCTTTACATAAAATGATGCTTAGTGTAATTAATAGATAGTAATTATACTTATGTTGTGGATATGCATAAGATTGTAAATGTTTACATACAGTAGTCATGCTTATGTTGATATTTATACTACTACTGTTGATTATAATCATGATGCTAGATATCTCATGCTGATAGTTATGTTTCGCATGCTATCCATGCCTCTATAATTAGCAATACCTGGCAGAGGCTTAATGCCTGTAATTAGGGTTGGTTAAAGTCCAATGTCTGGTTGTGTAATTAGGATTGGTATAGTCCAATGCCTGAAACATTTATACCTGATTGATATAGTTTAATGCTTGAATAAGAGTTGATGATATATATAATCACATGTCTGGCATAAGTGAATACCTGTTTAGTAGATTGGCTAAGGCCAACAAATAGAAACAAGAATGAATCATGGGTGACACATCAGAATAATGAATAACATGAGCAAAGCTTGAGATGTTGAAAATGTATGGTAGATAAATGTTATACATGTACTTCCATTCCTTATAAAGAGAATAGATGAATTACTGTTCAATCATAGATAGGTGTAATACTTTAAAAGATAGAATGATCTAAACTACTTATCCTCTGCTCAGTTTTATATTAATTAAACTACAATAATGTTGTTTCTGGCGGAGAGTTATATCTCTCGCTGGGGCAATTTTCAATTGTCTCACCCCCGTGGGAACCAACATTTTTAGGTGGACGAGTGTGAAAGAGACTGAGAATATCTTGCAGAGGAAGAACATCAGCAGCAACAGGGACAACAGTGACAACTCAGGTTGAGTGTGCTGTCTGTCGTGTTTTGTAGATAGAAGTCCTATGTGTCGTCTTTGTACTCTCAGGTCCTTAGAGTTAGTACTTAGTACTTTAAATGTATCGTTTTGAGATTTTGGTTTAATGCCTCGAGGTTATTATGTTGTCTGTGTTTAGCTTTTAACAAGGTAGTTGATGTTGTAACCCTCGAGAAGAGATGGTATAAGATATATACTTATGAACCATGATGTAAATGTAATACATTGGTTCTTGTTGAAAGAGTTTTCCTATGATTGGGTCTCTTTGAAAAAGGTTTTAATTTTTAGTGATTTTCAGTAATCCGTTGCTTAGTGAACGCTTCCGCATTAGTTAATTATGTTTTTGTGAGTTGGATGCTACAATTTAGTGGTATCAGAGCTCTAGGTTCGCTGAGTCTACAGATACATAGGACTAAGGTAGTAGAGTCTGTTCTGGTATCATCCAGTGTATCTGATAATGTCTTCTGCTCATATAAGAGAAGAAGAACTTAAAGATGACTGGTTCACATGAGGAGATTGCTGTTGAGAGTATCAACGTTGCACCAAGAAGAGGTACATGGGAGTAGGCAAGAGAGAGACAATTGCCTGAGAATCTCCTAGTTGATCCATCTATGATATGAAAATCTTTCTTTAAGTATTACTATTGGAGAATTTAGGGCAACAATAATGTATATAGTGGATCAAGCATTGGCACTGTAACCCAGATTACCAACCCCAATGATGATGTTTTAGATATCAACATGATTTGTAATCAGCATCTGCAGGTTGAAGCAAAAGGAAATGATGAATTTCTGGACTTAAATTGAGTCTGTGCTCAACCTTAGCCTGTTGAATCAATCTTTGAGGCAGAGTTAGCCTGAGGCAGTGAATAATTCATGAATTATGACAAGTTAGACAAGATAATGTCATTCAAATATGTCATTTTATGAATTCCATGATTAACTGAGAAAGGAAATGATTGAACTTTCCTTGATTAGTCCTATGAGGACTTATGTTTTGCATAGTAAAACATTACAAATGTTTTATGTTGTTCTTACCTCCTTGAGAAATGATGAGGTACAGAAGAGGTGCCTGAATGAAATTCAGGGATGATAAGTCTTATGCTTGTGATAATATGAAAAGAAGAAATATGATAGTATACAAAGTGCATACCACTTAATCTCAGTATTTATATACCCTGGCTAGGTATACAACTATTGATGATAAAGTGGGTATGGAAACTCTTAGATTGTTGTCTTTTTTATTGCTCTGATCAAGTAGTCATTCTGAGACAATCTAATGAGTATCATGAAATCAGAAATATGGGATGAATAAATGTGTCATATCCCATGCATAAGAAAGAGAAGTATGAGATAATCTCATATGAGTATGTTGTATGAGGAACTAAAAGTGTACTCCTCATAAGATAAGAATAAGAATGAGGGAGATGAACCCTGTTCAATAATGCTGCCAGCATAATAAAGATCTTTCCCATAATAAGGAAATGGGAAATGTTATGAGATCATGAGATAATCATAAACATGCTAGATAATAATAAAGAAAGGGATAATGACATGCAGTCATCCTTACAAATTTCAATGCTAAAGGCAAGGAACCTAGGATGAGATAAAGAGTAAATGGTTCATGAATAGTTGAAAATACATAAATTAATAAGAGGAATATGAATCCTTGTTTTCTTTCCTTTCAGGGACATGGCAATCAAGTGGGTCTTAGGACACTTGATGTGAATAAGATAAATGTGTTCATGTGATGGATACTTAGAAAAGTATCAGTTATCTTGGACTTTGGTCCCAGGATGAGGACATATGAAACACATAATGTTCCAAGATGAAAGGAAGAGATATATATGATGTGTTTCCAACACATGTGATAGATACCAAGGTGAAAGATTCTGGTATCTAAGAGTTATCAGATGGGTTAGGTTGGCTACCTGGATTGGTCAACTATGAAATTAGTCTGATTATAATAATATGAACATTATATGTTAGGGGTTTATGCTCTGCATAAACATGATATTAATAAAGAATGTATGATGCTTCTCCGAATAAGAAAAGTGTTATTTGACACAAAGTTGACTCTATAGTCAATGATGAGGGACAGTGGGGCATGTGCCTTGTGTGTTGATTCTATGAGAATCTTGTATGGAAACACTTGGTGCTGATCAAAGTTTTATGGTGTCTCTATAATAAGGAGATTATATGTGAAGACTAGATAGTATGATGAATAAAATACATCTGTCTTCCTTTATCTGGATTTCGAGGACGAAATCCTTGTTAGGGGTTTATATTTTGTAACACCCCTGACCTGGGTTATACTTTAACCCTAGGTGTTTTGATTAAGAAAGATGATTAAATTCTTAATCTCATCTTTTGAAAGGTAATTAGGGTTCAAGAGGAACTTATATTGCAATTCTAGTCCTTTTTGAACATTGTTGAAATCAATGTTTTGCCTGTTTTGGACTAAAGTGCAAATTACCCAAGTTGGGGGGTTTAAGTGAAAATTGTGCATGATAATATGTTTCTCATGTGTTGAAGCATCATGAGAGTAAAGATGATGCTGAGGTATGGCTTATGGAAGCCTGAATACCAAGAAAGAGATGATAAAGCAATGTATGTGCATGAAAACCTAGTTTTGGTGTAATGTGCAATTTACCCAAAACCCAGGGTGTAATATGTAAATTACCACTTCAATAAGGTCCCTAATGTTTCTTGGCATAAAGTAGAGTAAATAGAATGAGAGGGGCGCCTCATTTGAATTAATTTGGAGGAGAGAGAATCTTGATACTAAAATAATCAAGATTTAATCCTAATTGAAACCCTAATTTGATGTAGGGCAAAAATAAATGTATTAGTTGAAGGGCCTTCAACCAAAAACGATATGGTTGAATTTGCTCAAGTGTGAACACCTTTTTTCCTCTTCTAGGCCACGAAAATATCTCAAGCAAGTGGATAGCCCACTCACCATTATTATAAAGAAAAGTAATATCCACTCAAATTGGGATATTATTATAATATGATCTAAGGTGCTTAATTTTCTTTTCTTTAAATTGAGGATAATTGAGAGGAATAAGAGTCAAATGGGATAGCCTCGTATCCAAGGAATGAAAGGGGGAAGATGCGGCACCAATTTTGGAATTAAATGCATTTTTATAAGGCATTTTCTCTCTCATGGAATTTCTTATAAAAGTACCTTTACCAAGCCAAAACAAAGGCTATTTCGGATTCTTTTCTTTCCCCTTGCTTGGAAAACGACTAAGGAGCTGTGGAGGAGCAGGAGGACGACCCCAACCTGTTGGTAAGGTCCTTGACCTTCGTTCTCCTTGATTCCATGGTGGAAATCAAAAATAAATCATTGATTTCTTCTTATTTTGATCTCCTCTTCAACCCTAGCCAACTTTTTCATCCAAAAGCTTGGGGACGAGCCTAGGGGGAGTTGCAAAAACTTCATCCACCATTGTTGAAGTGAGCTTGGAGCTTTGAATCTCAATTGGAGGTGGGTTTTATAACTTGAACCCTTAATATTGTTATTGCATTCAATTCCTTATCAAATGTTGATGCTTTCTTCATTTCTGAAATTTATTTTGGTTGATTGATGAAACCACCATGGAAATCACAGAAATTTCGTGGGTTTGTAGCTTGAAGATTATGATGTCATCACATGCACACACACCTCAATTAATATCTTAGGCAAACAATTTCAAATTTTGGGACCAATCGGCTGTAATGAAATTGGTTAACAATTTCAACAAATTGATTGAAACCAAACAGTTTCAAACTGTTTGGAGTGGTTAACCATTTGCAATGGTTGACCGTTTGAAGAAATATGCTGATGTAATTGGATATTGATCCAATGGGTTCAATTGGTTTGATCTTAATGGTTTCAATTGTGAGTGATCCCTAAAATGCAAACCCTAATTGTTTATGGAAGCAATAACTCAGTATACTATGTCAAACATAGTTGTTTGTATTTGATCGGATGGTTGATGTAACCAAATCAAGTGGAGAGAATGATAGAAATGAATTCATACATAAGTATGATTCATGGTGATTTAGGGTATGATCCTTAGTAAAGAGATCAAGAAACCCTAATTGAGAAGGTTAATGAACCCTAACCCTGATTTAGGGAAATTATGAGTGAAACCCTAATCTAGGGTAATAATGTAACCCTAATTAAGGGTAATAGTGTAACCCTAATTAAGGGTAATGACTTGAGTAACTCTAATTTAAGGTAATGAAATGCCAAACCCTAATTGGATGAACAATGAATCCCTAATTTATGGGTAATTGAATGAAACCCTAATTGGGATGATTAGTGAAACCCTAATTGAGGGTGATTCCATGAGAAACCCTAATTGAGGATGATTCCATGTGAAACCCTAATTGAGGGCGATGTCATATGAAACCTTAAACCTAACACAGAGTAAATCTATGTGAAACCCTAAATTTGGGCTATAGTGCATGGAATTCTAATCATGGGCAATATGATGATAAATCATAACCCTAATGTATGGGTAATGATATGAGTAAATCTTAATGATGAAATAATGGGTAATACCCTATAACGATGAAATATCTCAAGTGGTTGACTATAGGCAACCTTATAATAAGCAATGCCTTAACTTGAGACGAGTCCATATCATTGAATATAGTTGGACAATCCTTGTGTGTGATCTATGCACATCATGGTAAAGGTGATAGGTTAGTGGATGAAAGTATTAAGATGTGAGATTCCTTATTATAAGATAAGTTAATAAAATCAAGTAAGATAGAAGTGATGAGGGAAGTGATATATTGAGACATGATAGATATCACATTTAGCATTTCAAGGTTGATATACCTTGATGCATCTCAAATCCAATATTTTTGGATAAGATACACAAGGAGAGTGTTATGTAAATTGTTACAATGAAATGTAATGAGTATAACATACTTGATAAGTAAGCTAAAATGAGTATGATGTAATCATACCATGATAAGGATGTGAGATAAACTCATACCTTGTGTTGATGATCATTTAATGATAAATGATAAGAATATTAAATACTTGGAATGTCGATGGATGCTCCTAGATGTATGGAACAATATATTAGGGTTGGATTGATAAAATGAACATGAAACCCAAATTGATGTGAATAGTAAACCCTAACCCTATGGAGGAAATAGTGGTGTTACTATTATATTACATGAGTTAATATGTCATTGTTGCCTAGTGAGAGGTGACAAGATGTTTAATGGCCTTGTGAGCCATATGGTTAGATGTTACCTAGTAAGAGGTAATAAGATGTTTCATGGGCATGATTGATCCCTGAATGAGGTTTAATCCTCTTGTGTTGATAAGGGTTGATTCCCTGTGTTATTGTAAAAAGGATTTATATCCTGTGATAGTATGATGGTCTTAATGACCTTTGGGCATGGTTGAGCCCTAAATGAGGTGTATTCCTCTTACGTTGATAAGGGTTGATACCCTGTGATATTGTGAAAAGGATTTATATCCTGTGATAATATGATGATTGGTGTAGTCTCATGCATGCCAAGTGAATATTACCATGTGATGATGAGATGAGAAATTATGTTTCATATGTTTATATCTTTTCAGTTTTTGATATTTATATGCTTGCTAGAAGTGAATTAGGGTTTGTATGTCCACTTGTTTGATGCAGCCTTAATTCACCCAATTGGCATAACTAATCAAGTGCAACTCTAATCATGTAGTGCCATGTGCCATAGATCCATCTGAGTGTCAGAACTTGCCAGATGGTGAAACGAGTATTCCTAAGGGAAACTCGGAGCGCATACTGATGAGTATGTGGGGTGCTTGTCATCCTGAATTCAAGTGTTTAGGGAGGATGATTGTGGTCATACCTAGCCCTTAGTTTGAGAACGGCTGCGGTCGTGTCTCAGTGATTATATATGTGATGATATTGGAGGACAACTGCGGTTGTACCTCAGATGGTAGGGTATGCGTACCCACCTCTTTCACTAGTGTCGTGACCTGTACCAAGGACGGACTAGGTTATTAGTAGCTTGACCTTTTGTGTCGTTGTGGCGGACCCGTACTGACCGGGGGCGGAGAAGATCTTAGGAGTCCGGCTCTTCCTAGATCTTGTATGGCACTGATTTCGACTTAGCAGTGGTCAGTTGGATTTTGAGTGGTATCCTCGATTTCCTCAGGGCATAATAAAAGATGTAATTCAGCCGTATAGAAGATCTATTTAGGGTTATACATGACGCTTCACATTGTATGATAACCCTTGTTTGTTCTCTTTAGATAAAATGATGCTTAGTGTAATTAAGAGATAGTAATTATACTTATGTTGTGGATATGCATAAGATTGTAAATGTGTACATACAGTAGTCATGCTTATGTTGATATTTATACTACTACTGTTGATTATAATCATGATGCTAGATATCTCATGTTGATAGTTATATTTCGCATGCTATCAATGCCTCTATAATTAGAAATACCTAGTAGAGGCTTAATGCCTGTAATTAGGGTTGGTTAAAGTCCAATGCCTGGTTGTGTAATCAGGATTGGTATAGTCCAATGCTTGAAACATTTATACCTGATTGATATAGTTTAATGCTTGAATAAGACTTGATGATATATATAATCACATGGCTGGCATAAGTGAATACCTATTTAGCAGATTGGCTAAGGCCAACAAATAGAAACAAGAATGAATCATGGGTGACACATCAGAATAATGAATAACATGAGCAAAGCTTGAGATGTTGAAAATGTATGGTAGATAAATGTTATACATGTTCTTCCATTCCTTATAAAGAGAATAGATGAATTATTGTTCAATCATAGATAGGTGTAATACTTTAAAAGATGAGAATGATCTAAACTGCTTATCCTCTGCTCAGTTTTATATTAATTAAACTACAATAATGATGTTTCTGGCGGAGAGTTATATCTCTCGCTGGGGCAATTTTCAATTGTCTCACCCCCGTGGGAACCAACATTTTTAGGTGGATGAGTGCGAAAGAGAATGAGAATATCTTGCAGAGGAAGAACATCAGTAGCAACAGGGACAGTAGTGACAACTCAGGTTGAGTGTGCTGTCTGTCGTGTTTTGTAGATAGAAGTCCTATGCGTCGTCTCTGTACTCTCAGGTCCTCGGAGTTAGTACTTAGTGCTTTTAATGTATTGTTTTGAGATTTTGGTTTAATTCTTCAAGGTTATTATGTTGTCTGTGTTTAGCTTTTAACAAGGCAGTTGATGTTGTAACCCTCGAGAAGAGATGGTATAAGATATATACTTATGAACCATGATGTAAATGTAATACATTGGTTCTTGTTGAAAGAGTTTTCCTATGATTGGGTCTCTTTGAAAAAGGTTTTAATTTTTAGTGATTTTCAGTAATCTTCTGCTTAGTGAACGCTTCCGCATTAGTTAATTATGTTTTTGTGAGTTGGATGCTACAGAAACTTTGTAGGAATTGTTTTACTATAGAGTCTTTGTCCCTGGTAAAGGAGCCTACCGATCCATTCATTGACACTTGGAAGGACAAAGAACTATGAAGCTTATTCCCTCCTACATTCCATGACGAGATCAAAAGCACTCCACTGAGTTTTAGTCAATTGGAAGATGTACCATGTTGGTGGTTGGACCTATGAGTCTTCTCCACTAAATTTTCCTACTAGTTAGGGCTCCTAGGTTAGAATTAATTTACTACTAGATGCAATATAGTAGACAACAAAGATTGAGGAGTATTTGGTGTTTAAATAGGTCATCAAAGCTATGCTACTTTGTATGTATATTTTGTATAGGAGGACTATCCACAAAAGGTAGATTGTTGGATAGGCGTTGTGACACATATGGAAAATACCCTCTATGCATGGGGGAAAGGAGATTATATCACATTTACCTTTCTCATGTACAAAGGCACCACTATGTTGTGCATGTCACCCAGTGAATATGTTATGGCAAATCTGATCGGCATAACACCATGTGTCGCCCTAATGGTGCTCTATGGAAATCTGAATGAGGTTGAGTTCAACAAAGTTGTATCAACAATGTGAGAAATCTGGACTTTTCAAAACTAAGTTGTTTAAAGTGAACCCAAATATGAAGCTTGCTTCCTCATTTAGTAGTACTTTGACATGATCAATGACTTCAGACTACTGAACAACTGATAAGCAACCTTCACATTGTTGGTGGTTGTTGAAAAGTTGAAGAGGTGGGCTACTTTGGAGGGTGGTGTGGTGAAGTCTAATTGTGATGTGGCGATGAGCATAGAGGGAAAGATTGGTCTTGGTGATATCTTCTATGGATGGAATGGGAGCGATGTTGCTCTAGTGGTTGAAGTACAATAATGACATTGTAATGTGGAGGTTAGGAGAGAAATAGCCCTTATTACATGCACAAAGAAGCCACTAGACTGGAATTGGCTTAAGGTTCATTTTGAATCAAACTTGTAGATACTAACCCAGACACTGGATGATCATGCTAGTAGGTGAGATTATCTCGAGATCCTTGTTTTTGGCTTCTCATACTTAGCTAGGTCTTTCATTGTTGTTTCCTTTTTTCATATTAGTAGGAAGTGTAATAAATTTTCTCACTCTATCACCAAGTTAGCTTTAGAAGGAAAATGTGTGAGTAGTAAGGATGTGGTTTTTTTCCAAAACCCATACAGGACCTTGTTGTTGATTCCTTGGTTGTTCAATTGAATGAGTAGGAACTTCAAAAGAAAATCTTCTTTGGTCATCATTAATTTGATCTATACTACCCACTTTTTATGTGTTTTAGTTTTATCAAGAAACCATCTATGTTTCCTTTCGTGTAATGGAAGAATTATTAATTAGCATTCCATGACATCTTGGGTCCCGCACCAATGGTATCCAATGTCAATGGAGTGTGACATAAACTATGGGAGAAGGTTGGGCCTCGCTCATTTTTTATGAACTATCGCATGTTTGATCGAAGGGTTGAGTTTCAAAAATATGATGTATTATCGTATTTGATCAAACATCATATAGGGTGGCTTTCCCATTTTACCATCAATCAACTCACATCAGTGTCACACAGATAGGGAAATAAGGTCCTTTTGTTGCCTTATTGTCTAAGGTCATGCATGTTTTTTCAGTGACTCATTATTTAATTTCTCAACAATGTTCCCAATGTACAATGTATCAAGCTAGAGCATTTTACTTTTTTAGCTTAGCATTTTTTATATATAGTTTTGTATAAATCATTCTCTATCTTCCATATTTTCCCAAGATTTTATGAATCATAATCAATTCATATTAAATCATAATCTATTAGAGTATTTGTTGACTATTCAAGAGGAACATATCGAACATGATTCCAAGTCTTATTTGCAATCACAATGTTGATGATATCTTAAGGAACCCTAAACTAATGCTAAATACCTAAAAGTGGTATAACTTATCATCATGTAAACATAAGTTGGTAAGATTAAATCATATTAACCTAATATATCATCCATGATCAGTAACCATGCCCAAAAAAACGTCACTTATAATTTAGCTAATGTACCACAGGTAATGAAAAAGTGAATGATGTATGTATTGGTATGTATGCCCATAGAGCCAATGATATGATGATTGGAGTGTGGAATTAGATACTTGATTTGAATATAATAATGTTAATCCCATCTATTATGCTTGTCTCAGTCATGAGATGATGACACATACATAGTAGATGTCTAAAGAATGATGTTAATCAATGACATATGCCTTCAAGTACATGCTTGAATAATGATAGTATATGAATGTTAAGAGTACATACATTCTTGTTATGTCCCTAGTCAGATATTATTGTGCAAGAAAAATAGACAACAGTAATAAATAAGTCTAGAGTCTGTGTTGACTGATGAAAAAGTCTCTTAGTCATGACATGTGATATCAAGTCAAACACACATGTACATGTTAGAGAATGGTGTATCAGATAGACCCACCATGAGAGTGATACATGGATACCATAGAATGGTAGTCAGAATCATCTCTCATAGTGATAAGTTATGATTATGATTCTTAGACCTAAAGTCACTACATTCATCATATGTTGTTCATTACTTTGACATCATCCAAAGTGATCCTAAATAAGGGTTGCCATGACGGTGATGGTTGGGTTCACTGTGATACATGGGGATAGAGTGTGAATGATGTATATGGGATTTGTCCCTCCTACAGGAGATTGATATCTAAGGCCTCTTGATGAGAGAGACTAGGAATCGTGTGGTCATACTCATGTGATTCAATATGTGATATGTGAACTAACATGCATCTCAGATAGTTTGCTCTAGTTCAAGGAACATGGATTGAACATTGAGAGGATGTTGATTCCATACCTTGAGTTTAATTTGGATATCATAGACAAAGTAACTATATGATCATGGTAACACTAATAAATGACTGTATCTTGAAGTTTTTATCCAACTTTTTCAATTACTTGGGTAGCAATGATGTGTTTCTATATGCCACACTTTGTTTGTGATGTCATAAGTTTGTTATGGACATTCATTGCCAACATAATTATGGACCTATAGGATCACACACAAAGGTATTCACTTGGATTAAAGGATTATATTCATGAATGATGTTAATTTAATTACTAAAGGTGTTTAGGTATTCAATGAAATAAATGAGGTTCAAACTTGATTGATTGGACTTTGAACCGTCGGTTCAAGTGTTGGAATGATCCATTGAATTGTCAGGTCAATTGGAATCAATATTGATTGATTAATGGCTGAACCAAGGAGTAAGACAGCTGGTTCACATATACCAACCGACCAGTTCATGGGATGAACAACTCAGTTTAGTTGCCAATTTGATTGGATCAAGGATTGGTGTTGATGTCATGATGTGCATTAATCGTGTATTGATTACCAATTTTATTCAGAATAGGAAACTACACAAACTGACATGTTCTCTTAGTGAACTGATTGGCTCGTGCACCAACCATGCACAAGTTCTATAAAATTCATGAATTCGTCCTTTTCGACTTCTACAATATTTGGGAACCCTGACCCAACCTCTCTTATAAATAGAGGGGTATTGGGAACTTCCTAGACATGAAAATTGCATCTATTAGTTTGTTGTCCTCTCTAATTATGGTAACCAATAGATATCTCGAGCAAGTCCTACACAATAAATGGAGGGATAACAAAGGAGAGATAATTGTGGGAGAGTGTACCAACCCTAGAAGTTGATTTTCAAGAGGGACAACTCCTTTTTGTTGGCTCTGGTAGTGAAACATGGAGTTCCCAATGGTCTGTGTGGACTACTCTAGTGGTGGGAGGCCATTGTTTGCCTCTAGGGGGACACCATTAACCGTTATCTATGGTGCTACACCAAGAGGTTGGTGGAGACAATTGTTTGAGTGTTACTTCTGCTAAAGGAGTGTGCAACTGCCTAAAGAAGAAGCATATTGTTGCAAGGATAATGTCGTTGGACTTGCTCCAAGACCAGTTACAACCTTGCATCCTTTCCTTCCTAGATATATTGTTGTTGATGCGATCTTGCAATTTTGGGAAATGGGCATTTAATTTTTGTTTGTTTCCAGTGCCTTATTTGTCGCCTTGACTTCCTAATAGTATGTTATACCCTTATAGTTGGAGACAAATAATTAAATTGGTAGAGATCATTCGAAACACAGAAAATAAATATAAAAAACTAATCACTAATGATAGACCAATACATATTCTATGTATAATTCTAATTATCATTAACTCAAATTCTAACCCAAATATCCAAAATTGCATACTAACCTAAATAGACCCAATAATAAATAAAAGGTGTTGATGTTCTTAGTTGTAATGGTTATAGTAAAATAGGTGTTGAATCGAGAAAAGTTAAGGAATATTCTCCATATCAAGTAAGTGGTTTCATGAACATTAGTATGTAGCATTTATTTTTCTATCTCTTTATGCTCTATCATAAAATAATATGCAAGAAAATATTATGAATATATAAGTACTCCATATTAAAAAAATATGTAGCCTAAATGTTCGTTAAAAAGTTTGTGTTATGCCTTATGCTTTCAAGTCTACTTTCAAGAAACTTATGTCATGCTCATGTAATATTAAGATAATCTTTTATAGTAGCTTAAGAAAATGAATTGGGTTGCATGATTTTGTCCTCTTCATATGTTATGATGTTGAGAATTAGGGTCTAATGAGGCTGAAATAGATAAATCATGCCACCATGATGGATTCAAATTTCAAGAGTTCATTGGAATGATATATTAGAATGAGCCTTTTGAGACATTATGAGAACAATGGTTCATCGGGGATGACCCTTTATGGCTTTATGAGTTCAATGGGTCATTTAAGTCAAGCCTATGCATGCCTCATGAGCACTCAAGTCTTATATATTAGATTGAAAGAAATATTGAATAATCTAATGTTGACAAAAAATAGTCGTAATCATGATAGTTAGTTTATTTTTAGTATAAGTACTTATTATTTTGTCACGTATTATGGTGTGTGCCCTATAGAACCCTATGTCACTTACCCTGATGTCATTTTGTTGCATGCATGGCTATAGACATGAAATCTATAAGTATGGAGCATTATGAGGAATAGACTCAAGGGGGCTAACTGTTTAAGGTGACCTCATCTTTAGGAACTAAGAGTTTTTCCCTGGTGGGGTGGCAGCTATAATGGAAATGTTTTTCTATTTTATTTATGTTAGAGGATCATATAGTAGTATTTCTTTCCAATTTAAGCTTTAAGTTTTTTGATATTAGACATGATAAATGTTAACTTTTTATCATGTCAACTATATTTTATGCATTGATCATCATACTTGTGGCAACCCTGACAAATAAATGGAATTGATGATTTTGGTAAGTAATGTCTATGCTTGAAAAGTGGGTTGTTACAGACCCAACTTTGGCAAACCAAGAATGATATTCTCTCAATTTCAAGCCTTACTAAGGCAAGCACACCAATCAAAGACTTACTAGGGTAAGCACACCAATTCAAGGTATACTATAGTAAGAAAGCCACTTCAAGTGTTACTACTATAAGCATCATTTTAAGTCTTATGGAGGTAAGCATGATCTCAAGCGTTATTGAAGTAAACACCCAATAGTATTTAGAATTATTTGAAGTCATTCATGAGTCCAATCATTATCCATCAATTCGATATCAAATATCAATAATATAACATCATTCGTCCAATAGTTTTAGTCGATTGGTCTCAAGACTTTACCCCTCACCATAGGGGATAACATGAACCATGTCTTGAGCCTCATCTTAAGAGGGGGAGAATGTTGATACTGCATTTGGTTCTTCTCAAATATGAGGATTTATTCATATTTAGATATTGATGAAAAATTATTATCTATTTTTGTAAAGTCAATAATCATCAATTGAATGATAGTGAATTTGGTCAAGCATCGGTTCCATTTAGTTCAAACAAATTCCATTGTGAATAATGAATGTAAACGAAGTTCCTAAATTTGTACATAAGGCTCTATGGTAATAGTAATGAGAAAGCATCAAGAACCTTTGGAGTATGCCAGATGCATATAAAGGGGTGTTAGGGCGTACCAAGATATTGTACAAAATGCTTAATGATCCAACATACCATGAGAACTTTTATTGAACATATGATCATACATATAAAATGATACAATATTGTTATGGTTGATTGTTATCCCATGAATTGATAGGGAAACAAAAACAAATTCCTATGAATTCTTTCACATATATGAACTAAAATGACAATCCCCATAATGGGAAAGACCTGATCCATAGTGAATATCTTAGTAATAGACATAGCATAATAACTTTCTTAGAATGAAACCACCAAAGAAGTCATACATGAAACTAATTTCAAACTCACAAAACCAAATCCACCCACATCCTTAAAACCATTCAGTTACTCACCTAAATTTCCACATGCAATCCAGATGCCTATTAGAGGTTCTACCACCTATCCTAAGTCTTAAATACGCTACCAGTTACACACATCAGTACTATACTAAAATCATGAGGTGGAAATCAAAACTAAGTGTCTTGTACAATAACATCCACCTCTAGAGTCAGCAAGCTCTATCAAAAAAATTATCATTATTCAAACTTTATCATGGATTTATCTAAAGAAGGCCACATGGGTGTAACACCCCCTTTAAGCATACATGTATCAGTAGAAGAAACACTAATATTTTCCATAACATGGGGGACTTCAGCTAAAAGGGATCACAAGAATAGTAAACATTGCAATTAAAGTAAACAAGCACCACACATTAACACTAATATTGATTCATACATTGTTCAAAGGCAAAACTAGTACATGTGAGATCTTAGATATAGCATATGACATCTAAACATGGCTTACAACATGAACAAGACTCTAATTAAATAACTAAATCATCTAGGTAGACGACGCCCCACCAAGTTGCACATGAAGATCTTCTAATCCTTGACTTGCTATTCTTTAATCCTTGTTTTCTCCAATTCATGCGGGCATCGCGCCCCCAGCCATGCAAGGAAAAATGGAAAATACGTTCACGTAAGTGGCACTGAGTAACATCATAAGAACTAAAAATATACTATAATTTTGAGAAAGCATAAATTTAAACATGATAACATTGAATTCTTATCATTTCATATTACTTCATCTTTAATTATCTTAATCATTCACATTATTTTCTTGGGTTAAATATGTTGTCCTTCATCCTTATCTTGCTCACATAGAGCTTATGCTCCCAAGAGCTCATTGCTCACACAGATCTTATGCACCCAAGTGCTCATTGCTCGCTTGCTTATGCCAAAAAGGCATCTTAATCTTAGAAGGAACAATCATAATTCATCCATTATATATTTAGCATTGATCTTGAGCATCATATCTTGAAGCATTAAATTGACCTGAAAGTATTTGTGTGTTATCAATATATGAGAAAGATACAATGGAAACCATAATCTGATTCATCATAAATTTTCTTGCAAGTTTTCATTAAAACATGTACTAGATATCATTGCAATTGAACTTCATAAATATAAGCAAATATAAAGTCCTTTACTCGTACTTGTTACTCAGAGTGCATGAATGCACTCACCTAAGATTGGAGCAACTCCTACTTACCTAATATTGGAGATATGGAGAAACTTGATAGGCAATACCCCAAAAGCAAAAACATTGTAGATGGCTTACAAACTTGCAGACAAATACATCGGAAACATGATCAAAAATGATTTGTATCTAGGTATTGAATGAAGAATGTAGAATGATGCCTAAAAGGGGGATATTGAATTATCAAGAAAATGAACAAATCTGTGAGTTGGAACGGTTCATAAACATCCCTCGATCCTTACCGGAGCATAATAATTCCTCTAGAGTATTTGTCTTCTCATTATCGACTGTCGGAGGGGGCAGGAGCAAGGCAGAGTCCAAAGGATTGACAGACGTTGAATTGATGAAAAATGGCGATGTAGGCGAGTTGTTGGGGGAATGTAGATTGTTGAAGGAGGTTTTCTTATATAGGCGAGGAATCTTGAAGACTTACAATTCATGGGGGAGTTTGAACAGAAGAGGGACACAGGAGTCTCATACTCCCCTGACTTTATGGCAAGGAGTCTTGTAGAAATTGGATTTCTCAAAATGAGAAAGGTGGTGATTAATTATGGATGTGTCCCTTGCATTCAAACTGATCAGAGAAGAAGATAGGGTCGCAAAGAAAAAAATCGGGGCATCGTGCCTAGTTCCAGTCCCAACGAGACAAGTCGGACAGACAAGATGAGTCCCCCGCTCGGGTACAACTCCAGATCTGTGAGTCCTATCCTAGGTGGACTCTATAGGAAGGCCGCGTGACTCAGAATTTAAAGTTGGACCATAGGTTTAATCAATGTATCATTCAAATATTCTAATAATATTTCACTTAAACTATATACAAACTTCCCTAACGAATTTGGGAGGTCGAACGAAGTCAAAATGACTACAAATTTGAACCACAAGTTAAACAATGAGTCTAAAATCTCTTCATACAATTATATATAGGTTTTGATTTATCCATTAATTTTATATAATCCATTATCTTAATATATATACATTAAAGGATAAATTGAATTATCTTTTCCTCAGTGAGTTAATCGAGTAAAATTTTGAGGTTGAGAGTATAGTGTATTGTCTTCCATGTTAAAGGATATTGAATTAACTACCATCCTAAAAAGAGTAAATATTGCTTAGTTTATTGGACTTTGCTTTGAACATTATATTTGGGGTCTAAAAGTCACATTAGGTTCTAGTGATACTTCAAAATTTCAAACTTGAATATTAGTGTTTCCAGTTAAGGATTCATTCATAAGTTTAGATTTTGAGGATGTTACAATGGGTGTGCATGAAACCAGTGCACAAACCTAGGTGGTTACTTAGATTCTTACAATAATGATCTTGATCAAGTCATCTAACTGATTCTTAGACCTCAATGTGCATTGAGTGTGCACAAATTAGATTTTTAGTCTAATTTAAAAAAACACAAGTGAAATGAGGTCCAATGAAGTCAAGTTCTTATGCATAACATCCCACCTCTATAAAAAATTGCATAACTTGCTCAAACAATGTCCAAATTGGACCAAATTTGAAACTTAGCTTGTATTATGATTTAAAAACATATCACAAGGTTATATTAGGGTTATAAGAATTCAATTATGGTAATTAATCTTATTCAACTCATTAAGCAATTGTAGGGACCTTACAACTATAAACCCCTAACATGGATTTCACCCCCAAAATCCAAGGTAAACAAAGATGTGTACTTCCTTTGCACATAATCCTATTACTTTCACATGGTTACTTGCATATCATGGTGATGTCGCATCATTCATACATATCTCATCTTGGGTTAGCACAAAAACCCCCACCTAAGAAGACATTCTCAATATGGAATGTAGAAACTTGTTGTGTCATATGTACAACTCTAGTAGTAATGTTCAACTTTAAATTCTAGATATCATCCTAAAATTATATCTATTGTATCAACACATTACTCAAAAGTCATACTTGCTAGCTTTTTACCAATCATGGCATGTGTCCACACCATTCCTTGAAGCATAAAAAAGGCAATGTATCCATCCTTTTTTTTATACACTGACACTAGAACTCTTGTCAGTTCTTTTTCAACATCAAAAGAAATGTTGACGTTGGCACCTATCATTCCATACAAGGAAACATCATTCTTAGTAAACCTTGTTAGGGGTGAAATAATAACACTATCTTCACCTTACTAGGATTTACACAACATATTTAGAAGACATATCATGATCCCATAAAGACATTTAGTCAACCCCATCTCACTCTTGTTCAACTTGTCTCATAGACATTGCTACTTCGGCAACCCTAATGTTTTTGAATAAATATTGATTATATTTTTGACCATATTTGAAATACTTTTACATGTCATCATTTAAAGCTTGATATAACTTGTATGACATGACTAGAACACTCTGTTCCTCCTATTCATAAATTCTATTTGTACATTGGTTAGTCTATAGGACATAACTCTAAACTCATCATGGTCATGTGAATTATGGCATCCAGTCTAACTCTTATGCATTGATATTTGATCATAGTTTTATCTTAAAGGAACATGGTATAGCATATATATTGATCAACAACCCATCTATCCTTGATAGTGGTCATGTCCAGCTGTCACTGAACCATACACAACATTATAGAATCACTGTTTTAAAAAACAACATTTAGAGGGTCATCATCAACTCTCTCTCTCTCTAAGGGAGAGGAATACTTGAAATGTTTATGTAGTAAACATCTCCAACCTTCACAGACTTCCCATACTGTTGATATATCTTGGATACTAGGATTCATTACCTTGGTATCCACCTCATGTGCTATAAGGAACTCATATCCTTATCTCAACTACTTTTACCAACATAACAAATATCAAGACATATAAGAGGAGTCTCCCAAATTATTGGATGGCTCAAAAGCAAACTCATCACAAACTTTATGATCTTAGAACCATAGTCCAAGCAACCTTATACTATAATAAGCTATCCACCCTCATGTTTACAACGACTCCACACATACCAAGTGGCAATGATCCACTTGAAAGTTGTGCCCTGGAAAGAAAAGACACAAAGGGAAACACACTTCCCACATCATAGAAACATTGTTCAAGGGTCACTAGCAGAAAGGTAAGCAATTCCATTTTCATTATTCAGGTTAAAACTTCTTATGTATCATTTTACCTTTTTCATTTTGGGTTCCTTGCCATTAGCATAGGAATCATCATGATTAACATATCTCATTACTCCTTCCTTGATGACTATTTATCACACTAGTGTATGTTCTCTTATTTTATTATGCTTTTCAACCACTTATTGACAAGTAAATCATCATATTCCACATTTTCTTCATTAAATTGGGATCATATCCATTAATTTCTTTCACATACCATGTTGATGTTTCATTAACACTTTCTTACAGACATAGGTTGGTTTGAGATTAACTCAAGTTCCACCTGATTCCTTTATCATTGTTCTCATTTATCTTCTCATTTTATACTTATCATAGGAATTCTCTCCATCATATGTGAGTTGCATACCTTGAATCACTTTATAAGAATAGACATATCTATCTTTTACTTTATTATCTTCTTGAATTTCATTGAACTCCTCTTTCCCTATTTTTATTTAGATTTAGATTTCATGGTGTTGTATATTTCTCTTATATTTACCAAACATTCAAGTTTTGATAGATAATGATGCAATTCTCATCTTCCTTAAGGTAGGATTGAGATATTCACACCATAATTTCTTATTCATTATACCCTTTAGATTGTCTCAAAATGACTACTTGATCGGACTAATCAGAAATATAACTATCTAAGAGTTACATACTTACCTTTCTTCAATAATTGAATACCTGGCCAGGGAATCCAAATATTGAGATTAGGCAGTATGCACTATATTTCTATGTCATATTCCTAACTTAGACATCATCCTAGTCCTAAGTCCTAGTGTCCCTATAGACTCAGTGAACCTAAAGCTCTGATATCAACCTGTGAGAACCCACTACACTAAATGAGATTACTCAAAACATAAAACACAATCAATCACTAATTAATCACATACCCACAAATATAGGTAAATTAAAACCGATTTCAACATCAACACCCACTCAAAAATATTTGCATGAGCCCAACATCTTTCTTGTATCCATACTATGCCAAGAATTTGATACAAATCATTCTATCGTCTTAGCCAAAACATATATATACATGAGAACAATACTTGTATATGCCACACAAACAAGCATTAATATGCTAACAAAAGTATGATTTATTTGAAACACCATATACAAACTTTTCTTGCCCAGACCTGTGAGTACAGGGATGACTCTAGGACACACTAGACATGTAATCAACTTTCTCAAAGATTCATTACTATAGCTCCTCTTTGCTACTACATATTTTTTTCATCACTTCTGATAACCTAAACAAATGTAGCGAACCACAAGGGTGAGACCCATGTCCCAACAAGAGATATAACCTCCAACAACAATTATTGATTACAACATTTTTAAGTAATTAAACAGTTAAGTAGTTTAATCAGATATAATAAATAAGCTCAGCAGCACTGATGATTAACAAAATTACATAAAGGAGAAGATAATAACTATCATCATTAGCCAGACTATCATTATTTATCTGGTTGAAAATATAAGCAATTCAGTAGCATATGCATATCTAGCATCATGAGCAAGTCTAGTAACATAGAATCTCTATCATTATGAAAAAGTCTAGCCACATAAACATAGCTAACAACATTAGCATGTCTAATAGGTTGAACATATCAACATCATAAAAAGAGATAACAACATAAGCACAATTATTTGAATAAGCATGATTAGCATTATATGCATCTCTAGTTACAAAGGCATGGCTAGCATGCTAAACATAAATAACAACATGAGATAGCTAGCATCATGATTATAATCAGCAGTAGCAGTATAGTTATCAACATAATCATGGCTACTATATGTATGCATCTACCATCTTAAGCATATACATAGCATAAGTATATCTACTATCTCTTAATTGCACTAAGCATCATCTTTATGTAAAGAGAACAAACAAGTGTTATCATCCAATGTGAAGCATCGTGTATAACCCTAAACAGATATGCTATACATCTATATTTCATCTTTTATTATGCCCTGAGGAAATTGAGGATACCACTCAAAATCCAACTGACCACTGCTAAGTCAAAATTAGTGCCATACAAGATCTAGGAAGAGCCAGACTCCTAAGATCTTCTCCGCCCCAGTCAGTACGGGTCCGCAACAGTGACACATAAGGTCAAGCTGCTAACATCCTAGTCTCTCCTTGGTACATGTCACAGCACTAGTCTAAGGACCCTGACCCCCGTTTAGGGTTTACCCTATTTGTTTTGCTTAACCATGATGCTTAGTTTCTTGCTAATCACTTTTGGTGGTGATTAGGGTTTGTTTGTGCCTTGTTGAGAGTTGGAGGTGCTACTTGCAATATACCCAAGATTAGGGTTTGTGGGCAAGTTTGTCACCTTGTGAGGTGTTCCTCCCTCTCCTTGCTTCCTCTGGTGTTGAGAGGAAGGTTTGGGCTCGTTGCTTGAGTTCCTTTAGGCTTGGTTGAGCTTGTTGGGTTTTGTTGAGCCTTGCCTTTATCTTGTTGGACCCTTGTGTCGGGCAAGAAGAGCTTGTTTCGCCCATGTGTGTCACCCAAGAGCCTTTGACCAAGCTTTGACCTCGCTTGTGTCACCCCTAGTTGACACTTGGTGCTTGATGCTTGCATGTAGTAATGACCTTGGACATGTGTTTAGGGCTTGCTAGAGTGGTGGCTCGTGCACTTGGACAAGTGTCCCTAGGTGGGCGACACCTTGCCTTGCTTTGCTTTGGTTTCTCCTCCTTTTCCTTCTATATATGTGGTCCCTTTCCCTTGCTAAGGATCCCTTTAGTTCCTTAGTTTCTCCTCTACCTTGGTGCACGACACACTCCCTTTCTTGCAAGTTGGTGGTTGATACCCTTGGAAGAGATAGCTTGGTGGTCGATATCCTTGGAGTCTCCTTCTTCCTTGCTTGGTGGTGCTTGGAGCTAGGAGCTTGGAGCTTGCTTAAGGCGGGTTACATAAATCCTAACCCTAACTACATTACCATCTTCTATGTTCTTGTTCTTGTGATCGGCTATGTTGTTGTTAGCTTGGTTTCCTTGCTTAGTTTCACCTTGTTGGCCGAACCTATGATCTAGGGTTTCTTGGTGAGCAATACTCCTTTCTCTCCTTGGTCTAGAGGAGTGAGTTTGAGCTTCTAGTAGCATGAGCAATACCCCATTCTCGTTTAAGTTGAGAGGTGAGCTTGTGTTCTAGTTGCTTGAGCAACACCCTCCTCCCACCATGGACTAGAAGAGTGAGCTTGGTGATAGTTGTGAACCTTGCAAGGGTTGATCCTTGTGTTGCCCGTTTGGTGATAGATGATGTGCAAGACCCCTCCTTCTTAGTCAATTGAGGTGAGCCATCTTCTTGATCCACTAGGGTTTTGGTGCCCTTGAGCTTGAGATTGATGATGATCTTGTGAGTTGCACCTTGGTCGTTATGAGTTTGGGGAGGTGCTGCCTGACAGCCTTCTTGACCTAACACCTTGAACGATACATGTTGAGAGAGTGATGGACGATACCCTATGACGGGCGTCACACTACCACCCTGTCTTGTGACGGCTGATAGGTCCCTTGTTGGTTGGTTGAACGATAGGCCCCTTTGTTGGTTGTTTGAGCTTAGTACACCTGACCTAGACGTAGCTGGTTGTTGTTGTTCTTTAAAGTGGACGTTGCTAGTAGTTCTATAATGGGCGTCACGTTAGCTTTTTGTGTGTTGGCCGATAGCTACCCCTGATGGGCGTTGCACGACACCCTATCGCCCGATACACCTAGCTGCACAGACCTTTGTACATGACGTTGTGTTGCTCCTGACATCCCGTGTTGCCTATCGATGTGTTGCACAATACAAGTGAGTGCACTGCACCCTGACGCAGCGTTGCATGTTGCACTTTAGTGTTGGCCATTATGGGATGGACGATAGATGAGGGCATCCTGCCTGATATCACTTATGGTGAGGGTTTGTGGTGCTTTTAATGAGAGTCCTGCCCCTCATAGAAATCGACACGCTGAATGGTAATTTTTATGGTAAAACTTGTTTATGTAATGCATATGTCTTTACCCATGTCTGTGACCATCATGATATGTTGTATAATGCTAAACAAATGGTAAGCATGTAATACAGTTTGCTTTGTGAAGAAACCTAAGCTCATGATCACAAGTTGAGGCATGATTGCTAAAGTATATAGTCATTGATGTCGCCCTATATTGATAAGCATGGTCTCTCTGATAAGCCTATGATTATTGTGTACACTAACCATGCAGGTGATGCTTAGCCAAGTAAAAAGGGATATGAGGTATATATATAAATGTTGAGTAACTCTGCTGTGATGGTTACTCTTAATATTGAAATAATTTGTATGATGTATTTGACTAAAGAACGGGGGATTTCTATTCCATGATGATGATGTAAGCCTTGAGAAGGCAGTGGAACTATATGACAAGAGATTGAGATCCCATGGTATGTGATGATCCTTGAGATGGATCACGATGATTGGTAAGAGGCCAAGTGATAACATGTAATGTTGGATCCTTGTAATGGATCGGGATGATGTGATTACAATAAAAGCATAACATTGAGTTTTATGTTGTTTATTTCCTATTATAGTTTACATGTTATACAACTTGGTTGAATCTTGCAATCCATATAAAAGATATTAATTAATCACAGTGGAATATATCATTTAGTTGCCCTGGCCATAGATCCATCATCGTCAGGAGCTGGTGATGGTGAAATGGGTTCTTCTATGGGTTAACCCGTAGCGCATATTACTGAATATGCGAGGTTTCTCCTAGCCTAAAGTGAGGAGGTAAGAGTGCAACTTCGGTTGTATACTCCTGGGTGCGGAATCAGGCCCGTAGCCCAAGTATGTGAAGAGCTTGGTGAACAGGCCCATGGCTCAGGATATGTGATATGAGGAGCATGAATTCGTTCATGGCTCAGAGCATGGTGAGCAGGCCCGTGGCTCAGTTTCACTAGCGCTGATACCTGTACCGAGGTGGGCTAGGCAGTGGGTAGCCTGACCCTGTGGATGAGGCCACTTCAGCATGAGACTGCGGTCCTGCTTGTGTTGTACTCGTGAACTGACCACGAGGTGGGAGGTCATAGAGTCTGGCTCTCCCATTGACCTTGTATGGCACCGGCTCTGGGTTTTGCAGCCGTCGGTTGGATCTGAACGGTACGGTTCACTTCCTAAGGGCATAATAATATGTAATCTAGCCATATTGTATTTACTGCTTAAGGCAAAACATGAAACATTGGTTGAGGCCTTGCTTTTGTAGTTAATCTTGTTATATCTTGCAGTAACTTATATGTTCCTCATGTTATGTGATAAGATCTTATAAATCTTATCTTGTTAATCATGTTCCATAAAGAGATAATTGATGATACGTCCTCCTTACCGTCTGGTAAGAGCTTGATGGTACGAATAGCCTTGTTGTATAGAATGTTATCATTCTATGTTTTATTATTTATCTTTTGTTGTTGCTTTATCCTATTGGTTTTATAGTATTGGCGGGGAGTTATGTTTCTCTCTAGGACAATGTTCAATTGTCTCACCCCACTGGTTTTCAGGTGTTTGAGCTAGACGTGGTGGTGGTCGCGGAGTTGCGGCCGAGCAGCAAGACGAGCAGTAGAAGGCAAGAAGTGGACATGTTGTTGTTTTGGTCATTTTGTAGTAAAGTCTTAGAGTCATCCCTGTACTCTCAGGTCCTTGGAGGTGTTTTGACGTTGTTTCACGATGTATAGCTGCTTATGTTTTGTATATCCTGCTGCTGGCTAGATGTGGACCTTTATGTATGAATAAACAGGTGATGAACTCATGTGATGGTTAGACAGTTGTTCCTCTAAGCTATGGACACGTATCAAATCTTGTATATGTCTATATAACATGTTTCTTTGTAGGACAAGGACTTAAATGTAATAGTTTCTCAGTTTATCAGCTTCCCGCAATCAGTTTTAATTAACCCGTGTTTTTGATAATCTGTGGTTATGGTGATTTCTGCACGTTTTTGCGTAAGACCTCGTTGTCTGTGTGATAGCGGGATGTGTTTCCACAAGTTTTTGGTATCAGAGCCCTAGGTTCGCTGAGTCTACAGGGATTAGGACTAGGTTCAGTTTGTTCTTGTGAGTTTTCCAAATTTTCTTACAATCATCTTCTGCCCTCAGTGGAATAAAAGTCAAGATGTCTGGAAACCATGAAGAACATGCTCATGAGTATAGCGATGCTGCATCAGTTGATGGAGCTTTAGGGCAGGCACATGAAGATCGGGTGCCTGAGGTCCCCCAACCTGACCCAGCCATTCTTGAACATCCTGCCTACTAACAGCTTGTGAGGAAGATGATGGCTACGATGAATCTCATGGTTGAGTGATTGTCAGTGCCTCCTCCGAAAGCACAGGCTCCCCATGGTGAAGCATCGGGTATTGGGAAGACCTTCGAGCGGCTTCGCCGAGTTGGAGCTTCAGATTATGCTGGAACGGTTGATCCAGCGGATGCAGATCTGTGGCTGACAAGTCTTGAGAAGTCTTTCCGGATCCTCGACATCCCCGAAGCAGACAAAGTAAAACGCTGTCTACCTTCTTAAAGGTAGTGCTGGTCACTGGTAGACTATCGAGGAAGAGAAGCGGCCTGGTGAGGTGATCGGTTGGGAAGTTTCCTGGCGCGAGTTCGTCAGCAGATACTTCCCAAAAATGTATCTGGATGAGAAGATCAGTCAGTTTGAGAGTCTGTGACAAGGAACGATGAACATCACTGAGTATGAAGCCAAGTTCATGGACCTGCTGAGGTTTTGCCCTCATATGGCAGTGACAGATGAAGAGTGGATCAGACGCTTTGAGAAAGGTATGAGTACTGAGTTGACAACACCTGCTTCTGCGTTGGAGAATAGAGAACGGTTTGCTACGTTCGTGGAATCTGTCCGGAGGATTGAAAGTTTAGTCCAGGAGAAAAGAGAGTCCATGTCTCACAAAAGACCTACTCAGCTTCAGGGACAGAGGTTTAGTGGCTTCAATAAGCCCAGGTTTTCATCGCCTTCAGTGATGAGAGGTTCTGGTGTACCATCGCAGTGGTCTCCTAGTAAGGGAAGAGGATATGTTTCTTCACTGTCAAAGGCACATAGCACAGCTTCAGTGGCAGTGACAGGGCCATTTAGGCCACGGTTCGATGATAGGGTATGCCATCTATGTAGTCAGACCGGGCATTTCAGGTTGAATTGCCCGAACAGAGATGTTGAAGTGACACAACAGTTGAGGCAGAATCATCAAGGGTCAGATCGACAGCAGCTCAGTGGTGGCATAGGGAGAGGATGCGATCAAGAGTATCAAGCGGGATCGTCTGCTCAAGGAAGCAAAGGACGTGGACAGCAAGCAATGGCTCGATTCTATGCTATGAGTCAGTCGAAGGCGATAGTCAACCCGCGAGTAGTGACAGGTCAGATGGAGTTATTTCATTCTGATATGTCTTCTTCTTGCTTTATATCTGTTCTGGTTGACCCGGGTGCTACACACTCTTTTATCGCCTATTGTATGCTTGAAAATTGTCATTTACCTATTAGCTGTAAAGAGGATAGTTTGTTGTTAGAAACCCCTCTTGATGGTTCCTCGATGATTTGAGAAGAGTGTCCATCTTGTGTCTTGTCTTTCTCAGGACATAGCATTCAAGTGGATCTTATACCACTTGATATGCATGGTTTTGATGTTATCCTTGGGATGGATACCTTAGAGAAGTATAAGGTTGTTTTGGACTGTGGTTCCAAGCAGGCAGTGTTTGGCGATGGTGGAGAGAAGTGGATCTTCCAGAGAGATAGGAAGATTCTTTCGACGTGTTTAGTATCAGCTATGGTGGCAGAGAAGTTGCTACGGCAAGTATGTGAGGCGTTCTTAGCACACGTGGTGGATACTGTTGTGGCTACCAAGGCGAAAGGTCCTAGCCTCGAGGAGGTTTCAGTTGTCCGAGAGTTTGCCGACGTGTTTCCTGATGAGTTTCCCGGTGTTCCTCCACCCTGAGAGATTGATTTCGAGATCAATCTGGTTCCAAGAACACAACCAGTTGCACAGACACCGTACAGGATGGCTCCAGTAGAGATGGCAGAGTTGAAGAAGCAGTTACAAGAGTTGTTGGAGAAAGCTTTCATCCGACCGAGTATGTCACCTTGGGGTGCTCCAATGTTGTTTGTCAATAAGAAGGATGGATCGATGCGATTATGTATAGATTACCGATAGTTGAACAAGGTCACGATCAAGAACAAGTACCCGTTACCAAGGATAGATGATCTGTTCGATCAGTTGCGTGGAGCGACAGTGTTCTCAAAGATCGATCTACAGTCTGGATATCACCAGTTGAGGATTAAGGCGGATCACATACCAAAGTTAGCTTTTAGGACGAGGTATGGTCACTTCGAGTTTGTGGTTATACTGTTCAGGCTAACCAATGCACCTGTTGCTTTCATGGATTTGATGAACAGAGTGTTCCTTCCGTTCTTAGATTACTTTGTTGTAGTCTTCATAGATGACATCTTGATCTATAGTCGGGACAGGCAAGAGCATGAGCGGAATCTTCGACTAGCGTTGACTCTTCTTCGACAACATCAGTTGTATGCCAAGTTCAGTAAGTGTGAGTTCTGGTTGGAAGAAGTGACGTTCTTGGGTCATGTGATATCTGTAGAAGGAGTCAAAGTAGATCCGAAGAAGGTGGAGTCCATTGCGGATTTGGAGCAGCCGAAGACGATGACAGAAGTTCGTAGTTCCCTGGGTTTAGTAGGATACTACAGGAGGTTTATCAAGGACCTTAGTGCGATAGCGTTGCCAATGACAAAGTTGACTAGGAAGGATGTACCTTTTGTCTGGGATGATCGTTGTCAGCAAGCTTTCCAGAGTTTGAAGGAGAAGCTGACCAGTGCTCCAATGCTAGTACTGCCAGAGCCTGGAAAGGGCTATGTCGTTTTTTGTGATGCTTCCAAGAAAGGTTTAGGTTGTATGCTGATGTAGGAAGATCATGTGGTTTCTTTTGCTTCATGACAGCTTAAGAAACACTAGGAGAACTATCTGACTCATGATTTGGAGTTGGCAGTGGTGGTTCATGCGTTAAAGATTTGGAGACACTATCTTTATGGGGAAGTGTGTCAAATCTTTACGGATCATAAGAATTTGAAGTACATCTTTTCGCAGCATGAGCTGAACATGCGACATCATCGATGGATGGAGTTAATCAATGATTATGACTACACCATCGAGTATCATCCTGGTAAGGTGAATGTGGTAGCTGATGTGCTTAGCCAAAAGTCTTCTTCTCTTTCCTGAAAGAAGGCACAGTTGAGTTCTCTGGTATGCCATAGATGGGATATGTTTGTTTCCTTGCGACAGATGAATGTACAGATGGAAGTTTCTCTATTAGCTGGACTTTTAGCACAGGTGCAAGTCAAGCCTACGCTGATACATCAGATCAAAGATGCATAATAGACAGATGATGTAGTACAGTTGATCAGATCAGAATTCGTCAGCAAAAAGCGTGATGGGTTCCATGAGTCCAAGGATGGGCTAGTTTGTTATCGTGATAGGATGGTGGTTCCCGATACTGATGATCTGAGGAAGTTAGTGCTCGAGGAAGCACACACGTCGATGTATGCTATGCATCCAGGTGTCACCAAGATGTATCATAGTCTGAAGGACTTGTATTGGTGGCCCAGCTTGAAGAAAGATGTAGCTGAGTTCGTGGCGAGATGTGCGGTTTGTCAGCAAGTCAAGGCTGAACATCAAAAGTCGGCAGGAATGTTGCAACCCTTGTCAATACCGTAGTGGAAATGGGATCATATAACCATGGATTTCGTAGTTGGTCTACCCAGGACAACTAGGAATCATGATTCCATTTGGGTGATAGTGGACATATTGACGAAGTCTGCCCATTTCCTACCAGTAAAGATGACGTATACAGCCGAGAAGCTTGCTCGAGTATATGTGGATGAGATAGTTCGTTTGCATGGTGTCCCAGCAACGATAGTTTCTGACAGAGGTCCTCAATTCACGATTCGTTTCTAGGAATAGTTGCACAAGGCGCTGGGAACGCAGTTGAGATTTAGTACCGCCTTCCACCCGCAGACAGATGGACAGTCTGAGAGGACTATTCAGACTTTAGAAGATCTCCTTCAAGCTTGTGTTTTGCAGTTTCTAGGAAGTTGGGATGTACATCTCAGTTTGATAGAGTTTGCCTACAACAACAGTTATCAGTGAAGCATTGACATGGCTCCTTATGAGGCTTTATATGGAAGGAAGTGCATATCTCCTTTGTGTTGGTACGAGTCTGGTGAGTATCAGCTTTTGGGTCCTGAGTTAGTACAGCATACAATAGAAAAGATCAAAGTGATACAGCAACAATTGAAAGTGGCACAGGACAGGAAGAAGTCTTACACTGACAACCGCAGATGACCTTTGGAGTTCCAGGTAGGAGAGAAAGTATATCTTAAATTCTCACTGTGGAAAGGTGTGCTAAGGTTTGGCCGAAAGGGTAAGTTAGCACCCAGATATATGGGGCCTTACCCAGTCATAGCACGTGTTGGCAAAGTAGCGTATGAGTTAGAGCTGCCTCCAGAGTTGCACAGGTTACATCCAGTGTTCCATGTCAGTATGCTGAAGAAAAGTCACCCAGATTCTGGAACAGTGATACAGCCAGTTGAGGTTGAGCTTGATGAAGATGTGACCTATGAGGAGGGTCATGTGGCGATCCTTGACTGAAGGGTTAAGAAGTTGTAGAGGAAGGACCTGGTTCTTGTGAAGGTTCTTTAGCATCATCGTGGCATTGAGGAGGCCACATGGGAGCTTAAGGAAGAGATGAGGAGGAAGTATCCCTCGCTTTTCTCTTCGTATTTCGAGGACGAAATCCCTTTGAAGGGGGTTAGCTTGTAAGGACCATGTCCTCTATTTAGGGTTTACCCTCTTTGTTTTGCTTAACCTTGATGCTTAGTTGCTTGCTAATCACTTTTGGTGGTGATTAGGGTTTGTTTGTGCCTTGTTGAGAGTTGGAGGTGCTACTTGCAATATACCCAAGATTAGGGCTTGTGGACAAGTTTGTCACCTTGTGAGGTATTCCTCCCTCTCCTTACTTCCTCTGGTGTTGAGAGGAAGTTTTGGGCTCATTGCTTGAGTTCCTTTGGGCTTGGTGGAGCTTGTTGGTTTTTGTTTAGCCTTGCCTTTATCTTGTTGGACCCTTGTGTCGGGCAAGAAGATCTTGTGTCGCCCAGGGCTGTGTCGCCCATGTTGGAGATGTGTCACCCATGTGTGTCGCCCAAGAGCCTTTGACCAAGCTTTGACCTCGTTTGTGTCACCCCTAGTGGACACTTGGTTCTTGATGCTTGCGTGTAGCAATGACCTTGGACATGTGTTTAGGGCTTGCTAGAGTGGTGGCCCGTGCACTTGGACAAGTGTCCCTAGGTGGGTGACACCTTGCCTTGCTTTTCTTTGGTTTCTCCTCCTTTTCCTTCTATATATGCGGTCCCTTTCCCTTGCTAAGGATCCCTTTAGTTCCTTAGTTTCTCCTCTACCTTGGTGAACGACACACTCCCTTTCTTGCAAGTTGGTGGTCGATACCCTTGGAAGAGCTAGCTTGGTGGCTGATATCCTTGGAGTCTCCTTCTTCCTTGCTTGGTGGTGCTTGGAGCTAGGATCTTGGAGCTTGCTTAAGGAGGGTTACATAACTCCTAACCCTAACTACATTACCATCTTCTATGTTCTTGTTCTTGTGATCGGCTATGTTGTTGTTAGCTTGGTTTCCTTGCTTAGTTGCACCTTGTTGACTGAACCTATGATCTAGGGTTTCTTGGTGAGCAATACTCCTTTCTCTCCTTAGTCTAGAGGAGTGAGTTTGAGCTTCTAGTAGCATGAGCAATACCCCTCTCTCGTTTAAGTTGAGAGGTGAGCTTGTGTTCTAGTTACTTGAGCAACACCCTCCTCCCACCATGGACTAGAAGGGTGAGCTTGGTGATAGTTGTGAACCTTGCTAGGGTTGATCCTTGTATTGCCCATTTGGTGATAGATGATGTGCAAGACCCCTCCTTCTTAGTCGATTGAGGTGAGCCATCTTCTTGATCCACTAGGGTTTTGGTGCCCTTGAGCTTGAGATTGATGATGATCTTGTGAGTTGCACCTTGTTCGTTATGAGTTTGAGGAGGTCTTGCCCGATATCCTTCTTGACCTAGCACCTTGAACAACACATGTTGAGAGAGTGTTGGACGATACCCTGTGACGGGCGTCACACTACCACCCTATCTTGTGACGGCCGATAGGTCCCTTGTTGGTTGGTTGAACGATAGGTCCCTTTGTTGGTTGTTTGAGCTTAGTACACCTGACCTAGACGTAGTTGGTTGTTGTTGTGCTTTAAGATGTACGTTGCTAGTAGTTCTGTGATGGGCATCACGTTAGCTTTTTGTGTGTCGGCCGACAGCTACCCCTGACGGGCGTTGCGCGACACCCTATCGCCCGATACACCTAGCTGCACAGACCTTTGTACACAATGATGCGTTGCTCCTGACATCCCGTGTTGCCTAGCGATGTGTTGCACAATACAAGTGAGTGCACTGCACCCTGACGCAGTGTTGCATGTTGCACTTTAGTGCTGGCCGTTATGGGATGGACGATAGATGAAGGCATCCTGCCTGATATCACTTATGGTGAGGGTTTGTGGTGCTTTTAATGAGAATCCTACCCCTCATAGAAATCGACACGCTGAATGGTAATTGTTATGGTAAAACTTGTTTATGTAATGCATATGTCTTTACCCATGTATGGGACCATAATGATATGTTGTATAATGCTAAACAAATGGTAAGCATGTAATACGGTTTGCTTTTTGAAGAAACCTAAGCTCATGATCACAAGTTGAGGCATGATTGCTAAAGTATATAGTCATTGATGTTTCCCTATATTGATAAGCATGGTCTCTCTGATCAGCCTATGATTATTATGTACACTAACCATGCAGGTGATGCTTAGCCAAGTAAAAAGGGCTATGAGGTATATATATAAATGTTGAGTAACTCTGCTGTGATGGTTACTCTTAATATTGAAATAATATGTATGATGTATTTGACTAAATAATGGGGGATTGATATTTCATGATGATGATGTAAGCCTTGAGAAGGAAGTGGAACTATATGATAAGGGATTGAGATCCCATGGTATGTGATGATCCTTGAGATGGATCAGGATGATTGGCAAGAGGCCAAGTGATAACATGTAATGTTGGATCCTTGTAATGGATCGGGATGATGTGATTATAATAAAAGCATAACATTGAGTTTTATGTTGTTTATTTCCTATTATAGTTTACATGTTATACAACTTGGTTGAATCTTGCAATCCATATAAAAGATACTAATTAATCACAGTGGAATATATCATGTAGTTGCCCTGGACATAGATCCATCATCGTCAGGAGCTGGTGATGGTGAAACGGGTTAACCCAGAGCGCATATTACTGAATATGCGAGGTTTCTCCTAGCCTAAAGTGAGGAGGTAAGAGTGCAACTTCGGTTGTAGACTCCTAGGTGCGGAATTACGCCCGTAGCCCAAGTATGTGAAGAGCATGGTGAACAGGCCCATGGCTCAAGATATGTGATATGAGGAGCATGAATGCGGTCATGGCTCAGAGCACAGTGAACAGGCATGTGGCTTAGTTTCACTAGCGCTGATACCTGTACCGAGGCAGGCTAGGCAGAGGGTAGCCTGACCCTGTGGATGAGGCCACTTCAGTAGGAGACGGTGGTCCTGCTTGTGTTGTACTCGTGCACTGACCACGAGGTGGGAGGTCGTGGAGTCCGGCTCTCCCATTGACCTTGTATGGCACCGGCTCCGAGTTTCGTAGCCGTCGGTTGGATCTGAACGGTACGGTTCACTTCCTCAGGGCATAATAATACGTAATCTAGCCGTATTGTATTTACTGCTTAAGAAAAACATGGAACATTGGTTGAGGCCTTGCTTTTGTAGTTAATCTTGTTATATCTTGCAGTAACTTATATGTTCCTCATGTTATGTGATAAGATCTTACAAATCTTATCTTGTTAATCATGTTCCATAAAGAGATAATTGATGATACGTCCTCCTTACCATCTGGTAAGCTTGATGGTACGAATAGCCTTGTTGTATAGACTGTTATCATTCTACATTTTACTATTTATCTTCTTCTGTTGCTTTATCTTCTTGGTTTTATAGTTTTGGCGGGGAGTTATGTTTCTCACTGGGACAATGTTCAATTGTCTCACCCCGCTGGTTTTCAGGTGTTCGAGCTAGACGTGGTGGTGGTCGCGGAGTTGCGGCCGAGCAGCAAGACGAGCAGTAGAAGGCAAGAAGTGGACATGCTGCTGTTTTGGTCGTTTTGTAGTAGAGTCTTAGAGTCATCCCTGTACTCTCAGGTCCTTGGAGGTGTTTTGACGTTGTTTCATGATGTATAGTTGCTGATGTTTTGTATATCCTGCTGCTGGCCGGATGTGGGCCTTTATGTATGAATAAATAGGTGATGAACTCATGTGATGGTTAGACAGTTGTTCCTCTAAGATGTGGACACGTATCAGATCTTGTATATGTCTATATAACCTGTTTCTTTGCAGGATGAGGACTTAAATGAATAGCTTCTCAATTTATCAACTTCCCGCAATCGGTTTTAATTAACCCGTGTTTTTGATAATCTGTGGTTATGGTGATTTCTGCATGTTTTTGCGTAACACCTCATTATATGAGTGATAGCGGGATGTGTTGCCACAACTAGTGAAAGGAGGTGGGTACGCATACCCTGCCATCCAAGGTACAACCATAGTTTTCCTCCAATCTCATCACATATATAATCACTGAGACACGACCACAACTGTTCTCAATCACATCATATGTATGGGGCATGACCATAGTTGTTATGACCGTATCTAAGCTTAATCAGTAAGTTAGGGTTTATATGGATGATTACATGCTTTACTAAATTGATAATTACTTAAACATGATTAATGATAATATCTCAATCATGATATCTTAAACCTAATGAGAACCCCAAGTAAGCTATCTCTTTGTATAATTAGGGTTTGAGAAAATATAAACCCTAGTCGGTTGAAATTAGGGTTTACACCAAATAGGATCATGCTGGGGAGAATGAGAGAGGTATGCAAAGGAGAATGAAAATGGTATTTGAAGGATAGGATAGCACGGGCATGGTGGGTAGCACGGCCGTGGTGGGTCGTTGGTGGCACAGGCATTCTAGGCCACACGGCCATTTTGAAATAATAGAACTATTGACCAACTTTTATACTAAAATCTGATGAAACCAATGCACTGCGGCCGAGTTATGCAGCACGGCCGTGTTGGGTCCATCTTAGCACGGCCGTGGCAGCTAGCATGGTCGTTCTAGGGAATTTTCTCTTCAACCAATTGTTTTGTAGATTTCTAGATAGCAGTGCACTATTCTATTTTTATTTATTTAATGGTAGTTCTTAATGATCTTAAATTTTAATTGAAGCTTTGTAACTCAATTATACACAGCATTATAAATTTTTATAATTTTTGAAGAATGTTTGATCTCTTAAATACACGAATTATAGTAACTTGTTAATGATAGAAAAATATGTTGAAATAAGAAAAAGTTGAGTGAGGGGTCAATGTGCAAATCACCCAAGAAGCTCAATTACTCTGTATGGTAAACCTAACACACTATTATCTCTCATAATTAGTTATTCATTCCAGAGAAACAAAATCCTAGAGAGAGAGGGAGAGTTAGGGTTTGATAGGAGAAAGTAGTGGAATTGCTGATCTAGGGTTTCTCTATCCAAGATATAATGAAATCAAGTAAGTTTAGCTTCTTTGCATAGACTTTAATGGTGAATCTTCTCTCACATGTCAAGATTCTGTCCCTCCTCTGATATGATCTAAAATAGTGTCAAAACTTCCCCTTTTCTCACTCTTTCTTCATACTCCCTCATTTTTTGGGTTTCCGAGTTGAAAGGAAGAAGAATTGGGTGAATTGCTAGGGATTTGATATGAGATCGAGATTTTTAGGGATGAGCTGCGTTTTTAAGGTGTTTTCACACCTTAAGGTGAGTGGGAACTTCCTTTAAATAGTATATTTCATGAAAATTGGTTAAATCATCCATAATCTTTAATTTCTTAGTATGCGACTACAAACCATAAATTGTCAGTTTGATCTAAGTTGTTGCAAAATGATATGAAATGGATTCTTCCTTAGTTTGGATGAATTTCAGATGATAAATTCATATTAAGAATATATACAATACATCCTAATGAGAATTCCCTAAATATTCGCAGAGGTTATAAGAGTAAACTGAAATATAGGGAATTTGTCTATGACTGAAATTGATGTATAATTAAATAGAGAAATTTGTTTATCTAGATCTCCTTAGTTATGAATGATTTTTTATCTAAATTCATAGTACATATATGTCAGATACTATTTTGGATTTCATTTAAGGTTAATAGTGTTTGTTTGATATCTCAGTAAAGAGGGTGAAACCATAGATGCGAGGAAAGTTGGATATTTGTGAATAGATATCGTGAAATCCATTTGAACGGATTTTCTTGATATAATAGAATTTATTTATTCAATTTTATTATTGATGCATGTTAACTCAGTGAATGACACGAAAACCCAAATTTAGCTCAGTTCCAAGGTTTCTTACATATATTAATTTTATATGATTTGTTGATAGTAGTCTTTATTCAGTGAATGTTTATGTCACGTGAAATCCTTATGAGAGCCATGTGATAAGTGAATGAGGAAAATGAAACCCTAAGGATAGGGTGTTCAATGAATCAAGTATTGTGATATCAATGTTCTCAGTATGATATGTGTGATGATTAACAATTCAGTTGTGGTAAATGTTATCAGATGGTCTGTGAAATGAATGGTTTACAGAGCTAAACTAAGATATGTAATGTAATGATTGAATTGTGTAAAGAGTGAATTAGACATGTAGATTCCCTGAACATTGTAGACTCCCTATGAGAGGTATGTGCCATAGGGATGAAACAACCTAACCATGGCAGTGTCCAGTATACGGGGGTAAGAACGTACTAACAGGTGGTACGGGGGGCGAAGCCCTAGTGAAAGTATCCTTAAAAAAATACAGTATGTAGTATCCAACATCAACCAGAGATCCTGGTGGCACTGGAGTACAGAAAAGCCAATAGGTGGCTTGACTCACTGCCTGAGTACCCAGGTTGAGAGGTGGAGTCTGAGATATTCGGCCGCTCCCATGAGCCGCTGAGAGGCAGACGTGCCGAGGCCCACTGCAGACGGGGTCTTACTCGAGATATAGGCTTAGGAACCCGGGCATGCTTCTAATCCTTGTACAGTGAGATCGTATCTTACTTTGATTCTTTCACACGTTTTGGTACACCTCATGTGGGTTCAGGGCATAATAAGATGAATGAGAGGTTAAATAAGTGTGTGTAGTTATTTAATTATTCTTTGTATGTTTCTGAATTATTAGTTCTCTTTATGATCAATCAAGCATTTCATATATTGATTCAATCTAGTATATATCTAGAGTATCCTGCAATATTTATGATTGTCAATTATTAGACTCTTTAAAGCTTATTGCTGTTATAAATGATATCAGTTGCTCAAAAGTATATCTATAATTACATCAGTGCTTTAGACTGTTTCTTTGAAGTACTCATTCACTAAGCGAGTAGGCACACCCCTCTACTCACAATTTTTAGGGAAACCACATGGAATTGATGAAGGTCAAAGCATCAGAGTAGATCTACCACATGAGTTAAGTATGAGATTAGTTACGTTCAGTCGGTCCCTGTCACTCTAGGTCCTTGTATAGATGTGAGAGAGTTGTAAATGATGTTTTATATCTTTGTTTCCTTGATAAGAGAGAATGTCTCTGATTATCTTATTGTATGAACATGGAAGTGTGAGAAACATAGTGAATGTATGGATGTGTATCATAAATGTTGAGATCATGTTAGAGTAATCAAGATTTAATTCTCTTGTAAAGTTTGTTTTTGTGATGGATGCAAGAAAACAAAGAGCTAGTTGAAATGAAATAAAGAAAAAAAAGATAAAGTAAGGGAATGAACTTTGTATTAAGTATAATCCTCAAACTCATGCCTAATCTCATGATTAGTGCTAATCATGGGATGCGGGTGTGATAATAGCCAACCTCCACAATCTGCATTGTGGATGACAAGGATATATCCTCAACTTGCCACCCCCATATACTCAATAGTATGCGCTCCGAGTTTCCCTTAGGAATACTCATTTCACCATCTGGCAAATTCTGACACTTAGATGGATCTATGGCACAGGACACTACATGATTAGAGTTTCACTTGATTAGTTATTCCAATTGGGTGAATTAAGGATGCATCAAACAAGTGTACATACAAACCCTAATTCACTTCTAGCAAGCATATAAATATCACAACTTTGAAAAGATATAAAATGTGTGAAAAATAATTTCTCATATCATCATCACATGGTACTATTCACTTGCCATTCATGAGACCACACTAGTCATCATACTATCACAAGATATAAATCATTTTCACAATATCACAGGGTATCAACCCTTATCAACATAAGAGGATAACACCTCATTCAGGGATCAACCATGCCCAAAGGTACTTAAGACCATCATACTATTCCCTGCAAGATCATCATTATCTTTGCATGCCTTATAACAAGGCTCAACAACATCACTTATATATAATACACTGGATCAGAACAATATTACATTAATAAGCTAAGAGATATTCATAAACAATCATAGCATGATTATATTAACATTAAGAACATTCCTTTATTACATCAACATGCAAGGAATCTAGATATGATTAACCCTCATCATATTCATAATGCACATGTTTAGCATAAGAAAGCATCAACCATGTGGCTATGATAACCACTAATGAACACATTAAGGTTATGATCATGTTAAGGAGGTTATTCTACCATCATTTCATCATATAAGAATGTTAAACATGAATACTCGTATTTATCTATTTGCATTAGAGTTAGGTTCAACATGATAAATTATATCAATGTTACTAATCAGCACTCATACCCAAACCCTAACTCACGACATCCCCATTGGATCATGGATGCATAAGGTGAAGCATCACCATCACATTCCATACTATTATCAAGTATTAACCCACACATAAATCAAGGTATAACCATTGGGTTATAGAATACTAGGGTTTCAACAATAGTAACAGAGTATTCCATGATTATATTAGTCATTCAAGGACTATTCATACCTGATTACCATCATTTAGTTATATTAAAGCTAGGTATAACAAGCTATACCTCATTAGGGTTACATATCAACACAATATGGTTATCATCCCTTCTATTCATATGAGTGAATAGGTAAGACTACCTTGTTAAGGGTAACCATCTATTTATTCCATTATCATTCAACCCATGTCGCCATAGCACAATGTCACCCAGAACCATTGGATGTTTAAAAGGTAAGACCATGGGTTGTTTATATAAGTAAACACCTTGGATAAACCACCTATTAAGTCCTTGATTTGTGCTCTAAAAAGAGTCACCATCTACCCCTATACATCCCTTGATTTACAACACAAAAAGTTCCATTGAGAGTAGGGTAAAACCCATAATCGATTGTTCAGTTAAAACAACCCATCCATTGTCAACAAATAAGCTCCTTAAGTTGATCATATAAAGGAAACCATCTAAATCACATTATTAGGACCAACATATTACATTATCCATCATTCCACTTTATCGGAGGAATAAACATTATATCTTGACCATTGGGTCAAGTTCATATATTAAAACCATCAATTACAGTATAGGTCTGACCATTGCATCAAGTGGCCCAAGAAACCATTGGTCTAAGGCTTAGTTGATGCTACAACTAAAATGTTTGACTCAACATAGGTTTTAGAGACATGATCCACCATCATTAGTGACCCTTAAATCACCATAGGTTGTTACATCAATTCTATATTCATTAATCAGCATCAAATATTAAGCTAATGTCGTCATTGATTTATAACATCAGTAGGGTACTTAATGGTTGATCATTAAGCTTCTAATTGGTCCAAAACCTGACCTAGTGGGTGACCATAGGTTGTCACAATCATTTGACAACCTTTATCATGACCATCAGTTGTTATGAAGACAACACCATAGGTTTGTTGCAATGGTACCATCATCGGGTCATGGTTTATAGAAGAAATCAGCTTAAACCCTAAAATTGACCATTGTTTGATATGTGCTTAGCACCATAGGTTGTCAAAAAAACCGTATCCAAGTCATAGTATACCTTAGAAATAACGTACACATGATCACAGGTTCATCTAGAACTGAAATTAGAACAGGGAACATTATAAAAATCAAAATCCAAGTCAAGCATAGCTTTTTAGTGCATAAATCATCATTTTCAAGCAAGAACATGAGCTAGTAAGCTTATGGTAAGCAATAAACATAGAGCAAGTTATAAAAATTGCCTCTAATGAGAAGATGAAACCCCTCACATAAGAAATCTCGAGCAGGTAGGGTAGAAAATCCAAGCATAAGCTATGAACTCATCCACTAGCACCTTTCTTCATCAAATGAGCAAACCCTAAGTATAAGGAGCAAGAAAGGTAGGATTTTAGAGCTTTAAAGCAAATTCTACCATGGAAAAGCAAGGTTCCAACCTGGAGAAAGCTCGGAGGAAGGATAAAAAGGGAATAAATGGAGGAAAGAAGGGAATTCTTACACTTTTAGGTCAAGATCACTAGAAGGAAGCTTTTTCAACCCTAAAATGAAGTCAAGTTCAACCTTAGAGCCTTTCTCCAAGAAGGTCCCCACTTTATTCTTCCTTGGGTAGTAACATTCACAAATGAACAGAGGTAAAATGGGTTGGGAGAAGGAGGGAAGTGGTGGAGAGAAAATGGATCGTTTTGGTGCTTGGGGATAAGTATATGACACTTTAAGATAAAGAAAAAGAAAAAGTTGAAATTCTAGTATCTATACAAGTGTCCATGGCCTTAATTTATTAAGAATATACAACCACACACACAAGCAGCTCCCCCATCATGTGTATAGACCTGCTTATCTTTCCTTTGTCGAATTTCCCAGCCAATCAAATAATTCATTAGTTGATAGCTACTAAAGGTAGCTCATCCGTGAAGGGGAAAACCCTAAAATACCCTTGGAGAAAACACCTTCAAACCAAGTTTTAAATATGTGCCCCATGGATAAACAAGCTCAATAATGAAGATATAATATCCAAGTAACATAATTCAAGTGATAAATTGCAAAGAAAACCTCTCAATTGGGTAAATTGTAGAAAAGCCCAAAATGTATAGAAAATTTCATAACTTGCTCAAACAGTGTCCAAATTGGACCAAATTTGAAACTTAAGTTTTTCTTATGATTTCAAAGAATATAAAAAGGTTATATTAGGGTTATAATCATTCAATTATGGTAATTAAGATTATTCAACTCATTAAGCAAGTGTAGGGGCCTTACAATTTCTTTCCCTCCAAACGTTCCAAAGGATATTGATGAGGATATATTCCGTATTGAATTCCACAAATTGTGTAAGGGGATTTACACTATTTCTTTATGTCAAGAGGTTATGATTATATGAATAATTAGCAAAGAGTTTTTGAAGATGGTTGTTGTAAACCTGCAGTGTATGAAGATATGTTCAGTAGTGTCTACATCTACTTTGCAAAGGTAACATCTAGTAGGTCCTAAGAAATCTCTCTGAGAGATGTTGTGATCAGTGAGGAGTTTGTTGTGTAAGGTAAGTCAGAAGAAGATTTTATATTTTTGTGGCCAATTGGTCTTCCAAATATGAGTATGGTTTGATAAAAGACCTCTATAGGACAGAAAGGTGTATGCTGCTTTTGGTGTATAATCAGGACCCCACCTCCAAGAGATTTTGTTTCTGGTGTTGTTCTCCAATACGTAGATGATGTCTCTCAAGTCATTGTTGTTTATGAAGGTAAGGAGGTATCTCTTGAGAGCATTAGTTCTATTGCTGGTGAAAAAGCTTAAGGGCTTTAGCAATGTTCATAGAAGTCAAATTCCTAGGAATAGATGTGTGATGGTGTGGATTCCTGATGGAGTTATGATGATACCAGGGGTCTTCCCAGAAGTCGATTTTTCAATGGCTATGTGGAGGGGTATAAATAAGGTTTCTGATAATGTGCAGGTTGTTGTTGATATACCTCCAAAGTGGTGAAGAGATTATGTGTTTGGTTTTATTCCAAGGTGGAGTATTTTGGTAGTATTTGTGAGCTATTAAATGACTCCACACCTTATTGTCTTTATTTGTGAGGACGTTTACAATCTCTGCAATAAGACATAAAGCATGAGTTTTAATATTAATGATGCCCCATCCACTGAATTTAGTTGGAGCTGTGATGGTGTTCCGGTTGAATTTTGTTGTTTGAACCGTTAGGGTTGTGGTTATTCCAAAGGAAGTTTCTTCTGATTTTGTCAATCATGTTTTTGCTTTTGGTGGGTAAAGGGATGCAACTCAAGAAATGGGTGGCTGTGAAAGTGATGACACTATTAAGGAGGGTGAGGCGTCCAGTAAGATTGAGGAAGTTCTTTTTCCATAAGTTTAATCTGGTGTTGATTTTGTATATGATGGGAGTTCGGATGGTGTGGGTAATTTTTAGAGGGGTTATAGGAAGTCCAAGATAGCTGATGGGAAAGTCCTCTAGTTTACATTGGAGGAGGAGTTTGTACTTGTTTATAGTATCTTGTGTTGTGTTTACCCCCAAAGATGGAGGATTTTGAGAGGTTGATCTTCAAGCCTGAAACATATGAGAAAATACCTATGATACAAATGGTGTTAATGATGGTATTATCTTCTAGTGTGACAAGGATGATGGTATCATCATCAAATTAGATAATGTTCTCCTGACATTCCTGGGGTGAAGAGATGAGACCCTGAGTTGTTCCAAGTTTTATCATGTTGGTGAGAAGAGAAGCCACAATGATGAAGAGGTAAGGTGATAATGGATCTCCTTGTCTGAGACCATTTGTGTTCTTGAACTGTTCAAATGGTGATCCATTAATGATAGTGGAGAAGAAGTTGGTGGAGATGCAGGCGTGAATCCAAGTATTCCAGGAATCTGGGAAGCCATAGCCAGCTAAAGTGTTGATTAGACAATTCCAATTTATGTAATCAAAGGCTTTCTCAAAATCTAGTTTTATGGCGATCATAGGTGTTTTGTTCTTGTAGCATAGGTGAATGGTTTCATTAATCATTATGTAGGCATCTTGTATATTGCGGTTCTTAATAAAAGAATTCTGGTTTAAAGGGATGATGTCTTTCATATATGGTTTGATCATGTTCACTAGAGTTTTAGCTATGATTTTGTATGAGGTGTTGATGAGACTAATGGGTCTGAATTGTGAAATGAGCTTCGGTTGATCAACCTTCTTGATGAGGGTGATGAAGGTGTGGTTGAGATATTTGAGGATGTTGTGGGCATTTTTGTGGAGGTGAATCTCTTGTAGAAGAGCCATGAAATCCATCTTGTACTGGTTCCAATTTGCCAGGTAGAATTCTACATTGAGATCATCTGGACTAGGAGATTTGTTTCTGCCTAAGGATTGGATAGATAGATCAAGTTCTTCCAGAGTGAAAGGTTTGACAATGTCTATGGGAGAGTCAATGTTGCGGCTACACAATAATTGCCAATTGATCGAGTTGTGAAAAGAAGGCTTATGGTTGGTGTTAAAGAAGTGATGGAAATGATTGACAATGTGTGAAGTAATCAAATGTTTATTGGAAGTAGAAATACCATTGATGTTCAGTTGGGAAATGATATTATATCTATATTTGTTATTGCATGTTCTATGGAAAAATTTTGTGTTTTTGTCTCCTTCAATAGCCCATTGAATTTTCGTTCGTTGTCTCCATTTAGTATCAATACATTGTTTTATATGATCAAGCTCTGATTTGATGGAAAGAACAAGGGTAGGGTCAACATATAGATCACTGTCTATAAAAAGGTGTTGTTGTATCATATCAGTGAGTTTGAGAGATAGGCTATTTGTCAAACTCAGCTTCCAAAGCTTGATCTTCTGCCTCACCTTCTTGGTATTCAAGTGTATGTGGCATCCAAGATTTCTAGTTTTGGTGTCAACTAAGATCCATCTCGATTTGCAAAGGTTAATAGCAGATGAATCAGATAGCCAGTAGTTTTCAAAATGAAAGGGTTTATGACCCCATTTCTCAAAATTTGTATCAATAATAATGGGAAAGTGGTCAGAGATATGTCTAGGGGCAAGCTGGACAAAATCTAATGGGTACTATTCTTCCCATTTGGTAGAGCAAATGAAGTGATCAAGTCTAGATCTAGTATGATTTTAAGACCAGGTGAAGAAGGCATTTGATGGAGGGATGCCAATCATCTTGTGTTTATTTATCAGTTCTAAAAACACTTTATCTGAAGTGGTCATACTAGAGGAGGAGGCGAGAAAGTTGTCTATCAGCTGGATATGTGATAAGGTTGAGATCTCCTCAAAGAATCCAAGGTTTATCAGAAAAATGGCTCATGATATGTTCCAGTTCAGATAGAAAAGCATGCTTATTGTTGTTGGGTTCTCCATAAACACCCATAAAGATCCAACTAAAGTAGTCAGATACTTTTGTGAAGTAAATGGTTATGGAGGATGGATGGATCTCAGTGCAAGTAAGGTTAACAAAGTTTTTGTTGAAACCTACGAGAAGACCTCCTTTAAAACATGTGGAAGGGATTTAAAACCAATCGATAATCTGATTTCCACCTATGGTTTTAATGGCAAACAGAGAAAGGATGGTTTTAGTTTCTTGGATAGTGATCATGTTGATGTTGTGTTTGTGGATGTGGTTTCAAATTTCTTTTCTTCTACGTGCATTGGAGGCACCACAGACGTTCTAAGATGTGATCCTCATACTGACAGGTGTAAGCAGAAAGAAACATGCGGAATTAGTTCAACCCCAATGAGTCTAATTTAGAATGTGCCTCGTGAATGGATCTAAGGTTTGACTAATTCATAAATATCTCTATGTTGTTGAGATCTTGGTGGGCCGAGCTATCATCTTCAAAGGATATACCAAGTTTGTTAGCAAAGATGGTGAAGGATTGTATATCATGCCATGAAGCAATGTCTTCTATATTATCTATGTCGTGAACTGAATGTGTTGAGGATATAGTGTCAGCTGATGAAATTGAAAATGAAGAAGAGTTATGAGAGGAAGGTGTACCTGTCTTAGTTGTGGTTAAGTAGTTCCTCCTAGTAAGTCCTTCTAGTTGTGTGTGGATGGTGTTGATGGACCGGATGATGCTAGGATCCGTTCCCTTGCTTTTCTTCTTAGGACTCTGCGATGCTTATTTCATCAATGATAGCGGTTTTGAGATTTTTCAGAGCATCAGATTCAATATCTAAGGAAGATTTTGTATCGTTATTATGGAAAGGGAAGGGTTTGAAGGTTTCCATAGAGGTCTTAGGGGTTTTGTTATCGGTAGGAGAAGAGGTTCTAAGTCTTTTATGAGAGACTGATTTGTTGGAGTCTGTAGAAGACTTGGAGACATTATTCTTCCTTTCCCAGACCAAGTGCCTTTCATTTGGTTTTATGTTCGCAATGAAGGGTTTTTTTGTGTTGATGGGGCAAAACCAAGAGGGGGGATGGGTTGTGATATTCGAGAAAGTTGTTTTATGGTGGAAGGGTTCTCTGTTGACAGTTTGATTTTCTATATCTGTTCACCAAGCCTGATTTTAAGAGAAGTTGGGAAAGTGATGGCTAGCTTAATAGAGAAGACATAGAAAGATTTAATGTACTACGAGGGGTGAAGGGTGTCCTAGATGATGAATTGGAGTGTGGCACTAATGGAATGAGCAATCGCCTTGAATACGTCGACCTCCCAGAGGTGTGGAGGTAGGTCAGTGATGGCTACCCATCTCAGTCTTCCTAATCCAGCCAGCGAGGATCCTTGCTCAAGAGTCCATCTAGAGAGGGTGGCTTGCACGAAGCAAGAACCGCATGGGATAGTCATAACTTGTCCGAAGAGATGGTCAATCTTGGTCCCTTCTTAGACAGAGTAGAGGAGTTGGGAAGGTGAAAGGATTTTGGGTTTCAAGACAGTATGTCCTGGGATGAGAAGGGCAATGGCCCTGGTAACATCCAGGATGTTGGTAGTATTGTGATCCAGGTTGTTGTCAATGGTGACAAGGACACTACGACTGGTGAATACATTTAACAGTCTCATGGAGTTGGCTGGAAAATCAAAGGGAAACTCATTCTCCATGTGTAGAGCAGGGGCCATCCTAAAGGGGGTGGGGGAGGAGGATCCTGGGGATAAAAGCAGTTGAAATGGTTCAGGTCTGTGGAGGGTTTCGGGATGGAGTCTGTGGAAGAGTTGGGTGGTTCCCTTTTAAAAGGTGGCTAAAGAGCATGGAAGTGTGCATGGGAAGGTTTAGGGGGTGGTGAATCCTCAGGTACAGTGAGGCAAGAGAAGGGATTACTATTGTAAATCCCAAGATGATTGGCTTTAGACTATTTATTAGATATGTCATTACTAAAAAGGTGTGGAAATCTATTGGAAAATGTTGCTCTAGCATGGTTGAGGATGAAGGTATGAAAATGTGTCTTTGAGCTTTTGGGAAATAGGCACGGTGGTTTCTTTAGAAATGGCTGATATGTCCTGGCTCATTACAGAGAAAGAAAACTCTAGTGTTTGCACATCTGGACCGGGAATGGTTTGAGTTTTTGTAAATGGTGCAGCGGAGAGAGCGAAAAGGTTGTTTAGACGGGACATGGATCCAAGGTTGGGTTTTTTTAAAAGAAGCAAAGTTACTTTGAGCCAAATCAATGGCAGAGAGGTGACCTAAAGGTGAAAATTTTAGGTCATACAGGTGAGGATCAGATGTGGTGATAGGCACACTATTTTAGGAACCATACGAGATATCTAAAGGAGATATTAAAATATGTTTAAGGGGGGACACATACTTGGCTGCAATGGAGTTTATTTTCTTTAATGAAGAGGCAGTGTCTGCTACCTCCTCGAGATTTAGGTTGGAGGAGTCTTCAGAAGGGAGAGATATAGGTCGATCCTTCATTCCTATTTCTGGTTGATGCTTGTCTGGAATGAATAATTGGTCAGCAGAATCTGAACTGGAGGTTGTGTAAGGGTCTTCTTTGGTGAAGAACAGTGAGTAGAGCACTTATAAGGCCCCTAAACTTGCTTAATGAGTTGAACAAGCTTAATTACCATAATTTAATGCTTATAACCCTAATCTAACCTTGTGATATTCTTTTAAATCATAATACAAGCTTAAGTTTCAAATTTGGTCCAATTTGGACATTGTTTGAGCAAGTTATGCAATTTTATGCACATTTTGGACTTTTCTGCAATTTACCCAATTGAGAGGTTTTCTTTGCAATTTATCACTTTCATTATGTTCCTTGTATATTCTATAATCATTCTTGATCTTTTTGAACCATGGGGCATCTATTTAAACCTTGGTTTGAAGGTGTTTTCTCTAAGGGTATTTTAGGGTTTTCCCCTTCACGGATGAGCTACCTTTAGTAGCTATCAACTAAGGAATTATTTGATTGGCCAGGAAATTCGAAAAATGAAAGAAAATAAGATCTATACATATGATGGGGGAGCTTCTTGTGTGTGTCCTTTTATATTCTTAATAAATTAAGGCCATGGACACTTGGATAGATACTAGAATTTCAACTTTTTCTTTTTCTTTATCTTAAAGTGTCATATACTTATCCCTAAGCACCAAAACGAGTAATTTTCTCTACACCACTTCCCTACTTCTCCCATCCTCGTTCTCTCTCTTTTCAGCTGCAATTTTTTCTACCCAAGGAAGAAGAAAGTGGGGATCCTCTTGGAGAAAGGCTCTAAGGTTGAAATTGACTTCATTTTAGGGTTGAAAAAGCTTCCTTCTAGTGATCTTGACCTAAAAGTATAAGAATTCTCTTCTTTCCTTTATTTATTCCTTTTTTATACTTCCTCCTAACTTCCTCCAGGTCGGAACCTTGCTGTTACATGGTATAATTTGCTCTAAATCTCTAAAACCCTATCTTTCTTGCTCCTTATGCTTAGGGTTTGCTCATTTGATGAAGAAAGGTGCTAGATGGACGAATTCATAGCTTATTCTTGGATTTTCTACCCTACCTGCTCAATATTTATTCTGTGTGGGGTTTCATCTTCTTATTAGCGGCAATTTTTATAACTTGCTCCATGTTTATTTCTTACTATAAGCTTTCTAGATCATGTTCTTGCTTGAAAATGATGATTCATGCACTAAAAAGCTATGCTTGACTTGGATTTTGACTTTTATAATGCTCCCTATTCTGATTTCAATTATATATGAACCTTTGATCATGTGTATGTTATTCCTAAGGTATAATATGACTTGGATCATATTGGTTTGACAACCTATGGTGCTAAGCACCTATTAAACAATGGCCAATTTTAGGGTTTTAAGCTGATTTCTTCTATAAACCATGACTCGATGATGGTACCATTGCAACAACCCTATGGTGTTGTCTTCATAACAAATAATGGTCATGATCAAGGGTTTCCAATGATAATACAACCTATGGTCACCCCCTTAGGTTAGGTTTTGGACCAATTAGAAGTTTAATGATCAACCATTAAGTACCCTACTGATGTTATCAATCAATGTTGACATTAGCTTAATATTTGATGTTGATTAATGTATATAGTGTTGATCTAATAACCTATGGTGATTTAATGGTCACTAATGATGGTGTATTAGGTCTCAAAAACCTATATTGAGTTAAGAATTGTAGTTGTATCATCAATTAATCCTTATACCAATGGTTTCTTGGGTCATTTGATGCAATGGTCGGACATATACTGTAATTGATGGTTTTAATATATGAACTTGACCCAATGGTAAAGAAATAATGTTTATTCCTCCAATAAAGTTGAATGATGGTTAATGTAATATGTTGGTCCTAATAATGTGATTTAGATGGTTTCCTTTATATGATCAACTTAAGGAGCTTACTTGTTGACAACATATGGCTTGTTTTAAATGAACAGTCGATTGTGGGTTTTACCCTACTCTTAGTGGAACTTTTTGTGTTGTCGATCAAGGGATGTCTAGGGTTAGATGGTGAATATTTCTAGAGCACAAATCAAGGACTTCATAGGTGGTTTATCCAAGGTGTTTAATTAGGTAAACAACCAATGGTCTTACCTTTTAAACATCCAATGGTTGTGGGTGACATTGTGGTATGGTGATATGGGTTGACTGATGATGGAACAAATGGAGGGTTACCATTAATAAGGTAGTCTTACCTATTCACTCATATGAATAAAAGAGATGATAATCATATTGTGTTGATATGTAACCCTAATGAAGTATAGCTTTTTATACCTTGCTTTAATATAACTAAATGATGGTAATTGGATATGAATAGTCCTTGAATGACTAATACAATCATGAAGTACTATGTTAATGTTGTTGAAACTCTAGTATGCTATAACCCGATGGTTACACCTTGATTTATGTGTGGGTTCATACTTGAGAATAGTATGGAATGTGATGGTGATGCTTCACCTTAAGCATCCATGATCCAATGGGGATGTCGTGAGTTAGGATTTTAGTATAAGTGTTGATTAGTAACATTGATATAATTTATCATGTTGAACCTAACTCTAATGCAAATAGATAAATATGAATATTCATGTTTAACATTCTTATATGATGGAATAATGGTGGAATAACCTCCTTAACATGATCATAACCTTAATGTGTTAATTGGTGGTTATCATAGCCACATGTTGATACTTTCTTATGCTAAACATGTGCATTATGAATATGATGAGGGTTAATCATATCTAGATTCCTTGCATGTTGATGTAATAAACGAATGTTCTTAATGTTAATATAACCCTACTATGATTGTTTATGAATATCTCCTAGCTCATTAATGCAATATTGTGTTGATATAGTGTATTACATGTAAGTGATGTTGTTGAGCCTTGTTATAAGGCATGCAAAGATAATGATGATCTTGTAGGGAATAATATGATGGTCTTAATGACCTTTGGGCATGGTTGAGCCCTAAATGAGGTGTAATCATATTGTGTTTATAAGGGTTGATACCATGTGATATTGTGAAAAGGATTTTATATCATGTGATAGTATGATGGTCTTAATGACCTTTGGGCATGGTTGAGCCCCGAATGAGGTGTAATCCTCTTATGTTGATAAGGGTTGATACCATGTGATATTGTGAAAATGATTTATATCTTGTGATAGTATGATGACTAGTGTGGTCTCATGAATGGCAAGTGAATAGTATCATGTGATGATGAGATGAGAAATTATGTTTCACACATTTTATATCTTTTCAAAGTTGTGATATTTATATGCTTGCTAGAAGTGAATTAGGGTTTGTATGTCTACTTGTTTGATGCATCCTTAATTCACCCAATTGGTATAACTAATCAAGTAAAACTCTAATCATGTAGTGCCATGTGCCATAGATCCATCTGAGTGTCAGAATTTACCAGATGGTGAAACGAGTATTCCTAAGGGAAACTCAGAGTGCATACTATTGAGTATGTGGGGGTGGTAAGTTGAGGATATATCCATGTCATCCACAATGCAGATTGTGGAGGTTGGCTATGGTCATGCCGCATACATCTGATGTGATTGAGAATGGATGTGGTCGTGTCTCGATGATTATATATGTGACAAGATTGGAGGACAACTATGGTTGTACCTCGGATGGTAGGGTATGCGTACCCACATATTTTCACTGGTGTCGTAACCAGTACCAAGGACGGATGAGGTTGTAGCAGCTTGACCTTATGTATCACTGTGGCGGACCCGTACTGACCAGGGGTGGAGAAGATCATAGGAGTATGGATCTTCCTAGATCTTGTATGGCACTAATTTTGACTTAGCAGTGGTCAGTTGGATTTTGAGTGGTATCCTCAATTTCATCAGGGCGTTATAAAAGATGTAATACAACCATGTAGCATATTTGTTTAGGGTTGTACACAACGTTTCACATTAGATTATAACCCTTGTTTGTTATCTTTACATAAAGATGATGCTTAGAGAAATTAAGAGATAGTAGATATACTTATGTTGTAGATATTCTTAAGATTGTAGATGTGTACATACAGTAGCCATGATTATGTTGATAACTACACTGCTATTGCTGATTATAATCATGATGCTAGATATCTCATCTTGTTAATTATGTTTAGCATGCTAGCCATGCATTTGTAACTAGATATGCATATAATGTGAATCATGCTTATCCAGATAATTGTGCTTATGTTGTTAGCTCTTTTTATGATGTTGATATATTCAACCTATTAAACATGCTAATGTTGTTAGCTATGCTTGTGTGGCTAGACTAATTCATAATGATAGAGATTCTATGTTACTAGACTTGCTCATGATACTAGATATGCATATGCTACTGAATTGCTTATGTTGTCAACAAGATAAATTATGATAGTCTAGCTAATGATGATAGTTATTATCTGCTCCTTTATGTATTTTGTTAATCATCAATGTTGCTAATATTATTTGTTATATCTGATTAAACTGCTTAACTGTCTCATTACCTAAAATGTTGTAATCAATAAGCGTTATTGGAGGTTATATCTCTTGTTGGGACTAGGTCTCACCCTTGTGGTTTGCCACACATTTTTTTAGATAATCAGAAGTGACAAAAACAAACATGTGGCAGCAAAGAGGAGATATAGTAATGAATCTTTGATAAAGTTGATTAGATGTATAGTGTGTCCTAGAGTCGTCCTTGTACTCTAAGGTCCGGGCAGGAAAAATTTGTATATGGTGTTTCAAATTAATCAGACTTTTTAAGCATATTAATGCTTGTTTGTGTGGCATATACGATTATTATTCTCCTGTATATATATATATATATATATATATATATATATATATATATATATATATATATATATATATATATATATATTGTGGCTAAGACGATAGAATGATTTGTATCAAATTCTTGGAATAGTATAGATATAAGAAAGATGTTGAGCTCTTATGTAAATGTTTTTGAGTGGGTGTTGATGTTGAAATCGGTTTTAATTTACCCATATTTTTTGGTATGTGATTAATTAGTGATTGATTGCGTTTTATATTTTGAGTAATCTCGTTTAGTGTAATGGGTTCTCACATCACTAGCAGGGTATCATTGTTGAAGTTTGTTACCCATGACATTAGGGTTTTTTGGCGATAGGTCTGATGAAGATGGTCCATTCAGGCTTGAGGTACAACTCTGTGATCATCCTCGCCCATCCTTCTGTAATGTATAGGGTAGAGTTGTTGTTGAATTCTATCGAGACCTCAAAATTTTTACTTCCTGTCTGGATTTTGTTGATGCCTGGTGAGATATCAAATTTGTGGTAAATCCAAGCTCTAGGGAGTAGGATGAAGGATCGATATTCTGGGAAAGAGATATTGTAATCCATGAAGGGGAAGTGGGAGGTCGTGTCTATTTTAGGCTGAGTTATGGTATGTCTGCAAGATGATGGAGTAGTCTTTTTATAGTGCATGGCATGGTGCAGATGATGAGAAGTTTGAATTCTATGTTTGAGTCGCTTGTTTTTGCTCTCGGTGGCTGATAGGAGGCCACCTATTCTCATCTTGGGAAACAAGTATGCTGGATGGGAAGCAAGGGAGGCTCGAGGGGTCGGCGTCGTCCTACCAAATATGAGAGCAGGAGTGCATCGATAATGGCAGTAATGGATGGTAGTTGAGCCTGCTAGGTGTTAATGCCAACTCGCACTGTAACCAAAGTGTGCACAGCAGAGATCGAGAGTTGTAGGTGAAGCGAGTATGCAGTTGTGTTGTTATTCTTTCGGGCCACCAGGATGTGCTAGCAAGGAATACAGAGAATGGGATCTGAAGGGAGAGGACCGATGTGAGCTACAAGACCAGGTGTTTCAAGAAGATGATCTACTAAGGTTCAGGTGGCGCCTAGACCGGTGATCTCTACTGGATAGTTGTGCTATCACAACTTTTGGTCGAGAAGCCTCCGACCAAGGAGTCAATGCAGGTTGTTTCAAATCAGATCACCTCCAACCAAGGTTTGGTTATAGCTGGTATGATCTTCTCCGTATAAGGTGACAAAATAAGGTTGATGTTGAAGATCTTCTCTGATCAGGTGACAAGTCAAGTTGGTTTTAGGTGGATGGTTCTAGAGAGATGTTGGATCTTTCTCTCACTAAAGCACGATAGATGGAAGGATCTAATTTACTACATTGCAAATTTTCCCGATTTCACATCTCACAATTTATTATATATATATATATATATATATATATATATATATATATATATATATATATATATATATATATATATATATATATATATATATATATAGGGTGTTCATTCATTGCCCGCACGGGTAGCATGGATTTTCACTACCCTGCAGCCAAAAAAGTAACTCTCCTAGCTAAGAAAGTAACTCTGCTGTAAAAAAAGTAACTATGGTGTCAAAAAAGTAACTCTGTTGGCCAAAAAAATAACTCTGTACAAAATATACAGCAGATAGGCCCATATATATATATATTATTTTTGGAGGGTTTTTTGTTTTTGGAGGAGCAAATGATATTATTTTTGGCTCAATTTTTTTGGAGAGCTAGACAAAATAGTCCTCTACAATTTCGAAAAAAAATTTTGAAAAAAAGTGATCGGAAGGGTGGGCGGGTAGCTACCCGCGCGGACAATAAAGATAGGCCCATATATATATATATATATATATATATATATATATATATATATATATATATATATATATATATATATATATATATATATATATATATATATATATATATATATAGCAACAATCTAGTGGGAGGCTTCCTGCTATGCGAGTGTGAGAGGAGTTAATATAGACCATTCATTTTATCAACGGCCCAAGTGGGACAACCATCTCATTTTATACTAGTTAAAAGGACATCATTGGAAAGCACTCCTGTCAGATGTGATAGAATAATCCTCTTGTTTCTCTTTAGGGCCTATTTGGTAGGGTGTTAGGGCCTATTTGGTAGGGTGTTGTTCCCGACCATTAAGTTTAATTGTAGTACTTTTGATTTTAATTAGGGGCCGTTCGGCCACCAACTTCATAACTACCGGAATTTATACGTAACTGGGTTGTTAATTTATTCGTCCAACTTGTTTCCGGTATTTGGCTCAGTAATTTCTTATACGAATCGACGAGATTTGGAATCCCATCATGTTCAGCGGTAGTGATCAAGCACGCGTTCAGTCACGCATTAACCCCGCTTCATCAGTTTACCGTGTTGTTTTGCCGTTCAGCACATACCGTTTCACCGTTCACGCCCAGCGATGTGCTTGAATCAAAAGCCGATAATGTATAAGACTACCAGAACTTGTGAAGTCGAGGGCCGAACGGCCCCTTATTGTTTGGTAAGGTGAGTTTGGGTGAAGTTCGTTGCTTTGCAGCTGCACCGAGCTCCACTTTTGTAGCTATTTTTCTGGAGTTTGTACCGCGTCATAATAGGTTGTGGTCCGGTGCAGAACCCAGCAAGAGCTAACTCACGGCACTTATTTTTGCTGTCATGGAAGATAATGGTCCGGCGGACGTAATACAGTCACCTCTTTCTATCAATTGGGACTACCATATAAAGCAATGCTCCCACCAATCTTTGTGTCAATGGGGCCCACTATGTAAAGCAGATCACCACGTAAAGCGCTTCTCTCGTCTACTAGTTGACCGAATGACTGAAGAAACATGCTGCTGCTTGACCAAACAATTACAAGCAAAAATAAGGAACTTATATTATACTGTACCAAATGAATTTGCAGCGGTTCAAAAGACTTAATTTTAATTTGTTGGTTTTCCAATTCATTGAAGTACAACTGGGGATACCCTACCAAACAGGGCCTTATTGTCTCCCGTGTACGTGTAATTGCTCCATTTGCTTCTCCCCACTCACTGCTGGCTCCATTCTCTCCTCGTCCTTTTCAAATAATGATAGGGCTTTGCTCGTTATTATCTTCCAAAGGCGTTGATCAAAACCACTAGTCGTGGTGTGTTCAATCTTCTCCCTGCTATAGAGATAAAGGAATGTTTCTTATTGTTGTTGTACTACTATAAAGAAAACACTGAATTTTTATTTCATTTTCTCTTCTTTAAAAGGTCACATACAAGATATATATAGTTGCCCATCACTGGCTAAAATCTACTTTCTCTCTAGAATCGCTCCACTTTTTCTTTAAAAACCAAATTCAACTTCATGATTCTATGCCCCAAGGAACGCTAGGTAAGATTCAAGTGTACTCTTATAAGCCCCACTCTCCTCAACATCTCACGGGATTACACTTTCCTACATCTGGTTTTCCCTACTTTTCTGAGATATTACAACAGGAGATCGGATGACAACACAATGTTTTGCTTGCTCCTCACAGAGGTACATTGTATACCACCTTGAGTTTCGTTATTGGAGACATTGTCTGACACAGATGTTATCTGCAACAACATGGCAGTCAACATTTTGTGCCATTGAACTTGTCGCAGTGTGACGCCCCGCGCCACAGCCTCAAAATGAAACCGCGGAAGAGAGATTAACAAACTTATTAGCAGATAACACCAAGAATTAAAACCTTATTGTATAAAATATCCATATAGCAAGAACCTTTACACGTGTGTCCTTTCATGTCTCAAAGCATTCATAAGGTATGTTGTTAATCTGTAACGAAGGTACTATTCCAGAACATATATACATGATTTCATTATATCTGATATACAAAAGACACATAAAGAGAACACGTTCGTAAAACATCTACAAAACGTTCCCAAAGACCTGAGTGTATAGGGACGACTCTAGGACTCAATTAACAAAAGACATCCAGCAGCACTTCCAACCTTATCAGCTACTGCTCAACCTCATCTGCACGATCTCTACTTCCTCGTGTTCGTCCACCTAAAAAGGTTGTTAATGAACGGGGTGAGACACATAGTCCTAGTGAGAGATATAACTCTCCGTCGACTTTATTATTATCACATATAAGATAAACTGAGCAGCTGCATGATTACAACTAAGATGAAGCAGGTAAGGATTATTAAAAGGAAGGACAATCACTGCTAAATTATGAAACGTCTTAATAGTTAAAAAGGAATATGAAGAACATGCATATTTTCTATCCACAACATTGTATTAAGATCAAGCAAGGCCTCAACCAACATTTTCATATTTGATCCTATACAATTATACTACACAACTGATTATGTATTTTATTATGCCATGAGGATTTGAATTGTACCATCCAAATCCAACCGACCACCATATGTATATAGTCAAAGTCGGTACCACACAAGGTCTAATGGAAGAGTCAGAATCCACAACCTCACCACACCTCTTGGTCAGCACAAGAAAAAACACCGCAGAGACATATCTGTCAACTGCAACATTGGCATATAGCCAAGATCAGGGATTGGCTCATGCATGGCCATCCGCATATATAATCATAACTATCCCACCTTGGTACAGGTACAGCGCTAGAAGAACAGGCTCACGTATGGTCGTTTTAACAAAAAGAGTGGCTCATGCATGGCCATCCATATCACACTGAGATCAGTTCACGCATGGTCGTCTCACACATCATGTATTTAAGGATATAAGGAATTACTGGGCGTGTACCTTGCATATTTAAAAATATGCTCTCTGAGTTAAACTCGTTTCACCATCTAGCAATAAAGCTAACACTGGAATGGATCTATGGCACAGGAAAAACTACACTATTAGATTTTACTAGATTAATTAGATCAATTTAACATCTTAAAGTGTCAATCAAGTTACAACATGTAACCTCTAAACAAGATCTACATGATCAGGTTATGACTCATCACCAGAACATATTGAATCACATCATCACTTTATGCATGTTATCTCTTATACATTCATCTCAAGGACCAATGTCTATCACAAGGACCATTGTCCATCACAAGGACCACATGTCCATCACAAGGACCACTGTCCATTATAAGGACCACACATCCATCACAAGGACCACATATCCATCACAAGGACCAAAGTCCATCACATCATAACCACCATAGCTCATTCCTAGCTATGTACATCAATATGTATCACCTGCATGGTTAGAAACTAATAACAAGAAGGCAAAGCATAATCATCTCATAGAACTAATGCTATACATTTACATCATACATTTCACATCATAACAATTAGGGTTTCACTTTACCCGATTACAGTTTACAGGGTTGGATCATCATCCATCTTTAGATTATCACTTCCTTCATCGTTATGAAGTATATTTAGAGACGTGGAAACATATTCCTATCATTATTATGAAACATGTAAAGATGTATAACTTTCAACATCACACACATGATTAAATCGATCACTGATCCAATTTGAGTACTTCTACATGATAGACCTCAATAGAAAATAGTTGAGTAATGGCAACAAGTGATTGAGTTCAGTAGTTCTTCATAGAAAATTATTGACTCTAGAGATATGGTAATATGGAGAAGACAAAATTGTTTGAAGCACGGACAGAATCAGAAGCGCCCCTTGTTCCAAAGACGGGATTGAAGCCCCAAGTCTTAAATGAAATAATCAGACTAGAATCAACACTATCTACTCTAGCATGGTAAAAAGAACTAATAGGAAACCATATTTTGGAATTATTCCTATTTTTTCACCGACAAAAATCCATACTCAAAAGAAAATATTTTCTCGAGTACAAATTTTTTATGGTCAAAGTAATAGATGTGTGCAAAGGTTTCCTCGGGCCGGATGGAGATTGGCCCTCAAGTGCAAAGGCAGAAGGAAGCTTGACTGCAAGACCCACCCATCGAGTAGGGACAAAATTCGACCTTAGTGATCTGACGGTGCCGAGTGGAAGGGTCGTCACTTAATGGATAAAAGTTACTCTAGGGATAGCAGGTTGTTACTTCTTAAACGATGAGGTCATCTCTATACATCGGAGCCCCATCTCCAATTTCATTAATGTTATTGGTAACTTGTATAGTTCACACTCTTTGGCTCTACCCATGAAACGTAAGAACGTAACTGAACAAGAAATTTCCTTACCTGTCCAATTTCTAACGAATCAAGATATCCATTCATTCGAGTATAAATAGTAAGTATTTGTTCATCGACCGCTTAATAGGGGGATTCACTGCAAATACTACCTTGGCAGCATATTGTTGTGACAACGGTTTACTTTTTCATATTCACCGCGCAATGCATGTAGTTATCGATAGACAGAAGAATCATGGTATGCATTTCCATGTAGCTACACCAAAACTAGGCACAAAAAACCAACCAGACTGACCTAGTGGATAAATCAAGAATACAGAAACAAAAATTCTTGATTAATGGAGGAACAATATTACCTTTTTTGTTCAATAAGATACCAAAGTGGATGATTGACCAATTCCATACTAGAAATAATCGTAGGAAATCCTTTGATAACATGGATTCCTATTTCTCATTCAAAATCGAACATGAAATTTTTGTTTCATTCGGCTCCTTTATGGAAAATCAATGTGGGTTTGTTCCAAAAAACTTTTTTCTTGCTTGTATTGTATATCAAACCATGAACGAAGAAAGGCATGAGAGAAAAGCATATTGACTAATGATTGTGAGGCCCCAATTCTTGACTGGAATAACAAAAATGGAATTCCAAACAGAATTTGACCTCCTCTCTGTAGGAGGTCATATGATGAAGTACCATATGAGTGGATATATAGGAATCCAAATTTGTCGAATTGCTCATGTTATGATCTCTTCTACATCCTAGGTCTCCTCATTATTCATCATTTTTTATATATCGTAATGGACGGTTCCATCGTTGATAATCAAAAAGAAAAGTGACAAGAGGTCTTTCAAACCAAAAAAAAAAATATTCTTGATTTTCTAATTCACTTTCAAATTCCCAAAAGTGACATGGATTATTCAAGAATCGAAGTCGGTTTGCTTTATAAAAAGAAGAGATCATATCAGTAGATATTATTCAAATTGTTTCTTTTTTGTTCACCTCATATGGCTCCTCGTTCAATTCTTTCGAAGTAATTGGATCCTTTTCCTCGTTTGATAATCTCCACCCTTCTTCCACTCCGCCCTGAAGAGTAACTAAGATCAATTCAGTCATGTTTTCATGTTCCAATTGAACACTTTCCATTTTATGAGTGTTGTTTAGAATCACTGATCATATGCTACTTTGGTGTCAATCTATTAGGAATAGGTCTACATAGTTATGGTTCATTTGTACTCCCATCTAATTGAATAAACCACTTAAAGAATATCTCAGATAATCCTTTTCTAAATTGCTTTGGGTCGATTGCCAATGTCAGTAATTGGAGATTACACAATTCAAGCAATTATGAATTCGACTCAAATCAAAATAGACAAAGATAAATCTTTCAATTCAAAAACAATTACCAATTATTGAATTTAATATAATCTAAAACATAATATAAAACTTAGAATTATCGACATATTGGTTCAACTCTGGAGAAATGAAATTCTTTTCCTCAGGATTATGCAAGTAGAAATAGAGAACAAAGTAACTACAAATATAAAAATCCCTTCTACATCAATCCTACATTAATTCTAAGATTATTTTAAGATTATTCACTTGAAGCAGATACAAAATTAAAAAATTTGGTCAAAAAAACCATATATTATCCATTGAACTTTCTTTGTTAATTAGATCCATACATAAACTAATATTTCAAATGATAGCTTACCTTGCTTTGCTGATTAACTCATACCCATACAAGTTATATCGATATCGTGAATCATAGTAAAACCTAATTAAAGTAAATAAAAACAAAAAAATTACGGGATCCTATCTTATTATAGGATTCTATACTATAAATATAGTATAGATACAAAAACAAATGGGTCCAAACTCATTTGTTTTTCCCATTTTTGACCCTAACTTTTTTGTTTTTGTAATGTAAGGTATCACATCACACCACGTAACCATATCATCCTCAAGATGCATCACTACACATCACAAGATGTCAATTAGGGTTAGGGTATCGGCCACCACACTAAGGTAGGGTATTGACCACCACACTAAGATAGGGTATCAGTTTATCTTAGGTATCGGGCAACAACTCTAGATAGGGTATCAGCCTACCAATTCAACGATGAGTATCGGTTTATCATCACTTTGTATTGACTCAACGTCACTTGGTATCGGGATCAACACCTCAATGAGAGTGTGTCGGCCAAGGCACAACAAAGAATATCGGTCTACAGGTGCATGAGAAAGTATATCGGTCATACCATATCATAAGGTATCAGCCTCACCATCCATTAGGGTATCGGCCTACCCATCAACTAGGGAATCAGCCTATGTTTTTTTAAAAAAAAATTGGCCATTCTATTCATCATGTGTCCCGGGCTCGATCTTGGGACCTCTCGCTAACAAACCGATTGTCTAACCATCGTGGTGTCTTCTGTTAGACGAATCAGCCTATGTAGCCCTTTGTGTATCGGCCACTAGGGTTTAGAGGAGCATCAGTTGAACCTCAAGGGAAGAGTTTCTCACCTCTAAACAAGATGTGTTGGGCTAGGGTGTATCGGATTGCAAGGTGTGTCAGATTACATGCATGTTGGATTAGGGTTACCCATGTCGACTTCTACACTCAACTAAAAGCATGGAGACTCGACACTTTTCCTCCCAAGGCATCACTAGATACTGACAAACCCCAACATGGTAGGTATATCAGTTTGGCAAGAAGCATATCAGATTGTATGCATATCAGTTTGCACGTATATCAGTTAGCACATCATATCAGTTTAGTCATCTTCTACCTCAAGATGATGATACTAACAAGGCAAAAGAGAAGAGAAACTTATGGCAACAACTTAACAAAGTTCTATTCTAAAAAATAGAACATAAGACTTACCAAGAAAAGCTACCAACCAGCAAGAAATAATGAACTAAAGATAACTAGCAAGTTAACAAGTAGAAAGGTGATAATAAAAAAGTAGGTTTAGAGTTATATAACCCGCCTCAAGAAGAACCACCAAGCTTTGAGCTCTAAGATTTCCAATCTCAAGGTAGAAGAAGGTCCTCCAAGCACAACACCTCCAAGAAGGAAGATATAAATGAGGTTAAGAAGGTAAAAGAGAGAAAAGAAGATGCCATGATCCATGGATGATAAGAAGAAAGAAGGAGAGAAGGAAAGCTAGAAAACCATAGATTACCAAGGAAGAATATGAAAGAGAGAACCACAACCTCTTGCCAAGCTCCAAGGAAGAGTTCTCTTCAATCTCAAGGTCAGTCACTAAGGAGAGAAAGCAAAGATCACCTAAAGGATTCTCTTGCATAGGAAGAGAGGAGTATATATACATGGTCGATGAGAGAGAGTAAAGGAAAGGTATCACCACCTTAGAACCCTAGAAGACACTTTTCCAAGAAGAAGGGACACATGTAACACCATGCGACAAGGTAATAGGACCTATGTCTCACCCACTTGGTCACCTTCTTAGGTCATGACCGATACACACCTCCTCCTTCCTTCACAAACTGATAGGGATGAAAGCTTAGGTCACAAGTCGATATGGTGATCCTCAAGATGCCACCAACTGATAGGATGCCCCATAAAGATACCCTCAACTGATACCAAGCCTCCTCAAGGCAACCACAAATCGATACAGGGTCTCACGAAGGCTCTCAAGCCCAAGACAACTCTCTCATGAGAAAAGCACACCTCAAACATGTGCCCAAAACATCACCAAGGATGTTACCACTCAACTAAGACCAAAACAAGGTGCCCAACACTTTATCTCTCCTCTAGATGATGCCAAGAGAGAGAAGAAACACTCTAAAGATGGAAAACTTGCACATCAACCCCTACTCTGGGTAAAATAGCAAGTTGCACCAAAGCCTCACCACAAAGCACAAACATCAAGCAACAAGCTCAAACAAGGAACACAAACCTCCAACATGCCTTAATTACATCTCAGATGATTAGATCAAGGATCTAAGAAACTCACTTAAGCAAAACAAATAGGGTTAGCCCAAAATGTAGTTCAGGGTCCTTATAGAACAACTACGGCAGCTCTGCTCCATCACGCCAACCTACAAAATTCATATGCCTATCACGACACCCCACCACACTCCTAACTCTACCAATATGAGGATGGGTAGCTTTCAAGCTATCAAACTTACTAGATCTATCAGACTACCTCATGGAAACAATTATATGAGGATAATAACCAATCATGATACAACACAATTGGCCACAAAGGTATTGAAACAACCCATCGATCCCACCCATTAATGTGATACCATGATGGTTTGCCACCTTTTCAACATGGACCGCAATATCTTTAGAAACATGAACATCCCCTAATCATGGTGATACCTCAAATGTGAGCCTTGTTGGATTGATCTCGATATGGGTTATAGCACATTCACGTTCTTTTCCATGAAGATCACTAGGGTGGGCTACAATCTGTCCAAGGTTGGAATGAGGTGATGATCATACTCGATCTCTGCCATGGATGGCATGTCACTCTTCAACCCCGTGGGTACCACACCATTACAATGTGGCTAAGGGGTTTCTACAACATAAAGCATTTACACATTGTGAGTCTCTATTGTCATTGCAAGGTAGGCACATCGAGCTCGACAGACATGTCTATTAGTTCATCACAGAGCATCTCTTCTCCAGTTGACATTCACACCTATGATTCCACCTCTATCGAAGTAAAGGAGTCACAAAGCACATCTGAGATAGAAACATCCTTGGATGGCACATCAACATCTATGGCACCTTCACACCTCTAGGCCCTTGATCACAACACAAACAACAAAATATCTTTGTCGCTCACACACAACATGCATTCTATCACGCCTATTGGACTCTCTAAGTAGAACCAAGATCTCAAAACAACAGCAACATGCACATTCATGATACCTCTACCCACTTTATGTTCAAAACCATCAACCATTACAATTCAATCTTATTACACATCCTTTGATGACATGACCCAACTAATACATACCCCCATAATTAAATGCCCCATTAATGTTCTAGTGTAACGTATGAGAATGTACAAGGTCCTCACTTCACTTAGCATTATCCTCAACTTCATCAACCAACAAGCATGCCCTGATATTGAGTGCATTTATGTCACTCGGGTTCTACTTGTTCTCCTATCAGGATGCAACATACCAGAACAAAAAATCCTATCACCAAACCGGATCCGCTTCTCCCTCCCTATATGAACCAAGCATAAGCAGCTCATCGGCCAAACTATCACTTTCACATGTTGTGATGGCTATGCTCATGATCTGGTTAGTCAGTGGATTTTGGAGTTAGGTGCCTCCCTAGTTGTCACTGGTGGAACAAGTTGGGTATCCATATCGGATCTCCCAACATAGCTCTGGGATGATCCATCTCCAAATAGATAGCTAATGTTTTTTGAGACACCTTACAAATCACTATCCACCATACTCTCCAACCCACTGACTCCAGGAAAGCATATTGTGTCCTCTATGTCCACAAAGAAACCATCTTACCCAAATTGTTGGGGATGTTGTACCGATACAGTCTCAGATGTGATAAAAACTTATTGTGGAAGTGTTGCCGACAAGCGTATAAGACCAAATAAGAAATGCTAGATTTAACATGAAAAACTCTCCCCAAGAATAGGTGAGAAAAACCATGGATCAATACCGGCCAATAAGCACTATCTAATTAATATTATAACTCACATTGTTTGAATTTAATTACCCTAAATCTAGGTAGCCCTCCCCACATGAGAACAAAGATGAGGAAGAAGAGAATCACACCCAGTGTGTACAAAACCTCCTTCTTTATTTGATCTCCTCACGAGGTCGCTATCATGACTGGGGACTGATTGATGCGGCTGTCACCATTGACTGGGTCGGACCGTTGACGCTATGGCAGCACTGTGTCTATAACCTCCAACTGCTACTTTGCTTCAAGGAAAAGTCGTTCGCCCTCTCTTATCAACCAAGAGAGTTGCTATGTCAGTGCATTGAATGTATCACTGATTGTCAGTCGCTACTTCACTTCAGGGCAAAGTCGTTGACCCTCTCTTATTCAACCAAGAGAGCTCCTCCAATTGTTCTTTTTCTTTGGCTCTTCTACCACAGAAGGCACCAATAAACAACTTGAGGGATCACAGCTCTACCGGTGGGATGATCTCAATGGTCTCCCCCTTGTCCTCTATTTATAGGTCTCCATGAGATGTGGTTGCAACTAGGAATCTTTATCCAACTCTAAGTCCAACTCCATGTTGCACATAGGGAAGCATCTTATTTCCCTATTAGATTTGACTCCTATTAGGATTGGTAGCACAATCCAACTCCTACTCAAGTTCAGATCGAATTGGACATGGGCCGGATCCTTTTCCTATTTGCAACAATCTCCCCCTCTAGCCCATGAGGGAGATATTATCTTCAACAATCATCTGGAGTAGCTTGTGGACCTCATCACCGCCTATGATGGATCCATTCTTCTCAAGCATGCTATCATCCTACTTTATTCACCCATCTTCTTGAAGTCCCATCTTGTAAGGAGTGGGATCCCATAGGGATCCACTGCCTACTAAAATTAAAAAGGAAACATCCCTCACAAAGCAAACCATCATAAATTTTCCACAAAGGGATGATAACTAATCCATTTGCATGTATGTATCATAAAACCAATAATGTAGCAGCGGAAGAGAAATATATCTAACAATTACAATTGAGTGTCTATGAAACTTCTTCACCACACAGGGTGTACATAGAAGGAAACAAAAGGAACTATTAAGCAGAGGGTCATCCCACTATCTCAATCTACCTACAAAAGCTAGATAAGGTAACTCCTAGATAGCCTTGTTCAACTTTAGGCAACTTCTCCTTTGTCACTACCTAGGGGTTGGAAGCATACCCCAAAAAGAAGAAAAAGATGGAAACTATCAACTATCAAAGCCGGTATGTTCATATAATAGGGATTGGACAATATAAAGGAAATAAGGACAACAAATCTCAAGGCTTCCCATAGAATAAAAAAGAAACATCCAATTGGATATCAAAAAGATATTCTTCATATAGTAAGATGTAATAGAATATATGAAGAAAACGATAAAGCTCATATTATACAAATCGTGCCTTTAAAATCACAATAAGAGAACAACAATTAATAATAAGAATTATGCATGTGGGTAAACTAAACAATAATCCACATAATAACAATTTGGGGTATATGGCATCACCACCACAACCATATATTATGGCATCACCACCATAATCTTTGGGGGAGTAATGGCATCACAACACAATTACCTAGGGATAGGAATCACCATATGCACCCTCTGTTGGTATTACACACAATCGGGATACATCACCCAATGTGCAAATAAACAAATTACCCAAACCAAACATGCATTATAAATAGAGATGTAAGCAGAGATATTGTCATATCACCATGAGGGTGTCCAACTTCCAAAGTCATCAAAGATATGTATATGCATAGTCAAATGTACTATCAAGGCCAACACATAGAAAATTAGGGTTTCCATTGAATATAGATTATCAACACCAGCAAGATACAAATTATATGACATAGCTACAAGATACAAGGATAGGATCCAATTAACAGTTGTCATAATGCACAAGTCCAATTTCAAGATTAAGAAACAATTGATACAACTATAAGCAAATATGTGACATCTAAATAATGTCACCATCAAGTCCGAGAGAGAGAGAGAGAGAGAGAGAGAGAGGAATAATCAATTGTCCAATATGACTCATAAAAGGATGCATCATACCTTATTGATGTGTATATAATGTTAGGATCCACACCCTAGGTTCAATCAGACTTTATCTTCACCTAATATCATATTAGATGTAAACCATTAATTAATGAGTATATTAAAACCCTAGAAATATCACCTTTTTATTAAATTGGAATTAGACTCTGAAAGATTCACCAATCAATTAGTTAGATTCTCCTGATTAAAAAAGCATATCTTTTTGTCTAATTTGGATTTTATATGATTAAGTTATAATGATTATGAATTTCATACATATATTTCATTCTACAAAAATAATCCTTTGACAAACATTGAAATCAGGCTCTGAAAGTATTTTTATTAGATAGGGAATATTTTCTGATTCAAAAGCATATTTATTTATAATTTTTGGACAAGTGAGTCAAAAGATATGAATTTTTTTAAATCGACCAATCAAAAAATGCAAAAATGCCAAATAAGCGAGTAAACCCACAAGAGAGGAAGAGAGAGAGAGAGGGAAAGGATGGCCCGCTGAGTTGGCCCAATAGCCACTGGCCAACTCAGACAGTCCCATTTCCATCTCAACAACCGGATAAGAGATAAAATGAGGTGAAAGGATGGCTTTTCCCTTGGCAGAAAAGACAAAGAAAAAAGGTGAGGAGGAGGCTAGGAAGTAAAACTACCGAGGGTCATCTTCTCCGCTTGGCGCATGCCATGGCTGTGTGAACCAGTAGATCAGCAAGCCACAAATTTGGGTGAATCCTCTATACTCGACCAAACGATGATGTAAAGATACAAAAATGAAGAATGCACACTCATGAACTCACCTCCAAATCTGATCGGAGATTGGAGAGACGAAGAGCTTGCATGACACGCCGCAAGGCCAAGGGGAAAGTCGGCTCGATGGCGGTACAAAAAGGCATGAACAGAGAAATTGGTGCGAGAGAAGAATCGTATAGGTGCTAAAGGAGATGACGGTACCAGATTTAAAGGTGTGGGTTGTGTGGGTTGGAAAATAGGAAGGTGGACACGAAGCCTTGTTGCCCACGAATTGGGCATTTCCCAAATTCTCAACGAAGCGGCGCAAGCAAGGGATCAAATTGTGCAGATTTCAATTTGGAAACTAATGGCGAAGGAATCATTCGATTTTGTTGAAAAATGACCAAGAAATTGCAAATTGGAAAACTCATTTTGCGGTGCTACAGTATGCGTCTAACTCCACGAAGGAGATGTCATTTATGTGGTTTCCAAACTAATTCGGACTATAGTTCTTATTTAATCATTTAACTTTTTCTCTTTCCTTATTTGAGGATTCAAATGAACTCTAAATTTAATGAAATTTTGCACCTAGGCTAATTTGAGTATGTAGAATTTGAATATATAATTATATTTTCCTTTTGAAGGCTTTTGATTTATTAATTTAAGCAAATCTTATTTTCTCTTTCCTCATGCATTAATGACTTTAGGATTCTCCAAAATTAATTAAACTTCACCCATAAGTCATATTAATTTGGACACAAATTTACCATTATTTTCATTTGTTGAAGTTGTTTGCTATTTTAATTAATGATTTGAAGGCTCTACACACTTTCCCTCTCCTAAATTCACCTTCTCATCAAATATTTTTCAAATTGAGTGAAAATTCACCCAAAGGTATATTTTAACATGTAGAACACGAATTTGGCATTATTTTATTTTTCTGAAGATTTTGTTATTTTATTTAATATATTTAAATATTTTCACTTATTTTATCCTTTTAATATATTAGATGTGTCTAGAAACTTTCTAAAAAAATGAAACTTGGCCTATAAGCAATACTAAATGTGAGGAACATGATTTTAACATTAATTAATTTTTAAATATATTATTTAATATTTGTGGTCTTTAAATTATTCTCTGTCCTAGATAAAATAAGATATTTAAAATTTTCCAAATTAGATGAAAATTCACACATAGAGTCATTTTTATATTTATATTATAAATTTGAGGTTTTTTCCACTTTGAAGTCATTTAATAATTTAATTAATATTTTGGAGAAAATCTCATATTTTTTCCAATTCCAATTAATGCAAAGATAATTATGAATTTTCTGAAATTGTGAAACTTGTCACTTAAGTAAACTTTTACCCCAATAAAATGAATTTGACCATAGAATTATATTTTAAGATTCATTTTTATAATTTTTAATTGATTTACTCCATATTTCCACTATTTATCACATTAAAACATTTAATGCATTATTTACTTAACTTTAGCCTTTTCAATTTTATTTCTTTTTTTATTTCTTATTCCAAAATGCCTTAGAAGGTTCTAGTATAAAATATTTACTATTATCTCTCTTAAATGGTGAAATTGCATTTTATTCCATCATTGAAACATCCATTAAGATATTTATGCATATGACCTTACATTGACATAATTAGTGTTAAATTTCATTCCAATCTGTTATTATTTCTACAAATTAAACATAAAAATACAAAAAGGATATAGAGGATATGAAGAACTTAGATTAAGGGTTAAACTAGCAATTTACCCAAGATTCGGTATGTTACACATCCTGACTTCACTTTGTTCCCAAGTAACTGAGAAGAAGTATTATGGTAGTGCCTCTTCTCTCTCCATGCCCAAACCTGGAACTTTGCTCGATCTTTCTGACTGGTAAGTCGAGCCACCCTGGATGAAAACTTTATTTCTGACCTTCTATATCGGGACTCAGAAACCCTCTGATGATGCTCCCCAGATCTTTGACCAAAGCCCTTGACAACTAGTCTGGCTTTGTATCTAATATCCTTTTTATTGTCATCTCTCTTCATCCTATAGACCCACTTGTTCTTTAGTGCTCTCTGGCCCTTGGGAAGTACCACAAGCTCATAGGTGTCATTCTTCTATGAAGAAGACATCTCCTCCTGCATCGCTCGATGCCACTATGCTTTATCTCTATGAGTTTGTGCCTCATGATAAGTCTCTAGTATCCCCTGATTAGTAAGGAGAATATAATGAGATTTTAGATATCTGGATGAAGGATGATGAACTCTGTCAGACCTCCTTAGCTATTGATCTAAGGACTCTACCCAGTGATGATCTTGCTCCCCCTACCCAGAAGTCTCTGACTGTGAATCTGAATCACTCAACTATGAGTTTGGGACAAGAACACTCGACGTCCTCTCACTTTGTTGCTTAGGGTCATCTGGCTACTCTTCTTCGTTATCTGAAGATTGCACCTATGAAGAAGCTGAATCATCCTCATACTCATCATCAAAAGAACTATCACCCGATCTTGCAGCCTCTGCATCATCACTCTCAGGCTTTGTAACTATCTAACTCTCATTGAAAGTCACATCTCTATGTCTTCTCATGGTCCTTTTTACAGGATCCCATAACTTATAGCCAAACTGATGATCTCCATAGCCAATAAAGATACATGGAACCGCTTTATCATCCAAATTTTGCCTCTTTTCCTTTGAAACATGTGCATAAGCCTTGCACCCAAATACTCGCATATGATGCATCCTTGCATGTCCATACCTTCTCAAGTATAACAAACCCCAAAGGAACTGATGGAGATCGATTAATCAGATAGAAGGAAGTACTCACTGCCTCGCCCCATAATGTCTTTGAAAACTTTGTAGTCTTCAACATGCATCTAACTTTCTTCACTATGGTACAGTTCATCCTCTCAGTTGTATCATTGTATTGTGGTGTTCTAGGCTATGTCCTTTCATGTCGTATTTTGTGTTGCGCACAGTAATCTCAGAAGTCTCTGGAGGTGTAATCTCCTCCATTGTCCATGCAGAGACACGTCAACTTTTTCTCTGTCTCTCGCTCCACCATGGCATGAAATTTTTGAAAACACTGAAAGACCTAATTCTTGGTCTTCAACAAGTAAGCCCACACCTTCCTAGATGCATCATCAATGAATGTGACAAAATACCTATTGCCACCCAATGAAGCTACCTCAAACAAAACGCAGACATTCGAATGAACCAGCCGCAAAAGTTGTGATTTCACCTTTGATCTTGTCTTGAAAGAAACATGTCGGTTCTTTCTTATCTGACATGCATCACATGAACTGAGACCAGTGTCCTTGCCATAAGAAATCAATCTCTGCTTTGATAAAAGCTTCAAGCTCTTATCTCTCATGAGTCCTAGTCATATGTTCCATAGATCTATCTGGTAATTCTCAATTGCATATATATGGTTGTCTTTGAGCACCTTAAGCTAGGTCTTATACAATGCATAACATAATTTACCCCGTACAATAATCAAGACCCCCTTGGTGATCTTGCATTTCCCACCATCAAAATCTAGATGACAACCTTCTCTATCAAAGAATGAACCAGATATCAAACTCAACTAAAAATATGGAATGTGACAAACATCCTTTAGTGTGAGCGTACAACCAGCACTTGTTTGAATACAAATTTCTCCAATCCTGATAATTCTGGAGAATCTGGAATTTTTCATGTTCAGCCTTCCGAAGTCTCCCCTCCTGTATGAAGTAAAGAATTCCTTACTCTGTGAAGCATGATAAGAAGCTACAGTATCCACCACCCACTCAAAATCATCATCCTCTACATGCAAACACTACTCTTGGACTATTAAGACCACATCATCGTCATTGTCCCTATCATCTAAGATTGTTGTTGCAGTATTCTTGTCGTCATCTTGCTTGTCTTTAGCTTCAGACCCATGTTTCTTTTTCCAAACCTTGCAATCCATTTTGAAATAACCTGGCTTTCTGCAATGGAAGCACCCTCTACTACTCTTCGAGTTGGATCTACCATGAGACTACTCGCGGTTTTGGGACTTACCGTGACTCTTATATCTACCATAGTCTCTCACTCTATCAATGCCTCTACTCTCTGTAAAGTGCACCTGTGATCCACTATCTCCTAAGGCTCGTTGTTGAGTTTTTCATTCAATAGACTTCTCTTCACTTGGTCAAGTATCAACTTGCCTTCCTGTGTAAATTTGTTTATTGTCACTATGAGTGTCTCCCAATTGTCAGGTAATGATCCCAAAAGTAGAGCTCTGGAGTCCATCATCAAGAATCATCTTCATGGACCCTGATTGATTTACAAGGTTTTGGAATTCATTCATATACTCAGCGATGCTTGTACCGACCCAGTACTTGAGGTTCACCAACTTTCTAATCAAGAAAGCTTTATTTGTGGCAGTCATTTGCTTATATAACTTCTTGAGCTTCTACCACATATCTTTGGCATTGGTCTATTCTGAGACGTGATGGAACACAGAAATGTCGAGCCACTGCCAAATTGTTCCAACAATCTTCATGTTTAATTTCTTCTAGTCTTCATCAGACGTACTCTTTGGTTTTTATCCCTCCCTCTATCAGATCGTATAAATCTTTGCAATAGAGAATATCCTCCATCTTGGGTTTCTAAATATGTCAATTTGTTCTTATCAACTTTATCATCGTTACATCTTCGTCCTTCCCCATCTAGACCTATATCTACAGCCTGCATTGTAACACCACTTGTTGAGGATGTTGTATCGATACGGCCCCGGATGTGACAAAAACTTATTGCGGAAGTATTACCGACAAGCGTATAAATTCAAAGAAGAAACACCAGATTTAACATGGAAAACTCTCCCCAAGACAAGGAGAGAAAAATCACAGAGCAATACCGACCAACAAGCACTATGTAATTAAGATTACAACTCACATTGTCTGGATTTAATTATCCCTAAATCTAGGTATCCCTCTCCATACGAGAACAACGATGAGGAAGAATAGAATCACACCCATTGTGTACAAAACCCCCCTCTTTACTTGATCTGCTCAGGAGGTCGCTTTCGTTTCTAGAGAATACTTAATGATGTTATGACCACTGATTAGGCCAGACCGTTGTCGTTATGGAAACACTACGTCTGTAACCGCCAACTGCTACTTTGCTTCAAGGTAAAGTCGCAGTTCTCTCTTATAAACCAAGATAGTTGCTCTGTCAGTGCATCCAATGTGTCACTGACTGTTATCCGCTACTTCGCTTCAAGACAAAGTCATTGACCCTCTCTTATTCAACCAAGAGAGCTCCTCGAGTTGTTCTTATTCTCTGACTCATCTACCACAGAAGGCACCAACAAGCAACTAGAGGGGTCACACCTCAATCGGTGGATGATCGCAATGGCCTCCCTCAGGGCCGCTATTTATAGGCCTCCACAGTATGTGGTTGCAACCAGGATTACTACTCCAATTCATCATACAATACCATATTGCACATATGAAACCTTCTTCTTTCCCTTTTAGATTGAATCTTATTAGGATTGGTAGCACAAGCCAACTCCTACTCAAGTCCATATCCAATTAGGCATGGGTCGGACCCTTTTCCTATTCTTAACACAAATGAGTCAACCTCTAATGCAACTATCTAGTCTATACTATCAAATTGTAAGACGAGCATCCCAACAATAAACCCACCCTTTTTAAAGATAATAATAAACACCCGACATCCTAGTACTTCCAACACATACAAAAATCAAAGCACTTCATCCAACCCTAAACACGGGAAAAAATAACATTTGGACACAATGAGTAATGACTAGTAGAATTATACCCCGTCTAGTCAAGATGTCGTTTAAATGATACACTAAAAAATTATACATTGTCAACGGGATGGTTAAACACATGAGTGAGTTGTGAAAATAATTTAACTTTTTTTATAGTAGTCATTATATAGTAAATGTCGGTACATTTTCATCCATCAGAGACTTGGTATTCTCTGATTGAATAGTAGTACTCACAGCAATGCAGATGAAGACATCACGGGACAAAGAGTGATTGAAGGATAGAGTCATTGAAGTGTTGTTCACCACTTAAATTCACTTCAAAACATCATTATGAAGAAATGGTCAAAGAGCATTCAACTTCACTAATTGACCACTATTTAGTTAATGCAAGATCCATATTTTAGATTCTTGTTTTAAGGGTTTAGGGGTTAAGGTAAATTTCAAAAGGTTTTTTCTAGGAATAAACCATTATGATACAATGTTATCTAAACAAGTATTCTACACATGATTGAACTAGTATTCAACTATTACATAAAGCAGTAAGCATCTATTACTTGAACCAATATTCAAGCATTCAATAGAATCGAACCCATATATAAATTATTACATGAATAGGCTTGTATATACTTGTGAGTAGGAAATAAACTCTACTTCATACAAATATTAAGCTAATGTTTTGTACATACACACAAACATTTAAATACTATTACAATATTTCGTACATCTAAAATGAGCTTAAAATATTGTGATACGATTTTTTAGCATGATACTTTTAATAAAGTCATAATTGCACCACAACATGTCATTTTATAAAAGAAAAATCAGTACCACGATCGCTTAGTTTGTTGTTGAAAAATATTGTGACTATCTACGGATGTGATTTTTCATTACAGTTTTGTTATCCCTACTTCCTACTATATTAAGCATTAAAATCAACACATTTTATAAGGATTTCTTACTTCACGCTTACCACACATAAAGTTAGTGAAATTTAAGTTCGAAAAATACAACCAAATTTCCTTGAAAAACATACTGCCGTGTATCCCTCTAACACATAGATGGCCTAAATATATACAAGACATCTTGAGAAAAACACTCCTTGAAAATTGAATCCAATCCGAGAGAAAATATTTCAAACATAGAAATTGATATTTCATGTATACATGCCTAATCATTTGTGCGAACTTTTCAAGACGAGAAATCAAAATCAACATTCAACGTTCTCTACATAATGAAGTATAGCAGCGAGAGACCTTAACATGCTCACGAAAAAACGCTCACGACCAATAATTTTAGTCAACGCATACGGGAGATCAAAATAATAAGCTAGGCCCTTTCATTAATCATAAGAGACCAGCAGAAAACAGAGCTAGCAAATGAATGGAGCGGTTATATCTAGACTCGAAAGAGTTCGGACAAATCGATATGATTATCTTATATATATATATATATATATATATATATATATATATATATATATATATATATATATATATATATATATATATATATATATATATATATATATATTGTCCGCACAGGTAGATAACCCAAGCTACCCGTGTTGAAGAAGTGGTGGCACACAATTGTAATTAAATGGTAAGTATTGGTCCGGTGGCACACGTTGTAATTATTTTAAACGTATTTGACTTGCTGCTTTATTGATCGGGTCTTTATTTCTGATTGCATCTGCTAGAAATGTAAAAATAAAGATCACGACGGGAGATGTGAGGATGAGATTGGGATATTATTATTATATTACTCACAAAATCGTCTATCAACATTGAATCTGATTGACGTGGGCTATTATCGCACTAATAAAATCACTCGGGGTTGAAATCCCAGAGTTTTTAACCAAAACCTTGTGCAATAATATCATATACAAGCGGACAGGTCTTATCGCAGTATAGTTGAGGATCGAATCTCAAGGGACAATGTTTTTAAGAATCTTTTACTAGTCGAATCTAGCTGAATCAAGACTAATATTTAGAACAAATGTTGGGTTGAAGTTAATTAAACTAAATGCGAGGAAAGTAAAGAGCGGGATTAAAAGTTGATTAAAGATTAATGATGGGAATCGCTGGGATGGACCCGGGTTTCACCACCGCTACACATGCAAACACATCCAAACACAAACATCCAGGCTAGATATAACCATCCAAATAGAGCTATTACAAACCCTCCGTTAGGATGTTTAGGTTCGCGTAAGCATCACATTAGGCATCAGATGTCTCATCGTCATCCAGATCACACGCTTATGGCTCTGAAGATATTGATATCCAACTAAAGTTGCGGCCCTCTGATAGGAAGTTTAGGCACACAGAAGTGTCACCGTGGGCTAGATGGCTCGTCCCCTCACGGATCACACACTTACGACCTTAGGGAATCCCATCTAATTTCTCATCAGGGAGTCAACCGTGTCAATCGACATTCAAATCCTACATATTGAAGTTCTCGTAACATACGAAAGAATAAGATAAATGCAAGCAGGTGATCAATCCACAAGCACACGTCTACGATTAACAACAAAATGAAAAGTTACATACATGTCATAGAATGTTTAATGAAAAGACATATAAGCATGGGCAGAGGGGCTAGTCCCCACACCCCAGTGAAATAAAACTACTCGCTCATGATGTGAGGAATAAAAAGAATAAAGAGAGGGAAGATTCTGCCATGAGCATGATGCAGAAGATGGTCGCAGCTCAGTGAAGATACAGTCTTCTATGCCACATCGGGGCAGATCTGAACGAGGAGCGAGGGACACCACAGCAGACAGGGCAGACCTTCTCTCTCCACCTTCTTTCTCATCTCGACCTCCTTGCTCGCAGCAGGAGGAGCAACTCGTGGACGTGATGGTGGCGTAGGCACGGCGTAGATGATGAAGACGGTTGCAGATCTGGATTTCCACCTCAGATCTGGATGAATGGGTTGGATGGAGCGGATATATGGATGTACTAGAGGTCGAACGCTTCCTGGGCACGGCCTGGCAGTGGAGGAGACTGTCTCCTTAGACTGAGGATAGACATGCAGCCTAACGGCGTCTGGAGAGGGTCCTTGAATGGCTGGGGGTAGGGTCCTACTTATAGGCCCGGCTGGGTACTGGACCAGTGACACGGTCGTGGCCTCTTTTTCTTTGGTCATGGTCATGTACACATGCAGTTGAGGTCGCAGATCTTGACGTGGGGTCGTGGTTCTTAAAGATAAATCGTGGTCGCGGTTATTGCCACACCTGGTCGCGGTCTGTAGGAGGGAAGATCGCGAGGTCGCTTGAGAAGGTGAAGAGGTGCAGATGGCGGGCATGGATCTGAGAACCGAAGATCGTGATCGTAGGATCGTGGGTGAGGAGGTGAAGATCGCGGTGCAGGTGCTAAAGATCGCAACCTCGAGAGCAGGTGGAGAGAGGGCGTAGTATGTGGGTCGCGATCAGCAGGGGTGGATGGTCGCGGTGTAGGCGGAGGACAGAAGGAGTGATCGTGGTTTTGGAACCGCGGACAGGTGGCAACGCGGACGGGCGGTTGCGGTTAGGGCGATGGTCGCGGACGTGGTGGAGAGTTGATGATGTTGTGATGGCGGCAGGCGAGGCGAAGAGCTCCAGGTGTTGCTGTGATGATAGATGATGTTGCGAACGGGAGGAAGGTTTCCCCAGGTCGCGGTTATGCTGTGATGATGTAGAGTGCGAACTGTAGGTCGAGGTCAGAATGACCGCGGCCGCGGTTTTTGGCAGTTGTGATTGCTAGGAGCAAACACGTCGTTGCAGAGGGTGGATGTTGATCGGGGTCTGTGAGGTGGTGGTTGGGTAAAGGTAGAGAAGACGAGAGAGCACGGGCAAGTTGGCGGCACGGGTTGGAGAGAAGGAGCAGGTTGCGGTCCTTGTCGTAGGTGTCATGGTTTCTCTCTGGCGGATGATCGCGGACAACAAACCGTGATCGCGGTTAATGCAAGGCCAGGTCGCGGTTATGGAGGGGAAGCTTCAGGCGTAGGGTTAAGAAAACCGTGATCGTGGTAATTTAGCAGAAGAAAGGAACCGCGACCGCGGTTTATGATTAGAGGATGTGAGTTGTAGGAATGGGCCGAGAGAAGATTGGGCCCAAATGCCTATTTTGACCTGCAAATGAGTGCACAAATTGATTAGAACCCTGGATAAAGCCAACAAAATTAGGAAAAATCCAATTGGGCTAAGAAACATGTGTATGAGAGTTTTAAACAATAAAAGTGAATAAATGGAGCAAAATTGGGCCAGACGAGGTGACTGGACCAAGATGAATATGCATTCATCAAAACACCCCGAACTTAAATGTTGCACGTCCTCGAGTAACACAAAATTCGAAACAGTCGCCAACGTATACTTTCACTTGTGTGATTGCCTCATCTTCACATCATGATTGTTCCTCTTTTGCTCTGTATGACCTAGCATCTCAACTTCCTGAGACCACCAAACACATCTTACCATATCTTCATTCCTGAGTTTGTTTTCCAACATCACTTCCTCCCTACTTTTTCCAACATCAAGCATGTCTAAGAGTTTCATAAGAGTCCATATACACCCGCAGAACAACAAGTTTACACCTGATCTAACACTGGTGTTTTTCAAGATATTGGCAAAGTAGGCATTCATTGTGCCAGTAGGTGGAAAAGGGAGTGAAGGGGGGTATGGAACGAAGAAATTAATCTCTCCTCTATTCGACTCAAGATTTTTATTATATGTTTGCAATTTCATTGATTGCATTTTTTGTGTGTGAATCTCTCCTCTATTCGACTCGAGATTGCATTTTTTGTGCACATTGGCATCTTTTTTTTGTTGGTACGCCCCAATTACATAGCGAGGGGTATGGAAGAAGCGAATAAAGAGGGAGGAGGTGTGCCACCCCGAACTTAGTGTTTGGCACTATTTTGGCTATTTTTGTTTCATTTTTATGGATGGAGGGGTAAGAATATGATAGAAGAAGCGTAGAAGAGAGTTCATATCAGAATGCAACTTGATTTACAATCCAGTGCACCGGGTTGTTCTCCTTATCATACTCTGCTCAAATAATGACTTGATGTGGATCTGATGGAGATTCCATGCTATTGTTCCACTACTCCGTTAGGAAGCACAATGTGTTTAATCCCTCTCAGTTCGACAGACACTTTCCATCCTTACTGAACATGATGTTAGGATTCATAAGATTCACACGGTGATTTCTAACCATTGGCTAGTTTTAGAATTTGTCCTTCTTGAGGCTTCACTTCGAATAAGGAGGGTATAATGATTCAAAACTGTATGGAAAAATGGGATAGCCGCTAGGTAATGGCTTTGATTGAAACAAAAAGCGTCAAAACTTCATCAAGTTTCTATACAAAACTACTTTGAAATTTTAAAAAATTTAAAAAAATTTGAAAATTTTGCTCAAAATTGCAACGATGAAATCTTAAGTCTGAAACATATAGGAGTGGGTGGAAAGTAAAGTACGTACCACCCAGCCTCCACCCCGAATTTAGAAATTTGCTCGTCTCGAGCAAACTCTAAATCCAAGGGGAAATTTGCGCTGGTTGGTCCACCAGATGTGGTTGTGTTCCAATCAGTGTGCGTCCTCCATCTGAAAATCTCAAAAATGAAGACTAATCAGAAATTAAGATAGTATCTCGCGATGTGATATATGTTCATGCAAAATTTTCTGAAAAGTAAAAACAAAATTAAGGAAATTTTTTATTTCATTATTAAAAGTAAAAGCAAAATTATTGATTGGGTTGCCTCCCGACAAGTGCATTTGTTTTAGGTCAATGGCTTGACATGCTGATATCATCACCATGGTGGGGCTCTAAGTGGAGCTTAAGCTAGATTGACATGTTCTTTTGGTGGTTTTTTTCTCATCCATTCATTAATCTTTGATATGATTCTGGCCTCTTGTATTCTTCCCCATACAGAGCGAGCATTGCCAGAACGCATTGGAAAACAACTTGAGTTATGTTGAATTATTCGTTGTTGCTAAATCAGAGGTGGAGAATAGTTGTAGGGGATCTGAACGGCTTCATTGATAAAGTAGTGTTGCTGAGGCTCGGAAGAAAAGTTCATTTTTTGATGCATTATCCCTTCATCGTAGCAATGTTGGTCATTAATCTAAATTAGATATGGATCTGGGGGATGTTCTCGGTAGAAACTACAGTCTAAATCTTGTTGCGGAGGGAAGATGAAATCAGTAGTTTCTGTCTGTTGGGCTATCACTGCATTCCATAGGATAGTTGTTTCTGGATGAGGAGGCTCATGGACACCTGAAGAAGGTTCGATGTGTGTAACAACAGGGTTGAGAGGTGTCTCCTCCATGGTCTACGACATTTCTTTCATCTCTACATAGACTGATTCACTCTCAGTCTCCTCTTCATCATGGTCCTTTTTTTAGGGAATATCAGATTTTGAGGTAAGGAATTGTTATTGCATTAGAGTGAATTGATTAACACAGTCAAAAAAATATGCTTCTTCTTCTTCAGTGCGCTCCTTAGCGCTTTTGGATGCATGGAAATCAAAAGATTGGTTTCCCACCCTTAGGGTCAAGACTCCAGCTTCAACATCAATTGGAGCTCTTGCAGTGGAGAGGAAAGGTCTTCCAAAAATGAAGGGGTAGCGTGAGTTCTCCTTAATGTCCATAACTACAAAATCACACGGGACATACAGATTCCCAAGCCTAACGGGGATGTCCTCTATGATGCCAACTGGCTTGGTCATGGAGGAGTCAGCAAGCTCGATGGACATTCTAGTGGATAAGAAGTTGGTAAGGCCCAGCCTGTTGCATAGGCTAAGGGGTATGATATAAATGCTAGCTCCTAGATCAGCTAGACCCAGTCGGTTAATGGAATCGCTTATGGAGCAGGAAATTCCAAAAGAGTCTGGATCCATATGTTTGCGAGGCATCCTATTCATTACTATATTTGATGATGTTCTTGCCAGTTTCACCATCTGTTCTTCAGTTTTTTACTTCTGACTGAGCAGGAGTTTGAAGAACTTTGACCATTGGGGCATCTCAGCCATGGCATTCAAGAGTGGGATATTGACATACAACTTTCTCATTACTTCCTTGAACTTGTTGAACCTGGTATCGAGCTGGGTAAAATTCAGTCAGCTCAGAAATGGCACAGGAGGTTTATACACTAGAACAACTGGCTTAGGCGAGTCTTCCGCATCAACAACAATAGGTTCCTCGAAACTTGCCTTGTCGGTCATATCGTTCTGAGTGGCCACTGCACTATGCTCAACACCTTGGACAATTGTCACGGTGGCAGGAGGCATGGGTTCTGGTAAGACAAAGCTTGAACGAGTTGTCATAGCCTTGAGTTGTTCCACGTACCTCGGATTATCTTCTGGTTGCCCAGCTAAAGCTCCAGCAGGTGGCTTGAGGCTAGCTGCAAGTTGAGCTAGTTGAGATTCAATGGCCTTCTGGTGGGCTTGCTGGTTATCTATCATCGTTTGTTGTGACTGTAGCATCTTCTCAATGGTTGATAGCCTGTCATCAGGAGAGATGGGACCGGCTTGATGTCCTTGTTGATGATTCTGGTAAGGAACTTGGTTTGGATCTTGGAACTATTGGTTGTTCTAGTAATTGTTGTAGTTCCTATTCTGGAAGTTACCTCTAAAATTTCCTTGATCTCCAAAATTTTGTTGTTGGTTATATGAACCAAGTTGATGTGATTTTACCGCTCCTGAAGGATTTCCATATTGAAAACCAAGATGGTTCCTTAACTGACTTGGATTGTAGTGTCCTTGACCAGGGATAGTGTTGACAGCATTCAGATTTTCCATCTGGTCATTATCTCCTTGTCCATTGACTTTGCTCAAAACAACATCATAGAGAACATTGCAGGATAAGGTAGAGTGATCAGTGTCTTTGCATGCTTCATAGAACAGTGAAGCTGACTTGATCTATTCTTGTTGTTGAGGGGGTGAGTGTCTTCTTTCATAGGCAGCAAGTGACGATTCGAGATGGTCTTGCTTGGCAACTAAGAGCTTGAGGGATTCAGTGATAGACTTGTACTCAGGAATAGCTTCAGCCATACCTACCTTCAACACTCATTTTCCTACTGATCTAATACCCCAATTAGCTTGATTTTTAGCTCCAAGGGTGACAACCTTCCATGCGCAGTCATAACTCTGACGCATGAAGTTCCCTCTAGATGAGGATTCTAAGAATTTCTTGATATCATCATCCATACCTCTATAAAAGATTTTGATGAGTTGATTCTTAGAAATGTCATGGTGTGGACACTTGCATAGGAGCTCTTTGTATCTTTCTCATGCTTCTGCAAGGGTTTCACCAGGGACATGAGTGAGTTGTGTTATTTGGCCCCTAATTTCATAGGTGAGAGAAGGAGGATATAATTTTTCTAGAAAGACATTTTGAAGTTGCTCCAGGTGGTGATGGGTTCACATTGCAAAGAGTTGTACCAACCCATGGCTCTGTCAGCAAGAGAGTATTTGAAAATATAGAGTATGATGGCATCATCTGTGACTCCATTTTGCTTTGTCATAGCACATAGATATATAAACCTCAAAAGATGTTCTTGACTATCTTCTCCTTTCTTACCATAGACAGGGTTATTCTGAAGCAGCGTAACCCAATGTGCCCTGATCTCAAAATTGGCAGCATTGATGGGAGGAGGTTGAACTGGGTGGTGAACATCAACAGCTTTAGAGATTGAGAACTCCCTAAGGTCCTTCTGTAGTTCTGTTGCTTGCATTGCTGCTTGTGATGATTGGATTTCTTCTTGAACTGCAGCTCTGGCTTCTTGCATAAGCCTTTCTCTTTGTGCATTAAGGGATTGAGCTACCATTTGGGTTATTTCCTCCTCTTAAGCCATCCTAGCTTGGTTCTCTCTACTCTGACGACGAAATGTTCGTTCTATCTCAAGGTCAAAACTAGCAGCAAGGCCGGAACTATTCAAGCGATGCATGCACTAGTCTTTGGTGGCACCTGGGATGGAAAGATCTTTCAGAAGTAAGAGTGATAGAGCAGAGTCAAATTCAAGTAGATGCTCGATTGTATCAAAATTAAAAGTAAAATCCTAAATTAGCCTTAATAGAACTAGATTCAACTAGATGATTCTGTGTTCCCCGGAAACGTCGCCAGAATTTGACGTGGTCTATTATCACACTAACAAAATCATTAGGGGTTAAAATCCCAGAGTTTTTAACCAAAACCTTGTGCAATAATACCACCCGCAAGTGGATGGGTCTTATCACAGTATAGTTGAGGATCGAATCCCAAGGGACAACGTTTTTAAGAATCTTTTTCTAGTCGAATCTAGATGAATCAAGACTAATATTTAGAACAAAGGTTGGGTTGAAGTTAATTAAACTAAATGCAAGGAAAGTAAAGAGAAGGATTAAAATTTGATTAAAGATTAATGATGGGAATCGTTGGGATGGACCCGGGTTTCACCACCGCTACACATACAAACACATCCAAACACAAACATCCATACTAGATATAACCAGTGTTCTGAAAAGCGGTAATCGGTGTACGGGCGGAGAGGGTACCGAATAGAGTATATACAGTATGCGGGAGTATAAGCGGGAGAATATTCGGTTTTAATCGGTTTTGATTTTTTTTAATATTAATCATAAAGATATGTAAATTATATATTGACCATATAATAATGACAATGATAAGTAATTAGAAACATTTATAAGTAATAGACTAACTATAAACTTATAGAGAAAACGTCAATAGTAAGGATCAGTTCAATAAACACTAACTATAAACTTATAGAGAAAACATGAGCAGAAGACCAAATATGTAAATTGGAAGAAGAGAATGTAATTGTAATGGCCAATAGTAGTATTAGAAAAAATTAATGTAAAAAAATTATTACTAGCATTTAATTTTGAAAATCGCCGATTAATCGGCCGATTATTCCCCCGATCGTCCGATTAATCGGTCAAGGACCGATTAATCGGTCGATTATTGATAATCGGTTCGGTAGACCCCCAAAAAGGAATATTCAGCCGATTATTCGGCCTAAGCGGGGGATTTTCCGAACAGTGGATATAACCATCCAAATAGAGCTATTGCAAACCCTCCGTTAGGATGTTTAGGTTCGCATAAGCATCACCTTAGGCATCAGATGTCTCGTTGCCATCCAGATCACACACTTATGGCTCCAAAGATATAGATATCCAACTGAAGTTGTAGCCCTCCGTTAGGATGTTTAGGCACACAGAAGCGTCACCGTGGGCTAGATGGCTCGTCCCCTCACAGATCACACACTTACGACCTTAGGGAATCCCATCCGATTTCTCATCAGGGAGTCAACCGTGTTAATCGACATTCAAATCCTACATATTCAAGTTCTCACAACATAGGAAAGAACAAGGTAAATGCAAGCAGGTGATCAATTCACAAGCACACATCGATGATTAACAACAAAATGAAAAGTTACATACATGCCATAGAATGTTAAATGAAAAGACATATAAGCATGGACAGCGGGGCTAGTCCCCGCACCCCAGTGAAATGAAACTACTCGCTCATGATACGAGGAACAAAAAGAACAAGAGAGAGGGAAGATACCGCCACGAGCATGATGTAGAAGATGGTCGCAGCTCAGTGAAGATATGGTCTTCTACACCACGTCGGGGCAGATCTAAATGAGGAGCGAGGGACACCACGAAAGACGGGGCAGACCTTCTCTCTCCACCTTCCTTCTCATCTCAACCTCCTTGCTCGCAGCAGGAGGAGCAGCTTGTGGACGTGATGGCGGCGTAGGCACGACGTAGATGATGAAGACGGCTACAGATCTGGGTTTCCACCTCAGATCTGGATGAACGGGTTGGATGGAGCGGATAGATGGATGTACCAGGGGTCGAACGCTTCTTGAGCGCATCTTGGTGGTGGAGGAGACTGTTTCCTTAGACTGAGGACAGACCTACAGCGTAACGGCATCTGGAGAGGATCCTTGAATGGCTGGGGGTAGGGTCCTACTTCTAGGCCCGGTTGGGTACTGGACCAGTGCCACGGTCGTGGCCTCTTTGTCTTTGGTTGCGGTCATGTACACATGCAGTTGAGGTTGCGGATCTTGATGTGGGGTCGCGGTTCTTAAAGATAAACCGCGGTCGCAGTTATTGCCACACCTGGTCGTGGTCTGTAGGAGGGAAGATTGCAAGGTTGTTTGAGAAGGTGAAGAGGTACAGATGGCGGGCGTGGATCTGAGAACCGAAGATCATGATTGGAGGATCGTGGGTGAGGAGGTGAAGATCGCGGTGCAGGTGCTAGAGATTGTGACCTCGAGAGTAGGTGAAGAAAGGGTGCAGCAGGTGGGTCGCGATCATGGGAGTCGTGATCAGCAGGGGTGTATGGTCGTGGTGTAGGCGGAGGACAGAAGGAGTGATCGTGGTTTTGGAACTGTGGACAGGTGGCAACGCGGATGGGCGGTCGCAGTTAGGGTGATGGTCGTGGATGTGGTGGAGAGTTGATGATGTTGTGATGGCGGTAGGCGAGGCGAAGAGGTCTAGGTGTTGTTATGATGATAGATGACGCTACGAGTGGGATGAAGGTTGCCCCAGGTCGCGATTATGATGTGATGATGTAGAGAGTGAACTGTGGGTCGAGGTCAGAATGACCGCGGCCGCGGTTTTCGACAGTTGTGATTGCTAGGAGCAGACCCGTCATTGCAGAGGGAGGATGTTGATCAGAGTCTGTGAGGTGGTGGCTGGGTGAAGGTAGAGAAGACAAGAGAGTGTGGGCAAGTTGGCAGTGTGAGTTGGAGAGAAGGAGCAGGTCGCGGTCCCTGCCGTAGGTGTCACGGTTTCTCTCTGTCGGCTGATCGCGGACAACAAACCGCGATCACGGTTAATGCAAGGCCAGGTCGCGGTTATGGAGGGGAAGCTTCAGGCGTAGGGTTGAGAAAACCGCGATCACGGTATTTAGCAGAAGAAAGGAACCACGACCGCAGTTTATGATTAGAGGATGTCAGATGTAGGAATGGGTCGAGAGAAGATTGGGCCGAAATGCCTATTTTGACCTGCAAATGAGTGCACAAATTGATTAGAACCCTGGATAAACCAAAAAAAATTAGGAAAAATCCAATTGGGCTAAGCAAACATGTGTATGAGAGTTTTAAACAATAAAAGCGAATAAACATAACAAAATTGGGCCAGATGAGGCGACTGGACCAAAATGAATATGCATTCATCACTGATCCCCATAGAGAAAAAGGCATGAACGCAACAATTATTTTCTAGTTGATCACGTACCAATCTTGAAGTATACTCATGCCTAATATAACTAGTCTAAAACCATTATAGTAGTGTCCTTTTGTGAGATAACCAAACACATGGGAAATAAAATGATACTTCCAGGTTGTATTACGTAACGTCATCTTTAGTTACAAATTTCTCCTTTCCATTACATATTCTATTTCTCATTACAACATATCATTTATCATTACAAAGACAATAATTATAAGAAATAGCATCAAGTAAACAAGTGGTATTCTGACGACGTATAGTGAATTACAACGACAAGTAAAGAAAGATGATGTTTTGTAATAAGAAAGAAATGTCTGTAATCAAAATAGATAATTTGTAATGGAAAGGAAACATATGTAATCAAAGATGACATTTTGTAATACAAATCTGAACGCATCAAATTCCACTGTCTAAGAAAAATGATACTTTTAGATTGTATTATGTAACGTCATTTTAAGTTACAAATTTCTCCTTTCCATTACAGATTCTATGTTCTCATTATAATATATCATTTATCCTTACAAAGACAATAATTATACAAAATAGCAGCAAGTAAACAAGTGACATTCTGACGACGTATAGTGAATTACAACGACAATTATATTTTTTAATGAGAACTGAGAATCCATAATGAGAATGAGAAATTTGTAATTAAGGATGACAATCGATATTTGAAGCTTATTTCATATTCCTTCTTAGCAAGATAATTCAGACTCTTTTTACGTATTACAGTTTATGTCCGTATATTACAACATATCTACAGTATGTACAAATTACTCGTTTGTATTACAATATTTTCAAACACATTACAATATATATAAATACGTTCTGGGTTATTCTCTTCAACACTCACTTTTTTGTTTACCAAACATGAATGTCACAATGTCTACAGCTATCTTTCCCACTAGTGCATGCACTCATAACAAATTGTCATCTAGCTACTAATAGTGACAACACACGCATGCACTAGTAACAAATTTCAAATTAAAAAATGATGCCACGGTGTTCCATGCATACCTAATTGACTTTTTCTTAATTACGATAGGTGCCACTGCTTCTCCATGCATACAGAAATAAATTCTGCATAATTACAATAGTTGCCACTATTATCATGCAAGTGCAATTGATTTTAATTTTAATTATCACAGAGACCGAACACGGTGGCAGGAAAGGTAAATACCAGATGCACTTAATCACATGGGTAACTAATGAATACTACCCGCGCGGGAAACAAAGACAAACTCTCTCTCTCTCTCTCTCTCTCTATATATATATATATATATATATATATATATATATATATATGTATATATATATAGAGAGAGAGAGAGAGACAGAGTCAGGCTAGAATACACTCGAGTGTATAGATCTCACAGATACACTCAAGTGTGTTTGCATATCAAGACTATTTTTTACAAGATGTAAACCATTAATCTTCATTGTCATTCTATAATTGGGCTACATATAAATTTTGAGCTTATTTGGATGAGTGTAAGTCACTCATCCGAGGGCAACAAAATCAACGCGCGAAACTAATTTGAAATGCATAATTTTTACGGTCTTTATAACATGACCTATAAATATCCAAATGTGCTCAAATTTTGTGTATGATCTATTCACAAGATGTTAAAGATCAATAGATTAGATTTTTGAAAAAATATTGCATCATGAAAAACTACTTGAGAGTATTCTGCTTCGAATACACTCAATATATATATATATATATATAGAGAGAGAGAGAGAGTCAGGCTAGTGTACACTCGAGTGTACCGGAGGCACCGTTCACCTCAGTCATTTTTTAAGATGTAATAAATTTTTGAAAAATCTAAACCGTTGATCTTCTTAATTATCATAAGAACATACTATATAATAAATTTTAGCTCATTTGGACACTTATAGGTCATACATCTAAAGGAGGCAAAAATCATGTATTTCAAATTAGTTTTGTGCGTCGATTTTGTTGTCCTTGGATGAGTGACTTACACTCATCCAAATGAGTTCAATTTTTGTATGTGACCTATTATTGTTGTAACCATGAAGATCAATGGATTAGATTTTGAAAAAATATGGTCTAGATAGACAAACACCATTGGGGTGTACGGTGTGATCTGTACACTCGAGTGTATTCTAGCCTGACTATATATATATATATATATATATATATATATATATATATATATATATATATATATATATATATATATATATATATGTATATATATATATATATAATGAGAAACATCCTTCGGTGAGACACAGCCTCAGGTTATTTTTGCTTTCTACTGTTAAATATTAGCGTTTAATTTATCAACAACACAGATAGGCCCTTTCCTGCTGCTAATAAAAAAGTATCATATCATTTAAAAAATTAGAACTGTAGAAAACAAAACTGATTGATCATCCCATGCCTTCCAAATTCCAAATGGTTGCAACTTTGATTTGATTTTAACTTAATTCCTATCAAATTTTGAGCAAGATATTTTCAGTCAAAATGCTACAGCTAATCAATGCGAACATAAGCGGTAGATTGGTCCAACCGTTTCCGGCTTTATTCAAGGCACTCTTAAATTGTATGTTGTTAACCTCAACACTTACCATGAATCTAGCAAGAAGTCAAGAACCCCACGAGAATTGGGTACTGGTACTACTCAGCTTTCCTCCTATTGTCCCACTAGATCTAATTTACGAACAACTCCTACACAAGCATGTTGGCTAAATTGGATATTGTTATAATCCCTTTGTTTTGATGATGACAAACATTTCGTTCGTGTGGATCTAACGTGCTACTTGAGTGTTGCAGGAACTAGGTGGATGACACAACTTTGGAAGATCTAAATGTGCACAATGTGTAAATTTCATGATTGTAATCAAATGTAAAATCTTATACAAGATATATAATGTACAAGTACTTAGACATCATGTAAATAAAGTGTTAGATCTTCCCTAACAAATCACAACACCTAGATAGGTCATCCCCTACAATAGTGTCATAATTGCACATTCATACACACACTCGGTACTTAGTTTAAAACATTGAACCAGGGTCAATCTCGGTCGACAAACTCTTCGACCGAGAATGACCCAGGTAGTCGTTAGACACAGTAGACAAAGTAGTTGGGAGTTGGATCAAAACGTTATATACACTTGACTCCAGACAGTCCCTCGGTGACAAAACTTCGACCGACTGGGATCTCGGTCGACAATTCCTCGACCGAGAATGTCTCTGTCTGCACTTTTCAGGATTAATTAACTAATCATTGTTAGTACAACTAATGGATACCTAACGGCTAGTTGAGCACTTAGAACCCCCTAGAAAGTGTCTAGAACGTCCTTAAGCATCCATAGGCCATTCCTATAAATAGGACAAGCCATAGGACACCCAAAGTACACTTGTACTACACTTGAGCATTCATACTTGCATTGGCAATTCATTCTTGTGAGCAATTGAGCAATTCTAACATTGGCTATACATTTCCATTGCTCTAATTTTGTGTTCTATAGGCTAGCATCTCCTATCCATACACTATCACTTCTATATACATTTGTTAGGAGATCAAAACGCTTGATATATGAAATCAAGCCTTGTGCTACAATGGTATTGTAATTTATGTTTTTCCTTCTTGTTCATTTATATCTTTTGTACTCTCCTTACGACTCCTAGGGTTGGAGGCTGCGGATTGGAGAGGGTTTAATTTCTCAGGTGGAGAAGGTGGACTTTGGACTACTTCAAGAAGGTTGTCTCAACGGGAAGCTACTTCAAGGGGAGCTTGAGGTTACTTCAAGGAAGGTTGCTTCGAGGTTGGTGAGACTACTTCTAGGTGAAGGTTGTCTGAAGGATTTCGTGGAAGTATTATAATTTTATGTAATATCCTTGCGAGGTAATAAAATTTAATACTTTCAAAATCTCGGTTGGGTAAGCAACCGGTTAGTGGATTGATTGCCTTAGTATTTGCTAAGGTTGGAACCACTCTAAATCCTTGTCCCCTTGTTCAATATTTTTGTGGTTGCTTGCTTTGAGTTAAATTATTATTAAAATAATCATAAAACCCTATTCACCCCCCTCTAGTGGTTTTTCAATTGGTATCAGAGCAGGCTTCAAGGAGCTCTAATCGAGTCTTGAAGAATGAAGGGTGATGGTGTCTACAACCACAAGCAAAGGAAAAGTATGGACCAATCTTCCACAAGTTGCAGTTGGTGCTTAGGAACAAGCCACACAACACTTAGTTGTCTATGGAAAGAAAAGAAGGAAGAGGTGCACAAAAATTGCCTCATTGCTACAACCAATGAAGAAGAAGAGGAGGTAAGCCTTCTTGATTTATCAAAAGAAGAGCTAATTGCTAGTCTTGAAGAAACACATAATTAGTATATTGAGTGCAAGAAGAAACTAAAGAAATCTAATAAAGCAAATGATGAGTTACATGCTAAACTTCTTGCTATCACATCTGAAAATGAAGATTTGTATGCAAAATTAAATGATCTTGGATTTGAATAGGATAGCATTATTTCTGAAAATCATACTTTGAAATCATCTCTAAGCTATTGTAATGTGAAGATTTTTACTCTAGAAACAAATTACGATCTTCTATCTCAAGAAAAGGTTGGATTACTTGCAAAGTTAAATGATCTTCAAAAACAACTTGTCTTGTGTACACATCTAGATTATGATATTATTATAAAAGAAAGAGACTCTTTATCATCTAATCTAGATCAAGCAAAGTTAGATATCAAGAAGAGAATGGATGAGATTGTTAAGTTACAATAAGAAATTAGTAGTTTGAATAACAATGATACATTGACAAAATTTTAAATAATTCTTATCATCAAATTGGAAGGAGAGGACTAGGTTATAATCCTAAAGGAAAATCTTATCAAAAACCTAGTTGGAGAAAGACACACGCGCTAGAAAATCAATCTACTTATATACCTAAAGGCAAATATACATATGTACCCAAGAACAACCCAGAACAAAATCATAGAAAAAGATATGAGGTTGATTCCATATGTTGTCATTATTGTTTGCGTCTTGGACATTATTCTTTCTCATGTCCCTACAAGAAAAAGGATGTTGAATTAGTATGGGTTCCAAAACCCCCAAACTAAATGAATAAAATTAAGTTGAGATATGACCAAAGACTCTAAGTTGTATATCTCTATGTCTATCTCAACTTAACATAATAGGACAACAAGTTGATCCAAGAAATTAAAATTTCTGAATACACATTTCAACTAACTTGTTTTAGTTTGGATTCTTAAAACCTAGAAAATTGTATATGATTAGTTGAGATTTAACCTAAATGGTACTTTGATATTTAAATGTCTCATCCCAACTAAACTGAGTTTTAAATTGCATAATTGAATTGGAAGTGATCTATGTTTTATATGGAAACAATTACTGAAAATAGTTCTGAAATAGTACAGTAACATTCTCGGTCGAGAAACTGTTTGACCGAGAACACTGTCGATCGAGAATTAGTCGACCGAGCAGGTTATTGTTTTGATGTTTGCAACAAATCTGCTGAACTTGTTTTAATTAATCTAGTTTTGCTATCAATTTGTTGTTAATGATTGATTTAATATGCAAATTAAGAATGGATCTTGGAGACCATCTTTGAAATAAGACATATTGATCTTTTTGCATCATGAATTAAGATATAACATTATGAATATGAAATCCTTAAACGTATTGCAAAAGTGTTATATGAAGACTGATTTTGAACAAACCTTACTCATTGATTGAAAAAGTTTATTAAGCATGTTTATTTACATGGCTTGTCTTAAGATTGAAAATTTATGAACCTGAATGAGATTATTTTGGTTTATTCTCTACATGGTTTGGATTAAAACTGAAAATATGAACCATGATTAGTTTAATCAAGGAAATTACTGTTTTTATCATAATCCACATAGCTTTTCCTAAGTATTCCTTGGTCTATCTATATAGGAACCATGTATATTGAATTCTAATTCAAAATAATCATAATCATTATATTTATATGCTTTAATCTTGATCATTGCATTGTGGATATGTTTCTACTGTTCTATCATAATCATTGTGCCATGATCATTGTGTTTCATTGGTTTGTCTACAATAATCTTTGGTTCATATATAAAAACCATGAATGGATATTATTCTTGATCATTGTGATTCAGCTCATATGAAGATGCCATTTTGCATAAATAGTAAAATTTCATGGCACAAATGCATTTTTTTTAAAATATGCAGAAATTGCCTCTTGGTTGAAATCAAGTTTGACCAAGTGGTGTTATGGTCGAAGTCAAGGTCGACCTAAAATAAGCTTGACAAAATACTTATTTGTACATCATTTTACTACACTTAATCTTAGTATCTTGATTCAAAATGTGTTTATCATATTGAAAACATAATTTTAGTGCATAAAAGGTCCACTTATTATGATCTAATATTGATTGTGATCTTAGAATCCTTAAATTATCTTGACTATAAGATTAAGGGGGAGCTCACACAAACTATCTTGATTACAAGATTAAGAAGCTTACAAAAACTTTGTAAACATCATTTGAAAGTTTGTTATGACCTTAGTATCCTTAAAAGTAGTTTTGGTTATGAAAAACAAAAAATTTACAATATTCATGAATATGACATATATCTTGTTCTTAATGGAATTCTCTAAACAAATTTGGGCTTAACATCTCGTATATTTGGTTAGAGATACATACATGTATTCTACTATAAGCTTAAAGGATTCTCATGTCATTTTCAGGGCTTAACATCCCTTGTAAAATGGATGAGAAATCAAAATACATATGCCATGAACTTAAAAGGAACTCATATCATTTCAAGGCTTAACATCCTTTGCAAATGATTGAGAAATAAATTGTGTCTAAATTTAACATTAATTGGTTTGCATTAATCCCTTGATTTTAAATTGAATATCTCTTTAAGGGGGAGCATAGCATAAAATTAATGGAGAGAAATAATGATTATCTTGGATATCTTTTTGAAATGACAAAGGGGGAGAAATAATATAAAATCAAAAACATAAAATAAAATGAGTTTCATAATATCTCAGCCAGCACCCACTTGCAAAACAAGAATGGCTACAAAAGATAAACTTCAGGTATGAAACTCATATGATTTATATTTCTTTATCTTATATTTAGGAAATGTTTGTCATCTTCAAAAAGGGGGAGATTTTTGGCTAAATTGGACATTGTTATAATCCATTTGTTTTGATGATGACAAACATTTCATTCTTGTGGATCTAACGTGCTACTTGAGTGTTGCAGGAACTAGGTGGATGACACAACTTTAGAAGATCTAAATGTGCACAATGTGTAAATTTCATGATTGTAATCAAATGTAAAATCTTATACAAGATATATAATGTACAAGTACTTAGACATCATGTAAATCAAGCGTTAGATCTTCCCTAACAAATCACAACACTTAGATAGGTCATCCCCTACAATAGTGTCATAATTGCACACTCATACACACACTCAGTACTTAGTTTAAAACATTGAACCAGGGTCAATCTCAGTCGACAAACTTCTCGACTGAGACACTCTCGGTCGACAAACTCTTCGACCGAGAATGACCCAGGTAGCCGTTAGACACAGCAGACAAAGTAGTTGGGAGTTGGATCAGAACGTTATATACACTTGACTTCAGACAGTCCCTCGGTCGACAATTCCTCGACCGAGAATGTCTCTGTCTGCACTTTTGAGGATTAATTAACTAGTCGTTGTTAGTGCAACTAATGGATACCTAACGACTAGTTGAGCACTTAGAACCCCCTAGAAAGTGTCTAGAACGTCCTTAAGCATCCATAGGCCATTCCTATAAATAGGACAAGCCATAAGACACCCAAAGTACACTTGTGCTACACTTGAGCATTCATACTTGCATTGGCAATTCATTCTTGTGAGCAATTGAGCAATTCTAACATTGGCTATACATTTCCATTGCTCTAATTTCATGTTCTATAGGCTAGCATCTCCTATCCACTGCACTACCACTTCTATATATATATATTGGTTAGGAGATCAAAACGCTTGATATAGGAAATCAAGTCTTGTGCTACAACGGTATTGTAATTTCTATTTTTTCTTCTTGTTCCTTTATATCTTTTGTACTCTCCTTGCTACTCCTAGGGTTGGAGGTTGCGGATTGGAGAGGGTTTGACTTCTCAGGTGGAGAAGGGTCTTCTCGGTGGAGCAGGTGAACTTTGGACTACTTCAAGAAGGTTGTCTCAACGGAAAGCTACTTCAAGAGGAAGGCTACTTCAAGGGGAGCTTGAAGTTACTTCAAGGAAGGCTGCTTCGAGGTTGGTGAGACTACTTCTAGGTGAAGGTTGTCCGAAGGGTTTGGTGAAAGTATTGTAATTTTATGTAATATCCTTGTGAGGTAATAAAATTTAATACTTTCAAAATTCGGTTGGGTAAGCAACCGGGTAGTGGATTGACTGCCTTAGTATTTGCTAAGGTTGGAACCACTCTAAATCATTGTCCCCTTGTCCAATATTTTTGTGGTTGCTTGCTTTGAGTTAAATTATTATTAAAATAATCATAAAACCCTATTCACCCCCTCTAGTGGTTTTTCAAAGCAATTCTTAGTTACTTCAGAATTCTGATGTAAGCTACCGAAGTAAAAGGGAATCACAACAGTTGAACTTGAACACTGTTGTACGAGGCTTTCAAAAAAAAAACAGTTGAACATGTGACGTGTATAGCAAAGCTTTATAAGAGAAATCAATATGCAAGAAGATCAATCGAACGTTGCCTCTACTTATTCTCTGAGTTTTTCTTCTGAAGGAATGTTTGAAACCATACAAGGTCTTCTTTCTAGGCCGGCCTTCTGTGGTTCCGTTGTATCCGTCCAGTGCATGTAAATTATGGACAACTGCTATGCGAGCAAAGTCATTCTTCTCTGTAGGTTCTGAGACACGTTAGCAACGCAAAAGCAATCATAAGGATTTAATATGTTACACATCAATCAAAACATGATAAGCCAAATAGATACCAGGAAGATGTACACGTGTTCTGAGCCAGTTCAATTTGTCACTTGACTATTTCTATAACTTGCCTGAGATTTTCCTGGGAAGGAGCAACTGATTTCAATCAGGATTTTCTTGTTGGATAAGATTACTGATTTTGCAAGTGTCTGAACTAAAACTTCTACTCATGCCCATAAAAGACATCATAGAATCCTGCCGAATCAAGACTATCAGTGCCTCATATACAAATCCAGCCTGAGACATCTTCATATGGTACCCCCACTGTCAATTAAAACACCACGTTAGAAAAAGGAAGACCCAATCGTTAAAGTATGCACTTCACAATTACCTAAATATTGTGATCCGCTCAGGCTCTTGTTTGCCAAAGCTCAAGTAAGATCATGGAATAGCTCCATGCTCCCTACACAGAAGGATCATGCAGCGGAACCCAACACTGTTGAGATTGAGTCTTAGACGATGGTGAAGGTGGAGGTGGAGGTGGTGATGGTGGTGATACATGTTTGCACGGCAAAAACAGACATTAAATAATTAATCACACGTTGATGCATCCATATCCTTGTATTTATATTCAAGAGAACAGTCGCAACTTAAGATGACTACCAAGAAATTAGAATAGACATGGTACGCCATGAGATAAGAACCAAATAGAGCAAACTTGAGAGTCATGCGAAACTTTCTTTGAGCTTGATGTTACAGTACCAAATGATCCAAAGAATACAAGAATACACCATAGTTAAGGCCAATATTAGTTGCTATTTGTTGCATTCTACAACAATAATCTTACAGTACCATTAGCTAGACTTCAAATGGAAAGGTACTATAAATACATACCATATATCCACAAAACCCTAACTTCTGACCTATACTTTTGTTAGGATATCTAATATGGTAACAAAAATTATTTTGTAGCTATTGTAACTCTCCCGTCACTAAAATGAGTTTTCTTGAAGTATCCCTCGATGGCTTTCTTAGGGGCCTTAGCCTTCAACAACATTTCTTCATACTCATCCTCTGGATTTGACATTGTAACTACTGCTCCTCCAGCCCCAATTGAAATTTCATCTTGATGCAAAACAATGGTTCTAATTACAATGTTCAAATCAAATGTCTTGTTGTATGAGAAAAATCCAATTGAACCTGAATAGACGCCTCTAGAGCAGCATTCAAGAGAATCAAGAAGCTCCATTGATCTCATCTTTGGTGCACCGGTCATTGAACCTCCTGGAAAAGCAGCTCTAACGCAGTCGATTGCGCTTAAATTGGACTTCTTTGTACCTTGTATTGTGCTAACTAAGGTATGTACAGTAGCATAGGACTCTATATCCATTAGGTGGGGCACATGCACTGTCCCAGATTGACATACACGCCCCAGATCATTTCTCAGAAGATCCACTATCATCAAGTTTTCAGCTTGGTCCTTTTCACTGGTGGGAAAAAAATAGAACAATTAAAAGTGTAGAATAGAACTATCACCATGGTCAATACATATAATGATAAAATCATAAAAGTTTTATGTAAAGAATGAAAACAGTACAGACCAAGCTAATACTGAGTCCTTCGGGTCTTATTTCTGCATGAAATTTTATAAGAAATTGCATGTCTTATAACAAGCGTCATCACAATAGTGAGGTCTACTGAAGTTGACAACAACACCCCTTCAATCAAAAAAAAAGGACTAGCAATGACGCCGCACATTACATGTTTCCTAACATTGTTCCAAGCTGCAATAATCTTGTCTAGTCCAAAGCACAATGGAAAACAATATCCTAGTTAAAGAAATTTGCAGGAAGGGATGATAATCACCTTTGCAGAAGTTGCAGCCGAAGGGACTCATCCTCTTCAAATGTTGAACCACGACGAATAGTGCCCTTGATAGGTTTTGCTTCTAAAACACCATTCCCATCCAAACGCAAAAATCTTTCAGGGGAGGAACAGCAGATGCTTAGATTGTCTTTTGAAAAATTCAGCCACGCAGCATATGGGGCAGGATTTTGATTTCTTAAATCAAGATAGAGACCAAGGGCATCTAAACCTGCTGCCTTCATTCTCATCTGTGTCGTTAAGCACAATTCATAGCTCTCTCCCTCTCGAATGAGATGTAAGCATTTGTCTACATCATTTACATATTGGCACTTTGGCTTGTCAACTGTAAAGTTTGGCATGAAAGTGTTGGGCATTCCCATGGCCATAATCTTCTTATCTAACTTCCGGCTAACTTTCACCTTTAAATTTATAAGTGTACTCTCAGTTGTATCCAACCAGCTACTACTGTCAAGATCTTTGTGCAACGTCATATGAGGATTCTCTGAACGAGCAATTTCATGTATAGATAGAATATAGACATCGTTATATTCGTGATCAACTACTAGTAGATTATCGCTGAAAAAAAAACATGCATCCGGCATTCTCGATTGGTGCCGGTTAGTCGATGCACCACATTCAATTTTGATGTTGTACCTGAAATAAATAAAATTGTGTAATCATCTTCCAAAATTAGATTAAATTTTACAGGATGATCCCTTAATAGGAGTAGATGAGTAAACAAAAGTCACCAGAAAAGTACCCAATAAAACCAACAAATCCACCATGAAAATTAAAAGGCAACCCTTCATAATCCTTCTCATTGTAGCAAAAAGATAGAAGTTCCTGGCACAGTGAGAAAGATATATTAGCACAAGAAAACAATATTTAGATATCTAAAGATATAGGTACACAATTGGCATCCATTAATGATGAATACAACTTTTAGTTAAAAAGTCCTAATTCCATGAAATAAATAGTTACAAACTCAAGAGAAATATCCTGCAAGTTGATTTACCTTGTCCAGAAAATCGAGAAATCCATCTTTCAAATATGTGTGTCTCTTTGATCCTTTTGCATCCTGAATTGTTAAGTGTCCTCCACGCTTATCATCTGAGTCACTGAAAGAACAAAACTGTAATGAACTTCTAAATATAGATAGCAAAAAGGTGGCTAAACAATGCCTATGAATAACAGTGTGAAATCTACAATCATTTACAGACCTCTTCTCAGAAAGCCAAAATGTAACTTGCTTCCACAAGCTACCACCTTTACCTCCCATGAATGAAAATCGAGCTCTACCCTGTAGGAATAAAAGTTAACGGAATTCTCCAATCTTGTAAAAAATGTATAGATTATGTGTATGGTGTTGTGTGTGTACGTGTAAAACTAGGTAGCAAAATTGGCTAGAACTTCATGGTATTTATGATGAAAAATGATGGTTCGACATTTGTTTCCAACCATTTCGGAGCTGGCTACATGAATTCAATTTTTCCATTGAGCTCTAATTTACAGTCATCTTTCCATTGAGGTATAATGAACACAGAACTTTATTTAGTTCGTCTCCATGTTATTTTCCATAGTATCTTTTCACTTTTAACAGTATCCAACTTAGTTTTGTTGCTTTCAATGTCATACATGTTGACTCAAGGTCTAAATTGACTAACTCTTGTTTTGATGATGACTAAATCATTCCACTTATTTGTGTCTAATGTCTCTACTTGAGTGATTTCAGATTAGGTATAGACACACTCCAAATGCCCTAACTTGCGCATCTCAACTTGGAGAAAAGACAAGTCAAAGTCTATATAAGTGCACGTTTTTGAAATATGATGTATATCCATTAGAATCATGTTATAAATCACTTGTAATGGTTGTATGACTTGTAATTAAGCTTAGAAAAAATCAGGAGCACTTAGATCGAATGTTTAAGTACTCAAAAGCCATTTTCCAAAATTCACATCAGGTTGTTCATCAGTCGAGTTGCAAACTCGATCGATCCTGATTGGATCTTGAAAATGACTTTTAATCGGTCGAGTTTACACTTCAAAAAACTCGACCGATCCCTCTACTGACCAAAACTGATTTAAGTGAATCGGTCGTGTAACCCCAGGACAAACTCGACCGATGGCCTAAATTGGTCTTGTCTTTTAGTGGAATCGGTCGAGTTACCTTTATAAAAACCCAACCGATTGCACTGTACAGAAAAGTGCAGAAAAGTGTTTTTAGCCGTTGTGGAGTTGCAACAATTGAAAATATATCCGTTGCAAGCCACAAAACGGCTAGTTTTCGTTCTTAAGTGATCCCAAAGGCTAAGAGGCATCCCCAGCTATAAAAATAGGACCCCTTGGGCTTCATTCCAAGGTTGAGCATTCAATGCAAAACTCTATGTGAGGCTCCTATCATATAGTTGAGTGCTTCCTACAGCCTTCTCATCAACCTTCCAATCTTTGATGGGAGCAATTTCCTCTATTGGAGAAGAAGGCTTCAATTCTACATCCAAGGATCAAGTCTTGAGATGTGGCAAATGGTGAACAGCCCATACAATCTACCAAAGACAAAGATTGAAGAATGGGATGAGGCTACCTTAAAGAAAGCAACCTTGAATGCTAGAGTCATGCACATCCTCTATGCCTCCATGACCCCCACCGAGTTCAACCGGATTTCTACATGTGAAACAGCCTATGAGGTATAGAGAAAGCTATGCATCACTTATAAGGGGACAACTCAAGTGAAGGAAAGTCGGGCTGTTTGAGAACTTCAAGATGGGAAAGGAGGAGAAGATAGCTCATATGCATCATAGGCTCAACACCATTGTGAATGGTCTTGCGGTTGTAGGTCATCCTATGTCTAGAGAGATCAACTCAAAGATCCTTAGAACTCTTCCCAAGAGGTGGAAACCCAAGGTGACTTCGATTGAAGAAGCAAGGTCTCTTAAAAATATTCCTATTGAAGAGCTCATTGAAAATCTACAAGCACATAAAGCTACACTTGAAAAGAGGGAGGAAGTAGAAAGACAAGAAGAGAAAGAACTCAAGAGAATGAGGAAGGCTGAAATGAAAGCTCAAATCAAAGCTATTGTTGGTCAAGCTTCTCCATCCTCTCAAGTTAAAGATGCCATGTATTCTAAGGATAAACTCTACAAAGGCAAGTCCTCCTCAATCTGGTGCTTCACATGTGGAAAGAAGGGTCACTACAAGGAAGATTGCCCACAAGGCAAAAAGACTCATCTTCACAAGAGAAGAGAAGAGAAGTACAAGAAGGAGAAATGGCACTCAAGCTCAAGTGACTCCTCCAACTCAAGCTCAAGTGAAGAATCAAGTGAAGAGCCAAGTGGAAGATCAAGCTCTAGTGAAAAAGGAGAATGTCATTTTGCTCTCATGGCATCAACAAGTAAAGACTTAAGTGAGGCAAATCTAAACTCTTTAGATAAAGAATCTTTTATTGCTATTATTCATGATACTTGTGCCTCTCTTAAGTCTTATAAAAGGAAAAAGAAAAAGTTTGCTAGAATTGTTGATAATATGCATGTAGAATTAGATGATCTTGAACATGCTAACACTTGCTTGCTTGATGATAAAAATGTTTGTCTTAGCCAAGTAAACTCTCTTAAACTTGAAAATGCTAATTTGCTTGATAAGATTAGATTTAGAAGCTCAACCTCTTATGTCTAGTTCTAATGAAGAGCATACCTTAATTGTTGATTCTCTCATTCATGATATTGATGTTCTTAAATCTGAAAATAAGGACAGATTTTTTTTTGCAAGGATTAGAATCTGAAAATAGTGTTTATCTTTCTAAGATTGCTTTGCTTGAAACAGAAAATGTCTCCTTGCTTGCTAAAATCAATGTTGTTATGGAGTGGATTTTTAAGGTTTTGGACCCAGTAGGATAAGCGAGTTCATATAATTGAGATTGCAATGTCGTATGTTTTATACCTCTTTGAAACATGGAATTGATTGGTCAAATATTGATATTAGGATACCAAAATTGGATGGAATGTAGTTTGGATGATAATTGAGCTATGTTCAAAGTTTCAGGATGATCAAATACTCCTAGAAGAAGTTATGTATGTTTGAATGTGATGAAATCATTGATATTTTGATAATAGATGACCAAGGTTTTTCAACTAGGCTCTTATCTATATACCATGTCACGTCCCCCTTTAACCTGGTTGTGTGATGCCACGTAGTGGAGAGTCTGGAGACGGTAGGGAGTGGTAGGATGCGAGCCTAAATCATCCCACGTCGTGATCGTGGCTCAAGGGAGTAAACTGAACGAGCAGTTATGCTTGCCCAAGAAAGACCGATCTTAATGACCCCTCTTTCTGGGTGAACGACCATCTGAGGAAGGAGTTCGAGCTCTCTCTCCTGTCCATATCTCAACTGTGACGAGTAGGCCAGAACCAGAGAAAGGAAGAACAAATAGAAGGGGCTTTAGAGGAAGATGATGAATTCTGCAACAAACACGAGTTCATGGGAGTCCAACCACGTCGTTCCCATGGACTCTCGAGCTGGCTTTGGTACTACACCAAGCCCTTCTAGCTGGAGAAGAAGATAGACTTCAAATGCTTGATGCGGAGCTTCTCCACTGCATCAGAGGGCCTCACAGTGTTCGTGGAGGCCTTCCGAAGCTTTCCCAAACTTAGGATCGACGCAAGGATGTGCAAGGGTTGTTGCCCTCTTCTGCTCCGCCAAGCCGCACCCCACGGCGGCGGCCTCCTCAAGCCGCAGTAGAAGTCCACCAGCGATGAAGACCTTCTCGCGATAGCGGCGGCCTGGACGCGGGCGGCAGGAAGCGAGCAGGTGGGGAGATTACTATGGTGGCATCTCGAGTTCTCTGTCGGCCTTCCAAGCAACCGGAGATGACGGTGACCTTGAGAGATGGGAACCTGGGAGAGGAGAAGCACTGACAGCATGGAAGGTGTCGTGCTCGCCGAGAAGCAGCTTTGGAGCGGGCGCGAGGCAGCGACGGCGCTTCTAAGAACGGTGGAAGACTAGAGTCTTGCTCGGGACTCTGGCGGCACTTCCGCAGGCCCGCGAGGAGGACTCGCGCAGAGACATCCGCTGGGGTTAGTTCAGCGTGGAGTCGAGAAGGAGAGGGCGGGTCCAGGCCCCTGAACCATGCCCAGACCTAGTGAACCGACCATGAACCACCCGTGAACCAGCTTGAACCGGCCCACAACCAGCAAAGGGAAGCGCCGGCCCCGCTAGACACGTGTCAGCGGCCGATTGGCCAAAAGGTAAGAAAATGCTCAGAAATTCCTAGATCTTTAATAAATCACAAAAATTAGCTCGAGTATCAGAAAAATACATATAATATACCAAAATTCTCAAAAAAATGCGTAGAACAACCTGGAACTATAATATCAGGCTTTTGATGCTCAAATCTCAGTGATATCATGAAATATGTGTAATGCTTGTTTAGTGGATAATAAATAGCAAATGATGACATAAAATTATGGAAAAATGTCAGTAACTCCATAATAATGTTTATAATGCACCTGATGTCAAGGATGATCATGTTGATGTAAGAAATCATGTAATTTTCTTAATATGTCTAATTAGGGCTTTTAATCCTAAATACGATGCAATTAATGCATACATGCTCAATAAATGGTGAAATTTACAGAGTAATCTCATATCAGTATCTTGAACCTCAGTTTTAATTATGAGATCATAATGACGAGCAAAATCCATGTTATATGAAGATGAATATTAACACATGTGATATAAACCCTAATTTGAGTAATGCATGTAACCTAAGGTTAATATGTGCATAAAAAGGATGTGGAATACAATGTTCAGATAATGAACCATAATCTGGAATATGACATCAGTAAGATAAATATAAGATAAGAACATAAGTAATGATGCTCATATCCTAAAGAGATAAGCTAAACCTAATTAGCACGATTAGGGTTAAGATGAGATATAATAGGATGAGAATCTGATGATTGTATATGATCTTGTCTTGATCAGGTTTGACCAAGTTATAGTTGACATTAGGAATATGTTGTGAATAGGATGTCTCTTTGGAAGGTACGCCATTACCTCTTACTTGGCTTATTATACAATATGCTTGTGCTATATGCATAGTAAAATACTTGGCATATGATATTGGATGAAATGATTGTTCTTGTATGATATCTTGCTTGATTTTCCATACTTATGGCTATGAACACTTGAAACATAATATATTTGTTCCATTATATGAAAGCACTATATCTCTTTGGTAAGCATAGTGCTAGTGAGTGATCTATCTCTTTGGTAAGCGGATCACATGTACAATGATCTATCTCTTTGGTAAGCGGATCATAAGGCCTGAATGCATCTATCCCATTGGTAGGCGGATGCACGAGCATATAATGGAAAATGAGCTTAAAATATGTGTTCTTTTGTTAATGAATATCTTTGTGCAAGTATACGCTTTTCTTATATTCTTCTATTACTGCCAAGTATATTAGTTTTATCTTATTGCCAAGATATGATGAGAGGTATATAAAAAGACACGTAGGCGTACTCAGTACAATATTCTTGAAATATTGTGCTGACGTGTACCGCATGTAATCTTTTGTTTAGGTTGTGGTTATGCTCTTGAAGATCCAGGATAGTTAAGAGTTGTGTGGCGAGCGGATGTACAGGTGGACCTGTTGTCTTAAGATCCTGTTGTTTAGACGTAGTACATGTATATGTATAGTTTGTTGTTCAATGTGTAATATCAAATGTTGTAACAATTCATGTTGTAATTATATGTTGAATGGTGAACATGTGTTTTGGTTTGTTTATTGTTCATGTGCATGTGCTACTGATTGTTTCCTTGTGACTTCCTCTGATTTTCTTCTTCTTAGCCTTGTGTGGGATGTTTAAATTGGGATTCTCGCTGAGGTGAGGGTTTCAATTTGGACGTCGCACATCAGATTAAGTTTTAGAAAATCCGGGGACGTCACAGGTGGTATCAGAGCATGAACAATAGCAAATCCTGACATTTGCTCATTGTGCAACTCAAAACTAAAGAACCTTGAACTTAAAAACATCTTTAGGGTTAGATTAGTCGTCTTTTAGAGACTAGATCTGACATATTCTCTAGGTTAGCACTTAGATGTCCGAGAACTAGGTCTAGACTAGTGCTTGTGGCATAGCAAGTCCTTAGATGTCGTTCTTTCCTTGTAGTGCAGCGGTATGGGACGTGGCACTATTTGGAAATGGCGTGCATCAAGGGAAGAGAAACCCTAGACATATGGCGCTTGTTGTCTAGAGTAGCTACACTAGTCTACATCATGTTCTCATCCCTTTCCTTAGTCTTCATGACACTGGACTCTCTACTATGTGTGGGACACTCTTTTCAAGATTTGGTTTTTGATTCCAATCGAATCGAAGCTCGATAGTTTTCTCTGACGTTTGTTTTATCGGAGAAAAACTATATCATATTTTATTATATATATATGTATTACAAAAATGTGTCCCCACACATGTACGAGTAGGAGGTGGTCATGCAACCTAAGTGAAAGTGAATGACATCAGTCTAGAAGAGAGAGTAGTTCTAGATTAGACGTCTAGAGCTTTTTGATATATATGATAGATGGAATAGATGATATGAGTTTTGATGATATGATGTAAGTTGATAGAGATGATATAAGATGGTCATGATGATCTATGTTTGTCTTTAAGGATTAAAGTTCAACCTTGAGGTTTTGAGATAAGTTCTGATGATGGAAGTAACTAGGCTTTTATGAGATAAGATATGTCTCAAGTTAAGACTAGGTTGTGAGTCAGCATGAGCCTCAAACTCTTTTACAAAGGAGGACCTCTAGTGTTAGGACCAATTTAGGGTTCACTCCAGAGAGAGTAAGACCCATTGGGAGAAGGTTAGAGAACCTAAACTCCAAGATATGAGAATTATGAGATATGTGATATGATATGTCCTAAACTAGACTACTCCTGAGTGATTTGAGTTGAGTTGCTTTATGTATGATTCTCATAGCTTTGTTGAACCCTAGATGTCCTTGGGAGGACCAAACCCTAGAGACATGAGAGGCTGGATATATATGTACATATGTGAACATCAATATGAGTGCTTGCCATCTGGGTGAGGGAGAGAGCCCAAGACCCTGGAGGAGGTAGCTATGTTAGTTTCTGTGAAGCCTCATGCTCGGGTTGGTGGTTTCCCACATAGGAATCTAGTGGTGTATATAAGAGTGTTTTGGGTAAGCATGTTTCATGGTTAGAGATCTATGAAGAGTATGGCATATCATGTTTTGTTTTGTGCTATGTGGCTAGAGCTAATGAAGCTACCACTAGTGTCAATGAGGTAGACCTGGTAACCCTAGATGAAAGAAGGAAGATAAAGTATATGCATATGAGATACTCATAGGGTTGAGTGAGCTCAGAGAGACTGAGCACGACACTACCCTTGTGGTATGGGTTAGAGGAACCTCATTGGGACTACATAAAGTTTTGATACATGTTTCACGAGCCACTTGTATAAGTTTGCTTAGCACAACCAAGATGTAATATATGTAAGGATGCGATCTAATCTCGAGGCGTGATATATAGACATGATATGATGAAAACCTAGAGATGGTTTAATAAATATCAATGTATAAATGGTTAACCATATACATGAATAATGATGACAATGTTATATTGTTGGTTAATCTTGTGATGAAATCACTAATAAATGTATCAATTTATTATGAGCAATGACATAAGATCATATGAATGAAACAAATTACATGAGGTGTTAATCTTAGTGCTTAATAAAGATGAAACATATAGTTTGACAGCTAGCACAACATAATGATTATAACACCTTGATATGATCTAGATGGATAACGCGGGTTAATTATCCCTCCTAAAAGGCATATGTCAATGATGAACATGTTCTAACAATTAGCTCAATAAAATGTTGATGACATCTAAATATATGGGTTAACTTTAGTTAACTTCTGTGGAACATGTTAGTATAATGTTGAATAATAATCCATGAGTTAAGATAAGGGAGGAACCCAAATATATGAGATATGTCATGACATAACCTAACCTTCTAAACCCTTGTTTGAGCCTTCTATGGAGTGTTTATGCACCAGGATGGTTGTAGAAACCCCTAATAGTGCTTCGGATACATGGTTCTTGGTAACTTTTGCGGATATGTTACGCATAGAATAGTGCCTACATGTGGATGAAGGCAAGATAAAGTTTTCCCTAAAAGTATGAGTATGGTTTACTTTCGAGGACGAAAGTTCTTATACGATGTATATGATGTAAAAGACTGGATTTCTGGCTTAATTTCGAGGACGAAATTTTCTCTTAAGGTGTGTAGGATGTTATGGAGTGGATTTTTAAGGTTTTGGACCCAGTAGGATAAGCGAGTTCATATAATTGAGATTGCAATGTCGTATGTTTTATACCTCTTTGAAACATGGAATTGATTGGTCAAATATTGATATTAGGATACCAAAATTGGATGGAATGTAGTTTGGATGATAATTGAGCTATGTTCAAAGTTTCAGGATGATCAAATACTCCTAGAAGAAGTTATGTATGTTTGAATGTGATGAAATCATTGATATTTTGATAATAGATGACCAAGGTTTTTCAACTAGGCTCTTATCTATATACCATGTCACGTCCCCCTTTAACCTGGTTGTGTGATGCCACGTAGTGGAGAGTCTGGAGACGGTAGGGAGTGGTAGGATGCGAGCCTAAATCATCCCACGTCGTGATCGTGGCTCAAGGGAGTAAACTGAACGAGAAATTATGCTTGCCCAAGAAAGACCGATCTTAATGACCCCTCTTTCTGGGTGAACGACCATCTGAGGAAGGAGTTCGAGCTCTCTCTCCAGTCCATATCTCAACTGTGACGAGTAGGCCAGAACCAGAGAAAGGAAGAACAAATAGAAGCGGCTTTAGAGGAAGATGATGAATTCTGCAACAAACACGAGTTCATGGGAGTCCAACCACATCGTTCCCATGGACTCTCGAGGTGGCTTTGGTACTACACCAAGCCCTTCTAGCTGGAGAAGAAGATAGGCTTCAAATGCTTGATGCGGAGCTTCTCCACTGCATCAGAGGGCCTCACAGTGTTCGTGGAGGCCTTCCGAAGCTTTCCCAAACTTAGGATCGACGCAAGGATGTGCAAGGGTTGTTGCCCTCTTCTGCTCCGCCAAGCCGCACCCCACGGCGGCGGCCTCCTCAAGCCGCAGTAGAAGTCCACCAGCAACGAAGACCTTCTCGCGATAGCGGCGGCCTGGACGCGGGCGGCAGGAAGCGAGCAGGTGGGGAGATTACTATGGCGGCATCTCGAGTTCTCTGTCGGCCTTCCAAGCAACCGGAGATGACGGTGACCTTGAGAGATGGGAACCTGGGAGAGGAGAAGCACTGACAGCATGGAAGGTGTCGTGCTCGCCGAGAAGCAGCTTTGGAGCGGGCGCGAGGCAGCGACGGCGCTTCTAAGAATGGCAGAAGACTAGAGTCCCGCTCGGGACTCTGGCGGCGCTTCCGCAGGCCCGCGAGGAGGACTCGCGCAGAGACATCCGCTGGGGTTAGTTCAGCGTGGAGTCGAGAAGGAGAGGGCGGGTCCAGGCCCCTAAACCATGCCCAGACCTAGTGAACCGACCATGAACCACCCGTGAACCAGCTTGAACCGGCCCACAACCAGCAAAGGGAAGCGTCGGCCCCGCTGGACACGTGTCATCGGCCGATTGGCCAAAAGGTAAGAAAATGCTCAGAAATTCCCAGATCTTTAATAAATCACAAAAATTAGCTCGAGTATCATAAAAATACATATAATATACCAAAATTCTCAGAAAAATGCGTAGAACAACCTGGAACTATAATATCAGGCTTTTGATGCTCAAATCTCAGTGATATCATGAAATATGTGTAATGCTTGTTTAGTGGATTAGCAAATGATGACATAAAATTATGGAAAAATGTCAGTAACTCCATAATAATGTTTATAATGCACCTGATGTCAAGGATGATCATGTTGATGTAAGAAATCATGTAATTTGCTTAATATGTCTAATTAGGGCTTTTAATCCTAAATACGATGCAATTAATGCATACATGCTCAATAAATGGTGAAATTTACAGAGTAATCTCATATCAGTATCTTGAACCTCAGTTTTAATTATGAGATCATAATGACGAGCAAAATCCATGTTATATGAAGATGAATATTAATACATGTTATATAAACCCTAATTTGAGTAATGCATGTAACCTAAGGTTAATATGTGCATAAAAAGGATGTGGAATATAATGTTCAGATAATGAACCATAATCTGGAATATGACATCAGTAAGATAAATATAAGATAAGAACATAAGTAATGATGCTCATATCCTAAAGAGATAAGCTAAACCCTAATGAGCACGATTAGGGTTAAGATGAGATATAATAGGATGAGAATCTGATGATCGTATATGATCTTGTCTTGATCAGGTTTGACCAAGTTATAGTTGACATCAGGAATATGTTGTGAATAGGATGTCTCTTTGGAAGGTACGCCATTACCTCTTACTTGGCTTATTATACAATATGCTTGTGCTATATGCATAGTAAAATACTTGGCATATGATATTGGATGAAATGATTGTTCTTGTATGATATCTTGCTTGATTTTCCATACTTATGGCTATGAACACTTGAAACATAATATATCTGTTCCATTATATGAAAGCACTATATCTCTTTGGTAAGCATAGTGCTAGTGAGTGATCTATCTCTTTGGTAAGCGGATCACATGTACAATGATCTATATCTTAGGTAAGCGGATCATAAGGCCTGAATGCATCTATCCCATTGGTAGGCGGATGCACGAGCATATAATGGAAAATGAGCTTAAAATATGTGTTCTCTTTTGTTAATGAATATCTTTGTGCAAGTATACGCTTTTCTTATATTCTTCTATTACTGCCAAGTATATTAGTTTTATCTTATTGCCAAGATATGATGAGAGGTATATAAAAAGACACGTAGGCGTACTCAGTACAATATTCTTGAAATATTGTGCTGACGTGTACCGCATGTAATCTTTTGTTTAGGTTGTGGTTATGCTCTTGAAGATCCAGGATAGTTAAGAGTTGTGTGGCGAGCAGATGTACAGGTGGACCTGTTGTCTTAAGATCCTGTTGTTTAGACGTAGTACATGTATATGTATAGTTTGTTGTTCAATGTGTAATATCAAATGTTGTAACAATTCATGTTGTAATTATATGTTGAATGGTGAACATGTGTTTTGGTTTGTTTATTGTTCATGTGCATGTGCTACTGATTGTTTCATTTTGACTTCCTCTGATTTTCTTCTTCTTAGCCTTGTGTGGGATGTTTAAATTGGGATTCTCGCTGAGGTGAGGGTTTCAATTTGGACGTCGCACATCAGATTAAGTTTTAGAAAATCCGGGGACGTCACAAATGTGCTTGAATCTTGTTCTAGTTCTACTAGTAGAGAGAATAATTATGTTGCTCTTCATGTTGATAGAGATTCTTATTTAACTAAAGCTCTTTGCTTAGAAAATAATTTTTTGCATGCTAGAGATGATATCAATCATTTGTCTTCCACTATTGCTTCTCTTATGCATGATAATCACAGTTTGAGATCTTTTTTGCAAAGATTCTTAGTTGGAAAAAAGAATCTTAATGACATCTTACACCATACTACTAAACAAATTGATAGACATGGTTTAGGATATGATAGTAGTCAAATGAACAACAAAGGTAAAGGACCTCCAATCTTCCATGGAGAATCCTCTAGTTCCAAGACTATGGGTACATGCAACTATTGTAATGATATTGGCCATTATTCTAATTGTTGTCCTTTTAGGAAAGCACCCAAGACCAATAGGACTTGGGTTGCTAAACTAACCCCTCCAGACCCAAAAATATGATTGGGGACCATTTCATCTTTCTTGTAGGTACTTGTAAATGGATTGACTTGAGCTATTGAATTGCAAATTGACTTCTCAATCCATATGAAAGAAGAAAGGTGAGATGTTTAGAGGGTGAAAACAAGTGAAAAAAGGAATGGTAAGAACAAAGGTAAAGGTTTTCTTGCTTATAACCATTTCTAACTTATTTTTGTCAAGTTAGTGTGCACTATGCATGTGGCTTTTGAGTCAAAAGTGGTATTTTGTGATTCTCTTCACGCTCTTGCTCAAAAATTGTTTCTAATGCTTTCATAGTGCATTACTAACTTGCTTACACATGTTTGGATATGGTTTGTATTTTTAGCATGCCTTTAAATATGATTTTATGAAATATATTTTTTTTACAGCAGCTCTGTCGGTCGAGTTTGTCCTGTTTGAAACTCGACTGATAGGCACCAATGGGTGTTGCCAACAGCTGTCATCGGTCGAGTTGTCAATACACAGAACTCGACCGACAACACTGTGCACAGAATATACATTTGGTTTATTGAATGAGAATTTCCCTCTCAACTAGATTTTCTCAACCGATAGTCTTATTCTTTGGCACTCTCATTTGGTACCTTTATATATGCATATTGCCATGTTTTAAATTGTCTATCTTGTTTATAACTCTATCTTTCAAATTGCTCTAAATTGGTATATTTATATCTTGCAATTACTTGCTTTGAGTTGCTTTGCAGGTTTTGATGATGATCTCTTTGGATCTCTTGGTTGTGTCTTAAATTGCTTTCGTTATGCTCTAACTTGCTACATATATCTAGTTGTATATCTTGTTTGGATACAACCTTGAGGTTCTTAGTAGTGATCATCTTTTAGTAATGATGCATACTTGTTAGTGAGTTATATCCTTTCATGCTTCTAAAATTGCATATCTCTTTGTTTGGATATATCTCTACATTTACTCATATCTTGCTTTATCTTGTGTATCTTTTGGTATCTCTTGTTATGATATAGATCCTACTAGTAGCCATAACTTGTGATATCATCTACTAAGATTTCATATACATGTAGTTCTAACCTTGTTTATAATTGGTATTTTTGCTCATATAATGGTATTTCACTATATGTTATGCTTGTATCTTGTCTCATACATGCTCAAGCTTGTTTCTTGAATTGCATATCTACTATCTTGAGTTGATTGCATAACATTGTGATGCAGGGCACATAGAGCTACATTGTATGCAGAAATTGGAGTATTTTTGGATTTTATGCAGATTTTGCTCCAGTTTCAGTTTTTGATGCAAGAGTAGTGTTTTTTATGCAGAAACGACCTTGTAAGCAAGACTCATTGCTATGCCATGAGCCCTAATACTTTTTGGGCAAATTCTGTCATCTTGAGGGTCAAAATTGCGTTTTATTATTTTTCTGCAGCTCTTTATCTTGCATTTTTTGGTTGTTCAAGTGCATGCTTTAAACTTGCTTTTATTCTATGCTTGGACAAGCCCCTATCTGTGCTCTTCTACTCTCCTTATATAACTTTTTGTTATCTCTTTTCTCTTAACAAGTGGTGTTTCTTATTTCTTCACACCTCCACTTTTTGAAATGATAAAGGGGGAGAAAGGTATGTCTTCTTTTGGCAAAAAGAGGAAGAAGATGTCTTACATGAAGAGGAGAAGCATATTCATGTAAAGGGGAGAAGGTAAAGGGGAGAAGACATATATGTGTAGAACATATATGAGTAGAAGACAAAGTATTCTATAAATGTTATGAAAGCTAACCATGCAGGAGAAATAGCATCAATTGAGGGGGGTATGAGAACTCCACTAGCATCAATTGAGGGGGAGCATATGAACTCAATTCTATTGAAACCCCTAGGTTTCTCCAAAGGTGTGACTTTACTTAAATGCTTTCAATACATTTATGGAATGGTTTGTCATCTTCAAAAAGGGGGAGAATGTTGACTCAAGGTCTAAATTGACTAAACCCTTGTTTTGATGATGACTAAACCATTCCACTTATTTGTGTCTAATGTCTATAGTTGAGTGATTTCATATTAGGTATAGACACACTCCAAATGCCCTAACTTACGCATCTCAACTTGGAGAAAAGACAAGTCAAAGTCCATACAAGTGCACGTTTTTAGAAGATGATGTAAATCCACTAGAATCATGTTGTAAATCACTTGTAATGATTGTATGACTTGTAATTAAGCTTAGAAAAAATCAGGATCACTTAGATCGAATGTTTAAGCACTCAAAAGCCATTTTCAAAAATTCACATCAGGTTGTTCATCGGTCGAGTTGCAGGTCGAGTTGCAAACTCGACCGATCCTGATTGGATCTTTAAAATGACTTTTGATCGGTCGAGTTTACACTTCACAGAACTCGACCAATCCATCTACTGACCAAAACTGATTTAAGTGAATCGGTCGTGTTACCTCAGGACAAACTCGACCGATGGCCTAAATTGGTCTTGTCTTTTAGTAGGATCGGTCGAGTTACCTTTATATAAACCCGACCAATTGCACTGTACGGGAAAGTGCATAAAAGTGTTTCTAACCGTTGTGGAGTTGCAACAAGTGAAAATATATCCGTTGCAAGCCACAAAGCGGCTAGTTTTCGTTCTTAAGTGATCCCAAAAGCTAAGAGGCATCCCCAGCTATAAATAAGACCCATTGGGCTTCATTTCAAGGTTGAACATTCAATGCAAAACTCTATGTGAGGCTCCTATTCTATAGTTGAGTGCTTCCTACAGCCTTCTCTCTCTCTCTAAGCTTAATCACTTGCTACATTCGTTAGAGTGAGTAGGAAACTTGTAAGAGAGCTAGTCCTACATGTATATCTTGTGAGGCTCTCACTTCCACCGCCTCCCTATCTCTCGTTTCAACCATGAAGATGAAGGTTCTCTCTCTTGGCTAAGAGAGGTAAAGAAGAACAAGGGAAGGCATCCCTTAGTGAAGATCAAGGCTGAAGACTTGGAGCAAGAGTTGGTAAGCCCTTGGTGAAGGCAGAAAACTCCTTGCTCAAGTGGGCATAGTCACAATAATCGACGACTTTTTGAAAAAGTCGCGTATTAAACACGTGTTTTTGGTATGTCGTATGTGACGGTCGTTTAGTTCGCACGGAGCGTTTTAATCGTGTAGTACGCGTTTTAATCGCATTTTATTCGTTTTAATCTCGTTTTAAACGTTCGTGTTCGGTCACTGTGCAGCGGGTTCAGTAAAATCCTCCCCCGACTATTTTTTTTGTCGCTTTCTCCTCCCTATTTCTTTCCGCACTCCAGCTCTTGTGGAGTGAAGAACCCTAGCACTCCGCACTCCGCAAGCTCTAGCTGTCGGCCGCCTAGCACTGAAGCTCCAGCCGCAAGAACGGCAGTTGTTGGAGGCGTGAAGCATCTCCAACGCCGACGACAGTAGTCGGCAGTCGTAGGAGAAGCTCCAGCGCTAGCAGCGGGCGGAGGAGGTTCTCCAGCAAGACGCTCCGGTTACAGGTACACATCCTCTTCCATTTTCTTTTCTTAACTCGTTCCTCCTCTCTTCCCATATTCTCTTCTTTCTTCTTGTGGTATCAGCCGCTTCCCCTCTCCTTATATCTCTCGCGGCCACTATCCCTCTCCCTATATCTCCTGCACTCTGTATTGGGTTTCTCCCTTGAGTCTTGACCCTTCCTCCCCTTCCTCTACCCTTCTTTTTCCTCCATAATCGGCCAGCAGCTCCAGCCCCAAAGAGCAGCTGTTGCATAGGAGCATAGCAGCTCTAGCCGCATAAGCGTGAAGAATCCTCTAACCAGTAAAGGGGTTCTTCTTCTTTTTCCCTGTATTCTCGTCTTCCATTTTCTTCCTTTAATTGCAGAACAACTCCATGCTAGTTGTATCATATTGCCATTGAGAATTCCTATTCTTCTTAATTTCTTATTCAACATTCTTTCTTCCTATTTCTCCTCATAAATTACATTTACAGACCTCTCAATACCCTTTGTCCTCCGATTTTACAGGGAGTTATCCCCCACTCTACATTACATAATGGTGTTTTCCCTTCTCTTCACTTCAATAATCAAATGCACCCTTATTGAATGCAGTCGTAGTTCTGTAGCAAGGCTAGCACATAAAAGTGATCCTATTGCTGGACAAGCTCGCAAATCAAATAGATTCAAGGCGTTGAATACTGTAAGTCATCAAACAGTAACTACAATATGTTCTATTTCATAAGAAATCAACTTTTTTACTGACTGTGTATGTGTTTGGAGTCTTTGGACCAGTTATAAATCTATTAGAATATTAACAATTGAGCACTATATTAATGTGCTATTTATTTTATTAATTAATTACGATACAAATGCCACGAGGTAGGGATCCAATTTGGGAGCACGTTGAGTATCAAGGTGATGGCAAAAATAAATGCAAGTTTTGCCATGAGATTTTTAGTGCAGGGATCACACGCATGCGCTATCACTTTGCCAAGTATCAAGGAAAGGACATTCGACCATCCGTCTGTGACAGATGACGTGAGAGCCATGGTACTTCAGTCAATTCAAGAGTTGAGTGTCAAATCAAAGAAGCAGAAGGTGACAGAATTCTGGAAGACAACCAGTTCTCATGGTTCTAGTCCAGCAGGAGGATCTACACTTGTAGATTTGGTTGATGTTGATAGGTACAAGATGGAAATCTCTAATCAACCGACTCTTCATCGTGTGGTGAGAAAAGGGGAGAAGAAGTTGGTTGATAAAGTTGTTTTGAAGTTGTTGGTTAACAACAACATTGCTTTCAATATTCTTAGATCTCCTGAATTCAAGGAGTTGTGAACTGCTATTGGCAATTTTGGTCCTGGCTACGAACCACCTAGCAGTGAAACAGCTAGGACACGACTTCTAGATGAAGTGAAGGAGGATATCGATGCATATATTACCTCTGTCAAAGAGAGCTGGCAATTTTCTGGTTGCACTGTCATGTCTGATGGTTGGAAAGATATGAGGAGTAGGCCTCACATTAATTTGTTAGTTCAAAGTCCTAAAGGGGTCATGTTCTATAAATCCTTGTGCACGGTTGGACACGTCAAAGATGGTCCCTATCTTGCTGATTTTATCTCTTCTATAATTGAAAAGATAGGTCCGCAAAATGTTGTCCAATTCATTTCTGATAATGCAGCTAACTATGGTAGTGCAGGATCTTTGTTAGAAATAAAGTATCCACATTTATTCTCTACAAATTGTACAGCACATGGTATGAACTTGATATTGACAGATCTTGGTGGTCTTGAGATAGTTTCTCCTACCCTTGACAATGCTAAAAAGAATGTCAAATTTGTCTACAAGTATCAGCATGTGTTAGACTTGATGAGAAAGCACACAGATGGTAGGGAATTGAAAAAACCTGGTGCTACTAGATTTGCTACTCATTTTCTGTGTTTGCAGTCTGTACTCGCACAAGAGCAGGGATTGAGGTTTATGTTTGCATCTCCTTCTTGGAGAGATTTGCCTCAATCTAAGACCGAAGATGGCATTGAAATCTGTGATATCATTCAAGATAACAATTTTTGGGAGTCTGGTAGGATGGTAATTCGTGTCATGGAGCCGCTAATCAGAATTTTAAGAATGGCAGATAGTGAACGTTCTACTATTGGCTACTTGTATGAAGGATTAGACAGGGCCAAGGAGGCGATTAAAGAAATATTTGAGGGAGCTATAGACAAGTACACACCTTTCTGGAAGATCATTGATTATAGATGGGATAAGAATTTGCATAGTCCTCTTCATGCTGCAGCTGCTTACTTGAACTCCTTGTTGCACTATCAAAAAAGGGTCAGCATGGATGCAGAGGTTAAAGAAGGCATGGAAACAGTTGTAAGGAAAATGGTGGCTGATTTGCCTAGTAGGACTTTGATAGCAAGGGAGATTCGTGATTATCATTCAAAGTCTCCAATGTTGTTCTCTCCTTTGGCAATTGAATGTCTCACTACCACTCACCCCAGTAAGACTTGAACCCTCATTCTCCTATAATTCTTTATGTTTAAAGTTATAGCTATTTATTTTGACATGGTTCTTGCTTTTCTTTTTTTTAGGGGTTTGGTGGGATATGTGGGGCGGAAATCTGACCTTATTGCAGAAGTTGGCTATTAGAATTTTAAACCAACCTTGTAGTGCGTCTTCTTGTGAACACAATTGGAGTGCTTTTGATGCTGCACACACCAAAAAGCGCAACCGCCTTGACCCTGAGCGGCTGGAGACTTTGGTGTATATCAGGATGAATGATCATTTGATGAGGACAACAAGAGCAAAAGAGGAAGAAGACACCTTTCCCGTTGATTTGGAGAAGATAGATGCATACTCGACTGATCTAAATGATGCTTCTCCAAATAATGAAGACGAAGACTTTGAGGAGGAACCTCAACATGAGAGTGAAGATAATGCAAATGATGCATTTGATTCTGAGCCATTCACTCTTGATTTTGATACTGAGCATGTATAGCCTTATATCTGGCTAGTGGTCATATAAATGTATTGGGCTAGACTTCTAACATCTGAGATGCTTCTTTTGTAAGGCCTATGGGCTATGGCAAACTTTGACTTTATCTTGTAGAACATTGGTTGCATCTTCCACTTTTATTTGTGTGACTGTGGCTTTATATTGTGTGAAATGTAAGCATATATATATTGGTACATCTCTATTTTTTCCGACTTTTTCCCGACTTTTTCCCGAATAGTTGAACGTACTTTGACCGACTTTGACCGTATTTTTACCCTTTTTTATCTGAATTTTCCGCATAATTCCCGAATTCCGAATTTTTTAGCTCCGCCGTACGTATCCCGAATACCGAATTTGTGACTATGCAAGTGGGTAAGTCCTTGGTGGAAGCTTCTCCGAGTGAAGGTGAAGTCAAAGGCTGAAGATTCAAGAAGAGTGGCAAAGTCCTTGAAGGCGGAAGACTTGTGTTTGTGTGGGTAAGACCTTGGTAAAGACTGAAGACTCTTGCAAAGTGGGTAAGTCCTTGGTAAGGTGGATACTCTTTGTATTGGATAGGTAAGCCCTTTGGTGGTCATGTATTGTAAGTCTTGTGAATGAATTATAAGAGTACAATGGTTAAGAAATCCTAGAGGTTGACCTCTCTAGGTAGTGGACTGACTCACTTCTAGTTTGAAGTGTGAAACCACTCTACATAACCTGTCACTTGTGTATGTTCAATCTCTCTCTCTCTTGCTATGTAAGTTTTAGTTGCACTCAAACTTCCTATTTAGCAACCTTGTGATATATCTTGAAGGTCTAATGAATTTTGTTTAAGTGCATTCATCTCTATTCACCCCCCCTCTAAAGCATCCAATCACCCATCTAGGATCCAACAATACATTGTGCAGCGTAGTAACATGGTTGTATAGGTGCCCGTCTAGGCGCACCTGGGCAACCCTCCAGCCTCTAGGCACGCAGCCTAAATAGGAATTGGACGGCATGGGCTGCCCGGCCCGGGTGCTTGATGGACGTGGGATACTAGGCTTTATAAAAACAAAATCATTTTTAAAGAACGAAGAACAAAATCCTACAAATTAGCTTCTCCTTCAAGTCACTCACTCTCTGTTTCCCAACTCTGGCGAGACGCAAGCCCCCAACTACACAAGCAGGTGCCTTCTTGGCTCCTCTTCCTTTCTCCCCTCCTCTTCCTTTCCTTCTACCTTTAATCATCAGCATCTTCTATCTCGCAAGTGTTGTACATCACCAACAGCAGCAAAGCAACCGTAAGTTTTTTTTCTTTGTTTGTTAGTTACTACTCACTCCTATTGTCTCCATCCTCTGTCGCTTTCTCTTCCTCCTTAATGTTTAAAATATGGTCGAAACAGACAACTTTTGGCAAAATTTCCATACATGTGGCAATCAGGTGCCGAAACGCACTGGCCATCGATTTTGTATATTATTTTAATGTACTATGTACTACCTAGAGCATAATTCCTTTTAATAGTTTTGTGTCTTTAAATTTATATATTGTGCTATCAAACTATAATTATGTAACATCATTCGTTTCACCACTGAAAACTGACATCCAAATTCTCTATAGATATAGTTCAACGTCCTTCACTCACGCATGAGGAGACCCCCCACACACACATATCCAATATAAAATATTATTGCAAATTTGAGCAGATTTACACTAGTAGAACGTTTTGGTAACATTTTATTAATTGATTCATTCATTCATTTGGCCATCGAAATGCCAGGAACGCATCTGTCAAAATTCTGTGGACATTTCTGTTTTTGTGGGCACCAAAATGGCGTTGAAACCGGACATTTTCTTCCTTGCTCCTCACCCTCCTCTTGCTCCCCCTACTCTTCATGCTCTGAGCCACAGGTAGATGCAGCAGTCATCTCCTCCTCTATCTTTCTTCTTCTTTTTTCGGCATTTGGGATTGTCTCCACCAAGCAGGACCAAGTATATGTGTTATGTGCTCAATATATTTACACTCAGTTTATTTTTTTGGATATATATCTTTTTATCTTTTTTTTACTCACTCATGTTCATCAGTATATTCATTTGCGTGCTCATGCCTATTATTTACACACAGTTGAACAATTTAAGTGATGCTGGTATTTTTATTCATTTTGGACAAAGTTGAACAAAACGAAATATATATCCGTTTTTTTCCTTTATTTATTATCTATAAATTTACATCTATATTTGTATATTTATATTACATTATATGGTTTTGCTCCAATTATATGTTTATTCCTCTTCCCTCCAATTTTTTGCTTATTAGGATCCTCTATTACTGGGAGTTGAGTTGCTCCATTGGTGCTTGGTGATCGCTCCTGATAAGAACTTACACTACTATAGGCTACAGATTGAATTATTAAGTGCAATTTCCATTGTTTTACTTATTCAATATTCTATCGGGTATGTTAGTCAATGACTCAATAATATATATTTAATGTTCTCATTTTGCTTTTTGTCTATTTTTAGTATATCTAATGAGCAAACGACAGAAAGCGGGGGTTCGTAGTGGCAACCAAGATGGTAACATCCTGACTGGGACAGTGGCATATGGGAGAATCATTACTCGGTTTTAGTGAAGGATTCAAAATGGAAGGCGAAATGCACCAGTCTTGGGTGGAAGTACTCTTATTGACCTGTTGTGAGTTATAAGGGCATGGTGCATTGTGGCTTGTGTGGCCATATTCGCAATGGAGGGGTCAAGACGGTTGAGGATCATCTGACTGGAAAGGATTTTAATGTAGTCATGTGCAACAGGTTTACAACTAATATCATAAAAGAGATACTTAACTACATGGAGGCAACTAGGAGGAAGTCTCAACCTAACTGCCAGTCTGCATTTGTTCTTTAGAGATGATGGTGAAGAGAATGTTGGTATTGCTTCGCAACAAGCGCGTACTTATGACCCAAGACTGGTGGTCGACCTCCATTGTTTGGTAAGAATTTGAGAGTTACTTACCAAGGTTGCACGGATGCACACATGTTGCGTCTTCCTCATGAGGTGATTGCTCTTAGGAAGGTAAGGCAAGAGCCTAATAAATTGAAAGTATCTATAAGAAAGAAGCACAAGCTAGAGATGATGAGTTAGCATTGTGGTTCTACTAAGAAAATCTTCCATTCAATGCTACCAATTACACTCAATATGGGATTGTGCTTGAGACTGTTGTTCGGGTTGAGAGAAATTTCAAACCTCCCCAGTACCAAACTCTAAAGACATGTTTATTAAAGGCCCACTATGAGAAGATTGGGGAATTGTTAGAGGGCATCTGGCAGCATGGACGAAGTATGACTGCACACTTATGTCATATGGATGGTCAGACAGGCGAGGAAGAATCGAATATATTTCCTTGTCTATTCACCTCATGGTACATTTTTCATGTACTCCACTGATTTATCTGCACACAAGTATACAGGTGAATTTCTTTTTCAAATTTAGATGAGGCCATAGAGAAGGTTGGACCAAAATATGTTACTTAGGTGGTCTTTGATAATGTCACAAACTTTGTTCTAGTTGGATAGTTGTTGTAGGAAAATAAGTCGCATTTATTCTGGACACCATGCACCACACAATACATTGTCTCATGTTGGAGGGCATTGCAGAGTTGTCATAGTGTTAAGGTATAAATAAAAAGCCAAGGAAGGTGACATCCTTCATTAACCTGCATAAGTTTATACACAATGCTTTTCTACAACATTTGAATGGGCATTAATGAGATGTTCAATCACTCAATTTTCCATAGTGTCTCTTACTCTTTGAAGTTTGCATAATGATATGAATGCACATTGTTTCTTTCTAACTTGTGGACAACAAGCAAATGGGCCAAATCTTTCTCTCTTAATCCCCTCTAAGGAAATGGATAGTTAACTGAGGGTCACAATGCCACTTGTGCAACTTCTGAGACTAGTTGATTTAGATGCTAAGCCATGTATGGGATACACGACCATGGCAGTCACCAAAGCAGTTGAGAGGATCAATAGTAATATTGGACGTAGTGAGAGGCATTATGGTCCTATTGTGGACATTGTCATTCATTACTATGAAAAGTAGATGTCAATTATATTGCATGATGTAGCTTTCTTCTTCAATACTGAAGCGTGGTTTAGTGCTTCATCTATATGCCTCTATGGAGATGGGTTAGATTCAATTGGACACACTTTCACAGAGTTTTCCTAAAAATGGTGGATGATCTATCATTGATTGACAAAGTAGTTATAGATTTAGATGCTTACAAATATTTTGGTGACTTGTTTGGGGATCCCACAGCTTAGTAGTGACAAATTCGGGATTCGGCAACTTTTCGACTGGCCGGAAAAAATTGGAATTCGGAAAAAATCGGAAAAAGTCGTAAAAAATTCGATATATTTCGATCAAAGTTCGGTCAACTATTCGGAAATAATCAAAAATAAGTCGGCTATATTTATACATATATATATACACATACATATATACATAGATATACATATATAGATATATATGTATGTATATATAGATATATATGTATATATATACATACATATCAAATACAAATGTAACTAATAAGGTCACTAGACATACAATCTTATTGAGTGAAAAAAGTAGTAAAAGAATAAAAGAATAATTGAATAATAACAACGGACTGTCGGGAAAGTTGGGGTTGGAGGTTTAGTGTAAGTTAGGAGTTCTCTGTACATGGTTTGGTAAAAAAAGAGCAAACGACTCAAAAGAGAAAAATCGTGAAAAAATGTGAAAAGTCACAAAGAATCGTGAAAAATTGTATAAATCGTGAAAAAGCAGGAAAAATCATGAAAAGTCGTGAAAAATCGGCGATTGACGTATTAATCGTGGTGAAAATTCGGGAGCCTATAAAATCGTGAAAACTCGCCGATTTTTTCATAAAATTTGGAGACTCTTATTACTATTAGAGAGTTTGTTTATTTATGTTATTAAGTGTTTTGTAATATGGGCCCAAGTATGTCTTGGCACATTCGGGTTAGGTTGTGTCCTGTATGCTTCCCTGTTCTCCTATATGTAGGAGCAGGGTTTCTCTTATCTAATACAACAAATAGCCGTCTTTTATTCTCTAAGATGGTATCAGAGCAGTGATCCAACTTAACCCTAGAGGAGAGAAAAACTTGTTCTTCCACCTACGGGCGGTCGCCGCTCTTGGCTTGGCTGCCCGCTAGGCATCTCTTCCTCCCGACGAGGAAACAAAGTAATCTCCAACCCCTTTGCTGCTATCGTAAATCCTTCTCTATGTACTGCTCATCGGTGTCATGTTATATCCACCCTATCCAAGTCATGTCTATCTAGTTTTCCCCGCATCATCCCTGCTTGTTGGCTCCTGATCATGGTTGGTCGTCGCTTCCTGCATATTGCCATCATACTCTAGTTTACTACTGCTTGCACGAAGAGGTGGCCTTGGACTCATCTGTGGAATCATGTAAAGGATGGAGAGACAGCGTTTTTTGAAGTCAATCAGCTCCAGCGAATCCGTTTTGTCATGCCCTACGTGATCTACCCTCTCAAGCACAAGGGACTTGTACATGCGTGAGAAGCAGCATCCATTCACTCTGTTTTGTTTTGCACAACTGCGATTCATGATGTCCGAGTCAATTACCTACTGCACAAATCAAGATCATGGTTGTGTTGTGCACAAATAGCCAGATTCAAGGCCCAGCAGCAACAGATTTGTTAAGTCCAATCATCAAAATGTTGCTTTGACCATTAAAGGCATCGTGCTATTTACTAGTTTTTCTTCTGGCTATTTAATTTGTTTACAAGTTGCCCTTCATTCAAGGCGTCGTCCGTTAGATATCCTAGAGGATATCCACTTCCTTTTTGCTCGCCATCCCCTGCCTTATCCAGCCGACATGCTAAATGCACTACAACAGCGGTTCAAGTTAAAGTTTGACCATCTTTTTGCCTTTCACGAGATCTGATTTGACCATCTATTTGTCTTTAATAATTCATATGGTATGGAAATATCAATTTCCTAATCGTGTGCCTTTCCTTTAACTATTACCAATCCATCCGGATTTACGTATTCGTGTGCAAGGAGAACTTGACGGCTTCGTGAACAAGTTGTTGCAACAACTTCTAAAGTTGATAAGATCTCATTCATTTTATTGATGCTTGCTGGAGGTGATGCATTCCTTATTAGTCAATTTATTTCTCTTGTTGATGTTTATGGATCACTAGAGATTATATTATGCTTGGACATTGATTTGAGGATTAAATCTGGTTGTGAATGCTACTCGTCCTGCTTTACTCTATGAAGAATTTGGGTATTATGTGATGACTCTAGCCTTATTGTGCAAGCATATTAATGTCAAGAAGAATGGATATCTCTGTCATGGTATTACTCTCTATGAAGATTTATGTTTGATTTCTCCTCAAAAATCATTGTAGACCTTTTTTTTGGGAGCGCTACCCCCGAGCCCCCGCGAGGGGCGGCCTTACCACGACTCCCGCCCATTGAGGGGCAACGGGACCCCTAATTGGGGGGGCTGCACCCCCCAAACCCCTTGGCAGTGCTACGGCTTATTTTTCTGGGGTGTTTGTTTGTCTTTGTCCACCCCAACCACTCCTGATTCTTCCGTGGTTGAAGGACTCCTGGTTTTGCCGTGGTTGGTGTGAGGGGGAGAAATAGAGAGATGGAGCAGAGGACAATTATATTTTGCTGCTTGATATATATATATATATATATATATATATATATATATATATATATATATATATATATACATACATATACTTATATATATATATACATATACTTATATATATATATATACATATACTTATATATATATATATACATATACTTATATATATATATATATATATATATATATATCTGGATCTTTATGCACTTTGAAGAGCTTGTGGACTTCTACAATCGATATTTGCGTTTGAAAAGTCTTTTATTGCTATATGCTTCTTGGAGAGCTTATTATCTAGAGATTCATGTATAGTGCTTGCTTTTTCAAGATGGTCTTGTATCCAGCTACGTCGACTCTACTGCCTACTTTTTGTTTGTGCTTTCTTTGCATGTTGACTCTATTGTTGTGCGTCAACACTCTCTGGCTTGTCCATGCTTAGTGCATGTTGACCTTTTTACTTGTCTATGTCTTATTTGCACGTCGACTTTCTACCTCTGTGTGCCAGCACTCTCTGGCCTGTTTGTGCTCTATTTCGCACGTTGACTACTACTGTTCTTGTGACCCAACACTGTCTGGGTTGCAAAGTTAGCGACTGTGATAAAGACCATGATGTTCTGATGTTGCTTACTTTAGCTCCAGATGATCAAGAAACTTCTGCTCTGTATGATTGCTTGCTTGCCTGCTATGGAGTATCTACTTGAGGGGGAGTGTCTGAGTGTTTTGAGTGCTTAATTGTAATGCTGAGGGGGAGAAATTTTTTGTATGGGCTTGGTTTATCATTGTTGAGAATAAGATTGTATTGAATTGAATGCAATGGGATGAATACAAGACCGGACGCCATCTCCTTTATATAGGAGAGGGGAGACGCCCTAAGACTTAGGACGCAAGTAATCTAAATGGGCTGAGATACAAAAGCCCACTAACTAATTAACCTATTAACAAAATAGGCTAGTATAGACTCTCTAACAATCATTTTATTTATGTTTCTTTATTTTTAGTTTAACTCTCTGATTGCAAGCTGATTTGAGATTCTCCCAACTTCAACTTGAGGGGGAGTATTAGAGAGTCTGTTTATTTATATTATTAAGTGTTTTGTAATATGGGCCCAAGTATGTCTTGGCCCATTAGGGTTAGGTTGTGTCATGTATGCTTCACTGTTCTCCTATATGTAGGAGCAGGGTTTCTCTTATCTAATACAACAAATACCCGTCTTTTATTCTCTAAGAGTTACTATGGCTATACCATAGGGGCACCTTATTAGCATGTAAGCCACTATATTTTTTCTTAGAGATTGAATATCCCTTTATAAAATGTTATAATAATTGATTATAATACCTTTATAGTGGGTTGGTGGAGGCTATATGGTGTAGGGAATTCTTCCCTAAAGAAGTTGCCTTTGTGAATCTTGAGTCTTTGCCTCCTCCACTTGCTAGTGTAAATTAGAGCACATTTGAGTTTGTAAGTATTCTTAATCAACATGTTAACGAGTATATGATATTGAAGAAATATGTTGACTTTAGTAATAGCTTATAAATCATAATCTTTTGTCTTGTAGATTTACAAGACATTCAAATCGAAAGAATCGCTTATTGAATAAGCAATTGGATAAACCGGTGTTCATCCAATACAATCATAGATTGGAGAAGCGGATTCAAAAAATCAGGGAGGAGTGATGATAGTGGCTTTGATCCTATTGCGCTTGATGAGTAGTAGTGGAGGAGTAGATGACGGAAATTCGGATTCATGATGATACTACAGTTCCAGATCATGATGGTCTCACTTGGAGAAAAGCTCCAAAGTAACCTAAAACCAAACCGCCAGGGGCAAAGACGTCAAAGACAACAGAGCCTGTTATATTGAATGGGAAAAAGTTTATATAGTTAATGATGAAATCAAAAATCCACTTGATGAATCTGATGAGTTTGACGATGAGGACATTGAGGAGGAAAATGAAGTAGAAAAGGTTGAGACAGAAGTAGATGATGATGATGTGGCAGATCCCAGTAAGGACGAGTGTCGAGTGATGATTTTGATATGTCATGAGCATGTGGCTATGTGCCATTGTGTTTTTCTCTTCTTAATAATTGATGCTCATGCTCAAAATAATTTCGTTACAAACATTTTCCAATTTTTTTGTTTACATTTTGTGGTTCATATCCATTGTAGATATTCTACTTTTGATTTCTATATCAATTTTCTAAAATAACAAAAGGCTTTGTATTAGATGAGTAAAACAATTACAGAGGTCTCTCTTTTATAGGATAAGAGAGTAAAGCATAAAGTAGAGACAAGCAATATGGGATAAAAGAAAGAAGCTAATAGACAAGACAAGTCTAAAGCCCATAACACACTAATAAAAATAAATCTAGTAAAATATATATACTAATACTCCCCCTCAAGCTGGAGCATAGATGTCAATCATGCCCAGCTTGTCCGTCAGAGTAGTGAATCTGGTCTTTGGAAGAGTTTTGGTGAAAATGTCTGCAACTTGATGTGAAGTATGTGTATAAGGCATAGAGATCTGACCAGATAAAACAACTTCCTGCACGAAGTGGTAATCAACCTCAATGTGTTTAGTGCGTTCATGGAAAGTGGGATTGTTGGCAATAAAGATGGTTGCTTTGTTGTCACAGTACATGGGAATAGGTTTAAAATTGAAGACACCAAAATCTTTCAAAAGTCCCCGTACCCAGAAGAGTTCACATGTAATGTGAGCCATTGCTCAATACTCGGCTTTAGCACTAGAGCGAGCAACTACAGCTTGCTTCTTGCTTCGCCTGGTGACCAAGTTACCGCCTACGAAAGTACTGTATCCAGATGTACATCTGCGATCTATCTTGCTTCCAACATAGTCAGAATCAGAATAGCCAGTAAGGTTAAAGTGACCATGTTTCTTGTAGAGCAGGCCTTTTCCAAGAGAACTTTCCAAATACTTCAGAATATGGCAGACAGCATCCCAGTGACATTGTCTAGGCTTTATCTAGATATCTACTAACCAGTCCAACAGCAGAAGTGATATCCGCCCTAGTGACAATAAGATATATAAGTTTCCCTACCATTATGCGATATTGATGTTGGTTAGGGTAAGGAGGAGAATTCTCGCCATCCCAATCAGTGTTTAGATCCAAGGGAGTAATAGCAGGCTTGGCCCCAAGCATTCATATTTCAGATAGGAGATCCATAACATATTTCCACTGAGGTAAGCATAGACCAGAGGGTGATCGAGAAACTTCAATGCCCAGAAAATATGTTAGTTTGCCTAAATCTTTCATAACAAAGTGTCTTTCCAAGTAGTTTTTAGTAGCTTGGATTCCTGCAGAGTCACTACCAGATAAGATGATGTCATCAACATAGACAATCAAGATTACAAGACCAGAGGTAGTTTTCTTAACAAATACAGAATGATCAGACTGAGAACGACGAAAGTTGAACATTTGAAGAATGGAGCTCAGCTTGTCAAACCAGGCTCGGAGACTTTACTTAAGGCCATAAATTGCTTGGTGCAGGCGACAAACTTTGGATGACTCCCCCTTAATCACAAACCAGGAGGTTACTCCATGTATACCTCCTCACGCAGATCGCCATATAGGAAGGCGTTTTTAACATCTAATTGAAATAAAGGCCAGTCAAAATTTACTACCACAGCAATAAGAAAACGAACCGAGTTTAGACGAGCGACGGGAGGTCTCAAAGTAATCTACGCCATATGTCTGAGTGTAGCGTTTGGCTATAGGCGAGCTTTGAGTCGCTCAATAGTTCCATCAGGTTGATATTTGACTGTAAAAATTAATCGAAAGCCAACTGGTGAACAATCGGTAGGTGCATCAATTAACTCCCAAGTATGTCGATCAGTGAGAACCTGCATTTCAGATTCCATGGCTTGACACCATGCTGGATGTTGAAGAGCCTGTCAGCCTGGGTAGCATTTTTAGGAATAGAAACAACAGACAGAGCAGAAGTGAAGTTTGCAAAATTAGTTCCTAAGTTAGCAGTAGTGCAGAAATTCCCAAAGGGATGTTGAGTGCAAGACCGAGTTCCTTTGCTTAAACTGATAGGAATATCTAAGTCAGAAAATACCTGAGGTGGAGGTGGATCTGCCGACGAGGATGGAGGACTTGGAGGGGCCATGGAGGGAGTTGGTGCCTTCAGTCTTCGTTGATAAACCTTCAGTGGAGGAGCAGATGCAACAGTTGTATCCGGTAGAGCAGCATCATCAATCATAGGTAAAGGAGTATCCGCAATTAAATCAGATGTCAAGGCAGAGTCGGCAGAAGAATAGAACGACATATGTTCAAAAAAGACAACATCAGCGGAAACCATTCACTTCTTGGTAATTGGATCATAACATCTGTAACCTTTTTGTGTCCTAGAGTACCCCAAGAAAACATAGTTGGTAGCATATGGATCCAGTTTAGTTAAGCCAGGACACAATTTTTTTACGAAGCAGGTACTTCCAAAAAATCGTTGAGGCACAGTGAAAAGAGGTGTCAGGATATAAAATTTGAAAAGACACTTGGTTGCCAAGAATAGAAGAAGGCATGCGGTTAATGAGGTAACACGCAGTGGAAACGGCTTCCGGCCAAAAATATTGAGGGACATGGTAGTGGAACAGGAGAGTGCGGGCAACCTCAAGAAGATGACGATTCTTGCGTTCAGCAACCCCATTCAGTTGAGGTGTGTATGTACAAGAAGTTTGGTGAATGGTACCCATAAAGACTAACTGAGTATTGCATGAACTCAAGGGCATTGTCAGTACGAAAGATTTTTATAGTTTTATCGAACTGAGTTTTGCATGAACACAGAAAAAACGATGTGATAGTATCAAGTATATGAGATCTATCTTTTAATAAAAATAACCAGGTGGTTCTAGAGAAATCATCAATAAAACTCATAAAGTACCAAAAATCAGAAATACTAGAAACAGAACACGGGCCCCAATGTCAGCATGCACTATATCAAATGGTTGTTTTGAGCCAATACAATTTTTCCTGGAAAAAGTAGATCTAGTCTGTTTGCCCAATTGGCATGTTTCACAGTGAAAAACTGAATCAGAAATGCCAAGTAGTAAGTGCTTCAATTTAGCAGGTGAAGGGTGCCCCAAGCGATAGTGCCACTGGATGTCAATCACAGAAGTAGTCAGGAATGCAGCAGTCTTTGGCGTGTCCAGGTAGTATAAGTCGTCTGGTCCCTCATTGTTCAACCAATCTTCATCCTCGTACGCAGATCCTAAAAGATAACACCATCCAGGTCAAAAGTTATGGAGCACCGTAGGCTCTTAACAATTCTACTCACAAATAACATATTTATAGAGAATTTAGGAACATATAGTGTTGAGCGTAATAAAAGACGGCCAGGAGTGCAGATATTCCCTATTCCTGAAACGGGTGTTTGAGAATCATCGGCAAGTGTAATAGGCGGAATAGAAGAAGTTTCATACCGGTTAGAAAATAAAGTATGATTGCCAATAATATGAGAGGTTGCACCGGAGTCGATCACCCGTGCATTTTTACCAGACTGTGTTAGTAGAGCAGAACTGCAATCAGTAGAAGTCTCAGCAAAGGAACCCAGTTGTGCTTGGAGCAACTTCTCAAACTCAAAACAGATCCAGTCGACAGAAGGTGGAGCAGACGAAGAAGAAGCGGTGTCAGGTTGTTCTGATGTAACTTGATTTGCCCAAGCATGTTTACCATGCTTGATCCAGCAGCGGTCTTCAGTATGATTAGTGTGCTTGCAGAAGTTGCAGTAGCGTTGTTCAGGAGATGAGGAGTCGGAACCAGACGAGTACGAAGCACGACCAGGTCTTGTAGTAGAGCGCCCTCGACCACGGCCACGACCACGGAAAGAATCACCAGACCGAACAGCAAGGATTGCACCATCAGAAGAGTCAGGAGACACACGAGAGACAGAAGGTAAGCGTTGTACGCGTTTCAGAACATCTCACAAAGTAGGTAGAGGATCGCTGGATAGAATTTGATCAACAACACCCGTAAAAGAGGGTGGTAGCCCAGCCAAAAAACTGAACAAGTTGAAGCTCGTTACGCTATCGTTGGGCTTCCTTAATATCAACCGTGAGCGGATGGTAGACCTCGAATTCATCCCAGAGCGTGGAGCACTGATTGTAGTAGTCTTCTATAGAATCATTTGTATTGTACTTCTTGACCAAGTGTTTGAAGATATCAAACACTTTCTTCGGATTTTGCTGATGAGAGTACACGTGTGAAAGTTGATCCCACATGTCCTTAGCTGTCCGCAATCGTAGAAGAGATTGGTTGATTTTAGGTTAAGCATTGTTGACCATCCAGGTCATAACACTAGAATCTTCTTCGGACCACAGATCATATGTTTGCTTTGTCTTGTCATCAGCAGTTGCATCAAGAGCAAGCGGACCTTTAGTAAAAAGATGGGAGTAGCGGCCTTGATCCTTGACATAAAGCTCGAAAGAAGCCACCTAGGTGTGATGGTTGGATCCATTCAACTTGACAGTAGTGACGCATAGATTTCAGAGCGGATCGATGGACTCCATGAGTTACGTAGGATGCAAGATGCCAAAGTAGGCAGGAGCATCAGGCAGGAACACCAGGCACGTAGCAGTCAGCAGAAAGAAACTGCAGCAGAGACCCAACACATGTACAGAGCTAGTAACACCCACACGGGGGCAGAAGATAGCAGTAGGAGATATGACGCATCATATCTCAGAAACCCACGTAGGGGTAGCAGAAGATATAGAAAAACCTACGCCAACATGGAGGAAGAGTTACTCCATCATGAGGCATAGGCAGGCAGAGAGTGAAAACCGATTAAGCCGTAAACGTGCTATAACTGGAAAGTTGTCGGAGACGTCCAGAGGGTAGCGGGGAAGAGAAGGATTGTTTGTGGTGGCTAGAAGGAGGGAGATATGGTTGGCATGGAGAGAGGGGTGGTGTGGAGGAGGGGAGGAAGGAGAGGAGGTGGGAGCGGGTTGGATGTAGAGGTCAAGTAGCAGCGATCAGGCTGCGTAGAGGTGGTGGTGGCAGCGGGCGGCTAGGGGTGATGGGGGTGGCGGCTAGTGTAGGAAAAGGGATGGAGGGTGGCGGCGAGGTGATGAAGTGGGGAGGGAGTGGCAGCGGGTGGTGGGGAGGAGAGTAGGCGGCAGGAGGGAGGGGGCAGCGCCAGCTGGCAGCAAGGGGGGTTAGGGGGGTGGTGGCTGGAAGAGTAGAAGAGGAAGGGGAAAGGAGGGGTGGCGGCTAGGGTTTATGGGGGCATAGGCTAGGGTTAGGGTGGGAAGGGTTTAAGGAGGATCAGGGTGCTCTGATACCATCTAAATAACAAAAGACTTTGTATTAGATTATTACAGAGGTCTCGCTTTTATAGGACAAGAGAGTAAAGCATAAAACAGAGACAGGCAATATGGGACAAAAGAAAGAGGCTAATAGACAAGACAAGTCTAAAGACCATAACACACTAATAAATCTAAATCTAGTAAAATATATATACTAATAAATTTCATCTACTTGTAGTTACTACTTCCATTCATATACAATGCTTTTTGTTGCTTTTGTGCATATAAAGCTAATTCCTTGTTTAGTTGCTTGCATATTTATGATATATATATTTATATATGCTTTTGTCCATAAAGTGCACATACTATATAGAATATGTATATAAATGTACAAAAAAAAAACCTAAGAACGCTTAGACCTCCAACCTAGGCACCTAGATTGTCTATGCGCTCCTAGGAAATGCATGGCCGCCCCTAGGGAACGCTTGGTTGCCTAGTTGCCTGGACAACCTTGGTATAGAGGAAAGAAACTGATGGGAGTGGGGGAGATAAGATTACCTAAGATCCATCACCACCATCCATTGGATCCAAACCCTAGGTTATATCCACCATTGATTAATCCCACCCATCCATAAAAAAATCCAAGTAGTGTTCACGTGAACATTACATCATTGTTCATCTCTTTCACATAGACCTTTTTTCATCTCTTAGTCTTCTTCATCCTCTGAGATTTTATTTTTCTCCATTCACCATTGAATTTCTTCTTTTTGTCAAGATTCCAGCAAAAAAGATTAAACAATATTGTTCATAGTAAACAGTATGTTGCAGTACTGTTCACGTAAACAGTAACCATGGGTACTATTCTTAGACTCTTAGTGCCTCCAAATTTGATTTTTTGGTGATTTTCCTTTTCCCTTATGCATCAACCACTATATTTGGAGCTTTCAACAACATCTCGGGATTTTCATATTCCACTTCACTCTTCATGAAATACACAATCACCCGTGTACTCAGATTCAAAAAAATCTGGATTGCGCGCAAACTTCATCGACGCACATCATGGTGCAGCGTAAGGCAATCAACACCAGGCGGCTTCAAAGTTAGAAGAACGCTTGACGCGCTAGGACATGTGGTTTGACCCCCTAGAATCTCTAGTTCTAGACATGCGACAAGAGATGTGAGCATTGTTTGAGCGCTTGCAAGGGCGAGTTGTAGCATAATATCTGCAACAACTAAACAACCTCTCCATATCGCCAAGGATGCCAATGGAATTACCCTTGCCAAAGTTGATATCAAAGGAAGCAAATAATGCATATGTTGATCAAGCTTTTCACCGCTAGTCATGTCACCACTAGCAAAGCATGACACATCTATCCAAACATTTCAAGATCCGTTCTTCCCATTACTCGTGGAAACAACTTATAACGTGGAGGCGGTCATTGGGTTGATTGTTTGCAGTGGAAGTGTGATTTCCTCCGACCAGTCTTATTTGTGTGTAAACATGGCACTAGATTGCATCAAGTTTTCATTTTTATCTAAAGATGAGATCATTCATAGTGGAAGTGGCTGATGGACAAGTCCCACTCACTGATCCAAAAGCCAGATGGCATATCTATTTAGGCTAATTAATTATTTTAAAATTTATTCTTATTTTAAAATTTATTATGCAATTGTTTCAATTTTAGGATCATCATGTAACATAAGGGACTTACTTGTAAGTTCTTTACTCTTAGTGTTTATTTGGTATTTTCGTTAGGTGATTAGCGGAAATAAGCCAATAAGGGCTTCCCATGAGTTTTCTATGTAAGCCTATGTCGGGGGTATTGTCCGACAGAGTCTAATGATATGAATTAGTTGTGTTTTATGACGTAGTTTGCACATTAACTCTTTGCATTTAGCATATTACATGTCATGATTTTTCCCTCACAAGTTCTCGATCTTATTTGTGTCGCCCCCAACCCTGAGAGAGAGAGAGAGAGTGCAAAGGAGAGAAGCCTCCCCTTACGGGCGGCCACTGCTGCTAGGCGTTGCTTGGTTGCCCGCAGGGATCTCCCATCCCTGCTTCTTCTTGGAGTCATTTGCATGAGGCGCATCCATCTTCAACAACAAAAGCATCCACTTTGAATTTGTTAGCACCAGATCTATAAGGGTCGCCATGCCTCCGTCAATATTGCTTGCTAATGGAGACGTCGCGTTCCTATTTATCACCATCATCACATATCTACACCATCATTATCTACTCCACTGCCTATATAATCCATGTCACCACCAAGGAACAAAATTTCGATTGAAATTGCGAAATTTCATTTTTTTTGCAATCAGAAATCGAAACGTCAGTACGTAGGAACTGGTCTGCAATTTCACGAAAATTTTGCAGCTACAGTCGAAATTTTGCAAAACAGAGGGTATTTTAGTGCAAAAAAAACCATTTTGGGCCTTGATATTGCGAAATCAGTGCGAAATGCAACACCTATTTCGCAAAATTGTGTTCCATCGACTGGATTTGCTGAGACTTTGATCTTTTAACGATTTTTTTGTGATATCTTGCTCTCGAAGGCTGTTTTACTTGATTCTCAGGTATGTAAACAAACCCTCTCCCTAGCCCATCTACTCCTATTTCTACTCCCTTTTAGACATCTTAATAAATACTCCGAAAATACTAAATTTCTAAGTGACATTTCTCTTAAAATTCTCAAGGTCTTGAAGTGAATGTGTAAATCTAAGAAACAATAGTGTGAAATATGTATATCTATACTTATTTTGAAAATCTAATCAATATATTTCATATTTATACACAAAATGACTACAACAGCTTTTTTAATAGTTCTTATATTTTTGTATTTTCACTTATTTAACCCTATATATATATATTATAAAAGTAGCCTTGTACAAAATGTTGTGTATGTTGTAACTTGTAAACCTAAATATTTTTTATTATTCATTTATGTAACCCTAAGTATGTTATAATAGTAGACTTATACAATAAATATACTAACCTATAATATTGTAACTTGTAAGTTGTAACTCTAAGTTATAAAGTCTAGTACTCTAGTTGTTTTAACTTGAGGTTTGCAAGTTTGTAACAATCTAACTGTCTAACAGACTTGACATTTCTGTTCATTTGTGCACTCACTCATCAAGACATGGATCCCACCCTAACCTCTAAACATATAAATTTATTATATAATCTAGTGTGTCTATGTTTGAACATTGTGTTTGCAAAATTCCATAACTTAATTCCTTCATTTTGTCATCGAAATTGCCATCGAAATTCTGTCAAAATTGTTCAGCTTCCTTCACTTACAAATGTGGGAGACCCCCAATCCCACATATCCAATATGAAATATTATTGCATTTTTGAGTAGATCTTGGCGATTAGATCGTCCTGGTAAATTTTCATGATTTAATTCGCTTATTTGGTCGTCGAAATCGTTAGGGCTGTAAATATCGAAATTTCGGCTGAAATTTCGAAAAAAATTTGTTTTTGGGCCATCGGACACGACATCGAAATCGGACATTTAATTCTATGGTCACCACCAGTCAGATCTAATCCAAAATCTTAGATAAAGATCTCCCTGTTTTGTTGATATTGAAGACACATCATCCATTGATTTCTATGGTGGAGAACCAAAAGGATTTTCCCCTATTTTTTGATGTCTCTGAGGGTTTTCCATTGTTCGTCGCTAACACGGCGTGTCGCTTCTTGATACGGCATGTAGGCAGTGCTCTGCTTCGTTCGCGACTTCGTTAGGCAAAATCTTTCTGATGACACGACATGTCGCTTTCTAACACGGCATGTCGGTTGCACGATGACACGGCTTGTCGCCTAAAAGACACGGCGTGTCACTTGTGTTCTGCCTCGAAATATGTTAACTGACATGGTGTGTCACCTGCTTCTTGTTGGCGTTAACTTCTGTTATTGCATCTCCGATGTGCGACACGGCGTGTCTCTTCACCAACATGGCGTGTCACCTGCTACTGTTGCTACATATTGACATGCTACATCATCTACAATGATGCTATTACATGGTGGAGGTTTCTATCTATGGCGAATTCTTATCTTTATCCTTACCAGTAACACTTATCTTCCTTTTCATGTAGTTTTAGATGTTGTTAGTTCTTTAATTCCCTCCATCCTTTCCAACCCTACATACATATTGTCTACCTCCTCAACACTTGTACTACCCCTTATATACATTTTGTACATGATGCTAATTGGATCCCACGATTTTTTGACCTTGTCCAAAAAGTTTTGCAAGGGCTCTGCCCCCCGCACCCTTCTCGGGTCGTAAAAAGATCCATTTATTTTTCTTTTCGGATCTATGTAATCAGGCCATGTTGCACATTGACTCGAGTTGTTGGTTACCTCCTTCACATATTTGCCTACATAAACCCTACCTCTACCATTATTTTGACTCTCCACCCCAACCATTCTCTTGATTCTTTTCGTGGTTGGCGTGAGGGGGGAAATAGAGGATGATGAGTAGAGGGAAGAGATGAGAAGGAGAGAAGAAGAAGACTTTTAATTTGTTGTTCGATGGATCTTCATGCTACATTTACTATATAGATCATTCTACTACTATGTGGTGTTCCTTTTGCTTCTATGTGGATCCTTCTATTGTTATGTGGATTGTTCATGCTAATCTTGTTGTTGTTTTTTCTACTATGTGGAGCTTTATGCTGCTATTATTGCTCATTCATCATCATCTCGATTGTTGCTATGGAGTTGTCTACTTCACTGATGTTATTTGTTGATTGTTTTTCTATCCGGCGACGTCATTCTTGCTACTTGCTATGATTAGCACATTTTACTTGTTGTTTTGTACATTTGCACTATCTACAGTCTGTGCTCTATTTGCATGTTGACCCTTTGTATGTTCCTTGCACATGTCTACTATTGTTGTTGTTGTGACCCAGCACCATCTAGATTGTGGCGTCTGCTACTAGGATGAAAATTATATGATGAGATGATGGTGGTACCTTTGGTGACTTACATATGTATGATGGAGCTTCATGCTTTTCCGCTACTATTGTTCATCTTGGAGTCTTTTTGTTGCTTTCTACTTCAGGCACAATGATCTTTTATCCAGCTATGTCATCTATTTTCTGCTAATGTGTTCCAGCACTCTTTGTCTTGTTCGTGCCTTATGCATGTTGACTCTTTTGTGGTCCATGCCTTATATGCACGTTGACTTTGCTTCATATGTTCCAACACTATCTGGTTTGTTTCTTGACAATAGTGACTGCACTATGATGCCTAACTATTGTTGTTTAAACTGCTCCAGATGCTACTTCATATTGATCAAGAAGCTTCTGCTGCTTGCTTTTGGCTTATCTGCTTGAGGGGGAGTATTTGAGGGCTTGAGTGATTTATTGTAACATTGAGGGGGTTAAATTCTTGTATGGGATTGGTTATCTTTTTATTATGTTTAGTCTGTCTGTCTGTTTGCAAGATGACTTGGGATTCTCCCAAGCTCCAACTTGAGGGGGAGTGTTAGAGAGTCTATTTACTTAAGTTGTTTAGTTATTTGTAATATGGACCTAGTTGTGTCTTGACCCATTAGGGTTTTTCTTGTGTTTGTATGTCTAGAAAGCGGAGAGGATTGCTTATTATTGGATAATCAAAATGAATACAATGGTCTTTCTTTTATAAGACAAGAGAGTGTACAGAGTTTAGAGATGAGCAATATGGGATAAAGTGAATAAGAGAATAAAGAGAAAATAAGCAAATACACTAAATAAAGAAAAGCAGTAAAGTGTATATACTAATACTCCCCCTCAAGCTGGAGCGTAGATGTCAATCATGCCCAACTTGGATGTCATAACAGCAAATCTCGTCTTCGGAAGAATCTTGGTGAAGATGTCAGCCACCTGATCAGAAGTATGTATGTAGGGAGTAGATAGTTGGCCACATAAGACAGCTTCACGAACAAAATGACAGTCAACCTCAACATGTTTTGTTCGCTCATGAAAAGTAGGATTACTGGCAATAAAGGTGGCAGCTTTGTTGTCACAGTACATCGGAATAGGAGAAGAGTCAGAAATGTCAAAATCTTTCAGCAGGCTCCGAATCCAGAACAGCTCACAAGTAGTATGCGCCATGGTGCGATATTCTACTTCAGCACTTGAGCGAGCAACCACAGTCTGTTTCTTGCTTCGCCAAGTAACAAGATTTCCTCCTACAAAGGTACAGTAGCCAAAGGTGGAGCGTCGGTCGATTTTACTCCCGGCATAGTCAGAGTCAGAATATCCAATAAGCTTACAGTGACCATTTTTTTATATAGCAAACCTTTCCCAGAGGAACTCTTCAGATATTTGAGAATGTGGCAGACGGCATCCCAGTGACATTGACGGGGTTTATCCAGATATCTACTAACAAGCCCGACAGCAGAAGTAATATCAGCACGAGTAACAGTAAGATAAAGAAGCTTGCCAACCATGCGGCGATACTGATGATGATCAGGATAGGCAGGAGAGTTCTCATCATCCCAGTTAGTATTTGGATCCAGAGGAGTACTAGCAGGTTTAGCACCAAAAGTCTTGTGTCAGAAAGAAGATCCAGAACATATTTACGTTGAGACAAGCATAATCCAGAAGCAGACCTAGAGACTTCAATCCCAAGAAAGTAACGCAAAGTGCTGAGGTCTTTGATGACAAAGTGTTTCTCCAGATAACATTTAGTAGCCTGAATACCAGCAAGATCACTCCCTGAGAGAATAATGTCATCAACATATACAATTAGAATAACAATGCCAACAGTAGTATTTTTAATGAAGACAAAATGATCAGACTGGGAGCGTCTAAAAAGAAACTTCTGAAGAATGGTACTTAGTTTATCAAACCAAGCACGGGGACTCTGTTTTAAACCATATATAGCTTTCCGCAGCCTGCAGACTTTGGAGGACTCCCCCTGAAGCACAAATCCTGGAGGTTGTTCCATATAGACTTCCTCATGTAGATCCCCATACAGAAACGCATTTTTCAGATCCAGCTGGTACAGGGGCCAATCAGAATTAATAGCAACAGAAATAAGAATGTGTACGGAATTCAACCGAGCCACCGGTGAAAAAGTCTCAAAGTAGTCGACCCCATAAGTCTGCGTGTAGCCCTTGGCAACAAGTCTAGCCTTGAGGCGTTCAACTGTGCCATCCGGTTGATATTTAACAGTAAACACCCAACGACAGCCAACTAGAGAACAATCAGTAGGAGGATCGACCAACTGCCAAGTGTTGCGATCAGTAAGAGCCTGAATTTCCGCCTCCATGGCCTGACGCCAAGCTGGATGTTTAAGAGCCTGAGAAGCATTTTTAGGAATAGAAATAGCAGAAAGAGCAGCAGTAAAATTTGCAAAATTAGTCCCCAAATGAGCAGAAGTACAGAAATTGCCAATAGGATGTTTAGTACAAGCTCTAGTTCCTTTCCTCAAACTGATAGGAACATCTAGGTCAGAGTATACCTGTGGTGGTGTTTGATCTGGCACGAAGGACGAAGACTCTGGAGGGGCCATAGAGGGATTGATGTCTTCTGTCTTCTTTGATAAACTTTCAGAGGAGGACTTTTAGCAGGAGAAGCAGTATCATCAGTATCATCAATCATAAGTAAAGGTATCTCCACTAATAAATCCGATGTAAGGGCAGACCCAGCAGAGGAGTAGAAAGGCATGTGCACACAGAAAACGATATCTGCAGATACAAACCATTTCTTTGACACAGGATCATAACAGCGATACCCTTTCTGAGTGCGAGAGTACCCTAAGAAGACACACTTTATTGTTCTTGGATCAAGTTTGGTGAGACCAAGACGAAGATTTTTGACAAAACAGGTGTTCCCAAAGATACGAGGAGGAACAGAAAAAAGGGGTGCATCTGGGTACAGGATTTGATAAGGGACTTGATTCCCAAGCACAGAAGAAGGCATGCGGTTAATAAGGTAACATGCAGAGGAAATAGCTTCAGGCCAAAAACATTGTGGGGCGTGGTAATGAAACAGTAAAGTGCGGACAACTTCAAGCAGGTGTCGATTTTTGCGTTCGGCGACTCTATCTTGTTGTGGAGTGTAGGCACAAGAAGTTTGGTGTATGGTACCCTGTTTGCGACAAAAATTGCTGACAGAGGCTTGCATAAATTCAAGGGCATTATCAATGCGAAAAAATTTTGATAGATTTGGCAAACTGGGTACGGATCTCAGCAAAATAAGCAGTAATGGTATCAAGTAAAGTAGACCTGTCCTTGAGCAAGAAAATCCAGGTAGTTCTAGAAAAATCATCAATAAAACTCAAAAAATAGCAAAATCTAGAAGTACTGGACACAGAACAAGGTCCCCAAACATCAGCATGAATAATATCAAATGGCAGCTTTGAACTAATACATGATTTCATAGAAAAAGATGCTCGTGTCTGTTTGCCCAATTGGCAAGTCTCACAATAAAAAATAGAATCTAAAACATCAGGAAGTAAATGTTATAATTTCGCTACAGAAGGATGTCCCAGACGGTAGTGCCACTGGATGCCTGTCACAGAGGATGTCAGATATGTTGCGGTCTTCGGAACGTCCAAGTAATATAGCCCATCTGGTCCCTCATGGCTCGAACCAATCGTCGTCCTCGTGCGTAGATCCTGAAACACAACACCATTTGGGTCAAAAGTAATAGAGCAACGGAGGCTTTTGACAGTTCTATTAATAGATAACAGATTTATAGGAAATTTTGGAACATAAAGAGTAGACCGCAGAGGCAGGCAACCAGGAGTGCAGATATCACCAATGCCAGTAACAAGTGTCTTAGAGTCATCAGCCAGTGTAACAGGAGGTATATCAGAAGTATTATGTAAGTGAGAAAATAATGCAGGATTTCTAGAGATATGGGATATCGCACCCGAATCAATCACCCATGAATTTTTACCAGACTGAGTCAGAAGTGCAGTGCTCCCATCAATAGAGGCTTCAGCAGAAGAAGCGAGGCGTGCCTGGAGAAGTTTCTCGAATTCCGACCGGATCCAATCAGCAGAAGGAGCAGCAGAGGCAGTGGTAGTCTCAGGTTGATCCGTAGTGACTTGGTTCGCCCAGGCTGGCTTGTCATGCTTGATCCAGCAGCGGTCTTCATTGTGATTCGTGCGCTTGCAGAAAGTACATAAGCGAGGTTCAGTAGGCTCAGTACCAGAGCCACGTCCAGGTGTTGATGAGCGCCCGCGACCACGGCCTCGACCACGACCGCGGCCACGAGAGGAGTCACCGGTGCAAACAGCAAGGGCTGCTCCATCAAAAGTGTCAGGCAGAGACTGAGATACAGGGGGGATACGTTAAACCCATTTCAAAACGTCTCACAGCGTAGGCAGAGGATCACTCGAGAGAATCTGATCAACAACTCCGGCGAAGGAGGAGGGTAGACCAGCGAGGAACTGGACAAGCTGAAGTTTGTTCCGTTGACGCTGGATTTCAGTGATGTCGGCAGAAAGGGGATGGTACACCTAAAATTCATCCCAGAGAGCGCAGCAGTTGTTGTAGTAGTCCTCGATAGAATCAATAGTAGAAAACTCTTGCTTGGCCAGTTGCTTGAAAATCTCAAACACCTTCTTTGGATTCTGCTAGTGAGAGTATACGTGGGAGAGTTGGTCCCACATATCCTTTGCAGTCTTTAGGCGAAGGAGACTGGCTGATCTTCGGTTCGGCGTTGTTGACCATCCTGGTCATAACACTGTAGTCCTCCTTGGACCAGAGATCATAGGCCTGCTTGGTCTTGTCATCAGCATCAGCAGTGGGAGCCGCCGATCCCTTGGTCGATAGATGAGAGTAGCGCCCTTGTGCTTTAACATAGAGTTCAAAGGAATCTGCCCAGAGGTGATAGTTGGAGCCATCCAACTTCACAGTAGTAACACACAGATTACGCGGAAGATCCGGAGTTGCCATCGGAAGGTGCAGTCAGGGGCGGAAGCACGGGCGCAGAGAGCAGCAGTAGTCAGCAGTCAGAGGCAGGAGTCCAACACATGGACTAGTAGTAGAAGGTAGGAGATCCACGCATATATCTTAGAAAAACCCACGCAGAGGCAACAGAAGAAGAGAAAAATTTACGCCAGCATGGAGGATCAGTCACTCCACCATGAGGCGCAGGCAGACAGAGTGGATGAAGCCCGTTACGCCGTCAACGTGCCAGAATTGGAAAACGTCGAGGCTGTCTGAAGATTTCGGAAAGTGAAACCGAGCTAGACGGAGGATCCTGTGGAGGATTAGGCCACAAGGATCGAGGGGTTTAGGGGATTAGAGGTGGGTGGAGGGTTGTGGAGGTGTGGCAGGGTGGTTGTGTGGTGGTGGTGGAGGGTGGCGGCGGCGGCAAGAGGGCGGCAGGGAGGGGTGGCGGCAGGAGCAGGAGGGTTGGGCGGCGGGTTATAGGAGTGGAAGGAGGGGTTGGCGGCGGAAGAAGGATGGTAGGGAGGGGCAAGGAGAGGAGGAGCAGCGGGGGGGAGGGGGCTGCTGTGGTGGGGGAAGTCGGCGGCAGCAAGAGAAGTCATAGGGGCAGTGGCGGCAAGGAGAGGGAAGAGAGAGAGATGGGGGTGACGGCTAGGGTTGGTGGAGAGAAAGAAGAGGTGTAGTGTGGCATACAACTCATGAAAATATAATTAACCAATGCGGAAGCGTTCATTAAATAGCGGATTAGCAAAAAATCACTAAAAATTAAACATTTTTATCAAGAGATCCATCAAAGGGAAACTTTCTCACATAGAACCTGTGAAGCAACCTGTATCTAAGTCGATACCATCGACATCCTGTCGATGGTATCGAGATCTGTCCAGGTTCATGATGGAGCAAGCCGCATCTTGGTCGATACTATCGACACACATGTCGATAGTATCGAGATTGGTTCAGGCGCAAGAGAATACTCCGTCGATACCATCGACACAAGTCGATGGTATCGACACCGGCACAGCGGCGGAACAGTAAACCGGCGGCTGACCTATTTTTGTTATAAAATGTTATTTTTATTTGTTTTCTCTTCTTGTATCTCATGTACTCTACCCTAATGTATAAATACAAGTGTGTAGGCACTAACCCTACTCACGTTTGCTGCACATAGCAGCCGACATGTAATCGGTGTTCTTCATCTTCTTCCTCCGTCATTCTCAACATGGTATCAGAGCTGTAACTTCGACCGGTCCATCGCCTCTTCTCCAAGCGCCGCCTACCCTTCTTCTTCTCCACAGGGCGCCGCCACACCTTCTCTCCACAAGGCGACACCGCAGCAACTTCTTCTCCACTAGCCGCAGCCGCAGCAACCGGTAGAGCTGTTGTTCTCCGGTTTGAAGATCTCCGGTTGATCAAACGGCCACCTAAAGCCCAAACCGGAGGTCTCGTCTCTTCCAAAGTGTCTTCCTAATCACATCTCCTTCATGTGTGATTAGGAACCTCTCTCTTGAAGGCTGTTGATGCGTCAGTAACGCATCCTCTATCTTGTTCAGTTGTGACGTGTATCTCTCCGTCACGGGACGCGTATCTATCCGTCCACTCAATTTTTTTTTGTGACGTGTATCACCCCGTCACACATATCCCAGCTGCATCATGGAGAACAAGACCTATTATGAGGTCTCGCCTATTCCTATCAAGCTTAATGGGAAGAATTTTTTTGCTATGGATGAATGCGGTTCATACTGTTTTGGAATCGCGCGATCGAGCAAAGTTTGTTGATTCTGCACCTCTCACTAGCACTGACCAAGACTATGCCGAGTGGAAACGTCTTGACAGCCTAGTGAAGACTTGGTTATGGGGTAGCATGGAACCGTCTATTGCTTCTAGGTTCATGTTCTACTCCACCGCTAAGGAGATTTGGGATGCCGTCAAGCAACACTATGCTCAAGAGAAGAATGCTCTTCGCCAGTTTATGATCTATGATCGTCTGTTTGCGGAAAAACAAGGTGATAGATCACTTGAAGAGTATTTCGGTGTGATTCAAGCTATCTCTCAGGAGTTGAGCTACTATCATCCAGTGAAGGTTGCTGCGCAGATTAAGGATAGAGATGATCTTGTCACTGCCAAATTTCTATCTGGCCTTAGCTCCTCATTTGGTTCAGCGAGAAGTGTGATACTTGCATCTGATAAATTACCGAGCCTTGCAGAAGCCTTCTCTAGGATTCAACAGTCCACCTTTGAGTCCATTGGTCCTCCTCCTATTGTTCCTTCTGGAGATTCTCATGCCTCTATTGCTGCAGCAGTTCGCGGAGGACGACCTGCACCTACTTCATCTGACAGACCTGGCTTGGGCAGAGGACGTGGGACTCGCCCTAGATGTACTTTTTGTGACAAACCCGGGCACTCTGTCGAGAAATGCTGGAAGAAACATGGGAGACCTGCAGCCCCACCTGTTGGAGCTGCCAATTGTGCTACTTCCGATTCTACTACTGCGAGCTCGAGTTCCTCTGGCATCACCCTTACTCAGGAGGAATATGACAGATTCATTCAGGCCACTCAACATTTGCATATGGGCGCTTCATCTGCTTCTACAGCACATCTTGCATCTACAGCGGGTAATCAGGCTACCTCTTTTATGGCTTCCGGATCCGCAACTCCCTGGGTGGTCGACTCTGGTGCCTCCCAGCACATGACTGGTATGAGGCGATTGCTCCGCACACTTGACTCATATATTCCTCACCCCTCTGTTACCTTGGCAGATGGTTCTGTGAGGAAGGTGGTAGCTAGTGGTTCTGTGTCCCTTACACCAGATATTGATTTGACATCTGTCCATTTTGTACCTGATTTTCCATTCAATTTGCTTTCTGTTGCCAAGTTGATTGACACTATGAACTGCACAGTAACTTTCGGGCCATCTTGTTTTGTTTTACAGGATCTCAAGAGTTTGCAGATGATTGGTGGGGGGCCTAGGAAAGGTGATCTCTACCTCTTTCCTGGTGATTATCTACCTCGCCATCCACCTCCTGCTCCAGTTTCCTCCGCCATGCTGAGTAGTTCCCCCTTGTTGTGGCATTGCAGATATGGCCATCCTTCCTTAGAAAGCTTGAAGAAATTGGAACCCGATCTAGCTCATGTGTCCTCATTAGAGTGTCAGTCCTGTCAGTTGGGCAAACACCATCGGTTGTCTTATCCTGTTCGTGTCAATAATCGGGCTTCTAGTCCGTTTGAGTTAGTCCACAGTGATGTATGGGGTCCTGTTAAAAACCAGAGTTATAATGGTTTTAGCTATTTCATTTCTTTTGTGGATGATTACTCTCGCATGACATGGATTTATCTTTTAAAAGGTCGTGAATCTGTGCTTTCCATTATCAAACATTTTCATAAACAAATTCAAGTTCAATTTCACTGCAATATTAAAATTTTTCAATCTGATAATGCCCTTGAGTACGTTCAGAAAGCAATGCATGAGTTTTGCAGTTCAGTTGGTATGATTCATCAAACCTCTTGTCCTCACACTCCTATGCAGAATGGTGTTGCTGAGCGAAAGAATCGCCATCTCTTGGATATCACTAGGTCTATCATGTTTGAATCCAATGTGCCTAAACGTTTCTGGTCTGAGGCTCTTCTCACTGCCTGTTTTTTGATTAATCGGCAGCCCTCTTCTGTTTTGCATGGGCGCACTCCCTTTTCTGTCTTACGCCCTATGGATCAACCGTTTCATGTTCCGCTTCGAGTTTTTGGTTGTACATCCTTCGTTCATAACTTTGATCCCAAACAAGACAAACTCTCTCCTAGGTCCTTGAAAACCTTGTTTCTTGGTTACTCTAGTACGAGTAAAGGTTACAAGTGTTATTGCCCGAGTTTGCGTCGTATGTTTGTTTCTAAGGATGTCACCTTTCATGAAACCAGTCCATATTTTGCACATACTATGAGCAAGGGGGAGCAATTGAGTGAGGGAGTGCCACCCGTAATTCAAAGTGAGGGAGTGCCACCTATCATTGTTGAGGACTTACCGCATGATCCACCTACCATTCAACCCTATAACCAGGTTTATCACAGGCGCGGTAGACAGGATCCAGATGAGGTAGCGGCACAAGTCCATGAGCCTTCTTCGTCATCTTCTACTCCAGAGATTCCTGCAGAAGCTTCTGACCTTGATCTTCCTATTGCTGTCCGAAAAGGTATACGTTCATGTACTATTCGACATCCCATATCGAATGTCTGTTGTTTGTCACACTTATCTACACAGGCTCGTGCATTTGCTGTTGGGATGGACTCCATTAAGATACCACGAAACCACTTAGAGGCTCTGAAGGACAGTGGCTGGCAGCAAGCAATGCAGGTGGAAATCTCTGCTTTGATTGACAATGGCACATGGGATCTTGTTACTTTACCTGCGGGCAAGAAAGTTGTGGGTTGTAGATGGGTCTTTACCGTCAAACACAACCCTGATGGTTCGATTGAGCGGTTGAAGGCCAGATTGGTAGCTAAAGGCTACACACAGACATATGGAGTGGACTTCTTTGAGACCTTCTCTCCAGTTGCTCGTCTCAATTCTGTGCGGATCCTTATATCTCTAGCTACTACCTTTGATTGGCCTCTTTTCCAGCTGGATGTCAAGAACGCCTTTCTTCATGGAGATCTTCAGGAAGAGGTGTACATGGAGCAACCACCCGGTTTTGTTGCTCAGGGGGAGTGTCAGAAAGTTTGCAGATTGAAGAAGGCTATCTATGGGTTAAAGCAATCTCCTCGAGCTTGGTTTGACAAGTTCAGTGCTGTTGTGTTACAGATGGGCTTCTCTCGTTCCATGACTGATCACTCTCTATTTTATTCAAATTCTTCTGGTGGATCCATCATTATTGCTGTCTATGTTGATGATATTGTGATTACTGGCAGCGATTCTACAGGCATCTCACGTGTGAAGGAAGGACTACAACATCACTTTCACACGAAGGACCTGGGGAAGCTGAGATACTTTCTAGGGATTGAGGTTCTTAGATCCCATGCAGGTATAAATCTCTCCCAGAGGAAATATGTTCTTGACTTGCTACAGGAAACGGGTATGACTGATTCTAAGCCCGTATCCACTCCTATGGATTATCACATCAAGGAGGTAGACGATGATACTGAATATTCAGATCCAGGTCATTACAGGAGAATAGTTGGGAAGTTGATTTACCTAACTGTCACAAGACCTGATATTTCTTTTGCTGTTGGAGTAGTAAGTCAACATATGTGCACACCACGACAGTCGCATTGGACAGCTGTATGCAGGATTCTGAGATATCTGAAAAGTGCTCCTGGGAAGGGGATCACTTACTATAAACCAAAGAGTTCCTCATCACCCTTGTCTCTTACAGGTTATGCGGATGCAGATTGGGCTGGAAATCAAGTTGATAGACGATCTACTTCTGGTTACTGCACCTTTCTTGGTGACCATTTGATCACATGGAAAAGCAAGAAACAACATGTGGTAGCGCGATCCAGTACTGAAGCTTCTTCCTCCGTCATTCTCAACAGAACCAAAGTAACACATTTACATTCTTGTTTGAAGGTACATATTCTGTATCATCTCTTTTTGAGAGTTACAAGCATTAACTGTCTTGTCAAGCTAAACACGGGCAGTATAAAATCTCGAGGCACTGAGCCAAAATCTCGAAAGCACTAACTACTACTCCGAGGACCTGAGAGTACAGAGACGACACATAGGACTATCTACATCTATACAAGGCATAACAGCCAGTGTCTCCACCTGAGACTTCACTGTTGTCCCTGCTGCTACTGCTGTTGTCCTTCACCTACTGAAGGATTCCTGCCTCCTCGTTCGCGTCCACCTAAAAATGTGATTCCCACGGGGGTGAGACAATTGTAAATTGCCCCAGCGAGGTATATAACTCTCCGCCATAAACATTATTATTGCAGATTAAGAAGATAAATATGAATAGAGGAATCATATTTATTTGACGGCAAATATTTTAATGTCTAATAGATTAGGACATTATTCTTATCAAAAGCATTACAGCTATAACTTGATAGAACAACATGTCACTTATCCTTTAAGGAATATGAAAAACATATATAACATTTATTCACTATAGATTCATTACAACAGCATTAACTCTCTTCAGGCTTAGATCATATATCTAATGCCTGGCATTGTCATTGTGGAGTCATGGCATGTAGCCATACTCTTTTCACAAAGTGTTGGGATCTTAGTCCCTCAACTCACCAAGTATATTTCCACTTCTTAACAAATTTACTATCATGATTATAGAATCTGGGTATTTGAACCCTCATCTCATCATAGAACACTTGTTACCATTTATTAGGTGACTTCATACCTTTAGGTCATCTGACCAAGAACATTATAATTTTTACTGCACAAGTACTGCACATAGATCATAAAGCTCATATCACCTCTCATTACCCCTTATTAGGCATCAAGGCATATTATGACTTATAAAGCTCATAAACAATCTAAGATAATGATCACATCATGTGACACACATAACTCATTGATTATGGGTTACCTCTCACTAAGCAATAGGGCATATGAAAACTTATGTCTACAAAACATTTTCAATGTACAGAACATCATAGCCCATACTTGGTTGTGCTCATCTTCTCAATATATCTGCATGATTAGTAATCATGATACAATTACATATCAGTACTATGCAATACAAGGGTTATCTTATTACATTCATAACCCATTAGTCTGTATTTGAGCTTCACATAGGATTACTCTGTATTGGATCTTCACATAGCATCACCCTGTATTAGGATTCACATATCATTAGCTTGTATTAGGGTTCACATAGCATTATCAATATGGATAACATAAGTATTCAATCATACTTATTTATTCTCATCATTCACCCTTAAATGAATTATCAACACATAGCATGAGTTGCTCTCTCCTCTTTTCCAGAATATGATTACATCATAGTTTATAGATTTGGATTAACCTTTTTGTAAGGCATGTTAGCCTACACTCAACAGGGTACATTACATCTCAATGTAACCATTGACATGACACATCTCATGTATCATTCATCCAATTATATTGGACTTATAACACATCAAGGTATACCAGTATTGGGGTGTTGGATGTGATATCTATCATATCTTGATGTATCACTTCCCTCAACACCTTTATCTTACTTGAGTTCATACACTTAGCTTGTATTAGGGTATTACCCATCCTAATACTTTATGCACCAGTTCATCACATTTATCATGTAAGGTAGTGGTCATTAGTCACTCACTTAGAATATACAACCATTGCCAAAACTATGGACTCATCCTTAAGTTAGGAACTAACAAAACGCTCATTCTAGGTCACTTGCAAATCAACTCTAAGTCAAGCATAGAGCACCACGGTCATGCAGCCAAGAACGGTCGTGCTACAGAAGATCACCACGACCGTTTTACACCACCACGGCTGCCATCATCCAACCCCTTTAGCTTAATTAGGAATAGTATTCTCCATATTTATAATTTGAAGACTCACATAGAATATTCCATACCTCTGTGGATTTCACATAGTATTATTCTCCAATAGAGTTTTACATAATCATCCTTCTATATCAAGGATTCACCTAGCATTATGTGAAATTAGGATTTCACAACACATCACCCAGTGATAGGACTTCACATAGAATTAGTAGCACAACCCTATATTAGGGTTTCATATACCTTTATCCCATTTTAGGGATTAGGGTTTATCATTCACATCCAAGTGGGGTTTCTCTTTCTTCATACCCAAATTAGGGTTAGGATATACAATTCCCATTAAATTAGGGTTTCCTTCATTGTTACACTAAGCTAGGGTTACATCATTCACCCTGGATTTATGATAACACTTAACTTTGCCCTAGATTAGGGTTTCACACATAGCTTTGCTCTAATTAGGGTTTCACACATAGCTTTGTTCTAATTAGGGTTTCACACATAGCATTGCTCTAATTAGGGTTTCACACATAGCTTTGTTCTAATTAGGGTTTCACACATAGCATTTCTCTAATTAGGGTTTCACACAGCATTGCTCTAATTAGGGTTAGGGCTCATTGATTAGGGTTTCATGATCTCATTATTATGTATCAAACCCTTATCACATAGTTTACTCATAAAGAGAGAATTAGGGCTTAATTATATAAGCATTCATCTTTCTCACTCTCTCTCTCATCCTCTTTAGGATGTTAAGTACCCCAAGATTAATCTAGGTCAACTCTTCACTTGAGTACACATAGCTAGGGTTAACCTTCACAATCATCATGGGTCTACATCTTTAATAATCACATAGCTGATCAACCTTTGATCTTATTAGATGTCCAAATGGTCTAATCAATTAAACCATCAATTATATAAGGAATTCAAAATAATTGACCAATTAAACTTTCAATTCCACAAAGTGACCAATTAGGTTAACCATTGAGATCTTCAATTGTATTAAGTATCTAAATAGGTTCACCATATTGGACCTTCAATTACATGAGATATTCAAATGGATTAACCATGTTGATCTTCACAAAGTTAATTACTTAGACCCTCAATGATCTTGGTTCTCATACATCAATTGGTTGAAATCCATTTGAACAAGTTATACTTGAAACCAATTGAACAAAGTAGGTATTGAAACCGTTTGCACTTTGGGTCTCCAAACGGTTTGAGATCGTTTGGTCCCAAACGGTCTTGAGACCGTTTGGACTCAAACGGTCTTGAGATCGTTTGGACCCAAACGGTCTTGAGACCGTTTGGTCCAAACCTTCTCAAAACCGCATGGACCAAAAAGGTACTTCAACACTCAATCGACTCAATGTTTCAATCCATGGACCAATTATAAATTGAACCACTAAAGCATTCATCAATTGGACCACTGAATCACCATTCAAATAGACCTTCAATTTAGGGTTTTGAACCCAATTGAACTAGGTTTGATAATCAAGAAACCATCACTTAGGGTTTGAAATCAAGAATCCATCAATGGTTGACATTGTGGAATCAAATCAATTGAAATCAATAAACTATCATCATCACATGATATGACCTGACCTCAAACGGTCTTGGATGACCACCAAACGGTCTTGAGACCGTTTGGTTGATCTCCAAACGGTCTTGAGACTGTTTGCCCATTCCATCATCAAAATCCATGACATCCAATTAGGGTTTTGGACCATTGGATTGATTATCAAATCAGCACTTAGTTGCAATTCAATTTGGTACCTTTGGACCTTCAAACACTTAGCCATACTTAACCCTAGACCTCCAAACGGTCTTGGGTGACCCCGAAACGGTCTTGAGACCGTTTGGGTGATTCCCAAACGGTTTTGAAACCGTTTGGGTCAATCAACCCAAACCATCATCTCAATTAATTTCAAAATCAGCACTTAGCCGATTAGGGTTTGCAATTCAGGAATCATACACAATTGAAACCTTCAAGATCAACCAATTGAAACCATTGGATCAAGATCCAAGTACCACAGCATATATCTCCAAACGGTCAACCATTTCAAACGGTCAACCATCCCAAACGGTTTGGGACCCAAACCACCAAACGGTTTGGTGAAACCGTTTGGACTCAACATCAAAACCGTTTGCCCTAGATATTTGGGAAGGTGTGTGCTTATGATGATGGCATCATCATCAAGCTCTAAACTCACGAAATCTAATGTGATTTCCATGGAGATTGCATCACGCAACCAAACATAATTTCGGAAATGTAGAAATGATCACCAATTGATAAGGAATTGATTGCAATAATAAAATTAAGGGTTCAAGTTATAAAACCCGCCTCCAATTGAGCTCCAAAGCTCCAAGATCACGGCAACAATGGTGGATGCAACTCCTTTCACTATTTCAAGGGTCGTCCTCAAGCTTTGAGTGAAAAGAATTGGTTAGAATTGAAGAGGGGATCGAGATATGAAGAATTCATGCATTGATTTTTTATTTTCACCATGGATTCAAGGTGAAAGGAGGTCAAGAACCTTACCAACAGGTTGGGGGTCGTCCCCCTGATCCTCCACAGCTCCTTGGTCGTTTTCCAAGCAAGGGGAAAGAAAGAAATCCGAAAAAGCCTTTGTTTTGGCTTGGAAAATGTACTTTTATAAGAAAATTGATGAGAGAGAAAATACTTTATAAAAGTCTTTTAATTCCAAAATTGTTGCCACCACTTCCCCCTTGGTTTCTTGCATGCAAGGGCATCTCTATCCCCACCGAGCTCCCTTCCATTATCCATGAATTAAGGGAAAAGAAATTAAGCACCTTAAATCATTTTATATTAATATCCATATGTGAGTGGATATTTCTTTTCCTTATAATAAGGTGAGTGGGTTATCCACTTGCCTTGAGATATTTCGTGGCCTAGCAAAGGCACAAAGGTGTCCACACTTGAGCAAATCCAACCATTATAGTTTTGGTTGAAGGCCCTTTAATTAATACATTCATCTTTTTCCTAAATTGAATTAGGGTTTCACTTAGGATTAAATCTTGATTATTTTAATATCAAGATTCTCTCTCCTCCAACTTAATTCAAATGAGGCGCCCCTCTCATTTTCTTTGCTCTACACGATGCCAAGAAACATTAGGGACCTTATTGAAGTGGTAATTTGCATATTGAACCCTAGGTTTTGGGTAAATTGCACATTACACTAAAACTAGGTTTTAATGCACAAGGATTGCTTTACAAGCTTAATCTTGGTGTCCAAGCTTGTGAAAACCATACCACTACATCATATTCATTCTTATGATGTCTCAACATCAGAGGAACATCTTATCATGCAACATTTTGCAATTTAACCCCTCAACTTGGGTAATTTGCACTTTAGTCCAAAATAAGCAAACATTGCTTCAACATTGTTCAAACAGGACCAAAATTGAAACATAAGTTTCTCATGAGCCCTAATTACTTTTCCCAAGATAAGATTAAGTATCTACTCAACCTTATTAGACAAAACATCTAGGGTTAACACATAACCCAGGTCAGGGATGTTATATGTAGGGTTAGGGAGGATTGGGTGGCTCTGATACCATCTAGAAAGCGGAGAGGATTGCTTATTATTGGATAATCAAAAAGAATACAATGGTCTCTCTTTTATAAGACAAGAGAGTGTACAGAGTTTAGAGATGAGCAATATGGGATAAAGAGAATAAGAGAATAAAAAGAAAATAAGCAAATACACTAAGTAAAGAAAAGCAGTAAAGTGTATATACTGATAGTATGGTTTCCCCTTCTCCTATATATAGGAAAGGGGGGTTGCTCTCTATCAATAAGAAAAACTACGCACATAGGAAAAGTCCCCACCATATCGTTTTTCCACAAAAATTATGTAGTTATAGAAGATGACAATGAAGAAGGAGAGAATAAAAATAAGGATGGGTTTGCTCTTTATTACTAAGATTCTTAGGAAGAAACAGAAGAAGAGGAGGAGAGAGGGCGTGAAGGAGGAAGAACGTAAGATAAATAGAAGAAGAAGACAAAGAGGAGAGAGGACTGAAGGAGGATAAGATTGAGACATAAATAGAATTAGATGAAGACGAAGAAGGGAGAGGGGAAGGGCTGGGAGAAAGGATGGAAAAAAGAGGAAGAAGAGTATCTACTACTGTTAGGAAGAATAAGAATAAGAGGGAGGAGGACGAGGTTTCGGATAAAGAAGGAATAGAGTATTTTTCAATGTTAGAAAGATATGGAAGAAGAGGGAGGAGGAGGAAGAAGACAAGGGGAAGAAGCGGAACAATGTACGACTTATTGGGTTCGTTTAAAATTGACAAATAAGCAGCTGACTATGTAGCTAGGTGGACCCATAAAAGGCCTAGAGCACAAAAGGAGGTTCTTGGACATACGTGGTGTAGCCCCCAAATGCACCACTTAATCAGCCATATAGGCAGCTTGTATGGCTGCTTTCCGCAGTGGTCTCTGTCATTGTTTCTCGTTGGGGATTCTAGTTGTTCAATGCGCATCGCATGAGGTCGTCAAAGATAGTATGCATGCATTTTGAGCGACAGACTTAGAGGGGGCTACTCTTTTACATTACAACAAGCGGGTGAGTTTTATCTGGGATTTGTTTATAGGTTTGTTATTTTTTGGGGGTTTCGAGTGCTTTGTTTGTCCAAAATGGACATGGTTGTCTCCCATGCTCCAAACTTAATGGGGGCCCTTAGAGAGCTTATAAACATTGTCATCTATTCATATAGAGTATGTCCTAGGACACAAGCCTATTAGTTAAGTCAGTCCATTATAGAGCAAAACACATCTCCCACATTCTATTAATGGTTTTACCGTTTATGAATTACATGTTAAGTCAACAAATCATCACAGAGTCTTTGCCTATCCTTTCTTTATACAAAGAAGACCAGCATCACTCCCTACCAAGGATGACACAAAATGAATTAGCTCTAGCAATCTTTAAGTAATTCTAGCTGTGTTCTTGCTTTAGTAGCTTAGATTTGGAAGGCAAAGTCATGCGAACAAGATTGCAGAATTCCGTGACAAAGCTACAGGCTCAGATACATAAGTGCATTACTGCATCACGTTTAGAAAATTTCAAAACCAAGCTAATGATATTGCAATCTATTTTCTGTTTAGATGGTCCTTCAGACATTCAGGCACATCCAGGACCACGAGTAACTAAGCAACAGATAATTCTCCAAACGACCATATAAATGTGTAATTTTCCATGAATGATTCTACTACTCTCTAACCCAGGCAATAAATGGTTTTTTCTGGAAAAAAAAAATAACATACAAAAATTGGCCTATTAATCAAACCAAAATGCAAAAAAACAACAAAACAGTTACCTTATCTGTCGAGGAGCTATCCAACCAAAAAGTGTCCTCACCATTCTTGTCCCCATACAATTCTATGAATATGTTTTCTGCCCCGCCAATTTGACCAGCCAAACCATCCAACTTCTTCCATTGCAACTTGAAATGCTTTAATGGGCTTTTTCTTTGACTGAAAGCATCATATCCATTTAAAGATAACTCTTTAACTGTCAAATTTCTGTCAACTGAGTTTTCATGTGTTTGTTTTAAATGAGGCACCTGGAACGTGAGTATGATTTTCTTAAGCAAGCAATTGCAAATTCGATTAACTTCTAAGAGAAAAAAAAAAGTAGCTAGAATTTAGTAAAAGGGAATATCAATCATCACCGGAAGTAATTGTGCTTTACCACTATTCTGAACCTTTTGTTTAAGACCCGGGACAGACCTCAGACCATGACGAACAGTAATCTCCTTGAAATTCTCAAATAGTTTTCTACCATAACAGGTCGCTACACTTTCTGGATGAAACTGAAAAAAGTACAAATAAAAATTCGCTTTGGTCGTGTAGCAATGTAGGCATATAAGCAAAATTCAATTACAAATGGAGGAACTTTCCGATACCTGCACGCCATAATGAGGCCTCGTCGAGTGTTTAATTCCCATAAGGATATCTGGCTTGACAGCATTGCAGCTAAACATAAGTTGATTCCTCTGATTCCTACTGAGGCTGGCAGTCGCATGCAAATCTGGGTTATCAAGAAATGAGAGGGTGTCCCTAGCCCATGCAACTGGTATGATATCTCTAGGCAGGGAAACTGGGTCTACCACGAGCGAGTGATACCTAACAACCTGCAACCGGAGTTACTCAGCTCAGCATACAAAGAGCTGAGAAGCCAATGCAACCAGGAAAATGTTACAGAAATAATGTTCAGCTTTAGTTCTGATACTGCAACTTCAAACTTTATTGCATGGTGTAATACGATATAAGCTTGGTAGACTTTGAACACAAAATTACATGCGATTGTCAGGGCAGAAAATAATGTTTTATATTTTTAGGAAATTCAGAAATTACAATGATCCTGGGGTGGACTAACCTTAAATCCCGACTTTCTGCCGGATGGGATTCCGTCGAACAGATCGCAACCAGAATGCTCAATTTCACTGACAGGAAAGAGATGAAGTAGATTTTTTTAAGGAGTCCACTAAGAAAGATAGAAATGAGAAAAAAATTCAACAATCCAAGTGGAAAGATATTGTTTCATTATGAGCTGTCAAGTTACCTCAATCGCCCATGAACTGGCTCGGGAGCATGGACGACGAGAGCGCCATGAACATATGCCAATGCCTTGAAACAGAAAATTAAGCGGTGTGAATATCACGAAAGAAAAAAAACTTTTGATATGGCACTCGTACTGCCGTGTAACCAACTAATGTGATATAGGAGACAGAAAAAAAATGCAGCAACGAGACACACCTGGTGGCCAAGGCAAACACCAAGTATGGGTATGTCCGCGCATTCAAGTAGCAACTGCAGGCAAACCCCTGAAAATGGAAAAGTGGGGGGGGGTAAAGAACTAGTGAAAGGACCGAAATGGCATCCAACTCAGTATGCAGAAAACAGGCTGGAAATCGTTACGTTTGGCTAACCTACGTCAGCTGGGTAAGCTGGGGATCCAGGCCCGGGGGAGATGACGATATTGTCGAACGCCGACTCCTCGTAGAGCAGTTGGCGGATGCGATCCCACGTCAATTCGTCGTTTTGCACAACCACAGGAGGCACTGCTTGAATTGAAGGTTCATATTTTATTTTATTTTCCCGAATCAATCAGACAAAACAGCATACAGGTTAGAAGCGATCAATTGGTATTGATTGAAAGGGAAAACAAATCAAGGTTCAGAGGCCAATCGATTGCCAATGATCAAGATTTTGCCTTCATTTCAAACGTTCACTCGGTCGTGAAACCACAATGTCAGACAGCGCTCACCTCCGTTGACGACAGACAGCTCCTGGTAGATGTTGTAAGTGTAGCTGTCGTAGTTGTCGATCAGCAGCGTCCGCACCAGCTGATGCCGCCCTCCCCCGCCTCCAGGTTCCCCTCCGCCGACTGACACCGCACCCGAACAGCAGCTGATCGCCCGTTGCCTAGAGCGAGCTCCAGGGAAGCAAATCCGGCGGCCCCGGTTCCCTCGAGGGGCGACAACGAGCGGCACCGACAGTGGGTGATTCGGCGCGTGGGAACAGCCGCGGACGGCTGTCCGCGAGTACGAAGGCGATGGTGCCGACGCTAACCCGCTAGCCGTTGTCATGGCCTCCGAGCTCGCGGGGATAGGTGGGCAAGAGGAAGGCGAGCTGGTACGTGGTGGCGGAGGAGCGGTGGGGTGGAAGGAATCGAATCCAAACACAGACAGAGGTGGAGAGGAGAAGCAAAATTAAAAATGAGAACGAAAATGGTGCAGAGGAGGATTCGTCACGTTGCGTTGCGTGCGAACCAGGATTCCAGGATGCGGTCTGCGCTTTTTGACCATACCGGTCACGTATGTGTGGGTGCGGTGTTTCATAGGCCCATAACCGGGGGCCACCACCGTGGTTGTCCGGGCCGAAAAGAGTAAAGCCGACGAGGCCCATTGAGCCCGAAAGGCGGCGCCACCGCACCACCAACAAGCAGCCGCTCTGCCTCTCGACGCTGGTATGTAGTGTATGGACGCCCACCAACCACTAGGCACGACATGAACGGTGGAGAGGTTCCAGTTTTGGGTGGTTGGAACCTTAAAACAAGAAAAACAATCCAGACCGCTTCAAATTAGAATAATGTTGCTCTGAAGCAGTACTAATTGGGTATTAGCAGATAATTAATCATGTTGCCGACAGGATTTGAGATTTTGAAATTTCGACGGGTTGGCCCTGGATTAGACTAGCATAGTTGTCAAACGCTAGGCACATCATTTATTAGTAAAAGACGTTACCGAAATCCAATTTACATCCGTATTTCGTCTTGTCTCCAAGATAGGCTTGTGTTAACTATCATAATATACTCAATAAATTACAGTTTATCCACATGTATCTAGTTTCAATTTATATAAACCAAGTTTGATGTGTATCAGTCTAAATCAAATTTTGTATCGGGTTTTTGATCATAGATTTCAACTAATTGATCGTTGATTTGCTCATGTCTTGTGAAAGCTTAATCAATGTACTCTTTTTTTAAAAGGGTGATTCGGCTCTCTAGTGTAGATAAAATAGGAGAAATATGAATGTTCAAACTACAATTTAGCCAACTTGGCTTTGCAAGAGGAAAAGAGCGGCGTAGATTAGAGCTAAGAGATTTTTTAGCACCACATTCAAATTGCATAGTATATGTTGAGCTTTCAAGTGGATTGTGCCATTGTGAGCTTTCATGCTTTGCGAGCATAAGGCTTGAATTTGGGAGGAGATGAGACTGGCGTATTTAGTATGGAATTAGCACGTGTGTGGAGTCAAAAAGAAAGTAGATTTGCCATTGTATTCTATTACATATTTTCAATGCATTCATCATAGCTTGTATGTCACCTTCTAGAGAAAATTAGAGAAGATGGCATCCCTTGAACAAGTATAAAGTTACCCTCCTATTTGACAACATGGATGTCAATGTCAGCCCTATTAGTGTCCAATTTGTATGATGCATCAGTTAAGACATAGACGGCGTGTTCATCAAAAGGATGCTGAGAAGGAAAAAGGATATAACATTACGTTGTTATTTAGAGATTGACAAAGATGGGAGCGTCAAGATAGTGGAAGTACCCTCATTAGTGAACTTGGTTTTGCTTATTGTGGCCTTGAAAATGTGTTGATGAATGAGGGTAATGCGACAATCCCAAATGTGCCAGCAGGTAACAACCCAAAGTGTTTAGTTCTCAACCTAGCCACAATGGTTGCCAGTACACAAGGTAATCCATTCATCTTCAGAAAGATTAAAATGGTCGTTTCCCAAGTTTAACATCATTCATATAGCTTTACGGGGGTGGGCAATCTCGGATTGCATGGATAAGAGTATCCTTGTCATTGTTGCTGACAAGATAGCCTTCAAATATGTCAATATGTTGATGATGCTTTTCAACGTTTGTTATGAGGGTTTTATGTTGTAATAGGCACATCAATACTCTCATTTTTTCTAGGAGATTGGATATTCAAATATGTTTCAAGATACCAGGTAGAGTGATTTCTTTGCCCACACAAAGCCATCTGTAGATTTAGCTAAAAGAGAGTTATCCATTTATTTCAAGGGGCACCAGCCAAGCATCATCTCCAACTGTAGAATCTGGAACAAGGATAGTGGAAATTGTTTGCCATATATATTCAGGGAGGTAATGGTGAATGAAGTCCCAATCCCATCCTCCAACAACGAGGGATGTGAAACTAGTTGTAAGATAGCATAGATCATTAGGAATGCAACACTAATTGTTATACTCGACCACAGACTTCCCAGTAATCAGTTTGTCATTCCATATGTTGGTGGTCATTTTGTTGTTAATGATTTTATTTGGATCCAACTATAGGAGAACCAGGAAAGGAGAGCTCTCCCCCTTTTCTGTCCTACTCTTTGATTTCAAGAATACTAGTTTTGGTTTTAAGAATGAGTGATTGCCATTCTTCAACCCTTACTGCCCAACTTGAGAGTGCAACTTCTATCAAATGTCAAAGAGTAGAAGGGCTAATACGAACTCCTCCCTTTGTGTCTTCTCTTATTTGTTAAAGATTGAAATTGTAGATCCCGGCGGTTTTAATGTATAAAGAGGTATGACTCTCAAAAATGGAAGGGAATCAAACCCCAGAATCTAAGCGGTTTCATTAACAAAATGAGAAGTCTGGGCTGTGAACCATAGGTCGTCTAAATTGATGAAGAGGCTTAAGAGGGCTCACTAGACCACGAAATTTCTAAGACGGGTGGAACAAAGTCAAGGAGAACACCACCACCTTACACGACTTCTTGTGGAAGACTAATTTGATGATGCAAATTGTTACGACCCGCGTCGAGCTTAACCTGTAAGTATGCTGCTAAGCATGTGTTTTAGCTGCTTTGCTAAGTTGTAAGCTTGTTTTTGTTAATAATGTTTATAACGGATACGATATGTGTTTAGTGTGAATCCTAGCTCTTAAAACGTGTAGGATCTTACGCTTGAAGCGTTGCCAGAGAAATCGTTCGAATCCGACCTTCGAGTCAAAAGTTGCATGTTTTTGGGCTTGTAGGGACCCGTTTGTAGTTTTTGGAAGTTCTTGGACTTTGCATTTTGGCCCCTAGGTTTTCCTCCTTATCTATTCTTTCTCACTTATCTCGTTTCATTTTTCTAGAAATGAGAGAACGCAGAAGCGTTCTTCTTCTTCCTTTGCGTGAGAGAGAGAGAGGGAGGGAGCTGAGAAGGGAAGGATGTCTTGGAGCCCTGGAGTTGCTCTGGCCTGCAGCTGCGGCCTTCCTTCTTCCCTCCTTCCATCTTCTTCTCCATCAAATCAACCCAGCTAGCAGCAGGAGCTGCGGTTGCAAGGAGATAGCATGAAGATTAGGGTGCAAGAGCAGCCCTAGCTCGTCTTTCTTTCCCCCTCCAGCTAGTCCCTGGTGGTGTGCACCTTTTGCAAGTGATTTGCAACGCAAATCGAGGGTTTTGCCCATCGATTCGAGTAAAATCGACATCTGTAGGTCCGTTTTTATTTTCTGTCTGTGCGCGGTTCGGCCGAGTTCGTGTTTTGGTCGGCCGAGTTCCTTGTTTAGGATTTCGAACAGCGTTTTGGTCGACCGAGTTTGGTCTTGAATCGGCCGAGTTTCTTTTGTAGGTAAACGAGCTGTGTTTCGATCGGCCGAGTTTCCCAGTGGATCGGCCGAGTTTCCTACTGATCGGCCGAAGTTGGTCGGCTGAGTTTCAGAAACTGTGAAGTGATCGGCCGAGTTCCAGAGTGATCGGCCGAGTTTCAGAGTGTGAGTGACAGTTCATTCAGAAATCATTATTTAACTCATTTTAAGTGCTTAATTGCTTTAGTATCAGTTGGTATAACTTCTAAACAGTTTAGCACATACAATAGTTTATTATAGATTCAATGGAACTTGAGATACGTAATATGATTGATGAAAAAGATGGAATTTCCTGTTTTACAGTTGCAATGCATATGCTGAATAAAGATGGTTGTTTAGCAATGAATTTGAATAAGTGGCATTGAGTCATGCTAAAAGATGACAGATGATATATATATGAGTTTTTAAGAGATGTTCAGAATGTGAAATAAGTATGAAATGTGTTTTTCCTGTTTAAGTGTTTATATGTTAATCAGTTAATAGACTTAGGTGCCCTAACACCGTAGAACCCCTTTGAGAGGTCTGAACCAGGGGGGTGAAACTCGTGTTGCAACAATAATTGTGCTTGTGTCACGGTGGCACGAGGATAGAGAGAGACAGTGTTGCAATAAGAACCGTGCTTGTGTCACGGTGGCACTGTGGAAAATAGGGGTTATTCAACATTAATCCGTGCTTGTGTCACGGTGGTAACCCGGTAAGACTCTCCGCCTGTGTGCTCAGGTTTGAGGATGAGTCTAGAGTTCACTCTTTTGAGAGTGTAGTGAGGCCTTGTGAGCCTGAGAGTCCTGCAGCAGACCAGGGCTGGCAGTCAGACTTAGCATTTCGCGGGTGTGTCGCTAAGTCTTGTACGGTGGGATCGTAGTTCGCTACAGATCTTTATATGCAGAGTACACTGCATATGATTAGGGCATAATAAAAATATAAATATGAATCACATAGGATCGCAGTAAATTTAATATGTTAAGAGATTTGAACTTCTATGCCAATTCTCTATAATTGTTTAATTGTTTAAGACATCTAATGTTGCGTAGAAATGAGATAGTTATCTGTAAATCTGTTGTGTCATTAGAACTGCCCTGTTTAATATTGCACTTATGCTTTATTTCAACTTTATATAATTGATGAGTTATTTAGTGATAGCTAAATGAAATGCTATTCACTGAGCGAGTAGGCTCATTCCTCTACTCAAACATTTTCAGGTCAGCATCAGCAACAGGAATCGGAAGGATCGTTTCATCCTAACACCTAGTCTATAGAAGGTTTGTAGTTAGTCTAGTTAGAGGTCTCTTAGTCCTTTCCCCTCGATCCTTGGAACATGGTGTGGGTGAGAGAGAATGTGTATGCGGAATGTGTATAAAGATGTAAATTAATTGGTATGCTTACCTTATGTCGAATAATGTAATATGCTGAAGACTCTGTTTATATTTCTAGTCAGTTTAATAGAAATGCTTCTGCAGTTTGTTTAGCTTTAGTTTACAGCATAAATCTGGTTAATCTTTTAATGTTTTTTTTAATGTTTTAAAATGTGATGAGTGGTTGGCTTGTGTGTAAATCCCATCAGTCGCGCCCTAATATCATAGTTTGTGGCTAGTGTGAGATCGGGGCGTGACAATCTTTTGGTATCAGAGCGTAGGTTGAGTATATGAATACTCTAAGTCCAGGTCAGGGGACGATAAGAGACCAATAGGATTAAGGTTTAGGTGTCTTTCTTCTATCTGTAATTTTCTAACAGGAAATATTCTGTTATATCATTGCAGATGGCAGGAAGAGGCTTTGATCGTGATGATCAGGCCGAGAGTCATGTTGGCCCTGATCCTCTGTACTTGGGTCCAAGTGGTGGTGACCACGTGGATGAATCATCTCGTATGTATAAGATGTTTCTGGAGACCAGGGAGAAGTACAAGGCTGATAGGCGAGCTTCTACTTCTACCAGCAGTAAGAATTTTATGCGATCTTATGAGCTTGTGAAAAAGCTTGGTGGTACAGAATTCAGTGGTACTACAGATCCAGCAGAGGCTGATGAGTGGTTGAGACAGATAGAGAAGGTCTTTCGCCTGATGGAGCTTTCAGAAGAGAAAAAGATTAATCATGCAGTCTATCTTTTGACAGACGATGCAGAGTTGTGGTGGCGTGGTGTGGAGGAAAAGAGGAGAGGTACAGAGCTTTCTTGGCAGGATTTTTCTGAAGAGTTCCATCTTAAGTTTTATCCACCTACCTTCCTTAATGAGAAAATCAGGCAGTTACAGAACATTAAGCAGGGGAACATGTCAGTTACTGAGTATGAAGTGCTTTTCACCCGGTTAGCGAACTTCTGTCCGCAACTTGTTCCCGACAACATAGAAAGATGCAGAAGGTTTCAAGAAGGGCTAAGGCCAGAGATTCGGCATACAGTTTCTGCTACTAGTAGGAGGAACAGAGAGAACTTTGGTGAGTTTGTTGAGGCTGCTAGACAGGTTGAGGAATTTGTGAATGCTGACAAGGTGCCTGAGTCTAAGAAGAGATCTGTAGATTTCAGTAGAGGACAGTCCAGTAGCGGATACTGAGGTGGAGGTAGAGGTTTCTTTTCTAAACTTGGGCGTGGCTTTAGCTGTTTCAACAGATAGAGATCTGACGATGTTACTTCTTCTAGAGGCAGAGGGAGATACAACCCAGAGAGAAGGGGTAGTGCCTCTAGTGGACAGTCTTTTGGATCGTCAATGTCAGTGACAGGTCCCCAGGGACAAGGGATACCGCTATGTGACAAATGTGGAAAACCACATATTGTTCAGTGTTGGGGTCCAAGTTGTTATGTCTGTGGACAAATAGGACACCTAAAAAGGGAATGTCCTCAGCTTCAACAAGCAGCATCACAAGCTTTCCAGCCTCAGTACCATGATGTTCCGAGTTCTTCTGTGGCTTCTGGTTCTAGAGGTGGTGGAGTGCCTAGTGGCAGGAGTGGTCAGAGAGGACAGCGTGGCAGAGGGAGAGCTTCAGCACGTTTCTTCTCTTTGACACCTCAGGAAGGTATAATTTCTTCACAAGTTGTTACAGGAGAGATGCTTTTGTTTAATAGTATACCAGTTTTAGTTTTGATAGATCTGGGTGCTACTCACTCTTTCATACGACGTTCTTTAGTTGGTAAACTTAATCTGTTAACTCAAGAGTTGGTAGATGAGTTAGTGTTGAGGGTTCCACTAGGTGGACCAATAGTTTTGACTGAGTTCTGTCTCGGATGCTTGTTATCTTTTAGAGGTTATACCTTTGCTGCTAATCTCATACCCCTGGATGTCAATACTTTTCAAGTCATCCTGGGTATGGATTGTCTTAAGACATATCGAGTGCAACTCGATTGTTGGAAGAAGGAAGCTACCTTTCAACAAGGTGAATTTTCTTGTGTCTTCACTGGAGACAGGAAAGTTCTGCCTACGTGCATAGTATCAGCTGCTGTAGCTGATAAGATGTTACAGAAAGGATGTGAAGCGTTCCTTGCTCATGTGGTTGACACCAGAGCAGAGAAGAGCACCGCCAGTGTTTATGATGTGCATGTGGTTCGTGAGTTTTCTGATGTTTTTCCAGAAGAGTTATCAGGCTTACCTCCTGTCAGAGACATTGATTTTGAGATTCAGGTATATCCAGGTAGTCATCCAGTAGCACTGCCAGCCTATAGAATGGCACCTGCAGAGTTGAAGGAACTCAAGGTGCAGTTGCAGGAGTTGCTGGATAAGGGTTTCATTAGACCCAATTCTTCACCGTGGGGTGCTCCAGTCCTGTTTGTTAAGAAAAAGGATGGTACCATGCGTCTCTGTATAGATTACAGGCAATTGAACAAGATCACTATTAAGAACAAGTATCCATTGCCGAGAATAGATGATCTGTTTGATCAGTTGCGTGGAGCGACGATCTTCTCTAAAATAGATTTGAGATCTGGATATCATCAGCTTAGAATAAAGGCTTCTGATATTCCCAAAACAGCTTTCAGAACCAGGTATGGGCATTATGAGTTTTTGGTCATGTCGTTTGGGCTGACCAATGCCCCAACAGCCTTTATGGATATGATGAATCAGATTTTCAAACCGTTCCTAGATCAGTTTATTGTAGTCTTTATAGATGATATACTGATCTACTCCAGAGATGATGTACATCATGAACAACACCTGAGAGTAGTGTTGCAGTTGTTGATACAACATCATCTGTATGCTAAGTTTAGCAAGTGCGAGTTCTGGTTGGCTGAGGTAGCATTTCTTGGACATGTTATCTCGAGAGATGGAGTTAGTGTTGATCCTAAGAAAGTTGATTCTGTGCTTCAGTGGGAACGGCCTAAGACTCCTACTGAGATTAGAAGTTTCTTGGGATTAGCAGGCTATTACAGAAGGTTTATACAGAACTTCAGTGTGCTAGCATCACCCTTGACACGCTTGACGAGGAAGGATGCACCGTTTGTTTGGTCTGATAACTGTGAGAAAAGTTTTCAGATCTTGAAGAGGAAGTTGACTTCAGCACCAGTGTTGGTTTTGCCAGAAGCAGAAAAGGGTTATACAGTGTTCTGCGATGCTTCCAGGAGAGGCTTGGGCTGTGTACTGATGCAAGAAGGAAAAGTTGTGGCTTACGCATCTAGACAGCTTAAGAAGAATGAAGAGAATTACCCTACTCATGATCTGGAATTGGCTGCTATAGTTCATGCTCTTAAGACATGGCGTCACTACCTGTATGGTGAGACATGTCAGGTGTTTACGGACCATAGGAGCCTGAAGTATATCTTCACTCAAAAAGATTTGAATCTGAGACAGCGCAGATGGCTTGAGCTGATCAAGGATTATGATGTGACAATCGATTACCATCCTGGTAAAGCAAATGTTGTAGCAGATGCCTTGAGTAGAAAATCAAGTTCAACTGCAGATGCATTTTCTATGGCATGTTTCAAGAGAGACTTGCTTGTAGATATGTGAAAGTTGAACTTAGACTTGAATGTGACTGGACAGAGTGGGTTGATTGCTCAGATGCAGGTCAAACCTACTTTCTATGATCAGATTAAGGACTTGCAACAGTGTGATGACAAGTTGTGGCAGGTTATGCAGGATATGTGAGAAGGTAAAAGGTCAGAATTCAGGTTTTCTGACGATGGTGTGTTGCATCTTCATGACAGGTTGTGTGTACCTGGGAACAGTGAGCTGAAAGAGCAGATTCTTGAAGAAGCGCATGCTTCTATGTATGCTATGCATCCTGGTAACACGAAAATGTACAGGAATCTCAGAGAGTTGTACTGGTGGTCTGGTATGAAAAGAGATGTGGCTGAGTACGTGGCTAGATGTGGAGTGTGTCAGCAGGTTAAAGCTAAGCATCAGAAACCTGCTGGTACCTTGCAGTCGCTTCCTATACCTGAATGGAAATGGGAACACATCACAATGGATTTTGTGGTAGGATTACCCAAGACGTCTAGAGGTTCAGACTCGATATGGGTGATTGTGGATAGACTAACTAAGTCTGCTCACTTTCTTCCTGTCAAGTCAACCTTTGATGTTCCAAAGTTGGCCAAGGTTTATGTGGACGAGGTAATTAGATTGCATGGGATTCCAGTTTCCATTATTTCTGACAGAGATCCAAAGTTTACATCTAGATTCTGGAATCAGTTACATCGTGTGTTGGGCACAAGGCTGAAGTTCAGTACAACATTTCACCCGCAGACAGATGGTCAATCTGAGAGGACCATTCAGACCCTTGAAGACATGCTGAGAGCATGCGTTCTGCAGTTCAGAGGTAACTGGGAAGAACACTTAAGCCTGATGGAGTTTGCATATAACAACAACTACCATTCTAGTCTTGGAATGGCCCCATATGAAGCTCTATATGGCAGGAAGTGTAGATCACCAGTTTGTTGGTATGAGGTTGGTGAGAAGGAAATTCTTGGACCTGAGATAGTTGATATAACTACAGAGAAGATATCTGTGATCAGGGAGCAGTTGAAAGCTGCACAGGACAGACAGAAAAGTTATGCAGAGAGACGACATCGACCTCTTGAGTTTGAGGTTGGTGATGAGGTTTATCTGAAAGTTTCACCGTGGAAGGGAGTTCTAAGGTTTGGCAAGAGAGGCAAGTTGACCCCTAGATATATGGGCCCATATCCTATTGTTGAGAGGATGGGACCTGTAGCCTACAGGTTGGATTTGCCGTCTGAGTTGGCAAATCTTCATGATGTGTTTCATGTGTCTATGCTGAAGAAGTGTCACCCCGGTACAGAGAAAATATTAGATCCAGATCTGGCACAGCTTAGGACAGATGTGTCCTACGTGGAAGGACCAGTGCAGATAGTCGATCACCGAATCAAAAAGCTTAAGAACCGCGAGATACCTTTAGTGAAGGTTTTGTGGAGGAATCATAACCTTGAAGAAGCTACGTGGGAGCTTGAGTCTGAGATGCGTAACAAGTTTCCTTTTCTCTTTTAGGAATTTCGGGATGAAATTCTTATAAGGGAGGGAGATTGTTATGACCCGCGTCGAGCTTAACCTGTAAGTATGCTGCTAAGCATGTGTTTTAGCTGCTTTGCTAAGCTGTAAGCTTGTTTTTGTTAATAATGTTTATAACAAATACGATATGTGTTTAGTGTGAATCCTAGCTCTTAAAACGTGTAGGATCTTACGTTTGAAGCGTTGCCAGAGAAATCGTTCGAATCCGACCTTCGAGTCAAAAGTTGCATGTTTTCGGGCTTGTAGGGACCCGTTTGTAGTTTTTGGAAGTTCTTGGACTTTGCGTTTTGGCCCCTAGGTTTTCCTCCTTATCTATTCTTTCTCACTTATCTCGTTTCATTTTTCCAGAAACGAGAGAACGCAGAAGCGTTCTTCTTCTTCCTTCGCGTGAGAGAGAGAGAGAGGGAGCTGAGAAGGGAAGGACATCTTGGAGCCCTGGAGTTGCTCCGGCCTGCAGCTGCGGCCTTCCTTCTTCCCTCCTTCCATCTTCTTTTCCATCAAATCGACCCAGCTAGCAGCAGGAGCTGCGGTTGCAAGGAGATAGCATGAAGATTAGGGTGCAAGAGCAGCCCTAGCTCGTCTTTCTTTCCCTCTCCAGCTAGTCCCTGGTGGTGTGCACCTTTTGCAAGTGATTTGCAACGCAAATCGAGGGTTTTGCCCATCGATTCGAGTAAAATCGACATATGCATGTCCGTTTTTATTTTCTGTCTGTGCGCGGTTCGGCCGAGTTCGTGTTTTGGTCGGCCGAGTTCCTTGTTTAGGATTTCGAACAGCGTTTTGGTCGGCCGAGTTTGGTCTTGAATCGGCCGAAGTTGGTCGGCCGAGTTTCAGAAACTGTGAAGTGATCGGCCGAGTTCCAGAGTGATCGACCGAGTTTCAGAGTGTGAGTGGCAGTTCATTCAGAAATCATTATTTAACTCATTTTAAGTGCTTAATTGCTTTAGTATCAGTTGGTATAACTTCTAAACAGTTTAGCACATACAATAGTTTATTATAGATTCAATGGAACTTGAGATACGTAATATGATTGACGAAAAAGATGGAATTTCCTGTTTTACAGTTGCAATGCATATGCTGAATAAAGATGGTTGTTTAGCAATGAATTTGAATAAGTGGCATTGAGTCATGCTAAAAGATGACAGATGATATATATATGAGTTTTTAAGAGATGTTCAGAATGTGAAAGAAGTATGAAATGTGTTTTTCCTATTTAAGTGTTTATATGTTAATCAGTTAATAGACTTAGGTGCACTAACACCGTAGAACCCCTTTGAGAGGTCTGCAACCAGGGGGGAGAAACTTGTGTTGCAACAATAATTGTGCTTGTGTCACGGTGGCACGAGGATAGAGAGAGACAGTGTTGCAACAAGAACCGTGCTTGTGTCACGGTGGCACTGTGGAAAATAGGGGTTATTCAACATTAATCCGTGCTTGTGTCACGGTGGTAACCCGGTAAGACTCTCCGCCTGTGTGCTCAGGTTTGAGGAGGAGTCTAGAGTTCACTCTTTTGAGAGTGTAGTGAGGCCTTGTGAGCCTGAGGCCTTGTGAGCCTGAGAGTCCTGCAGCAGACCAGGGCTGACAGTCAGACTTAGCATTTCCCGGGTGTGTCTCTAAGTCTTGTACGGTGGGATCGTAGTTCGCTACGGATCTTTATATGCAGAGTACACTGCATATGATTAGGGCATGATAAAAATATAAATATGAATCACATAGGATCGCAGTAAATTTAATATGTTAAGAGATTTGAACTTCTATGCCAATTCTCTATAATTGTTTAATTGCTTAAGACATCTGATGTTGCGTAGAAATGAGATAGTTATCTGTAAATCTGCTGTGTCATTAGAACTTCCCTATTTAATATTGCACTTATGCTTTATTTCAACTTTATATAATTGATGAGTTATTTAGTGATAGCTAAATGAAATGTTATTCACTGAGTGAGTAGGCTCATTCCTCTACTCAAACATTTTCAGGTCAGCATCAGCAACAGGAATCAGAAGGATCGTTTCATCCTAACGCCTAGTCTATAGAAGGTTTGTAGTTAGTCTAGTTAGAGGTCTCTTAGTCCTTTCCCCTCGATCCTTGGAACATGGTGTGGGTGAGAGAGAATGTGTATGCGGAATGTGTATAAAGATGTAAATTAATTGGTATGCTTACCTTATGTCGAATAATGTAATATGCTGAAGACTCTGTTTATATTTCTAGTCAGTTTAATAGAAATGCTTCTACAGTTTGTTTAGCTTTAGTTTACAGCATAAAATGGTTAATCTTTTAATGTTTTTTTTAAAACATTTTAAAATGTGATGAGTGGTTGTCTTGTGTGTAAATCCCATCCGTCGCGCCCTAATCTCGTAGTTTGTGGCTAGTGTGAGATCGGGGCGTGACACAAATGTTCTTCCTTATAAAGCTCCACGCATAGGAACATGACTTGATAGTAAAGTTATCTCCTTTGATATATTTATCCTTCATTATCTGAAATCAAAGTTTTGATGGATCAATTAGGAAGGTCCAAACGTTCTTCATCATGAGTGCACACTTTTGATCTCGAGCATCCTTTATTCAATCCCCCCTATATCCTTATTTGATGATTTTTTTATGAGACCTATGAGTGCTAGTATTGCTCCCAACTGTGTGACCAGATGAATATACATATATGTTTATTGATATCATCACAAAGTTGTGGAGAAAGTCAAGTAGATTACATAGAGAAGGTGGGAAGCGCTTACAAGGTTGATTTTTCCAAGGTGATCTTGCCTGCTACAGAGAGATGGCGCACGGTCCAGCTATTCAATGTGTTTTGAATAGATTAATTAATGTGTCTATGAATGTTTTTATTAATGTGACAGTGACGAATCATAACAGCCATTTATTTGCCAAGATCACTAGTCCAACTGAAATTGAGTTTTCTACTCATAGTATGAACTTCAGAGTGAGGTGTATTGAGAGAGAAGAAACATTTATCTTTCTTTGGGGATAAGTTGCCCAGAATATTTGGAGAAGTCATTGAGGATGTTAGTACCAACTTTTTCCTAAATAATGGATGCCAGATCCATGAGTAAGATGTCACAGTTAAGCATATGTGAGATAGCATGGTTCGTCCTCCTGAAAAGTAATCATCTTCTAGTTTCATATTGCTACTGAGTTAGTGATGGCTTGACTTAGCCTTTCCATGCACATCAGAAATGCATATGGACTCATTGGATCGCCCTACCTGACTCCTTGAGATGATTTGAAGTATGGAAGAGGTTCACCTTCTTACATAATAGAAGTGCTACCTTCTGTTATAATTTGCATGATGAGAGTGCAAATCTTTTTTGGCATCCTAGTTTTAATAAGTGTATCATGGATAAAGTCACATCTCATCATATCAAAGGCTTTTTCTAGCTCAAGATTTATGCACATATACTTCTTCTTTGATATTTGATTCACCATGGAACGTACTACCTCCTATAGGAGTAGGATGTTATCAGTGACGAGGAAGTTAGGGATGGAACTGAATGTTTAGAAGTAGTAGTCATTGAGTCAGTGGTTTAGTCTCTTTATGGTGACTTTAGAGATGATCTTAAAATAATCATTATTTAGTGATATAGGGTGGAGATCGCTACACCATTGTGGTGTGCCCATTTTGGGGGTGAGAACCATGTATGAATCAGTAATAGAAGGATCAATAACCTCATGTGTGAATGCATCAGTGGTTGTGTGGACGATAGGCTTTCCCACACAATCCCATTTTCACTGGATAAACTCATTGTAGATATTGTTAGGTCTTGTTGCTTTTAGGGGCACCGTCTTGAAGATGAGTCACTTTATCCCCTCTTCCTATGGAGTGGCACTCATGTGCTCACAACCAATATTGTTGAGATCAAGGAACATACTAGCATAGTTGTTGATATATTTAGGGTCTGAGGGACACTTCTTGGTCATTACTTCTTTGCAGAAGTTACACATGAAGATCTTGATATCATCTCTATAGGTGACCCAGTTGCTTGCATCATTGTTGAGGCATGTATACTTGTTGTAGTGCCTCCTAGCTTTGACATAGGATCAATAAAATTTTGTTTTGTCGTCAGAAAATTTCAACCAGTCTATATGAGCTCGCTAATGCCAGTCAGTCTCTTCTTTCAAGAGGATTTGATGGCACCCTTCCTAAAGGGTTACAGATCCATTCCACAAAAGGGACATGGTTTAATGATTAAGTGTGTACCTTACGTTCATTGCATCAATGAAGAATAACCCATTTCTCTTTAAGTTGTTTGGAGATCCTCTTTGAGTCCCATTTGATAGCAGTCTGTTTGAAAGACCCAAGGGCATCCTGGAAATTTTTGTTCAAACCTTTGTTGACTATCTATGTACAGAAATTAGGAATAATATTCCAATTAACCTTTATTTTGAAGTTGAAATGCCTATACACCGCATTAACACAAGCAAGTAGAATGAAATTATGGTCTCAGATCATTCTTCGGTAGAATAATAACAAATTCATATTTTGATCTAATGAGCTATTGAGAACTGGAAATCACTCTATCAAGTTTTTCAAGCATGTCACAACATTTAAATGTGAATAAGTGACCTTGAGTTTTTCAGGTCTACAAGGCATGCATTCAGTAGCATTCATTATATTTAGCACAAGCATATTTATAAAAGTACTTGCCTCCATTGTTCTCATTGATATGGAGCATAGTGTTGAAATCCCTCGTGACTTCCTAGGCATCTGAGATATCATGGGTCTTCTAACCTTTTTGAGAGAAACTTCCTCTGTGTGAGATTTGGGCTGGCATAATCAATGATAAGACTCCAAGTTGTTTACTTTAAAATGGATGACTTGATAGTGGTTAGGAAGGATGTCAATGGACCATTTGTTTTGATCCCTCATGATCCTTATGCCTCTAGATCATCCAATGGATTCCACCATGCACAAAGATTTAAATCAAATTTCTTAATGATATTAGTTGTTGCAGTTCCATCGCATCGAGGTTGTACGATAGCAAGAATTTTACTCTATGAGAGAATATCATTTCTTTAACAAATTAGTTTTATTTTTCAAGGTAGGTTCCTTGAATACTAGAAACATACATTCATAATTCATAGAGAGGGAGAGGACTTATTATAAGGTAGCCCATAGTCTAACAGACTATTCTTCTTCTTCTCTTCAACATTCATATTTTCATCAATTTGTTGAGTTTCCGCTTCCAAGTGTTGCTAGAAATCTAGTTCTCTTCTGGAATTTTCATTTTGAGGATGAGTGCCTTCATTCTCTTCTTTAATGTTTTTTGTTCTACCTTTCTTTGACTCTTTTAGGGATTTGTATAGACTGGTAGACGATTTTGTAATTCCTCGACATAACATAACCACTGCTTCCTCTGCCATGGAAGTTTCGTGACTTCCTAGGAGGGTATTATGGATCTCTTATTTTATTGGATTAAAATTATTATAGTGGTTTCTCATATCAATGATTGAATTTTTCCACCCTCCCTGACTTCATTTTATGTGATATTAATGCCTATGTCATCACAACATTTATCAGTGACTTTCTTACCTTGATCTTTTGCGTTTCCAATAGCTTGCTGCTTACAAAGTTGATGTTTGGTTTTCTTGCTCACATAATGTTCCAATCTTATTCTTCCTCACCAATAGCCTCATCATCAGAAATCAAGATAGATTTTCCTTCATGATTATTTGATTGTTTCTTAGTATTATGATTTTTCTTTGTGTTATCAGTCTTTGTCTTCTTTGCATGGATCGCCATAGTGTAGCTTACTCCAAGGATAGGGATAGGAAAGGGTGTCGAATCCATGGAGTTGGATGGGTTTGAATCCTACTTGTAGTCAGAGTCACCATGTACAAGACAGCCACACCATGCAAACTTGGGTAGGTTTTTGTATTCAACATAGAAATGTCCATCGATAAATGAAGATTTTCGGCAACAATGGTTTAGATGTCTCAACTTTCATAGCTAAATGAGCAAGTTTCCCTTTAGAAGACGTTGGAGTCTACCTTGATTCAGTGGCGGTGGGAAGGGAGTCAAGTAGGGGATAAGGGGAACCTGCTCCCCCCCAACTTCCCAAATTATCCTATGTATTATACATAATAAAATATTCTATTAACAATGCAATTATCAATAAGCAACTATTAGAGAAAAGGAAGCAAACAGTGGACGTTTAGTTTTGAGGAGTCCACTCTTTTTCATCTGTCATTTCAGCTTTCGAGTCCGCTACCATTATGGTTCCAAAATGTGGCTCTTCCTCCCGATTCCAGAGCGCTGCTCTTTGTTCAGACTCTAGAGTCCAGAGCAGCACCGTAAGGCTGGGATCCCCTCTTTCTAAGAGAAAGACTTGCAATGGCAGAGACAACTACTGAACTAAAAGTTAACAAGGTCCCCTTTGCATGCTTCTCTATAGCAAGAGACATTGTGAACTTGCTCTTCCTGACTCCCTGTGTTCCTCTGATGTTGTCGTCATTGACTGTCACAGTGTTATCTTCTAATTCTTAGTTTGTCAACACGGTACGTTGTTCCTCCGATGTTGTCATCATTGGCCAGTGTTTTCATTTGGTTCTCAGTTCGTCACCATGGACACTGGTCCTCCTTTCACTACAGACTGTGGACTATATGTGGCAAAATTCATACAACCATATATATGGCAAAAGTCATTTCCTAATCATCTTTGTAGCGACCCTCTTCTTTTTTGGATTCTTCACATTATTAGGTATCAACTTTGTTTATATAAATGTGATAATATTTTTTAAACTATGTCTTTAATGATTTATCCAACATTATAATGTAATCATTATTGATGTTCTATATTATTTTCAATGAATGATATTTGTGACCCCCCTTCGAGACTTGGTTGGCTCCACCACTGCCTAGATTGTCTTGTCTACCAGATTATCAATTTGGTTAAGAAGTTGGTTCTGATAAAGGAAGACTGGAAGGTCTGCAACTCTAACCCATACAATAAACTTTTGCGGTATTGGATCAGATGGCCTGAAGGAGGGGGACCATGATTGGATAGACAGATAGCTACCAAATCTACTCCAAGGTCCACGTGTCATTGCTTTTTCATAATCCTATGTGTTTCTATGTCGTATTATGTAATATCCCTATTCAATATCAAAAACCCTAAATTATTTCATCGATTTCTAGAGAATGTTGATATTGTTAACCAAAGCTTGAAATCCGATATTGATACCAATAGCCTTAATCACAACATTGTTCTTCCATGGTTTTAGTAATGGTTTTATGAGAAATAACGTCGGGAGAACGTCGCTTAGGTTGAATTGAATATTTGAATCTTTCAAAATACTAGGCAAGGTTAGATTAATGTATGAAAGGATATCAACATCTCACCTAGAAAAAGCTTCCTTGTATGACTTCTAAGGTTCTGTCATGGTTATCATATTAGGTCCAATATTGGCGTCACCTTCTTCTAGAACATGAGGCTCTCTCTTAGTTTTGGCTAGCAACAAGATCTTTCCCATGTTGTTCATATGCAGGGTTGTTAACCTCCTTGTTTGGGGTGTTGCATGTCTCTCTTGTGGGGGGTGTAGTTAAGATGCATGTGGCCACCTCCATGCCTGTCGAATCCTACAATAATATCTTAATGTACTCTCCTTCTTTAGTTTACAAGGAGCTATCCATTGTTTGAATACTTTTGTATCCACATTCATATTCCATGTTGTACTTCATTCATATGCATGACGTTGACAAATTTCCCACTCTCCACCACCAACCCCACCTCTGCCCTGACACACACTGCACACAATCACCCTAAAATTTGGGCTAGTGGGAATGGTTAAGTTTTAGAAGACGTTTATTGTAACATCCCTGACATGGGTTATGTTTTAACCCTAGGTGTTTTGTTTAATAAAAGTGATTATATGCTTGCTCTTATCTTTTGAAAAGTAATTAAGGCTCTATAGGAACTTATATTGCAATTTTAGTCCTTTTTGAATATTGTTGAAATCAATCTTTTGCTTGTTTTGGACTAAAGTGCAAATTACCCAAGTTGAGGGGTTTACTTGAAAATTGTGCATGATAATATGTTCCTTGTGTGTTGAAGCATCATGAGAGTGAATATGATGCAGAGGTATGGCTTGTGATAGCCTGAATACCAAGAAAGAGCTGATAAAGCTATGTTTGTGCATTAAAACCTAGTTTTGGTGTAATATGCAATTTACCCAAAACCTAGGGTTCAATATGCAAAATAGTACTTCAAAAAGGTCCCTAATGTTTCTTGGCATCATGTGGAGTAAAGACAATGAGAGGGGTGTCTCATTTGTATCTCTTTGAAGGAGAGAGAATCTTGATATTAAAATAATCAAGATTTAAGTATAATGGAAACATTAGTTCAAATTAATACAAAAATAAATAAAATAATTGAAGGGCCTTCAACCAAAATTAAAATAGTTGGATTCAGATGTGTTTGGACGTCCTTAAGCTTTGCAAGGACCACGAAATATCCCAAGCAGGTGAAAAATCCACTCACCTTATTATAAGAAAAAGAATTTCCACTCAAATATGGATATTACTATTATAAGGGTTAAGGTGCTTAATTTCTTTTCCCTTAATTCATGGATAATGGAAGGGATCTCGGCGGGGATAGAGTTTCCTTTGCATGCAAGAAAACAAGGGGGAAGTGGTGGCAACAATTTTGGAATTAAAAGATTTTTATAAAAACATTTTCTCTCTCATTGATTTTCTTATAAAAGAGCCTTTACCACTCAAACCAAGGACTTTTTCAGATCCTTTTCTTCTCCTTGCTTGCAAAAATGACCAAGGGAGCTAGTAACAGCAGGAAGACGACCCCCCAACCTGTGGTAAGTCCTTGACCTTCGTTCTTCTTGATTTCATGGTGGAAATCATAAAACAATGCATAATTCCTTCATTTCTTCATTCCATCTTCAACCCTAGCCGATCCTTTCACTCCAAAAGCTTGAGAACGGACCTTGGGTAGTTGTTAGAGCTTCATCCACCATTTGAGCCGTGGAGCTTGAAGCTTTGAATCTCAATTTAAGGCGGGTTATATAACTTGAACCCTTAATCATTGTTATTGAATTCAATTTCTCAATTCAATCGATTCAATTGTTCTTATTGCAATAGCCTGGATTAGTTGATGTAATTTCCATGTAAATGGCAGTAGTTTTCATGGGGTTAAAGGTTTAAGATGATAACCTGATCATAAACACACACCTTAACTAAGAACAAGAGCAAACGGTCTTGGACCTTTGGTCCAAACGGTTCACCAAATCGTTTGAGACCAAACTGTTTGCAAACCATTTGGTGACTTGGACTCCAAACCGCATGAGAGGGTTAACCGTTTGGTTCAGTTGACCATTTGAGGTCTGAACCTAAGTTTGTGTTGGATGATTATCCAATGGATCCAATTGATTGATCACCAAATGGTTTGCAAACCGTTTGGTGACTTGGACTCCAAACCGCATGAGAGGGTTGACCGTTTGGTTTAGTTGACCGTTTGAGGTCTGAACCTAAGTTTGTGTTGGATGATGATCTAATGGATCCAATTGATTGATTCAATGTGTGTACAATCCTTCAATTGGAAACCCTAATCAAGTTGATTGAAGAATCCTTGATTGGTCCTAACGATTTCAAGACAAATTGGGTCAAACGGTCTTGAGACCGTTTGGAGGGTTAGTGGTTGATCCTTGATTATTGGATAAAGATCTAATGGTGTTGATTGATAAATCCTTTGATTGCTTAATCGATAGTCAATTCAAGGGTGCAAGTTATATTCAATTGATTGATGAAATGACCTAAAGAGCCCTTGCAGTTTTGGGACTGATTTGGCCCAAATGGTCTTGAGACCGTTTGAGTCCAAACGGTCTTGAAACCGTTTGGGGTCAAACGGTTTCAAAACCGTTTGGTGATGAAACTTCAAAACTGAATGGAGTTCATTTGTGATTCAATCGTTTGGAAATTAAAGGTAATGATTGTTCCAATGATCCAATGTTTGATAGTGATGGTAATAATAGATGGTACAAAGGATAAAGACCTAAAAGTACCTAAATGATTAGTACTAATAAAAGGGTAAACCCTAATCACTTATAAGAGCAATAATTTTGTACACTATGACCATCATAGTTGTATGTACTTGATTGAAGGGCTAATATAACCCTAACCAAGTTGAGAGGATGATAGAATGGAATTCATACATGAGTATGATTCATGTGGTGATTAAGGGTATGATCCTTAGCAAAGAGATCATGAAACCCTAATCATGAGCATAAACCCTAATTGACAAGGTTATTGAACCATAGCCCTAATTCAGGGCAAATTTAAGTGAAACCCTAATCCAGGATGATGATATGTGTAAACCTAATTTAGGGTAATGTAATGCAAAACCCTAATTGGGATGAATAATAAACCCTGATTATGGGTACTTGAATGTAAAACCCTAATTGTGGTTTATTGAATGTAGACCCTATTATGGGGTGAAATTTATGTGAAACCCTAACTAAGAATGGTTTCATGAGAAACCCTGATGTTTGATGTGATGTGAAGCTCAAATCTAGGGTAATACTATATAATGCTTTATGAAGCCCTAATCTGAGAAATATGGTGATAAACCATAACCTTGATGTGGTTAATATGATGAATGTCCGCAAAGACATGAAATGGGAAACCCTAACCCTAGTAAGGGAATAGTGGTGTTACCCTTGAATAGTGAATCCATATTTGTTTTATATAGTACTGATATACAATTGATATTACTGTTATCATTTGTGTTGACCATGCAGGTATTCTGAAATGATGATCATAGTCGGGTATGAACTATGATGTTTAATTCACTATTGTGATTGGGCCTTGTGTTCCATAATATACCTTGCTGCCTGGTAAGAGGTAACAAGAGAGTTAATGGGCCTCAAGTACCATGAGTGATGCTTGTAATAGCAAGTTTCATGTTTGCCTTGGTCAGATGACCTGAAGGTGATAGTTACCTGGAAAAGTGGTAACAATGCTCAATGATGAGACAAGGGTTTAAATACCCAGAACCATATGATTATGGTGATGAGATTGGGAAGGGATGATAATTCCCAGTATTGAAAAGAGAAACTGAGTTCCCAATGTCTTTTAATGATTGATAAGTAATTGATGCAATTAGTACATGTCTCTTTATAGCATTGTTATAATAAGCTATGTTTTGAGAACTTGGTTGATGCTAAAAGAATATGAAAATTTACTTAATTAATCAAGTGAAATCTATCCTTGTAGTGCTCTGACCATAGATCCATCATCGTCAGTAGTTGATGATGGTGAAATAGGTTTTCCTAGGGAATTCCTGGAGTTCGCATATTCTGAATATGTGGGGGTAAATGGGTGAAAATATCCTTACATCCTAGTGAAGAGGTTGAGGGAAGATAAACATCAAACCTCTCAATCCTTCATGTGTCGGGATGGATATATCATAAATCTCCCAATGGTTGGGAAGGATGTATTATTAATCTCCCAATGTTATTTAATGTTGGGTTGAATGGGATAAACATTAAATCTCTCGATTGCCGATGAGAGTGCAGTTGACGCTGTAACTCTATAGAAAAGTTTCCAGTATACCCTGGAATGCTATTTTGAGCAGTTAACACAGTCCTGCTTGTGGTCCCGTACTGACCGGGATGTGGGAGGTCATGAGAACCCGACTCTTCCATTGACCTATTTATGGTACCAATTTCGATTTTAGAAATGGTCGGTTGGAGTATGAGCGGTATACCTCATCTCCTCAGACCTTAAATATATTTGTAAAATGTAATCAGTCGTGTAGCGTATTTGCATAAGATTGAAATATGGGAATCACTGGTTGATGATATACTGCTTAGCATGTCCTTGATGCATAAAGGTTATCTATGTTGTTCAATTCTTTATTGAAAATTAGACATGCTGCTTATCAAGTTATAGTTGAAATACTTACATAAGAATGTTGCTCTAATATGTTTAGATGTTGAATTATCTACTGTTAAGTTTATGATTCCACTGCTTAGTTTATTTCTATTAAACTGCAATAATAATGTTACGGCAGAGAGTTATATCTCTCACTGGGGCAATTTTGTAATTGTCTCATCCCCGTGGAATCCAATGTTTTTAGGTAGACACAGACAAGTAGGCAGAAACCCTTCTGTAGGAAAAGAGCAGCAGCAGTCTCAAGGACAACAGTGATCCATCAGGTGGAGACATTGGTTGTCTAGTTTTGTATAGTTAGTCCTATAGTCATCTCTATACTCTCAGGTCCTAGGAGTTAGTGTTTTAATACTTCGATTTGAGATTTTTGACTTCAAGCCTCGAGGTTTTTATACTACCTATTTATAGTTGAGACAGAGTAGTGAGTGCATGTATGCGTCGAGAAGTAACGATACATGTTATGTATATATGTGAACCAGAATGTAATGTTTTACTTTGGTTCTGCATGAAAGAGTTTTCCTATGAATGGATCTCTTGATAAATAGTTTTAATTTTTAGTGATTTTCAGTAATCCGCTGCTAATAATATGCATCCACATTAGTTAATCTTGTTTTTATGAGTTGGATACCACAAGTTAAGTGGTATCAGAGCTCGAGGTTCGCTGAGTCTACAGACACATAGGATTAAGGTTGTTGAGTCTGTTCTAGTGTCATCCAGTTATCTGATAGTGTCTTCTGCTCATATAGGAGGAGAAGAAGAACTAAAGATGTCTAGATCACACTATGAACACACTGCTGAGAGCAGTGTTGCTGTACTAGGAGGAGGTGCAAGAGACCAAGATAGGGAGGAGCCCGTCCCTGAACAACCCCAGTTCAACCAAGCTGATATGGGTAACCCAGCCTTCCAGGCCATGTTTGAGCAGTTTATGGTAGCTATGACCCATATGACAGATATACTGTCATTACCTGCACCAAGGACACTAGCCCATGATGAAAGACATGGAGCCGACAAAAACTTTGAATGGCTTAGGAGGGTAGGAGCCTTAGAGTATGTTGGTACAGCTGACCCAACAGATGTTGATCTATGGTTGACTGAACTGGAGAAAGCTTTCATAATCCTCATGATTCCTGATGATGAGAAGGTCATGCATGATGTATATCTCTTAAAAGGGAGTGTTGGCCACTGGTGGACCATCGAGGAGGGCAAAAGACCTGGATTCATGATCGGATGAGATGAATTCAGGCATGAATTCATTGCTAGATACTTTCCCAAGACGTATCTAGATGAGAAAATCTCTCAATTTGATAGGTTGAGGCAAGGGCAAATGAACATTAGTGAATATGAAGCTAGGTTCATGGAGTTGTTGCGGTTCTGTCTGCATATGGCATCAAATGATGAGGAGAGAATTTGATGTTTCGAGAAGGGGTTGAATGCTGAATTGACCACTCCGGTGTCTGCTCTGGAGAACCGGGAGAGGTTTGCCACTTTTGTGGAGTCTGTAAGACGTATAGAGAGCTATGCAATTGAGAAGCGATAGACCAAGGGTAAGAAAGAATACCCATAGTTCCAAGGATAGAGTTCAGGAAGTTTTAAGAAACCAAGGTATTCTGTGCCTACGCCACCACCAAGGTATGATACCCAGACGCAATGGACGTCAAGCAAGGGTAGAGGTCGTAGTTTACCACCGAAGGGAACTCACAGCTCAGCCTCAATGTCAGTAACATGACCACCCAGACCTCAGAGGGGGAATGTAACCTGTTATAGATGTGGAAGAGAAGGCCATGTGGTGAGGGACTGTCTTGAGAAAGTCAGGAATGTAACCCAGCAACCGAGGCAGAGTCAGCAAGGCTCTCAAAAGCAGTAATCTGGCAGTGGTGCTAGAGGACGTAGACAAGCATCCCAAGTCAGTTCGTCGACATCCAACAATCGAGCACAGGGTCAACAACAACCAACAGCTATATTATATGCCATGAATCAGCCTGAAGCAGTAGTCAACCCTCGGGTTGTGACATGTCAGATGGAGCTATTGTATTCTGATATGTCTTCATCCTGCTTCGTATCTGTGTTAATTGATCTGGGTGCTACACACTCTTTTATCACTCGAGAAGTGATTCATGACTGCAACATGATTGTCAATCATATAGCAGATAGCATGTTGTTAGAAACACCTTTGATGGGATCTGCAATATTGCGGGAAGTGTGTTCTCCCTACAATCTTTTCTTTTCTGATCACCGCATTCAGGTGGATCTTATACCACTTGAAATGCATGTGTTTGATATAATTCTTGGGATGGACACCTTAGAGATATATAAGGTTGTCTTGGATTGTAGTTCCAAGCAAGCTATGTTCACAGATAATGGTGACACATGGATCCTTCAAGGAGATAGAAAGATTCTTCCAGCCTATCTTGTGTCAGCTATGGTAGCTGAGAAGTTGATGAGACAAGGATGCCTTGCATTCTTAGCCCATGTAGTTGATACCACAATGGAGAGCCCTCATCCTTCTGAAGTTCCAATAATTAGGGAGTTTGAAGATGTATTTCCTGAAGAACTTCCAGGTGTTCCACCGCCCCGAGAGATTGATTTTGAAATTAATCTAATCCCAGAAACGCAACCAATAGCACAAACATCATATAGAATGGCACCTGCTGAAATGGCAGAGCTCAAGAAACAACTTCGAAAGTTGCTTGAGAAGGGATTTATCCGACCGAGTACTTCACCATGGGGTGCTCCGGTCCTCTTTGTTAAGAAGAAAGATGGGTCTATGTGATTATGCATCGACTATAGGTAGTTGAATAAAGTAACTATAAAGAACAAGTATCCTCTGCCAAGGATTGATGACTTGTTTGATCAATTGTGTGGTGCAACTATCTTTTCCAAAATAGACCTGAGGTCGGGATACCATCAGTTGCGTATCAAGGAGAGTGGCATACCCAAGTCTTCCTTTAGGACAAGGTATGGTCACTATGAGTTCACAGTTATGTCATTTGGACTAACTAATGCACCAGCTGCATTTATGGAACTCATGAATATAATCTTTCGGCCTTTTCTTGATCAGTGTGTAGTCGTCTTTATAGATGACATCCTGATATATAGTAGAGATGCTCAACAACATGAGCAGCATCTCTGTCAAGCCTTGACCTTGCTAAGAAAGCATAAGTTGTATGCTAAGTTTAGCAAATGTGTGTTCTGGTTATCAGAAGTTTCTTTTCTTGGATACGTAATATCTGCTTCAGGTATTCGTGTTGATCATAAGAAAGTAGAATCTGTCATGCAATGGGAACAATCAAAGACATCGACAGAGATACGTAGTTTCCTATGACTGGCAAGCTATTATAGGAGGTTCATTAAGAACTTCAGTTCTATAGATTTACCCCTAACTAAGTTGACCAGGAAGGAGATTCCTTTTGACTAGCATGACAAGTATCATCAATCTTTCCAGTTGCTGAAGGAAAGGTTAACCAGTGCACCTGTGCTGGTGTTACATGAGCAAGGGAAGGGGTACATAGTATTTTGTGATGCATCTAAAAATGGCTTAGGATGTGTATTGATGCATGATAAACAAGTGATTTCTTTTGCTTCTCGACAGCTTAAGAAACATAAGGTGAATTATCCAACACACAATCTAGAGCTAGCTGCTGTGGTACATGCCTTGAAGATATGGAGACATTATCTCTATGGAGAAACAATCCCGATTTTCACAGACCATAAGAATCTAAAGTATATCTTTTCTCAACATGAGCTAAACATGAGGCAATGCCATTGGATGGATTTAATCAAGGACTACAATTGTACAATTGATTATCATCCAGGGAAGGCCAATGTAGTTGCTGATGCACTAAGTAGAAAATCAGCAACACCAACTTTAGATAAAGTACAACTAAACTCCTTAGTGTGCTCTAAGAGAGATATGCTTATCTCTTTAAGGAAATATAATATACAACTTAAGATATCATTGTTATCTGGGTTGTTAGCTGAGATGCAAGTAAAACCTACTCTGAGAGAACAAATTAAAGAAGCACAACAAGCTAATGATGTAGTTCAACAGATTAGATCAGAGTATGGTAGTGAGAAACGAGATGGTTTCCATGATACAGATGACCAGGTAGCCTGTTATCATGGTAGGATGATAGTACCTGATGTTGATAACTTAAGAAAGTTAGTTCTGGAAGAAGCTCATTCTTCAATGTATGCTATGCATCCAGGGAGCACCAAGATGTATCATAACTTAAAAGATATATATTGGTGGCCTGGTTTGAAGAAGGATGTGGCTGAGTTTGTTATGCGGTGTCCGGTGTGTCAGTAGGTTAAGGCTGAACATCAGAAGCCTGCAGGAACAATGCAACCTCTGCCTATACCGCAGTGGAAATGGGATCATGTAACCATGGACTTTGTGGTCGGTTTGCCTAGAACAGCCAAAATTCATGATTCCATTTGGGTGATAGTTGATAAGTTGACAAAGACAACACATTTCTTACCTGTCAAAACAACATATACAACTGAAAAGCTGGCACAGATATACATAGATGAGATAGTGCGTTTGCACGGGGTTCCAGTTACCATAGTTTTTGATAGAGGTCCCCAGTTTACAAGTCATTTTTGGGAGCGACTCCATAAAGCTTTGGGTACGCGATTAAGGTTTAGTACAACCTTTCATCCCCAAATAGATGGACAATCAGAGAGGACGATACAAACTTTGGAGGACTTGCTTAGGACATGTGTTCTTCAGTTTGTAGGGAGTTGGGATCTACATCTGAGCTTGATAGAGTTTTCTTATAATAACAGCTATCAACACAATATTGACATGGCACCATATGAAGTTTTGTATGGTAGACGTTGTAGATCTCCCCTATGTTGGTATGAAACTGGTGAATATCAACTTTTAGGTCATGAGATGGTTCAGCAAACAACTAAGAAAGTTAAATTCATACAACAATAGTTGAAAGCTGCCCAGGATAGACAAAAATCCTATGCTGACAAGCGTCGTAGACCCTTAGAATTCCAAATTGGAGACAGGGTGTACCTTAAGGTTTCACCTTGGAAAGGTATCCTGAGATTTGGAAAGAAAGGGAAGTTAGCTCCTAGATTTATGGGGCCTTATCCGATCATTGAGAGGATGGGAAAGGTAGCCTATAAGCTGGAGTTACCACCTGAGTTGCATAGATTGCACCTTGTGTTTCATATATCTATGTTGAGGAAGTGTCATCCTGACACTGAGTTGGTTCTACAACCTGTGGAGGTAGAACTAAATGATGACATATCCTGACACTTTCACCGTGGGGTTGAAGAAGCCACATGGGAATTAGAGGAAGAAATGAGGAGGAAATACCCTACTCTTTTCTCTTGATGTTTTGTTGATGATTTCGGGGACGAAATCCTTGTAAGGGGTGGATAACTTATAACATCCCTGACCTGGGTTATGTTTTAACCCTAGGTGTTTTGTTTAATAAAAGTGATTATATGCTTGCTCTTATCTTTTGAAAAGTAATTAAGGCTCAAGAGGAACTTATATTGCAATTTTAGTCCTTTTTTAATATTACTGAAATCAATGTTTTGCTTGTTTTGGACTAAAGTGCAAATTACCCAAGTTGAGGGGTTTACTTGAAAATTGTGCATGATAATATGTTCCTCATGTGCTAAAGCATCATGAGAGTGAAGATTATGTAGAGGTATGGCTTGTTATAGCCTGAATACCAAGAAAGAGCTGATAAAGCTATGTTTATGCATTAAAACCTAGTTTTGGGGTAATGTGCAATTTACCCAAAACCTAGGGTTCAATATGCAAAATAGCACTTCAAAAAGGTCCCTAATGTTTCTTGTCATCATGTGGAGTAAATAAAATGAGAGGGGCATCTCATTTGTATCTCTTTGAAGGAGAGAGAATCTTGATATTAAAATAATCAAGATTTAAGTATAATGGAAACATTAGTTCAAATTAATACAAAAATAAATAAAATAATTGAAGGGCCTTCAACCAAAATTAAAATGGTTGGATTCATATGTGTGTGGACGTCCTTGATCTTTGCAAGTACCGTGAAATATCCCAAGGAGGTGAAAACTCCGCTCACCTTATTATAAGAAAAAGAATTTCCACTCAAATATGGATATTACTATTATAAGGGTTAAGGTGCTTAATTTATTTTCCCTTAATTCATGGATAATGGAAGGGATCTATGTGGGTATAGAGTTTCCTTTGCATGCAAGAAACTAAGGGGGAAGTGGTGGCAACAATTTTGGAATTAAAATATTTTTATAAAAACATTTTCTCTCTCATTGATTTTCTTATAAAAGAGCCTTTGCCACTCAAACCAAGGACTTTTTCAGATCTTTTTCTTCTCCTTGCTTGAAAAAACGACCAAGGGATCTAGGAACATAAGGAAGACGACCCCCCACCTGTGGTAAGTCCTTGACCTTCGTTTTCTTGATTTCATGGTGGAAATCATAAAACAATGCATAATTCCTTTATTTCTTCATTCCATCTTCAACCCTAGCCGATCCTTTCACTCCAAAAGCTTGAGAACGGACCTTGGGTAGTTTTTAAAGATTCATCCACCATTGGAGCCGTGGATATTGAAGCTTTTAAGCTCAATTGAAGGTGGGTTATATAACTTGAACCCTTAATCATTGTTATTGAATTCAATTTCTCAATTCAATCGATTCAATTGTTCTTATTGCAATAGCCTGGATTAGTTGATGTAATTGCCATGGAAATGGCAGTAGTTTTTGTGGGGTTAAAGGTTGAAGATGATAACCTGGTCATAAACACACACCTTAACTAAGAACAAGAGCAAACGGTCTTGGACCTTCGGTCCAAACGGTTTCACCAAACCGTTTGAGACCAATCAGTTTGCAAACCGTTTGGTGACTTTGACTCCAAACCGCATGAGAGGGTTGACCATTTGGTTTAGTTGACCGTTTGAGGTCTGAACCTAAGTTTGCATTGGATGATGATCCAATGGATCCAATTGATTGATTCAATGTGTGTACAATCCTTCAATTGGAAACCCTAATCAAGTTGATTGAAGAATCCTTGATTGGTCCTAACGATTTCAAGACAAATTGGGTCAAACGGTCTTGAGACCGTTTGTGCCCAAACGGTCTTGAAACCATTTGGGACCAAACGGTCTTGAAACCATTTAGGACCAAACATTTTCAAAACCGTTTGGAGGGTTAGTGGTTGATCCTTGATTATTGGATAAAGATCTAATGGTGTCGATTGATGAATCCTTCGATTGCTTAATCGATAGTCAATTCAAGGGTGCAAGTTATATTCAATTGATTGATGAAATGACCTAAAGAGCCCTTGCGGTTTTGGGACTGATTGGCCCAAACGGTCTTGAGACCGTTTGAGTCCAAACGGTCTTGAAACCGTTTGGGGTCAAACATTTTCAAAACCGTTTGGAGGCCAAACGGTTTCAAAACCGTTTGGTGATGAAACTTCAAAACCGAATGGAGTTCATTTGTGATTCAATCGTTTGGAAATTGAAGGTAATGATTGTTCCAATGATCCAATGTTTGATAGTGATGGTAATCATAGATGGTACAAAGGATAAAGACCTAAAAGTACCTAAATGATTAGTACTAATAAAGGGGTAAACCCCAATCACTTATACGAGCAATAATTTTGTACACTATGGCAATCATAGTTGTATGTACTTGATTGAAGGGCTAATGTAACCCTAACCAAGTTGAGAGGATGATAGAATGGAATTATACATGAGTATGATTCATGTGGTGATTAAGGGTATGATCCTTAGCAAAGAGATCATGAAACCCTAATCATGAGCATAAACCCTAATTGATAAGGTTATTGAACCATAACCCTAATTCAGGGAAAATTTAAGTGAAACCCTAATCCAGAGTATGGATGTAACCCTAATCCAGGGTGATGGTATGTGTAAACCTAATTTAGGGTAATGTAATGCATAACCCTAATTGGGATGAATAATAAACCCTGATTATGGGTACTTGAATGTAAAACCCTAATTGGGATGAATAGTAAACCCTAATTGTGGTTTATTGAATGTAGACCCTATTCTGGGGTGAAATTTATGTGAAACCCTAACTAAGAATGGTTTCATGAGAAACCCTGATGTTTGATGTGATGTGAAGCTCAAATCCAGGGTAATACTATATAATGCTTTATGAAGCCCTAATCTGAGAAATATGGTGATAAACCATAACCTTGATGTGGTTAATATGATGAATGTCCTCAAAGACATGAAATGGGAAACCCTAACCCTAGTAAGGGAATAGTGGTGTTACCCTTGAATAGTGAATCCATATTTGTTTTATATAGTAGTGATATACAATTGATATTACTGCTATCATTTGTGCTGACCATGCATGTATTCTGAAATGATGATCATAGTCGGGTATGAACTATGATGTTTAATTCACTATTGTGATTGGGCCTTGTGTGCCATAATATACCTTGCTGCCTGGTAAGAGGTAACAAGAGAGTTAATGGGCCTCAAGTACCATGAGTGTGTTGGGTTTTGTGGAGAAAACATGCGCGGCGGAAGCGATAAAATCCACGCAACCCGTAACAGGATCTCGTCGATAACAGCGTATTCGGAAATAGGTTTGCGGGATATACCTTATCGCGGAGCAAGTCCGGCGATGTCCCGCTGCACGACGGTGCAACACTTCTTGTCAAACACGGACGGATCTTCACTCCCGTTCGCTGTCGCAGGTTGATCCGGCAATGCTCCTCTGCGGCGGTGATGTACGTTGCTCGCAGCACGTACAGGTGGTCGTCGACGTCCTCCGAACGCAGGCGTCAAGGCGTCTGCATCTCTACTTCGTCCACGCGGATGGGCGGAACTCCACATCGCGCTTCTCAAGCCGGCGGGAAGGAGCGTGTCTCTGCGGCGGCGTGCTAGCGCTGTGTTGCTCTCCTTTCTCTCCTAAGGACGACGACGGCTAGGTTTTGTACGTGAGAATAACCTAAAAGCGTCTCTCTATATCTTATATAGATATCGGCCGTCTATCCTCCTTTAAATAGGATAAGAAGAGAAGTAGGGTTTCCTAAACCCATCGGTAAATAGAAACGTTGCGTTAATTAAAACGCTCATGGATTAATTAGAATATTTCGGAATTCATTAATTAACCAAATAATCGCATTAATTGATTAATTAATATCCGACTCCATGCAATCGCTTGGGATGGCTCTACGGGCATACATATACCAACAGACTCCCACTTGCACTTAGAGCCAGTCACTCCAATATTATTCTAATCGAGTACATAAACATTTTAGTAATCAATGTGATTCGAAGCAATTTCAATCAAATCCACAATTATACTCCTATTCCAACACATCCTGTGCGTGTGACCCGGTAGGCTCCAAATTACGTTGGCAGTGATATCCATAATCATATTATGATTTCACAAGCAATGATTGGTATCTAGCAAGACTTCATTGCTACCCAAGTAATTGGAGAAGTTGGAGAACAACTTAACCTATCATACATGACTGGTATTACAGTGATTGTACAGTTCCTTTGTCGCTGATATCCGGATTGAACTCAAGTCATGGAATTGTTATCCTCTTCAATGTTCAATCCATGTTCCTTGAACTAGAGCAGACTGTCTGAGATATATGTAAGCTCAATACCACATATTGACTCACATCAGCATGGCCATGCATTTCTCAGTCTCGCTTATCAAGTGGCTGGAATATCAAACTCCCGTAGGAAGGACAAATTCCATCTACATCACTCACAGTCATCCCCATGTGTCACAGTGCACCCAAGCACCATCTTTATAGCAATCCTTATTCAGGACCACGATGGATGATGTCAAAGTACACCGAACGTCATGTGATAAGTGTAGTGACTTCAGGTCTAAGAACCACAATCACCACCATCATTATGAGATGTGACTCTAACTACCAATCATGGTATCCATGTGTCACTCTCAAGGTGGGTCTATCCGATACACTGTTCTCTAACAAGTATCTATGTATTTGGTTTGATATCTCCATATCATGGATAATGAGACTCTTCCATCAACCAACATACATTCTAATCTTATGTGTTATTGATGTCTATGGATATTTCCACAATAACAACCGATTAGGGACAAAACAAGAATACATACTCTTAGCATACATATGATCTCACTGTTCAGGTCATCAACCCGAAGACATATGTCATTGAGTATATTATTCTATAGACATCTATAAGTTTTATGGTCATCTCACAATATAAAACACAAACATATAGATTGGAAACTTGCCTTTATTGATATGATCAATATAGTATTACAAATCGTTTACATAGTATCCCATTACAATCATCGAATGATAGTCTCTATGGGCATACATACCAACAGATTCCCACTTGCACTTATACCCAATCACCCATGAATCTCAATCCAAGTGATCAAACATGCCCGTCATGTTTCTGCTGTGAAAGTGCTTTTATGAGCGGGTCAGCCACATTGCTTTCTGTAGGTACTCTGTAAATCTTCACATCTCCTCGTTGTACGATCTCTCGTATGAGATGGAACCGCCATAGAATATGTTTGGAACGTTGGTGCGATCTTGGTTCTTTAGCTTGTGCAATTGCTCCATTGTTGTCGCAAAACAACTCAATTGCATCACCAGCGCTTGGAACCACTCCAAGTTCAGAAATGAACTTCTTGATCCACACAACTTCCTTTGCAACATTAGATGCGGCAATATATTCAACCTCTGTTGTAGAATCCACAACCGTCTCTTGCTTGGAACTCTTCCAGCTCACAGCTCCGTTGTTCAGGCAAAACACAAATCCAGATTGCGATCTGTAGTCATCTTTGTCAGTTTGGAAGCTAGCATCGGTGTAACCCTTTACTACGAGCTCTTCCTCACCACCGTATACCAAGAATTGATCCTTAGTCCTTCTCAAGTACTTTAGGATGTTCTTTACGGCTGTCCAGTGACATTCACCTGGATCTGACTGATACCGGCTCGTCATGCTCAAAGCATACGATACATCAGGACGAGTACATAACATCGCGTACATGATAGATCCAATTGCTTATGCATATGGAATCTTACTCATGCGTGCCCGTTCATCACATGAACTAGGACATTGGGATTTAGAGATTGTAACCCCATGGGACATGGGCAAGTTACCTCTCTTAGAACCCTCCATGCTAAACCTCTTTAGCACCTTGTCAATGTATGTGCTCTGGCTTAGGCCTAGAAGCCTTCTAGATCTATCTCTATAGATCTTGATCCCTAGTATATAGGATGCTTCACCTAAATCCTTCATAGAGAAAGTCTTCCCTAGCCAACCTTTTACTGTCTGAAGAGTAGGGATGTCATTTCCCATCAATAGTATGTCATCCACATACAATATGAGAAATACAACTGTGCTCCCACTAACCTTTTTGTAAACACAAGGTTCATCTTCATTTTGACTAAAGCCAAACTTTTTGACTACTTCATCAAAACGTAGATTCCAGCTCCGAGATGCTTGCTTCAATCCATAGATTGACCTTTGTAGCTTACAGACTTTATTGGCTTCCTTTGGATCGATAAAACCCTCAGGTTGTGTCATGTACACATCCTCGAGTAAATTCCCATTAAGGAATGTTGTTTTAACATCCATCTGCCAAATCTCATAGTCATGATAAGCTGCAATGGCAAGGATGATCCTGATGGATTTAACCATGGCAACTGGTGAGAAGGTCTCGTCATAATCAACACCTTGAATTTGACGGAATCCTTTCGCAACCAATCTACCTTTATAGGTTTGAACATTTCCATCCATGTCAGTCTTCTTCTTGAAGACCCACTTGCACCCTATGGGCCTTACCCCTTCGGGTGGATCCACCAAGGTCCATACCTTGTTGGTGTACATGGATTCCATCTCAGATCTCATGGCTTCGAGCCATTTCTCAGATTCTGGTCCCTTAGTAGCTTCTAGATAGGAAGTTGGCTCATCTGCTATGCCCAATTCGTCACTGTCTTGAGTTACGAGAAATCCAAATCTCTCAGGCTCAATTCGTGTCCTACTAGACCTACGAGGTTCCTGTGTTACATTTGGAACTTGAAATTCCACAACAACTTGTGAGTCCTCATGTTCCTTATGTACCTCCTCAGGTTCTCTGCTTTCTTGTTGGTCTCAAACTTCTTCGAACTCTACATTCCTCCCACTAATTCCTTTGGAAATAAATTCCTTTTCAAGAAATACAGCAGTCCTAGCAACAAACACTTTGTTGTCAGTTGGTGTGTAGAAGTAGTATCCCCGAGTTTCCTTGGGGTATCCAACAAAATAGCATTTTTCCGATTTGGGTCCAAGCTTTTCAGGAAATTGTTTCCTAACATAAGCTTCACATCCCCAAATATTTAACATAGACAAATTGGGACGATTCCCATTCCATATCTCATATGGTGTCTTTTGAACCGATTTGGAAGGTACACGGTTAAGTGTAAATGCTGCAGTTTCAAGAGCATATCCCCAGAACGATATTGGAAGTTCGACTGAACTCATCATTGATCGTACCATGTCTAATAATGTACGATTCCTTCTTTCTGACACACCATTATGTTGTGGTGTACCAGGTGGAGTCCATTGTGATACAATACCACGGTCTCTCAGAAGGTCCTCAAACTCTTGGCTTAAGTATTCACCACCTCGATCTGAACGGAGTGCTTTAATACTCTTACCAAGTTGCTTCTCCACTTCATTCATGAAAGTCTTGAACATTTCAAGAGTTTCTGACTTGTGTTTCATAAGATATACATAGCCATACCTACTGAGGTCATCAGTGAAGGTAATGAAGTATTGATAGCCTCCTCTAGCATTTGATCTAAAAGGTCCACATACATCAGTATGTATGAGCCCTAGCAGATCACTGGCTCTCTCACTGTGTCCAGTGAAAGGAGTCTTGGTCATCTTCCCTAATAAACATGCCTCGCATGTCTCTAATGATTCAAAATCAAAAGAGTCTAGATAACCATCCTTATGGAGTCTAGATATGCGCTTCTCGTTTATGTGCCCAAGACGACAATGCCATAAGAATGTTTTGTTTGAGCTGTCAAGTTTTAGCCTTTTAGTATTTACGTTATATATGCTAGTCTCAAGTTCTAACAAGTAGATGCCATAAGACATAGGGGCATTGCCATAAAAGATCTCATCTTTAGAAATAGAAATAATTCCATTCTTAATGTGAAATTCAAATCCACTCTTGTCCATACAAGATATAGAAATAATATTTCTATTAATGGCAGGTACATAATAGCAATTCTCTAATTCTATTACAAGGCCCGTAGGCAAAGATAAACTAATAACTCCAACCGCGGTGGCAGCAACTCTTGCTCCATTAGCGACCCGTAGCTCGACTTGGCCCTTTCGTAAAGGCTTACTTCTTATCAGATCCTGCATATTAGAACATATGTGAGATCCACATCCGGTATCCAGTACCCATGATGAAGAAGTATTTAAGTTTATCTCAATAACGTATATACCTGAAGTGGAGATCTCTATCCCCTGCTTCTTCTTCCTTAGTTCCTCCAGGTAGAGAGGACAATTTCTTTTCCAATGTCCAGGCTGGTGACAATGGTGACAACTGCCTTCTTTGGAGATCCCATCTTTAGCTTTGAGCGCGGATGACTTTGGCTTCTGCCCGGATTTAGAACTTTTCTTAGCCTTGCCTTTGCCTTTTGACTTTCCCTTTGTCTTGCTGATCATCATCACAGACTTGGGCTTGTCTTTCTTCATCTGTGCTTCAGCTGTCCTCAACATGCCCAACAATTCTGACAACGGCTTGTCAAAATTGTTCATGTTGTAGTTCATGACAAAATGATTATATGATTCAGGCAACGATTGTAGAATCACATCAGTGGCCAACTCTTGACCTAGGGGAAATCCCAGCTTGGATAGGCTTTCCACGTACCCAATCAAGGTGAGTATATGGGTGCCAACTGAGTCTCCCTCTTTCATCTTGCTATTGAACAACGCCTTTGAGACATCATATCTCTCCTGTCTTGCTTGATGTTGATACATGTTCTTGAGATGTGTTACCATCTCCATGACATTCATGTTCTCATGTTTCTCTTGCAACTCATAGTTCATTGAGCACAACATTAGGCACTTGACATCCACAGCATCATCAAGGTGCTTCTTGTAAGCATCCTTTTCAGCCTTGGGCGCATTTACGGCGGGCTCCTCTGGCTCTGGTGTTTCAAGGACATAGAGCTTACGCTCATGTGTGAGAACAATTCTCAATGTCCTAAACCAGTTTTGAAAGTTGGTTCTGGTAAGTTTGTCCTTCTCAAGGACCGATCGCAATGAGAACGTGTGAGTGTTGTTTGCCATTTGATTGCTACAAAAGAAAAAAATTGCATTTAGTCCAAAACATTTTGACTTGTAAAGATTTGATAAACGAGATTAATTAGGCCTTTAATTAATTACGCTCCCACTATTTTATTCAAATTGATAGCCCTCACTATCAACTCGGAAGATTGCAACGCACAACCTTCTAGTGAGCCAAGACCCAAAATAATTGGATCAATGCCCAACCAACGCCGGCGTCAAAGACCAAATACTAAGGTAGGCAACTTTTGCCAATTGCATCATATGCAACTCTTGGATAGATGATCATACACAACTCCTTGCCATGATGCATCTGTGTGCCTCTAGGTACTTGATCCTATCAAGGTTCCCTAGTTAAGTCCAACCCATAAGCCAACACGATGAGTGTGCACTCTGCGGAGGCAGACCCACACACCCACCATCACACTTCCACGAGATAGACAGTGTACCATGCGGAGGCGTGCCCACACATAGTCGATCAAGCTTTTCATGTGTGTTGCTTTATGGAAGGCAACTAAAACTTAATATTATTAATTGAGGGATTTTATTAATACATATATATATATCCAAACACCACATACTTATAGTACGTATCATATACTACTATATCCACAACCACAAACGATAGACATGCAATCACAAATACATCGGTTATGGCCATACTATTGTAATCCTTTGGAGCAACAAAGGATTACGGTCCACCTATGGTCTTATGCATCTCATGAAACACCTGTGAAAACAACCTGTAAGCCTATAATGATCAACATTACAATGAACAACTTCATGGATGCTTCGTGAGGTTGGAATGTCAAGTTGCTTCTTGGAATGGGATCTTCTTGTTGCTTCTCCATGGATGCTCCTTGGAGTGGGATCTTCAGGTTGCTTCTTGGAATTAGATCTTCATGGTGCTTCTCCATGGACACTCCTTGGAGTTGGATCTTCAAGTGGCCTCCTTACATCAAAATTACAAAGACTAAAACTAATCCTATCTTTATTACATCATATGATTACAAAATTAAAGAGAAAGAATTAATTACACTTTGAAATAAGAGATGAGGCTCGGCATGCAAGCCGAATACATTATACAAAGGATCCATATGCAACGATTATACATCCATAACATTCACAAACAACCATATCCACAAGATCAACATCCACATCCATTCACAACATTCACAAAAGGGGATACTAGGCCATAACCGTACATGCACTCACCACATAAAACAGATTTTAAAGACGACGTGTATGCTATCATAGGTATATCTACATATACGTATATACATATTAAAATTGCAGTACTTTTAATGCGGGACATTCCCCATTAAATGAATTTTGACTCCCACGCAGACAATGCGGGGTACACAGGGGCAGCGCCCCTCGCGGGGTCTCAGGGGCAGAGCCCCTGAAAGGTCTACGGAATTTTACTTCCATGCACTTAGGAAAATCACTATTTTCCACAGTCGACCCCGTCCAAAACGTCAAAAACAATAGCCTGCGGCGTATGTGGAATTAGGTTTAGATTTGCACATTAACAGTTTTAATTCACATCGTATGCAACATAAAACAGTATACAGCGATTCGATCATATCGAAACGAATCCAAATACGCCGTAGATCAACCTGGCTCTGATACCACTGTTGGGTTTTGTGGAGAAAACATGCGCGGCGGAAGCGATAAAATCCACGCAACCCGTAACAGGATCTCGTCGATAACAGCGTATTCGAAAATAGGTTTGCGGGATATACCTTATCGCGGAGCAAGTCCGGCGATGTCCCGCTGCACGACGGTGCAACACTGCTTGTCAAACACGGACGGATCTTCACTCCCGTTCGCTGTCGCAGGTTGATCCGGCAATGCTCCTCTGCGGCGGTGATGTACGTTGCTCGCAGCACGTACAGGTGGTCGTCGACGTCCTCCGAACGCAGGCGTCAAGGCGTCTGCGTCTCTACTTCGTCCACGTGGATGGACGGAACTCCACGTCGCGCTTCTCAAGCCGGCGGGAAGGAGCGTGTCTCTGCGGCGGCGTGCTAGCGCCGCGTTGCTCTCCTTTCTCTCCTAAGGACGACGACGGCTAGGTTTTGTACGTGAGAATAACCTAAAAGCGTCTCTCTATATCTTATATAGATATCGGCCGTCTATCCTCCTTTAAATAGGATAAGAAGAGAAGTAGGGTTTCCTAAACCCATCGGTAAACAGAAACGTTGCGTTAATTAAAACGCTCGTGGATTAATTAGAATATTTCGGAATTCATTAATTAACCAAATAATTGCATTAATTGATTAATTAATATCCGACTCCATGCAATCGCTTGGGATGGCTCTACGGGCATACATATACCAACAGAGTGATGCTTGTAATAGCAAGTTTCATGTTTGCCTTGGTCAGATGACCTGAAGGTGATAGTTACCTAGAAAAGTGATAAGAATGCTCAATGATGAGCCAAGGGTTTAAATACGTAGAACCATATGATTATGGTGATGAGATTGGGAAGGGATGATAATTCCCCGTATTGAAAAGAGAAACTGAGTTCCCAATGTCTTTTAATGACTGATAAGTAATTGATGCAATTAGTACATGTCTCTTTATAGCATTGTTATAATAAGCTATGTTTTGAGAACTTGGCTGATGCTAAAAGAATATGAAAATGTACTTAATTAATCAAGTGAAATCTATTCATGTAGTGCTCTGACCATAGATCCATCTTCGTCACTAGTTGATGATGGTGAAACAGGTTTTCCTAGGGAATTCCTGGAGTTCACATATTATGAATATGTGCGGGGGGGGGGGGGGGTAAATGGGAGAAAATATCCTTACATCCTGGTGAAGAGGTTCAGGGAAGGTAAACATCAAACCTCTCAATCCTTCATGTGTCGGGATGGATATATCATAAATTTCCCGATGGTTGGGAAGGATGTATTATTAATCTCCCAATGTTATTTAATGTTAGGTCGAAGGATATAAACATTAAATCTCTCGATTGCCGATGAGAGTGCAGTTGACGCTATAACTCTATAGCAAAGTTTCCAGTATACCCTGGAATGCTATTTTGAGCAGTTAACATAGTCCTGCTTGTGGTCCCGTACTGACCGGGATGTGGGAGGTCATGAGAACCTGGCTCTTCCATTGACCTATTTATGGTACCGATTTCGATTTTAGAAATGGTCGGTTGGAGTATGAGCGGTATACCTCATCTCCTCAGACCTTAAATATGTTTGTAAAATGTAATCATCCGTGTAGCTTATTTGCATAAGATTGAAATACGGGAATCACTGGTTGATGATATACTGCTTAGCATGTCCTTGATGCATAAAGGTTATTTATGTTGTTCAATTCTTTATTGAAAATTAGACATGCTACTTATCAAGTTATAGTTGAAATACTTACATAAGAATGTTGCTCTAATCTATTTAGATGTTGAATTATCTGTTGTTAAGTTTATGATTCCATTGCTCAATTTATTTCTATTAAACTACAATAATAATGTTACGGTGGAGAGTTATATCTCTCGCTGGGGCAATTTTGTAATTGTCTCATCCCCGTGGAATCCAATGTTTTTAGGTAGACACAGATAAGCAGGCAGAAACCCTTCTGCAGGAAAAGAGTAGCAACAGTCTCAAGGACAGTAGTGATCCATCAGGTGGAGACATTGGCTGTTGGTTTTGTATAGTTAGTCCTATAGTCGTCTTTGTACTCTCGGGTCCTAGGAGTTAGTATTTTAATACTTCGATCTGAGATTTTTGACTTCAAGCCTCGAGGTTTTTATACTACTTGTGTGTAGTTGAGACAGAGTAGTGAGTGCATGTATGCCTCAAGAAGCAACGATACATGTTATGTATATATGTGAACCAAAATGTAATGTTTTACTTTAGTTCTGAATGAAAGAGTTTTCATGTGAATGGATCTCTTGATAAATGGTTTTAATTTTTAGTGATTTTCAGTAATCCGCTGCTAATAATACGCTTCTGCATTAGTTAATCTTGTTTTTGTGAGTTGGATGCCACATTTATGATAGAGAAAAGATGAATATTAAGTATGACAATATATAGACCTATATCATATGCATAAATAAAATTGTATTAACATGAGGTGATTCTTTAGCATTTTTCAGCATATCTTTGATGCCAATCTTCCCAAGTCCTCTCTATTGCCCATAATCACAAAAAATTGCATTGACATTATGAGTCACATCATTCAATGTTCTAATTATGATTTGTATACAAAATACATTGTTACCCCCGTCACTATCATACTCATCCCTCCCTTCGATTTGGAATCCTATTATTTATAAAATGCAGTCTTATCTTGCGGGAGAAAAGAAACTCCCTTTGTCTAGAAGGTAGACTGGTCCTTTTCAACTCCTTCCTTTCTCCATCCCATCATACTTCCTTAGGATCATTGTCCTTCTTATCAAAATGGCTAACAACATCGATCACATCAGTAGATACTTTCAGTGAGATTCTTCCACAAAATTAAGAAGAAATGACACCTTGTTTCCTGGGGTAAGATTGGCAAACCCAAATCATCTAATGGTTCGGGCATTATCAACTTGAAAGCACATGCAAATTGCTTCAAGCTTACTTCCTTGCTTTCCTTTGCTCAGGCTTCACTCTATCTAGAAAAACATAGTAAATTACAATTACCAAAACAAAAAGTATTTCTATAGTACTACCAACCCCCAAAAGTGTCCACCCACATGGAAACTTATCAACAAGACTGTCTCAATCCTAAAGGGACTGATTCACCTTCTTCCTAGATGCACTTCATCCCCACTTTTCTAAAAGGACACTTGGATGGCCACTTGAACACACATAATCATGCAACCAACTTCACTATTCCCCTCATACATAAAAACATAAACATCAATGATGCATTTAAAATGCATCTCTTGCATGGATGATACTTTCAAGAGACCCATACATAGTTTTTTTCAACTACTTAGACTTTTTCAACCTCCTCTCTTTGCATCTCCACATGCCTAATCACTAGATTTGGGGCCAATATTTGACTTCCAGTTAGTTTATCTACTCCTTTATTAAAGTGATGTTTCATATAATTACACTAACTCCTTTTGGAAAATTGAGGTTCCCACTACAACTAAAATTTTGGTCTGGTTTCCTAAATACAAAAGATCCTTGTAAGTGAACAACTCATCGGTATAAACTTATATGGTCTTTTTCTATGTCCATATTACATTGGGTAATATGTATTAATAAACATCTCTTCTTTTGTTATGATTTATCTCTCCATCTTTGGATCATGCTTGCAGGCTCACCTCCAAACATGTTTCCTTTTCTTTAAGGAATCCAAATCCATTGAGCATCTCTTCTTTCTTAGTGATTTGTTTATTCATCTTTGTAAATTTCTTACATGATCACTTCATAGCCTCTCACATAGCTTAGAAGTACCCATTGCTAATTCAAAATCTTTCATACAATACCAACTTTTCTATTTTGACATGTTCACTACCAGCCTTTGTGGCTTATGGCATATTTGGAATGAAAGAAATGCTAGCTTGTTTAAAAACATATCAAACCAACAACAATATCTTCTAGATCTAATCATCACATATTGCACATCATGGACAAAATTTTGCTAATACATATGTTATTTAAAGATTTTTCTTCAATTAGACATGGCTATAAGTTAAATATTTTTGTAGGTTTGGCTGACACATTCACATACCAAAAGGTCACTCCTTCAAATGATCCTTAGTAATATGATCTTGGTTTTTGTTGCATCATGTTTCCCCTTTCACCATATTGCTTGGGCTATACAATATCCCATGATTTGAGGCCTGAAATAAAATCATTTAAAAAGGAATGATTGGACTATCTATATCAACAAGGTGTGCCTCCATTAGGTAGCTCACTAATAGGTACTCTGCATCTAAGTATGATTATCCTTGTAGTAGAACCATGATGGGTGACATGTTGAGAAGTTGAACATGGATGGTGCATGAGTGAAGAAAGTGTGTGCATCCAAGGCTAGTATTGGTCTATGGGACCGATCATCATTCCTAAAACCTCAAATATAACCTTGGGTTGTAGGCCCAAACATTATAAATGGTATGAGAGCTAGTTCTCCTCCAGTAGGTGGGGACTAGATGGGAATGTAACACCCCATTCATGATTTGGGTGGGTAGTCATGCAAAAGGGATGTCCACTGAGGTAATATAGAGCCACCCTTGTGCTTGTAGTTGTGACTGAGAGTTGGGTGTACATGGGTCATTATGGGTATGCACTAAATGTGGAATAGATTGTGAGGTCATATAGTTGAGCCTTGATAAGGACATCAAGGTTCTAAGTGGGGGAGATTGTAACATCCTAGGATTTAAGGTATCAGATAAAATAATCTTAAAATGAATTATATGACTACCCATATCAACAAGGTGTACCTCCTTTTTAGGTAGTTGATAAATGTGTACTTTGTAGTTAAGTGTGTTTGTCCTAGATACTAGGGTGTGTGATGCATGAAGGAGTCAAACATGGGTTGTGCATGAGTGAGGAAAAATCATGCAACTAAGTATAGTATTGGTCTGTGGGGCATGTCATCAATTCTGGAAACTCTACTAGAGCCTTAAGATATGGGTAGGAGCATTACAATTGGTATCAGAGTTGTTCTCCTCCAAAGCATGGCCCACTGGACATGTGACATACTAATCTTGATTTGTGCCAGCTAGGAATGAGGAAAGACCTATCCACTAAGGTGAGACGGGGACACCCTTGCACCATAGTTGTGAATAGGATCTAGGTCTACATGGTCCTTTATCGGTCTTTATTTAAATGGGGAAGAGATCTAAGCCCATAGAGTTTAACCTTATAAGGATGTCAAGGTCAACGTTGAGAAGATTCTAACATTCCTCAATTTAAGGCCTCAAATAAAATAACAAGGTTCACCTCCTTTTTAGATTCACCTCCTCAAACGGAATTATTCAATTACCACATAAATAAGGTTCACCTCCTTCTTAGGTGTCCATTGACATGTACTATGTAGTTAAGCATGATCGTCCTGGAGTAGTGAATGTGCAATATGTCAAGAAGTTAAACTTGAGTTGTACATGAGTAAGGACAAAGCATGTAACTAAGGATAATGTTAGCCTGTGGGGCCAATCATCATTCTCAAAAAACTATACTAGAGCTTTAGTTTGTAGACATGGACATTACACACTAGGATTCACATCTACAAGGTTTATATAAAAACTTTAGCTGTGGCATTATTATCAACCATTCTTTATTAACTATGCATGATCTTCTATTAGTGTTTTTATGATGGCCTTTTTATGGGATATTTTCACTTAATTTCATAATCCCTAATAGCTTTTGGGATCATTAGGAGGTTTGTTTTCATCCTCCATCTTTCTCTCTCCTTGTTTTCTATTTCTTCCTTTTAACCCTTTTCTAGTAGGTTCATAAGCACCCCACTATTGTATGCTTGATTGGCCTCCTTGTACATATTGGGCTTTCAACAAGAAACCTCTTTCTCAACTGTCATAGAGGAGGATTTATTTATCCTTCACCTTTTTGCATGTACTTATGTAACATCCCTAAATTTCAGTATAGAATAAACATTATCTATAATGCTAAGTTACAAGTTAATTTAGTTATAATATTTTGTAGCACGTAAGCTACTCTAAATGTTGAATCATGTAAAGTATGTAATTCCATAGCTCAAATGGAATAATTGAGTTGATATTTTCTTTCAGAATGATCCATTTAGCAAGTGTGCAAAATTTCAGTAGATTGGATGGACTTAACTAGGTCAATGGATTTTCAGAAGAAAGGAATACATAAATGATATTTATCAATCTAAATATATAATCATATTGTCGATTATATGGATTTTAGCTAAATTCCGGTCACAACAACACATCACACACTAGTTTTATCTCACGATCACTACAAACTATTGGATCAGAATATGAGGGAATGTGACCTCGTCTCCTACCTCACGCAAAATGCACATCATGGAGAAAAAATAATAATGATGAACCCTAACTCTTCCCTTCCTCTACTCTCAACATTTTCCAAGTTTCTCACCACAATCAGTTTCAAGAGTCCCTTGTGAGTCTTTTGAACCCTAGATCAAACCCTAAGACCTCATATATCAGGAACATCCATTTTCCACCAGTATCCTTTTCAGCAGAGCCACTCCCAAACGCACCATAGCACCTCCTCACTGGCAACCAATGTCTGAGAAAGCACATCTGAGGTCTCCTATACTTTCCCTTCCACTTAATTTTTCTCCCTCAGCCCGGTGGCTGAGACCATAGTCATTGTCTCCATCGTACTCATCAGAACTATGCTTAGCACATAGGCCATCCTAGACAAATTGGGTCGTCGAGGAGTATCCTCGGGATCCCACAAAGTTTTTCTGAGTGTCACCTTGTGTTGAGAGATAGTTGAGCTCTCCGCCCTACTCAGTTTCCCTTCAAGCTGGAGGAGCTTCAATGACAGTGAGGAATAGGGTCACTCACGCCACAGAAAGAAGTAGGAAGGCTTCTTTAGACCACGCCCAAGCTTTTAGATTCCTCAAACCAATGAGAGAGAAGGTAACTCATGTAAACCCAAATCTAGTAATTTATGGTTATTCACAATGATTCACAGTTTTCAATTGTTTCCACACCATGAAGACTCTCTGGGTCGGACCTACTCAACGTTGTGAACCCTTGTCTGATCGCATTCTTTCCTCACAAGGGTCACCTTGTTTAGTTTTCATCTTCGAGCCTTCCATCATGTTCTTGTGGCAAGTAGCAGTGGCTGCTCCGGCCACCATTGACCACGAGCAGAGGCTTGTCATGTTTTCCTCTATACGACGAAGTCACTAATGGACCAAGGGGACAATGCAACACCCTAACTCCATCTGGGTGTAGCTGACTCCCCTCCCTGCCATGGCCATAGCACTGCTATGCGTGGTTTGTGATAACACTTCTATGCATGGTTTGTGAGGGGAAGGGGATCAATTGAAGTCGCAATGTTATGCTTTTACCCTCACATCCTGATGTGGGTGTCCCGCTATGCCTAGGGCATTATGGGAATCCACTTGTTCATTGTAGTATCATTTAAGCATGGTTTTAAATAGATGAATGATTGAGTCCCTATCACACCCATGGTTAAAAAACAAAATGAAGGTCACATCCGTAATTAAACTTCTATTTGGCCGAGATTCCATTATTTTAAGAAATCGCTTGGTTTGAGTTATCTTGACTCTAATTGGTCAGTTTTAGTCTGATCTTTAATAAATTGTAGAAAATAATCTAGGGCTCAAATGAGGACGATCCATATATGGTTTTTGACCAGTTTTTTGATATCTAGATAATGGCCTAGGTTTCAAGACCTGTTTTGGGTTGATTTTCACAAATAACTAAACTTAACACAATTAGGGTTTAGAAACCTAATTAAGAAACTTCAGTTTATTATTATAGGTTGATTAAGGGTTGACATCAAGAGGACTCCAGGTGTTCTATTCTAGTTATAAAGGTAAGTGGTCCATGCCTATGATTATGTAGTTTTTATCTTTCTTATCATCTTTACATGTTCTTATTATCAAGTAAGATATTCATGTTCCATATGATCTTATAATTTAATATTTCAAGTTAAGGATATGTTTTTATAAGTTTCTAGGTAAAGTTTATCATTCAAGAGTTCATGCATATATTATAATATTTCATTAATATTCAAAGTTAAGATTTTAAGATACTAATCGACTCAGATTATTGCATTAAGATTCAAGATAAGAATAAAGATGACATCAGGTTATGGAGTTAGACCCATGCCTTAGTGCAGATCAACTCAAGAAAAATGACCCAGACCCTAGTGCAGGTCATGAGGCCCAGACCATTAGTGCAGGCCGAATCAGATAACATGACCTAGGACTTAGTGTAGGTCATGAGGCCCATGCTATTAGTATAGGATGACTCAAATAAGATGACCTAGGAACTAGAGTGCAGGTCATGAGACCTAGGTACCAGAGTACATGTCTCCAACAGAAGTCACGTAAAAAAATAAGAATACGACTTATAGAAATATTTTATGTTCATTTTCACGTTTTCTATAGATTTTAAGTGTTAGTTTTCCATGAAAAATGTTTAAGAGTTATATATAATCTTTTCTTATTCAATTGTCTCATTTTTAGAATACTCATGCCAATGCATGGTTGGAGACGAGATGTCCGTAGGTGAGGAGAAGGAGAAGAAGTAGAGCCACAGACATCAACTCAAGGACAATTACATGATCCTACTCTGTGGGGTGCCATTCTAGATAGTTATCATGTTTCTTTTCATTCTATTATGCAGGAGTTTCCAGTTTAAACTTCTGTTATGTTGAACTTTCGTTGCCCTCATTTATAGCGTGTAATAAGGCCTTTGTGGTCATTTACTTTGTTCTATGGATTTTGCTTATTAAATGATACCATGTCACATTTTTTCTTGACCTCCTATGTGAATAAATCTTCCTCTATGGTTGTATTAATATTATAAAGGAGGTTGTGACAACTTATATTTTTCCTTATTGAGTATTTGTTCATTCATGGTGAGATAAGAGTTCACTATTCGGGGAGAGGTGTTGACCCCAATTTCATTTTTAAGTTATCCTATATCGAGAAGAGCACTTGGTTGCAATCATAAGTGCTCATTTTAGGCAAAGGAAGCATGTTGTTGGACTTCCAAAATCAATAGAAATATTTATCTTTCTACCTTTTCAGGACATTTATGGATGTAAAATATTTTGCATGCACCAGTCTTTCCCCACTACACTGGGTAAAATGTTTTAATTCTTTAGGGTGTTCCAACATGTGCACTATGTATGTCACAAGATCTCCCATGCAGAAGTCTCATGAGCCTTTAGGACCTATTGCTTCCGCTAGCTTATCCATCAGGATCATTCCAACATTGGTAGGCTTTCTGTAACATATCAAAACCTAGAATCTTGACTCTCAAAACCCTAATCCCTTTGTTAGGAGGTTAGTATTCTTGGATCCTTAGATTTTACTAAATAGGGATGGAGTTAAACATTAATACAATTGTTTGTAATGGTAATGAATAAAGTTAATGCATGTAACACGAGTAACTCAAAGGTGACCCTAACATGTATATGCTTGAAAACATATATAACACATTAAGTGGCATTAGGTTCTATAATCAAGAACATGTGTACAATACAGTCATATAACATAATAACATGTATGTCTACTAACATGTAAGTGGATTCATAAAATATGTCACATATGTTTTCTTTGCTAATTAATATTCACATCATTGCTAAGATATTTTTAATAAGGGGTACAATGTACTTAATGCATGAATTGGAATAATAGTTGGAGCTTTCATGCCCATATATGTGAATAATGTGCCATCATATAAGTTAATATTGAATTAATGGACGTAATAGGTTAAATAAGTAAAATATGGAAATATGTGCATAATGATATAAGGTAATTCTTTTGGTAACAATGTGAATATAATAGGACTCAATCTAATGAATGTTGATAATTATGATGTAATATTGTAAAAAATAAAATGGTTGTGAGACTTAACTCTACACACACTAGAATTCATAAAAGGAAACTAAGTAACCTAAATCTAATGGAAAAATCATGATCCTTGGATCCCAAATAGTTTGGGTGCCAAGTTTCACATTAATTGGACAATACTAACTATCCTAATTTTATCTAGGAAAGAAAATATAATTTAAAGTATAAAATATTAAATAAGATAACTAATGATCCCAAAAGTGGAAATTAATGACAAAATAGGATTCGACATGTCAAATTTAGGCTAGGTTCCAAATTTAATAATAATTAAGCAATGTTTGAACCCCCAAATAAATAGGAAAGAAAATATAAGTTTTATATGCCCAATATTTAAATTATTCAATCATGATAAATGATTTCCTACAGTTTTGTATTTATTCTGTGTCATGCCATCATTCTGCCTCTAATGGACATCACACCTCTTGGGGATCGTCCAATCTAGCATGTGTGTCATCTCCTACCTTAAGTAGGAGGGCTTCAGGCATGAATAGGAGTCAGACTATGCAATCTTGCATGTGATTTTCTCTCTAATCTCTCCTTGGATTTTTTAAATGTCTTTGCCATTGAAATCTTTGCATGATTCTGCATCCAACAAACTATAATTCAACCCACATTTCCCTATTTTTGTGACTTTCCTAATCATGTTTCCTAGCTTCTCAATACTCCTAGTCCCATAATCCCCGAGACTAAAGTCCATCTATAAATACCTATACCCGACCACCAATATCTATCTACAGATGATTGTTTTGCTGCCAACTACATCCTACATTACACCCTTCACCTCTTCCAAATTGATTTTATATCCTTGGCTTAATACTTTAACGCAACCCCCTTCACTACACCTTGGTCAAATTCCTTTTGTGGTAAGTATTGCTGTTTCATTTCTTCGTGTTGTGATAATTAACATCGTAGATTCTCACCTCATGTGTTTTCATGCAAAAATGTGTGAGCTTGCTTCACGCATTGCTGCTACAATGGCACATGCGTGGGGAAGAAGAAGGTTTCTGGCATAGTTACTCGTTGACCCTCAATTTTGATTGATATTTGTCACATGTCCATGGACATTATCGAAATTTTCTTTTCTATTTTCCTATTTAATCATGTGTGGTTTAAGTGTGCATAATTACACATATACACTATCACATTTCATCATATGACAATGTGATGTGGGGATATTGTGTTCTTCACCGTGAATTTTAATTTTGATATTCAATACATACAATTTACTTGAATAATTATTAACCAATTATATGATAATAAGAATATTACAAATGAGTACTCATTGGAATTAAAAAAATATTATCGAGCTAATACTATCTAATCCATAACCTAAATCCAAAAATAATAAGAGTTCAAATCTAGGATTTGAAATATACACATATGAATTAATGAATTTGATATTTGAATGTAATAATAGGTGAGAAGTACCTTGATTTGGATCTAGGGTTTGGACTTTGACATCTAACACATTTTTTGAGGTATGTTGCATCTCGTGGATTCTATATTTAGAAATTCACATAATCTCTCCATCTCTCATGATGTATGTTGCATCTCTACTCGATCAATATTGATCAATAACTTAAATTGTCTCTCTCTTGGTCCTTTAGACATATTACCCTACACAATTTCTATCTCATCTGAGAATTTGATTCATGAGAGGGATTCTATGTTGATATTTATTTTGTCTTAATTTGATGAATATTCTTATTTGACTCTAGATATGCATCTTGTTCATCTTTTTCATGTTTTGCCGCCTTCAATTGTGCAGGTGAATCCACTTTTGTGGTGGATATTACATATTGTCCATTTGTGTTATGGATATCTCATTAATTCTATTTTTATCATTGTACCTCCAATTGCAATTATGTTATTGCATGCATACTAGTTCAATAGTCCTAGAGTGATATAAGTGCTTTGATTTTTGGGTTATGTGCCCATGTTATATTTTGGGATGGAGGTCATGTGCCCCTTACTCGTTGTGTGTGCATTTTATGTTTTGAAATGGAGGCTGTTTGCCCCATACCCGAGTTTTGTGCCCACTTTTATATGCCAGAGAGTTTAGTTATGTGTCGTGTTCTATCAAGTTTTGTATTATGTTCCCTAACCACCACTATTTATTTGTATTTAACTAGTGCTATGTTTATTTCACTTGCATGCAGGTTGATTACTATTGATGATGGGTTATGTTTCTTGATATATTCTATTGTGCTTATGTGGAACATGTTGATATTGAGATATATAGCTGGGGCATCTTTTGTATACCTCTTATTGTTTCTATTTAATATCCTTTAGGATGTTCACTTTCCCTTTTTGATGGAAGCCTTGATAAATATATTGTTGTCATTTTTTCTTAATATTGATCAATCCCTATCAACATGCTCATACTGGCATTTTTGTGATGATAACTTCCACCTATCTTCTCTTGTGGGGTATACTTCCAAACTCTTAGGTGAAGAACATGGTGGACATGATACGATGATCTGTATTTGTCTAAATGGAGTTGGTTGTTGGAATATAGACTTGAGATAGGTTGGACATCCCTCTACTTAGATCTTGAAATTGTTGCTTTCATGTAAGCTCCTTAGTGAGAAATTGTCATTTACATTTTTAAAATAAAAAATAATAATTACATTTATTTTGGCTATACTTTGATCTTTATGATAACCATTTATGAAAGATCAAACAATAGTTATTCATCCAATGTGAAACATTTATGCATGTTTGGTTGGACTGACAACTCTTATTTGATTTAGTAGCGAGTTGGTCCCCTCTTGGGCCCCACTCTTTACACTTTTTCTCCAGGATACTCGACAACATGTGGAGATCCATTCTAGTGATGTTACTGGTATTCTAAAGATATCAACGGATCCATCATTTCATGAAAAATAAAATGGTAAGCGCAAACATGACCATAACATTATGTGTTCCCCTTTCTTCCCTTTTTGAATAACCCAACTTTTTTAAGTAATAGTTAGAATATGCATCTATCTTTTTTTGTCATATACAAAAACTACCGTTGCAATGATCAACATCATTTAAGAAAGAAAATGCACTACCATCCTATATGTGTTGAATCTAGAGTAAGGAATGAGTAACAAAGGAACTAATTTAGTATTGTGTTCTCTTAAGAGTTCCTTCTTACCATAGAAGTATATCAACATGATCATAATACATATAGATGTGATAAGTCTATATCGGATGTAGTTATTTTTAAAAGGTTATAAATGCCATATACTTTTATAAAAATAAACCATATACTTGGGGTTTGTATGCAACAAAATACTACTTCTATGCTATTGAAATTGAAAACCACCACAGAACTAGAATCTAGGAAGGTATACTTGCAACCTTTGCTTTGGTAGGACACATGCCACATAGTATAGTGCACATTTGAGATATGGGATTTTCCATGAACTATTGCACAATATTGGTTTAGGATTCCAATGTCCTTGGCCACCCCTTTATTTTCTCCCAAATTGTTTGTTCTTCATGCCCTTCAGCAAGTTCTTTAGTGTTTGGGTCCATGTATAGTACCTTTGCCTGCTCTCACTACGACAGTGGAGATTGGATGAGCTTCTTATCTGAAGCTCCAAACTCTCACACCTTACAAAATATCTCCTCCTATCATGTACCAGATGGAGTAGACTCTTTGGAATCTGTGGTTCTAGTATGAACCATGCACTAGTACTTGAAAATAATATGGGAGCATAAGAAATTGAATACTAGTGGGTTATCACAAACAAAAGATTTTCAATGTCTGCACAATTTTAAAAAAATATTTTAAATTTATTAAAATAAAATAAAATGGCCTAGAGTGGTCAGTCACAACACTCGTAGTGTTGGTATTTTTGTTTCCTCGACAATGGCGTCAAAAACTTGCCACACCTAAACTATGTGTGTGAAACACAAGTGTATACATCAAGTAGTATAGGTCTATGAGGCCCAAATGTCAAACTCATGGAAACATATTCAATATACCACTACTAACTATAACCTAATCAGCTAGGCCTAGGAAAAAGTATTTGGTTGCATGTTTATAACTAAGGTCAAGAATCAAAACCTAATTAAGTGGAATGTGATCAAGGATTGATGGATTCTATAAGGTTACAGTTTCACCATGTCATACATTGCATTTAAATCCATTTCATTTATAATCATTCACCCTTAACTAAGGAACCTGTGGGCAATAATACCCACTCCCATAGTGTAATACCCTACCTATACTAAAGCAAATCCCACTTCTGTAGTAATTTAAGAATTAGATAGGTGCATTAATAATGTCTCTAGGATATTTCCTTCACAGTCGTAAGCCCTCTCCCGAGGCACCGTATTAGTTGTCTAAATATATGGCATGTCCAACCCTTAATCCCTCTCTCAAAGGAATTAATGGTATGGGAAATTGACTGTGGTGATCAAGCATATGCAATTCATTTAGCAATCAAAGAATTACGTCCAAAATTAAGAAAAGTATATGTATTAAATTATGAAGTCAATTATAATGCAAAATCAGGCTACTCTCGGATCCTAAGGAGAAAAGGGATTAGCCCCGCATGATTTCTATCAACAAAGACATAGAGGAAGAGAGAGACAAAGTGCTAAAATTTAGGAAAATAATAAAAGATCCTAGAGAAACCAATCTGGATGATCCCCTCTAGTGAGCATCTCAATCTATTGCTTTTCGGATGCAAATCCGATCCCCGAAGGTGCCCAAATCATCCAGTACATGGCTTTCTCATTCATCTCCTCCTCTCTCATCTCTGTGCTCAATTGCAGTGTGATAGAAAGTCATACATGTTGCTATCTATGCCCATAGAGTCAATCATATGATAATTGTGATGGGGCATTACATACCTGATTTGATAATGATAAAGGTAATATTGTATATTATGTTTGTCTCAATCATGAGATGATGATACATATGTAATATATGTCTAAAGAATGATGTTACTCGATGACATATGTCTTAAGGTTGAGGATCTGAATAATGAGATCAAATGTATGATAAGAGTACATACATTCTTATTACGTCCCTAGTTGGATATCACTCTGGAAGTAAAATAGACGACAATAATACATAAGACTAGAGTATGTGTTGACTGATGATGCCACTTGATAAGCAAGAGTGAGAAATGTATGACCATACTGATGTGAGTCAATATATGATATGTGAACTCACATGTATCTCAATCAGTCCGCTCTCAAGGAAATGGATTTAATGTTGAAGAGGATGACGATTTCATGCCTTGAGTTCAATTTAGATATCAGAGACAAAAGAACTATATAATCAAGGTAACACTAATCACGAGTTGTAGGTTGAAGTTGTTATCCAACTTTTCAAATTACGTGGGTAGCAATGATGTGTTTCTAGATACCGCTCATTACTTGTGATGTCATCAATTGGTTATGGACATTCACTATCAAAGTAACTTGGGACCTATAGGGTCACACACATAGGATGCACATGGAATAGGAGTTTGTTCATGAATTATGTTTAAGTTGATTTCTAAAGTGTTTAGCTATTCAATTTATATGACAATGGTTGAAAATTGGATGACTGGACTATGAACCCACCGGTTCAAGTGTTTAACTACTTGATTCAAGTGTCAGGTCAATTGGAAACAACATTGACTGAACAATGCCTGAACCAGGGTATGAACCGACTGGTTACCAAGTGAACCAACTGGTTCAAGGTCTAAGATGATCGGTTCAAGAGTTGAACTGCCCAGTTCGAAGATCAATATAATTGGATCAAGGATTTATGCTAATGTCATGTTTTGCATTAATTGAATATTGAATGACAATGTGATTCAAAACAAGAAATCACATAAATTGAACGGTTCATCGTTCATAGTTTCCTAAAAAATTCATGAAATTCCATCTCTTCGACTCCCAGATCGACTGGAAACCCTCAACCTAGCACTCCTATAAATAAAGGGGTATTAGAGGATTCCCAGACATAACAATAAGCTCTGATAATTTTTGTCCTCTTTGGTTGTAATAACTAAGAGAGATCGATCAAGTCCTACCCATCTAAGTGAGGGATAGCAAGGCAGAGACAATTGGGAGAGCAAGTCAGTGCTAGCATCCTGAAGTTTGAAGGTACAACTCCTTCCCTTTAGCTCTGGTAGCATGACGTGGACTTCCCAGTGGTCCATGTGGACTACTCTAGAGGTGAGGAGGCTTTTTCCACCTGCTAGGAGGATGCCGTCAACCACCTTCCATGGTGTTGTACCAAGAGGCCATTGTTGATGACTACTCAAATGCTTCTTGAAGAAGAAGCATGATACTGTAAGATTTCTTGCTGGACTTGCTCCACGACCAAGTGTATCTCTTGCATACCTTCTTTCCTAGATAAATTGTTGTTGATGCAATCTGCTAGTTTGGGAATCAGACATTAAATTTTTGTTTCTACTTCCTTATCTATTGCCCCAATTTCCCAATTGTGGTATCAGAGCCACGCCAATTTACGGTGTATCTGGATTTAAATCGATATAATCAGATTTATTTTGTTGCATATGGTGAATATTAAAATGATTAATGTGCATATTCGATTAAATACCACATACAATCCCACAAATATAAATATATATATGAAATGATATATATGTAATTCAAACACATCACCCTAAAAGTTTGTTTGATGGTGGATGTAAAGCATTGTTATTGACAATAAACCTCTATATCTTTGTTCTTGGTTGGATGGTTGTTTTTCCTATTTTATATCTCGCTTTGCATACTGAGTCTCTCTCTCCTTTTCCATATGTAAAGTATTAATTCTTTCCTTCATATTCTCCCCTTGAATGCAACTCAAGGTTTCCCTATTACAATGTAATATGTTACATAGGAATAGGATAGTTTCAATTCATGTTATGGCAAAGACAACGTTCTGTTCCAGAAAAACTGATCGTTTCAGAAAATGAATCGATATATTGGAGGACCGAGGAGGCTAGATGATAGGAGGAGCCGACCGGTCGGGTGGCGGCACAACCGATCGACTGGAGGAATTCAGACGTCACTTAAACCAGAGGCCAGTCGACCAATCCGTGTGACCAACTGACCAAATAGGAGGTGAGCCTATCAATTCAAGAGTTGAACCAATTAACTTGGATTGTTCCAACATAGATCTTCCTCAAAAACATGTTGCTACATATGATGTAGATCTTAGGTGATAGAAATTCCTTGTGGCTCCAAGGAATTATAATAGAATGACCATAACCATCACTCGTGTTTTAGAATTACAATTGTAGTTATAACATGTATGTGATACATACTATAAGTCTATGGTGATTGGATATGTATATGTACTTATATATAAAATCCCTCAATAAATATTAAGTCTAAGATGTTTTCCATAAGAAACACACATGAAAATCTTGATCAACCAAGTCAGTTACACTAAATCATCGTGCATCGTCCATCTTGTAGAAATGTGATGGTAGATATGTAGGTTTTGCCAAATCAGGTGCATTTTCTACCGTGTTGGCTTTTGTGCTAGGCTTAACTAGGCGATCTTAATGAGATTAAGTATCTAGAAGCATAGAGATGGTGATGACAAGAAGTTATGCATACCATCTATCGAAGAGTTGTATGAGATGCAATTGGCAAAAGTTTCCTACCTAAGTAGTCAAGATGTGGGCGACCAGCCAAAGCTGATTCATGATTTGATGAAATATGGATCTTGGCTCACTACAAGGTTGTACATTGCAATCTTTGAATTGGTAGGATATCAATTTGATCAAAATAGTGGGGGTGATAATTAATTAAAGGCCTAATTAGTATCGTCAAACTTATACAATTATTTAATCAAAATTGTTTTGACAAAAAGTTGCGAGTTTTCTTTTGTAGAATCTAATGGCAAACAAATCATCATTGTGATTAGTTCTTAAGAAGAAAAAACTAAACGGGAAAAACTTCCATGACTAGTACTGGAATTTGAGAAAAGTTCCCAATGATGAGCATAAGCTCTATGTCCTGGATACACCGGTACTAGAGAAACCTGCTCCTAATGCGCCTAGGGCTGAGGTGGATGCTTATTGAAAGCATGCCAATGATGTGTTAGACATTAAGAAACTCATGTTATGTTGTATGAGATATGATTTGCATTATCACTATGAAGACATGGGGATTCCTAAGATGATCAAACATCTTAAGAATATGAACCATGATCGTGCAAAGCAAGAAAGGTACAATGTCTCAAAGGCTCTCTTGGATGCAAGATGATAGAAGGAGATCCAGTGGAGCCCCATGTGATCAATATGATTTTCCATGTGGAACATCTCAAAAGACTAGGATTACCTTTGAGCCAAGAGTTGGCAACATATATGATTCTATAATCATTGCCTGAATCATATAGTCAGTAAATTGAGTGTTACCACTTGAGTAACTTAACCAAACCGATGTCTGAATCACTTGGCATGTTGATAAATGCCTAATTAAAAATGAAGAAGGACAAACCTATGATGATGATCACTAGAATGAGGTCCAATGACAAAGGCCATGCCAAGAAGTGTTTTGAGACTAAGCTGAAGTCTAAGTCTTCAACACTCAAAATAAGGTGAAGGGTAAGTGCAAAAGGAATTTGTCCTTTTCACTAAAAACAACTAAGGAAAAAGGAGAAGGGGATAGAGATATCCACTTCAGGACTCGAGAAGAAGTAAGCTAGAAATGTGCAATGCAAGGGTTGCTTCCACTACAGTTGGAATTTATCATTCATGCTGATGGGCATGTAGTAGTAGTGACTTGCTATTATGTACTTATCATTGATGAACACATCATGCATTTTGTATGGACAAGAATATTATGAATAAATTGATGTTTCATTTTAAAATGATATCTTATATGGAAATGCCCTATGTCTCATAATTCATACTTGATATCTGTAGAGACAAATGTGTATGACACATATACTGAAAGTCTTGATGACTAAAACAATGAATACCTATAGCATTGTCATCTAGAGAGTGTAAATGAGAAATGCATTTCTAGAGTCCATAATGATGGTTATCTAGACTCTTTTGGTTATTGAACCAATAGATACATGCAAGTCTTATTTAATGGGTAATATGACAAAAGAGTTTTCACTATATGTAGTGGGAGAGCAGCTATTTTATTAAGGGCTCATACATACTGATGTACACAGAACTTTTTAGAATAAATGATAAAGGTGGTTAATAGTACCTCATCATATTTACTGATGATCTCAGTAGATATGGTAGAGTTTATTTAATGAATACATGTCTAAATGTTTTGAAGTGTTTAAGGAGAGGATGAATAAAGTACGTAATGGACTTCGTGAAAGTATTAAGGCACTTAGATATGATTGATGTTGAAATATTTTAAAGTAAGAGTTTGAGGACCTTCTAGAGATACCACGATAGTGTATCACAATGAACTCCACTTGAAACATAATGATGTGTCATAAAGAAGGAATCACACCTTGTTAGTCATGGTACGATTATCAATAAATCTAGCTAATCTTCTAATTTGTTTTTAGGCACATGCTTTACACTAAAACAATGTACCGTCTAAAATGGTTCAAAAGACGCCGTATGATATATGGCATGGGAAGTGTCCCAATATATCTTTTTTAAAGATTAGGATTGAAAGCTTACATAAGAAAATAGTTTCTTGAAAAGCTTTGTCCATAAATCACATAAATGTTATTTTATTAAACACTACTACTATTCCAATTCAACAAAAAAATTGTTTGTTGCTAGGATGGTTGTACTCCTAAAGGGAACTTAGTTCCAAAGGAATTAGTATGAGATAAGTACAATTCGAAAAGTTTGAGACCAATAAGAAAACATTAGACCTAAAGAGGTAAAATAGGAATAATGAGAAGCACAATTTGTTGTAAAATCTCAAGTTCCTTATGTAACAAATAGAACTAGAAGTTCTAGCAGAATACACCTTGAGCTTGAAAGATTATGATATATTATGGCTCAATAAGGTGGTGAATTGGTCATAGATGATAATACAACAACCTACCTAGAATATGTTGAGGGAATAGAGTATGAAAAATGGCTTGAGGCCATGAGATCCGAGATGGAGTTCACATAAACTAACAAGGTATGACCTTGGTGGATCCACTTGAAGGGGTAAGACCCATAAGGTGAATTTGGGTCCTTGAGAAAAGACTGACATGGATGGTAGTGTTTAAACCTATAAGAGTATATTGTTTGCAAAGATTTGAAACAAGTACAAGATGTTGAACATAATGAAATCATCACCAGTTTCCATGGTAAAATCTATCAGGATCATGCTTGCTATTGCAGCTTATTAAGACTATGAGATTTGGTATATGGATGTTAAAACTGGTTATGAGGATGTGTGTGTGACACATCCTGATGGTTTTATAAGTCCAATAATGCAAGTAAAGTCTGTAAGCTACAACGTTCAATTTATGGATTGAAGCAAGCATCTTAGAGTTGGAATCTTCTATTTGATAAGACTGTCAAAGAGTTTGACTTTAGTCAGAATGAAGTTGAAATATGTGATTATAAGAATTTAGTAGAAGCATATTTATATTCCACATAATCATGGGGAATGATGTCCTTATCCTATAAATATTAAAACCTAGCTAGGAAGTACCTTCTCTATGAAGGGTTTAGGCAAAGCATCCTATATGATAGGAATTAAGACCTATAGATAGATCTATAAAGCTTCTTAACCTAAGAAAGAGCACATACATTGGCAAGATGCTAAAGTGGTTCAACATGTGGGACTCAATATGAGAAAATTTGTGAAATTAGTCTCTCTAGAGTCCAGTGTCCCAGTTCTTGTGAGAATGGAAAGAACATGAGTAAGGTACCATATGAATTTGCTATTGTATCTATCATGTATGCAATGTTATGCACTCATTCATTTATCTTGTATGTATTGGACATGACGAGAGGATATTTACTCATCCATTTATCTCATATGTATTGGACATGACAAGTGGATATCTGTCAAATCCTAGTAAAAGTCACTAGACTGACATAAAGAACATCCATAAGTACTTGAGAAGCACTAAAAGGATTAGTTCCTTGGTTATGTTAATGAGGAAGAGTTGGATGTCAAGGGTTACACCGATGAACACTTCTAAAAATGACAAAGAAAACTAACGATCACAATCTAAATTTGTGTTTGACCTTATAACAGAATTGTAAACTGGAAAAGTTCCAAGCAAGAAATAGTTGTTTTGTTCTACAATAGAAGTTGAGTATCTTATTATTTTGTGAGCATAACAACAAATATTATATGGATCTAGAAGTTCATATAGATGAACTTGTGGAATGTTGAAACCATTTATGACACAATAGAAATATTGCAACAACAATGGAGCTAATGGATAGGCAAAGAATCTTAGACAGCATACTACAAAACTTCCATCTCATATGTGAAGTTGTATAGTTAGGAGATGTGAAACTTTCAAAATATTGACAACATGCAAACATTGCTAACCCGCTATAAAGGCTATTACGCAGCAGAAACATGATGAACATGTTAAGATTACTTGGAATAAGATTTATGGGTGATTGTCTCTAAGTGCAAGTGGGAGTCTATTGGTATGTATTCCCATAGAGTCAATCATATGATGACTATGATGGGGCATTAGATACCTAATTTGATAATGATAAAGGTAATTCTATCTATTATGTTTGTCTCAATCATGAGATGATAACACATATGCAATAGATGTCCAAGGAATGATGTTACTCAATGACATATGTCTTCAGGGTGAGGATCTTAACAATGAGATCATATGTATGATAAGAGTACATACATTCTTGTTATGTCCCTACTCAGATATTACTATGGAAGCAAAATAGATGACAATAATATGAAAAATAGTGTGTGTGTTGACTGATGAGAGAGTCTCATTAGTCATGATATGTGATATCAAGTCAAGCACACATGTACATGTTAAAAAATAATGTATCAGACATATCCACTTTGAGAGTGATACATGGATATCATGGAATGGTAATTAGAATCAACTTTCATAGTGATGGTGGTGATTGTGGTTCTTAGACCTAAAGTCACTACATTAATCTCATGTCATTTGATGTATTGAGACATCATCCGATGTGACCTTGAATAAGGGTTTCTATAAAGGTGATGCCTAGATGCATTGTGACACACGTGGATTATGTGTTAGTGATGTAGATGGGATTTTTCCATCCTACAAGAGTTTTATATCCATGCCACTTGATAACCGAGACTGAGAAATGTATTTCCATACTCATGTCATTCAATATGTGATATGTGAACTAACATGCATCTCAGACAATCTACTCTAGTTCGGATTGAACGTTGAAGAGTATGTCGATTCCATGCATCTAGATCAATTCGAATACCAAATATAGAGGAAGTATATGATAACGATAACACTAGTCACAAATTGTAGGTTGAAGTTGCTCTTCAACTTTTCAAATTACTTGGGTTGCAATGACGTGTTGGTAGATACCACTCATTGCTAATGATGTCATAAATTGGTTATGGACATTCACTGCCAACGTAACTTGGGACCTATAGGGTCACACACATAGGATGCAACCTGGACCACCAACTGACCAGTTCACTGGGTGAACTAATCGACTCATGGTCAGTTGATGTGAGGATTTTGAGTCACTTTTATAGACTGGTTTTACATGCATTTTATGTGTTTATTAGTCACATTTGTGGTTAATATCGCATGATTCACTCGTTTTAGTCTATAATCTCTTTTTGCATCAAATCTACTGTATTTCATATTTTTGGTTATAAATGATCATATTTATGTGTTTTAGCAAGGCTGATTTGGATTTATCTTGAAATTTCAAGAAAAAATGAATATATCCCGCTGTCGATACCATCTACAGATGTCGATAGTATCGACTCAGTCACAGTGAGACAACCGCAAGGAACCAAGATGTGTCGATACCATCGACGAGAAGTTGATGGTAGCAAGATACCTACAGTGAGCCATCAGTCAACTGGTCGATACTATCGACCTTGTCCAGCTTCAGCGTCGGATTGGTGATAAAAGCGACGCCTAAAGGTGTCGATACCATTGAGTCTGCATCAGGCGGAACATCAGAAAAAGAAGACTTGTCGATATTCTGATGGGTCGATACCATCGACCCGTGTCGATGGTATCGACGTCAGATCAGGTTTTGTTTTAGATCGATTCTAATCGGATGTTGGTGATCTTTTGGCGATCTAAAGTGGTGCATATACCTAATTTTGACGGCCCTAAGGAAGGTATCACATCATTAGTCATTGCACAAGTCTCAAGGAGAGGAGGAGAGAAGAACGGAGCCCAGAATCATGCCCCGATCATTTCGAGAGCTGTAGAAGATGTTTTCCACCGCCGGAAGGTTGTAGATCGCACATTCTATGTCAAGGAACGCCCAGATCTCCTCCGTTCAGGGGTTTACATCACTTTAATTCACATTTTCTCCATGTTTTCCCTTTCTCTCATCATGTCTTTTATTGAGATGAACATGCGGGGCTAATCTCCTTTATCTTTAGGACCGGGAGTAGCCCGAGTGATGGTTGTATGACATTTTTACCATAGTATTTCATAATTTGTCTCTTAAATCTATGGTATGATTTTGTTTTATCCATTATATCATTATGATTGATCACCCTAATGATAATATAATGCCTTTAATTACTTTGAAAGAAGAATTAATGGTTGAAAAGAGACGAAATTCACATTAACTAATAAATCCTTTGAACAAGGCGATGTACGGTTAATGGTGGAAACCTAGAGTATTGTCTTCATGCACCTAGTTTAGGGTGTAGGTTACTACTATCGTGGAACCGACCTAGATTTAGGTAGTGAATTGTATCACAAAAGTGAGCAATTCTGCATACAGGCCACTACCCAGAATGAGAGACAGATTAGGTTAACTATGTAGAAATTAATACAAAGAGAACTTGTAGTGAAACCGTAATCCTAAAGATTCCCATTTGAATTGATTAAACCAAACATTTAACCGATTGCTCTGTTTTCTTTCATTTTTCTTTTCTTTTTCAATCAACTCTCAAATCAATTTAATAAGTCTAGCTGATTGTAGGTAGTTAGTAGTAGTCTACCAATAATTGCGTTTCCCTGAGTTTGACTTGGGCCTCACAAAGGCCTATATTACTCTGACGCGTGCACTTGCATTCTATGCACGATAAATTCGTGTCAAGTTTTTTGCGTCGTTGCCGAGGAAACACCAATAGTTGGCACTACGAGTGCTATAAGCGGCCACTCTAGGCTACCTTTTTCTTTTAACTACATTGTTAATTCTTGCAATTGATTGTCTAATTTTCAGAAATCTATATTCGTCTAGCACTGTACTTAACGAAATATATCATTTTGTAGGTACCAGTGCATGGTGATCACGCATAGCACAAACTACAAGCAGTCATTACCAGAGGTCCCATCTTCGGGATCAGACGACGAGGGGCATACCATTCAAAATCAACCCGAGAGAGTAAATTCAGATTCTGAACAAGAAGAGATGGCTGAAGAAAAGACGATATGGGAGAAGATCAAGGCGTCTTCTTCCTCTGCATCGAAAGGGCCGATCAAGAGGTAGGCTATCAACATCCCGACTTATAAAGTTGATCCGACACTAATAAATCTAGTCAAAACTCAAGCATTCCATGGACTAAAGAACGAAGATCCAGTGGCCCACATAAGCACTTTTGTAGAAAATTGTGATATGATCAAGATCGATCATTTTCCACAGGAGACACTATATTTGAAATTGTTTCCAAGTTCTCTCGCATGAACTGCAAGAGAGTGGTTCTATAATCTAGATGATGAGATTGTTGAGACTTAGGATCAGATGATTGAGGTCTTTTTCGAACGTTTCTTTCCACCAGAGAAGACTAATGATTTAATCAGGAAAATCCACAATTTTACTCAGAATGCAGGTGAAACTTATTCGGAGACCTGGGAAAGATTCCAAATAATGCTGAGAAGATGCCCTCATCATGGGTTAGACAAGGAGAAACAGGTAAAAATTTTCTACTTCGCTTTGAATGAACATGACAGAAGCAACCTAGACTCAGCAGGTTCAGGTTTCTTTTTAAACAATACTGATACTAGATGTTGGGAGATTCTTAAGAACATGGCAAAGAAGCAGTCTTGGGGTACCAGAGATGCACCTGAGCAAGTTAGATCTATAGGGGATGTTAAAGCCATTAAAGAACTGAATGACAAGATGGATCTTATTGCAAAGAAACTTCTTGCAAAAGAAAATGCAGAGTCTAATGATGAAGCACAGGTGAAATTCATGCGTCAACAACAGAGATATAGGAATAATGACTATTCCTGGAGGAAGGATAATAAATTTTTTTGGAAAGATCCCAACAATTTCTTGCAGGATCCGGAAGCTAAGTCACAACCCACTACAGAAGAAAAGAGCAATGAGTTGCTCAATCAAGTCGTCAAGCAGAATCAAGAACTCATGTGCACGTTTGGACAACAAATAAAGCAACAAGGAAAGTTCATGAATAAGTTTGGGAAAACTTTACAAAGTCATGGAGCTCAGATGAGGACACTTGAGACATCTTTAGCACAGATGGCATCAGAGATTTCAAGTTTGAAGGAACCAATGCAACAAGGTTTTCCCGAAAATAAAAATGTTCTAGGAGGAAATCAACAAGCCAAAGCAATTCTGTTATGGAGTGAAAAGAAGATTTTAAACTCTAAGGCCGATGAACCAAGCACACCCCAGCCAGAAACCACAGGTGAGGCCACAAAGGAGGTCACAATCACAGAGCCGATGGAGGATGCTGTAGAGGACACCACACCAGAGCCCATTGCCGAGGAAGAGACTCAAAAGAGGACACCATATGTGCCGCCACATCAGAGGGCACAGACCATTCCAGTCCCATATACAAACAATTTGAAGGCTAAGAAAGTGGACTCTCAGTTCAAAAAGTTCCTAGATAGTTTTAGGAAACTTTCTGTCAACATTCCGTTGTTAGAAGCGATAGAGTAGATACCCTCTTATGGCAAGTTTCTGAAAGATATAATTACCAAGAAGAGGAAGATTCTTGATACTGAGGTGGTGGTTCTTAAAGAGTAAGTGAGTGCCTTCATTTTGGGCACATTGCCACTAAAAATACAAGATCCGGGTTGCTTCAATATTTCATGTTACATCGGCAAGGTGAAATTCGGCGAAGCATTGTGTGACTCCGGGGCAAGTATTAATTTAATGCCTCTTTCTACTTTCAAGAAGCTGAGACTTAAAGAATCGAGACAAAGCAACATGATGATTCAGCTAGCGGATAATTCTGTGGTTAATCCGTATGGTATTTGTGAGGATGTACTGGTTAAAGTTGACATGTTTGTATTTCCAGCAGATTTTGTGGTAATGGAAATGCAAGATGACCAAGGGAATGAGCTACTCCTTGGAAGACCCTTCCAAGCTATTGTAGATATGATACTCAAAATGGTAAGAGGTCGTCTGACATTGGGAATAGCAGATGACAGATTTGAAATGGTTATGCCACCAAGTACAACACAATCTCATGCAAAGGAGCAATTTCACATGGTAAAACATTTTGATCAAAACATTTCTCTTTGTTTAGGGAAGCCATTTCTAGACATGGCTCATGTAATGACCAAGGTAGATAAGGGGATATTGATAGTGAATATTATGGAACAAACCAAAGTTGTTTCTCTTTGTAGAGCTATGGGTTATCCAAATGATGAAGAGGAGGAAATTCCTCTTTCTACTGAAGATGATGCAATAGCAAGTTTTGTCCTTGACGCATATCCAGAACTGCCCCTTGAATCTTTCCTTATCAACATAATGCATGATTGGATGAGAAGCAAGTCGTTACAAGAATGTGTCAAGACGCTTCAAGTGCTTCCGTGTTATTATTCCAAGCATTATGAGGATCTTGGGCCACTCCCACCATCGCTTCAATCATCATTGATCTGTCCACCAGAGTTAGAACTGAAGCCACTGCCTCCTCATTTGAAGTATGCATTCTTAGCCGATGGTGAAAGACTAACAGTGATTATTTCGGCATATCTGAGTGCCGGTGAATAAGAGCAGTTGATGATCGTGCTGAAGAACCACTGTGGCGCATTCAGGTGGTCAGTTGCTGATATTAAGGGGATTTCCCCTACACTTTGCCAACACAAGATCCGGCTCGAGGAAGGAGCCCAGTCTGTGATTCAGCCACAATGTCGAATCAACCCAAGCATGATGGAGGTCGTCAAGAAGGAGGTGATCAAGCTCCTTTCTGCAGGCATCATTTACGCTATCTCAGATTCGACGTGGATAAGCCCCACACAGGTAGTCCCTAAAAAGGGGGGAATCACTGTCACTCATAACTTGTTAAACAAACCGGTCACAACCCGATTGGTAACTGGGTGGCATGTGTGCATTGACTACCGTCGCTTGAACTCTACTACGTTAAAAGATCATTTTCCTCTTCCATTCATCGATCAAATTTTAGAGCGACTAGCTGGTCGATCTCATTTTTGTTTTTTAGATGGATACTCTGGCTATAATCAGATCTCCATTGATCCTAAGGACCAAGAGAAGTATACCTTCACTTGTCCCTACAGAACATTCGCATACCGCCGTATGCCTTTTGGCTTGTGCAACACACCAACAACCTTTCAGCGCTGCATGCTTGCTATTTTTCTGATATGGTTGAGCGCTATTTAGAGGTTTTCATGGACGATTTTTCCATCTATGGTGCGTTATTTGATGAGTGCCTGTACAATTTGGATAAAGTTTTATAAAGATGTGAGGACACACATTTAGTTGTCAACTGGGAAAAGTGTCATATGATGGTTAGCGAAGAAATTGTGCTTGGACACAAGGTGTCTAGCAAGGGGCTGGAGGTAGATCCAGTCAAGATTGAGGTTATTTCAAAACTACCTCGGTCATGTAGGGTTCTATCGCCGTTTCATTAAAGATTTCTCTAAAATCTCTAAACCGTTGTCTGAATTGCTTGAGAAAGATGTGATGTTTGATTTCAATGAAAAATGCTTGCATGCTTTCAATGTACTTAAGGAAAAGTTAATTTCTGCACCGGTTGTTCAAACGCCGGATTGGACTAAGCCTTTCGAGCTCATGTGCGATGCTTCGGATTTTGCAGTAGGGGCTGTTCTTGGGCAGCATTTTGAGAACAAACCCACGATAATTTTCTATGCATCAAAGACTTTAAACGAGGAACAACTTAACTACACCACAACTGAAAAGGAACTTCTTGCCGTGGTTTTTGCATTCAAATTTGTTTGGCAATATCTAGTAGGGTCAAAAGTTGTGGTATGGACGGACCATGCCGCCATAAAATACTTGATGGAAAAGAAAGATGCCAAACCTAGATTGATTAGGTGGATCTTATTGTTATAAGAATTTGACATTGAAATTAAGGATAAGGCAGGAATTGAGAATGTGGTTGCGGACCATTTGTCTAGGTTAGAGTGAGTAGATGAGAGGGATATCAATATACCCATTACTAAGACATTTCCTGATGAGCAAATCCTTTCTTTAAAATCTAAGGATCTGTGGTTTTCATACATTGTTAATTATCTTGCATGTAAAGAAATTCCATATAATTGAACTTATCAAGAAAAAAAGAAAATTTTCCATTCTTTGAGATATTATTTCTGGGATGATCCCATCTTGTTGAAGCAATGCAGGGACATCATTTTGCGCAGGTGTGTACCAGAGATTGAATATGATAGTGTACTTAGTCACTGTCATACACTACCAACTGGTGGTCATCATGCGAGCTCAAGAATGGCGGCCAAGGTGTTAGAGAGTGGTCTTTATTGGCCTACACTCTTTCGGGACACCTACGACTATGTGAGAAGATGTGATTCCTGTCAAAGGGCAGGTAATATTTCAAAGCAGCAAAAGATGCCCCTCATCGTGTTTCAAGAAGTTGAGGTATTTGATCTATGGGGCGTCGATTTTATGGGACCCTTTGTGTCCTCGAATTCTAATTTATACATTTTACTTACTGTTGATTATATATCGAAGTGGGTAGAGGAAATACCCACAAGGACTAACGATGATGTTGTAGTGTGCAGGTTTGTGAAAGATCATATTTTCTGTAGATTTGGTGTGCCAAGGATGATTATTAGCGATGGAGGCACCCACTTCAAAAATCAAAAGTTTGCTGCGTTATTGAGAAAGTACAAGGTGAAGCACAATGTTGGTACCCCGTACCACCCAAAAACACAAGGGCAGGTCGAAGTGTCGAATAGAGAAATTAAGAAGATTTTGGAGCGCACAGTGGCTTCGATGAGAAAGAATTGGAGTACACTACTACCAGATGCATTATGGGCATATAGGACCGCATTTAAGACACCTATAGGCACTACACATTTTAGGTTGGATTATGGGCGGGCCTGCCATTTACCGGTAGAGTTGGAACACAAGGCGCACTGGGCGCTACAGAAGCTTAATTTGAGTTATGATGATGCAGGGAATAAGAGAATTCTAGAGCTCAATGAGTTAGATGAGATGAGGGTGAACGCTTATGAAAACTCAAGGATTTACAAAGAGAGAACAAAACAAATTCACGATCGTCACATTCAACTACGTGTTTTCAAAAAAGGGGATCGTGTGTTATTATTTAACTCGAGGTTGAAGTTGCTTCCCGGGAAATTGAAATCCCAGTAGAGTGGACCTTTTTTTGTGGAGGAGGTGAGCCCACATGGTGCTATTATGGTGCGAGATGGAGAGCTAACGTTCCTATTTAATGGTTAAAGGTTGAAGCTTTACTTTGGTGAGGACTACACGAGAAAAGTACATGAGGTTAAACTCATGTCACTTAAGGATGAATGAAGAGCTTTATTGCGTCTAGCCTAAGACGTTAAAGTAGGGCACTTGTTGGGAGGCAACCCAACCATCGGTAGTTTTAATTTGTAGTTCCTTCATTTTCTTTCACATTTGCAAGTTAGTTTTGTTTAATTTCATTTTTGTGTGTAAAAATGATACCTTAATCATTTTGTTCACTGTGCAGTACTGAGTCAGAGTCGATACCATCGACCACAGTGTCGATGGTAGCGACGTGGATACAGGGAAGTGGCTGTAGAAAATTTTCTGAGTCGATACCATCGACGACCTTGTCGATGGTATCGACCTACCATCAGCGACGTCAAAGAAAAAGATAGCTCCGGGTCGATAGTATCGACTAGGGAGTCGATACTCACGAGATCCCTGAAGATTTACATAAGAATTTGTCTCAGTGAAGTCGATAGCATCGACAACCCAGTCGATGGTATTGACACAACAACAACAAGGAAGCGGCACCCAGACCTCGCGAGGGTAATCGAACAATGAAGAGCCGATACCATCGACACCTAGTCGACGCGACACGTCACCGATCCGCGAGAAGAAATCAACAAAGCCCGCCAATTTCAGAAGTCAATCCGTGGGATGAGTCGATACCATCGACCCTTGTCGATGGTATCTACGCGTCATTGATCTGGACCCCCACATCCAGCAATCGACAACCGTCGATGGTCACAAAGAGTGGATTGTGTTCTAGGTGTCGATACCATCAACACCCCGTCGATGGTATCGACAGAGCAACAATAGCAACGGGTTCAGTTATAAAAGGAGGGGATGTTTCTCAATTCTATTCACACCTTTAGAGTGAATCCCCTCAACTTGTACATTGAGCATTGCTGAGCAACCGGAGGTCTTCACCGAGCATATAGCGAGTGAGCGATCTTCTTCGAGCTCTTCACCGACTGCGGGCTTCATCTTCTCCGACCGTCAATGAGCTCTCTTCTCATTTCCCTTTCTTTTCATCATGAGGAGGAACGTTGCGTCATCATCTTCGAGTGCCCAGCTGATGGAGATCGAGACATTCATCCTGCCACCGCCAGGCTCCATCCCTCATCCCCGACTTGCACATCCTTCTGCGGATGTGAAGAAAGTATATGAGGAGTTGCTGAAAAGAACGATCGAGCCGACTCGATATGTTGATCGGGAAATGATCCACGATCTCGGATTCGAAGACAACATGATGTATGTCCTCCATGGCCAGGAGGGTCGCACGAGCAGGCTCGACAATGTGGTCACACATCATGTGGAGGGCCACCCCTTTTTTGGTGAGTGGCCGACTTATAAAGAATTGGTGGTGGAATTCATGGAGTCGCTTGATATATGCATCGTGCCGAATGACCTCAACGCCTCTGACAGGGAATGGATCAAAGGCCACATGTCCTTCTGGCTCTTCAACAGAATTTATAATCTGACTTTCCAGCAATTCAACTCCATTTACAATTGGTGGCACTCCACCGAGCAGCACCGACAGCCAGACAACTGCACTGATTACACCACCATGTTCACGTAGCTGGTGACAGCTCCTCAGGGCAAAACGATCAGCTACCACAATGCCGTAGTGGCCGATTTCGAGCATCCATTTGTGTGGGTCATTCACTGCATGTTATGTGTTACCTTCTTCACTCGTGGAGAACTTTCACTGAGTAAATTCTAGGAGACCGACCTCTTCTTTCTGTATAATCTACTGACAGGAGAAAAGCTTAGTTGGGGTGCATTCTTCCAAACGCGTGTGATGGCGGTGAAGAAGAGTACGCGGCGGGCTCCAATTCATTTTGGGGGACTCATCACACCTCTATCCCTATATCTCGGGCTGGACCTTTCTTCAATGCCTCCCCTGCTAAGTAAAAGCTCTATCAACCTACATCATCTGCATCGGTCTAACCTGTTGACCGTTCGTGATGGTGTGGTATATGCACACTGTCATGTGAACAAAGAATATCAAGAATGTGCTCTTCCAGATCCCGTATTCAACATTCGAGGAGCTCAACACTTCCGGTGTCCTATCATTACCATCGACGACTCTGACGAAGAAGAAGACGATGACGACAATGACAATGACGATGGTGACGAGCAGGAGGAGGAAGAGGAGACTGTTACTCCTCTTCGGGCATGAGTGGCACTACGGAAGCATCCACGCTTCTACCTGGGTGCATCATCATCTTCACAGCCTCCGCCACCACAACCCTCTCAATGAGGAGAGGATGTCTATTCTATGCAGGGCATGTACACCATGCTAAAGAGCATTCAGGAGATGCAACAGAAGCACACTGTGTCATTTTCTGATATCCAGGAGACTACAAATCGGATGTACGTTAATCAACAAGCTATCTTTGAGAACAAACGTCAGCTGTTCGCCAATCAGCAACAGGTCTACAATCAGTTGGGGAGGATCGAGCAGCAACAACAGCCGTTCTATGATTACTACTGGAGCCAAAACTACTTCGGGGGATATCCTCAACCTCCACCGATGCCCCCATATGATCCAAACTTCCAGGGGCAATATCCATCATGGGATCCCACCGCCCCACAGTACCCATCACCTGAGCAATAAATGGTATCACTGTTCCACCTACTAAGATTGTTTTTTACTATGAGACCATAGTCAGATTCAAGCTTGGGGGGGGGAGATGGGACAATTTCTATCTTTTATTTTTCTTAGTTTTTATCATTTATTGCCTTTTCTTTTATGTTAGCAATTTTCTTAGCTTTTAGCTTTTAGGATCCACATGCTATCTAGTGTATCTGTGGATGTCCAGTGTAAATTGTCATCTCTATGTTTGTCATATGGGAGTTATGGGTAAATTTGAAAATTTTTCATCTGATTGCACGCTTGCGTTGTTTGAACTTGAGCACCTACTTATGAAAATAATTGGGTTTATCAACTTTAAAACATAAGATCACAACCCTACATGCCTATGATTCAAGGAAAGTGGACGGAATAGGATGTTGAGCCTAAACTGGCCAAATGGTAATGGGACTTTAATCTGAAATAAGAGAGAAAAGCCCCTTGATTTTACACATGTCAGTAAGGAGGGACATATAATATCTTCTAAGGGTTCTGTCAATTAATCTTGTGATCTATCCACCTCATCTCATTTACACTCCACCATAAGAATTAGCAGCACTTTACCGTTTGTCATCTCTTGATTACATATCATGTAGATAGGATTGCATTGTAGTTAGTTTTTACATCTGTTGCATTTATGAAAAAAAAAATATGTTGCATTATAGTCATGCATGCACAAATTTTAGAATGCATGTCAATGTCATTTTAGCTGCATCTTGCATAATCTTAATCATTTTGTACATGATGTGCCTTGCTTCTTCTGAAAATAAGGAACTTGTTTTGTACTTTCTAAAATAAAAAGAAGGAAAAAATAGTAATTATGAGAATAAGCCCAAGACGAAGATGTGCAAATTTCATCGTAGTCATTAAGAAAAATAAGGGCTGAGAAAAAAAAAGAAAAAAAGTAATAAGTAAGTGAAGGTCAGAAAGATGGAGAAACTTGTTCACATGCATAATAAGAAGAACAAGCACATGTGTAGTTTTGTAGATATTCTGTCTCTCGTTGGGACAGAATAGTAATGCATGCATCATTTCACCTAAAATGTAAGCATTAGGTCATTTTCATATGCATGAGCATCATGTAGGTCATTGTTGTACTATTTCATGTCAAACTGTATTGTGCTACTCTTTCTTACATAAACCTCCTATTCCATCCACCCATTTCTTAAAATGGTAGGCCACCAGTGATTATCTTCTCACTTTTGTATTTCAGGAGATCTGCTTCTATTTAGATGGTAGTTAGGTTATGAGCAACGTACATAGGAGATCACAAGATACACCAAGCCTGAACCGGAAGATTTTATTATATTAACTTCCTTATTTGATAATGTTCACCAATCTTGGAGTGGATATCTATTATGGATGATCATCGTCACCTGTAGGGTAGTTACCATTCTGTGGTTAGTGAGGGCCGGTATGTGAATGTCTGGTGGGAATCATACAGTAATGACTGTTGTGATAATATGTTTTTTAGTTGACCCTCACAATTTTATTCTATAGTTTTGTTGCTCGAGGACGAATAATGTTTAAGCTTATGGGAGCTTGATGCGAGGATTTTGAGTCGCTTTTATAGACTGGTTTTACATGCGTTTTATGTGTTTATTAGTCACATTTGTGGTTAATATTACATGATTCACTCATTTTAGTCTATAATCTCTTTTTGCATCAAATCTACTATATTTCATCTTTTTGTTATAAATGATCATATTGATGTGTTTTAGCAAGGCTGATTTGGATTTATCTTGAAATTTCAGGAAAAATGAATATATGTAGCTGTCGATACCATTGACAAATATCGATAGTATCGACTCAGTCACAGTGAGACAGCCACAAGGAACCAAGATGCGTCGATACCATCGACGGAAAGTTGATGGTAGCGAGATACCTACAGCGAGCCAACAGTCAACTGGTCGATACTATCGATGCAAAGTCGATACTATCGACCTTGCCCAGCTTCAGCGTCGGATCGGTGATAAAAGCGACGCCTAAAGGTGTCGATACCATCGACACTAAAGTCGATGGTATCGAGTCTGCATCAGGCGGAACGTCAGAAAAAGAAGACTTGTCGATATTATGACGGGTCGATACCATCGACCCGCGTGGATGGTATCGACGCCGTCAGATCAGGTTTTGTTTTAGATCGATTCTAATTGGACGGTGGTGATTTTTGGCGATCTAAAGTGGTGCATATACCTAATTTCGGAGGCCCTAAGGAAGGTATCACGTCATTAGTCATTGCACAAGTCTCAAGGGGAGGAGGAGAGAAGAACGGAGCCCAGAATCACACCCCGATCGTTCCAAGAGCCGCAGAAGACGTTTTCCACCGTCGGAAGGCTGTAGATCGCGCATTCTACATCAAGGAATGCCTGGATCTCCTCCGTTTAGGGGTTTACATCACTTTCATTCAAATTTTCTCCATGTTTTCCCTTTCTCTCATCATGTCTTTCATTGAGATGAACATGCAGGGCTAATCCCTTTTATCTTTAGGACCGGGAGTAGCCCGGGTGATGGTTGTATGACATTTTACCATAGTATTTCATAATTTGTCTCTTAAATCCGTAGTATGATTTCATTTTCTCCATTATATCATTATGATTGATCACCCTAATGATAATCTAATGCCTTTACTTACTTTAAAAGAAGAATTAATGGTTGAAAAGAGACAAAATTCACATTAACTAATAAATCCTTTGGACAAGGCGATGTACGGTTAATGGTGGAAACCCAAAGTATGGTCTTCATGCACCTAGTTTAGGGTATAGGTTACTAATATCTTGGAACCGACCTAGATTTAGGTAGTGAATTGTATCACAAAAGTGAGCAATTCTGAATATAGGCCACTACCCGGAATGAGAGACAAATTAGGTTAACTATGTAGAAATTAATACAACGCGAACCTGTGGTGAAACTGTAATCCTAAAGATTCCCATTTGAATTCATTAAACCAAACATTTAATCGATTTCTCTATTTTCTTTCATTTTTCTTTTCTTTTTCAATCAACTCTCAAATAAATTTAATCGGTCTAGCTGATTGTAAGTAGTTAGTAGTGTCTACCAATAATTATGTTTCCCTAAGTTCGACTCAGGCCTCACAAAGGCCTATATTACTCTGACGACCGATTCACACCAGTGAACCGATAAATAGGAGTTTATTCATGAATGATGTTTAAGTTGATTACTAAAGTGTTTAGGTATTCAGTTTAAACAATAGTGGTTGAAAATTGGTTGACTGGACTATGAACCGATTGGTATATCATGTCAATTGGAAACAACATTGGTTGAACAATGCCTGAACTAGGGCATGAACCGACCAGTTCACTAAGTGAATTGACCGATTCAAGGTGTGAGATGACTAGTTTAAAAGTTGAAATGTCTGATTCAGTGATCAATATGATCATATCAAGGATTGATGCTGACATCATGTTTTGCATGGAAAAAATATTGAATGGCAACGTGATTTAAAACAAGAAAGCACATGAACCAACCAGTTCAAGACATGAACCGACCAATAGTGAACTGATTGGTTTGTTGTTTGTAGCTTCCAAAAAATTTACAAAATTCTGTGTCTTTGACTCCCAAATTAACTGGAATCCCTAACCTCGACCCTTCTATAAATAGAGGGCTACTGGGGGCTTCCCAAGTACACCAATAAGCTCTGACACTTGTTGTCCTCTTCGGTTGTGGTAACCAAGAGAGCCTGAGAAAGTCCTACCCATCAAAGGGAGGGATATCAAGGGTGAGACAATTAGGAGAGAAAGTCAGCGCTAACACCTTGACATTTAAAGGGACAACTCCTTCCTGTTGGATCTAGTAGCACAACATGGAGTTCTCGGTGGTATGCATAGACTACTCTAGGGGCGAGGAGGCCTTTGCCACTCGCTAGGAGGATGTTGTCAACCGTCATCTGTGGTGTTGCATGAGGACGCCATTTCTTGAGTGCTGCTTGAAGAAGAAGCACACTACAAAAGTTGTCACTGGATTTGCTCCAGGACCAGATATATCTCTTGTGTACCTTCCTTCATAGGTACATTATTGTTGACGTGATTTGCTAGTTTGGAAATCAGGCATTAAATGTTTGTTTCCACTGCCTTAAATATTACCCTGATTTTCCAACAATACCTTCATCTGTCCGAACTCCCCTTAGGTCATAAGTGGCACTTGGGCCATCATTAAGTCTCAACCATCAAACATGTCTTAATATTTAATCTACTCTGGTCGTGAAAAGTTGGTACCACCGACAGGAAAGTCGATGGAACCCAGTAGCCAGCTGACTCAAAATAATGAAAAGTGTCAATGCTACTAAGTAATGTGCCTATAGCACCAAGTTAATTCCTGTGAGTTTTGACTTATTTTGCCTACAAAAGTCGATACCACCAACTAGGTTGTTGGTGGCAACGAACCCATAAAATCAACTAGTAACATTCCTGGGCAATAAATCGATAGTACCGACTGCACATTTTGGTAGCATCGAATGCCTTCTCGGTAGTATTGAGATTTTGAGATTTCCCTATTAGATTTCACCTAAAGTCGATAGCACCAACTTTTTTTCCCAGTAGCATATGTTTTAAATAAGAAATAAGAGAAAACCAACATAAGTTCAAATAAAATATGATTCTTTAACTCAATCTGTCACATAAACTCATAATTTGATGCAATAGTATTTTACAAGATAATAATAATAAACAATGCCTAAATAATGTCAAAATGAGCACTTATGTGTGAAATGCATGGGAAATTAGCTTATGAAAAGCTAATGAAACTCAGTGCATCAGCCACTAGAGCGTGGGGTCAAAATTTTCATCAGGTTATACTCTTGTCAGTTTGGACGCGTAGGATTTGGATTAGTCATCGATGTGTGAAGTCTGCTTGACCACTAGTGTATGGGAATAGGTTGGGCAATGGACAATCAAGAGGTTTGTCAGAGGGTATGCCATCAGTTCCTGATACTAGGCCATACATCAAGATGACTTCTTGTCAGATCTACGAGATTCTTGAGAGGACTAAACACACCCCTAGAGGGGACACTAGTGGCACATGGGTGATGTCAATGATGATGAAGCTTCTAACCAATGAAAATTGGCCCGATGAAGGTTCAGATAATTGAAAATCCTATTTATTTTACCAAAACTTTCATGTACAACATACCTTGTCAAGCAATACGATTATGTTGTGAATACTTTCTCTATTAATAAATAAGTCAACATACCTTAATGTGGTATGTATGACCTTATAGTTCCCTAATACATTTTAATTATTATTAGAATCAATTCTGCCGTTGTTAATCATCAAACCTAATTGTGAGATATCTAGTTTTTCCATGGCATTTTTTGTCTTCTAATATGGAACTGTCAAAGTTGCTTGATATCCCTATGATATTAGCTTATGCCGTGGACAAAAAAATTGTCTATTTTAGCAGAAAAATAGCTATCAATAGACCAAATAAATTATAATGAATCTGTTTTATTGATTGCTTCAAGATCATGTCCAACGTACTCTGTTCACCAATCCAATTGTGTTGTGAATACTTTCTATGTTAATAAATAGGTCATTATTTAACTACTCCACCTAACTGTCTTCAATGCTTGTTATCCCTAGACTATTACCATATGATTTGCAAAAAATATACTGCACCTACAACCCCTATATAAATTTGATTTTAACTTCCTATACTTGTAAAATGTCATGACTTACCTCCTATACTTGTAAAATGTCATGACTTACCTCCTATACCTATAAAATGATTTATCCACATTTTATTTGGTATGAGGACCTCATTGTTTAGATAATATGGCACTGTAATGTCGTATAAGATATTCAGTATTTATTATGGTTTTTTTGAAATAGACCAGAACATCCATGTATGACCTCTTTAGTAGTATTAAAATCCATACACAACTTACCTATATTGATATGTCAGGTAGCAGGATATTCCTTATAGTACCCTACTTATGGCTGTTATAATTTATTAGAATCATTAATGCTGATGTAAGTCATCAAACCTTATTATAATATTCCATGTTTTAATATGGAATTATATGTCTTCTCTAATAAACTGCCAAAAATGCTTGAAATCCCTACGATATTAGCAATTGAATTTATGCCTAGAAAATACTACACATAATAGCAAATAAACAACTACCATTATACCAAATAAATATAAATTTTATTTCATTTGATTGATTGCTTCAAGATCATGTACAACATACCCTATTCAACAATACAATTATGTTGTGAATACTTTCTCTATTAATAAATAGGTCAACATACCTTAATGTGGTATGTATGACCTTATAGTACTGATGCGATGATTTTGAGTCGCATTTATAGACTTGTTTGATATGTGCTTTATGCATTTAATAGTCATATTTTATGGTTAATGATGTATAATTCATTCACTTTGGTCTAAGCTACTTCTTTATGTCAAATTTCCCCTATTTCAAGCATTTTGAGTATTAATTATCAAAAGAATACGTTTTGTGTGAACTTATGTGGTTTTGTGTGTTAATTTCAGGAAAAACAAGTATCTGCTACCGTCGATACCATCGACCGGACCACAGGTTCCCAGCCTCAAGGACCAGAAGAAAGTCGATACTATCGACAAGGATGTCAATGGTATCGAGATACCATCAGGTTGCTGGCGAAAAGTGAGTCGATACTATCGACCCATATGTCGATACCATTGACTAGTGGAGCTACAACGACGGTAAAAGGTCAAAAGCGACGCCTGAGAGAGTCGATACCATCGACCCTCGTCGATGGTATCGAGCTAGCATCAGTTGCGATAAAGAAAAGAAAAGAAGACCAGCCGATACAGTGCAGGGTCGATACTATCGACTCGCGTCGATGGTATCGACACCGTCAGATATGAGTTTGTTTCAGATTGATCTTAATCAGACGGCTGTGATTAATTGGCAACCTAATTCGGGAAATATACCTAATGACGATGCCCAAGAGGGGAGGATCACATCATTAGCCACTGCACACATCCCGTAGAAAAAAGAGAGAAGAACGGAGCACGAGAGCACGCCCCAGCCGATCCGGACGCTGAAGAAGACGATTTCCACCACCGAAAGGTGGGAGAATGCGTATTCCATGCCAAGGATCGCTTGGATCTTCTCCGTTTAGGGGTTTAACCACTCAATCACATTTTTTTCTTCATGTTTCCCTTATTCTACTCCACATTGTACTCTGAGATGAACAGGCGGGGCTAATCCCCTTTGTCTTTAGGACCGGGAGTAGCCCGGGAATTCATTGTATGACAATTTTATCATAGTAATTCATATCTTATCTCTTAAATCCGTGGTATAATTTCGTTTTCTCCAATATATTGTTATGCTTGATCACCATAATAATAATCTAATACCCTTAATTGCTTTGAAAGAAGAATTAATGGTTGAAAAGAGACAGAATTTACATTAATTGACAAATCCCTTGAATAAGGTGGTGTAAGATTAATGGTGGATACCGAGAGGTCATTTTTAATGCACCTAGTTTAGGGTATAGGTTACTACGACGGTGGAACTGACCTAGACATAGGTAGTGAATTGTACCACGACAGTGGGCAATTCTGATTTCAGGCCACTACCCGGATAGAGAGATAAAATTGGGCGACTATATAGAATTTAATACAATGAAAACCCGCGGTGAAACCGCAATCCTAAAGATCTCCTTTTGAATTGATTAAACCAAACATTTAATCGATTGCTTTGTTTCGTTTCATTTTTATTTCCTTTTAATTTTAACAACAACTCTCAACTTTTTAACCGGCTTAGCTGATCACGAGTAGTTAGTAGGAGTCTCCGACAATTTCACGTATCCCTGAGTTCGACTCGGGCCTCACAAAGGCCTATATTACTTCTACGCGTTCACTTGCGTTTCTGTGCACGGTAAATTTGCGTCAAGTTTTTGGCGCCGTTGTCGGGGATACGGTAAACTGTCAACACTTCGAGTGTTGCAGGCGGCCACTCTAGGCCTCATTTTTTTATATTTTATCATTTCAAAAATTCATAATCTATTTTCTAAATATTTGCAATCATCAAGCACTGTACTAAATTTAATCTTTCTATTTGCAGGTACTGTGCATGGTGCTAATGCGTAGTACAAACTACACAAGGCACGCACCAGAGGTTCCGCTGCCGGGATTGGAAGACGAGGACAAGTATAATCAAGACCAGCTGGAGGATATAGTTTCTGAATCCGAACAAGAAGAGATGGAGGAGGAACAGACAATATGGGAGAAGATCAAGGCTTCTTCCTCGTCTGCGTCGAAAGGGCCAATAAAAAAGCAGGCGGTTAATATTCCGACATACAAGATTGATCCTGCATTAATCAATTTTGGAAAGTCGAACGCATTCCATGGGCTTAAGAATGATGATCTAGTTATGCACATCAGCCAATTTGTGGAAACTTGCGACATGGTCAAGATTGACAGATTTCCGCAGGATGTACTCTACCTAAAGTTGTTCCCAAGTTCTCTGGCGGGAGCTGCACGAGAGTGGTTGCACAATCTCGACGACGAATATGTGGAATCATGGAACCATATGGTCGAGGTTTTCTTTGAAAGGTTCTTCCCGCCCGAGAAGACCAACGATTTGATCAGAAAGATTCACAATTTCACTCAGAAGGCAGGTGAGACGTACTCGGAGACGTGGGAACGTTTTCAAATTATGTTAAGGAGGTGCCCACACCATGGTCTAGATAAGGAGAAGCAAGTTAAAATCTTCTATTTTGCTCTCTCCGAGCATGATAGAAGTAACCTTGATTCAGCAGGGTCAGGATTTTTCTTGAATAACACAGATACCAGATGTTGGGAAATTCTAAAGAATATAGCGAAAAAGCAATCTTGGGGCGATAGGGATGCACCGGAGCAAGTCAAAGCTGTAGGTGAGTCCAGGTCCATAAAGGAGCTGAATGACAAGTTAGATCTTCTAGCCAAGAAATTGCTAGCCAAGGAAGATGCATCATCTGATGAGGAAGCCCAAGTCAAATTCATGCAACAACAGGGCTATAGAAATAATGATTATGCTTGGAGGAGGGACAAGAAGTTCTCATGGAAGGATCCCAATAACTTCCTACAAGATCCTGATGCAAAGCCACAACCTAGAGCTGAAGATAAAAGCACCGAGTTGCTTGGTCAAATGGTGCAGCAGAATCAGGAGATGATGAGTATGTTCAGTAAACAACTGCAGTCCCAGGGCGACATCTTGACCAAATTTGGGCAGACACTACAAAGTCATGGAGCACAAATGCGGGCGTTAGAAACCACCGTGACCCAGATTTCAAATGAAGTGGCGGCCATCAAGCATGCCAATCAGCAGAGACAGGCTGGGAATGCAGATGTGGTTCAAGCACATCATCAAGTTAAATATATGTCTGTGATTAATGAGGAAGAACCCCTGGTGACAGAGATTAAGGACCAAGGCAAAATGGTGTTTGATACGGAGGCTATACCGACAATACCGTATCCTCACAGTCATTATGGACTACCAGGCAGATACACTCCTTTTAGGAAATCCTGCCAAGAGCCCATGATGGTCGCACCCCCACCTAGTCAAGAAGAGCATGTGAAGGCCATTCGTCAAGGTGCGGATACATCCACTGCAAGAGAGGAGCCACCGCAAGTTATACCTGTTGATGATGTTCCGACAAAGTTTACGCCAGAGGGGGTCATTGAAGCAATCTTAGGGGAGCTTGCCCCAAAAAACTCATATGTGCCCCGCATAAGCGTTTGAATGAGGCAGTTGTGTTTAGTCCGGACAACCCTAGGCCGAAGAAAGAGCATAGGCACTATAGGAAATTCTTGGAGATGTTCAGAAAACTCCATGTAAATATTCCGTTAGTGGAGATGATAGAGAAGATTCCCGCCTATGGGAGGTTTATCAAAGAAATCATCAATGAGAAGAGGTGGATTAAAGACACAGATGTTTTCCGGATGAATGAAATGGTGAGCTCAATCATCCATGGGAGTTTGCCACAGAAGAAGAAAGACCCAGGAGGCTTTTATATTCCATGTTCAATAGGCGATTGACACTTTCCACGAGCTCAGTGTGATTCGGGCACGAGCATTAATCTTATGCCACTAGCCACATTTTAAAAGCTTGGGTTGAAGGAAATGAAGAAATCAGTAGCAACTATTGAGTTGGCGGATGGGTCCATTGTAAAGCCATACAGAGTTTGCGAAGATGTACTCGTCAAGGTGGACAAGTTCATCTTTCTGGTAGATTTCGTCATCATGTATATGCCACAGCTTCAAAGTTGCGAGATGCTATTAGGTAGGTCGTTTCAAGCAACGGCCGATGTAGTCACTGTAATTGGGAGAGGTACGCTGACGTTGGGAATTGGTCAAGATCGAGTGGAGTTCAAGCTGCCGCACGATCCTTTGGGCACCTTCTCTGAAATACCAAGTTGATGAGGAGCTTCAAGTCGTCTAGCCTAAGACGTTAAATAAGGGCACTTGTTGGGAGGCAACCCAACCATTGGTACGTTAGTTTAGTTCCTTTACATTCGTAGTTTGATTTGTTTTAACTTAGTTTGTAGTGTAAAAAAGATACCGTGATCGTTTGCTGCATGTGCAGGGCTGAGACAGAGTCGATACCATCGACCCTTGTGTCGATGGTATCGACCATGGTACAGGTTGGCAACTGCAGGAATCGCACTGCGTCGATACCATCGACGGCCGCGTCGATGGTATCGACACACCAACAGGCAGATCCCAAGCAGAGGTCGATGGTATCGACATGGGTGTCGATACTATCGAGATCTCTGGAGATTTTCAGAATGAATCGTCTCAGGAAAGTCGATACCATCGACGGGCGTATCGATGGTATCGACACATTCATGCAAAGAAGGCAGCGGCCGGGCCTTGCGAGGGTTTGCCCTAATCAGAAAGTCGATACTATCGACTCGCGTCGATAATATCGACGCGCCACGTCAACGATCTGCGAGGAAAGATCAACCGCGATTGCAGCAACAAGGAAGTCGATCCGGGGGACGGGTCGATACCATCGACTTGCGTAGATAGTATCGACGCATCAGCAATCCGGGCCCCGCAGATCAAGCCATCGACAACCGTCGATACTCACGGAGGTATGGATCGTGCTACCCGTGTCGATACCATCGACTCGCGTCGATGGTATCGACGGGCATACAATAGTGCCGACCACGGCTATATATGAGGAGTATTTGCGTCAGATGACATCACAACTCCAGTGCAATTCTCCTTGACTTGTGCCGAGCGTGTTCCAGAGCTATCCAAGCCCGACGACGAGCAACACCGAGCACGTTCTTCATCAAGCGGAGATTCACTTCTCTGATCTTCACCGAGCTCCCTTTCTATTCCTCTTTCTATCGCGATCATGGTGCATGTCGCTGGTGCATCGTCGTCACGCGCCAACCCGATGGAGATCCCAAAATTCGTGCCACCTCCGACCGCGTCAATCGCACGCCCGCGGTTGATCCATCCATCTGCGGAAGTCAAGAAGATCTATGAGGAGATCTTAAAAAGGAAGATCGAGCCGGCCCGTTATGTTGAACGGGAAACCATCCGCAACTTGGGGTTCGAAGCTAACCTCGACTATGTTCTGAAGGGACAAGCCCGACACACGGGAAGATGACCTGACGAGCTGGAGTTTCATGCAGATGGCCAGCCGTTCTTCAATGAGTGGCCTACTTACAAGGAGTTGGTGGCTGAGTTCATGGCGTCACTGGACGTCTGCGTCGTACCCAACGACGTCATAGCCACCGACCGCGAGTGGATCAAGGGCCGGGTGTCGTTCTGGCTATACAACAACGACTACACCCTTACACTCTGGCAGTTCAACAAGATCTTCAACTGGAATCACTCGCAACATGATTACTGGCGACCGGACAACCACACCGACTACGATGCAATCTTCGCCGAGCTGGTGACGGTACCGCCGGGCAAGTCAGTGAGCTACCATAATGTTGCGGTAGCTGATTTCGAGCACCCCTTCGTCCAGATACTTCACCGGATGCTGAGTTCTACGTTGTTTGCTAGGGGTGATCTGGCCCTCAGCAAGTTTTAGGAGACAGACCTATTTTTCTTGTATAAACTCCTGAAGTGCCAAGAATGCAACTGGGGCAATTTATTTTTGCAGCGGCTTTTGGCGGTGAAGAGGAGTACACGGAAAGCGCCAATTCACTTTGGCGGGCTTATCACCAAGCTGGCCTTCTACCTTGGGTTGAATTTCCAGCAGCTTACTCCTCTCTCCACCAAGAGCAAGGTGAACTTACAACATCTGCACCGCTCCAACCTCATCCTTCTTCGAGATGGTTTGGCGTATGCGCACTACCACGTCAACCATGCTTACCAGGAATGCTCTCTTCCCGATCCGGTCTTCAACATCGAAGGGGCGCAACACTTCCGATGGCCTATCATAGCCATCGCTGACTCCGATGAAGACGACGACAACGACGACGACAATGACGATGAGACTGAAGAGGAAGAGGAGGCCTTCACACCTCTTCGGGCTAGAGTGGCTCCACAGAAGCGTCCTCGGATGCATCCGGGTGCATCTTCATCATCACAACCTCCGCCACCACCACCGCCCTCGCAGCCAAGCGAGGATACCTACTCGATGCAGGGCATGTATGCTATGCTGCACGACATACAGCAGACGTAGAAGCATCACATGGCGATGTACACCGGTATTCAAGACACTACAAACCGGTTACTGGACAATCAAAGGGCAATGTTCGAGAACGAGCGTCTTCTCCTCGACAACCAACAACAAATTCATGATCGGTTGCAACGGATGGAGATGCAACATCAGCCCTTTTACGACCACTATTGGATCCAAAATTACTTTGGAGGCTATCCACAACCTCCACCTAGGGCCCAGTTTGATCCGAGCTTCCAGGGGGAGTATCCTTCTTGGGACCCTACGGCTCCGCAATACCAGCCTCCACCTGAAGAGTAAAGCGGTATCTCTATTCCAACCTTTAAGATTGTTTTTGACTATGAGGCCATAGTCGAATTCAAGCTTAGGGGGGGTGTTGGAACAACTCTATCTTTTATTTTCTCTGTTTTCAGTTTTATTGCTTTTGTTTCTTGTCATTTGTTTCCTGTAATTTTAGTTCGTCTGTAGGATCCACATTCTATCTAGTGTAATCGTGGATGTCATTAATCTTGAGTCATCTCAGTTGCATGTGCATGGAATTAAGGGGAAAACTAAATTTTTTTTGAGTGTTCGCAAGCTTGAGTGTTGTTCAACTTTGATCACTTAACTTAGAAAATGATTGGTTTTGTCAACTTTAAAATACAAAATCACAACGGTACATTCCTAATGATTCATGAAAGTGGACATAATTGGTTGTTTGAGCCTAAACTGACCAAATGATAATGATACTCTAATTTGAAGTAAGAGAGAAAAACCTCTTAACTACTACACAAGTCAGTAAAGAGGGACACATAATATTTTTCAAAGGTTCAGTCAATTAGTCTTGTGATCTGTCCACCTCATTGCTTTTTACAATCCACCAAGACTTGGAAGTAAAGTACGGTTTTAACCTTTTTGATTGCATGTCATGTAGATAGGACTTGCATTGCAACCACCTTCATATGTTTTGCATGAAAAATAAAAAATATAGAATAGGTATACATGCACATTACCCTTAGGTGCATGTCATGTAGTTGCATTCATAACTTTTATGCATAAAGTATATCATGTACCTCATTTATTCTTTAATGGTGAATTAAATTGTTCCATACCTTCTAAATAGTGCAAATATTCGAGTTATGTAGAAAAATAAGCCCAATAAAGTATCCATTGTCAATTATGGATATAAGGGTGTGAAAAAAATTTGAAAAGAAAAAAAATCTGAAAATTTGAAAAAAAATTTATTTAGAAGCAACTAGAATAAGAAGGAGAAAGGGACATAATCTCACCTGCATTTTAAGATGAGTGAGTACATGATGTAGCTTAATTAGATATTCATCTCATTTTGAGATGGATTGTTAGTGCATGCATCATTCCACCTAATCTTAGGCATTAGGGCATTTTTCATGTGCATTTGCATCAGTTTGGCATTTTTATGTTATGCATGTTGAAACCATATAATGTTTCCACTTCTTCCATGAACCACCCATTCCATCCACCCGTTTCTCAGATTGGTAGGCCACCATGAATTTCTCCTCACTAGTGAATATCAGGAGAACTGCTTCCATGTAGATGGTAGTTAGGGCGAGCAACGTAGTATAGGAGATCACAAGATGCATTAAGTATGGACCGATGAATTTTATTATGTTAACTACCTTATGTGATAGTGTTCATCAGTTTTGAGGTTGATATCTTTTATGGATGATTACTGTCGCCTTTATGGTAATTATCATTCTGTGGATAGCGAGGGCCGGTATGTGAATGTCCGGTGGGAGTCATATGAGATGTTAGTTGTGATGCTTTGTTCTTTAGTTGACTCTGGCAATTCTATTCTAAGGTTTAGTTGCTCGAGGGCGAGTAAGGTTCAAGCTTAGGGGAGTTTGATGTGATGATTTTGAGTCACATTTATAGACTTGTTTGATATGTGCTTTATGCATTTATTAGTCATATTTTATGGTTAATGATGTATAATTCATTCACTTTGGTCTAAGCTACTTCTTTATGTCAAATTTCCCCTATTTCAAGAATTTTGAGTATTAATTATCAAAAGAATACGTTTTGTGTGAACTTATGTGGTTTCGTGTGTTAATTTCAGGAAAAACAAGTATCTGCTACCGTCGATACCATCGACCGTGGTCGATACCATCGACCAGACCATAGGTTCCCAGCCTCAAGGACCAGAAGAAAGTCGATACTATCGACAAGGATGTCGATGGTATCGAGATACCATCAGGTTGCTGGCAAAACGTGAGTCGATACTATCGACCCATATGTCGATACCATCGACTAGTGGAGCTACAGCAAAGGTAAAAGGTCAAAAGCGATGCCTGAGAGAGTCGATACCATCGACCCTCATCGATGGTATCGAGCTAGCATCAGTCACGATAAAGAAAAGAAAAGAAGACCAGCCGATACAGTGCAGGGTCGATACTATCGACTCGCGTCGATGGTATCGACACCGTCAGATATGAGTTTGTTTCAGATTGATCTTAATCGGACAGTTGTGATTAATTGGCGACCTAATTCGGGAAATATACCTAATGACGGTGCCCAAGAGGGGATGATCACGTCATTAGCCGCTGCACACATCCCAGAGAGCAAAGAGAGAAGAACGGAGCACGAGAGCACGCCCCAGCCGATCCAGACGCTGAAGAAGACGATTTCCACCACCGAAAGGCGGGAGAATGCGTATTCCACGCCAAGGATCGCTTGGATCTTCTCTGTTCAGGGGTTTAACCACCCAATCACGTTTTTTTCTTCATGTTTCCCTTGTTCTACTCCACGTTGTACTCTGAGATGAACAAGCGGGGCTAATCCCCTTTGTCTTTAGGACTGGGAGTAGCCCGAGAATTCATTGTATGACAATTTTATCATAGTAATTCATATCTTATCTCTTAAATCTGTGGTATAATTTCATTTTCTCCAATATATTGTTATGCTTGATCACCATAATAATAATCTAATACCCTTAATTGCTTTGAAAGAAGAATTAATGGTTGAAAAGAGACGGAATTTACATTAATTGACAAATCCCTTGAACAAGGTGGTGTAAGATTAATGGTGGATACCGAGAGGTCATTTTTAATGCACCTAGTTTAGGGTATAGGTTACTACGACGGTGGAATCGACCCAGACATAGGTAGTGAATTGTACCACGACAGTGGGCAATTCTGATTTCAGGCCACTACCCGGATAGAGAGATAAAATTGGGTGACTATATAGAATTTAATACAATGAAAACCCACGGTGAAACCACAATCCTAAAGATCTCCTTTTGAATTGATTAAACCAAACATTTAATCGATTGCTTTGTTTCATTTCATTTTTATTTTCTTTTAATTTTAACAATAACTCTCAACTTTTTAATCGGCTTAGCTGATCGCGAGTAGTTAGTAGGAGTCTCCGACAATTTCACGTATCCCTGAGTTCGACTCGGGCCTCACAAAGGCCTATATTACTTCGACGCGTTCACTTGCGTTTCTGCACACGGTAAATTTGCGTCAAGTACCCTAATACATTTTAATTATTATTAGCATCAATTCTGTTGTTGTTAATCATCGAACCTAATTGTGAGATATCCAATTTTGCTAGGACATTTTTTTTCTAATAAGGAACTATCAAAGTTGCTTGATATCCCTACGATATTAGCTTATGATGTGGACAAAAAACTTGTCTATTTTAGTAGAAAAACAACTACCAATAGACCAAATAAATTATAATGAATCTATTTGATTGATTGCTTCAAGATCATGTCCAACATACTCTGTTCACCAATCCAATTGTGTTGTGAATACTTTCTATGTTAATAAATAGTTCATTATTTAACTACTCCATCTAACTGTCTTCAATGCTTGTTATCCCTAGACTATTACCATATGATTTGCAAAAATTATACTACACCTACAACACCTATATTAATTTGATTTTAACCTCCTATACCTGTAAAATGTCACGACTTACCGCTGATACCTGTAAAATGTCATGACTTACGTCCTATACATGTAAAATGATTTTATCCACATTTTATTTGGTATGAGGACCTCATTGTTTAGATAATATGGCATTGTAATGTCATATAAGACATTTAGTATTTATTATGGTTTTTTTGAAACATACCAAAACATCCATGTATGACCTCTTTAGTAGTATTAAAATCCATACACAACTTACCTATATTGGTATGTCAGATAGCAGGATATTCCTTATAGTATCCTACTAATGATTGTTATATTTTATTAGAATCATTAATGCTGATGTAAGTCATCGAACCTTATTATGATATTCCATGTTTTAATATGGCATTATATGTCTCCTATAACAAACTATTAGAAATGCTTGAAATCCCTATGATATTAGCAATTGAATTTATGCCCAAAAAATACTACACATAATAGCAGAGAAACAACTACCATTATACCAAATAAATAGAATTTTTATTTTGTTTGATTGATTGCTTCATGATCATGTACAACATACCATGTTCTGTAATGTGATTATGTTGTTAATACTATCTCTATTTATATATAGGTCAACATACCTAAATGTGGTCTGTATGACCTTATAGGAGTCAGGCTAGAATACACTCGAGTGTATTTGGAACAGAATACACTCAAGTAGTTTTCCATGATGCAATATTTTTTTTCAAAATCTAATCCATTGATCTTCTTAAAGATGTTGTGAATATCTCATATATAAAATTTGAGATTATCTACACATTTATAGGTCATGTTATAAAGACCGCAAAAATTATACATTTCAAATTAGTTTCGCACGTTGATTTTGTTGCCCTCGGATGAGTGACTTGCACTCATCCAAATGGGCTCAAAATTTGTATGTAACCTAATCATAGTATGACGGTGAAGTTCAATGGTTTATATCTTGCAAAAGATAGTCTTGATATGCAAACACACTTGAGTGTAACTGTGCGATCTGTATACTCGAGTGTATTCTAGCCTAACTCGACCTTATAGTACCCTGATACATTTTAATTATTATTACTAATGATGTCATAAGTATTTTTAACCATCTATTCAAACATAGTCCTCCAATTTATCCAACACACTCTGTAATAATATTTTCCAACAAACGGAAAACATAATACCTTATGACAACTATAATAGAGTACTTTAAAACAAGTTATTACTGTCTAAACTGCACAAACAAACCCAAACTAGGTTGGTATAAAGGTTTTCTTTAAACACCCTGACTATAGTGATCTATTGCAGTGCCATTGGTGCTATGTATGCACCAGACCCAAAGATCCGTATTGTATCGACCAAAGAGTCAGATGAGGCTCTAGTTTTGGCATTGAGGAGACAATATGACATGGGTAGGTGCGTTGATGGAATTTTTACTAGGGACGCATAGAGGGAGGCGCTACGTGATTGGAAGAACAGGATGGGGAGCCAGGGTTGTACAATGGATCAGGTAAAAACTTGGTGGAAGAACCTCAGGAGAGTCTTTGCAAAGATAAAACTGGTGACTAACAAAAGTGGTGTTGGCTCGGATGACAGTAGGCATAAGCCAATACTTCTGGACACCCCAGAGTGGAGGGATACACTTGCGGTATGTCCAATGATACACCCCCCTAAATATTAAATATTCACTTAAAGTGATTAACATTGACCTAATTAGTAGTGCTTGACCATTTTAGGGAAACAAGGAACTAGCGAGACTGATCACCAAACCATTCTACCACTACTACGATGTCGAGATGATGGGGGGAGGAACATCGCTAGGGGGCATCATGTAATGTACTCAACAGATAGACAACTTCCATCTAATGTTCCATCTGAAAATGACGTTGTTGTCAACTTAGATGCATCTGATCCATTTGTCAGCCCAGAACCAACCGATATTACTGAAGATATGGGTTATTTTGGGATGCAAAGTGGGGACAACAATGACGGAATAGACAACCAAGGTGTTGGTGCAAGTACTCCTCCCACACACAGACATAGGAAGCGAGGCTCAACAACACATGACAATTTTGGCCTTACTAAATATGTTGCTTCCAAATTCACAAAGTTGTTTGCCAAGGTACATGATATGGGAACTAGTATCACCGGTAGATCTAATGATAAAGATGAGTATCAAACCATTTTACACCATTTTCATGCAACATACCCTGACGCCCCTGTCCTTATTTTTACCATTATTGTGCATGCCATAAAGGAGTCATCAAACCGTAACATTTACCTAAGCCTTCGAGATACCCCACACAAAATTACCATATGGTTGCAAGACCTTTAGAAAATGAAGAATAGAGCTTCTGGATCACAAACACCCTTCACACCACCATATTAACAATTTCCACCTTCGCCGTTTAGTAGCACGAGTGGTAACAACAGAGGCCCTACCCCATATTAGTCGTTCTTATGAGGTTGTCTGATTTAAGAACAATATCAGTATTGTGGCTTTAATTTAAGAACAATTTTTAAATTTGATGTTGATATATTTGCTTGCTTTGGGAACAATTTTGAAATTTTATGTTGTGTAATGTTTTTCATGATTAAAAACATATTAGTATCATTTTATTTATCATAGTAAGTAACAAATTGTTATGATTATACATACATTTTCTATATTTTATCATGGCGATTTCATATCTGCAATCTCTCTATTTATTTCTTATGCGGGTAATCGCTTTAATTATAGACATCATGGCCGGTATTGAACACCAAAAAACAAATGATGACATTGTACAACCTTTTCATCTTATGTCTGATCCAACTAATGCCATTGCTAATGCAACAGCAAACCAAATAGCAGACCAAATATCATACAATATCATGGACAATTCAAATGATGGAGCCACACAACAACCAATACCGAGATCGGTTAGTATTAGGAGCGGCCATCAAAAGGTTTTAGAAATAATAACTAGCCATGAAAAGAGGGTGTATGACCTATATCACATGCACTTGGCATAGTTTTAGCCTTTATGGACAAACTTGAGGAGCGTGGTTTGTTGAAAAGTACCAGAGGTGTGTCATCAATGGAGGTCATATGTGAATTCCTTCAAATGGTTGGACATAGCCATACCAACTGTGTTCTAGCTGAGGACTACATTCACTCTGGTGAGACCATAAGTAGAAAGTTTAATGAGGTATTGGATGCAGTGTGTGCTTTGTGCAATGAATATGTTGTGATGCAAACCACATCCACAACTCCGCAGCGACACATACTGGAGAGTATAAGATTTTATCATTACTTCAAGGTATGACCATCAATTTGTTGCTAGTATAAACACTTTCTTTGTCACTGAAATTCATATATACTTGTCTTAGGATTCCATTGGGGCAATTGATGGTACACACATCCCTATTTTGGTGGAGCGTGATAAGTAGAACCATTATAGAAATAGAAAAGGGAATGTTTCTATGAATGTCATGGCTGTAGTAGACTTCTCAATGGAGTTTACATATATTCATGACTGGTTGGGAGGGCTCTGTAGCTGACCAACGGGTACTACACGCAGCTACAACCACATGTGGTTTCAAGTACCCGTTGGAAAGTATTATCTTGTTGATGCAGGGTACACCAACACCAGATAATTTCTTACACCATATCAAAATGTAGCTTACCATATAGCAGAGTATTGGGGTAACAAAAACTCATACACCAGCAAGAAGGAGATGTTCAACCACAAGCATGCTCAACTCTGTAGCACTGTTGAATGAGCCTTCGGTGTGTTGAAGAAGAGGTTTGCCTTCTTTTGAAAAGGAGCAACTTTTCTTGTGCATTCACAGTCTTGCATAGTAATGTCTTGTTGTATCATCCACAATTTTATCCTATGCATGGCAATCCTTTGATGGATGAAAGCTCGGAAGACCCTTATACAACCCCTGACATCTTGAATGATTTGAGTTCTCTCCAACAAACAAGCCAGGATGATGCTAGTGAGGGAGACGTTTTGTACGAAAGACTTGCCAATTCTGTGTGGGAAAATCATTGAATTTCATATTTATTATAACTTTTGAGACATTCAAACATGTTGTACAACATGTTTGACTTATTCCCTTTTCATATTTGATGCGTAAGTTAGATGCTTGGTATATCGCCTACTTCTGAGTGTGTCATTATTTTTGTTATCAACAGGTTTGCTTCCAATGGATACTAGGATGCCTTTCTGCCCATGTGGATTTTGTTGCACCGTGCGAGTGTATATGGATGGAACAGATGTGACAAATGGTCATTTCGAAGATAACAATCCACACAGACCATATTTTACGTGTGACAGGGGTCTTGTTGAAAATAGGTGTCATATGATGTCACCCACACAACGATTCCAACATACTGTGACAACCCTAACTGCAATTAGGGATGTTATGGTAACACAACTATCATATGCACAAAATGAATAGAAGCATTGTCTTCGTGTTGCTATTTTGTATGTTCCACAGGAGCAGGTACACATAGGTTGGTCACTGAAATTATGACACTTAGTAGAAGACGGGACTATCTTCATGGAAAACTTCACATGTCGACTGATAGTGATTCACCAACAGAGGATGAAGGTTACAATATGTCATAATGTAAAATCCAATGCCTTCCCGATTATGAATTATCCTATATGTTTAAACTTGAAGATGCATGCATAATTTATTTAACCAAATCCCTACATGGTTGGCTTACTTTCAATTATACTATTACATGTATTTAGATGTCAACAGATGAATCTGAAGGTACGAGGTGTTTGTGTGGTGTTCTGGCCGCAATGAAGATGTCGGGTTGTATGACTTTGACATTCTTAGCGAAAGACTGAGAGAAATGTATTACATCTACTCTACCCAAGAGGCTCTACACATAGAGGACCTAAACACAAGTTATTATTGACTATGACATGGATATATGTTCGCTAACCATAATCCAAAATTCATATTATAATATAGGAAAAAGACCGTTGCAAATACTTTCATTGGGCGGTCGATCTCCCACCAACAACTCATTCTTTGAAGGTTCAGATTAAGTTATTGACTGATGAGTGCAAGTCTGTCTGGGGTCAAGCAATGAACATGAAGGATTTTGTTGAAATTCATCATGATGCTGAAGAGGTTTACAAATCATACCAGTACCAGTACGATACACTTTACACTAAGGTTAACAAGTTAGAGGATAGTTATAATCTTCTATTAAGTACACTGTCACCTCCAATGACTCCATGGCATTTATGTGCCATTTATATTTGAATGATCAATCTTACAAAATTTTATTCAAACGTCAGACATGTTGTTGTAATAACCCATGCTTAGCTTATATACCGAAACTTAATATGGTATGTGTAAATGTTATGACAAAGACGATTATATATTCCTTTCAAATTATTATGTCATATAAGATATTCAATATTAATTATGGTTTTATCTGCATAATTGTAATATATACCCTTACTTCTGGAATATATTACTTACAAAGTCTGTAATATGGTTCTGCATCCGATGAATGTTTTTGCTTTATGGCGTCCAGAGCATGATCAAATCCTACTTGACGCCATGAGAAGTCGGTATGACATGGGGAGATGTATCCGTGGCTTTTATACTCGAGAGGCTTGGATGGAGACATGGAATGGCATTCAAAACATAACAGGGATGCAATTCATAACTTTGAACTCGTTGGAAACCATTTGGAAGAACATAAAGAAAGACTTTATCAAACAAAATCGTTTCCTTTTGGCACATTTATTACCTCCTCATCTCTTAGCACAATATGTGATCCCCCCCCAGGAGTTGCTGAAAACCTAAACAATGTTGAAAACAACAATGACACAACTGCAGGATTAGGTGGTGAAGGCAACAAATAAAGTTTGCAAACAATTGTTGACCACTTTAGGGACGTTCATTTCTTTATTTTATATGCATTTAAAAATGTTTGTCATTATGTTTGAATTGACAACATTTGCCATTATGTTCAATATTTTGCACGTCTGAATTTATTTTAATGAATGCATATTCGTGCATACTCATTTCATGCACCTATATTTGGACGTAGTAATAAAATGTGATACCGACTTAGCTATGTATTTTTGACCATTCATTTTGGAACAACATGTCGTAAAACAACAAGTTCAATAAAAAAATTTGCGTGCTACACAAAGTGTAAGGATAAGTCGACGAAAGCCATAGTAGACTGGTAAAAAATGGAATGTGATGTAGATGGGATACCCCTAAACTAGTCAAAGTATATATGTTGTGTCGATGACAACTTAGTCAATTCTTCTTCTTTATTGTCACTGGTAAAAATCAACAACGGCTGCTGATTTTCGACTGTCTAATGGACGAGGCCAGGGAATTGAAAAAAGCAGAATGGGCAATAGCACGGGTTGAGTTTGAAGAATACAACAAAGCTTTGTTGTGTATCTATAGAGAGGGGTCTAAGTCGGATGACCAATTTTTTTTGACACAAAAGAGACCGGATGAAAAAAACCCTTCTTCTTGCGAGTAGTGGGCGGATTTTGTTTTTAACACCACTGTACACAGGAACAATTGGGTGTGCAGATGTAGTCATGCACCACGAGATGTTGTGTCGGCTAAAAGAATGCAATTGATACATATGGTAGAAAGAGACTACATTTTTGTCGGCAAAGAAGTGGAGTCCAATTAACATGGTAGGAGTTATACGGTTTACAATTAAATCAGACTGCATCCTGTGACTATTCCAGCCGAATTTAGTAACAAGTGTAGGTTTTTCATTGCTTGACTAAACTGAACCGAACAAATCATACCATGCCAAATCGGACTTCATCCCCTTGTTGACAAAAATATAGTCTTCTTCTACCAGCTATTTACATTGCCTTCTTTAGGCTAACACAACAACTCCTGAAACATGACCACTCACTGTATGGTCACCTAATGCCTTTGCTATACTAGTCTATATGAATTTGTCTTTATCAATGCACCTAATATTTATTTCACTACATACTACACTTAGTATGAACTAATATATAGTTGGAAGCTATGTTTCTTGCTACCATCTTGAATGGTGGACATGTACTAAGATTATTCACATGGTACTTAATTTTAAATACTATTTAGCTATATAATTTCTCATTCTAGATTATCTCCATCATGAATGTTTCTTTACTGACTACACATGTATTTTCCAGTTTAACTGATATAATGAATCAATTTGTATGTGATGCAGAATGTGATGCAGCCCTAGGAAAAACATTAGGTCGACAATATTACTTGTGCAAACTACGTGGCCCTTCTGCATGACAGGGTTGGCGTGATGCCATAGTCGAGTTCCATGAGACAACCGACAGAACTGATATTAGTACGGGTGTGTTTAAGGCGAGATGAAAAAATTTAAAAATTGTGGATGCAGTTCCAAAGACTTTCTGAACTAGCCCGCGAACTTATCCACCAGGACTACAACAAGATCCAATTCACCAACAAGACACATCTCATACTTGCACAATACAGACAGAAGATACATGCAGAGTACCCGAGGACGTTGGTAGAAATTGAATAACTTAATGCAATGAATGCCCGTTTGTATTTGATTGACTATGTTTTCTTCGTTTGCAGTTAACTACGCAGACAATATGTTATGTATTCGTATGAAACAATTATTTATCTGTCGTGAATATGAAATAACCTATGTTGTTGTCTGTTGTTAGTATTTACATTTATATTACTTTTTCTCAACATTATTATACATTGATGTAGGCATAACATCTAAATTTTATTCAAACGTCAGACATGTTGTTGTAATAACCCATGTTGTTGTAAAGACCCCAAGTCTCTACTATAAACATGATAAACAAAAACACCAAAAGTATGGCAGCGGAAGAATTAAATCTTGACATTATTCAAAAATGTATAAAGAGTACGTTACAAAATTTCCATAAAGGAAGTACAACTTTATACAAGCACAAGGATCTAGGTAGAGGAAGACTTAACTAATGCAACATTGTCTCCAAACTAAACAACTATATAACATAAAAGCAAACATGATCACTCAAGTTATATATTCCTTTCTTCTTATCCTATCCTTAGCTTTAGGTCCACCAAGCTTCCACTACGCACTCTGATCCTAACCTGGATGGTTGGGGTCATCCAGCAAGAGAGGGATAAAACAAGGTATGTGTTAAAAAGAAAGTATAGGACAAATAATAATAAAAAGCTTTGCAATATAAAAGATTTTCTGCCATAAGAGATTTCAAAAGAAATGAGGTAAATATATGAATATGAGAGAGAGAAACTGCCACATTTAAATATCAACAATTATCACATTTGCATGAATATAAATTATGACTCAACATCCTCTCAATGTAGGGTGAGGCACCTACCGGACCTCACCGATGGCAGGGGGACTAAAACCCCAGTGCCTAAAAAGTGGCAGGGGGAATAAAACCCCAGTGCCTAATATATAAAATGGCAGGGGGACTAAAACCCCAGTGCCCGGCAGGAGGACTAAAACCTCAGTGCCCTGTGGGTGGTTTGTACTCATGTACACTACATTGTCAATTGGCCAATAACTATATCATGCATAATCATTCACTTGGCAGCATAGTGAAAAGTATAACAAGATGCAACAAGCATTGGGAATAAAACCCAAATAAATAAATAAATGGCCATCATAGGCAACAACAATATCCAAGAACTCCAACAAGTAAAGGGGCCAACAAGGAACAACATTATACAATGCTTCCAAATATTTCAAAAGGATGAGCCACATAGGCAATAACAAGATTAAGCATTTCCAAGTAAAGGAGGCAACATATAACAAGTTTCACATTATTCAAATGAATGAGCCACAATGGCATTAGAAGCATAAAATAAGTAAAGAGCCAATAAATGCAATTAGAAGGAGTACAAGGCTAGCATAATAGTGATTGTGGGGTTGGAAAAGTCCCAACTGAAAGATAGGTAGTTTGCACAATAATCATCCCACATAGATTTCACATTCACCATGGATGTTCACATATATATATGATTCACATACAAAATAGGTTGCACATACCTGTTCTAGATTCATTACCATTACTTTCACCAAGTTGATTGTATCACCATTCCATTTTTCCCTAGTTGCAAACATTACACATGTATTAGGTTACTTAAATGTACTTTAAGTGTAAAATATCCATATTTATAAACCATGGGTAAAGGCTTTGGATTTTGGTTCTGGAAACAGGCCCAAATGATCCCTAATAATTTTCTACTCGAGAAAACATATTTTATTGTCAAAAACGGAGTTAAAACACTATTATTATCATTTTACATCACTTTATACATTTAAATTAAGGTTTGAATTAATTATCAGGCTTATGATAGAAAACAGCATACAAAACTTAAATATTTGGATTCTACAGGTTTTTATCTTTCCAACGAGTATTTGTTTGTAATTTTCTGACAACCGAGTGATTTACTATGAATTAAACAAGATTGGCTAGTTAAATGCTAAATAGGTAAAAATCTGATTTGAGGTTGACGGATCTGCCCTCGGCTAAAGAACTAGGTAGGAGGGGCGCGCGAGGGCAAAACGGTCATTTGGCCGTCGTCTTCAACCTCTGGGGTGCAAACTTGCCCATTTGGGCGATTTTGCTATACTTAACCAAATTCGACGTTCAGGTACTCGAAACGAAGGTATTCGAACAAGGAACGCAACTAACCGATCACGTTAGGCGCTGGTTCCTCCTAGCTCTGTGGAGAAGCTCCGCAAGCACAGCAGCAAAAACTCCACGTCGTCGACCACACGTGCTCCCTTTGGCGAAATTGATGGTTTGGGCGAGTTGCTAAGGGACCGAAGGAGGAGTGTAGGTGGTATTTTATAGGTGGGCGAGCCTATTGAGCCGAGATGGACGTGGACGTGAGAGGCTAGGGCCGGCGCCGCCTAGGAGTTTCGTCTGTGGTGCACAAAATGGGGCGATTGATAGCTCATATGATGCGCCAGATCAAGGCGGTTTGTTTGGTGAAGAAGTCTCGTAAAACGGTCGCGAAACGACAGAGAACGGAGCTGAGGAGTCGAGCTCGTTACCCATGTAACGGCTGGAGGTGGAAGACAATCCGTAGACCGTTGGATCGTGGTCAGAACTAACAAGAGCCGATGGATCTGAGTCCACCATGGGTCGGGCGCGTCTACAGTGCGCGTGACAGGCATTTAAGCCAAAATTTGGCTTAAATGATGTGCATAGCTATTAAATCGATGGCTATAATGTCACATTTTAATGAAAACTTGTTTATTGCATTTGGAAGGTCAAATGAACTCCAAATGACCCCAAATTTTAACCCTAGGCTGATAATGACGTCTAGATTCATGTTATACACTTAGATTTGCATTTTACCCAACCTTTGGCATCCAAATAATTATTTTGACCATTAAAGCATATTTTAATATAATGCTAGAGAAATAAATTATGTGTTGCTTTTATAAGCAACCCTTGGTTCCCAAATTTGAGACTTGGAGTCCAAGAGTCCTCCACTCACTTATTACATGTATTTTCAATCTTAATTAGTGCATAATATGAGTGAGGTGTGAAGGTGGGTTATTTATTCACCATTTTAATTTACACTTTATTAAAAGTATATAAAATCATTTTAAGGGGTCAAATGAATTCCAAAAATCACCAAATTTGAACCATAGGCTTATAATGACGTATTTTACAATGCTATGCAATCACTTTCTCGTTTAATGCATAATATGGCCATTAATAAATATATAGCTCATAAAGGAGCATAATAATATATTAAAATCAAGGAATTATATGAAGAGGCTATTTAATGAGAAACATGTGAGTAAATTCGACATATAAAACACATTAGGGTACAAATACTCATTACTCAATAAAATAACATATTAATGTGGACTAAAATCATATTTTGAGGAGAGAGAAACGATAAAGGTTAATATACACATATATGAACTCAAATACACATTATTAATAATATATTTATCCAAAAATCTCCAAATAAATATTATCTACTATATTATCCCATTAATGACCAAATTACATAATTAACCCTAACTTATCTCCTAATGTGGGTTATTTGTGCAAACACCCCTCAATTTACATCAATGAGGGTAAATAGTGATTTCAACATCAATTTGTGCTTAAATTGCACAAGGAGTCCAAGAATGATCCAAAAGGATGGGAAATTTGTGGAAAAGGTCCAAATGGACTAAAAGGCAAAGAAAAGCTCAAGAATGGGTAAATTGCAGGGAAGACCCTGAGATTCAGTATGTTACAGCACACCACCCCTTAAAGAGGATTTCGTCCCCGAAATCACAACAAGAGAAAAGAGAGGGTGAGTGTGTAACATCCCAACCATAAACACTAGGTTATAACCCTTAATATAGGGTACCACATAAATCTACATAGGTGAGGTGTTACTAAGGTTTCCACAAAACCTATATCCATTTATCAAACTCAAACTAACATCTTGTTGCATAAACTCTATCATGAAAAGGCAGCATATCAATTATACTAACACTTGTGCCACATTTTATCCAAAACAATTTTATCTCAATATTATATCATGGGTATCTCCCTCATTAAGGGTTTTAAGCACAATTAGGGTTTACAAGGCCATTACAATATATATTAATGCATTAGGTTAAAAACCTAAATAACTCAACATTATTACCCAATAACTACATCATGTGGGATTATGCCATATAATTTTATCCAACAAATTATTACCCTAATAACAGGTCTAAGGGTATATGGATTATATCTAAGGAACATATTGGCACAACATCTAACATACTCATATCCATGTCATCACTAATCATTTTCTCTCACAACACTAATTACTATGAATTAACCTCACATTATATGAATCTAATTACTCATTATCCTATTAATGATTTTATCCATAAACCAGTAAGATGATCAATAAGATGTATTTTAATCAACAAGGTGCTATGCCTAACATGTGTTGCTAATTAGGTCACAACTATGATTAAGTGATTATAATCCATTTACATGCATTAAGGTATATCATGTGATGACACCTAATGTCACTAATGTGTCAAGAAAGGCATGAAGGGTATATATGTACATATGTTGTCAAGGCTAGATGATTACATCCTAGGGTTTAGGTCAACATGACCCTAACATGATAAAGCATCCTTAGGGTGTACTTTATCATACACATTTTATCATTAGGGTGACTTAATCCAAACTATGTATATCTACATATGAACAATTAATGATTATGTGCATCAAGAGTATATTAAGGTTCAAGCATATGGATTATGTGACTTATCCATTTGTTCATAAGCAAACAAGATGAATTACAACTATATTAGGTTTATTAAACTCTAAACACATAAGCTCTCTATTCCCATGTCTAAGGAGTTATGGTTACTTAATTTCAAGGCATTGAGGGACTCCAACCCCCCTAAAGAGGATTTCATCCTCGAAATCAACAACCCCAAAATCTATCAAGGTACTAACACTACCTTTCCACTCAAAGGGTTGACTAAGTCAAACTATTGTAAGGGTATAAGATCCAACATGAAAGTCTTACTATACACTATCCTCCAAACTAAAGGTATAGCATAGGGCATAGGGTACACCAAACCCTAAACATAGAAATATAAGGTTCATATAAGGTACTTAGGGATTACAAGATGATTTTTGTTTGAGAAAAGAAATCAAACTATCATACAAATGATTCTAAGGTTATTCAACAATAAGGTAATATGTCAAAGGGTAGACTATTTCGAGCTGTCCGTTTCAGATCAGGCCAGGCCAGGTCATATGAGCTCAGGAGTCCTCGTGACCAAGCTAGTGGGGCAGAGGAAAATATTGCCAGCCCCCAAGCTCTGACCCTTTCTAGACACCATCACTTCAACTTCTTGCTCTAATAGCTACTCAATTAGACAATTCACCAAAAAGTTGACAAATTTTATTCTTAATATGAAATTATTATGATCCTAAATGAAACTTTCATTATAGGTCAACTCTAAGGTGAAAAACTTACTAAAGAAACTATATATGGTAAGGGTTCTATGTAGGAGACAATTTGAATTAGTCAAGAATCCGACCACCTTGATGCTCTGATACCATGCTGTAAAGACCCCAAGTCTCTACTATAAACATGATAAACAAAAACACCAAAAGTATGTCAGCGGAAGAATTAAATCTTGACATTATTCAAAAATGTATAAAGAGTACGTTACAAAATTTCCATAAAGGAAGTACAACTTTATACAAGCACAAGGATCTAGGTAGAGGAAGACTTAACTAATGCAACATTGTCTCCAAACTAAACAACTATATAACATAAAAGCAAACATGATCACTCAAGCTATATATTCCTTTCTTCTTATCCTATCCTTAGCTTTAGGTCCACCAAGCTTCCACTGCACACTCTGATCCTAACCTGGATGGTTGGGGTCATCCAGCAAGAGAGGGATAAAACAAGGTATGTGTTAAAAAGAAAGTATAGGACAAATAATAATAAAAAGCTTTGCAATATAAAAGATTTTCTACCATAAGAGATTTCAAAAGAAATGAGGTAAATATATGAATATGAGAGAGAGAAACTGCCACATTTAAATATCAACAATTATCACATTTGCATGAATATAAATTATGACTCAACATCCTCTCAATGTAGGGTGAGGCACCTACCGGACCTCACCGATGGCAGGGGGACTAAAACCCCAGTGCCTAAAAAGTGACAGGGGGAATAAAACCCCAGTGCCTAATATATAAAATGGCAGGGGGACTAAAACCCCAGTGCCCGGCAGGAGGACTAAAACCTCAGTGCCCTGTGGGTGGTTTGTACTCATGTACACTACATTGTCAATTGGCCAATAACTATATCATGCATAATCATTCACTTGGCAGCATAGTGAAAAGTATAACAAGATGCAACAAGCATTGGGAATAAAACCCAAATAAATAAATAAATGGCCATCATAGGCAACAACAATATCCAAGAACTCCAACAAGTAAAGGAGCCAACAAGGAACAACATTATACAATGCTTCCAAATATTTCAAAAGGATGAGCCACATAGGCAATAACAAGATTAAGCATTTCCAAGTAAAGGAGGCAACATATAGCAAGTTTCACATTATTCAAATGAATGAGCCACAATGGCATTAGAAGCATAAAATAAGTAAAGAGCCAATAAATGCAATTAGAAGGAGTACAAGGCTAGCATAATAGTGATTGTGGGGTTGGAAAAGTCCCAACTGAAAGATAGGTAGTTTGCACAATAATCATCCCACATAGATTTCACATTCACCATGGATGTTCACATATATATATGATTCACATACAAAATAGGTTGCACATACCTGTTATAGATTCATTACCATTACTTTCACCAAGTTGATTGTATCACCATTCCATTTTTCCCTAGTTGCAAACATTACACATGTATTAGGTTACTTAAAGGTACTTTAAGTGTAAAATATCCATATTTATAAACCATGGGTAAAGGCTTTGGATTTTGGTTCTGGAAACAGGCCCAAACGATCCCTAATAATTTTCTACTCGAGAAAACATATTTTATTGTCAAAAACGGAGTTAAAACACTATTATTATCATTTTACATCACTTTATACATTTAAATTAAGGTTTGAATTAATTATCAGGCTTATGATAGAAAACAGCGTACAAAACTTAAATATTTGGATTCTACAGGTTTTTATCTTTCCAACGAGTATTTGTTTGTAATTTTCTGACAACCGAGTGATTTACTATGAATTAAACAAGATTGGCTAGTTAAATGCTAAATAGGTAAAAATCTGATTTGAGGTTGACGGATCTGCCCTCGGCTAAAGATCTAGGGAGGAGGGGCGCGCGAGGGCAAAACGGTCATTTGTCCGTCGTCTTCAACCTCAGGCTGCGCCCAGCCTTACCGTGGGGTGCAAACTTGCCCATTTGGGCGATTTTGCTATACTTAACCAAATTCGAAGTTCAGGTACTCGAAACGAAGGTATTCGAACAAGGAACGCAACTAACCGATCACTTTAGGCGCTGGTTCCTCCTAGCTCTGTGGAGAAGCTCCGCAAGCACAGCAGCAAAAACTCCACGTCGTCGACCAAACGTGCTCCCTTTGGCGAAATTGATGGTTTGGGCGAGTTGCTAAGGGACCGAAGGAGGAGTGTAGGTGGTATTTTATAGGTGGGCGAGCCTATTGAGCCGAGATGGACGTGGACGTGAGAGGCTAGGGCCGGCGCCGCCTGGGAGTTTCGTCTGTGGTGCACAAAATGGGGCGATTGATAGCTCATATGATGCGTCAGATCAAGGCGGTTTGTTTGGTGAAGAAGTCTCGTAAAATAGTCGCGAAACGACAGAGAACGGAGCTGAGGAGTCGAGCTCGTTACCCATGTAACGGCTGGAGGTGGAAGACAATCCGTAGACCGTTGGATCGTGGTCAGAACTAACAAGAGCCGATGGATCTGAGTCCACCATGGGTCGGGCGCGTCTACAGTGCGCGTGACAGGCATTTAAGCCAAACTTTGGCTTAAATGATGTGCATAGCTATTAAATCGATGGCTATAATGTCACATTTTAATGAAAACTTGTTTATTGCATTTGGAAGGTCAAATGAACTCCAAATGACCCCAAATTTTAACCCTAGGCTGATAATGACGTCTAGATTCATGTTATATACTTAGATTTGCATTTTACCCAACCTTTGGCATCCAAATAATTATTTTGACCATTAAAGTATATTTTAATATAATGCTAGAGAAATAAATTATGTGTTGCTTTTATAAGCAACCCTTGGTTCCCAAATTCGAGATTTGGAGTCCAAGAGTCCTCCACTCACTTATTACATGTATTTTCAATCTTAATTAGTCCATAATATGTGTGAGGTGTGAAGGTGGGTTATTTATTCACCATTTTAATTTACACTTTATTAAAAGTATATAAAATCATTTTAAGGGGTCAAATGAATTCCAAAAATCACCAAATTTGAACCATAGGCTTATAATGACGTATTTTACAATGCTATGCAATCACTTTCTCGTTTAATGCATAATATGGCCATTAATAAATATATAGCTCATAAAGGAGCATAATAATATATTAAAATCAAGGAATTATATGAAGAGGCTATTTAATGAGAAACATGTGAGTAAATTCGACATATAAAACACATTAGGGTACAAATACTCATTACTCAACAAAATAACATATTAATGTGGACTAAAATCATATTTTGAGGAGAGAGAAACGATAAAGGTTAATATACACATATATGAACTCAAATACACATTATTAATAATATATTTATCCAAAAATCTCCAAATAAATATTATCTACTATATTATCCCATTAATGACCAAATTACATAATTAACCCTAACTTATCTCCTAATGTGGGTTATTTGTGCAAACACCCCTCAATTTACATCAATGAGGGTAAATAGTGATTTCAACATCAATTTGTGCTTAAATTGCACAAGGAGTCCAAGAATGATCCAAAAGGATGGGAAATTTGTGGAAAAGGTCCAAATGGACTAAAAGGCAAAGAAAAGCTCAAGAATGGGTAAATTGCAGGGAAGACCCTGAGATTCAGTATGTTACAGTTGTTGTCGTTGTTAGTACTTACATTTATATTACTTTTTCTCAATATTATTTTACATTGTTGTAGGCATAACATCTAAATTATCTAAATTGTTGAGACTCTCTCCAACCACAACACCCTAGATCTTCAATTGTCACCATGGCTTGGGCCTCTACCCCAATGTTACTATTCTATGTTGAAGAACAGTTGTACAACATCCTAGACAATTGTTCCTTAACACAACTCACTGTACTTAAATATTGGTGTTATCTAAACGGAAGACGCTACAAGGCTGGTGAAGTGTACCTAAATTTTGAAAATTCAACATATGTTATCGAGGTTAAGAATGATGTTGCCGGAAATCTTGTTTCCATATCCGGTTGGTGTGAGTGGGTTAGGAAGATACTATTAGGCCGTAGTGATAAGCTTTTTCTTCATCCGGTTGACCATAAAACTATCAAGGTTTAGATAACCAACATCAATAACGACACGTCCAATGATCAGACTAACTCCGACTACTCGCCCGACGGCCAACAGCGGTGGTATTTCCTTGTCCTCTTCTTGCCATGAATGGTATGTTTTCTGCAATCTTGCTTGTCACGACCAACGAGCTTCCGTCTGTCTTCTCGTCACAACGAACGCTCATATGCAGTGTAGTTTTCTATGCCACAAACACATTTCATGTATATTATTATTTCTGGACTTACGTTTTGATCCATTGACAGTTGATTCCAGACACCTTTCTTCTCGAGTTGATTCCAGGAACACGACAACTTCATTACTTTGAAAAGCACACTAACATGCAATTTATTTTTCACGCCAACTCAATTGTGCATATACTCATCGGGTTAAAAAAATTCTAGCACTTTTGTGCTTTCGTCCTCCGGTCAACAAGACAACGCTAGGTAAATTGTGAAATCATTTCTCCGTATTAGATTGAAGGAGTAGCATACAATGTAAAATTATTTTTAACATATACGACTTAGTGACTCGGTGTATTTTGGTTTGCACATGTATTCGTTATTGATCTATAAATCATGTATACCTGAAAGTGTTGGCCGAAGTGTGGATTAAAGATCGTAGTTCATCTTACTATTCACAATTTTTATATTAGAAAATAGTCAGTTGTTAATTTAATGATTATGCAGTTACTTTTTTCATAATATCCACATATCTCAATGACCATTAGACAAGATACATGATCAGATGGGCAATTAGAAATGATCTACATGAAGATGCCACCAATCCTATTATGTTACTACGAATTACTCAATCTCCCATTCTTCATCTATACATTTCTATCCCATCCTTGTGGACGTCCCTTCTTAATACTTTCCAGCAAACCAAACATATCGTAGTGTCATTGTGATCGAACAATGACATGATGATGGGACAAGTGTTGATTCCATGAATTTATTTTACAAATTAGTCAGAATAATGGTGGTTTTGATCCCTCTTTATTCCTCAAACACTTACCGTCCTTTTGAAAGAAACATAATGTTTGGGTTCCTAGGCTACATACGGTAAATTCTAGCCACTATTTTGATTCAAAAAGTGGTATGTGAAGTGTTTCTTAGTAAGGAGAATTTAATTATGATGATATACATAGATGAAAATAGATCATTTGAATCTAAAATGGCAAGATAATGACTTTGATTACTCTAAAAAGAAAAATAAATAAAAGAATTAAGTTAAATGTAATGCAAAAATGTAATGATGATACCCTAAGTTACAAATGGATAGGTTGGGGTAGAGAGCAAACTACATACCACCCACCCACCACACCAAATTTAGATATTTTCTTTTCCTCAAGTAAACACTAGTTCCAAGATGGAGGGGAAGACCTTTGCTGGTTGAACCATGAGCTATGGTTTCTTTTCATTTAATACAAGTCATTTACCTACAATCAAAATTGCTAGAACATATGATCTTTGCATGGGAAGCACTAACTAACTAAATGAAATACAAAGAATGGAAAGAAACTAAAAATGATTATAACACTCAGGTCATGTTAAGAAGTTTCTTTCTTAAATGTCGACGCCTTGATACACAAAGCTCAATCATGGTATGTCGGGGGATGGAGCAAGATGTGTTGTTGGTATGTATATCCTCCATTGTGAAGTAGTCTTTGAGACGTTGGCCATTGACTTTTAATTCTCCAATCTTCTTGCTCCAAAATAAAACATCTCTATGAGGAAATGTATGCAGTATGATGAATGGACATGTCCATCAGATACCAAACTTTACTGGAAAGATACAGAGACAAGAGTTGTACAGTAATACTTGGTTTCTGACCTACAAATATTTTCTCTTCAAGTGTCCATCATGCCACATATTAGTGTGCTCATTGTAAATATGTGCATTGTTGTATGTTGTCAGACAGAGTTCTTCTAATTCTTGCAGTTGAAGCAAATGATTTTCTTATATAGCACAAAGATCAAAGTTGAGTTGTATGATGGCCCATAGGGCCTTATGTTCAAGATCCATTGGTAGGTGACAAGACTTCCCATAGATGATAAAGAAAGGTGTAATGGCCATGGGTTTTTTAGACAGTTACATAGGCCCAAAGTGCACCACTCATCTTGTGAGCCCAATCTTGCCTTGTTCAAATGATTGTCTTATCCAAAATAGCTTTGGTTTGACAACTAGAAATTTCCACTTGACCACTCGTCTTCGGATGGTATGGAGTAGCCACATGGTGAGAAACACTATATTTGCAAAGAAGTGCTTCAAAGATACGCTCGAGGAAGTGTGACCCTCCATAAAAAATGATGGTGCATGGGGTACCAAAGCATAGAAAGATGGTCTCTTTGAATAGTTTGATGACTGGCTTGGATTCACAAGAAACTTTGGAGATATCTTCAACCCATTTGGAGATATGATCAACATCGATAAGGATGTATGAGAAGCTATAAAAAGAGTTAAATGGATCCATGTAGTTCACACTCCATATGTCAAAGATCTCCACTTCTTTCCATAGATTGACTGACATCGCATATATCTTAAAAATATTACTAGATCACTACCATAGGTCACAAGACTTGACAAATATATGAGCATCCTTGAAGATAGAGGGTCAAAAGAACATGCATTGGAGAACCTTGAATGCAGTCTTTTTGGAGCTCATGTGCCCCCCCCCCAGTTGGGCTAGAGTGACATTCTTTGAAAATGAGAGGATCTTCTTTATCAGAGATGCACTGGAAGTAGAGGTTGTGTAAAGATAACCAAAAAAGATAAGGCTCATCATGGCAGTGATGGAAAATGGACGACCTGAACTTCTTATTATCATTTGTCCTGCAATCTGGATGAAGGACTCCCATATCAAGGTAATTTTCAAAGTCTATATACCACATGTTGATCGTAGATACCTTTAATAGGTGTCCATAAAGCAAAGAGTCATTGGTAGGGACTGTGTCATTGTCTTGGATGTGCAACCTACTAAGATGATTAGCAACAATATTTCCAATTACTGTTTTGTTTTTTTTTTATTTCAAGATCGAAATCTTGTAGCAATAAGATTAGTCCAGGTTTCATGTCATGCTTTGATATTAGATACTTTAATGTAGCATGATCAATGTAGGAAATCATATGAGAACATAATAGATAGGAGTTGGAGCTTGTGAAAGGCATATAGAATGGCAAGAAAATCCTTTTTAGTGGTTGCATAATTTCTTTGCTTGTCATCCAACGTTTTTATTTTGTAGTAAATGACATGATACTTCTTGTTGATGCATGATGTGGAATTTTCATACCTCTCAAATTCAATAAGATTGGAAATCCCAGATTTACCAAAACAATAGCAAGAAAAACACCACCCAAAAGAAGACATGTCTTATTGTAGTTGGGTTAAGGTTCGAATCCAAAGGACAACTTCTAAGAACAAATTAGATATTTAATCTAATCAATAAAAAGTATCTAATAAGGAAAGATGATTTATATTATGATTGATTAATTAAAAAATAAAAATAAAAAATCAAACTGTGGAAGAAATATTTTTTAACAAGGGTAAAATCATTGGGGCGATGGGTTTCACCACCACTATATATGTATCCACTATATCACATTGCATCACTCACTCACAAGATTATTAGATTAAGGCCAATAAAATTATATATCCTTTCAAATAATAGAATCTTGCAAATACAAATTTCCTCATCGGCTTGATGACTCGTTACCTACAGATGTCAAGTCTGTTGCCTCAATGAACACTTTTCGTGGTCATATTTGGGATTCAACTATGATTAATTGATATTCTAATCTAAGGTTTCAATGTCTCTATGGCTATGATTTTATTGAACATGAACAATGGGTAGCTAATATATAGAAGATGCATTAAATAGTCATCTAATCACTCAAATAAGTAGTGGTTTAGAATGCAAGATTAGACGTACATGAAATGGGGCTAATCCCCGTGTCCCAAAAAGATGAAATACTCTTTACACATATGAATAAGAATGCAAGATTAGACGTACATGAAATGGGGCTGATCCCTGTGTCCCAAAAAGATGAAATACTCTTTACACATATGAAATAAATAAGATAAAAGAGATAAGAATAATCCCATTAAGAATGTAGTGATGTACAAGAGAAGTTTTATGGTGTGTAAAATCTCCCTCCAAATAGCAATCTCCATGTCCTCCAGTGGAACACGTCTCTACATCAAGATGAGGACTTTTGTATCCATCCTTCCTTGGTGATGTCTAGATACATGGATGGATGTTGTATGGAATGAGGTATATTTTAAGATGTTCCCTTGGTGCTTTAATAGCATGTCCTATGTTTTTAGGTTGATCTAACATAATCCATTGGCTATTAGTAGTTTGTTGTAGATTTGCAAATCTAGAAAAATGAGTTACATAAGGACCCCTCCCTTGGATGAAAGTGGTTAGTGTATTTATCCATTCTATAAATAATTAAAATTACTCATCCAATAGATTTTGAATCGCCCAATTCCAATAAAATGTGAAATTTTGAGCCATTTTACTAACTATGTGTGGTTTAATGATCCTCTCTCCAATTGGAGTGAGGAATTAATAATTTTGTTTATTTAATGGATATTCATAGAGTATTTTTATGACTTCTCCTCTTCTCCTTGCATCAACACTATGAATTTAGTATTGAAAATTTAGTATAGAGTTCATGACTTCTCATATTATTCTTATATCAACCTACAAGTTAATTAAACATAAAACACATTAAATACCAAACAAATTACATGAAATACTAAAATACTAAAACAAGTGAAATGTTTAGTAAAATGAAATTAAAATACATAAACTAAATCCAAAATGCAACTGAGAAATATGATGAAGAGACATTCATTACAACACTGAGCTTGAACTGTTACTCCCGAGCCCACTACCCAAGGCTCTAGTAAAGTTTTAGGAATGATGAATGGACCCACAAACCACCACTAGACTTAAATGCATGATTTGTCCTCACTCATGCAAAGTTGAGATCAACTTTCTGACCGGTCACCACTCCAAGATGAACATGCTTAACTTTGGAGTTCTTAGTGATCGACTCCTTGAAAAGGAGGTGTGCCTTGGTGATATGGGTAGTCTGATCATTCCTTTTAAGGTTATTTTATCTGAGTACCAAATCCTAGGATGCTACAATCTCCCCCACATAGACTCTTGACGTCCTCATCATAGCTCAACTATAAGGCCTCATAATCATTCCATTTCAGTGTAGACCTAGAATGACCCATGTGCACCTAACTCCCGATCACGGCTACTAGTGAAAGGGTGGCTACATCTCCATGGATAGCCCTTTATCACACGAGTCAAGACTAGCATGCCACATGTTCATGTGGGGCCCAACTACTAGAAGGATTTTGTCTCTGATACCATTTGCAATGCTCGAGCCCACTATACAAGTTTTTAGTAGAGTTTTAGGAATGACTACTGACCCCATACCATTGGCCTTAATTGCTTGATTTGTCCTTACTCACACACAAGATAGATCAACTTCATGAATGGTCACCCATCCTAGTAGTACTCCAAGATGAGCATGCTCAACTTTGGATTTCTTAGTGATGGACTCCCTAAAAAGGAGGTGCATCTTGCTGATATGAGTAGTTCAATCATTTCTTTAAGATCATGTTATCTAAGGCCTCAAATTCTGGGATGTTACATGAACACCGCTCTTCCTTGAGTAACACAAAATCCAAAATGCTCGACAAATGAATACTTCCAACAAATGTATATGCCTCATACTTACATCATGTTTGAATTCCTAACATTGATATGACCAAGCAACCCATCCTCCTGAGATCATAGAACATGACTTATAATATCCCCATTTCCAACTATGCTTCACAACACTACTTTCTCATCACCATCCCTAATACCACATGTGTATAAGGATTCATGAAAATTTTAGGAATACTGAAAAAATCACAAGTATGCACAAAATCCAACATTGGGATATTTAAATGGATATCAATGGAGCATGTAACGAGCCCCTAGGAGAAAAATGGAATGAATAGAGATATTGAAGAAAGAATATTCATCTCTCCTCTATTCGACTTGAGACTTCATTTTATTTGTGCAAATATGTACATTGCACTATTTTTTCCTCCACTTTGTTCCTGTTAGGTATTGGATTGTTGAATATATACTAGATAACCCATTGGAATGAGTTGAGGTACTTTTATGAGAGCCTGGTGTATTTGAGACATAACTCAGGGTCATGAGGCAAGGTCGACAATTTGGTTCATTTTTCAGTCATGATCCAGGAGTGTCAGAAGATGTGTGCATTAAAACAAGATGATAACCTTGGTCGTGATTGGGGATTAGTCAAAAGGTTTGCAATGAAAGGCAATCTAGATTTTAGCCATAAGTCATGAGTATAGACTCTGGAATGAAAAGGAAACAAAAGAGGGACAGGGAGCCTATTTAGGATAAGTCTTGTGGTCTAGTTTAAGGTCTTTGTCCAGGAACCAAATAGATAGGTAGCTAAAGTGTGTGGTTGGTCAAGTTTTAGGTCATAGTCCTAGACCCTAGAAAGGATTTGGAAATTAATGTATGATTTGGTTTAGTTTAAGGTCATGAGCCAGGACCCTAAAAAGATTGAAAATAAGGTTCTGGGTGTTGGTCTAGTTCTAGGTCATAATCAGACCTTGTAAAGATCGTCTGTAGTTCTACTGAGTATCATGAGAAAAAATAGAGAATTTTCAATTCTAAAATCAAGATCTAACATTTTCTAATTTTCCTTAATTTTTGGCATTTATTATTATTATTATATATATATTAGGGTTTTGGAAATTCTGCTAAAATTGAGGGACCTGATTGTAATTTCTGCATTAGTTTTTATCTTTAAATGAGGGGGGATTAGAGGCAGGTCGAGCACCATTCCCCTTTCTTCCTCACTCGCATAAACAGTGGAAATGACAACTAGCTCAGAGCATCTTAGGGTGAAGACGACAATGTGAGGAGAGAGGAGGAGAGTTGATGGATTGTGATGATCCGCTATCTCCAAGCCTACAGATCAAAGCATTCTACCGACATCGGGTGGTGTTTCTGGGAGCAATCACGGTGGTACGGTGCTCCTCTCCAATGGCATTTTGGTATGGCTTTCAACTACATTCATCTCAAAGAAGGTAAGCTTTCATTCTTGCGCTTTGGTTTGGCATTTTGGCCCCGGTTGACAAAATCCAATTTTTGGCCTCCCAACATTCTTTGTGGTCTGGTGTAAGACAACATGGATGCACATTTTTTTTGCAATTTGATTGATTTCATTGTTTTGTCATATTCTCAGTCATCTATTGTTCGGTCGAGCTGATTCTAGATGTTGTAAAATCTTTTAATATTGTTGTTGTTGTTGTACAGATGGATTCTTGCGACTAGCATGAGGAAGTTTCCTTTATAGATAGGAAAGATACTGAAGATGGCGTGGGGACTAAGGCGTACCCATGGTATGCATCTATCTTTTTTATTGGCTTTGTGTCTACTCTATGAATATTCTGACTAAAGTCTTCCATGAGTAGGCGTCGTGGTGGTGTGAGCAAGATCGAGGGGGGACTACTCCCTACTAAGAGATTCATCCATCATCCGGGCATGTTGTGGATGAATGTGCATCACTAAGGCCTTTGATCGGGAGATGAGGTATGACATGGAAGCTTTTCTCCTCATTATTTCTTTTCTACTTTGTTGAGCTTGAATTGGTCTTTTTTTTGCCATTTAGCAATTTTTTTTTATTTTGTCCTCCACTTTATTCCTTTAGGGTATTAAATTGTCAAACGTCAACTGGAGAACCCGTTGGAATGAGTTGAGGTACTTGTATGAGGGCCTGGTGGCTGAGGGGGTGGAATTGTTGTACATGATATGTTTTGATAGTATTAGTCGTCGTGGGATCACAGATAGGACTATCTCCTTCCTTTGATTGATCACTTCTATTTAGATATCTTTTCACTTTGCTTTTGGTGAGCTCGACATCACTCCAATCGATTTTGTCAGGATTAGTAGGTTAGGGTTTGGTGGGACTACCATTAGTTATTCGCATGATTGATAGGAGTGGGGTCCTATCTTCCTGGATGGGATTCTAGAGTGAACCCTAAAGATATTGAGATGGACTCAAAGTATGAGGTCATGTTTACTTAGATGAGGTCCACCTTCTTTCACGGGGACAAGCAATGAGGTGTCAATGATCCATTGTATGCAACCCTATGGGTCCATGTGTTTCTATTTGTCTTGATCACTTGTTGCTTGTCTAACAACTACTCCGAAAATAGAGGAGATGTCTGTTGGTTCTCCTTTCTGCTTGACCTAGATGCAATTCCTTCCTTTGATTGGAGTGGCAACATGCATGCTCATCTACTAACACATTTATAGAGATTTCTAGTACATGAACTCAAAGGAGAGATGGTCCAAGCTACAAAAATTTGTAGAGGCTTTGTAGGCTTGATTGTGGTGAGCTTTTACCTATTAGTTTACATTTTATGCTTTGAAATGACTATGTTAGATGATTTGCTCTAACACTTCTTTCTTGAAGATGTGGGTCTATGAGCACTTTTGTCTGCATAGGCCTATCACATTGATTGGTCTAGAGGGTTATCTATATTACTCCCAACCCTACTCATCACCATTGGGTTGGCTGTGCTAGTAGGGTGTCGTATGAGTAGCGGAGAGAAGAACTAGAGATGATGATCATGGTTGAGGTATGCATAGTACTTTGAAGATTGTATTATATTATAATTATGTACTTTAGCTTACTCCAATCATTGTTCTTCCCATGTTTGATCTATGATCTTCTCCAAGTTTCAGCACAATAGGTGGCCATGTCTTGTGCAACCTTCCTTCAGGCGTTGTCTATTGATGCTTGCTAAATCCAATTCGAGTTTCCATCTGGGAGTGTGTTGTATATGGGTGAGCGTGCTTCTCGTCAATGGGATAGTGGTTGGCATATCCCTTTTGACCCTTTGTCAAGACTGATCCCTCCTAGACTTGGGATTTGTCGGGTTGCTTGGGAACTGATTTATGGGTAGAGAATGCATGACAAGTACTTAAGGTGGTACTATATTCATGGTTAGTCTATTCTCTTTTCTAGAGAGACGTGCGATCGTTTCTAATGTCCTCTTATGGTGAGTGTCTGAGTCTGATGCTGCTTTTGTGCCTACTTGCATTATCTTTGGTATGCATTCTCTTGCAAGTGACTAACTATTATTCGATTGAGGAGCAAGATAATTGAGGTTATGAGTTTCATCACCCATCACCTCTTGAGGTAGTACCTTCACCTAATGCTCCGCCTTCTCTGCCAATTGATGCTTGTGTCTTTGATGACTTCTCTATGTTGATTCCACATTGAGATTTTGGTGTGGAGGCTCATTCCAGTTCACAGGTGACTTTGGCTAGACCTCATCCTTCATGGAGATGAATGAGGTTTCAGATGCAGTGGGATGACTCTTTGGCTAAATTATGTGGAGGATATAGATATCTCTTCTTATTATCACCAAAATCTATATATAGAAAGTGTGGTGCTGGCATAGGATGAGTCTCCTAATCTAAAAATTTAACATGGTAAATATTCTTGTGCAGTTGTGCATCATTCTAGTTTACCAAAAAACTCAGCATCAACCTCAACAATAGTGGGGTCCTTCACAATGTTAGCATGGGGCTCTATGATCTCCTCATGAAACACATCCAAATAATTCAAGGGTTCGATGGGGATAGGGGCATGAGAAGAGATAGAAAAATAAAGAGGCGGTGGTATGTATAACTCATGGTTTGGATGTGCCTCATCCTTTGAAACAACTAGTGCAACAATGATTGGTTGTTCATCTTCCAAAATAGACTCAAAAAAGTTGGTTGGTCATTATAAATGACTAGATCTAGAAATACATTAGGGAAGGATGGTGGAGCCTTATATTCTGCTATCACGCCATGGTCACTCTATTTATGCTTTTGATATTGACGTTTCAAAGCTTCTAATGCAGAGAATGATGGAATACAAGTGTCTATGTTGGCCATCAGGACATGTTCCTTAACATGTAGTACTATCACCACATCATGTATCATTATCTATGGGATGACATCAATATCATCCTACACAATGACCATTGTAGTTGTCTTCTCTTCCTGCTCTAGGTAACTTGTTAATGGATCCTCAAACTCTTTGACTTGTTGAGAGAGATAAAATGTTATCTAATCTAGTAGTGCTTGTATTGTGTTGGGATTCTTATTCATCTAGCATTGCTTCTAGATAACCTTATATCTTGTTAAGGGGTCCATCCTTTCAGTCATCTTGGGTGAATAGTGATCAACATAGTAGGTGTCGCACTCTGCCCAGAAAGGGGATGAAAATAGAGATATTTGGGGAATAAAGCTCCACCCTTTTGTTAGTGGAACTTCACATAGAAAAGTTTTAGAGTCGCCACCACATTTTGTATGAAAAATGAGTAAAAAAGGTATATCGTGGAAGCCAAAGTGTAGTTTGAGTGATTATCCGTACTAAATAAAAAATAGAAAATAAAAGCAAATCCAGAGATTTGATCCGTTGATCTAGTTACAGGTGGGGAAGGATTAACATCCTCATATCACCTGGTAAATTGGTATCAAGACACTATTGGGATGTGAGGAAATTGAGCAATTAAGGAAAATTAAATTAAAGAAAATATGTAAAAAAGATTAAAAAATGATTTTTATTGTGGATTGCTTAAGGGGCTGAAGATGTCTGTGGAATTCCTACCCTAGCGCTAAAAGTCCTAATTTTTAGGTGTGTTGTGGTCCTAATCACCTCAAGACCTCCCATGATGAAGATCCATCATTGGTGATTAGGAGCAATGCATAGGATGTTAGAGCATGACTAGAATATGTATGCTTAGAGGTCCTAATCAACTCAGGACCTCCCACGACGAAGATTCATAATTGCTGATTAGGAGTGATGCATAGGATGTTAGAGCATGACTAGAAAATGTATGCTTAGAGAACTAGATCTATTTTTTCAAAAGTTTTAAAAATGACAACGGTTAAAGTGATAGAAAATTATAGCTGATAGTAAATCAAATACATTAGTAGTTTAGGTCATCTATGATAGTTATAGAATAGAAATTAACAAATATTATATTCAACAATTAGGCACAATAGTTAGAACATTTTACCGTTTTATAGATCTAGCAGAGCAGGTGGTGCTAGAGGGAGAATCCTTTGATCACGAACAAAACAAACAATAAAGAGAGAGGAGCTCATCGCTCTGCCTTCAGGAGAGACGAGAGTGGCCCAGATTACTTTGGGTGTGGGTTTCTATTTACAGGTAGATTTTAGGGTTCGAAATTTTAGGCAAAATCTTCAGGAAGAGGGGGCAGATTGTGCTGATGTGTCACATGGGGCCCACAGATCGAGGCGATACCACATGGTACATGGAGGATTAATTGATATGTGTGGTGTCCCATGGTGCAAAAAGGGAAATCTCATTTTCCCAATAGTTTCGGGAATGTTGTGGCAAAAATCAGAGAAAACTTGCACATAAAGATAAGTCATAGTTATCTCTCAGGTTTTTTCTAGAAAAATAGTTGAAAGAAAAAATTTTCTTTTTTAGATAATTCAATTGGGTAATTTGTGATTAATATCATATTTAAGGCAGAACGGAAGTATACTTACATGTTTGGTCTTAAATAAGGTTCATTTACAGAAGAGCCTGAACGGGGTGGAAGTAGGAAAAAAAGGGGTGGATAAAAATGTGCTAAAATGTAGAAAAGGCAGAAAAATAGGTTTATGTGGAAACTGGATATGATTAGGAATGAATTCCATCATTTTCCAGAGGATCGACATTAATCCATGAAAAATAGATCTCAGAGAAAATAAGTAGTCATCTCTCTTCCTACACATCTTTAGTTTAGTTTTTTAGAGTGCACTAATTTAGAATTAGGCCTAGAAATATTAAAAGCCATAATATGAAGAGTTTTCCTATTGGGATAGGACTTGGATCATCGATATTGGTGATTTTTAGACAAGGATTTTGATTTAAGGTTACCTTTTTGGCCAATGACTATATCGAGTAGTTGTTTGATAAAAGGTATTTGAGATTGGACTGAGATTGGATGTTCAAACTATCATCTAGTGAAAGGTAGCCTCTACGTCATGTTATTTTACATGTTTGTCTTCTGTACTCTAAAGCATCAATGATTCTCAACTTTCTAGTTCTCAGTTTCTAGATACTGAATATTTGAGCCATAACTTGAGGTCATGAGGCATGGTCGGCAATTTGGTTCATTTTTTAGTCATGATCTGGAAGTCTCTGAAGATGTGTGTGTAAAAACAAGCTAATAACCTTGGTCATGATCCAGGATTAGTCGAAAGGTTTGCATTAAAAGGAAATCTAAATTTCAATCACAAGTCATGAGTAGGGACTCTGGATTAAAAAACAAACAAAAGAGGGGCATGGAGCCTATTCATGATAAGGCTTGTGGTCTAATTTAAGGTCTTAGTCTAGGACCCAAATGGATAGGTAGTTAAAGTGCATGATTGGTCCACTTTTAAGTCATAGTCTTGGACCTTAGAAAGGATTTGGACATTAATGTTTGATTTAGTTCAGTTTAAGGTCATGAGCCATGACCCTAAAAAGATTTAAAATAAGGTTATGGGCGTTGGTCCAATTCTAGGTCATAACTGGACCCTGGAAAGATTGTATGTAGATCTGGTGAGTATCTTGAGAAATATTAAAGAATTTTCAATTCTAGAATCAAGATATGACATTTTATGATTTCCCCCAAATTTTTGGCATTTTTTGATTATATATATATTAGGGTCCTGGAAATTGTGCTAAAAATTCAGGTACTTATTTGTAATTTTTGCAATAGTTTTTCTCTTTAAAAGAGGGGGGATGAGAGGACGGTCGAGCACCCTTCCTATTTCTTTCTCACTCGTGCAAGTAGTGGCGGCGGCCAACTCAAAGCGTCTTAGGGTGAAGACAACGATAAGAGGAGAGAGGAGGAGATCAGCATATTGCCGTGATTCATCATCTCTAGGCCCATAGATCAGAGCATTCTACCGGTGTCGGGTGGTGTTTTTCAGGGAGCGACATCACAATGGTGAGGAGCTTCTCGTGGTCCTCACCAATGGTGTTCTAGTGGGGCTTTAAGATACATCTGTCTCAAGGAAGGTAAGCTTTCATTCTTGCACTTTAGTTCGACGATTTTGGCCCTCGTTGGCGAAATCCAATTTTTGGCCTCCCAATGTTCTTCGTGGTCTAAAGGTGTAAGTTGACATGAATGCGCGTTTTGTTTTGCAATCTGGTTGATTTCATTGTTTTATCATTTTCTCAGTCATCTATTGTCCGATTGAGATGATTCTAGATGTTGTAAAATCTCTTAATATTGTCATTTTTTTTGCAGATAGCTTCTTGTGACTCTCATGAGGAAGATTCCTTTGTAGATGAGCAAGATGGTGAAGATGACGTGGGGACTGAGGCGTACCCATGGTATGCATCTGTGTTTTTGATTGGCTTTGTGTCTGCTCTGTGAATATTTTGACTAAAGTCTTCCATGAGCATGTGTTGTGGTGGTGCAAGCAGGATCGAGGGGGAACTACTCCCTGCCAAGAGATGTGTCCATAATCGGGCCGTGTTGTGGATGAATATACATCACCAAGGTCATTGATCAATAAATGAGATATAACTTGAAAACTTTGTTCCTCGTTATTTTTTGTCTTCTTTGTGGATCTTGAATTGGTATTTTTGCCATGTAGCGATGTTTTTGATTTTGTCCTCCACTTTATTCCTTTAGGGTACTGGATTGTCAAATATCAATTGGAGAACCCATTAGAATGAGTTGAGGTACTTGTATGACATCCTAGAAGCTAAGGAGGTGGAATTGTTGTAGAGGATCAGTTTTGGTAGTATTAGCTATTGTGGGATCACATATAGGCCTATCTCCTTCCTTTAATTGAGCACTTCTGGAGACTAGTACTTTTCACTTCACTTTCGTCGAGTTGGCCATCACTCTGAGTGAGTTTGTCATGATTACTATATTTGGTGGGACTCCCATTAGTTCTCTACCTGATCGGTAGGAGTGGGGTCGTTACTACCTAAATGGGATTCTAGAGTGAACCCTGGAGATATTGAGATGGACTCTAAGTATGAGGTCATGTTTACTTGGCTAAGGACCACCTTCTTTCATGAGGGCAAGTGACAAGGTGCCAGAGATCCATTATATGCAACCATGCGGGTCCAGGTGTTCCTATTTGTCCTGGTCACTGGTTACTTGTTTAGCAACTACTCAAGAAATATAGGAGATGTTTTTTTATTCTCCTTTCTGCTGGACCTGGATGTAGTACCTTCCTTTAATTGGGGTGGTGGAGTGCATTCCCATCTACAGACACATTTTTAGAGATGTATGGTGGGTGACTTCAAAGGAGAGACGGTTTGGTCTACAAAAAGCTATAGAGGATTTCTAGGCTTGATTGTAGGGAGCTTTAACCTGTTAATTTACATTTTATGTTTTGAAATAACTATACTAGATGATTTTCTTTGATGCTTCTTTTTTGTGTATGTCGGGCTATGAGCACTTCCAGCTGCATAGGCTTGTCACGTTTAGTGCTCTAGAGGGTTATCTGAATGGATCCCTCCCTACTTATCACCATTGGGTTGACTATGCCAGTAGGGGGTCGTACGAGAAGTGGAGAGGTGAACTAGAGACGATGATCATGATTGAGGTATGTGTAGTACTTTGAATATTGTATTATATTATGATTCTATACTTTAGTTGCCTCCAACTCATTGTTCTTCCTTGTCTGATTTAGGATCTTCTCTAAGTTTCAACATGGTGAGGCAATCACATCTTGTGCAACCTTCTTTGAGGCATTGTCTTTCAATTCTTGTTGAATCCAATTCTAGTTTCTGTATGGGACTGTGCTATATATGGGTGAGCGTGTTGCTCCTTAGTGGGTTGGTGGCTGACATATCCCTTTTGACCCTCTGTTGAAGTTGGTCGCTCCTAGACTTGGGATTTTTCAGGCGCTCAGGAGTTGATGTATGGCCAGACAATGCATGACAAGTACTTGAGGTGGTACTATACTCATGATTAGTCTGACCTCTTTTCTAGAGAGGCGTATGATCATCTCTAACATCCTCCTATGGTGAGTGCCCAAGTCTAATGTTGCTTTTGTGCCTTCTTGCATCATCTTTGGCATGCATTCTCTTACAGGTGATTGACTATGATTTGACTGAGGAGCAGGATGATCATGGGTATGAGTTTCGTCATCCACCCCCTCCTAAAAACGTTCCTTCACATGAGACAATTTCCTCGCATGAGGCTCCACCTTCTCTTCTAGTTGATTCTTGTGGCTTTGATGGCTTCCATGGGTTGTAGCCGCATCGATATTTTGGTGTTGGAGGCTCGTTCCACTTCTCAGGTGACTTTGTATGGACCTCATTCTTTATGGAGATGGATGAGGCTTCAAATGTTGTAAGCAGACTCTTTGGCTCGAGTATCCCACTAGACTCTAAGCATGGTCAACACTTCAGAAGGATCTTTTGGTACGGGGGACTTTTGTTCAAACGTCACCATTTAGAGTGTAGATCCATCTTCATCTGGTGTAGGGGTAGGTTCCTCTCGGCATAGAGATGTTGCCTTGGTTGCTGAGGTGATTTTTGGGAGCTCGTCTTCTATTCACCGATGGTCCACCAACAATATTTCTCAAACACGAGCGGCAAGCAGCGTTCTTTAGGGTCTTCTTCCACTGATCATCAACATTCAACCAAATGCTTTACTGGGTGACTGAAGAAGAAATTGAAGAAGTACCTATTTATCTTTAACATTTTATTCCAAGATGACTCTGTCAGGGAAAAGGATTTGGAGTCACTTTGTTTCTAAGATGAGTTTGTCCAATAAATGGGTCATACTTGTCGTCTTTTCAACACAACTGGTTCTCTCATAACTCAATGTCATGGGAGAGAAGGAGATACATGAGGTGCCACTCATGAAACATCCTCCCATCAACTTGTCTTTGGTAAGATGTTGCACCAATGATCATTTTGAGATAGAAGAACTCAAGATGGCAAGTTTTGGCATGACTCATCATCTTCATCGCATGGCGTATATCCCTATGGCAAGTGGTCATTTTCTTCTACGATCCTATGAGTCACACATTCCATTTTGGTGACATCTTTCTAACTCCAACCTTGGAGGATGTGGATAAGATCATGTGGATTCCTCTACATGACCAATGACATGTAGTATTGAGGAAGTCGAGCTAGGCTACGAAATTGGGGAATCTTCTTGGTGTAAAGAAATCTCAACTGCTTGATGGTCGAGTGGTTTGATCACTTCATTCAAATAGGCTCCCTATGGGAGTCATTTAAGAGCAAGACACGTCATGGTGTAGCTTCTCCTAATATGTATCTCCTACATGTGTATACTTTGATCATCCTGATGGAGCTATTCTTTGGAAAGATTGTTGGGTGAGTGACCACTGCTGCTTGTAGTATCATGGCTGCTCTATAGAGAAAAGAAACAATTGTCTGTTTGATTCTAGCTATATTGCATAAGTTCTTGGATGACGCACAACTGATTAGAAAGATAACATGACCCTTCTAGATCCAGTAGATTTATTTGGGAAAGTACATTGGTCCTTCCAGATTGATGGAGTCTTTGAATCGTCATTACAACATGGCAAAGGAGTTACTATCAAAGTAGATTTAGATAGGTGAACCTCTTTAGCTGCATGGATATCTGGCTTGTTGTCTTGTTGGTTTAAAGGTCACAGATGTACGTTTGAGATGGATGGAATTTTGTCTTGATAACTCAGTTGGTGGCATCGTCATGCCTGATTTTTAGTGATTGGTCATCTTGCCTGGTCTATAGGCCTGCCTTGCATACTATCTTGTATCAGTGTTGTGGCGGTTCAATCATTGGCAGTGTGTGTATTAAGTCGAAGCTCTTCCCCATTCTTCAAGAAGTTGATGCTAGATTCTCTAAAGGTTCATGAGAAGGTTTCAGATATGTGGTTGAATCACAAGTGGTTGGCCCACAATTCCTTCCATGTGGGTCATGACTGCTCTCCCGAGTACTTGGAGTGGCTTGCATCAACGCCTTCAGTGGCAGTGACATGTGATTTTTCTAGAGAACCACATTGATGCCTTTTTTTAGATATGAACTCAACCAATGAAGTTATCATACATATTGTGGGTATATATCGGTTCCTACAACATCACCCACATCATGCTCATCTGAAATGGGATCCTCCTCATGCCAGTCCCAAGCTCCCACTTGCACAAGAATGACACCAAGGTAACAAGCATTCCACAACACCTAAAATCAGCTTGATCGGATGATGGACGACCGAGAAAACAACAAAATGACAAAATCATCCAGATCGCAACTCAGAACACACATCTGGGTCATCATAGACCTCTATATCATGAATAATGTGGGGAAACAAAACATTATATTTTACCACTGAGGGCAAATATAGTCAAAACAAAGTGCAGAAATGAAAATTTTACCTTCCCTGAGAAGAATGTAGATGAAATATGCATAAGCCCCCCCCCCCAGAATAGGTGGCATGGAAAATGCACCGCCATTGGGATGGAGATACTAACCACACTATTGGACCTAGCTGGGGAACAACATGATCCCCCAAGTCAGAGGTGGTAGTTCAATGTGATCCACTACCATGGTCACTTCTTCCTCATGACGATCACCACTCTTGTTTGCTCGGATTCACTCCTTGCACAAACTCGTAGCTTGAATAGGGAAGAAATGGGAAGGTTTCTTGACCCTCCCCCTATTTACCCTCTATTAAAAACAACAACATTTGCAAAAATTGCAAATAGTACCCTAGATTTTCAGTAGAATTTAAAGTATCTAATAAAATCACACAAATCACAAAAAAACAAAAAATTACAAATAAAAGCCAAAAAATTGTAAAAATATGAAAATGTCAAATATTTAATAAGAAAGCTGAGACTCCATCCATTTTCAAAATAATCATTGGATCTAGATACAATCACTATGGTCATGGACTATGACCTTAAACTAGACCAGTTTCAACTACCAAATCATTAAGAGTCCTGGACTACAACCTTATACTAACCAAGATCCATATTTCAATCTTTTTGGGTCTCATATCATGAACTAAAACTAAACCAACTCAAAGCTTCATTTCTATACATACACAAGGTCCTAGACTATGACCTTAAACTAGAACCATCATGTTCTTTATTTCTAAATCTTTTCGGGGTTCCTACTCGTGACTCATGACCAGAATCAAGATTTCCTTTTAGTGCAAACCTTTTTCTGACAATCCCAGATTGTGATCTGGGTTACCATCTTTGATTTCACACACATATATTTTGACAATCATGGAACATGACCTAAAATGAAATGAATTGCCAATCCTGCCACTTCATGACCCTGAGTTATGGCTTAAATCTATGATTTCCAAGACTAAGAACTAGAAAATCAAAGATAATCACTCAACGATGCTCTATAGAATGATGGGAAATTAGTAGGGGAACATGACGTGGAGACCATATTTCACTAGATAATGACACAAACATCCAATCTCAAGATCAATCTCAAAGAACTCAATCAGATGGATGGCCAATTGACACAGTCACTAACCAAAAGGTCATCTTAAATCTAAAAACTAGTTTGATACTCAATTGCCAATCTTGACATCCAAGCCCTATCCCGATAGGTAAAATTATCATATTGTTCCTTTTAAGAGTTCTTGTCCTGACTCTAAATTGATCAAGTGAAAGAAAAAAAATAAAGATGTGTAGTACGAGGGGTGATTACTCTTTTTCTCAAAGATCTATTTTCATGAAGAGTAGTTGCCACTGTTTATTAATGATCATAGACTCCTCAACTTATCAACCTTTGACAAACCAAAGGCTGCATCTATTTTTTCACATTCACCTCTTTATAACTAAGACATGAGTTAGTGAGAGAACCAAACATGTTCATTTAAGAACTGAAGCAACAATGAGAGTCAATTTTGCGGACGAAAAAACTATTCTAGCTCATTAAAACTTTAGGGGAATGAATGATTGGTCACACATATGTAACTCTCTCGGTGAGAGGCCACCCTTACTGTGTAGAAATCATTCATGCCCACTCCTATTTTTGTTATGAATGGCTATTTCATTAACTCATACTTAGAAGGAAAGAACATCACACTTCCTCTTTACCCTCCATGAGGTTTATGGGAACATTCTTGATGAGTCCAACCTTTTTGGCCGTCCGTGACAAAAAAATGGGTTTAGACTTGGCTCAAGCATGTGGTTCTCACTCTTATCTTGAAACTTGCCTTGAGAGGGAAAATTGTTGACACCCATTTTTGCTCACTTGACAAAAATCCATGAGCAATACAAATTCTCTGCCTAATGATGGAATCCGTTCTAGATTCCACCCAATTTAAACAATTATCATTTTCTACTTTTTCCTCATATTTTTATACATATTTAATCTAGTCATATGCACCTCCTTTTCACCCAGTTCTCGAGCTTATGTAAAGAAATTGTTACAATCCCAATTTTTGGGTTCTTTTAGTGAGAAATGTGATTTCTCCTATTAAAGATATTTGAACAAATAATGATATAATTTGTTTTGAATAAAAGGATTTCGTTTACAATAGCCTTGTTGGTTGTTTTGTGGGCTTTATTGGCTATTGGTCCCAATAACAAGGAAAAGACAAAAGAAACTCCATTATTAAATAAGTACATAAGAAATGGAGAAAAGAAAGATGTAGAAACCTCTAGAAGGCAAGGGAACTTTATCCAAAGGTGGATTTCGTGCCTCTTGGGTTCCTTGGGTCCTAAGGAGTCCAAAGTTGCAAATATAATGCAATAAGAAAAGAAAACATCAATTAAATATTTCTTTATTAAGAAAGAAATTGGAGACAAAGATAAAATATGGGAAATAAGTGGAAAGAGGTATGATTGAGTCATCTTTGGTGGATTTTCGTATCCATAAGGTTTCTAATATTAGAAGGAATTCCAAAAAGAAAATAAAAAGAGAGATAAAGAGAAATCCTTGAAAAGAGATATTTTAAAAAGAAATAAACAAGATAATGAGAAATAATGGATATAGATGCATCTAGAAGGATAATGAGTATCCACTAAAAAGGATTTTGAAATATTATAGTTTCTTGGGGTCCAAGGAGCCCCAATGGAGAAAAGAAAGAGAAAATACAAATAATACAAAATAAGAGGATAATGTGATGCATAATTAATGAATTTTGTGGCATTGTTAAAAAGGAGGTATTTTCTACTAAAAGAAAATATAAATTCGTGCCAATGGATTAAAAGACAAGCATAAAGAGAATAAGAGAGAGGATTTTCGAATTTCTAAATATCCAGTAGATATGTTTTTTTAAGAAGATAATTAGAAGAGAGAAGATTGCTTCTCAATGAAGGAACATGTTTTCTTTTGAGAGTTGGAGTTGTTTTCTCGTGGATGAGCACCTTAGGGCATTGATACCCTCCCCTATATAAGGGTAGAGCCCATGGCCAAGCCCCAAGGAGATCCCACATGTCTTTCTCTCTCTATTTTTCTTCTTCTTCATCATCCAAACGCTAACCATGGGGGGTAATGTGACCCCAGAGCAGTGAAGAGCCTTAGACAAGATTATGATGGGGGGCACGATTCTCCCATGTCACTGGAGGGAAGCTCGGCCACCATCTCTTGGCCCAAGGACCTACGCAACATCGATAGGAGGGTTGTAGGCCGGCCGCAGTTGCAGACGAAGCGGTCCTTGTTGACATAGAGGTTATACATTACCTATATTTTGATAATGACTTAACCATTCCATTCATATGTATCTAATATGTGCGTTTAAGATTGTTTGCAGGAACTAGGTACATGAAAATGATCATATATATAAAGCCCTAGAATGGGCCAAGTGCAAGCCAAAATAGCTACAAGTGTGCATTTTAGGATTTCTATGTTAACTACCTTATAACATCAATGTAATCACTTGTAATGATGAATTGGCTTGTAACTTAGAAGAGAAAAATGTTTGGGAAAAAATTCACCAAGTGCTAATCACTTTTATTGCAAATTAGAAAATCAATTACAGACACTTGGTCGGTCGAGTTTCTCTAGCATGAAACTTGACCGATCATCCTTGGTTGATTTTCTGAAGATTGCATCAGTCGAGTTGTGCACTCACAGAACTCGACCGATCGGGCAGCAGGCCATTTCCAGTTGAAATGGTCGGTCGAGTTTCCTCAGGACAAACTCGACCGATCATTTGAATATCGGTTTGCCTCTTACTTGATCGGTCGAGTTACCCCCATTGAAACTCGACCGATTGCACTGTACGGAATTTGCAGAAAAAGTAATATGACCGTTGGTGAATTGTTTTGGGCAAAAATAGAGTCATTTTCTTGAACAAAAAATGACTACTTTTGCACCCAAGTGTCCCACAACTTAAAGGGCAACCCTCAACTATAAATAGAACCCCTTGGAGTTCATTCCAAGCTGCTCTTCCATTGCAAACTTGGTTCTAGCTTAGTTGAGAGTGTTCCAATCCCTTGAGCCCCTTTCTATCTCTACCTTCAAGACAAATTCGTGAGTTAAGAGTGAGTTAGGTCCCTGTGTATGATAGCTATCCTTTGTGTTATGTAAAGCTCTCCTTTCTCTCTTCCTACCTCCAAATCCCATTGAAGATTGATTGAAGCTACTTCTCCAAGTGAAAGAGGAGTTGATGTTGTTCTTCTCCGAGTGAAGGGGAAGATGTGTTGCTTATCTTCAAGAGTGAAGATAGCTGGTTGCTCCAGGTCCCTTGGTAAAGGGAAAACGTGGAGAAGCTCTCCAAGTGAAGGAGAGGTGCAAGGAAAAGCTCAAGTGAGATAGGTAAATCCTGCAAGGCTGAAGACAAAGGTAAGATTGGGTAAGTCCTTTGAAGAAGGCTGAAGAATCTTGCTTTGTGGGTAAGTCCTTGGATAGGTAGAAGATCTTAGCTTGAGAAATTAAGTCCTTGGTTGTGTGGTTTATGTATCTTGTAATCTTATTGTGATATATAAGAGAACCAAGTTGCAAATCCTAGAGTCTAACCAACTCTAGGTAGTGGACTAACATCGCTCCTAAGTTTAGGACGTGGAACCACTCTAAACCACCTGTCCAAGTGCAATGCTATTCATTATCTCTTATCCTTGCTTTGTATGCTAGAATAGGACATCAAATTGTTGATTGCTTTAGTTTTTGCACTACGTTTAAATTGGTGGTCTAATTGATCTTGTGAAGTGTGTGTACCTCTATTCACCCCCCCTCTAGAGCCCATTGATCCAACAAGTGGTATCAGAACAAGTCTTCTCCAAGATACTTCAACAAGTAGGAGAAGATGGGCGATTCAGCTTTTGGGTCACTCAACCTCGAAGGAAGCTTCTCAATGAGACCCCCAGTCTTCGACGACACAAACTTCCTATATTGGAAGAGGAGAATGCAATTCTACCTCCAAGGGGTGAGCTACGAAATGTGGAAGATTGTCCAACTCAAGTATGAAGATCCAAAAGGGGACATCACCACATGGACGGAAGCTAAGATGAAGTGTGCTCAACTCAACGCCAAAGCCGAGAGCATCATCTACATCGCCCTTACTCCATACGAGTTCAACCGGATCTCTTCTTGGGACACGGCGCATGAGATATGGCACAAGTTGTGTGTCACCTATGAAGGGACCGAGCAAGTCAAGGAGGCCAAAGTCTACATGCTTGGTGGTCTTCTTGAGAACTTCAAGATGGGGAAAAATGAAAGAGTGGCATATATGTACACAAGGCTAAATGTCATCTTGAACAGCCTTGCAGCCCTTGGGAGTGTCATGGATAGAGGTACAATCAATGCCAAAATCTTAAGATCTCTTCCAAAGAGATGGGAGCCAAAGGTCACTTCAATTGAAGAAGTTTACAAGCTAAGCGAGTTGTCAACCAAGGAGATGGTTGGTAACCTCCAAGCCCATGAACCTAGGCTCGACAAGCAAGAAGAAGAGGAGAAAAGAGAAGAGAAAGAATCAAAGAAGATAAAGGACACAACCTTCAAAGCTCAAATTGAAGAAATGGTTCGACAACAACAACTTGCCATGAAGTCTCCCTGTCCTTCCTCAAGTGAAGATGAAGGTGTCAATGATCATGAAGCTAACTACTCAAAAGGGAAACACTTCAAGAGCAAGCCCTCCTCCTCAACTCCTAGGTGCTACGAGTGTGGTCAAAAAGGCCACTACAAGAGTGACTGCCCAAAGGCCAAGAAGAGCCATCATAAGAGCAGCCACAAGAAGGATGACAAGTACAAAAGAGAAGCAAAGTATTAGAGGAAAGACAAGAAGGAGAAAAGATCCAAAGATGCAGCTCATGCAGTGTGGGAGGAGTCTTCTTCAAGCTCCTCAAGCTCCGAAGATGGAGAATGCCATCTTTCCCTCATGGCCTCAACTAGTGAAGATGTAATTGAGGTAAGTGAGGTAAGCAAGGTTAGTGATGTTAATTTACTTGAGATATCTAAGGAAACTCTCATTGATATGCTTAATGAATGCCAATCATCTTTTGCTAAATGTAAATCTAAGAGGAAAAGATTAGGTAAAATAGTTGATGATCTTTATGCAAAAATTGACATTCTTGATGAAAATGAAAAATTGCATCTTGATAGCATAGAATCCTTACAAGGGCAATTTCTTGACCTTGAACTTCAATACAATGGAGTAGAGGTTGAGAATGGTACATATCTTAAAAATATTGAAAATCTTAAGATAGAAAACCAAAAATGCCTAGATGAGCTTGATACTCTTAAAACTGAAAATGTAGAACTCAAGCTTATTGATGATGCTAGGAGAGAAGAAATCTATGCTTATCAAAGAGAAATAGTTGTTCTTAAATCTAAAAATGCAAAATTGCTTGATCAAATTAATGATCTATCTTCTAGACCTGTTTTGCCTAGAAATGAAGTTGCTATCTTAACTCTAGAAAAAGATTCTCTTCTTACTAAAGCCCTCTGTCTTGAGGCCGAACTTTTGCATACTAGAGAAGATCTTGCTAGTCTATATACTACTATTGTAAATCTTAGTGATGATAATGCTAAATTAAGATCTACTTTGCAAAGGTTTCTTTCTGGAAAGAAATCCCTAAATGATGTCCTAGAGCACTCTACCAAACAAGTTGGTACTAGTGGTTTAGGATATAATGGGACTGATCCCAAAGGTAAGAAGAAGAAGGGTAAGAAAAAGAGTGTGGAACCTCCAATTTTCAATGGAGAGTCTTCCGGCTCTAAAAACCCTATGGTTTGTATTCATTGCAACTGTGATGACCATTATTCTACCTATTGTCCTTACAAGCCCAAGGGGACCAACCCAAAGATGAAATGGGTCCCCAAGCTAACCCCAGACCCCAAAGTTTGAGTTGGGTTCCGAAATCCTCTTTTCTTGCAGGTTAAAAAGAAATAGATTGTTGATAGTGGATGCTCTAAGCATATGACTGGAGAAATCAGCCATTTCAACAAATTTGTGAAAAAGAAAGGAGGATCGGTAACCTTCGGGGACAACAAGAAGGGTAAGGTTATAGGTGAGGGTGATGTAGGCAATGAATTATGTATTAAAAATGTATTTCTTGTTGATGGCCTACATCACAATTTAATTAGTGTTAGCCAATTATGTGATAATGGTTATCTTGTGTTATTTACTGCTTTAGAATGCTTGCTTCTAGATTCCCTCTCCTACAATGTTATGTACAAGGGAACTAGAAATGGTAATGTTTATGTTATTGTTCTAGATGCTCTTAAGCCCATACTAAATAGATGCTTAGTTGTGGATAAAAATGATCTTTCTCTTTGGCATCGTCGTTTGGGTCATGTGAATTTGCATCAAATGAAGAAATTGAACAAAAAGGACTTGGTTCGAGGACTTCCTAAATTGGATTTTGATAAGGATGAGGAATGCCAACCTTGTACACAAGGGAAACAAACCAAATCCTCCTTCAAATCCAAAGGAGTCATGAGTACCAAGAGAGTTCTTGAACGTCTTCATATTGATCTATTCGGACCAATGAGAACACAAACGCTTTGTGGCTCCAAGTATTGTCTTGTTATTGTTGATGATTTCTCTAGATATACTTGGACTTTCTTTCTCGTTTCTAAAAGCGATACTCTTGATGTTTTCTTGAGCTTTTGTAAACAGGATGAAAATGAAGCTTCTTGCCATATTGTTTCTATCCGTAGTGATCATGGGGAAGAGTTTGAAAATGATCTTTTTGAGCATTTTTGTGAAAAATCGGGTTATTCACACAATTTCTCTTCTCCTCGCACACCTCAACAAAATGGGGTTGTTGAGAGGAATAATAGGTCGCTACAAGAGATGGCTAGGACCATGCTTCTTGAGTTTGACACTCCTAAGAAGTTTTGGGCTAAAGCCGTTAGCACATCATGTTTTGTGCAAAACCGAGTTTTCACACATCCGACTTTTAAGAAAACCCCCTATGAACTATGATGTGGTAGGAAGCCGTCTATTGATTTCTTTCATGTTTTCGGATGTCCTTGTTTTGTTTTAAACATGAAGGATTCTCTCGACAAGTTTGGTCTGAAATCCTATAAGGCTTTCTTCCTAGGCTATAGCACTACTAGCAGGGCATATAGAGTATTTAACATTGAATTGTCTAAAATTGAAGAATCTATCAATGTTAAGTTTATTGAAACTAACCCTGTTGTTGGCAAGCATATTGGTGATGATGATGTTGCAGATGAAATAATTCCTATCTTAAAAGATCTCAACATCAAAGACAAAGGCAAGCAGGTGGTAGAAGAAGAAAAAGAAGAAGAAAAGAAGGATCCCACTCCATGCTTTGCAAAGAATCACCCCAAGGAGTTGATCATTGGCAACCCGTTTGAGAGAGTGAGGACATGAGATGCTCACAACAAAGAACAAGCAGATAGTGCCTTTATCTCCCAACTTCAGCCAAAGAACATCAAAGAAGCCCTTGGTGATGATGAGTGGATCCTTGCCATGCAAGAAGAGCTTGAGCAATTCGAGAAGAATCGAGTGTGGACCTTAGTGCCAAGACCAAGTGATAGAAAAATCATTGGCACCAAATGGGTCTACCGCAACAAGCTAGATGAGCATGGAAAGGTGGTAAGAAACAAAGCAAGGTTAGTGGCACAAGGATACAACCAACATGAAGGTATTGATTTTGATGAAACTTATGCTCATGTTGCTAGATTAGAATCTATTCGTATGCTACTTGCCTTTGCTAGCTATAAAAATTTCTTACTATATAAAATGGATGTTAAAAGTGCGTTTTTGAATGGTACAATCGAGGAGGAAGTTTTTGTTGCTCAACCTCCGAGCTTTGAAAATGAAAAATTACCCAATCATGTTTATTTGTTATAAAAAGCTCTCTATGGACTCAAGCAAGCACCTCGAGCTTGGTATGAGAAATTAAAGAACTTTTTGTTAGATAATGGGTATGCCATGGGCAAAGTTGATTCTACCTTGTTTCTAAAACACACTTCTAACCATTTTCTTATAATTCAAATATTGTTGATGGTATCATTTTTGGCGGGACTGATCTTGATCTTTGCAAGGAGTTCAGTTCTCTTATGCAGAGTGAATTTGAAATGAGCATGATGGGTGAGTTGACCTTCTTCCTCGGATTTCAAATCAAACAAACAAAGGAAGGAAACTTCATCAACCAAGGCAAATACACAACTGAACTACTCAAGCGCTTTGGGATGGAGAATATGAAGCTGATGGATACACCCATGTCAAACACCGCCAAACTTGACAAAGATGAAGAAGGTGAAAAGGTAGATGAGAAGCTCTATAGAGGTATGATTGGAACTTTACTTTATTTAACTGCCTCTAGACCTGATATTATGTTTAGTGTTGGCTTGTGCGCTCACTTTCAATCTTGCCCTAAGAAGTCGCATCTCACTACTGTTAAGAGAATTTTGAGGTACTTGGCCAAAACCCAAAATTTTGGTCTATGGTATCCTAAATCAAGGGATTTTACTCTTAGAGCATATAGTGATGCGGATTATGTAGGGTGTTTGATTGATAGAAAGTGCACAAGTGGCACTTGCTTCCTCCTAGGACCATGCTTAGTGTCTTGGTTCTCTAAGAAACAAAGCACAGTGGCATTATCAACTACCGAAGCTGAATACATTGCAGTCGGGAGTTGTTGTGCACAGGTCCTATGGATTAAGCAAATGGTCCAAGACTTTAACATATTTTTTTATGCTTCTCCTATCTTTTGTGACAATACTAGTGCAATTAATCTATCTTATAATCCTATATTGCATAGTAGAGCCAAGCATATAGAGGTTCGCCATCATTTTCTTTGTGACCACATTGCCAAGAAAGATATATATATATATATATATATATATATATATATATATAACACATGTGGACACGGAAAATCAGTTGGCGGACATTTTTACAAAACCTCTAGCTAGAGATCAATTTAATTTTATTCGATCTAAATTGCTCATTGTTGATTTGAATGATCTTGCTATGTGATCTAGCTAGTTGTCTCTTCTCTATATGCTTTCTCATGTCAATCTTCACCTTATGTTGCTCATATACATGCTTGTTTATGCTTAAACTGTCTATCATCATGCTTAGTTTTATGCTTGTTTTTGGGTTTTATCGAATTTCGCGTTTTATCGCTAAATAGTACCCAATGATGAGCAAAATGTGCCTAGGTATGTTAATTATGCATAATAGAATGGAAAAATAATTTTAATCAGCATGTATATGGCTAGAATCTAAGATTTAGACTGCTAGGTCAGGTTGACCTTTGGTCGAGTTTCCACCCTGGAAAACTCGACCGATCAGGAGCCAAGAGTTGTCTTCAGTGGACCATTCGGTCGAGTTGTACACCCTCAGAACTCGACCGATCGACGGGCAACGCCAACTTAAAAGTTAGGATCGACCGACTATTTTCCCTTGCAACTAGAAAATAGCCGACCGATTCCTCATCTCCTAGCCCGTGCTCTCAACCCAAGCCCTAACCCTCTCCTGTTCCTAACCCTAGGGCGACTTAGCAACCTATTCTTGACCTCCCCGGGCGTCTGTGGTGTGTTTTCTTCGGCGTTTGAGGTTTGATCTTGCTTGTGTGCATGTTTTTCTCCTTGTCTTCATTTCCATGGCTTCCCATAGACGAAAACGTGCTGCTCCTGGCAATGCTCCAGCCTCCTCCTCTGTTAATTGCTTGATTCCGTTCGATAACACCTCCTTTGTGTCTATTGAGGCGGTAAATCGGTATAAGGATCTTCTTCCACGATCTCCTTTTCCTTTTCACCCCTTAGTTGATGCAAATCGTTTTCAAGAGTATATCACCTCTGTTTCGAGGCTTCTAGCCAAACACCACTTATCCGCCCTAGCAATCGAACGTGACTGCTTCAATAATCAGTTATCTAGCACAAAAGCAGTTCATGAGTTCTATGCAAATATGTGTTGGAACTACGATTCGCTTGTTCCCCCGCCGAATACCGAAGTCGTCCTCTCATCGATGATCGCCGGTCGTCGTTTTCAAATCTCCAAGGAAACTTTCAACTACTATATTTCCGGAGACGAAGAAAACACTACTTGGCGTAAGGACTATGACACATATTTTGATCTTCTTGACCCGGAAGGTTTCTATAAACACCATGAATTGACGCTACCGAATATTCATCGTTTTTTAAAGAAACCTGACGTGGATTATAAGAAGCGGTCAACCCTACCCTCCTCCTCCCTTGACCTCCAGAGGCGCATCTTGGCCCTTGTGATTAACTGCAATATCCATCCCAAGCGTAATCAAACGGACATTGCGGAAAACACAGCGGTCCTGATGTATTGTTTGTTAAACAATATCGGTGTCAAATGGGCTCGTTACATCTTACATCATATGACCTGTTTTGACACCGGAAAGAACACCAAGGGCACCCACCCTCCCTACCCATCCCTGATTTGTGGTCTTTTCTAGTTCGCCACTCATAAATCACTCTTTTCTGACTTCCATTACCCGGTTGCTAGAAAAGGAGTGTGCATTAGTGAAACCACCATTATGAAGGTTATCTCAGTTCCTACCTATGCCCCTGGTGCTTTTGGCTCCACCTCAGCCTCAACCTCTGCTTCTGGTGCCCCTCCCACCTCCACCCATGCTCCACCTCCGCAGCCACATCCCCACCCTAGCCGTGCGTCGTTTCGTGCATCAAATGAAACCCTTCTTGGATACATGATGAATGAACAGGCGTACAATCGCCAGGTCCAGGACCACCTCCACCAGGATTTGTGTTCGATCATGTCTACCATGAACCTGTCATGTGATTCACCCTACCCTGTCTACCAGCCTTACCCGGGTAGTGCCTATGCCTCTTATGCATACGAGCATTACTTCCCTGCTCCACCACCGTTTGCTACCGAGCCTTCCGCTGCCGCTCCACCTCAGTATGCTGCTGGTAGTTCCACTCCTGCTTTCCTGTCGTTACCTGCTGGCCCCCTGGCCGCTCTTCTTGCTTCCTTGGGGGACTCTGCTCCGTCCTTCCCGCAGGCCAAGGAGCTTCTTGCTCTTGGTATGTCATGGGTCGAGCAGAATGCCCGTTTGCCCGGTCGCTCTTTTGGTCCTGACGATGAGGAGATGCCCGACCAGGCTGAGGATGTCGACAAGGATGCTGATGCTGATGATGGTGACACTGAGGATGCTTCTGACGAGGATGGTGATGATGGTGCTGGTTCTGCTACTGGCACAGCTGCTCCGCCTTCAGATAACGATGAGGACTACAACCCAGGCGATGACGAGGAAGCAGTTGACATAGATAGCTTAGATGTCTAGGAGGTTGTCTTAGCTTATAGTCTAGCATGTCTATTATATATATCTTTCTCGACTCTTTTGTATAAGCAACATCCTGGCACATTATTCTGAGTTGTACTATTTTCTTATTTCCTGTTTTCTCGCTTTTATGGTTGTAGTTGCTTATGAGGACATCTTTCTAAGTTGGAATATCATTGCTATGCACTTTGGCTATTTCATTTGTGTTATCTTATGCTTGGTGCTTTTTGAGCTATATTTTAATTCTGACTTTGATTGTATGATCTCCTCTTTGGTTGTCTGTTATATGCCTTTACAATGTTGTCTATTCTCTTTGCATATATGTGTGGTTGAGTCTTGGAGAAGACCTAGTTTTTGCTCTTCTACCCCCCTACCTTTTTGATAATGTCAAAAGGGGGAGAAATATCTCATGGTTTGAGACTCAATCATATTGTTTCTTGTGTTATACTATTGCTTTCTTGCCTAGGTGATCCTTGTCTTGTTAATTTGCTGATTGATCATATGACATGCAAAGGATTACATATTACACGGATATTGGTTTTGCCATGTATAGAAAACCTAACATGCAGGTGAGAGGAAGCATAGTTTGAGGGGAGCAATTCCAATTGTTCTTATCATGAATCCCCCTAATTAACAAGGCAAAGGTATAACTTTCTTATCCTTTTCGATATGTTTGAGGAATGGTTTGTCATTATCAAAAAGGGGGAGAATGTTGACCTAGAGGTTATACATTACCTATATTTTGATAATGACTTAACCATTACATTCATATGTATCTAATATGTGTGTTTAAGATTGTTTGTAGGCATTAGGTACATGAAAAGGATCATATATACAAAGCCCTAGAATGGGCCAAGTGCAAGCCAAAATGGCTACAAGTGTGCATTTTAGGATTTCTATGTTAACTACATTAGAACATCAATGTAATCACTTGTAATGATGAATTGTCTTGTAACTTAGAAGAGAAAAATGTTTGGGACAAAATTCACCAAGTGCTAATCACTTTTATTGCAAATTAGAAAATCAATTACAGGCACTTGGTCGGTCGAGTTTTCCTAGCCTGAAACTCGACCGAACATCCTTGGTTGATTTTCTGAAGATTGCATCGATCGAGTTGTACACTCACAGAACTCGACCGATCGGGTAGCAGGCCATTTCCAGTTGAAATGGTCGGTCGAGTTTCCTCAGGACAAACTTGACCGATCATTTGAAAATCGGTTTGCCTCTTACTTGATCGGTCGAGTTACCCCCATTGAAACTCGACCGATTGCACTGTACGGAATTTGCAGAAAAAGTAATATGACCGTTGGTGAATTGTTTTGGGCAAAAATAGAGCCATTTTCTTGAACAAAAATGACTACTTTTGCACCCAAGTGTCCCACAACTTAAAGGGCAACCCTCAACTATAAATAGAACCCCTTGGAGTTCATTCCAAGCTGCTCTTCTATTGCAAACTTGGTTCTAGCTTAGTTGAGAGTGTTCCAATCCCTTGAGCCCCTTTCTCTCTCTACCTTCAAGACAAATTCGTTAGTTAAGAGTGAGTTAGGTCCCTGTGTATGAGAGCTATCCTTTGTGTTATGTAAAGCTCTCCTTTCTCTCTTCCTACCTCCAAATCCCATTGAAGATTGATTGAAGCTACTTCTCCAAGTGAAAGAGGAGTTGATGTTGTTCTTCTCCGAGTGAAGGGGAAGATGTGTTGCTTATCGTCAAGAGTGAAGATAGCCGGTTGCTCCAGGTCCCTTGGTGAAGGGAAAACGTGGAGAAGCTCTCCAAGTGAAGGAGAGGTGCAAGGCAAAGCTCAAGTGAGATAGGTAAATCCTGCAAGGCTGAAGACAAAGGTAAGATTGGGTAAGTCCTTTGAAGAAGGCTGAAGAATCTTGCTTTGTGGGTAAGTCCTTGGATAGGTAGAAGATCTTAGCTTGAGAAATTAAGTCCTTGGTTGTGTGGTTTATGTATCTTGTAATCTTATTGTGATATATAAGAGAACCAAGTTGCAAATCCTAGAGTCTAACCAACTCTAGGTAGTGGACTGACATCGCTCCTAAGTTTAGGATGTGGAACCACTCTAAACCACATGCCAAGTGCAATGCTATTCATTATCTCTTATCCTTGCTTTATATGCTAGAACAGGACATCAAATTGTTGATTGCTTTAGTTTTTGCACTACGATTAAATTGGTGGTCTAATTGATCTTGTGAAGTGTGTGTAGCACTATTCACCCCCCCTCTAGAGCCCATTGATCCAACAGTCCTGAATCGGCCGCCCTAGCTGTGACCCAAGGGCACCTTTCTATGCACAGAGGCACGAAAGAGATGGGCGAGTAGTCCCTGGTGGTCGTCGGGGTCCGGGAAGGAGAGGTTGGGCCGCGTCCGACCCCTGACCTAGAGGCAGCAGAAGGATTTCGTGAGGAAGAAGAAGACCAGGACATTGGACTATTTTGCCCCTCTGCGGGTTAAAGAGCCAATGACTTACATGAGGGAAAACTTGCCTTTTCATTATGTTTCTAATCGAGCTACGTTGCATGGAAGGAGATGATGTGGCACTCAATGATTGGCTCAAGTAAGTAAATATTGCAAAATTTGTATCTTTTTATTGGTAGCTCGGATGAATGCGTATAAAATATGATTTTTGCTCTGAAAAATGCGAGGAATCCATTAAAAATAGATTTAGAAGCTGATTCCTCTTGCAATTCGAAAAAATAGTGAAAGTTATCAACTTTAATGTATTAATGATTAAGAAACCCTATTTTGCGATGATTAATGTATTAAGAGGGGTTTTATGGATGATTAAAAGTTGATATTAATCTATTAATTATAAAAGATACATTAAAATAAAAAAGGATGAACTTTACATGTAATTGGATTAATTTAGGGTTCCATGTGCATAGATGAGCTTTAATGGGCCTTGAAACCCTAATGTTAGTAATTATGACTCTTAATGACTTTAATTGTTCAAATTCATGAATAAGGCTGAGATATGATGGTTCAAAGCTATTTTGAGTATAAATGTTCCTAATTGTGGATAAATACACTTAATATGGTCATTAGGGTTTTTTAATGGATAAAGGTGGAATTAATGATAAAAGAGTTCATATGTGAATTAGACCATAATGAACTATGAGTTGTAAATCCAGAAGGAACCAAAGATGATAATTGGGCCTAAAGATCGTATCATTAAAAGGATAAAAATGGTATTTTTAATGTAAAAGGGGCATAATAGACTTATTTGACTTTTAATTGTGCCTTTAATATGAAATTAGGGTTATATGTTGTTAAAAGGTAACCTTAATATCTTTCATGAGGAGTAGATGAGATAATTAGGGTTTGTGAGTAATTGTATAAAATTAGGGTTAAAATAGTAAAAATGAAATGAAACCCTAATTGCAATGGTAACCCTAAAAGTGGACTAGAAACCCTAGGAAGTGAGCTAGGTTTAATAGACCTTGATGGCCTGATCAATGATAGGAAAATTGGATGCATGTTTCAGGACCATCTTATGTGCTTGCTTGTTTACTGGATTTCTTGCTTAGTTGGATTATTTCTGTACTCAAGTCAGCCTGACAGGTATGTGGTTAATTATGGTTAATCACATTAGTTTCTCGAAGTTTTTCCAGAGGATTCATCGCATTGAATGCAACCTATCAGTTTGGATGTTCATACTTGCAAATCATAAAGTCACTATGATTATCACAATAATAATATAAGTGTGTATTCTTGCACCTACATGCCACCCTGATGGATGATGCCAAAAGGTCAAGCCCAGGAGGGAAGACCCATGGGCACCATGAGTGGTGACCCCAGACACCAAGCTCGGGATTGAGAATGTGGTATTTATTGCATGACTCATGGGCACCATGAGAGGTGACCCCAGGCACCAAGCTCGGGATTGAGAAGGCGGCCTTTAGTCATTGGCAAAAGAGAAACCCTAAGGAGGGTATGCCAGGGTTAGGGAAAAAGCGGTGGAGAATGTCACACTGAAAGCGTAAATTGGCTTGTTAATTAACTTGATTGTGATATTTAGATTGTTAGCATATTTGTGACATTTTAGTTGTCCCCACAAACCGACATATTCCTATATGCTGACCAAATTTGTGTTTATCAGTGTTTTAGGTACAAAGTTGAAAAGGACAAATAGTAAAATGGCATATTGTGAAAGTAAGAATTAAAGGGCAAGGAGGATTAGTTAGATTAGAGTCCAGATGTGGATAGAAGTTAGATATCCAAGTTTTTGAAAAAGGTATGTAAAGTTTTATTTTATACCAAATTTTAGTTTAGTTTGGTAGAATTTCATAATGATTACTGATTATTTGTCGAACCTTTGATCCTATTAATTGGGTTAACGACTCTGACCTTTTGGTCTCCCTTGATTGGGGGTTATCGGGAGGTGGGGTCGTTACATTTGGTATCAAAGCATCAGTTCCTCATTTAATCTTTAATCATTATTAAATTTTACAAACTCTGTAGAACCCAAGGGAGATATTAGAGGATTTTATGAAAGAAAGAGGTGTCTAGAAAAGGATCACGTCCGGGGGTTGGCAATATTTTCCTCTACACCACATGTCGGAATACAAGGACTCCCAGACTGGTGTGACTGCCTGGCCAATGTCTCAGGATTTGACTCAAAATAAGATACCTTTAGGACTCTCTCATCTTGTTCATCCCTTCTCAAATCAAATGTTGTTAAGGATTTTAAGGGTTTGGGTTTTCTATCTTTTCCTCACCCTCTTGAGGTACGGGTAAAGTTGATAAGGTTTAAGGAACCCTCCACCAAATTAATGAAAAGAATGTAAATAAGCTGTCATGGACATAAGCTTAATAGTTTAAGCATAAACTAAAGAATAGATACATGCTTAGGTCGTATGACATATGTTGTCATGCCCTCAGGAGAGACTTGAGGCTAAACCTTCTTGTTAGGAGGATGAGTAGAGGAAGTTAGTCTTGGAAGTAGAGACCTCCATTATAAGTAGAGACCTAGCACATTCTGTGAGGATGATGCTAACCCTAACCCTAAGTGGTGGTTAGAGAGAGAGATGACACGATGAGTTAGATGTCATGATAGATCAGGTGTGTGGGTGGACATGCTTTCAGATACCCAAGACGATATGAGCCATGTGAGGTTGGATGACATAGTACCTTTGATGACCCAACCCGGGAAAGGGTTGTGCATGTTAGAGTGAAGGATAGCTCCTTCAATGATGAGGTTAGTAAAGAACCTATAGAAACCCTATGGGCTTATGCGAGTAGGGCATAACATGCACCCACAATATGTCAGTGGTGTTGGCAGTAGGTTGAAACCTAGGCCTGAAGGGCATGTTGGATAGCTTATGAGATAAGCATAAAGAGTTTTGGATAATCTTGGAAAACATAGGCTTCACCCATGTAAGGGTATGTTTGTGAGCTTGATCCACCTTCATGGAGAGAGGACCTCTAGTAGTAAGGTTGTTTGTAGGGTTAGCTCTAGAGAGAGAGAGAGAGTAGGACCCAAGCATGAAGGTTGGAAGTTTAGACTCCGGGTTAGGAGAAACCCTGAGAAGTTGAGGATGATGCGACCTAAGAGGATGGTTGTGGTTGCCTCATGCACGATCCCTGGAGGCTGATGGTATCTTGGTTGCCTTTAGAGGAACCAAACCCTAGAGAGAGGATGAGGCTTCTGGTACATATGTGCCTATGGTATAGGTGTTTACCTTCTGAGATGGGAAAAAGAGTTCCTTAGACCCTGAAGAGGTTTAGTAACAAGTTGTGAGGCCTTACACTTAGTTGGTTGTCCTTGAGAAGGACTCCACTCTAAAGTATTTTTCAAATAGAAGTATCATGATAAGTGCATGTCATACCTTGTACATGCTTGGTTCGTGGTTAAAAGGTTGAGCATGCAGTTGGACATCCAAAAAGTGAACCTAGGGTTCTTAGACCTAAGAGGGGAAGTGGTGTACCTGATGCTCATGATGAGATTTGAGTTTCTATAGATTTGAGCGTGGCACTCCTCATGTTGAGAGGAAAGGGAAACCCCTTAAGTCTAAGGTATGTTTGATGAACCCCTCACAGCTAAGTTGGTGACATGGGAAGGTATGATCTTGATCCAATGTTGAGGAATGAGAACAAGTATGACCTAGCATGGTTTAGTAGGTGGTCTGATTGTGCCTTAGTAGCATGCTAGGGTTAAGCATGCTCAGGTGGATGTAAACCCTAGACATAAGGACGTTTGTGACCTTTGTTGCTATTAAGAGATAGTTTCCTCCCATCCTAGGAGAGGGACCCTTTTGTAGGGTGTATACCAGTTTTTTTGGTTTTGATGTAACCTAGAGAGGTCTCATAGGATCTTGAGAAGCTAAGTGAAAAGTACATAGTATGAGAATGAACCTGTAGACCCATAGATAACCATCTCTAAGTGCATATGGATGTGTTACCATGGACGTAACTGGTATGGGGCCTGACCAAGGTAGGCAGGTCACCATGACCCCTATGAAAGGATGAAAGTTAGCCCAGGAATGCAGAGAGAGACGATGAAGGCTTGGGTAAGGTTCTAAGTTGGACATGTACTATGTTAGAATCCTAAGTCTATCCCAGGGTCAAGTAGGGATAAGACCGATGGATGTTGGAGTTGCCTAATTCCCTAGTTGCACATGACCATAGGGTCGAGAGGTAACATCTATCATTGTCTGAGGGCCATGGATTAGGAGATTGATCACCTTCATGAACTCATGGGACCTAAAGGGCAGATGAGGAGGGCACTCTATGGATGCATAAGGGAAGAGGGATGACCCCAAAAGTGTTGGCACACTATAGACCTAGAGGAGATGACCAAGGATTGTGTGGTGACCCAAGTAGGTTCGAGACCAGTTTTCCATGGAAGTAATCTTGATATCAAGATGATCATGAGGTAGAGACGTATGTTGCACATTTCAAATTAGATTTGAAGGTGTAATGGCAATGTGGGATGTGCCATCTCTACTCTTAGAACAAGAAGAACTTTGTGTTTGTATGTCCGCCAAATGCTTATTTCCTCTTATTATGGGAGTGAGAGATAGGACAGTACGCATGCCATACACCAAGGATAAAAATGATGGGAGTTGGAACATTGCTATGAGGTATGAGGATAGAGATGATAACATACCCTTGTGGAGTAAATGATATGTGGATGGTTTACAAACATCAAGAGAACTAAGGTAGTCGTCTTATGAGGATGCTTGTATCATGAGCTATGTGGAATTTGCAAGTCATATGAGGTTGAGTTTGATAATTAAGAAGATGAGCTCTAAGTTTTCTTGTTGAGTCCGAGATGAGATGATAAGTGGAATACATGGAGGTGTGTCTCTTCAACATTACCTAACACCTAAGGATGTGAGGTAGTAATGGATGCTCTGGTTGAGATACAACTGCTTAGTTTATCTAGAGGCTAGAAGAGGTTGTTAGGTTAATCCTAAGTTTGAAAAAGGAGATATGTTTGGCTAACACTCAGATGTAGCAAGATTGTTGATTAAGTTAGTAGTTGTTTGGTTACAAACATAGGCATTGATGCAATAAAAGGATGGTTGTAGAACCTAAGATGCACTTTTTTGAAAAAGAAGATGATGAAACCTGACTAGAGTGGTTTAGGATTTTCGAGGAATCAATATTGAGGAATCATGACATACAGGAGATCATGATTTTAAGATCATCATACACTGTGGTACTACTAAGATAGTAAGTGACATTAGTACTTTGGATGCTTAAGATGAAGTTGCACGTGGCTTGTCGTCGTGAAAGCCAGGAGGTAAAGGACGAACACCAGCAACCCAATGAGTTGGTATAGAGGATAAAGAGTCCCCAAGAGGAAATGGGAGTTCATCACTATGGTTGTTGTGGTAAGTCTCCCCTATACCAAGGAAGGTCAAGATGCAATATGGGTTATGGTAGATCGCCTTACCTAGATGACATGAGAAAGAAAGAATGTTGTCACATGACGGATCCGATTGAACTACATATGAGAAAGAGATGGTTCAACTACACCATGATGTGAGTTCAAAAGTTCTTGAGTATAACCTAAAGATTCACTTCCAGGCGATGGAAGAAGGTACATGAAGAACTCAATGTTAGTACAGTTTATCACCCCTAACTAATGGTTAGTATAATCCAGACTAGAGGGTCTGATAAGAGCATGAGTGCTTGTTCAGGGTGATACATAGAGATAGATCTTATCCTCTACAAGATGTGATGATAACCACCATAGCCAATATCAGGATGTAAAGGAGCTCTGTAAGGGAGGTTGTGTCGGTCACCACTTCATTAAGATGATTTTGGTGAAGGGACCTCGCAAAGGTCAGAAAAGGACCACAGTGTGTGCAGATGAAGTCACTTTGATCGTGTAATGGCTGAAAGAGAGCCCAGGGGAGACATGAGTCATGAGCTGATGCAAAGCAGACTGACATGCAGTTTACTGTGGAGAGTATGTGATGTGAAATTTGACCCCTCTAAGTTATAGCTAAGAGAGCTGAGTCCCGGCTAAATGGGTCCATTTGAGATGGATTAGTGGAGATGGTTATGTTTATCCTTACCCCTCAGGCTAACATGATGTATAATGTGTTCCATGAGTCCGATCTAGAGCACTATGTGAGGTACCCAAGCCATGTGCTAAGCCCTGAACCTATTCAGCTTTATGAGAGGCTGAAATGTCCTGAGTCACCTATGAGGGTACGATATACCAAGGTGAGAGAGAACTTAGATGAAATAATATGAGATGATGAAGGTTATTGGGAAGCACCATGGAAAGGGTGAGGCCACATGGGAGCCATGATGGACATAAGAAAGGCTTATCTTGTTTGTTTGTGTCTGGTGGAATTTTGGGGGCAAAATTCCTATAAGAGGGGAAGGATGTTACAATCCCAATTTTTGGGTTCTTTTGGTGAGAAATGTAATTTATCCTATTAAATATATTTGAACAAATAATGATATATTTTGTTTTGAATAAAAGGATTTCGTTTACAATAGCCTTGTTGGTTGTTTTGTGGGCTTTATTGGCTATTGGGCCCAATAACAAGGAAAAGACAAAAGAAACTCCATTATTAAATAAGTACATAAGAAATGGAGAAAAGAAAGATGTAGAAACCTTTAGAAGGCAAGGGAATTGTATCCAAAGGTGGATTTCATGCCTCTTGGGTTCCTTGGGTCCCAAGGAGTCCAAAGTTGCAAAGATAATGCAATAAGAAAAGAAAAGATCAATTAAATATTTCTTTATTAAGAAAGAAATTGGAGACAATGATAAAATGTGGGAAATAAGTGGAAAGAGGTATGATTGAGTCATATTTGGTGGATTTTCGTATCCATAAGGTTTCTAATATTAGAAGGAATTCCAAAAAGGAAAATAAAAAGAGAGATAAAGAGAAATCCTCAAAAAGAGATATTTTAATAAGAAATAAATAAGATAATGAGAAATAATAGATATAGATGCATCTAGAAGGATAATGAGTATCCACTAAAAAGGATTTCAAAATATTAGAGTTTCTTGGGGTCCAAGGAGCCCCAATGGAGAAAAAGAAAGAGAAAATACAAATAATACAAAATAAGAGGATAATGTGATGCACAATTAATGAATTTTGTGGCATTGTTAAAAAGGAGGTATTTTCTACTAAAAGAAAATATAAATTTGGGCAAATGGATTAAAAGACAAACATAAAGAGAATAAGAGAGAGGATTTTCTAATTCCTAAATATCCAATAAATATGTTTTTAAGAAGATAATTAGGAGAGAGAAGATTGCTTCTCAATGAAGGAATATGTTTCCTTTTGAGAGTTGGACTTGTTTTCTTGTGGATGAACACCTGAGGGCGTTGATACCCTCCCCTCTATAAGGGTAGAGCCCATGGCCAAGCCCCAAGGAGATCCCATGTGTCTCTCTCTCTATTTTTCTTCTTATTATTCATCCAAACCCTAACCATGGGGGGTAATGCGACCATGGAACAGTGAGGAGCCTTAGACGGGAGTATGATGGGGGGCACGATGCTTCCCATGTCACTGGAGGGAAGCTCGGCCACCATCTCTTGGCCTTAGGACCTACGCAACGCCAGCAGGAGGGTTGTAGGTCGGCCGCAGTTGCAGACCAAGCAGGCATGAATCGGCCTCCCTAGTTGCGACCCAAGGGAACCTCCCTATGTGTAGAGGCATGACTGAGATGGGCGAGCAATCCCTGGTGGTCGTCAGGGTCTGGGAAAGAGAGGTCGGGCCGCGTCTGACCCCTGACCTAGCGGCAACAGAAGGTTTTCGCGAGGAAGAAGAAGACCAGGACATTGGACCATTTTGCCCCTCTGCGGGTTAAAGATCCAATGACTTATGTGAGGGCAAACTCATATTTTTGTTATGTTTCTAATCGAGCTACGTTGCATGGAAGGAGATGATGTGGCACGCAATGATTGGCCCAAGTAAGTAAATATTGCAAAATTCGTATCTTTTTATTGGTAGCTCGGATGAATGCGTATAAAATATGAATTTTGCTCACAAAAATGCGAGGAATCCATTAAAAATAGAATTAGAAGTTAATTACTCTTACAATTAGAAAAATAGTGAAATTTATCAACTTTAATGTATTAATGATTAAGAAATCCTATTTTGAGATGATTAATGTATTAAGAGGGGTTTTATGGATGATTAAAAGTTGATATTAACTTGTTAATTATAAAAGATACATTAAGATTGAAAAGGATGAACTTTACATTTAATTGGATTAATTTAGGGTTCCATGTGCATAAATGAGCTTTAATGGGCCTCGAAACCCTAATGTTAGTAATTATGACTCTTAATGACTTTAATTGTTCAAATTCATGAATAAGGCTGAGATATGATGGTTCAAAGCTATTTTGAGTATCAAAGTTCATAATTGTGGATAAATATACTTAATATGGTAATTAGGGTTTTCTAATGGATAAAGGTGGAATTAATGATAAAAGAGTTCATATGTGAATTAGAACATAATGAACTATGAGTTGTTAATCTGGAAGGAACCACAGATGATAATTGGGCCTAAAGATTGTATCATTAAAAGGATAAAAATGGTAGTTTTAATGTAAAAGGGGCATAATAGACTTACTTGACTTTTAATTGTGCCTTTAATCCAAAATTAGGGTTATATGTTGTTAAAAGGTAACCTTAATATCTTTCATGAGGAGTAGATGAGATAATTAGGGTTTGTGAGTAATTGTATAAAATTAGGTTTAAAATAGTAAAACTGAAGTGAAACCCTAATTGCAATGGAAACCCTAAAAGTGGACTAGAAACCCTAGGAAGCGAGCTAGGTTTAATAAACCTTGATGGCCTGATCAATGATAGGAAAATTGGATGCATGTTTTAGGATCATCTTGTGTGCTTGCTTATTTACTGGATTTCTTGCTTAGTTGGATTATTTTTGCACTCAAGTCAGCCTGACAGGTATGTGGTTAATTATGGTTAATCGCATTAGTTTCTCAAAGGTTTTCCGGATGATTCATCACATTGAATGCAACCTATCAGTTAGTATGTTCATACTTGCAAATCATAAAGTCACTATGATTATCACAATAATAATATAAGTGTGTATTCTCGCACCTACATGACACCTGATGGATGATGCCAAAAGGTCAAGCCCAGGAGGGAAGACCCATGGACACCATGAGTGGTGACCCCAGACACCAAGCTTGGGATTGAGAAGGCGGTATTTATTTCATGACTCATGAGCACCATGAGAGGTGACCCCAGGCACCAAGCTCGGGATTGAGAAGGTGGCCTTAAGTCATTGGCAAAAGAGAAACCCTAAGGAGGGTATGCCAGGGTTAGGGAAAAAGTGGTGGAGAATGTCACACTGAAAGCGTAAATTGGCTTGTTAATTAATTTGATTGTGATATTTAGATCGTTAGCATATTTGTGAAATTTTGGTTGTCCCCACATATCGACATATTCCTATATGATGACTGACATTTTGTTTGTCGGCGTTTTAGGTACAAAGTTGAAAAGGACAAACAGTAAAATGGCATATTGTGAAAGTAAGAATTAAAGGGCAAGGAGGATTAGTTAGATTAGAGTCCAGATGTGGATAGAAGTTAGATATCCAAGTTTTTGAAAAAGGTATGCAAAGTTTTATTTTATACCAAATTTCAGTTTATTTTAGTAGAATTTCTTAATTATTATTGATTATTTGTCGAACCTTTGATCCTATTAATTGGGTTAATGGCTCTGACCTTTTGGTATCCCTTAATTGGGGGTTACCGGGAGGTAGAGTTGTTATAGAAACTACCTATTCAGACCCAAAAGTGCAATTTTTTCTTCAATTCCACTTTAAATAAGAATTTTTTCTTCATAAATTGCCTAAATAAATTTTCTAGAATAAAATATCCTTAAAGAAATTCAATTTCCTTTTGTGAGGGAGAATCCTAAATAATCTCTCTCTCATTATCTAATTTGAAACTCCACCATTTTTGTGATTTTTATCTAGAATATTCCTGAAACAACCAGAAAATTAGAAATGCATTTTATCTAGCCCACATCAACGGGGCAGATTGTAGCTATCTTCCAACTGACATGTGGCAAGATTCCATCATATGCCAGCCTCTTCGACAAGCATATTAGCACAAACTACCGCCTCTTTGAATAATTCTATCCAGAACCCTAGACCCTACATATATATTGCTCGGTTCAAACCTCCTGAATCTAGATGATCGAAGTACCTCTTTTTTTATTTTTTTTGTTGCTCATGATTACGAGATCCTTATTCTAATACCTCCTTCCTTCTTAGAACCTATATAATGGTAACATACTCTTACTTTCGTGCCTAACTGCTATATATGTTAACTGCTACATGATCTACAACTGTCGCATCCAATATGGTCTATTACAAATATGTTCTTCTTAAACTCTATAACTTCCCTATTACTATTATAATTTCCATTACTTATTACATCTTAGAAAATTAGATGATTTTCATTAGCCTATGTCTATTAATAACCTCTAATCCTATGCATCGCTCTTAATCACCAATGGGGGATCTCCGTCGTAGGAGGTCCAAAAGTGATTAGGACCCCAATCCACCTAAAAATATTAGGACTATCATGGAAATGTCAGGGAGGACACGACCATATCCATCCCTAAAAGCACACCCACAAATTAAAAATTACATTCTTACCTTATTTTTTTCAATTAAAAAGTGTTCACCTTAACTCAACCATCTTAAATTGCCCAATTTTTGGCAATGAGATATCATCTTGATACCAGTATACTAGGTGAGATGGGGGTGCTAATCCATCTCCACTTGTAACTAGATCACCTAATATGATCGTTGGATTTCTCGTTTATTTCCTATTTCTTTTCTTAAATCTAATTCAAATTTACACTGTGGCTTCAATCATTTACCTTGTTTTTCCTCATTTTCTATATAAAATGTCGTGGCGACTCCAGATACCCCTATTTATTCTGTGTGATATTTCAATACCAAAAAGGATAGGGTTTCTCCAAATATCGCTATATCTTCCCCCCTTTTGGGTCGTGTGCAACATGAAGTAAATAAAAATCCATGGAGTTTGTTCATCAATCATTAAGAAATCATTGGCAATCCATCAGAAATTCAATATATGTAGGCTTTCTTAAATAAACACATGCCTCCAATGAAGAGTCATGCATTATACATCATGTACTATAAGCATGTACAACAATCCAAGCAATCATAGAGTAGACTCAAGCAATCAACATGAATTGAAAGTATATATACTAAGGTGTCACCATGCATCCATATAATACAAATCTAGGTTGAGTCTAGGGTTTAGGTTTACTTAGTTTAGGGTGGACATTAGCGTTAGGTCTTAAAACTATAATTCACATGTATATAGTTCATATTTTTTAGAAATCATAAATATCATCATCATCATTAATCATTATCATCATTAGTATAATCTTGAGATCTCATTATTTTTAATAAATATAATATTACATCACAACATAAATGTATTTAAAGCCATATACATGTTATTCATCAGATCTAAGGTTTACATAAATTAAACATCGGATAATACATCATTTATAATTTAGAACGAAGATTAGAATTAGGCATTAATTATATTTTATATGGATTTTATGCATTTCCACATCAAAATGATATATAATATCATTATCATCTGAGCTATGATTTATTTTATTGCACTTACTTTAAATTAAACATAACTAGACCAATGGTATACTTCCACATAGTAATCATAAACTTATCTATTCTAGTCTTAGGGTCAGTCCTAGTCAATGGGCTTAAGCCACATCAGATCCCTGGTCCAAGTAGTCTAAGCTTTTCATAAGGGTTAAGGTACCTTACCACTCGTGTTTCATGAATAATTGTCTTGCACATTAAGGGAAAATGGGTATCCTGACCTCAGGGATTGGTCATCCCTTTTGTATGCTCAGATGTTGTTGTTGATTCCAGCCATGGTGAGGTCAAAAAGTTAGTTGACTATTGCCATATGGCCCTAGAAACTCCAACCCAAGATCTGGTTGTCTACATAAGAGGTTGGTGAGGTCGCTGACCTTCATGATAGGTCGTGACTTGGTCTAGCGAGGAAACTAGGGCCAATAGTTATCGAAAGAAGAAGAGACTGAGAAGATGAGAGGTACCTTAATTTGTGGGGAATTAACAACTGTGGAAGGTTGGTGGAATCTTAACAAATGTTTTCCAATCTTCTGTGGAGTCCTGTGATGGCATGAAATACCTCCTCTAGTGACCTACTTTAGGAAACATGTGACAGTGATCTAGAAGAGTGCTCCAAACTTCCTTAATGCCTCAAGACCACTGGAACGTCTTTGGGAACTCCTCTCTGTGGTCCTTCCCAAGTTGTTATATCCAATGATCACTATAGAATAGGATGATAGGTTTCAGGGGTCTTCACTCTAAATTGAGTGAATCTTGGAGTTGTGTGTATCAAGGGAAAATTCTAGGTACCTATTTATAGGCCTGGGTTGTCAGGTCCAGGTGCCAATCAAAAGTCCTAACTTTCCACTTCAAAAGGAATTTGGGAGTTATCCCAACCCTTGGTGCTAACATCAATGACAAGGTTTAGTTAGACTAACCTCTCTCTACTAAAGCCAACATGATAAAGAATAGGGATAATGGTGGCATGAGGAGAGAGAATGAGGGGAATTTGGTTTGCATCTAGTATCCAACATACAAGGGCTATTGAGTGTGAGGTAGAAGATGGCTTAGAATATGTTTGATCCCTAGATCATGGCTGGAAAAACTTGCCTCCCATGTCACACCTCATTGTCCCAGTTCATCCAAACTTTGAGTGTGACATTGATAATTCCAAAGTTAATTGACATTATCTGCTTCACTTTAATGGAATGTCACAAATCTTTTACAAAATCATATTTATCTCTAGGAGCATTCCAATAGCATTGAACTTAGGATTATCCTAGGGTCAACTTGAATTTGACCAAGTTGGGATCAAAAGGAATTTGATAGGTACCCTTTCCTTGCTCCTCAAGTATTTACTTGATTAAGTCACCTGGGTCACAAATAATCTTGTAAAATTTAAAAAAACTTGGATTTATCCTCTTATAATTGTTATCTCATGCTGGAATGAGTAGTAGATCATATTGGGTTTATTTGATGCCCAAATACTTGGAATCCAGGTAAAGACTAGATAACTACTTGTTTAATTATATAGGTCAATAATCACTTTGGAATCTAATGAAATCTTTCTCATTATGTCATACTTAGTTTCATCTCATAATATTATTGGTATCATAGTTATGCACGAATGTCTACTCTCTTTAAACTATATCTCATGGACCTATTTTCCACCCAAATAGTCTAATTAGGATTGAATTGGATCCCGAGGCCCATGGTTCATACCTTGGCATTCCATAGGGTTCATATGATTTGCTCTTCTCGATCAAGAATTTAAGGCTTGAATGATTATGGCATTTAAGTTGAATCCTTATTTGTACAATATTACTTTATTTGCTTAAATTGTTAACTAAATCTAGATATATAGCTTAAATTCATTGATAAATATCATATTTTTTTTCATTTATTACTCCAATCTGATTCCCTTTTTACATTATTCAATCAGATCTAAAATTAAATTTTGAGGATGCTACATTCACCCACCTTAAAAGGGAATTTTGTCCCCAAAATTCGAACCCAACTAGGTACAGGTGAACGACAACTCAATTAGCCTTATGCATTTAGTCTAGCAACCTACATTGGATACATTTTATCTAGGTTATCATTATTAACCTTTATTGAGGTGAAAATTATCTACATTAATTAGGTTGGAATCCAAATTCATTCAAAGGGTAGTTCCACCTCCTCATTCATTGCATAATATAATCACTTCAACTTGGTCATTACAACTTTCACCTTAGTATTGAACCTACTAATCATCATTAAAATATATTCATGAGATGGTGAGGTAACACCTCTATACACTAGATCATATCATTACTTTAACTTAGGGTATTCATTCTCATATGTCAATTATGTGTGTAACATGTAGCTACCCAATATCTCATGCCATTACTAAGGTGAAATAAATGTTTGGTTGCATTCCAAGTACAAATCTCACCTTATTTTCATGTATATAGATGGTGCATCCACACATTATCTCATATTTTTAAATGTTAGGTTGGGTCATCCTAAAAACGACTTCAAACCATGAATAAATCTTAACTCCACGAGTTTCCTTAAATTTGATGAGCCCAAGGGGAAAGTGTTTTTCTAAAATTCTGAAGTTTATGTACAACTTCCCATATATATTCTTTATGTATTTATGGAGAGATTGTAAGGAGTGAGACCCGAGAGGGGAGCCACTCAACTTAGTGAATGTGTAATAATAGAAAACCATCCAATGCCAACTAGAGAATAATTTTACACAAAGGATGATATACTATAATTCAAGTATGTATCAAATACCAAAAATGTTGAAGTGGAAGATAAAAATGTAATTATCATAATGTTTGTCTATCATTTTTATTCACCATGTAGGGTGTACATAAAATAAAACTATAGGAAACTAATATATACATAGGATCAACAAAGGGTAAACCAACAACTTCAATCTACCTCCCAAGAAAGCTCAGCTACACCTAGATAAGTACTAGTCAACGGTGGTCACATGCGCACTCCTCTGTGCTCTCCACCTAGGGATTGGAAACATATTCCATAGGAGAAGAAAAAGTGGATGTTTCAACATTAAATTTGATTCATGCATATAAATAATGATTGAGCAATTATATGGGAAAAAGGACAACAAAATATAACCAAGGCTTCCCAGAGCAAGAGGGAAAGGAACCATCCAAGTGGATATCAAAAGAAACATTCCAATAAGATGAAAATAAATATATGTACTTGCCATAAATTGAAATAAAGTATGCCTTAAAAGCATAAGCAAATAAAGTAGGGCACTTGACCCATCAACAATAAAACGTAATTAGCACGCGGGTTAGATAACCATAATACTATTGAAATTTAATAAAATAATGGTGCTAGAGTGCTAATTCTAAATTTAATACAACACGGAACATAAACAAACTCCCAAATATATAACAGTGGGCAGAAAATGTGGGTATACGACACATAACCTCCATTCCAAACACATAAAAGGCACATAACCTCAAAAACCAAAGCATACTATAAAACCATAGTACTACTGGATCAACAAGCATGCAACGTAGAGGCAAGTAAAGTTTAGTCATGGTATTAAACAAGATTGTCCAACTAAAAGTGGAACATCAGATCATAAAAATCCATCATGAACAATTTGGGGTTTCAGTGCACAAATAGCACAATATAGATCAATTCCACCAATTAGGGTTCAACTAAAGATAGAATGAACAAGAGTACAAATCTTAGATTCTAGAGTGAAATATCAATAAAGCATTGTTAATATATATTGATTTCAATATCAAGAACTTAAAAGAATTTTAATTAGATCTTCAATAAAATATTTCATACATATCCTTCAACTAGATCAAAAGAGAGAGAAAGTAGAACAACTGCTTAATATAGACTCAGAGGGATGCAACATACCTTAGTGATTTGTGTAACAAGTCAGGGTCCAAACCCTAGATCCAATCAAGGTCTTTTTTCACATATTAACATATTAGATGTAAATAATTAATTAATGACTATATTACAAACCCTAGAATATCGAGTTATTATTACTTCAGACTTAAGTTAGAAAACCTATACCATTGGATAGAGTTTATTTTTATTATTCAGAACATATTTTTACATAATTTTTGGATGCCCACAACATTAGTCAATAATTTTGCAGGATAAAGCAAATTACTAGAATTCTTAAAAAATGAAAAGGCCAAAATGCCCTTGCATCATGCATCAAAACATTAATGTGTGACAGAGCATCAGGGATAATTTACTCAAAACCAAAACAACATGCATTTACATAGAAATCAAAGAGGAAAGATGATATTTCCCATGTGATCATGACACATTATTAGAATCAAGTAAGGGAAGACATGTAGTATCAATTGTTGTCCTCATCTTCAATGGTTCAGACATGATTAAAGTAGGAGAAAGCCATGAGCTTACTACCACCTCAAATCCATGATCCCTAATTTGCAGAACACGATGAGATGATGCCACTATAGATACACATCATCACCCTTGCTTCTTGCCAAACCAAGCAAACTATGCTGATTTCGGGTTGTGGCCTGGAGTGCCCACAACACCTCCCGCCATGATTGCAAAAAGCATGATCAACCACTTGTAAGAAACCAACAAGCACGAGAAAATAACATGAACTGAGTTTAGAAAATAACTAGAGGTAACTCGGTGGAGCCAACTAAGACAAAACCAAGTCAAACGACGACTTAATCAGTGGAACAAAACATGGCATCAACACCTATACCGAAAGGTTGAAATTGGGGGAAAGGGAATATGAGAAATACCACAATTGTAAGAGTGCACACAATTTGATTAGTTGTGGATCATGATTGTAAAACCTCCCAGGTTGATGGCAAATCCCTTGAGAGTCAGAATTGCCTTAGGAAACTTGTGGTGCCACTCATAGCTAGAGGAGATAGGATAGACTATGTGTGGGTGAATTGGTAAGAAAATATAGATGGGAAGCAATTCAGGGGCCTCAACGACGGTGGACAAACCAATATTTATAGATATACCATCTATAGGAGCTGACAGTCTCTATTAGATATGGAAACATGGGATTTTGTGCTTGCGACCCATCAAGTTGGGAAATGTCTAATGCGAAACCACATGAGGAATGTATTTGAGAGGAAAATAGGGGGCGAGCGGGCATTAAGAGAGAGAAATTAGGGAGGATGAGACTATGGACAAGTAAACTATAGAGTCCAAGTGAATGAGGGAATCAGGTAAAGAGGATGAGCAAAGTAGATCTAGAATCTGACCCAGACCAGGAACCAACGTGACCTAGCAAATATCAACTAGGTCAAAAAATGAAAATGTCATAGTAAGACGATTAGGTCAATTACTATAAATTCTGATTCATATTGGATTAGTATTTAGGTACTTTTATTCTTAATTTAAATTGGGATAGTAAATATTATCTGATTAGGTTGAAAATTGACACCTAGACTAATTAGGACCTAAAGAATCTGACTTTGTTTAATATTTAGGTTTTGAGGCTATCTCGAATGAGTGTTAGTACAACTAGGGTTTAAGTCAATTGTTTCATTATCTATTAATATATATTACCATTATCCTCCATATTCCATATTTACAGTTAATTATCTTCATATTATCACCATATGGAGTTCATTACATTATCTTGCATGAAATAAGTTATTTTATTTTATTTTTCATTAAGTCCATTAATTTCACATTAACTTAAACAATGGTACATTATGATTTATTTTTATATGGTGTCTAATTTTCATTCCATAACACATATAAGTGCATTGCATACCATTCCAACCATTATCCACATTTATACCCATTCAAAACCTTAGTGATCACATTTAGGTCATTATATATGTATTAGTCAACATTGTGACATGTATTTTATGAAATCATTCACATATTAGGTCATAGTTAGGTTATTAGGTAGATATGAGTGTGTCATGCCCTATGATATGATTACATAATCTAAAGTCATTTAATATATCATCATTATCATCAAAGACACACACATATTACGGTTAGTCATTAACTATGCATTAGTGTACAAGAATGTCAATTACTCATTATTTGTATACTTTATGTGTATTAGGGCATGAGCAAGCATGTTGGGGTATATTGCTAGCCTTGTTTGGTCAATTTTAATGATCCAAGAACACTAACCTCCTATTCATGGAATTAGGGTTTATAGAATCATGGTAGCTAGATTTCAATATGTTATAGTGATGTCCTCTTGACCCCAAGGGCCTTATGTACTTATGAAGTGCATTTTCCATTGACCCCTAGGGTCTCATATACTTATGCAGATGGTCATTCCCCTAACCCCAATGGCCTTTTGTACACACGGATGGTGTTTTCCTGACCCCATGAGCCTTATGTACTTATGCCACGATCATCTCGTAACCCCTAGGGACTTCTGTACCTTTAAGTATCCCTACTTGACCCTAGAGTTGACATAAGGATCTAACGTACATAGGGTTTATTGAGATCTCATTACCTTATTTTCTATCTTCCATTAATTAAACCTTTTCCCAGACAAGATTACATTACTATATCCTAGGACTCATCCTACCCAGGAGAGTCTATAACATTGTTGCATGCCATATGATTTCTTTTAATGAATTTAATTCCATTACACAATTTTCTTGAGATTTCCCTAACTAAAGTTTTACATTCTTATGTAACTATGCATCCATTAATCCAAATACACACCCTTCTTATTCCTACTTGGTGACAGTAGGATTACATACCTTAGGTTCACTAGTGTTACATACCTTTAAATGTACTTCTCTTTCCATTATGTATTCACCCTAGGAAATCCCTCACCACGACTTTTCACATTTTATATAGGTTGAAATTACATTTTTGATTTACTAAGGAAAACTTATTATGACAATTTAGGGGTAAGGACTTCCTTTCCTTATACCCATACCATCCCATATCTTTAAGTTTAGGCCCTTTAAGGACATCCAAGAATAGGTAATATTTTTTAGAAACCTAACATGTGGTTGTTCAACTCCTCCTTTCAAAGAGGGTCTGAACTTAGGGTACTGATAAATGTGTATTTATCCTTTTTATTTACATCTTTTATATCTTAGTTTTATAATTAATTGTATTAGTTTATATTTTCTCTATTTATTTGGAGTTTTAACTATATTGGTTGTATTTTTGTAGGAAAATAGCCAAATGATTAATATCTCTTGGAAGATGTTTTGTACAATTTACGTAGTCCCTGAAATTCATGTATAGAGGACACCAAAACTGCCATAACTCTTACATATGAACTCTAAAATTAATGCACAAGTATGTGTTAGAAAGATACTTTAGTGCTCCTTAAGAAAAAATTATTTTTCACAGCTTTACAAATGGTTTTCTGGCCACATCAGCTATTTGTTTCGTCATTTTAGAAATTTAACAGCAAGGAGAAGCAAATAAATCAATGCACGGTTAAAGAAATTAAAGGTAGACTATTCAAAAAAATCTTCCACTTTCTGTTCAAGGAAACAATTAATGTTGTTTTGACTAGGAGAAAAAGGAAAAATGGGTCAATTCTATATATTTTATGTGGAGAAAAGAATGCAATAAATACTTAGTCATTTGCCAAAAATAAAAATAAAATTATTAATGTGGTCAAGGCTTGAATAATGTTACTTTTGGATGAAGCCAGAAAACATTTCATTAAAAGTGTCCATCACCACCACAAATCCATATCTCAAGGGTTTTCCCCTCTCCACATCTCCCTATAAAAGGAGGGGGATTCTACAATAAAAAGTATTGAGTCTTCATTGTAAATTGAGTGTTAGTTGTATATCCTGATTAAGTTGTAGGTTCTCAGTTTTTGTACTCACATTTTATTTTGAAACTTTGTCAATTTAATTCCTAGTTGTAATCTTTAATTCAACAATAAAATTTGGTTATTTTCTCTAGATCTAGATCTCACCTTTAGCTCTTGTTCTTGTTCTAAGTTCTTTCTCTAGGAGTCGGGGAATAAGAGAGTAATCCATTTGATTGTCATCACATTTGGTCTCCTTGGAGATTCTAGTCCTTGTGGTCTATGGCTACCTATATTATTCTCCCTATTTCCCCATTCCTTGCTATGACTAGTGAGTAGTTCCCTTATTGAGGTGAGGGGAGTATCACCTTAACCATGTATTGATCGGATCGGGTTTTACACGACTATTTTAGATGGATGGTTTTTGGTTTAGAAATCACTTATTTAAACAAAGTAATTAACCATTTTTATCATGAGTTAATCCCAACAGATGAGACCATGAAAATTGGGATTTAGAATGTCTAAACCGATTTCACTAGGATTTGGATCTGAATGCAGAAAAATCCTCTTTAGGATGAAGAACTAGGATGCATTAACACCAGGAACAATGGGTTCACATGGAGTTCCTCTCTTGCATTTTGTTTACGAATAATTTACATACCTACTTCTATTTCACTTGTCGTGTATCTTTTGATCTTGTTTTCTCAAAGGCTAAGGTGGTGAAACCCCTAAGCCTCGATGCTTCCCCTTCTGATTTACTTTTCTCTTTCGACGCTTGTTTTCAAATTGCTTCTTTTTAATTCTTGCACTTTAATTCTTGTTTAAATAATCTTTGTGTGCTAGCAATGTTCTTTCTTTACTTTCCTACTTAGTATAATCTTTTTCTTTGATATTTTGCCTTTTTTTCACTTTAATTTCTTGTTCTAGTGTAATCAACCAACTCCCAAACTGGAATTTACTTTATGTACCTTATTCAAAAATACCAAAAAGAAATAATATCAAAAATCAATTGGAAAAGAGAACAATCTTAGTAACATTATCATGTAGGATTGACCCTTCTAAACTAGCCTTAAATGGAAAGTAAAAAAAAGATTAAACTCTAGGACAATCATCTCATTGAATTGGTGTGTTGTTCGATGTGTATCAAGTACCTACTAAGATCTTAAGAGGATGTTAGAATATCTAGCCACAACATGATCATATAGGTTTACAGATATCCTTCCTTCATAGGTCTTTTCCCATCCTCAGGTTGATCCACCCCTAGGTTTGTACACCAACCCAAAAAGGTGAGTTTAGTGTATTATGTTCATTCTTATGTAACCACTACTTTCCTATCTTTCATGGATACACAAAATAATTTATGTGTATTATGCATGCATGATCACTTGTACCCTATGTATTTACATGCATGGTAAACTATGGTATCTAATTTGCGGTACCCAACTAAATTACCCAAACTAGTTTAGATTTTATATTCCCCTTTATCCTCACTTTAGGTTTTCTTGGGTAGGGTATTACTATTTTCCTTCATTCTTTGTGTACGTACTTGATATTAGGTTTTTTAGGGTTAAGGATTAACCACTTCATCATAGAGTTTTATTTATTCTTTGTCCCACTTAGGTTTTATAACTGATTCGATTATCCCAACCCAAGCCCTAGAACATGTTAGGGTTTACCTCAAAAGGAAAAAATGTGTAATATGAAATAGTTTCATATCTATATCTCAAGTTTACATTCAATGTACTTGAATTGGTAGAGGATTCCTTAATCCAACTTCTTCCTAAAACCTCAACTCAAGATGAGGAGAGAAGTGAATTCTAGGGTTAGGAAATCAAATAGATGAGAAGGGGGTGAAATTGAAGATGAAAAGACCTAAAGGTATTTTACTATGATCAAGACCTCTGACTTTAGCAAGGTGGGATTTGTAGGGTCCTGATAGTCCTGGTTTACCAAAACTGGTGCGGAGAGAAGTTTTTCTGACCCCCAAGTTGAGATAATTTCTAGACTACATTTTCTTTGGAAAATGCCCTAATAATTCCCTTATGGACCTAAGGAACATATGAAAATATTAATTATTATATGTCATTTTGTAAATCTTTGATCTGATACCAATTGTTATGACCCCTCCCCCAATTACCCATCATTGAAGGCAAATCATAGGGATAGAGATCATATCTCATTTTTTTTAGGATGCAGACTTAAAATAATAATAACAAATAGTTTCATTTCGTGACATGAATGGTAAAAAAGGGTTCTAATATCTCCTCAAATGAGTTTACATAATTCTTTGAAATAAAGACACTACATGGGAGTAACATTGTTACTATAAAGAAGAAGATATTGTGAACTATTATCTAATTAATCCTCCTTGTGACATTATATGTGTGAACTTCACTATATTCATTTGAATTTCCAAGTCATCATATCTTTTGCCAACCAGCTACCTAAAATACCAACAAACAAAACATAGATCAATATTTTCCTATACTATTTATGTAGGTGCATACAAATGTGTATATGTATGTGCATATTCAATAATAAGATAATTTCACATAGGAACTTATATCTTCTTTTTAATATTCAAATCCATGCTTGTCATAACACAATAGTTGTAATCACTTTTATATCCATTTTTGGACTTGCAAGATCTTCCCCTTGGCAGATCTAACTCTAGGTTTAGAAGAACTTTGTTTTCTTTATAAGATACACTTAGTTTTCTTTATAAGATACACTTATGCATTATAACTAACTTAAAGTAAATAAACATCCAAGTAGTTTATTCATTAATCGTTGAGAAAACGTTGGATTTAGCTATGATGTGTATGTGGGTGCATACAAATGTGTGTATGTATGTATATATTCAATATTTAGATAATTTCACATAGGAAACTTACATTTTTTGAATACTCTAACCAACGCTTGTCATACCAAAATAGGTGTAATAACTTTTATAGCCACCATTTGTACTTGGATGATCTACCCCTTGGTAGGTCTAACTCTGGGTTCAATATATCTTAGTTTTTTTTGTATGATACACATATGTATTCTACTGAACTGGAAGTAAATTAACATCCGAGAAGTGTATTCATCAATAGTTGAGAACTCATTGGCAACCCACTAGAAGTCAATATATGTGAGTATTCATAAATAACCATGCACCTTAAATGAATAACCATGCAGTATACTTCAAGTACTTCAAGCATGTATACAATCCAAGCAATCATAGAGTAGACCCAATCAATCAACATGATCCAAAAGTATGTATACTAAGTTGTCACTATGTATCCATATAATACAAGTCAACATTGAATATATATAGGGTTTAGCTTTACATGGTTTATTGTTGACATTAGAGTTTGTCTTGGAACCCTAATTCACATGTATATGGTTCATATGATTTAGAAACCCTAAATACACATCATCATCATCATAATCATCATCGTCATAATATTGGGATCTCATTATCCTTCATTAGTATCAGATTACAAAACAACATAAATGTATTTGACACCTTCTACATGTTATTCATCAAATCTAGAGTTTATAAAAATTAAACATCTAATATTCATGCATTAGCTATAATTAAAGAACTACGATCAGAACAGGCATTAATTATATTTAATGTGGATACTAAGCATTGTTTTGATCTAAATGATATACAATATCATTATCATTTGATATATAGTTTATTTTCTACATTTATTGTAAATAACACATAAATAGACCAATTGTATGTTTCCACGTTAGTAATTATCAACTTGTATATTCTAGTTATGGGGTTGGTCCAATCCGATGGCCTTAAGCCTCATTAGAGACATGTTCTATGCATACTGAGATTTTGATAAGGGGTAAAAGACCTTATCACTCATGAACTATAATTCTAATTGTCACATGCAATAAGGCCATATAGGTAGTCTCAACATAGGGATTGTTCATCCCTTCTACTGGGCTCAGTTATATCTATTGCCAACCATGGTGAGGCCAATACCTTGGTTGACTCTTGCCCTCTTGTTAAAGATCGGATGTCTTTAGTCGAGGTTGGTAAGGTCAATAACCTTCACGATAGACTGTGAGCTAGTCTAGGGAGAAAACTAGGCCAGGGTTTTCGGTGGAAGAAGAGATTAGGAAATTGGGAGAAACCTCAGTTCACATGGAACTAACAATTGTGGGAGGTTGTCAAGAAATTAACTAAGGTTTTCCAATACTTGTAGAGTCTTATGGTGCTACGGAAAACCTCCTCTATTGACCAGATTCAGGAAACATGTGGAAGTGATTGATAAGATTACTTTAGACTTCCTTAACATACTTATACCCTTAAAACATCTTTGGGAACTCCTCTTGGTGCTCCTTGACAAGTTAATTGGCCAGAGACACTACAGATGGCAGGAATGAAGTTGTTGTCATTGGCAAGAACTATGGAATAGGATAATAGGTTTCATGGGTCTTCTCTCTAAATTGATCAAAGCTCTGATTTGGGGGTTTTAGGGGTAAAATCTAGGGACCTATTAATAGGCATGGGTTACCCATTCCAAGCATCAGTGAAAAAACTTAACTTCCTAGTTCTAGGGCCCAACCCATGGTGATAATATTGATAGTGGATTTTGTTAGACTCCTCTCTATCTCTTTCTCTAAACTAATGGGATAAAGAGTCAATATTGGCATGGGGAGGGAGAATGAGGGAGATTGCATTCTATAAAAACTTGATCATTTAGACCAATTTTTTTCGACATGGTTTAAATCAAAGCACATATAAACGAGTCTTGTGTACATTCATGCTTTACATAGAGTCATGAAAGCTTATACATAAAAAAACAAAAAATAGGCGTAAGAACTATCTACTCTTCAATAGACTACCCATGCAGATTTCTTCAAGATCTTCCATCTATCACATGTCCATGAATTCTCGAGGAAATAAAACCACACATGGACCCAAAAAAGGGAAATATGGGTCAAAAAGCTGGTACTAAATTCACTTATTGAGCTATTTTAAAATAGGTTCAAAATATAATTCAAGTATAAGATCAATTCTATGAGGGATCTTTTTGGTGGATTTAATTCAAAAAAATAAGGATAGAAAATAGTAGAGTTTCAACGTTCATAATTCACGAAGAAAATTTCATCAAGATAACATTTATGCAAAATTATCTAGGTTCAAGAGACCGAAATACCAAAAATATTATCAATGATCAATTTTAAATATTAGGACTGAGCACTATCATAACATTTTCTTCAAGGCATAAAGTGCCATGTGTTCAGTCATCTATGAAAGAATGACACATAAGACTAATTACTATTTTAACCATTTGGTTGGGGGATTACTAATCCATTACAATCTATGCATAGGGCTGTGGGATGTACCCTACCTCAAGCGAGCCAAAGCTCTAAGGCGTCAAGGCCTAAAGGGACCAAAGTCCAGGGAGTCAAAACTCTAATATCTCAAGTCAAGTGCTATCATAATATTAAAACAATACCCAACAATTGTGATTTAAGGGGTGGTGACCTTCAAGGTAGGAAAGGCTTATAATAAAGTTTAGGGTTCACCACCAAACAAGATGTATAGAACTCAAGAGGTATGAGAGATAACTCGATAAGAAGATAGAGAATCTAGTACCTTTATGTCAAAATAAGATTCTGAGATGTTTCACACTTAAGGTTCAATGAGCTCCAAAGTTTTAAGATCTAATAAGAAAAAGAATTCTATGTCATCTAGGGTTAAAAATTGTTCAATTTGACTTATTTAGGATTAGGTTATTTTCCATATTGGATTACTATTTCACATCCTATCCTACATTATAATTTCTATATTTTCATCTAGATTCCATACTCAAGTACATAGCTATTTTCTCTATTTTAGGTTTTGAAATGTTAATCTCTCAAATATAGTTCCATTTAGTCAATATGGTCAAGTGTGTTTATTATATGAGATAGGACTTATCAAATATGCTTAGTAGGAATGTCTAGAGTTTAAAGTCAACCTACCTCAATATGCTCTAGTCATACACTACATAGATTTATATTAGGTACATGAACACCAATATGTATCTTATGAAAATATAATAGATTCATATTTGGTCTAAATTACCATGTTATCCGATGTGAATTTTATCAAAATGTTTATATAAATACTTTCTTGAGTATGTTCTTTATCTCTTATATCCTATAATTCAAATAAGGAAAACATCAAAAAATTTACTTCTTAGTGTCATCAAAATAATGTAAATCGTGGGTTTAAATAATACACTATTCAATGCATATTAGTTATACACTCTCACTTAGGTCTTCACTACTTATGCTAACCTATTTATGCATCATTAATATATGTATATAAGAATGGAATAATGTTCATATAGTCTAACTTTGATTTCATCATATATTTTATTTTTAAGTATTAGGTTACCCATAATCGAATGTTTTCTCCCTTATCTTTCATTTTTATTTAAATAGGTTGGCCTAGATGTATATACTTCTTAAATTGATATCTTGTCTTCAATTTTAGCCTCGATATGCCTCTAGGGTTTTGAATAGGTAATAATAATAATTTAATATTAATATACTAATATATGTATACCCAAAATATATGTATATAACAAACGTTGTGGAACTGGATGACCCAACAATAAATCTACCTTATCCACACACCAACATATCATATTATATTACAACATTAGTGATAGATAGGTATATGTATACTATAGGTTTGCAATACTTAGTGCACCTAGATGACTTAGATTTATCATTATCTAACTCTTTCAGTTCTATAGGTTTCAAACATGTGAATGTAGAAATCAAAGGCATATCTTATTATATGATTGTTCTCTCTATCAGTTACTCTGGTTGGTGTATGATTAGTTTTTCATAGTTAGTAAACTTCTTCTTGAGGAACAAGTCATCAGCTCTCCTATTTTGTGAATGTAGAATCACAAGATTGGTAGTCTGGATCTGTCCATGATGATGATGGATGGAGGGGAGTCTCTCTCCAGTGTTTGACTTCTAAACTTCTCAATGCAAGGAACCATGATGGAGGTTGTGCATTCCTCAGAAACAATTGATAAATTTAGATGTTAAGTTCCAATCCAAAGGGAACTGATGATCTCTAGTGACGCTTACGTTGCAAGAAGACAAGGCTTGAGGCCTAGGTTGGCGTGATGAGGTTGGAGGGCTTAAGGTGGTCAACGACCGTGTGGTGTATGGTGATGGATACAAGGGTGAGAGGTGTGGTCAGACTGTTGGCCGTGGAGGTTTAATGAGAGGTTAAGGATAATGGTGATGAGAATTCACATGCGGCAGTTGATGTTTGGTAGTGTTGTGTCAAGAGGTAGTGGCCACAAGTAGGAGGTGGTCTCAACAACTTTGAAACTATTTGATGTGGCAGTAGGTCTGGTACCACCCCATTGGCGTTTTGTGGACCAGTAGCTTGGGTTTTCAATATTTAACAAAAGATAGATGGGGTGGTGGTGTTGTCAACCCACGTTCTCATTAGGATTGGAAGGTGGATGAACTATCATCTCTAAATATTATGGCAAGGTGAGGGAGGTCTTAACTACTGGGCAATTGTTTTGCATGTGGTGCATCATCTTGTTGTGGTGCAGGTCCACAACCATGGTTTCATGTAGATTGGTCCTTATTCCATAGGGTTATAAAGGTTTGGGTAGGTGGTGCGTCCTGCCAGAGGTGCACAGACTAACCAATTTCAATTTGACTAGATGCACCCCACAAGATCTAAACGCACTTGGCATAACTTTTAAACTTTATAAGGACCTAAACCAACACACCTACTTTTACTAACACATTGTACCCACAAGTGCATGGGGTCGTGTCATAGTATAGGAAAGCGGCAAGAATAGGGTCAACCCACAGGGAGAAAAGGGGGCACTAGAGCTGAGTTAGTTTTGGGCTAGGTTCCTACTACGGATTCTAGGGTTTAAGAGTTTGATGGTTGATTTGTTGATGACACTAGTGGTTGAACAAGAAAGAAAATGAAGGAAATCAAACAAGATCAAAACCTAAGTTAACCCTAGATATTTAATTCTAATGAATAAGAAAAGACAAGGCAACCAGGAAGAAGAGCAAGCTACACTAAAGAAAGTGAGAAGAGGCCTACACTACACCAAGCTTGGAAATAGGGTAAAAGAGAAAGTAAAGACCTAAACTAGCAAGAACAAAGCAAGAATAAGGTAAGAAGCTAACTAAGCAAGTAAAGAGATAACTAGGCTAACACTAGCTAACCAAGAAGGCAATTAGGGCTTTATAGAAATAGATATGTGTGTGAGTTGTTTGGGGGATGCCATTATCAATTAGGTGGGGGAGACATGTGAACATTATAGTCTTGTTTAGATCATCAAACTAAACAACAAGCTAGAGTCTAATGAATTGCCCTATACTACTAACTGGCCATAGATAGCATATGTTGTGTATAGGGGAACTAGTCCCTAAAACCTCCTACTACCCTTATGAATCTCAATTGGGTTAGGATTTAGGTGAAATTCAATTTGAGTCTAAACAAGCCTAGGTTTCTATGTTAGAGGATCTTAGGGTGATTAGGGGTTGAGGGTAGTAATGGGAGTGGAAGTGAGGTTTTAGGCCTCACATCACCCACATTCTAGCCTTAAGAAAGCTCTAAGATAATCACACTAAATTCATCTAAAAGAGATACTTAGATCTCTCAACTATGGTTAGAAGAATTGATTAGCATGTCAGAAGATGGGTGTCTAGCTAGGGATCCATGAATTGGACCTAGGAGCAAATCCCAAAATTCACACATATAAGAAATTTCCTAAATTCCTAGGTGATTTCAAGAACAAAACAACAAGCAATCCATGGAGAATGAACAGAAATAGAATGTACTCATTAGCAAATGAAATTACAATGTTTATGTATCATTTCCCCCCAACACGGTATCAAAGTAACATTTTGAGCCCCAAAAATCCCACCTAAGGGGCCTAGCTACTCATGGAAATGCAAAATACAAAAAGAAAGGAGAAAGAGGTAGAAGTAGCCATGGAGCTTGGTGTAGATGGAGTGATCCTCCTCTCCAATTGTTGTAAGGGTGTCCTCCCTCCTCCACCAGGATGCAAGGACATGGTATGAAGGTGGAAAGTGGCCAAAACACCAAGAAACTAGGGTTTTGGTGGTGCAAATGATGAAATGGAGTGGAATGGAGGTGGAAATGAAATGGAATGGCTAAGGGGATAAATGGGGGAGATAAGAGGGGGTAGAAGGTAGTTGAACTCATGCCCCAGCCACCGCCTATGTATATATAGGTGGTGGGGAAGCACTAGATCAAGTGGGGGGTAAAATAGTGAATGTAGTGGAAGAATTGTATATAGCACGATCATGTTGGGTAGAACGGTTGTGCTGGGTAGCATGATTGTGGTGGGTAGGGGTGAGAATGGTCGTGGTGTGGTGGAATGACCATGGTGAAAAATGGTGAAAATAATTAGGGAAAGTGGTGGTTTTGAACTGAAGTTGGCATGATCATGGTGGTTACCATGGTCGTGATGGTGCATGTGTGACATGATTGTGGTGAGTATCACATCTGTGGTGGCTGGGATGCTCTGCCCATTCTTGGTGGAATGGTTGTTCTGCATTGACTGTCACACGATAGTGTTGCATGTCATGACCGTTCTAGGGTCTTGTACCACAGTCATGCTATGTAGCACGACCATGTAGCTGAGTGTAGTCTTCATAGCTTATCTCTATTGATTTTGAGTGAGCTAGCACGACCGTTCTATGGCACCATGGCTATGCTGCTCTCTGTACTTTGAGCTTGTACTTGGTTCATTCTTGGACATCTTTCTTCAATTGATCTTTGGACACTAGGAGTAGGTTGAGGGGGACTTAGACTTCACTTTGGGTCTCTGTAAGGGTAGAGAAAACCTAAGATCACTCCTTCTCTCTCTCTTTCATCCAAATGTGGTCTAAATACCTGAAAAACATGCAAATAATGTTCATAAGTGCATTTTACCCAAATATGCATATTCAAGAAAATAACATGTAATCTAACAGGTATAGATGTGATTAAAATGCTGTATGACACAAGATGGAGCCCTAAAATAGGGTTTCATCACCACCCCTAACCTAAAACATACTTTTCCTCAAGTATGCTCCAACTCAATCTCTCTACAATTTTTCCACAATCAAGAAATGACAAATGCAATGCAATTAATGAATTGATTAAATGGGATAAATGATGACTAGAACATGCTCTCCATCTCTCTCCTCTCCTATTTCACAAACCGATCATGATTAAAGAACTGAGCATTCAAACTTCAAATATAGAGCATAGAAAATAGAATCAATCCATATGTTTGTCCTATCACTCTCGGTAAACTATTTCATGGTGGTGAAGGTAAAAATGACTAATCGTGTTGTTTTACATTCATGCATTCAATCTCATATGTCCATCCACACTAAGTAACCCACGTGGATGCAAAAAAAGGGAAAAAATAGCTAGGTTTGATATTTTCTAGCTCCATGGGCATGCAAAAGGAAGAACAGGTTGTGGCAAGAGTTTGGAGTGTTTTAACACATACATATTTTATTTATTTAGATGCTCTTAAATAAGAGCATCTTTTATTTTATTTTTGCATTTTTTTCCCATGGTGTGGATAGGGCATATGGTGATGAGAGTGAAGCAGTGAGATATATATATATATATATATATATATATATATATATATATATATATATATATATATATATATATATATGGCCACTCCAAACTTTTGGAGGTGGCCAAGGCTGAATATGTGCACTTGGCATCTTTTCATGAGATGAAGGGGTAAGAAGATGGTAGAAGAAAAGTGAGTCAAAGAGGGGTTACTAGTGTGGACATCAACATGAAATCTCCTGCATGAAAGTTAATCCAACAATTTCATCAAGCAATGACACACCACATGAATGAGCAATATTGAAATCACACTTCTATCATGAGATTCTACAAAACTCTAAGCATTTGCAGCTTGCTTCAATCACAATTCAACCAAATAGTTCACAAGCATGAGAGAGATGATGCACATGTAAATAGTCAAGCATTGATACCATTTAGCAATAAACCATGATAATTCACTTGTATTTGTCAAAGTTCATCATTTTCAATCCAAAAAGTAGAGATTGGGTCAAAACATGTTTTTTAGGCAAGAAGTTCTAAACTTAGGGAAAAATTGACCAAAATGGTGCCAAGTTGCCTTCAATCACATCTAGACCTATTTTATGAAAAATAAATAAGGAAATAAGCAAATCCTAGATAAAAACATGAAAAAATTACAAAAATCTACATGATATGCAATGTATGTCAAAAAGAGCAAATTTTTTGAAAATTACACAAAAATTGCAAGAACGTAAGCTACATGGGATGCAAGTATCGGGTAAAATCTAACCTAGATAGAAAAAGCAAAAAAAAACAAAAGGAAATGGTAGGTGAAGTGCAAAAAGAGTGAAATGAGAAAGAGGGCATACCGCCCTACCACCCCAAACTTTTGAATCATGTCATCCTCAGCATGACACTAAAGTCCAGAAGTGATACAGTAGATGATCACTTTGGTGGGTCCGGTGGTGTTCCTGCCTATGGTGGAGGATGTTGGTAGTATCTTCCCAGTAGTCTGAGTATGGAGGTGGGTAGGAATCCTAATATGCAAACAATGCACTCAACCAATCTCCCCCCCATTGGGGGTTCCTCTGGGCCTGGGCATGCCGGAACCAATACATGTGGTTGATTTGATGGTGCATATGCTGATGATCCAACCGCAATGCATCATGTGTGCACTAAAATCCCTCATTTTCCCTCAGACTCTTATCTTGGGTACTCGAAATACCCTCCAACTACACATGTATGGTAGACATGATGTATGCATTCACTGAAGGCTGCTCTGGCTCTGTTGTCCCTACCTCAGTCTCTTATCTTCTCAGTCAACGTGTATCGCTAGCCTCTGCTACTCTCCTATGCTCTTATACCCTTGACTCTCCAAATTTCTCATCTAGTACCACCTATGGTATTCCTTCCTCTCTAGGGTGCTCCTCCTCATATCTCCTCAGGGTCTCCAAGAAATTTGGAGTCAGGCCATACTCAACTTGGAGAGGTGGAGTGTGATAGGGTAACTCTAATGAGATGATGCAACCCTATTTTAGATATCCATCTTGAGTCATATTGCATTTCAATCACATCTATACTTGTTAGATTACATGTTATTTCCCTGAATATGCATATTTGTCTAAAATTCACTTATGGATGTTATTTGCATGTTTTTAAGGTATTTGGACCACACTTGGATGGAAGAGAGAGAATGAGTGATCCTAGTGTTTCTCTACCCTTAGAGAGGCCCAAAGTGAAGTCCAAAGCCCCCTCAACCTACCCCTAGTGGCCAAAGATAAATTGAAGCAAAGATGTCCAAGAATGAACCAAGTACAAACTCAAAGTATTGATACAGAGAGTATCACGGCTACGGTGCCATAGAAAGGTTGTGCTAGCTCACTCAAAATCAACAGAGACGAGCTATGAAACTACACTCAGCAACACGAGTGTGATGTATAACATAATTGTGGTGCAAGACCCTAGAACAGTCGTGCAACGCAGCACGGCCGTGTGACAATTAGTGTAGAATGACTGTGATGTCAAGAACAGTCAGAGCACCCCCAGCCACCACGGTCGTGCTAACCATCATGATCGTGCTACCCTTCCCTCACCATGTATGTGGTGACCACCATGGTTGTGCCACCTTTAGTTCTAAAACACCAAACTTATTGTGATTTTTCACCATTTTTTACTGTGGTCATTCCACTCCACCACGACCATTCTCATCCCTATCCAGCACGGTCGTGTTTCCTGACACATCCATGCTTCCTAGCACGGTTGTGTTAATATCAATTCTTCTACTACATTTCCTATTTTACCCCCCCCCACTTGACCTAGTGCTTCCCCACCCCCTATATATACCTAGGGGGAGGTTGTAGCATGAGGTTGGATACCTTCTACCCCCTCCTAGCTACCCATTTTTGCATTCCATACATTCCTTCACTTTTCCACCTCCACTCCACTCCATTTCACCACTTCCACCACCAAAACCCTAGTTTCTTGTTGCTTTGGCCACTTTCCACCTCCACTCTATGCCCTTGCATCTTGGTGGAGGAGAGAAGATGTCCTTACAATAGATGGAGAGGAGGATCAATCCGTCTACACTGAGTTCCATGGCTACTTCTACCTCTTTCTCCTTTCTTTTTGTATTTTGCATTTCCATGAGTATCTAGGCCCCTTAAGTGGGTTGTTTGGGGCTCAAATGTTAATTTGATACCATGTTGGGGGGAAATGATATGTAAACATTGTAATTTAATTTGCTAATGATTGTTTTCTATTTCTATCTATTTCATCATGAATTTCTTATTGGTTTTTGCTTGAAATAATCTAGGAATTTAGGGAAATTGCTCATATGTGTGAATTTAGGGATTTTCTCCTAGGTCTAATTCATGGATCCCTAGCTAGATACCCATCTTCCTACATACTAATCAATTGAGCTAACCCTAGTTGAGAGATCTAAGTATCTAGTTTAGATGGTTTTAGTGGGATTAGCTTAGAGCTTTCTCAAGGCTAGAATGTGGGTGATGTGAGGCCTAAAACCCAACTTCCACTCCCATTACTATCCTTAGCCCCTAATATCCTTAAGATCCTACAATTTAGATACCTTGGCTTTATTAGACTCTAATTGAATTCTCCCTAAACCCTAACCCCAATTGAGCCTCCTAACGGTGGTAGGAGATGTTAGAGACTAGTTCCCCTATGCACAACCTATCTTATCCATGGCCAGTTAGTAGTTTAGGGAAATTCATTAGATTCTAGCTTGTTGTTTGGTTTGATAATATAAATGAGACTATAATGTTCACATGTCATCCCCAAACTAATTTAAAAGTGCATCCCCCAAACAACCCACATATATCTTTATTGCTTTAAAATCCTAATTGCCTTCTTACTTAGATAGTGTTAGCCTAGTTAGCTCTTACTTAGTTAGCTTCTAGCCTTGATCTTGCTTTGCACTTGCTATTTTAGGTCTTTAATTTCTCCTCTACCTAATTTGCTAGCTTAGTGTAGTGTATATCTCTTCTTACTTGTCTTAGCATAGTTTGCTCTTTCCCTTGCTTGCCTTGTCTTTTATTGCTCACTAGAATTAACTATCTAGGGTTAACTTAGGTTTTGATCTTGTTTGTTCTCCTTTAATTGCTTGCTTGTTCACCATTAGTATAATCAAACTAAGTAAACCTTCAAACACTTTAACCCTAGACTCCACAATAGGAACCTAGCCTAAAACTAACCTAGATTTAGTGCCCCCTTTTCTCCCTATGGATCAACCCTATACTTGTCGTCCTCCTATACTACGACATGACCTCGAGCGCTTGGTGGTGTAGTGTTTTAGTGTATGTGAGTTTGTTAGTGTAGGTCCTTTATAAATTTTGAAAGTTATCCCTAGTGTGCTCCGAGCTCATGGGGCGCATCTAGTCAGACTTAACTGATTAGTGTGTGTACACCTCTGGAAGGATGCACTAATATTTATGTCACCATTACTGGGGATCAAGGCATTGGTGAATACGGGCATAGATTATAGCAGCGGAAACAAAAATTTATCTATCATTATTCCCATAATCAAAAGATCGTGTCAACTACTATTAAATAGGAAGGATGGTTTAACAAGTTATACCTGGTCCTGGAACAAGTCCAGTGACAAAAACTAGCTTCAATGCAACTGTCAACGAGTTGCTCTTGGACAGTGACTGTGTAGCTCTTGGTCTTTGCCACAAACAACAAATAGAACAACTTCTGTAGTGACTCATGTGGTCTCACCACAGACTACAGGCTGACTTTGCTCTCATAGAAGTAGACAAAGGACTCCTGCCTCTAGAGTATTCCACATAGACCAACTATAACTCATGTCATTCAACTATAATAGATAGGAAGGATTTGTCCCTCCCGTTGGCATACTAGTCACCAACTTGCTCTCCCACAACAACGATCCTCTGTTGATCTCTCCCATCGGTATCCCTCCCTTATTGGGTAGAAATTGCTTGGGCTCTCTTTATTACACAAACTAGAGAGGACAATAATTGTCAGAGCAATTGATTCTTAGTTGTGTTGCTCTTGTTATGTGAAGCCCCCAGTACCCCTCTATTTATAGGTAGGGTTAGGGCCAGGGTTCCCAGTCTGTATGGGATTGTGCAGGAGTGGAAGGAAAGGAAAAACTTGAATTTTCACAACCTACGAACAATGATACGATCATATGATGGCCCATATGGTCTTCTAGTCACACGAGATGGTCATCTCGCACTGTGATACGGCCGTCTGGCAGTTTCCCAATAACATATGAAATTGGCAATTTGATTCCATTAATGTTAGACATTAATTTTTTACACCACAAGTATTGTGCAATCGAAACAAATTTGGGAAACTTCTAGAATGTTTGTTTGGCCAGTGGAGCCATCTCACACATGCCAAATGCTTGTCTCACTCACCCAGACGGCCGTCTGGTGAGTTGAGTCGAGTTGGTCGGTTCATCAGAATGTACTAGTCGGTTCAAACCTTAGTTTGGGCTGAACTTAGCCAATTCAATCTATGATCATCCTGACAACCCAAATGGCCATCTCAACACTTTAGATGCTCATATGGCTACCCAAACGACCATCTCACCCTGTGAGATGGTCATTTAGCAGTGCAGTCAGTAAATCTGTTGCGTGAATTGAATGCCTAAACGCTTTAGTAATCAATTCAATCATTATTCAAGATTAAACTCCTCTTCTAATTGAGTTCCTATGTGTGTGATCCTATAGGTCCCATATCATGTTGGTAGTGAATGTCCATAACTATCTTATGACATCACAAGCAAGGAGTGGTGCCTAGTCACACATTAGTGCTACCCAAGTGAATGTAAAGTTAGAGAACAACTTCAACCTACAATCTGTGTAAGTTGTAGCAGTGATTGTATAATTCCTTTGTCACTAATATCCAGGATGAACTTGAGGCATGGACTCATCATCCTCCCAATGTTCAATCCATGTTCCTTGAACCAAGAGCAAATTGTATGAGATGATATAACCTCAATATCATATATCGATTCACATGTGCATGTGCATAGATTTCTCAGTAGGGTTGTAAATGGGTACGGGTAGACCCGCGGACCCGCAAATCCAGACCCTTAAAAAACCTGTCACGGGTCTAATTTTTATACCTGCATACCCTTGGACCCGTATACCTTTGGACCCGCATATAAGCGGGTCCAATAATGGGTATGCTTGGACCCAGACCCGCTAGACCCGTATACCCGCTATACATAAGTAACTACTAAATAATATGTTATATATATCATACTTTACTAGTCTAATTAATATAATTATTGAGATTATATCCTACTCTAAGGTTGAGACTAGTCATATAACTAAGAATTAACTATTCTAGTTACAATAACGAACATCATATATAAACTTAAAATCAAAATGTCTACTAATCTACATTACTTTCTACATAAATTAAATGTTATGATCATGACTACATATATGTAAACAATTATTCAATTAATTTTATTGTATAGAATATATCATTGTCTAATATAACTATTACATATTAATATACTATATGATAACAATATCTTGTTGTGTTAAATATATATAACATAGTCATTTCTCTTACGTAAACAATATGATGTTTTATAGAACCGCTTACCCGCATACCCACACTGCATACCCGCTATTATTGCGGGTACGGGTATGGTGCGGGTCCAGGTTTTGTATTATGCGGGTCTAGAACCGGAACTGGACTCGCTAAATTAGATGGGTATGGGTATGGGTATGGCCAGACCCGCACCGTACCCACACCGTTTACACCCCTATTTCTCAGTCTCACTTATCAAGTAGTCAGGATATCAATCTCCAGTAGGAGGGACAAATCTCATATCTATCACTCATAGTCTATCCCCATGTGTCAAAGTCACCCAATCATCACCTTTATGATAAGCCATATTTTAGGACTGTGTTTGATGATGTCAAAGCGTACCCAACGACATGTGATGAGTGCAGTGATTTTAGGTCTAAGAATCACAATCACCACCTTCACTGTGAGAGATGACTATGACCACCAATGATGGTTTCCATGTGTCACTCTCAAGGTGGATCTGTGTGATACACTATTCTCTAATATGTATTTGTGTGCTTGGTTTGATATTGCTATATCATGACTAATGATATTATGTCATCAACCAACCCACACTATAGTTTTTAGTGTTACTGGTGTATATCTACCTTCCACAGTAACAACCAACTAGGGACATAATGAGAATATGTATATATATATATACTCTAAACATTCATATGATCTCAATTCCCCAAGTCATATACTTGAATACAAACGTAATTGAGTAGTATCATTCTCTATACATTCATAATGTTTCCTCATATCTCATAATTGAGTGAAACAGAATGAATTGGAAGCTTGCCTTTATGAGTATTAATAAAATCCTTTATGATGTATGACATGTCAATCATCACATGATTGGCTCTATGGACATACCTTACCAATAGACTCCCACTTTCACTTAGAGACAATCACCCATGAATCATATTCTTAGTGATTTAAACATGTCCACCATATTTTTGTTGCGCTAGTGCTAATCCAGCGGTTAGTACCATTTTGCTATTAGTCGGCATATTGCATGTTTATTATCTCTTCGCTCTGAGATGAAACCACCATAATATAGAATTTGATATTCCTTTCCTAACAAGTAGCTCCATTGTTGTCACAATATCACTACTGAGTCACCAATGGCTGGAACATCTATAAGGTCATCACATGAACATTTAGATCCATATAGTATCACTTTGTGTCCATAACACAAGTATACTCAGCTTCTTTGTAGAATAGAATTAATGGCTATTAGTTTGGAACCCTTCCAACTGACAACATTTCTCCTTTTTAAATCAAATATATTTTATTATGATCACTTTTGTCATTATGGAAGGTTGCATCTATGTAACCCTTTACATCCAACTCTTTCTTTTATTTCCATATGTATTGACTAGTAATTATCCTTATGTACTTCACAAGTACTCATGGATGTCTTTAATGGCATTCCAATAACCCTTATTTGAATTTAGCATCATCTTGTCATCTCCAATACATATAAGATTATATGGGATAAATATACTTATAGCATTCTTGATAGATCCATTGCTACATCCTATGGCATCTTAATCAATGCTTTTCCATTCTTCACAAGAATTGGAACATGTGGTTCATGAGAGACTAATTTGGATTCTCTCTCATTGAACTCATTGAACTCCTTCAACACATTGCTATTGTAAGTTCTCAAACTTCCATTGTGAAACATTCAAGAACTATGTCATAGGTCTTGATCCTTATCTCATGAGATGTTTCATCTTAGTCCTTCATTGTTGAAGGGGTTTTCTGTGCCAGATCTCAATATCCACAATATTGAGATGTTATTCCTCATCATATGTGGAATATATATATATAGGTCCCATCTTTAATACTCGCACGGGTAGCTACCCGCCCCCCCCCCATTTCGGTTACTTTTTTTCAAGTTGGTTACTTTTGACATGTAGAGGGTTACTTTACCTTGCAAACTGTTGAGTTTCATGCATAGATAGTTACGTTTGTGACAACAACTTTCAAAACATGATTACATATATATCTGTTGTGTATTTTGTACGGGATTACTTTTTTAGTCGTATAGTTACTTTTTTTATAGCAGATTTACTTTTCTGGTCAGAATAGTTACTTTTTTGGTTGTCGGGTAGTGAAATCTAGGCTACCCATGTAGGTATTGAATGAACGCCCATATATATATATATATATATATATATATATATATATATATATATATATATATATATATATATATATATATGCTCCCACTAAATATTTTGTAATCACATATTTCATCTTTTATCTTGATTCAAGTCAAACTCTTTGATTATCTTGTCAAGTCAAAAGATCCCATCTCTGAGATTCTTGTTTCAATCCCAGATTGAACTTTGTAGTTTATAGACTTTATTTGCATTCATGAAGTTATAAAACCCTTTAGGTTGTGTCACGTACACATCCTTTGATATATTCCTTTTAAGGAATTCAATTTCTATCTTCATATGCAAAATCTCATATTCTATTATAACTACAACAACAAGCATGACAATTGGTAAAGGAATTTCTATCATGCTCAACAACTTGAAGTGATTTGAAAACTTATTCAACCAATCTATCCTTTTATGTTGTCTGTGTAGGTCTTTGCTACAAGACCTTATTGCACCCTTTAGGTATTACCCATTTAGGTGGTGCTATCAAGACCTACCTTGTTATCTTACATGGACCCCATAATGGTCTTAAGTCATTACTCATATCATGGTACCTAATAGCTTCTAGTGGATTAGTTGGCTCATCCTATTATGACCAACCCATGTGAGTTGTTGGATTCACAATCCTCTAGCCTCAGGCATGTTCTACTAGAACTATTTTGCTCTGTGTTTTATGATGAACTCGAGATTCTACAACAACTTGTGATTCTTTATGTTCTCAATGTACCTCTTTGTTGACCTCGAACATTTCGAGTTCTACTTTTACTCCCACTAATTCTTTTTGAACTTAGTTATCCTATCAAGAAAACACTTTTTTTTATCGGATTGGTATTAATAGTAAAGTTCAAGAAATTATGTTTTGTGGATAAACCTTTTCAAGAAACTACTTTATCAATGTAGGTTTCAATACTCTAGACATATTGGGACATTCCCAAATCATATCATATATGATCTCTTATAAACCATTCATATGGTACATTATTTAGTGATTATATATTTATGAGGGTATAAGAAGATTCGATTAATTGATAATTGCATCATGACTCATAATGGTATAATTCCTTCATTCTAACACATCATCATGTTTATATGGTTGACTTGTGATACATTATCACATTTCTTTCTAAAGGTTCTCAAGGTATTGATGCAAATTATTTCAACATTTGATCTTATCAAAGTTTCTTAAAACTTTCATCAAGGTCATACTTCATTCTTAATCTCCTTGAACACTTGAAGAAATTTATGTTTCTATTTTACTGAATACATATCTTCATATTACTAGTAATAGAAATTAAGTTTAAGTAATTATCTATAGCAATCATTCGATAAGATATTCATGCATCACATGTATGAGGTCTGATGAAAGGCTTATCCTCCCACTACATCCAGTGAAGGATGTCATGTCACATTGTGCATAAATAAGGCTTTGCATGTTTCCTCAGGTTCAATAACCAAGAGAATTTAGATTAACATGAATATGTATCCTAGAGATGCATTTCTTATATATATGTCCAAAGTGACTATTACTAATGATAATCTTGAGTTATCAATTATAACCCTTTAGTATTAATGTTATAATCATTCATCTTAAAAAGATAATCTGGGCATTGCCATGCAATATCATATCTTTTGAAATAGAAACAATAATATCTTACTTTATTCATATATCATCCTTGTCATACTAGATTCTTTAAATTAAATGTTTCAATTTGTTGGCATAATGAAATATCAATTCAACTAACTCTAATACATGCCCATTGGGCTAATATAAATTTAAATATGTAGACCAAAACTTGTGCAACTCTTGCTCCACCTTGTCCATCATTGTCCTTCCATGAAGGCCTTTACTTCTTGTTAGATCATGCACATCAAGTATGTCAGATCTCTGTTTGGTATCACATACAAAATGAAGAAGTAATCAATTTTATCTTCTATCATGTATACCTGAAGTGGAGGACATAGTGCCTTCCTTCTTCTTCTTTAGTTCCTCTAACCAGAGTGGGCGATTTCTCTTCCAATATCTAGGTTGGTTACAATGGTGACAATCGCCTCTTATTTTCTTTACTCCTCCTTTTGCTTTGAGATATGAAGATGTGTGCTTCTAGATAGTTTTATAACTCTTCTTAGCTTTACCTTTACCTTTAGACTTCCCCTTGGTTGTTGATCATCATCACAGACTTGGGCTTGTCTTTCTTCATTTGTGTCTTAGATATTCTCAACATGCCCAACAACTCTGTTAACGGCTTGTCAAAGTCGTTCATGTTGTAGTTCATGACAAACTAACCATATGACTCTAGAAAAGACTGTAGAATAATGTCAGTGGCCAATTCTAACCCAAGGGGAATCCCAGTCTAGATAGGTTCTCCACATACCTAATGAGCATGAGCACATGAGGACCTACCGGGTCACCTTCTGCCATGTCACATCTGAACAACACCTTGGAGACCTTCCATCTCTCTTATCTTTCCTGATCTTGAAACATGTACTTGAGATGTGTGACCATCTCAATTACATCCATGTTCTCATGCTTCCTCTACAACTCATAGTTCATGGAGCATAGCATCAGACACTTGACATCCATGAAATCTTTAGTATGCTTCTTGTAAGCATCCATTTCATCCCTTGGTGCATTTTGAGGTGGTTCCTCTAGTTCTAGTGTTTCCAGGACATAGAGCTTGGGATCCTATGTGAGAATGATTCTTAGCATCCTGAACTAGTCGTGGAAGTTGTTCCCAGTTAGTTGGTCCTTCTCAAGGACCGGTCACAAAGAAAAATGATTGTTCTTCATTGCCATTTGATTCTACAATAGAATTTGCAATTTTATCAAAACTCAATTTTTATTAGATTTGATTTAATTATATTAAATTTGGGTGATAACAATTAGGTCTTTAATTCATTATCATTTTCATTATTTTGATCAAACTGATAATCCTCAAGTATCAATTTGGAAAACTACAATAAATCAATTTTTTAATGAGCAAGATCTAAGATAATTCAACTATGGTTCGGCCAACGTCACAAAACACAGTTAATTACCAAGGTAGGAAACTTTTCCCGATTGCATCATATGCAATTCTTGATAGATAATATGTGCAACTCCTTTCCATAATTATATGTATGCTTTTGGGCCCAGACACTCTGAGAATCGCCAGTTAGGCCTAACCTAATAGCCAATACGATAGATATGCACCCTGTGAAGGCAGAACCTACATATCTACCATAACACTTCCACACGGTTGATAGTACATCATGTAAAGGTGTAACCAATGCTTAGTCGAACAAGCTTTCCATGTGTATTGCTATTAGAAAGCATCTTACACTTAATATGTTTGATTGATGGTTATATATATATATATATATATATATATCATATATATATCATATATATACATATATTGTATCCAATCACCACATATATAGTACATATCATAAACTTGCTATATCCCACAATGTAAACATGCAATTATAAAATAAAAAAATAATGATTATGGCCATGTCTACTTGTAATTCCTTGGATCCATAAGAAATCACTACCACCTAGGTCAATCATCACATAATATGTATGAACTTTTTGTTGGTGTAGATTTGTGCTTGCCAATCTGGGTAGACTGGTTTAACCCTTAAACTGATCGTCTAGCCTCTTGGTCAATTGGTTGGTCCTCTAGGACAGTCATCTAGCCTTCAGTCCAAATGATGTTTGGACTCCTTTCAAACAGTCATTTGGGTCCACCAGGTGGTCTTAGGGATCCATTGTTTTGTCCTCCATGGTCCTCCAGACGGTCGGATAGTCTCACGAATCAGTCGCCTCATTTGGTGATGATCATCTTCCTTGTAGTTGCAAGAAAAGAAACTGTCCTATTACTATTGAACTATTATATTGTAAAGAGAACCTCGAGTTACATTTGAGGGGAGAAAAGGTAGGAAAGAATTAACTTTACATTTGGAAGAGGGAGGTAGAGGTTTGGTTTGCAGACCAAGATAAATAGGAATAAAACCAAACCATCCAATCTCACACGCATATTAGTTATTGGCCATAACCACACTACACATCCACCATCAAAACCATTTTAGGGTGACTTGTACATTTCATATATATAAGATTGGGATTATGTGGTCTTTGGTTGGATATATGTATGAGACAGTTTAAATATTCACATCGCATCCAAAAAATAAATGACAAACCAAAAATCTGATCATATCGATTATACTAAAACATAGCAAATTAACGTGGCTCTGATACCACTTTTGGTGAATATGGGCATAGAGTATAGCAGCAGAAATAAAAATTTATTATATGTATTCCAATAACAGCAAGATTGTGACAGCTACTATGAAATAGGAAGGATGGTTTAACGAGTTATACCTAGTCCTGGAGCAAGTCCAGCGACAACAACTCGCTTCAATGCAACTATCAACTAGTTGCTCTTGGACAGTGGTTGTGTAGCTCCTAGTCTTCACCATGAATATCGAATAGAACAACTTCTATAGTGACTCTTATCATCTTACCACAGATTGCAAGCTGACTTTTCTCTCCTATCAATATCCAAAGAACTCCTACCTCTAGAGTAGTCCACACGGACCAACTAGAACTCATTCCGTTCAACTAGAACAGACGGGAAGGAGTTGTCCCTCCCATTGGTGTACTAGTCACCAACTTGCTCTCCCACAACAATGATCTTTAGTTGATCTCTCCTGTCTCTATCCTTCCCTTGTCAGGTAGGACTTGCTTGGGCTCTCTCAGTTGCCATAACCAGAGAGGACGATAATCGTCAAAGCAATTGATTCTTGTTTTTGTTGTTATTTTGGGAAGGCCCTAGTACCCCTCTATTTATAGGCGAGGTTAGGGATAGGGTTCCCAGTCTATACGGGATTGTGTGGGAGTGGAAGGGATCAAAAGATATTGAATTTTCACAACCTACAAACCATGAGATGGTTGTCTGTCAGTTTCCCAATTGCATACGAAATTGGAAATTTGATTCCTATTAATGTTAGACATTAATTTCTTGCACCACAAGTATTGTGCAATCAAAACAAGTTTGGGAAATTCCAGAACATTCATTCGACCCATTCAAGCCATCTCATAGATGTGAGATGCCTGTATCACTCACCCAGATGGTTGTCTGGTGAGTCCAGTCAAGCCAATCGGTTCATCAGAATGAACTGGTCGGTTCACACATTTGTTTGGGTAGAACTTAGCTGATTCGATCTCTGAGCAGCCTGACAACCCAAACTACCATTTTAACACTTGAGATACTCGTATGGCTTCCAAAAAGACAATCTCACCCTGTGAGATGGTCATTTGGTAGTGTAGTCAGCCAATATGTTGTGTGAATTAAATACCTGAACGCTTTAGTAATCAATCCAATCAGCATTCAAGATTAAACTCCTCTTCTACATGAGTTCATATGTGTGTGACCCTATAGGTCCCATATCACATTGGTAGTGAATGTCCATAACTAGCTTATGACATCATAAGAATGGAGCAGTGCCTAGTCGCACATCAGTTCTACCCAAGTGAATGGAAAGTTGGAGAACAACTTCAACCTACAATTTTTGTAAGGTGTTGTAGTGATTATATAATTCCTTTGTCACTGATATCCAAGATGAACTCAAGGCATGGATTCATCATCCTCTCAATGTTCAATCCATATTCCTTGAACCAAGAGCAGACTGTCTGAGACAATCTGACATCAATATCATATATTGATTCACATGTGCATGCACACGTATTTCTCAGTCTCACTTATCAAGTGTCCAGTATATCAATCTCTAGTAGGAGGGATGAATCAAATATCTATACTCACAGTCTATTCCCACATGTCAAAGTCACTCAATCATCACCTTTATGATAACTCATGTTTCAGGACTGCGTTTGATGATGTCAAAGCATACCCAACAATATGTGATGAGTGTAGTGATTTTAAGTCTAAGAATCACAATCACCACCTTTACTATGAGAGATAACTATGACCACCAATGATGGTTTCCATGTGTCCTCTCAAGGTGGGTCTGTCTGATACACTATTCTCTAACATGTATCTATGTTCTTGGTTTGATATTGACATATCATGACTAATGAGATTCTTTCATCAACCAACCCACACTCTAGTCTTTAGTGTTATTGGTATCTATCTACCTTCCATAGTAACAACTGACTAGGCACATAATGAGAATATGTATATATATACTCTTTAACATTCATATGATCTCAATACCCCAAGTCCTCTACTTGAAGAGATACATCATTGAGTAGTATCATTCTCTAGACATTCATAATGTTTCAACATTATCTCATAACTGGGTGAAATAGAATGAATTGTAAGCTTGCCTTTATGAGTATTAATCAAATCCTTTATGGTGTATGCCATGTCAATCATCACATGATTGTCTCTATGGGCATACCTTACCAACACAAGGTGCTCGTCCTAAATAGATAGTTTTTCTTTGATCTTTTTCTATTACCCTCACCGTTGTGATTATTTATTCTTTATTCTTTGCATTCTTTTTGCATATTGGCTTGCTAACCTTCCCTCTTTTGTTTGGTTGTGCCTTGTTCTTGTGAAAAGTCACTCGGGGAAGACAATATGGAAGGCCAAAATGCACCTCACAAGCCACTTCAAGAATACTTAATGCCTAGCAACTACAAATCACCAATTGTTAGTAGAGTTGATCAAATGTCAGGGGAACAATTATCCATCCCTCTAGGTCTTCTTGGGCTCTTTCCCTCCTTCTAAGGCTCAAAGACTGAGAACCCCTACAAGTACTTAAACTCCTTTCTTGAAGTATGCTCCACCTTCAGGACGCTGTCAGCCAATGATGACACAATTAGGTTGACCTTGTTCATATTCTCCCTCAATGACAAAGCCAAAGATTAGTATGATTCGAAAAGGGACATCTTGAGTTGGGAAGAGATGAAGAATGTCTTATTAAGGTAATTCCACTCTATAGCAAGGTTGACACAAATGTGGCATACCATAGTGGGTTTCAGTGAGCAGTTTCATGATGCTTGGGAGAGATTTAAGAAAATGTTGAGAGAATGCTCACACCATGAGATCCCTTTGTGGCAGATAGTTTAGTCCTTTTACTCTGGTCTATCTCCAATGGGTCAAGCTACATTAGATTCTTCTTATGGAGGAGTTTTTATGTCTAGGCCACCACAGGAGATATGGCCATTGCTTGAGCAACTGACAGAAGGTTCAAGAATCTAAGCTTCTAACATGATGAATGGCATGGACCACCCCTTTGGTGTGACATCTCTAGTTCATAGTGACTCAAGACCACAAGTGATGAAGATTCTTGGTGACATGGTGAGATTCATGAAGAACCTAGTGACAAATGTTCCTTGCCATTCTGTGAATTATGTCAATTCATTTGATGAAGAAAAGAAGGCACCTCACTCCTATACCTATCCGGAACAACATAGGCCAATATATAACTCAAGGTTTGAGGAATAAGTTCTCTTTAGGTTGAAAAGATTTGATGATGTACAAATGAATGTTACAAGGCTTGAGGAAATGATAGAGAAGCTATCTTCCATACTTCCTCTCCAAGAGGAAAAGTTGTCTTCAAAACCCATCTTGAGTTTCTATGAAGCAAGTGGACCGATGTCTTCCTCACAAGTATTCTATAGCCCACCTCCCATGCAAATGCAGCCCATATACCACTTCCAAGGCAATCCCAAGCCTTATAAACCTCCTCCCCCTTCATTACCACGATTTTCTCAATAATTCACCTTCCAACCTCAATTCCCCCCTCCACCACAATTTCAATACCAAGTGCCACCTCTATCTCCTCTATAGCCACACCATGCTACCCCTATCCACCATGATCAATGTAGTGTTGTGATAGTTCTAAGGAGTGGGGAATCTCTTGAGCAACCTGCAAGTCAAAGAAATGTGGACAAAGCAAAGCAAACATAGCCAAGTGGTGATATTTTGATTGAAATTGGTGAAGATGAGTCTGTGACACCTCATGTTGAGTTTGTGATAACATGTGATCCACTTCACATTCCATTTTCAAGTCCTACCATCCCTAGCATTCCACTTCATGGGATGCCATAAGAGAATCATGTTTATGCAAGTAAGGCCAAAACAAGTGAGCCACCATTCATTGAAGCATTACATGAGCTACCAGAAGTAAGGAGGAGGCAAAAGCACAATGTTGACATTCTTGAGGTGTTTTTCCAAGTCACGATCAAAATTCCATTATTCGATGCTATCAAGAAGATTTCATCTTATGCCAAGTTCCTCAAGAACCTATGTACTGTGAAGAGAAGATTGATGGTGAGAATACCAAAGAGATTCAAATTCATTAAGAAAGTGATCTCTATCCTCCAGCACTCACTTTCCATGAAGAGAAAATATCCAAGATCCCCACTCATATCTAGCTACATTGAGGGACATTGCATGGAAAATCCCTACTTGATTTGGGATCTAGTGTAAATTTGATGCCATATAGTGTCTATATTGAGTTGGGATTAGGAAAGTTGAAACTGACATGTTGCACTCTCTAATTGGTGTACCGATCCATTAAAGTACCAAGAGGAAGAGTGGATGATGGTTTGGTGATGATTGACAAGGAAAGAGGCACACTGTTCCTGATGGATTTCATTTTTCTTGACATGGATTCGGATGATAGGAAGATTCCCATCATCTTGAGAAGACCATTCTTATATACAATTGAAGTCAAGATACACATTCATTGTGGCATAATGACGGTCTCTTTCATGGACATGAAGATAAAGATCAACATCTACAAGACCTCAACCCGGCGAGTTCGAGATGAGGATATTGGACATTGTCACTTCAAGAGTCTGATTGGTCATTTGAGAGAAGGAGATCTAGAAGAAAGATTTGAGGATAGATTTAGTAATCAAAAGGATGAGGAACATATGTTGAGTGAAAATGAGAGATGCATTTATTGAAAGAATGGACACATGAGGATGCCAAATGGATGAATGATTAAGCATCTCCAAGAAGCCCTACTGAAGGCATGAAACTCACCACTTGTGGGAGGCAACCCACACATGTTTGGGGAATTTTTCACCCAACCTCTCATTTTTTACTTTTTGTTCATTTTTACACTTTTCCAAGAAAATACACACACAGAGAGACACTTGTTTTTAATAGTTTTTGTTTAATTTAAGGTGTGTAGATGAAAATAGGGTCAAATGAAGAAAATTAGATAAAATTTAGACAAAGGATTCGTGAAAAATCATTTTTGATCAAATATGTGATGTTTTGATGAGATTCAAGTGTGGAACACCTACCACAATACTCACCATAGATGTGGTATCAGGGAATGGCCATGGTGGTACACTCAAATCAATAGGAGAATTAAGAAAATTCAAGAAGTAAAGAACAAAATCAGCACGGTCGTGAAAGGCAGCACAACCGTGTAGCTATCAAGCCGGAATGGACCATGTGGGATAGAATGGTCATACAACAAGTGAGCCAACATGGTTGTTCCTTGTAGCACAGCTGTGCTACAATCCGATCCAACACTTAAGTCAGTGATTTCCAACTCAATTCATTTCATTTATCCATAAATAGAACAATCATTCTCCATGTCAGGTCAGCCGTGCGGCAACCCCATATCCCTATCAAACCATCAATTCTCCACTGAACTACCTCTAGTCCACCCCAAATCAACCCCCCACCATTTCCACCACCCTAACCTCTAGATTCCACCCATATTCATCAAAAAAATCCACCTCTTTTCTCCAATCTTCCCCAACAACCCCGTTCTTTAGAGAAAACCTAAAATCTGAATTTTCTCCCACAAAATCCTCTCCAAATGAATAAGATCACTAATTAAGTGGTATCCAAGACCAAGGATGAGATATCCAATGGCCTTTGACCCAAGAACAACTCTTTTTGAGTCACGATGTCATCTAACCTCTTCTGTCACCATCGAGAATCTCTTGTTCACATGGAGAATGACCCCATATGGCAGCATCGGTGGATTCCATGATGGAGAATTCCTCTAGATTACCTACCATAGATGGGATAGAATCCCTATAGTCCATTTCCTACATAGCACCGCCACCACCCCTTTCATCTTGGCCCATAGTTTCCTCAGCTCGGTCGTTAGTTTCAGCAGCATGTCCTTCAACATCCACGACATTGCAGCCACAGTTGCATCCACAACCTCAACCTCGAGCATGGAGACAACTACTTTTAGATGAGGAAAATGAGGTTATGTCGAACGTAACACAAGAGAATGCACTTGATGAGCAGAAAGAAGAAATGTCTACAGTGAGAAGTAGGAAGGTGAAGAAGCCGAAGCACATGTAGTGTCTGACGCGCAGAGTGATTTCCAGTCGCTACACTTGCCAGGAGATGATGGAGACCTTAGGCATATTTGATTTTTTTAGGATATCTTGGAACCTGTTGGGTAATTTGAGGTGCCAACTATAGTCCATGAGACTTATATTGATCTTACACAATAGTTCTTTGCAACCTTAGAGAAAGTCTCATAGGACGCCATCAATGTTACATTTAGAAATGGAACTTACCTCGTCACTGTCTCTTTTCTCAATAGAATTTTTGCTCCCAACCCTGAGGTGGCAGCCCTACTTGATCAAGGGAGCACATATAGAGATACCAATGTGAGCTACACAGCCATGTGGAAGAGGCTTACATGGAAAAGCAACTTTGTAGTGGAAAATCAAAGACAAGTTTGATTCATAATCACATGTTGAGATACATTCAAAAGGTCTTGGCGAGCACCATCTTTGCCTGGTATGAGAATCAAGGAAGTTGTACAAAGAAAGACCTCTCTGTGTTGGGATGGATGGTGCAGAGCAAGCATGTAAATTTGGGATCGCTTACATTGATCATTTGAAGATAGACCCCTCCAAGAGCAAGAACTCTTTTATCACGGGGAGTTTGTAACTTCAATTGCTTTGGCACTTGATCATGACGTGTACGGCTACGCCAAGGTAGAAGGCGGGAAGATCGAGGACATGCACTACTTAATTCGCTCTTCCATGATTCCAGTGATTGACCAGAAGATCTTTTACCAGGTTAACCCTTGTTATGTAGGAGTTTCACTGGAGCTCTTATACCATGCTACACCTCTCCTAGAGGGGTGTGGTCCATTTCCAGACTGGATATATCACACCAAAGGGGTGATCACTGCCATTCATCATGTTAGAAGCATGAATTCTTGAACATTCTACCAGCTACTCAAACAATGGCCATATCTCCTCAGATGGCCTAGCCATAAAAAATCCTCCATAAAAATAATCTATTGTAGCTTGACTCATTGGATATAGATTGGGGTAAAAGGACTGAACTAGCTGCCATTAAGGGATCTCATGGTGTGGGCATTCTCTCAACATCTTCTTAAATCTCTCCCAAGAATCGTGAAACTACTCACTGCCCCTTTGACTAAAACCCACTATGGTACGTCGCATTTGTGTCAACCTTACTATGGAGTGGAATTGACTTAACAAGGCATTCTTCATCTCTTCCCAGCTCATGATATCCCTTCTTGAATCATACAATCTTTGGCTTTGTCATTGAGGGATAATGAGAATAAGGTCAACCTAATTGTGTCATAACTGGCTGTCAGCATCCTAAAGGTGGAGCATACATCGAGAAAGGATTCCAAGTGCTTGTTGGGGTTCTCACTCTCTGAGCCTTAGAAGGCGAGAAAGAGCCCAAGAAGACCTGGAGGGATGGAGAATTTCTCCCCTGGTATTTGATAAAGTCTGCTAACAATTGGCAATTTGTAGTTGCTAGGCATTAAGTATTCTTGAAGTGGCTTGTGAGGTGCATTTTCACCTTCCATCTTGTCTTCCTCGAGTGGCTTGTCATATGCACAAGGCACAACCAAACAAAAGAGGACAAGTTAGAAAACCAATATGAAAAAGAATGCAAAGAATAAAGAATAAAAAATAGCAATGGTGAGGGTAGTAGGAAAATATCAAAGAAAAACTAACTAGTTAGGTCAAGCACCTTTCTCCCCGGTAACGACACCAGAAAGCTTGGTATGTCCCGCCAGATGTACACACACTAACCAGTTTATATTTGAATAGACGCACCCCACGAGATCGGAACAAACTTGGGATAACTTTCAAAATTTAAAAGGACCTAAACCAACATGCCTACTTTTACTAACACATTGTACCTGCAAGCGCACAGGGTCATGTCGTAGTATAGAAAAGCGGCTACAATAGGGTCAATCCACAGGGAGAAAGTGGGCACTAGAGCTGAGTTAGTTTTGGGCTAGGTTCTTACTACAGAGTCTAGGGTTTAAGGGTTTAATGGTTGATTTGTTGATTACACTAATGGCTGAATACGAAATCAAATGAAGGAAAGCAAATAAGATCAAAACCTAAGTTAACCTAGACAGTTAATTCTAATGAACAAGAATAGACAAGGCAAGTAGATAGATGAGAAAGCTACACTAAAGAAAGTGAGAAGAGGTATACACTACACTAAGATATCAAATAGGGCAAAAGAGCGAGTAAAAACCTAAACTAGCAAAAACAAGTCAAGAAGCTAACTAAGCAAGTAAAGAGCTAATTGGGCTAACACTAGCTGAGCAAAAAGGCAATTAGGGTTTTAAAGCAATAAAGATGTGTGTGGGCTATTTATATGATGCACTTATCAATTAGGTTGGGAGTGACATTTGAACATTATAGTCTTATTTAAATCACCAAACCAAACAACAAGCTAGAGGCTAATGAATTGTGCTAGACTACTAACAGGACATGGATTGCATAGGTTGTGTATAGGGGAACTAGTCCCTAACACCTCTTACTACCCTTATGAGGCTCAATTGGGTTAGGCTATAGGTGTAATTCAATTAGATTCTAAATAGGCCTAGGTTTCTAGGTCAGAGGATCTTAGGGTGATTAGGAGCTGAGGGTAGTAGTGGGAGTGGAGGTGAGGTTTTAGGCCTCACATCACCCACATTCTAGCCTTGAGAAATCTCTAAGATAATCACACTAAATTCATCTAAACTAGCTACTTAGATCTCTCAACTAGGGTTAGGATAATTGATTAGCATATAGGAAGATGGGTGGCAAGCTAGGGATCCATGAATTGGACCTAGGAGCAAATCCCAAAATTCACACATATAAGTAATTTCCCTAAATTGCTAGGTGATTTCAAGAACAAAACAACAAGAAATCAATGAACAATGAGGTAAAAACATAACATAATCATTAGAAAACAAAATTATAATGTTTACATATCATTTTCCCCCAACATGGTATCAAAGTAAAATTTTAAGTTCCAAACAACCCACCTAAGGGGCCTAGCTACTCATGGAAATGCAAAATACAAAAAGAAAGGAGAAAGATATAGAAGTAGACATGAAGCTCAGTGTAGATGGAGTGATTCTCCTCTAAAGCTGTTATAAGGGCGTCCTCCCTCCTCCACCGAGATGCAAGGCATGGGATGAAGGTGGAAAGTGGCCAAAACACCAAGAAACTAGGGCTTTAGTGGTGGAAATGATGAAATGGAGTGGAATGGAGGTGGAAATGAAGTGGAATGGTTGAGGGGGGGAAATGGGGAAGCTAAGAGGGGAAAAAGGTAGCTGACCTCGTTCCCCAACCGCCAACTATGTATATATAGGAGATGGGGAGGCACTAGGTCAGGTGGGGGTAAAATATGGAATGGATTGGAAGAATTGTATGTAGCACGGTCGTGTCGGGTAGCATGATCGTGGTGGGTAGGGGTGAGAATGGTCATCTTGTGGTGGAATGATCGTGGTGACAAATGGTAAAAATGAGCCAGGAAAGTGGTGGTTTTGAACTGAAGTTGGCATGGCCGTGTTGGTGCATGGGTGGCATGGACGTGGTGAGTACCACAACCGTGGTGGCTGGTATGTTTTCTATTCTTGGTTGGAATGGCCATTCTACACTAACTATCACACAGTTGTGCTGCGTGGCACATCCATTCTAGGGTCTTCTACCATGGCCATGTTATGCATCACAGCCGTGTTGCTGGGTGTAATCTTCATAGCTTGTCTCTGTTGATTTTGAGTGAGCTAGCATGGCCATTCTGTGGCACCACAATCGTGCTACTCTCTATATCTACACTTTGAGCTTGTACTTGGTTCATTCTAGACATCTTTGCTTCAATTGATCTTTGACCACTAGGGGTAGGTTGAGGGGTCTGGGACTTCACTTTGGGCCTCTCTAAGGGTATAGAAACCTTAGGATCACTCCTCTCTCTCTCTTCCATCCAAGCGTAGATCAAATACCTGAAAAACATGCAAATAATGTCCATAAGTGCATTTTACACAAATATGCATATTAGGGGAAATAACATGTAATCTAACAGGTATATATGTGATTGAAATGCAATATGACACAAGATGGAACCCTAAAATATATTTGCATCAATAGGTTATGGGATCCTAGTCAGAGATCAAGGCAGAGTTTGGTAGCGGTAAGATGAGGTAGTTTTTTTTGGTGAGTTGGCTGCTACCATTTCTAGGTTGAAGATGACGAATTTATACATTTGTCTATTGAAAGGTTGGGTTATAGGATTCATATAGGTTGCATGATAGGGGTCTCCATTTGGAGTTTCTGGGGAACATGGTGGTGTTAATGGAGGAGAGGAAGGTAACATACAATCTTTCTGCCTGTAAGGAGGAATAGGGTTGTTTGACAACTCCATTGTTGTTTGCCAAATCATGGTGCATCCTTGTTGTTTGGGTTTAACATGACACTAGGGTGCATTGTTCAGTTGAGGAGATTCAAGGCGAGGTATGCCATGATGGTTTCAAAACCTATGGAGGAGAAAGGACTAGTCGACATTTCTTTAGAAATTGCCAACCCTAGTAGAATTACACAGGGTTGGGAGACGCTCCTCATTCAAGGCACATTTAACCAAACCCCAAATATCCTAATATTAACTATAGTAGACCATGAACCTCATTAACTTCAATATTTGGTAATTCATAAAGTATGAACCCGATCTCCATGGAATTTTTAATACAAGTCGACAACATGTTATGCTAGTTTCTAAAAATGTTAGTTCCCTACTTTATGGTTCTAGCTTATTCTAATATATTGTCCATCATAACTCACATAGTACTTAATATCCAATATAATGGATGATATTTTAATTGATTCCAAAGCCATCAATTCTCAAATATATAGTATATGATCTGTTTGGTATATTTAGACTAAAATATTTTCAATTAAACAAAATGATACTACAGTTGTAAGTTGAGGGACAAGTTGAGGGACTAGATTGTAAACAATTTTCAAGTAAAGAGTAATAGTTGATTTAGGCACAAGATATTTTCAACGGTGACCAAGTAGTTCATGAATCAAAATAATTGAATAAAATAAAAGAATAACACTTAAATAGGTGGGTAGTTTGGTAAATACACTCAATTGAGTTAAATTGAAAATATTACAACTCTTCCTCCATTAGAAGGGACATCATCCCTGAAATCAAATCCTTCTTAATAATCTTCTCCCTATTGGGGTTTAATCCAATAATTCCCCAACATACTACTCCAATTTGCCTAGATAATCTTCAATTCAAAAACAAATTTCTAATTCTCCTTCTACTAACATAGATTGTACTCAGGATGACCAATCAGTTCCTTTACTACTACCATGGAATTATTGAACGTATTTAGGTGGAAAGGCTATTTTGTAAAATATATCTATTAATTAATTTGGCTCTTAATGATCACTAGTCCATAAGACTTCTAATATTATATCTGATTGAGATATTCATAGTTTGAGCCTTTAAACATTATTATCAAAAGTTTCAAGTTACACTTTAAGCTCATTGGTCAAGCTACGTCTATAAAGATCAATTTTATCAATTTTTCTCAATATTTGTCATTAAACTTTATATGATAATTTATTGGGTCAAGAATTTATACTTTTTTGGTTTTGTATGGTTTTAGTAAATGTGATGTCTAGGTCATATTAGTTCTCAAGTTCTATATGTATATGAAAGTTGCAAGTTTAAAAATATTGGACTCATGATATTTATCCTAATTCAACATATTATTAATTGCATCTTAGAACATTGCAATCTATTTTTGTTTTCCACAATTTCATAGTTATGTGGATCTAATTTGAATTTATTTTAAGTGCCATAGATTTTCTAGATACGTAGTTTATCAAAAGAGGTAATTACTATTTTATAAAGTAAATATATTGTTCATATTTCATACTAGCTACATCTCTTTTTTTTATTTATATAGAGGGCATACATGTCAAAGATATGGTTAGGGAAACTTTTTTGTGTATACATGCAAACACACATATATTTTTATTTCTCTCTTTTCAAGTTTTTTTTTAAATGAGGACTTTCCTCCAAGTCTTAACACATTATAATTTGTTTTCTCTCTATTGAAGGTGATTACACGTACTACTATTTTTTCATTTTATATTAGTTGGTGACTTTATTCAAGATTAGGATTTTCTCAAGAAATGGAAATCACCTTGGCCACATCGGTATGTAAAGTGAGGAAACCCTACTACCACCTAAGTGGATTGGGAGTAATTACACCAGAACCTTCACTAAACATGCTTCCTTAGACACCTCAGTTCATTCTTTTACATTGTTATGATTATTCCTCATTATTTTAGTATTTATTTGATAGAATTTTAGTATTTATTTCCTTTGGCTTCATCATGTTCATAATTTTTTTCAACATTTGATTTGGATATTATTAAATATGACTATATTTACATGAATTTGAAGTATTTTAGGGTTCATGCTAATTTTAATTGAAATTTATTGTATAAATTTTTATGTCCCCCAAACTATAGATAGACCTAGGTACTCTACTTTTTTAATACCTATCATGGTGATGGTGTTGTTCCAACATCTATATTGTAAATGTACTCATCTATATCTCAAATACTTCTTTATCAGACGTAACTCCAATCCTAGATAAGGGCTCTAAATGCCACTAGTTGAGGCATAAGTGTTCCATAGTTGGCAAGTCCAAGGTACATCCACGATCACCCATGTCTCTACTTCTTTCATAGATAAATGTTATAAGTTGGGTTAGAAAATATAAGGTCGGTTGTCAACTATTCTTTTTAGTCCTAACTACTCCATTTGTATTCCTACTTCACCCTAATTTTCCATAAGAAATGCATGAGTGTTGATTGTTTACGGCTCTAATACCATGTTGTGAAAACTCAATCTTTTGTACATATTTTTTTCCAACATGATTCAAATGAGAGCACATATAAACAACTCATGATTACAATCATGTTTTACATAGAGTCATTGAAGCTTATACATTTAAAAATATAACAAAATAGGCATAAGAACTATCTACTCTTTGAAGTAGGATTTCCATGTACGTCTCTTCAATATCTTCCATTTGTCACATGTCCATGAATTCATGAGGGAATAAAATCACATGAGGACCCCAAGATGGGAAATATGGTTTAGCAAAGCTGGTACTAAATTCACTTATTGAGCTATTTGAAAATAGGTTCAAAATATAATTGAGGATAATATCAATTCTTGAGGGAACTATTTGGTGGTCTTAATTCAAAAAATAAGGATAGCAAGTAGCAACGCTTCAATGTTCATAATCCAAGATGAAAATTCCACCATGCTAACATTTATGAAAAATTATCTAGGTTCAAGAGACCAAAATATCAAGAATATTTTCAATGATCAACTTTAAATATTAGGATTGAGCACTATCATATCATTTCCTTCAAGGGATAAAGTGTCGTGTGTTCAGTCATCTATGAAAGAATGACACGCTATCATAACCTGGATAGTGTAGCGTAAGTGGTTTGGTATGGCTTGTCCTCCCCAAGGGACTTGGGTTTGAATCCCCTATTGTGGATTGTATTTACCAACCCTTGGGTCATCCGAGATATGGCACCTATTTGAGATAGGGGGAAACTAATGTCTCTTCTAACTCAAGAACGACAAAGAATCATAATTACTATTTTAACCAGTTGACTAGAGGATAACTAATCCATTACAACTATACACATGGCAGTGGGACATACCCTATACCTCAAGAGAGACAAAGCTATAAGGGGCCAAATGCCAAAGAGATCAAAGTACATGGATTCAAAAATCCAATGGATCAAGTCAAGAGATATCATAATATTTAACAAAATTTAACAATTGTGACTTAAGGGGCACTGACCTTCAAGGAAGTAAAGGCTTATAACAAAGTGTAGGGTTCACCACAAAACAAAATGTATTGAACTCAAGAGGGATGAGAAATAACTTGATAAGAAAAATAGAGAATCTAGTACCTTTATGTCGAAATTAGATTTTGAGATGTTTCACACTTAAGGTTCAATGAGTTCCAAAGTTTCAAGATCTAATAAGAAAAATAATTCTATGTCATCATAGGGTTAAAAGTTATTCAATTTGACTTATTTAGGATTAGTTTATTTTCCATATTGGATCACTATTTCATATCATATCCTTTACTATAATTTTTATACTTTCATCTAGGTTCCATACTCAAGTACATATCTATTTTATCTATTTTAGGTTTTGAAATGTTATTCTCTCAAATATAGTTCCATTTAGTCAATATGGTCAACTATGTTTATTGTATGAGATAGAACTTATCAAATACCCTTAGTAGTAATCTCTAGGGTTTAAAGTCAACATGCCTAAATATGCACTAGTCATGCATTGATACATAGATTTATATTAGGTACACAAACACCAATATGTATCTTATGAAAATATAATATGTTCATATTTGGTCCAAACTACCATGTTATCTGATGTGAATTTTGTAAAAATGTTTATAAAAATACTTTCTTGAATATGTTCTTTCTCTCTTGTATCCTATAATTCCAATAAGGAAAACATAAATAAGTTTACTTTTTAGTGTCATCAAATTAATGTAAATTTTGGGTTTAAATCATACACTATTTAATGGATACTAGTTATACACTTTCACTTAGTTTTTTACTACTTATGTTAACCTATTTATGCATTATTTATGTATGAATATAAGAATGGAATGATTTTTCATGTAGTCTAACTTTGGTTTCATCATATATTTTATTCCCAAGTATTAGGTTACCCATAATTGAATATATTTCCATTATCTTTCATTTTAACTAAAATAGGTTGGTCTAGATCTATATACTTCTTTAATCAATATCTTCTCTTCAATCTTAACCTCAATATACATCTAGGGTTTTGAATATGTAATAATAATACTATTAGTATTAATATACTAACATATATATACCCAAATATAGGTATATAACCTGTTCTGTGTAGTGTAGGTGGTTTGGTCTGGCTTGTACTCCCTGGGGGACCTGGGTTCAAGTCCCTTATTATACATTGTATTTACCAACCTTTGGGTCATCTGGGCTTTGGCACCTGTTTGAGGGAGGGGGAGACTAATGCATCATCTAACTAACTAACTATATATATATATATATATATATAAACAATGTGGAACTGGCCGAATCAACATTCAATCTACCTTATCCAGACACTATCCTATCTTATTATATTACAACATTAATAATACATAGTTATATGTATACTACATGTCTGCAATACTTTGTCTATCCAACTAACTTACATTTATCATTATTTAACTCTTTCGATTATGTAGGTTTCAAACATGTTAATGTAGAAACCAAAGGCATACCTTATCATATGATTGTTGTCGTGATTAGTTACTCTGGTTGATGTGTGATCAGTTATTCATTGTTCGTATACTTCTTCTCGAGGAACAAGTCAGTAGGTGTCCTAGTTTGTGAAGATAGTGTCACAAGATTGGTAGTCTGGCTCCGGCCGTGATGATGATGGATGGAGGGGAGTCTCTCTCCTGTGTTTGAGTTCTAAACATCTCAATGCAAGGAACTCTGATGGAGGTTGTACAGTCCTCAGAAACAATTGATAGATTTAGATGTTAAGTTCCAATCATGAGGGAACTGACGATCTGTGGCGGTGTGTATGTTGTAGGAAGCCATGGTGGTCGAGGCCTAGGTTAGCACAATGAGGACAAAGGGATTAAGGTGGTCAGCAACCACTTGGTGTCTGGTGATGGCTATGAGGGTGAGAGGTGTGGTCAGACTGTTGGTCTTGGGGGGGTTTAAGCAGAGGATGATGGTGATAAGAAGGCATGTGCGGTTGTTGATTCTTTGTGGTGTTGCATCGAGAGGTAGTGGCCACAGGTAGGAGGTGGCCTCTACAACAGTGAGACTGTTTGATGTGGTTGTAAGTCTTCTACCACCATGTCAGCATTTTGTGGACTGGTAGCTTGGGTTTGCAAGCTCTGATAAAAGATAGATAGGGTGGTGGTGGTGTAGACGCAGGTTTGCATCACGATTGGAAGATGGCCAAACTATCATATTTGAAGATTCTGGTGAGGTGAGGGAGGTCTTCTCTGCTGGGCAATGGTGTTGTGTGTGGTGCACTGGCTTGCTATGTTGTAGTTCTACAACCAAGGTTTTATGCATATCAGACTTAATGTCATAGTGTTCTGAAGGTTTGGGTAGGATGTGGGATCTTGTTCAAGGATCGGTGATAGAGTTTGGTGGTAGCGAGATGAGGTAGTTTCTGGCAGACTGGTTGCTACCATTTCTAGGTTGAAGATAACTGATTTATGATTTGTGTAATGAAAGGCTAGGTTTAGGATTCATTTAGGGTGCATGATAGGGGTTGTCATTTGGATTTTTAGGGGAATAGGGTGGTGTCAATGATGGAGGAGAGGGAGGCAACAGACAATCTTCCTACATGTAAGGAGTCACATGGTTGTTTGGCAATTGCATTGTGGTTTGCCAAATCATGGTGGAACCTTCTTGTTAGGGTTTAGCATGGCACTAGGGGTGCATTGATCAGGTGAGGAGTTCCAAAGTGAGGCAAGACATGACTATTTCAAAACATGTGGAGGAGAAAGGAATGATTGGTAGTTCTTCAGAAACTGTCAACACTACTAGTATTACACAGGGTTGGGGAGACGCTCCCCATTCAAGGCTCATTTAAGCATATCCCAAATATCACAATATTGACTATAGCTGACCACAAACCTCATTAACTACAAGAAATGATTTCTCCTAAAGTATGAACCCAATTGTCACAGAATACAAGTAAAAAACATGTAATGTTGGTTTATAAAGTGTGAGTTCCCTACTTTACGGTTCTAGCTTATTCTAATAAATTGTCCATCATAACTACATAATACTTAATATCCAATATTATAGATGATATTTTAATTGATTCCAAAGCCATTGATTCTCAAATATAGAGTATATGATCTGTTAGATATATTTAGACTATAAATATTTTCAATTGAACAAAATGATATTATAATGGTAAGTTGAGGGACTAGATTGCAAACAATTTTCAAGTAAGGAGTAATAGCTCATTTAGGCACAAGATATTTTCAATGGTGACCAAGTAGTTTCAAGAATCATGATAGTTGAAGAAAATGAAAGAATGGCATTTAAAGGGGTGGGTAATGTGTTAAATACACTCAATTGAGTTAAATTGAAAACTTGGGGTCAATTTTTAGCATGTTACAGGTTCACATCACAAGGTAGAAGATGGCTTGGAAGTTGTTTGATACATGGGTTGTCACTAGGATTAAAACCCACATTCTATGTCACAACCCATTGTCTAAGTGTATATGAAATTTGGGTGTGACATTGATAATTTCCCATATTAATTGACAATATCCACTTCACTTCAATGGAATGTTACAAAACTTGTAAAAATCAGTTTTATCTCTATAAGCATCCAATTAGCATTGAACTTTAGGATTATCCTTCTATTAGGGTCAACTAGGATTTGAGTAATTTTGGGATCAAAAGGAATTTGATTGATACCCTTTCTTGCTCCTCAAGTATTTACTTGATTTAGTCACTTAGCTCGCAAATAATCATGTAATTATCTTAAAATGTGGATTTATCCTCTTATAACCATTATCTAGTGTTGGACCAAGTATTAGATCATATTGGGTTTATTTGGTATCTAAATACACGGTATCTAAGTATAGATTGGATAATTACTCCTTAATTTTCTAGGTCAATATTCACTTTAGAATCTTATGAATCTTTGCTCATTATCTCATAATCAGCTTAAAATCATCTGTTAATATTATTGATATCATAAATATGCTTGAATGTCTAATCTTTAAAAATATATCCGAATTAGGCTTGAATACCTTGGCTTTCCAAAGGGTCCATAGGATTCTTTTTCTTCTTAATCATAAAATTATGGATTGAACCATTATGGTATCTAAGTTGAAGCCTTACTTATGTAGCATTACTTTATTTTCTTGAATTGATAAATCAATCTAGGTATGAAGTTTATATTCATCAATCTATATCATACTTTTTCCTTTATTACTCTAATTTGATTCTCTCTTTATATTATTGAATCAGATATAAAATTCAATAATTTTGAGTATGTTACATTAGTCCAAGTTAAAAAGGAATTTTGTCCCTGAAATTCAAACCCAATTAGGTTCATGTGAATGAAAACTCAATTTCCCTCATGCATTAGGTCTATCAACATACCTTGGATATGTTATAGATAGGTTATTGATGTGTGTCACTGCACACACAACAAATCACTAGGCAAAGTCCTAGAGTTTAACCTTCTAAACATGTTGTAAACTTGATGTAAACAACAAATTAACTTTTACTATAGTAAGATATCGATCCCAAGAGATAGAAAAATAGTATTTGAGATCCAAATCCAATAGAAAGAACAAGAAGGAAAAAATCATTTTGTTGAGAGTTTGATTATGCTAAGACATTAAGTAAAAAAGTATAATTAAACTAGACAAAAGAAATTGTGGGTCTGGAAGATCACCGACAAAAGGCATGTTCCAACATTAACTGATTCAACTCCTTATTTTAATGACCGATTCAGGATTATGTGGAGTCTTGTCCTAATGGGAGCACAAATCACACAAAGGCCAGACTTCTTTCAAATCTGAGGTCATGACGTTTGAGGATCCTCATCCGACCATCCAAGATAAATCTATCAGGTGATCACATCAAGAATATGTGATTCACATTATGAGGTTCTAACCATGGATCCAATGATTGTGTCACGATAGGTTATACAAACAAGACAACAAGATAAAAAAATCATAATCTAAATCAGGTGATCACGTTAAAAGATTATGTTGTTCATTCTTGTTGAGACCCGAGATCTTGGTGCCCCCAGAATAATATATTCTTTTTAACTAGAAAATGAGTGTGGATCAGAAAGATAAAAGATCATAAAAATATGTCAAGAATTTATGCATTCATTCTTGTTAGGATCTGAGATATCGATACCCTCACACGAATATATCTATATCCTTTGGTTGAAGCAGAAATGGTTCAAGAAACATCCTTTCATTAAGATGATGGATTATGGATAACTAATGTAGAGATCCAGATATGGGGTTACTCCCCAAGCCCCAGAAGAGAACTACTCAAACATAATATAAAGGAACAAGACTACAATAGAAATCCCATGGAAAGAGATAAAAGAAGTGATGCCTTTTTCTTTGGAGTACCCCTCCTTTTATAGGGAGAAAGGAGGAACAAAAAATTATAAATGAGGCTTTGTGGTGGTGGCGGCTGATGGATCTGCTTTGACTAAAGTTTGACTACAATAATGGCCTTCTTAATTCAAATTTTAACTAGATCTGGGCACAAGTCGGTCGAATCGTGATCTGATTCGGTTGGCTCGTAATCTGAGTCGGTCAACTCATGAAATTGAGATTTATTCTTAATTGCTTTGCTTGCAAGCACATCGTAGTGCCTCACTTCCTTGATAGCTATATTTTCCCATGTGGTTGGTAGGCATGTATGTAGCTCAGTATTTTAATTTTACATGTTGTCTTGATGGCTTTGGAGAGTTGATGGATATGTTGCTTTATTGTGCATACATTAAATATGATCACTGGATTTCCAACACAACTGATATTCCAAATTCAATATTCAAAGACAATCATAAAGGGAGTCAACTGCCACACAGCTCTTTCAATAGGATAATTGTGTAGGCCTCATTTATTAATTGTCTCGCCACTTTGACTTTTATCATGCCTTTTCATTATTAATGTGATGTTTCCATACAAAATAATGGCCACGAGTTGGCACTTTGTTTCCCATAAATTTACATTGTGACCGCACCTTAATAAAACTATTCAATTAGTTATCTTGTCATCAGGTCAAAGAATTAACTTGATAACACATAAATGAATTCCTTTTCTTGATAAACAAAGAAATGTTGTAGATGGCTTTAATTTCCTTTTTTCCTCAAATAAATTGTGATTGAATACTAATAAATCTTTAACATTGCAACAATCCATGCATAAAATAAAAGTAATGTTAATAACATAATTATTATTCTCACAAAAAAGTGGGAGAAATTGGATTTAACTGAATAAGCCCATAAATTATATAAATGATGAAAAAACAAATGTATTAAAAATTGTGGGAGTGCAAGGCTACATTGACTGAATTATGGAATAATATGATGATTAGAATGCAAATTTGATCTAAGAAAGGCAGTGAAATTGGTATGAATATTCATTCAAAAATTGTCATTATTAACCTTTGTTTAGGTGAAAAATTACCTATATTAATGGAGTAGGAACTATAATTCATCCAAATGGTAGTTCCACCTCCTCATTCCTTGCATGATATTACACTATCACTTGGTATTTTCATATTTACTTGATGACTACATTTTTCACCTGAGTATTAAACCTACTAATCATCGTTTAGATATATTGGTGAGATGGTGAGGTAACACGTCTATACCCAATATTAAGTCAGTTACTTTAATTTAAGGTTTTTATAGGGTTTTTGAGAAGGGGGCGCAGTAGAATAACAAAAACTTTTCATTCCTCTCTTACCCAAGCCGTTGGATCTGTCGTAGTTATAAAACATCCATGAAAAAAAATGTAGAAAGGATGATGATTGTACCTTTGCACACACTAGTTGTCCGACAAATATACATGTCTTTTTCAATGAAGAACTCAAACTTTCATATGTAGATCAAAATCCACCACCAAAAAAACTAAATTTGCCACCAAGAAATATGGATTGAAAACCAAGTTGTTACATGATTATCTTCCATGGAGTGCCTTTTTATTATCTTGTAGAAAGTCTTCTCCAAGACTCTACACAAATGCCTCAGACTCTACTTCATCCATGTGGGTGAGGTAGAATGTGGTGCACCACCATGGTTACCAAGTTGAAGCAAAACAAGAGTTCTTGACATGCTAGTCATCCCAAAACTCCTTGCTTCTCCTATTTCTGATAGTCGTCCTTAGGGCAGACTTTCTCTCTCTCACCAAGAGAAAATTAGTGGCAAACTTGTATTAGAAACTATGTTTCATGTCTGTAACCCTAGTGGGACAAACCTCCCTTAATATAGGAGAGTCACATACTTGGAATTTTCTAATTCCAATCATGTCCTAATTGCAATCTCAAAAATAGCCTCAAAACTAAAAACTCAGACTGTCATTTCAATCGAGAAACTAGGACTCTCAACCGGCTGACTGGGTTCCTGAAGGGACTTTGGTGGTCTACCAATTAGTTGACTATCTAAGTGAGTTAGCCGACTTGCAAGTAAAAACATGAATTGGTTTCCCAGTTTGATTCCAAATAAGATATGGAACTTTCCTTGTTGGATTCCAATCTCCAAACTTACTAAGGTAGTTGAGTGGTCACTACTTCAATTAAAATCCAGTCAACCAATTGAAAATCAATTAATCCATTGATGCAAACAATTCAATTTGTTGACTGGACATTCCAGCTGCCCAACTTGGTAGGAAATTCACCTACTTAAAATTCAGAACCATTCTAATCATATGTTTGGTTGTGAACTTTATTTCCCTTATGAAACGTTATGTTTGTTACCTAATGGGTTTTTAATAATGTTGGTCGTACTGTTGAAATCCTCATAATCAGAGAGGTGTCTAGCAACACTTTATTACCACCCAAGTAATAGGAAAATTTGGAGAACAACCTCAACCTATAAAGTGATCAATGTTACCATGATCACATAATCCCTTTGTTGCTAATATCTAGATTGGATCTGAGGCATGGAAATATCATCCTCTTATGATTCATTCTATGTTCCTTGAACTATAGTAGACTATTGAAGATATTGCAAACTCAGTATCATATATACATTGACATGAGTGTGGCCATGCATTTTTTAGTCTCATTTATCAAGTGATCGGGATATCACTCCAAAGGAGGGACAAATTCTATCTACATAACTCACAATAATCCAAAATTGTCACAGTGCACCCAATCACTACTTTTTTGGCAAGCCTTATTCATAGCACATTGGGTTAGTAGTCAGAGTACTTAGAATGACATGTGATTACTATAGCAAATTTCAGGTCTAAGGATCACAGTCACCATTGTCACATTGAGATATGACTCTGACATGTCATTACATGACTTCCATGTGTCATTCTTAAGGTGTGTCTATCTAGTATAACATGTTCTATGAAAAGTACTCATGTATCTGATTCAATATCCTATATCATGATTAAAGAGGCATAGCATCACTCGCCATACGTGTTAGTCTTGTGTAATATACTAATATTGTTGCCCAATAATATCCACAATAATAACCTACTAGGGACATAACAAGAATGAGTAAGTATACATATGATCTCATGCTCAGGTATTCAACCCAAACCATAGTAATCAAGTCAAAATATTCTTAGGACATTGTTAAGTTTATTCCTTATCTCAATACGAACACAAACAAAGTAAGTGGAATTGCCTTTTATTCATAATCAAATCATATACAAAGTATCCCTATTACAGTTATGACATGCTTTCTCTTAGGGCATACAACCAAACATATTCATCCTTAGGTGTCAATTATATGTGTCAGATGTGGCTACCCAATCTCTCACACCTATACTAGGGTTAAAAATATATTTTGCTATATTATAAATACAAAGTTCACATTGTTTTCATGTATAGTGATGGTGCATCCACATACTATCACATAATTTCAAATTTTAGGTCGATTCATCCTCAATAATGACTATGAACCATGAATACATTGTAATTACACAAGTTCCCTTAAATTTTATGGACCCAAGGGGAAAGTTCTTTTCTCCAAAATCTTGAGTTTATGCACAACTTCATATAAGATTCTAAGAGTTATTATGTTCGTTTAATCTGCAACTCATGTATCATTAGCCTTATACATTCCCTTAAGGTCTATAGTTGTGTAGGTACATTTGAGGGCAATCTCCTCTTAATCCCAAGGGCCTTATGTACTTAGGGAGTGCCTTTCCCATTAATCCCTTGAGCCACAAGTACTTATGGAGGTGGCCATTTTCCTAACATCATGGGTCTTGTGTATACATGGATGACTTTCTGTTGAACCAACATGCCTTATGTACTTAGGGCAAGAATACCTAGTGACTCCTTGGGTCTTATGTACCATTAAGACCCTACATGATCCTAGGGTTGTCTTAGGTCTCTACCCTACTAGGGTTTATTGAGATGACATAAGTTTATTTTGTTTTACCCATTGATTACATTGTGTTTTAGTAAAAATGTCTCTAATATCATTATATTACTATGTACCATGACTCATCCTTCCCCAGGATAGTCTATAACATACATCTGTGTCATATGACTTCTTTCAATCAGTTAACTTCCAGTACATAGTTTCCCTGAGATTTCCCTAACTAAAGTTTTTCATTCTTATGTATATATGCATCCAGAGCATTAAGACAAATGTGCATCCTTCTTATTCAGACTTTGTGGTAGTATGCTTGCATACCTTAGATACACCATGATTACCTCTCTTTCAATATACTTTGCTTGCCATTATGTAATTAACCCAAGATTTCTCTCATTGAAGTTTTCAAATTTAGTATAGATTGGAATTCCATTTCCCATTTTCCAAGGACAACTTGTTATGACTAGGTAGGGATAAGGGCTTCCCTACTTATACCCATACCATCTCATTGTAACCCAACTATTTAAGTATAGTTCCTTGAAGGACATCCAAGGTTACCTAAGATTTTCTTTTAGAACCTAATACGTGGTTGTTCAACTCATTCTTCCCCAGGGGGTCCTGATATAGGGTGCCTTCTTGGTTTTCTAAAGGAGGTTAGGATCTCTAACTACAACCTGAACCTACGGGTTATAGGGTTATTCCTCCTTCATAGGTCCTTCTCCATCCTTGGGTTGATCCACCCTAGTTTTGGATTCCTCCCCTAAACATGAGTTGAGGGACATGTTCATTCTTATGTAACCATTGATTTCCTATCTATCATGGATGCAAAACATCCTTTATGTGTATTGTACATGATTGATCGCTTGTACCCTACGTACTTGCATGTATGGGAAACTGGGGTATCTAATTTGTGGTACTCAGCTAAATTGCTCAAACTGATATAGATATTCTCTTGCCCTTTATCCTCACTTAGGGTTTTCTTGGATAGGGTATTATTATTTTCCTTCATTCCTTGATTATGTACCCAAGATTAGGTTTTCTTGTAAGTGTAAAGGATTAACCACTTCATCCTTGGGTTTTAATTCTCATTTAACCTACTTAGGTCTTTTAACCAATTGGGTTATCCCAACCCAGACCCTGTAACATATTAGATTTTAGTCTCATAAGGGAAACATGTATAATTTGAAACACTTTCATATATATATATATATATATATATATTTGTGTGTGTTATATTATATATATATATATATATAATATATAACACACACACAGAGATATATATATATATTACATGACATGTACTTTGTTGGGAGGATGCCTTATCCTACTTCTTAATAAAACCCTAAATCAAGATGAGGATAGAAGTGAATTCTAGGTTTAGGAAAGAAAATAAATGAGAAGGGATGAAAGATAAGATGATAATTTCTAGAGGTATATTACTTTGGGAAGGACCTTTGACTTTGTCCATGTGGGATACATAGTGCCCTAAGAGTCGTATTTTACCTACTAGTGGTGTAGAGGAGAAAAACTTCCAACCTCTAGGTTGTGATCCTTTTTTTATTCACCAATGACTTGTCACCCATGCAGGTTTTGAACTTGAGACCTTCTCTTTACTAGCATGGCACTCTAAACAACTAATCTAATGGGCCCTCCAGTTTGTGATCCTTTCTAGACACCATTGTCTTTGAAAAATGCCCTAATATTTCCCTTATGGCTCGAAGTAACATACGATACTATTAATACTTATCAGTTATTTTACAAGTTTTTGCTCTAATACAAATTGTATCAACTCCCTTCCCCAGATAGCCACCTTTGCAAATAGATTATAGGGCCAAATATCATAATCTCATTTTTCCAGGATTCAAACTTTAGAAATAACATAAGGTTGACAATATCTCCTTAAAGAATTTTATCTAATCCTTCAATATGAAGAGACATTACATGAGAGGAACGTTGTTACTATAAGGAAGAAGGTATCATCAACCATTATCTAATTAATTCTCTTTATGACATTATATTTTAAAACTTCAATGTATTCATCTGAATCTCCAAGTCATCATATCTTCACATCAACTCACTGCCTAAAATACTGACAAACAAAGAAAGGATCAGTAAACTGTCATATTGTGTATGTGGGTGCATGCACCAGTGTGCATGTACGTATATATTCAACAATCAGATAATTGCACATAGGAACTTTTATTTTATTTTGAGTTTCACCCATGTTTGTCATAACACTTGTGATGTAATAACTTGTATATCTATAGTTAGACTTGTATGATCTACCCCTTGGTAGGCCTAACTCTAGGTTTAGAATATCTTAGTTCTCTATATATGATTCACATAGGCATTATAATAAACTAGAAGTAAATAAAATATCCAATTAGTTTATTCATCAATCATCGTGAAATCATCGAAAATCTATCGAAAGTTGATTTATGTGGGTGTTTATATATAACCATGTACCTTTAGTGAAGAACAACGCAATATACTTCAACTACTTCAAGAATTTATGCAACAATCCAAGAAATCATAATGTAAACCCAAGCCATCAACGTGATCTAAAAGTATGTATGTACTAAGGTGTCACCATGTATCCATATGATACAAATTAGGGTTGAGTCTATAGTTTAAGTTTACTTGGTTTAGGGTTGATATTAGGGTAGGGTCTCAAAACCCTAATTCACATGTATATGGTTCATATTATTTAGAAACCCTAAATATACATATCATCATCATCCTAATATTGAAATCTCATTATTATTCATCAATATCAGATTACATCACAACATAAATGTATTTAATATCTTCTACATGTTATTCATTAGGTATAGGGTTTACATGTACTAAAAATCCTATATCCATGCATTAGCTATACTTTGGAACCAATGTCAGAATTAGGCACTAAATATGTTTAATATTGATTCTACACATTTTTTATCAATAGTATATATAATATTATTATCATCCGAGATATGGTTTAGTATCTACATTTATTGTAAATTAAACATAACTAGACCAATGTTATGTGTTTCTCCTTGTCGTGAGTTACAACTAACCAATTGGTTTGATTAGATGTGATCCTAGGGCTCGAACACACTTTGGATCTTTCAATATTTATAAAGACCTAGTCTAGCACACTCATTTAGACCAATCACACTTCACCCGCAAGTGCACGGGGTTGTGTTATAGTATAGGTAAATGGCAAGATAAGGGTCAATCCGCAGGCAGAGAGGGGTATCTAGAGTTTAGTAAGTGTGAGCTACATTCTTAAAGAAAAGAGTAAGGTTTTTAGGGTTTAATCTTGATTTGGGTTGATTACACTAAGATGCAAGAAATTGAACAAGAAAGGAATACAAGACAAGAACAACCCTAAGTTAACCCTAAATAAGAAATTCTAATGGCAAAGTAAGTAACTACTTAAACACAAGCACGAGATTGCACTGGACCAGCAATTGGGGCACTAAAGCAATTAGACATTAACTACCACTATCTAGATTAAGTAAGCATTAAGATGCACTAAATATCCTAGCAAGGATTAACTGCTAAGAACAAGGCAATTGACTCAGGAGTAATTAAAGCAATTAACTGAGCTAGCATGAACAATCTAAAAGAGCAAGATGGGTTTTAAGCAAGTTATCAAAAGATTGGGCCGTTTGGGGAATGAACTAAGATATTAGTTGGGGAAAACAACCTAACCATTCATTCTAGATTGCTAAACCAAACAATTAGTAAAATGTAGTGGAATAACCCTAGACTATTGGTTGTTCATGGGTAGAATAGAGTGTAGGAAGGGGAACTACACCCTTGAAGAGCCTATCTAACCTTACGAGGCTCATACCAAGGTTAGGTGGGACTTCAATTGGATTTGACTAATCTAAGTTTCTAGAAAAGGAATGTTTGATGTAATTGGTAACCAAATGTAGGAATGGGGAGTAGAGGTAAGGGTATTTCACCTCACATTACTCATCATCTAGCTTTTAGAAAACTCCTAGGCAATTACACTAAGCAATCCTAACTAGCTACTTAAATCTCACACCTACGGATAGCGGAAGGGCTATATGTGTAGGAAGATGGGGTGCTAGCTAGGGATCCACTAATTGAACCTAGGAGCAAATCTCAAAATAGCCTAACATATGCTATCTTCTCCTAGACTTAGGTGGTTTCGAGCATAGAACCACAAGCAATTCATATTTTTAGGCACAGACCACAAGTAGAATCATTGTAAGTAAGATAGAAATAGAAATAAATCATCATAGAAAAAAAAAGATAAGAGTTTTACAAGAAAAATCCCCCCCAACATGGTATAAATTATCATTTTATCCTCCAAACAGCCCACCAAGGGGGCTTAGCTAGAAATAAAATAAGAAAACAAAGAGAAAGAAGGAGTAGAGGAGTATGAGACCATAGAACATGGTGAATACTCTTCCTTCACCTCCTAGCTGTTTTAGCACGGGCTCCTTCCTCCAAGGTGGGTGGATGGCATGGAAGTATGAGGTTTTGTGGAAAAAAACCCTACAAAACTAGGATTTTGAGGTAGTGAGAGATGAAAATAGAGTAGGGGTGGATGAAGGTAGGTGAGAGCTTTTCAATGCTAAGGGGGACTATAATAAAGGATGACCTTCGTGTTATGGCCGCCACCCTAAGTATATATACGTGGTGGGGAAGCACTAGGGTAAGTGGGTATATTTGGGGTAGAACAATGCAGAAAAAGTAGAGTTTTGGGTGGCAGCATGGCCACTATGGACAGAATGGTCGTGGTGGGTGAGGTGTAGAACGTCCATGGTGGTAGGGAACGGTCGTGTTGGGTGGAGGTAAAGTTACAATATAAATGTGGAAAAATGGAGGTTGGTAGCACAGTCGTGCTGGACAACGCGGCCTTGGTGGGGGCTAGGTAGAACGGCCGTGTTGGGTAGCACGATCGTGGTGGGCGAGTTGGGGACTTGGTCGTTCTGCTCAGAATGGTTGTTTTGCTCTCGGCCAGCACGACCATTTTGGCTGGTACGGTTGTGCTAGGGTCTTCTTGGCACGGCCATGCTTGCTATCACGTTCGTCTTGTCGAGGTTGCTTTGGTCTTACTGATTCTGCTGTAATTTTTGATATTCTTAGCACGGCCATTCCGCGTCACTTCGTTTTTGATGGGTCCTTTGCTTGCACTTTGCTCTCCATTCGTTGAGATCCATGGATGTCTTTGCTTGAGTTGATTGTTGGCCACTAGGGATAGGTTGAGGGAGTCTTGGAGCCTTCTTTGAACCTCTCTATGGGTGAAGGAATCCTAGAATACCTTTCTTCTCTCCCTTCCATCCAAGGTGTGGTCCAAATACCTGAAAAACATGTAAAGAACGTTCATAAGTACATTTGACATAAATATACATTATGTTCTAATATGTGTAGATGTGATCAAAGTGTAAAAAGACACAAGGTAGAGCTCTAAAATAGGACTGCATCACAATGGTACATTGCCATGTCAGTAATAATCAACTTATCTAATCTAATTGTGGGGTCTATCCAAGCCAATGGGCTTAAGTCGCGTCAAAGTTGTGTTGCATGCGGTATGAGCTTTCGATCGGGAATAAAAGACCTTATCACCCATGTGCCATGAATCTAATTGTTTTGCGAGATAAAGGAAATAGGTAACCTCAGCCCAAGAATTGTTCTCCCTTCCGTTAGCTTAGTTGTTGTTGTTGCCAGCCATGGCGAGACTAATACCTTGGTTGACTCTTTCCCTCTGGCCCTGGAAGCTCCAACCCAAGACCGAATTGTCTTCAACCGAGGTCGCTGACCTTCACATCAGACCGTGAGCTGATCTAGTGAGAAAACTAGGACCAGGGGTTACCAAAAGAATAACGTATCAGGAAGATGGGAGATACCTCATTCGTGGGAACTAACAATTGTGAAAGCTTTCTGAGAGCCTCACGAAGGTTTTCCAATCTTTGCAGAGTCTTGCAGTGGTGCAGAAGACCTCCTCAGGCGCATGCATCAAGCAATAGATGACGGCGATAAGGAAGAGTACCCTAGACTTCCTTAACACCTCGTGACAATGAGAATGTCTTCCAGAACCCAGCGACGCAACAGATGGCTGGAATGAAATTATCGCCGACGAGCACTATGGAATAGGACAAAAAGTTTTAGAAGTCTTCTCTCTCAATTGAGTGGAGCTAACTCGGGGGAAAACCCCAGGGACCTATTTATAGGTTTGTGTTGGCGAGCCCAAGCACCGATCAAAAGCCCGATTTTCCAATTTGTCTGAGTTTTGGAAGTTTCCCAGCCCATGGCAATAACAACAATGGTCAGGTTTGTTGGACTCCTCTCTCTCCCGAAGCCAGTGGGATAAAGATTGAGGCCAACAATGGCTCGAGAGAAAACAAGGAGGATAGGTTCGTCGTCAGTCTCCGACCTGCATGAGCTACTGAGCAGGAGGTAGAAGATGGTTTCGAAGCCATTCAACCCTCTGATAGGCTGGGATTAAAACCCACTTCCCGAGACCCCACTGTCCCAGCTTATCTATAATATATTTTTGGTATCATAATCATGCACGATTTTAGCTCTCTTTGAACTATATCTCACAGACATATTTGCTACCCAAATAGTCCAATTGGCCTGGAATTGAATCCCAAAGCTCATGACTGTCTTCACCTTCCAAAATATCCATAAGATTAAATATCTTCTTACTCAAAAGATTAGGGCTTGCACCGTTACGGCCTCACTTGAAATCTTATGTCAAAAATTATTTTATTTACTTGAATTGATAAATCAATGCGAGTCTGAAATTCGCCAATCAAGATTATAAATTTCCTCTTCGTTACTCCAATTTGATAATTTCTTTATATTATTGAATCAGAGCAAAGGCTCCCACGTTTAGAAGATGTTATAGGTCCGGCGTAAAGCCTGCTGCCAAGAACGAACGTGACCGAGATCCGAACTATGGGTTGTTTTGCCGACCAGTACGTCATGCTAACAAACATGTGGCCTTCTAAACTGCCGTTGATATAAATCTAGCGCAATCCGTCATACTAACATGTAACCTTCTAAGCTGGCGTATAAATCTAACGCAATTTTCCGGCGTGCTCGAATGGGATCTGAGATGAGGCTGCACGTAACCCAGTGGAGCACTATTAGACGCGGGATACTGATCTATTAAATCGATTTTTCCGTTCCAAGTACACAAGAAGCATACAAACCAACGACGACGTAATGAGTTAGCCTATTTCGGGGTAGAACCATACTTTAACCTCACGATGAACAGTTTGTTAACGAAATGCATCCAAAGTCGCATTTGCTAGGCAGGCCTGCTCGAATCATAGCACTCGACTCCCTACAGTAGCACGAAATTTCTTACCACAGATCGTATTAAATTAATTCCAACAGCCCTTCAAGAAAAAATATTAATTCCCCAACACCTATCCAGATGCAAAGTAATCTAATTGAGAAAATAAGTTCCGTACATCAGAAAATTGAGCATCACAAATATTCTTTCGTATTTTCTTGTTCAGCTGATCATAACATCAAAATCCTTCAAATATTGACACATGGCATAGAACCCAGCTCTTCCCAATGCCTATTTAGACTGCATCTACTGGCTCAATAAGGAACATTATTCGGTAGGTTTCTTATTTTATTACTCTTCATCCCCATCTTACTTCTCATGATTTCCACACCGGACCTATTCATCTCCCTCAAGATCTTCATTCTAACCACCTGGGTCTTGGATTGAATAGTTGACAGACCCATGCTTCTGTACCTGAGAAAACCAAGTGATAAAAATGCTCAGATAGGTTCTATAATCTTATAGCTCATGGCCAGACAAGCTGGCCTTAAAAAACAAAATCCAAGTCCCGAGAATTAGCACATCAAACAAATAGTTGGCGATTATGCATCGTCCACCCCCTTCTAGTAAATAAACCCATGTAAATAAGCAAGAATATGACATGCCAAATTTTACTTTAGCACTTGAACCATTCACAGCTCCCCCACTGACTTGGGGGTGAAAAAACAGCTAAAAGTCCACGCCCAAACTAGGGCATGCACGCGCAATTAAATGAACCAGAAAGCTGAGCAAATAAAGTACCTGGATGCTAATGAGATTGCCAGGGAGATATCTCTCGATAGAGACGGTCGAGGTTTCTGCCTGTAGTAACGCAAAAATTCACGAGATCCAAGAGTTCTAATAGATATTCCTTGATCAGTTTTCTTCGTAATCACAAGTTCCGCACAATCATTTCCAAGTTCAATGCCATTGTCAAGACCATCAAACACCACTAACTGTTTCCCTTCATTGTCAACATAACTGCAAAAGGACACCCAAGAGAACAGTAAGTGAATACATAAAATTAACATTAAAACCATATAAACAGGAATAAGGCAGATTCTGTAGACCAATACATTACAAGAGTTCTAAATGACTAGTGCAAAGCCATTCTCACGCCCTACTAGCACAAAGCATGCTTTTAAATCTTGACGTTGAAAGAACCGAAGGAAATAGATGCTCTCGGTTCAATTTTTTTAGTACATTTAGCAATTAGCAGCCTGATGTTCACTATACGAGTACTCCGGCCACATATTTGTTATGGGCCTCGGGTCAAGGACATCAGATTTTACCCCTAGACATGAACGCTGAAAAGCTGTCAAGAGAATATTAAAATGCCTCATAGGTACTGCTATACTTCGTACTATCATGGAGAGCGCTCTGCACTCGGGCCAGATATGTATTGTCATGATCCCAGTTTGGCCGGTGGCAAGGGAAAAACAAGTCTGCCTGAGGCCTGAGCACTGCAAGCTCGTCGAGAGTCTAGAGATACCTTAAAAGTTAAAAGAGCATTGTACAGTGCCCTTTGTGGCTAGAGTGGAGGAAATTTGCTTTTATATAATATCAATTACAAGGTGTTATTCATAATCCGACAGTATGAGTTGAATAATCTATATAACAAACGTCACAGCCAGAAGTTCAAAATCATAAAAAAATTATTTTTAGAGGCGTATGTGTATCAACTTCAACAGTGTGAGAGTCTGCTACATGAATCTATTCAGCTTTGTTTTGAGTCATTCTCATTAAGATGTAATGAATCCCCAAGTTAAATTAGGTATAACCGTCTCACTCCCTCTTTTTACTTGGTCCGACTCAATACCATCACTTCAGTCTTCTGCATGACCTGATTTTTGTTGCCCGTCTATACCATCTAACAAGGCCCTGTCATAGTTTGTGCCCCCATGTTACCCATAACTATTTCCGATACCTCATCTTTCCAAACATCCACCTTAGCATACTCATTAGTTTCACTTCCATTGTCTTCACCATAAAACATACACTACAATACAACATGGCTAGACACAAAGTTGTTCTACCAATTTACCTTCTGGTTTGAGGGGAAGCAACCAGGCACATAATACTACTCACTTTTGGTCCAATACTACAACGATCTTATAAAAAGATATCCTCTAGTATTTCACCTTCTATATGAATAGTGGACCCCTAATAGCTGAACTTACTGTAAATTGGGACATATATTCCATCCAAATTGGCTCCATCTCCTTCTGGAAGATTAGCTCCATCTCCTTCTGACTTCTAGACTGACTAAAATTGCAATGCATACACTTTTTCTACTTCTACTAATCTTCAAACTTATAAAGGCATTTCTCCAAAGCTCTAGTGCGTCAGTAGAAGGCATACACCAAATGATTTCGCAATGAACGTGGTTTATATATACACATCCAAGGGATTTTTTCAAGGCATATCATCCGTTCTACAACGGATATACAAGGACTCAAAGCTGATCGTTAGCATAGCTACTGTCATAGCAATCTTGACGTCTCGCCTCCGAGATTCCTTACACCAGCAGTTATTACACCTCTCTTTTACCAAGTCGATGTATTGAGTCAGACTTTCTCAAAAATCCACCAATTGATACTTGATCGTATGCCTTTTCTAAATCAATGAAGATCATAAGACATTCTAGATACTTCCCCATAAAATTGTCGACTTTGACATCCACAGTCAAATCTGTGTTGTACAGGCGGGCGCCCAGGCGACGCCTAGGCGGCCCAAGGCCCGCCTCAACCTGGGCGCCCAGAAATTATGCATGTAACAAAGTTTTTTATTTTACTGATTTCCATCAACTGATTAGTATTTACTTATCTAATGATTTGTATTACTTATCTACTGATTTGAATTTACTTATCTACTGATTTGTATTTATGACGCCTAGGCGCGCCCGGCCCAAGGCCCGCCTCAACCTGGGCGCCCAAAAGTTATACATGTAACAAAGTTTTTTATTTTACTGATTTCCATCAACTGATTAGTATTTACTTATCTATTGATTTGTATTTACTTATCTACTGATTTGAATTTACTTATCTATTTATTTGTATTTATGTATCTACTGATTTGTATTTACTTATCTACTGATTTGTATTTACTTATCTACTGATTTGTTCATCTAATGATTTTTAATTCATCAAATTATTTGAATTTAGGGCTTTGTATTTGTTCATCTACTTTTTAAAATTATTTAATCATCTACGGATTTATATTTGTTTATCAACTGAGCTGTACTTTTTTATCTAATGTTTTGTATTTGTTTATCTACTGATTATATTTATTTATCTAATGCTTTGAGTTTACTTATCTAACACTTTGAATTTTTTTTTCTACTGATCTGATCTAATGCTTTGAGTTTAATTATCTTATGCTTTGATTGTTTTGAATTTTCTATCTACTAATTTGTATTTACTTATCTATTGATTTACATTTTTATATATCTACTGATTTGTATTTATTATCTACTTTTTTATTAATTTGTCTACTGATTAGTATTAATGTACTATTTTAACTTGTCTACTATTTGACTTTATTAATCTACTGTTTTGTTTTATATATGTATAGCCTCGTGAATAGAAATACAAATATAGTTGACATTTCTGATTTCTGATTATGAGTAATCAATTTTGTGATTAACTCAAATCGGCTTTACAAAAACCCAATAAAGGAAAATGGCAAATATCTTCTAAAAAAGTGCTACAAATTCAGATTTTTGAATGTACTATTTCTACTATATAAGCAATTTAGATATATCTACTAATATATATATATATATATATATATATATATATATAAAAGAAGATACATATAAAAAAGCCTGGGAACGCCTGGGCCTCCGCCTGAGCGCCTAGGCAGCCTGGGCGTCCATATGGAACGCCCGGTCGCCTGGCCGCTATACAACCATGAGTCAAATAGTTTAAAATGTCCGATTTCGAGGCTGTCTCAGATAGTTTAGAAATAGATATTTACATAAATTTTGTATAGAACATTTGATAGATCTATTCCTGTCAATACAAGATTTCAACACATTTTAAATAGAACGTTTGACAGACCTATTCCTGTCAATACAAGATTTCAACACATGGTTTTGACGACCAAATAAAGGAATTAAGTCACGAAATCATACCAAGATGTTCTACATACGTAAATACACCTAATTATGCAATAATTTCATATACTAATATTGGGTGGGCCAAGGCTCCTACATGTGTGACCGAAAATATACATAATTGTTTCAATGGAGATGGAGATTATGATTATGCAATCTATACACAAATCTACATACGTAAATACCTAATTATGCAATATTGTCATATACTGATCACTGTATTAAAAAGCGGCCCAGGCGGCCGCTTAAGCGGACAAAGACCCTCAGTTGCTTAATTTATCCCCATTAAGCGGTCATGCTTAAGCGGACAAGACCCTCAGCCGCTTAATTTATCCCTAAGTGCCCGTTAAGTGTTTTGAACAAAAGTACCCACTTCACCCACTTTTTGCCCACTTTTTGCCCGCTTTTTGCCTAAATACAACTGTAAGCATGTAACATTAATTAATTGCATGGTCCAAGTAGCGTTGATCATTATATATGAAACTTGTATACATTAAATATTCTATAATATACCTAGTCCTAATTTAGAATGCATACTTTGTGTGTAAGCTATAATGATAGGGTACTGCTGTAATTACCTAAGTAAATATCATATTACTCTATTACTGTAAGCATGTAACATTAATTAATTGCATGGTCCAAGTAGTGTTGATTATAATGTATGAAACTTGTATACATTAAATGTTATATAATATACCTAATCCTAACTTAGAATGCATACTTTGTGTGTAAGCTGTAATGATAGGGTACTGTTGTAATTACCTAAGTAAATATCATATTAATCTATTATACTTGCATGATCAGTTTTACTGATTTCCTTGCTGTTTTCAGTGATTAATGACTGGTACTACTGGTTAGTATTAGTTTAGTGATTACTTTAAATCAATAACTCATAGTCTATTATTTACAATTACTGATCTGCTTGCTGATTTTAGTGATTAGATATATTGATTATTAGTAAAGTATTGATGAACACTTAGTTAATTACTGATTTGCTGGTTAGATATATATAAAAGTTCCTTAGAAATATATCTTTGATATACAAATACATGTAATTTTGTATAAAAATATTATAAAAATTAGACACCCACTTTTTCAAAAATCACCCGCCTACCCCTTAATCAGTTACGGGGTGTTGTCCGTGTTAGATAGTGTTTTATTTATGTTCTTTATATTCTCTTGTTATTTTCTTATTCTATAAGGACCTCTGTGTAATTGTTCTCTCTATAAATATATGGGGTACACACATTGTGTATCCTAACCCTTACGATCCAATCGAGATGGTACCAGAGCAGGTTCTGTAGCCTCCACCCTCCCCTGCCACCGATCTCTCTCTCCTCTCTCCCCGCCGCCCCCGCAACGCCCGCGCGCCCTGCCGCTGCTGCCCGGCAGCCCACCGCCGCCTGCCCGTTGCCGCTACTGCCAGGCAGCCCGCCGCCGCCGTTGACCGGCCGACCGCGGCCCTTGACTGCCGTCGGGCTGCTAGCCCACTCTCGGTGGCCGTGCGCTCTTGCTGCACGTTTGGTGGTTCTTCGTGTACGCCACTGGCCTGCTAAGTGCATCCTTCCGCCTATCGTTCGTCTCCGGCTGATCCGTTGATCGTCTTCGGCAATCCTCCGGTTCTTTCAGCCCGTGTTGGCCCTTGAGCTGTCGGGTTCTCTGCTACGCCTTGGCGTAGTCTATATGTAGGCTAGTCCTTATGGATCTTCTCCTTGTCTGTTGCCGCCTAGCTGGTGCATCTAGGCGGTTCTAAAATCTGTTGTTGTTCTCTGCTACGTGTGGACCCGGCTTCCTCATAGCTTCCTCTCATGAAGACTTCCGTCGTCAGGTGACCACTGTGAAGCTTGACGGACGCAACTACCAACATTGGGTATGCTCCATGGAGATTTTTGCCAAATCTCAAGGCAAGCATGCTCATCTGACTGATGATCCGCCGCCTGCACAACCTCCTACTGCCAAGTCCAAGGACAAAAAGCACTATGAAGACTGGGTCAAGGATGACTCCACTGTGATGACGTGGATTCTGAACAGCAGCAAAACCCGCATCAGCGTCACTCTGCTTCGTCTCCCGATAGCCAAGAAGATGTGGGACCAACCGGCAAGCATCTACTCTTACAACAAAAATCTCAAAAAAGTGTTTGATCTGAACAAACAACTGTCCCGTTTGCACTTTACTGGACCTAACATTGTTGACTACTTCACCTTTAAGGGTGTATGGGCTGAGCTTGAGAACCTACATCCCTTATCCACTGACTTGGCCACGATGCAACGCCAAAGACAGGAACTTCAGGTGGTCCAGTTCCTCTGTAGTCTTCCAGAGTCATATGCTGGGGTGGTTAACCAGATCCTAGCCAGCGACCCTTTACCCACTTTGCAGAGTGCCTTTCAACGTCTCCAACGCCTACCATCCTCCTCTGCAGATGGGTCTTCTGACACAGTCGATCCTACTGCTCTTGTCGCTATGTCTAGCCATGGACGTGGTAGGGGTCATGGCCGTCCACCGGACAATCGTTCTGCTGCTCCTGGACGGGGACGTGGCGTCTCTGGTCACGGTTCCCTTGGACGTGGCTCGTCTGTTGATACTTCTGGAGGTGCCGCTGCTCAGCGGTACTGTGAATTCTGTGGATGCACGAACCACACTGAAGACAAATGTTGGAAGAAGCATAGCACACCTGTGTGGGCCAATGTTGCGACTAATGGTACTACTCAAACGGTCATTGTTGCTCCCTCGATTGAGTCCACTGCTGAGTTCATCCGCTCAGAAGTGGAACGTTTTCTACTTGAGAGGATTGGTGGTTCCTCTTCCTCAGGTGCTACATCTGGAGCTCACGCAGCCACCTACTCTGGTTGTGATTCTGCATTCCTGAGTGCTCCTTCTAGTGTTGGTAATACCAAATGGGTGATGGACTCCGGAGCCTCCTCTCATATTTTGGCAACCGTTCCCCATTTTATAAACTGTCTAAACCCTGTTCTACATCTATTATTATGCTTGTTGATGGTTCTAAATCCGATGTATCTGGAATTGAAGATGTCTTTGCACAAGTTCTTCTGCGCTCTACCTTATATGTGTCGAACTTTCCATTGAATCTATTATCTGTCAGTAAAATTATCCGCAATCTTAATTGCAGTCTGACATTTGCACCGGGTACTTGTGTTTTTCAGGACCTTCGCACGAGGATGAAGATTGGTGGGGGCATGAAGGACCTGATGGACTCTACTACTTAGATGAGTTGAAACAGACTGACACTTCTGCTCTAGCTTCAACACTTTCAGCTTCTTCTCTGAGTTACAGTGGCATTTCCGGCTTGGGCATCCGTCAGCTGAGAAGTTAAAACATGTTATTTCTGGTGTTTGCCTTCATAGTTTTCAATGTGAGGCCTGTCAATCAGGCAAACAACCTTGATCTGTATTTCATAAAAATCTCAGAGCTGTCTTTGATTTGGTACATGTTGATGTATGGGGTCCTTGTCATATTTCAAGCTTGTCTGGCAATAAATATTTTATTTTGTTCATTGATGACTACTCTCGTGCTACCCGGTTATTTCTGTTAAAAGATCGATCACAAGTTCTGCCAACTATTAAATTCTTCTTTGCTGAAATTAAAACTCAGTATTATATGCCTATCAAGATTTTGCATACTGATAATGTTTTGGAGTTTGTTCAAAAAATGTGGAGTTATTTTGCCGTTCTGTGTGGACAATTCATCAGACATCTTGGGCTTATACACCCCAACAGAATGGAGTGGTTGAACGGAAGAATAGAGATTTACTTGGAGTAGCTCGCACTATAATGTTAACACTTTAATGTTCCCAAACATTTTTGGCCAGAGGCTGTTCTGCCTGCATGTTTTCTGATAAATTGCATGCCTTATTCTGTTATTGGAAAAAAAAATACATGTACAAGTTCTGCAACCCGATCTGCCACTTTTTTCTGTTCCTCCGAGGATTTTTGGGTCGACTTATTTTGTTCGTTTGCTTGGTCCTAATCAAGACAAGTTGTCCCCCAGAGTTGTTGAGGCGCCCGCCTAAGCGGCGCCTAGGCGGCGACTAGGCGGCTAGGCGCCCAAGAGGGGTCCGCCTAGCCCCTCGCTTACCTAAAACTGAAAGTGGACGCCTGGGCGAGCGCCTAGCACCGCCTGGGCGAGCGCCTAGCACCGCCTGGGCGACCGCCTAGGGCGCCCGGAGAGTTTAGACAAACTTTTTTTCCTGATTTTTTTATTTTGGGATAAGGTCATTTTAAAATATATTTGACATTTGTGTTCTTTTTAGGATTTTTTAGCTGCTATCTCACTCTTACATTGCTATTTAGGGTGCAGATCATAGAATATACACATAAATACCTTATTTATGTGATATAAGTTATACTATATATAATATAAAATATGCAGAAAATAAAAAATATGGCAACGCCTAGGCGCCCGCCTAGGCGGACTAGGCGCCCAACCAAAGCATGCCACCGCCTGGCCGCCTTGAAAACTATGTTGTCCCCTAGAGCTGAAAATGCATTTTTCTGGGATATTCACTAACTCAAAAAGGGTATCGCTATTATAATCCGGTTACTAAAAAGTGGTTCATGAGTAGTGATGTATTTTTGAAGATACTTTGTGCTATTCTACTAGGGGAACTATGTTGAGCTTAGATTTGATTGCAGCACATTTGCCTCTTAGTTGTGATTCTACCACTATTGTGCAACCAGATACGACTACTGCCCCTCCTCTTATTGTTTATCAACGCAAAAATCGGCAACCTCAGTCTTAATACTGTTCAAGACCCCCCCACTGACAACCAATCTTCTCCTTCAGAAGGTCCTGCCCCTACTGAGGTAATTTCTGATCTAGATTTACCTATTTCTCTCAGGAAAGGTACTAGATCATGTACATCTCATAATATTACTAATCAAGTCTCCATTAATCATCTGAGTGTTCATGTTAGTAATTTTGTTGCTACTCCATATGCTATTTCTATACCCAAGAATGTGCAAGACGCATTACAGAGTCAGGCCTGGACTCAAGCCATGAAAGAGGAAATGGCAGCTCTCACTGACAGGGGTACCTGGGATCTTGTTGATCCTCCTGATTGCAAACTTGTTGGCTGCCGCTGGATCTACACTGTTAAGTATCGTCCCGATGGAATAGTTGAACGCCTGAAAGCTCGCCTTGTGGCAAAAGGGTACACTTAGACCTATGATTTTGATTATTTTGAAACATTTTCTCATGTTGCTAGGATGAATTCTTTGCGAGTTCTTATGACTGTGGCAATTAATCTGGATTGGCTCCTCATCCAGCTAGACGTCAAAAATGTGTTTCTTTACGGTGATTTTTAGGAGGTATATATGGAGCAACCACCTGGATTTGTTGCTCAGGGGGAGTCGCACAAAAGTGTGCTGCCTCAAGAAGTCTATTTATGGACTCAAACAGAGTCTGCGTGCCTGGTTCGACAAACCGAGCACCACCTTGTCTACTTAAGAGTTCGTCAGATCTCATGTTGATCATTCTGTTTTTATCAAAAAGGCGTCCACTGGTATTGTTGTTCTTATTGTGTATGTCGATGACATTATTCTATCTGGCAGTGATATCTCTGAAATTCATGCTACTAAAGCTTATCTATGAAAACATTTTGTCACTAAAGATCTGGGAAAATTGAGGTATTTTCTGGGAATTGAGGTTTCCAGGACTGCTAATGCTCTTGTTCTATCACAACGCAAGTATGTTCTTGAACTTCTACAGGAGACTGGTATGCTTGGAGCTCGGCCTACTGACTAGGGCTGTAAATGGGTAGGTTATGGTCATATTCATAACCTTAACCATTTAGTTAAGCGGGTATGGGTGTGGGTATGGGTATATACCCACTTTTTCAAAAGGTATACACGCACCATACCCATACCCACATAACCAATGGGTATTGGATGGGTAACTGGGTATATGGTTATGAATAGACTTATTACAATAGCACAACATAAACTTTGGGTACAACAAACACCTGACGAATTAGGTGATACTGATACTAGTATGACATCAGATGCATTATATATTACGTGAATATAACAGTTGATAAGTATAAAATATGTAATTGTATAAAGGACAACCAAGAGTAACATATTGGTACAGCTAAATTGAAATTTAAAAAGGAATGATGACTATTGGCTCTATCGGTGAATATTACAGAATCTGAATATAGTACTAATAGAATAATAAATTCAACAATTGATCTTAGACATCATGTTGGCTTGCCTGATGAACATTGATGATTACATTCTAATATAAACTTTTACTATTTTAAGATATTTATACTTACAAAATTTGAGTGCTTAAATATGCACAATTACATTCTAGTATAATTTTTTATATAAAATATATTTAAATGGGTATATGGGTATACAGGGTATGGGTACATACATAACCATAACCTTATCCTGTGAGAGGTGGATACGTGGATATAAGGGTAAACGGTTATGTGGTTAGAAAAATTTATACCCATGACGGGTTTAGAGGGTATGGGTTTGAGGGTATGCGGGTATACCCATGTCCATTTACAACCCTACTACTGACACACCCTTGATCCCAATGTGAATTGGGATGATGATGAATCTCCTTTGTATCCTGACAGTAAAAGATATAGAAGACTGGTAGGAAAATTGATTTATTTGACTGTTACTAGAGCTGATATTTCTACTGTTGTGGGTCTTGTTAGTCGGTATCTGGATAAGCCTAAACAGTGTCATTGGGAAGCATTGTGTCATTTCTGAGATATTTGAAGAACTCTCCTAGGTAAAGGCATGTTCTATAGAAAATATGGTCATTTCTCTCTTGAAGGCTATTCTGACTCTGACTATGCTGGTAGCAAGATAGACAGGAAACCTACTTCTGGTTATTGCACATTTGTTGGAGGTAATCTGGTTACTTGGAGGAGCAAAAAGCAAAATGTGGTTGCCAGATCCAGTGTTGAGGTTGAATATCGTGTTATGGCTCATACTGCTTGTTAGCTTCTGTGGGTGCAATCTCTTCTAAAAGAACTTGATGTGGTATCTTCTGCTCCTATTCCTATGCACTGTGATAACAAAGCGGCTATCTTTATTGCAAGTAATCATGTTTTTCATGAGAGGACTAAACACATTGAAGTTGAATGTCACTTCATCCGAGAGTCTATTCTAACTGGACGCATCTGCACTCCTTTCACTCGCTCAGAAGATCGAGTTGTTGATATCTTTACAAAGCTACTGACCAAGAAATATTTTTGCGCTCTGGTGGACAAGTTGGGCATGATTGATATCTATGCTCCAATTTGAGGGGGAGTGTTAGATAGTGTTTTATTTATTATATTCTCCTGTTATTTTTTATTCTACAAGGACCTCTATGTAATTATTCTCTCTATAAATATATGGGGTACACACATTGTGTACCCTAACCCTTAGGGTCCAATCAAGAGTCTGCAAGCCTCCCACTTCCCACTTTTTAATACATTGATACTGATATTGGGCGTGGCGAGGTTCCTACATGTGTGACTAAAAAGATAAATAGTTGTTTTGATGGAGAAGGAGATTAGAATTATGCAATCTATACACAAATGACTCCTATATGATAATATACTATATCTTACATCTTGTATGCAATTGATAGATACATCATATATCTCATTTTTCAAAGAAACGTTTAAAAAAATTATATGCATGTGAATTTTTCCATAGGCCCACAGGTACATGAATTTTTATGACAGGTCCCCTCCAAAAACGAAATTTTCATCAAAACTTTACCATTTTGGTCAAAAAAATAACAAAGTCAAACACTAGTGTGAAACCAAATTGATTGTCTGATATGTGCATTATCTAGGAAGCATGGACACGGACACGGGACACGGCATGGACACGGACACGGACACGGACACGGTGATTTTCAAAAATATAGGACACGAACATGGCATACAGACATTCATATCCATATACATATACATATACATACACATACATATGTATAAATACATATATGTATAAACTATAAACATACATATACACACATATATACATATACATATACATGTAAACAAATTTACATATACATACATATAACATGGAGTTGGGAAAAACAAAAATAGGTCTGTTTTAGACCAAATCAGGTCTAAATCAAACCTATTTCAGCCATAAAATGACCTCATTTTGCCTTGATACACTATCCATCTATCCAAATCTATATAGCATGAGACAAAGAGAAATAAACATAAAAGAAACTTGCACACTTCCACTGTAGTGTTCGAGTGGATTCTGCTACTTCCTCTCGAACCATACTAATATATTATGATATGATTGGTAAATCATTTATTTCTCTTGAAATCCATTTAATTCTTATTTTTATACACGCCTTTTTTAGGGGTCTACATCCATTATGTGGCATAGGGGTTGCGAGTCGCACATACACCCTAGTACATGTTCCTCGACGCTGAGGTATTTGCAATATGAAATAAAATAAGTATGAATGAAGAATGATGAATTATAATGAATTTGTATGTCAAACTCCTAGAGCATTCTTTATAGGAATGATGAATTATATCTATAGATAAGATGTATGATATATAAATATATAATAAAACATAGGAGAAGGATGGGGAGGAGTAATGGTAGTGTGGTGGAATAAGAGGGAGAGACGAGATAAGTAGTTTATATTTTGTTTATATAAGGAATTGGTTTGGGCCTGCTGTGTCCACGGCATGTCCAAGCCGTGTCCAAGCTGTCCATGCCGTGTCCAAGCTTTAAAAAAAATGGACACTTCTGAGCCGTATCCAAGGCGTGTCCGTGTCGGACACGTGTCCAGGACAGCCATGGCTGTCGGCGCGGGAAGTGTTTGTGCTTCCTAGTGCATTATAGATCTCGATCTGCATTCATAACCCTCTCCCAGGGCTTAGGTAGTTTCTGCAGTTGTGTAGCGTGCATATACATGTATGCATGTACGCACATTGTAGTTGTTTGGGCACCCAAGGTTGGTACACGGGGGGCTTTCAAGTCACCTATGAGTGAAACAATCTAGCTGCCTATACAACCTTGGTTTATAGAATTACATGCATCAAAATGCATATATGCATATACATATATAAAAGGTAAGTTCAATGGACCAAGCGCTGGCTTAGGGAGCCCAAGCCGTAGTCACTTGAAACTACTACAGCAGTACTTAGCGGCATGACGTTATAGCGCCCTTAAGTGACTGCCTGAATTCCATTTTTAGGCACCATCTTGGGAGGAATACTTGCAAAAGCGTCGGCAGGTCCACAACCAAACACCAGTAACCAATACAAAAAGCCCTGGAACACAACCCAACACCCACTGCACCGCCTACATAATAACAAGACCATAACTGTAAGAAAGCAGTGACTGACACATTATGGTAATTTATAAATGGATCCGTTTTAATGAAAAAATAAAGGTTTTTCAGAAATTACCTGCTACTGTAGTCATAGAACTCTTCCAGCTCCACTTCCTCCTCATCCCCACCATCCCCATAGTGAACCTTGCAATGGCTCTTTGCTATCATGTGCTTTCGAACAGCCTCCAAGCTTTGGAACGGTAAGCACCTATCATTACAGTACAAACACAGCAAGTCTCTTTTGACCTATTCAAAGAAAAGGCGTCTCCGTAAATAACTGATCAGTTATGAGGTATCACATCAGCAGAGATATTTTGAAATGCCAATGTACCTTTAACCCAACATATGTGAGAAACCCCTTGGGATCTTTCAAATATTCAACATCTGGGATGAAAAATCCATGTTGCTTATGCATGTGCACCATGCAGCTTTCAATGCTATCATGATTTAGGTCACACATGAAGCAACATGTTGGATCCAGGTCTTCGTACTCATCCATGTCTTCATTTTCATCATCTTGGTCGACAGAATTGTCAACATTCATGCCATCAGCAGATTCAGACACATCTTCTTCCATTTCATTGGGGTCCATCTCCTCCCATTCATCCTCACTCTCCTCACTTTCTTCTTCTTCCTCTCTTATTCTGTGAGGCCTATTTGTACTGGGAGGCTTGTTCGTTTGTCTGACGGTGGTCGGTTTTATAACCGTCATACCTACAGTTGGACCTGTCTCCTGTGAAGCTCTCATTATGTGGCTCTTGGAGTTGAGATGTTGAGCATGAGCTTGTGAACTTCTGTACTCTTTCCCACAGAGTGTGCAGCTATATGTCATAGGAGCTGCACTTAATTTGTTCTTTTCTTCGGAAAGAGCCGATAATCTTGCAAGAAACAATGCCTCTGTCACTCCAGGGACTCCAGCAACCTTCGTGGAACAGAGAAACAATGATACGTTAGCATAATCAGAACAAGAGGGGGATATATAATTTATTATCATTTCACAGAATGAGAAGCTAAATAATAAGCATCTACTGTGTGTCAGGATATCAGCAATTGAGTCGTGTAATGAGCAAACAATCTATATCTCATTCTAAGTCAAGAAATATTAAATTTGAATTGCGTTATGAAACCAAAAACGAGATTTAAACAAATAATAAACCAACGAGACAAATTCATCGTTCAAGATAGATCATTAAGAAGCAACCAGCATAGATGTTCAAAATACTAATATGTTTGAGGGTAATAGCATGTTAAAGTGCACCAAGGTTGCATTCTGTATAGATAGGTAAGAACCCTCATCTTTCATTAGGAACAGTTGCATAAGGATGAGTTACGCCCTCTTCTGAAAAAACAATTGTTTTACACGTGCAGAAAGAATTTTATAACGGGTGCTAAACTCGTATAACAGATCATATGTCGTGATCTCACTCACGAACTTTAAGCAGAAAAATAGGAAAACCAGCATCTATTTCAGGGTGATTTCAATAAATAAGAGTAACGGCCAACCCGAACCCAACCATCTCGCGCAAAAAAGGTGTGGGCAGGGCTGTCATCAACAGGTTCTTAGCATCCGGAAAATCCTCAACAGCCAGCAGTGCAGGTGTCAATTCGCCAAGAAACATACAAAGCGGGGACGCTGCCTAAATTGCCAAAATCCAATTGAAAAGCATCGAACCATGAATTCAATACGTTGGCGGCGACGGAGCCCATGGCCCCCAAAAGAATTGGCCGAAAGAAATTGGTAAAAGGACGATCGATTACCTTGCGCTTGAGGTTGTAGCGGTGCCATTCAGAGCGATAGTGGAGCTTCTGCTCCGCGTCGTCAGCGAATTCCGTGTTGCAGGCGTTGCACGTTAGCCCCGGCATAGCTATCTTCACGATCGCCTTCTCGTTATCTCTTGGCCTCTCGCTAGAGAGATTTGTCGCTCGCTTTCCTGCCTCAAGGGCAGCAAGAGATGTCGAGGTAGGGTGACAAACCTGAATGGGGGTTTTATGTTGCCGTATGATGCGGCTTTAGGCGGTGGCGGTGTGGAGGAAGAGATGTCAACTATGTGACCCAAAAGTAAAGCGGCATGACAAGTCATTGTTCAAATTAGGGCTGATTTTTCGGCTTGTAATTTGCGAAGCCTTTGCTTGATTCTTAATTTTTTTAGCAAAAATGCAGAGAAAGGTGTTTTTGCAAAGCCCTTTTTTTATAATGAAAAGTATAAGTCCGACGATGTCTCAACCGCAAAATCGGAAGGGAAGAGTCTATACCCCCAGGATTTGTTGTTACGGTTTTGTTGAGAAACAGGTTATATCTTGTTTAAGATCAATGGGCAGAGACACGTGTAATTGAATCACAAAAGGAGCAGCCTACTCCTGAGAGTAGGGATGAGCATCGGGTCGGGCCGGCCCGATCCGACCCGCGACCCAGCCCGCATAACCCGATCCAGACCCGAACCCGATTAATTATATGGGTGGGCCGGGCCTAAAATTTAAACTCATATTTTATTTGGGCCGGGTATGGGCGGAGGTAAACCCAGGCCCGAAAACCCGAATACCCAGATTAGATTTTATATACATTATAGATGTATACATCTAACTTTGTCTTGAAAGAAAAACATACATATTTCTTGATGCAATATGTAGTATATATCCAATCAATGGCAACATAAAAAATCTGTAATCAATCAACATGATTAGTGAATTGATACTAGATAATTATCATTGACATAGATAGACATACTTGATTTCATTGTTTTGATCTCACTTTGTCCACATGTAGGGGACAAATGATCTTTTGCTCAATGCATAGTAGATTATGCTCATTTTTTTTCTCATATGCCCACATGTAGGAGACAAATGATCTCTTACCCTTCCAAAACCCATTTCGGCTACATTTATCACAAAATATATATATTGTTTTGAAGTAGTTTAGTTTCCATGTTAGCAAGTTGGATCTAGAAAATTTTGGTATGTTCATTCGATGTTATATGGGCAAATCTGAATCCGGCCCGAAACCTAGCATTCTTATATGGGTGGGGTATGGGCTGACATTTTTCATTTTTATCCGGGCCCGAACCCGGCCTGTGGCCCACTTTAAAATGTGGGTTTGGATTTGGGACAAGCAAAACCCGGTATAACCCGACCTGATGCTCATCCCTACCTGAGAGAAACCGTAACAGCAAATCTGAACTCGAGTCTATAACCCTCTAAATAAGAGGCAGAGTCCAGCCTGCTTTCAAGCAGCCTGCTTTTCAGCGATCATTTGAATGAAAAAAAGACTGATGTCGACCGATCTTTCACACTTCACGTATAAGGTCTCTCTTTAAAGATGAGGTGGCCAACATCAATTAAAGGAAATTTTATATATATTCATTAATTGTTTATAAGACACGTATTTATTATGCACAACATTAACTGTACAGCGGTACCAAATTACTTTTTCTGCCACGCTGCCGCACGAACAGCTAGCTCATGATAGAGAAACTATTTTATTTTTGTTCTAATAAATATCAGTCCAAAAGAAATTAGAATCGCGACGCTCTGGTCTTCTAGTTTTCTGCTGATTGCTGATTATCTTGTGGTTTTGCACAACTTGCCGAAGGATTTTCTTTCGCAGAGATAAAAATTACACCTTGTTTATATCTTTGTGAGACTTCTTTGTTCGTTGTGACAACACTATGAGGTTTTATTCTTCTCTTTTGTTGTATTAAGCCATTACCTTGCAAAACATAAATTGTCCTTTGCAATAGTTTGCATTCTCTATCGGTGAACGGTGAAGAGATTATGATTGGGCCTTATAGCGGCTGATTCTTTAACAGTAAGCATGGTATCTATAATCTATAACCCTCTAAATAAGAGGCAGTGTCCAGCCTGCTTTCAAGCAGCATGATTGCCTGCTTTTCAGCTATCTTTTGAATAAAAAAAAGATTGTTGTCGATCGATCTTTCACGCTTCACGTATAAGGTCTCTCTTTAAAGATGAGGTGGCCAACATCAGTTAAAGGAAATTTTATATATTTTCGTTAATTGTTTATAAGACACGTATTTATTATGCACAACATTAACTGTACATCTGTACCAAATTACTTTTTCTGTCACGTTGCCGCACGAACAGCTAGCTCATGATAGAGAAACTATTTTATTTTCATTCTGATAAATATCAGTCCAAAAGAAATTAGAATCACGACGCTCTGGTCTTCTGGTTTTCTGCTGATTGTTGATTATCTTCTGGTTTCTGCACAACTAGCCGAAGGATTTTCTTTCACAGAGATAAAAATTACACCTTGCTTATATCTTTGTGAGACTTCTTCGTTCGTTGTGACAACAATATCAGGTTTTATTCTTCTCTTTTGTTGTATTAAGCCATTATCTTGCAAAACGTAAATTGTCCTTTGTAATAGTTTGCATTCTCTATCGTTGAACGGTGAAGAGATTATGATTGGGCCTTATAGCGGTTGATTCTTTATCAATAAGCATGGTATTCTACCTATAAATACGTTGTCCCATGCAATTAATGATTGTGGTTGCGTATAAACATGCCATGCACACATCATTTGTCTACAACAAAAATAAATTCGCAAATAACGAGGGCAATCAATGATTGCAACTGCGTATAAATACGTCGACGCACACACCAATTGTCCAACAAAAAAGTTAAATTTGTAATTAAGGAGTGCAGTTGCACATTGTTATGTTTCTCCTCAAAATTCTGTTACAAGTATGAACATAAGGACTGCTATTTTAATGTTGCTCGCATAAGTTTTTTATTTCTGTTACAAGTACAAATATTTTCTTCCTGTTGGTGTTGCTTCCGAATGAGGTGATCAGGCCGACGAAGGGGTTGTTTGAAGGCAGAGGTCGAATCAGCCGACAGATTTTTATATGTCATTTTGAGTCGTAAGGACTGTTGTTTTTAATCCTGTTCGCGTAAGTTCTTGATTTCCGTTACAAATACGATTATTTTCCTCCTATTAGCGATGCTCCCCCAAGTGATCAGGCCGACGAAGGGGTTATTTGAAGGCAGGAGGATGCATCAGCCATTCACCACATATATTTATTTCTCATTTTGAGTCTTTACCTGATACATGTACTTCACTTTTCTCCTGATTTGTATTCTACCAGTGTTTTTGTTCGTAGTAGCATGTTTACAACAACGTCGAGCCTTCTATCACATTTAGTCTTAGTCTCTCCATCAATTGTATTTTACCACCATCTTTATTTGTAACAGTGTCATGTCTATAATTAAGCTGCTAAACAAGTCTGTGACTTTCATGCGACGGTTCACGCAGAGTCAAAAGACAACCTTATATGTCTCATTAGTTATGTGTACAATGCGTACTCATTCTATCAGTCTAGGAAAGTTTAGAATCATTGTCGGTTTGTTTCTATCAATTTTATTCTGATTTCAGACATTGCCCAGCACTACTGTGCTAGACAAACTTATTCCTCATAATTAAAGGCTGTGATTTTTCTGTATGTTTTACTTCCTCTCAGGCATTGTGTCGTCGAGGTTCACTTCTTCTTTATTGTATTTATAAAATGTTATCTTATTTTAATTTGAAGAAAACAACCTGTTGTTGGGTCAACGTAGGCAGTGGTTGTGTGTGAGCTGCTTAAGTTTAGAACAGTCAAGATTTATTTGAACCAATGAATTCAGTTGTGTCCCATCTGAAAAAAAATGGGTGTGAGTTTTAAATATGACAATCCGAGTATGTTCTAGATTTAAGATTCAAAGTGAGTTGAGTCTGCATTTATAGACTAGACAAAATTATTTTCTAAATATGTATTGGTATACATATACTTATGGCATGTAGGCTATGTTTTGGTGAGATATTTTTTCTGGGCATAATATACAAAATAACTTGCAAGCATATGATAATCCTATCAAAGAATCATTTTTTAGAAATCATCTTCAAATCTGGATCCAACATTCCGGGTTTGATTCTCAAACCTGGATCACTTCCGAGTTGAGAGTTATGAACAATCAAACAATCTAGGTTTGGATTCATTCCAGGGTTAACAATTAAACAATCCAATTTATTATTTTTGACCCGAGTTGACTCAGACTCAATTTTTTGATACCCTTACTTACGGTTTTCAATCAGGCCTACAACACTGCACCGGTCACGTTTGATATATCCAAGATAATGTCTCAATTGAACTTCTATTGAGATCGACTTTTTAAAATTAGTCAATCTATATTCGTCAATTTTTCATTTATAGATCAGTTTTTATGTTTGTAACTAAATGAGAAAAATTAGAACATTAGATATCGAAATGTTATATGGACCTTCCATGTTTTTTATGCGATGTGTATTTTAGATAAATATAAACAACCATGTGTGACTGGAATTATATATACAATAAGTCATGAAAATAGCATTGTATAAAATAATATATGTTTAATTTCAAATGTCTACTATGTTTATTCAATGTAATATATAATACTTAACTATATTATAATTTTGTATAGGATAATGGCAAGAACATATTTCAACAAAGCAATTATGACGAAATATGTGAAAGGAAAAGGAAGGATCACAATCAGTGAATACCGAAGAATGAAGCAAATGGAGAAAAAAAAAGTTGTTGTTTGAGCTTGAAAAGGAGTTAAAAGAGGCAAAGGATTTATATTATAAACTAAAATATAAAGAAGAGGTAGCTGACAACTTTTCTCCAGAGATGTTAGAGTCAACGGAAAATGACGACTATGAAGATAACTACGAATGGAATGCTTAAGGCTTCTAATGTATTTCTTTTATGTTTAGAGTTTTATGTAAATATGTAGTATGTATGTACATAACATAACAGCTTTATGTGCACTTTTTTGATGTGAAAAATCTTCATATATATGTATTTGGATGTTTTCACATGTTTAGTCATCTCTGAATTTTTGATAAAACTGTATATCATCCTTATAGAAATGACAAGTCAAGCACTAAAACATCATATTGTTGCTTTAGTTGGTGAAATGGTAATTCTAGAAATGTGAATGCTATGATGAGTTTGTATTTTTGTTCCATACTATTAATTCATTTGACGAAAGACATTATATGTTTAGGGTTTTCATTCTACACTATGAATTTTTGGTTTCAATTAACACAAAGATCTATACTTTTATATAATAAATCATATGTCAAACATATATTAAACAAAATATAATCACGTTAACATACAAAGTTACACATTCACACTATTATTATTTATAATTTCATTTCTACCTAATGTTCATAAGATGAAATATTCTGATCTACCTGAGGAAAAGAAATCAATATTAAGAAAATGACAAAGGGAACATTATGCAAACCTTTCAACAGAGAAAAAGGCTATTATTCTTCAAAGGAATCGAGAAACTTCTGCCAAGAGAAAACTTAGAAAGCATAATGAAACATCAAAGGAAACAAACTCAGACATACAAAGCAAATATGATTCGTTACATATTGTCACAACCACATCTTTTGAGTATCCATGCAAAAATTACGTTGACTGTAGTGTATCTTCTGTATGGGAAGTAGGGTCTTCATCAACTCTTAATAAGACAACTCATTCTCTGACATCCTCAATGGAAATGAAAAAAAAGAGTTGATTACATGAAAAAAAGCTTTATCACAAACTTGACAATACCTCTAGAGGCGTATGTACTCCCATATTGTAAAGATTGTGACCACTGTTGTGCAAAAAGATCTCCTTATGAAGTGAGGACATTTTGTTGTTATGATGGAGAGATTACTTTAGCAGAAAATGATATGTCATTAGGATTGTATCAATTATATGCGTCATCAAACAAAGAGTTTGTTCACTTCAGACATAAGGACATATAACAAAACTTTTGCTTTCACATCCATGGGGGTGAAAGAGGATAAAAGTTTGTCAAAGAGAAATCATGGAATATATAGTTTTGAAGTGCAAGAATAGATATATCAATTTATTAATATGATGGTACCAGAAGATGGACAACCTTCACATGTACAATTATACTTCTATGACACTGATCATGAGATAGAAAATAGATTGCACCAATCATCAAGATTAAGAGAGGAAGTAGTTAAGACGTTGATGCATACATTATGGGAAAATCCATACTCAAAGTTTTTCATAAGTTTAAAGGATTTAGACAATGTTGACAATGTTCAGATATATATCAAGTCAAATCCAAATGTAAATCAAGGTATTCAAAATGCGCCGACTTCATCACAAGTGGCTGCAATTTGGACCAAAGACGATCATGACAACAACAGTAACATCAATTTTCAACGTGATATATGTGTTTATACCCATGTTGGAAATAGCCACCGTGTTAACTATTATTATGGGTGTTATGATCCCTTATAATATCCTCTGTTGTTTCCACATGGTGATATTGGATGGCATGAAGGAATTTCAAGAAGAGATAAGAAAACTGGTCAATGGATGATCAACGATTCATCATTTGATCTATCTTACTTCAATGACATAGATGAACTTTTTATACAAGAGAAAAGAGGTAATATATATATATATATATATATATATATATATATATATATATATATATATATATTAGTTATATTGATTGCTCATTAAATAATAATGATAGATATTGTTTCATACATTTCTTATTTTTAGTTCTACAAAACAAACAAAAAAGAAGGAAAGTAGTCTCCTGTCGTGAATACTATTGTTACAGACTGCAAATAAGAGTTGCTGACAAATCCATTCTATTGCACTCGGGTAGACTTTTACAACAATACATTGTTGATATGTACATTAAGCTTGAAAGTAGTCGTTTAGACTATATTAGAAGAGATCAACAAAAGATTCGAGCTTATTTATATCAAGGAGTTGTAGACAGCTTGAACCAAGGACAAAGTAGTGGGCATACTATTGGAAAAAGAGTTATCCTGCCATCTTCTTTTATCAGTGGTCCTAGAGATATGAGGCAACGTTATTTGGATGCGATGGCATTAGTTCAAAGATACGGAAAACTTGATATCTTTCTAACTTTTACATGCAATCCATCATGGATTGAGGTAAAATGAGAACTGTCCAGTTTTGAGGAAGCACAAAACAGACCAGACCTTCTTGTTATGATTTTCAAAGCAAAACTGGAAGAGCTAAAAGTTGACCTCTTTAAACGTGATATATTTGGACATGTTATTGGTTATGTCTATGTGATTGAATATCAAAAAAGGGGACTTCCACATGCACATTTTCTTATTATATTGGAAAAGATCCAGAAGATTACTACCCCAGATGTATATGACCACTATGTATCAGCTGAAGTGCCATAACAATATTCTAATCCACTTATGTATGGTATGGTCTTAAGACATATGATACATGGTCCATGCAGAGCATTAAACCCAAATAGCATCTATATGGAAAATGGAAGATGTAAAAAGCACTATCTGAGAGAATATTGTTCAGTAACAACTCAAGCACAAAATTCATATCCCTTATATCGAAGAAGACAGACCAGCAATCAATATAGTGTTGGTTCCACAAAGGTTGATAATAGATGGGTTGTTCCCTACAACCCATATTTATTAGCTAAGTAAAATTGCCATATGAATGTTGAAATATGTTCTTCAATCAAAGCGATAACGTACTTATGCAAGTATATATACAAAGGACATGATCGTGTATTATTTCAACTGGATAATAAAGCTGGAAAGGATGTGCATGATGAAATTACACAGTTTGTATCGGGGCGATGGGTATCACCACAAGAGGCAGCATGGAGAATTTATCAATTTCCTTTGAATGAAATATATCTGTCAGTGACATGTTTGCAACTTCATCTTCATGACATGCATACCGTCATATTCCATGAAAACCAATATTTGTCAACAATTGTAAGCAACGAACAATTTTCAAGAACAATGCTTACTGAATATTTTAGGGTGAATTTTATTGATGAAGAAGCTCGAAAGTACCTATACAAAGAGTTTCTAGAACATTATGTATGGGATAAAAATTCAAAATGTTGGCATAGAAGAAAACAAAGAAAGTTTATTGGTAGGGTTACATTTGTAAAACCTATTGAAGGTGAACGCTTCTATCTACATTGTTTAATGAACCATGTTCGAGGTGCCAAATCCTTTGATGACTTGAGGACTATACATGGAACTCACTATAGTACATTCAAAGAGGCAGTTGAAAAGCTTGGTTTGTTAGAAACTGATAATAACATTGAAGAATGTCTTCATAAAGCAGTGTTATTTCAAATGCCTTCAAGTCTTCGACAATTATATTCTACAATAATTGTTTATTGTGAATCAGTTACTCCTATATTCATATGGGAAAAGTTTAAGAATCAGATGAGTGAAGACTTTCATGATGCACACAAAAAGGATTGGGATGACGCTTATAACAGTGCTCTTAAGAGCATCAATGTGTGCTTAAAATCTATGGGGAAAAAGTTAGTTGATTTCAACCTACCATCTATTTGTCAAAATGAACATGAAAAGCTATATAGAGAAGTCGATGAAGAACTGAAGATAGTTGTATCTGATGAGGATATACAATCAATTTCACAACTAAGCTATGATCAAAATGTTGCTTTTACAACAATTATTGATCGATTAAATAGTGGAAAACAAGGAATATTTTTTGTTGATGGACCAGGAGGATCAGGAAAAACATTCTTATACCGTGCTCTACTTGCTAAAGTAAGATCTTGTGATCATATAGCAATTGCCACTGCATCTTCTGGTGTTGCAGCATCTTTACTACCTTTCGGCCGAACTGCACACTCAAGGTTTAAGATACCACTAAATACTGACGAACAAAAGATATGTAATGTTCCAAAACAAAGTAGTTTGGGTGAGTTGCTTCGACGAACTAAACTTATAGTATGGGATGAAGTATCCATGGCAAAAAAAGAGGCAATTGAATCATTAGATCTCTTACTACAAGATATGACAAGCAACACACTACTCTTTGGAGGCAAAATTGTTGTATTTGGTGGTGACTTCAGACAAATTCTTCCTATTGTACCACAAGGAGGCAAAGAACAAACAATTGCCGCAAGTCTTTTAATGTCGAAGTTATGGAAGCATGTCGAAAAGTTACAATTGAGGGGAAATATGAGAACCATGTCAAATTCGTCTTTTACCATATTTTTACTTGATATAGGAAACGGGACAAAGGAAGTTGCAAATAATGATCTTATAAAATTTCCTATGCAAATGTTGATACTGTTTACCAATGAGACATCTTCAAAGCATGCTCTAATACGAGCAATCTTTCCTGTACTTAGTGCTGATGATGATAACTTACATGATTTAACAAATCATGCAATTTTGACTACAAAATTGAGTTTTTGATGAGATAAATGAGCTTTTGATTGAAATGTTTCCTGGGCAGCACAAAGAATACTTTAGCTTTGATTCAGCTATTGACAATACCAATCGGTTTCAAGAAGATGAATTTCTCAATTCTTTGACTCTTGCAGGCCTTCCGCCTCACAAGTTGGTATTAAAAAAAAAGTCCAATTATGTTGCTTAGAAATATCGATCCTTTTTCAAGTCTTTGTAATGGCACACGACTTATTTGTAAAAACTTTAACAAGAATGTCATTGAAGCAGAAATAGTAGTTGTACATAGAAAAGGACAAAGGGTATTTATACCAAGAATTCCTTTGATGCCCAAAGAGCATGACAAATTACCATTTTCTTTTAAAAGACTACAGTTTCCAGTGCGATTATGTTTTGCAATGACAATCAATAAAGCACAAGGCCAAACATTGGAAAAAGTTGGAGTATATTTACCTCAACCAGTATTTTATCATGGCCAACTTTATGTGGCTTTATGCAGAGTAAGATCACCACAAGATCTAAAAATTCTCATCAAATCGGCTTCCTCAACAAAAACAACTACTATGGAAACAAGAAATATAGTCTATACTCAAATATTACATATTGCAGGAATAATTTAGGTACACTATTTTTTATATTTAAAAATAAATGTGTATAACATTTATAATATATCCATCGATATTGAACTCATTTTTCTTCAAAGAACATACTTCATTAGTCTTGCCAATATCTGAAATTGTAGGTAATTTATAGGTTGTGAAAGATGGCAAAAAAGTACCAATTGTTGTATGAGATCAATGAAAGTCTTCGAGAATGGACAACAAAAATAAAGGTTACAGAAATGTCAAACCCAACAAGATCGAGAGATGGTAAACATGTTTTTAAAAGACTGAGTTTTGTAGATGAAAAGGTATGATCATAGTGTAATGTGAACTACCTTTTTTTTCTTCTTCTTAAAGTGAATGACTAAAATGAACTCTATTTTAGGGAATGAAGATACAAGTTGTGATGTTTAATGATGATGTTGAAAGATTTGACAAAATTTTACAACTGGATGACACGTATTATGTTTCAAATGCTTCTTTTTCACTGGTTAAATCAGAGTATTATTCAGGAAATGCAAATGATCACAGGTGTTAGATGATAATAAAAAGATTCACAACAATAGAAAAGGCAGAAAGTGATATATCATATGAAAATATTCTCAAATTTGATCGTCTATCTTTGGCAGATTTCCTATAACTTCAGATAGCTCCACCACATATAGGTATATCATATTTGGTTGCTTTATTTTTTAATACTTGCATTTATTCTTAATGATATAACCTATATGTTCCTCTATTTATGCAATGCATATATGTAAATGAAACAGATATCATTGCTATAGTGGTGAATGTTCTTCCAAAACATCAAACAAAAAGAAAACGAGATCAATCTGATATTTGCTTTCGAGATCTTCTACTGATTGATTCTTCGTAAGTACAATTAAAGTTAATAATCAAAATAAAGTATAGTATAACCATCACTTCTTTATTTATTTAGTTATACTGTTGCAACCTATAGTTAACAACTTTATCAACATGGGGTAATTTTATGACCGATCACTGTGAAAGAATATTATCACTTTTAGATCACAAACCAGTCATTGCTGCTAAAAATCTTTTTTCAAAGGATATACATGGTAACAATCTTTCACTTTATTTTTATACATAAAATCAGTTGACACTTTACTTATGTCCAACATATTGTATTCTACGGGAAAGAGAACACTATCTACAGGTAGAGAAACCCAAATTTTGATCAACCCTGAATTAGTAGAAGTCAAAGAACTACAAGAATGGTTAGTTACACGATTATATATATATATATATATATATATATATATATATATATATATGAACAACAATAATGGTTACCTTAATACTTACTTCTTCATTAGGAAAATGACTCACTCTGACATACTGGAAAGTGCTATAAGAGAGTACAACAAAAAAAATTCTATGATCACTACCATTGCAGAAGTTGTAACCTCTACCAATATGGTATAATTAATATTCTTCTAATTACACGTCATTTTTTCATATTATACTTCACCTCTAGAGTAACATATCATCATATGCACACAACAACATGTTTATTTGATAAGTCCAACAAAAGTTACAATTATTAGCCAACAAGATCTTTGGTATATGGCATGCAACAACTGTCATAAGAAGACAAACACCATTTACGCAGCAAAATACTTCTGCCAATATTGTTACAAAGACTCTATTGCAAATCCTTGGTAAGTATAACCCTCCATTTTCAATACAATTATTTTTCTAAAATGTTTTATAGATATATAAATTCACTTAAAATGCAGGTGTATCCTAAAGCTTCATTTGCAAGTTGACACTGATGTAGCACTATCTACATTATTTGGAAAACAAGTAGAAGACCTTTTTTCATGTGATCCTATTGTTTTGATGTCACTCAATCCTACTGTAAGTTAATAACATTCACAAACACACAAAATATACATGTACACATTCAATTTACATATTTACCATAATTTGACCATATAGGAACAAGTTGATCTCATTGAAAAATGGCAAGCTGAACTCGCAATGAAGAATTTGACTCTTCAAGTACAAGTTGGCATAAAGTATAAGAACTTTGTGCAATTGAAGATCTTGAAAGTCGAAGAAAAAGAAAACAACTGATGCCAAGAGATTTCCATAGAGGACCATGTTACTTTTGAGAAAGATCTATCATTTTGTAGTAGTATAGTACACATGAGATGCAAACATAATATGTGTACTAAGTGTCATGTAGAAATCAATGTACACTATCAATGCAAATGGCGTGAGATGTAAATATAATGTGTACTAAGTGTCACGTAGAAATCAATGTACACTATCAATGTAAATGGCGTGTTCTATGCATATTATTTCTACATATACACTTCCTGTTATAACCCAAATTTAATCTAAACTCACGTGCTTAGCACGTGCAATCTACCTAGCATGTTAAGAAATGGAAAGATAATGTCCGTAATCATAGGTGAGAGTTATAAGGAAACTAAACAGTTTGTTAATGAAGGGGGAGACGCTATACACGCCTCAAGTAAATCTTGTAGAAAGATGACGTCCATAATCAGTTTTCTTTTTCATGTTTAAAAATTTGTTCAACAAGTGAAGGTTATTTTGCAGTCCTAATTCTATGTGGAGCCCATCAAATGTGTTGATTTGGCCTCTCTTAAAATAGCTCATATGTCAATATTAGTTGTAAAAAAGATGTAGTTATTGTATAAAGTATGAACTTCGTTAAGAAGAAAATACATATGTTGACTTTTTATTTTTGAATTCTCTGTAGTTTCTTTCTGTCTAGATCATCCATAAGATGATAGCGGTCATAACCTTTGGACAAGTATGGTAAGATTGCTTGACTTTGGCTTGGATAATCTGATACGGTATTTTTGTAAAGAAGTGAAACCACTTCTCTACTAAAAATTTGAACAATAGAACCTCCAATCCAAACACACTCAAAAGGTGTGATGAAGTGGGTGTAAAATTTTCAAATCTTTATATAATGGTAATCAAAAGACCAATGTATAGCAGCGGAAGAAAATATTTGACTATTCAATTATAAAACAAAGGGTTACAACTTACATCACAAGGATCCATGTAGAGGAAATCTAAACCACCTCAAGATTGTCTCCAAGCTTTATCATCACAAACTAAGTCCAGGTCAACATGCCATGCATCCAAGTCTTCCACCTAGGGTTGGAAGCATACCCCAGCAAAAGAGAAACAAAAGGAAACATCAGCAAAGGCAGGTATGTGCATACTAAAAAGCAATTGGAGCAATTTATAAAGATTAAGGGACATCAAAAGGAAAGGCTTCCCATGCAAGAGATAAGTATCACCAAAACGGGTATCAAGAGAAAAGATCATAACCAAAGGAATACTTGCCATAACCAACAAATAATAAGAATGTGCTATCAATATAGACATCCACTACCATGGTGGAAAACAAAGCACATATAATCATCAACCTGCATGCATGTGAGATAAGCATAACACTAGAACAATATAAACACAATTGGCGGCCAAGCACACGCTTGAACCTGATAGAGAAAGGAATACTGCCAATCTCCCAATATATATAATTTGAGCATGGATTACTACCACACTCGATTTACAGAGGAATGGTATACTGCCACCCTCCAAATAAACAATAGGGGAATACTGCCCCAAAACCAATGTAATTACACTACTCTAGTGCTACTGAATCACATTGCATGTATAATGTAGAGGCAAGTAGAGAAGTATAGTCAGAATTATCAAGGTTGCCATCACACAATGGACAACACATCCACATCATAGTGGGCATATATCAACAAGTAAATTCCACATCACAGTGGGTATATATCATCAAAAGTCCAAATTGCACCAAGGCAACAAGTTAAGATTCCAAGAGAATATATGTGATCACAAGATCAATAACAAAATAAGATACTTCACATGAAGTATGATTTCAAAAGAACAAGATAATGTGTAGGCTAATGTCCATAGGACCAAAAGAATGATAAAGATAGGCTATTGCTCAATATAGAAATAATATGGGATGCAAACATACCTCAATATCAGAATTAAACGATCCAAAGCCACTTCTAGGTCCAATCCTAGGCTTCCAAAACACCTATTTAGCATATATGTGAAATTAGGGTTAGGTTTCCATTAAAATACAAAACCCTAAAAATCACCTTTTTGTTAATATATGAATTAGGTTATCCAAACCATGCCATATTTTATATTATATTTTCCTGAGTTCAAAACATATTTTATTGTATTTTTCTGACTTATAAATTATTAGTTATGAATTTTAGAAGTTAATTCATTATTAATTAGATCCATTAAAAACACATCTTTAGAACATCATATTCAGGCGACAAAACCAATGCCAAATGAAAGCTTGCATTTTTCTGAATCCAACGAATATTTTTCCATAATTTTCTGATCATCCGATAATTAGTTATCAATTTTCCAAATCCAACCAATCAGAAAATCCGATAAAGCAAGAAGTAGCGAGAGAGAGGGAGAGGGGCGCTCGCACTGAGTTGGCCCAATCACAGGTGGCCAACTCAGCCGACCCCACAGCCACCTAGGCAAGTTTCCTATCAACCGGATCAGAGAAAGCACTCGTGAAAAGACCATAACAACCCCCGATAGCCAAAACGAATAACAAAGAGAATCGAGAGGGCTATAGCGTCAAATCGCCAGGGGTTATCTTCCCCAAGGCCAAGCACGCCATGGCTGCCAGCGGAGAGCAGCTGTTGTGACACCCAAAAGCAAGAAACCGCAGGCCAAAATGGTAGAAAGCAAGCTCGTTCGATCGGGAACTCCCTGCCGAAGCTGATGGTAAGAAACCCAGGTCGGCATCGAGGTTTAAACACGGAAATCACCTCCGAGGACCAATCATCAGAAAGAAGGCAAAAAGAGGGAAAAACGAGGTGTACCCTTGCAGGGAAAATTGGCGGTGTCGAGGGCAACTTGAGGACTTGAAGAAAGCTGCAAAGTCGTCCTTTGGCCTCGCGGACACCATCTGTACTACGGCGACCCGCCACCACCTCCAAAGCTTCAGGCGGCGCCATTTGAGGAGGGGGAACGAGCTCGGAACCGATAGAGCCCGATCCAACCCAACCAAAAGAAGCCGGGGAGCATGACGAAGGTGAGGGAACAATTCCCTTGCAGTCCGATCGCCTGAGGTGGTGAGGAAAAGAGAAGAGAGGGGAAGAACAGGGGAAGTTCGAGAAAAACAGGGCAAGGGGGCGGCGCCCAGTGAGTTGAGTGAGAACGCAGGGGACCCCAGGGTATTTTATACCCATTGGATTCGCAAGAAGATGAGGAAAGTGAGGGTGAAGAAATCGAAAGTCGAGAAGAGGCAGGAAGAGAGAAATCCGCGAATAAACTGGGACTCTAGCCCTGCGTGTTGCTCACAGGCAGGCACTCCTACTCGAGGTAGGAGATAAGTCCCCAGCCATCCGATCAAGAATGAGGGGACGAGATCGATCTCTATAGAAAAGCAAAACGCGTGACAGAATAAATCGGAAATCATGAAATTGATTAAAGTTGTAAATTAATTATCTTCCTATTTCTCTCTCCTCTTTTGAGGGTGCAAACGAACTCCAAATTAAACCAAATTTTGCACAGAGGCCAATAAAGGCATGTAGATTCCGATTATGCACTTAGTTTTGCCTTTTGGAAACTTTTAATGTGTTAAATAAATCAAATCATATTTTCTCTTTCCTCCTTCATTTATGGTATTAGGATTATCCAAATTTTATGAAACTTGACACACAAGTCATATTTAATGTGTTGAATACGAATTTTCCATCAATTTTACATATTGGATATATTTGAGTATTTAATTAATATTTTGAAGGTTCTTCATACTTTCTCTCTCCTAATTTCACCTTTTAAGCAAACTTTCTCCAAATTGGATGAAAATCCACCCAAAGGCTATATTTATTATGTAGATTACGAATCCAAGATTATTTTCCTCTTTTGGAGTCAATTATTATATTTATTTATTGTTTACACCTTTTAGGAAATTTCTCTCTCCTAAATTACCATATTATTTCAAGGTAGTCCAAATTAAATGAAAATTTACATGTAGGCTTATTTTAATGTGTAGATTACGAATTTGAAGTCTATTATTTATTTTGAGGCTTTCTTCCATGGGTTTTGTCATCTGGCCCATTATAGGCCCATTAACCTTATTATGCATGTGATTATGTTATTTATCATCTTATTATCACCAAATGAGTTATATTACATATTAGATTACATTATTCATGCATTAGATTATTAGGATCACTTCTAACCTCAAACTTGTTTGGCTAAGTCCAAAAGGTTAAACTTCTAGGGTAGGGTTCGAGTTTTGGTATGTTACAGCACTCCACCCCTTAAAAAGGATTTCGTCCTCGAAATCTAAAGATCTAAACATCAACTATCAACTATTCTCCACCCCTTAAAGGGTTCAACTTAACAAGTCAAAACAACTTTTTAGAGCTACCCACATCTCTTAGTTGTGAAATTTTTAGAGATTTATGTTTCTCATGTATCCAACTAAAAGCCACCATCTAGGGTTGAGATATAGGTCCTTGTGTCTCTAACCTATCAACCCTACATGATCATCCAAAAGTCATAGGGTAGGTCAACTATACCATTATATCATTCCTAGTCACAAAACTAGGGTTAGATTCTACTCAAACTATAGTTTCTCTTCATTGTGACTTAGTTCAAGAAAACATCGATAAATCCAAGAATTTTTGTACATATAGTAATATAATTGAAAATATATTTTTCTTCAAAAAATCATACAATATGAAACAATGGTGAGCTCAAAATCAAAGCGAAAACCAAGTCACAATATTTCCATATCAAGGTCTCCTAACATATTGTCATCCTCAAACCAAACCTTATTGCATACAAAGATCATCATTGATCAAATCTAAGGTCAACATCTCACTTAAAGGTAACTAACTAAGTTAAGGGTTTTCTAAAGGGAGACAAAATTAAAATATTCGATTCCGACTACCATGGGCTCTGATACCATGCTGTAAAGAAGCGAAACCACTTCTCTACTAAAAATTTGAACAATAGAACCTCCAATCCAAACACACTCAAAAGGTGTGATGAAGTGGGTGTAAAATTTTCAAATCTTTATATAATTGTAATCAAAAGACCAATGTATAGCAGCGGAAGAAAATATTTGACTATTCAATTATAAAACAAAGGGTTACAACTTACATCACAAGGATCCATGTAGAGGAAATCTAAACCACCTCAAGATTGTCTCCAAGCTTTATCATCACAAACTAAGTCCAGGTAAACATGCCATGCATCCAAGTCTTCCACCTAGGGTTGGAAGCATACCCCAGCAAAAGAGAAACAAAAGGAAACATCAGCAAAGGCTGGTATGTGCATACTAAAAAGCAATTTGAGCAATTTATAAAGATTAAGGGACATCAAAAGGAAAGACTTCCCATGCAAGAGATAAGTATCACCCAAATGGGTATCAAGAGAAAAGATCATAACTAAAGGAATACTTGCCATAACCAACAAATAATAAGAATGTGCTATCAATATAGACATCCACTACCATGGTGGAAAACAAAGCACACATAATCATCAACCTGCATGCATGTGAGATAAGCATAACACTAGAACAATATAAACACAATTGGCGGCCAAGCACACACTTGAACCTGATAGAGAAAGGAATATTGCCAATCTCCCAATATATATAATTTGAGCATGGATTACTGCCACACTCGATTTACAGAGGAATGGTATACTGCCACCCTCCAAATAAACAATAGGGGAATACTGCCCCAAAACCAATGTAATTACACTACACTAGGGCTACTAAATCACATTGCATGTATAATGTAGAGGCAAGTAGAGAAGTATAGTCAGAATTATCAAGGTTGCCATCACACAATGGACAACACATCCACATTATAGTGGGCATATATCAACAAGTAAAATCCACACCACAGTGGGTATATATCATCAAAAGTCCAAATTGCACCAAGGCAACAAGTTAAGATTCCAAGAGAATATATGTGATCACAAGATCAATAACAAAATAAGATACTTCACATGAAGTATGATTTCAAAAGAACAAGATAATGTGTAGGCTAATGTCCATAGGACCAAAAGAATGATAAAGATAGGTTATTGCTCAATATAGAAATAATATGGGATGCAAACATACCTCAATATCAGATTTAAACGATCCAAAGCCACTTCTAGGTCCAATCCTAGGCTTCTAAAACACCTATTTAGCATATATGTGAAATTAGGGTTAGGTTTCCATTAAAATACAAAACCCTAAAAATCACCTTTTTGTTAATATATGAATTAGGTTATCCAAACCATGCCATATTTTATATTATATTTTCCTGAGTTCAAAACATATTTTATTGTATTTTTCTGACTTATAAATTATTAGTTATGAATTTTAGAAGTTAATTCATTATTAATTAGATCCATTAAAAACACATCTTTAGAACATCAGATTCAGGTGACAAAACCAATGCCAAATGAAAGCTTGCATTTTTCTGAATCCAACGAATATTTTTCCATAATTTTCTGATCATCCGATAATTAGTTATCAATTTTCCAAATCCAACCAATCAGAAAATCCGATAAAGCAAGAAGTAGCGAGAGAGAGGGAGAGGGGCGCTCGCACTGAGTTGGCCCAATCACAGGTGGCCAACTCAGCCGACCCCACAGCCACCCAGGCAAGTTTCCTATCAACCGGATCAGAGAAAGCACTCGTGAAAAGACCATAACAACCCCCAATAGCCAAAACGAATAACAAAGAGAATCGAGAGGGCTATAGCGTCAAATCGCCAGGGGTTATCTTCCCCAAGGCCAAGCACGCCATGGCTGCCAGCGGAGAGCAGCTGTTGTGACACCCAAAAGCAAGAAACCGCAGGCCAAAACGGTAGAAAGCAAGCTCGTTCGATCGGGAACTCCCTGCCGAAGCTGATGGTAAGAAACCCAGGTCGGCATCGAGGTTTAAACACGGAAATCACCTCCGAGGACCAATCATCAGAAAGAAGGCAAAAAGAGGGAAAAACGAGGTGTACCCTTGCAGGGAAAATTGGCGGTGTCGAGGGCAACCTGAGGACTTGAAGAAAGCTGCAAAGTCGTCCTTTGGCCTCGCGGACACCATCTGTACTACGGCGACCCGCCACCACCTCCAAAGCTTCAGGCGGCGCCATTTGAGGAGGGGGAACGAGCTCGGAACCGATAGAGCCCGATCCAACCCAACCAAAAGAAGCCGGGGAGCATGACGAAGGTGAGGGAACAATTCCCTTGCAGTCCGATCGCCTGAGGTGGTGAGGAAAAGAGAAGAGAGGGGAAGAACAGGGGAAGTTCGAGAAAAACAGGGCAAGGGGGCGGCGCCCAGTGAGTTGAGTGAGAACGCAGGGGACCCCAGGGTATTTTATACCCATTGGATTCGCAAGAAGATGAGGAAAGTGAGGGTGAAGAAATCGAAAGTCGAGAAGAGGCAGGAAGAGAGAAATCCGCGAATAAACTGGGACTCTAGCCCTGCGTGTTGCTCACAGGCGGGCACTCCTACTCGAGGTAGGAGATAAGTCCCCAGCCATCCGATCAAGAATGAGGGGACGAGATCGATCTCTATAGAAAAGCAAAACGCGTGACAGAATAAATCGGAAATCATGAAATTGATTAAAGTTGTAAATTAATTATCTTCCTATTTCTCTCTCCTCTTTTGAGGGTGCAAACGAACTCCAAATTAAACCAAATTTTGCACAGAGGCCAATAAAGGCATGTAGATTCCGATTATGCACTTAGTTTTGCCTTTTGGAAACTTTTAATGTGTTAAATAAATCAAATCATATTTTCTCTTTCCTCCTTCATTTATGGTATTAGGATTATCCAAATTTTATGAAACTTGACACACAAGTCATATTTAATGTGTTGAATACGAATTTTCCATCAATTTTACATATTGGATATATTTGAGTATTTAATTAATATTTTGAAGGTTCTTCATACTTTCTCTCTCCTAATTTCACCTTTTAAGCAAACTTTCTCCAAATTGGATGAAAATCCACCCAAAGGCTATATTTATTATGTAGATTACGAATCCAAGATTATTTTCCTCTTTTGGAGTCAATTATTATATTTATTTATTGTTTACACCTTTTAGGAAATTTCTCTCTCCTAAATTACCATATTATTTCAAGGTTGTCCAAATTAAATGAAAATTTACATGTAGGCTTATTTTAATGTGTAGATTACGAATTTGAAGTCTATTATTTATTTTGAGGCTTTCTTCCATGGGTTTTGTCATCTGGCCCATTATAGGCCCATTAACCTTATTATGCATGTGATTATGTTATTTATCATCTTATTATCACCAAATGAGTTATATTACATATTAGATTACATTATTCATGCATTAGATTATTAGGATCACTTCTAACCTCAAACTTGTTTGGCTAAGTCCAAAAGGTTAAACTTCTAGGGTAGGGTTCGAGTTTTGGTATGTTACAGCACTCCACCCCTTAAAAAGGATTTCGTCCTCGAAATATAAAGATCTAAACATCAACTATCAACTATTCTCCACCCCTTAAAGGGTTCAACTTAACAAGTCAAAACAACTTTTTAGAGCTACCCACATCTCTTAGTTGTGAAATTTTTAGAGATTTATGTTTCTCATGTATCCAACTAAAAGCCACCATCTAGGGTTGAGATATAGGTCCTTGTGTCTCTAACCTATCAACCCTACATGATCATCCAAAAGTCATAGGGTAGGTCAACTATACCATTATATCATTCCTAGTCACAAAACTAGGGTTAGATTCTACTCAAACTATAGTTTCTCTTCATTGTGACTTAGTTCAAGAAAACATCGATAAATCCAAGAATTTTTGTACATATAGTAATATAATTGAAAATATATTTTTCTTCAAAAAATCATACAATATGAAACAATGGTGAGCTCAAAATCAAAGCGAAAACCAAGTCACAATATTTCCATATCAAGGTCTCCTAACATATTGTCATCCTCAAACCAAACCTTATTGCATACAAAGATCATCATTGATCAAATCTAAGGTCAACATCTCACTTAAAGGTAACTAACTAAGTTAAGGGTTTTCTAAAGGGAGACAAAATTAAAATATTCGATTCCGACTACCATGGGCTCTGATACCATGCTGTAAAGAAGCGAAACCACTTCTCTACTAAAAATTTGAACAATAGAACCTCCAATCCAAACACACTCAAAAGGTGTGATGAAGTGGGTGTAAAATTTTCAAATCTTTATATAATTGTAATCAAAAGACCAATGTATAGCAGCAGAAGAAAATATTTGACTATTCAATTATAAAACAAAGGGTTACAACTTACATCACAAGGATCCATGTAGAGGAAATCTAAACCACCTCAAGATTGTCTCCAAGCTTTATCATCACAAACTAAGTCCAGGTCAACATGCCATGCATCCAAGTCTTCCACCTAGGGTTGGAAGCATACCCCAGCAAAAGAGAAACAAAAGGAAACATCAGCAAAGGCTGGTATGTGCATACTAAAAAGCAATTTGAGCAATTTATAAAGATTAAGGGACATCAAAAGGAAAGACTTCCCATGCAAGAGATAAGTATCACCCAAATGGGTATCAAGAGAAAAGATCATAACTAAAGGAATACTTGCCATAACCAACAAATAATAAGAATGTGCTATCAATATAGACATCCACTACCATGGTGGAAAACAAAGCACACATAATCATCAACCTGCATGCATGTGAGATAAGCATAACACTAGAACAATATAAACACAATTGGCGGCCAAGCACACACTTGAACCTGATAGAGAAAGGAATATTGCCAATCTCCCAATATATATAATTTGAGCATGGATTACTGCCACACTCGATTTACAGAGGAATGGTATACTGCCACCCTCCAAATAAACAATAGGGGAATACTGCCCCAAAACCAATGTAATTACACTACACTAGTGCTACTGAATCACATTGCATGTATAATGTAGAGGCAAGTAGAGAAGTATAGTCAGAATTATCAAGGTTGCCATCACACAATGGACAACACATCCACATTATAGTGGGCATATATCAACAAGTAAAATCCACACCACAGTGGGTATATATCATCAAAAGTCCAAATTGCACCAAGGCAACAAGTTAAGATTCCAAGAGAATATATGTGATCACAAGATCAATAACAAAATAAGATACTTCACATGAAGTATGATTTCAAAAGAACAAGATAATGTGTAGGCTAATGTCCATAGGACCAAAAGAATGATAAAGATAGGTTATTGCTCAATATACAAATAATATGGGATGCAAACATACCTCAATATCAGATTTAAATGATCCAAAGCCACTTCTAGGTCCAATCCTAGGCTTCTAAAACACCTATTTAGCATATATGTGAAATTAGGGTTAGGTTTCCATTAAAATACAAAACCCTAAAAATCACCTTTTTGTTAATATATGAATTAGGTTATCCAAACCATGCCATATTTTATATTATATTTTCCTGAGTTCAAAACATATTTTATTGTATTTTTCTGACTTATAAATTATTAGTTATGACTTTTAGAAGTTAATTCATTATTAATTAGATCCATTAAAAACACATCTTTAGAACATCAGATTCAGGTGACAAAACCAATGCCAAATGAAAGCTTGCATTTTTCTGAATCCAACGAATATTTTTCCATAATTTTCTGATCATCCGATAATTAGTTATCAATTTTCCAAATCCAACCAATCAGAAAATCCGATAAAGCAAGAAGTAGCGAGAGAGAGGGAGAGGGGCGCTCGCACTGAGTTGGCCCAATCACAGGTGGCCAACTCAGCCGACCCCACAGCCACCCAGGCAAGTTTCCTATCAACCGGATCAGAGAAAGCACTCGTGAAAAGACCATAACAACCCCCGATAGCCAAAACGAATAACAAAGAGAATCGAGAGGGCTATAGCGTCAAATCGCCAGGGGTTATCTTCCCCAAGGCCAAGCACGCCATGGCTGCCAGCGGAGAGCAGCTGTTGTGACACCCAAAAGCAAGAAACCGCAGGCCAAAACGGTAGAAAGCAAGCTCGTTCGATCGGGAACTCCCTGCCGAAGCTGATGGTAAGAAACCCAGGTCGGCATCGAGGTTTAAACACGGAAATCACCTCCGAGGACCAATCATCAGAAAGAAGGCAAAAAGAGGGAAAAACGAGGTGTACCCTTGCAGGGAAAATTGGCGGTGTCGAGGGCAACCTGAGGACTTGAAGAAAGCTGCAAAGTCGTCCTTTGGCCTCGCGGACACCATCTGTACTACGGCGACCCGCCACCACCTCCAAAGCTTCAGGCGGCGCCATTTGAGGAGGGGGAACGAGCTCGGAACCGATAGAGCCCGATCCAACCCAACCAAAAGAAGCCGGGGAGCATGACGAAGGTGAGGGAACAATTCCCTTGCAGTCCGATCGCCTGAGGTGGTGAGGAAAAGAGAAGAGAGGGGAAGAACAGGGGAAGTTCGAGAAAAACAGGGCAAGGGGGCGGTGCCCAGTGAGTTGAGTGAGAACGCAGGGGACCCCAGGGTATTTTATACCCATTGGATTCGCAAGAAGATGAGGAAAGTGAGGGTGAAGAAATCGAAAGTCGAGAAGAGGCAGGAAGAGAGAAATCCGCGAATAAACTGGGACTCTAGCCCTGCGTGTTGCTCACAGGCAGGCACTCCTACTCGAGGTAGGAGATAAGTCCCCAGCCATCCGATCAAGAATGAGGGGACGAGATCGATCTCTATAGAAAAGCAAAACGCGTGACAGAATAAATCGGAAATCATGAAATTGATTAAAGTTGTAAATTAATTATCTTCCTATTTCTCTCTCCTCTTTTGAGGGTGCAAACGAACTCCAAATTAAACCAAATTTTGCACAGAGGCCAATAAAGGCATGTAGATTCCGATTATGCACTTAGTTTTGCCTTTTGGAAAATTTTAATGTGTTAAATAAATCAAATCATATTTTCTCTTTCCTCCTTCATTTATGGTATTAGGATTATCCAAATTTTATGAAACTTGACACACAAGTCATATTTAATGTGTTGAATACGAATTTTCCATCAATTTTACATATTGGATATATTTGAGTATTTAATTAATATTTTGAAGGTTCTTCATACTTTCTCTCTCCTAATTTCACCTTTTAAGCAAACTTTCTCCAAATTGGATGAAAATCCACCCAAAGGCTATATTTATTATGTAGATTATGAATCCAAGATTATTTTCCTCTTTTGGAGTCAATTATTATATTTATTTATTGTTTACACCTTTTAGGAAATTTCTCTCTCCTAAATTACCATATTATTTCAAGGTAGTCCAAATTAAATGAAAATTTACATGTAGGCTTATTTTAATGTGTAGATTACGAATTTGAAGTCTATTATTTATTTTGAGGCTTTCTTCCATGGGTTTTGTCATCTGGCCCATTATAGGCCCATTAACCTTATTATGCATGTGATTATGTTATTTATCATCTTATTATCACCAAATGAGTTATATTACATATTAGATTACATTATTCATGCATTAGATTATTAGGATCACTTCTAACCTCAAACTTGTTTGGCTAAGTCCAAAAGGTTAAACTTCTAGGGTAGGGTTCGAGTTTTGGTATGTTACAGCACTCCACCCCTTAAAAAGGATTTCGTCCTCGAAATCTAAAGATCTAAACATCAACTATCAACTATTCTCCACCCCTTAAAGGGTTCAACTTAACAAGTCAAAACAACTTTTTAGAGCTACCCACATCTCTTAGTTGTGAAATTTTTAGAGATTTATGTTTCTCATGTATCCAACTAAAAGCCACCATCTAGGGTTGAGATATAGGTCCTTGTGTCTCTAACCTATCAACCCTACATGATCATCCAAAAGTCATAGGGTAGGTCAACTATACCATTATATCATTCCTAGTCACAAAACTAGGGTTAGATTCTACTCAAACTATAGTTTCTCTTCATTGTGACTTAGTTCAAGAAAACATCGATAAATCCAAGAATTTTTGTACATATAGTAATATAATTGAAAATATATTTTTCTTCAAAAAATCATACAATATGAAACAATGGTGAGCTCAAAATCAAAGCGAAAACCAAGTCACAATATTTCCATATCAAGGTCTCCTAACATATTGTCATCCTCAAACCAAACCTTATTGCATACAAAGATCATCATTGATCAAATCTAAGGTCAACATCTCACTTAAAGGTAACTAACTAAGTTAAGGGTTTTCTAAAGGGAGACAAAATTAAAATATTCGATTCCGACTACCATGGGCTCTGATACCATGCTGTAAAGAAGCGAAACCACTTCTCTACTAAAAATTTGAACAATAGAACCTCCAATCCAAACACACTCAAAAGGTGTGATGAAGTGGGTGTAAAATTTTCAAATCTTTATATAATTGTAATCAAAAGACCAATGTATAGCAGCGGAAGAAAATATTTGACTATTCAATTATAAAACAAAGGGTTACAACTTACATCACAAGGATCCATGTAGAGGAAATCTAAACCACCTCAAGATTGTCTCCAAGCTTTATCATCACAAACTAAGTCCAGGTCAACATGCCATGCATCCAAGTCTTCCACCTAGGGTTGGAAGCATACCCCAGCAAAAGAGAAACAAAAGGAAACATCAGCAAAGGCTGGTATGTGCATACTAAAAAGCAATTTGAGCAATTTATAAAGATTAAGGGACATCAAAAGGAAAGACTTCCCATGCAAGAGATAAGTATCACCCAAATGGGTATCAAGAGAAAAGATCATAACTAAAGGAATACTTGCCATAACCAACAAATAATAAGAATGTGCTATCAATATAGACATCCACTACCATGGTGGAAAACAAAGCACACATAATCATCAACCTGCATGCATGTGAGATAAGCATAACACTAGAACAATATAAACACAATTGGCGGCCAAGCACACACTTGAACCTGATAGAGAAAGGAATATTGCCAATCTCCCAATATATATAATTTGAGCATGGATTACTGCCACACTCGATTTACAGAGGAATGGTATACTTCCACCCTCCAAATAAACAATAGGGGAATACTGCCCCAAAACCAATGTAATTACACTACACTAGTGCTACTGAATCACATTGCATGTATAATGTAGAGGCAAGTAGAGAAGTATAGTCAGAATTATCAAGGTTGCCATCACACAATGGACAACACATCCACATTATAGTGGGCATATATCAACAAGTAAAATCCACACCACAGTGGGTATATATCATCAAAAGTCCAAATTGCACCAAGGCAACAAGTTAAGATTCCAAGAGAATATATGTGATCACAAGATCAATAACAAAATAAGATACTTCACATGAAGTATGATTTCAAAAGAACAAGATAATGTGTAGGCTAATGTCCATAGGACCAAAAGAATGATAAAGATAGGTTATTGCTCAATATAGAAATAATATGGGATGCAAACATACCTCAATATCAGATTTAAACGATCCAAAGCCACTTCTAGGTCCAATCCTAGGCTTCTAAAACACCTATTTAGCATATATGTGAAATTAGGGTTAGGTTTCCATTAAAATACAAAACCCTAAAAATCACCTTTTTGTTAATATATGAATTAGGTTATCCAAACCATGCCATATTTTATATTATATTTTCCTGAGTTCAAAACATATTTTATTGTATTTTTCTGACTTATAAATTATTAGTTATGAATTTTAGAAGTTAATTCATTATTAATTAGATCCATTAAAAACACATCTTTAGAACATCAGATTCAGGTGACAAAACCAATGCCAAATGAAAGCTTGCATTTTTCTGAATCCAACGAATATTTTTCCATAATTTTCTGATCATCCGATAATTAGTTATCAATTTTCCAAATCCAACCAATCAGAAAATCCGATAAAGCAAGAAGTAGCGAGAGAGAGGGAGAGGGGCGCTCGCACTGAGTTGGCCCAATCACAGGTGGCCAACTCAGCCGACCCCACAGCCACCCAGGCAAGTTTCCTATCAACCGGATCAGAGAAAGCACTCGTGAAAAGACCATAACAACCCCCAATAGCCAAAACGAATAACAAAGAGAATCGAGAGGGCTATAGCGTCAAATCGCCAGGGGTTATCTTCCCCAAGGCCAAGCACGCCATGGCTGCCAGCGGAGAGCAGCTGTTGTGACACCCAAAAGCAAGAAACCGCAGGCCAAAACGGTAGAAAGCAAGCTCGTTCGATCGGGAACTCCCTGCCGAAGCTGATGGTAAGAAACCCAGGTCGGCATCGAGGTTTAAACACGGAAATCACCTCCGAGGACCAATCATCAGAAAGAAGGCAAAAAGAGGGAAAAACGAGGTGTACCCTTGCAGGGAAAATTGGCGGTGTCGAGGGCAACCTGAGGACTTGAAGAAAGCTGCAAAGTCGTCCTTTGGCCTCGCGGACACCATCTGTACTACGGCGACCCGCCACCACCTCCAAAGCTTCAGGCGGCGCCATTTGAGGAGGGGGAACGAGCTCGGAACCGATAGAGCCCGATCCAACCCAACCAAAAGAAGCCGGGGAGCATGACGAAGGTGAGGGAACAATTCCCTTGCAGTCCGATCGCCTGAGGTGGTGAGGAAAAGAGAAGAGAGGGGAAGAACAGGGGAAGTTCGAGAAAAACAGGGCAAGGGGGCGGCGCCCAGTGAGTTGAGTGAGAACGCAGGGGACCCCAGGGTATTTTATACCCATTGGATTCGCAAGAAGATGAGGAAAGTGAGGGTGAAGAAATCGAAAGTCGAGAAGAGGCAGGAAGAGAGAAATCCGCGAATAAACTGGGACTCTAGCCCTGCGTGTTGCTCACAGGCGGGCACTCCTACTCGAGGTAGGAGATAAGTCCCCAGCCATCCGATCAAGAATGAGGGGACGAGATCGATCGCTATAGAAAAGCAAAACGCGTGACAGAATAAATCGGAAATCATGAAATTGATTAAAGTTGTAAATTAATTATCTTCCTATTTCTCTCTCCTCTTTTGAGGGTGCAAACGAACTCCAAATTAAACCAAATTTTGCACAGAGGCCAATAAAGGCATGTAGATTCCGATTATGCACTTAGTTTTGCCTTTTGGAAACTTTTAATGTGTTAAATAAATCAAATCATATTTTCTCTTTCCTCCTTCATTTATGGTATTAGGATTATCCAAATTTTATGAAACTTGACACACAAGTCATATTTAATGTGTTGAATACGAATTTTCCATCAATTTTACATATTGGATATATTTGAGTATTTAATTAATATTTTGAAGGTTCTTCATACTTTCTCTCTCCTAATTTCACCTTTTAAGCAAACTTTCTCCAAATTGGATGAAAATCCACCCAAAGGCTATATTTATTATGTAGATTATGAATCCAAGATTATTTTCCTCTTTTGGAGTCAATTATTATATTTATTTATTGTTTACACCTTTTAGGAAATTTCTCTCTCCTAAATTACCATATTATTTCAAGGTAGTCCAAATTAAATGAAAATTTACATGTAGGCTTATTTTAATGTGTAGATTACGAATTTGAAGTCTATTATTTATTTTGAGGCTTTCTTCCATGGGTTTTGTCATCTGGCCCATTATAGGCCCATTAACCTTATTATGCATGTGATTATGTTATTTATCATCTTATTATCACCAAATGAGTTATATTACATATTAGATTACATTATTCATGCATTAGATTATTAGGATCACTTCTAACCTCAAACTTGTTTGGCTAAGTCCAAAAGGTTAAACTTCTAGGGTAGGGTTCGAGTTTTGGTATGTTACAGCACTCCACCCCTTAAAAAGGATTTCGTCCTCGAAATCTAAAGATCTAAACATCAACTATCAACTATTCTCCACCCCTTAAAGGGTTCAACTTAACAAGTCAAAACAACTTTTTAGAGCTACCCACATCTCTTAGTTGTGAAATTTTTAGAGATTTATGTTTCTCATGTATCCAACTAAAAGCCACCATCTAGGGTTGAGATATAGGTCCTTGTGTCTCTAACCTATCAACCCTACATGATCATCCAAAAGTCATAGGGTAGGTCAACTATACCATTATATCATTCCTAGTCACAAAACTAGGGTTAGATTCTACTCAAACTATAGTTTCTCTTCATTGTGACTTAGTTCAAGAAAACATCGATAAATCCAAGAATTTTTGTACATATAGTAATATAATTGAAAATATATTTTTCTTCAAAAAATCATACAATATGAAACAATGGTGAGCTCAAAATCAAAGCGAAAACCAAGTCACAATATTTCCATATCAAGGTCTCCTAACATATTGTCATCCTCAAACCAAACCTTATTGCATACAAAGATCATCATTGATCAAATCTAAGGTCAACATCTCACTTAAAGGTAACTAACTAAGTTAAGGGTTTTCTAAAGGGAGACAAAATTAAAATATTCGATTCCGACTACCATGGGCTCTGATACCATGCTGTAAAGAAGCGAAACCACTTCTCTACTAAAAATTTGAACAATAGAACCTCCAATCCAAACACACTCAAAAGGTGTGATGAAGTGGGTGTAAAATTTTCAAATCTTTATATAATTGTAATCAAAAGACCAATGTATAGCAGCGGAAGAAAATATTTGACTATTCAATTATAAAACAAAGGGTTACAACTTACATCACAAGGATCCATGTAGAGGAAATCTAAACCACCTCAAGATTGTCTCCAAGCTTTATCATCACAAACTAAGTCCAGGTCAACATGCCATGCATCCAAGTCTTCCACCTAGGGTTGGAAGCATACCCCAGCAAAAGAGAAACAAAAGGAAACATCAGCAAAGGCTGGTATGTGCATACTAAAAAGCAATTTGAGCAATTTATAAAGATTAAGGGACATCAAAAGGAAAGACTTCCCATGCAAGAGATAAGTATCACCCAAATGGGTATCAAGAGAAAAGATCATAACTAAAGGAATACTTGCCATAACCAACAAATAATAAGAATGTGCTATCAATATAGACATCCACTACCATGGTGGAAAACAAAGCACACATAATCATCAACCTGCATGCATGTGAGATAAGCATAACACTAGAACAATATAAACACAATTGGCGGCCAAGCACACACTTGAACCTGATAGAGAAAGGAATATTGCCAATCTCCCAATATATATAATTTGAGCATGGATTACTGCCACACTCGATTTACAGAGGAATGGTATACTTCCACCCTCCAAATAAACAATAGGGGAATACTGCCCCAAAACCAATGTAATTACACTACACTAGTGCTACTGAATCACATTGCATGTATAATGTAGAGGCAAGTAGAGAAGTATAGTCAGAATTATCAAGGTTGCCATCACACAATGGACAACACATCCACATTATAGTGGGCATATATCAACAAGTAAAATCCACACCACAGTGGGTATATATCATCAAAAGTCCAAATTGCACCAAGGCAACAAGTTAAGATTCCAAGAGAATATATGTGATCACAAGATCAATAACAAAATAAGATACTTCACATGAAGTATGATTTCAAAAGAACAAGATAATGTGTAGGCTAATGTCCATAGGACCAAAAGAATGATAAAGATAGGTTATTGCTCAATATAGAAATAATATGGGATGCAAACATACCTCAATATCAGATTTAAACGATCCAAAGCCACTTCTAGGTCCAATCCTAGGCTTCTAAAACACCTATTTAGCATATATGTGAAATTAGGGTTAGGTTTCCATTAAAATACAAAACCCTAAAAATCACCTTTTTGTTAATATATGAATTAGGTTATCCAAACCATGCCATATTTTATATTATATTTTCCTGAGTTCAAAACATATTTTATTGTATTTTTCTGACTTATAAATTATTAGTTATGAATTTTAGAAGTTAATTCATTATTAATTAGATCCATTAAAAACACATCTTTAGAACATCAGATTCAGGTGACAAAACCAATGCCAAATGAAAGCTTGCATTTTTCTGAATCCAACGAATATTTTTCCATAATTTTCTGATCATCCGATAATTAGTTATCAATTTTCCAAATCCAACCAATCAGAAAATCCGATAAAGCAAGAAGTAGCGAGAGAGAGGGAGAGGGGCGCTCGCACTGAGTTGGCCCAATCACAGGTGGCCAACTCAGCCGACCCCACAGCCACCCAGGCAAGTTTCCTATCAACCGGATCAGAGAAAGCACTCGTGAAAAGACCATAACAACCCCCAATAGCCAAAACGAATAACAAAGAGAATCGAGAGGGCTATAGCGTCAAATCGCCAGGGGTTATCTTCCCCAAGGCCAAGCACGCCATGGCTGCCAGCGGAGAGCAGCTGTTGTGACACCCAAAAGCAAGAAACCGCAGGCCAAAACGGTAGAAAGCAAGCTCGTTCGATCGGGAACTCCCTGCCGAAGCTGATGGTAAGAAACCCAGGTCGGCATCGAGGTTTAAACACGGAAATCACCTCCGAGGACCAATCATCAGAAAGAAGGAAAAAAGAGGGAAAAACGAGGTGTACCCTTGCAGGGAAAATTGGCGGTGTCGAGGGCAACCTGAGGACTTGAAGAAAGCTGCAAAGTCGTCCTTTGGCCTCGCGGACACCATCTGTACTACGGCGACCCGCCACCACCTCCAAAGCTTCAGGCGGCGCCATTTGAGGAGGGGGAACGAGCTCGGAACCGATAGAGCCCGATCCAACCCAACCAAAAGAAGCCGGGGAGCATGACGAAGGTGAGGGAACAATTCCCTTGCAGTCCGATCGCCTGAGGTGGTGAGGAAAAGAGAAGAGAGGGGAAGAACAGGGGAAGTTCGAGAAAAACAGGGCAAGGGGGCGGCGCCCAGTGAGTTGAGTGAGAACGCAGGGGACCCCAGGGTATTTTATACCCATTGGATTCGCAAGAAGATGAGGAAAGTGAGGGTGAAGAAATCGAAAGTCGAGAAGAGGCAGGAAGAGAGAAATCCGCGAATAAACTGGGACTCTAGCCCTGCGTGTTGCTCACAGGCGGGCACTCCTACTCGAGGTAGGAGATAAGTCCCCAGCCATCCGATCAAGAATGAGGGGACGAGATCGATCTCTATAGAAAAGCAAAACGCGTGACAGAATAAATCGGAAATCATGAAATTGATTAAAGTTGTAAATTAATTATCTTCCTATTTCTCTCTCCTCTTTTGAGGGTGCAAACGAACTCCAAATTAAACCAAATTTTGCACAGAGGCCAATAAAGGCATGTAGATTCCGATTATGCACTTAGTTTTGCCTTTTGGAAACTTTTAATGTGTTAAATAAATCAAATCATATTTTCTCTTTCCTCCTTCATTTATGGTATTAGGATTATCCAAATTTTATGAAACTTGACACACAAGTCATATTTAATGTGTTGAATACGAATTTTCCATCAATTTTACATATTGGATATATTTGAGTATTTAATTAATATTTTGAAGGTTCTTCATACTTTCTCTCTCCTAATTTCACCTTTTAAGCAAACTTTCTCCAAATTGGATGAAAATCCACCCAAAGGCTATATTTATTATGTAGATTACGAATCCAAGATTATTTTCCTCTTTTGGAGTCAATTATTATATTTATTTATTGTTTACACCTTTTAGGAAATTTCTCTCTCCTAAATTACCATATTATTTCAAGGTTGTCCAAATTAAATGAAAATTTACATGTAGGCTTATTTTAATGTGTAGATTACGAATTTGAAGTCTATTATTTATTTTGAGGCTTTCTTCCATGGGTTTTGTCATCTGGCCCATTATAGGCCCATTAACCTTATTATGCATGTGATTATGTTATTTATCATCTTATTATCACCAAATGAGTTATATTACATATTAGATTACATTATTCATGCATTAGATTATTAGGATCACTTCTAACCTCAAACTTGTTTGGCTAAGTCCAAAAGGTTAAACTTCTAGGGTAGGGTTCGAGTTTTGGTATGTTACAGCACTCCACCCCTTAAAAAGGATTTCGTCCTCGAAATCTAAAGATCTAAACATCAACTATCAACTATTCTCCACCCCTTAAAGGGTTCAACTTAACAAGTCAAAACAACTTTTTAGAGCTACCCACATCTCTTAGTTGTGAAATTTTTAGAGATTTATGTTTCTCATGTATCCAACTAAAAGCCACCATCTAGGGTTGAGATATAGGTCCTTGTGTCTCTAACCTATCAACCCTACATGATCATCCAAAAGTCATAGGGTAGGTCAACTATACCATTATATCATTCCTAGTCACAAAACTAGGGTTAGATTCTACTCAAACTATAGTTTCTCTTCATTGTGACTTAGTTCAAGAAAACATCGATAAATCCAAGAATTTTTGTACATATAGTAATATAATTGAAAATATATTTTTCTTCAAAAAATCATACAATATGAAACAATGGTGAGCTCAAAATCAAAGCGAAAACCAAGTCACAATATTTCCATATCAAGGTCTCCTAACATATTGTCATCCTCAAACCAAACCTTATTGCATACAAAGATCATCATTGATCAAATCTAAGGTCAACATCTCACTTAAAGGTAACTAACTAAGTTAAGGGTTTTCTAAAGGGAGACAAAATTAAAATATTCGATTCCGACTACCATGGGCTCTGATACCATGCTGTAAAGAAGCGAAACCACTTCTCTACTAAAAATTTGAACAATAGAACCTCCAATCCAAACACACTCAAAAGGTGTGATGAAGTGGGTGTAAAATTTTCAAATCTTTATATAATTGTAATCAAAAGACCAATGTATAGCAGCGGAAGAAAATATTTGACTATTCAATTATAAAACAAAGGGTTACAACTTACATCACAAGGATCCATGTAGAGGAAATCTAAACCACCTCAAGATTGTCTCCAAGCTTTATCATCACAAACTAAGTCCAGGTCAACATGCCATGCATCCAAGTCTTCCACCTAGGGTTGGAAGCATACCCCAGCAAAAGAGAAACAAAAGGAAACATCAGCAAAGGCTGGTATGTGCATACTAAAAAGCAATTTGAGCAATTTATAAAGATTAAGGGACATCAAAAGGAAAGACTTCCCATGCAAGAGATAAGTATCACCCACATGGGTATCAAGAGAAAAGATCATAACTAAAGGAATACTTGCCATAACCAACAAATAATAAGAATGTGCTATCAATATAGACATCCACTACCATGGTGGAAAACAAAGCACACATAATCATCAACCTGCATGCATGTGAGATAAGCATAACACTAGAACAATATAAACACAATTGGCGGCCAAGCACACACTTGAACCTGATAGAGAAAGGAATATTGCCAATCTCCCAATATATATAATTTGAGCATGGATTACTGCCACACTCGATTTACAGAGGAATGGTATACTGCCACCCTCCAAATAAACAATAGGGGAATACTGCCCCAAAACCAATGTAATTACACTACACTAGTGCTACTGAATCACATTGCATGTATAATGTAGAGGCAAGTAGAGAAGTATAGTCAGAATTATCAAGGTTGCCATCACACAATGGACAACACATCCACATTATAGTGGGCATATATCAACAAGTAAAATCCACACCACAGTGGGTATATATCATCAAAAGTCCAAATTGCACCAAGGCAACAAGTTAAGATTCCAAGAGAATATATGTGATCACAAGATCAATAACAAAATAAGATACTTCACATGAAGTATGATTTCAAAAGAACAAGATAATGTGTAGGCTAATGTCCATAGGACCAAAAGAATGATAAAGATAGGTTATTGCTCAATATAGAAATAATATGGGATGCAAACATACCTCAATATCAGATTTAAACGATCCAAAGCCACTTCTAGGTCCAATCCTAGGCTTCTAAAACACCTATTTAGCATATATGTGAAATTAGGGTTAGGTTTCCATTAAAATACAAAACCCTAAAAATCACCTTTTTGTTAATATATGAATTAGGTTATCCAAACCATACCATATTTTATATTATATTTTCCTGAGTTCAAAACATATTTTATTGTATTTTTCTGACTTATAAATTATTAGTTATGAATTTTAGAAGTTAATTCATTATTAATTAGATCCATTAAAAACACATCTTTAGAACATCAGATTCAGGTGACAAAACCAATGCCAAATGAAAGCTTGCATTTTTCTGAATCCAACGAATATTTTTCCATAATTTTCTGATCATCCGATAATTAGTTATCAATTTTCCAAATCCAACCAATCAGAAAATCCGATAAAGCAAGAAGTAGCGAGAGAGAGGGAGAGGGGCGCTCGCACTGAGTTGGCCCAATCACAGGTGGCCAACTCAGCCGACCCCACAGCCACCCAGGCAAGTTTCCTATCAACCGGATCAGAGAAAGCACTCGTGAAAAGACCATAACAACCCCCGATAGCCAAAACGAATAACAAAGAGAATCGAGAGGGCTATAGCGTCAAATCGCCAGGGGTTATCTTCCCCAAGGCCAAGCACGCCATGGCTGCCAGCGGAGAGCAGCTGTTGTGACACCCAAAAGCAAGAAACCGCAGGCCAAAACGGTAGAAAGCAAGCTCGTTCGATCGGGAACTCCCTGCCGAAGCTGATGGTAAGAAACCCAGGTCGGCATCGAGGTTTAAACACGGAAATCACCTCCGAGGACCAATCATCAGAAAGAAGGCAAAAAGAGGGAAAAACGAGGTGTACCCTTGTAGGGAAAATTGGCGGTGTCGAGGGCAACTTGAGGACTTGAAGAAAGCTGCAAAGTCGTCCTTTGGCCTCGCGGACACCATCTGTACTACGGCGACCCGCCACCACCTCCAAAGCTTCAGGCGGCGCCATTTGAGGAGGGGGAACGAGCTCGGAACCGATAGAGCCCGATCCAACCCAACCAAAAGAAGCCGGGGAGCATGACGAAGGTGAGGGAACAATTCCCTTGCAGTCCGATCGCCTGAGGTGGTGAGGAAAAGAGAAGAGAGGGGAAGAACAGGGGAAGTTCGAGAAAAACAGGGCAAGGGGGCGGCGCCCAGTGAGTTGAGTGAGAACGCAGGGGACCCCAGGGTATTTTATACCCATTGGATTCGCAAGAAGATGAGGAAAGTGAGGGTGAAGAAATCGAAAGTCGAGAAGAGGCAGGAAGAGAGAAATCCGCGAATAAACTGGGACTCTAGCCCTGCGTGTTGCTCACAGGCAGGCACTCCTACTCGAGGTAGGAGATAAGTCCCCAGCCATCCGATCAAGAATGAGGGGACGAGATCGATCTCTATAGAAAAGCAAAACGCGTGACAGAATAAATCGGAAATCATGAAATTGATTAAAGTTGTAAATTAATTATCTTCCTATTTCTCTCTCCTCTTTTGAGGGTGCAAACGAACTCCAAATTAAACCAAATTTTGCACAGAGGCCAATAAAGGCATGTAGATTCCGATTATGCACTTAGTTTTGCCTTTTGGAAACTTTTAATGTGTTAAATAAATCAAATCATATTTTCTCTTTCCTCCTTCATTTATGGTATTAGGATTATCCAAATTTTATGAAACTTGACACACAAGTCATATTTAATGTGTTGAATACGAATTTTCCATCAATTTTACATATTGGATATATTTGAGTATTTAATTAATATTTTGAAGGTTCTTCATACTTTCTCTCTCCTAATTTCACCTTTTAAGCAAACTTTCTCCAAATTGGATGAAAATCCACCCAAAGGCTATATTTATTATGTAGATTACGAATCCAAGATTATTTTCCTCTTTTGGAGTCAATTATTATATTTATTTATTGTTTACACCTTTTAGGAAATTTCTCTCTCCTAAATTACCATATTATTTCAAGGTTGTCCAAATTAAATGAAAATTTACATGTAGGCTTATTTTAATGTGTAGATTACGAATTTGAAGTCTATTATTTATTTTGAGGCTTTCTTCCATGGGTTTTGTCATCTGGCCCATTATAGGCCCATTAACCTTATTATGCATGTGATTATGTTATTTATCATCTTATTATCACCAAATGAGTTATATTACATATTAGATTACATTATTCATGCATTAGATTATTAGGATCACTTCTAACCTCAAACTTGTTTGGCTAAGTCCAAAAGGTTAAACTTCTAGGGTAGGGTTCGAGTTTTGGTATGTTACAGCACTCCACCCCTTAAAAAGGATTTCGTCCTCGAAATCTAAAGATCTAAACATCAACTATCAACTATTCTCCACCCCTTAAAGGGTTCAACTTAACAAGTCAAAACAACTTTTTAGAGCTACCCACATCTCTTAGTTGTGAAATTTTTAGAGATTTATGTTTCTCATGTATCCAACTAAAAGCCACCATCTAGGGTTGAGATATAGGTCCTTGTGTCTCTAACCTATCAACCCTACATGATCATCCAAAAGTCATAGGGTAGGTCAACTATACCATTATATCATTCCTAGTCACAAAACTAGGGTTAGATTCTACTCAAACTATAGTTTCTCTTCATTGTGACTTAGTTCAAGAAAACATCGATAAATCCAAGAATTTTTGTACATATAGTAATATAATTGAAAATATATTTTTCTTCAAAAAATCATACAATATGAAACAATGGTGAGCTCAAAATCAAAGCGAAAACCAAGTCACAATATTTCCATATCAAGGTCTCCTAACATATTGTCATCCTCAAACCAAACCTTATTGCATACAAAGATCATCATTGATCAAATCTAAGGTCAACATCTCACTTAAAGGTAACTAAGTTAAGGGTTTTCTAAAGGGAGACAAAATTAAAATATTCGATTCCGACTACCATGGGCTCTGATACCATGCTGTAAAGAAGCGAAACCACTTCTCTACTAAAAATTTGAACAATAGAACCTCCAATCCAAACACACTCAAAAGGTGTAATGAAGTGGGTGTAAAATTTTCAAATCTTTATATAATTGTAATCAAAAGACCAATGTATAGCAGCGGAAGAAAATATTTGACTATTCAATTATAAAACAAAGGGTTACAACTTACATCACAAGGATCCATGTAGAGGAAATCTAAACCACCTCAAGATTGTCTCCAAGCTTTATCATCACAAACTAAGTCCAGGTCAACATGCCATGCATCCAAGTCTTCCACCTAGGGTTGGAAGCATACCCCAGCAAAAGAGAAACAAAAGGAAACATCAGCAAAGGCTGGTATGTGCATACTAAAAAGCAATTTGAGCAATTTATAAAGATTAAGGGACATCAAAAGGAAAGACTTCCCATGCAAGAGATAAGTATCACCCAAATGGGTATCAAGAGAAAAGATCATAACTAAAGGAATACTTGCCATAACCAACAAATAATAAGAATGTGCTATCAATATAGACATCCACTACCATGGTGGAAAACAAAGCACACATAATCATCAACCTGCATGCATGTGAGATAAGCATAACACTAGAACAATATAAACACAATTGGCGGCCAAGCACACACTTGAACCTGATAGAGAAAGGAATATTGCCAATCTCCCAATATATATAATTTGAGCATGGATTACTGCCACACTCGATTTACAGAGGAATGGTATACTGCCACCCTCCAAATAAACAATAGGGGAATACTGCCCCAAAACCAATGTAATTACACTACACTAGTGCTACTGAATCACATTGCATGTATAATGTAGAGGCAAGTAGAGAAGTATAGTCAGAATTATCAAGGTTGCCATCACACAATGGACAACACATCCACATTATAGTGGGCATATATCAACAAGTAAAATCCACACCACAGTGGGTATATATCATCAAAAGTCCAAATTGCACCAAGGCAACAAGTTAAGATTCCAAGAGAATATATGTGATCACAAGATCAATAACAAAATAAGATACTTCACATGAAGTATGATTTCAAAAGAACAAGATAATGTGTAGGCTAATGTCCATATGACCAAAAGAATGATAAAGATAGGTTATTGCTCAATATAGAAATAATATGGGATGCAAACATACCTCAATATCAGATTTAAACGATCCAAAGCCACTTCTAGGTCCAATCCTAGGCTTCTAAAACACCTATTTAGCATATATGTGAAATTAGGGTTAGGTTTCCATTAAAATACAAAACCCTAAAAATCACCTTTTTGTTAATATATGAATTAGGTTATCCAAACCATGCCATATTTTATATTATATTTTCCTGAGTTCAAAACATATTTTATTGTATTTTTCTGACTTATAAATTATTAGTTAATGAATTTTAGAAGTTAATTCATTATTAATTAGATCCATTAAAAACACATCTTTAGAACATCAGATTCAGGCGACAAAACCAATGCCAAATGAAAGCTTGCATTTTTCTGAATCCAACGAATATTTTTCCATAATTTTCTGATCATCCGATAATTAGTTATCAATTTTCCAAATCCAACCAATCAGAAAATCCGATAAAGCAAGAAGTAGCGAGAGAGAGGGAGAGGGGCGCTCGCACTGAGTTGGCCCAATCACAGGTGGCCAACTCAGCCGACCCCACAGCCACCCAGGCAAGTTTCCTATCAACCGGATCAGAGAAAGCACTCGTGAAAAGACCATAACAACCCCCGATAGCCAAAACGAATAACAAAGAGAATCGAGAGGGCTATAGCGTCAAATCGCCAGGGGTTATCTTCCCCAAGGCCAAGCACGCCATGGCTGCCAGCGGAGAGCAGCTGTTGCGACACCCAAAAGCAAGAAACTGCAGGCCAAAACGGTAGAAAGCAAGCTCGTTCGATCGGGAACTCCCTGCCGAAGCTGATGGTAAGAAACCCAGGTCGGCATCGAGGTTTAAACACGGAAATCACCTCCGAGGACCAATCATCAGAAAGAAGGCAAAAAGAGGGAAAAACGAGGTGTACCCTTGCAGGGAAAATTGGCGGTGTCGAGGGCAACCTGAGGACTTGAAGAAAGCTGCAAAGTCGTCCTTTGGCCTCGCGGACACCATCTGTACCACGGCGACCCGCCACCACCTCCAAAGCTTCAGGCGGCGCCATTTGAGGAGGGGGAACGAGCTCAGAACCGATAGAGCCCGATCCAACCCAACCAAAAGAAGCCGGGGAGCATGACGAAGGTGAGGGAACAATTCCCTTGCAGTCCGATCGCCTGAGGTGGTGAGGAAAAGAGAAGAGAGGGGAAGAACAGGGGAAGTTCGAGAAAAACAGGGCAAGGGGGCGGCGCCCAGTGAGTTGAGTGAGAACGCAGGGGACCCCAGGGTATTTTATACCCATTGGATTCGCAAGAAGATGAGGAAAGTGAGGGTGAAGAAATCGAAAGTCGAGAAGAGGCAGGAAGAGAGAAATCCGCGAATAAACTGGGACTCTAGCCCTGCGTGTTGCTCACAGGCGGGCACTCCTACTCGAGGTAGGAGATAAGTCCCCAGCCATCCGATCAAGAATGAGGGGACGAGATTGATCTCTATAGAAAAGCAAAACGCGTGACAGAATAAATCGGAAATCATGAAATTGATTAAAGTTGTAAATTAATTATCTTCCTATTTCTCTCTCCTCTTTTGAGGGTGCAAACGAACTCCAAATTAAACCAAATTTTGCACAGAGGCCAATAAAGGCATGTAGATTCCGATTATGCACTTAGTTTTGCCTTTTGGAAACTTTTAATGTGTTAAATAAATCAAATCATATTTTCTCTTTCCTCCTTCATTTATGGTATTAGGATTATCCAAATTTTATGAAACTTGACACACAAGTCATATTTAATGTGCTGAATACGAATTTTCCATCAATTTTACATATTGGATATATTTGAGTATTTAATTAATATTTTGAAGGTTCTTCATACTTTCTCTCTCCTAATTTCACCTTTTAAGCAAACTTTCTCCAAATTGGATGAAAATCCACCCAAAGGCTATATTTATTATGTAGATTACGAATCCAAGATTATTTTCCTCTTTTGGAGTCAATTATTATATTTATTTATTGTTTACACCTTTTAGGAAATTTCTCTCTCCTAAATTACCATATTATTTCAAGGTAGTCCAAATTAAATGAAAATTTACATGTAGGCTTATTTTAATGTGTAGATTACGAATTTGAAGTCTATTATTTATTTTGAGGCTTTCTTCCATGGGTTTTGTCATCTGGCCCATTATAGGCCCATTAACCTTATTATGCATGTGATTATGTTATTTATCATCTTATTATCACCAAATGAGTTATATTACATATTAGATTACATTATTCATGCATTAGATTATTAGGATCACTTCTAACCTCAAACTTGTTTGGCTAAGTCCAAAAGGTTAAACTTCTAGGGTAGGGTTCGAGTTTTGGTATGTTACAGCACTCCACCCCTTAAAAAGGATTTCGTCCTCGAAATCTAAAGATCTAAACATCAACTATCAACTATTCTCCACCCCTTAAAGGGTTCAACTTAACAAGTCAAAACAACTTTTTAGAGCTACCCACATCTCTTAGTTGTGAAATTTTTAGAGATTTATGTTTCTCATGTATCCAACTAAAAGCCACCATCTAGGGTTGAGATATAGGTCCTTGTGTCTCTAACCTATCAACCCTACATGATCATCCAAAAGTCATAGGGTAGGTCAACTATACCATTATATCATTCCTAGTCACAAAACTAGGGTTAGATTCTACTCAAACTATAGTTTCTCTTCATTGTGACTTAGTTCAAGAAAACATCGATAAATCCAAGAATTTTTGTACATATAGTAATATAATTGAAAATATATTTTTCTTCAAAAAATCATACAATATGAAACAATGGTGAGCTCAAAATCAAAGCGAAAACCAAGTCACAATATTTCCATATCAAGGTCTCCTAACATATTGTCATCCTCAAACCAAACCTTATTGCATACAAAGATCATCATTGATCAAATCTAAGGTCAACATCTCACTTAAAGGTAACTAACTAAGTTAAGGGTTTTCTAAAGGGAGACAAAATTAAAATATTCGATTCCGACTACCATGGGCTCTGATACCATGCTGTAAAGAAGCGAAACCACTTCTCTACTAAAAATTTGAACAATAGAACCTCCAATCCAAACACACTCAAAAGGTGTGATGAAGTGGGTGTAAAATTTTCAAATCTTTATATAATGGTAATAAAAAAAACAATGTATAGCAGCGGAAGAAAATATTTGACTATTCAATTATAAAACAAAGGGTTACAACTTACATCACAAGGATCCATGTAGAGGAAATATAAACCACCTCAAGATTGTCTCCAAGCTTTATCATCACAAACTAAGTCCAGGTCAACATGCCATGCATCCAAGTCTTCCACCTAGGGTTGGAAGCATACCCTAGCAAAAGAGAAACAAAAGGAAACATCAGCAAAGGCTGGTATGTGCATACTAAAAAGCAATTTGAGCAATTTATAAAGATTAAGGGACATCAAAAGGAAAGACTTCCCACGCAAGAGATAAGTATCACCCAAACGGGTATCAAGAGAAAAGATCATAACTAAAGGAATACTTGCCATAACCAACAAATAATAAGAATGTGCTATCAATATAGACATCCACTACCATGGTGGAAAACAAAGCACATATAATCATCAACCTGCATGCATGTGAGATAAGCATAACACTAGAACAATATAAACACAATTGGCGGCCAAGCACACACTTGAACCTGATAGAGAAAGGAATATTGCCAATATCCCAATATATATAATTTGAGCATGGATTACTGCCACACTCGATTTACAGAGGAATGGTATACTGCCACCCTCCAAATAAACAATAGGGGAATACTGCCCCAAAACCAATGTAATTACACTACGCTAGTGCTACTGAATCACATTGCATGTATAATGTAGAGGCAAGTAGAGAAGTATAGTCAGAATTATCAAGGTTGCCATCACACAATGGACAACACATCCACATCATAGTGGGCATATATCAACAAGTAAAATCCACACCACAGTGGGTATATATCATCAAAAGTCCAAATTGCACCAAGGCAACAAGTTAAGATTCCAAGAGAATATATGTGATCACAAGATCAATAACAAAATAAGATACTTCACATGAAGTATGATTTCAAAAGAACAAGATAATGTGTAGGCTAATGTCCATAGGACCAAAAGAATGATAAAGATAGGCTATTGCTCAATATAGAAATAATATGGGATGCAAACATACCTCAATATCAGATTTAAACGATCCAAATCCACTTCTAGGTCCAATCCTAGGCTTCCAAAACACCTATTTAGCATATATGTGAAATTAGGGTTAGGTTTCCATTAAAATACAAAACCCTAAAAATCACCTTTTTGTTAATATATGAATTAGGTTATCCAAACCATGCCATATTTTATATTATATTTTCCTGAGTTCAAAACATATTTTATTGTATTTTTCTGACTTATAAATTATTAGTTATGAATTTTAGAAGTTAATTCATTATTAATTAGATCCATTAAAAACACATCTTTAGAACATCAGATTCAGGCGACAAAACCAATGCCAAATGAAAGCTTGCATTTTTTTGAATCCAACGAATATTTTTCCATAATTTTCTGATCATCCGATAATTAGTTATCAATTTTCCAAATCCAACCAATCAGAAAATCCGATAAAGCAAGAAGTAGCGAGAGAGAGGGAGAGGGGCGCTCGCACTGAGTTGGCCCAATCACAGGTGGCCAACTCAGCCGACCCCACAGCCACCCAGGCAAGTTTCCTATCAACCGGATCAGAGAAAGCACTCGTGAAAAGACCATAACAACCCCCGATAGCCAAAACGAATAACAAAGAGAATCGAGAGGGCTATAGCGTCAAATCGCCAGGGGTTATCTTCCCCAAGGCCAAGCACGCCATGGCTGCCAGCGGAGAGCAGCTGTTGCGACACCCAAAAGCAAGAAACTGCAGGCCAAAACGGTAGAAAGCAAGCTCGTTCGATCGGGAACTCCCTGCCGAAGCTGATGGTAAGAAACCCAGGTCGGCATCGAGGTTTAAACACGGAAATCACCTCCGAGGACCAATCATCAGAAAGAAGGCAAAAAGAGGGAAAAACGAGGTGTACCCTTGCAGGGAAAATTGGCGGTGTCGAGGGCAACCTGAGGACTTGAAGAAAGCTGCAAAGTCGTCCTTTGGCCTCGCGGACACCATCTGTACCACGGCGACCCGCCACCACCTCCAAAGCTTCAGGCGGCACCATTTGAGGAGGGGGAACGAGCTCGGAACCGATAGAGCCCGATCCAACCCAACCAAAAGAAGTCGGGGAGCATGACGAAGGTGAGGGAACAATTCCCTTGCAGTCCGATCGCCTGAGGTGGTGAGGAAAAGAGAAGAGAGGGGAAGAACAGGGGAAGTTCGAGAAAAACAGGGCAAGGGGGCGGCGCCCAGTGAGTTGAGTGAGAACGCAGGGGACCCCAGGGTATTTTATACCCATTGGATTCGCAAGAAGATGAGGAAAGTGAGGGTGAAGAAATCGAAAGTCGAGAAGAGGCAGGAAGAGAGAAATCCGCGAATAAACTGGGACTCTAGCCCTGCGTGTTGCTCACAGGCGGGCACTCCTACTCGAGGTAGGAGATAAGTCCCCAGCCATCCGATCAAGAATGAGGGGACGAGATCGATCGCTATAGAAAAGCAAAACGCGTGACAGAATAAATCGGAAATCATGAAATTGATTAAAGTTGTAAATTAATTATCTTCCTATTTCTCTCTCCTCTTTTGAGGGTGCAAACGTACTCCAAATTAAACCAAATTTTGCACAGAGGCCAATAAAGGCATGTAGATTCCGATTATGCACTTAGTTTTGCCTTTTGGAAACTTTTAATGTGTTAAATAAATCAAATCATATTTTCTCTTTCCTCCTTCATTTATGGTATTAGGATTATCCAAATTTTATGAAACTTGACACACAAGTCATATTTAATGTGTTGAATACGAATTTTCCATCAATTTTACATATTGGATATATTTGAGTATTTAATTAATATTTTGAAGGTTCTTCATACTTTCTCTCTCCTAATTTCACCTTTTAAGCAAACTTTCTCCAAATTGGATGAAAATCCACCCAAAGGCTATATTTATTATGTAGATTACGAATCCAAGATTATTTTCCTCTTTTGGAGTCAATTATTATATTTATTTATTGTTTACACCTTTTAGGAAATTTCTCTCTCCTAAATTACCATATTATTTCAAGGTTGTCCAAATTAAATGAAAATTTACATGTAGGCTTATTTTAATGTGTAGATTACGAATTTGAAGTCTATTATTTATTTTGAGGCTTTCTTCCATGGGTTTTGTCATCTGGCCCATTATAGGCCCATTAACCTTATTATGCATGTGATTATGTTATTTATCATCTTATTATCACCAAATGAGTTATATTACATATTAGATTACATTATTCATGCATTGGATTATTAGGATCACTTCTAACCTTAAACTTGTTTGGCTAAGTCCAAAAGGTTAAACTTCTAGGGTAGGGTTCGAGTTTTGGTATGTTACAGCACTCCACCCCTTAAAAAGGATTTCGTCCTCGAAATCTAAAGATCTAAACATCAACTATCAACTATTCTCCACCCCTTAAAGGGTTCAACTTAACAAGTCAAAACAACTTTTTAGAGCTACCCACATCTCTTAGTTGTGAAATTTTTAGAGATTTATGTTTCTCATGTATCCAACTAAAAGCCACCATCTAGGGTTGAGATATAGGTCCTTGTGTCTCTAACCTATCAACCCTACATGATCATCCAAAAGTCATAGGGTAGGTCAACTATACCATTATATCATTCCTAGTCACAAAACTAGGGTTAGATTCTACTCAAACTATAGTTTCTCTTCATTGTGACTTAGTTCAAGAAAACATCGATAAATCCAAGAATTTTTGTACATATAGTAATATAATTGAAAATATATTTTTCTTCAAAAAATCATACAATATGAAACAATGGTGAGCTCAAAATCAAAGCGAAAACCAAGTCACAATATTTCCATATCAAGGTCTCCTAACATATTGTCATCCTCAAACCAAACCTTATTGCATACAAAGATCATCATTGATCAAATCTAAGGTCAACATCTCACTTAAAGGTAACTAACTAAGTTAAGGGTTTTCTAAAGGGAGACAAAATTAAAATATTCGATTCCGACTACCATGGGCTCTGATACCATGCTGTAAAGAAGCGAAACCACTTCTCTACTAAAAATTTGAACAATAGAACCTCCAATCCAAACACACTCAAAAGGTGTGATGAAGTGGGTGTAAAATTTTCAAATCTTTATATAATGGTAATCAAAAGACCAATGTATAGCAGCGGAAGAAAATATTTGACTATTCAATTATAAAACAAAGGGTTACAACTTACATCACAAGGATCCATGTAGAGGAAATATAAACCACCTCAAGATTGTCTCCAAGCTTTATCATCACAAACTAAGTCCAGGTCAACATGCCATGCATCCAAGTCTTCCACCTAGGGTTGGAAGCATACCCTAGCAAAAGAGAAACAAAAGGAAACATCAGCAAAGGCTGGTATGTGCATACTAAAAAGCAATTTGAGCAATTTATAAAGATTAAGGGACATCAAAAGGAAAGACTTCCCACGCAAGAGATAAGTATCACCCAAACGGGTATCAAGAGAAAAGATCATAACTAAAGGAATACTTGCCATAACCAACAAATAATAAGAATGTGCTATCAATATAGACATCCACTACCATGGTGGAAAACAAAGCACATATAATCATCAACCTGCATGCATGTGAGATAAGCATAACACTAGAACAATATAAACACAATTGGCGGCCAAGCACACACTTGAACCTGATAGAGAAAGGAATATTGCCAATATCCCAATATATATAATTTGAGCATGGATTACTGCCACACTCGATTTACAGAGGAATGGTATACTGCCACCCTCCAAATAAACAATAGGGGAATACTGCCCCAAAACCAATGTAATTACACTACGCTAGTGCTACTGAATCACATTGCATGTATAATGTAGAGGCAAGTAGAGAAGTATAGTCAGAATTATCAAGGTTGCCATCACACAATGGACAACACATCCACATCATAGTGGGCATATATCAACAAGTAAAATCCACACCACAGTGGGTATATATCATCAAAAGTCCAAATTGCACCAAGGCAACAAGTTAAGATTCCAAGAGAATATATGTGATCACAAGATCAATAACAAAATAAGATACTTCACATGAAGTATGATTTCAAAAGAACAAGATAATGTGTAGGCTAATGTCCATAGGACCAAAAGAATGATAAAGATAGGCTATTGCTCAATATAGAAATAATATGGGATGCAAACATACCTCAATATCAGATTTAAACGATCCAAAGCCACTTCTAGGTCCAATCCTAGGCTTCCAAAACACCTATTTAGCATATATGTGAAATTAGGGTTAGGTTTCCATTAAAATACAAAACCCTAAAAATCACCTTTTTGTTAATATATGAATTAGGTTATCCAAACCATGCCATATTTTATATTATATTTTCCTGAGTTCAAAACATATTTTATTGTATTTTTCTGACTTATAAATTATTAGTTATGAATTTTAGAAGTTAATTCATTATTAATTAGATCCATTAAAAACACATCTTTAGAACATCAGATTCAGGTGACAAAACCAATGCCAAATGAAAGCTTGCATTTTTCTGAATCCAACGAATATTTTTCCATAATTTTCTGATCATCCGATAATTAGTTATCAATTTTCCAAATCCAACCAATCAGAAAATCCGATAAAGTAAGAAGTAGCGAGAGAGAGGGAGAGGGGCGCTCGCACTGAGTTGGCCCAATCACAGGTGGCCAACTCAGCCGACCCCACAGCCACCCAGGCAAGTTTCCTATCAACCGGATCAGAGAAAGCACTCGTGAAAAGACCATAACAACCCCTGATAGCCAAAACGAATAACAAAGAGAATCGAGAGGGCTATAGCGTCAAATCGCCAGGGGTTATCTTCCCCAAGGCCAAGCACGCCATGGCTGCCAGCGGAGAGCAGCTGTTGTGACACCCAAAAGCAAGAAACCGCAGGCCAAAACGGTAGAAAGCAAGCTCGTTCGATCGGGAACTCCCTGCCGAAGCTGATGGTAAGAAACCCAGGTCGGCATCGAGGTTTAAACACGGAAATCACCTCCGAGGACCAATCATCAGAAAGAAGGCAAAAAGAGGGAAAAACGAGGTGTACCCTTGCAGGGAAAATTGGTGGTGTCGAGGGCAACCTGAGGACTTGAAGAAAGCTGCAAAGTCGTCCTTTGGCCTCGCGGACACCATCTGTACTACGGCGACCCGCCACCACCTCCAAAGCTTCAGGCGGCGCCATTTGAGGAGGGGGAACGAGCTCGGAACCGATAGAGCCCGATCCAACCCAACCAAAAGAAGCCGGGGAGCATGACGAAGGTGAGGGAACAATTCCCTTGCAGTCCGATCGCCTGAGGTGGTGAGGAAAAGAGAAGAGAGGGGAAGAACAGGGGAAGTTCGAGAAAAACAGGGCAAGGGGGCGGCGCCCAGTGAGTTGAGTGAGAACGCAGGGGACCCCAGGGTATTTTATACCCATTGGATTCGCAAGAAGATGAGGAAAGTGAGGGTGAAGAAATCGAAAGTCGAGAAGAGGCAGGAAGAGAGAAATCCGCGAATAAACTGGGACTCTAGCCCTGCGTGTTGCTCACAGGCGGGCACTCCTACTCGAGGTAGGAGATAAGTCCCCAGCCATCCGATCAAGAATGAGGGGACGAGATCGATCTCTATAGAAAAGCAAAACGCGTGACAGAATAAATCGGAAATCATGAAATTGATTAAAGTTGTAAATTAATTATCTTCCTATTTCTCTCTCCTCTTTTGAGGGTGCAAACGAACTCCAAATTAAACCAAATTTTGCACAGAGGCCAATAAAGGCATGTAGATTCCGATTATGCACTTAGTTTTGCCTTTTGGAAAATTTTAATGTGTTAAATAAATCAAATCATATTTTCTCTTTCCTCCTTCATTTATGGTATTAGGATTATCCAAATTTTATGAAACTTGACACACAAGTCATATTTAATGTGTTGAATACGAATTTTCCATCAATTTTACATATTGGATATATTTGAGTATTTAATTAATATTTTGAAGGTTCTTCATACTTTCTCTCTCCTAATTTCACCTTTTAAGCAAACTTTCTCCAAATTGGATGAAAATCCACCCAAAGGCTATATTTATTATGTAGATTACGAATCCAAGATTATTTTCCTCTTTTGGAGTCAATTATTATATTTATTTATTGTTTACACCTTTTAGGAAATTTCTCTCTCCTAAATTACCATATTATTTCAAGGTTGTCCAAATTAAATGAAAATTTACATGTAGGCTTATTTTAATGTGTAGATTACGAATTTGAAGTCTATTATTTATTTTGAGGCTTTCTTCCATGGGTTTTGTCATCTGGCCCATTATAGGCCCATTAACCTTATTATGCATGTGATTATGTTATTTATCATCTTATTATCACCAAATGAGTTATATTACATATTAGATTACATTATTCATGCATTAGATTATTAGGATCACTTCTAACCTCAAACTTGTTTGGCTAAGTCCAAAAGGTTAAACTTCTAAGGTAGGGTTCGAGTTTTGGTATGTTACAGCACTCCACCCCTTAAAAAGGATTTCGTCCTCGAAATCTAAAGATCTAAACATCAACTATCAACTATTCTCCACCCCTTAAAGGGTTCAACTTAACAAGTCAAAACAACTTTTTAGAGCTACCCACATCTCTTAGTTGTGAAATTTTTAGAGATTTATGTTTCTCATGTATCCAACTAAAAGCCACCATCTAGGGTTGAGATATAGGTCCTTGTGTCTCTAACCTATCAACCCTACATGATCATCCAAAAGTCATAGGGTAGGTCAACTATACCATTATAGCATTCCTAGTCATAAAACTAGGGTTAGATTCTACTCAAACTATAGTTTCTCTTCATTGTGACTTAGTTCAAGAAAACATCGATAAATCCAAGAATTTTTGTACATATAGTAATATAATTGAAAATATATTTTTCTTCAAAAAATCATACAATATGAAACAATGGTGAGCTCAAAATCAAAGCGAAAACCAAGTCACAATATTTCCATATCAAGGTCTCCTAACATATTGTCATCCTCAAACCAAACCTTATTGCATACAAAGATCATCATTGATCAAATCTAAGGTCAACATCTCACTTAAAGGTAACTAACTAAGTTAAGGGTTTTCTAAAGGGAGACAAAATTAAAATATTCGATTCCGACTACCATGGGCTCTGATACCATGCTGTAAAGAAGCGAAACCACTTCTCTACTAAAAATTTGAACAATAGAACCTCCAATCCAAACACACTCAAAAGGTGTGATGAAGTGGGTGTAAAATTTTCAAATCTTTATATAATGGTAATCAAAAGACCAATGTATAGCAGCGAAAGAAAATATTTGACTATTCAATTATAAAACAAAGGGTTACAACTTACATCACAAGGATCCATGTAGAGGAAATATAAACCACCTCAAGATTGTCTCCAAGCTTTATCATCACAAACTAAGTCCAGGTCAACATGCCATGCATCCAAGTCTTCCACCTAGGGTTGGAAGCATACCCTAGCAAAAGAGAAACAAAAGGAAACATCAGCAAAGGCTGGTATGTGCATACTAAAAAGCAATTTGAGCAATTTATAAAGATTAAGGGACATAAAAAGGAAAGACTTCCCACGCAAGAGATAAGTATCACCCAAACGGGTATCAAGAGAAAAGATCATAACTAAAGGAATACTTGCCATAACCAACAAATAATAAGAATGTGCTATCAATATAGACATCCACTACCATGGTGGAAAACAAAGCACATATAATCATCAAACTGCATGCATGTGAGATAAGCATAACACTAGAACAATATAAACACAATTGGCGGCCAAGCACACACTTGAACCTGATAGAGAAAGGAATATTTCCAATCTCCCAATATATATAATTTGAGCATGGATTACTGCCACACTCGATTTACAGAGGAATGATATACTGCCACCCTCCAAATAAACAATAGGGGAATACTGCCCCAAAACCAATGTAATTACACTACTCTAGTGCTACTGAATAACATTGCATGTATAATGTAGAGGCAAGTAGAGAAGTATAGTCAGAATTATCAAGGTTGCCATCACACAATGGACAACACATCCACATCATAGTGGGCATATATCAACAAGTAAAATCCACACCACAGTGGGTATATATCATCAAAAGTCCAAATTGCACCAAGGCAACAAGTTAAGATTCCAAGAGAATATATGTGATCACAAGATCAATAACAAAATAAGATACTTCACATGAAGTATGATTTCAAAAGAACAAGATAATGTGTAGGCTAATGTCCATAGGACCAAAAGAATGATAAATATAGGCTATTGCTCAATATAGAAATAATATGGGATGCAAACATACCTCAATATCATATTTAAACGATCCAAAGCCACTTCTAGGTCCAATCCTAGGCTTCCAAAATACCTATTTAGCATATATGTGAAATTAGGGTTAGGTTTCCATTAAAATACAAAACCCTAAAAATCACCTTTTTGTTAATATATGAATTAGGTTATCCAAACCATGCCATATTTTATATTATATTTTCGTGAGTTCAAAACATATTTTATTGTATTTTTCTGACTTATAAATTATTAGTTATGAATTTTAGAAGTTAATTCATTATTAATTAGATCCATTAAAAACACATCTTTAGAACATCAGGTTCAGGCGACAAAACCAATGCCAAATGAAAGCTTGCATTTTTCTAAATCCAACGAATATTTTTCCATAATTTTCTGATCTTCCGATAATTAGTTATCAATTTTCCAAATCCAACCAATCAGAAAATCTGATAAAGCAAGAAGTAGCGAGAGAGAGGGAGAGGGGCGCTCGCACTGAGTTGGCCCAATCACAGGTGGCCAACTCAGCCGACCCCACAGCCACCCAGGCAAGTTTCCTATCAACCGGATCAGAGAAAGCACTCGTGAAAAGACCATAACAACCCCCGATAGCCAAAACGAATAACAAAGAGAATCGAGAGGGCTATAGCGTCAAATCGCCAGGGGTTATCTTCCCCAAGGCCAAGAACGCCATGGCTGCCAGCGGAGAGCAGCTGTTGCGACACCCAAAAGCAAGAAACCGCAAGCCAAAATGGTAGAAAGCAAGCTCGTTCGATCGGGAACTCCCTGCCGAAGCTGATGGTAAGAAACCCAGGTCGGCATCGAGGTTTAAACACGGAAATCACCTCCGAGGACCAATCATCAGAAAGAAGGCAAAAAGAGGGAAAAATGAGGTGTACCCTTGCAGGGAAAATTGGCGGTGTCGAGGGCAACCTGAGGACTTGAAGAAAGCTGCAAAGTCGTCCTTTGGCCTCGCAGACACCATCTGTACCACGGAGACCCGCCACCACCTCCAAAGCTTCAGGCGGCGCCATTTGAGGAGGGGGAACGAGCTCGGAACCGATAGAGCCCGATCCAACCCAACCAAAAGAAGTCGGGGAGCACGACGAAGGTGAGGGAACAATTCCCTTGCAGTCCGATCGCCTGAGGTGGTGAGGAAAAGAGAAGAGAGGGGAAGAACAGGGGAAGTTTGAGAAAAACAGGGCAAGGGGGCGGCGCCCAGTGAGTTGAGTGAGAACGCAGGGGACCCCAGGGTATTTTATACCCATTGGATTCGCAAGAAGATGAGGAAAGTGAGGGTGAAGAAATCGAAAGTCGAGAAGAGGCAGGAAGAGAGAAATCCGCGAATAAACTGGGACTCTAGCCCTGCGTGTTGCTCACAGGCGGGCACTCCTACTCGAGGTAGGAGATAAGTCCCCAGCCATCCGATCAAGAATGAGGGGACGAGATCGATCGCTATAGAAAAGCAAAACGCGTGACAGAATAAATCGGAAATCATGAAATTGATTAAAGTTGTAAATTAATTATCTTCCTATTTCTCTCTCCTCTTTTGAGGGTGCAAACGAACTCCAAATTAAACCAAATTTTGCACAGAGGCCAATAAAGGCATGTAGATTCCGATTATGCACTTAGTTTTGCCTTTTGGAAACTTTTAATGTGTTAAATAAATCAAATCATATTTTCTCTTTCCTCCTTCATTTATGGTATTAGGATTATCCAAATTTTATGAAACTTGACACACAAGTCATATTTAATGTGTTGAATACGAATTTTCCATCAATTTTACATATTGGATATATTTGAGTATTTAATTAATATTTTGAAGGTTCTTCATACTTTCTCTCTCCTAATTTCACCTTTTAAGCAAACTTTCTCCAAATTGGATGAAAATCCACCCAAAGGCTATATTTATTATGTAGATTACGAATCCAAGATTATTTTCCTCTTTTGGAGTCAATTATTATATTTATTTATTGTTTACACCTTTTAGGAAATTTCTCTCTCCTAAATTACCATATTATTTCAAGGTTGTCCAAATTAAATGAAAATTTACATGTAGGCTTATTTTAATGTGTAGATTACGAATTTGAAGTCTATTATTTATTTTGAGGCTTTCTTCCATGGGTTTTGTCATCTGGCCCATTATAGGCCCATTAACCTTATTATGCATGTGATTATGTTATTTATCATCTTATTATCACCAAATGAGTTATATTACATATTAGATTACATTATTCATGCATTAGATTATTAGGATCACTTCTAACCTCAAAATTGTTTGGCTAAGTCCAAAAGGTTAAACTTCTAGGGTAGGGTTCGAGTTTTGGTATGTTACAATTTTCTATGTATTATGTTATTTGGGGTTTGTTTATTGATTAATAAGGTATTCCAAAGTGATCCGGTGAAGGGGTATGGAAGAATAAATGTTTTGTAGTTTCTTTTGAGTATCTACAAAGCATCAGATAAATGGCCCTACAACTTCTAGTGAAATTGACATCAATAAGGATTTATTCATGTCCTATCATCTAAATAAGGATTTCCATTTATTTTCGGAATCGTCTTGTAATCTATATAATTTATTAACTTACAATATAAAATATGAGTATATTTATTTCTATTTATATCTTTGTCTCATTTCCAATAGGGATCATTAGAGGTAGTAGTTTAAAGTGGGTAGATTATGCTTTCAATGTCAGCATTAGAAAAATGATCGCAGTTGAATTTATTCAAATGGGTTGACAAGTTGGAGGCATAAGAAGGAGGACTCTATTTGTCTTGATGTTTTTCATAGATTTTGAGATATTAATATTCAGAATCATATTGTTAACACATCTACCTTCAAGCTAAGGGTCGAACCAAAAATTTGATGTTTATATAAGAGTGGGGAGGAATGATGATACAATGTTGAATTATGTATAGAGATTTTTTGATGTATTTTCATAGAAGAGAGCCATGGTGAGTATGTATGTTCTGCCAAGGATTTTTTTTCATAATGAAATAACTCCAAATGGTCTTTTTTGAAAAATAAGGAGGCAATACATCTTATGGATGTGGCAATTGGAGATGGCTGTGGCAATTGGAGTGCTGGTTGACATTAAAAATGCCCCATCCACCTTGAATTTTGGGGGAACAAATGTTATATCATATGGCTAGGTGAATCTTCTAATTATTTTCTTTGCTACATAAGGGAAAGTGTCTTCTGATGCGGTCTATTTTATTTTGGAGAACATATGGGAGGGGAATAAAGGTTAGCAAATAAGTTGTTAGAGGTGACATAGCTAGTAAGAAGAGTAAGTTGGAATTATAGACTTAGTAAATTTGATTTCCAAGCACTAAGTCTATTTTGCAAAGCCAAGATAATGGGCAAGTTGTGGGTAACTTGTATTGGAGATGGGTAGAGCAAAATAGGTTAAGGGAAATGGCTCAATCTTACATTGAAGAAGTTGTTTATATCTATTTACTTTGGTTGTTTGATGTGAGTCCCTAAGATAGATGATGTGTGGAAGTTTATTTTAGGTCCATATAAATGGGAGTATACCAAGAATCAGGATAATGTTGATGACATTATATCATTTGGAGTGATGAAGAGAATGATGTCATATGTATATTGAATAATAGTTTCTTAGAAAGGTTGAGGAGAAGAAATAAAGTAATTTTGAACTCAAAAATGTATCATTACGGAAAGTAAGGAAGAGACCAAAATAAAGAGATAAGGTGAGAGGGGATCTCCTTACCCTAGCATGTTTGTGCTTAGAAATCATCTGAATGTGACCTCGTCTATGATGGTAGAAAAACTGTAGGAGTTGACGCATGATGAAATCCATTGGTTCCATATTTGTACAATAAGGATAAAAGGAACTTCCACTTGACACAGTAAAAGGTTGTTAAAAACAAGTTTAGGAGTGAGAAGAGGGACACCTTGAGAGTGTTAAGAGTGTTTTGTTTCATTCACCATAATGTAAGAATCTTGGATACTCTATCCTTTGATGAAAGCAACTTGTTCATGTTCAATGGTATCTTCTAGTTTGGATTGAAGCAATTATTGTGAGTCTTAGCAATGATTTTATATGAGGAGTTGGTCATACTAATGGGGCAGAAGTGGCTAACCATGGAAGGAAAATTTTGTTTTCCAATCAATGTAATTGATTGTTTGATTTAGAATGTAGATTTGATGTGTGATGTCATTATATCTATGAATTAATCTGAAGAGGTCAATAAATATATGATTAATATGTTTCCATTGATAATGGTAAACATATTGCTAAAACCATATGGTCCCGGTGATTTGTTTGCCCAAGACTGTCAACTGCATTTTTTATTTTAGGTAAGTCGGAAGGCTATCTTATTCATCCTGCCCTCCCCATGCGAGCTAACCTCAATTGCAAAATACAATCACTAATTAAGCTAGACAACAGAAAGATGGTAGTACTACTACCATTACGTAGGTCTAAAGCTAAAAGATCTAGCACCTCCCTAGGGGGATGTGCATACTTAGTGTACGTCTAGATGTTTTTAAGACTACTTTTTTCCAACATATCAGCAACAACATTGCCATCTCGTCCCTTATAAACCACATCCCAGTCCAGTCACAGTAGACGTTGGATACCTTGAATGTGTTTGGCATATTTTGGATTGGTAGTCACTTCTTGACCTATCATGCACACAGCTAGATGAGAGTCTGTTTCAATGATAATCGTTCTGAGCTCGTTGATATATGCAACCTCCAAAGCTAGACCAATAGCATCAAGCTCAGCCTCCATTACGTCCTTGGTGTTTAGCCTCATAGAAACTCCTCCTTTACATTTTCCCTGGTCATCTCTTGCCACTAAAGCACAAGATGCCTCATTTTTCTTGACAGTAGCATCAACATTAATCTTGATTCCTCCAGGGTCGGGCCTCATCCATAAGTTCCTTGTCTCCACAGTAGGTATGGTCATGACCAGGGTGGCCTTCCTCCTCGCCTCCATATGATAATCAACTTCTCTCCTTATTCGTCTGACCCATTGCATAGTGTGGGGGGTAACGTTCTCAAATATCTACTTATTCTTGGTGTTCCAAATGTGCCAATAGGTAACTAGGAATAGGCATACACTATCTTCATCAAGCTTAAGCTGAACATTGATCCACTGCTTAGTGTCATTGATGCTATAGAATTCAGTATGACTACCTCTCACCAGAATGATATCCCATACATCCCTTGCAAACTTATAATCTCTCATAGTGTGTAACATGGACTCGTATGTCGTTGAGCATCTGGGTCATAGACTGCAATTGGACATCCTGCATTGAACTCTTCTGTAGTTGGTGAGGATGGCTTCGTGCAGCAACAACTAGGTGAATGTTTTAATACATGTTGACAGCTTCAGTCCCCATATTGTGGTCCACCTTCCCGGTACCTTAGTCCCCATGTCCTCTATCAATCTTCTATATGCCGATTTTGTCGTGTACTCTCCATTTTGAGTATGCATCCAGACTCTCATATCATTTCCATCTTCCCCCATAGGAGGCTTGATGTTTCTCACCTCTTGGACGAGATTGTTGGGGAGCCAATCCTCCAAGAAGTTGATGTCCCACTCTCCATTCAAGTCGACCATGCTATCTACCCTCAGATCGATCATCTCATCAGGTATGGGTTTTAACGCATGCTCTTTTAGGATACAACCATTCCTCATTCATCTATCTGTCCACATCTTCGTTTTATTGTCATCCATAGGTACCAGGTAGGAATTATCTTCAATGAAGCCTTTGCCTGTGAAAACTGATCTCCCTATTCGAGAGAGATTGGATTGCACACCTATCTGGTTACTACAGTAGCAGTGTTGCATGCTGCTATTCCAGATTGAGCATCTACCATTACTCAACTCCCAGGTGTGTTTGTAGCGCAGAGCCAAATTCCATTCTCTCATGGTTCTCAAACCTAATCCTCCCTCACTTTTATGGCATATTATCTTGTCCCAAGCCACGAAAGTGAGGGGATGGGCTTTAGTGTTTCCACCCCATATGAATCTTTGGATACTCCGATCGATCCTGTCACAGAGTTGTAAAGGTAGCAAGGAAGTCTGCATCATGTAGGTTGGTATGGCTTCCAGCGTCGCTCTAGCAAGGCAGATTCTTCCTACAAAGGAAAGACATCTGGTTGTCCAGGCTGCTATTCTCCCATCTACCTTCTGTAGGATGTCACTGTAGGTTGCCTTGTTCACCTATTTATGAATAATTGGTACACCCAAGTATTTCCCTAGGTCATTGGTGCTCTGAAAGCAACTCATGCGACTCATCTGCCCGCTCAAGTGCCAACTCATGCTCTTAGAAAATAAAATCCTCATTTTTACCAGCGAAATGGATTGTACATAAGCTCTCTTGAATCGTTGGAAACACTATGTAATGGTCTTCATATGTGCGACACTGGCGCGATCAAAGAGAATCAAATCATCTGCAAAGTACACGTGGGAAACTTTAGGACCTTTCCTGCCCAAATTAACAGGTTTCCATCGACCCCCATTAACACTTTGTTGAATCAATTGGCTAAGCCTCTCAATACAAAGCACAAAGAGGTATGGTGATAGGGAGTCCCCTTGGCGGAGTCCCCTTGAGGCCTTGAAGGTTGTTGTTGTCTTCCCATTCCATGCAATTATAGTCTTGCCACTAGTGATTAAGGTCATAATATAACTAGTGATGTTCTGTGGCAGGCCAATTTTTTCTAATGTGTCCCTTACAAAACCCCAATCCATCTTATCATAAGATTTATTAAGGTCCACCTTGATCGCCATAATCTTGGCTCCTTTCTTACGCTTCATAGTATGGATGATCTCTTGGACTACAGTTATATTGTCAGTAATGTGTTTACCTGAGAGGAAGTTGCTTTGGGGTTGTGAGACCCACTTGGGTATATAAGGTTTTAAGTGTTCTACAACCACTTTGGATATGATCTTCAGAGCTATATTATTTAACAAGATGGGCCTCAGATTCTCTCATTTATCTGGTGTTGTAATCTTGGGAATCATGACTAGCATAGAGTTGTAGAGTTCCTCAGGCACCAGCCCCATAGAAATGTCGTCATGGACGGTGCGAACTAAACTCAGACCGACAATGTCCCAGTTCTTCTGCACAAACATCCCACTGATGTCGTTAGGTCCAGCTCCATGATAACAACACAGACTTCCTCATGCGAGGGACGACTGCCAATCTTAACAGCTTGTTCATCTATAAGGGGATCGAAGTTGCCTGGGCAGTTAGTGTAGCAGAGATCAGATCTACTTGGAAGCTGATGCGATGATTTTGAGTCGCATTTATAGACCTATTTGATATGTGTTTTATGCTTTTATTAGTCATTTTTATGGTTAATGTTGCATAATTCATCCACTTTGGTCTTTGCTACTATTATATGTCAAATCCCCTTTATTTCATCGTTTTGAGCATTAATTGTCAAAATATTATTATTTGTGTGATTTTATGTGGTTTCGTGTTTGAATTTCAGGGAAAACAAGTATCTGCTTCCGTCGATACCATCGACGGAAGTCGATACCATCGACCGGACCATAGGTTGCCAGCCGCGAGTATCAGCAAAGAGTCGATACTATCGACAGGGATGTCGATGGTATCGAGCTACCATCAGGTTGCTGGCAAGGAAGCAGTCGATAGTATCGACACCAAGTCGATACCATCGACGCACGAAGGCTACAACGACGCAAAATGACAAAACCGTCGCTACAGGTTCATCGATACCATCGACCCGCGTCGATGGTATCGAGATTACATCAGGCGCTCAGACGAAAGGAAAGAAGGGTTGCCGCTACCATACTGAATCGATACCATCGACTCGAGTCGATGGTATCGACACCGTAAGATATGTGTTTGCTTTGGAATGATCTTAATTGGACGGTCGTGGTTAATTAGCGACCTAATGAGGGAGATATACCTAATGACGGCCGCTTGGACGATGAGAGATCTCATTAGCCATTGCACGAGTACCGAGGAGCTGTAGAGAGGAGAACGGAGGCCAGAAGCTCATACCAGTTGATCCGGATGCCGAAGAAGACGGATTCCACCACCGAAAGATGGGAGAGCATGTGTTCTACGCGGAGGATCAACTGGTTCTTCTCCGTTCAGGGGTTTCACCTCTCATTTCATGTTTTTCATATGATTTCCCCTATCTCTACCATTTACTTGCTTGAGATGAACATGCGGGGCTAACCCCCTTCGTCTTTAGGACCGGGAGTAGCCCGGGAATTCATTGTATGACAATTTTATAATAGTAATTCATATTTTATCTCCTAAATCCGTGGTATGATTTCATTTTCTCAATATATTGTTATGCTTGATCACCATAATAATAACCTAATGCCCTTAATCACTTTGAAAGAAGGATTAACGGCTGAAAAGAGACAGAATTCACATTAATCAACAAATCCCTTGAACAAGGTGGTGTAAAATTAATGGTGGATACTGAGAGATCGTTCATAATGCACCTAGTTTAGGGTATAGGTTCTACGACGGTGGAACCGACCTAGACTTAGGTAGTGAATTACACCACGACAGTGGGCAATTTTGTTTTTAGGCCACTACCCATATAGAGAGATAAAATTGAGGCATTATATAATATCTAATACAATGAAAACTCGCGGTGAAACCGCAATCCTAAAGATACCCTTTTGAATTGATTAAACCAACATTTAATCGATTGCTTGTTTTGTTTTGTTTTTATTTTCTTTTAATTTCAACAACAACTCTCAACTTGTTAATCGACTTAGCTGATCGCGAGTAGTTAGTAGGAGTCCCCGATGATTGCACGTATCCCTGAGTTCAACTCGGGCCTCACAAAGGCCTATACTATCGACGCATTCACTTGCGTTTCTACGCACAGTAAAATTGCGTCAAGTTTTTGGCGCCGTTGCTGGGGATACGGAAATTTGTTGGCACTTCGAGTGCTGTGAGCGGACACTCTAGGCCACCTTTTTTTTAATTATCATTCCAAAAATTCATAATCTATTTTCTAAATATTTGCAGTCGTCAAGCACTGTACTAAATTTAATCTTTCTATTTTCAGGTACTGTGCATGGTACAGACGCGTAGTACTGACTACGCAGGTCGCGCACCAGAGGTTCCGCTACCGGGACCAGAAGACGAGGAAAGCCACAATCAAGACCAGTTAGAAGAAACAAAGTCAGAACATGAATAAGAAGAGATGGACGAGCCACAGACAATATGGGAGAAGATCAAGGCTTCTTCCGCATCCGCGTCAAAAGGGCCTATAAAGAAGCAAGCAATCAACATACCTACCTATAAGATTGATCCAGCTTTGATAAATCTGGTGAAGTCCAATGCTTTTCATGGGCTCAAGAATGAGGACCCCGTCGTGCACATAAGTCAGTTTGTTGAGAACCGTGACATGGTTAAAATCGACAGGTTTCCACAGGATACACTTTATCTTAAGCTTTTCCCGAGTTCATTGGCAGGAGCCACGCGAGAATGACTACACAATTTAGATGATGAGTTTGTGGAGTCCTGGGACCATATGGTGGAGGTTTTCTTTGAGAGGTTCTTTCCTCCTGAGAAGACCAACAACATGATCAGGAAGATCCATAACTTTACCCAACATGCAGGTGAGACATATTCTGAGACCTGGGAGAGGTTTCAGGTCATGCTGAGACGGTGCCCGCATCACGGGCTGGATAAAGAAACACAGGTAAAGATCTTCTATTTTGCTCTCTCCGAGCACGATAGGAGCAACCTTGATTCAGCTGGGTCAGGATTCTTTTTGAACAACACGGATACCAAGTGTTGGGAGATATTAAAGAACATGGCTAGGAAACAATCATGGGGCGAAAGAGGCGCCGTGGAGCAGGTCCGAGCAGTAGGAGAATCTAAGGCAATAAAAGAACTGAATGAGAAGATGGATCTTATCACAAAGAAATTTCTTGCAAAGGAGGATACTGAGTCCGAGGACGATGCTCAAGTGAAATTTATGAGGCAGCAACCAGGTTATAGGAACAACGACTACGCATGGAGAAAAGACAAGAAGTTCTCATGGAAGGATCCAAACAATTTTCTACAGGATCCGGATGCCAAACCCCAGCCAGTAGCAGAGGATAAGAGCACAGAGCTGCTCAATCAGGTGATAAAGCAAAATCAAGAACTCATGACTACGTTCAGCCAGCAAATTAAACAACAAGGGGAGTTTATAAATCAGTTTGGGCAAAAACTACATAGCCATGGGGCGCAAATGAGGACCATTGAGACATCTATGGCACAGATGGCAGCAGAGATAGCCAGTTTGAAGAAACCGGCACATCCAGGTTTTTCGGGAAACACCAATGTTCCAGGGGAAACCAGCAGGCAAAGGCCATCTTGCTAAGAAGCGGCAAGCACAAGCTGAAGTAGAAGGTGAAGCCAATGAGGAGCAGCCCGCACCGGTCACAGATCCAGTCAATGAAACAGTTGTGGATTCTACTGAAGACCCGATTGCAGAGGAGGAAGGACCTCAGAAAAAGACACCCTATGTGCCACCGCATCAAAGGGCACAAGCGGTTCCGGTCCCGTATCCAAACAGTGCTAAGGCAAGGAAGGTAGATGCGCAATTTAAGAAGTTCTTAGACAGTTTCAGGAAGCTTTCAGTCAATATTCCTCTATTGGAAGCCATTGAGCAAATCCCGTCTTACGGGAAATTTCTAAAGGACGTCATTACTAAGAAAAGGAAAATTCCGGATACAGATGTTGTCGTGCTCAAAGAGCAAGTGAGTGCCTTCATCATGGGCACTTTACCGCCAAAGAGGCAAGATCCAGGCTGTTTTAACATTTCTTGTTATATTGGAAAAGTCAAATTTGGTGAAGCATTATGTGACTCAGGGGCAAGCATCAACTTGATGCCCCTTTCTACATTCAAAAAGCTGGGATTGAAGGAGTCACGGCCAAGCAACATGACTATTCAATTGGCAGACAATTCGGTGGTAAATCCATATGGAATATGTGAAGATGTGTAAGTGAAAGTGGACATATTTGTTTTTCCAGTAGATTTTGTAGTCATGGAGATGCAGGATGAACATGGCAATGAGCTATTACTTGGACGTCCTTTCCAAGCTACAAACGACATGATTTTAGAGATGGGGAGAGGTCGTTTGACCTTGGGTATATCCGATGACCGATTTGAGATGGTCATGCCCTCTAGTACTGTGTCGTCTAAAGCAAAGGAATAATGCCGTGTGGTAAAACATCTGGATAATAATATTTCACTCTGTCTTGGGAAGCCATTTCTGGACATGGCTCATGTGATGAGCAAAGTGGACAATGGAACTTTGGCTGTGGACATCATGGAACAGACCAAGGTAGTATCTATGTGTAAAGCTGTAGGGTTCCCTAATGATGAGGATGATGACATTCCGCCTTCTACGGAAGATGATGTTGTTGCAATTTCTGTTTTTGATGCATATCCTGAATTACCATTGGAGGCCTGTTTGGTAAATATTACACATGATTGGATGCGGAGAAAATCACTCAAGGAGTGCGCCAAAATGCTTCAGATGCTTCCATGCTTCTATGCGAGGCATTATGAAGATTTAGGTGAACTTCCCCCGCCGCTTCAATCATCTCTGGTCAGCCCGCCGGAGTTAGAATTAAAGTCGCTGCCACCACATCTCAAATATGTCTTTCTAGATGAGGAAGACAAGTTACCTGTGATCATTTCTACTTATTTGAGTGCGGATGAGGAGGAACAATTGTTGATAGTGCTGAAAAACCACCGGGGAGCTTTTGGGTGGTCCGTTGCAGATATCGAGGGGATTTCCCCTACATTGTGTCAGCATAAGATTCGGCTCGAGGAGGGAGCCAAGCCCGTGATCCAACCTCAACGACGTCTCAATCCAAGCATGATGGAGGTTGTGAAGAAGGAGGTTATTAAACTTCTTGCTGCAGGTATCATTTACACAATATCAGACTCGACATGGGTGAGTCCCACACAGGTAGTCCCTAAAAAGGGGGGAATTACCGTCACCCAAAATATTTTAAATGAACCTGTCACCACCCGATTGGTAACCGGGTGGCGAGTTTGTATTGATTACCGTCGTCTGAATGCCGCTACGCTAAAGGATCATTTTCCTTTACCTTTTATCGATAAAATTCTAGAGCGTCTCACCGGCCGATCGCACTTCTGTTTTCTTGACGGGTACTCGGGGTACAACCAGATTTCAATTGATCCTTTGGACCAAGAGAAATCTACTTTCACTTGTCCCTATGGGACTTTCGCGTATCGCCGAATGCCTTTTGGTTTATGCAATGCACCTGCGACTTTTCAGCATTGTATGCTCGCTATCTTTTCTGACATGGTAGAACGCTGTCTTGAGGTGTTTATGGATGACTTTTCGGTGTATGGTGCATCGTTTGACGAATGTCTCTATAATCTGGACAAAGTTTTACAGCGCTGCGAGGACACACATTTGGTCCTCAACTGGGAAAAATGTCACATGATGGTGACTGAGGGGATAGTGCTAGGACACAAGGTGTCTAGCAAAGGTTTAGAGGTGGATCCGGTAAAAATTGAAGTTATTTCCAAATTGCCCCCACCAAATTCTGTTAAAGGGGTAAGGAGTTTCTTGGGACATGCCGGATTTTATCGTCGGTTTATAAAAGATTTTTCAAAAATCGCGAAACCTCTATCCGAATTGCTTGAGAAAGACGCTGTATTTGATTTTAATGACAAATGTCTACATGCGTTCGACGTGTTGAAGGAGAAACTGATTTCTACGCTGGTTGTTCAACCGCTGGATTGGACTAAACCGTTCAAACTCATGTGTGACGCTTATGATTTTGCGGTAGGAGCCGTGTTGGGGCAGCGGGTGGACAATAAACCCGCCATGATTTTCTACGCTTCAAAGACTCTGAATGACGCCCAATTAAATTATACAACTACTGAAAAAGAATTACTCGTCGTTGTTTTCGCTTTTGAAAAATTTCGGCAATATTTAGTTGGATCTAAAGTAGTCGTTTGGACTGACCATGCCACAATTAAATATTTAATGGAGAAAAAAGACGCAAAGCCTAGATTAATTAGGTGGATTTTGCTCTTACAAGAATTTGACATCGAAATCAAGGATAAAGATGGGATTGAAAATGTTGTGGCAGATCATCTGTCTAGGTTAGAGAGGGTGGATGAAAAAGATTTACATATACCCATAACCGAGACATTTTCAGATGAACATATTTTGAAAGTTAATTCTAAAGACCCTTGGTTTGTTGAGATTGTGAATTATCTGGCTTGCGGGATCATCCTGGAAGATTGGTCATATCAAGAGAAGAAAAGATTTTTCCATTCTTTATGATATTATTTTTGGGATGACCCGATTCTTCTTAAGCAATGCAGGGATGGTATCCTACGCAGATGTGTGCCTGAGGTGGAGTACGAGAGCGTTCTCTGTCATTGCCACATACTACCTACGGGAGGACACCATGCGAGCTCTCGTACGGCAGCTAAAGTTCTGGAGAGTGGCCTTTATTGGCCAACCTTGTTCCGAGACGCCTACGAGTTTGTAAGGCAATGTGATTCCTGCCAACGAGCAGGTAATATTTCAAAGAGACAGGAGATGCCCCTAAATGTGTTCCAAGAAGTGGAGGTATTTGATATTTGGGGTATAGATTTCATGGGATCCTTTGTGTCCTCAAATTCAAATTTATATATTCTTTTAGCAGTTGATTACGTGTCGAAGTGGGTAGAAGCAATACCCACAAGGACTACCGATTCCACTGTAGTGTGCAGGTTCGTGAAAGAAAACATTTTCTGTAGGTTTGGAGTGCCCCGAATGATCATCAGTGATGGGGGTACGCATTTTAGGAATCAGAAGTTCTCGGCATTGTTGAAGAAATATGGGGTCAAACACAACATAGGTACCCCATATCACCCGCAGACTCAAGGACAGGTGGAGGTCTCCAATCGTGAAATTAAGAAGATTTTGGAGCGTACGGTGGCGTCCACGAGGAAGAATTGGAGTGCCCTACTACCAGATGCATTGTGGGCGTACAGGATGACTTACAAAACACCTATAGGCACCACGCCTTTTAGGTTAGCATATGGTCGGGCTTGTCACTTACCGATAGAGTTAGAGCACAAAGTAGATTGGGAGCTTAGAAGGCTCAACTTGAGTTACGATGGAGCGGGGAGGAAGAAATTTCTTGAATTGAATGAGTTGGATGAGCTGTGAATGACGGCATACGAGAACTCGCGGATATACAAGGAGTGCACCAAGTTAATCCACGATCGCCACATCTAGTTGCACACGTTCAAGAAAGGAGATAGTGTATTGCTGTTCAATTCACGACTGAAGTTGCATCCAGGGAAGCTCCAATCCTGGTGGAGTGGGCCGTTCGTGGTAGAAGAGGTCAAACCGCACGGTGCAATCTTGGTGCGGGATGGTGAGACCACATTTCTGGTGAATGGACAAAGATTGAAGCTCTAATTTGGTGAAACTTACAAGAGGAAGGTGAACGAGGTCAAACTCATTTCACTTTCGGATGCATGAGGTGCCCAAAAGTCGTCTAGCCTAAGACGTTAAATAAGGGCGCTTGTTGGGAGGCAACCCAACCATCGGTACCTTAGTTTAGTTCATGTACATTCGTAGGTTGATTTGTTTTGGTTTAATTTTTAGTGTAAAAAAGATACCGTGATCGGTTTGTTCTTTGTGCAGGCCGAGGCAGAGTCGATACCATCGACACACTGGTCGATGGCATCGACCATGGAACAGGTTGACAAATGCAGATTTTGCACTGCGTCGATACTATCGACGGACTCGTCGATGGTATCGACATACCTACAGGCAGATCGCAAATACAAGGTCGATGGTATCGAGATGCCGGTCGATACCATCGAGATCTCTGGAGATTTACAGAAGAAATCGACTCAGGAATGTCGATACCATCGATGGGTGTGTCGATGGTATCGACACTTTCAAGTGAAAGATGGCGGCGGCCGGGCCTCGCAAGGATTTGCCCTAATCAGAGAGTCGATACTATCGACTCCCGTCGATGGTATCGACCATCCACGTCACTGATCCGCGTGAACAAATCAACGGTGATCACGGCATCAAGACGGTCGATCCGGGTGCAGCGTCGATACCATCGACCCATGTCGATGGTATCGACACGTCAGCAATCCGGGTTTCAAGATCCAGCCATCGACGACCGTCGATACCAGTGAGGGGGCGGATAGCATCGACAAGTGTCGATACCATCGACTCGCATCGATGGTATCAACGAGTCAACAGTGGTGCCGGCCACATCTATTTAAGGGGAGTGATTGCGTCAGTTGACGTCACACTTTTAGAACAATCTTCTTCTCTTATGCCGAGCGATCCCCCGAGCCGTCCAGCCCGACGACGAGCAGCACCGAGTGAAGGTCTTCATCGAGCGGAGATTCAACTCTCCAATCTTCACCGAGCTCTCTTTCTGATCCCCATTTCTCGTCGCAAACATGGTGCATGTGTCCGGAGCTTCCTCCTCGCGTGCGAATTCGATGGACATCCCGGAATTCGTGCCACCACCGCCATCTTCGATCGCACGTCCCCGACTTGTCCATCCTTCCTCGGAGGTCCGGAAGATCTACGAGGAGATCATGCGGAGGAAGATAGAGCCCACCCGGTATGTGGACCGGGAGATGATCTGAGATCTCGGATTTAAGGCCAACTTGGCCTATGTTCTGCAGGGGCAAGTCCGTCACATGGGGCGAAGGCCCGATGAGTTGCAATTCCATGCTGATGGTCAGTCATTCTTCAATGACTGGCCGACATACAAAGAGTTGGTGGCAAAGTTCATGGCGTCGCTGGACGTCTGTGTCATGCCCAACGACATAATAGCTACCGATCATGAGTGGATTAAGGGCCGGGTGTCTTTTCGGATGTACAACCATGACTACACCCTCATGCTCAAGCAGTTCAACATGATATTTAACTGGAACCATTCACAGTACGACTACAGGCGGCCGGACAACCACACCGATTACGATGCCATCTTCTCCGAGCTGGTGACGGTGCCACAAGGGAAGTCGGTGAGCTACCACAATGCCGCGGTAGACGATTTCGAGCACCCTTTCGTCTGGATCTTGCACCGGATGCTCAGTTCCACAGTTTTTGCTCAGGGTGATCTGGCCCTCAGCAAATTTCAGGGGTCGGACCTATTCTTTCTGTATAAACTCCTGAAGAAACAAGAATGCAATTGGGGTGCCTTCTTTCTGCAGCGAGTATTGGACGTGAAGAGGAGTATGAGGAAAGCCCCGATTCACTTTGGCATATTTATCACTAAGCTGGACATCTACCTGGGGTTGAATCTCGAGTAGCTAACTCCTCTCTCTACAAGAAGCAAGGTGAACTTGCAGCATCTACACCGGTCCAATCTGTTACTTCTTCGAGATGGCGTGGCGTTTGCGCACTGCCACGACAATCAAGCATATCAAGAATGTTCTCTTCCCAACCCCGTTTTCAACATCGACGGTGCGCAGCATTTTCGGTGGCCAATCATAGCCATCGCCGACTCCGATGAAGAAGGCGACAACGACGACGGTGACAGCGGAAATGATGATGAGGCTGAGGAGGAAGAGGAGGCATTTACACCTCTTCGGGCACGAGTGGCACCATGGAAGCGTCCTCGGATGCATCCGGGTGCATCTTCATCATCACAGCCTACGCCACCACCACCACCGCCCTCGCAGCCAAGTGAGGATGCCTATTCTATGCAGGGCATGTACGCGATGCTGCAAGACATCCAGCAGACCCAACATAGCCACACAGCCACCTATGCCGGTATTCAAGATACTACCGACCAGCTCTTTGTCAATCAGCAGGCGATGTTTGAGAATGAGCGCCTTCTTTTCGAGAATCAACAGAACATCCATGATAGGTTGCACAGGATGGAGGTGCAACAAGAGTCGTTCTTCGATCATTACTGGAGCCAGAATAATTTTGGGGGGTATCCACAGCCTCCACCGATGCCCTAGTACGATCCGACATTCCAGGGGCAGTACCCGTCTTGGGACCCCACGACGCCACAGTACCCACCTCCACCACCACAGGAGTGATCAGGTATCACTGTTCCAATCTTTAAGTTTGTTTTTGACTATGAGGCCATAATCGAATTCAAGCTTAGGGGGGTAGTTGGAACAACTTTATCTTTTATTGTTTTTAGTTTTTAACTTTATTGTTTTTGTTCTTGTTATTTGTTTGTTGCAATTTTAGTTTTTGTAGGATCCACATGCTATCTAGTGTAATCGTGGATGTCATAAAGTTTGTGTCATCTCATTAATTGTGCATGGGAAAATCAAGGGAAATTTAAAAATTTTGTGTGTTTGGAAAGCTTGTCTTGTTTAACCTTGGGCACATATCCTACGAAAATGATTGGTTTTGTCAACTTTAAAACAAAATTTCACAACTGTACTCCTAATGATTCATGAAAGTGGACGGAAATGGTTGTTTGAGCCTAAACTGACCAAATGGTAATGAGACTCTAATTGGATGTAAGAGAGAGAAACCTCTTAACTACTACACAGGTAAGTAAGGAGGGACACATAATATCTTTCTAAGGTTCAGTCATCTAGTCTTGTGATCTTTCCACCTCTTTACTTTTCACAATCCACCACAAGAATTGGAAGTACTTTACAGTTTTAACTTCTTTGACAACATTGCATATAAATAGGTCCTGCATTGAATTTATTTCCATATGTTTTATCTTCTAAAAAAAGTAGAATAGTGATACATGCACATTACCCTTAGGTGCATGCCATGTAGTTGCATTCATAATTTTCATGCATAAAGTATATCATGTATCTCAATTTTTCTCCAATGGTGAATAAAATTGTTCCATACCTTTAAATAGTGCAAATTTCTGAGTATGAAGAAAAATAATCCCAATAAAATATTCATTATCAATTATGGATACAAGGCTTGAAAAATGAAAAAAGAGAAAAAAAAAGAAGAAAAGAGTTATGTAGAAGCAACAAGAATAAGAAGGAGAAAGGAACATAATATCACCTGCATTTCAAGATAATTGAGTACATGATGTAGCTTAATTAGATGTCCATCTCGTTTTGAGATGGATGGTTAGTACATGCATCATTCCACCCAATTTTAGGCATTAGGGCATTTTTCATGTGCATTTGCATCATTTAGGACATTTTTGTTTTATGCATGTTGAAACTGTATAATACTTCCACTTTCTTCCATGAACCACCCATCTTCATCCACCCGTTGCTCGGATTGGTAGGCCATCGTGAATTTCTCCTCACTAAGGTATATCAGGAGAACTGCTTCCATGTAGATGGTAGTTAGGGCGAGCAACGTAGTATAGGAGATCACAAGATGCACCAAGTCTGAACCGGCGAGTTTTATTATGTTAACTTCCTTATGTGATAGTGTTCATCAATTTTTGAGGTCAATTTCTTTTATGGATGATTACTGTCGCCTTCAGGGTAATTACCGTTCCGTGGTTAGAGAGGGCCGGTATGTGAATGTCCAGTGGGAGTCATATGGGATGTTGGTTGTGGTGTGTTGTTCTTTAGTTGACATTAGCAATTCTATTCTAAGGATTAGTTGCTCGAGGGAGAGCAACGTTCAAGCTTAGGGGAGTTTGATGCGATGATTTTGAGTCACATTTATAGACCTGTTTGATATGTGTTTTATGCTTTTATTAGTCATTTTTATGGTTAATGTTGCATAATTCATCCACTTTGGTCTTTGCTACTATTTTATGTCAAATCCCCTTTATTTCATCATTTTGAGCATTAATTGTCAAAATATTATTATTTGTGTGAATTTATGTGGTTTCATGTTTGAATTTCAGGGAAAACAAGTATCTGCTTCTGTCGATACCATCGACCGGACCACAGGTTGCCATCCGCGAGTATCAGCAAAGAGTCGATACTATCGACAGGGATGTCGATGGTATCGAGCTACCATCAGGTTGTTGGCAAGGAAGCAGTCGATAGTATCGACACCAAGTCGATACCATCGACGCACGAAGGCTACATCGATGCAAAACGACAAAACTGTCACTATAGGTTTGTCAATACCATCGGCCCGCATCAATGGTATCGAGATTACATCAGGTGCTCAGACGAAAGGAAAGAAGGGTTGCCGCTACCATACTGAGTCGATACCATCGACTCGAGTCGATGGTATCGACACCGTAAGATATGCATTTGCTTTGGAATGATCTTAATCGGACGACCGTGGTTAATTAGCGACCTAATGAGGGAGATATACCTAATGACGGCCGCCCGGACGAGGAGAGATCTCATTAGCCATTGCAGAGTACCAAGGAGCAGTAGAGAAGAGAACGGAGGCCAGAAGCTCATACCAGTTGATCCAGATGCCGAAGAAGATGGATTCCACCACCGAAAGGCGGGAGAGCACATGTTCTACGTGGAGGATCAACCGGTTCTTCTCCGTTCAGGGGTTTCACCTCTCATTTCACGTTTTTCATATAATTTCCCCTATCTCTACCATGTACTTGCTTGAGATGAACATGCGGGGCTAATCCCCTTCATCTTTAGGACTGGGAGTAGCCTGGGAATTCATTGTATGACAATTTATAATAGTAATTCATGTTTTATCTCCTAAATCTGTGGTATGATTTCGTTTTCTTAATATATTGTTATGCTTGATCACCATAATAATAACCTAATGCCCTTAATCACTTTGAAAGAAGGATTAACGGCTGAAAAGAGACGGAATTCACATTAATCGACAAATCCCTTGAACAAGGTGGTGTAAAATTAATGGTGGATACTGAGAGATCGTTCATAATGCACCTAGTTTAGGGTATAGGTTCTACGACGGTGGAACCGACCTAGACTTAGGTAGTGAATTGCACCACGACAGTGGGCAATTATGTTTTTAGTCCACTACCTGGATAGAGAGATAAAATTGAGGCATTATATAAAATCTAATACAATGAAAACTCACGGTGAAACCGCAATCCTAAAGATACCCTTTTGAATTGATTAAACCAACATTTAATCGATTGCTTGTTTTGTTTTGTTTTTATTTTCTTTTAATTTCAACAACAACTCTCAACTTGTTAATCGGCTTAGCTGATCACGAGTAGTTAGTAGGAGTCCCCGATGATTGCACGTATCCCTGAGTTTGACTCGGGCCTCACAAAGGCTTGTACTACTCGACACGTTCACTTGCGTTTCTACGCACAGTAAAATTGCGTCAAAAGCACAGTGAGAACTCTTTAGAAGTGCTACATCACGAGCTCCATCAGGTCATCATCCCCTGTGATCCATTCCCCATTGTGATTCTTAAGAGTTGTTATAGTGTTCCTTCTAAAGTATTGATTGACATAGTTGTGATAAAACCTTGTGTTGTTACCCCCCTCCATCAACCAATTAACGTGGCTTCTATGCTTAAGATCCTCTTCTTCCACCTTCAAGAGGTAATCAAGCTCAGCTTGGAAGTTCATGCATAGAGCATCCAAAATCTTATTGTACTAGTGAAGCCAAGCCTGTTTATAGGTTGGTGATGTTACGGATTAGTTGATCCTATGTTTTCCTCCTTTCTTTTCTGGTGTTAACATCCCACTTCACAATGGTACTTTCTGCCTCTTTGAGAGCATCACTGAACTGGACGTTAGGGTTCCAAGTATTCTTAAGCATCACAGTAAAACCCCCAATGTCTTGCCAGGATGCTTGGGTGATGAAGCATCTGGGGTAATGGCATTTGGGTCGGAGGCGAACTAGAAGAGGGCAATGATCTGACCCATCTTGGGAAGGTGTTCAACATTGGCGGTGGGATAGTTACTATTATTAGTCTATGAAGGGGGCAATCAGGGCTTGGGGTTGACTATTTTATTGGGATACAAATGGTTCCAATCAAAGTGGAAAAGATTGGAGTAATACTTTTATGTTTGAAGAGATTTTTGAAGAGAGCATGGAAATTGGAAAATTTTGGAGTAACACTTTCATTTTTGAAGAGATTTTTGAAGAGAGAAATGAAATGTTTAATTATGAGATACTTTTTTGTTGTTATACCTAGAGTGTTGCTCTTTGTATTAATATTTCAAATATTTGCAAAACATGGAGAGGAAAGAAATTGAAATTACTCTTTAGAAATATATGAAGCACTAACTATTCTTGAACAAACTCTATCTAAACTGCTAACAAAATCATCAAAAACTCTATGATTCCTTTCCTCCTAAATCTGAAAGAGGATAGAACAAACCATCAACTTTCTGAGCCCCCAAAACTTAGGAGATCGTGATCTTTAGAAGGAGAAGTCTCATAAGTATGACAGAACTTCTCCCACAAACCTCTAGAGAACATACAATCATAGAACAAATGAGCTCTAGTTTCCTCTGCATTTCCACACAAATAACATCTTGATGCTAAGGAATATCCAAAATGCTTAAGAACATCCACACTTACCAGCCTTTTTAGAAAGAACTTCTAGAGAAAAATGTAAATCATCCTAGGTAAGTTCTTGGACCAAATCCATTTCCCCCAAAGAACGTCAGGACATTTCAACCTGCAACCTCCCAGATTTCTCTTCTTGAGACAACCTACTTTCCTTTGAAAGATCATATCCTCAATATTAGAATCAAGAGAAGGCTGACTCTCAAAGAATCCTTGAACTTTCCCAACTCCTCTAACATTTGTGAACTTCCAGGTATTAGCAATCACACAATAATTGACTTTAGATTTCAAGCCACCCTTTAATCTGAACACCATTTGATGATCTATATGGTCTAACAAAGTAGATTTACCAAGGCACCAAGGGTCGAGCCGTAGCAAGAAGGAATCACCTTTGCCCACTTTGAAATCAACTAGAGAGATAAGAATATCTCTTTTGTTCAAGAGCCTCTTCCACATCCAAGAACAATAGGTTTTTGGTTCCACAACCCAACCGAGGAATCTTGAACATATCTTTCATGTATCCATTTCACCCAAAGAGTATTATTCTTAGAAGTAATATCCCAAAGATTTTTTAGTAAGCCAGCTTGAATCCAATCTTTGACGTGTCAAATACCAAGACCACTGAGCATCTCATTTAGCTAACTTTTTGCATATATTTATTCTTGTTTTAGTACAACTTTTATGAATTTTCTGTTCATTTGAGTACCTTAAGGCTAAAATCTTAATTTCATACATTTCTCACTCTGTGCATGTTCATGCGATGTTGCGACCGTGATAGAGCCATTGCTCGGCAACTTCACACCTCAACCACGACCTCCATCGTGACCAAGATAAAGCATCACGACCGCAATGTATTGGAACTCTACTGCGACCGTGGCAACTGTCGTGACTATAAGGAGAAGACCATCGTGACTGCAAGCACACGACCACTGCTCAAGAATTGCGGTTGAAATGACGCCATACAGTCACAACTACAACACAAGCCGCGGCCGTGACCATGACCGAGACGAACTCCTTTGAGCGTCGCCACCCCAACAAAGGTCGCGACCAACCCATCCATCGCGACCGTGACCAGAGTTAAGTTGGTGGGTAGTGCCTATAAATAGACCCCCAACTTCACCTATCAAATCATCAGATCATCAAGTCCAAACTCCAGATCCATTCACGTTCATCCCCATTGGTCACACTCATCGGTCTTGGATCTCTAAAGACAAAAGTTGGAGGAGAGAGAAGATTGGCTATCCTCTTCTTTAAAAGAAGGAGTTGTCATCATCCAAATCTGTCCCAGATCTAGATCTGGAGAAGTACAGTTGGTGTATCTCATTCTCCCTTATCTAGATCTATCATCTCCCTCACGTTTTACCCTTCACCTCTTCATTATTCTTGATGTATATGCCCTTCTATAACACCGTTATGCTGCCCGTTAACATGTGTGGCTAAACATTTAACTTGGGTTGGTAGTAGCCACTAAAGCTCTCCCAACATGTGTATTCTTGCTTCCCTTTGAACATATATATGCACTTATCAAGATTGTCTCCATACTCTTGTTCTTAATGCTTCACTTATATGCTTAGTTACCATCTTGTGATGTATGATTGTTGGAGCCTCGAAAGAGTAGTTCTAACCTTGTCTAGTGTTATGGACTAGTATGAATGCATGATAGTGATGGAATACTAAAGCTAATGGTCATATGGTTTGCTTTGCGGTGGTTTGTTTGTAATCTTGAGAGCGAGGTAACCTTATCATATAGATATATCATAAGCTCGAGAGAGGAGGGAATAGACATAATTGATGATTGCTTGTAATCTTGATAAAGGTATGCAAAGGGGCGTGAGTTCTATTGGTGAGATATCTTAGTAGGTGAAACCTAATTCAAGTTTCCTTCCATACTTCCATTTCTTATTCTTTATTTGACTTTATTGTCTTGTTTTATTTTCTTACTTTTGCTTTTTATCGCTTGCTTGGAGTATCATCTTTCCCTAGAGAACACCATCTTTATCTACCTTTTGCTTGGTGTATATGAGTCTGAGGTTTCATTGTGACACCCTTTGCCACACAAAGTGAGATTACTCAAAACTTAAACCACGATCAACCATTAATAGTGGATTACCAAAAATCACAAGAAATTAAAATCGATTTGCAACAAGCACCATGAGTTTGAGATTTTATTATACAAAAGTCAACACTTGCATTTCATAACATATATTCAGAGTGCTACATCATTATTTTCCAATCATATGGTTACATAAGATAACAGTTCTACATGTATGTACATACCACCAAAGGCACACAAGCCAAAAACCATATGTCAATCATCATATCATAAAAACACTTCAAGAATACCCCCAAGGACCTAAGTGTATAGGGACTACACATAGAACTCTAATACTAAACACTTTCCATATATCCTGATTCACCAAGTGTAGTTTCTACTTGTATTATGTCCTCAACCACAAGATCTATAACTCAGCATGCACGTCCACCTAAAAAGATATTTAACCAACGGGATAAGACAACAGTCCCAACGAGAGATATAACTCTCTGCCAATCTCTATTATTATCACAGATAACTAAATAGATAGACTAACATACTGAACAAGTTGAACAAGATTAACTAAATGACATATATCTCATGGATGAAGTAAACAAAGAAGTAATATGCACTTGCGAATGAGCAATAGAACAACTAATAATTTAAAAAGGAATATGAAGAACATGTATAACTGTTATAAACTAAAAAATATAAAAGAAAGGCAAGGCTTCACCCAATATTTTCGTGTTTGATCCTATACATGTACACTACACGGCTGATTATGTATTTATTTTGCCCTAAGGATTTGAGTTGTACCACCAAAATCCAACTAACCATTGCTAAGTCAAAATCGGTGCCATACAAGGTCTAGTGGAAGAGATGGAATCCACGACCTCACCCCCTCGGTCAGTACGAGTGAACCAATAGTGACATCACGAGTCAAATGCTTCTAGTGACATATAGTCCATCTGTGCAAACCTAGCCCGCCTTGGTACAGGTCATGGAACTAGTGAAACTGAGCTACAGCCCGCAAACTCACTATTCCAGGGTATGGCCCGCAATCAATCCTGTGAAATCTCATAAACATAATATCACTGAGCTATGGCCTGAAGCCGCACTCTTTCCAGGGTATGGCCCATAGTCAATCTTATGTCACATATCCTGAGGCATGATCTGAGGCTCACACATGGCCAAAGTCACCCTTGATTGCTTGATATTAGGGTACCAAGTTGTCCCCCATACTCAACAGTATGCGCTCTGAGTTTCCTATAGGAGTTACTTGTTTTACCATCCTACAAATGCTGACACTAAACGGATCTATGACACAGGGCAAGCTAAATGATTTGATTCCACTTATTAATTAGACCAATTAAAGTGTCTTTTAGCATCAATAAAGTTACAACATACAAACTACAAACAAATCCTTCAAAAGAAAGGGGCATAGTATTACAATAATAGATATCAAAATTTAAACTATAAACTAATTCCCATCATCTCATAACACTATATCACTATCAGCCACAAGGCTATCATCATCAATGTATTATCATGGGATATCAATCCCTCATTTCAGTATTGGAGGATATCACCTTAACTAGGCACTAAGCCTTTTCCAGGTCCTAAGACCCATCACATCTCACTTGTGATTCATGGTTACCTCATCATGCTTCATTGGACATATAAGCATTACTTATACCAACCATCATTTGTGCCATATCACATATACATCTCATAGTAACCGTTAGCTAATGCATTCATCTCTATAACAAAGCTAATACCATATAATTAGAGAGAGAATATGTTTCAACACATCATACAACTTTAAATAAGGAAAGTAATGCATCATAAGTTCTCTAATTTAGGATTGAGATTTATGATGATTTCTCATAAGGTTCCCAAGCATCATTTTATCTCAAATCTCTAATTTTCACTACCTCCCATAAGTTGGAGTATATGAGGCTAAGAATTAGACAATTTAACTAAGTATGCACATTCACATATTCATACTTCTCGTGTTCTCTTATCAAGGTTCATAGCCAAAGCTTAATATTATTTAACCATCTTCATAGTACTCACAAGTTATAACACCCAATTAACCCATTAGGTTAAAGTCATGTAATTTAAGAGTGAGAGAGAGAGAGAGTAAAATATCATGCTTTCTTTGCATACACACCCAATAATATGACCTACCCTTAGAATTAGGGTCAATGCTCTTTGCATATAGACGATTAGGGTTTTACCTCATGGCCACATCACCAAACCCTAATCACTCAAATTTCCACTTTCTTGAAACTAATTTAGGTTTGAAAAACATTAGTTAGATATGCATAGATTATTGTGTCATCGACACTAGGTATCATCATAGCATACATGTACATATGTATTACAACCTTGCATGATGTAAACATGTTGACCATGCACCATTCATAATGTTTCATCATTTTGTGACTCATACATTATTGCTTCTTACAAATCATTAACCACATATCATACTAAGGGAAGTCAAACCTTAGATTACATAACTAGAGGGCTTCACTTCAAACTATCCACAAGGCACTTATTAGATCATTAGACTTGTTTATATGATTTCTATACAAAGGTTGTCACCTTTTAATCCAACAAGGCTTATCATCACCATCATATACATATTCACATAGTTGTGTCATTAACCTCACTTCACAAGTTAAGATTATATGAAAAAGAAACATAGTAAACACTTTTCATGGATTATATTAAGATGAGCACATGGGTCATATTCTTCCATGATTAAGGTTATCATATGGATATTTAACCATTGAACCCTACATCCATTACTTCCAACACATTGGAGATTTTAGGGCTAAACTCTTTAGTTAAGGATGGACTACTCATAATAACATCATCTTATGGTGCATTAGGTTTAGGAGAAGCAATCAAGAATGATAATACATTATCCTAAACAACACTCTTCTATGTTATGCATTGCTCGTATGTGTACATCGTTGGGTATCTGAGAATATCCTTCAACCCCCATCATGTGATATCATTTTCACCTAATCTACATGTGTCGGCTTGACTACATCATGGTGTGTCGGGTTAACATATATAGGTGTGTTGGGTTAGCTCATCGAAGAGTACCGATTTAGACCATCTAGTGGTGCATCGGTTTATCATTAGTCAAGCATGTTGGCTTAACTACACATAAGGTGTGATGAGTTAGCTACATTTGAGGTGTCAGATTAACCACACAAGAGTGTATCAGTTTACCACTCATGGGGTGTATCAGTTTAGCCCTTCCAGAAAGTGTGACGAGCAACTCCACTTGAAGGTGTGACAGACTGTTAGGGTTAGGGTTTTGTCATGTCAGCCTCTTGCTCAACCAAGGGCATCATGGCTTAGCACTCAAAGCAGACCAGTTCACACGATACCATCCAGGTCATGATGGGCTAGCACCATCAAATCCTATCAATTTAGCAATAATATCGATTTAGCTCCCTTAGGGCATGACGGGTTAACACTAGCAAAGTGTGTCATTTTAGCATTCACAAGTCATGATGACCACTCAACTTGGTGTAAGTGTTGACTTTTTCATCTTCATCCTTAGGATATCAGCCACTAGTTCCACCATTGTCAAGGCAGAAAGGTACAAGATGTGGATAGAAACTTAAACAAGATTCATCCACCCAAAAATAGTTCTCAAGATCCTTAGCAACTTCTAACATATATGAGATAAATGATTTAAAGATGAGAAACAATATAGGTACATGAAAGAGTGAAATAACAAAGAAGGCTATGAGTTATATAACCTGCCTCAAGAGGGTCTCCATCAAGGGTTCAAGCTCCATGATCAAAGCTCCAAAGCACACGTTCTTCAATTTGAAGATGATCCATCAAGAGTCCAAACTCAATCTCAACATTATCTCAAGAAAGAAGAAGGTTCCAAGGTTATGAAAGCTCAAGAAGAAAGGAAACTAGGAGAGTACGATCCATGACTGAGAGAGGAAGAAGAAGATGAAGAAGAGAGCTCAAAGAAATGGCCATCAAAGAAACATAACTCACCAAGATGGAAGTTGAACAAGGAATCACCATGAGCAAGGAACTCGACCTCCCAAGCCCCATGGGGGCTTCCTCTAGCTCCTTAAGCTCGTCCACCAAGAGGAGAAGAATAAGAATGGATGGAAGGGTTTATTTGTGTAAAGAAGGAGGGGATTATATACTTGAGTGAAGGAAGAGAGATCAAAGGAGAGGTGTCAACACCTTAAGAGTCTAGGTGACACTTTTCCACGAGTAAGGGCCCCATGCAACAACATGCAAGACATGGTGATAAAATCTAGGCTAGATCTCACCCTCTTGGTCTCCTACCAAGGTCATGCCCGATATGCCAAAACCCTACACACTCACAAATCGATAGGACATAACCCTACACACTCACAAACCGACTGGGCATAACCCTACACACTCACAAACTGATAGGTCACCCTTATAACTCCTACAAATTGAGATGCATCTCCCCCTACATACTCACCAGCCCGAGATGCTTCCCCCCACAACTTATCAAACTGACTAACCCGAGATAACACCTCTCACTACTACATAATACGCCTTTGGCGTCGGTTGTTTAACCCCCTTTGGCGACGGTTTTAAAGCGACGCCTATGTGGGCGCCGCTAAAGGTCTAACTCTTCGGCGTCAGTTTTCTAACCGACACCTATATGATCTATAGGCGTCAGTTATATATAGTTGGCCGACGTCTATAGGGTTCACGCCACAAACAAGGGAACCACCTAGGACACTTTCTGCGTCGGTTAACAACTGAACAACCGACGCCATACTCCTAGACGACACGGCCGTGCTTTGCTGCACGGCCGCGTTTAGTACTATAGGCATCAATTTTATACGAATAAGTGACACCTTTTCCACCACGGCCGTGCTCTCCTGCACGGTCGGGTTGTTTGTCATATTAGGCGTCAGTTTTTATCTAATAACCGACGTTGTAGGCCTTTGATGACGATGTTTTATAAATAACTGACGCCTATACTTTAATTTTTTTTATTTTTATCAGTTTGCAAGCCTGCTGTGGCTGGTCAGTAGGATGAGAACCTGCAGTTTAGTTTTCTGAACTGCAGGTTTGCGACATCCGTTGATATCAGCCTACAAACAGGCCACAAACCTACAAAATCAACAAACATTTTTTCACACAAGTAGATACATCCAGACATCAATTCAATTCTCACATTCACACATGTAGAAACATTCAAATACACGTAGAAACATTCAGACATGTATAAACATTCAGAAATATTCATTTACAAAATATCATTCAGCATCGCTATCAGCATCCCAATTATATCTTACAATCGCCACTGCTTGTATGGATTTTGCCCATTCTTCTCTTATTTCATTTAATGCTTCCATCGTATATGGAGCATGTACATTTTTAAGCGTTTACCTATAGTGTGGTCAATTTTAAACACCTGCAAAGAGAATGATGTATATATATAAGTAATAATATAAAAATAAGATTGATATATTTCATACTAACTAATGAGACTATATATAATACCTCATGTATGGTATTAATATCCAATGCGGCATGTCAGATAATCATCTGCATAAATCGCATCACATAGTATGCGCATGCCCAGCCGTTGTCTTGTGTAGCGCACTATAAATTGAAACATACAAAATATTAAAAAATACAACTAAGCATAGTTCACATAAATAATATATACATTGGAGTCGGGAACTTACTTTTACATTCTCCCAAATTATTGGCTGGTTCTTTCTCCTTGGGACATTTCCTCCAGCATTTTTGAATGCATCTAAACCCCTACATGTTAATGTAACACAGTAAATTGCATAATTAAATAGTAATGTAATAACAGATGTTAACAAATATAAAAATGAAATATTTCTCACCAGAATAATGGCATTCTCAATATGTGTCCAATTTTAGTGTTCAATGTACTTCCCGCAGGATCTAGATAATAAACAGTGAACGTCCCAGGGACAATAACTAGTAACTCCCAATGTCTACCGCTAGAGGTAAAAAAGTTAAAAATTAATAACTCAAAATGCACAATAAAATGGAAAATTCTTAAGTCCAAATTATAAATAAAGTAAACTTACTTGACATTGAATGGAGTTATTATTATCGTCTTCTTTTGCTGACCAAAAATTCTAAAAGCATCTATACAGTATTGTTGAACACTATCAGGGTCTTTAGCTACCATACTAATCAATGATGGAATCAAAAAACCCACATGATCAAATGCAAATTGTTTGCATTGATCTTCGACTAAGTAGCTGCAAAACATGTATTACATATGCATTAATATATAAGAAACCAGATCATCATATCTTACACAAGGTATATGGATGTATAAACAAGATCTCACCTTATCCATGTCTCTATCATTGATGTATTCAACCAATCATACATAAACAACTCAATAATATCTTGTATAAATAAAGAGTTATCGTATGATTGACCTGCATAATCTGCTTCTAAAGAAACAATTATAGGGCAATGTATATTATGTGCCCATAGCCAACATGCCATTCCCCTACAAGCAGGACCTAATGGGTATTTTAGGTCAGTTGGAACCCAACTTGGTAATGCAGGAAGTGGAGGTGGAGGCCTAGGTGCTCCGGGTGTCTTCTTTTTAACCTGTATATATAATTTCAGATCAGTTGACCTCATATATACACATTAACAATCTAAAGTAATGTAAATTTGTCTTACAATTTCAGTAGTGTAGACGACATCTGCTTTGGGCCACAATATCACCCCACCTTCTGCCTCAGCAAGTGTATCAATATCTGGGTGGGGATATGGCAATGTAGCTTCCCTCCAATAGGGTAACACACGTATCGGGCTCACACGAACATAGCCCTGTGGCATTGGAGTCCCGTGAAACATTGCCCCAGGAAGGGACGGGTAAGCCTGCGCCTCTGCAACAACATAGTCTTGCATTCTTAAGCGGCATGGCTTCAATGCCTACAAATTTACATAAAGAATATTATACATATATACATATCATCTTGAAAACATATCATCTTGAAAAGACTAGCTACAATGTCATAAACAATACTTACAACAGACGTGTTAGGCGATGGGTCTCCAGGATTACCCGTAGTCTGTGCATCAAGAGAAGAGTGGGTCACCATAGGCTGATTGGAAGCCTGAGATGCCTGCCACTGCACTATTTCTTCCTTGACCTTCTCAACAACTATATCATTGACCTTCTTGGCAACTATATCCTCGACTCTCTTATTCTCCTATACATGGATAAAAGAAACATTAGCTTCTTATTATTGAATTCCCTTTTGCAGTAACATTCTAAAAAAAGAATAGGTTACCTCTTCTTGTGAAAGTCCCACTCTGGGTTTACGCTGGGATGACCCAAAGAATGCTTTGATGCCCACACCAGCGCCTGCACCCCTAACACATCCAGGATGCTCTGGGTTACCAAGAGCAACTGTCAATTCATCCCTGGTTCCATGAGGGATGAACGTGCCTTGTTTCCTATGCTCGTGCATCTCCCGCTAATCACAATCAATAGAAATTGGTAAGTTAACACCACAAATAATCAATATTCAAACGATTGCTCTAAGAGTTGTATTTTACCATTTTCACAGCCGCCTCAGCAGTTACGGGCTTCTTTATTTCACCCTTCTTGTTTTGCCTCCCAGCTATCCAGATATCATAGCGAGGCATGGGTGTGGCATACTCCTGAGTAGGAGCAGACTCCTGAGTAGCCGCAGACTCCGCCTGTAGTCTTTGGCGAACGCTTGCATAGCCCTTTGGACCCATAGTGTGGTCATGCACATTTAGTGCACGCCTTGCTTTTTGCGCATCACTGAGGGCCTAGTTAGTATGCACAATAATGATTTGGTTAGTAGCACTAAATGTTAATCTTGAATAGGTGAATACAACGTATATTAATTAAATTGGGAGTGACGCCTAATACCTTGAATTCTTCAGATTTTCTTGAAGCAACAAAATTGTCCCAATCTTCTTTGTCCAAGAAGTTCCACTGTTCAAGGGCTGACTTCTTCTTCTTATCACCATCTTTTATGTATTCTCTGTTGAGATTTGTCCTATAGTTCCTAAGCATCTTTCCAGCACGTTGCATCATGCTTTTACGATGCAGCTTCTCATCCAATGCAAACAAATTCTGTAAAATAGAATTCTTATTAACTAGTATCCAAAAATAGAATTGCAAATAATATAATTTGTAATCTACAAAATAGAATTGCAAATAATAATAACTCACGCATAAATCCTTCCATATCAAGTCTTTCTTCCCCTGAGGAACTTTATGCCAATTATCACACTTAACACTACAATGGCTTCGAGTGACACACCCAAGATAGTTTACAAAATTATTGCGGTTCACTCCAATTGCATTTCCTCCATTATCAAACTCCACAACCAATTTGGATCCACTACCACTTAGCGCTATTAACTTCTTCAATAGAGTGATGCCCCTTTTCTTGTTAAGTGTTTGGTGTTGCGCATCAAGTTGCTCTAGTGCTTCAGTGGGTACATGTGCATCATCAACCTAAAATTTCACAAAAATAAACACACTGAATTAGCGCAATATAGAAATATGGGATATATGACATAACTAGAAGATAATGAATTTTATAGAAATACAGGATATATTTTTAGAACTTACATTGGTATCCTCACCATGCTCTTCATGGACAGCATGCTCATCATGGACTTCGTGCTCATCATGGACATCATGCTCATCATGGTCAGCCATCTGAAAATGTCATTAAAAAGGCTAACATTTAGCATTTGTATTAACTAGAAAAGGCAAACATTTAGCATTTGTATTAACTAGAAGATAATGAAAAATCAAATCTGAAAATGATATTGATATTAAAAAAGCAAACATTTAGCTTCAATAAAAAAATATAAACATACATGCCTCTAAAATTGTGATCTTTTATCAATTAACAATCCTTCATTGTGATCTCCGCGCACATATAAGTCATCATTAGCTTCAATATTTTGTGGAGTTGGCAACCCAACAGAGAATGGACTGGAGTCATCATACTTATCATAGTACTCTTCTTCATCTATAGGATCTTCAATGAACTGTCTTTTACCATGAAGAACAACCGACCATTTATCATTTGCAGGATCATCGATATAGAATATTTGTTTTGCCTGTGATGCCAATATGAATGGTTCACCCTTCTCGCCAATCTTTTCAAAGTTCACCAAAGTGAAACCCAATTCATCCACTATAACTCCTTTGGTGTTATCAACCCAATTACATTTAAAGAGTGGAATTCTGAAATCTATGTAGTCAAACTCCCATATGTCTTCAATGACACCGTAATATGACATTTTAGCTTCACGTGGACTCTTATCCTTTGCACTTGCAAAATACATAGTCGACGCTTGAAGAGTGACCCCACTGTTTTGGACGACACTCTTATCATCTTGGCACTTTGTGTAATATGTGAACCCATTAATGTCAAACCCTTCATAAGACATAACATTCGGTTTTGGTTTAAAGGCGAGGCATTTGATAGTTTCTGTAATATCATTTGGTGTTTGAGATAGTTGATGTAAGACTTTATCTTCAAACCACTTAGTAAAAGTCTTATTATTCTCTCTAGAAAGCCACATTGAACTTGCTCGAGGATGTTGTCTCTTGATGAAATTGGTATGTTCCTCGATATAAACACTCACTTCGTCCATGTTGTGTAAAATATACAAGTGAGCCTGTTCCAACTGCTCACGACTGATTACTTTCACCCGTGATCCCAAAATTCCTTTGCCCTCCTCAATATTCTTGTCATTAACAGGAGTGTTATTACCACTCAGAAAGTCATTGCAAAAATCCATAACCTCTCTTGCCACATAACCTTCAATAATACTCCCTTCCGGCCGATAACGGTTTCGAACATCACCTTTAAAAATGCTCGTGTATCGTTCAAAGGGATACATCCAATGCAAGAAAACTGGTCCCAACATTTTCACTTCCCTAGTCAAGTGGACAACAAGATGTACCATGATATCAAAGAACGAAGGAGGGAAATACATCTCAAGCTGACATAGGGTAACAACCACTTCTCTTTGCAAATTATCGAGAGTATCAGGGTCAATAACTTTGCTGCATAGACTGTTGAAAAAGAAACAAAGTCTGGTGATTGCAAACCTTACATGCTTCGACAATATAGATCGAATTGCCACGGGCAATATTTGTTGCATTAGAGTGTGACAATCATGAGATTTAAGACCTATCAACTTCAAATCTTTCATTGATACCAATCTACGGATGTTGGATGAGTAACCATGTGGCACCTTAACATTTACCAAGCATTCACAAAAAGCTTTCTTCTCCTTTCTAGACAATGTGTAACAAGTGGGAGGTAAGTATGTTCTTTTATTACCCATTTCACGTAATTCTGTTAATTCTGACCTTATTCCCATTTCACATAGGTCCAGTCAGGATTTTATCCCATCTTTAGTCTTACCTGGTATATTTAACAGAGTACCAATGATGCTATCACATACATTTTTCTCAACGTGCATTACATCGATACAATGCCTGACTGTCAAAGAACTCCAATAAGGAAGATCCCAAAATAGTGACTTCTTCTTGAATGAAGAATTGTCACTCCGTGTGGCCATACTACATTGTGATTTCTTACCAAATTCATTAACAATGTCTTTTACTCTTTTCATAAACAACATCCCCTGGTATAGGTTTAGGTGCACTCCGTTCATCATTCCATCCATTGAATGCTTTGTGTTTCCTACGATACAAATGGAATTTTGAAAGAAACCTTCGATGACTAAGATATACAGTCTTGCCTCCATGTTTTAGTCTTATTGAATCAGTGTTTTCTTCACATATAGGATACGCTTTAGCTCCTTTGACACTATATCCAGACAAATTCCCATATGCTGGAAAGTCATTAATAGTGCAAAACAACATAGCGTGCAAACAAAATGTCTCTCTTCCTGAAGCATCATAGGTCATCACACCTTCAACCCAAAGTTTCTATAAGTCATCAATCAGAGGTTCAAGATAAACATCGATATCATTTCCGGGTTGTTTAGGGCCCGATATCAACAATGACAGCATAACGTACTTATTTTTCATACACAGCCAGGGAGGAAGATTGTATATAACAAGCATGACTGGCCAAGTGCTATGTTGGCTGCTCAATGTCCCGTACGGATTCATCCCATCTGTACAAAGCCCAAGTCTTAGATTCCTATCTTCTTCACCAAATTTGGGGTACAATAGATCAATCTTCTTCCACTGTGGGGAATCAGACGCATGTCGTAGGATCCCATCATTATTTTTCTTAACATCTGCATGCCACCTCAAATTCTTCGCATCTTTCGGATTTGCAAACAAGCGTTGAAACCGTGATATTATAGGTAGATACCACAACACCTTGGCAGGAGAACCAGTTTTGGACTCCCCCGAAGTCGTCAATCTATAACGTGACACACCACATTTAGGACAATCTTTCAAATCTACATAGTCCTTTTGAAATAATACACAATCATTCGGGCATGTGTGTATCTTCTTGGCCTCCATTCCCATTGGGCACAACATTTTCTTTACCCGGTATGTTGAGATTGACAGCTCGTTTCCTTCAGGAAGCATTTCTTTCAACAAAGTCAACAATTCAGTGAAGCTTTTGTCGCTCCATCTATTGTTAGCTTTCAACTTATACAATCTCAACACAGCGCTAAGCTTCGTAAACTTAGCACAGCCTATGTATAACGGTATCTCAGCATCATGCACAATGTTTCTAAAGATAGGAGGTGGATCGGTGTGCTCTACCCTACAACTATCCAGCATCGCATCAACGATGTCTACTGGAACTGGTTCGTTCACATCTACATCATCAGAGGCAATTTCTTCTTCCACCCAAGCACTGCTACCGACATCTACTGATTTCGAGTTTGAAATCTCTCCATGCCAGTGCCATTCTGTATAGCCTTGTACAATCCCGTTGCACATGACATGACTTTTGATTTCCTCACCAGTGTTGACTTTCAAGTTGTTACCGCAATGCCTACATGGACAGTAGAACCTATATGTAGGTTTTTTCCTATGTTCCTCAGAAAATCTAACAAATTGATCAAGACCAGATATAAACTCTGGGGTGCAGCGATTGCGAATGGACATCCATGATCTATCCATTCTATGATCAAAGAGAAAACAAGTATATATTAGGACAAGATTAGGGTATACACTTACATCCTATCCAAGATTTACTCCTATTACAGTCCCAAACCGGTGACTATCCAAGATTTACTCCTAATGAGTAAATCTTGGATGGGTTTCTAGGCCAACAAACACATGTGATGTCATTCTTATATATAATAAATGTGTACCACCTATCCCATCCTTGAACACCTAATCTCACTAGTAAGTGTATAATGTGTATTGGGTTTTCAAGAAAATTTCGGTAGCATTTCCCCACTATTCTCTAAGTACATACATACTTAGAGAACAAGCGGGGAAATGCTACTAAAATTTTCTCGAAAACCCAATACACATTATACACTTACATCCTAAGTGAGATTAGGTGTTCAAGAACAGTCCCAAACCGGGGACTATCCAAGATTTACTCCTAATGAGTAAATCTTGGACGGGTTTCTAGGCCAACAAACACAATAATAGATATCTACAATGAAGCCGGACTCCATACAAACAATGTATAATTTAGTGATTGTTCATTCTAATTTATACCAATGTATAAGTAATATAAAGAACAATGATTGTTCACTTTCTAGGCCAACAAACACATGTGATGTCATTCTTATATATAATAAATGTGTACCACCTATCCCATCCTTGAACACCTAATCTCACTAGTAAGTGTATAATGTGTATTGGGTTTTCAAGAAAATTTCGGCAGCATTTCCCCGCTGTTCTCTAAGTACATATGTACTTAGAGAACAAATGAGGAAATGCTACCGAAATTTTCTCGAAAACCCAATACACATTATACACTTACATCCTAAGTGAGATTAGGTGTTCAAGAACAGTCCCAAACCTGGGACTATCTAAGATTTACTCCTAATGAGTAAATCTTGGACGGGTTTCTAGGCCAACAAACACAATAATAGATATGTACATGTTAGGGTTTCATCACAATTGATGTTAGGGTTTCATCAATGTTAGGGTTTAATCAAATCAAATTAGGATGCTAGAATGGACAAGTTTAAATCTTATTTCAACATGCATCAAAATTTACTGAATTAGGTCAAGCATTAGGATTAGAAGCACAAATATATGCAAGCAAAAGATTTGTTTGTATCCTAGAATTTACATAAATCATTACATATAGATTTGTTCATATCCTTACCAACAGCAAACACGGACGTGGCTGTGTTGGCCTACCACGGCCATGCTGGGCAACACGGCCGTGGTAGGCCAACATAGCCACGACCGTGTTTGCTGCATGTAGGTAAAAAGCTAGGGAGAAAGGCTATGGCTAATACATGGAGAGCAGACCGAAGCTAGGCGGCGCGGCGGGCGTGAGCAGGGAGGAAGGAGCGGGCGGCGCCGGCGACGCAGGACGAAGCTAGGGCGGCGGTGACGCAGGATGAAGCTAGGGTGGTTGCGGCGACGAGGACGAAGCTAGGTGGTGGGCGGCGGTGGTGACGCAGAGCAACAGCACCGTCGGCGGCGACGACGAGGCGAGGCGAGGAAGCACAGGCAGCGTCGGCGACGGCGAGAACCAGCAGGTAGCTAGCGGGCGATCGAGCAGCAGCTACCGGGCAATGAAGACAATGAAACAGGTACCGGTGCGATCGATAGTGGGTCTATTAAGTTTGTAAAGGTATCGGTTATCAAATACAAATGACACCTAAAGTCTTCGGCGTCGGTTGATAGTAAAACACCGACGCCCAACTAGACAACCTTTACCCTAAATTTTTTGGCGGGAACCATTATTAGAGTCAGTTATCAAAGGATAACCAACACTGAAAGTGAGACTTTTCATGCAAATTTTCATTTTAAATAGGCGTCAGTGAATTGTTACAAAACCGACGCTATAGGTGACCTAAAATGTTTTCACACGAAAATTGGATTTCACGGGCGATTTTAGGCGTCGGTTTGTTTTAACCAGCCGACGCTGAATACAAAGCGGTACCCATGTCTGGCTGGTATTCGAATATAGACGTCGGTTTGCATAAATAACCGAAGTCTAATATTATAGGCATCAGTTTTCCTAAATAACCAACGCTCAGAAAAGCGACACTGAACATTGTTTATGTAGTAGTGTCTAAGAGCAAAACACATCTCACTCATGTGTTCTAAACATCACCAAGGATGTTACCACACAACGAAGACCCAAACAAGGCACCCATCTCTCTCTCTACTCTAGATGATGTCAAACTAGAGAGGGAACACTCTGGAGATGGTAAATTACATGTTAAACCCCAACTATGGGTAATTTGTGATTTGCACCAAAATTAGCACATAAAACACAAGCATCATTTACACAAGCTTAACTTGATACTTGAGCTCTCCACAAGGCACCCCATTGCATCATTCTATATCTTATGATGCTAAAGCACTGAGGGCACACTCATCATGTGACATATTGCAAGATAACCCCTCATATTGGGTAAATTGCACTTTGGTCCAAAATAAGTAAACATTGCTCAAACGACATTCAAACATGACCAAACTTGAAACATAAATGTGTAACATGATAATAAAACACCTCAAAGGATTAGATAAAAGTTCTAAGCAACTTACTTAAGAAAAATAAACATGGTTAGACCAAAACCTAGGTTAGGATCCTTACATTCACGATCTTAGCACTTACCATCCTTGTCCCTGTGGTTCGACCCTGATCTACTTCATCGGACCCCATATAATAGTTGCGAGGGCTTGAGTGTCAGGTTATAAATTCAAGAGTTTGACTACTCTAGATCCGCTATTTTGGATGTGTGATAGGCCAGTCAACTTTTTGGTGTCATTGTCAGGGATAAGGCAAAATGGTACTATTAAGAACACGAGTCTAGTCACTATACTCCTGTTCCTCAAGCTTAGCCATAAGCTTGATTTCACAAAAAATTTATATCTACTACCCTAAGACTACATATAATAGTTTGTTTTAACACACCCAATTTTCTAACTCGACTGTATGGTCTATTCAGGGAGCCCAAAGGGAAGTAGATTTATTCAACACTTCACTTTCACTTCAAGCCGTCATGCCGCCTCGTGTGGATGATAGTTTTACTGGAGAAGATCATAATGCAAGGGTTCAATATAATCGAATGCCACATGATATAGAAGAAGAAAGAGAAAATGGTCACTCAGATGGTCACCGACACGAGGAAGAGCAAAGCGAGGAAGATCTTCATCACCATCGGTACAGAAGGCACCATAAGAATCACCATGAATGCGAACGTGATAATGAATGTGGACGTAACGACTAGAACAATGAGGGTGAAGATGATGAGGAAGAGAAAACTCTTAGAGAGCTAGCCACAACTAGGGCCAATGAGTCAAGATGCCCAATCGTCATCCCAGACTTCAATGTGGCTAATTTTGAGTTGGAACCTGTTGTAATCTCGATGACCCAGAACAATCCCTATAGAGGGAATTCAAAGAATGAGAATCCTTACCATCATTTTGACACTTTCAAAAATATTTGTGGTACCATCAAGATGAGGGGAGTGCCTCAAGAAGTCATATATTGCCCGAGTTTCAATTTCTCTCTTGAAGATAAAGCTCTGTCATGGTACCATAGCTTACCCCACTAGTCCATAGATGGATGGAGGCCCCTTGGAGATGCTTTTGTCACTAAATTTTGTACCCCACTGAGAGAACTATTAGAAATATCTAAAAGATCGCTTCCTTTGTGCAAAACCCCAAAGAGAATATCCACAAAGCATGGGAGTGATTTCAAGAATACCAAAGAGATTGTCCCCACCATAACTACCGCAAGGGATTCCTGGTGACAATGTTTTACAACGGAATAACCCCAAGGAATAGACTTCGCTGAATGCATCCTCCAGAAATGATTTTCTTAGAAAGAAATTGAGCAGAACTATGAAAATCATCGATAACATGGCTGCATTGTAAGAAGGCATGAAGTACGGAAAAAGTGATAGAAGTTCATCCAAGAAGGTTGGCTCTGAAGGTACGTCAATCGAATCCACGGCTCTAGAAACCATTACAGCTCAGATTCAAAAGATTGCCACAGATGTCAAACAACTAAAAGACACTGGAGGCAAGGGCAAGAAACACACCAAGAACATCATGAAATGTGTTACGTGTGGCGAAGGAGGCCATGGAATTGACAATTGTATCTATACATGATCGGAAGAGAGAAAAGAAAGTAAAAGCAAGGAAGAAATAGTAAATGTCTCTTACGTCAGTTTTAAGTGGCTAGACCATCTGGGATTCAATTATGGCAACAAAGAAGTTGTTGAAAATTCTCATCAACTAAGTACTTTGTCTAAACCACCCCCAGGATTTGAGAAGAAAGGTGGACCAACTCAATATACCATATCTACTAGTTATTAATCAAATAATAACAATTGTCAAAATCAAAACAAAAATGTGAGTCGTAAAAATTAAGGACAAAATTAGAGTCAGAATTAGACTGAGGATAACAATCAACCATACATGATCGCTCAGTTGTTTGATTTTGCAAAGAGGCAAGCTTCGCTAAATGACTAGCTCATCCAAAGTGCCATCACCAATTTAGGAGTGTTAACCATAATGCAAACTCAGATGGCAGATATGCAAACCCATCAAAGGCAAATTGATCAACAACTTTTCCAATTGGCAGAGTTTGTGAAAAATGTTTTGGGGAAGATTCCATCAAATACAAAGACAACAAAGATGGCCACTCTTTGACCAGGGAGGATGTTAGAAGATCCTGGTACTAACAACACCACGGAGGAAGGAGACCATAGTGAGACACAATATGAGAAGGTAATTATGCAAGAAGAATCTGTAAGAAAACCAGCCGAGAAGGAGAAAGAAGAAGAAAATCATAGAATGAAGAAGGATGAAGGGGTCAAGAACACAGATCCTATGGGAAAAGCTTTTACGTAGAGAAGTCGTTATGCTCTAAGAGTCCCATTTCCCTACAAACTGATCAAGGCACATCTAAAGAAGAGATACGAGATGTTTATGGAAGCAGTGAAGAAATTATACCTAGATATCATGTTTCTCGATGCAATTGAAGAGATGCCATCATATTGAAAGTTCTTTGAGGAGTTGATCACAAAGATAAGGAGAGGAGACCATGTCGAGACTGTGCAACTGGAAAAAATTCTGAGCACATTTGTTCAAGATGAGCTACCAACCAAAAAGAAAGATCTAGGGGTGTTCAATATTCCCTTTTGTGTTGGAGACAATGTGGAAAGGAAGGGATTAGCCGACTTTGGATCAAGCATTAGCCTTATGCCCTTGACCCTGGCTCAAAAGCTTGGATTGACAAATATGGTGAAAACATGCATGAGAATTGAACTAGCTGACCAAACCTTTAAGAGGCATGTAGGAATAGTAGAGGATGTCCAGATATGGGTTGGGCAATTCTTCATACCATGTGATATAGTGATGATTGACACAATTGAGGACCCAAAGTGCCTAATGATATTTAGAAGACCATTCCTTGCTATTGGAAGGGATCTAATAGATGTTATAGAAGGAATTATTACTCTCTGTGTTGGTAATGACCACACATACTTCCAAGTATAAGACACTATGAGAGGACCATCTCCCTTTGAATCAGCTTACTTCATGGATAGCTACAATCAATATTGTGAAGAAGTAAAAGAGGATAAGGTGATTGTCGATCTACTTATATGAGCCTTGAATAACCTTGACCCTAGTGTGGAAGACCCAAGAGTGGTTGAAATTTTAGACTACCTAAATCAACCTGAAGAAGAGCTCAGTGATGATTAATAAGAAGCCTTTGGAACTACAAAGTACATGTCCCTTGAGCAAACCCCTGAAGAAAAGGGAGCACCAAAACCAAAGAAGGAATTAAAACTGCTTCCTGAAGGGTTGAAGTATGAATTCCTCGACGATGAGGAGAGGAATCCTGTGATCGTTAATGCTAACTTGACAGACAAATAGTTAGAAAGGTTTCTAAAGGAACTCAAATTACATAAAAAAGCTATAGGGTATTCAGTTGAGGACATCAGAGGCCTCAGTCCTACCTTATGTATGCACAATATCAATCTTGAGGAAAAGGATAAACCTTTAGCTCAACCATAAAGGAAGTTGAATCAAATGCTAAAGGAAGTTGTGAAGAAAGAAGTAATTAAGCTGCAGGATGCCAGAATCATATACCCCATAAGTGAAAGTAAATGAGTAAGACCTATACATGTGGTACCCAAGAAAGGCAGAATTACAGTGGTAAGAGGTGAGGATGGAGACGAGGTAGCAACGTGAACCCTAACATGTTGGCGTATGTGCATCGAATATCAAAAACTAAAAGATAGGAACCATTTCAGAGGAATCTTCTTAAAGAAAGCACGGGTACACAAAAGGCTTCAAAGTACTCTTCACAACACTGTTAGAAGAATTTCTACACCCCGAGAAAGTACAACCTATTTTCAACGGTACTAATCATCTAGTCGAGCAACTTTTTGATAAAAAAGTTCAAGTCGGTCGACGTAAAAGAACTATAACAGGATGTGAGCAGAGTTGAAACAAAGTTTGTAGTTATGACTATACAGAATGTCAAGCACTGGGCTCTCATTGTTGTCAACCTATATGAGCGACGTACAATGGTGTACAACTATTGCATAGCTGAGTTGGATAACACATCCTTAATTTACAAAAACAAGGAAGTAAGAGACATTCTAAAAGTGTCGCTACGTTTGCAACGTGTTATCCAGATAGCAGACAACCACCACCAAGGGATATGAAAATAGTTATCCATCTACAAAAAGGTCCCTCAAGAAAAGGCAGGGACATGGTATTATGTCTTCATAGTGTTATGAATGATGGAATAAATCAACAAAGGAATCTTGCTGGAAGATCTCTGCACTAAAGGCTTCCATGGCTGACGTGGTGTTTATGCAATGGAAGTAATCTACAATCATCAATTCTTCAATGACCTGGCGATGCCCACAGACGCAATACCACATACGCTTCACCCTAAAATCCCTCTACTTGAAAAGAAGACATGGATGGAATGTCTGAGAACTCTATGGGTCAATCCTGATGAACCAGCTAGGGCGTCTACTTGGAAAAAAGGATGGCCTACATATACTCAAGATAAAGATCAAAATCAAACTAAGTGCAGGAAAGAAACCATCCCTGTAGCATAAAAAGAGCAAGAAAAACCTCCCATAAATGATATTGAAGAGGGGGAGATAAATGAGGATGATATGATATAAATAAAGCTTGATGGGCCAATAGGAGAGATAGTGCCCACCTTCTAGGAATTTGATAGATGGGGTTGCGAAAGCTTATCGTTATAGTCTCTACAACTAATAATGAAATACCTAAAGGAAGGTGACACTATGACAAAAGTATTCGTTAAAAGGGACAACATATGTGTACTACAAGACGACCTCAAAGATACTTTGAAAATAGGAGGGTATCTTTCAGTAAACACTATGTCAGCCTACCAATCATTGCTGGGTGACAACATGATAAACATGTACATGGCTTATTTTCTTCTAGTTGATGATACAAAAGGTCAGGTGAGAAAGAATGCTTACATCAATGTCTGACAACCTCTCTCCTTGACTATATATTCCTACCCATCCTGCATGATAACCATTAGACTCTTCTGGTAGTCAACATTATAGCAATGACTGTGGTTTTATATAATAGCTCCGATGCAGCCTTTGCACTGAACAAACACACTAATATGACTACTCCAAAGACACCTATAGAAAAGAAGGCAGTCACGTGCACTGAAGCAATCATCGATATGATCAAAAATCAAGAAAAAAGTACAAGCATAAAGAAGGCAAATAATTCATAAAGACGCACTTCTGCCATAGAAGCACACAACAAGTACCACTGTCAAATGATTGTGGATTCTATTGTCTAGCTTGGACGGCGGCCCTCACCACGATGAATATGAAGATGGAGAGCATGCAACATGAACAATACCACAAACTATGTGGAGTATATGGCAACATACTCCTAGAATCAAAATGGGCGATAATAGAAAGTCAAAAACGATAAAGAATGCCCATTTATACCTACAACTCCATTTTTGACACTCTGAGTTGGAGTGAATGATAAGTTTGGGGGAGGAGTTATAATCAGGCATGAGAGGTACAATTTTGTCACTAAAATTTAACTCCCACCTGTACATATTCTTACTCTTACTGCAAGTAAGTATAGGAGATTTTGAAATGATTTTGTAACAATTTTGAAAGTCCCAAACAAACTTTTTCTATAGTTTACAATTTTTGCTTAGCCCTATATTATCCAACTTGCCCTTACTTAGATTTGTTAGTCCTCCTGCTATATATTGTAGTGCAATCATTTCTAGAGAGGCACAAATGAGCTACCAATACACATAAAAGTAAAAGCAAGAGGCCCAATAATATGATTTTATCTCATTCTTGCTGCAAAATGTTGTGTGTGGAACAATCCTAAATCTATGGAATCCCTGGAAATTGGAGGACTTTACCAGCCATACTCCTGACCAATCACCCCAACCTGATGGTTCTAGCTAGAAATTCTTCACCTCCCACGAGAAGGAAATAATTGCCCCTTCCAATATTAATTATCCCCGCTTTGGGATGAAAAGAGGCTGGGCCGCGCAGAAAATCCTTCAAAACCCTTCCCCCAAGTCTGAGAGTAGACATGAAAAGCCAAAAATAAGAAGAAAAAAAATTATGAGAGTTGTGCCTAAATGATTCTGAAGGATCCCACACGGCCGGTGTATTGTTGTACTCGTAAATGCATATATGTCGTGCCCAGAAGTGGAATCCTAAAGCCAAGTATACCCACATTCACTCCCAAGTAACCCTCACACAACCACCTGACTTAACATCAGGGCCCATCAGGCAACACTATCTTTACGATAGCCTATGAGTGAGGGATAATGAGGAGTGAAGGAAAAACACTAAAAGCTTGAAACCTACCTAAGCACGTTAGCATAGTCTCAACTAAAATAAAGGTAGGGTGTGAAAGCTACCTCTCGCGAGGGTGATGTACAAGTATAGCCAGCAACCTAGCACGGGGGGTCATTAAGAGGGAGAGCCCTTTACTACAAAAGGCATTGGAAAGGGCCACAAGTCATGCAATTCTGGATACGAAAGGAAGGAAATAGAATTTCAGTATTCAAGTCAAGCATGTCATGAGAGTTTTTCTGTAAGAATGAGGTAACTCTATAATGGTGGGTTTTCTAATTTTTTGTTTGTTATCCATAGATCATCACTCAATGATTTTGATCCTACCCATTAGCCTGAGGACGACTAAGTTCTAAGTCTGGGAGAGTTGATAAAATCTCATTTTATGAACTTTTTGCATATATTTTATTCCTATTTTAGCACAAATTTTATGGAATTTTCTATTCATTTGAGTACCTTAGGGCGAAATCTTAATTTCATACATTTCTCACTCAGTGTAGGTTCATGTCATGTTGCCACCGTGACTACATAGTCCACAGACATCACAACCACAACGGATCCATTGATCGGCAACTTCACACCTTGACTGTGACCTCCATCACGATTGAGATAAAGCATCGTGACCACGATGTGTTGGAACTCTACCGCAACCACGACAGCTGCTGTGACTTTAAGGAGAAGACCATCATGACCGCAAGCACACGACCAATGCTCAAGAATCACGATCAAAATGACACCCTGTAGTCGCAACCGTGACACAAGCCGTGACCGCAACCGAGGCAAACTCCCCTGAGCGTCGCGATCGCGATAAAGGTTGTGACCAACCTGTGCATTACGATCACAACCATAAGTTAAGTCGGTGGGCAGTGCCTATAAATAGGCCCCCAACTTCACCCATCAAATCATCAGATCATTAAGGACCATGAAGTGCTACCAAACTCCAGATCCATTTGCATTCATCCCCATCGATCACCCCCATTGGTCTTGGATCTCTGAAGACAAAACTTGGAAGAGAGAGAAGACTGACCATCCTCTTCTTAGAAAGAAGGAGTTGTCATCATCTACGTCCTCTCCAGATCTAGATCTGGAGAAGTACATTTGGAGTATCACCTTCTCCCTTCTCCAGATCTATCATCTCCCTCACATTGTACCCTTCACCTCTTCGTTATTCTTGATGTATCTGCTCTTCTAGAACACCATTATGCTTCCCGTTAACATATGTGGCTAAATATTTAACTTGGGTTGGGAGTAGCCACTAAGGCTCTCCCAACATGTATATTCTTACTTTTCTTGATATATATATATATATCTCTCTCTTTCTATATATATATATATATATATATATATATATATATATATAGAGAGAGAGAGAGAGGCTAGTGTACACTTGAATGTACCAGAGGCACCGCACACCTCAGTCATGTTTAAAGATGCAATAATTTTTTGAAAAATCTAAACCATTGATCTTTTTAAATATCTTAAGAACATACTAAAAAATAAATTTCAGCTCATTTGGACACTTATAGGTCGTGCATCTAAAGGAGGCAAAAATCATACATTTCAAATTAGTTTTGTGCGTCGTCCTTAGATGAGTGACTTACACTAATCCAAATGAGCTCAAATTTTGTATGTGGGCTATTATTATTGTAACCATAAAGATCAATGGATTAGATTTTGGAAAAACATGGCCTAGATAGGCAAACATCATTGGAGTGTACAGTGTGATCTGTACACTCGAGTGTATTCTAGCCTGAATATATATATATATATATATATATATATATATATATGTGTGTGTGTGTGTGTGTGTGTGTGTGTGCGTGCGTGCGTGCACGTACTCTTATCAAGATTATCTCCATACTCTTGTTCTTAATGCTTCAATTGTATGCTTAGCTACCAACTTGTGATGTATGATGGTTGGTTCCTCAAAAGAGTAGTACTAACCTTATCTAGTGTTATGGAGTAGTATGAATGCATGAAAGTGTTAGAATACTAAAGCTAATGGTCATATGGTTTGCTTTGCGGTGGTTTGTTTGCCATCTTGAGAGAGTGGTAACCTTATAATCTAGATCTATGCTAAGCTCAAGAGAGGAGGGAATAGACATAATTGATGATTGCTTGTAATCTTGATAAAGGTATACAAAGGGGCGTGAGTTGTGCATGTTGGTGAGAGATCTTAGTAGGTGAAACCCAATCCAAGTTTCCTTCCATACTTCTATTTGGTATTATTTGTTTGACTTTATTCTCCTGTTATATTTTCTTACTTTTGCTTTTTATCGCTTGCTTGGAGTATCATCATTCCCTAGAGAACACCATCTTTATCGAACTTTTGCTTGGTGTATATGAGTCTAAGGCTTCACAGTATTAGCACTTACCATCCTTGTCCCTGTAGTTCGACCCTGGTCTACTACATCAGTCCCCGTATAATAGTTGTGGGGCTTGAGTGTCAGGTTATAAATTCAAGAGTCTGATTACTCTAGATCCAGTCTATTTTAGACGTGTGATTTAGGTCGGTCAACCACCTTCCACACTTGCCCTACATATATCATTCTAGGAAATAGAGTGCAACTTCCTTTTATCTTCAGTATGCTCCCCCCAAATAAACCTCCTCATGATCTTCTCAAGCTCATCAGTAACTACAATAGGAAGAGGAAAAGTCACTGTCCAAAACATATGATAAGAAGCCAAAGTGGAATAATGAGATCGACCCTACCATCCATACTTAGAAGATGACATTTCCAATTGTCTAACTTCATTTTCAACTGATTAATAATAGGAGAACATAATTTCTTAGTGAGCCTTCCAGTAAACAATAAAAGACCCAAATACTTCATAGGAAAAGCAGACATAAGAATACTCTAAGAATCCAAACAAGGGGAGTGCATTCTTGCTTTGAAAAATATGAATTTCATTATTATAGTTCAATTTAAGGTCAGAAAGTCTCTCAAATGAATGGAGATACTAAGAAGATTGTTATATTCATCACGTATTCTTTCAAGAACACATTTAGGTCATAAAAAAAAATAAGTTGAGAGACATGAAATTCATTTGAAGCCTGGATGGGAGTTGAATACCCCTTTTTGACCTGAGAGTTAATAATCATAGACATGTGATGCATATAAGTAACAAATAAGTAAGGTGATAAAGGATCACCTTGCCTTACTCCGTTAGTTGTAGAAAAGGGTCTTGGAGGAGTTCCATTGATAAGATCTTGGGATGAAGCTTAAGTGAAACAAGTATCCACCCATCTAATCCAACATTGAGGGAAACCCATCCTATAAAGCATAGTAAGAATAAAGTTTCTATTAACCGATTCAAAAGCCTTGGACAAATAAGTTTTAACACACATTCTAGGAGAGCCATGTGCATGGTTAAAAGAACTTAATATCTCATTAGCAAGAAGAATGGTGTCTCCAACACTTCTACCTTTAACAAAGGTAGCTTTATTAAGACTAATAATATCAGACACATGATATCTTGCAATCTATTTGCCACGACCTTGGTGATAACCTTATACATGATGTTGCACTAAGAGATTAGTCTAAAGTCTCTCACATTAGAAGCATCTCTAACTTTTGGAACAAGAACAATAAAAGAGCAATTGCATTCTCCCAGCATCTTAGAGCTATAAAAGAAGTTTTTGATATCATTAACCACATCGACACCAAAAATATCGAAAGTTTTACTAAAAAACATGGAGTTAAAATCATTAGGACTTGGGGCTTTATCCACACCTATCCCTTTGAAAGAAATCTCTATCTCTTCAGTAGTAACTAACTTTCTTAGTAAGTTAAAGCGGGTTTTAGAAATCCATGGCAATGACCAGTCATTATTCTATTTACTATCACACCACACATACGAGTTGAAAACATTTCCATAATATCTTGTAATATGTTCAGAAATAACATCTTGATCTAAGAAGAAGGAGATATCAATATCAAGGTTATGCATAGTGTTCCTCAACCTCCTTACCTTAACAGATGAATAGAATAATTTAGTATTACAATCCCCAGCTTTAAGTCACTGAATCCTAGACTTCTGTCTGAAACAAACCTCTTTTACCTTAATAGCATCAATAGCCTCCAATCTGATTTTATTAACTTCAGCCTGCAAAGTAGCATTACCAGGATCCCTATCCGCCTGAAGTTGAAGAAAGTGAGCTTCAAACTCCAATTTCATAGCTCTAGAAGAAAATTTCTCCACCTTCTCTTTGTTCCATTTAATCAGATCATTTTTTGCAACGTTTAACTTCCTATAAACCATGTACATTGGGTCCCCAAAAACATCAATGCTCCAAAATTTCTTAACAATATCCATAAAATCCACAATAGAAGCCAATGAATCTATAATATAGAAAGGAACACTAATTCTCTTATTGCTATGAAGATGAAGATTCAGAATCTTATGATCACTCACAATATTGGAAACAACTTCACCCCAAATTGTGGGAAAGGAATTGAGCAAATTCATATTACCAACATATGATCTATTTTAAGAAAAGTACTCACCACACTTTTTCTTTTACTATCCCATGTGAAAAGGGACCTTTCCTAGGGATCTCAAATAGATCAATGTCTCTAATAGCAACATTAAACCCCTCCATACTCATCACCGAAGGAGGTTTCTTCCCCATATTCTTGAAAGAATGCTTAAAGACATTAAACTCACCTAGGACACACCAGTCCTTAATAACAGATTTAGAATCACACAAAGTCCTTCAATCGAGAAACTCTTTCTCGATCATCATTAAGACTATACACTATAGTAAGATGAAGCTTGTCATTGCCAAAGGTAACCTCACAATGAATAAATTGTTCATTGTCCATCATATTCTTGGTATAAATACTCAGATCCTCCCACAAAATAGTAATCATGGTGTAGTTATAGTAATCATAATTATCCATATAGTGTATTCCATTCCATAAGATATTGACATCTGATTTTAAATTACCTTTTGAAAATCTATATTCAAGTATAATAACAAGTCAACACCAAGCCTCCTAATTTGTTTTTGGACACGAAGAGTCTTATTATGAGCACCTCAACATTCTAGGAAATAATAAATAAAGGTTTAACCATTATTTATAATTTGGTTCCTACTTGACCTAGTCCAGCTACATTGGCTTCATCCATACTACTATCAAGTAGAGGAAGTTGTTCAATGTCAATTGAATATACATGTTAGTACCTACACTCTTCGAAAAATGTTTAGGAGGAGATTTTGACTTATGGTTAGTCATCAATCCCCCTCCTTCAGGCGTCATAGGCAGAGGACTATTAGCTAGATTAATCACCACTTCACCAACAATAGATTAGTCAGGATATTCAAAGGAATCACATTATTAACAGGCAATGATTGACTAGATTTCGATTGAGGCATTTGACTAGTAACATTGGATTTAGATGATAGACAGTCATATAAGGTATTATAAGAGCTTCTGACTTTCTACTTGCCTTTCACTTGTCGGACTGAAAGAGGGGGTATAGTCTTCAGACACCCCCCTTGACCATGTCTAAAAGTACCACACTCCTTACAAAACAATGTACCATTCATAGATTAGCTTCACAATATCCCTCATACCATCATCACTAGTAAGATTCACAACAGAAGGAAAGGTAGAGGATGCTAAAACCAGAACTTGAATTCTAGCAAACTATAATCTTTTAAATTCCCTTGTAGGTTTATCAACTCTAAGTGGCATACCAATATATCTTCCAATGATACTGAATATATCCTCATACTAGATCTCTAAGGGCAAGTCATGTATTTGCACCCAAACCATCACCTCTATGAGCTTGAGTTTCTCCAGAGGTTCCCCTCTATGTCACTTTTTTAGCACTAGGGGTTTCCTGAGCACCAACCACAACCCCAGCTCAAGATAAGTGCACATATGTCCTGGATCTAAAAACCAAATGATGAAGAATTTGTTGCCCCAAGAAAGTTTTTCATAATCTACCTTCATCTTCCAGATCATGATGAGATGATGATGCAAAGTCTGGCAGTGTGGTTTAAGACCAATAACATACCGAATGATGGTATTCTCCCATATGTTTATATTCCACTTCATAATAGATCTAAGTGTCATTCTCTGTGACTCCTAGTTCCCTTGCAGATTGTAGACCATTTCCTCGATTCACTCACAACTTGAACCTTCTACTACCATTGACTTTGAAGGGGTTTGCCGCTTAGCTAGAGGCCTAGCTAAACCATATTTTCTTGGATTCCTAGTGTCACCACCCCCTTCACCAGGGCATGAGATCGAAGCAGATGTCATCAGAAGTAAACTTAAATTTTGTATTATGAGATCTTTGTTTGTTGCATTCATAGTGCTGATTTTTGTAGATTATGGATGTTTGATTGATCTTTTTCCGTATTACCTATTTTCTGAAAGGAACTTGAGTTTTTGTCACCTTCTTTAAGCCATATTTTTTGAGATATTTTTCCCACATAATTTCATTTTTTAGAGAGGGGTAGAATCTAATTGAGGTTTAAGAGAAAATGTGTGTCAAGGGTCTGAGAAGGGGGAGCTTTCAACTTTGAGAAGTATAACTTCTTTAGCTTTGAGAGTTTTATGGATGTTTACAAATGTGTTTTTATTCCAAGAGATAAATGTTTGTGTTAGATGTTTGATATTTTTATGTAGTATATGACCATGCTCAAGATCAGAAGTGGAGAGACCGAGACACATTTAACAATATCCTCAAATTCTTGTTGTTTAGTCTAAAATCTTTCAAAACAAAAATATTTTGGACCCCAAGACTTATGTATAAGTATTGAGAATACTGAGGAAATGATCATAGATGGGTCTATTTGAGGCTAGGATTGTGTAAAGGGGGTAAGTAGGCTCCAAGTTTGTGAGATAAGGAAACAATATGATTTATCCCATAGATTACGTCTATTCCAAGTGTAGACAATATTATTTGTTAAGAGATATATAAGATGATCATTCCTAATGAAACATCCGAAGGATTTTTTTGTGAGAATATGAAGGAGTGCGGAAAGATGAAACACTTTTTGAATAGTGTCTGGTGAGATTGAAATTTCCTCCCATGACTCAAGGGGAGGAAATAAAGAGAGAAGGTAGATCATTAGTTTAAGAAAGAAATATGTCTTTGTTATGGCTAGTTTCTCAATATATAGTAGATGAATCTTATGAGTTGGGATATGATGAGATTTTGAGGGTTATGGATATGCTATATGATAGGATAGAGTGACTAATAAGTTTATGGTTGTTGGGATTTCCACCAACCACTATTCCTTTACTAAATCCAGATGCAGGGATTTCCAACCATTCAATAATTTTATTCCCTCTAATAGTTTTGAGATGGAAAGGAGAAAGATCGGTTTGGTCTCCCGTAGGGTGATGAAATTGATTTTATTTTCTTGGATGAAGTGTCTAATCTTACAATGTCTAGAAACACTAGTTGCCCAACAATTTTTCCAGGAAGCAATGGTCCTAAGTAATATGAAATTAAAACACAGTACAATGAGATAAACAATTATATAAACATATGATGTATCTGACATATCACTAGTTTTTATGGCTATTTGTTTTTTCATACTAGATTTTTTCTGATTCTATTTGTGTTGAACATAGAATTAAAAGTTATACCTAGATTGGCTTTGAAATCAGAGAACGAGTCAATGAAATTCCATGAAGATAAGTCTTTAGTATCATCCAAAGCACTATAATTACCTACACTGGAGATTGTGGAATCTCATTTTTAATGAAAATAGTCTATGTTGGATAGGAGGTACCTTTTCCATTTTCCGCAAATAAGTTACACTTTTTTAGTGTTCTATATCTTCAACAATTTGTGGTGGTTTTTGTTAGGTTTTTGGGAAGGTAGTGTGATGGAATAACAATATTTCCTTTATAACTTATCTGTCATATTCGTCTTATCTATAAAATGTTGGTGAACAAAAGACATTAGAAGGGATAAAGTTTATACCTTTGTGCAAACTAGTTGTCCAACAACTAGACACATCTTTTTTCAGTGAAGAACATGAACTTTCAGATCTAGACCCATAGTATTCATTAAGAAATCTGGATGATCAATTAGTGATCCAGATTGGCCACCAAGTTGTTGCATGATTTGTCTTTTTATGGAGCAACTTCTTCAAGCCTTTGCATGTGCACCTCAGCCTCTACTTCATCTATGCGGATGACGAAGAATGTGGTGTACCACCTTGTCCACCAAGTTGAAGAGTAACATGAGTTTTTGACGTGCTAGTTGTCCCAAACTCCCTTTCTTCTCCTATCTCAGGTAGCAATCCTTTAGGTTTATTACTCTCTCTAAGGGAGAAGTTTGATAGGAAACTTGCCTCTCCAGTTGTCTTAAGTGTTATGTCAAACCACTTGGGACGTGTACCCTTTACATAGGAGATTCATGGGCTTGGAAAACCCTAATTCCAATCCTTCCTAATCATAATCCCAAAAATAATACAATGTTAAAAACTCAAACTAGATTCTAATCGCCAGATCAAGTTACTTTATCTACCGAGCAAGGTCCTATTAGGCACTCTGATTGCATGATCATGTTAGCTAATAAATAGATCAGGTCAATTCAGATCTGGATCTGAATTGCTTTTCAATTTGAGAGTTTTCTTGTTGAACATCAATTGGATGACCAGGAAAAGTGATCGGTCCAATCTAATGGAAAACTTACTTGACCCATTGACAATCAATTGATCCATTGATCCAACCGATCCGATCAAGTAATCAGACATTGTGGTCACCCAATCAAATAATTAACCAACCTCTTTATGATTCAAAACCATTCTAATCGTTTGTTTAATTGTGAACTTTAATTCCCTTAACACATCCTAATGTGTGTGACATAGTAGTTCCTTATTACATCAGTGGTGATGTTTAAAACAACATAAGCAAAGATTAGTGTCTAGCCACACATCGATGCCACCCAAGTAATAGAAATGAGTTGGAGAACAACTATAACTTATAAAGTGACCAATGTTGCCATGACTATAGAATCCCTTTTTCAGAGATATCCAGGTTGAAAATGACACACTGAATTGCATCCTCTTAACATTCTATATTACTTGATCTACAACATAATGTTCAAGATATTCTAAGCTAAATATAATATTATATTCACTTACATGAACATGACCATGCATTTTATAATATCGATTATCAAGTGGCTAGGGATATCGCTCCAAAGGTGGGACAAATTCCACATACATCACTCACATTATTCCCCATGTGTCACAGTGTACCCAATCACCACCTTTTTGGAAACTTGTATTTTAGAGCATGTTGAGCTAGTGTCAAAGTACACAGAACAACATGTGTTACTATAGTAACTTCAGGTATAAAGATCACAATCACTATTGTAACATTGAGATATGACTTTGACATAACATTATGTGACTTCCACGTGTCAATCTCAAGGTGGGTTTTTCTAGTACAACCTGTTCTCTAATAAGTATCAACATATCTAAGTTGATACACAATATCATGACTAAAGAGACATAGTCATCACGTACCATGCATGCTAGTCATGTGTATTATTATTGTCATATACTATCCACTACAATAGATAAGTAGGAACATAACAAGAATGAGTACTCTTATTATACATATGAACTCATGTTCAGGTCCTCAACCCAAACCATATGTCATTGAGTTTAAAACATCCTTAGTACATTACTCATTATCCCAATAGTGAACCAAACATAATAAGTTGAATTAACTTTTATTAAATAATCAAATTAATTACAAAATATCCATTTTACAAACATCACATGATGTCTCTCAAGGCATATATCCAATAGTTTCCCACTTGCTCTAGAGCCAATCACTCATGAACCTAAGTCCAATCGATCTAGCATGACCATCATGTTTCTATTTTCTAAGTGCTTTAGTTATATGATCAACAACATTACTTTCAGTTAATACTCTACAAATATTTATATCTCCTCATTGTACAATCTCAGTTATGAGATGGTAACGCTTGAGTGTGTTCTTGGAATGATAATGCAATATGGGTTCCTTAGCTCCATTGATGTCGTAGAAAATCTCTACTACGTTTTCAGTGGTTGGAACCATCCCAAGTTCTCTAATGAATTTCTAGATATATATTTCTTCCTTTGTTGCACTAGAGGCAACAATGTACATGGCCTTTGTTGTAGAATCAATCATTGTTTCTTACTTGGAACTCTTCTAGCTTACTGCTCTGCCATTTAGGCTAAACATGATTCCTAATTGCAATTGGTAATTTTCCTTATCAGTTTGGGAGCTTGCATTAGTGTAACTTTTTAGAACTAACTCTTAGTCACCACCATAAAGTAGGAATTGATCCTTATCTCTTCTCAAGTACTTAAGGATGTTTTTACTACTATCCAGTTACCATCATGTGGATCCAATTGGCACCTTCTTGCCATGCTCAAAGCATACAAGACATCTAGAGCATCAATATCATTCCATATATGAGATCTAATTATTGAAGCATACGAAATTTTACTCATGCGTGTCTGCTCTTGGAAAGAGCTAAGGTATTGGGTTCTAGAGAGACTTATTCCATGGGACATAGGTAAGTTCCTCTCTAGAATTCACATGTTAAACCTCTTTATCTCTTTGTCAATATATGTACTTTGTCTTAGGCCAAGATGCCTTGTATATATATCTTGATAGATCTTGATTCCTAGTGTATATGATGCTTCACCTAAGTCCATCATAGTGAAGGTATTGCCCAGCCATGTTTTAACCATCTGTAGAATAGGTATGTCATTTCCCATCAATAATATGTCATCTACATACTATATGAGAAATACAATCATGCTCCCACTGACTTTTCATTAACATAAGGTTCATATTCATTTATATAAAGCCAAATTATTTGATTGTCTCATCAAATTTAAAATTTTAACAATGATATTCTTGCTTTAATCCATGGATTGACCTTTGTAGCTTGCAAACTGTATTGGCTTCATTTAGAGCCATAAAACCTCTAGGTTGTGTCATGTACACATTCTCTAGAAGATTCACATTAAGGAAAGTAGTTTTAATGTTCATTTGCCAAGTTGATTTTGTACTTCATCCATGAATTCCTTGAGCTTTTCAAAGGATTCCAATTTGTGTTTCATAAGATACACATATCCAAATATACTGAAGTCATTAGTAAAAATGATGAAGCATTGATATCCACCTCTAGCACTTGTTCTAAACGGTTCACATACATTAGTATGTATGTATCTTAATAAGTGACGATATCTCTCATTGTTACTAGGGAAAGGTGCTTTTTTCATCTTGTCAAATAAACAAGATTCACATGTCTCTATTGATTTACAATAAAAAAGTCCATATAACCATCTTTATGGAGTCTAGAAATGTGCTTCTCATTTATGTACCCTAGACGATAGTGCCAAATATAAGTTTTGTTTGAGTCATTAAGTTGCAAGTTCGTGGTACTTATGTTATATACATGTGTCTCAAGATCTAATAACTAAAGACCACAAGACATAGGGGCATTTCCATTCAAGATCATATCTTTAGAAATGGAAATACAACCATTCTTTATTACAAACTCAAAATCATTCTTATCCAAACAAGATAAAAAATGTTTCAAATTATGGTAGGTACACAATAGTAGTTATCTAACTCTATTACAATCCCACTAGGTAGAGATAAAAAATTGGTGCCTACTGTATCAGTATCAACTCTTGATCCATTTGCAACACATAGTTCCACCTCCTCTCTATTCAAAGGTCTATTTCTTTCCAGGATAATGTATATTTGATCATATTTAAGATCCACATTTGGTATCCAATACTTATGATGAACAAGTAGTTAATTTTATTTCTATAATATATATACTTGAAGTAGAGACATCTATCCCCTTCTTCTTATTCTTCATCTCCTCAAGGTAGAGAGGGAAATATCTTTTCCAATGTAAAATCTAGTGACAATAGTGACACCTACCTCCCTTACTCACTCCTCCTTTTTCTTTAAGTGTAGAAGACTCTAGGCTAGCTTTAGAACTTGTTTTAGCTTTGCCTTTGCTCTTGGACTTTCATTTTCCTTTGTTGTCTGTCAATGTAGAATTCAACTTGTCTTTCATTTTCCCCTCAATGGTTCACAATATGCCAAGTAGCACTCTTAATGGCTTATGAAAATTGTTCATGATGTAATTCATGAAAAATTGCTTTTATGAATATGGTCACAATTGTAGGATTATATCTGTTGCCAACTCTTGACCCAAAAAAAATCCTCGTACCCAATTAACTCAAGTACATGAGGTCCAATTGTGATACCTTATGCGATTTCACACTTAAACAATGCCTTGGAGACATCATATCTCTCCTAGATTGCTTATTCTTGGTACATGTTCCTAAGATATATTTCACGGTAACATCCATGTTCTCATGTTACTTATGAAGCTCATGATTCATGGATGAAAGCATGAGACACTTGATGTTCATAGTGTCATCCGAATGCTTCTTGTGAACCTCCATTTTTGCCCTAGGTGCATTTGTAGTTGGATCATTAGGTACTGGTGTATCTAGGAGATAGAGCTTGCGCTCATGTGTGGGAACAATTCTCAACATCCTAAATTCCATGTGTCAATATTAAGGTGGGTTGCTCTAGGGTGTCCGCTCTGGCTTCTCTCTAACCCTCACCCGGCGGCTGCCGCTGGGGGGAGGGCATGCCGCCTCTATGTGTCCCTCCTCCTGGCCTCCAACGGCTGGGGTGGCTCTGTGTGAAGGCTACGACGGTCCTCTGGAGCTAGGATGTTTCGAAATCATTGGTGTCTCTTCGGCAGTTCTGGGTTTCTTGGGCGATGATAGGCGCCGTGAGCGTGATCGCGTCTGGGTTGAGTCTCGGCGATCTCGACTTTGTCGACGCCTCTCCGTTCAAGTGTGATGGAGGGTGAGCGGCCGACCTGTCCCAATCCTGCGGGCTTGTGGGCTGCCTCATCAAGCTGTGGATGGTAGGGGCGTCTTACCCTTACCTCTCTAGCAATCCCTCATCCCTTCCCCAGGCAAACCTGGCTTGCTCAGGTTGATGACCTGCCACGATTTCGTCTGGTTCCCACTTTGAAGGTCACGACGTTGCTGGATTCCTCGTTGGGTGACGTGATTTACTAACCTGCTTGGCGGTGTGGTCTCCATCAAGGACCAGGCAGGTGGTGTCAGATGGTGGTCTGTGCCCTCCTGTTGCTGCCGTCCACGTCGGGCGTGCTCAGGCTTGGCGGTTGGCGTGGCTGGTTGCTGAAGTGGCGAGGGTGTGCACCCTTAAGGGTTCTGCTTCTCCAGGCACTGCCTGCATCGGGTCGTGCTGAGGCTTCTTCGGCGGAGCTTGGGCTCCTCGAAGGGGTTCTGGATGGGACTCGCTCTAGCTTCCTCCTGTCGCAGGGCCTCTCCATCGACCTTGATACGACTTTGTGCTCGGGTGTGTTCCCCTGCTTTGGTGTTCCGTCCTCGACACATCTGAGTTGTGCCGCCGTCTTGGTGGTTGTCTGCTGTTCATTGCTAATGTATTAAGGAACACTTTAAGTGTTCGACGATATGCCTCTGTGTAAACAGGGCATCATAAGATGGAGCTGTTGGTCTCTGGCCGAGGTTTTTCCCTGAACTCCTGAGTTTCCATTTGGTTGTGATGATTGCAGGACCTTCGCAGGATAAAACAAGGATGTTTGCCTAGGTTCTTGGCCGAAGGAAATCTCAATTTCTTTGCATACTACCACACTTTGTGGGTGGTTATAGTGATAGTTGGTGATATGCAAAGCATGAAAGGTGGATTTCGGATACCCCTTGGCTGCCCTCTGTTGTGTGTATGCGTTGTTTCTGCCTTCCCCAAATGGATTGATCTTTTTGCGATTAGTTTTCATTAGGGTTCTTGGTGGATGTACAATCCATAAAGATACCTAAGATTCTGAAATTCAGGGAAGGTCAAAAAGCTTATAAAGCTAGCTCAAGACTGGAGGTCCTGGCATTTGTTCTGCTTTACTCTGTAATTACTGTTTGTGGGTGGGTTGAATGTATGTAATTACAGGCGAAAATATCCATTCCCCTGATCGAATGTCTAGTTTTTAGTTTTTATAGCTTGTTAGGCCTTCTTTGCTTTGCTTGTTTCTAGAGATCATCTGAGTACCTCCTGCGAGAGGTTTCTGATCCAAAGTTGAGTTTTCTAACTCTTATGCTGTAATGGGGTACTTAGTGCCCAAAGTTTTTGGTATTTTAGTAACACATTTTTTGACCGACCAAAAAAAATATTAAGGTGGGTTTGTATAGTACATCTTGTTCTTTAACAATACTAGTGTATTTGAGTTGATATACAATATCATGACTAAAGAGGCATAGTTTTCACTCACCATACATGCTAGTATTGTGTATTATTGTTGTCTAATACTATCCAAAATAATAGCTGACTAGGAACATAACAAAAATGAGTACTCTTATTATACATATTATCTCATCATAGTCTTTCTTACCAAGTGGCCATGGATATCACTGTAAAGGAGGGACACATTCTATCTACATCACTCACAATATTCCACACGTGTTACATCGTACCCAATCACTACCTTTTTGGCAACTCATATTTCAGAGCATGTTGGGCTAGTGTCAAAGTACACAGAACAACATGCGTTACTATAGTGACTTTAGGTATAAGGATCACAATCACCACTATCACATTGAGATACGACCCTAACATGTCATTACATAAACTCTATATGGCAATAATAAGGTGGGTTTGTCCAGTACAACTTGTCCTCTAACAAACCCATGTATCTGAGTTGATATTCAATATCATGACTAAAGAGACATAGTCTTAACTCACCATACATGATAGTCTTGTGTATTATTCTTGCCCTATACTATCCACAATAATAACTATTTAGGAACATAACAAGTATGAGTACTCTTATTATACATATGATCTCATGTTGAGGTCCTCAACCCAAACCATATGCCATCAAGTTCAAACATCCTTAGGACATTTTTAAGTTTATTCATTATCTCAATAGTGAAAGAAACATAATAAGTTAAATTACCTTTTAATAATTATAAAATCAAGTACAAAATATCCCTTTTACAATCATCACACAATGGATCTCAAGGAATATACCAACAATTTTGTGTCAAGTTGATGGGATTCTTCCTTTGGTTTGGCATGTTAGTGTTGTTTGTAGTTTTTTTCAACTCTTCAATAATCTCTAACTTGAGTCTATCCACTATTTCTTTGCAATGGTAGGGATACAAAGATGAGATTGTGTTAGTTGTGGTTGTTTGGAAGGGCCCACGAATATTGTCCATAATGTATTAGTTGGGGTAGAGAGGTTTTTTTAGACTCTTCGGGATGTGAGGATAAACAATGATCTTATAGCTATTGATATTTTCCAAGTGGTTAAAAGTATTTGAGTTTGTGGGCATCTTATGAGGGGGAAGGGCTTGTCAATCCATATATGATTTTTTTTGTTGTTTATGTTTTTGTTTCCCATAGAGGGAGGTTTTTTTTTTCTTCTATTGGGATATACCATGTTTGGAATTTTAGTAAGATCTAAGAAGGTTGATGGAACCAATAGGGGGTCCTCACCTTGAGGTTTAGTGGTATGAATGAATTCCCCTATTCTTAAGCAGTTAGATCTAGGGAGGCAAATTTCTTGAGCAATAAAGAAAACACAAAAGACATTGATAAAATTCACAGAATGGCGAGTGTCCAGACTAATGAATTGTAGAGAAGAACCCACTACTTTGGAAATAGCTCTAAAAGCTTCAATTTTCCAAAGGTGAAGAGACAAGTATTTGATGGAGACCCAGCCCACCCCCATTTAGTGTATAGCTCAGTCCTTCAATACAAATACCATTTGGATAAGTGTGCTTGAACAAAACTTCCACCGCATGGAATGGTGATGGTTAATCTTCTATTTGTTCTAATTTTGTGCCAATAGGAAGGGGGTAGATAATTTGTGAGTGTGAGAGAGTTTTGGGTTTGAGTATGGTGTATCCTGGGAGGATGAGAGAGAGAGAGAGTTTGGGTAACATCAATGATGTTCACCTGACAATACAAGGATTCTTCAGATAGTGAGGACCTTCATCATTCTCATAGAGTTTGTAGGAGGTCAATGATGGTCTAAAAATGGAGGTTGTTAAAAAAATTCTTAATTAGAGGTGATATGGTGTGTAACGAGTATTTAAGGTTCTGCACTACGACAAAGGGAGAAAATCACTCAACGAAATCTATGGTAAGCTAGGTAGGTTGTTGCATGCTTGCTCAGGCTTATGCATAGGAGCGTCAATAAGGTAGTTTTGGGGTTAGACATGTTACCAGGGGAGAGATGTTGGGGCTAATAGTTTTCATGGAAGGTGGATCCAGATTAGTGGGTTGTGTCAGTGTGGTTTCGTCTACATGGGGATTTTGAAGTGATGCAAAAGGATTACCCCTTTGTTGGTTATCAAGGTAGGGCCATGTATTGTTATTGGTTGGAAAAAATTTTATCCTCTTTAGTACACCATTATTAACCTTTTTTAGTTTTTAACTTCTTAGTTAGAAGGTTTGAAGATAGGTTGCTTGAAAGAGTCATCTTGTTTGAATCGATTACTCTGTTAGAAAAGGAATATTTTAACAAAGATTATTCCTTTCAGTGAGCACGAGCAGTAAAAACATAACCAAGTCATTACTTTTTGGTAAGCATGAGAAGTAGACATGCTAGAATTTTTGTTAAATCTCTAGCTTAATGCACATGCTACTTTAGTTGAATTAGTACAAACAATTGTCATACATGTTACATTTATACACGAGATAGAAAATAAAAATATAAATTTTCTATATGTTTAAATTGTTGCTCAGTTTTATAAAGGTACACATAAATTTGTTTTCTATGATACTAATATAAAAAAGCCATCCATCTAGGAATAATCTAGGAGATACTCAACTATACAATCATTGTTTGATGATTACACCAAATGGCCCCATTCCAAGCATATTTCAAGAATTATATTTTAACCCAAGATTAAGTTACTTCACCAAGGAGTATGAGAGGAATAAATTTTCTCTACAAACATAGAATTTTCTCTCACATGAGAATGTTTGGCCCAATACCAAATTTGGATTGTACATCTTACTATTAACTAATGAAATATAATAGTTATAACTGATTAGAAATTAGATTGTCTAAATTTGTCAACCTAAAAGTGACCTAGATTGATAAAATCAAAACGCAAAGCCAACCATGTCTCATTTTGAATGTCAACACCCAGACATGAATATACTAGGGTTGTTAAATTCTATAGTGATGCAAAATAGCCCAATGTTGAACTGACATGGAAACAAAATTTCCACATATTGGTTAATTTTTTTACAACGTCCTACATCCATAATTGACCCAATTTTGTAATGCATGACCCACATCTAAACTTATATTATATATATTTTTTGATAACTCATGATTGTTAGAACTTACATTATCCAAAATTTTCAACATGAACATATACCAGATTGAAATAATCAAAATATTAAAACTGACCAAGTTCAAATTCACATTTCAACGCCCAAACTTAGATCTACCCTAACTGAAAATTTTATACATAACATGTATTTTTCAAGATGAAACAGAGTCGGGTTAACAAGTTCGAACAAAAACCTTGTAGTGTGCCACTTTAGTTTGTATTTATTGGATATAAAAGCAACATATATGATAGATTATGATGAATCAAAAGATGTAAACTGCATCGGGAAAGTCAATAATTGAACTAAGAATTCAAACATATTATCCAATCAAGAGAACATCTGAACCGTATTAGCAAGTATCTAGACTGAGTGATAGGAGACCCACTCTTGTAACATGTAATATATACTATCTAAGAATGCATGGTAAGCACATGTGAAATATTTGAATTAACCCGACATCCCAACACAAATTGTATAAAAATTGAATAGTACATTAAAAATGGATTTATAACATTTTTATATGTATGTACAATTGTTAATGATTTTTAAAATATATTGATAATGAGTTACTTTATTATTGAGTTAATTAACATTTGAAGTCCACATGACAGATGAGTTTGAATTAATATTTAGTAAAAAGTTATAATATTGATTATTATCTTTAAGAAAAATTTTGGATGCATTTAAAATATATTTAGTTATGACAAATTTTTTTGAGAGCTAAACGTCTAATGTTGAATGCAAAAGGTCAATAATATGTCATTCGATGGAAATTTATATTTAGTGTAATATGTAACTATTATGTATTTTCTTTTGAATGAGAGAGATGATATACTTTATTCATATCATTATATTCTTGTCTTAAAGATACAATCTTAAATCCTAAGACAAGAAAATACACTGCCAACATCACACTACTAAGAAAGTAATTGCTAAAATTGTAAGGACCCTGACCTCCATTTAGGGTTTATCCTATTTGCTTTGCTTAACCCTGATGCTTAGTTGCTTGCTAATCACCTTTAGTGGTGATTAGGGTTGGTTGGTGCTTTGTTGAGAGCCGGAGGTGCTACTTGCAATTAACCCAAGTCTAGAGTTTGTGGGCAAGTTTGTCATCTTGTGAGGTGTTCCTCCCTCTCCTTGCTTCCTCTAGTGTTGAGAGGAAGGGTTGGGCTCGTTGCTTGAGTTGCCTTTGGCTTGGATGAGCCTTGATGGGCCTTGTGGTGCGTTGCCTTTGCCTTTTGGACCTTGTGTCGGCCATGTTTGTGTCGGCCTGTGGTGTGTCGGCCTTGGGAGTGTGTCAGCCATGGTGTGGAGGTGTGTTGCCCATGGATCCTTTGACCCTCTTTGACCTCATTTGTGTCACTACTAGTAGACACTTAGTGCTTGATGCTTGCATGTGGCAATGGCCTTGGACATGTGTTTAGGGCATGTTGGAGTGGTGCCTTTGCTCATGGACAAGTGTCCCTAGGTGGACGACACCTTGCCTTGTCTTACTTTGGTTTCTCCTCCATCATCTCCTATATATGTGTTCCCTTTCTCTTGCTAAGGATCCCTTTAGTTCCTTAGTTCCCCTCTCCCTTGGTGCACGACACCCTCTTCCTTTGCAAGCTTGGTGGCCGATCCTTCTTGGAGTCTCCTTCTTCCTCTAGTGGTGGCTGAACCCTAGAGTGCCTTGCTCTCTTCTTGTGGTGGTGCTTGGAGCTAGGAGCTTGGAGCTTGCTTAAGGTGGGTTATATAACTCCTAATCCTAACTATACTACCTCTTCTATGTTCTTGTTTGTATGTTGCTTATGATCGACTATGTATGTTGCTAGTTTGGTTTCTTACTTAGTTATACCTTGTTGGCCGAACCTATGTTCTAGGGTTTCTTGGTGAGAAACACCCCTTTCTCTCCTAGGTCTAGAGGAGTGAGCTTGAGTTCTAGTAATATGGGCAACACTCCTCTCTCGTCTAAGTTGAGAGGCGAGCTTGTGTTCTAGTGGCTTGGGCAACACCCTCCTCTCACCATGGACTTCAAAGGGGAGCTTTGTGGTGGTTGTGGACCTTTGTTAGGTTTGATCCTTGGGTTGCCCGATTGGTGATAAGAAGCTAGGCAAGACCCCTCTCTCTTGGTTGTTGAGAGGTGAGCCATCTTCTTGATCCATTAGGGTTTTGGTACCCTTGTGCTTGGGGTGGATGACAACCTTGTTGGGTTGCATCTTGCCTGATATAGTCTTGAGGTTGATGTTGCCCAATATCCTTCTTTGGCCTAGAACCTTGGTCGACATGATGTGGGGTTGTGTCGGGTGTCATACCCCTGGCCCTTGCCTTGTTGTGTCGGGCGTCATGCTATGATGAGTACCCTGCCCGACACACTTAACCTAGGAGGTGGCTTGGCGTCGTTATACCTTGATGTTGTGGAAGCGTTGTTATCTAGTTCTGTGGTGGGCGTCACCCCTTGGCCTTGGCTTTGTGTGTCGGCCGATAGATGTAGTTAGCTAGCTGGACGACATGCTTTTCTTGCTGACGTTTGAGGTTGTGCCCTGGCCGTTATACCTAGATGAGTAGAACGTTGGCCGTTACCCTTATGTGTGTGTGTCGGGCATCACACCTGGTTGTGTATCCTACCCAACACGCCTAGCGTTGTTGGTTGCTTGGTGTTGTTATCCCCTTGGACATTGTGGGTGTGGCCCTATGTCGGGCGTCACACCTCCATTGTTGCCTTGTGGTGGCCAAAAGATCATGGCTAGGCTGGTTGAGTGACAGGCTGAGTTATACCCTTGGGCATTATGCCTTGTCTAGTGGTGCTGCCCAATACACCTTGTGCATGACGCGCCGTTGCACGATATGCCTTACAAGATCTTACTGCACGGTATACCAGTGTTGCACGACATGGTGTTGCACGTTACACATGTCGTACGACATGCCTTTGGGCCGAGCTACACACTGTGCTGGTGGCCGTTATGCTTTGGTTGCACGATACATGTGATGCACGACACAGCGTTGCCCGATACACCCTGAGGTGGTAACCGTTATCCTTGCTGGTTGCTTGGCCGATAGAAGGCTAGAGTTCCTTGGGCGATATGAGGGAAGTACCCTGCCCAATATCTCTCTAGTGAGTCTGCCCTACCCATCACACTTCTTGTGAGGGTAGTGGGCACTTCTAGTGAGGGTCTTGTCTCTTCTGGAAAACCTATATGCTAGATCTTGTCCTTGTTATCACGTTTTGTTTATAATAGTGACCCTTGATATGCTTGATGGTAATTGAGGTGGTAGATTACGTCTATGAAGTCTTGATATTACCTTGTTTATGATCAACTTGATTATCTGAATAATGTTGAGATAATGGTAAGCATATAAGATGCTTTGCATGATGTGATGATCACAGGTTGAGACATGTATGAGAGAGCATATAATTGATAATACGATCTTTTTGTTAATCCATGATAATTGTGCACACTAACCATGCAGGTACATATGCATAGCCAGGTAAAGGGCTATGAGGTATATATGTTTGAGTAACACTGCTCTGATGGTTACTCTTGATGATGAGATAACATGCATGATGTGTTTTGGTCATAGGACCTGAGTTTGGCTAAAGTGCCTAGTTGAGGTGTTATCCTCTGATGATGATTTGGAATTGTTATCCCAAGTGATGAGAATGCATTTTGAGGCAGTGGTTTCTTGTGGTGAGAGATTGAGATCCCAGAATAGATTGATGGTGGTAACACTAAGGTAGATTTATGTTATGCATATGTTACAACTTGGTTGCCTCAATAATCCACTTAAAATGAACTAACTAATCACAGTGGAACATATCATGTAGTTCGCCCTGGCCATAGATCCATCATCGTCAGAAGCTGGTGATGGTGAAACGGGTTCTCCTGTGGGTTAACCTGGAGTGCATATTGTTGAATATGTGAGGTTTCTCCTAGCCTAAAATAGAGAGGATTCGAGTTCAGCTGCGGTTGCAGACTCGGGATATGTATAGAGAATGGGGAACAGGCCCATGGCTTAGGATATGTGAAATGGGAGCATGAATGCGCTCATGGCTCGGGGAGCACGGTGAACTGGCCCGTGGCTTAGATATACTAGCGCCGAGACCTGTACCGAGGTGGGCTAGAGAAAGGGTAGCCTATGGAGCTGACCCTGTGGCTGAGGCCACTTAAGCATGAGACTGCGGTCCTGCTTTGGTTCTCGTGCATTGACCACGAGGTGGGAGGTCATGGAGTCCGGCTCTTCCATTGACCTTGTATGGCACCAGCTCCAGGTTTCGCAGCCATCAGTTGGATATGAGCAGTATGACTCACTTCCTCAGGGCATAATAATATGTAATCCAGCCGAATAGTATTTACTGCATAAGGCAAAACACAGAATATTGGCTGAGGCCTTTCTTGTGTAGTTAATCTTGTTATACTTGCAGTTACTTATACATTTCTTATGTTATGTGATAAGATCTTATAAATATTATCTTGTTAATCATGTTCCATAAAGAAATACTTGGTTATCTTCCTTCCGTGCAGGTTGGTAAGCTTGATGATATGAATAGCTTTACTTTATAAACTGCTCTTGTTCTATGCTTTATCAGTTATCTGCTGTTGTTGCTTTAATCTTCCTTTGGTTTTATAGTTTTGATGGGGAGTTATGTTTCTCACTGGGACTGTGTGTCTCACCCCGCTGGTTTATAACCTATTTAGGTGTTCGAGCTAGACGTGGTGGTGGTCGTGGAGTTGCGGCCGAGCAGCAAGAAGAGCAGTAGAAGGTAAGAGATGGACATGCTGCTGTTTTGGTTGTTTTGTAGTAAAGTCTTAGAGTCATCCCTGTACTCTCAGGTCCTTGGAGGCGTTTTGATGTTGTTTCACAATGTATAGCTGATGATGTTCTATATATCCTGCTACTGGCCGGATATGGACCGTTATGTACATATAAACAGGTGTTGAACTCATGTGATGGCTAGACAGCTGATCTCCTAAGCCGTGGACACATATCCAGCTTGTAAATGTTTATATAATATGTTTTATTATAGGATGAGGACTTGAATGCAATAATTTATTAGTTTATCCATTTTCCAAAATCAGTTTTAATTAACTTGTGTTTTTGGTAATCTGTAGTTTATGGTGTTTTCCGCACGTTTTCGCGTAACACCTCGCCGTATGTGTGATTGCGGGATGTGTTGCCACAAGTTGTGTTATCAGAGCTCTAGGTTCGCCGATTCTACAGGGATTTAGGACTAGGTTGTGTCTGTTCTCATGAGTTTTCCAGATTTTCTTACAATCACCTTCTGCCCTCAGCAGAAGAAGAGCCAAGATGTCTGGAAACCATGAAGAACATGCTGCCGAGAACAACGATGCTGCATCAGTTGATGGAGCTATAGGGTAGGCACATGAAGATTGGGTGCCTGAGGTCCCCCAACCTGACCCAACCATTCTTGAACACCCTGCCTATCAACAACTTATGGGGCAGATGATGGCTATGATGAATCTCATGGTAGAGAGATTGCCAGTGCCTCCTCTAATAGCACATGCTCCCCATGGTGAAACATCGGGTATTGGGAAGACCTTTGAGAGGCTTTGCCGAGTCGGAGCTTCGGACTATACTGGAACGACTGATCCAGCAAATGCAGATCTATGGCTGACAAGTCTTGAGAAGGCTTTCCAGATCCTCGACATCCCCGAAGCAGACAAAGTCAAGCACACTGTCTACCTTATGAAGAGTAGTGCTGGTCACTGGAGGACCATCGAGGAGGAGAAGCGACCATGTGAGGTGATCGGTTGGGAGGTTTTCCGGTGCGAGTTCGTCAGTAGATACTTTTTGAAGACGTATCTGGATGAGAAGATCAGTTAGTTTGAGTGCCTGTGCTAAGGAATGATGAACATCACCGAGTATGAAGCCAAGTTCATGGACCTGTTGAGGTTTTATCCTCACATGGTGGCAACAGATGACGAACGAATCAGATGTTTTGAGAGAGGTCTGAGTGCTGAGCTGACAACACCTGCTTCTGTGTTGGAGAACCGAGAGCATTTTGCTACGTTTGTGGAATTTTTCCAGAGGATCGAATGGTCAGTCAGGGAGAAGAGAGAATCCATGTCTAAGAAGAGGCCTGCTCAGTTCTAGGGACGGAGATTTGGTGGCTTCAAGAAGTCAAGGTTTTCAGCACCTTTCGTGATGAGAGGTTCTAGTGCACCGTAGCAGTGGTCTCCGAGTAAAGGAAGAGGTTATGTTTCTTCACCATCAAAGGCACATAGTACAGGTTCAGTGGCAGTGACAGGGCCATATAGGCCACAGTTTGAAGATAGGGCATGCTATATCTGTAGTCAGACAGGGCATTTCAAGTCAAACGGCCCAAATAGAGATGTTGAAGTGACACAACAGCTGAGGCAGAATCAACGAGGGTCAGGTAGACAACATCCCAGTAGTAGCAGAGGGCGGGGACGCGGTCCAGCGTCGCAAGTGGGATCGTCTGCTCAAGGAAGAAGAGGACGTGGATGGCCAACAATGGCTCGATTCTATGCTATGAGTCAGCCAGAGGCGATAGTCAACCGCGAGTGGTGGCAGGTCAGATGAAGTTATTTCATTCTGATATGTCTTCTTCTTGCTTTATATCTGTTCTGGTTGACCCGTGTGCTACACACTCTTTTATCGCCTATAGTATGCTTGAAAACTGTCGTTTACCTGTTAGTTGTGAGAAAGATAGATTGTTGTTAGAAACCCCTCTAGATGGTTCCTCGATGCTTCGAGAAGAGTGTCCATCTTGTGTCTTATCTTTTTCGGGGCACAGTATACAAGTGGATCTTATACCACTTGATATGCATGGTTTTGATGTGATCCTTGGGATGGATACCTTAGAGAAGTATAAGGTTGTTTTGGACTGTGGTTCCAAGCAGGCAGTGTTTGATGATGACGGAGAGAAGTGGGTCTTTCAAGGAGATAGGAAGATCCTTTCGACGTGTCTAGTATCAGCTATGGTGGTAGAAAAGTTGTTAAGGCAAGGATGTAAGGCGTTCTTAGCTCACGTTGTGGATACCAAGGCGAAAGGTCCTAGCCTTGAGGAGGTGACGGTTGTCTGAGAGTTTGTGGATGTGTTTCCTGATGAGTTCCCCAGTGTTCCTCCACCTCGAGAGATTGATTTTGAGATCAATCTGGTTCCAGGAACGCAACCAGTTGCACAGACACCATATAGGATGGCTCCAGTGGAGATGGAAGAGCTTAAGAAATAGTTACAAGAGTTGTTGGAGAAAGGTTTCATCCGACCAAGTACATCGCCTTGGGGTGCTCCAGTGTTGTTCGTTAAGAATAAGGACGGATTGATGCAGTTATGTATAGATTACCGACAGTTAAACAAGGTCACGATCAATAATAAGTACCCGTTGCCGAGGATAGACGATCTGTTCAATCAGTTGCGTGGTGCTACCGTGTTTCCAAAGATCGACCTACGGTCCGGATATCATCAGTTGAGGATTAAGGTGGATGACATACCAAAGTTAACTTTTAGGACGAGGTATGGTCACTTCGAGTTTGTGGTTATGCTGTTTGGGCTAACCAATGCACCTGCTACTTTCATGGACTTGATGAACAGAGTGTTCCGTCTGTTCCTAGATCAGTTTGTTGTAGTCGTTATAGATGACATCTTGATCTACAGTCGGGACAGGCAAGAGCATGAGCGACATCTTCGACTAGCGTTGGCTCTTCTTCGCCAACATCAGTTGTATGCCAAGTTCAGTAAGTGTGAGTTCTGGTTGGAAGAAGTAACTTTCTTGGGTCATGTGATATCTGCAGAAGGAGTTAAAGTGGACCCAAAGAAGGTGGAGTCCGTTGCATAATGGGAACAACCGAAGACGCTGACAGAAGTTCGTAGTTTCCTGGGTTTAGCAGGATACTACCGGAGGTTTATCAAGGACTTTAGTACAACTGCATTGCCGATGACGAAGTTGACTAGAAAGGATGTACCTTTTGTCTAGGATGATCATTGCCAGCAAGATTTCCAAAGTTTGAAGGAGAAGCTGACTAGTGCTCCAGTGTTAGTGCTGCCAGAGCCTGGAAAGGGCTATGTTGTTTTCTGTGATGCTTCCAAGAAAGGTTTAGGTTGTGTGCTGATGCAGGAAGATCATGTGGTTTCTTTTGCTTCGCGGCAGCTTAAGAAACACGAGGAAAACTATCCGACTCATGATTTGGAGCTGGCAGCGGTGGTTCATGCGTTAAAGATTTGGAGACACTATCTTAACGAGGAAGTATGCCAGATCTTTACAAACCATAAGAATCTGAAGTACATCTTTTTGTAGAATGATCTAAACATGCGACAACACCAATGGATGGAGCTAATCAATGATTATGACTGCACCATCGAGTATCATCCTGGTAAGGTGAATGTGGTAGATGATGCACTTAGCTGAAAGTCTCCTTCTCTTCCTACAAGAAGGCATAATTGAGTTCTTTGGTATGCCATAGACATGATATGTTTGTCTCTTTGCGATAGATGAATGTGCAGATGGAGGTTTCCTTGTTAGCTGGACTTTTAGCACATGTGCAAGTCAAGCCTACGCTGAGACAACATATCAAAGATGCACAACAAACAGATGATGCAGTGTAGTTGATCAAATCAGAGTTTGGCAGCAAAAAGTGTGATGGGTTCCATGAGTCTGAGGATGGACTAGTTTGCTATCATGATAGGATGGTGGTCCCCAATGCTGACAATCTGAGGAAGCTAGTGCTCGAGGAAGCACACACATCGATGTATGCTATGCATCCAGGTGTCACCAAGATGTATCAAAATCTGAAGGACTTGTATTGGTGGCCCAGCTTGAAGAAAGATGTAGCCGAGTTTGTGGCTAGGTGTGCGGTATGTCAACAAGTCAAGGCTGAGCATCAGAAGCCGACAGGTACGTTACAACCCCTACCGATACCACTGTGGAAATGGGATCATATAAACATGGATTTCATAGTTGGTCTGCCCAGGACAACTAAAAATCATGATTCCATTTGGGTAATAGTGGACAGATTGACGAAGTCTGCCCATTTCATACCTGTAAAGACAACGTACACAACCGAGAAGCTCGCTCAGGTATATGTAGATGAGATAATATGTTTGCATGGTGTGCCAGCAACGATAGTTTCCAACAGAGGTCCTCAGTTCACAAGTCGTTTCTGGGAACAATTGCACAAAGCGTTGGGAACACAGTTGAGGTTCAATACCACTTTTCACCCACAGACAGATGGACAGTCTGAGAGGACTATTCAGACTTTGGAAGATCTCCTTCGGGCTTGTGTTTTGTAGTTCCTAGGCAGTTGGGATATACATCTCAGTCTGATAGAATTTGCCTACAACAATAGTTATCAGCGGAGCATTGACATGGCTCCTTATGAGGCCTTTTATGGCAGGAAGTGCAGATCTCCGTTGTGTTGGTATGAGTCTGGTGAATATCAGCTTTTGGGTCCTGAGTTAGTATAATAGATGACAGAGAAGATCAACATGATACAACCAGTCGAAGTTGAGCTTGATGAAGATGTGACCTACGAGGAAGGCTCTGTAATGATCCTTGACAAAAGGGTTAAGAAGCTGAAGAGGAAGGACCTGGTTCTTGTAAAGGTTCTTTGGCATCATTGTGGTGTTGAGGAAGCCACATGGGAGCTTGAGGAAGAGATGAGGAGGAAGTATCCCTCGCTTTTCTCTTAGGATTTCGAGGACGAAATCCCTTTGTAGAGGGTTATAGCTTGTAAGGACCCTGACCTCCATTTAGGGCTTATCCTGTTTACTTTGCTTAACCCTGATGCTTAGTTGCTTGCTAATCACCTTTAGTGGTGATTAGGGTTGGTTGGTGCTTTGTTGAGAGCTGGAGGTGCTACTTGCAATTAACCCAAGTCTAGGGTTTGTGGGCAAGTTTGTCATCTTGTGAGGTGTTCCTCCCTCTCCTTGCTTCCTCTAGTGTTGAGAGGAAGGGTTGGGCTCGTTGCTTGAGTTGCCTTGGGCTTGGATGAGCCTTGATGGGCCTTGTGGTGCGTTGCCTTTGCCTTTTGGACCTTGTGTCGGCCATGTTTGTGTCGGCCTGTGGTGTGTCGGCCATGGTGTGGAGGTGTGTCACCCATGGATCCTTTGACCCTCTTTGACCTCATTTGTGTCACCACTAGTGGACACTTGGTGCTTGATGCTTGCATGTGTCAATGGCCTTGGACATGTGTTTAGGGCATGTTGGAGTGGTGGCTTTGCTCATGGACAAGTGTCCCTAGGTGGGCGATACCTTGCCTTGTCTTACTTTGGTTTCTCCTCCATCCTCTCCTATATATGTGTTCCCTTTCTCTCGCTAAGGATCCCTTTAGTTCCTTAGTTCCCCTCTCCCTTGGTGCACGACACCCTCTTCCTTTGCCAGCTTGGTGGCTGATCCTTCTTGGAGTCTCCTTCTTCCTCTAGTGGTGGCCGAACCCTAGAGTGCCTTGCTCTCTTCTTGTGGTGGTGCTTGGAGCTTGCTTAAGGCGGGTTACTTAACTCCTAACCCTAACTATGCTGCCTCTTCTATGTTCTTGTTTGTATGTTGCTTATGATCGACTATGTATGTTGCTAGTTTGGTTTCTTGCTTAGTTGTACCTTGTTGGCCGAACCTATGTTCTAGGGTTTCTTGGTGAGCAACACCCCTTTCTCTCCTAGGTCTAGAGGAGTGAGCTTGAGTTCTAGTAATATGGGCAACACTCCTCTCTCATCTAAGTTGAGAGGTGAGCTTGTGTTCTAGTAGCTTGAGCAACACCCTCCTCTCACCATGGACTTGAAAGGTGAGCTTTGTGGTGGTTGTGGACCTTTGTTAGGTTTGATCCTTGGGTTGCCTGATTGGTGATAAGAAGCTAGGCAAGACCCCTCTCTCTTGGTTGTTGAGAGATGAGCCATCTTCTTGATCCATTAGGGTCTTGGTACCCTTGTTCTTGGGGTGGATGATGACCTTGTTGGGTTGCATCTTGCCCGATATAGTCTTGAGGTTGATGTTGCCCGATATCCTTCTTTGGCCTAGAACCTTGGTCGACATGATGTGGGGTTGTGTCGGGCATCATACCCCTGGCCCTTGCCTTGTTGTGTCGGGCGTCATGCTATGATGAGTACCCTGCCCAAAACACTTAACCTAGGAGGTGGCTTGGCGTCGTTATACCTTGATGTTGTGGAAGCGTTGTTAGCTAGTTCTGTGGTGGGCATCACCCCTTGGCCTTGGCTTTGTGTGTCGGCCGATAGATGTGGTTAGCTAGCTAGACGACATGTTTTTCTTGCTGACGTTTGAGGTTGTGCCCTGGCCGTTATACCTAGATGAGTAGAACGTTGGCTGTTACCCTTGTGTGTGTGTGTGTTGGGCGTCACACATGGTTGTGTATCCTGCCTGACACGCCTAGCGCTATTGGTTGCTTGGTGCTATTATCCCCTTGGATGTTGTGAGCGTGGCCCTGTGTCGGGCGTCGCACCTCCGTTGTTGCCTTGTGTTGGCCGATAGATCATGGCTAGGCTGGTTGTGTGATAGGCTGAGTTATACCCTTGGGCATTATGCCTTGTCTAGTGGTGCTGCCCGATACACCTTGTGCATGACGTGCCGTTGCACGATATGCCTTACAAGATCTTGCTGCACGATATACCAGTGTTGCATGACATGGTGTTGCACGTTACACCTGTCGCACGACATGCCTTTGGGCCGAGCTGCATGCTGTGCTGGTGGCCGTTATGCTTTGGTTGCCCGATACATGTGATGCACGACACAACATTGCCCGATACACCCTGAGGTGGTAACCATTATCCTTGCTGGTTGCTTGGCCGATAGAAGGCTAGAGTGCCTTGGGTGATATGAGGGAAGTACCCTACCCGATATCTCTTTAGTGAAGGTGCCCTATCATACTTCTTGTGAGGGTAGTGGGCACTTTTAGTGAGGGTCTTGTCTCTTCTGGAAAACCTATATGCTAGATCTTGTCCTTGTTACCACGTTTTGTTTATAATAGTGACCCTTGATATGCTTGATGGTAATTGAGGTGGTAGATTACGTCTATGAAGTCTTGATATTACCTTGTTTATGATCATCTTGATTATCTGAATAATGCTGAGATAATGGTAAGCATATAAGATGCTTTACATGATGTGATGATCACAGGTTGAGACATGTATGAGAGAGCATATAATTGATAATACGATCTTTCTGTTAATCCATGATAATTGTGCACACTAACCATGTAGGTACAAATGCATAGCTAGTTAAAGGGCTATGAGGTATATATGTTTGAGTAACACTGCTCTGATGGTTACTCTTGATGATGAGATAACATGCATGATGTGTTTTGGGCAGAGGACCTCAGTTTGGCTAAAGTGCCTAGTTGAGGTGTTATCCTCTGATGATGATCTGGGATTGTTATCCCAAGTGATGAGAATGCCTTTTGAGGTAGTGGTTTCTTGTGGTGAGAGATTGAGATCCTAGAATAGCTTGATGGTGGTAACACTAAGGTAGATTTATGTTATGCATATGTTACAACTTGGTTGCATCAATAATCCACTTAAAATGAACTAACTAATCACAATGGAACATATCATGTAGTTTGCCCTGGACATAGATCCATCATCGTCAGGAGCTGGTGATGGTGAAACGGGTTCTCCTGCAGGTTAACCTGGAGCGCATATTGTTGAATATGCGAGGTTTCTCCTAGCCTAAAATAGAGAGGATTCGAGTGCAGTTGCGGTTGCAGACTCGGGATATGTATAGAGCATGGGGAACGAGCCCATGGATCAGGATATGTGAAATGGGAGCATGAATGCGTTCATGGCTCGGGGAGCATGGTGAACTGGCCCGTGGCTCAGATATACTAGCGCCGAGACCTATACTGAGGTGGGCTAGAGAAAGGGTAGCCTATGGAGCTGATCCTGTGGTTGAGGCCACTTATGTTACAACCCCAATTTTTGGGTTCATCTGGTGAGAAATATAATTTCTCATATTAAAGATAATTGAACAAAGAATGGTATACTTTGTTGGATTTGTTTACAATAGCCTTGATGTTTGTGTTGTGGGCTTTATTGGCTATTGGGCCCAAATAACAGAGAAAATTCAATTAGTAATTGAATAATTGAATATTTGAAAAAAGGGAAATATGGAAACCTCTAGAAGGCACATCCAAAGGGGATTTCGTGCCTCTTGGGTTCCTTGGGTACCAAGGAGTCCAAAGTTGCATAGAGAAGGCAATAAGAAAAGAAAAGTTTAATTAAGTATTTCTTTATTACGAAATAAATTGAAAATAATGATAAAATGTGGAAAATGAGTGGAAAGAGGCATAAATGAGATTTCTTGGTGAAATTTCGTATCCATGAGGTTGCTAATATTAAAAGGAATGCCAATGAGGAAAATAAAAGAGAAATAAAGAGAAATCCTCAAAAAGAGATATTTTAATGAGAAATAAACAAGATAATGTGAAATAATGCATAAAGATGCATCTAGAGGGATAATAAGTATCCAATAAAAAGAATTTCGAAATCATAGAGTTTCTTGGGATTCAAGGAGTCCCAATAAAGAGGAAAGAAAGAGAAAATACTAAAAAGGCAAAATAAGAGGATAATGTGTTGCATTATTAATGAATTATGTGGTATTGTTTAAAAGGATGATATTTTCTATAAAGGAAAATAGGATTTCGTGATCAATGGATTAAAAAGCAAGAATAAAGAGAGCAAGTAAAAGGAATTTCGAATTCCTAAAACATCCAAATAATAAAGGATATTAGAAAAGAATAAAGAAGAGAGAGAATTTCTTCTTCACTTAGGAATAGGTTTCCAAGTTGAGGAAGCCTTGTTTTCTTTATGGACAAGCAATCTGGGGCTTGGATACCCCCCTATATAAAGGGTAGACCTTCCAGTTCGAGTCCTACAAGGATCCCACGTGCATCCCTCCTCCTCCTTCCTCTTCTTCATAGTTCTTTGCGTACAAGCCCTAGTTGAGAGTAATGGTCTATCCCGAGGGCACTGAGGAGCAGCGTCGAGGTCCTGGTGGAAGCAAGGTTCTCCCACGATGTCGCAGGGGAGCTCATCCATCAAGATCGTGCCTGGGAACCTGCTTAACGGCGGCCATCAGACTGCAGCAATGGCCGTAAAAGTCTGGCCCACGAGCGGAGGATAGACCTCCTTGGCCAAGAAGTAGGGGCACCCTGGGTGCACCCAAGAGCGGCAGAGCTAATGGAGGAGTTTCCAGTGAGGTTCACGACCGAGAGAGGGGGTAGAGCCGCGCCTAGGGCAGCTAGGGTCAGCGCTGCGCGGCTGGATGAAGGTAGGAGATGACCCCTCGGTCATTGGATGGAAATACCCTATGGGGTATGAAGCGTCGACCGTTTAAGTAAAGGGCAGTCGTCTCTTTTCGTCATATTTCCAAACAAGGCGGGTTACGTTGCATGAAAGGGGGCTCGACGTGTCAGCCTTTGATTGGCTCAAGTAAGTGAACTTTTGCAAAATTCTTATCTCCTTATTCGTAGCTCGAATGACAAAAGTTTATATATGAATTTTGCTTAGAAAAACGAGAGGAATCCAATAAAAATATCATTAGAAGATAATTCCTCTTGATATTCGAAAATTAATGTAAATTATCATCTTTAATGAATTAAAGATTAAGAAACCCTATTTTGAAATGAATAATGTGTTTAATAGGGTTTAATGGATCAATAAAGTTGATAATAACATGTTAATCATAAATAGGTACATTAAGATAGAAAAGGGCTAACTTTACACGCAATTAGTTTAACTTAGAGATTATGTGCATAAATACACTTAAAATTCAAAAAGTACATAAAGTTATCATCTTTAATGATTTAATCGTTAGATTTGATGATAGATGGATTAAATGATGTTCATTGGATAATTCAAGCCAATATTAACTTGTTGTTAATAAAAGTGAAAATAGGATCTAAAAAGATGATCTTTTTATATAATTGGCTTAATTTAGGGTTTCGTGCATGATTATGCATTAATGAGCTCGAAAACCCTAATTTAAGAGAATATGTATTTTAATTGTTTTAATGGTTCAAATCCATGAATAAATAGGGATGTGATGATCCTAAGTCAATTTGGGTATAAAAGACTATTAAAATGGATAGTTGAGCAATTAAGGTTCATATAAATGGAAAAGAGTATTTTGGGGTTTGCTAACCTAAAAGGGATAAAGTTTGAGAAATTGATCTAAGAAACCCTAATGAATATTAATGAAACCTTAATGCAGATTAGAAACCCTAGAAAGTGAATCCAAGTCAATAAAGTAGATTGTTGATAAAGTGTGTAATAAATAGAGTACATATTCTTTTCAGGAATTATGTGATGATTGAATTACTTGCTTGGATCTGTTGATTGGCTTGATTGTATATACATGAAGTATATGTTGAATAATCTGCATGACTCATCAAATCAGGTATGTGGTTACGCTTATGAATAATCGCTCTAGTTTCAGGACGATTCCCGAAGTTTTAATCGGTTGCTTGAAAATAACTATTGGATGTCTATTTATTTCATGCCACTATAAAGTGACTATGATTATCACGATAAATGTGCGTATATAACTGGCTAGATCTGGGTCCACCTCTATTGCTTTGAAAAGGGCTAAAAAAGGGGTAATCCTAGAGCAAGGTCTAGGTTACCGAGAGTTAGAAACTGGGCTACGTACGTGTAGTGCCATGAGACTCATTAGCCTGCCATGAGTTAAGGAGTGGGCTACTTACGAGTTGTGCCATGTGACTCAACCCTAGAAACCAATTCACCTATAGGTGGGACCATGAGGGGTTTAATGGGGATCTACCATATGGAAGGTAGTATCCAGGTCCACTACAGGGATAGCACAGAGGATAGGGTACTCATGGATCGCGGAGTTATATTTAAAACATGATCTTGATTGTTAAATGATTAATTGAATGATTATGTTGTTATCATAGTTGTACGTTTATATTTTCCCCCACATATCGGCTTTGGCTGACTGACATTTTGTTTGTCGACGTTTTAGGGCAAGCCAAAAGGACAAATAGTAAATTGTCATATTGTGAAATACATGAAGTAAAATACAAGGAGGATTAGTTAAAGTAGAATCCTTAAGTGGATAGAAGTTTAGAGATCCAAGTTTTCAAAAAGGTATGAAAAAAATTATTTTCTTATAGCTTTTCAGTATAGTCTGTTAAAATTTGATAATTATTCTTGGTTAATTGTCGAACCTTTGATCCGGAAGTTATGGGTGCGGCTTCGACTTCTCGGTCTCCCTTAATTGGGGGTTATCAGGAGGTGGGGTCGTAACATTTGGTATCAGAGCGTAGGTTCCTCATTTAACCATTAATAATTATTAAATTTTACAAACTCCATAGAACCCAAGGGAGTTATTAGAGGATTATCCGAAAGACGGAGGTGTCTAGAAAAGGATCACGACCGGGGGCTGGCAATATTTTCCTCCGCACCACTAGTCAGAATACGAGGACTCCCGGATCTGTGTGACTGCCTGGCCAAAGTCTTAGGGTATGAATCGAAATAAGACACCTTTAGGACTTTCTCATCTTATTCATCCATTCTCATCACGAATTTTGTTAAGGACCTTAAGGATTAGGGTTTTCCCTCTTTTCCTCACCCTCTTAAGGTATGGGTAAGATTAATAAGGTCTAAGGAATCCTCCATCAAATTAATGAAAAGCATGTAAATAAGATGTCATGGACATAAGCTTAATAGATTAAGTGCAAATTCAAGAATAGATACATGCTTAGGTCGTATGACATAAGTTGTCATGACCTCAGAAGAGACCTGAGGCTAGACCTTCGTATCAGGAGGATAGATAAAGAGAGTTAGTCTTGGAGATAGAAATCTCCATTGCAAGTAGAGACCTGGCACATCCTCTGAGGATGATGTTAACCCTAACCCTAAGTGAAGGTTATAGAGAGATGAGTTTGACCAGGTGTTTGAAGGACATGCCTTTGGGATGCCATATGATCCATGGGTGACCTAGCACCTTTGGCAACCCAACCCTGGGAAGGGTCATGCATGTTAGGGTAAAGGATAGCTCCTTAGATGATGATGTTAGTGAAGGAACTTAAAAAATCCTATGGGCTTATGTGAGTAGGGCATAGCATGCACCCAGGGTACGTTAGTAGTGTGAGCAAAGGGTTGAAACCATGACCAGGAGAGTAGGAAGGATGGCCTATGAAATAAGCATAAAGAGCTATGGATAACCTTGAGCGAACATAAGTTTCATCTAGGTAGGGGCATGCTTTTGAGGTTGATCCTTCATGAAGAGGGGACCTCTAATGGTGAGGTTGGATGTAGGGTTATCTCTAAAGAGAGCATGAAACCCAACAAGAAGGTTGGAAGCCTAAAACCCCTAGATATGAGGAACAATGGATGATAGTGGTTGCCTCATGATCGATCCCTGGAAGTTGATGATATCTTGGTTGCCTTTAGAGGGACCAAACCCTAGAGAGAGAAGATGAAGCTTCGGGTACCTATGTGCCTATGGTATAGGTGTTTACCTTCTGAGGTAGGAAGAAGAGTTCCTTAGACCTAGAAAGGTTTAGTAACAGGTTATGAGGCCTTGTACCTTGTTGGTTGTCCTTAAGGAGGACCCAACTCTAAGTGTTGCTCAAGTTGAAGGATGACAAGGAGTGCATGTCATGCCTTTTGCATGCTTGGTTCGTAGTTAAGAGATAGAACATGCAGTTGGACACCTAAAAGTGAACCTAGGGATTTCTAGGCCTAAGAGGGGAAGTGGTATACCTAATGCTCATGACGAGAATTAAGTTGCTATAGTTTCGAGCATGGTACTCCTCATGTATAGAGGAAAAGGGAAGTCCCTTAAGTTTAAGATGTGTTTGATGAACCCCTCACAGTTAGGTTGATGATAAAGGAAGGTATGATCTTGATCCAGCATTGAGGAAAGAGGACAAGTATGACATAGCATGGTTCAGTAGGTGATCTGCTTGTGCCTTAATAGCTTGCTAGGGTTAAGTAGGATCATATGGATGTAAACCCTAGACCTAAGAGCTTTTGTGACCTTGTTGTCAAGATATAGTTTTCCTCCCATCTTGGGAGAGGGACCCCTTTGGTAGGGTGTATATCAGTTTTGTTGGTTTAAGGTAACCTAAAAAGGTCTCATAGGATCTTGAGAAGCTAAGTGAAAAGTACATGGTATGAGAATGAACCTGTAGACCCATAGATATCCATCTCTAAGTGCATGTGGATGTGTTACCATGGAGGTAACCGGTATGGGGCTTGACCAGGGTAGGCAGGTTGCCATGATCCCTATGAACGGATAAAAGTCAGTCCATGAATGCAGAAAGAGAGATGATGAAGGCCTGGGTAAGGTTCTAAGTTGGACATGTAATATAAGAGAATCCTAAGTCTATCCTAGGGTCATGTAGGGATAAGACCGATGGAAGTAGGAGTTACCTAATTCCCTAAGTTGCACATGACCATAGAGTCGGGAGGTAACAACTATCATTGTCCGAGGGCCATGGGTTAGGAGATTGATCACCTTCATGAACTCATGGGACCCAAAGGGGAGATGAATAGGGCACTCTCTTGATGCATGAGGGAAGAGGAATGACCCCAAAAGTGCCCGCACCCTATAGACCTAGAGGAGATGACCATGGGATGTGTGTAAACCTGAGTAGGTTCAAGACTAGTTTTCCATGGAAGTAACTCTGATATCAAAATGATTGTGATGTAGAGACATAAGTTGCACGTTTCAACTTAGGTTTGAAGGTGTACTGGAAAGGTGGGATGTATTATCTCTACTCATGGAACATGAAGAACTTTGTATTTGGGACGGCCGCCAAATGCTTATTTCCTCTTTTTATGGGAGTGAGAGATAGGACAGTACACATGCCATACACTAAGGATAAAAGATGATGTGATTTGGAACGTTGCTACGAGGTATGAGGACAGAGAAGATAACATACCCTGGTAAAGTGAATGATACATGGATGGTTTACAAACACTAAGAGGAATGAGGTAGTCACCTTATGAAGATGTTTTTATCTAGAGATATGAGTCATACAAGGTTGAGTTTGATCACCAAAAAGATGAGCTCAAAGTGTTTTCAATGAAGATAGACTTCGAGTTCGAGATGATAAGTGAAATACATAGAAGTGTATGTCTTCAATGTTACCTAATACCTAAGGATGTGAAGTGGTAATGGATGTTCTGGTTGAGATGTATCTGACTAGTTTGGCTAGAAGCTAGAAGAGGTTGTTAAGCTAACCCTACGTTTGGAAAGGAGGTATGTTTGGCTAATACTCCAATGTAATAAGATATGTTGAAAAAGTTAATGGTTGTTTGATTAGTCAATCTAGTCCTTGATATAATGAAAGGATGGTGATAGAACCTCATATACCCTTCTTTGGTTAGGAAGGTGATGAAACCCTGATGAGAGTGGTTTAGGGTTTCTGAGGAATCAATCTTAAGGAATCGTAAGAATACAGGAGATCATGATTTAAGATCACCATATACCGTGGTACTACCAAGATAATAAGTGATAGTAGTACTTTGGTTGCGTAAGATGAAGTTGCATGGGGTATGTTGCCATGCAAGATAGGAGGTGAATGACAAACACCGGTAACCCAATGCATTGATATAAAGGATAAAGAGTCCCCGAGAGAGAAAAGGGAGTTCATCACTATGGATGTTGTAAGTCTCCCCTGGACCAAGGAAGGTCGAGATGCAATATGGGTTACGGTGAACTGCCTTACCTGGATGACATGAGAAAGAAAGAGTTCTGTCAAGGGACAGATATGGTTGAACTACCCATGAGAGAGATGGTTCAACTACACCATGAAGCGAGTTCAAAGGTTCATGAGTTTGACCTAAAGGATCCCTTCCAAAAGGTGGAAGTAGGCACATGAAGAACTCAATGTTAGTACAATTATCACCCCTAACTAATGGTTAGTATGATTCAGACTAAAGGGTCTGATGAGAGCATATGTGCTCGTTCAGGGTGATGACTAGAGACAGTTCTTTTCCTATGAAAGATGTAATGATGACCACCATAGCCAGTATTGGGAATTAAAGAAGCTCTGTAAGGGAGGTTGTGTCGGTCACCACTTCAGTAAGGTGATGTTGGTGAAAGGACCATAATGTGTGTAGATGAAGTCGCTTTGATCGTGCAATGGCTGAAAGGAGCCTAGAGACGACAAGAGTCGTGAGTGGATGCAAAGTAGTCTGACATGCAGTTCACTGTGGGAAATATGTGACGTGAAAAATCTGACCCCTCTGAGCTACAACTAAGGAAGCTGGGTCCCCGATACATGGGTCCACTTGAGATGGATTGGTGGAGAAGGTTATGGTTGACTTTACCCCTCAGGATAAAGTAATGTGTGATGAGTTCCAGGTGTCCAATTTAGAGCACTATGTGAGGTACCCCGACCATGTGCTGAGCAATGAACCTAGTGAGCCCCAAGGGAGGCTGAAATGGCCTAAGTCCACCTGTGTAGTTTATAGACGCCAGGATGAAAGAACTCAGAGAAAAGAATATGTGATGATAAAGGTTCTTTGGAGACACCATGAGTATGGTAAAGCCACATAGGGGCCAATGATGGACATGGAAAAGTCTTATCTTGAATTGTTTGTTTGCTTGATAGAATTTTGAGGACAAAATTCCTATAAGAGGGGAAGGATGTTACAACCCCAACTTTTGGGTACATCTGGTGAGAAATGTAATTTCTCATATTAAAGATAATTGAACAAAGAATGGTATAATTTGTTGGATTTGTTTACAATAGCCTTACTGTTTGTGTTTTGGGCTTTATTGGCTATTGGGCCCAAATAACAAAGAAAATTCAATTAGTAATTGAATAATTGAATATTTGAAAAAAAGGGAAATATGGAAACCTCTAGAAGGCACATCCAAAGGGGATTTCGTGCCTCTTGGGTTCCTTGGGTACCAAGGAGTCCAAAGTTGCATAGAGAAGGCAATAAGAAAAGAAAAGTTTAATTAAGTATTTATTTATTAAGAAATAAATTGAAAATAATGATAAAATGTGGAAAATGAGTGGAAAGAGGCATAAATGAGATTTCTTGGTGAAATTTCGTATCCATGAGGTTGCTAATATTAAAAGGAATGACAATGAGGAAAATAAAAGAGAAATAAAGAGAAATCCTCAAAAATAGATATTTTAATGAGAAATAAACAAGATAATGTGAAATAATGCATAAAGATGCATCTAGAAGGATAATAAGTATCCAATAAAAAGAATTTCGAAATCCTAGAGTTTCTTGGGATTCAAGGAATCCCAATAAAGAGGAAAGAAAAAGAAAATACTAAAAAGGCAAAATAAGAGGATAATGTGTTGCATTATTAATGAATTATGTGGTATTGTTTAAAAGGATGATATTTTCTATAAAGGAAAATAGGATTTCGTGATCAATGGATTAAAAAGCAAGAATAAATAGAGTAAGTAAAAGGAATTTCGAATTCCTAAAACATCCAAATAATAAAGGATATTAGAAAAGAATAAAGAAGAGAGAGAGAATTTCTTCTTCACAAAGGAATATGTTTCCAAGTTGGGGAAGCCTTGTTTTCTTTATGGACAAGCAATCTGGGGCTTGGATACCCCCCTATATAAAGGGTAGACCTTCCAGTTCGAGTCCCAGAAGGATCCCACATGCATCCCTCCTCCTCCTTCCTCTTCTTCGTAGTTCTTTGCATACAAGCCCTAGTTTAGAGTAATGGTATATCCCGAGGGCACCGAGGAGCGGCGTCGAGGTCCTAGTGGAAGCAAGGTTCTCCCGCGACGTCGCAGGGGAGTCCATCCATCAAGATCGTGCCTGGGAACCTACTTAACGACGGCCGTCAGACTACAACAACGACCACAAAAGTCTGGCCCACGAGCGGAGGATAGACCTCCTTGGCCAAGAAGTAGGGGCACCCTGGGTGCGCCTAAGAGCGGCGGAGCTAATGGAGGAGTTTCCAACGAGGTTCATGGCCGAGAGAGGGGGTAGAGCCGTGCCTAGGGCGGCTAGGGTCAGCGCTGCGTGGCTGGCTGAAGGTAGGAGATGACCCCTCAGTCATTGGACGGAAATACCCTCCGAGGTATGAAGCATTGACCGTTTAAGTAAAGGGCAGTCGCGTATTTTCATCATATTTCCAAATAAGGTGGGTTACGTTGCATGAAAGGGGGCCCGACGTGTCAGCCTTTGATTGGCTCAAGTAAGTGAACTTTTGTAAAATTCATATCTCCTTATTCGTAGCTCGGATGACAAAAGTTTTTATATGAATTTTTCTTAGAAAAACGAGAGGAATCCAATAAAAATATCATTAGAAGCTAATTCCTCTTGATATTCGAAAAGTAGTGTAAATTATCATCTTTAATGAATTAAAGATTAAGAAACCCTATTTTGAAATGAATAAGGTGTTTAATAGGGTTTAATGGATCAATAAAGTTGATAATAACCTGTTAATCATAAATAGGTACATTAAGATAGAAAAGGGTTAAATTTGCATGCAATTATTTTAACTTAGAGATTATGTGCATAAATACGCTTAAAATTCGAAAAGTACATAAAGTTATCATCTTTAATGATTTAATCGTTAGATTTGATGATAGATGGATTAAATGATGTTCATTGGATAATTCAAGCCAATATTAATCTGTTGTTAATAAAAGTGAAAATAGGATCTAAAAAGATGATCTTTTTATATAATTGGCTTAATTTAGGGTTTCGTGCATGATTATACATTAATGAGCTTGAAAACCCTAATTTAAGAAAATATGTCTTTTAATTGTTTTAATGGTTCAAATACATGAATAAATAGGGATGTGATGATCCTAAGTCAATTTGGGTATAAAAGACTATTAAAATGGATAGTTGAGCAATTAAGGTTCATATAAATGGAAAAAGGGTATTTTAGGGTTTGTTAACCTAAAAGGGATAAAGTTTGAGAAATTGATCTAAGAAACCCTAATGAATATTAATGAAACCTTAATGCGGATTAGAACCCCTAGAAAGTGAATCCAAGTCAATAAAGTAGATTCTTGATAAAGTGTGTAATAAATAGAGTACATATTCTTTTCAGGAATTATGTAATGATTGAATTACTTGCTTGGATCTGTTGATTGACTTGATTGTATATACATGAAGTATATGTTGAATAATATGCATGAATCATCAAATTAGGTATGTGGTTATGCTTATGAATAATCTCTCTAGTTTCACGGTGATTCTCGAAGTTTTAATCGGTTGCTTGAAAATAACTGTTGGATGTCTATTTATTTCATGAAACTATAAAGTGACTATGATTATCACTATAAATGTGCATATATAACTGGCTAGATCCGGGTCCACCTCTATTTCTTTGAAAAGGGCTAAAAAGGGGTAATCCTAGAGAAAGGTCTAGGTTACTGAGAGTTAGAAACTGGGCTACCTACGTGTAGTGCCATGAGACTCATTAGCCTGCCATGAGTTAAGGAGTGGGCTACTTACGAGTAGTGCCATGTGACTCAACCCTAGAAATTGGTTCACCTATAGGTGGGACCATGAGGGGTTTAATGGGGATCTACCATAAGGAAGGTAGTATCCAGGTCCACTACAGGGATAGCACATATGATAGGGTACTCATGGATCGCAGAGTTATATTTAAAACGTAATCTTGATTGTTAAATGATTAATTGAATGATTACATTGTTATCATAGTTGTACGTTTATTGTTTTCCCCACATACCGGCTTCGGCTGACCGACGTTTTGTTTGTCGGCGTTTTAGGGAAAGCCAGAAGGACAAACCGTAAATCATCATATTGTGAAATATATGAAGTAAAATACAAGGAGGATTAGTTAGAGTATAATCCTTAAGTGGGTAGAAGTTTAGAGATCCAAGTTTTCAAAAAGGTATGCAAACATTTATTTTCTTACAACTTTTCGGTATAGTATGTTAAAATGTGATAATTATTCTTGGTTAATTGTCGAACCTTTGATCCATAAGTTATGGGTGCGTCTTCGACTTCTCAGTCTCCCTTAATTGGGGGTTATGGGGAGGTGGGGTCGTAACAACTTATGCATGAAACTACGGTCCTGCTTTGGTTCTCGTGCACTGACCACGAGGTGGGAGGTCATGGAGTCCGACTCTTCCATTGACCTTGTATGGCACCGACTCCGGGTTTCACAGCCGTCAGTTGGATCTGAGTGGTATGGCTCACTTCCTCAGGGCATAATAATATGTAATCCAACCGAATAGTATTTACTGCATAAGGCAAAACACAGAATATTGGTTGAGGCCTTGCTTATGTAGTTAATCTTGTTATACTTGCAGTTACTTATACGTTTCTTATGTTCTGTGATAAGATCTTATAAATCTTATCTTGATAATCATGTTCCATAAATGAATACTTGGTTATCTGCCTTCTGTGCAACTTGGTATGCTTGATGGTATGAATAGCTTTACTTTATAAACTGCTCTTGTTCTACGCTTTATCAGTTATCTATTGCTGTTGCTTTAATCTTCCTTTGGTTTTATAGTTTCGGCGGGAAGTTATGTTTCTCGCTGGGACTGTGTGTCTCACCCCGCTAGTTTATAACCTTTTTAGGTGTTCGAGCAAGACGTGGTGGTGGTCGCGGAGTTGCGACCGAGCAGCAAGAAGAGTAGTAGAAGGCAAGAGATGGACATGCTGCTATTTTGGTTGTTTTGTAGTAGAGTCTTAGAGTCATCCCTGTACTCTCAGGTCCTTGGAGGCATTTTGACGTTGTTTCACGATGTATAACTGATGATGTTTTATATATCCTGCTACTGGCCGGATATGGACCGTTATGTACATATAAACAGGTGTTGAACTCATGTGATGGCTAGACAGCTGATCTCCTAAGCTGTGGACACATATCTAGCTTGTAAATATTTATATAATATGGTTTATTGCAGTATGAGGACTTGAATGCAATAATTTCTTAGTTTATCCGCTTTCCGAAATCGGTTTTAATTAACTAGTGTTTTTGGTAATATGTGGTTTCTAGTGTTTTCTGCATGTTTTTGCGTAACACCTCGCTGTCTGTGTGATAGCGGGATGTGTTGCCACAAAAATAAATTAGTTATTTAAAATATGGGTATGTTTCATGTTACAATATTAGCAATGGAGTCAATATTGGATTGATGATGTACTTCAAAGATAGGTCCAATTATTTTAATTCAAACTAATACGACTTCTATTTATTTAGAAACTACTTCTTTGTGCACCTATAACTATGTAGAATTATGATATCACCTTGTATTACTTTAATTCTACTTTATTTTTCTTAATTGTGAGTCTTATGTGAGTTATTTTGGATTTATTTGAATTAATTAAATCATAGAAATAATTTTTAGCATTTCGACTGAGTCTTAACGTTGAAGTGGGCCATTTTGGGTAGAAATTGGGGTTGGAGTGGCTTGCATAGTGATTGTAATTTCATTTTCTAACAACATTGTCAACAAATCTTGGTTATATTTGAGAAAAGATATATTTTACCTCATTTTATAGATGTAAATACTAGGTGCAGGTGTAAAATGCCAATCCTAGAAGAAAAGTTCTTACACATTGGTGATTCTTAAGTTCATTTCAAGATTAAAGATCTCAAATGCATAATACTTATTCTTCTTTTTACTATCTATTCTAGATACTTTTGGACAAAAAACTTCATGATCTATGATAGAAACATTTGTACTTTACCTAATATTTCTTGTTTCCACCTTCTTTAACCTAGTTGGAGCTGGACTTTCTAAGTTTGGTGTTTAAGGAGTTGTTGGTGATCTTAGAGCTAGCATTTGTGCATGCACTCTCTGAAAACATGCTCTTCACCTCAAGAAAGTGATATATGTAGAAATATGAGCTCAAATGGGGGGTGAATTGAGCTATAGAAACTTAAAACAAATCCATTAACCCTTCAAAATATATATCAATAATAATATTACAAGTATTAAAAGTAAGGGGGAGAGAGACTGATACAATCAATATCAAAGGAAAATATTTAGAGTGGTTCCTTCTCAAAGGACTTATCTCCATGATCTTGAGAGTTCAACCTCTAGAATTTGTAGTCTTGTGAAACAACTTGTATTCTACAATACAAGATTACACCAAGTGATCTCCATTTTTAGATCTAGGGTTAACTACCTTCCCTTTTATTAGAAAGGAATACAAACCTAAATAAAGGACTTACCTATACCTACAAAGTATTTTTAGCCCTCACCTTCACCTTTCTTCACCAAGAAAAAAATCCTCAAATTATCACCTTGAAAGAGAGGGATTGGAAGAAGAGAGTTGAGAGTTGTACAAATCACAAGTAATGCTGATTATCCATACAAGGTTTTTGACTCACTCTAATGATTGCAACAAATGACTAATCTCAAGGAGTGATTAGAATGCTTTCGAGGCATAATCTCTCAGCCACATAATATGAAAATGAAAACCAACCTTGGAAGGTACTTTAGTCTGTTTTATATATTGTTGAGGGTGCATATTAACTAGTAGGCCCAATTAGTATTGTGTAACCATGATTGGGAGAGTGAATGGATGTATAAAAAATATATTTTCACATTTTCTCTCCCTCTAACGACTATATTGCACTTTATAATAAAATAGTTGTAGTGATGTTGATCGAGTTTAGGTTGCCAAATCTCGACCGATGGCACTAGTAGACAAAAATCCTCTGAGTCTGGAGGCCGAGTTTTGTGTCCTAAATCTAGGGCAATGGGCATATTGGAGTTTGACCTTTCATTCATTGTATGTAATTTGTATCATTAAAAATGGATTGATGTAGAATAATTAGAAACTGGATAGTGTCTTTGGATGAGTTTCAATGGTGCAAACTCAATCGATGGTAAGTTTTATTTGGTAGGTTTCTAATTATTTCTACGTACAATATTAGTTCATTCTAATTAATTTTGTCACATATATTAGATTAATTATGAGTCTTACAACCATTACAAATTGTTTACAAAATAGTCCTAAAACATTATGTCTATCCTTCAAGTCTTGAACTTTGAATTGTATTATTTGAATCTCACCAACTAGGTTTTGTGAATTCGATTGATTAGAGCATGTCTATCAGTATAAAATGATATCAAACTGAAATGTTAGACGTATGTGAATGGAATTGTGAACTCATCATTGAAATATTGGCAATGTAAAACATTGAATTCATCATTCTCTCCCTTTTAAGGGTGACAACACATTTTTTTTTTTTAAGAAGAAATTATTTCTCCATAAATCTATGAGTTCCTTACATTAACATCTGAAAGATGGTATCTACTGACGCATGCTGGGGGTGAATCGAAATAATGCTCGGGTGGTTCGCTTCTGAGTTGGTATTTTTCCAGACCATCAGCTACTGAATTACACAGTCATCCTTCATATTGAACCGTCGTGTTCTCCTGCTTATCCTCTTTTAACTTGGTTAACCAATTGGTTAACACATTTCTAAATATATTGAAATAATAATGAATGAATTATTTTACCACCAAATCTTAGGGTTTATGAATGTTATAAACAAGCTCCCCTTAAATTCATGCTTTACTTAAACTATGAGTTAGCTGTAAATAATACAACACAATATATAATTATCTATGTGTCTTACTAAAATTAAAGTTCAATATCAACTCCATTAATTTACACGATTCATAAGGATATGCAATTCCATTTCATTATGGCTAGGTATTATCCTCCTTGTTCATATCAAAATGTGGGTAGATGAGAAAATTAAAAGTCTTATCCAATAATCACAGTGAGATTGACACAAAAAAGGATGAAATTACATAGTTTCTAATTAAATTATACACACAATTGACTCAAAGTCCAAGTGAGTTTCATTTATAACATGGTTTGATTACAATATATGTAAGATTGACTACAACATGCAAAAAAGGATATAATACATCAAATGTCATACTACATCAGAAGATAAGTAAAACATGCGCTTAAAATACAAGTGTCCTATGCAATAAAATCTAGGCTAACATAATACAAAGTAGAGGAAACTCTATAAAATATATTAAATAATCCTTAGAATTAGCATTTTCCTCATCTCCTCTCTCATTGTGTGAAATGACATGATGGTATGGTGGGATATGAATAACTTCCTCCTCATGTTAGAAGAAATTATCCATGGTGTTTCCTGATGTTATCTCTCCTCACCACACAATCATCATCATAGTAATCATCATCACCATCTTTCTCTTCATTATTTCCCATCGCACCATCCATGACCATCTGAACATCTTCAAAATATCACATGCATGGCCACATCTCATGAATTTTGTGTCCAGGTCATGATGTTAACATCTAGTACGACTTGATCTTAAAGATATGTTGGCATAGAGCTCCAATAAACTAAGTGAAGGATGATAGAAATTCTATATAATAAAATCAAGGTCATGGAGAAGGAGGGGATGCATGTGAAGAAGAGTAGGAATGATCAACAACAACAACATGGGCATCTAGAAGGGGGTAATTAGAAGCAAGGTATAAATGTTCTATGCATAGGTGGCATTGTTAGTGGAAGAGAAAATTGATTGGTAGGTAGGGTAGGAGGAAGTTCATGGGATTTTCATGTTGCTCATGATGTGGGTGATTTATTCATGCAGGTGGTTGGTGACTTGATGAAAGTAGGTGATTTGATGCAACATGTATCCATGAGTTGCTCATTGGATACAATGAATGAATCCCTACTAGGGAGTGGAGGCATGGTTGGTGGTATAGGCTGGGTGGGTGCGGGTGCATCAGAGGAGAAAGAGTAGGGACCAAGTGAGGAGATAGAGGCTCTATAGTTCACAAGGGATTTTTATACGACTCGTTATGTACTTTAGCTTAAAAAAGAGGGATTTTCATGTGTGATGTTAGAAGACTCCACATAAGATCTAGGATAAGGTCAGTGGGCCTCATGTGTCTTTTTTGTAGTCGAAGAAAGTCATTATATTAGGGTGTATCTAACCAATCACCTAATATATATCACGTACAAAATTGAGGAAGATATTGAGCAATCCGACTTTATATTTATTACCCAATACTTAGATGCCTGCAATAATAATAAGGGGTCTTGTGTAGGAAGTGGGGTCAAATATAGGGACAAGGGGTGATAAGTGTTTAGGATTTGAGGTCTTGGCTTAGTTACATATAAAAAAAAGGAGAGATAAGCGTCCCCTATAGATTTATGGCAACCAAACAAAGAATAAGGAAAAATAAGTAAAATGAATCTTAGTTAATAAAAGCATAATGGAACATATATCTTTTTGGCATGTTCCAATATGTGACTAAAACTTGGATTGGTTTCACCACTTAAGGACTCTCACCAACATGCAATAATCACACCCATTTATCCTTAGCTTAGTTTGCGCACAATCATCATTAGTGTCTATTCCATATTCTCTTGAGATAGGGTAAGATATAACTAATAGGCATGTCTATCTCTCAAGATGACAAATATACAATTGGAAATACATCCATATGATTATCAACTCTAGTATTACAATATTCTTATGCATTCATACTACTCCATAACTCTAAATAAAGTCTAATAATACTCGTTCAAGGTATAATTATCAAAACCCCAACTTAGCATCTAGCTTATCCTCAAGCTAATAAACAGAATCAAAGTATAAAATGACAACAAAAGGCTTTCTCAGTTTAATTAGTCAAGCCTTGTGATTATGTTCTTGTGCCACATATATATCAAGATTTACGCCTGACTGCTTAGTCTGCTTAATGTGTCCCAAGGTTCAAGATTATAGACTTAGAGCTGTCTGACCTTTTTATATATTACTTTCTTTCTTCCAAGGAAGGGTTCATACCTAATGATGTCTATTCTGATCCTTGCCTCCTAGTTTTACCGTGCGTCAAACATGATGAAATTATCTTTCACATCCAATTTCTATTTATTTGGGTAATCAAGAGAGTGTGTATTGGGTCGAGTAAGGCTATAATGTAGCTTATGATTATTATTTGGAAGGACAAGGGGCTATATTTTGATTTTTAGTTCTACTATAGTCACGACATATCTGCATTATTTGGCGCAACTATGCACCGACAGGGCAGAACCTTTTTTTTATCTTAGTGGGCACAACTCTCATGTTTTTATTTGAATTCAAGATTTTATTCTTTCTCCCAGCTTAGGCACAATAGGATTCTCAAGGTAAGTGGGTCGTTGGTGCGTCGCGCTAGAGGTGCGCACACTAATCATTTGAGTTTGACTAGATTCACTCCACAAGATCAGGACACACTGTGGGACTACTTTCAAAATTGATAAGGATCTAAACCTACACACCTACTTCTACTAAAAACACAACACTCGCAAGTGCACAGGGTCATGTCATAGTATCGGAGGGCAGCAAGTATAGGGTCGATCCATAGGGAGAAAAGGGGGCACTAGAGCTAGGTTAGTTTTTCTGCTAGGTTCCTACTATAGAGTATAGGGTTGAAGGGTATGAAGGTTGTTTTGATTGATTACACAAAAGATGAACAAGCAAGCAAATGAAGGAAAGCAAACAAGATGAAAGCCTAAGTTAACCCTAGATAGTTAATTCTAATGAGCAAGGAAAGACAAGGCCAGTGGGAAAGGCTAGAAAAGAGCAATCTATGCTAAGGCATGCAAGAAAATGTCTACACTACAGTAAGCTAGCAAACAAGGCAAAAGAGCAATTAAAGAGCTAAACTAGCAAGGGCAAAACAAGAACAAGGAAAGAATCTAACTAAGCAAGTAAAGAGATAACTAGGCTAACACTAGCTAAACAAGCAGGCAATTAGAGTTTTAAAGCAATAAAGGGATGTGTTGGTTCTTTGGGGGATGCACTTATCAATTAGGTTACAGGGTGACATGTGAACATTATGCTTTCATTTAGATTACCAAACTAGAAAACAAGCTAGAGTCTAATGAATTGCCCTAGAATACTAACTGGACGTGGATAGGATAGGTTGTATATAGGGGAACTAGTCCCTAACACCTCCTACTACCCTTATGAGGCTCAATTGGGCTAGGATCTAGGTTCAACTCAATTAATTTCTAGGTTACATGGTCTCAGGGTGATTAGGGGCTGAGGGTAAATAATGGGAGTGGAAGTGAGGTTTTAGGCCTCACATCACCCACATTCTAGCCTTAAGAAAGATCCATGCTAAGCACACTAAGTTCATATAAACTAGATACTTAGATCTCTCAATTAGGATTAGGAGAATTTATTAGCATGTAGGAGGATGGGTACCTAGCCAGGGATCCATGAATTGGACCTAAGATAAAATCCCAAAATTCACACATATAAGCAATCTCCCTAAATTCCTTGGTGATTTCAAGCACAAACCAATAAGCAATTATGAAGAGTGAGATGAAAATATAACATAATCATTAGCAAATAAAATTACAATGTTTACATATCATTTCCCCCCAACATGGTACCAAAGTGACATTTTTGGCCTCAAACATCCAACCTAAGGGGCCTAGCTACTCATGGAAATGCAAATATAAAAAGAAGGGAGAAAGAGGTAGAAGAAGCCGTGGAGCATGGTGTAGATGGAGAAATCCTCCTCTCTAACTACTGCAAGGTCGACCTCCTCCTTCTTCTTGGGTGGAGTAATGTGGAATTATGGTGGGAAGTGGATGGAAGGCTAGGAAATGGGGGTTTTTGTGCTAGAAATGGAGAAATGAAGTGAAATGGAGGTGGAAATGAGTGGAAATGGATAAGGGGCGCAAATGGAGTTATAGGAGTTAGCTAGGGGTGGACAACCTCATGCTCCAACCACCACCCACATATATATAGGTGTGGAGGAAGCAATAGCTCAAGTAGGGGTAAAGTGGGAAATGCAGTGTAAAAGTAGCTAGGTTTTTGTGAGTAGCATGACCATGGTGGTCATCATGGCCGTGGTGTTCAGGTTGACCATGGACATGATGGGGTGGACTCAACGAGGTGAAAAATGGTGGAAAATGACAGTATCAGTGGTGGATTTGTACATGAAGTGGCATGGCCGTGGTGGCTTGGATGCTCTGCCCGTTCTCTACTGCATGGCAATTCTAGATGGGCTGATACACAGATGTGCAAGATGGCACTACCGTTCTTCTATCTTGTGCTAGGACCATGCTAGGTAGTACAACCGTGCTACTGAGTGTAGTCTTCAATCTTAAACTCTGTTGGTTTTGAGTGATCTAGCACGGCTATTCTTTGGCAACACGATGGTGTTGGACTCTGTATCAACACTTTGACTGAATCTTTGTGTTTCCTTGGACATCTTCGGTTCAATTGATATTTGACCACTAGGGGTAGGTTGAGGGAGACTCAAACTTCACTTTGGGACTCTCTAAGAGTAGAGAAACCTTAAGATCACTTGTTCTCTTTCTTCCATCCAAGTATGGTCCAAATGCCTGAAAAATATGAAAATAATGTCCATAAGTGCATTTGACATGAAATCACATATTAGAGGAAATAACATGTAATCTAATAGGAATAGATGTTCTTGAAATGTAATATGACACAAGATGAATCCCTAAAATAGGTCTGCATCACCACCCCAAACTTAAAACATACTTGTCCTCAAGTATGCTCCAACTTAATCTCTCTGCAATTTTTCCACAATCAAGAAATGACAAATGCAATGCAATAGGTCAATATTGACTAGATGAACTCAAAGATGAATAAGTTCATGCATTTCACCTCTCTCCTCTCCTCTTTCACCAACCAATCATGATTATTGTACTGGGCTTGCAAACTTCAAATATAGAGCATAGAAAACACAATCAATCCATATGGCTGTCATATCACTCCAGGTAAACTATTTCTTGGTAGAAAAGGTAAAAAATGATTAATTTTGCCATTTTACATTCATGCATTCAATATCATATGTCCATCCACACTAAGTAACCCACATGGCTGTGAAAAAGGGCAAAATGAGCTAGTTTTAACATTTCCTAGCTCCATGGGCATGCAAAAGGAAGAAAGGGTTGCAGTAATTTGGAGTGCTTTTACACACTCATATTTTCTTTATTAGATGCTCTTAAATAGGAGAATCTTTTATTTTCTTTTGAATTTTTTTCTTTTTCTTTTTCTTTTTCTTTGACCTTGGTGTGGATAGGGCGTATGGTGATTAGAGTGGAGTGGGGGGGGGTATGAATATGGTCACCACATACTTTTGGAGGTGGCCAAGGCTGAATGTGTGCACATTGGCATCCTTTCATGAGGCAGAGATGTAAGAAAATGGTAGAGGAAAAGTGAGTCAAAGAGGGGTTACTAACATAGACTTTGACATGAGATCTCCTGCATGAAAGCTACTCCAACATTTCATCAAGCAATGACACACTACATGAATGAGCAATATTAAATCCATATTTTTATCATGAGATTCTACGAAAAGCTTGTGCATCCCTCTCGAGGTGTGCACACTAATCAATTGTGTATGACTAGATGTGCTCTACGAGATCATGAGACATGGTGGGATAACTTTCAAAAATTTTAAGGACCTAAACCTACACACCTACTTCTAAACCTACACACCTACTTCTACTAAAAACACTACACCCGCAAGCACACGTGGTTGTGTCATAGTATAGGAGGGTGGCAAGTATGGGTTCGATCCATAGGGAGAAAAGGGGGTACCAGAGCTAGGTTAGTTTTTGTAGGCTCCTACTGTAGAGTCTAGGGTTGAAGGGTTTGAAGGTTGTTTTGATTGATTACACTAAAGATAAATAAGAAAGCAAATGAAGGAAAGCAAACAACATCAAAACCTAAGTTAACCCTAGATAATTAATTCTACTAAGCAAGGAAAGACAAGGCAAGCAAGAAAGGCAAGAAAAGAGAAATCTATGCTAAGGAAAGCAAGAAAAGGTTTACACTACACTAAGATAGCAAACAAGGCAAAAGAGCAATTAAAGACCTAAACTAGCAAGGGAAAAGCAAGAACAAGGCAAGAATCTAACTAAGCAAGTAAAGAGCTAACTTGGCTAACACTAGCTAAGCAAGAAGGCAATTAGGGTTTTAAAGAAATAAAGGGATGTGCATGCTATTTGGGGGGATGCACTTATCAATTCGGTTGGGGAGTGACATGTGAACATTATGATTTCATCGAGATTACCAAACCAAACATCAAGCTAGAGTCTAATGAATTGCCCTAGACTACTAACTGACAATGGATAGGATAGGTTGTGTATAGGTGAACTAGTCCCTAACACCTCCTACTACCCTTACGAGGCTTAATTGGGTTAGGGTTTAGGTGAAATTCAATTATAGTTTGAGCAAGCCTAGGTTTCTGGTTAGATGGACTTAGGGTGATTAGGGGCTGAGGGTAGTAATGGGAGTTGAGGTGAGGTTTTATGCCTCACATCACCCACATTCTACCTTGAGAAAGCTCCATGCTAAGCAAACTAAATTCACCTAAACTAGCTACTTAGATCTCTGGACTAGAGTTAGGGGAATTGATTAGCATGTAGGAATATGGGTAGCTAGCTAGGGATCCACGAATTGGACCTAGGAGAAAATCCCAAAATTCACACATATAAGCAATTTTCCTAAATTCCTAGGTGATTTCAAGCACAAACCAACAAGCAATTCGTGAAGAGTGAGATACAAATAGAACATTATCATTAGAAAACAAAATTACAATGTTTACATATAACTTTCCCCCAACATGGTATCAAAGTAACATTTTGAGCCCCAAACAGCCAACCTAAGGGGCCTAGCTACTCATGGAAATGGAAAATAAAAAAAGAGAAGAGAAAGAGGAAGAAGTAGTCATGGAACTTGATGTAGATGAGTAAATCCTCCTCTCCATCTGTTACAAGGTCGACCTCCTCCTCCTTCTTGGGTAGAGTGATGTGGAATGATGGTGGGAAGTGGATGGAAGGCTTAGAAATGGGGGGTTTTTGTGGTGGAAATGGTGAAATGGAGGTGGAAATGAAGTGGAATGGATCAAATGCGAAAATGGGGTGATGGAAGGTAGCTAGGGGTGTCCAACATCATGCTCCACCCACCACCTACATATATATAGGTGTGGAGGAAGCAGTAGGTCAAGTTGGAGTAAAGTGGAAAATGCAGTGCAAAAGTAGCTAGGTTTTTGTGAGTAGCACAGTCGTGGTGGGGTGGAACGACCGAGGTCAAAAATGACAGTAATAGTGGTGGATTTGTACATGAAGTAGCACTACCGTGGTGATCACCACATCCATGGCGAGGCAAGGGTAGTAAGGTCATGGTGGCTTGGGATGCTCTACCCATCTCTGCTGCATGACCATTCTGGATGGGTTGCTACACGACCGTGCAAGGTGGCACAACCATTCTACTATCTTGTGCCATGGCCATGCTAGGTAGCATGACCATGCTGTTGAGTGTAGTCTTCAATATTAAACTCTGTTCATTTTGAGTCATCTAGCATGACCGTTCTGTGGCACCACGGTGGTGTTGGTCTCTGTATCAATACTTTGACTTGAATCTTTGTGTTTCCTTGGACATCTTTGCTTCAATTGATATTTGACCACTAGGAGTAGGTTGAGGGAGCCTCAAACTTTACTTTGGGCCTCTCTAAGGGTAGAGAAACCCTAGGATCATTCATTCTCTCTCTCTCTCTCTCTCTCTCTCTCTCTCTCTCTCTCTTTCTTCCATCCAAGCATGGTCCAAATGTCTGAAAAACATGCAAATAATGTCCATAAGTGCATTTTACATGAAATCACATATTAGGGGAAATAACATGTAATCTAACATGTATAGATGTGCTTGAAATGCAATATGACACAAGATAAAGCCCTAAAATAGGGTTGCATCACCACCCCAAACTTAAATCATACTTGTCCTCAAGTATGCTCCAACTCAATCTCTCTGCAATTTTTGCACAATCAAGAAATGACAAATGCAATGCAATAGGTCAATATTGACTAGATGGGCTCAAAGATGAATAAGTACATGCATTCCACCTCTCTCCTCTCCTCTTTCACCAAAAAATAATGATTAGATCACTGAGCCTGCAAAATTTAAATATAGAGCATAGAAACACAATCAATCCATATGGAGGTCATATCACTCTAGGTAAATAGTTTCATGGTAGTAAAGGTAAAAAATGACCAATTTTGCTATTTTACATTCCTGCATTCAATCTCATATGTGCATCCACACTAAGTAACCCACTTGGTTGTGAAAAAGAAAAAAATGAACCAAGTTTGATATTTCCTAGCTTTATAGGCATGCAAAAGGAAGAAAGGGTTGCAGTAAGAATTTGGAGTGCTTTTACACACTCATATTTTCTTTATTTAGATACTCTTAAACATGAGCATATTTTATTTTATTTTTGCCTTTTTTTCTTTGCCCTTGGTGTGGATGATGGTGATGAGAGTGAAGTGGGGGGGTATGGATATGATCACCCCAGACTTTTGGAGGTGGCCAAGGTTGAATTTGTACACTTTGGCATCCTTTCATGAGGCGGAGAGGTGATAGGTATTTTCTATACGCTCAAAATGCAAGTATACACTATTGTAGTAATATAGGCCAATGAGGCCTGAATGTCGAACACAGGGAAACATGATGTCAGAAACTATTACTAATGTGATCAGCTTTGGCTGAATAAACTTGGTTGATTAGTTTAATTGAATAAAATAGAAAATAAATCTAAACTATTGATTGTTTTTCTCATTCTTAGTGAATTCCTTAAGATATTGGTTACCACAATTAACATTTCACTGTAATACATTAATAAAAATCTCTGCTAACCCTAGATTAAGAGCATGTAGTGAGAATTATCCACTCTCACGGTGTAATTCACTAGCTAACCAAATACCAACCCCACTCTCATATAAATTATGTTATTAGATAGGCGCTTTATCGAATGCTCTGGGTAATCTCCTCACATTTTAAGCCACCTTTCTCAAAGGGTTTTATAGAACGTGTATTTCTATGAAGTTTCGACCATTAATTTTCCTTTTTCAAAGTAATTAACAATCCAAGTACTACCTATGGTGATCAAGCATGGATAGTTCATTCATTCACATAGAAATAAATCCAAAAATTAAGAGAAACTAATGAATTAATGCATAAGAGTCAAATACAATGCATAATCAGGCTACTCCTAGGTCCTAAAGAATGTGGGATTAGCCCCTCATGGTTTCCATAGTCAAAGACATCAACGGAGAAAGAAAAAATGTGGAAAACATGAAGAACCCCTGAAGTAGACGGTTCAAACAATCCCTTCTCACACACGTGCCGATTTGCCACCTTCCGATTGCAATTCCGTCTGCTAGAAGTGCTCAGAAATAAATCCAAAAATTAAGAGAAACTAATGAATTAATGCATAAGAGTCAAATACAATGCATAATCGGGCTACTCCTGGGTCCTAAAGAATGTGGGGATTAGCCCCTCATGGTTTCCATAGTCAAAGACATCAAAGGAGAAAGAAAAAATGTGGAAAACATGAAGAACCCCTGAAGTAGACGGTTCAAACAATCCCTTCTCGCACACGTGCCGATTTGCCACCTTTCGATTGCAATTCCGTCTGCTAGAAGTGCTCAGATCATTCGAGATGTGTCCTTCTTCTTCTCTATCTCCTCCTCTTGCTCCCAATTATCGTACAATGGAAAAATACGAGATGATTAGGTCTGGCCGCCACTCCCCTAAGTCATAGGCATGACTTAGGGTGAGTTAAAACCTCAGCTGTCAGATTAAATGAAGCCTTCAGACTTCCCTAATTTTGACCTATCAGTACTATCAACAGGATGTTGGTACTATCGACTCCTCTAATTGTGCAACCACCTCTCTAGTTGTTGGTACTACCGACCTAGCTATTGATAGTATCGATTTTCTTTGATAATTATTGAACAAAACAATTTAACATTGTCAGTAGTATCAACTAGAATGTCGATAGTACTGAGTCTTCTCAATCCTTTTTGATCCAAACTAAGCATGTGTCGGTACCAACGACTCCAAAGTCAATAGTATCCAGCTGTGTAGATTCTCATTTATTCACCTAAAATGCATAAAATATGAACATAATCCATGACAATTGATTAAATCATTCAAAAACATTGAAATTATACTCACTTGAAGCAAATTAGTATCACCGTATAATAAAAGTAAATCATGCAAAATTAATATGAGATTTGACCAAAAAGTGCAAAAAAATCAATACAAAATAGCATGTGAAAATGGCAATCAAACAGTGCATCAAACTCCCCTAAGGTTAAATATTGCTTGTCCTTGAGAAACACACCCTCGGATCCATTTCAAAAAAGTTAGCAAAAGGACATAATAATATGAATATCATTTCTCAACTATGCCCACTTTGCAGTCCCAAATCGACTTTCGTTAATCATTGAACAATTAACTGCTCTATAGCGACCAAAAACATTCAGTCAAAATGAAAAAAAGAGGCAAACCTCTATAACACCTAAAAAAGACATCCACCCTTAGATCAATGAACACTATCAAGAGAGTAGTTAACATCATACTCAATCATACATTTGCTTGGTGCATTATGTGATTCCCTATTCTATGCTGCTCTTTCTTAACTACCAATATACTTGGAAGCAATTCTCCATATAAAAATTAATGAGGAGAAAAATCATATAAGTTGTCTTCCAATAAGAGCAATGGAAGGTATGAAATGGGTGGAAATCAAAGAATCACAAGTACATTTGAGTCATTTATGCATAATAAAACATGATGAACTTACATGGTGAAAGTGAAAAATGCATGAATCCTAATGCCTACTTTTTATTGGTGGTATGATGCATGTACAAAAATCTCATCAAATAATTAGAATGAAGTAAGAAAGCAAACAAATGCATCATGTTGTTGTTTCCATCTCTTTTAGAAGAGTTAAGGGTATCCTTTCTCCCTCTTAACTTTGAAACATTAACAAACTTTTTTTTCATTTATTGGCCCATTATTTTAGCATGATAGAAAATTTTGCTTGGGTTGTACTAACATCATTCATTTTTTTCTTCCTTTTTTCTAAGGGTATGGATGTGTAGTTCTGCACTCAAATTTCTAAAGAGATGATATCCACATGATAAAGAAATGAATGATATGGAATGCATGTAATCTACATGAAATTATTTATCAAACTAAAATGATATGCACAAAAATTGTTGATGCATACATGTGTTTTTTTAGAATGCAATAAAAGCAAACTAACTATCATGTCACCTATTATGCCATGCAATGCAACATGAGGAAATAATTTGGAGTACTTGTTCATCTTAAGGCGATGATTCAATAATGAGTGGAAGATGAGTGGAATCACATAATTAAGAGACAAAGCCTTTCATGAAAATATGATATGTTCCTCTCTAATGACTTGTGAATAGGGTAACCTTAGGATTTTTTCTTCTTCTTAAATTTCAATTTAAATTCCCATTAAGTGTTTGATTAATTTAAGTTCAAACCCCATCTTCATTCACATTTTATGAATAATTAAAATGTCCATACATATTAAATGTCCTTAAGATGACTTGCCCATACACTTCCTCTAAGTGGTGCAACTCAAGAATTTTACAACTAAGCCAACACATTTTTTTATTGCATTGGACATAACAAAAACAAGATATACTGACATGGACCATGAATTTAAATTCCATTTTTATACTAGATAGATGTGGATTGTACAACTTTTAAAAGATAAAACAAAAAAGCAAATAAAACTAAGGATAGATTATTGCAACTACCCCTCTAAGATTGAACTCGACTATCTCCACATAGTCAAAATTCGAACCTAAGAGGTGGAACAGTGGTACCAAATCACATCGGTGGTGGTGGCGGATATGGCATGGTGGGATCAAGGGGGGGGGACGTCCCCTAGAAACTTGGCGGCTGCTGCGGTGGTGGTGGGGGTTGTATAGATCCACTAAAGTACCCCTAGATCTAATAGTGATCAAAGAAAAGCTGCTGGTATCCCTACGTCCTCTACAAACACATGGACATGTTCTCTTGGTTGACCAAGATAAGTTGCTCATTCTCAAATATCGCTTGTTGATTGTGGTACAACCGTCCCTGCACATTGTGGATGCCTGCCAATGTTTCTGATTGTTGCTGCTGGCACTACTGTATTTCTTGCAACATCCCATACATCCCCTCCATAGAGTATGGATCCTCCTCGTGTGATGGTGGTGGGGCAGAATAAGTGGAGGCAGCATAATGTCATGGATTCTTATGTGGAACTGGCCTTCTCATGACTGGGATGGTTGGTTCCACCTCCTCTTCCTCTTCTTCTTCATTTTTCTCTTATTTCTGGTTTTCTACCACATCTTCTTCTTCCTCCTCCTCCTTGTATGATGAGCTAACCATAGGTGGATTCCCTACAGGTCAAAGACAACATCTATAAGCACCCTCTCATTATACTGTGTTCCCATTGTACAACATGCATATACAATAGTAAGGTGTGTATTGACGAGGCCAAATTTCTTGAAGTGCTTGAGATCAAGCTTTAGGGCGGACTTTAATGGTTTTGGCGGAGGAGAGGTTGAGGTTGAGATCAAGAGAAATCAGAACGATCAACCCTCTAAAATGAATTGGAGGTTTCCTCCCCACCTGACGCTTCACTCCCATCATGTGATGAAGAAAGAAGGTGCCAAAGTCCAAACTTATGCTCCTTAGCTCCAATAGCTTGTACAGAAAGTAGAGGTCAACCCGCTAGGTTTTCCTCTGCCCTTGATTGGATCTGGAGAAAAGGGTGTTGGTGATGAGGTAATGGAGTATACGATTAAAAGGATGCTCGATGTCGTTGATGGATCTAGTATGCCAATTGATGTGTTGGCCCTCTGGTAGCTCCAAAAATAATTCCCATGCCACCACAAAGTTGAAATTGTTAGGGTAGTAGCAGTCTCCCTCGGATGGCCATCCATAGATGGCGTTGAACTAGTACAATGTTAGGGTGTAATTGGTGTCGTAGAGATGAAAGTTGATGATTCCACCCATCCATCCATCCCCATGCTCGGGGATGATACAGACCTCCAGTGATGCTGGGAACTCATAGACATGATTCAGGTATGTCGACAAATCACTGAAGAAGGAATGGTCGCCTACCAGCCCTTGACGCTCATAGATCATGCACATGCTTTTGGTGAAGCCAATGGATGCAATGAACTCATGGACACCGTACTGTGTTGCATGGAGCTCCTGCTTTTGCAACTCCTCATAGATCTTCTTGATGTCAACATTGGAATGGGCTATTTGGCCTAGTTTGGGAACCAGTTTCGAAACCCCTTCCAATGAAGAAGCCTCATGCCTTGGTTCCATCTCAGGAACAATAAATAGGTTAAGAAAAGAGAGCTTGATGTAGATTCTGGATGCCCAGAGATTCTTGCACACACTTTCTTAGAAGAGGAGTAGTTAAGGTGTGAAGATAAAATGATTCACACTCCTTCCTTTTATAGTTGTACCTGCCTCTCTGTCACTGCGTCAGTCTACTGACAAAGTGTCTTGATTTGGTTTTTTGATGATGCAGATCGTCTATCATCGGTAGTACTGACCCATTTCCATAGTATCAACATACCCATAGATCGATAGTACCGATCATTATATGAGGCTGATCTCGATCACTTATTGGTGCTCCCCATGAATTGCTGACATCAGGTGATGGTAGTACTGACTTACTATCGGTAGTATCGACGTTTTAAAATTTTTCAGTGCTTTCAGGTGGGAACTCAATGTCTCGAACCTAGGGCACATTTTTCATCGATACTACTAAGTCCTTATTAGTTACTCATCCCTCTTCTCTACAAAAAGTTAGTGCTACTGACATAGGGGTCAGTAGTATTGAGTTGATTTGCTCAATTTGCACGAATTCCCTCTGATATCATCAGTGCTACCGAGATGGCATTCAGTAGTATCGACTTTTACAGTCTACTCTATCTTTTTCCCTGTAACCTTGTCAGTAGTACCGACTTAATGTTGGTAGTACTGACTGATATTCATCCTACACACTACACCAAATGGATCAAGGTACCTTTTTTATATATCAAACTAAGTAAAAATAGAAATTGCAGCTACAAAACTACAAAGTGGAATGTAAAGAACACAAAGGATGGTTGGGTTGCATTCTAGCAAGTGCGCTTTTTTACGTCATAGGATCGACGATCATGAACCCATGAGATTAGTGAAACTCAAAAAACTTCAACTCATCCTCCTTCCTTATGACATCTCCCCCAAAGTAATGCTTAAGACACTGGCCATTGATAAAAAATGGCTCAACCCCATTGCTAATCTCCACAGCTCCATGGGAGATAGCTTTAATCACCTCAAAGGGTCCACTCCATCTAGACGTCAACTTACTGAGATGTAACTTCAACCTAGAATTAAAAAAGACCTTCTGTCCTGGAGTGAATATCCTATGCAAAATATGGCGATCATGAACTTGCTTATTCCTTTCCTTATAAATTCTTGAGCTCTCATATGCATCAAACCTAAGCTCATCCAATTCATTCAACTCTAACAATCTCTTTTTTCTTGCATTGTCCAAATTGTAGTTTAATTTACTTAGAGCCCACTTGGCCTTATGCTCTAGCTCTATAGGTAGATGACAAACCCTCCCATAAGACAACCCAAAATGTGTAGTACATATAGGTGTTTATAGGTAGTCCTATATGCCGAAAGAGCATCATTGAGCAACATGCTCCAGTTAGTCCTATTGGTTGAAACTGCCTTTTCCAAAATCTTCTTGATATCCCTATTAGACACTTCAACCTGTCCTTGAGTTTGGGGGTGATATGGAGTACCTACCCTATGTTTCACCCCATATTTGCTCAAAAATGCCCCAAAATTTCTATTGGTGAAATGAAAACCACCATCACTAATAATCAACCTAGGCACCCCAAACCTACAAAAGATGTGTTCCTTCACAAATCTACATACCACCTGGGCATCATTAGTGCGGGTTGGAATTGCTTCCACCCAGTTAGATACATAGTCCACAACAATTAATATATAAAGATTAGAATTTGAAGACACAAAAGGGCCCTTGAAGTCTGTATCCCATAAGTCAAACACCTCAATTTCTTGAAAAACATTCAAAGACATTTCGTTCCTTTTCGAAATATTACCAACACGTTGAAACACATCACACTGAAGAAAATAATTGTATACATCTTTAAAAATCGTCGGTCAATAAAAACCACATTCTAAAAATTTAGCCGCAGTCCTAGAACTAGCATGATGACCTCCTATAGGTAAAGAATGATTGTGTGCCAAAATACTATGGAATTCACAATCCATCACACACTTCCTCAGAATAGCATCCCTACACTGCCCAATCAAGATCGGGTCATCCCATATATAATACCTTAAGGAGTGGAAGAATCTTTTCTTCTCCTACTATTCCCAATCTCCTGGAAACTCTCCACATGCCAAATAGTTCACAATGTTTACGAACCATGGGTCTTTGCTTTTCATAGTAAAGAGCTACTCATCAGGGAACTCTTCCACAATGGGTATACCAATATCCTTTTCATCCACCCGTTCAAGTCTATAAAGATGATCAACCACCACATTCTTAGTGTCGACTTTATACTTGATTTATATATCGAATTCCTACAATAATAAGATCCACCTCATCAACCTGGGCTTGGCATCTTTTTTCTACAGCAAGTATTTGATAGTTGCATGATTTGGCCATACTACAACCCTAGCCCCAATCAAGTATTGACAAAATTTCTCAAAAGTGAAAATGACCACCAACAATTCCTTTCAATTTCTGTATAATTCATTTGGGCATCATTTAAAGTTTTATATACATAATATATGACAACATGGACTTTATCTTGGCATTGGCCTAAAACAACCCCTACTGCATAATCTGATGCATCACACATCAACTCGAAAGTTTGACTTCAATCTGGAGCCCGAACAATGGGTGTGGAGACCAACTTTTCCTTCAACACCTCAAAAGATTTCAAACATCGCTCATCGAGTTTAAAGTCAACATCTTTTTCCAATAACCTAGATAGAGTTTTAGCAATCTTAGAAAAATCTTTGATTAAGCAACGGTAAAATACGGCGTGTCCTAAAAAGCACCTTACTCCCTTCACTGATGGTGGTGGAGGTAGTTTGGAGATTACCTCTATTTTGACCGGGTCTATCTGCATTCCTCTATTGGACACCTTGTGTCCTAGGACAATTCCTTCACTCACCATCATGTGACACTTTTCCCAGTTCAAAACAAGGTGAGTGTCCTCACATCTTTGTAAAACTTTATCTATATTGTCAATGCAATCATCAAATGACTCCCCATACATTGAAAAATCATCCATAAAGATTTCCAAATATCGCTCTACCATATAGGAAAAAATGGCAAGCTTGCATCGCTAGAAAGTGGTTGGTGCATTGCAAATACCAAATGACATATAAAGATACGACAATTGTGCCATAAGGACAAGTTAAAGCCAATTTCTCTTGATCATGTGGCTCGATGGAAATTTGATTGTTTCCCGAATAACCATCAAGGAAACAAAAATGAGAGCGGCCGGTGAGCCGCTCTAAAATTTGGTCGATAAAAGGGAGTGGAAAATGACCTTTTAACGTGGCGGCATTCAAACGTCTATAGTCCATGCAAATACACCAACTAGTCACTAGCCTAGTGGAAATAAGCTCATCATTGGAGTTAGTAGTGACCGTTATACCCCCCTATTTAGGAACCACCTAGGTTGGAGTAACCCAGTTCGAATAAGAGATATCATATATAAAACATGTAGATAAAAATTTCACTAACTCTTTTTTCACTACCTCAGTCATGATGGGGTTGAGTTGACATTGAGGCTACACTATGGCTTTGGCTCCTTCCTCCAGTCTGATCTTATATTGATAGAAACTAGGGGAGATCCCCTTTATGTCTACTACAGATCAACCAAATGTAGCATGATGGTTCTTCAAAACCCCAAACAGTTGCTCCTCTTCTCAGATGCTTAGTGAAGTTAAGATTATGACTGGAAGTTTCTCCTCTACCGCCAATAAAACACACTTCAAATGAGGTGGCAATAGCTTTAGATCCAAATCTGGGGGACTCAGCAAATAAGGGACTAATGGTGGTGGGGGTGGTCCCAGATCCTCAAAATGTATGGTATAGTAGCATGGAAAGGTCTTGAGAAGAAAGACACACTCCTCCAAAGAATAGTGTCTGGTATAATCATCTACTAGATTCATGAGACATGCCTCTAAAGGTAGCTGCGGATATGCTTGGACAAGAGCGGTGGAGGCTGCCTCGTCAATTGTTGCTGGGAAAAAGTTCTCTTTATGATCGGAAGGTTGCACTGCCTTTATTAAAGATATCTCATTTGTGTCGTCCAAGATGTCCACCGCCACTGTGCCTTTATGGATTTGCGTCATCACATGAGCCATATTAAGAAATGACTTTCCCTGAAATAATGACACATTTTCTTAGATCTGCTACAATATATGACACTAGGCTTTAGCTTTGGCAGTCTGTGTAGGCTCAGGCATCAAGATTTTCTCTGTTGCCCAATGCCAATCTTCCTCTGCCCATTTCCAGAATCATATCAGTTGTGGCTTGTAATGGACTCCCAAGTAATAGATCCTTGACTTTCCCATCTTGTATCTCCATAACAACAAAGTCTACTGGAAATACAAACATATCCACATTGACAAGAACATCCTCGCATATACCATAAGGCCTCATCACTGAGTTGTTTTCCAGTTGAATAGTCATATTACTCTTTTTGGACTCATATAGACCTACTTTCTTGAAAGTGGTCAAGGGTATAAGGTTGATGCTATCCCCTGAGTCACATAAGGCCTCTCTACATCTCATCTTCCCAATAAAACAAGATATATTAAATCAGCCTAGATCCTATCTTTTCGGTGGAAATGTACCCAGAATAAAAGCACTGACTTTCTCCTTCAAAACTACCACCTCAGAATCATATATCCTCCTCTTCTTGTTGATTAGATCCTTTAGAAAATTTCCATATGAAGGGATATCCTCGATTGCATCAATCAATGGGATATTGACATGTAATTTTCTGAAGCTATCTAGAAAATTTTGAAATTGTTGATCAGCCTTCGTTGCTTTCAAACTGTTCAGAAAGGGAACCAACTTTACCACTTTCCTATGATGAGGTAGGATATATGTCTTTCTTCTTGTTTCCTCTATCTCATCAACCTCTTCTCCACCTGTCTTTTACTCTTCTAAAGTGTCTGGTTCCACTGTATCTACATTCACTACCTTGTCTTTATCACATGTGGCCTCTCTTGCATATGAACTAGATGGTTTATCATTTTGCAAATTTTTGCCACTACAATGTAAAACTGCCTCGACCTGTTGATTCGCAGAAGGTACATTAGTGTTTGCTGGAAACCCTTGCTATCCAGGCTTTTTCAAGGAAGCCACTTCCGCTACTATTTGAGAAATTTGTGTTCTATACTACAGATACGTGCTCCTTGATTATGAAGTTCTCTTTGATTTTGCATGATAAGCATTTCATTTTGATTTACCAATTTCCTGAGCATCTCCTCAATGCGGTCAATTTTATTGGGACCCCTATCTAGTTGTTGAGCAACAACCTATTGTGGCTTATTCTACTGTGCTTGAGATGGGTCTTGCTAAAAATTGTTGGGATCCTACCAGGAGAACTTAGGATCTTTCCTCCAAGAGTAATCATTATTCCTATATTCTTGTTTTTGTCATGTAAACTTGCATTCCTCATATTCCCCTTTTAAAGAATTTTCATCTTCCGCACACAACTTTTTAGCAATCAAGTCCAACTTCTCATTTAGTGCCGAGATAACCTTAGACTCCCCGACACTTTTAAGGGTTGTAGGGTGCTCTCTCTCACCTCCCCACGTCTGATTCTTAGACATGTTCTTTAATATTTCATGACAATGGGTTGGCTTGTTGTTGAGGAAGAAGCCCATTCCTATGCTATCAAGCGTGGTCCTTTTTCCCTTGTGCAGACCATAAAAGAAAATCTTTGTTGGGTTTTTTGGAAAGAAACATGCATGGTGGAAGAAACAAAATAAAATAGATTTCCATGCAACTCCCAATAGGATCTCGTCAACAATAGCGTATTCAGAAAGAGTGTTCACGAAATATACCTTGTTGCAGAGCAAGTGTGGCAACGTCTCGCTGCACGATAGTGTGTAATGCTCCTGGCTTACACAGATGATACTTCTCTCCCATCCTTCAAATGCGTCGTGGGAAGATCCGATGGCACTTCTCTCATGCGGTGATCTACGCCACTTGTAGCACATATGGACAGTCATTGACATCCGCCGAATGCAGGCATCTTAGCGTCTACATCTCTACTTCATCTACATGGAAGGAATGAAACTCCACGTCACACTTCCTAAGCCAACATGAAAGAGTAGCCTCTATATGATGATGTGCTAGCATCACACTGCTCTCCTTTCTATTGTGAGGACAGTGATGGCTAGGTCTTACGTATGTGAGCGTAAACTAAAAAGCCTCTTTCATGTCTCATAAAGACATCGACCATCAAACCCCTTTAGATAGGAGATGCAAGGAAGTAGGGTTCCCCAAACCATTCGATAAATAGAAATACTACATTAATTAAAATGCTCATGGATTAATTAGAATATTCTGAAATTAATTAATTAACCAATTAATCATATTTTTTGATTAATTGATATCTGACTCCATGTAATCACTCAGGATGGATCTATGGGCATAAATACCAACAATCGTTGCCGGACTTAACAAGTCCCATGGTGAGGGACCTTCACAACATGTTCTGGAATCTCTTCCATGCCTCGGAATATGACTCATCATCTTGTTGTCTGAAGTTGTAGATTTTCTTGACTAGGTCATTTGTATTCTAGGGTGGGAAGTACCGCTCGAAGAAAGCATCAATCATTTGTTACCACATTTCAATGCACTCATCGTTAAGGTTATGAAACCAAGACCTAGCACTATCTGCCAATGATGATGGGAATAGCTTCAAGTATATGTCAGTCACCGACACCCTATCTATCTTTATCATATCTCAACTTTTGACAAAGTTGCTAATATGTCTCATCGGATATTCAGAGATGTGGCCATGAAAGGTCTGTAATTTGACTAATGACCCCAACCTTGGATCAATCTAGTAGCCGCCAACATTGATGGCTTGTCTCTTGATTGGCCCTTCTTGAGCAGTCAACAAAGTTGCATTAATTCTTTCCCAGATTATCTATTCTTCTACTTGGTCACCCATTTCTTCTGGCTCAGGTTCCTCCAATGGCTCATGTTCTTTTTGTAGGGTTTTAGGGGAGGCAGAGAAGGCAGCGGAAACAAAATTTTTTTCTCCCCAAACCCATACCGAGGAAACACGTCAACGTCTATATATTAGGAAATGATGGTTTGTGGAATCATACCTTGTCCCGAGGCTTGCTTGGCGACAATACCTTGAGCTTAGCGCGGTCTTCAGCACTGGTCTTCGACGGCGTCTGTGCAGCTCCTGGTCGCACCGGGACTGATGACTCCTACTCGAACCGGAATGTCGGATGACAGTTGTCCTCCTGAGCGGCAGTGTCCTCCAGCATCTGTAGTAGTCCACACGGACCACCTGGAACTCCACACTCCTTGTCCCACAAGGAAGTGGAAGGAGTCGCACCCTCCTATTGACGTACTAGTCACCAACGCACTCTCCTGCCTCCAGTTGGAACTGCAGTTGTCCTTCCCTTGCTGCACCTCCCTTTGCGGGAAGCACTTGCTCGGGCTCTCTCTTGGTTACCAAAACCAGAGAGAACGACAACTTTCCAGAGCAACTGGTTGCACTGAGTTGTACTCTGAGAAGCCCCCAATACCCCTATATATAGGCGTGTCATGGGACAGGGTTCTCTATCCCGGGCAATGCAGGACTAAAAGCAGGAGTAGAAGGGTTCGAGATTTTCCACAAAAGCAACCAACTCGCAACCTGAACTGATCGGTTCACAGCTGAACTGATCGGTTCGGCCCTTGAGCCGATTGGTTGGACTTGAGATGACCGTTTGGGGCACTCCAACCGATCGATTGGTGCCCTGAACCGATCGGTTCATGGTCCTAATCTGGCTCAAAAAGACTTTCCTTGTTTCTTTCCCAATTGGTATCGAATACCAATAATATTCCCAATCGAATTGGACAATTTGAAACCAAAGGAAAATTCTTACCGACATGACTTTCCCAACTGGTCGGTTGCACCAGTTGAGCCGATCGGTTCAACCCTTGAACCGGTCATTTGAACCTGGTCATGAGCTGATCGGTTGGACACTCCAGCCGACCGGTTCAACAACCTCAGCCGACCGGTTCAACACTTGAGCCGATCGGTTGGGAGCACAGGTTGGGCAAAGTCAGTCAATTGCAATTTCAATCAATCCGATACTCCAATCAATGCGTCCAACACCTTGAACCATATGATATTGAGCTATCGACTGATTGAGTGTTTAATTGAACTACTAAACTCCTTTAGTAATCAATTTAAACACTGCTTTGTGGACAAAACTCCTCTTCCAGGTTAAATCCTATGTGTGTGACCCTGCAGGTCCATTTCACGTTGGCAATGAAAGTCCATAACACTTACGACTTCACAAGAAAAGAGCGGTGCCTAGTCACACATCAGTGCTACCCAAGTGAAAGTAGAAAGTTAGAGAACAACTTTCATCCTAAAATCCGTGAATGGTGTTATAGTGAATGTATAATTCCTTTGTCACTGATATCCCGAATGAACTCGAGGCATGGAACAGTCATCCTGTCAATGTTCATTCACTTTCTTGATCTTAGAGTAGATTGAACGAGATATGTATGACATCAATATCACATACTAATTCACACATGCGTGCACATGCCTATCTCAATCCTACTCATCAAGTGGCCTTGGATATCAAACTCCCTCAGGAGGGACAAATCCCATATCTATCACTCACCCCTCAAAAGCCCCATGTGTCAAAGCCACCCAATCATCACCTTTAAAACAACCCATGTTTCAGGACTGCGTTTGATGATGTCAAAGTGTGCCCAACAACATGTGTTGAGTGTAGTGATTTCAGGTCAAAGAATCACACTCACCACCATCACTGTGAGTACTGACTGTGACTACCATGTCATGGTTCCATGTGTCAAACTCACGGCGGGTCTGTCCGGTACCTTGTCCTCTAACAAGTACCTATGTGTTTGGTTTGATATCTCTATATCATGACTAATGAGATTCTGTCATTAGCCAACACCACAATCTAGTCTTGTGTGTCATTGTTGTCTATCTACCTTCCACAATGACATCCGACTAGGGACAAAACAAGAATGTACAAACTCTTAGCATCCGTATGATCTCATCGTTCAGGTCCTTAACCTGAAAGCATACGTCATTGAGTACTGTCATTCTCTAGACATTCATTCTGTTGTATCACTATCTCATATGACTGAACCAGAAAGAATTGGAAGCTTGCCTTTGATGTTAATCAAATCAATCTTAATGTATCCCACTAATCATCCCATGATTGGCTCTCAGGGCATACACACCAACAGACTCCCACTTGCACTGTGAGCCAATCACCCTTGAATCATATTCATAGTGATCTTCAAACATGTCCCACATGTTACTGTGCTCTAGTGCCAACATAGTGAGTAATGGCTACACCTTGCCAAAGTCAGTATAAATTGCATGTCTCACATCTCTTCACTGTACGTCACATGTATGAGATGGAGTTGCCGTAGTATGCGATCTAGTATTCCTTTGCTAACTTTTAGACACATTGCATGATCAAGGATTCCAAACTTGTCATCAATGATCGGAATATCTATAAGTTCATCTCATGAACTTCCAGATCCATATAGTATCCACTGAAGTCCTCTAACGCATAGATACTCGTCATTTCCTTTTAAATGGTTTTATTGGAACACTTCCAATTATCAACAAACTTTCACTTTTATATATCATATATATATTTTGCGATTAATTTTCTGTCCTTTCGGAAGTTCGCATCAATGTAACTCTTTACATCGAACTCTTCCTTATCTCCATGGAACCAGTACTTCACAAGTACATATCAAGTTCTCATGGTGTTCCAGTAACCCTTACTGGAAGTAGACAGACATCCACTCGTCATGTCTCACATACGAGTTATCAGGATGAGCACATCATATTGCCATGTCCTACATACAAGATGATGAATGCATTTTATTCTTGCCATGTCTATACATGCAAGATAATGGGATGATTACATACATGATAGATCCATATCTATTCTTAGTGTTCCCATTCTTCATAAGAATTGGACACTTGGCCTTGGGATACTAACTCCATGTAGCATGGACAAGTTTTCTCCCACTTAATCTGTGTACACTGAACCCTTCAGTACAGATTGCCAATGTATGCTCTCTCTTTTCTAGGTCAAGATGTTTTCGAGAACTATCTCTATAGATCTCTATTCCTATCACATAGGAAACATCTCTATCTTCCTTAAAGATAATTTCCACTTTTGGGTTTCCATTCTAGAACATTTCCATTTCACATCAACATGTGGAATGTGAACACGCTCCCACTAAATCACAGATCCCTTATTTATCTTTGACATATCAGTCAAACCATTTGACTATATCATCAAAGTAAAGACCCAATTTTGAGTTGCTTGTACTCAATCAATCATATTGATTGGTCCATTGTAACTTATAGACTTCATTTGCATTAGTAGATTCATAAACCTTATAGGTTGTGTCACATACACATCCTTGTTTTATTCCTCATAGGAATGCGGCTTTAGTATCCATATGCCAAATGTCTTAGTTATTAAGTTGCAATAAACAAGCATCATCCTTCTCAAAATGTTATCCATGTATCTTAACACTTCAGATTCATTTGAACTTATGGATTTCATCCAATGAGTGCTACCATCATGGATGTCATTTAGGATGTAATGGTCATAAACCATAACTCAAAATTCGGTTCCTCATATTTATCTAGATAGTTGACTCATCACATGAACAACTCATCACATAGATAATTGAGGTGTATCTGTCAAGGATATAAGAACTCACAACTCCTTGTGATTCTCAATGTCCTTTATTAGTGTGGGGTATTCATTTATTAAGAAGAATTTAGTTATTTGATAACCATTCTCTAACTCCTTAGAGTATGATTCCTTCTTGATTTAGACATCACCATGCCTTAATCATGAGTTCACTATGATACACTACCATAATCACTCAAAAGGATCTCAAACATTTGGTCCAAGTATTTCATTCATTGATCTCATCAAGAATTAACACTTTACCAAATTTGTACTTCATCTATGATAATCTTGAACACTTCAAGATATTCATATTGGTATTTCTCTAAACACCATTTGAAGTATTAGCATTTGTCCCAATAGGTATGTAAATACATCACATGTATTATACCTAATAGGATAATCATTCTCTTACTACCATTAGTGAAGATTGATTAATCATGTCCAAGATATTCATGTCTCTTACTGGTTCTCTAACCAAAAGAGTCTAGATTTATCCATCACATGGAAACTAGAAATGAATTTCTCATGATTGATGCTAATTTGATTGTTTGAGTTATCTAATAACTTTTAGGTATCATTTTATCTTATGCATATTGAATACCACAAGATAAACAAGGCATTGCCACAAAGATCATATCTTTAAGATTGAAAACTCAACTTTATTAATTGCCATCATTGTCACACAATATGCAAAATAAAGTGTTTCTATCTTTTGGCAATATATGAAATAGCAGTTCATAACTGTATTACATGCCTTGTAGGCTGAAAATAAACTAAAGTACTCCTATCTATGGCGGCAACACTTGCCCCAATTATGAGTGATTTACACTTTACATCTTGGTATCATATACCTCAAAAAGTGTTACAAGTTTACTTTCATGACACCTTTAAGTAGAGGCTTTAGTCGCCTCCTTCTTCTTTTGTTCTTCCAAATAGAGAGGACAATTCCTTTTCCAATGTCCTGGCTTTTGACAGTGGTGGCAATTTCCTTTCTTGGTCACGCCTCCCTTGGCTTTGAGAGTTGAAGACGGCTTGGACTCCTGGCTAGCATCAGAACCTTTCTTAGCTTTGCCCTTGCCCTTGCTCTTGGACTTTCCTTTCTTGCTCGTGATCACCATCACAGCCTTAGGCTTGTCCTTCTTCATCTGTATCTCGGCTGTCCTCAACATGCCCAACAACTCTGACAGTGGCCTATCAAAGTTGTTCATGTTGTAGTTCATCACAAACTGACTGTAAGATTCTGGCAACGATTGCAGTATCACGTCAGTAGCCAACTCTTGGCTCAGTGGAAATCCCAGTCTTTGCAGGTTCTCCACATACCCAATCATCTTGAGTGTGTGAGGACCAACTGGATCTCCTTCTGTCATGACACACTTGAACAATGCCCTAGAAACATTGTATCTCTCTTGCCGTGCCTGATCTTCATACATGTTCCTGAGATGTTGAATCATCTCTATGACACCCATGTTCTCATGTTGTCTCTGCAACTCATGGTTCATTGAACATAGCATCAAGCACTTTGCATCAATGGCATCATCAGAATGCTTCTTGTAAGCATCCCTTTCTGCCTTTGGTGCAATAGGAGCGGGTTCCTCTGGAATTGGAGTATCCAGGACATAGAGCTTACGCTCTTGAGTGAGAACAATTCTCAATGTCTGATACCAGTCGTGGAAGTTAGTCCCATTTAACTTGTCCTTGTCAAGGACCGATCGCAAAGAAAAGTTGTTGTTGTTTCTTTCCATTTGAACTACAAAAAGGAAATATGCAATTTTAGTCCAAAACTCATTTTGACTTATTTGATTGATTTGAAAGTTTGACGATATAATTAGGTCTTTAATTGATTATCGCTCCCACTATTTTACTTTAAATTGATAGCCCTCATCATCTATTCGGAAGATTGCAGCGTACAACCTTCTAGTGGGCAAGATCCTGAAATCCTCTAAGTCATGAGTCAGCTAGGGATGATCGCCCACAACTTAGATCTCTGAGGTAGGCAACTCTTGCCAATTGCATCATATGCAACTCTTGATAAGATTTCATATACAACTCTTTGCAATGATCATCTCCATGCCTCAAGGTACTAGATCCCATCTAGATCACCTTGTTAAGTCTGACCCAAAGCAAACACGATGAATATGCACCCTGCTAGGGCAGACCCACACATTCATCCTTCACGCTTCCACGAGATAGACGGTGCACCACGCTAGGGTGTGCCCACACTTGGTCGATCAAGTTTTTCACATGTGTTGCATTTGGAAGGCATCTAAAACTTAATATTTTAATGAGAGATTTGGTTTTTATATACATATACATATCCAATCACCACAATACATAGTACGTATCATATACATGCTATATCCCACAGAAAACATGCACAAACGATAAAAAGCGATGATTATGGCCATCCTAATGTGATTCCTTGAGCCAAGAGGAATCACGGTCATCTAGGTCAACATCACATGCAACCTGTACAAGATGAACATCTGTGCCTTGCCATCCGAGTTGATCAACTCATCACATGAATGATCTGTACTCTCCATCCGGTCGTCTGGGTGCCACCAGCCGATCGGTTGGCTCCTCCAACTGATCGGTTCGCCTGGTCATCGTGCATCTCGTCATGTCCGCCACCTGCTCGTCTCGCTCCTCGAACCGGTCATCAACCGATCGGTTCACTCCTTGAACCGACCGTCTGGAACGTCAACCAATTGGTTCACGCCTTGAACCGATCGTTTCAGCTGTCGTCTTGATGTCCGCCGATCTTCGACATAACAGGAAATAAAATCTATCCTATTATTACATTGCTTAAAAAGGGAAACCCCGAGTTACATTCGGGGGGAGCAAAGGTAGCAAAGAATCTCGAATTATTTCGAGTTACATTAGGAATAAGAGAGGGAAGATCGGTGCGCAGACTGAGATGCAAGCAACCACAAACAACCACACACAGATAAGGGTTTATAGGCCATAATCACACTACACACATCCACCACAAAACTTGTTTAAGGGCGACGCGTATCGAGTGCATTAATAATACATATCATATATGTAATTGGGATTTGTGGATTTAGGATTGGACATGCATAAAGCTGATATTATTCGCATCGTATGCAATAAATAAAGGCGACAAACCAAAATCGATCATATCGATATTCCTAAAATATAGAACAGTTGACGTGGCTCTGATACCACTGTAGGGTTTTAGGGGAGGCAGAGAAGGCAGCGGAAACAAAATTTTTTTCTCCCCAAACCCATACCGAGGAAACACATCAATGTCTATATATTAGGAAAGGATGGTTTGTGGAATCATACCTTGTCTCGAGGCTTGCTCGACGACAGTACCTCGCGCTTGGCGCGGTCTTCAGCACCGGTCTTCGACGGCGTCTGTGCAGCTCCTGGTCGCACCGGGACTGACAAATCCTACTCGAACCGGACTGTCAGATGACATTTGTCCTCCTGAGCGGCAGTCTCCTCCCGCCTCTGTAGTAGTCCACACGGACCACCTGTAACTCCACACTCCTTGTCCCACAAGGAAGTGGAAGGAGTCGCACCCTCCTATTGATGTACTAGTCGCCAACACACTCTCCTGCCTCCAGTTGCAACTGTAGTTGTCCTTCCCTTGCTACACCTCCCTTTGTGGGAAGCACTTGCTCGGGCTCTCTCTTGGTTACCAAAACCAGAGAGAACGACAACTTTCCAGAGCAACTGGTTGCACTGAGTTGTACTCTGAGAAGCCCCCAATACCCCTATATATAGGCGGGTCATGGGACAGGGTTCTCTATCCCGGGCAATGCGGGACTAAAAGCAGGAGTAGAAGGGTTCGAGATTTTCCACAAAAGCAACCAACTCGCAACCTGAACCGATCGGTTCGGCCCTTGAGCCGATCGGTTAGACCTGAGCCGACCGTTTGGGGCACTCCAACCGATCGATTGGTGCCCTGAACCGATCGGTTCATGGTCCTAATCTGGCTCAAAAAGACTTTCCTTGTTTCTTTCCCAATTGATATCGAATACCAATAATATTCCCAATCGAATTGGGCAATTTGAAACCAAAGGAAAATTCTTGCCGACATGACTTTCCCAACTGGTCGGTTGCACCAGTTGAGCCGATCGGTTCAACCCTTGAACCGGTCGTTTCAACCTGGTCATGAGCTGATCGGTTGGACACTCCAGCCGACCGGTTCAACAACCTCAGCCGACCGGTTCAACACTTGAGCCGATCGATTGGGAGCACAGGTTGGGCAAAGTCAGTCAATTGCGATTTCAATCAATCCGATACTCCAATAAATGCGTCCAACACCTTGAACCATATGATATTGAGATATCGATTGATTGAGTGTTTAATTGAACTACTAAACTCCTTTAGTAATCAATTTAAACATTGTTTTGTGGATAAAACTCCTCTTCCAGGTTAAATCCTATGTGTGTGACCCTGCAAGTCCATTTCACGTTAGCAGTGAAAGTCCATAACACTTATGACTTCACAAGCAAAGAGCGGTGCCTAGTCACACATCAATGCTACCCAAGTGAAAGTAGAAAGTTAGAGAACAACTTTCATCCTACAATATATGAATGGTGTTATAGTGAATGTATAATTCCTTTTTCACTGATATCCCGAATGAACTCGAGGCATGGAACAGTCATCCTGTCAATGTTCATTCACTTTCTTGATCTCAGAGTAGATTGAACGAGATATGTATAACATCAATATCACATACTGATTCACACATGCGTGTGCACGCCTATCTCAATCCTACTCATCAAGTGGCCTTGGATATCAAACTCCCTCAGGAGGGACAAATCCCATATCTATCACTCACCCCTCAAAAGCCCCGTGTGTCAAAGCCACCCAATCATCACCTTTATAACAACCCATGTTTCAGGACTGCGTTTGATGATGTCAAAGTGTGCCCAACGACATGTGTTGAGTGTAGTGATTTCAGGTCAAAGAATCACACTCACCACCATCACTGTGAGTACTAACTGTGACTACCATGTCATGGTTCCATGTGTCAAACTCACGGTGGGTCTGTCTGGTACCTTGTCCTCTAACAAGTACCTATGTGTTTGGTTTGATATCTCTATATCATGACTAATGAGATTCTGTCATCAACCAACACCACAATATAGTCTTGTGTGTCATTGTTGTCTATCTACCTTCCACAATGACATCCGACTAGGGACAAAACAAGAATGTACAAACTCTTAGCATCCATATGATCTCATCATTCAGGTCCTTAACCTGAAAGCATACGTCATTGAGTACTGTCATTCTCTAGACATTCATTCTATTCTTTCACTATCTCACATGACTGAACCAAAAAGAATTGGAAGCTTGCCTTTGATGTTAATCAAATCAATCTTAATGTATCCCACCAATCATCCCATGATTGGCTCTCAGGGCATACACACCAACACTTTTGGTATAGGTATAGGTGGTGGAGTTCAATTAAATTTGTTCATTGATCCTCCGTACTCCCGTCCTCTACGTATGAGATCTTCTTAACCTAAGCCCAGTGGGGTGACTCTCTGTAGTTGTGGGCTCGGGTATGCACCATGCACTAGTACATGAAAATAGTAAAATGGCTGTGAGAACACGTTACTAATGGTAAAAACAATAAGAATATTTAAAATTCAGCTTTGAAGGACTAAAAGAAAAATAAAAGGGCTAGCCTAGAATGGCTAATTACAACACTCACAGTGATGAAGTGATTGTTTCTCTAGCAACGATGCTAAAAACTTGATAGGTATTTTCTATACACTCAAAACACAAGTATACACTATTGTAGTAATATAGGCCAATGAGGCCTAGATGTTGAACACAAGGAAACATGGCTTCATAAAATATTACTCACTCTAATACGATCAACTTTGGCTAAAGAAACTTGGTTGATTGATTTAAGGGAATAAAATAGAAAATAAATCTAAATTATTGATTATTGTTCTCAGTCTTAGCGAATTCCTTAGGGTATCGGTTTCACCATGGTTAAGATTGCACTTCTTATCTTAATACATTAATAAAAATATCTCCTAACCCTGTATTAAAATCCTGTAGTAATAATTACCCCCTCCCATGGTGTAATTCACTATCTAACCTAATACCAACCCCACTCTCATATCGATTGTGTTATTAGACGGGTGCTTTATTGAATGCTCTGGGTAATCTCACATTTTTAAACCACATTTCTCAAAGGGTTTTATAGAACATGTATTTCTATGAAGTTTCGAACATTAATTTTCATTTTTCAAAGAAATTAACAGTCCAAGTACTACCTATGGTGATCAAGCATGGATAGTTCATTCATTCACATAGATATAAATCCAGAAATGAAAAGAAATTGATGAATTAATGCATAACAGTCAAATACAATGCATAACGGGGCTACTCCCAGGTCCTAAGGAATGTGAGGATTATCCCCTCATGGTTTTCATAGTCAAAGACAACAAAAGAGAAAGAAAAATTGTGGGGAACATGAAAAACTATTGAATTAGACGGTTCAAACAATCCCTTCTCGAGCTCATGCCGATTTTCTACCTTTTGATTGCAACTCCATCCTCTAGAAGTGCTCGAATCTTTTGATACGTGTCCTTCTTCTTTGCTATCTCTTCCTCTTGATCCCGGTTGTCGTACAATGGAAAAAGATGAGATGATTAGGTCTGGTCACAAATCCCCTAAGTCACAGGCATGACTTAGGGCAAGTTAAAACCTCAGTTGTCGGATTAAACAAAGCCTTCAGATCTGCCTGATCCTGACCTATCAGTAATACTGATAGGATGTCGGTACTATTGACTCCTCTAATTGCATGATCACCTATCAAGTTGTCAGTACTATCGACCTGGTTGTTGATAGTATCGAGTTGCTTCGATAATTATTGAACAAAATACTATAACATTGTCGGTAGTATCAACTAGCATGTCGATAGTATCCAGTCTTTTTGATCCTTTCTGATCCAAACTGTTCATTTGTTGGTACCACTGACTCCAAGGTCGGTAGTACCGAGTTGTGTAGATTCTTATTTATTCACCTAAAATGCATAAAATATGAACATAAGCTCTGACAATAGAGATTAAATCATTCATAAACATTGAAATTATACTAATTTGATGTAGATAAGTATCACAGGTTAATAAAAGTAAATCATGCACAATTAATATGAGATTTGACCAAAAAGTGCACAAAAATCAATATAGACTAGCCTATGGAAATGACAAATAAACAGTGCATCAAGAGTAAGAAGATGGTAGAGGAAATGTGAGTCAAAGAGGGGTTACTAACATGGACTTTAACATGAGAGCTCCTGCATGAAAGCTACTCCAACAATTTCATCAAGTAATGACACACTACATGAATGAGCAATATTAAATCCATATTTCTATAATGAGATTCTACAAAACTCTAAGCATTTACAGCTTGCTTCAATCACAATTCAACTAAACAATTCACAAGCATGAGAGAGGTGGTGAACATGTAAAAAGTCAAGATTGAGGCCATTTAGCAATAAACCATGATAATTCACTTGTATTTGTCAACAATCATCATTTTCAATTTAAAAAGTGGAGATCGGGTCAAAACACACTTTTAGGCAAGAAGTTCTAAACTTGGGCAAAATTGGCCAAAACGGTGCCAAGTTGCCTTCAATCACATCTAAGCCTTTATTATGGAAAATAAAGCACGAGACAAGCAAATCCTATCAAAAATATCCCAAAAATTACAAAAAAACTGCATGATATGCAATGCATGACAAAAAGAGCGAAAGTTTTGAAAATTATACAAAAATTCACAGCAAGTAAACTACATGACATGCAAGCATGCAAAGAAGGTAAAATCTAATATGGATAGCAAGAGCAAGAAAAGAAAACTAAATGGTAGGTGAAATGCAAAATGAGTGAAATGAGAAAAAGGGCATACCACCCTACCACCCCAAACTTTTAAACCATGTTGTCCTCAACATTACACTAAAGTCTAGGAGTGATATGGTAGATGATCACTGTGGTGGATTCAGTGGTGCTCCTCCCTATGGTGGATGATGTTGGTAGTAGGTTCCCTAGTAGTATGACTATAGAGGCGGGTAGGAATCCTAGTATGCAGACAGTGCACCCCACCAATCTTACTCCATTGGGGGTTCCTATGGGCTTGGGCATGCTGAAACTGATACATGTGGTTGATCTAATAATGCATCTACTGATGATCTAACCACATCACATCTTGTGTGCATTGAAAACCCTCTTGTGACCTCAGAATCCTATCCTATGTGCTCTAAATACCCTCCAGTTGTGTATGTATAGTAGACATGTCATATGCGTTCACTGAGGGAATCTCTAGCTACTGTGATGCCTCTACCTCCTGTCTCTTGACCTGACATGCATCTCTAGCCTCTACTGCTCTCCTCTACCTTTCCACCCATGAGGGATCTCCCAGTCCCTCAGCCAATATCACCTATGGTACTCCTTCCTCTCTAGGGTGCTCCTCCTCATATATCCTTAGGGTCTCCAAGAAGTTTGGAGTGTGCCCATGCTTCTCTAACAGAGGTGGAGTGTGGTAGGGTAAATCTAGTGAGACACTTACATAGGGGGGGTGACCTGATATATGATCTTTTGATCTACTACAACAATCATGGAGGAACGAACTAGGTAGTGTAGGTCTACTAACTTCCCCCCTTATGCCTTGGTATATCCTAAAATGTCACGACCTAAGGCAACAATAATAGATATCACAATTCCCCATAGTGAATGGAATCTTGCTCTTGGAGGGGACTGTCCTCATGATCTATCAACAAAGCACACAAATTTTCATATTTCCCTTTAATCAACCAACTAAAGACAAAAAGGTCCTTCTTTATGCAGCTACCTTGGTTCTCATACCTGTGGAAGCTTGTGTTTGCAATCACTTTCTACACATAGTGGAGGAATGGACTATGAATCAAACTTGTTTTAGATTTCCCCGCTAAAAAGTTTCTATGGCCGGTGAAGTACTTCCATATGGTTATGTAAGTTGTACTTGAGTCATTATTTGTCATTCCCCCATCTAGTAGGGCTGCCATCTCACCGCTGGATGCAAAGATTTTATTTAGCATTCTTGAAGTGAGAAACCAACGCCTGTCTCCAATCACCACTCTAATGGCATCTTCGACATCATCAGAGACCTTATCTAAGGTGGTGAAGACTGATGTGTCAGCTCCACATATGTATCATGTGGTGTTGCCAAGATGTCGAAGAGGCCCATTGATTCCATTATGCCTTGAAAATAGGTGTAGAAACCCATGCTCTCCATCATTTCCTGACACACGTAATGGGTGGAAATCACCATAAGTGTCAAGCACTCCGGGTGCTTCAGCTTCTTCGCCTGATTCTAGTGACCTCAGACTCTCTTTGGCTACTAATGGGGTGACTTTGGCTGTGGTGCATATGACATCACCTTATCCTCATAATCTAGATGTAATTGCCACTATGCTTGAGGTTGAGGTTGCGATCGTGGCTATGGTTTTGAGGATGTCGAAGGATGTGCCACTGAAACTGATGGCCAAGCTGAGGAAACTGAGGGTCAGGATGATGAGGGCAGTGGTGGTGCACACCGTGGATGTGGGGACACTTCCCTCCGCAATCATATCTATCAAAGCATCCAATTCCGTTTCCATCAAACGGGAAGTTCCATTAGAGCTGGAGGCGGACGGTGGAGTGGTAGATGCTGGAGTTGAAGATGATGCATTCTTGGGTCGGTGTTGGTAGGAAAGCATTCCCTTGGTCTTCTCCACTTCCTTCAAGGCCATTTTCTTCATCTTGAACTAATTTTGGTGGAGAATTTCAAATTTTAGGTTTTCTCTAAAGAATGTGGCTGTTGGGGTCGATCCGAGAGAAGAGGTGGATTTTGTGGATGAAAATGGATGGAATCTATAGATTAAGGTAGTGGAAGTGATGGGGGATTGATTGGAGATGGATTGGGGGTGATTTGGTAGCGATTCAAGGGTTGGAGAGGGGGTGAGAATGGCTGCACGACTTCTAGGGCGCAGAGAATGCCCGTTCTATTTGTGAGAAATGAAAAGGAGAAGTTAGAAAAATTACTGATTTCTGACTTAAGTTGCTGAAGTCAGGCTGCAACACGGCCGTGTTGGCTTCATGCCGCTTGACCGTGCTGCATGGCACGACCGCATTGGTTCATTTTGTCAAATTTTCTCAATTTTCTTTGGATCTAGGGACATTATTCGATTTGTATGTATTTCACCACAACCATTCCAAGGTTCTACAACCATGGTGAGCATTATAGCTGCTACTTTCACTTGAACTCTCATCAAAAACTCAAAATCTTGATCCAAAGTGATTTTTCTTTGAAACCTTTTCTCAAATTCATCTAATTTTCCTCATTTCAACATGTTTTCACATGTACATCTTAAAACTAAACAAAAACTATTAAAAACAAATGTGTGTGTTTTCTTGGAAAAGTGTAAAAATAACCAAAAGTATCAAAAATCGAAAGTTCGGTGAAAAATTCCCAAACCTAAGTGGGTTTCCTCCTACAAGTGTTGAATTTCCTGCCTTCAACTGGGCTTCTTGGAGATTCTTACATCATTCATACATTTGGAATTCCCGTGTGTCCATTCTTGCAATAAATGTATCTCTCATTTACACTCAACCTATACTCTTCATCCCTTTGATCACCAAAGCTTCCATCAAATCTATCATCCATATCTCATCCTTTCAATTGACCAGTCAAACTCTTGAAGTGACTATGTCTAATATCCTCATTTTAAAATCGTCGAGTTGAGGACTTGTATATGTTGATCTTTATCTTCATGTCCATGAATGAGACTGTCATTATTCCACTATGAACATGTATCTCGACATCAACTATAGATAAGAAGGGTCTTCCCAAGATGATGGGAATCTTCCTATCATCCGACTCCATGTCAAGAACAAGGAAATCAACCAGGAACATTGCTCCCTTTTCCTTGTCAATCATCACCAAAACATCATCCACTCTACCTCTAGGCACTTTGATGGAACAGTCCACCAATTGGAGGGTGCAATGATCCAGTTTCAACTTGCCTAGGACCAGCTCAACATAGACACTATATGGCATCAAATTCACACTAGATCCCAAATCAAGTAGGTATTTGTCTATGCAATGTTCCCTAATGTAGTTCAGTATGAGTGGGGCTCCTGGGTCTTTCCTCTTCACGGGAAGGGAGTGTTGGAGGATTGAACTCACTTGTTCAGTGAAATTGACTCTCTTTGGTATTCTCCTTGTCGACCTTCTCTTCACAGTGAATAAGTTCTTAAGAAACTTGGCATATGATGGGATTTGCTTGACATCATCCAACAATGGAATGTTAACCTTCACTTGTTGAAACACCTCAAGAATGTCAAAATTGTGCTTTTGTCTCCTCCTTACTCCCAGTGACTCATCTAATGCTTCAAATGAATGGTGGATCACTTGCTTTGGCCTTACTTGCATCAAAATGATTCTCTTGTGACATGTTATGAAGTAGAACACTAGGGATGGTAGGACCTGCAAATAAAGTGTGAATTGGAGCACACAATATCAAGAACTCAATAGGAGGTATCACGTAAACATCTTCGACAATCTCAATTACAATATCACCACTTGTCTGCCTTTGCTTTGATTTATCAACCTTTCTTTGACTTGTGGGCTGCTTAAGAGATTTTCACTCTCCTTAGAACTGTCATAGAACTTCCTTTCTCATGGTGGAGAGGGGGAGCTAGTTGTGGCTGTGGAGGAGGTGGAGGTGGCACTTGGTATTGAAATTGAGGTGGAGGGGGGAATTAAGGTTGGAAGGTGAATTGTTGAGAAAGTTGTGGTGATGGAGGGGGAGGAGGAGTGTAAGTTTTTGGATGGCCTTGTAAGTGGTATATGGGCTGCACTTGCATGGGAGGTGGACTATAGAAAACTTGTGAGGAAGGCATTGGTTCACTTGCTTCATTGAAACTTAAGATGGGTTTTGAAGACAAAATTTCTTCTTGGAGAAAAAGTATGGAAGATAGTTTCTCTATCCTTTCCTAAAGCCTTGTAACATTCTTTTGGACATCGTCAAAGCTTTTCATCCTAGAGAGAACCTCTTCCTCAAACCTTAAGCTATATCTTAGAATTTGTGGTTCTTGGTAGCTGTAGGAGTGAGGTGTCTTCTTCTCTTCACCATGGAACTCAGAAGAATTGATAGAGTGACAAGGAACACTTGTTACTTGGTTCTTCATAAAGCTCACCACGTCACCAAGAATCTTCATCACTTGTAGGATTGAATCACTATGAGTCGAAGATGTCACAAAAAAGGGCGATCACCATCATTCATCATGCTAGAAGCTCAGATTCTTGAACCTTTTACCAGCTGCTCATTCAATGGACATATCTCCTCAGGTGGCCTATCCATGAACACTCCTCCACAAGAAGAGTCTATTATATCTTGATCCTTTGGAGATAAACCGCAGTAAAAGGACTGAACTAGCTGCCACAAAGGAATCTCATGGTGCGGCCACTCTCTCAACATCTTCTTAAATCTCTCCCAAGCATTATGAAACTGCTCTTTTCCCATGCAACTGAAACTCACTATGGCATGCCACATTTGTTTCAACCTTGAAATAGAGTAGAATTTCCTTAATAAGGCATTCTTCACGTCTTCCCATCTCATGATGTCTCTCCTTGAATCATACCAATATTTGGCTTTGTCTTTGAGGGAGAATGAGAACAAGGTCAATCAAATTGTTTTATTACTAGCCGTCGGCATCCTGAAGGTGGAGCATACTTCAAGAAATGAGTCTAAGTGCTTGTAGGGGTTCACTCTCTCCAAGCCATAGAAGGTGGGTAGGAGCCCAAGAAGACCTAGAGGGATAGATAATTTCTCCCCTCGCATTTGATCAAATCTTCTACAATTGGCAATCTATAGTTGCTAGGCATGAAGTATTATTGAAGTGGCTTATGAGCTGCATTTTGGCCTTCTATCTTATCTTCTTCAAGTGGATTGTCACATGCATAAGGCACAACCAAACAAAAGAAAACAAGCTATCAAATCAATATGCACAAAGAATGTGAATGATAAAGAATAAATAATAGCAATGGCGAGAGTAGTAGGAAAATATCAAAGTAAAACTAATTAACTAGCTAGGCCGAGCGCCTTCCTCCCAGCAAACGATGCTAGAAAGCTTCGTGCATTTGCCAGAGGTGCACACACTAATCATTTGTGATTTGAATAGATGCACCCCACGAGATCGTGACACACAGTGGGTTAACTTTCAAAATTTATAATGACCTACAGAAACACACTCACGTACACCAAAACACTACACCCGCAAGTGTATAGGGTCGTGTCATAGTATAGGAGGGCGGAAAGTATAGTGTCGATCCACAAGGAGAAAAGGAGGCACTTGAGCTACTTTAGTTTTTGGGCTAGGATCCTACTGCGGAGTCTAGGGTTGAAGGGTTTGAGGTTTTTTTTTGATTGATTACACTAAAGACGAACAAGCAAGCAAATGAAGGAAAGCAAACAAGATCAAAACCTAAGTTAACCCTAGACAGTTAATTCTACTAATAAAGGAAAGACAAGGCAAGCAGGAAAGGAAAGAAAAGAGAAATCTATGCTAAGGCAAGCAAGAAAAGGTCTACACTACACTAAGCTAGAAAACCAGGTAAAAGAGCAATTAAAGACCTAAACTTGCAAGGGCAAATCAAGAACAAGGTAGGAATCTAAGTAAGCAAGTAAAGAGCTAATTAGGCTAACACTAGCTAAGCAAGAAGGCAATTAGGGTTTTAAAGCAATAAAGGGATGCATGTGCTTAGGGTGATTAGGGGCTGAGGGTAGTAAAGGGAGTGGAGGTGAGGTTTTAGGCCTCACATCACCCACATTCTAGCCTTGAGAAAGATCCATGATAAGCACACTAAATTCATCTACACTAGCTACTTAGATCTCTCAACTAGAGTTAGGGGAATTCATTAGCATGTCGGAAGATTGGTTGCGAGCTAGGGATCCATGAATTGGACCTAGGATCAAATCCCAAAATTCACACATATAAGCAATTTCCCTAAATTCCTATGTGATTTCAAGCACAAATCAACAAGCAATTCATGAAGAGTGAGATAAAAATAGAACATAATCATTAACAAATGAAATTACAGTGTTACATATCATTTCCCCCCAACATGGTATCAAAGTAACATTTTGAGCCCCAAACAGCCCACCCAAGGGGCCTAGCTACTCATGGAAATGGAAAATACAAAAAGAGAAGAAAAATAAGTAGCCATGGAGCTCGGTGTAGATGAGTGAATCCTCTTCTACAACTATTGCAAGGTTTACCTCCTCCTTCTTATTAGGTAGAGTGATGTGGAATGATGGTGGGAAGTGGATGGAATGCTTGGAAATGGGGTTTTGTGTGGTGGAAATGGTGAAATATAGTGGAATGGAAATGGTGAAATGGAGTGGAATGGAGGTGGAAATGAAGTGAAATGGATGGAATGCAAAAATGGGGTGATAGAAGGTAGCTAGGGATGGCCAACGTCATGCTCCAACTACCACCCACACATATATAGGTGTGGAGGAAGCAATAGGTCAAGTACGGGTAAAGTGGGAAATACAGTGCAAAAGTAGCTAGGTTTTTATGAGTAGCACGACCGTGGTGGGTAGGGATGACCATGACCATGGTGGGGTGGAACATCTGAGGTGAAAAATGACAGTAACAATGGTGGATTTGTACATGAAGTGGCACATACATGGTGATCATCACAGCTGTGTTGAGGCAAGGGTAGCACACCTGTGGTGGTCACCACAACCGTGGTGGCTTGGTATGCTCTTCCCATTCTCTACTACATGACCATTCTAGATGGGCTGCTACACGGCTGTGCAATGTGGCACAACTGTTCTGCTATCTTGTGCCATGACCATGCTAGGTAGCACGACCGTTCTGCTGAGTGTAGTCTTCAATCTTCAACTCTGTTGGTTTTGAGTGATCTAGCACGATCGTTCTGTGGCACCATGGCCATGGTGGTCTCTTTATCAACACTTTGACTTGAATCTTTGTGTCTCCTTAGACATCTTTGCTTCAATCGATATTTGTCCACTAGGGGTAGGTTTAGGTAGCCTCATACTTCACTTTGGGCCTCTCTAAGGGTAGAGAAACCCTAGGATCACTCATTCTCTCTCTTCCATCCAAACGTGGTCCAAATGACTGAAAAACATGCAATTAATGTCTATAAGTGCATTTTACATGAAATCACAAATTAGGGAAAATAACATGTAATATTATAGGTATAAATGTGCTTGAAATGCATTATGAGACAAGATGAGGCCCTAAAAAGGGCTGCATCACCCGCCAAGACTCTTTTATCGATCTCGAGGTTCTTGCACTAGAAGGGGTAACTTTTTACTTTTCACAAGATTTGTACACTTCCAACATGTACTATGGGGTTCAAACAATTGATCAGGACTACATCAGACTAGGCCCTCTTCATCTTTAAGATGTTTTATAGGGATTGCAATCATTCATGAGTAGTCTGCAATGTCTTAAAATAAAGATGATGCAAATACATGATCACTTGGTAGATCGTAATGTGAATTTTAATGCCCAATCTTGTCACTTGATACAAAGATGGGTTAACCAAAAATCTTTAGAGGCAAATAGATCTAGTATATGGGTGAGGATAAATTTCAAGAAAATTATATCAAATTGTCTAAAACAAAAATTTATCCTTCATTTCAACAAGATTTACCTAACTATGAGTGATAATAATTCAACATGTCAAAAAATTTCAAAATCGAAATGAAGCTGGAAATAACGGTATGCAAAAAAGTAGGGCAAAAAAGGCAATTTTAAGGTAGAGGGAAGAACATAGTACCTCCCTTGCATGTTTATACCCCCCAACACTTACCCTACACTATGTCCCAGAGTACCAAAGAATGAGGTTGAATGTAAATAGGAGGTTTACTCTTTCTTTTGAATTCCCTTATTGTCTTAGTGGGACACATCATTTGGACAACATACATTTCACAAAGGGTATGGTAGATCTCGTGTTTCAAACTTTTAACTCGTACATTCTACAAAGAGAGATTTTGAATCTCTACATCTCAATCAGAATATGGCCCATGATAGAGTTGAATGGAAATGAAGGATCCATGTAGGTGACCCCAACATAGTTTGTATTGAGGCTTAGATGATGATGATGATGACCTCTAGAGGCCATGACTTGCATCTAGTTGAGGAACTAGAAGCTGCACTCATTTGATTAGTGTATCTATTGAGGGCTTCTATGAAAGAACTTCCAACTTCGTGAAGTCTTTTTATGGGATGTACTTGTATCCCCTACCATGAATTTATATAAGATTTATGATTTCCTATCCACAATACTTAGCTTTTCCTTTAGTTTCACTCTGTGATCTTGTCATATTTGTTTACTTGCCGGTCCATATTTAGTATCGAACTATGTACAAGAATGTAATCTTTTCTATGATTTAATTTCTAAAAGATTACAATGATTGTCGTACAAGAAAGGGAGAAATATGAAAGCTAGGAGAGAGATTTTGAGGCATTCAGTCAGTATTTCCTTCTCCCATGGATCCTTTTTCAGCAAGATATCCTCATGTAGAAGATAATATGGTATGTGCATGTTAAGAAGACCATCACCTAGCAGGGACTGGTAAGATTATATTACACTTACATCCATATATCCATTAATACCCAACATGTCTATAAGGTATTCTTTCATCACATAGATTCCATCCCTTTGGATAATAGTGTGATCGATAATATTATCTTCTTTTAACCTATCAATGAGTAGGTTCAAGTTATCATGTAATAGACTTTCACATGCCTACCTATCGATGTTTGAGAATGTATCCACGACAGTCTTACCTGGCCCATTGAGTACTGCTTTTTCAAAATTTGGGAAGTTAGTATTATGTGGTTGAGTTGGGAGGACATCATTAGTGGAAATTTCATCTCTGACCTCTCCCTCCTCAGGTTGGTCATATGTAGAAGGAATACTATCTTCTATAGGCATGCTAGTTGCTTCTTCATTCAAGTTCTTCTAAAGGGGGAGTTTCCTTATGCTCTTTTATCTATTGTCCCTCCTTTTGAGGATTCCTCTGGTCTTCTACTATAGTAGCACTTGATTGTTGTGGTAGCTGCATCTACTATTTTGTATTCTTCCACCCTTTTTGCCACTCCAGGACACTCTCCTTATCTAATGATCAGTCCATAATGTCTTCCTGACCTCTCACCATGGACACTTCTGAAGGAGGGCTAGACTGATATGCAAGTGTTGTGGTACAACATCTGGAGGCGTTTGTGGACTATGGAAGAAGTGTATGTCATAGATGACCTCCATAGCTGACTAGAATCCTCCTAAAAAAATATTCAAATGGGTACCATTGTTTACCGCTGCCATCATCCTTAGCACGATAAATGTACAATGTTCTTCTTGGGGAACTTTTGTGCTAGTCATGAAGTTTTTTAGTAGTTTTTGTGTCTATATTCTACCCCCTTGATAGAATATTATTGTCTTACCAAGATCTTTTTGATTTCATGTGCCTCAAAGTCCTTAAAGACCAATGTACTGCATTTGAGTTCCTATTTGCAACAATTACCTATCACCCCATGTCTTTGATAAAGTTCATCCGTGGTCATAATCCAATGCCCCTTTGTTTGGTATTTTAGAGTTCACAACTTAGTTTTTCATCTATTAATCACATCTTGCAATTACAAAGGAGCATGACAAAGTACCAAACTTAGTTTGTTTCCTATTAACCGCAAGTTGTAATTCAAGGACTGGTTGTGATTTTTCTTTCTTGGTGAAAGAGACAGTTGGTGAGAGTTGGGGTACCATGAACATCGGTTGTTCCTTTTGAGGTCGAAGAACTCTTCCAGCATAGTAGCACACAAGACCTTGAATAGTCGTGCATTCACCTTATGCCTTCTTCTTGAAGATTCCTCTAGAGTGTTCTCACATCAAGGAACACCCCTAGTTGGTGTACAAAATATATGCAAGGACATGAACATCTCCATAGGATACCCTTGGCACTACCATCATGTTCATTCCCTCCATTTTTCAAGGAAGTGGTGGAGGTATGGGGTCTTGTTTGTCTTCTTGTGGTTTAAGTTCAATAGCAAAAGGGGAAGAGTCCTTTGCAAGGACATCATTGAATAAGGAGTTCATCCCTTCTCCGCCTTCACTAGAAAGCTATTCTCTTGCCGTGTCTTTTCCTATTGTGACTTCTCCTACCATGAATCCTCCTAATGTGATCTCATTTGTTGTCGAATTACTATCTGGGACATGATCTTTAGTTCACTAGGCAATAAGTATATGTCATGTATCTCAAATGTGAAGACATTAAGTTCCATTAGACTTGTTGCTTTTGCCAACATTTGTTGTATTATTTAATGGCTTCCTCTTCTTATGGAACCTCTTCGTGGGTTTTCTATAAACATGTTGTTGCAACTTATTCAGTTACTACAACTTCTAATGGTGGTGGTCGATCCCCTTCCATATGTTGAGGGGGAACTTCTAATGGATGCATAAGTTCAGTCTCCCTTTCTTATTCCATTTCCTTATGTTTGTCATTAGTTGGTGAGAGGTTCAATATATTTGAATGATTAGATTTCCTTGCTTGCTTTGAGATTTTTTGGGTTTTCTTTCTTATTTTGCAGTGGATTCTGCTCTCTATTTTCATTAGGGGCAATAAAGTGGATAGACTTAATGATAAGATGATTGGGAGGGGCTTTTCCCATGTTGCAATATTTTTCTTGTGTGCCTTTCCTCATATTTTCACTACTCATTCTCCCATTCCTCTATGAAATTTTCATGATCTTGTGACATTCCATCACGCTCTCTCTATAGCTTTGCTAGTTCAAATGCTATGGTGGCCATATTGGTCATCATCTGGCATTGGTATTTTGTGAACTCGTTCATGAACTATGAAAGAGGTGTAGTTCTTGCATCGAATGTTTCTACACGCATTGTCAGTGCTTGCAGGATAGATGATTAAAATGACAATTGAAAGAAAGTTCAATATTTTCTCACGCATTGCATCAAATTGATGTCTGAGTTCTTCTTCCATATCAAGAAGATGTATTGGCTAGATGGTGGAGGTGTAGACTTTTTCAAAGCTATTTCCCTTGTAGGGTGGGTGATTTCAGACTCATCTCGGGTTGCGGATACCACTGCTTCTTTTGTATTTTCCACCACATAGGGTGATTATGGTGCGTCATCATCCCCTTGTTCAAGATGGCTTTGTGTTGAGGTTTCTCTAGCCTTGAGCACATGGAATTCCCCTTCATCTTCCGGGCTTGCATTTTTCTACAACTTTATCCTTTCCACTGTCATGAATGACATAGTATTAGTGTCTCCTATAAGTTGCTTTAGGATCCTCCTTGACATCTTCTTCTAATGTGGCTTGGTTTTGTTTTGAACTGACACCCTTTTCAATTTTCTACCCTTTGGAAACAACTTTTTTGATTTTTGGGTTTTATTTTTTTCCTTGTTACTGGCTTTGTGACCTTATCTGCCTCAGGCCCATCTTGCCTTTGTGTCATAGTGGTTGTTTTAGCCCCTCCTACTACTTTTCCACCCCTGGTACCATCTTAAGTATGTATTCTATGGAGAAAGTGAGCTTGTCTTAGTTGTAATTTCTCATATTTGGTAGATGCAGTAAGTCATTGGTTTTTGCAAATGGGTAGAAATACCCCCTCTTCTTTGTGATTATAGAATTGGAGAGTAGGTATTTTATGTCAATAAATTTGTCTCCCTTGGTTTAAGTGAAGTTTCATAGCATGCATGGGTTCCCTAGCTGGTATCCTATCAATGTTATCCACCCTCCCATGCATAGAACTCTTGACCCTTTGGGGCAGCTCGAGGGGGTTAATTTGTCTATTAACACACGCATAATGTTTGTTGGCTTCTTTTCCATGATACTCCATAGAACAAATAATTCATCTCTTGTCATGTTCCCCGTATATGATATCACAAAGAAAACACACATAACTATCTGAGATATCACCCTCATAATTCCTTAGTGGACTTGTGATGACTTGGATTTTCCTGTTAAGTGTTTTTTTTATTCTTGTTAGCTTCTCCCATGTTTATCCATGCTGAATTTATTGACTTCCTTATCACACATTAGTTTGTCAGAAATGGTTTCCAGTTCATTTGTTCATGAGAAGATCTTGATATCTTTACAGTAACTATGTTCTTTGTTGAACAGTCTTACCGAAAGAATGAAAAGTCCCCCTGCTCTTTCTTTGTCTTTGTCTTCCACTTATATCTTCTTTAGAAATAACATGAATTCTAGGGTTAATTCGTCATAGGACATTTGACGGTAGAAAATGGAAGGATTAGGTTGACATGTTTTAGCATTTTATTGACCGCATGATCTATTCCTAATTTCTCGGGTGTCTTGCACATATTTGCTTTGTTCCCTTGTACATCTTAGTTTGCTTCATAGAATTGAACTTTGCTTGTTGTTTGTCATCCCTAGGGAAGAAATTATTCTCTGATTGCCTGGTTGAAGTTGCAGTTGAAGGTTCCTCTATAGTATCAGGAGGGAATGTCTTTCAACTAGTAGCCTCTGGTGCTAATTTTGGTTGTTCAACTTCCTTATATATATCCTTGCCTAGTTTTCTTCTTTGCTGGCTATTGGGAGGGGTCCTTGTACCTTTCTCTTGTTGTTCTTGTTGTTGTTCTTCCTTTCATAGTTTGATGGTATGTATTTACAGGACATGGGGGTTGCTTCTCTCTCCCCCTTTGACTCAGATGGTACAAGGGTCACCAGGGTCACCAGACAATCCTAATCCACATGCATTTGCAAAATCCTTCTTGTGTGATGTCCTTGTTATCACTTAAATACTTGTTAATGTCCTAGATCAACTTTTTCATCCCTTATCCTTGATACAACATCCAACTCTTTGGAATCAGAGGTAGACATCCTATTCTCTAATTGCAATTAAGAAATAGATTAGTAGTAAGATCAATTGAGACTCAACTGATGAAGGTGTTGTTTATTGTTGGGACTGGACGATGTCCTAAGATTGACAGAAATTAGAAGTTTTTTCAGTTGATGGACGTCGTGTTCAACAACAATGGTTGACAAATTTTGTTGGGGGCATATCAATGAAAACTTAAAAGGGCATCTCAACATGAGCACTCTAATGAAGGATTAGCATCTTTGATTGAAACCATGCATCGATGGAATTTTAGAAAAAATCAAAAGCAAATGAAAATCTTAATAGCATGATTGACAAAGATGTTGTTGGTCCAACAACGTGAATATTAACCGATGAAGAGTTTCATTGGTTTGATGAAAAGTTACACCTAGACATAGTTTGTAAAGAAGATCTTTCTCGATGAAAGTGTTGTCTGGGAGGGGGGTCAAAGGTTATCACCGATAAGGGTGATAGATACCTCCGGTGGAAGTCCTCAGTGAAGGGTGACCAATAATACAAAAATCAAGTGAGGCAAATTTTCCATAGAGGATACCAAGGTCTATTGATATCATGGTTCGAGAAGAAAAAACAAATGCCAAAGAGAATCAAAATTAGACGATAAAGGGTTAATGGATGGATCTCCAACTATTGCTTTAGCTTCCCTCTATAGATCTAGTTAGGGCTGTCATTTGCAGGTGCTGATGTTACTCTACATCTTAAATTGTAAAGGAAGGCGGTGGTCAGTGATGGTGGGAAGGTTGATGATGTTCCTTCATAGGTGGCCTTTGTCTTGGGGTTGACGAAAGCAAGTGATTCTTGCACCAAGATTGGATTATAGTGTCTTCTAGAGTTTAATCTTCTCTTCTTGGGAATCATGGTTGCAGTGATTTGGGGTGGGTGCATTGTGTGCTTTCAAATTCCCACTTATATGTGTCTGCATGGCTGACCCCTTTGTCAGGTTGTTGAGGGTCGATGCATATTAAGAAAATTAACCACCCCCCCATGATGATCTGCAATATCATCGACCAATGGCTTCAAAGAATGGCACTATACCCAATGAAGGATCAACACAATCTATCCTCTGATGGTGATCTTGGCTTTTTTCGATCGACAATACACTGGATCTTAATGACCTATAAAGATCCCGAGACTATTGTAGGACCTCCAACAGACTTTTCTAGGAAACATATGATGGCATGTTTTCTTTATATCTCTAATGGATTTTTTGGACTCGGGGCTCCGACGAAGGGTCAGAGTGAGGTGGCTTCCATAGGAAGGTTTAAACATGTTGGCCCAGATGGTATGACAAGGCTTGAGCTCTGATAAGAGTCCTAAATTGTCAACTGACACAAACCAAATCCTCATAGGTAAAAAAAGATCATGAAGATCTTACTACTATTTTCATCTCCATATTGCCATCACTGGGCATACAAATCAACAACTAATTTTGTACTTTGTACACTAAAATTATCAAATTAAAAATTGTATCAAAAAAATAAGCTAGTTGTTAAGCAAGGAAAAATCAAAGAATAATAAAAATGAAAACAAATACCAAATTATCAAAACTAAGAGCTAAAATTGTAAAAGGGTCTAGAGAGCCTTGGGTTGCCTCTTAAGAAGTGCTATAGAATCTTTAGCTTGATTTCCCTTTGTTCTCTTCAATCCTAAGCTGGCGGTTCTTCAAGATACACATAAGCTCTTCTAGTGAATGCTTCATCTTCACATAAAAAATTACCACGTGTCCATTCACACGAATGTTCTTGACTTTTCACTAAATAGTTCTGTCATCCCCAATGGATATATCTTGGTAATGAGGAAGGGACCTGACCTTCTGGAACTCACCTTTTGGGAAAATGCCTGATGGGAAAATTGAAAAAGATGATTTTGTCCCCCTTAGTGACATAGTTTCTTTTTAGGTTTAAGTCATGACATACCTTTGTCCATTATTTGTAGATACGAGCTTTCTTGTAAGCATGCAACCTTAGTTGTTCAATCTCTTGGAGCTATACAAATCTCTTCTTCCTGACTATCTCTAGGTCCTTGTTAAGGAATTTAATTACCTAGAATGCCTTGTGTTCTAGCTCCACATGGAGGTGGCATGATTTTCCATATAGTAACCTATAAAGAGTGGTCCCTATAGGTGTCTTATATGCACTTTGGTACACCCATAAAGAATCATCACACTTCATATACCAATCCTTTCTTGTCCCATTGATAGTCTTTTTGGAAATTTTCTTATTTTTCCTATTTGTAACTTCAACTTAACCAGATGTGTATGGGAGATATGGGTAGAAACCTTATGCCTCATCCTATATTTTCTTTACAGTGCTTCAAACTACCTCTCAGCAAAGTGGGATTCACCATCACTAATGACAATCCTTGGGACCCCATATCATAGAAAGACAATCTTCTTGAAAAGTCTCATCATGGATTTAGAGTCACAAGTGGGGTTAAAGACAACTTCCATTGTTGGATACATTGTCTACTACAACCAAGATGTATTGGATGCCACATGATGAAGGAAAGGGTCCCATAAAATCGAACCCCCACATGTCAATGATTTTGACTTTAATCGAATTAGATATAGGCATATCGTCTCTTCTTGATGTGTTATCTATTATTTGACATTCATTGCATGACTTGACATAGACTTGTGAATCTTTGAATAGAGTGGGCCAGTAGAAACCATATTGTAGTACCTTGGTAAAAATTCTGTTAGAACCTAAGTGACCACCATAAGGTGATGAATGACATCCATATAAAATCTTGACACCACTTCCTCGAGAATAAATTTTTGATACAGGTTGTCTAAGCCACCTTCAGAACAATAATAGATCATCCCAGTAGAAACAATTTGAAATCTGAGAAACATTTTTTTTCTTTTCATCGTAAGTAATCTTTGGCGGGAGTTTCTGAAAGGCCATATAGTTTCAAGTATCAAAATATCAAGGTATGACCTAGTCAATGACTTTAGCTATCATACGAGATTCACCTTGATAGATGTCATTGATAGGAAAGGAGTGACCATCCTCTAAGTGTATCTTTGACAAATGGTCAACAACAAAATTTAATTTCTAATCCCTTTTTTTTCACTACTCAATAGTTGAATTCCTATAGAAGGAGGTCCCATCTTAGTAACCTAAACTCCATATCCTTCTTAGTCATAAGATATTCAATATCACCGTGGTTACTATATATGATGACCTTTGATCTAGTCAAGTATGATCCAAACTTATCCATAGCATAAATGATAGCTAGCATTTTGTTCTATATTGTAGTATAGTTGACATGGGCTTCATCAGAAGTCTTACTAGCGTAATAAATCACATGATTATTTTTGTCATTTTCTTGTCCCAAAACTGCACATGCGATATAATCAGTAGCATCAGACATTAATTCAAAAGGCAAATTCCAATCTAGTGCTTGGAGCATTGCTGCAGTTGTGAGTGCACTGTTGAGAGTGTTGAATGCTTTTAAGCAGTTTCATCAAATTTAAAGACAACATCTTTAACCAGCATGATTGATAAAGTTTTAGTGATTTCAAGAATCTCTTATTAAACAAAGATATTAACATGCATGACCTGGAAAGCTACTCACCCCCATTATGGACTTGGGTGGTGGTAACTTAGATATGGCTTTGACTTTGCTTAGGTCAACTTGGATTCCTCTTTCGAAGACCTTATTCTCAAGAACTATACCCTCTTGCCTTTTTCCAATTAAAGGTTAAATGTTTTTACTCGCATCTCTTTCGGACTAGGGATATAATTTGAGGTAGTTATCGAATAATGAACCATAAAAGGAAAATTCATCCATAAAAACTTCCATAATTTCCTAAAGGAAATTAAAGAATATAAATATCATACACCTTTGGAATGTTGTAGGTGAATTGCACAACCCAAAAGGCATACAACTGCAAACATATTTACCATATAAGTGGGTGAATATAGTCTTCCCCGGGTCATTAGCATAAATAAGAACTTGATAGAAATTGGAATATCCATCCAAGTAGCAAAAGTATGAGTGATGAGTTAGACACTTCGATACTTGGTCAACGAAGGGAAGAAGAAAGTGATCCCTTTTAGTGACAACATTCACCTTCCTATATTATGTGCACAACATCCACCTTGAAAGTTATAGTTTCTATTTCATCTCCATTCTCTCCCTTGACCATCATCATACTGCCCTTTTTCAACACTATGTGAATTATGCTTATCCGTTTGCTATGATGATTGGGTATACAATTCCAACATTAAGAACTTATTGACTTCCTTCTTCACAACCTCAGTCATATTTTGATTTATTCTTCTCTGCCCTTGGGTGAGATGTTTCACATCAGATTCAAGGTGGATGTGATGCATGCAGTTAGTGGGTTATAACCCTTAAATACCAACTATTGACTATCCTATCTCCTTTTTCCTCAGCTTCAACTCAATTAAGAGTTGTTTTTCTTGCGCCCCAAATAGAGTAGAGCTTATATGACATGATTATGTTTCTATGTGTCTAAAAATTGTACTTAAGACCTTCAGGCAATTGTTTCAACTCAGGATTTGGTCGTCAAACTTCCTTATCAGTAGGGGTCCTCTCCAGGGAGGCGACTGTATTGATCACAAACTCTTCCTCAGAGTTTTTATCACTTTCCTTAGAATCTAGTCAAGCAATTTAACAACCTCAGGATCTTTGACATGTGGACTCTGATCAGTCTGATCTCTAACTGGTGGGTTGTCAATTGCATTTGTTCTTGGATATCCACACAAAATTGGTTGTACATGTCCATAAATCAGACATATTCAAATAGGGAAGGATCTCTCATGGTGTTTTGAACTTTGAAATTGATGTGATAATTGCCAAACGTATGATGATGATACTGATGTAGCCCTATTTTAGGGCTCCACCTTGTGCCATTTTGTACTTAAATCATATCTAAACATGTTAGATTACAAGCTATGTCCCCTAATATGTTTATCATTGCCAAATGCACTTATGGATGTTCTTTGCATCATTTTCAGGTACATGGACCATGATTAGGGCGAATGAGAGAGAAGGAAGGAGTCCTAGGGCTCCTCTACTCAAGGAAGGGTTCAAAGAAGGCCCCAAAAGCTCCCTCAAACTACCTCCAATGGCCAAGTATTGACATCAAACAAAGAAATCCATGAATGATGAAGTTTGAAGTTCAATTGACTGATGCAGGCAAAAAATGGTCGTGGGCATACCCCCACGGTCATGTCTTTTTTGGCAAAGAATCAACAGGGATCAACCCCAACTTACCATGGTTGTGTCCCATCAGAACGGGCGTGACCGATTGAAGATACCACGACCGTGGCCATCAACACGGTCATGGCCATCAGAGGAGAAAACAGTCATGGCCCCAACAAAGACCATTGGAATTTAGCACAAGAACCCCAGAATAAATAGAGAGTCACACCCAATTCGCCATGACTGTGGCTATCCTCCAAAACCGTGGCCACTGAAGACCAACTCGCCCATGCTGCTGCCCCACGACCCAATCCTCCTCCTCCAAAACAGCCGTGTTACCCAACATGACCATGGCACTCCACCACGTCTGTGGCCACCTCATACTTAGTACTTTTACCACCCTTCCACAACACGCCTGTATCCAAGCTCCACGACCATTCTCATCTCCATCCACCACAGTCATGGTCCATCAACACGGCCGTTTTGCCACCCTAAACCTACCACTTTCTGAACAGATTTTTCCACAATACCCCTACTTACCATAGTGCTTCCACCACCACCAATATATACATGGGTGGCAGCTACAACACTAGAAAATCTTCCCTAGCTGCTCCTAGCCTCCATTACTCCTCCCCTTGAGCATTTAGTGCATTTCCCTTGCATTTATGCTCTCCACCCACCATTTCCATTTCACCTTGGAAACCTAGTTTTCTAGGTTTTCCTCCATAATCCCCCATATCTTCATGCTCATTTGCACCCTTGGAGGAGAGAGGACATCCCAAGCAGCAAGGAGGTGAAGAAGAAGGCTACTTCCCCGAGCTCCATGGACTTTCTTCCCCTTCTTCCCCTTTCTTTTGCCATTTCTTTTACTATGTATAGATAAGCCCCTAGTGGTGGGCTGTTTGGGGATAAAATGTGACTTTAATACCATGTTTGGCGAAATTTGGCTTGTAATGAATTCATTTTTATCTACGATGATTACTCCATGCTTTCGTCTCTATCCCATTGGCATGCTTGTGATTTATGGTTTTTGCTATGAATTGCTTGGTTGATAGTGCTTGATGATACCATGTCTGTAGGGGAATTGGGATGCATGTGGCAATCTTTGGTATGACTCCTAGGTCCTAATAGGGGATCCCTAGCTAGTCCCCTTTGTTCCTACATGCCTACCCCCTCTCCTACTACTTGGTATGAGACCTAAGTTGCTAGTATAAGAGGGATTGATGTGATTGCCTAGGGTTTTCTAAAGGCTAGAATGGCTAGTGGCATGAGGTCAAATGCCCTCATCTCTACTCCCATCTCTACCCTCGGCCCTAAATTTCTCAATACCACTTATTCTAGAAACCTAGATTTGGCTAATCCTATTAGAATTACACCTAACCTTAGTCTTCCACTAGTAGTATATGGTACATTCTAATAGCATTTGCCTTATTGTTTGGTTTGGTAATCTAGATGTAAAATGAGAAACATGCTTGTCCAATAACCTCCCTCAACTAATATCAAAGTTACATCCCAAAATGGCCCACATACCTTAATCAACTTGTTTAAAACTCAACTTGCTCTGCTTGCTTGTTCATGCTAGTCTAGTTTAGTTGCTTTTGCTCAATCTAGTCAATTGCTTAGTTTTGCTCTTTAGTGTTAACTTAGGTTCATGCTCACTCTAGTGGTTACCTTAGCTTTTAAATTGCTTCTTGCCTTGCTAGAGTAGTGATGGATCTTCCACTTGCGTGGAGTTGCGTGCACCACTAAAAATCCCAAAGATAGTAAGTCTTTAGGTTTAGCCTTGCTTATACTAGATTAAAAACTCCACCCACATATTCTAGGATACATGGAAGTCTTATCGTAGTATAGTTAAGGGTCGAATCCATAGGACAACAGTCTTGTTAAGATCAACAAGATAGAAAATGTTAGAATTTCATTTAACTCCTTAGTAGTTGGTATTTAGATAAAAGAGTTGGTTTGGTTGTTTAAACTAAGTGCAAGTAAAGTAAAAGCAAGAAAGTAAATTTGAGGTTGTAAACAATGTTAAGAAACCACTAGGATGTGATCGGCTTTCACCACCACTACACATGGATCAAAACATACATCACAATAACTTGTCTTGCAAAGAAAAGAGTCTAAACAGTTAGTATCTTTGTAGGCTTAGCCTCCTTTTGGATAACTAAGTACGAGAAATGTGGAAGTGTTGTAATGCCAGCCATCCCCAAATGAATGGTCACTTACTTTGCATCACTCCCCTCGCAAGTGTGTTCCTCAACCCACCAAGGTTGTACTTTCATACGTCAACTGATTCCATTTCATAGTATGAAAGTACAATGATGGAGGTGAGTTTACTCCACTTCTTGAGAAACGCTCCTAGATACTGAACCAAACGTATGGTGACTACATACAATCTGGAACCAACAAGCAGTCGATATTTGAATCTAGAAGTACAAACATAGGCAATTTGCACGAACAGATAACAGACAACACAAGTTGGTGATCAAGCAACTAGGATTCATTAAACAATTGATGTTGAACTGGAAAGATAGTGTTTTTCTATTACAAACTCAAGAATTACAATGTATGAAATGAAAACATGGGTAGCAAGGATACTCCCCACACCCTAGTGTAGGAGACTACTCGCTCATAGCAAGAACAAAGAAGGGGGTGAGAAGAGAGAGAGAGAAAGAGAGCATCATCTCCACAAAGGAGGGAGGAAGGTTGACCCCTTGGAGAGAGAGAGCAATGATCTTCACACTTCGTAGCTTGCTTGATTATGAATCCTCCTCTTCCCACCTTCTTTGTCGATGAGAGAGGAAGTAACTTGGAGATGGAGTATGGATCTCAGACCGGTAGCCTCGGGGCCGTGGGTGAAGGATGGAATGGCTCTGGAACAATAGAGGTAGCCTTTGGACATCTGAAACTTGATCCCCAGTGAGGACCCCTTTGGGTTCTATTTATAGGATTTTGAGTGAGCCTTAAACGGTTTGGGGTATGTGGGTCCAAACGGTCTTGGAGACCGTTTGGATTTTCACACGGTTTGGAGACCGTTTGGACTCTCTCAGTTTGGAGACCGTTTGAGTCCTCTCGATCTGAAACCATTTTCTTTCATTTGATCTTGGGGTCGAGTGGCTTCATACGGTCTCGGGACCATTTGACCTTTATTTAGTCTTGGGACCATTTGGCTTCATACAGTCTTGGGACTATTTGGCTTCACACGGTCTTGGGACCGTTTGATCTTTATTCGGTCCTGGGACCGTTCGGCTTTCATTCGATCTTGGGACCGTTTGGCTTCCATTCAATCTTGGGACCGTTTGGTCTCCATTCGGTCTTGGGACCATTTGGTCTCCATTCGGTCTTGGGACTGTTTGGTCTCCATTCGGTCTTGGGACCGTTTGGCATCCATTCGGTCTTAGGACCGTTCGGGGGGTTTTGTAATTTTTTTGTGCTTTTCTGTAGGAAGTGAAAAGGAGAAGTTAATCTAATGGTATATTTACAAAAAGGTAGAAGGTTAAAGTTTCTATCTAATTTAACTAAGAAAGAGTATGGAAAACTGAGGAAAACAAGTAAGATAACATCACAAAATGGGAGGTTATCAAGTAGTATAGTTCATCTTGTTCTCGCTTAGTTAATTGCTTAACCTAGTTGCTTAGATTCAACTTACTTAGGGTAATCTAGCTTTTTGTTAACCTAGTTTCCATCTTGCCTTTTCTTGTTTGTTTGCTTAGTGTAATCACAAACAAACCCCTTTTAAAACCCTTAAACCCTAGACTCCACATTAGGAACATAGCAAACACTAGTCTAGATCTAGTGCCCCCTCTAACCCCTGAGGATTGACCCCTATTCTTTCCAATCACCTATACTACAATAGTACACCGTGCGCTTGCGGGCGACCTATTTGGTTTTGTGATTGACTTGGTTAGGTTCAATACAAATTTCAAAAGTTCCCTCCCATGTGTTTGAGTCCCATGGAGTGCATCTAGCCACCCTTAGTTGGCTAGTGTATACACCTCTGTCTTGATGCACCATGCTTGCTGGTGCTGTTGCTGGGGATAGAGACACTCGACCTAGCTAGTTAGTGTAGCTTAGCCTTTCCTTTTGCCCTCATCATTGCTATTCTTTATTCTTTACTCACTTTTGCATATTTCCATTCTAAATTGGTTTCTTGTTGCTTGTTTGTGTATTGTGCAGGTGACAACTGTGCATGCGCCACACACATTCCAGTTGTGCCGACGTGGTGTTGTATGACCTGGAGATAGGTAGAAGGATATGCCAAAGTCACCACAACCAACACCGAGAAGCCGAGATGGTAGAAAACAACCCTTGTGCGGATGCTCAACTACCTCCACTGTAGCACCGCCCACTCCATGAGTATTTCACCCTGGGGAACTACAATTCACCCATCGCCACCCTAGTTGACCAAATGCCGGGTCAATAGTTCTCCATTCCACCTGCACTCCTTGGACTCCTCCCCACTTACTATGGGATGGATAATGAGAATCCCTACCACCACATCGATGCTTTCCTTGAGACGTGCTCCACTTTCCATACCCCCACCGCCACCAATGACTCCATCCAGAGAACCCTCTTTCTGTTCTCCCTAAAAGAAAAAGCTAAAGAGTGGTATGTGTCAAAGCTAGAGCTAGTAACATGGAATGAAGTCAAGAATGGATTCCTCAAGAAGTTCTTCCCAATTGCTAAGTTGTCCTATATGAGAAGATGCATGACTTCCTTTGCCCAGAAAGAGAATGAACCCTTCCATGAGGCGTGGGAGAGGTTCTAAAAACTCCTTCATGACTGTCCTCACCATGAAGTGCCATTATGGTGACTCATTCAAGCCTTCTACATCGGGCTTGAATAACAAAGCCAAAACAATGTCGACTCCTCCTGTGGAGGTACTTTCATGGCAAAGCCACCTGAGGAATCGTGGCCTCTGTTTGAGCATCTTGCTAAAAACTCACACCATCATGTTTCTACAAAAGAGGAGCATTGCGACTGAAGCTACATCCCTCAACCTTCTTCCGTGGCTCCAACCCGCAATGTTGACGACCCCGGTATGATGAAAGTGATGGCAAATATGATGAAGATGATGAAGAACCAAGCTGATGGTTCTCCTAGCCAACCCACCATGGCAGTAAATTCTGTGGATGAAGAAATAAATGCCTTGCACTCCTTCGGTGGCTGAAACAATCAAGGCCCCATGTCCAACACCTACACTCCTGAGTGGAGGAACCATCCAAATTTCTCTTAGAAACAACAAAATGAGGATGGACAAGGATAAGGGCAGCCAGGGCCAAGGTACAACTCTAAATTTGAAGATGAAGTACTCAGGAGGTTGAGGAACTTGGATGTGGCAAAGAGAGAAGTGTCCTATCAAGGGAAAAATATTAGCCACCTTGAACAAAGGCTTGATAAAATTTCTATCTCACTTGATCGTCGTGAAGAAGGGAGACTCCCATCTCAACCCATGGTAAATCCGAACAACGGTAGTGGTTATTTGAATGCTACTCAAGGTGCATACATCCCACTACGAGGTCAAGCATCCCCACTCCTCCAATACCAAGGACCACCACATCCATATGCTCTGCCACCTCACCACCCCCGTTTAACTACCAATACCCCCCACCGCCTTCACATACCTATCAACCCCCACCTCCACAACAACCTCCCCAACAACCAACTTGCATACTCCAAAATCCTAACTTGACCGACCATCAAAGACTGCCACCCCTTCTTCTTCACAAGCCCCTCCTTCTTCCCATGAACAAGTGAATATGGTATCTATCATGTAGGGGGGGAGCTGCTCAAAATCTTGAAAAAAGGGAAAAGAAAGTGACTGAGGTTGATGAAAAAGGCTCGATGCTTGAGGGTCTAGCAAAGATCACAAAAGCTCCAAAGAATTTTCTACTCAAATACTACCAAAGAATGCTAACTGTACCCAACTTTCTGCTGCTCCCAGAGTGAATGCGGAAGTGTCGTCACTTGTCCCATCATCTCTTGGAAGCAATGAAAGTGCAAGAGATTTGGATCTTCTGTCTTTTTGTGACAAGGTCATGTTTGTTGCCCCCACATGCCCTTGACATCACAACACTTGAGGCAATACCTTGTTGGGAGCCATGACCTCCTAATTAGATGAGAATCACCATCATACCTCCTCAAGGCCCACTAAGTGCTGCGGAAACATTTGAGGCAGTCGAGGAGAAATTCCATGAAACTTAAGAAGATCCATCCCTCCAAGAAAAGGACAATAGTGTCGTGAATCTCTTGGGGTCCTTGAAGAAGAGAACGACATGGATCAAAGCATTATTTTCGTTGGTGAAAGATGTTTGCATGGGGAAAAGGAAACTGGTGTTACTACCACCCAAAGAAATTGTTGCTACAAGATCAGTGAATTTCATCTTCAAACTTGGCTTTCCAAAAAAAAGGGACGATCTGGGAGTTCCTCTCGTTACCTATTACATCGATACACAACTCGTTGAGCACACTCTCCTTGATTTAGGTGCAGGGACAAGTATCATGCCATGGAGCATGTATCTATGATTTGGCCTCAATAAAATGGAACCAGTGGTTTGTATCCTTGTCTTGGGTGATGGAACTAAGAGGAAGCCCTTGGGAATATTGCAAAACACAATAGTAGTAATGGATCAAAGGATAAACATTACATATGTGAACGATTTTCTGATAGTGGATTCTGGACCTATTGATGGAAAAGAGTACCTCATATTGGGGAGACCCTTCTTGTCCACTGCGGGTGCAAAAATCAATGTGCGTACGGGCACTCTGATGGTCACTTATAAAAGGAGAAAGTTTGATTTCTTTATATTTACTGAAGAGGAGAGGTACAAGCTGGGTAATGAAGACTTCAACAAGAGTCTATGCTACTATGACCCCTTAGAGCTATGGAATTCAAGTCCATACTTCCGTTCGATGTATACTCCATGGGATGAAGCGCATGTCGTTAGAAATCTGGAAAGGGTCACTGTAGAAGAGAAGGAGGACACTGTGGGTGTCAATACTTAGTGAAAATAGCAACAAGCCCAGATGAAGGCTATAAATTTAGCGCTTGTGGGAGGCAACCCACGTGGTTTGAGATTCTCGAACCTTACTTTTTGATACTTTTCTTTTATTTTACACAAACATACACACACACACACACACTATACTTGATAGTTTTTCTATTTGTGAATCATGTTAGTACAAGTACAAGGAAGAAAAGATGATGCAAAAAGGGTCTAGCCAAGGTGAAGATCAAAGTTGGAGAGAAGATTGCAAATCAATAGAGGAGCTATAGGAAGGAGTCCAGAACGGTCGTACCACCCAGCACGGCCATGTGACTGGCAAGACAGAATGGTCATGTTGCTCAACACGTCCATGGTGGTCTTACCCTTCCCACATAGTGCTACTTTGATCACTCCATCTCTTGGTGGTTGTCTTTCACAACTCCATGCCCATTACCCTACTATTCTAAACTTCTAATTCATGTTGAGGATCATAATTTAAAATTTTGGGGTGGTAGGGTGGTAAGACCTCCATTCACTGCATTTTTATCTATGTACCTTGTGATAATTTTTTGCAAGATGATCAAACAGTTTGACTAACCTTCATACTTGTCTATCTTGACCTTGTGTGTCTACTTGCATTCATGCATACATGTAGTTTAATTTCATGCATTTTCTTATAATTTTTAAAAATCTTGCTCTTTTTGCTATTCCATATCATGCATTGCATTCTCATGTAGTTTTTGGTAATTTCTTGTGTATTTTAATTAGGATTTGCTGCTTTATATTTCAAATTTCCCTAAAGTAGGTTTAGATGTGATTTAATGCAAATTGGCACCATTTTGGCCAATTTTTCCCAAGCTTGAATGTTCTTGCCCAAAAAGCATGTTTTGACTTAATCTCCATCGTTGGAAATGAAATTTTTAATCCTTTGACAAATGCATGCAATTCTCTTAGATTTAATTGCTATATGGTCTTGTTTGATGACTCTTTACATGTGCACCACTCTTTTAAGTTTGTGAACGTTTTGGTAGTTTTGTGAATTGAGCAAGTTATAAACTCTTAAAGCCTATGGAATCACTTGGTAGAAATATGAATGTCATGTTTCTCTATCATGTGGTGTGATATCATTTAATGAAGTGTTGGATTAACTTTCATGCAGGAGATCTTATGTTGAAGACTACACTAATGACCCCCCTTTGGATCTGAATTTTCTTTCACCATCTTCATACCTCTTTGCCTCATGAAAAGGTGCCAAGGTGCACATAGCAGTTGTGGCCACCCCCAAAAGTTTGGGGTGGCCACATCTCCACCTCCCCCCTTGACTCTATCCACCATATGCGCTATCTACACTAAGGGCAAAAAAAAGAAAAGAAAAAACAAAATAAAAGGATGCTCTTGTTTAAGAGCATTCAAATAAAGAAAAGATGAGTGTGTAAAAGCACTCCAAAATCTTACCTCAATCCTTTCTTCATTTTTCACACCCATTGAGCTAGAAAGCATCAAATCTAGCTCACTTTACCCTTTTCTACAACCAAGTGGGTCATCTAGTGTGGTTTGAAGCATAAGAGTGAATGTATGAAAGTGAAACAATACTCCTAGTCATCTTTGATTAACACTATGAGAACCCATTACACTAAATGAGATTACTCAAAACATAAAACACAATTAATCACTAATTAATCACATACCCAAAAATATGGGTAAATTAAAACCAATTTCAATGTCAGCACCCACTCATAAGCATTTGCATAAGAGCCCAAAATCTTTCTTATATCAATACTATGCCAAGAATTTGATACAAAATTTTCTATCGTCTTAGCCACCACATATATACACAGGAGAACAATATTCATATATGCCACACAAACAAGCATTAATATGCTAACAAAAGTCTGATTCATTTGAAGCACCATATACAACTACTCGGACCTGAGAGTATAAGGACGACTCTAGGACACACTAGAAATCTAATAAATTTTCTCAAAGATTCATTATTGTAGTTCCTCTTTACTTCCATGGTTTTTTTGTCGTCACTGCCGATTACCTAAAAAAATGTGGTGAACCACAAGGGTGAGACCCATGTCCCAGCAAGAGATATAACCTCCAACAATGTTTATTGATTACAACATTTTTAAGCAATTAAATAGTTAAGCAGTTTAACCAGAGATAACAAATAAGATCAACAATATTGATTATTAACAAAATTCATAAAGGAGTAGATAATAACTATCATCATTAGCCAGACTATCATCCTTTATCTTGTTGACAATATAATCATTTCATTAGCATATGCAGTTCTAGCATCATGAGAAAGTCTAGTAACATAACATAGCTAATGAAATGAGCCTGTCTAATTGGTTAAACATATCAACATCATAAGAAGAGCTAACAACATAAGCACAACTATATGGATACACCTAATTACTAGTATACACATCTCTAGTTACAAAGGCATGGCTAGCATGCTAAACATAACTAACAACATGAGATAGCTAGCATCATGATTATAATCAGTGGTTGCAGTATAGTTATCAACACAAGCATAGCTATTGTATGTATGCATCTACAATCTTAAGCATATCCACAATATAATTATATCTACTATCTCTTAATTGCACTAAGCATCATCTTTATGTAAAGATAACAAACAAGGGTTATCATCCAATATGAAACATTGTGTATTACCCTAAACAAATATGCTACATGGATATCTTACATCTTTTATTATGCCCTGAGGAAATTGAGAATACCACTCAAAATCCAACTGATCACTACTAAGTCAAAATCAGTGCCATACAAGATCTAGGAAGAGCCGGACTCCTAAGATCTTCTCATCCCCCAGTCAGTATGGGTCTACCACAATGACACATAAGGTCAAGCTGCTAACAACCTAGTCCATCCTTGGTCCAAGTCACGACACTAGTGAAAGGAGGTGGGTACGCATACCCTACCATCCAAGGTACAACCACAATTGTCCTCCAATCTTGTTACATATATAATCATCGAGACACGACCGCATCCATTCTCATGTATGAGGCATGACCATAGCCAACCTCCACAATCTGCATTGTGGATAACAAAGATATACCCTCCACTTGCCACCCCCACATACTCAATAGTATGCGCTCCGCGTTTCCCTTAGGCATACTCATTTCACCATCTGGCAAATTCTGACATTCAGATGGATCTATGGCACATGGCACTACATGATTAGAGTTTCACTTGATTAGTTATGTCAATTGGGTGAATTAAGGATGCATCAAACAAGTGGACATACAAACCCTAATTCACTTCTAACAAGCACATAAATATCACAACTTCAAAAGATATAAAATGTGTGAAACATAATTTCTCATATCATCATCTTGTGGTACTATTCACTTTCCATTCATGAAACCACACTAGTCATCATACTATCACAAGATGTAAATCCTTTTCACAATAGTATAGGGTATCAACCCTTATCAACATAAGAGGATTACACCTCATTCAGGGCTCAACAATGCCCAAAGGTCATTAAGACCATCATACTATCACATGATATAAAATCCTTTTCACAATATCATAGGGTATCAACCCTTATCAACATAAGAGGATTACACCTCATTTAGGGCTCAACCATGCCCAAAGGTCATTAATATCATCATACTATTCTCTGCAAGATCATCATTATCTTTGCATGCCTTATAACAAGGCTCAACAACATCACTTACATATAATACACCAGATCAACACAATATTGCATTAATGAGCTAGGAGATATTCATAAACAATCATATCAGGGTTATATTAACATTAAGAACATTCCTTTATTACATCATAATGCAAGGAATCTAGATATGATTAACACTCATCATATTCATAATGCACATGTTCAACATAAGAAAATATCAACCATGTGGCTATGATAACCACCAATTAACACATTAAGGTTATGATCATGTTAAGGAGGTTATTCCACCATCATTACATCATATAAGAATGTTCAACATGAATACTCATCTTTATCTATTTGCATTAGATTAGAGTTATGTTCCACATGACAAATTATGTCAATATTACTAATCAACACTTATACCCAAACCCTATCTCACGACATCCCCATTGGATCATGGATGCATAAGGTGAAGCATAACCATAACATTCCATACTATTATCAAGTATGAACCCACACATAATCAATGTGTAACCATCGGGTTATAGCATACTAGGGTTTCAACAACAATAAAAGAGTATCCCATGATTGAATTAGTCATTTAATGACTATTCATACCCAATTACCATCATTTAGTTATATTAAAGCTAGGTATAACAAGCTATACCTCATTAGGGTTACATATCAACACAATATGGTTATCATCCCTTCTATTCATATGAGTGAATAGGTAATACTACCTTATTAAGGGTAACCCTTCATTTGTTCCATCATCATTCAACCCATATCACCATACCACAATGTCACCCATAACCATTGGATGTTTAAAAGGTATGACCATTGGTTGTTTACATAAGTAAACACCTTGGATAAGCCACCTATGAAGTCCTTAATTTGTGATCTATAAAGATTCACCATTTAACCCTAGACATCCCTTGATTAACAACACAAAAAGTTCCATTGAGAGTAGGGTAAAACCCACAATCGAATGTTCATTTAAAACAAGCCATCCATTGTCAATAAGTAAGATCCTTAAGTTGATCATATAAAGGAAACCATATAAATCAAATTAGTAGGACTAAAATATTACATTAGCCATCATTCCACTTTATTGGAGTAATAAATAGTAGATATTGACCATTGGGTCAAGTTCATATGTTAAAACCATCAATTACAATATAGGTCCGACCATTGCATCAAGTGACCCAAGAAACCATTGGCCTAAGGCTTAATTGATGCTACAACTACAATGCTTAACTTAACATAGGTTGTAGAGACCTGATACACCATAATTAATGACCATTAATCACCATAGGTTGTTATATAAATACTATATTCATTAGTCAACATCAAATATTAAGCTAATGTCATCATTGATTGATAACATCAGTAGGGTACTTAATGATTGATCATTAAACTTCTAATTGATCCAAAACCTGACCTAAGGGGGTGACCATAGGCTGTCACCATCATTTGACACCTTTGATCATGACCATCAGTTTTCATGAAGACAACGCCATAGGGTTGTTGCAATGGTAACATCATCGGGTCATGGATTTATATAAGAAATCAACTTTAAACCCTAAAATTGACCATTGGTTGATAGGTGCTTAGCACCATAGGTTGTCAAACCGGCCTGATACAAGTCATATTATACATTAGGAATAATGTACACATGATCACAAATTCATATAGAACTGAAATCAGAATATGGAACATTATAAAAATTGGAATCAAAGTCAAGCATAGCTTTTTAGTGCATGAATCATCATTTTCAAGCAAGAACATGAGCTAGCAAGCTTATGGTAAGCAATAAATGTGGAGCAAGTTATAAAAATTGTCTCTAATGGGAATATGAAACCCCAAAAAGAATAAATCTCGAGTAGATAGGGTAGAAAATCCAAGCATAAGCCATGAACTCGTCCATCTAGTACCTTTCTTCATCAAATGAGCAAACCCTAAGCATAATGACCAATAAAGGTAGGGTTTTAGACCTTTAGAGCAAATTCTACCATGGAACAGAAAGGTTACGACCTGGAGGAAGGTATCAAGAAGTATAAAAGCAAGAGAAATGGAGAAGGAAGGAAGAAAATAACTTGTCTTGGTCGAAATTCCTAGAAGATGACCTTGGAAACCCTAGGTAGGGCTTAATGGAGCTCTAGGAGACCTTCTTCTCCAAAAAGAGGTTGTCTTCTACCTTAGAGCACTTGGTTACTCAGAAAAACATAGGGGAGTCATTGATAAAGGTTAAAGGAAAGAGAAATAAAACATAGTTTCAAACTTGGGCTAGGAAGAGGTAAATATAGCCCATGGATAAGGATGGAAGCAAGCATGAGGTGTAAAAGTAGCTTCCCCATGTTTCTATGGCCTTAAACTATTAAGAATATACAAGAACACACACAAGAAGCTCCCCCACCATCTTTATAGACCTGATTAGGTTTCCTTTGTCGAATTTCCCAGCCAATCACATAATTCATTAGTTGATAACTACTAAAGGTAGCTCATCCGTGAAGGGGTAAACCCTAAAATACCCTTGGAGAAAACACCTTCAAACCAAGGTTTAAATAGGTTCCACATGGCTAAAAAAGCTCAATAATGATGAGATAATATCCAAGGAACATAAATCAAGTGATAAATTGCAAATACAACCTCTCAATTGGGTAAATTACAGAAAAGTCCAAAATGTGCATAAAATTGCATAACTTGCTCAAATAGTGTCTAAATTGGACCACATTTGAAACTTAAGCTTGTATTATAATTTCAAAGCATATCACAAGGTTATATTAGGGTTATAAGAATTCAATTATGATAATTAAGCTTATTCAACTCATTAAGCAAGTTTAGGGGCCTTACAAACACCAACATGAAACGGCTTACCCAGAATGACATGAAGGACATATGGACAACTTGTGTTTTCTATGATTTATATTTTAAATTTGTATGCTCATTGCTCATTTCATGATTGGTTTGTGAAATAGGAAGGGATAGAGGTGGAATACATGCACTTAGTCACTTTCAAGACCATGTAATCAATAATTTTCTATTGCTAAGCATTTGCCATTCTTGTATATTGAATGAAAACTGAAAAGAGATATTAAGTTAGAGAATACTTGAGAAAAATTATGTTTTAAGTTTGGGGTGGTGATGTAGCCCTATTTTAGGGCTCCATATTATGCCATTTTGTACTTAAATCACATCTAAACATGTTAGATTACAAACTTTTTCCCCTAATATGTTTATCATTGCCAAATGCACTTATGGATGTTCTTTGCATCATTTCCAGGTACGTGTACCATGATTAGGGTGAATGAGAGAGAAGGAAGGAGTCCTAGGGCTCCTCTACTCAAGGAGGGGTCCAAAGAAGGCCCCAAAATCTCCCTCAAACTACCTCCAATGGCCAAGGATCAACATCAAGCAACGAAATGCATGAATGATGAAGTTTGAAGTTCAATTGACTGATGCATGCCACAAAACAACCGTGGGCATACCCCCACGGTCGTGTCTTATTTGGAAAAGAATCAACAGAATCAATAGGGATCTACCCCAACTTACCACGACCGTGTCCCATCAGTAGGCCGTGACCGATTGAAGATACCACAACTGTGGCCATCAGCACGGTCATGGCCATCAGAGCATAAAATGGTCATGCCCCCCCCACAATAGCCGTTGGAATTTAGCACAAGAACCCCAAAATCAACAGAGAGCCGCACCCAATTCTCCACGACTCTAGCCACTGAAGACCAAATCGCCCATGTTGCTGCCCCATGACCCTGTCCTCCTCCTCCAAAACGGCCGTGTTACCCAACACAGTCGTGGTGTTTCTCACCCAACATGACCGTGGCACTCTGCCACGGCCGTGGCCACCTCATACTTAGTACTTTCACCACCCTTCCACAACACGCCTGTATCCAAGCTCCACGTTCGTTCTCATCTCCATCCACCACAACCGTGGTCCATCAACATGACCGTTTTGCCACCCTAAACTTACCACTTTCTGAACTAATTTTCCCACAATACCCCTACTTACCCTAGTGCTTCCACCACCTGGCCACAATACTAGAAAATCTTCCCTAGCTGATCCTAGCCTCCATTACTCCTCCCCTTGAGCATTTAGTGCATTTCCCTTGCATTTATGCTCTCCACCCACCATTTCCATCTCCATTTCACCTTGGAAACCTAGTTTTCTAGGTTTTCCTCCATAATCCCCCATATCTTCATGCTCATCTGCACCCTTGGAGGAGATAGGACGTCCCCAGAAGCAAGGAGGTGAAGAAGAAGGCTACTTCCCCGAGCTCCATGGAGTTTCTTCCCCTTCTTCCCCTTTCTTTTGCCATTTCTTTGACTATATATAGCTAAGCCCCTAGTGGTGGGCTTTTTGGGGATAAAATGTGACTTTGATACCATTTTGGAGGAAATTTGTCCTGTAATGAACTCATTTTTATCTATGATGAATACTCCATGCTTTTGTCTCTTATCCCACTGCCATGCTTGTGATTTATGCTTTTTGATATGAATTGCTTGGTTGATAGTGCTTGATGATACCATTTCTCTAGGGGAATTGAGATGCATGTGGAAATCTTTGGTATGACTCCTAGGTCCCAATATTGGATCCCTAGCTAGTCCCCTTTGTTCCTACATGCCTACCCCCTCTCCTACTACTTGGTATGAGACCTAAGTTACTAGTATAAGAGGGATTGATGTGATTGCCTAGGGTTTTCTAAAGGCTAGAATGGCTAGTAGCATGAGGTCAAATACCCTCATCTCTAATCCCATCTCTACCCTTGGACCTCAATTGCTCAATACCACTTATCTAAGTAACCTAGATTTGGCTAATCCTATTAGAATTACACCTAACCCTAGTCTTCCACTGGTAGTATAGGGTACATTCTAATAGCATTTGCCTTATTGTTTGGTTTGGTAATATAGATGTAAAATCAGAACCATGCTTGTCCAATAACCTTCCTCAACTAATATCAAAGTTACATCCCCAAATGGCCCACCTACCTTAATCAACTTGTTTAAAACTCAACTTGCTCTGCTTGCTTGTTCATGCTAGTCTAGTTTAGTTGCTTTTGCTCAATCTAGTCAATTGCTTAGTTTTGCTCTTTAGTGTTAACTTAGGTTCTTGCTCACTCTAGTGGTTAGCTTAGCTTCTAAATTGCTTCTTGCCTTGATAGAGTAGTATAGTTCATCTTGCTCTCACTTAGTTAATTTCTTAACCTAGTTGCTTAGATTCAACTTACTTAGGGTAATCTAGCTTTTTCTTAACCTAGTTTCCATCTTGCCTTTTCTTGTTTGTTTGCTTAGTGTAATCACAACCAAACCCCTTTTAAAACCCTTAAACCCTAGACTCTGCATTAGGAACATAGCAAACACTAGCCTAGCTCTAGTGCCCCCTCTATCCCTGAGGACCGACACCTATTCTTGCCAATCACCTATACTACAACAGTATCCTGTGCGCTTGTGGGTGACCTGTTTGGTCTTGTGATCGACTTGGTTAGGGACAATACAAATTTCAAAAGTTCCCTCCCATGTGTTTGAGTCCCGTAGAGTGCATCTAGCCACACTTAGTTGGCTAGTGTGTACACCTCTGGCTTGACGCACCAGATACCAACCTTAACATGAATTAAGGATCTTCCTCTACACAAGAAGGGTCTCCAAAAGATTATGGGGGTAGGTTGGGTATTCCACGGTTTCAATAACTATGATATCACTTGGGATAAAAAATCTTCCAACTCGGATGGGCACATCCACCGCAACACCAACATGTTTAGTGAAGGTATGATTAGCAAATTGAATCCACATTCCCATCTTTTTCATATTGGTAAGACCTTTCCTTTGAGCTATGGTGTGCGAAATTAGGATGATACTAGCTCCCAGGTCATCTAAATCTTGTTCATCACCCCACATTATTTAGGATTGTAAAGGATCATGGATCTTTTTTGTGTGGGAATCTTGGCTTGAATAAAAGCATTGTACATCTTGATGAGTTTAACTATATCTACCTTATCTCTGTGTCATCTTTTAGTAATCATATCCTTGAAGAACTTTGCGCACACATGCATTTCCTCTATAGCATCTAGAAATGGAATGTCTAAATGCAACTTTTTTACAACTTTGATGAACTTCTTGTACCTTTTTGTACAATAGGTTTCTCTAATACAACTTCAACAATTTTAGGTGATCACTATTCATAGTGGTACTCTATTTTTGAATCTAGGGGTGATAGTTTCAAGAATGGTTCTTAATTATAGGGTAGCCATCTTGTCAGTCTTGTGTCCTCTATGATTTCACTGTGTTATGGATAAACTTGATAAGGTCAGATAAGTTTGCAACTGGTGGATCATCTTGTTATGACTTCATAGATCATATATCTTTCTAGTTATACACCACATCTCTAATTGCATCATGTTAAATATGTTGTTGTTGACCATTCTTTAATTGAATTTATCTCTTATATCCACTTGTCTTTTCACAAAGATAAACATTTGAGACATCCAATCTGACTGTGTTTGGATTTCATTTTGATTCTAGCCTTGGTTCTATCCTTGATTTTCATCTTGGCCTTGAAAGTTGTTTCTATTCTATTGATAAGTTGTGTTGTGTTTGAACCTAGATGGTCCACTTCTAAATCCATGTGGCTATAGGGGTGGATTGTAAGGAATGTTCAATTGGTAAGAGTTCTCTACATGATTCTTGTTTCCATACTAAAATCTAGGGCTTCTTTTAAGCATCCCTGTCAGCCTTAGGCACATTGGAGCAGGTTCATCTGGCTTTGGTGTTTCTAGGACATAGAGTTTGCGCTCCTGTGTGAGAAAAACTCTCAACATCCTGATCTAGTCATGGAAATTATTCCCATACAACTTGTCCTTCTCAAGGTTTCCATGTGTCACTCTTATGTTGAATCTGTCCGATACTCTATTCTCTGACAAGTATATATGTGCTTGGTTTAATATCACATATCATGACTAATGAGATTCTATCATCAACCAACACACACTCTAGTCTTATGTGTTATTGATGTCTATCAACCTTCCACAATAGCAATCAACTAGGGACATAACAAGAATGTATGTACTCTTAATATCTATATGATCTCATTCTCCTAGCCACATACTTGAAGACATACATCATTGAGTACTACCATTCTCTAGACATTTACTATGTTACTTCATTATCTCATAATTGAATAAAATAGAATAAATTGGAAGCTTGCCTTTATTGTTGATCAAATCATTTACAAGTTATGCCATTACAATCATCATATGATTTTCTCTATGGGCATACATACCAAAAACTCCCACTTGCACTTAGACCCTATCACCCATGAATCTTGTTCCAAGTGATCCAACATGACCTTCATGCTTCTACTGCAAAAGTGATTTAGACAAGGGATCAACAATATTTCTCTCAGTTGGTACTCTGTAAATATTCACATCTCCTCACTGTATGATCTCTTATATGAGATGGAATCCCACCTTTGTATATGCTTGAATGCTGATGCGATCTGGGTTCCTTAGCTTGTGCAATAGCTCCATTGTTGTCACAATATAGCTCGATTGCATCACTAATGCTCGAAACTACCCCAAGTTCAAAAATGAACTTATTGATCCAAATAACCTTCTTTTCTGCACTGGATGCAACAATATATTAGGCATGTATTATAGAATCAGCAATTGTCTCTTGGTTGGAACTCTTCCAACTCAGAACTCCATTGTTTAGGAAAAACACAAATCTGGATTGTGATTTGTAATCATCTTTGTCAGTTTGGAAGCTTGCATCGATGTAACCTTTTACCTCCAACTCTTCCTCTCTGCCATATACTAAGAACCGATCCTTAGTCCTTCACAAGCACTTACAGATGTTTTTTATGACTTTACAATGAGCTCAAAACTACATTGCAAACATGATGGATCCAATTGCCGACGCATATGGAATCTTACTCATGTGTTCCCTTTCTTCACACAAATTGGGACATTGAGCTTTATAGATGGTAAATCCAAGAAGCATGTACATGTTTCCTCTCTTTGAGCTCTCCATACTGAACCTCTTCAACACTTTATCAATGTATATGCTTCGAATTAATCCAAGAAGCTTTCTTGATCTATCACTATAGATCTTGGTTCCCAAGATGTAGGATGCTTCCTCCAAGTCTTTCATAGAAAACATATTTCCTATCCATGTATTTACCTTTTTAAAGGGTAGATGTCATTTCCCATCAATAGTATGTCATCCACACACACATGAGGAATACAATAATGCATCCACTAACCTTCTTTTACACATAAGGTTCATCTTCATTTTGAGTAAAGCCAAACTCTTTGACTGTCTCATCAAAACAAAGAGTCTAGCTCTGAGATGCTTGCTTCAATCCATAGATTGACCTTTGTAACTCATATGCTTTATTTTCATCATTTGGATTTATAAAACCCTCAAGTTGTGTCATATACACATACTCAACAAGATTCCTATTAAGGAATGCAATTTTAACTTCCATCTACCAAATATCATAGTCATGCTAAGCTTCAATGACAAGCATGATCCCGATGGACTTAACCATGGAAATTGGAGAATTTTTTCATCATAGTCAACACCTTGAACTTGTCTGAAACCTTTTAGAACCAATCCGCCCTTATAGGTTTGTACATTACCATCCATGTCATTCTTCTTCTTGAAGACCCACTTGCACCCTATGGGTTTTATTCCTTGAGATGGATCCACCAAGGTCCATACTTATTGGGATACATACATTCCATCTCCAATCTCATGGCCTCAAGCCATTTCTTAGACTATGGTCCCTTAGTAGGTTATATATAGGTTGTTGGCTCATCATCTATGACCAACTCATCGACTTCCTGAGTTACAAGATATCCAAATCTTTCAGGTTCATGGCATGTCATACTAGATATATGAGGTTCCTGTGTTACTTGAGGAATTTGAGATTCCAAAACACTTTGTGATTCTCCCTCTTATACATATATTGGTTCAATGTTTCTTGTTGGTCTCAAGCCTCTTCGAGTTCCAATTTCCTCCCATTGATTCCTTTGGAAATAAATTCCTTCTCTAGGAATGAAACCTCTCTGGCAACAAACACTTTGTTGTCAAATAGGGTATAAAAGTAATATCTTTTGGTCTCCTTAGGAAATTCAACAAAATAACATTTATCAGACTCAGGGCCAAGATTTTCAAGAAACATTTTCCTAACATAAGATTCACATCCCCAAATATTCATAAAAGTTACACTGGGACGTTTCCCATACCAAATCTCATATGGTGTCTTTTGAACCAATTTAGATGGTACTCGGTTTAATCAGAAGCTCAACTAAACTCATCATTGGTCACACCATATCCAACAATGTGTGGTTCCTTCTTTCTGACACACCATTATGTTGTGGTGTTCCAGGCGGAGTCCATTGTGACACAATACCACAGGCTCGTAGAAGGTTCTCAAACTCTTGGTTCAAGTATTCTCCATATCGATCAGAAAAAAGTGCCTTAATACTTATGACAAGTTGGTTTTATACTTCATTCATAAACTCCTTGAAGTTTTTAAGAGTTTCTGACTTATGTTTCATCAGGTAAACATAGCCATGCCTACTGAAGTTGTCTATCAAGCTAATGAAGTACTGATATCCTCCTCTAGTAATTGTTCTAAAAGGTACATCAATATGTATGAGTCATAATAGATCACTAGAACTCTTATTGTTACCAGTGAAAGGTGCCTTGGTCATCTTTCCCAACAAACAAGATTCACATGTCTCTATTTATTCAAAATCAAAAGAGTCCAGATAACCATCTTTATGGAGTCTAGATATGCATTTCTCATTTATTTACCCTATATGACAATACCAAATGCATATTTTGTTTGAGTTCTTGAGTTTTATTCTTTTATTATTTATGTTATAAACATTTGTATTTATATCTAGCAAATAAAGGCCATGAGACATTGAGGCATTGGCATAAAAGATCCCATCTTTTGAAATAGAACATCGACCGTTCTTAATATGAAATTCATACTCATCCTTGTCCATACAAGATACATAAATGATGTTTCTATTTATGGAAGGTACATAACAGTAGTTCACTAACTCTATTACAAGCCATGTATGCAGAGATAAACTATAGTACCAACTGTAGTGGCCACAACTCTTGTGCCATTTGCAACTCGCACTTCAACCCCACCTCTTCCCAAAGACCTATTTCTTTTTAAATCTTATATATTTGAGCATATATGAGATCTACATCCGGTATATAGTACCCAATATGAAGAAGTATATATATTTATCTCAATAACGTATATACCTAAAGTGGATATCATCATCCCCGTCTTCTTCTTCCTGAATGCCTTCAAGTACAAAGGATAGATTCCTATTGCACTTCTCTTCCTCCTTATCTTGAGTGTTAAAGGTATAGATTTGGGCTCAACCCCAAAACTCTGCATGGCCTTGCTTTTATCTTTGGACTCAACTCCACTGATCACAATCACATATTTGTCCTTCTTCATCCTTTCTTTGACATTTATTAGCATACCGAAAAATTCTAACAGTGGCCTGTCCATATTATTTGAGTGATAACACTCAATAAAATGGCTATATGATTCATGAAACAATTGGAGAATCATATTCATGGCCAACTATTGGCTTAAAGAGAATCCCAACCATTCAAGATGCTCCTTATGACCAATCATATTGAGCACATGGGTCTCTACAGTGTCTCCCTCTGTCATCTTACACTCAAACAACACCTTTGAGATTTTGTAACTTTCCTGCTTTGTGTGCTTATGGTTCAAGTCCTTAAGATGTGTTACCATCTCAAGTATCCCCATGTCTTCACACTTCTCATGAAACTCATAGTTCATGCAACTAAGCATAAGGTATTTTATCTCCAAGGCATTATTGGCATGCTTCGAGTAAGCATCCACCTCATCCCTAGGTGCATCAGGAGCATGTATTTTTGGAATTGGTGTTTCTAGGACATAGAGCTTGCACTCCTCATTGAGAACCCTTCTTAAAGTCTAGAACCACTCATGGAAGTTTGTCTCATTAAAATTTTCCTTCTTAAGTACCAATTGTAATGATGATTTGATTGCCATTTGATTCTACAAGAGAAATTTAGCATTTGTCAAAAAACCCTTTTTAATTTTATCTAATTTGAAGAGTCAATATTAATTAGGTCTTTAATTAATTATCACTCCCACTATTTTATTCAAACTGATAGCCCTCACATATAAATTTGGAATATTGTAGCGTACAACCTTCTAGTGGGCCAAGATCCAAAATAGTTCAACTATTACCTAGCCAACGCTAGCGTCCATAATCAAGTATTAAGGTTGACAACTTTTGCCAATTACATCTTATGTAATTATTGGATAGATTATATGCACAACTCTTTGCCATAATCACATGTATGCTTCTTGCACTTAATCCCATTAAGAATCACTGGTTAAGATTTATCTAAAAAGGCAACATGATAATAATGCACCACCCACATTATTACCATCATACTTCCATGAGATAGATTACGTAACACCCTTGGGGTGCCCACGCTTGGTCGATCAAGTTGTTCATGTGTACTGCTAATGGAAAGCATCTTAGAATTGATATTTTAATGAGGGAGTTTGTATAATACTTATACATTAATCAATCACCACATATATATAGTACGTATCATATACATGCTATATCCCACAATGAAAACATGCAACAAGCAAAAAGTGATTGTGTGTCCATTCTAATGTAATTCCTTGGAGCCACAAGGAACTACCACAACCTAGGGTGATGAAAATATGTGCTTGCCAATCTGATTTGATTGGTTCAACCCTTGAATCGATCGGCTCGCCTCCTGGCCAGTATGTTGGTCGTCTCTCTAGTTGTCTGGACTCTAGTCTACCATCTTCTGGGTCCTCCATTTGATCACTTGGGCCTCCGATCGATTGGTCCTCCTTGGTCCTCCATCTTCTAGCCTCGTCTTCTTCATAGTAATACGAATTTAAACTATCCTACTATTACATGATTATAGAGAAACCTCAAGTTACATTTAAGGGGAGAAAAGGTGTGAGAGAATAATAATTTTACAATTGGAAGATAAGGTAGAGGCTTGATATGCAAACCAAGATAAAACAAGAATAACCAACCACACAACCATGCATAGATAATAGGGTTATTGACCATAACCACACTACACATCCACCATCAAAATCAACATTTAGGGTGACACGTGCAAATTACACACACACACACACACACACACACACACACATATATATATATATATGAGATCAATTGTGGTATTTGATTGAACATTTAATGTTCGCATCGTATTAAAAAAATAAATGATAAAACAAAAAATGATCCTATTGATTATCCCAAAACATAGTAGATTAACGTAGCTCTGATACCACTGTGAGGAAATATGGCACAAAATAAATAGCAGAAACAAAATTTTTACTACCATATTCTCCTTAAACCAATACATCATATCAACAAATATGTAATGGGAAGGATGGTTTAGAGGATATACCTGGTCCTGTAGCATGTCCAATGATAATTCCTCGTCGTAGTTGTGCATTTTTTAATAGTTCCTGAAATAGCCTCCTAGTTGATCACCACAAACAGAAGGTTGATGATGCCTTCCTAGTGACAAGCAACAACCTCCCCGCCTTTGTAGTAGTCCACACAAATCACCTAGAACTCTTGACATTCTAGTAGAATAGATAGGAAGGATTTGTACCTCCCGTTTGTGTACTATTCACCAACTTGCTCTCCCACAATTCATTCTAGTAGAACAGACATGAAGGAGTTGTTGATAACACCCAAATCTATGCATATTATCTATGCATTTCATCTATGGTTTCGTGTCACTTTAGTCTTAATTTGCCCAATAATGCTCATGTTTTATGCTTTCTATCTCTCATTAGATAATATAGTTAGAATAGCCAATAACGTAGCTAAGTAGCCAGTGTTAGACTTGCGTGCACCGAACATAGATGAACAACCTCTTATCCATGCTCTCTTTGCTAAATTGAGGCCCAATGAATTGTATTGTTTGATTTATAACCTAATGATGAATACATTGTCATCACAGTCTTATTCTTTACCTATCTTGGGCCCAATTTAACTCTCGATTAATTGATTACATTGCATAAATCACCTTATACATCCATGCTTGGCTTAATTGATTTAATCTCTATTTAATTTGGGTTTTATTCTATTTTATGCATGTTATTTGGAGTGAATGGGCCCAATCTCCAGGCCCATCTACTAATTGGAACCTTGCTTATTCAAGTCACAAAGGGGTTGACCCTTTGGTTCAATTACGTTGCTACAGTTCCCGATTCTTCTCTTCTACTTTCTCAAACCCTAACCGCGGGTGCTTGTGTGAATACAATCACGACCTGTTAATCCAAACCACATCCTCCCCCTCACATCGCGGTCATGGTGCCCATAACCGTGACCCACGATACCCTCCTTCTCCACCCACGGTGGTCTGTGCATCCCAACACCGCGACCGTGGTAGGTCCTTCACAGAACCACGACCACCGGTTCATCTGCGACCTCAACGACTCCTCAGCCACCGACACCAACCTCCTCGCTCGCAACCTCACTCCTTTCCACCATCGTGGTCTGCACCTGCTACCCTTCGTTCTCTTCTCCAACCACTGTGACCTCTCCCCCCTCGCGTGAGGTCACGATCTACAGCCTCTCCACCAACATTGCAACTAACAACATCTTCTTCATCCTTCATCATGGTCTGCAATGCCACCACTCCCCGATCACGATCACCTCCTCTGCTCTTGCTGGATCACTCACAATCTCCTTCCGATCAACAACCACTATTACACCTTCTATCCTTATTAGCAGTTGCACCACACCGCAACCTGTAGTTCCCATCCATCCACCTAATCGCGGTCTACCCCACAAAACGTCACCCTCCACTCGCAGTACCTCTAGCAACCCATGGTCCCGCCTACTTCCACGGTCCTCCACCTCCCGCTTTCTTTGATCAGCATCCTCCTCACCACGATGTCAGTGCCTGCATCTGCACCATCGTCGACACTGTGACCACCCTCTCCCCATCCAAGGTCATGGTCCCCTTCCTTACACCTCAACCTGCCCACGGTGGCTTTCACATCATCATCTTGAGAATGCAAACTAGCATCAAGGAGGACGACAGACCTCAACCAAGGTCCAACAAGAAGAAGTCGTGGTGTGTGCCCAGACCTCAACCGAGGCACATTTCCAATAGGACCCCATAGCCCCGCTGCTATAAATACCCCCACTCCACAGCCGAGGGGGGGGCGTCCGGGGAGTCTAGATTGGGGGGAAGTCTAGGGGGATCTCACCCAAGTGCCGCCAGGCTGCTGGAGGGGGGATCCAGCTCAGACACCGAGAGGCTGTCAGATTGGAGCCAGAGCCCCATGGGAGCATCCCAAGGTATGAGAGGACCAAGGCACTCGGCCTACATTCTCCAACAACCAGCTTCCATGCTCTCTCTCCTCCATCTCCACTTTAGATATACTCTCTCTAAAGGGCAGAAGTTGAGGAGAGAGAAGATTTGTACTACGTTCATCCTCACCACTGAGGAGAGAGAAGATCTGCTTCACCGCCATCCTCCACCACTGGTCTATGGTCTCAAAAGGCAGAAGTTGAGGAGAGAGAAGATCAGTCTCCACCAACATTCTCTCACCTCCATTCACCCACCAGGCTGCTGTTTAGAGAGAGAGAGAGAACTGAGGAGTCTAGAAGGATTAAGAGAAGAACCAAAGGACGAGATCTGGCCTACACGGAGGCCGAGGAGTGAGAGCCACCTCTCCTCTACGGGCTATATCTCTTTCTTCTTCTCTTTCATTCTACTGCATTCCTTTGTTTCTTGTACAAATGACGTTCATCCATCTTTGTTTGGTGCTAACCATGCTTGTCTATGGCTAGTTAGCTCCTTCTTGGCTATGTAGCCCGATCTGGGCATGTATATGTATTTTTGCCTTTAGCAAATATATTCATATCAGATCTAGTATGTTGCATGTTCTATTTTCTCTTTCTAAGTTATGATTGCTAGTTTGGTTGATCTCTTTCTAGTTTGAACTGCTATCTCTGCCTATATCGAGAGATCCGTTGTAGGAATAGCTAAGAAATGATAGTTTGGATCTGAACCCGAGAGGAGGTAGATCCAAGGTACTATGTTCCTAATATCTCTGAATGTCCTAAGACCTGAGAGGGAACTTAGCATATTCTGAGGTATTGATATGTCACCCTCGAGAGATGACTCGATGACATATCGTTGATGGTTTTAGTCACACATCACGAGAGCGAGTGGGATGACCCCACAGGAACAGAGACTGTTGTGCATACTAGATGCTTGGTTAGGTGTTCGAGGGTTGTATACGCCTGAGAATGGGTGCATAGACTGCCCAGATTGTGGTTACATAGCTAGGAACTCTCTCTCTCTCTCTCTCTTGATTAGTAGAATCTAACGAACTCCGTTTTCTTTTCTTTTCTTTTCTTTATTTTGTTTTAATTCGTGACAACCCGCTAGACTAGTTCTATCATATATTTTCATCGACTATTGTTTTGGCTTATCTGATCATGTCTCTTAAAGTTGACATGAAAGATGTTCTCTACCGACCCATCCTAGTTACCCCCCTTTCATGAGTGTAGAATAATCAATCTCCTTTAGAGTTGGACATATGTATCTATATAACCAAGCTTCACACGAAGAGCTTCAAGTGTCTTAGAATACGTAGTAGTCCCTAAGATGGAGAGAACCTAATGGCCCTCTTTCATACCCAAGCCATCTTATTAGGCATCCAAGTTATCATTTATCTCCTTTGAACTTTTCAAGTTATGTCCCATGAAGCCACTTCCAATAGTGGTCTTGAGGTATGCCCTCTCAGTTGGAGTTGACCCATTGTAGAAGATAGTTTGTGTAGGGAAATATGTCACAGAACAAACAGTGGAAACAAAATTTTTACTACCATATCCCCCTTAAACCAATGGATCGCGTCAACAGCTACACAATGGGAAGGATGGTTTAGAGGATATACTTGGTCCTAGAGCATGTCTAATGACAATTCCTCATCGTGGTTGTACTCCCTCGAATAATGTCTGTGTCAACATCCTGGTTGATCACCATGGATGACATGTTGACAATGTCCTCCCAGTAGTAGGAAATGACCTCCTCGCTGCTATAGTAGTCCACACAGACCACCTAGAACTCCTATCACTCTAGTAGAACATACAAAAAGGAGTTGTCCCTCCCGTTGGTGTACTAGTCACCAACTTGGTCTCCCACAATTGTTCTCCCTTTCTATCCCTCCCTTTGTCAGGTAGGACTTGCTAGGGTTCTCTCGGTTACCACAATTGAACCATTCGTGTCAAAGTCAATTGATATGTCTGAGAAGTCCCCAACATCCCTTTATTTTTATAGGAGGGGTTAGGGTCAGGGTTCCCAGACTATGTTGGGGTGGAAAGGACCAAAATCTCATGAAATTTGCAACCTACGATAGGAAAAATGGTTGGTTGGCTTGAAAGTCGGTAGGTTCACCTAGTGAATCAGTCATTTCATCATGTTTCCTAATTGCATATATATTGGCAATTCTAATCCAATTGATGTCAGCACTAATCCTAGATGCAATCAAATTGTACCACAAATAGGGTGTCTCACTTCATGAAATAGTCATCTCACAGACACAAACGGTTCACTAAGTGAACCGATCGTTTGGGTCCCAACTCATCCAGAATTCAGCCAATGCAAATCTAATCAACCTAACACTCAAACCAGTATGTTCAACCCTTGAACCAGTCAGTTGGAGTCAAGTTAGTTGATTTGTTGCTTGAATTGAATACCTAAACACTTTAACAATCAATTGAATTATCATTCATGATAAAAACTCCTCTTCTTGGTGTATCCTATGTGTGTTACCATGTAGGATCCATATTACGTTGGTAGTGAATGTCCATAACCAATTATGACATCACAAGAAAAGAGTGGTGTAACAACCGGGCCCACTTCCTAAGGTTCTAGTAGAGTTTCAAGAATGATGAATGGCCCCACATACGAACACTATCCTTAATTGCATGCTTTGTTCTCACTCACACATAAGTCAGTGTCAACTTCCCAACTAGTCACCCATCCTAGTACTACTCCAAGTTGAGCATGCTTAACTATGAAGTTCTTTAGTGACAGGCTCCCGGAAAAGGAGGTGCACCTTGGTGATATGGGTAGTCCAATCATTCCTTTTAAGATCATTTTATCCAAGGCCTCAAATCCTGGGATGTCATAATCTCCCCCACTTAGACTCTTGACGTCCTCATCAAGGCTCAACTATACAGCCTCATAATCTTTCCCCATTTCAGCGTAGACCCAAATGTCCCATGTGCACTCAGCTCCTGATCACAACTACCAACATAAGGGAAGCTCCATCAACTCGAATATCCCTTTCCAACATGCCTAGACACTACCAACACATGGGCATCTCCAACTCAGATAACCCTTTCAAACATGCGTGGACCACACGACTCAAAGATTGGCATGCCATAGGCCCATGTGGGCCCCACCTACTGGAAGGGAATTGGCTCTGATACCATTTGTAACACTCAGGCCCATTGCCCAAGGCTCTAGTAAGGTTTAATGAATGAAAACGTTGCGGGCGTATTAGAAGGATTTAGGTTTATAAATGTAAAAGTTCGACCCACCTTTTAGGCCGATCAACTTTTTGGCACCGTTATCGGGGTGTAACCGCCAAAAAATTCGACCCACGCCTTCGAGGATGATCAACTTTTTGGCGTCGTTGTCGGGGATGTGGTTTTCCATGTTTACATGCCTAAAAGATTTTGTTCTGTCGCTATAAGCCTATATATATGCATAGTTTTCCTCTTGCTTTACACATACTTGTTCATATATACTGAATAGTTTTCCTTTTTTTCTCATACCTTTTCAGCTATGGATCTCGCTTCGACAAGACAAGTGATCTTGTCCACCTATCCACTCGAGTTTTTCTGCTGTTCCGATTGCTGGCAAATAATTGAAGGTCGTGCTCTATAACTAGTCAAGTTATACTTACCTCCACTATCATCATATGTCGAGACCCCAACAATGGAGACTGCCAGTCAGCCCTTGACTTTCATGCCATCATGGGAGCAAGAACTGATCAAGGCAGTGGAGCTATGCCAAGAAAGTGCCAACACATTCATCCACTCAACCTCTCATCTCCAAGAAAATGTCGATCCTCTCCAACAACTACTAGAAAGGCAGAAGTATCATCTCCAAGTAGCTACGGAGGCTGCAGACCACAGTAGAAGCCTACTTCAAGCTGTTGAGCAAGGATTCATCCAAGCATGCCAGTTTGATACAGTGAGTCTACAAAGACATTGCGAGGCATAATTGACGAACCTTGAAGGTGTTGCTGCACAAGCCCAACAACTTCGTGAAGATGTTGAACAATGTAGTAGGCTTCAAGAGCTCGTCAATTAGGTTACCATGCAGTCATAAGCTCTACCGCCTAGCAATGAAGAAGCCAATCATCAAGACCATTCTGATGGGTCTGAAGAGGAGTATGCTTCACCATCTGATTCAGATCATCAATTGGATGCACTTGGGTTTTTCTGTGAAGACCAACCTACGCATGGAAGTTATTCATTCTATCCAGATGAGCCAACTGATGAACCAATGGAGGAACAAGAATGGGTCTATGAAGATGATGACTCCTATCCTCACTGAGAAAGTCAAACAAACTCACTATCAGAAAGTGAAGCTTGTTCTGACGAATCTGATTCAGATAGTGATCCAGACCAGAGTGATGACCCTCACATTAAGACTTGTCACTTAGCTTTGAGCAGTATGCCGATCATTGTTTGGAACAATCTATATGGTGAGGATGACGATGACTATTCATCTTAGTGGAGCAAATACACTAATGGCGATGAGCTGGAATAATACGAGCTTACAATCACCACCATCCCTCCTCAAGTCTTGGTGGAACTCAAGGGAGGTAGATGGACAGTTCACTACACCATGGCTGCTGAGCATGAAGAAACCCCAGACCCCATAGAAGGAGACAAGCTTGGGGTGGAAGAACATCAATCATACTCTTCTGGGGACACTTCATGTTCAGAAGATGATTGGATGATTCAGACTGTATATAGTAGCTTGTCTGAGCATCCAACCTCAAGTTCAGAGATGGAGGGAGGAGAAATGGATCCTACCCAAGTCATTCAACCTATCCCCTCCATCTCATCCTGTGTCAACATCCTAGGGCCTTCCTATTCAGATTTGTATCTTGGAAGGTACCTTGAGGATGATTTGCCGAAGAATTCATCCCAGTGCAGCTCAAGTCAACTCCAGCACTGAGATGACTTCACCGAGTCACCAGATTTGATTCCTCTACTTTAGACTTGGTAGGGCCCGCATCTCCACCTATTCTACTCCTATTATGTGGTGGAACCCTTTGGCAAGACACAAGTGACACTGGTACCAAAACTTAGGATTTGGGACCCCAATGTCAGTATCGTGGGGGCAGCCACCCCCTTTTCTCTTACCCACCCTCCCACCCTTTTATTACAATAATTTTTGCTCTTCATTATTCTTGTTAGTTAGTTTCTTTCCTCTAACTATTTTTTATATCCTTGCATCCATGCATTGTCTTTAGAACTTCAATAATTGCCGTTAAAATCATGCATTCCTGCCTCGCTATTTCAAGTTTACATCTTGCTCGAGGACAAGCAAAGTTTTAAGCTTGGGGTGGTAGGCTTTTCCTTTCTATCTCTCCATCCTTCTAGCATGCATGTTTACTTCCTACATTTAGTTTTAAAATTTTCAAAATTTTCATCTTTTTATATTTGAAATTATGGCCATATGGTGTGAATCTAATAGATAAATGATTGACTTTATGCCTAAATGCACAATTTTCATCTTAAAAAATGCTTGACCTTTTGCTCAGCTTGCTCTTTGACTCTTTCCTTGAGTTTGGTAATAAAATCTAAGGTTATGTCCCTTTTTCATAGCTTAAAGCTAAATTCCCTTGATATGTGTCGTGAATGGCAAATCCATGGTAAAGGACTGTTGGAATGAGCTAAAACACTATCAAAGAATCCTAGCTACGGTTTCACGAGCTTGCCTCTATTCTAAGGATTCTTGAATCATAATTGCAACTTTTCACATAGGTGTCAAGCGGATCATGATGAGTTTTGATCTATAATCAAGATGAAATGTTTTCCTTGATGGACTACACACCCTCTCACCTTAGATTGAGTCAAAAAGATGAAAAATATAAAAATGTGCAAAAGAGGCTTGGCCGCCCACAAAATCCCAAAATATCTATATAGTTCTCACCCAAGCCTATAAATAGAATGCAGATGATAAAAGTCTGAGTGTGAACAATAAATGAGCGTTGTTTTCTCTTTTAGGAAAGTTGAGAATGGTGCCCAACTGATGTGTGACTGCACTTACAAACGTGAGTATGTCGCGCCTGGTAGTATCACTCCAAATGCTCATTAGAGAGTCACTAGGAACCACTAGGATACCTATGAGATCATCTCAGTAGCAGGGTTGGTTTGAGTGTAGTACGAGGAGTTCGTCTCACTCCTCTGGGCCAACTGGCTCAGACTGCAGGGAATGTTACTAGTTACATGGACCAACCTGACGCAGATCGGGATCCTCAAAAGTCATTAGAGTCTTTTTGCTATGTTTCTTAGGACATGAATAATTGAGAGGTGTGGTGTTCCTAATTGGTATGCATGGATTCATGGTGATGACTCATTGCTCATCACCTGCGTGATCATCTATGTGACAATTCTTTCATATTTAATAATTATGATTCAAACCCTCATGAGTATCGGCAGGCTGTAGTGAATTTGCTTAATCTTACATGGAAACTCTTTGATCTTGCTTTAGAAGGACTGTGGTTGATTGGTGGGGGTTTGTTCTGAAATGACATGGATCAGGAGAATAGATGCTTTAAACTATTTTTCTTAACCTTAGCACCTATTGCCAAGATTAATTTGGATGTTATCTTTTTGTTCTTTGAGCACAGTCTTGCTTGAGGAAAAGCATGTTTTAATCTTGGGGTAGTTGATAACACCCAAATCTACACATATTATCTATGCATTTCATCTATGGTTTCAAGTCACTTTAGTCTTAATTTGCCCAATAATGCTCATGTTTTATGCTTTCTATCTCTCATTAGATAATGTAGCTGGAATAGCCAATAACGTAGCGAAATAGCCAGTGTTAGACTTGCATGCACCGAACATAGATGAACAACCTCTTATCCATGATCTCTCTGCTAAATTGAGGCCTAGTGAATTGTATTGTTTGATTTATAACCTAATGATGAATACATTGTCATCACAGTCTTATTCTTTACCTATCTTGGGCCAAATTTAACTCTCAATTAATTGCTTTCATTGCATAAATCACCTTATACATCCATGCTTAGATTAATTGATTTAATCTCTATTTAATCTGGGTTTTATTCTATTTTATGCATGTTATTTGGAGTGCATGGGCCCAATCTCCAGGCCCATCTACTAACGGGACCCTTGCTTATTCAAGTCACAAAGGGGTCGGCCCTTTGGTTCAATTACGTTGCTACAATTCCCGATTCTTCTCTTCTACTTTCTCGAACCCTAACCACGAACACCTGTGTGAATACAATAGTGACATGTTAATCCAAATTGCGGCCTCCCCCTCACACCGCAATTGTGGTGCCCATAACCGCAACCCGTGGTACCCTCCTTCTCCACTTGCGGTGGTATCTGCATCCCAACGCCGCGACTGTGGCATGTCCTTCATAGAACTGCGACCACCCGTTCATCCGCGAACTCAACGACTCCTCTGCTACCTGCACCAACCTCCTCGCTCACAACCTCACTCCTTTCCACCATCATGGTCTGCACCTGCTACCCTCTGCTCTCTACTCCAACCACCGTGACCTCTCCCCCCCTCGCGAGGTCGCGATCTACAGCCTCTCCACCAACATCGATACCGACAACATCTTCTTCATCCTTCATCATGGTATACAACACCACCACTCCCCGATCGCCATCACCTCCTCCGCTCTTGCTGGATCGCTCACGATCTCCTTCCGATCAACAACCACCATCACACCCTCCATCCTCATTGGCAGTTGCACCACACTATGACTTGCAGTTCCCATCCATCCACCTAATCGTGGTCTACCCCACAAAACATCACCCTATGCCCACAATACCTCCAGCAACCCACAGTCCCCCCTGCTTCCACGGTCCTCCACCTCCCGCTTTCTTTGATCAACATCCTCCTCACCACGATGTCAGTGCCTGCATCTGCACCACCGTCAACACCGCAACCACCCTCTCCCCATCTAAGGTCGCGGTCCCCTTCCTTACACCTCAACCTATCCGCGGTGGCTTTCACATCTTCATCTTGAGACCACGACCTAGCATCAAGGAGGACAATAGACCTCGACCGAGGTCCAACAAGAAGAAGCCATTGTCTGTGCCCAGACCTCGACCGAGGCACGTTTCCAACAGGACCCCATAGCCCCCCTGCTATATATACCCCCACTCCACAGTCGAGGGGGGGCATCTGGGGAGTCCAGATTGGAGGGAAGTCCAGGGGGATCTCACCCAAGTGCCGCCAGGATGCTGGAGGGGGGATCCAGTTCAGACACTAAGAGGCTGTGTATTGGAGCCAGAGCCCCGTGGGAGCATCCCAAGGTCCGAGAGGACCAAGGCACTCAGCCTACATTCTCTAACAGCCAGTCTCCACACTCTCTCTCCTCCATCTCCACCTCAGATCTACTCTCTCTAAAGAGCAGAAGATGAGGAGAGAGAAGATCTATGCTATGTTCATCCTCACCACCGAGGAGAGAGAAGATCCGCTTCACCGCAATCCTCCACCACTAGTCTACGGTCTCCAAAGGCGGAAGCTGAGGAGAGAGAAGATTAGTCTTCACTGGCATTTTGTCACCTCAATTCACCCACCGAGCTGGTGTTCAGAGCAGATCTAGAGAGAGAGAGAGAGAACTGAGGAGTCCAAAAGGACGAAGAGAAGAACCAAAGGATGAGATCTGGCATGCATGGAGGCTGAGGAGCGAGAACCACCTCTCCTCTACGGGCTATATCTCTTTCTTCTTATATTTCATTCTACTGCATTCCTTTGTTTCTTGTACAAACGATGTTCATCCGTCTTTGTTTGATGCTAACCATGCTTGTCTATGGCTAGTTAGCTCCTTCTTGGCTATGTAGCCCGATATGGGCATGTATATGTACTTTTGCCTTAAGCAAATAGATTCACATCAGATCTAGTATGTTGCATGTTCTATTTTCTCTTTCTAAGTTATGATTGCTAGTTTGATTGATCTCTATCTAGTTTGAACTGCTATTTCTACCTGTATCGAGAGATCCATTGTAGGAATAGCTAAGAGACAATAGTTTGGATCTGAACTCGAGAGGAGGAAGATCCAAGGTACTATGTTCCTAACATCTCTGAATGTCTTAAGACCTGAGAGGGAACTTAGAATATTCTGAGGTATTGATATGTCACCCTTGAGAGACGACTCAATGACATATTGTTGATGGTTTTAGTCACTCATCGTGAGAGCGAGTGGGATGACCCTACAAGAACAGAGGCCGATGTGCATACTAAATACTTGCTTAGGTGTTTGAGGGTTGTCTACGCTCGAGAATGGGTGCATAGACTTCCCAGGTTGTGGTTACATAGCCAGTAACTATCTCTCTCTTGATTAGTAGAATCTTGCAAACTCCATTTTGTTTTCTTTTCTTTTCTTTATTTTGTTTTAATTCATGACAACCTGCTAGACTAGTTCTAGCATGTATTTTCATCGACTATCGTTTTGGCTTATCTAACCCAAGAATGAAATCTATGGCATCCTAAACATCACCACGTCCCTGTGTTTGACCCCGTATATGTACTTCGACCCCGTAATAAAAGTTGTGGGCGTCCTATAAGGATTCAAGTTTATAAATGTAAAAGTTCGACCCGCCTTTTAGGCCAATCAACTTTTTGGCGCCGTTTCTGGGGAGTAACCACAAAAAAGTTTGACCCATGCCTTCGAGGATGATCAGTTGTCCCTCCTATTGGTGTACTATTCACCAACTTGCTCTCCCACAATTGTTCTCCCTTGCTATCCCTCCCTTTTTTGGGTAGAACTTGCTTGAGTTCTCTTGGTTACCACAATCAGAGAAGACAAAGAATTTTTAGAGGAAATTGATGTGTCTAAGAATCCCTCAGTACCCCTCTATTAATAGAGGGGTTAGGGTCAGGGTTCCCAGTGTGTGTGGGAGTGGAAAGGACCGGATCTCACAAAATTCGCAACTTGTGATAGGCCAAACAATCAATTTTCTAGGCAAACCGATCGTTTGGCATGCGAGCCAATCAGACCACCTAGTGAACTGGTTGTTTTGTCATGTTTCCCAATTGCATATGTATTGAAAATTCTATTACATGACGCCAACACTAACCCTTGATACAATCAAATTGCACCATGAAATGGGTCTCTCACTTCATGAAATAGTCGTCTCACAGACACGGCCGGTTATTTAGCTCCCCAACTCATCCAAAATTCAGCCAATGCAAGTCTAATCAACCTGACACTCCAACTGGTCAGTTCAATCCTTAAACCAGTAGGTTGGGAGTCAAGTCAGTTGATTTGTTGCTTGAATTGAATACCTAAATACTTTACCAATCAATTCAATTATCATTGATCTTCAAAACTCCTCTTCTAGGTCTATCCTATGTGTGTGACCCTATAGGTCCCATATTATGTTGGCAATGAATGTCCATAACTAATTATGACATCACAAGTAAAGAGTGGTGCCTAATCACACATCATTGCTACCAAAGTAAATGAAAAGTTGGAGAACAACTTCAACCTACAATATGTGATTGGTGTTATAATGTTTGTATAGTTCCTTTGTCACTAATATCCAGATTGAACTCGAGGAATGAAGCAATCATCCTCTTCAACATTCAATCTGTGTTCCTTGAACCAGAGCAGACTGCCTGAGATATATGTAAGCTCAATATCACATTGACTCACATGAGCGTGACCATGCATTTCTCAGTCTTGCTAATCAAGTGGCCAGGATGTCACACTCTTGTAGGAGAGACAAATCCCATCTATATCACTCATGGTCAGTCCACATATGTCACAATCACCCAATCATCACCTTTATGGTGACCCTTATTTAGGATTATGTTTGATGATGTCAAAGCATACCGAACGACACGTGATGAGTTTATAATAACTACAAACATCTCCATCCCTATAAGATGTGATTCTGACTGCCAATTAAGGTTTCCATGTATCACTCTTATGGTGGGTCTATTTGATACTTTATTCTCTAACAAGTATCTTGGTTTGATATCACATAGCATGACTAATGCAATTCTATCATCAACCAATACACACTCTAGTCTTATATGTTATTGTTGTCTATCAATCTTCCATAATAACAGCCAACTAGGGACATAACAAGAATATATGTACTCTTAACATCCGTATGATCTCATTCTCCAAGTCATGTACTTGAAGACATATGTCATTGAGTAATACCATTATCTAGATATTTATCATGTTATTCGTGATCTCATAACTGAATAAAATAGAATAAATTGGAAGCTTACCTTTATTATCGATCAAATTATTTACAAGTTATGCCATTACAATCATCGTATGATTTTCTCTATTGGCATACAAACCAACAGTTTGTTGGGAAATTGGGGTGGTGGGTAAGGCAGTGGAAACAAAAAATTTAATGCTTGATTCCCAAACTAGCATGTCACATCAACAATAATGTATCTAGAAAAGATGGTATGTAAGAGCTATACTTGGTCTTGGAGCAAGTCCAACGACAACTCTTGCAACATTGTGCTTCTTCTTCAAGCAACACTCGAACACTCAACAACAATGGCCTCCTGGTGCAACACCATGGACATCGGTTGACAACGTCCTCCTTGCAGGTGGCAAAGGTCTCCTCGCCTCTGTAGTAGTCCATGTGGACCACTGAGAACTCCACGTTACGCTACCAAAAAATGGGAATGAGTTATCCCTTCGAATGTCAACCTGCTAGAGTTGATTTGTTTTCCCACATTGTCTCTTTTCTGTCATCCCTCCCTTTTACGGATATGACTTACTTGGGCTCTCTGGTTACCACAACCAGAGAGGAAAATAATTGTCAGATCTTGTTACTGTTTCTCTGAAAGCCTAAACTATCCCCCTTTATATAGGACAACCAGGGTCAAGGTTTTTAGTTCATCTGGGAGTCAAAGAGACATAATTTCATATTTTTTTTAGAAGTTGTGAATGCTGAACTGGTTGGTTCACTGTTGAAGCGGTTGGTTCATGGATGAACTATCGGTTCACATGTTGAACTAGTCGGTTCACCATGTTTCCTATTCACAAAAATGTTGGCTTTCAATGTGGCAATTAATGCAAAATATGGCATCAATATCAATTATTGATCCAATGGTATTGATCATTGAACTGGGCAATTCACAATATGAACCGGTTGTTTCAGACCACGAACTGGTAAGTTCACCAAGTAAAACGGTCGGCTTATGTCTTGGTTCATGCAATGTTCAACCAATGTTGTTTCCAGTTGACTTAACACTTGAATTGATTGGTTCAACACTTGAATCAGTCAGTTCGCAGTCCAGTCAGCCAACTCTCAACCATTATTGTTTAAATTGAATACCTAAACACTTTAGTAATCAAGTTAAACATCATCCATGAATAAACGACTCATATTCCAAGTGCATCCTATGTGTGTGACCCTATAGGTCCCAAATTACGTTGGCAGTGAATGTCCATAACCAACTTATGACATCACAAGCAATAAACGGTATCTAGCAACACATCATTGCTACCCAAGTAATTGAAAAGTTAGAGAATAACTTCAACCAACAATTTATTATCAATATTACCACATCGTATACTTTTTTTATCTTTGATATATGGATTTAACTAGAGGCATGGAATCATCATCTTCTTAATGTTCAATCCATGTTTCTTGAACTAGAGCAAACTATATGAGATGCACGTGAGTTCACATATCATATATTAAGTCACATGAGTATGACCATATGTTTCTCAGTCTTTCTTATCATGTAACCTGGATATCAATCTCCTGTAGGAGGGATAAATCCCATTTACATCACTCACACTCAGTCCCCACGTGTCACAATGCACCCGAGCATCTCTTTTATGATAACCTTTATTCAAGATCATATTGGATGATGTCAAAATACATTAAACAACACATGATAAGTGTAGCGACTTCAGGTCTAAGAACCACAATCACCACTATCACTATGAAAGATGATTCTGACTACCAACTCATGGTCTCCATGTATCACTCTCAATGTACGCCTGCCCATCTATTTGTGTTTTGGTAAATGCAAATCTTCTGTCACATTTCAACAAAATGTAACATATACTAAAAACACTATTTCATTTCTAATAGATACATTTTTTAGTTGTACTTCATGTCCATGAAAGTGTAAACTCTTTGAGTAAGGCCGGGATAATCGGCTGTTTGTCCAAGTTGTGTTCCATTTCATCTCTTAGTTTTGCAACTTTGAATTTTCTTGATTTATTAAACTGTGTTATTGGTTATCATCTTTGATTTAACTCGTTAGTTGGACGCTTTAGGTTGTTCGTTGAAGGACCGACAGCTAAAGTTAGAAGACCACATTTGTAGCAACGGGCTAACAAGAGTCCCACAAAGTATGATGATTATGCAGGAAATTTTATCTACTCCCAATAAATCATAAACAAGGTAGGTCACTACGACGGGATATGTGAAGTATGATATATGTCAGTAGATTTTCCGTGGGTTGCAACTACGTGGATCTTATCCTGGCAACCAAAAGTGCCCTGAGGTAGCACTAAATCAAAGTAAAATCTTCGACATTTTCACCAGATCATAGGCAGCTGTTCTTCTTTGTTGAAAATAGCACTTGTAATATGAACATGATTTCCAATCTTCTCAGGCTCATGCCATGGTCACACAAAGGCCGATAGCATTTCACAAAATTGAGCATGCAAAGGTAGATTCTGAAAAGAGGAATGCCAGCTATAATTCTTTCTTTTTTGAGCCAGAAGAGTACCATTTTTTTTGCAAAGTGTAAAGTAAATGGCAATGTATAATTGGCCTGATCAATCAATTTAGTATAAGCCAGCTCTTCCGTTAGAATTATACATCAATAACACCTCGTATCACGGGACTTTGCAACTCGAGCTGGACTCCGCCTTTTGATTCCAGTTGCATGTATTTGAAGAATAGCTTTCACAAGCATTTTCAATACGACGGTCTTCCGCCAGCTAAAAACTTGCTTCCTCTGTCGAGGGCCTCCTCAAGAAGTACCTCAAGCTGTTGCTGATAACCTGACAGTGGCAGCTCAAGCAGTGAGTTCAACAATAAAAAATAAATTTCTTTGTCAACTGTAAACATGGACCACTATCGTTGTACTACAGACTTCCAGATGATTGGCAGGAAAACTTAACAATGAAGATATTTCAACTTTCAAGAGTTTACCTGCTGCAGAGGCTCAATAAGAGATTTTCCCTGATAGCTGACATGAAATTTTGCTTTTGCAAGTAGGCCCTGCATATTGAAAGAAATATGAATGGCTAAGAACAAGAGTTAGTATGGAGAGATGAGCACAATTGGTTACCTCAGTGTCAAATTCTCCAGACTGAACAGAAACGTTTATGTCAGTGATGGCCTTAACCAGATCTACCAGCAACCCTGGCCGATCAGCAGTTTCCACGACAAGTAAGCTGAAAAATAACTTAAACCATTTTAGATTAGCAAGACACAAGGAGCCAGCAATTGCAAGCCCAGATTTTGTCCTGTTTGGTATAAAAGACTGGTTCTTAGACCTGAAGCCCAGATTGCTCCTTCAGATGTAAATATTTTCTTCATTGATAAATCCTTCTTTTCATATTTCAAATGTTTGTAAATGCGACAAGAGAGGAGGGAAAATGATCCAGAAACTTTGCTTACCTTCTCTCAGGACCATCATCATAGACGTGAACATGTGTAGCAACATCAACATCCACCTACAGATTCTGAATATCCGTGAGACAAATGTTTGAAGTGGCCAACTGCAGCTAATTGTTCTAAGACATGAAAATGAGAGTAGCGCACATATATTTAACCACACCTCTAGTAGCAGGAGAGATATATTTTAAACAGAACTTATAATATACAAAACAATCTTTTCAGACATATTCTACTATTCTTGTCAAAGAAGAGGTTCCTTGATTTCAACTTTCAACGTATATGTTTCCACAAGTCATTACTCCAAATATAACTTACGTCCAAAAACTAACGACAACCAGAACAAAATATCTTGGTAACTCATAAAATGGAATCAAACTGAAAGGAGTTATATCCTCCACCAGCTTCTCAGAAATGTCATGCACAAATGGGCATCAAAACAGAACCCAGGATATGAGAATCAACCTTATTTGCAGGCGACTCTGCCCCAAACGCTTCTCCTAATGCTAGTTGAGCACCAGATTCCTGTATCATCAAACCGAATTTATTGAAACTGATGTGACAATCATGTGAAACCCAAACAATGATTGCTACTACGCAAAACACAAGCCGCATACCGGATGGTACTCCAGAAGATTATTGATGATAGTCAAGCGTATTTGCTCCAGCAACTCTGGTTCTGTGATTTTGCGGCCGGTTGACCTGAAAATTCTTTTTTAGTAAACCGAACAAGCATAGGCACACAAATACCACAAAGAGAAGCTGAGAGCTGATATGGAAGTTCCATTCTAGCTCCAGACCAAAGAAGATATCGAGAAGCCTACACTTTAGTGATAGCGAACTTGTTGTGCTTGCCAGAAGAGTCCAAGTAAACATTTGCTTTCACAACATTGAGCCCCAGACTTTTTAAGGCATTCATCTTCAAGAAAATTAGGACAACAATTACTTATGAGCGACAGAAAAACCATAGGTTCTGGTGTTCTGGCAAAAAAGTATCAAAACAAATTATCATAACATACTGTATCAATGAGAGTTCCAAGGCGGTCGCCAAATGTAATCTCAACAACAGTTGCATCTGGGTCAGAGTCCTGGTCTATTATGATGGTCGGAGTGGGAACAGTGTCGGATCCATTCTGTAATCCAGTAAAACTGACAGTGAATATATAAAAAAGAATTCGATTTTGCAGTATATTGGCAACATAATTTGATTTACCTGCACAGCAGCAGCAGAGGCGCAGGTTCTAATAGCAATACGAGGCATTATTCTGACAAATAAAAAGATGTACTGTAATTAAATGGCGAAGTGACGAATAGAACTGGCCAAAAGGTAATGAAAGTGCGATTGAAGTGCAAAGTAAAACACAATTGACTCTGAATTTTTAGAGCACAGAAGCCCCTGCGTAGATCCTGACTACAAGGGACATAGTTAACTGGCCAGAAAGAGCAGAAACAGATGCTGGAAGTAGAGGTTTCAAGAGTCTGATAGTAAATTTCAAATTGGAAGGCTAATATGTTCGTCCACATAATGGCGAGGCATGGCATCGAACAATTTTTTATCAAATGCTTTCTATATAGCCAAACTCAGTTGTAGCGCAGCAAAAGATGAAGGGAATAAAGAAAAGTCACATAGAAAGAAAAAGAAATTGGAGGGAAGCTACATCCAATCAGATACAAGATTGGAAAGTTGAACTAAAGACAGATCTTTCCCTCTTCAGTAAACTACAACATATTGAATCAGTTGACATCAACAGGGCAGTCCAAATATACCATTTCAATCAATGAATACCTGCCCGTCATCGGCATCCGCTGCGGCAAGACCGAGCGCGAGTTGAAGCAGAGAGTGCCGCAATTCCCAGCTAGGCGGCGGCGGCGGCGGCCGCCTGAAACCAGACCGGAGCACAGCCCGGTGCACCCGGACGCTGCCGTCGCCAACATTGCGCTAAAACGGCCTCTCACAAAATTGGATCCCCCGCCGCACCCTTGACTACCAACTATGCACGTACGTACCGAAGTACTAGACTACCGGCTCTCAAGTCCCAGCTGCGGTCAAGAAACGCAGAGGGCCGCAACTATCTACCACAAGCCCCCCGCATCCCAGCCCTCCCATATGGCGGGCGCCAACGCACAAGGAACCCCCATCTCTAACACCGACAACGAGGATCACGCACCCGCAACCCCCGACCTCAGCTGTCTTTGTCTTGATTTGGCACCCTACATATGCCCCCGATATAATCTAGGGGAGTGGGGGATCCCTGGGATATCGGCTCACACTTGCTCCTCTTTATCTAATTATCTCTGGATTTCTTTCGAGTGGCGTCGGAAGCGGGTGGCAACTGGCAAGGCAAGATGAGATCGAGAGACTGGCGGCTCGGTGGGGCTGAGGATGCCGCTGCCCCCCATCGCCTGCGGATCTTCCATGAACAGCATAGATGCCAAAAGTATGATAACAAGTGCAGTCAAATAGCATACGACAACCATCATAAACAGCCAAGATGGTTTGTTTGATAATTGTTTTATCCGCGAAAGAGAGTTTAAGGGCAGATGAAATTGGAAAAAGCTTAATCAAAATATAAATTAACAATCAATTACGAGTTGGAAAGGTGTTAGACACCCGTATCGTAGGTGAAAATAGTATATACTATTCACATTCTCGAGTTCGTTAAAAACGAAGATTTGATTAGGAGAAACAAAATGCTATAACATGGGAAAAAATATGATTTTTATTAGCAAATTTTTGGGACTTGAATGCTCGTGTTTTTCATGAGATGACCGTACTTTCCATCAATATTCCCGAAGTACCTAATCTTTTAGTAAAGAGATCCCAATCCAGTGAGCATCACCCATGACAGCTATCCATCCAAAAAATTGTGAGGGACGATATTTGAAATAAAGAGAGAGATAATAAATGAAAATTCAACTATAAGCAAAAGCTATCAAGTGAATCAAACAATAGATAATGGGGATGATCACATATAAATTACTTTTATGACGACCCCAATTTCTATATACTTTCCAAGATGACATTTGTTGGATATGTGTGCACTCATACCTATAAGATGTTAAGAGAGAAAATATAAGGGATTGTGATTGTCATCTAGAATATACGGAAGCTAGATCTTGTTCACAAAACATCATATAAGTAGCCACACAAACCATCATTCATTAACGTAAAATGTCATAGTAGATTTTCAATGGAAAGAAAGACTAGTTCTTAGGAAATGAAAAGTACATAGGACATAAACATCCTACACATCATCTAGAAGAAAGAGATGCAACTATCTAAAATCAAAATTAGAGGTGAATATCCCTCTATCTAAATATCCTCCAAGGACTTTATATAATGTCTTCAAGTACTTTGAAGTGTATTACTTGTTCTTTGTTCCTAGAAAATACGTATAATAGACAAATTTACAAAAGTTGTGTACGTGGATAAAATACTTGTATAGTAACTTGCATGATGAAAGATTTAAGAAAAAAAGAAAAAGAAAACACTATATTAGGGCGGAGAATCAGGTAAATATTTCTTTTATACATATCTTCAGATGCAGTTGTACTACTTAGTGTGTCAACACCTTATCTTACATACATGTTGGGCCCTCCCCGCACCTAGAGCTATGGGGATCCCCGCCCCTTGAGCTATGGGGATGTGCTTGACATTAGTATTTAGAAGAGAGAGGGAATATTATCTCACTTCAGTAGCTACAACCCTTTTATGTTCTTTTATGTTTGGCGAAGCATATACTACTAATATGCATCTAAGAATTTATATGAAAATAAAAACATCCAAAGTACATCATATCATTATGCATCCATGAAAATTAGTCTTATACTTAGTAAAACCAACGTACATGATGCATCAGATCTAGATTCCCAAGAGTCTAGAGAAACAGTAAATAGTTCACCCTAAAAGGAAATCAAGAGTATAGTGTTACTATTGGTCCATCTGACCCATGACTAGGGTTTGTTCTTTACTCAAGGTTATTATCACCTTCTTATGCTTAGATCAGGGATTATTCATTGAGTTCATCTCATTTTGGAGTCATAGGATCAGACCTCAGATTTAGGGTTACACATAGATGATGATATTCTTTATTATTAAAAAGGGAACATTCAAGATTAGGATTTCTATAGGATCTAGATCATTATTAGTTTCCCTTTAGGGTTAACATGATCCCACATGATCAAAGTTGAATCTAGGGTTTTGGGAGTCATACACAACTCATACTAGATCATTATTTGATTAGGGTTTGACAAAAGATGCATAAAGATTCATTATTGCGAGAGAAGGCTTAGTATTACGGTTTCCAAAATCTATGCATTACTAGTCATTACCTAATTAGGGTTTCATGTGTTATGAGTATCAGGGATTCTATTAGGGTTTAAATGTCTGAATATCAGATCTCAAACATGAATAACCATTATTACACAATATAATAATAATAATAATACGATCATCAGGGCTTTAGGCAACTATTTTTGAAAAAGGGGAGTGATTCAGGTAATGAAAATATTTTAACAGTTTCCTCATAATTTTATGATAAAAATCATATATAGGTTTGATATTTTTCAGATATTCCTAGCATCTTCTGGGATTTTCCTAAGATAAATATATTTCTATAATTAAAATGGGGAAGAAAAGCTTATGTGGGCGCCTGTGATTGGTCCATGAGGATGGGCACTTCCTCTCTGGCTCTTACTGACCCACGACTCACCTGTTGAGATGGCACTCTGAGGTTGGCCGCCGCCGGCTAGTCTGGCTCCACGTAGCCTCTGCCTCGCCATCTCCTCCTTGCTCAAGCAGGTGCATGGCTTCCTCTCCAGCGACAACTCCCCCTGCGAGGAGTGCTTCTGGTGGCCCGATGAAGGTGTGGACACCTTCGTGGGTTCATCCCGCAACCGAACGGCACCGCCCCAAGCCGTGTCTCCCTCTAAAACCAACCACCACCGCGGGGAGACTATGAGGCCGTAGACAAATGGAGGCTCAAAGTTGAGGAGGGGTTATGGGTTAGGTACAAGTAGTCGTAGGGGTGCTCTGGAGTTTGGTTAAGGTGATGAAGAGGAGAATTTGGTGTGGGGATGTGGGTGGAGGCTCGACCGAGGTGGTGAAGTGGTAGAGAGGAGGTGAGATTGGAGGCGGTCTTTTAGGGTCTGGTGCTTTGAATTGAGGGTCGGGGATGACTAAAGAAGGTATGACAAAGCTACTGTGGGGTTTAAATATATGTGGGGAAGCGAGGGAAATGATGCTTTAAATGGGCCCCGCCTCCAGGTGAGCGTAGCAAGGGAGTGGGGACTCATTCTCCCCAATTAAAAGCTTAGGAGTGGTGTGGTGTGGTTTGGTTAGTTGTGCTCACATCAAAGAGAGGGAGAAAATATCCCATTAGAATTGTGGTCGAGTGCGTAGATAGGTCGTGGATGATTGGGGCTAGCAGCTCGAGCTGTTGGAGCCGAGGCTGGGTCTTGCGGGGAGGTTAGAGATAAAGTCTCTACCGTTGATGCCCATCTGATCTACGTGCAACTAGATCGGGCGATTATGAAGCAAGGCCATATTAGTGGCCCACGTCTTGGCATTCAAATTCTACATGACATTTCATGTCTCACACATATATGATTAAATCAACCCACAACTTAGGTCCAAATCCCCAAATAGATGAAATAATGATTTTAATTTCAATTTCTTATAACTCTCAATTGGTTCATCCAATTAAATTGAAATATTAGGTAGTGCTTTGTGCTATGGTTATCTTTATATGGTGAAAAATTGAGATTCAAATTTGAATGTTGACTATATATTTTAAATAAGTTTTATAATACACATGATTCCCTCTAATATGTACTTAGGGTTTGCATTATTTCAAAATATGGGTGTCCATATGATGAAAATAATATAGGGAGGTAGTTGAGGGTATTTTAGTCAATAATTTTGAGTAATAATTAATGTCATTATCTTTGTAAGAGAGAGAAAATAATTAATACAAAAATCACCTTGTCACATTATCCCCTCCTTTTAAGAATTTTGTCCTCAAAATTCAAACAGCCTGAAAGAGATGTGGATATTTATGCTTGATCTCATACTTGAGCTCCCATGTGGCGTCAGACTGATCATGGTGGCTCCAGATAACTTTCACCATATCTATGTGCTAATTACTATGAAGCTCCTTTGTCTTGGAATCAAGAATTTTGATTGGGGATTCATCCTAGGATAGATCATCTTTGAGTTCTAGAGGCTCATGATTCAGAATGTGACTAGGGTCTTTGACATAAGGCTTTAGATTAGATACATGGAAGACATTGTTCATATCACTATACTGAGGTGGTAAAGCAAGATGGTAAGCACATTCACCAACCCTTTCTAGGATCTCAAAGGGTCCCACATACTAAGGAATAAGCTTCCCCTTGTTCTTGGCCAAAGCTCGGATAGGTCTGATTTTTAGAAAAATATCGTCACCTTCCTTGAACTGATGTTACTGCTCGTGAGCATCTACATATGATTTCTACATATCTTGTGCCCATTTCATTCTCTGCTTTATCATTACAACTTTGTCTGTATACAGTTGCATTTCCTCAAATTTCATCAAGGTATGCTCCCCAACGTTATCCTAGTGTAGTGGAGATCGAAAGGGTCTGCCATTGAGGGCTTGATATGGAGGCATCTAAATACTCGCTTGATAGCTATTATTATATAAAAATTCAGATAAATGCAGATAATGGTCCCACGAGCCTTCCCAATCGAGAACACAAGCTCGTAGAAGATCCTCCAAAATATGTACGGTACATTCTGACTGCCCGTCTGTCTGTCTTCGGATGGTATGTTATGTTAAAGTTCAACTTTGTGCCCATTTCTTCTTGAACCTGCTTCTACAACTTTGAAGTGAACTTTGGGTCCCTATCTGAGACGATGGATGCTGGAACTCCATGAATACATACTATCTCCCGTATATAGAGGTCATCCAGCTCAGATACTTTTGTAGTAATCTTTACAGGGAGAAAATGAGATGCCTTTTTGAGACAATCCACTATAACCCATGCAACATCATATCCCTTTCTAGTCCTAGGTAGCCCCACCATGAAATCCATGTTGATGTGTTCCCATTTCCATTTTGGGATTTTGAGGGGTTGTAGTAGACCACTAGGTCTCTGGTGCTCTGCCTTGATTTTTTGGCACGTCAGACATCTGGACATGAATTCAGCAATATCACACTTCATGCCCCTCCACCAGAACTGATGTTGTAGGTCTTTGTACATTTTAGTTGTTCCTGGATGAACTATGTACTTTGACACATGTGCCTCACTGAGAATCTTTGTCTTCACAGCTGACTACTTAGGAACCCACATACGATTCTCATATAGAAGACCACCATCAAGACCTACAGATAAGTGTGTTTGAGGATTTGCCAAGAGATATTAGAGATTTTCAAGATCGAGACTAGATTTTTGTGCCTTGAGAAATTTAGATTGTAGATCTAACATGATAGAAATATTGTTGACATGGAAATGATCATGCAAAAACTATGGCTTCCAGCCCACTAGATCCTCTATGTTTCTCCACTCGGGGACAGATAAAGATGCACTACTACCTTTTTCTTTCTAAGAGCATCAATGACTACATTTGCCTTACCTGAATGTTAGCCAATAGTGAAATTGTAGTCTTTCAGATACTCAATCCATCAGCGTTGATATAGGTTTAGGTATTTTTGAGTCAGGATGTACTTCATGCTTTTATGGTCAGTGAAGATGTCAAACATTACCACATACAGGTAGTGCCTCCAAATTTTGAGAGCATGAATGATTACCGCTAATTCTGAATCATGTGTGGGATATTAAGTTCATTGGGTTTTCGTTATCTAGATGCAAAGGCCAACACCTTTCCGTTCTGCTATAGGACACAACCTAACCCATTCCTTAAAGTATCACTGAAGATCACAAACCCTTTGTTACCAGAAGGAAAAACTAGAAAAGGGCTTAATGTCAACTTCTGCTTTAACTCCTAGAAACTAGACTCACAAGCAGATGACCAGATGAAATGCTCGTCCGGTAATCTTAGTAAGAGGAAGTGCAACCTTAGAGAAATTGTGAATGAATTGTCGATAGTATCCGGCTATACCCAAGAAGCTCCAGATTTCAGAAGGGTTTTGAGGAGGTTGCCAATCAAGAACATCAGATACTTTGGTAGGATCAACAGATATGTTACCCACTGAGATGACATGGCCAAGAAACATGATTTTATCAATCCTAAATTCACATATAGAGAGCTTGCCATAGAACTTTAGAGCTTGAAGTATTTCAAGGACAGCCTTCAAGTGCTCATGATGTTTCTCCATAGAGTCAGGATAGATTAGAATATCATCAATAAAGACGCCTACAAACTCATCAAGATAGGGTTGGAAGACTTTGTTCATTAGGTTCTTGAATATGCCAGGTGCGTTGGTTAATCCAAATGACATCACTAGAAATTTGTAATGCCCATAACGAGTTCAAAATGCAATCTTAGAAATATCAGAGTCTTTGACTTTAGGTTGATGGTAGCCAGAACGAAGGTCAATTCTTGAGAAAACTTTGGTAGTGCAAAGCTGATCAAAGAGGTCATCAATGTGAGGAAGAGGGTACTTGTTTTTAATAATGTTCTGGTTCAACATGCGGTACCCAATACACATACACATGGATCCTTCTTTCTTCTTTATAAAGAGAATAGGTGCACCCCAAGGGGAAACACTAGGACAGATAAAACCTTTATCAACAAGTTCTTGTAACTATTTCTTCAACTCCATATGTTCAGCAGGATCCATCCTATATGGTGACCTAAAAATCAGAGTGGTTCCAGGAAGAAGATCTATAGAGAACTCAATCTCTTAGTTTGGAGGCAGCCCAGGAAGCTCCTCCAGAAATACATCAAGAAATTCACGTACCACCTCCATTCTTTCTACAGGCCCACTACCAAGATTGGTCTCTAAGACTAATGTGAGGAAAACTTTACAACCTTTAGAAATGATATTTTTAGCTTTAAGAGAGGAGATCAATATTATTACAGAATTCAATTCCCCTAGGAATCACCACATGATTAGAATGAGGTTGAGAGAGGATTACCATCTTATTTCCATAGTCAATCTATGCATGAAACTTGTATATCCAATCCATACCAAGTATAATATCAAAGTCTTCCATAGTTAAGAGGATGAATTCGAAGGACATGTCATGATTTTTGAATTTTAGAGGCAGGATATCAGTTTTTCTATAATGTAGTAAGTATTTTGCCACTAGGAGTTGAGACATCAAGAATATATCCCAGATCTCTTATATGTAAATGTAACATAGATGCCAAATTTCAAGATATGAATGTATTGTAGATTTAGAATCAAATAAAGCTTTAACTGGATGATCATTTAGAAATATAATGACTACACAGGATAATTTTTGTCATGAATATTTGAAGGCATTGATCAATATATTAGATAAATGAAAGGAATTAAGGTTACCTTCAACCGGCTGATGTAGGTTTGCCTTAGCCTCCTCTGCATTCACTGTGAATACTCTGGCATTGCGATGTCCCCGGGGAGTTGGAGCACCCACTGGAAGGTTGTCAAAGATATATGGAGTACGACACTTGGCAATGAAATGGCCCTCCTTCTTGCAGTTGTAGCATACATGCTTGGTAGCTAGGCAGTTAAAATAATGCTCTAGAAGGCGATCTTTAGTCCTAATGGGTGAATAACGCTCCAAAAGTCTAAACTTCTATTGGTATTCAACTACCAAGATATTGCCCTACTTAAGTTTAGTGTACATCCTCTCCTTCCTCTTCCTTTCATCTAGAGGCATAAAACGGTCAGTGAAATATATTTTGAAGGCTTCCTATTCCATGGCATCTACCTCTTTTTCCCTATTCCCTCTATAATTTTCTCACCAAACCTTTGCCCCTCCCTTAAGTAGGTGTGTGGAAAATTTGACCTTCTTCTCATTGGGTACTTCTAGGTATGGAAAGCATTCTCCACTGATAGGGTTCATACCTCAGCCTTGTCCAACGCCTCAGGTTGGTCTTCCCCCCAAAAGGTGTCAGGGTTGAATTTGAAAAAATCTAGCACAGTCACTTCCTTCTTCCTAGATGAACTGGGTTCAGGGGTTCCTTTTAGGGAAATAGTCTCCATGAAGTCCAAGAGGACTTTCATTTGTTCTTCCCACCTATCCATGGCCGTAGTGTCAGGATCAAGTTCATCAAGAGTTTCAGGTTCCTTTCTCTTTTTAGAGGACGACTCTTCAGAGGCCTTCAAACCACAAGTTTTGGAGGCATCCTAAAAATTAGGTAAAATAGATTAGATATTTTATTTCTTGTTCTCTTCCATTTTTTTTGAATTATATTATATTTGTATTCCTCTTTATTAGTTATTCACGATCTTAGTATTATGATTTGTGTAGGATACCCTAGTAATCCTTATCAGTCGATCCTTAGGACTTCTAAATAGAGTGACTCATTCCTAATCTTATGTCATAGAGATGAGAGGGAAATATTTATAAAATAGAAAAAGTGGGAGATGAGAGGGAATTTTTATAGAGGAGATGAGAGGGAATATCTACAGATGAGAAGGGTCCTTAATTAAGGTATGTTCAAGAAGTAGGGGACACATAGGGTATTGGCCAAGTAGACTTATAATGCCATATAGGTAGCCTTCTGATTGTCAAGCAAAGTGGCTCAGAGACTTTAGTCAGACCCATGGTAGATGATATCCTTAACACCTCCACCCTTTGTATCCCTAACTCAAGGACTACCCTAGACTCACAATAGTGTGAATGGGGATTCATGTGGCTATGATGTGTGGTCATTGGCTATGATACCGACTGTGCTGACCCCAATTCCTATATGCTTTCCAAGATGACATTCCCTAGACACTCGTGCTCTCATGTCTATAAAATTTCATATCGGAAAATATAAGGGATTGTGATTGTCATCTAGAATATACGGAAACCATATCTTGTTCACAAAACAACGTATAAGTAGCCACAGAAACCATCATTCATTAAGATAAAATGTCATAGTACATTATTCAATGGAAAGAAAGAATAGTTCTTAGGAAATGAAAAGTACACAGGGCATAAACATCCTACACGTCATCTAGAAGAAAGAAATGCAACTATCTAAAATCATAAACAGAGAAGAACGTTCCTTTAGCTAAATATCCTCCAATGACTTTATATAATGCCTTTAGGTACTTTGAAGTGCATTATTTGTTCTTTGTACCTAAAAATACGTGAAACATATGAATCAACAAAAGTTGTATACGTGGGTAAAATACTTGTATAGTAACTTGCATAATGAAAGATTTGTGAAAGACAAAAAAAGAAAACATTAAATTAGGGCAGAGAATTAGGTAAACATTTCTTTTATACATATCTTCATATGTAGTTGTACTACTAAGTGTGTCAACACCTTATCTTACATACATGTTGGGCCTTCCTCGCCCCTAGGGCTATGGAGATCCCCGCCCCTTGGGCTATGGGTATGTGCTTGACATTAGTATTTAGAAGAGATAGGGAATACTATCTCACTTCAGTAGCTATATAACCCACCTTAATCTTTTATGTTCTTTTATGTTTGGAGAAGCATATACTACTAATATGCATCCAAGAATTTATATGCAAATAAAAGCATCCAAAGTACATCATATAATTATGCATCCATGAAAACTAGTCTTATACTTAATAAAACACATGTACCTAATGCATTAGATCTAGACTCCCAAGAGTCTAGAGAAATAGTAAATAGATCATCCTGAAAGGAAATCAAGGGTATAATGTTACTATTGGTCCATCTGACCCATGACTAGGGTTTGTTCTTTATTCAAGGTTATTATCACCTTCTTATGCTTAGATCAGGTATTATTTATTGAGTTCATATCATTTTAGAGTCATAGGATCAGACCTCAAATTTAGGGTTACACTTAGATAATGTTATTCTTTATTATTAAAAAGGGAACATTCAAGATTAGGGTTTCTATAGGATCTAGATTATTATCAGTTTCTCTTTTAGGGTTCACATGATCCAACATGATTAGAGTTGAATCTAGTGTTTTGGGAGTCATACATAACTCATACCAGATCATTATTTGATTAGGGTTTGATAATAGATGCATAAACATTCATGATAGAGAGAGAAGGCTTAGTATTAGGGTTTCTAAAATCTTTGGATTACTAGTCAATAACTAATTAGGGTTTCATGATGTATGAGTATCAGGGACTCAATTAGGGTTTAAATGTCTGAATATCAGATCTCAATCATGAATAACCATTATTACACAATATAATAATAATAATATGATCATTAGGGCTTTAGGCTACTATTTGTGAAAAAGGGGACATATTCAAATGATGATAATATTTTAATAGTTTCCTCATATTTTTCTGATAAAAATGATATATAGGTTTCCTATTTTTCAATATTCCTAGCATTTTCTAGGATTTTACTAAGATATATAGATTTATATAATTAAAATGGGGGGGAGAAAAGCTTACGTGGACATCTGTGATTGGTCCACGCGGGCAAGCGCTTCCTTTCTAGCTCTCGCTAACTTGCGACTCACCTACTGAGATACCACTCTAAGGTTGGCTACCACCGACTAAGATGGCTCCACATGTCCTCTGCCTCGTTAGATCCTCCTTGCTCAAGCAGGTTCCTGGCCTCCTCTTCGGTGACAACTCTACTTATGAGGAGTGCTTCTGGTGGCCCGATGAATGTGTGGACACCTTCATAGCTTCATCCAACAACTGAACGACATGCCCCCCTAGCCATGGATCCCTCTAGAACCTGCCACCACTGCAGGGGATGATGAGGTTTCCGATAAAAAGAGGGTCAAAGATGAGAAGGGGTTATGGATTAGGCATGAGTATCCGTAGGGGTGCTCTAGAGTTTGGAAAAGGTGATGGAGAGGAGAATTTGGTGTGTGGATGTCGGTGAAGGCTCAATTGAGGTGGTGAAGTGGCAGAGAGGAGGTGGGATTGGAAGCGGTGTTCTATAATGTGGTGCCTCAAATTAAGGGTCAGGGATGACTAAAGAAGGTTGGATGAAGCTACTGGGGGTTTAAATAGATGTGAGGAAGTGAGAACAAGGAAAGCGTAAATGGTCAGCGCCTCCATGTGAGCTTAGCAATGGAGTGGGGACTCATTCTCCCTGATCCAAAGCTTATGGGTGATGTAATTTGGTTGGTTGAGCTCACGTCAAAGAGAGGGAGAGAAATATCTTGTCAAAATTGTGATCGAGTGCTTAGATAGGTCGCAGATGATTGAGGCTAGCAGCTTCGGCTGTTGGAGCTGAGGCTGGGTCTTGCAGGGAGGTTAGAGACAAAGTCTCTACCGTTGATGCCCATCTGATCTTCGGGCAGCCAGATCGGACAATTGTGACACAAGGCCAGTTAAGTATCCCACGTCCTGGCATTCAAATGTCGCATGACATTTCATGTGTCACACATATATGATCGAATCAACCTAGAACTTAGGTCCAAAGCCCCAAATAGATGAAATAATGATTTTAATTTCAATTGCTTATAACTCTGAATTGGTTCATCCAATTGAAGTGAAATTTTAGGTAGTGCTTTATGCTATGGTTATCTATATATGGGGGAAAATTGAGATTCAAGTTCAAATGTTGACTATGTAATTTAAATAAGTCTTATAATACACATGATTCAACCTAATATGTACTTAGGGTTCACATTATTTGAAAATATGTGTGTCCATATGATCAGAATAATAGAGAGAGGTAGTTTAGGGTATTTTAGTCAATAATTTTGAGTAATTATCGATGTCATTATCTTTGCAAGAGAGAGAAAATAAATAATACAAAAACTCACTTTGTCACAACTTTATATGAGAAATTATGACATCAGAGCAAATAATGGCGGTAATTGATCAAAGCAATTTAGATTGATAGTTAGGACATTTGAGTAAATAATTAGAACATGTATATAATTATTTAATTAGCTAAAGATGGTATTTTAAGAGCAGTAATAGACAAACAATTCAGATAATATGAAAATTAGGTAATCATGTTGCCTCCTTATTGTCTTAAAAGCCTTTCGGCATAGGAGAACTGGGTGTGCTAGAAGAATGATCTTCTAGTCACCTGGGAAATTGAAAATAAATAGAGGGAAAGATCACTCTCCAGTTTCAAGAGAGAAAAAAGACAACGATGGATTGTGCATATGGGATGTATTTATAGTCTGGAATTAGGCTTTGAGGGTCTACAATTTCGATTAGAAAGTTCTAGAACAAAGCTGGAGGAACGCTACATTTTGTGGAGCTAGCAATTGCAAAAATGTGAGATTTTTCATGTAGCACATGGAGGAACATGGGACTCTATTGCGTGTCCGCATGCAGAAAAAAGATAACTCTTATTGGAGTTTCAACATTTCTAAGAATGTTCTGGAGATTCTCAAATAAAAGTAGTTTGGGTCATGGGATTAGGATACATGATGAATATAACTCAATTAAAAAGGGGAGGAAGATAAGAGATAAAACATGGGGGACAAGTCTTCATGTTTATCAATGGAGATAAATTTTCCATTGGGATATGGCAATTGAATAACTCCTCTTATGTTTTTGTACATTCTATGCAAATGTAGATGGTCCCAAGCATGGGTAAAGGAGGAGTGTTGGTGGTCTGTTGACAACCAATCATAAAAATTTGTCACTCTTTTTGTGACATGGATCCTTATAAAAAAATCATTAGAACGTCCCTACCTAGCGATGCGCTGTATTGGTGCCCAGATGTAGTGATAACTATACAAGGGGTTTCAACACAGTGATATGCAATTGTCTTGAAGTAAAAGTAAGGGTTTCCACACCTTACACGGGTGTAGGTAAAGAATCTAGTCTCACTGCATCATTATCCAGATGTAGTGAATGTGCAAGGGCAGTCTTTTTGAAGGAGACAGGTAAAAAACCAAGTTCAAGAAAATGGATTATAGTGGGATTTTAGAATGTTGGCTCTTTGACAAGAAAGCCTTTGGATGTAATGGATATCATGATTAGAAGAAAAGTTAACATTATTTGTTTGTAGGAAATCAAATGGATAGGTGAAAGATGCATAGAGATGGGAGATACATGGTATAAGATTTGGTATACAAGTATTGACAGACATAGAAATGGCATTGGAATTATTGTCAATAAGATGTTGAAAGATGATATTGTCAAGATTACACAGATGGACGAAGCAATCATAGTTATCAAGGTTGTTATTTGGGAAATACTTTTAATATTATTAGCACGTATCCCCCCCACAAGTTGGACTTAGTGAGGAGACAAAGAAGGACTTTTGGATAACATAGATGAATTGATGCAAGGAATATTGATAGAAGAAAAGATTGTTATTGGGAGTGACTTAAATGGCCATGTGAGGAGTAGAAATGTTGGATATGAGAGAGTGTAGGAGGTTTTGGATATGGCTATGGAAATGGAGAAGGAGAGAGGATTTGAAATTTTATAGTTACTTATGATATGATCTTGGAAAATACACGAACCAAGAAAAGAGATCATCATATTATTACTTTCAATAGTGGGCAGAATTGTAGCCAAATTGATCACTCTCTTACAAGATGGATGGATTGAAAAGTAGGCAAGGATTGTAAAGTGATCCCTGGGGAAAAACTCACCACCCAACATAAGTTGATGGTTTTGGATGCGAACATCAAGATCAACAAAGGTAAGCATAATAGAAGCCACGATAGAAGGATCAAGTGGTGGAATCTTAAAGGATAAAAATATTTGACATTTTATGTTAAACTTGGCAAGGAGAGAACTTGGAACTTGGAGACTGATGTTAACTCTATGTGGCAAAGTATGAGCTCCTGCATAACAAAAATTGCCAAAAAGGTTTTATGAGAGTCGTGGGCCTCCATAGAAAGAGACTTGGTGGTGGAATGCTGAATTATAGAAGGCTATTAAACTCAAAAGGGAGATCTATAGGAGCTTGTTCAAATATATAGATGATGCAACTTTTCAGAGATACAAACAAGCAAAGGAAGATGCTAAAAATGCAGTTCAAGAAGCAAGCTCCATATAGTTTGATGAGATATATAAGAAGTTGAACTCTATAGAAGGGGAAATAGATGTTAAAAAATGGCTCGTATAAGAGAAAGGCAAGGAAGAGACTCGAGTCATGTAAAGTGCCTCAAGAATGAAGATGACAAAATGTTAATGAAGGATTATGATATAAAGAACTAATGGAGAAACTACTTTCATAAGCTATTGAATGGAGATAGTGGGGACAAAGTAAGAGACTTGAGTGACATGAATGTAAGAGATATCACTTATAGATAAAGAGTTCTAGTATATGAGGTCAAGAATTATTTAAAAAGTATGGAAATGAAAAAGACATTCATCGTCGATGATATTTCTATTGTTGTATGGAAAAGTATGGGGGATAAAGGATCTATGTGGGTAGAACAAGATTATGAAGACAAAGAAGATGTCATATGAATTGAGAAATAGTACTAACTCCTAATCTACAAGAATAAAAGAGATGTTCAAAGTTTCACAAACTATAGACGTGATAACCTTCAATTTTGGGTTGATTATCTTAGTCTTTTCTTTAGTTTTTCACACTCTTTCTCAATTAGAATTATACATAATCCCTAAATATTCCCTCTTATTGTAAATATACTATTAGACTAACTTTTCCCTTTCATATTGGCAGAAAAAGACACAAAACAATCATAAAAGACTCAACTAGTCCTGAGACTGCATGGAGTCACACGGTCCCAAGACCGCATGAAGTCAAACAGTCCCAAGACCGCATGAAGCCAACCGGTCCCGAGACCGCATGGAGTCACACGGTCCCAAGACCGCATGAAGCCAACTGGTCCCGAGACCGCATGGAGTCACACGGCCCCAAGACCGCATGAAGCCAACCGGTCCTGAGACCGCATGGAGTCACACGGTCCCAAGATCGCATGAAGCCAACCGGTCCCGAGACCGCATGGAGTCACACGGTCCCAAGACTGCATGAAGCCAACCGGTCCCGAGACCGCATGGAGTCACACTGTCCCGAGACCGCATGAAGTCAAATGGTCTTGAGACCCAAACGGTCTTGAGGTCCAAACGGTCTCCAAACTGTTTGGACTTCACTTAAGGCCTATAAATAAGACCCCAAGGGTCCGGAGAGGGAAAGAAGACATCATACGTCCAGAGGCTACCCCAGTCACTCCAGAGTAAATCCTACTTCCATCCTACACCCAGGGGCTGCCGGTCTGAGATCCACACTCCATCTCGAAGCTACTTTCTCTTTCTCTGCTGAAGAAGGTGGGAAGAGAGGATCTCATCATCACACAACCTGTGAAGCTGGTGGATCGTCTCTCTCTCTCTCTCTCTCCAAGGGGTTGACTTTCCTCTCTCCTTTGTGGGGATGATGCTCTCTCTCTCTTCTTGCCTCCTTCTTTGTCCTAGTTATGAGCGAGTAGTCTTTCTCACTAGGGTGTGGGGAGTAGCCCCGCTACCCATGTTTTCATATCATGTAAATGTAATCCATAGTTTGTAATATAGAGTTTATATCTTTTCAGTTCAACATCAAACGTTTAATGAATGCTTGTTGCTTGATCACCAACTTGTGTTACCTTTTATCTTTTAGTATGAATTGTCTACGTTTGTACTATTAGATTTGAAACTCGTTTGTATGCTGGTTCTTGGTGCATGTATCCACCATGTGCTTGGTTCGGTATCTAGGAGTGCTTTCAAGAAGTGGAGTAAACTCACTTCCAAATGTTGTACTTTCATACTATGAAATGGAATCAGTTGACGTATAAAAGTACAACCTTGGTAAGTCGAGGAACACACTTTGAGAAGGGAATGATGCAAAGCAGTTGACCATTCGTTCGGGGATGGCTGGCATTGCATCATTCCCACACTTCTTGTAGTTAGTTCTCCAAAAGGAAACTAAGTCTACAAAGATAATAACTGACTAAACTCTTGTTGTAGGTTATGTTTTATTTTGCATGTCTTGATCCATGTGTAGTGGCAGTGAAAAACCGATCACACCCTAGTGACTTCTTATCATTGTTTAACCTCTTTAAGTTTACTCTCTTGCTTTACTTTACATGTTCTTAGTTCAAAACAACAAAACCAACCTTTCGATCTAAATACCAACTAATAAGTGATTAAGTGAAATTCCAACATTTTCTATCTTGTTGCTTGCAACAAGACCGTTGTCCTATGGATTCGACCCTTAACTATACTACGATAAGACTTCCACGTATCTTAGCATACGTGGGTGGAGTTCTCTATCTAGTATAAGCAAGGCTAAACCTAAAGACTTACCATCTTTAGGATTTTTAGTTGGTGCATGCAATTCCACGCAAGTGGAAGCTCCATCAAAAATTGGCGCCGTTGCCGGGGACAACGGAACATTTTAATTTCATTTAGTATCTTGCTAGTTGGTTAGGGTTTTACACTTTCTTTTAATCATAAATCCATATCTTCTTGAAATCATTATATCTTACCATCATCTAAAAGGTGTTTTCTTTTCTCTACTCAGGTAGAAAACGTGTATGCAATCATCGCATAACCGCGGATTCTCCCCTGAACCAGAGTATGACTCTGAGGTAGAGAGAAGCTTCCATCGCCGAATCAGACTCAATCGCCAACGAGCCAGGCAAATGGCTGAAGATCAACACCAGGCTGCATTGGTGATGGAGAGAGTCAACGCCGCCATCGCCGCTCAAAGAGCACAACTCATCGCTGATACTCGTGCTCAGATTCAAGCGGAGATTCGTGTGGAAGAACAGGCTTGCATCAGAGCTGAGAATGAGGCAGCAACCCAAGCTGCTCAGTTGGAACTAAGGAACAAGCAGTTGAGGGACTATGCCGTCCCTAAGAACTATGAAGATAACCATCCGGTCCGACCTCCGATCATCAACATACCCAACTTTGAGATTCAGACCCAATGGATCCAGATCATGCAGGGCATCTCATTCTCCGAAAGTTCTGGAGATGACTGCATGGATCATCTGAAAAGGTTTAAGGCACTGTGCCGCCTGGTCCCGCAAGCCGGAGTTGCTTTTGATGCAATAATGCTTCATCTATTTCACTTCACTCTGTCTGGGAGAGCTCTGAGCTGGTATAACTCACTTGATAGGGAGCCAATAATCACCACATGGGCTCCCCTGGAAGAAAAGTTCTTGGAGAAGTTCTTCCCCCCTTCACTGACTTACGAGATTAGGGGGCAGATTAATCACTTCTCTCAACTTCCCAGAGAATCACTTGCTGAAGCATGGGAAAGGTTCAAAGAACTTCTGCGAAAGTGCCCTCATCATGGAATCTCCCAAAACCAAATAATAGAAACATTCTATAGAGGAGTGAGTGATGACATAAAATAATTTCTAGATTCCTCATCTAGAGGAAACTTTATGAGAAAGAATTACGAGGATGCCTGGAAAATAGTCACACTCGGAGCTGAGAATCAGTCCAACTGGGGACGATCAGCTGGAAAAGGAGTCCTCAAGGTCTATAAAGCTGAAGAATCAATAGAGATGAAGGCTATTGCTGAAGCCTTGAAAACCATAGCTCATAAGAAACAAGCTCTCGAAACTTCTCTTGGAGAATTTGACAAGATGAAAAATTCTCAGGTTCAGCAAGTCAAGGCTGCCACAGGGACCTATGAAGCCTGTCATGCTTCTGATCATCCAACCCTTTCATGCGGAATGCTCTACAATGTGATGATGGATATGCATCCACCACCACAACAATATGAACAAATCACTGACCAGTCTGAAGAGCAATTGCCAGAACAAGTCAACTCTATTCATACCATTCCTGGACAATTCTATTATAACCCTAATCAGGCAAGGAACCACCCGGGATTCCAATACGGGAACCCAACTGGGACCACAAATCCACAACACCAGGCGCAAAGCGGATCTTCCAGTAGGTTGTCACCTGGATTCCCAAGCAACTTCAATCAAAATCAAGGGAACCCCAGGAATAACTTTCTGAGATACAACTACCCCAGGAATCCGTTTGCCTACTATAAGTATAATCATCCTCCTCTCCACCCACAGCTGCACCCTCAGTTGCAACAACCTCAGTTAGCATTGCCTTCACAACAACCTCAACAAGGACAACAACAACTCCCTCAGAAGAATACTCCTTCTCAGCCAGAGGATGAGATGACTTTGATAAGGCAGATGTTGCAGTCACAACAGACTATGCTTGCTAATCAACAAGCTCAGCAAAAGGCAGTAGAGGCTCAACTTGCCCAAATTGCTGCACAACTGAAGCCTCCAGCAGGCACGTTTGTAGGGCAGCCTGAATCGAATCCTAGACACGGACAAAACATGCCTGAACAGTTGAATGCTGTTACTACGAGATCTGGACGTACCCTTCATGAAACCACCAGGATCACCCTTGATGATGATAATACACCTACCTTTATGATAAATGAGAGCCCGAAGCCAGGAACGGAGAAGTCCACAGAGAATGCAAAGGGCAAAGGAAAAGAACAAGTGTCTACAGAGCCGGAAATCTTACTGTATAAACCAAGGATCCCATATCCAGGAAGACTGCAAGAAACGAAAATGGATACCAGGTTCCAAAAATTCAAGGAGGCGATGAAGAAACTTTACATCGATATCCCACTCCTTGATGCCCTCTCTGAGGTACCGGCTTGGGCAAAATACCTCGAAACTCTGTTATCAAGGAAGTACATCACTGAGGAACAAGAAACTGTCAAGCTTGCCCAAACCACCTTTGATATCATCCTGAATAAAATGCCAAAGAAGAAGAAGGATCCAGGTTCCTTCAGAATTCAATGCTGCATTGGAAATGCATCAACCAAAAAGGGATTAGCTGACCTAGGGGCCAGCATATCCATTATGCCCTACTCTATTTGCAAACGATTAGGTTTCACCGAATTGCTACCTACAACAATGAAAATTCAATTATCTGACTCTACAATCACCGCACCTCTTGGAATTATTGAAGATATTCCAGTTAGGATAGGCAAGGATGCCTATGTCCCATGCGACTTTGTCATCATGGATATTAAGGAAGATCTGAGATACCCGATAATTTTTGGCAGACCCTTCCTCGCTACTGCCAGGGCGCTTATCGATGTTGAAGCTGGTACCATCATTCTAAGGCTAGGAAAAGAAGCAATTCAATTCCGAGTCCTCAACAACATGAAAGGCCCCAACATCCAAGAGGAGGTTTTTCTTCTAGACGCAATACAGCAAATGTCTCAATTAGAAATATTTGAGCCAACAGACGAGTTAGAGAATGTCCTAACCAACCCAGAAGTTGAATTCTCTGCAAATGAGTTGGTTCAACAATGTCTGGAACACTTAGAGAAGGCCGAAGAAGCACCGACGGCCACCTTTGAAGAACTCAAAGCTGTCACCATTACAGAAGCAACTGAGCCACCTAAGGCTCCTGAGATGAAGACTCTGCCCATGGGACTCAAACATGCCTTCTTGGACGAGGAAAAATTATTCCCCGTCATCATTAGTTCCACCTTAATAGAAAACCAGGAAGCAAGACTTCTGGATGAGCTGAAGAAATACAAAAATTCCATTGGATATAAGATAACTGACCTGACGGGCATAAATCCTACCCTATGCATGGACATACTACCCATGGTCGAAGAATTTAGGCCATCACGCGAACATCAGAGGAAGCTGAACCCTAATCTCAAAGAGGTAGTTTGCCTGGAAGTCCTTAAATTACTAAAATTCAGCATAATCTACCCGATTTCTAACTCCCAGTGGGTCAGCCCCGTCCAAGTAGTTCCTAAAAAGGGAGGCACGACTGTCGTGCTTAATGAAAAAAATGAGTTAGTACCCACCAGGACGGTGACGGGGTGGAGGATGTGCATCGACTATAGTAAATTAAACAAATCCACACGGAAAGATCACGACCCTCTGCCCTTTCTAGACAAAGTCCTAGAACGCCTAGCCCATCAGAAATACTTCTGCTATCTAGATGGTTATTCCAGGTTCTACCAAATTCCCATACACCCGGAAGACCAAGAGAAAACTACCTTCACCTGCCCTTTTGGAACCTATGCTTTTAGAAGAATGCCTTTTGGGTTATGTAACGCACCCGCGACCTTCCAAAGGTGTATGTCCGCCATTTTCGCAGGATTAACAGAATCCATAATGGAAGTGTTCATGGATGATTTCTCAGTTTACAGAGATTCTTTCGATAACTATTTAATCAACCTTGGACAAGTTTTACAACGTTGCGAGGAAATGAACCTTATACTGAATTGGGAAAAATGCCACTTCATGGTAACTGAAGGTGTCGTCCTCGGGCATAGAGTGAGTGACAGAAGGATCGAGGTCGATAAGGCAAAAATTGATGTTATCTCGAAACTGTCGCCACCAAAAGATATAAAGGGAGTAAGGGCTTTCTTGGGTCATGCGGGGTTCTACAGAAGATTAATTAAGGATTTCTCAAAAATAGCAAAACCCATGACCCAACTCCTGACCAGAGATACTGAGTTCATCTTTAACCAAGACTGCCTGCAAAGTTTCTCAACTCTCAAAAATGCTTTAATTTCTACACCTATACTGAGAGCTCCAGATTAGTCGCAACCTTTTGAAATCATGTGCGACGCTAGCGATTACGCCATAGGGGCAGTGTTAGGACAGCGGATCGACAAAAAACCCTACGTAATTTACTACGCATCTAAAACACTAGATGAAGCACAAAAGAACTACACTACTACAGAGAAGGAGTTCTTGGCTATCATTTATGCGTTTGAGAAATTTCGTTCCTATTTGATTGGATCCAAGGTTATCGTTTACACCGACCACTCTGCCATTCGATACCTAATTTAGAAGCAAGATGCTAAACCCAGACTTATCCGCTGGGTGTTGATGCTTCAGGAATTTGATTTGGAAATTAAAGATAAAAGCGGAGTGGATAACGTCGTAGCCGACCATCTAAGTCGCATTGAAGTTGAAGATGAAGATAAAATCCCTATCCGAGATTCTCTTCCAGACAACCAACTAATGAAGGCCACTCATGGATTCCCTTGGTACGGGAATATTGTCAATTATCTAGCTACAGGAATCATTCACCCATCCGCTTCCCACCATGACAAAAGGAAATTCCTCCACGACATAAAGCAATATTATTAGGATGAACCTTACCTGTTTCACCTTTGTGCTGACGGACTTTTCTGTCGCTGCTTACCGGAAGAAGAGATCACCCCCGTCCTAGAGAATTGCCATTCAGGACCCATGGGGGGGCACATGAGTGCAAAGAAAACCGCTATAAAAGTTCTGCAATCTGGTTTCTTCTGGACAACCATAGCAAAGGACTCCTATGATTTTGTGAAATCCTGCAACAAATGCCAATTTTCTGGTAACATATCCAAAAGGAACGAAATGCCCCTCACAATGTGGCAAGAAATTGAGCTTTTTGACGTGTGGGGGGTAGACTATATGGGCCCTTTTCCTTCTTCCTATGGTTTCTCTTACATCCTGGTTGCAGTGGACTATGTCTCAAAATGGGTCGAAGCTGTACCCACTGTATCCAGTAATTCCAAACCAGTTATTAAATTGTTCAAAGATATCATTTTCCCCAGATTTGGAGTCCCCAGAATTGTCATATCAGATGGCGGGACCCATTTCCTGGAACGAAGTTTTGAAGCCCTGTTGAAAAAGTACAGAGTCAACCACAAAGTAGCAACGCCTTACCATCCACAGACCAGTGGTCAGGTTGAGGTATCGAATAGACAACTAAAGGCGATCCTAGAAAAAATAGTCAACAGAAACCACTTTGACTGGTCAACCAAGCTTCCCGATTCCCTTTGGGCATACTGAACTGCTTATAAAACACTAATCGGGACAACCCCATTCCGTTTGGTATATGGGAAGTCTTGTCATATTCCAGTAGAACTGGAACACAAAGCTTGGTGGGCCATCAAACAGCTAAATTTTGATCTTAAAATTGCCAGAGAAAATAGACAACTCCAGCTGCAGGAGCTCGAGGAGCTCCGAATGACCGCTTATCAAAGTGCCATGATCTATAAGGAACAAACCAAAATGTGGCATGATGGTCATCTCAAAAGGAAAGACATCGCCATCGGCGACAAAGTGCTCCTTTTCAACTCCAAGCTCAAGTTGTTCCCCAGAAAACTCAGAACAAAATGGTCCGGGCCCTTCACCATCAAGCATATATACCCAACTGGAGCTGTCATAATTTTCAACAATAACAGAGGAGAAAGGACGGTCAACGGCCATCGTTTGAAAAAATATTACACTCCAGCAGATAAAATGCCAAGACACACCATCGAAATCAGAGACGCCACGTCATCAACATAACAACATCAAAGCTTTGTCGAGCCAGCGACGCAAAACCCAGGCGCTACTTGGGAGGCAACCCAAGATTTCAGCTTCTTCTTCTATTTTTCATTCTTTTATTTACCTTAGGTTTATCTTCTGAAAATATAAAAATTTCACATAACCAAAACAAACATAAAAATATAAAAATTCTTTCGACCTTAACCCTCCCAAATGGTCCTGAAACCGTTTGGAACCAAACGGTCTCCAAACCGTTTGGGAACCAAACGGTCCTGAAATCGTTTGACCTAGAGAATTTGTAGGGTCGACCCCCGATCCCTATAAATATAAAGCCTACCCCCTCGTTCTTCCCTCTTCGACTCTCGAGCTTTCTCAAACCTTTGCGCAAGAGCTGTTCCATTTCCTCTGTTTTCCCTGCTCCCGCGTGGCTCACCTCCGCCGACCTCGCTCCATGCTCCTTCACGGAGACCTCACCTCCACTCTCCACTTCACGATCATCATCTCCACCTTCGGTTGCAAGGTAGTCCAGCCACCATCGCAACGTCTGCATGTGCCACCACGGCAATGTCTGACCTTTTCGCTTCCGCAAATGTCTTCACCTCTCTCATCGTCTACGGCGCTGACGTGGCACCCTCCACCCTCTTTTCCATCGCCGACGGCTCCACTGTGATCCTCTTTATCTTTGTCTTTATCGCCGTCGGATCCTTCCATCGCCGCCTTCGTCTTTATCGCCGGCGCCTCCGCCTTCCCTTCGCCAGCTGTTACCCGATGTTTCGCCTTCCAAACGGTCTCGGAACCGTTTGGGACCAAACGATCTTCAAAACATTTGGAACCAAAATGGTCTTCAAACCGTTTGTCCTTCCACATTTGTTTAAGTTTCATAAAAATATAAAACAACATAAATACAAATAAAAATCCACTTCTTTTCTAAGCATGTATTCTTACTTAGGTTTTTCTACTTTTCAGAAATGGCATTACCAGCTAAGCATGCCACATGATCCAAAGACGCTCCTTTCTGGACAAAGGACCAAATGCTGGAAGATCAGGCCAAACTACATAAGATCATAGACAACTACAACAACACTGGGAAGGGCCCACCTAATGTCAAAATCATGGCGGTTCTGTGCGAAATTGACCGCATCAACAAGTGCCTGGCCGAGGCACCTGAAGAAGAAGTGGAAGAAATTTCTTCTGACGATGATGAAGGCTCGGATTACAAGCCAAACTCCAAGGAGGAATCCCCAGCTGAAGAATCAAAAGGGAAACACAAAGTCCAAGATACTGCAACCGGATAGCCCTCCAAGAAACGAGCCAGAAAGCAAGTTTGTCCTGCCACTACAAGGGGGAAAATCCTGGCAGGAAACACCACCAATCACCATCTCCGCTGCCACTCCCGCAACCATCACTGTCCCCACTTTCCCTCCCGTCACCACCGCGGCACCACCACCAGAAAACCTCTACATAAACACCGCCCTCTCCACCGACAAAATCCTAAAACCTACTAAGTACGTCTGCTCCAGCGTACTAATTAAGATGGGGATCCATGACCGAATTTTCAACATGCTAGACAAAGCCAACCTCGCAAGGCTGTGTTTAGTACCTGAGATCTCATATTCCGAACCCACAACTAAATTTTTCACCTTTATTAACAAAGAGCCCGTCGAAATTATGGATAGATCACGGGATGGAGGTGACTGTAGGCTGGTCACCCAACTTTTTGGCAGCAAGGTTGTCATCACAGAAAACATGCTGAATGAAACTTTTATTGACAACCAGGAGCATCTAAAGAAAGCCAAGGCTGTGGGAACTGAGAATCCTAATTTCAACAGGCACATCTTTTGGAAATCTCTGACTAGGCTCCCCACCTATGATGCTAAGACATGCAAAGCATCGAATATTCATTCTGGACTAGTGCGCACCTTACACAAAATCCTAACATGCACTCTCTTCCCCAGGACAGAAGGAGGGAATGTTACAATCTCGGATCTCTTTGTTCTCTGGTCCATTCTAAACGGAATGCCAGTCAACATTGGACGACATCTGATCCAGAAATTATCTGCCTACTCCCTGGGAAAGGAAATCTGCATGGGAGGTCATGTCACATCCATCATCAAATATCTCAAGATGGATAGACCTCTACCCAGATGCACACAAATAAAGGGCGACGTCCTTACTAATGAACAAACATTGAAGAACTCCTTCATTATTAAGGAAAAGGATGCATAGCTACATTATGTCTTCTGCCCTACAATCAAGTCATCCAGAACCCTACTACCGCTCCCAGAGCTCACAGACTACGATAAGGAAAAGCTCCTCTTCACTGTCGAGGAGCTTACCAAACTCTTAGCTACGGTAAAAGAGCAAGCAAAGAAAATAAAGGCGGGGCAGACTGAACTCAGCATCAATGCCCCGACAGCCAGAATACCAAAAATTCCTGTGAAATGACCTTCCACTAGACTTTCACGGAAACAACAACTGTCAGGGACACCAACTTCCAAACCACATCCAGAAGACAACCCCCTTCCCGAAGATCACATCTACACCTCATCTTTAGACTCCTTCATTATGAGTCTAAATGCTGAGATAACCACCACCACCTCACCACCCTCCACCTTTCCAACATCCACCACCCTTCCTTTTTACCCCGCAACCACACTACCACCCACATCTCCTTCTTCACCCCTTTTCCCTTCGGGTTCCCCCTTCTCCACCCCTATGCCCAACTTTACCACTTTCCCCTCCACCTCCACAGTCACTACCCCATCACAATCACTCCCACCACTTTCACCAGAGATACCACCACCTTTCACATCCACCACCACCCCGACACCGCTAGTGACCCCATCCATAGTCACCACCCATTTCACGCCACCATCAATGTCTCTTCCGCAAGGCACTACCACCCTCCCACACATACCCCATCCACCCCACCCTCCCGCCTCTGGGGTCCCCTTTCCCAATATCGGTGAGGAATTCAGACATCAATTTGACGTCATCCGAAACCTCCTCACCGATCCTTCTAACATTTTACATTCTATTTTTGCTTATGTGTAGGGATTATCTAAATAGGTGGCCACGATTGACGAATAGAACCGCGCCTTGCCCAACACCCTCCAAGGTTTTCAGCAATGACAAGATGCGGTGGCTAAGAAAGTTGATCGCATCAACAACCACTTCAACAACCTGCCCGAGCTAGTCCTTGGAGCGAAGCGCTAGCAAGAGGCGATGGCTACGCAAGTCGATGAGATCTCTAGGCAGACTCAACCTCTGCCCGAGACTCTCCGCGAGCTCAAATAGCAACAAGAAGCTCTTAGCACGTGCTTGGACACCATTACCAGCACCCTCACACACCTAAAAAATCGCCAAGAGGAGTACACAAATAATGAAATCCAGCAACTACGTGCTCAAGTAACAGATCTTACAACACGAATCCTCTCCGCCAAGGGCTGATACAACGATCTCAAAGAAACACATGACACACTGCTCGAAACACACGAGCATGTGCAAGTGGCGTTCGATGAGTTACAAGCCACCCATCGACGATGCAAAATGAAAGCAAACAAGAAGCCAATAGAAAAGGAAGCAGCTGAAAAAGATGGCGACAATGACGACGAAGAAGACTCTGACTCCTCTGCCGACTCTAACAACGATACTACCTCCTCAGATGACAAATATGATGATGGAGAGGATCCTGGCCAAGCAGTAGAACCTTCTCAAAAAGGTTATGACAAAGGTCACCAAGAAGGTGGATACCTTCCCAAGTCCCCCACCCACAACGACAATGTAAACATGTCATATGGGGACCAATTCCTTGACTACTCTAATTTGGGATCGATTGGGGAGTCTGCTGAAAATGTGGCTTTCACCGAGTTCCACCAATGTCTATTAGGAACCAGCGCAAGCCCACCCGCAACTATCACTCAACCTTTCTCCGCACTTGACATATCAGTGCCTTTCCCCGATGACCAGGACGAGTCAGAACGAGTGCGATTAGATACGGATGAAGAACTCGATTCTTCTTCTGACTCGGATGATGATCTGCAGGGCTATGCAGAAGTCCTGCAACAACCTTCTTCCCCCCCTCCTCCGCAGGAGCTTCCCCCGCCACCACCTCTACCGCATAAAATGCACGATTTAGATATGGTGGCCATCTCCACACTAGATGCTCAGGATATTTTTATACTAAACACTATTGTCGACGATGCAAAAGCGGGGGAAGACATCATCTATCATAACACAAAAACTAAGCGCAAGTTGACATGAGAAGACTTCCGCAACATCCTGCGACCTCGGTCCACGATGCCAATGGCAATCTTCCGTGTCCTACTCGCCAACTGTATAGAAGTATACAGAAGTTCTAAGTGGCAGCAGCCAGTCTTTAATGCCTCACCTGCTCTATCTATCAGCCTTTTATACAAAGATATACGAGTAAAATCCATAGAGCGGCTGCGTGCTGGTTTAGCACGGCGGGCACGTTATCTCACAGTGCCCTTCCAAGTTTCGGACCACTGGCTTTTTATTATTGTAGACACCGAAGCTCGGGACGCCAAGGTCTATAATTTTTGCGGCACTGAGCTACCCGCCGGTACAATAAATTTTGTTGGTAAAGAAGCAGGTGAAGCACGATGCATACCTTTCAGGCTTCTCAAGTTAATCTGGGTTGCGCACCCATCCCTCCGCCAAGACTGGAGCCAACCCTGGTTCCAAATCATTAACCCACATGTTCAAGCTGCTGAGGGATCTAGGGACTGCGCTTTTTGCACCATCCATCACATCCAAGCGCTGAACCAAGAAATCCCTTTTGCTGATCTAGTCACTGAAGATTTTCACTCCTTGCGAGGACGTTACACCATGGAGCTCATTTGTGATAGAAGATTCTTCAAGGATCCAACAATGGCACCAAATGACGTCCCTCGTTACCTTTTTTCAGCAATACAACGGTCGCAGAGGCAACCTTTCCGACAAACTTTGAAAGAGTTGGAGAAATCCAAAGCGACAACCACAACTCCTGAGCAAAGAAAGAGTGACACATATCCTTTGTCTGCCATAGAACCAACTTTCCCAGACTTTGACCTCAGTGCTTGCAAAGGTCTCTCCGACATTGAACTACGCCTCATCATGTTGAGGCTCTCCGCCGAGAAGGATGAACTCGTATTCATGTCTGGTGACATTCTCATAATGGCAGACACGCTTCGGGAGACTATACAGTTTATAGGATCTCTCGCCGTTAGCTTAATGGCCGCTTATATAAGTCCTTTTCTTTAGTTTTTCACACTCTTTCTCAATTAGAATTATACATAATCCCTAAATATTCCCTCTTATTGTAAATATACTATTAGACTAACTTTTCCCTTTCATATTGGCAGAAAAAGACACAAAACAATCATAAAAGACTCAACCAGTCCCGAGACCGCATGGAGTCACACGGTCTCAAGACCAAATGAAGTCAAACGGTCCCAAGACCACATGAATCCAACCGGTCCCGAGACCACATGGAGTCACACGGTCCCAAGACCGCATGAAGCCAACCGGTCCCGAGACCGCATGGAGTCACACGGCCCCAAGACCGCATGAAGCTAACCGGTCCCGAGACCGCATGGAGTCACACGGTCCCAAGACTGCATGAAGCCAACCGGTCCTGAGACCGCATGGAGTCACACGGTCCCAAGACCGCATGAAGCCAACCGGTCCCGAGACCGCATGGAGTCACACGGTCCCGAGACCGCATGAAGTCAAACGGTCTTGAGACCCAAACAGTCTTGAGACCCAAACGGTCTTGAGGTCCAAACGGTCTCCAAACTGGTTGGACTTCACTTAAGGCCTATAAATAAGACCCCAAGGGTCCGGAGAGGGAAAGAAGACATCATACGTCCAGAGGCTGCCCCAGTCACTCCAGAGCAAATCCGACTTCCATCCTACACCCAGGGGCTTTCGGTTTGAGATCCACACTCCATCTCGAAGTTGCTTTTTCTTTCTCCGCCAAAGAAGGTGGGAAGAGAGGATCTCATCATCATGCAACCTGTGAAGCTGGTGGATCGTCTCTCTCTCTCGAAGGGGTTGACTTTACTCTCTCCTTTATGGGGATGATGCTCTCTCTCTCTCTTCTTGCCTCCTTCTTTGTCCTAGTTATGAGCGAGTAGTCTTTCTCACTAGGGTGCGGGAAGTAGCCCCACTACCCATGTTTTCATATCATGTAAATGTAATCCATAGTTTGTAATATAGAGTTTATATCTTTTCAGTTCAACATCAAACGTTTAATGAATGCTTGTTGCTTGATCACCAACTTGTGTTACCTTTTATCTTTTAGTATGAATTGTCTATGTTTGTACTATTAGATTCAAAACTCGTTTGTATGCTGGTTCTTAGTGCATGTATCCACCATGTGATTGGTTTGGTATCTAGGAGTGCTTTCAATAAGTGGAGTAAACTCACTTCCGAATGTTGTACTTTCATACTATGAAATGGAATCAGTTGACGTATAAAAGTACAACCTTGGTAAGTCGAGGAACACACTTTGAGAAGGGAATGATGCAGAGCAGTTGACCATTCGTTCTGAGATGGCTGTCGTTGCATCATTCCCACACTTCTTGTAGTTAGTTCTCTGAAAGGAAACTAAGTCTACAAAGATACTAACTGACTAAACTCTTGTTGCAGGTTATGTTTTATTTTGCATGTCTTGATCCATGTGTAGTGGCGGTGAAAAACCGATCACACCCTAGTGACTTCTTATCATTGTTTAACCTCTTTAAGTTTACTCGCTTGCTTTACTTTACATGTTCTTAGTTCAAAACAACAAAACCAACCTTTCGATCTAAATACCAACTAATAAGTGATTAAGTGAAATTCCAACGTTTTCTATCTTGTTGCTTGCAACAAGACCGTTGTCCTGTGGATTCGACCCTTAACTATACTAGGATAAGACTTCCACATATCTTAGCATATGTGGGTGGAGTTCTCTATCTAGTATAAGCAAGGCTAAACCTAAAGACTTACCATCTTTAGGATTTTTAGTTGGTGCACGCAATTCCACGCAAGTGGAAGCTCCATCAAGAGGTATCAAGATGACAAGTCACATTATGAAGATTTTGGAGAGGATTATTGAGCAAATGCTAAGATTGATAACATAGATATTAGACAAATAGTTTGGTTTTATGCCAGGAAGATAAAAAACAAATACTATTTTTCTGATAAAGAGTCATATGTAGAAGTACTGAAAAAAGATATCCTCATATGGTGTTTATTTATCTGGAAAAGGCTTATGATCGAGTACCCAAGTAAGTGTCATGGACACTTTTGCATAAAAAGGGTATGCAAATCCAATATATTCACCTGGCTAAAGACATGTAAGATGGCTCAACTATAAGTGTTAGAACTCTTAAAGGAAATGCACAAACGTTTCCTATTACCGTTGGGGTACATCATGGATTGACACAGAACCCATATTTTTTTTCCATCTTATAGATGAGTTGACAAAGCATGTTAAAGGAAATATCCCTTGGTGTATGTTATTTCCTGATGATATTGTGTTGATTGGTGAAAGAAAATAAATGAATGATAAAGTTGAACTTTAGAGAAATGCATTGGAATCTAACAAATTTATGATCACTAAAAGAAAAACTAAATATATTCATTGCAATTTCAGCCAATCTAGAATTGTGAATAATGGAATCAAATTGAATAGAATGGATGTACCAAAATGTGATGAGTTTTGTTACTTGGGTTCTATTATTGAAAAGGAGGGTGATGTATAAGATGATGTTTGTCATAGGAACATGATGGTTGAAGTGGAGGAGTGCAACTGGAGTAATATGCCATCAAAAGATCCCTCTCATATTAAAAAGTAAGTTTTATAGAATAGCATTACGTCCAGATATGATATATAAGGAGTGAATGTTGGGCAGTGAAGAAACAAGGTCTTAATAAGATGAATGTGGCCAAAATGTGTGTGCTGAGATGTATGTGTGGGATGACAAGAAAATATCATTTGAGGAATGACTATATTAGGAATAAAGTGGGGGGGTGGTGAGAATCTAGGACAAGTTGCATTAAAGTTTTCTAAGATGGTATGTACATGTGTAGTGTAGACAGACAAGTACACCTATTCAAAGCAAGGTTATTGAGTCTAGCACAATGAAAAGAAGAAGAGGAAAATCTAAATTACCTTAGCAAGAGCTTATAAAAATATATTTTGAATCATTACATCTTGATCAGAGTATGGCCCATAACAGAGATGATTGGAAAAGAATGATCCATATAATCGACCTTAACATGTGTGGGATTGAGCTTTAGATGATGATAATGAAAATTGAATATTTCATGGGGTTTGAAATTGATTATTAAATCCATGATAATTTAACTGGAAAATTTATTAAAAAGTGTCTTATAAAAGGCTCAATGAAAGGTAAATTGCAATTCTATCTAGATAAATATATTAATTATATGTGCCCTCAAACTATGGTAAATGGTTAAAATGAGTGGATTAAATAGAAAAAATATGAAAAAATGCAAAATAAATGGTATGAACTCCATCATTATCCAGAGAGAAGATCTAATATTGATTGTTTAATGAATGATCACAAATGTGGGTGTGAAAATTTTCCCCTCTCAAGATAAGGTTAGAGATATGATTGAGAATTTTATACTTGAGCGAAGTCTAAATCCCATTTTGGTCATTAATGCCAAAAAGGTGAAACTCACCAAGGGTGTTCTATGAGCATAATGATTCTAAGTAGAACAGACGACCACTTTCATTTCCAGGGATGAGTTAGTGAGGTTTCCATTCATAGAAAGAATAAGGTTGGGTACTAGATAATTACCCAGGGTTAAGGTTGCCTAAAGTAAGACTAGTGGATTTAGATGGTTGATTCATTGTACTCTACAATTTCATAGAGGCATAAAAGGACTTTAAAATTTTCCAATATTCGGAGTGCTTCTATGCCTTTCTAGTTCTTACTAAATATGTGTATGGTTTTCTCATTTATTCATGCCCCATATATGGAAAGGTGGAGGAGTATGTGGGTTGAAATTCAAAAGATTAAGACTCATTAAGAGATGTCTTGTTGAACCATGAGTTTTCAATCATGAAAGATCTTTGAGGTATTTCATTTTGGATATATTTTCATATCTCTCTATGATTTAGATATCGTAGTGAGATAGGTAAATTGTGGGACTTGGTGGATGAACCCTAAAATCATAGCTCTAAGATAGTAAATGTGGAGAGTCGTATATGCTAGATAGGAGTTATAAAATGCAAAGTGCCTAAGGCTGCGGAGCTTCTTAAGAGAGTTCAAAAAGTTATGCATAGTAATGTAATGACTCCCAGATCTATGGATGTGGTGTTTCGGAGGATTGGATTTGTCATTCAAAAAGGGGTGGCGGTACAGCTTGTTGCCCGCCTTCCTTCTATTTCCTTGTAATCTTGAAGTTTTTGATATTATATGAGTTCTTTCTAAGTGCCTATTAAAGATAGAACTTGGAACTTGAGAGAAGGATTTCTACTATATGTGGGAATTTAAATGGGAATGAGATACCTACTATAAGTAGGACCTAAAATGAAAGAGAAAATCATAGGGTGCCTACCCATGATAGTGCTTTAGTTGATTTAACTACAATATGACTTTGCCTTCTAACATAAGGCTTCTACAATAACGAAGAAAAGAAACATGATAACTACAAGTTTGAGGTTTTCCTGCTTTTTGCATGGCTTATATATTAAAGTAAAAACAATGTATATATAGGTTGAGATTTTATGTATGAATAAGGTACAATTTAAGGTCATAATCTAGGTTCCAACTGAAGGCACTGAATTGGATTAGTTTTTTTATAAAGAGTGAGTGGTCTAGTTTAACGTATTAGTGCATGACCCTAAATGATTTTACATTGAAGCTAGAACAGTTATGGTCATAGTTGAGGATCATATGTGATTTTGTTATTGAAGTTGGAATACTTTAAGGTCATAGTTCATGACCATATGGTACATTTGAAGGTCATGATACAAGACATGTGGGTAAGTTTAACGTCATGTTATAGGACCCAATGGTATAGTTTAAGGTTATTCTCTATGATCCAATATGAAGGACATGAGGCTTGTATGTAATAAGCTTTTCATTTCATATGACTAAGAGTTAGATCTAATCATGATTTTTGAAATTTAGAGTATGGTTAAGACCAAAATATTTTAAATCAAGTGAGAGGAACTCAATCCAGGATTAATGATCCAAAATATAATCAACTTACAAAGGCAATCAAAGATTTTATCCTCCTTATAGACAATGACTTTCTCATATCTTAAGGAAAAATGTGGAACCTTTGTTTAAGGAATTTTTAATATTTTAATCACATTTTTTAGTTTTTTGTGATTTGCTATGATTTTTAGAAGGCTTATTACATATAGTAATTTTTCCAAAACTTTGTTTTAAGAGAAGATGAGGGCATGTCAATATGCTCATCTAGTGACCTGTTTTTGCATTCACAATGTGGAGTTTCTCTACAATGAAACCATGTATTAGCGTAACTTTCAGCAAGAGTTATTAATAATTAAGATTTTCTTAAGAATTTGAATGAGAATTTGAGTTCGGGAGCTAAGTCCTATTTTGGGACTTAGAAAGATATCTTTGAAGTACGATTGTTGCTTCAGATTTAATTTAAGAATCGGGAAGTGGGACCCATACTAAGGCGTGCTGAATGGTTTATTTCATGGATCCTAGTTAATGGTTGAACACCTCATCTGTTAGAGAATGATTAACAATCATAATTTTGTTAGGAAGTGTGTTGGTCTAGAACCAGTTGCTTTGGAATGTTTACAAATATGACCCGACTGCCTTGTTGTTATGCATATTTGGCTTTTGATAATTTTAACTCACAAAGTAGTTGGTGATCAACATAGTTCCACTTTTGAGAAGACCTCCATTGAACTTGTCTTTATTGTGATGTTGGATAATGAATAAGCTAAAGATGGAGTAAGTGGAGCTGGAAAACTTTGGCATGACTCAATACCTTCACCACTTAGCTTATGTTCCCTTTACAAGGGAGTGGATGTCAATGATTTTATGCTTATAGGATCCTATCAACCACACTTTCCACTTTGGAGATGTCGCGTTGACTCTTACTATGGAGATTATGGATAAGATTTGTCTACTTCTTTTTGATCACTGGACAACCGTCTAAATAAGTCAAGCTAGACAATTGAGCTAATTGATATATTTAGCGTATATAAACCCAAAGATCCCACTGGGAAATTGAGAACGACCGCTTCACAAAGTTGGCTCCTCTATATGAAATCTTCAATAGTGAGGCACATCAGTACCCAAATATACCTCATCTATGGGTTATACTTTAACCATCCTAATAGATTTGTTCTTTGGAGAGACAATTGGCCAAGTTTTAGCAACATTAGTAGGTGTCATAGATGCAATTTGACACAATTAGACTACCGTTCCCTTGATCTTGGGTGAGTAATATTGGTTTTTAGATGAGGGCAAGATGACTAGAAAAATATAGGGACCTTTGAAAGTCTTGCAAATTTATTAGGGATGCGTATAGGTCCTCATGAGTTTAAGGAGTCATCAAGTTTGCATGATCTTATTACACATGACCATATGTTGAAGTACATCACAATCACCGACCCTCTTTAGTGGAAAAATGAATTGGCTTGGTGGCTCTCCCGAACGACACATGAAGATGTGCTCTAGGGCTGGATAATATTATGTTTTACACTTTAGTTTGTAGTATGTAAATCTTGGATTTTGATGGTGGATTATGTTTTCAAGGGCCAGAGAAGTGTGTTGTGTATACTTAGTATTTGTGCTGAACCATCACTAGTGTGTATATATCATCAGTGATATGTTGTCCTTGTACTAAAGGTTACATGTTTATTGTCTCCAAGGTCTAAGAGCTAGTGGTGAAAATGTCTCTTGATCATCAGAAGATGACTCTAGAAGCAGTTCCTATTGGTAAGGATTGCTTTATGGAAATATTGGATTAGATAGTCCCATCCTCTTCATGAGTTGTGACTTGTGGTCCCGAGGGAGATCCAAGCAGTCCTATGTGACATTTCTCACTTCCTCTAATATATTAGATTTTTTACTTGTATATATTTCTGGCACAAGGTGCTATTTTAGGTTTTCAGTGCTTTTGTAATAAATTCATTTTGAAATTAGTAAAAATGTAAAAGTATGTTTCGATCAATGGTGTGTGGCATAAACATTGGGTATTCCCTCCATTATGTTTGGGATGTGTATGGCCAAGGATGATCGACTCATCAACCTATTGGTATGTATGCTGATAACCTCCAATTTTGTGATGTCATCTTAGTAATATTCTTCAGTTTTCCACACTCTTTATCAGATAAAGTAGAAAAAATCTATAACTATTCTCTTTTATTGCAAATATACTGTTAGATTAACTTTTCTCCTTTTTACTTACAGAAAAAGACATAAAAAATTCACAAAAGACTTAAACGGTCCCAAGACCGCATGAAGCCAACCGGTCTCAAGACCGCATGGAGTCATACGGTCTCAAGACCGCATGAAGCCAACCGGTCTCAAGACCACATGAAGCCAACCGGTCTCAAGACCGCATGAAGCCATACGGTTTCAAGACCGCATGGAGTCATACGATCTCAAGACCGCATGGAGTCATATGATTTCAAGACCGCATGGAGTCATACGATCTCAAGACCACATGGAGTCATACGATCTCAAGACCGCATGGAGTCATACGATCTCAAGACCGCATGGAGTCATACGATCTCAAGACCGCATGGAGTCATACAATCTCAAGACCACATTGAGTCATACGATCTCAAGACCGCATGAGTCCAAACGGTCTCGGAGTCCAAACGGTCTCAGCGTCCAAACGGTCTCAATGTCCAAACGGTCTCGGAGTCCAAACGGTCTCGGAGTCCAAACAGTCTCAGAGTCCAAACGGTTTCCAAGACCGTTTGGATCCAAAACTGACCCGACCATTTGGACTTCACTTAAGGCCTATAAATAAGACCCCAAGGGTCCTCCAAAAGGGAAGTTTTCAGATGCCCAGAGGCTGTCACTATCACTCCAGAGCAAATCCAACTTCCATCCTCCGCCCAAAGGCTGCCGGTCTGAGATCCACACTCCATCTTGAAGCTGCTTTCTCTCTCTCCGCCAAAGAAGAGGGGACCTCATTATCAAGCAACCTGCCAAGTTTGAATATCATCTCTCTCTCTCTTTCCAAGGGGTTGACTTTCCTATCTTCTTTGTGGGGATGACATTCTCTCTCTCTCTTCTTGCCTCCTTCTTTGTCCTAGCTATGAGCGAGTAGTCTCTCTCACTGGGGTGCGGGGAGTAGCCCCGCTACCCATGTTTTCATTTCATGTCATGTAATCCATAGTTTGCAATATAGAGATGTTTTCTTTTCAGTTCAACATCAAATGTTTAATGAATGCTTGTTGCTTGATCACCAACTTGAGTTATCTTTTATCTTTTAGTATGAATTGTCTATGTTTGTACTACTAGATTCGAAACTCATTTGAATGTTGGTTCTTGGTGCATGTATCCACCATGCACCTGTTTCGGTATCTAGAAGTGTTTCTCAAGAAGTGGAGTAAACTCACTTCCATCGTTGTACTTTCATACTATGAAATGGAATCAGTTGACGTATGAGAGTACAACCTTGATGAGTCAAGGAACACACTTTGCGAAGGGAATGATGCAAAGTAGTTGACCATTCATTCAGGGATGACTGACTTTGCAACATTCCCACACTTCTCGTAGTTAGTTCTCCGAAAGGAAACTAAGTCTACGAAGATACTAACTGATTAAACTCTTGTTGCAGGTTATGTTTTATTTTGCATGTTTTTGATCCATGTGTAGTGGCGGTGAAAACCGATCACACCCTAGTGGCTTCTTATTATTGTTTAACATCCTTAAATTTACTTGCTTGCTTTACTCTACCTGTTCTTAGTCTAAAAACAACCAAACCAACCTTTTGATCTAAATACCAACTATTGAGAGATTAAGTGAAATTCTAACATTTCTCATCTTGTTGTCCTCAACAAGACCGTTGTCCCGTGGATTCGACCCTTAACTAGACTACGATAAGACTTCCACATATCTTAGCATACGTGGGTGGAGTTCTCAATCTAGTATAAGCAAGGCTAAACTTAAAGACTTACCATCTTTAGGATTTTTAGTGGTGCACACAATTCCACGTAAGTGGAAGCTCCATCAAAAATTGGCAGTAGCCCCGGTACCCATGTTTTCATTTCATGTCATGTAATCCATAGTTTTCAATATAGAGATGTTTTCTTTTCAGTTCAACATCAAACGTTTAATGAATGCTTGTTGCTTGATCACCAACTTGTGTTATCTTTTATCTTTTAGTATGAATTGTCTATGTTTGTACTACTAGATTCGAAACTCGTTTGAATGTTGGTTCTTGGTGCATGTATCCACCATGCACCTGTTTCAGTAACTAGAAGTGTTTCTCAAGAAGTGGAGTAAACTCACTTCCATCGTTGTACTTTCATACTATGAAATGGAATCAGTTGACGTATGAGAGTACAACCTTGATGAGTCGAGGAACACACTTTGATAAGGGAATGATGCAAAGTAGTTGACCATTTGTTCGGGGATGGCTGACTTTGCAACATTCCCGCACTTCTCATAGTTAGTTCCGAAAGGAAACTAACTCTACAAAGATACTAACTGATTAAACTCTTGTTGCAGGTTATGTTTTATTTTGCATGTTTTTGATCCATGTGTAGTGGTAGTGAAAACCGATCACACCCTAGTGGCTTCTTATTATTGTTTAACATCCTTAAATTTACTTGCTTGCTTTACTCTACCTGTTCTTAGTCTAAAAACAACCAAACCAACCTTTTGATCCAAATACCAACTATTGAGAGATTAAGTGAAATTCTAATGTTTCTCATCTTATTGTCCTCAACAAGACCGTTATCCCGTGGATTCGACCCTTAACTATACTACGATAATACTTCCACGTATCTTAGCATATGTGGGTGGAGTTCTCAATCTAGTATAAGCAAGGCTAAACTTAAAGACTTACCATCTTTAGGATTTTTAGTGGTGCACGCAATTCCACATAACTGGAAGATCCATCAAAAATTGGCAGTAGCCCCGCTACCCATGTTTTCATTTCATGTCATGTAATCCATAGTTTGCAATATAGAGACGTTTTCTTTTCAGTTCAACATCAAACGTTTAATGAATGCTTGTTGCTTGATCACCAACTTGTGTTATCTTTTATCTTTTAGTATGAATTGTCTATGTTTGTACTACTAGATTTGAAACTCGTTTGAATGTTGGTTCTTGGTGCATGTATCCACCATGCACCTGTTTCGGTATCTAGAAGTGTTTCTCAAGAAGTGGAGTAAACTCACTTCCATCATTGTACTTTCATACTATGAAATGGAATCAGTTGACGTATGAGAGTACAACCTTGATGAGTCAAGGAACACACTTTGCGAAGGGAATGATGCAAAGTAGTTGACCATTCGTTCAGGGATGGCTAACTTTGCAACATTCCCGCACTTCTCATAGTTAGTTCTCCGAAAGGAAACTAAGTCTACGAAGATACTAACTGATTAAACTCTTGTTGCAGGTTATGTTTTATTTTGCATGTTTTTGATCCATGTGTAGTGGCGGTGAAAATCGATCACACCCTAGTGGCTTCTTATTATTGTTTAACATCCTTAAATTTACTTGCTTGCTTTACTCTACCTGTTCTTAGTCTAAAAACAACCAAACCAACCTTTTGATCTAAATACCAACTATTGAGAGATTAAGTGAAATTATAACGTTTCTCATCTTGTTGTCCTCAACAAGACCGTTGTCCTGTGGATTCGACCCTTAACTATACTATGATAAGACTTCCACGTATCTTAGCATACGTGGGTGGAGTTCTCAATCTAGTATAAGCAAGGCTAAACTTAAAGACTTACCATCTTTAGGATTTTTAGTGGGGCACGCAATTCCACGTAAGTGGAAGCTCCATCAAAAATTGGCACTGTTGTCGGGGACAACAGAACGTTTCAATTTCAATTAACTATCTTGCTAGATGGTTAGGGTTTTACATTTTTCTTTTAACCATAAGTCCATATCTACTTGAATCTATTATATCTCCTGTTTCATCTAAAAGGTGTGTTTCTTTCTCTACTCAGGTAGAAAACGTGTATGCAATCATCGCATAACCTCAGATTCTCCCCTGATCCAGAGTACGACTCTGAGGTAGAGAGAAGCTTCCACCGTCACATCAGACTCAACCGCCAAAGAGCTAGGCAAATGGCTGAAGATCAACATCAAGCCGCGCTAGTTATGGAGCGGGTCAATGCCGCCATCGCCGCTCAAAGGGCACAACTCATCGCTGACACCCGTGCTCAGATTCAAGCAGAGATCCGAGCGGAGGAACAGGCCCGCATTCGAGCTAAAAACGAAGCAGCTAACCAAGCTGCCCAGTTAGAGCTAAGAAACAAGCAATTGAGGGATTATGCTGTCCCTAAGAACTACAAAGATAACCATCCAGTCCGGCCTCCGATCATCAACATACCCAACTTCGAGATCCAGACCCAATGGATTCAGATCATGCAGGGCATAGAGTGAGTGACCAAGGAATTGAGGTAGACAAGGAAAAGATAGATGTTATCTCGAAGTTGTCGCCATCAAAAGATATAAAAGGAGTACGAGCATTCTTAGGTCATGCTGGGTTTTACAGAAGATTTATCAAAGATTTCTCAAAAATAGCAAAACCCATGACCCAACTTCTGACCAAAGACACTGAATTCAACTTTAATCAAGAATGCTTGCAAAGTTTCTCAACTCTGAAAAATGCTTTAATTTCTGCACCCATATTGAGAGCACCAGACTGGTCACAACCCTTTGAAATCATGTGTGACGCCAGTGATTATGCCATAGGGGCTGTACTAGGACAAAGAATCGACAAGAAATCATATGTTATCTACTACGCATCTAAAACGCTCGATGAAGCACAGAAGAACTACACTACTACATAGAAGGAGTTCTTGGCTGTCATCTATGTGTTCGAGAAATTCTGCTCCTACTTGATTGGAGCCAAGGTCATCGTCTACACTGACCACTCCACCATACGATATCTAATCCAGAAGCAAGATGCAAAACCCAGACTTATCCGCTAGGTGTTAATGCTTCAGGAATTCAATTTGGAAATTAAAGACAAAAGCGGAGTGGAAAACGTCGTAGCCGACCATCTTAGTCATATTGAAGTCGAGGACGAAGATAAAGTACCTATCCGAGACTCACTTCCAGATGACCAACTAATGAAGGTTACCCATGGATTCCCCTGGTATGCTGACATTGTCAATTATCTAGCTACATGAATCATTCACCCCTCTGCTTCTTATCATGACAAAAGGAAATTCCTCCATGATATCACACAATATTATTGGGATGAACCTTTCCTTTTTCGCCTATGCGCAGACGGACTTTTCCATCGCTGCTTACCGGAAGAAGAGATTACCCCGTCTTAGAGCATTGCCATTCCGGCCCCACGGGGGGCACATGAGTGCAAAGAAAACTGCTATAAAAGTTCTGCAATCAGTTTTCTTCTGGCCAACCATAGCAAAGTACTCCTATGATTTTGTGAAATCTTGCAACAAATGTCAATTTTCTAGTAGCATAGCTAAAAGGGATGAAATGCCCCTCACCATGTGGCAAGAGATTGAACTCTTCGATGTGTGGGGGATAGACTATATGGGCCCTTTTCCTTCTTCCTATGGTTTCTCCTACATCCTGGTTGCGATGGACTATGTCTCAAAATGGATTGAAGCTGTACTCACAGTGTCCAGCGATTCCAAACTAGTTATCAAAATGTTTCAAGATATCATTTTCCCCAGATTTGGAGTCCCTAGAACTGTCATATCAGACGGCGGGACCCATTTTCTGGAATGAAGCTTTGAAGCCCTATTGAAAAAATATGGATTTAACCACAAAGTAGCCACACCTTACCATCCACAGACTAGTGGTCAGGTTGAGGTATCAAATAGACAATTAAAGGCGATCCTAGAAAAAATAGTCAATAGACACCGCACTGACTGGTCCACCAAGCTTCCCGATGCCCTTTCGGCTTACCAAACAGCTTATAAAACACCAACCGGGACAACCCCGTTCCGTTTGGTATACGGGAAATCATGTCATCTTCTAGTGGAACGGGAACACAAAGCTTGGTGGGCCATCAAACAACTAAATTTTGATCTTAAAAGTGCCGGAGAAAATAGACAACTCCAACTACAGGAGCTAGAGGAGCTCCGAATGACCGCCTACCAAAGTGCCAGGATTTATAAGGAACAAACGAAGATGTGGCACGACGGTCATCTTAGAAGGAAGGACATTTCCATGGGTGACAAAGTCCTCCTTTTCAATTCCAAGCTCAAACTGTTCCCCAAAAAACTCCGCACGAAATGGTCTGGGCCTTTCACAATCAAACATATATATACCCAACTGGAGCAGTCATAATTGTCGACGATAATGGAGGAGAAAGGATAGTAAATGGCCATCGATTGAAAAAATACTACGCACCAGCAAATAAAATGCCGAGACAAACTATTGAGATTAGGGATGCCACGACATCATCACAGTAACATCAAAACCTCATCGAGCCAGCGACGTAAAACCCATGCACTACTTGAGAGGCAACCCAAGATGTGAGTATCTCTTTTTATCTTCCGTTCTTTTAGTTACCTTAGATTTATCTTCTGAATATATATAAAATTCATATAACCAAAACAAACATAAAAATATAAAAATCTTTTCGACCTTAACCCTCCCAAACGGTCTTGAAACTATTTGGAGCCAAACGGTATTGAAACCATTTGGAGCCAAACGGTCCGGAAACCATTTGGAACCAAACGGTCCTGACACCATTTGGAGTTCAAATGATTGCTAGACCGATTTGACCTAGGGTGTTTGTAAGGTCAACCCCGACTCCTATATATATAACCATAGCCCCCCCTCCAATTTCTTCTTCTTTCTTCCAACTCCCAAACTTTCTAAAACCCTTGCACAAGCACTTCCATAGCCTCTGTCCTTCCGATTCCCGTGCAACTTGCTAACGCCGGTTCCCTTCGCCAACCAACCTTCCCGGTTCTATGTATCCTCACGACGGTTGCACCCCCGTTACCGATGCTCTCGCCGTCATTTTCCCTACCCACAACAGTAGGGTAGGCGCATCACCATCGTTGACGTCGGCAACGCCACCGCGAGTACCTATTCTATTGCCATCGTCTACACACCGCCGCCGTCCTTGCTATCACCGCCATCTACGGAACTACCGCAATCCCCTTTTCTATCGCCGTCGTCGACCTTATCGCCACCATCTTTGATTTTGCCGCCGGTTCTGCCTCTCTTCTGTCCGTTGCGCTCCCGGCGTTTCAACTTCCAACCAGTCTTGAAACCATTTGGAGCCAAACGGTCTCGAAACCATTTGGAGCCAAACGGTCTTGAAACCGTTTGGAGCCAAACGGTCTCGAGCTCCAAACGGTCTTGAAACCGCTTGGAGCCAAACAATCTTGAAACCGTTTGGAGCCCAACGGTCTTGAAACCTTTTGGAGCCAAACGGTCTTGAAACCGTTTGGAGCCAAACGGTCCTGAAACCGTTTGGAGCCAAACAGTCCTGCAACCGTTTGGCCTCTCACAATCGCTTAAGTTTTGTTAAAACATAAAACCACATAAAAACAAATAAAATCCAAATATTTCTCTAATACAAAGCATATTGTTCTTACTCATGATCTTCCATTTTCAGAAATGGCATCACCAGCTAAGGAAGCCACATGAACTGTCGACGCTCTATTCTGGACAAAGGAGCAATTACTGGAAGACCGAGGTAAACTCCAAAAGATCATAGATAACTACAACACAACTGGACATGCCCCACCAAAGGTCAAAATCATAGATATCCTATGTGAAATTGATCGCCTCAACAAATGCCTAGCTGAGGAGCCTGAAGAAGAAGTGCAAGAAATCTCCTCTAGTGATGAAGGCTCTGAATACGAGCCAAACCTCGAGGAAGAATCCCCACTTGAAAAAACCAAGGGGAAATGAAAGGTCCAGGTAACTGCAACTGGACAACCCTCAGAGAAACGCACACGAAAACAGGTCCACCCCGCCTCTGCTAGGGGACAAACCCTGGCAGCACCTGCCACCACCACTCCTACTACCACCCCCATCTTCTCAATTCTCACCACCACCGTGCCCCCACCAGAAAACCTCTACATCCACACCATCCCATCCATCAACAAAATACTAAAACCAACAAAGTACGTTTTCTCAAGCGTACTACTCAAGATGGGGATCTATGACAGAATCCTCACAATGCTCGACAATGCCAATTTATGCAGACTTTGTTTCGTCCCTGAAATCTCATATGTCAAACCCACCACAAAATTCTTTACCCGTCTTACCAAAGAGACGATGGACATTGCACACAGAGCAAGGGATGGGGGTGACCGCCGGCTGGTCACCAAGCTTTTTGGCAATGACATTGTGATCATAGAAAATCTTCTGAATGAAAACTTCATCGACAATCCTGAGCAGCTCAAAAAAGTTGCAGCTGCAGGAACGGAGATCTACCCGTTAAATAAACATAACTTCTGGAAGACACTAACAGGGATCCCCAGTTACGAGTCAAAGACATGCAAAGACTCCAATATTCAATCAGGGTTCGTGCGCACGCTTCACAAAATCATTACCAGTGTGCTGTTCCCCAGATCAGAGGGAGGAAACGTTATTTCTGCCGACCTATTAATCCTATGGTCTATCTTGCATGAAAAGCCGATCAACATAAGACGACATTTGATACAAAAATTCTCCACCTACTCCATAGGAAAAGAAATATGTATGGGAGGACACATAACCTCCATTATTAAATACCTCAAAATGGACAGATTACTCCCTCACTGCACGAAGATCAAGGGCGACATCCTAACAAATGAACAAACCTTGAAGAACTCCTCCATTATCAAGGAGAAGGATGCAAAACTACATTACATCTTCTGCCCAACAGTCTGATCTTCCAGAATCCTGTTACCGCTTCCGGAGCTAGCAGACTACGACAAAGACAAATTTCTCTTCACTGATGAAGAGATTACCAAACTCCTAGCTCCAATCAAAGCACAAAGTAAGACAACCCAAGCGGGACAGACAGAACTCAACATCACCACCCCGACAGCTAGGTTGACAAAAATACCAGTAAAATGCCCCTCAAAACGACTTTAGTAGAAACAACAGCTGTCAGGGACACCAACATCAAAACCGCATCCAGAGATAGAAACCCCCCTCCCCGAAGAACAAATCACCACCTCATCTCTAGACTCCTTCATTATGAGTCTAAATGCTGAGCTTACCACCACCACCTCACCACCCTCCACCTTTCCACAATCCACCACTCTTCCATCTTTCTCCACAACTACACCACCACCCGCATCCTCCCCTTCACCATTTTTCCCTTCGGGCATCCCCTTCTCCACTCCTACACCCGACTTCACCACCTTCACTTCCACCTCCACAGTCTTTCCCCCAACACTATCAATCCCACCATCCTCACCAAATATACCACCACCCTTCCCATCTGCCACCATCCCGACACCGCTGGTGACCCCATCTATGGTCACCACACAGTTCGTGGAACCATCACCATCGTCTCTTCTGCAAGACACTACAACCTTCCCATCCAGACCCCAGCCACCCCACCCTTCCGCTTCTGGGGTCCCCTTTTCAAATATCAGTGAGGAATTCAGACGTCAATTTGACGCCATCTGAAACCTCCTCACTGATCCTTCTAACATTATGCATTCCATTTTTTCTTGTGTGCAGGGAATATCTTAACAGGTTGCCAAGATCGACGAGTAGAACTGTGCCTTGCCCAGCATCCTCCATGATTTTCAGCAATGACAAGATGTCGTGGCCAGACAAGTTGATCACATCGACAGCCACTACAACAACTTGCCCGAACTGGTCCTTGGAGTAAAAAGCCAGTAAGAAGAAATGGCCAAGCAAATCGATGAGCTCTCTACGCAGACTCAACCTCTGCCCGAGACTCTCCACGAACTCAATCAGCAGCAAATAGCTCTTAGCTCGTGCTTGGACAACATCAGCCACACTCTCACACAACTCAACAATCGCCAAGAGGAGTCGACAAACAATGAAATCCAACAATTACAAGCTACAGTAACAGATCTTCTAGCGTGACTCCTCTCCACCGAGGGCCGATACAACGATCTCAAAGAAGCACACGACGCACTGCTTGAAACACATGAGCATGTGCAAGTGGCCTTTGATGAGTTACAAACCATCCATCGGCAGTGCAAAAAGACAGCACACAACAAAAAGCTAACAGACAAATCCGCAGCTGACAAAGAAGGCGATGATGAAGACGAAGATGACTCCGACTCCTTAGCTGATTCTAACAATGATACCACCTCCTCAGATGACAAATCTGATGTCCCAGACAAAGCTGGGGAGGGCCCAAGCCAAGGAGCAGAACCTTCTCAGAAAGGATATGACAAAGACCACCACAAAGGTGGACATCATCCCAAATCCCTCACCCACAAAAAAAATGTAAATATATCATATGGGGATCAATTTCTTGATTACTCTGCCTTGGGATCTATAGGGGAGTCTGCAAAAGTTACGGCCTTTGCTGAGTTCCACCAATGTATTTTAGGAACCAGCACAAGCCCATCAGCACCAACCGCTCACCCTTTTTCCACACCTGACCAACCAATGCCCTTTCCCCAGAACTGGAAGAATCAGAACGAGTACGTTTAGATACATATGAAGAACTTGATTCTGCTTCCGATTCAGATGAAGATCTGCAAGGCTATATCGACGATTTGGAACAACCTTCTTCACCCCCTCCGCAGGAGCTTCCCCTGCCACCACCTCTACTGCATAAAATGCACGATTTAGATATGGCGTCCATCTCAACACTAGATGCTCATGACATCTTTATCCTGAACACTATTGTCGATGATGCCAAAGAGGGGGGAGACATCATCTACCACAACACAAAGACTAAGTGCAAATTGACACACGAATACTTCCGCAACATCCTGCGACCACGGTCAACGATGCCAATGGCAACCTTCTGTGTCCTACTTGCCAACTGCATAGAAGTTTACAGAAGCTCAAAGAGGCAGCAACCTATTTTTAATGCCTCACCTGCTCTATCTATAGGCTTGTTATACAAAGACATACGAGCTAAGTCAATAGAGCGGCTGCGTGCCAGTTTAGCACGGAGGGCAAGATATCTTACAGTGCCATTTCAAGTTTCCAATCACTGGTTGTTTATGATTGTGGACACCGAGGCTCATGACGCTAAGGTGTACAATTTTTGCACCACTGAGCTACCAGCCGGAACAATAAATTTTGTTGGAGAAGAAGCAGGAGAGGTAAGATGTATACCCTTCCGACTTCTTAAGCTAATTTGGGCTGCACGCCCGTCCCTCCATCAGAACTGGAGCCAACCCCGGTTCCAAATAATTACCCCGCAAGTCCAAGCTACTGAGGGATCTGGGGACTGCACTTTTTACACTATCTGTCACATTCAAGCGCTAAACCAGGAAATCCCCTTTACCGAGCTGATCGCCGAAGATTTTCACTCCCTACGAGGGCATTACGCCATGGAGCTTATTTGTGCTAGAAGGTTCTTCAAGGACCCGAAAATGGCACCAGACGACGTCCCCCGTTACCTTTTTTCAGCAATCCAACGTCCGCAAAGGCGACCTTTCATAAAAATTTTAAAAGAATTGAAAAAACAAACAAACAGCCAGCCATGGTTCCCGAGCAAAGAAAATGGGATCCTTCCCACTTCGATCTGGCGCAGGATAAAGGAGACATAGATCTTTTGACAGGGGAAACCATTAGGCGATCACCATCACAAATGGTGCCCCTATCTGCCATAGAACCAACTTTCCCAGACTTTGATCTCAGTGCTTGCAAACGTCTCTCCGACAATGAACTCTATCTCATCATGTCAAGGCTTCACGCCGAGAATGATGACCTCATTTTCATGTCCAGAGATATTTTAGTCATGGAAGATGCATTACGAGAAACGGTACAGTTCAAAGGGTCTCTATCCATGAGCTTGATGGCTGCCTATCAACTTCTTCTCGGACGGAATCACCCTACCACCTATATGGCATCTGCATATATGATAGACGATCTCTTACAGCTAAAGAACTTCGGAACAACCGAAGCGCTAATTTTCTTCCTACAACATACAACACCGAAGTTTATCATGCTACCCTTCCTTTATCATGAGCACTGGATGCTTCTGGCAACAAACCTACCCGAAGGAACAACTACCATATACAACAGTTCCGACAGCCAGTTCAATCCACAACAAAAGAAATATGTAGTGACACCAAAGACGCCCACAGAGGTGGTGGCGAAGGAATGTGCAGACAGACTAATACATCTTTTAAGTCAGCACACAAGAGCATACGACAAAGAACACTTTCATCGTCCATCCTTCAACCACAAATGCCCCCAACAAATTCGAGAATCAAATGACTGCGGCTTCCACGTCCTCTACTGGATGTACACCATCATGGTCCTTCAAAGACCAGTAGAGGATATGACTGACGTGGATTACCATGCCCTACGCGGAAAGTTTGCAGCTAACCTACTCAGAACACCAGGGGCAAACCAAGGATTAACAGAAGCCTGACGTCCTTGTCCTTATACTTACTCAATCTATCACTTTGACACTCTTAGGATAGAGTGAGTGATAAGTTAGGGGGGAGTACATTAGACAAGGGTGAGGTATCATTCCTATAGCTTTATTTTTAAGTCATCCTTGCATATTTAGCTTTCTTTTTAATTCATCCGATATTTAGCTTTCTTTTAAGTCATCCTTGCCCTTTCAATTTTGCACAAAATTTTCTTAAGTCTCCCTTGCATATTTAGCTTTCTTTTTAATTCATCCGATAATAAATCTTTGGAATAAAGTCACCCTCAGCTAAATTTAGAATCATGTTAGTCTTTAAAAGTAAATAGCGCTTAGACATATCATGGAGACCTAATAATGTCCTTCCACTATTGATTTTCATACTTTTTGTTTCACTTCTACATCTGACTCTCCACAGGTCAATATCAAGGCCGAAATAAGCCAAGCTCTCAAGGATGAGAAGGGCATCAGGCGACTTCCAAATCAAGAATTCTCGCAAGTGGACCATTAAAAAAGAAACCAAATAAGTGCATGTTGAAAAACTCTAAGAACAACTTTCCTCTCTTCAAATAAAAGAGGCTTGGCCGCCCAAAACAATTTGCCGAAAAACCCCAAGTCCTAAGCCTGTGAGTCTATGAATAAAATCCAGAGAGTTGAATAAAATTATGAGAGTTATGCCATAAATAAGGATCTATATAAAGAACCAATGAATGTCTCACCCGGCTGGTACATTCAGCTACCCTCACAAAGGCAGATGTGTCGTGCCCAGTAGTGAAACCCTAAGGTATCTAAATATATGAAAGGCTTATAAAGGACTCGCCCGTCCAGTACATTCAGTTTCCCTCACGAAGGCAGGTGTGTCATGCCCGGTAGTGAGATTCTAAAAGCATAGACAACCCCTCCCCCACTTGAAGGGGGAGTTACATTTCAAGCCTTTAGCCAACCCTCATACCCACTCTAGCTTCCAGTAGGTTTTTCGGAGAGGTATAAAGCTGATTAGAGTCAACAACATGCACAAAATAAAAAGTGGTACCAATGCAGGCTTCGAGATCGGAAGGAACTTGAGACCCAAGCAACTCTCAAAACATGAAAGAGTCAAGGCAAGCAATAAGGCCCGATATGACCTTAGGAGAACTCAGGTTTAAAATTGAAGCAAGAGTATGTAAGTCTTAACTGAACAAAATCACCTCGCCATTACATGCCTCAGCTCTATCTAATTTGAGGACAAGCTAGACTCTAAGTTAGGGGGGTGATAACCTCCAATTTTGTGATTTCATCTTAGTAATATTCTTCAGTTTTCCACACTCTTTCTCAGATAAAGTAGACAAAATCTCTAACTATTCTCTTTTATTGTAAATATATTGTTAGATTAACTTTTCTCCTTTTTACTTACAGAAAAAGACATAAAAAAATCACAAAAGACTTAAACGGTCCCAAGACCGCATGAAGCCAACCGGTCTCAAGACCGCATCGACTCATACGGTCTCAAGACCCCATGAAGCCAACCGGTCTCAAGACTGCATGAAGCCAACCGGTCTCAAGACCTCATGAAGCCAACCGGTCTCAAGACTGCATGAAGCCAACCAGTCTTAAGACCGCATGAAGCCATACGGTTTCAAGACCGCATGGAGTCATACGATCTCAAGACCGCATGGAGTCATACGATCTCAAGACCGCATGGAGTCATACGATCTCAAGACCGCATGGAGTCATATGATCTCAAGACCGCATGGAGTCATACGATCTCAAGACCGCATGGAGTCATACAATCTCAAGACTGCATGGAGTCATACGATCTCAAGACCGCATGGAGTCATACGATCTCAAGACCGCATGGAGTCATACAATCTCAAGACCGCATGGAGTCATACGATCTCAAGACCGCATGAGTCCAAACGGTCTCAGCATCCAAACAGTCTCAGCGTCCAAACGGTCTCGGAGTCCAAACGGTCTCAGAGTCCAAACGGTTTCCAAGACCGTTTGGATCCAAAACTGACCAGACCGTTTGGACTTTACTTAAGGCCTATAAATAAGACCCCAAGGGTCCTCCAAAAGGGAATTTTTCAGACTCCCAGAGGCTGCCACTATCACTCCAGAGCAAATCCAACTTCCATCCTCTACTCAAAGGCTGCCGGTCTGAGATCCACACTCCATCTTGAAGCTGCTTTCTCTCTCTCTACCAAAGAAGAGGGGACCTCATCATCAAGCAACCTGCCAAGTTTGAAGATCGTCTCTCTCTCTCTCTTTCCAAGGGGTTGACTTTCCTATCTTCTTTGCAGGGATGATGCTCTCTCTCTCTTCTTGCCTCCTTCTTTGTCCTAGCTATGGGCGAGTAGTCTCTCTCACTGGGGTGCGGGGAGTAGCCCCGCTACCCATGTTTTCATTTCATGTCATGTAATCCATAGTTTGCAATATAGAGATGTTTTCTTTTCAGTTCACCATCAAACGTTTAATGAATGCTTGTTGCTTGATCACCAACTTGTGTTATCTTTTATATTTTAGTATGAATTGTCTATGTTTGTACTACTAGATTTGAAACTCATTTGAATGTTGGTTCTTGGTGCATGTATCCACGATGCACCTGTTTCAGTATCTAGAAGTGTTTCTCAAGAAGTGGAGTAAACTCACTTCCATCGTTGTACTTTCATACTATGAAATGGAATCAGTTGACTTATGAGAGTACAACCTTGATGAGTCGAGGAACACACTTTGCGAAGGGAATGATGCAAAGTAGTTGACCATTCATTCGGGGATGGCTGACTTTGCAACATTCCCACACTTCTCGTAGTTAGTTCTCCGAAAGGAAACTAAGTCTACGAAGATACTAACTGATTAAACTCTTATTGCAGGTTATGTTTTATTTTGCATGTTTTTGATCCATGTGTAGTGGCGGTGAAAACCAATCACACCCTAGTGGCTTCTTATTATTGTTTAACATCCTTAAATTTACTTGCTTTCTTTACTCTACCTGTTCTTAGTCTAAAAACAACCAAACCAACCTTTTGATCTAAATACCAACTATTAAGAGATTAAATGAAATTCTAACATTTCTCATCTTGTTGTCCTCAACAAGACTGTTGTCCCGTGGATTCGACCCTTAACTATACTACGATAATACTTCCACGTATCTTAGCATACGTGGGTGGAGTTCTCAATCTAGTATAAGCAAGGCTAAACTTAAAGACTTACCATCTTTAGGATTTTTAGTGGTGCACGCAATTCTACGTAAGTGGAAGCTCCATCATATGCCCATAGAGCAAGTCATGTGATGATTGTAATGGGATACTTTGTAAATGATTTGAATAATAATAAAGGCAATTTCTGATCTATATGTTTTAACTATTTCTGAGATGATAGTGTAACATGATAGATGTCTAAAGAATTGTTTACTCAATGGCATATGCTTTTAGGTTAAGGACCTAAATGATAAGATCATATGGATGTTAAGAGTACACATTCTTGTTTAGTCCCTAGTCGGTTGTTATTGTGGAAATAACTATAGACATCAATAACACTAAAGTCTAGATTGTGTTTTGGTTGATGACAGAATCTCATTAGTCATGATATAGTGATATCAAACCAAGCACATAGGTACTTGTTAGAGAAAAAGTGTACCGAAAAGACCCACTGTGAGAGTGACACATGGAACCATGATTTTGTAGTTACAGTCAGCTCTCACAGTGATGGTGGTGAGTGTGATTCTTCGACCTGAAATCACTACACTCAACACATGTCGTTGGGTACACTTTGACATCATCAAACATAGTCCTGAAACATGGGTTGTTATAAAAGTGATGATTGGGTGGCTTTGACACATGGGGATTTTGAGGGGTGAGTGATATATATGGGATTTGTCCCTCCTAAGGGAGTTTGATGTCCACAACCACTTGATGAGTAGGATTGAGAAAGGCATGTGCATGCATGTGTGAATCAATATGTGATATTGATGTCACACACATCTCACTCAGTCTGCTCTGAGATCAAGGAAATGGATGAACGTTGAAAGGATGACTGTACCATGCCTTGAGTTCATTCAGGACATCAGTGACAAAGGAATTATACATTTGCTATAACACCATTCACGGATTGTAGGATTGAAAGTTGTTCTCCAACTTTCTATTTCACTTGGGTAGCACTGATGTGCGACTAGGCACCACTCTTTGCTTGTGAAGTCATAAGTGTTATGGACTTTCACTGCCAATGTGAAATGGACCTGCAGGGTCACACACATAGGATTTAACCTGGAAGAGGAGTTTATCAACAAATGATGTTTAGATTGATTACTAAAGGAGTTTAGTAGTTGAATTAAACACTCAATCAATTGATAGCTCAATATCATAGTGTTCAAGGTGTCGGACCGACTGATTAGAGTATCAGATTGATTGAAACTGCAATTGGCTTATTTTGCACAGTTTGCACTCCCAACTGATCGGCTAATGTGATGAACCGATCAACTGAGCTTGGTGAACCAACTGGCTCATGTGATGAACTGATCGGCTCAGGACAGGATGAACCGACCGGTTCAAGGGTTGAACCGATCGGCTCAACAAGTCCAAACGAGCAAGTTGGAAAGTCAGGTTGGTGAGAAATTTCTTTTCATTTCGCTTGTCCAAATTGATTGGAACAAGGATTGGTTTTTGGATCAATTCGATACAAAAGAGGAAAAGTCAATCGGGAACTGACCAGAGCAGTGAACCGATCATTTCAAAAGTGAATCGATCGGCTCAGGTGCCCCAACCGATCAGTTCATGTGTGAAACATTCAGCTCAGGTCTCCAACCGACCGGTTCATGATTGAAATGATCATTTCAGGTGGCGTAGTTGGTTGTTTTGTGGAAAATCTTGAACCCTTCTACTCCTGCTTTAATCCTGCATTGCCTGAGGTAGAGAACCCTGTCCCATGACCCTCCTATATATATAGGGGTATTGGGGGATTCTCAAAGTACAACTCAGAACACCAGTTGCTCTGTAAAGTTGTCGTTCTCTCTGGTTTTGGTAATCGAGAGAGACCGAGCAAGCGCTACCCGATAAGAGAGGCATAGTAAGGGAAAGACAACTGCAGAAAGGCAACTGGTTGCAGGAGAGTGTGTTAGTGACTAGTATTCCGACAGGAGGGTGCGAATCCTTTCGATTCCTTGTGGGACAAGGAGATCGGAGTTCCAGGAAGTCCGTGTAGACGACTGCAGAGGTGGGAGACTTCTACCGCTCGGAGTACAACTATCAATCCCGATAATCCCAGTGAGACCAGGAGCTGCATAGACACCATCCAAGACCGGAGGTGAAGACCGCATAAGCTGTGAGGTAAGGTAGATGAGCAAGCCTCAGGATAAGGTACGCCTCTAAAAACCATCCTTCCTATTGTATGGACGTTGATGTGATTCCTTTATTCTGGGTTTGGGAGAAGAAATTTTTTATTTCCACTACCTTCTCTGTCTCCCCTAAAATCCAATAGTGGTATCAGAGCCACGTCAACTGCTCTATACTTTAGGATTATCGATGTGATCGATTTTGGTTTGTCGCCTTTATTTATTGCATACGATGTGAATAAAATTGGCTTTATGCATGTCCAATCCTAAACCCACAAATTCCAATATACATATATGATATGTAATATGAATGCACTCGATACGCGTCACCCTTAAAAGAGTTTTGTAGTGGATGTATAGCATGGTTATGGCCAATAAACCCTATGTATGTGTGCTTGGTTGAATGTGGTTGCTTGCATCTCAGTTTGTGCACCAATTCCCTATCTCCTATTCCTGGTGTAACTCGAGATAACTCGAGATTTCTTTCCTACCTTTACTCCCCCTGAATGTAACTCGGGGTTTCCTTTTTCAAATGTAAAATAGGATAGATATTTTATTTTTTATTATGTCAAAGAACGGAGGACTTCTGACGACAACTGAGATGATCAGTTCATGGCATGAACCGATCGATTGGCGATCAAGACGAGCGGGTGGTGACCTGAGGAGATGCACGACGACCAGTGAACTGATCGGCTAGAGGCGCCAGTCGATCAGCTGGTGGCACCCAACTGACCGGCCTGATGGTGAGCCGATCAATCATGGAGATGAGTTGATCAAACCCAGAACGGTGAAGCACAGAGTTCATCTTGTACAGGTTGCATGTGATGTGGACCTAGATGACTGTGATTCCTCTTGGCTCGAGGAATCACATTAGGATGGCCAGAATCATTGCTTTTATCATTTCACATAATTTTTTGGGATATAGCATGTATATGATACTTACTATATTGTGGTGATTGGATATGTATATGTACCTATAAAAACCAAATCCCTTATTAAATATTAAAGTTTTAGATGCCTTCCAAATGCAACACACGTGAAAAGCTTGATCATCCAAGTGTGGGGATGTGCTAGCGTGGTGTACCGTCTATCTCGTGGAAGCGTGAAGGATGGATATGTGGGTCTGCCCTAGCAGGGTGCATATTTATCGTGTTGGCTTTGGGTCAGACTTAACAAGGTGACCTAGATAAGATCTAGCACCTTGAGGCATGGAGGTGATCATGGCAAGGAGTTGCATATGATATCTTTCAAGAGTTGCATATGATGCAATTGGCAAAAGTTTCCTACCTGGAAGATCTGAGTTGTGGGTGACAGCCCTAGCTGGTCCATGACTCAGAGGATTTTAGGATCTTGACCCACTAGAAGATTGTACGTTGCAATCTTCTGAATTGATGGTGAGGGCTGTCAATTTGAATCAAAATAGTGGGAGCGGTAATTAATTAAAGGCCTAATTAACTACTGTCAAATTCAAAGTTCATTAGGGTCTAATTTTCATATGAACTCGATTTGCCATTAATTCTACTTTGATTCATTAAAAACCCTAATTTCTATATTAAGGCTATTTATCCACAAATTAGGAACTTTAATGCTTGAAATAGCTTAGAATCTTTATATCTCATCTTTATTCACCACTTTGAATAATTAAAGCTATTAAGAGTCAAATTTGCCAACATTAGGGTTTCAAGGCCCATTAAAGTATATTCATGCACATGAAACTCTAAATTAACTAATTACTTGCAAAATTCATCTTTTTCGATCTTAATGTATATCTTTATGATTAATAGGTTAATATCAACTTTAACCATCAATTAAACCCTACTAATCACATTAATCATATCAAAATAGGGTTCTTTAAACATTAAAATATTAAAGTTTCTAACTTCCATTACTTTTAGAATTACAAGAGGAATTAACTTCGAACTATATTTTTATTAGATTCCCCTCATTTTTCTGAGCAATTTCCATATTTTATGCGTATCCATCTGAGCTACAGATTAGGAGTTATGATTTTTGCATTAATTCACTTACTTGAGCCAATTAGAAGTAGCCACACCGCCTTGGCCCCATGCACTTGCTCGCTGGTTTGCAAAATATAATGCAAAGATGAAACTACCCTTGTTTAAGTTGCAACCTCTTCAGCCCGCGGAGGGGCAAACTTGTCCAACTCAACTTTCACCCTTCTTCAACCTCACGCAGCGCTGCGGCTGCTGCCCTAGGCGCCATGGGCGCAACTCCTGCTCGTGCCCTGGACCCGTCGGCCTCCCTGGCTCCCTCCCCCACCTCCGCCATGTTGTCGCACAGGTGAGCGTGCCACTGGCATGCCGCCGGTCGGCCGGGGTCAAGTTTAGCAGACCTGCAACTGCTGTTGTGCTGCAACCCACTTGCGGCGTCGTGCGGGTGAAAGGGACAAGGAGGATCATCGTCAAGCTTCTATTTGGTGTCGTGGAATCTCTCTCCTCGACCGTGGTGATCCCATGAGTCCCTGCTGCCCCAGGGTTAGACATACTCTCTTTGGCTAGGGTTTGAACAAGGAAGAAGGAGAAGAGAGGGTGGAATACGTGGAAATCTTACTCCAACTCTAGCCAGAGATCAGCCCTTTATATAGGGATGGTTGTCCACACCCTAAAACACTTGCCCATGAAGAAACAAACTTCTTTTCTAATAGGAATCCAATTCCTTCATGAAGAAGCAAGATTCTCTCTCCTACTTACCTCTTTGATATTCCTATTTCTTGGATAGTTAGGAATTCGAAATTCCTCTCATTATTCTCTTTGTACTTTGTTTTTAAACCATTGGCATGAATTTCTATTTTCCTCAAGTAGGAAATACCTCCTTTTTAACAATACCACATAATCCATTAATAATGTATTCACATTATATTCTTATTTTCTTTTATAGGTATTTTCTCTTTCCTCTTTCTTCATTGGGACTCCTTGGATCCCAAGAAACTTTATTATTTCGAAATTCCCTTTTATTGGATACTCATTATCCTTCTAGATGCATCTAAATGCATTATTCTTCATTATTTCTCATTATCTTGTTTATTTCTTATTAAAATATCTCTTTTTGAGGATTTCTCTTTATTTCTCTTTTATTTTCCTAATTAATATTCCTTTTATCATCAGGAATCCTTGGGATACGAAATTCCACCAAGGATAACTCAATTATACTGCTTTTCCCTTATTTTCCACATTTTATCATTATTTTCAATTTCTTTCTTAATAAAGAAATATTTAATTGATCTTTTCTTTTCTTATTGCACTCTTTATGCAACTTTGGACTCCTTGGAACCTAAGGAACCCAAGAGGCACGAAATCCATCTTTGGATTATATTCTTTTGCCTTCTAGAGGTTTCCCCATCTTTCTTTTCTCAAAAACTCAATTATTCATTTACTAATTGAATTTCCTTTTTATTGGGCCCAATATCCAATAAAGTCCACAACACAATCATCAAGGCTATTGTAAACGAAATCCATTTATAAATTATATCATTATTTGTTCCAATATCTTTAATATGAGAAATTATATTTCTCACCAAATGAACCCAAAAATTGGGGTTGTAACAACTACTGATTCGGTGTCGGTTCTACCTGAAAAACACTAGAGGGGGGGTGAATAGGATTTTATGATATTTTAAAAATTAATTCAACAAATAACCACAAAAATATTGGAGAAGGAGATAAGGCGTTTAGAGTGGTTCCACCCTTAGCAAATACTAAGGGAGTCAGTCCACACCCAATTGTTTCCAATTGGGATTTTGAAAGCAATTATATTTTATTACCTCACAAGGATGTTACATAAGATACAACTACCTTCACAACCCTTTGGACAACCTTCACCCTGAAGTCGTCTCACCAACCTTGAAGTAGCCTTCACTTGAAGTAATGATGAGATGATTTTGAGTCGCATTTATAGATCCGTTTTATATGTGGTTTATGCTTTAATTAGTCATTTCTATGGTTAATATCGCATAATTCATCCATTTTGGTCTTTGCCATCATTTTATGTCAAATCCCCTTAGTTTTATCATTTTGAGCATTAATTATCACATTATTATTATTTGTGTGGATTTATTTGATCTTGTCTTTGAATTTCAGGAAAAACAAGTATCTACTTCCGTCGATACCATCGACGGAAGTCGATACCATCGACAAGACCGCAGGTTGCCAGCCGAAAGGAGCAGCAAAGAGTCGATACCATCGACGCTGATGTCGATGGTATCGAGACACCTTCAGGTTGCTGGCGAAGAAGCAGTCAATACCATCGACGGAAGTTGATACCATCGACACCTGGAGGCTACAGCGTCACAAAACGACAAAAACTGACGCCTAAAGGGAGTCGATACCATCAACTCGCGTCGATGGTATCGACGCCGTCAGATATGCGTTGGATTTAGAATGATTTCAATCGGACGGCTGGAGTTAATTAACGACCTAATTAGGAACTTATACCTAATGATGGCCGCCCAGACGAGAGGGGGATCTCAAATTTTACCATTGCACAAGTGAGGAGGAGCGAGAGAAAGGAGAACGGAGGCCAGAAGTTCATACATGTCGATCCGGACGCTGCCAAAGATGGATTTCACCACCGAGAGGCGGGAAAGCTCGTGTTCTACGCAAAGGATCAATCGGTTCTTCTCCGTTCAGGGGTTTTCCCATTCAATTCACGTTTTTCATATGATTTCCCCTATTTCTACCATGTACTTGTGTGAGATGAACATGCGGGGCTAATCCCCTCCATCTTTAGGACCGGGAGTAGCCCGGGAATGCATTGTATGACAGTTTTATATTAATAATTCATATTTTCTCTCTTAAATCCATGGTATAGTTTCGTTTTCTCCATATATTGTTATGCTTGATCACCATAATAATAACCTAATGCCCTTAATCACTTTGACAGGAGGATTAACGGTTGAAAAGAGACGAAACTTACATTAATCGATAAATCCCTTGACAAAGGAGGTGTAAAATTAATGGTGGAAACTGAGAGATCGTTCGTAATGCACTTAGTTTAGGGGATAGATTACTACGATGGTGGAATCGACCTAAACCTAAGTAGTGAATTGCACCACGACAGTGGGTAATTATGTTTTCAGGCCACTACCCGGATAGAGAGAGAAGATTGAGGAATTATATGAAATCTAATACAATGATAACCCGCGTGAAACCGCAATCCTAAAGATACCTTTTTGAATTGATTAAATTAACCTTTAATCGATTGTTTGCTTTGTTTTATTTATATTTTCTTTTAATTTTATTCAACAACCCCAATATGTTATTCGGTTTAGCTGATCGCAAATAGTTAGTAGGAGTCTCCAACAGTTCCGAGTATCCATGTGTTCGACTCGGGCCTCACAAGGCCTGTACTACTCGACGCGTATACTTGCGTTTTTAGTGCGTAGTAAAATACACGTCAAGTTTTTGGCGCCGTTGCCGGGGATACAGCGGACTTGTTGGCACTTCGAGTGCTACGAGCGGCCACTCTAGGCCACAAATTTCTTTTTAATTTTCATTCAAATTCAAATATTTTTACATTGCACTATAATTGTTATACTCGTCTAAGCATAGTACTGAACTCGAATTTTCTTATTTCAGGTACTGTGTATGGTGCATACACGTAGTACAGACTACGACAATCGCACACCCGAGGTTCCGTTTCCGGGACCTGAGGACGAGGAGCATTCTGAGCACGAGTACCAAGAAGAGATAGATTCTGAATCTGAACCAGAAGACATGGCCGAGCCACAGACCATATGGGAGAAGATCAAAGCTTCTTCCTCATCAGCTTCAAAGGGGCCTATAAAAAAACAGGCGATCAACATACCGACATATAAGATCGATCCAGCGTTGATTAATTTGGTAAAATCAAATGCGTTTCATGGGCTGAAGAATGAGGATCCTGTTGCACACATCAGCCAGTTCGTTGAAAACTGTGACATGGTAAAGATAGACAGGTTTCCACAAGATGCTTTGTACCTCAAGCTGTTCCCAAGTTCCTTGGCAGGAGCAGCAAGAGAGTGGCTACATAATCTAGACGATGAGTTCGTTGAGTCTTGGGACCATATGGTGGAAGTCTTCTTTGAGAGGTTCTTCCCTCCTGAGAAGACTAACGACATGATCCGGAAGATTCACAATTTCACCCAACAGGAGGGTGAAACATATTCTGAGACCTGGGAGCGATTTCAGGTTATGTTGAGGAGATTTCCGTATCACGGGCTGGACAAAGAGACACAGGTGAAAATCTTCTATTTTGCTCTCTCCGAGCATGATAGGAGTAATCTGGATTCAGCCGGGTCGGGATTTTTTCTGAATAACACTGACACTAGATGCTGGGAAATACTCAAGAACATGGCTAGAAAGCAGTCTTGGGGAGAAAGAGAGAGAGGCCCAGTTGAGCAAGCACGAGTCGCCAGTGAATCAAAGGCAATGAGAGAGCTGAATGAGAAGATGGATCTTCTCGCAAAGAAGTTACTGCAAAAAGAAGAAAATGAGTCCGAGGATGAGGCTCAAGTCAAGTACATGAGACAACAACAAGGGTACAGGAACAATGACTACTCATGGAGAAAGGACAAAAAGTTCTCATGGAAGGATCCGAACAATTTTCTGCAGGATCCGGAAGCCAAGCCCGCGCCAGCTGTAGAGGACAAGAGCACGGAGTTGCTCAATCAGGTCATCAAGCAAAATCAAGAGTTAATGAACACATTCGAGCAGCAAATCAAGCAACAAGGAGAATACATGAATCAATTTGGGCAGACATTGCAGAACCATGGGGCTCAAATGAGGACCATAGAGACATCCATGGCGCAGATGGCAGCTGAAATTGCTAGTTTGAAGAAACCAGCACATCCAGGTTTTCCGGGGAACACCAATGTTCCCGGGGGAAACCAGCAAGCCAAGGCTATTTTACTGAGAAGCGGCAAGAAGGTGCTGAATCCAAGAACGGATGAAACAAGCACACCGCAAGATAAAGTTGAAGGTGAAACCACTACGGAGCAGCCCACACCAGTCACAGGGCAAGTTGAAGACATAGACGTGGATGGTAATGAAGAACATGTTGCTGAGGGGGAACCGTAGAAAATGACGCCTTATGTGCCACCTCGTCAAAGGGCACACGCCGTTCCGGTCCCTTATCCGAATAGTGCAAAGGCAAGGAAGGTAGACGCACAGTTCAAGAAATTCTTGGACAGCTTTAGGAAGCTTTCGGTCAATATTCCATTATTGGAAGCTATTGAGCAAATCCCTTCATACGGGAAGTTTCGAAAAGATGTTATTACCAAGAAGAGGAAAATACCAGATACTGAGGTTGTTGTGCTAAAGGAGCAAGTGAGTGCCTTCATTATGGGTACTTTTCCGCCAAAGAGACGGGATCCCGGGTGTTTCAACATTTCTTGCTATATCGGAAAGTGTAAATTTGGAGAAGCACTGTGTGATTCAGGGGCGAGCATCAACTTAATGCCCCTTTCGACATTCAAAAAGTTGGGACTGAAAGAGTCAAGGCCGAGCAATATGACAATTCAACTGGCCGACAACTCTGTAGTGAAGCCTTATGGAATCTGTGAAGATGTCTTAGTAAAGGTGGATCGATTTGTCTTTCCGGCTGATTTTGTGGTTATGGAAATGCAGGATGAGCATGGCAATGAGCTGTTACTTGGACGCCCATTCCAAGCTACAGCCGACATGATCTTAGAGATGGGGAGAGTTCGCTTGACCTTAGGCATAGCAGATGACCGCTTTGAGATGGTCATGCCCTCTAGCACTGTGTCTTCTAAAGCAAAAGAACAATGTAACATGGTGAAACATATGGATCACAACATCTCACTTTGCCTTGGAAAACCATTTCTGGACATGGCTCATGTGATGAGCAAGATGGATAATGGAACCTTAGCTGTGGATATCATGGAGCATACTAAGGTTGTTTCTTTGTGTAAAGCTGTGGGATTTCCGAATGATGAGAATGAGGACATTCTGCCTTCATGGGAGGATGATGCAATTGCTATTTCTGTTGTTGATGCATATCCAGAATTGCCGTTAGAGGCTTGTTTGTTGAATGTTACCTATGATTGGATGCGGAGTAAATCACTCAAGGAATGCGCTAAAATGCTTCAGATGCTTCCATGCTTCTATGCGAGGCACTATGAAGATTTAGGTGCACTTCCCCCACCGCTGCATTCATCTCTTATCAGCCCGCCAGAGTTAGAATTGAAGCTGCTGCCCCCGCATCTCAAGTATGTCTTTCTAGCTGAGAAAGACAAGTTACCGGTGATCATATCTGCTTATTTGAGTGCGGACGAGGAGGAGCAATTGCTGATAGTGTTGAAGAACCACCGTGGAGCTTTTGGGTGGTCTGTTGCATACATCAAGGGGATCTCCCCTACTCTTTGCCAGCACAAGATTCAGCTCGAAGAGGGAGCCAAGCCTGTTATTCAGCCTCAAAGACGTTTAAATCCGAGCATGATGGAGGTTGTGAAGAAGGAGGTCATCAAACTTCTTGCTGCAGGGATTATCTATGCCATATCAGACTCGACGTGGGTGAGTCCCACACAGGTAGTCCCTAAGAAGGGGGGAATTACTGTCACTAAAAATTTGTTGAATGAACCTGTCACCACATGATTGGTAACCGGGTGGAGAGTTTGTATTGACTACCGTCGTCTGAATGCTGCCACACTTAAAGATCATTTTCCTTTACCATTTATTGATCAAATTTTAGAATGTCTTGCCGGTCGGTCACATTTTTGTTTTCTAGACGGGTATTCGGGGTATAACCAGATCTCGATTGATCCTTTGGATCAAGAGAAGTCTACGTTCACCTGTCCCTATGGGACTTTTGCTTACCGACGAATGCCGTTTGGTTTATGTAATGCACCGGCAACGTTTCAACGCTGTATGCTCGCCATATTTTCTGACATGGTAGAGCGTTGTCTTGAGGTTTTTATGGATGACTTCTCGGTTCATGGTATTCATTTGATGAATGTCTCTATAACTTAGACAAAGTTTTGCAGCGTTGTGAGGACACACACTTGGTCCTTAACTGGGAGAAATGTCACATGATGGTGACAGAGGGAATAGTGCTAGGACACAAGGTGTCTAGCAAAGGTCTTGAGGTAGACCCGGTAAAAAATGAGGTGATTTCCAAGCTCCCCCACCAAATTCTGTAAAAGGGGTGAGAAGCTTTCTGGGACACGCCGGGTTCTATCGACGATTCATTAAGGATTTTTCTAAAATTGCAAAACCTTTATCCGAACTCTTAGAGAAAGATGCGGTTTTCGATTTCAACGATAAGTGTCTTCATGCATTCAATGTTTTTAAAGAAAAGTTGATTTCTGCCCCGGTTGTTCAAACGTCGGATTGGACAAAACCTTTCGAATTGATGTGTGACGCTTCAGATTTTGCAGTAGGAGCCATTTTGGGGCAACGGGTAGATCATAAGCCCGTTGTGATTTTCTATGCTTCCAAAACTCTGAATGATGCTCAATTGAATTATACAACTACTGAAAAAGAATTACTTGCCGTCGTGTTTGCTTTTGAAAAATTTCAGCAGTATTTAGTTGGATCTAAAGTAGTTGTATGGACCGACCATGCTGCGATAAAATACTTGATGGAGAAAAAATACGCAAAGCCTAGACTCATTAAGTGGATTTTGCTCTTACAAGAATTTGACATTTAAATCAAGGATAAGTCTGGAATTGAGAATGTAGTGGCTGATCATTTGTCTAGGTTAGAAAGGGTGAATGAAAAAGATTTGCACATACCCATAACCGAGACGTTTCCCGATGAACAACTTTTGAAAATAAATTCTAAAGAGCCGTGGTTCGCTGAAATTGTTAATTATTTGGCTTGCGGGATCATCCCGGAAGATTGGTCATATCAGGAGAAAAAGAGATTCTTTCATTCTTTAAGATACTATTTTTGGGATGATCCAATTCTTTTGAAGCAATGCAGGGACGGTATCTTACGCAGGTGTGTGCCTGAAGTGGAGTACGAGAGTGTTCTCCACCATTGCCATGCATCACCTACGGGAGGACACCATGCCAGTTCGCGAACAACAGCTAAGGTGTTGGAAAGCGGCCTTTATTGGCCAACTTTGTTTCGGGATGCATATGATTTTGTAAGGCAATGTGATCCGTGTCAGCGAGTAGGTAACATTTCAAAGCGACAAGAGATGACCCTGAATGTATTTCAGGAAGTTGAAGTATTTGATTTGTGGGGCATAGACTTCATGGGACCCTTTGTGTCCTCAAACTCCAATTTGTATATCTTGCTAGCCGTTGACTATGTGTCGAAGTGGGTGGAAGCAATGCCCACAAGGACTAATGATTCTACTGTAGTGTGCAGGTTCGTGAAGGAAAATATTTTCTGCAGGTTTGGGATACCCCGAATGATAATAAGCGATGGGGGTACACACTTCCGGAATCAGAAGTTCTCAAAATTACTGAAGAAATATGGGGTCAAGCACAACATTGGCATTGAAAAACACTAGAGGGGGGTGAATAGAGTTTTTAAATAATTTTAACAATTTATCGAACTCAAACAACCACAATTGAAATTAGAAGAAGGAGACAGGTGTTTAGAGTGGTTCCAACTTTAGCAAATACTAAAGTTGTCAGTCCACTACCCGGTTGCTTACCCAATCGGGATTTTGAAAGTATTTATTTTATTACCTTCTCAAGGATTTATACAAAATACAATACTTTACTTTACACCCTTTGAACAACCTTCACTTGAAGTAGGTGCACAAACTTTGAGGTAGCCTTCTTGAAGTAACTCCAAGCTCCCCCTTGAAGTAGCCTTCCTCTCTAGAAGTAACCTCCCGTTGCACCAGCCTTCTGAAGTAGCTCAAAGTCACCTTCTTCGCCAAGAAGAACTCCACCCTCTCCAATCAGCAGCCTCCAACCTAGGAGTAGCAAGGAGAGTACAAACGGTAATAAAGAACAAGAAAGGAAAAAGGAAATTACAACTTATCCTTTGTAGCCCAAGGCTTGATTTGCCTAGATCAAGCGTATAGATCTCCTAACCAAGTGTATGGACTTGTGTTTGCAGTGGATAGGAGATACTAGCCTATAGGACACGAATTTTGAGCTAAGGAAGGAAGTAGCCAATTGTCACAATGCTCAAATTGCTCACAAACAGATTGCTCAAAGTATGCTCAAGGATTTCTCAAGTGTAACAAGTGTGTTTGAGTGTCCTATGGCTTGTCCTATTTATAGGAATGGCCTAAGGATGCTTAAGGACGTTCTAGACAACTTCTAGGGGTTTCTAAGTGCTTAACTAGCCGTTAGGTACAAGTTTGTTGCTTTAACAGCGGCTAATTAATTAATTCTGCAGTTGCTGTCAGAGACCATCTCGGTCGAAGAATGGTCGACCGAGACTCCTACTCGGTCGAACTTTTGTCGACCGACAGGCTCTCTGGAACAAGTGATTTGCAACGTCTATCTCCAACTGCCAACTACCTTGTTAGTTGTGTCTAACGGCTACATTGGATCTTTCTCGGTCGAGAAGATTGTCGACCGAGAGTGTCTCGGTCGAGGAGTTTGTCGACCGAGATTGATCCTGTTTCAATGTTTCAATTTAGGCACTAATTATATGTATGAGTGTGCATATGTGATCCTATTTGAAGGGGATGACTTATCTAAATGTGGTGTTTAGCTAGGGAAGATCTAACACTTGATTTACATGCAATCTAAGTACTTGTACATTATATATTTGTACAAGTTTTTTACAAAGCGATTACATTGCATGAAAATATAAACATATAAGCATATGGATTTCCCTAGTTTGCTTTTGTCATCAACCTTAATCCTGCACACTCAAGTAGCTCATTAGATCAATAAGAATGAAATTTTTGTCATAATCAAAACAAAGGGATTTATAGATGTCCATTTAGCCAACAATCTCCCCCTTTTTGAAGATGACAAACATTTCCAAAAATATAAATGAAGGAAATATAAACCATATGAGTTTCATACCTTTAGATTACCTTTTGTAGATTTTCTTCTTTTGCAAGTAAGTGCTTGGCCTTTTTCATTATAGTTTTGATCTTTATTTTATTTTGATATTCTTTTCTCCCCCTTTGTCATTTCAAAAAGATATCCATGTTGAATATTTGATATTACTTCTCCCCCTTAATTTTATAATATGCTCCCCTTTAGATAGATATCCCAAGGTATAAGTGCTTTGCAATAGATGTCAATTTAACCATAACTTTAAGTTTTAGGTATTTGCAAAGATTTTCATCCTTTTTGATTTATTTGTATTTATTACTCCCCTTATTTTGTATGCTCTACAATAGTCTCATAATCCAAATTCAAATGATGCCAAAAAAAATATCCATTATAAAGATAACTAATTTCATTACAAGCATGAAAAGATAGCCAAATCATGTAAAGATAACCCATTTATTACAATTTTGCAAAGATTCCATTACAACTAATACAACTCCACATCTCACTGGAAAGACTTAAGAATTACATCAACATCAGGGTCTTTCCCAAGAAAAGGCTCAGCTCCATAATACTGGACCAATGTTTGCCACTCCAGAGCACCTGTCTTGGTTAAGGCATATGCCTCCAAGAAGGTTGGAACACGATCAAATCAGAAATGAGAAGCAATATCTTGTAGTTGCATTGATGAAAACTGAGTATGCGTGAGATCAGTAGATGGTGGAGGTGGAGGTTGATAGTAGTTGTAAGATGGGTTATATGGATTGAGCATGCCAGGATTTAAAGAATAAGGATATTCATCTGGTTGGTTTGGAGAAAGAGTTTGCATTCTTTGGTTTAGATAAGTCATGGCATGATGGTTATAATCTAGTTGTTTACTAAGATGATATTGTGACCCAGCAACATAGGTTAGAGTGTTTTGGATGGGATCATAGGGTAGGCTGGTAGGAGGAGGTGGAGGTGGTATATCTTGGGTGGATGTCTCTCCTTCTACCCTTGCCCTCTTATGACCGAAATCAATTCCCATTTTTTCTACAGTATTCTTACTTATTTTTTGTGGTCTACGCTCCCATGTATATCCCATATCCTCAATTTGGGTCTTAAGAAAATGTTGAGTAATTTGGCATACAAGATCAGCATATGGAGGATTGCCAGAAAACTCAAGCATGTTTTTAAGAATGATGCGGATAAAATTTGTGGGAATACGTTGGATAATGGCATATATTAGACACATACGAAAAATAGGAACTTCAGACTTATTTGCTCTAGGATGTATGTTTGTTGAAACAATAAGGTTTATAATCCTAGCAGCTGGTTTGAGATTGATAGCATAGTATGTGCCCCTATCTTCGTGACATGTTGTATTGGATTGAAAAATGGTCCTTTTGATGTCACTAAGACTAACTGTATGGTTATCTTGGGAAAATTGATTAAGTGGGTTTCCAGATGTAAGGTCAAGTGTGTCTTGATATTCATCTATGTCAATATCTAGCATGTCAAGAATATCCCCTTCAGAAAATCGAAAGCTATGCCCATTGACCATAGTATATAATTCCATCACATGATCATGTGGAAATAGAAATTTTCTTTTTATTTGAGCTAAGCATAATTTCAGTTTAAACTTAAATCATTTATGAATTAAACTAATATTAATCTCATTTAAATTTGTAGGGATGATTTTCAAAAAATATATATCCATTCATCAATCACAAATAGATAGCAATTTCAAAAAAATTTCAGCAATTTTGCAACAGACTGGAAAACAGTGACATGCTCGGTCGACAATTTCTCGACCGACAGTGTCTCAGTCGATAGTCTCTCGACCGACAATATTTCTGAAACTGTTAATTGCTTCCAAATAACTATGCAAGTTAAATATTTAGATACTTGAATTTATTTGTTATCCCATTATGTTGAGTTGAGATAGACGTAGAAATATGCAACTAAGGTCCTTGGTCATATCTCAACTTGATTCTGTTCATTTAGTTTGGAGGTTTTGGAACCCAAACTAACTCGACATCTTTTCTCTTGTAAGGGCATGAAAAAGAATAGTGACCAAGGCGCAAACAATAATGACAGCATATCGAGTCAACCTCATATCTTTTTCTATGGTTGTGTTCTGTGTTGTCCTTGGGTGAGGATGTTCCTTTAGGTACATATATAGATTGTTGGGTTTGTGACTTTCTCCAACTAGGTTGTTGATAGGATTTCCCTTTAGGCTTGTAACCTAGTCCTCTTCTCCCAATTTGATGATAGGAATTATCTAAGATTTGATCAAGAATGGCATTATTATTCAAATTACTAACTTTTTGTTGTAACTTGGCAATCTCTTCCATTCTCTTCTTGATATCTAGTTTTGCTTGATCTAGATTAGATGACAATGAATTTCTTTCTTTGACAATAGAATCATAATCTAGATGGTTGCATAAAATAGGTTGTTTTTGAAGATCATTTACTTGACTTTGCAAATTATTCTTCTCTAAAGAAAGTAGATTACAATTTGCCTCTATAGATTTTATCTCAATATCATGATCTTCAATGATCTTTTTAAGATCTTCGTTTTTGGATGTAATAGCAAGAAGCTTAGCATGTAATTCATCATTTGCTTTATTAGATTTCTTTAATTTCTTCTTGCATTCAACATATTTAATATGTGTTTCTTCAAGGCTAGCAACTAGTTCTTCTTTAGATAAATCAAAAAGACCCACCTCTTCTTCTTCTTCCTCGCTAGTTGTAGCAATGAGATAGTCTTTGTTCTCATCTTCTTTCTTTGATCTCCAAGGGCATCTAGTTGTTGTTTGGCTTGTTCCTAAGCACCAATTGCAACATGTTGTAGTTTTGTCCAAGCAACACCTTTTGTTGTGATTGTAATCACCATTACCCTCCATTCTTCAAGACCTGGTTAGGGTTCCTTGAAGCCTGCTCTGATACCAATTGAAAAACACTAGAGGGGGGTGAATAGAGTTTTTAAATAATTTTAACAATTTATTGAACTCAAACAACCACAATTGAAATTAGAAGAAGGAGACAGGTGTTTAGAGTGGTTCCAACTTTAGCAAATAATAAAGTTGTCAGTCCACTACCCGGTTGCTTACCCAACCGGGATTTTGAAAGTATTTATTTTATTACCTTCTCAAGGATTTATACAAAATACAATACTTTCCTTTACACCCTTTGAACAGCCTTCACTTGAAGTAGGTGCACCAACTTTGAGGTAGCCTTCTTGAAGTAACTCCAAGCTCCCCCTTGAAGTAGCCTTCCTCTCTAGAAGTAACCTCCCGTTGCACCAGCCTTCTGAAGTAGCTCAAAGTCACCTTCTTCGCCAAGAAGAACTCCACCCTCTCCAATCAGCAGCCTCCAACCTAGGAGTAGCAAGGAGAGTACAAACGGTAATAAAGAACAAGAAAGGAAAAAGGAAATTACAACTTATCCTTTGTAGCCCAAGGCTTGATTTGCCTAGATCAAGCGTATAGATCTCCTAACCAAGTGTATGGACTTGTGTTTGCAGTGGATAGGAGATACTAGCCTATAGGACACGAATTTTGAGCTAAGGAAGGAAGTAGCCAATTGTCACAATGCTCAAGTTGCTCACAAACAAATTGCTCAAAGTATGCTCAAGGATTTCTCAAGTGTAACAAGTGTGTTTGAGTGTCCTATGGCTTGTCCTATTTATAGGAATGGCCTAAGGATGCTTAAGGACGTTCTAGACAACTTCTAGGGGTTTCTAAGTGCTTAACTAGCCGTTAGGTACAAGTTTGTTGCTTTAACAACGGCTAATTAATTAATTCTGCAGTTGCTGTCAGAGACCATCTCTGTCGAAGAATGGTCGACCGAGACTCCTACTCGGTCGAACTTTTGTCGACCGACAGGCTCTCTGGAACAAGTGATTTGCAACGTTTATCTCCAACTGCCAACTACCTTGTTAGTTGTGTCTAACGGCTACATTGGATCTTTCTCGGTCGAGAAGATTGTCGACCGAGAGTGTCTCGGTCGAGGAGTTTGTCGACCGAGATTGATCCTGTTTCAATGTTTCAATTTAGGCACTAATTATATGTATGAGTGTGCATATGTGATCCTATTTGAAGGGGATGACTTATCTAAATGTGGTGTTTAGCTAGGGAAGATCTAACGCTTGATTTACATGCAATCTAAGTACTTGTACATTATATATTTGTACAAGTTTTTTACAAAGCGATTACATTGCATGAAAATATAAACATATAAGCATATGGATTTCCCTAGTTTGCTTTTGTCATCAACCTTAATCCTGCACACTCAAGTAGCTCATTAGATCAATAAGAATGAAATGTTTGTCATAATCAAAACAAAGGGATTTATAGATGTCCATTTAGCCAACAGACACCCCATATCATCCGCAGACTCAAGGCCAAGTGGAGGTCTCAAACCGTGAAATCAAGAAGATTCTAGAGCGAACGGTGGCATCCACAAGGAAGAATTGGAGTGCCCTATTACCGGACGCACTGTGGGCATATAGAACGGCTTACAAAACACCTATAGGCACTACGCCTTTTAGGTTGGCGTATGGTCAGGCTTGTCACCTTCCGGTGGAGTTGGAGCACAAGGCCCATTGGGCGCTTAGAAGGCTAAATTTGAGTTATGATGAAGCTGGGAGAAAGAGAATGTTTGAGTTGAATGAGCTGGATGAGTTACGGATGACGGCATATGAGAATGCCCGAATATACAAGGAGCGCACAAAACTGATCCACGATCGTCACATCGAGCTGCGCACGTTCAAGAAGGGAGATAGTGTTTTGCTGTTCAACTCCCGACTCAAGTTGCATCCCGGGAAGCTAATGTCCTGGTGGAGTGGACCGTTCGTGGTGGTAGAGGTCAAACCACACAGCGCGATTCTAGTGCGTGATGGTGATGCCACGTTCTTGGTGAATGGATAGAGGTTAAAGCTGTATTTTGGTGAGAATTACAAGAGAAAAGTGAATGAGGTTAAACTCATTACACTTTCGGATGAATGAGATGCCCGGAAGCCGTCTAGCCTAAGACGTTAAATAAGGGCGCTTGTTGGGAGGCAACCCAACCATCGGTACATTAGGATAGTTTTATTATAATCATAGGTTGCTTTATTTTTGTTCAATTTTTAGTGTAAAGAAGATACCTTGATCCGTTTGTTCATTGTGCAGGCTGAGGCAGAGTCGATACCATTGACACACTGGTCGATGGTATCGACATAGGTTCAGGTTGACAACTGCAGAGTTCGTTCTGAGTCGATACTATCGACGATCGCGTCGATGGTATCGACCCACCTACAGGCAGGTCGCCCAACAACAGTCGATGGTATCGACACAGGCGTCGATACCATCGAGATCTCTGGAGAAGTTCAGATCGATTTGTCTCAGTCAACTCGATACCATCGACGGCCTCGTCGATGGTATCGACATCATTTCAAGTTGAAGTGCACGTGGCGGTGTCGCAATGAAGCCAAGTCGATACTATCGACACCTATCGATGGTATCGACCATCCATGTCACCGATCCGCGCAAAGAAATCGACGGCGATCGTGGTGTCCACGTCATCGATCTGGGTGCAGCGTCGATACCATCAACCCGCGTCGATGGTATCGACTCAAGAGCGATCCGGGTTACAAGATCAAGCAATCGTCAGCCGTCGATACTCACGAGGGGGGCGGATAGCATCGAGACATGTCGATACCATCGACCCACGTCGATGGTATCGACGGGTTAACAGTGGCGCCGACCAAGTCTATATAAGGAGAGTCATTATGTCATTTGATGTCACACCTTCAGAGTGATCTTCCTCCTTTGCGCCGAGCACTCCCCCGAGACATCTAAGATCGAAGAGCAGCAACACCGAGAGAAGATCTTCCCCGAGCTCTTCTTCTAATCTCGCTTCTCTCGCAACAATGGTGCACGTCGCCGGAGCATCATCCTCCCGCGTGAATCCTATGGATATCATGGAGTTCGTGCCACCCCCTACGGCGTCAGTATCACGTCCGCGCCTGGTTCACCCATCCACGGAGGTGAAGAAGATCTATGAAGAGATCTTGAAGCGGAAGATAGAGCCTACCCGGTATGTGGACCGGGATATGATCCACGATCTTGGATTCGAGGCCAACTTGGCCTATGTGCTGAAGGGTCAAGCACGCCACACCAGCAGAAGGCCAGACGAGCTAGAGTACCATGCGGATGGTCAACCATTCTTCGGCGAGTGGCCCGCCTACAAAGAGTTGGTGGCGGAATTCATGGCGTCCCTTGATGTCTGCGTCGTTCCCAACGACGTAGTTGCTACTGATCGTGAGTGGATCAAGGGCCGGGTGTCGTTCCGGCTGTTCAACATCGACTACAACATCACTCTTAGGCAGTTCAACATCATCTTCAACTGGAACCACTCCCAACATGATCACCGCCGACCGGACGCCCGCACCGATTAAGACAAAATTTTCGCCGAGCTAGTGACAGTGCCAGCGGGCAAGACAGTGAGCTACCACAATGCTGCGGTAGCGGATTTTGAGCACCCATTTGTTCGGGTCCTACACCGGATGTTGAGTTTCACATTCTTTGCTCGTAGCGATCTGGCACTGAGCAAATTTCAGGAGACCGATCTCTTCTTTCTCTACATGCTCCTGAAGCGACAACAATGCAACTGGGGTGCGTTTTTCCTGCAGTGAGTTCTGGCGGTTAAGAGGAGTACGAGGAAGGCTCTGATTCATTTCGGCGGGCTCATCACCAAGTTGGCGCACTATCTCGGGCTCAACTTCTCCACCATGACGTCACTTTCCACGAGGAGTAAGGTGAACGTGCAACATCTGCACCGTTCAAACCTTATTCTTCTACAGGATGGTTTGGCGTACGCGCACTGCCACGTCAACCACGCTTACCAGGAGTGTGCTCTTCCGGATCCCGTCTTCCACATCAAGGGCGCACATCATTTCAGATGGCCGATCATAGCCATCGACTCTGATGATGAAGAAGGCGGCGACGACGGACAGGACGACGAGGCTGAGGAGGAAGAATAGGCCTTTACACCTCTTCGAGCACGAGTAGCACCCCAGAAGCGTCCTCGGATGCATCCGGGTGCGTCTTCATCATCACAGCCTCTGCCGCCATCACCACAGCCCTCGCAGCCGAGCGAGGATGCCTACTCCATGCAAGGCATGTACACGATGCTGCAGGACATCCATCAGACACAGCCGCAGCATCTAGCGATGTATACCGATATTCAGGACTCTACGAACCGGATACTTGACAACCAAAGGGCGATGTTCGAGAATGAACGTCTCCTCCTCGACAACCAACAGCATATACACAATCGGTTGCAACGGATGGAGATGCAGAAGGAGCCCTTCTACGACCACTACTGGAGTCAGAGTTACTTTGGAGGCTATCCACAGCCTCCGCCGAGGACCCATTATGATCCGAGCTTCCAGGGGGAGTATCCGTCTTGGGATCCTACAGCTCCACAGTACCCACCTCCACCTCCACAAGAGTGATCTGGTATCTCTGTTCCAACCTGTAAGTTTGTTTTTGACTATGAGGCCATAGTCGAATTCAAGCTTAGGGGGGTAGTTGGAACAACTCTATCTTTTATTGTTTTTAGTTTTTAGCATTGTTATTTGTTTCTTGCATCTTTAGCTTTTGTAGGATCCACGTGCTATCTAGTGTAATTGTGGATGTTGTAAAAGTGTGTCATCTTGTTTGTTAGTGCATGGGGAATTTAAGGGAAATTTAAAAATTCTTGTGTCTTTGGATAGCTTGCTTTGGTTGACCTTGGGGAACACATCCTACGAAAATGATTGATTATGTCAACTTTAAAACAACATTTCATACCTGTACTCCTAATGATTCATGAAAGTGGACGGAAATGGTTGTTTGAGCCTAACCTAACCAAATGGTAATGAGACCTTAATTGGATGTAAGAGAGAGAACCCTCTAAACTACTATACAGGTCAGTAAGGAGGGACACATGCTATTTTTCTAAGGTTCAGTCATCTAGTCTTGTGATCGTTCCACTTCATTTTTCCATAATCCACCTAAGAATTGGAAGTAAAGTGCAGTTTTAATTCCTTTTGTGTGCATAGCATTTAGATAGGACTTGCATGGGTATTTTCCATATGTTTGCATAAAAAGAAGAAAAAATATAGGAATTCATGCACATTACCTTTAGGTGCATGCCATGTAGTTGCACTCATGATTTTCATGCATAAAGTATATCATGTATCTCAATTTTTCCCCAATGGTGAATTAAACTGTTCCATACCTTCTAAATATTGAAGAAAAAAAAATTCTGAGCATGAAGAAAATAGCCCAATAAACCTATCTTGAAGCAATTATGGATATGTGGGCTGAAAAAAAAAACTGAAAATCTGCAATATATAAAGAAAGAAAAAAAAGAATTTAGAAGAACGTGAAATAAGAAGGAGAAAGGAACATGATATCACCTACATCTCAGGATAATTGAGTATATGATGTAGCTTGACTAGATATCCATCTCATTTTGAGGTGGATGATTAGTGCATGCATCATTCCACCCAATTTTAGGCATTAGGGCATTTCTAATGTGCATTTGCATCATATAGGACATTTTTGTATTATGCATGTTGAAACTGTACAATAATTCCACTTTCTTCCAAGTTCTTCCATGAGCCACCCGTTTTCATCCACCCGTTGCTTGGATTGGTAGGCCACCGTGATTTTCTCCTCACTAATGAATATCAGCAGAACTGCTTCCATGTAGATGGTAGTTAGGGCGAGCAACGTAGTATAGGCGATCACAAGATGCACCAATGCTGAATCGGCGAATTTTATTATGTTAACTGCCTTATGTGATAGTGTTCATCGGTTTGAAGGTTAATTTCTTTTATTTGATGATTACTGTTGCCTTTAGGGTAATTACCGTTCTGTGGTTAGGAAAGGCCGGTTTGTGAATGTTTAGTGGGAGTCATATGGGATGTTGGGTTGGTGTGTTGTTTTTCAGTTGACATTTGCAATTCTATTCTAAGGATTAGTTGCTCGAGGGCGAGCAGCGTTCAAGCTTAGGGGAGTTTGATGTGATGATTTTGAGTCGCATTTATAGATCCGTTTTATATGTGGTTTATGCTTTAATTAGTCATTTCTATGGTTAATATCGCATAATTCATCCATTTTGGTCTTTGCCATCATTTTATGTCAAATCCCCTTAGTTTTATCATTTTGAGCATTAATTATCACATTATTATTATTTGTGCGGATTTATTTGATCTTGTCTTTGAATTTCAGGAAAAACAAGTATCTACTTCCGTCGATACCATCGACAAGACCGCATGTTGCCAGCCGAAAGGAGCAGCAAAGAGTCGATACCATCGACGCTGATGTCGATGGTATCAAGACACCTTCAGGTTGCTGGCGAAGAAGCAGTCGATACCATCGACGGAAGTCGATACCATCGACACATGGAGGCTACATCGTCGCAAAATGACAAAAACCGATCCCTAAAGGGAGTCGATACCATCGACTCGCGTCGATGGTATCGACGCCGTCAGATATGCGTTGGATTTAGAATGATTTCAATCAGACGGCTGGAGTTAATTAACGACCTAATTAGGAACTTATACCTAATGACGGCCGCCCAGACGAGAAGGGAATCTCAAATTTTACCATTGCACAAGTGCGGAGGAGCGAGAGAAAGGAGAACGGAGGCCAGAAGTTCATACCTGTCGATCCGGACGCTACCGAAGATGGATTTCACCACTGAGAGGCAGGAAAGCTCGTGTTCTACGCAAAGGATCAATCAGTTCTTCTCCGTTCAGGGGTTTTCCCATTCAATTCACGTTTTTCATATGATTTCCCCTATTTTTACCATGTACTTGTGTGAGATGAACATGCGGGGCTAATCCCCTCCATCTTTAGGACCGGGAGTAGCCCGGGAATGCATTGTATGACAGTTTTATATTAATAATTCATATTTTCTCTCTTAAATCCATGGTATAGTTTTGTTTTCTCCATATATTGTTATGCTTGATCACCATAATAATAACCTAATGCCCTTAATCACTTCGACAGGAGGATTAACGGTTGAAAAGAGACGAAACTTACATTAATCGATAAATCCCTTGACAAAGGAGGTGTAAAATTAATGGTGGAAACTGAGAGATCGTTCGTAATGTACTTAGTTTAGGGGATAGATTACTACGACGGTGGAATCGACCTAAACCTAAGTAGTGAATTGCACCACGACAGTGGGTAATTCTATTTTCAGGCCACTACCCGGATAGAGAGAGAAGATTGAGGAATTATATGAAATCTAATACAATGATAACCCGTGGTGAAACCGCAATCCTAAAGATACCTTTTTGAATTGATTAAATTAACCTTTAATCGATTGTTTGCTTTGTTTTATTTATATTTTCTTTTAATTTTATTCAACAACCCCAATTTGTTATTCGGTTTAGCTGATCGCAAATAGTTAGTAGGAGTCTCCAACAGTTCCGAGTATCCCTGTGTTCGACTTGGGCCTCACAAGGCCTGTACTACTCGACGCGTATACTTGCGTTTTTAGCGCGTAGTAAAATACACGTCAAGTAACTTCAAGCTCCCCCTTGAAGTAGCCTTCCTCCTTGAAGTAGCTTCCCGTTGAGACTTTCTATAAGTAGTCCAAAGTCACGCCAAGCTACCTTCACCACTGAAGAAGCTCCTACAACCTCCTTTCAGCAGCCTCCAACCTAGGAGTAGTAAAGGAGAAAACAAAACAATAAAAGGAACAAGATTGGAAGAAAGAAACAATGTTACCAATTGAGTACAACGCTTTGATCCTATATCAAGCGTATTGATCTCCTATCCACTGTGGATGAACGTGGTAGTGTGGTGGCTAGGAGATACTAAGCTATAGTACACTAATGTAGAGCTCAATGAAACATATTGTAAGTATAGCTCAGCTTGTTTCTCACAAGGAATGATTCTCAAGTGTAATTGTATGCACAAGTGATGCTTTGGGTGTCCTATAGTTTGTCCTATTAATAGGAGTGGTTTTCTAATGCTTGGGGATGTTCTAAACACCTTCTATGTGTTCTTAGTGCTCAACTAGCCATTATGTGTCCACTAATTACATTGCAACAACTAGTTATTTAATGTTGAAAAGTGCAATCTAGAACCTTTCTCGGTCGAGAAGTTTGTCGACCGAGAGTCTCTCGGTCGAGGAATTTGTCGACCGAGTGGGAGTCTGAGTCAATATATTGTAACGTTCAATTCCAACTCCCAACCACTTTTCTAACTCAGTCTAATGGCTAGGAGGGTCTATTCTCAGTCGAGGACTTTGTCGACCGAGAGTGTTTCGGTCGAAGTTTTTGCCGACTGAGAATATCCATGTTTCAATGTATTCATTTACTAAGTGTGTGTATCAATGTGCAGTTGTGATACTATCTTGGGGGATGACCTATCTAAGTGTTGTGAGTGGATAGGAAGATCTAAACACTTGATTTACATGATATCAAAGTACTTGTACATTATAAACTTGTACAAGTTTTTACATTGATTACAATCATGAAAATAAAGCAATTTTAGCAAATTGATCTTCCAAGTCTTCGCTATCCACCACCTTATATGCTTGTCCCTGAAACATTCAAATAGCAAGTTAAAACCACAAGAAAGAAATGTTTGTCATCATCAAAACAAAGGGATTATAATAATGTCCAATTTAGCCAACAATCTCCCCCTTTTTGAAGATGACAAACATTTCCAAAATATAAATCAAGGAAATATAAATCATATGAGTTTCATACCTGAAGTTTACGTTTTGTAGACATTCACTTATTTGTGAATGCAAGTGTATGCTAGACAAGAGATTATGAAACTCATTTTACTTTATGTCTTTATGTTGTTGATTTTATATTATTTCTCCCCCTTTGTCATTTCAAAAAGATAACCAAGCTAAACATTAAGCATAACTTTTATTTCTCCCCCTTCATTTGATAATTTGATGCTCAATTTTTAAAGCAAGGGTAATCAACACAATTTAGTGCAAACCACTTATTTTTATGTTAAATTTAGCCACAATTTATTTCTCAATCATTTGCAAAGGATGTTAAGCCTTGAAATGATATGAGATCCTTTTAGATTCATGGCATATGTGTTTTAATTTCTCAATCATTTACAAGGGATGTTAAGCCCTAAAATGATATGATATCTTTTTAGGCTCATGATGGATATATGTATTGATTTCTCATCCATTTTACAAGGGATGTTAAGCCCTAAAAATGATATGAGATCCATTTAGGCTCATGATGGATACATGTATTGATTTCTCATCCATTTTACAAGGGAATTTAAGCCTTGAAAATGATATGAGATTTTCTTTACAACATAGTAGGATCAAGAAATATATCTCTAATCAATAATGAGGGATGTTAAGCCCATACTGATATATAGAGTCCATTTAAGATCAAGACAATTCAATAATCCTAAGGTCATGGCTAGTTTTTAAAGTTTGATTTGATCAATGTTTACAAAGTTTTGTGAGCTCCCCCTTAATCTTATAATCAAGATATTTTAAGAATTCTAAGGTCATAATAAGCATTAGAGTTTGAGTTAAACTTTTATGAGAGCTTTGCACTAAAATCTTATTTTCAATATGATGAATGAGTTTCAGATCAATGTACTAAGATTGAGTGCAAAGAAATGATTTACAATTAAGTATTTTGTCAAGCTTATTTTAGTTCAACCTTGACTTCGACCTTGGTGCCCCTCGATCGAACTCTTTTTCGATCGAGAGGCATTTCTGTAGATTTCTAGTTTAAGCATTCACAATAATCCACTTGATTGAATATAAAGTTTTTATGTAATAGGTGGATACCAATTTGAAAGAGTTTATATCAATTATAGCTTAGGATCAAGTTTGTATAGAACTTAATTCATGTGAGCAATAGTTGATTTTGAAATGGTGTCTTGCTCTTGATTTTTCATGACAATATCTTTCTTAATCAATAGAAACAAGTCCATAAGTTCCATTTATGAAGTTTTCTCAAACATGGTTCATAGTTTTCATACTGGCCAAGAAATACTTTTAGGCAAACCATGTATAAGATCATAGCAATTGAAAATGAACTTGCAATCTATGCTATATTTGTATTGAAGCATGTCCAATTGTAGTAAGAGTATATATTTTCAATCAACATCATTAATCTTTGTAATCAACATTATTTGCATTAATTTGGGTAAGAACATCATTTACATTATCTCACAATTTTTGTGATGCAAGACTTATCAATATGTTTTTATTTGACAAATTTGTCTCAACGTTCTTTTCTTCAAAAGGTTTCCTTTAATCCCACTAGGTATATTGATAGCAAACTGAATCAATTAAGCAGGTTCAACAAGACTTTATTTGGTTGAACTTTTCTTCGACCGAATACATCTCGGCCGATGATTTTCTCGACCGAGTTTTCTGCTGTTTTTACAAGTTTTATCAGGTTGAATCAGTGCCAGATTCGGTCCACTATTTCTCAACTGGGTATTTGCTCGGTCGAACTCTACTTCGACCGAATAAGTTACTATTTTGCCAATAATTTCAGGTTCAATGCAGAGCCTTTGTCGGTCGAATAGTTTCTCGACCGACTTACTTTCAGTCAAATTGTTTGTCGACTGAGCGTATCTCTGTACGTTCTTTCATAAATATTCTTATTCAAGTTATGGATTAAATTACTTTGGTCAATTTGTTGTTCTATTATGTTAAGTTGAGATAAGACATAAAGATAGTCAAATTAGAGTCTTTGGTCATATCTCAACTTAATTTTATTCATTTAGTTTGGGGGTTTTGGAACCCATACCAACTCAAAATATTTTTTCTTGTAAGGACATGAGAAGGAATAATGTCCAAGCCATAAGCAATAGTTACAACAGATTGAATCAATATCATTTCTCTTCTTGGCTAGATTGTCTTTAGACACATACATAAATTTCTTCTTGAGCACTTGTGTCCTACTTAATCTAGGTTTTTGATAGGATTTACCTTTGGGCTTATAACCTAGTCATCTCCTTCCAATCTGACCAAAAGAATCTTTTAAGATCTTATCAAGAATACCATTGTTTTTCAAGCTACTAATTTCCTTTTGTAACTTAGCAATTCCATCCAATCTCCTTTTAATATCTAAGTTTTCTTGATCTAAATTAGATGAAAAACTATCTCTTTCTTTTACAATGGCATCATAATCTAAATGAGTGCATAAAATAGGTTGAGTTTGAAGATCATTCAGTTCTGCAAGCAATTCAACCTTTTCTTGACAAAGCAAATTATGATTCATTTCAAGAGTAAGCAACTTTGTATTTCAATCATTAAAAGATGATTTCAAGGAAGAATTTTTAGATATAATGTAACATACCAAATCTAGAACCCTACCCTCATAGTTTTTACCCTTTTGACTTAGCCAAACAAGGATAAGCTAATACATGTAATTAAGGGAATACAAAATACTTTGTGCTTAATAATGATTCGTTTGGATGATAATAAGAAATTAAAGAACTTAATTGGATAAATATTTCCCATATATTCTTAATATAGGGTTATATGCACATATACACCAATTGGGTTTTAATTAATGGGTCTGAAGTGTAACTTGTCACTAAGTAATAAAAAAATATTTCATCCTAGAACTTTCTAGTAATTTTAGAATAGGAAAAAGAAGAGAAAATCCAAACTATATATTAAGGAGGTGGTAAATGCAATAATTAGAGGTAATATGGGATTTAATGGATAAAGGAAGATAATGAGGAATATATTGTTCCAAAAATCATAAATGGAAACCACAAAGATAATTTGGCACCCAATCTCATTTTCTTGACCTAAAAGAAACTTAAGAGCCAAATATCATCTAAATTGGAAGATAAATGCATATATTAATGTTCTTATCAAAAGAAAATAGGAATTAGGCCAATAAAGTGAAATAAAATAGTTAGTGCCCTCAAATTGGAAAATTAACTCCAAATTCGTAATCTAAACATAAAAACAAGCCTTTGGGCAAATTTGCAACTAATTTGGATAATGTTTGATTAATGAGTATATTTAAGAGAGAGAAAGTGTGTAGAATCTTCTATTTATTAAATAAATAAAGAAATAATCTCAAATTATGAAATTAATGATAAAATTGTATCCAAGTCTCTTGGGAAGACTTATGGGTGAAGTTTCACAAATTTTAAGGAATATTATCACATATTTTGAAGGAAGAAAGAGAAAATTACCTTTTATTTATTTTACCTATTAAACTTCTCCAAAAGGCAAAACTAGTTCCATATTTGGATTCTATGCATCAAATTCAGTCAGAATATAAATTTTGGTTAATTTTGAATATCATTTGGGTCTCCAAACGAGGAGAGAAAAAACATTTAAAATTAATGTGACACTTTGGTCGAATTTTAATACAACTAGAATTCCTATACTCTTTCCATCAGTGAGATCGGATGGATCCTGGTCCTTTGTGGATCCGAGTCCACTGATCCGACGACTCGTAGTCGTCTTCTTCCTCTAACCAAATAGGAAACAGGTTGGTTGCTTTTCGAAATTTCAAATTCAATTATCTCGAGATATACTCGATGAAATTCAATGATTTTTTGTTCTATGAATTCCTCTCGAGATTTTGCATAACTTTATACCAACATTTTTGTGTTTTGATGAAAATTTGAGAAACCCCTAAACCAAGCGGGACTCCTCTCTCACCCCACCTAGAAAAACCCTAATCTAGGCCTCCTTGCCTATATATATCCATACCCCAAGATCCGTCGTCACCTTAGCAACTTGACCATAGGACTTGCGGCGCCTCTTGCTCCCTGCTTCATCGGCCATCGTCTCAATTCAAGGTACCCTCAGATTCGTTTTTCTCTAAGCTTCAGTTTGCATGCTTAAACATGGGATTTTGTCGTGTATCTTGTTTTCCCAAAAATTGCTTGCAAGTAGCAGAAGCTGCTCGTCTGTCGGCATTCGGATGCATTAGGGAAGAAGACCCCACATGTTTTTACGGTTTTGCCCTCCATCTCCTCTTCGTTCATCTCTGATCGCGAAGGGTATCTTGGTCTTTGTGTTGTTTTGGTCCGCCTTTGACCCGGTGCTGACCGTTGCTCACATGACAACCGCAATTGGGCCAGGTCACTGAGACACAGACCCACCCCTCTGCTCTCTCTCTTCTCTTTCTCGATTTTTGAATTTTTTATTTTAAGATTTGGTTGATACAAAACAAATCATAGAAAATGATTCTAGTGGTCAAAAATAAAAAATAAGTAGTGTTTTGAAATCAGGAGAACGAGATCTATCCACTAAAATATTTTCAATGTTTTATTCTGATGTTTGCGAAAAAGTATTTTTAGAATGATTTAATTAACTAAAAATCACCAAAAATAACTCGAAAAATCCATATCTTCAAAACACATAATATTAAATGTTATTTTGATTAGAAAATCCTAACTAAGACAATGGTGATACTTTTAGAGTCTATTTTTGAAGGTTTGCACAAAAAGTTAGTAACTTTAGGGTGTTGACCTTCTAATGAATGAACTTATCATTAATGCATGTACATGATTGTGTAATAGGGGAAAGTGGACACTGATTTTGTTTAGGGATCTAAAAGTGAGTATGGGATTTGAATGTTTGAGGTATGTTGTGTCCCCTATTCATCCATATTGAGCAATTCACCTACTTTATCATTCTTTTGAATTTTGGCCTACACAATATGTCTTATCTTTTGATACCATGGTTCGTGTGAACTATCTTGATTGTTATGAACTTGGATAATTTCTAGATATCATATCTTGTGTCGTGGTGCATGTTGGTCTATTTTATTGTTATGTGCCACTTTGAAGTGGATGTTATATGTTTGTGTTGTACAGTGTGTGATGGCAACCTTTGTATCATCTTCTGACTAAACTATTTACTTGCCTCTATATTTACATGCAATGTGAATCAATAGACCTAGAGTAATGTAAATTATATTGGTTTTTTGGGTGTGTGTTCCCTTTTTTGTTTATAGGATGGTGGTGATGGTGACCCATACCTAAGTTTCAAGGATGTGAAGCCTTGGCTCAACTTTTATATATATTGGGAGTTTGATGGTGAGTCATTCTCTATCAGGTTTTCAAGGATGTGAAGCCTTGGCCGCCTTTGTATTTATATTGTTATAGGACTATGTTTATCTCACATGCATGAAGATTTGATGATGGTTGTGGGGTGTGTGCCCTACTACCTATCTATGTGCTTTTGTTGCACAAATTTTATTGTTTCTGGCAAGTATCCTCTTTTATCATGTTATGATGATTCTATTCTTTTATGCCCGTGTCAGTAGTCCTTATCTCTTGTATGGGAAGCATTTTACATTTGTTGTCCTTATTTCTTAAATTGCTCAAAATTTCCTTTAGCATACACATACCACATGTTTGCTAATGTATTTATTTTCTTCTCTTCTTTGGGGAGTATGCTTCGAACTCCAGGTTTGACCAAGGAGAGGTGAAGTCGACATCAACCTTGTAGCTGAGTTTTTGGGAGACTTGCAGAGGTGGTTAGATGATCCTTAGCTTGATCTTGGCTTATATGTTTAGTTTTCCTTTTAGACATCCATATGTGGTGAAGTGGTGTATTATGTTATCAAGCTTTGTAAATTGTTAGATAGTAATATTTTCCACTGCTACTCATTGTGTAATGATACATACATGTTGAATGAATTGCTCTCCATTCCCTTTAGCAAAAAAAATTTATGTGGTGTTTGGTTCAAGGGATGTGATCTTTTCTTTCTAGTAGAGGAGTGGTTTCACTTCTTTAGAACATGGTATCAGAGTCACTAGCATTCAGACATCTAACTATTTCAAACCCGTATCCTTTAGGATGTTTACCTTCATCTTATGTTGCTTATACCTAGTGTCTTTGCCTTGTGCCAGCAAAACCCTAATGGCGGGAGATAACTTAATGGTTGACAACCAGTACGGTTATGAGACACCTCAAAACACTAGGTTTGGTCAGGGGACCTCAACTACTGCTAGTTCGGGAGGAGCTATGACTCCAGAGAAAGAGTTGGCCATGTTTCGACAACTCTTTGTGTCTTCTGGGGTGGGGAAGATGAAAGACCTGTCTTTACTTGAAAAGACTAAGGAGTTCTCGATCATGGAGTTCATGAAGTTGCAACCACCTTCCTTAAAGGGTGAAGGTGAGATATAGATGGTCGACAAAGCAGATGATTGGGTTTTAGCCTTAGAGAGGACTTTTGATGGTATGGCATGTCCTCCACACCAGAAGGTTAGGTTTGCTTCATATGTTTTGGATGGACCTGTAAGAGTTTGGTGGAATGGAACTGCAAGGACTAGAGATATCTCAACCATGTCTTGGGTAGAGTTTTTGACTCTCTTCCGTGGAAAGTATATCTACACTGCTTCCCTAAAGAAGAAAGAAGCAGAGTTCTACAATTTGAAGCAAGCTTCCTTATCCATTTCTGCTTATGTGCAAAGGTTTCTGTTATTGGAGCATTATGCAGTTGGTTTGGGTGTGGAACGTAGGGCTGACATTTTCCTCCAAGGGTTTAACTACAATGTGGGGTGTGCTCTTATCCCACAACTACCTTTAACCTTTCAACAGATGGTTGATAAAGCGTTGTCTGTGGAGTCTTACCCATGGTTTCAACGTATGGAGTTCGACAAGAAAAGGAAGTCCCCAGGTGATGAACAGAAAAGGGACAAGTGTGTTAAGTGCAATGGTTACCATCCTCCATGAAAGTGTTCTCAGGATAAACCTCGTCATAATACACCAATGGTATGTCATTATTGCAATGAACCTAGACACATCTGACCTAATTTCCCTAAGCGTAGTATGGTCAAGCTCAAGTAAAACAACAACAAGCACCTCCTCAAAATCAGGGCAACAATAATGGTGACAATAATAGAGGAAGACCTGTGGAAAGAAGAGTTGGAAGAGTTTTTGCTTTGGATGGTGAAGAAGTTAATGATGCAGATCAAGAGCAAGTTAACCCATAGTTCCTTAGATTAGTCTTTACAAGTTATGTTTCCTTTTGCATGTTTCTTATGTAATGGATGTAAGAAGTATAGTTGAAACTTTTGTAAGTGAAATTAAGTTTGATTTTATGATATGAACCCTTTTAGGGGGGTGGTGGATAAGTTTTCTTATGAATGTTTTGATTTCGAGGACGAAATCCCTTTAAGGGGTGGTGTGTTGTAACATACCAAATCTAGAACCCTACCCTAATAGTTTTTACCCTTTTGACTTAGCCAAACATGGATAAGATAATACATGTAATTAAAGGAATACAAAATACTTTGTTCTTAATAATGATTTGTTTGGATGATAATAAGAAATTAAAGAATTTAATTGGATAAATATTTCCCATATATCCTTAATATAGGGTTATATGCACATATACACCCATTTGGTTTTAATTAATGGGTCTGAAGTGTAATTTGTCACTAAGTAATAAAAATAATAAGATATTTCGTCCTAGAACTTTCTAGTAATTTTAGAATAGGAAAAAGAAGAGAAAATCCAAACTATATATAAAGGAGATGGTAAATGCAATAATTGCAGGTAATATGGGATTTAATGGATAAAAGAAGATAATGAGGAATATATTGTTCCAAAAATCATAAATGGAAACCACAAAGATAATTTGGTACCCAATCTCATTTTCTTGACCTAAAAGAAACTTAAGGGCCGAGTATCATCTAAATCGGAAGATAAATGCATATATTAATGTTCTTATCAAAAGAAAATAGGAATTAGGCCAATAAAGTGAAATAAAATAGTTAATGCCCTCAAATTGGAAAATTACCTCCAAATTTGTAATCTAAACATAAAAATAAGCCTTTGGGAAAATTTGCAACTAATTTGGATAATGTTTGATTAATGAGTATATTTAGGAGAGAGAAAGTGTGTAGAATCTTCTATTTATTAAATAAATAAATAATCTCAACTTGTGAAATTAATGATAAAATCATATCCAAGTCTCTTAGGAAGACTTATGGGTGACGTTTCACAAATTTTAAGGAATATTATCACCACTTTTGAAGGAAGAAAGAGAAAATGACCTTTTAATTATTTTACCTATTAAACTTCTCCAAAAGGCAACAGTAGTTCCATATTTGGATTCTATGTGTCAAAATCAGTCAGAATATAAATTTTGGTTAATTTTGGATATCGTTTGGGTCTCCAAACGAGGAGAGAGGAAAACATTTAAAATTAATGTGACACTTTGGTCAAATTTTAATACAACTAGAAATCCTATACTCTTTCCATCAGCGAGATCGGATGGCTCCTGGTCCTTCGTGGACCTGGAACCACTGATATGATGACTCGTAGTCGTCTTCTTCCTCTAACCGAATAAGAAACAGGTTGGTTGCTTTTCGAAATTTCAAATTAAATTATCTCGAGATATACTCAATGAAATTTGATGATTTTTTGTTCTATGAATTCCTCTCGAGATTCAGCACAACTTTATACCAAGATTTTTGTATTTTGACGAAAATTCGAGAAACCCCTAAACTGAGCAGGACTCCTCTCTCACCCTACCTAGATAAACCCTAGCCTAGGCCTCCTTGCCTATATATATCCATACCCCTAGATCCGCTGTCACCTTAGCAACTAGACCAATATTTTGATTTCATGTTTCTTGGACGTTTGGGCCCTCAACTAGCTGCCGAAGCCACAGGACTTGCAGCGCCTCTTGCTCCCTGCTTCCTCGACCATCGTCTCAATTCAAGGTACCCTCAGATTCATTTTGCTCTAAGCTTTCGTTTGCATGCTTAAACGTGGGATTTGGTCGTGTATCTTGTTTTCCCCCAAAATTGCTTGCAAGCAGCAGAAGCTTCTCATCGGTCGACATTCAGATGCTTTGGGTAAGAAGACCCCACATGTTTTTACGGTTTTGCCCTCCATCTCCTCTTCGTTCATCTCTGATCACGAAGGGTATCTTGGTCTTAGTGTTGTTTTGGTCCGCCTTTGACCCGACGCTGACCGCTGCACACACGACAGCCGCGATTGGGCTAGGTCACTGAGACACGGGCCCACCCCTCTACTCTCTCTCTTATCTTTCTCGATTTTCAAATTTTCAATTTTATGTTTTGGTTGATACGAAATAAATCATAGAAAATGATTCTAGTGGTCAACAATTAAAAATAAGTAGTGTTTTGAAATTAGGAGAACAAGATCAATCCATTTAAAAAAATTTCGATGTTTGATTCTGATGTTTGTGAAAAAGTGTTTTTAGAATGATTTAATTAACTAAAAATCACCAAAAATAACCCGAAAAATCCATATCTTGAAAACACATAATATTATATGTTATTTTGATCTGAATACCCTAACTAAGACAATGGTGATACTTTTGGAGTCTAATTTGAAGGTTTCACAAAAAGTTAGTAACTTTAGGGTTTTGACCTTCTAATGAATGAACTTATCATTAATGCATGCACATGATTGTGTAATAGGGGAAAGTGGACACTGATCTTGTTTAGGGATCTGAAAGTGAGTTTTGGGATTTGAAGGTTTGAGGTATGTTGTATCCCCTATTCATACATATTGAGGAATTCACCTACTTTATCATTCTTTTGAATTTTGGCATACACAATATGTCTTATCTTTTGATACCATGGTTTGTGTGAACTATCTTGATTGTTATGAACTTGGATAATTGCTTGATATCATATCTTGTACCGTGGTGCATGTTGGTATCTTTTATTGTTATGTGCCACTTTGAAGTGGATGTTATATGTTTGTGTTATCCATTGTGTGATGGCAACCTTTGTATCATCTTCTGACTAAACTATTTACTTGCTTCTATATTTTCATGCAATGTGAATCAGTAGCACTAGAGTAATGTAAATTACATTGGTTTTCGGGTGTGTGCCCTTTTTTGTTTATGGGATGGTGGTGGTGGTGCCCCATACCCGAGTTTCAAGGATGTGAAGCCTTGGCTCAAGTTTTATATATATTGGGAGTTTGACGGTGAGTCATTCTCTATCAGGTTTACAAGGATGTGAAGCCTTGGCTGCCTTTGTTTTTATATTGTTCTAGGACTATGTTTATCTCACATGCATGCAGATTTGATGATGGTTGTGGGGTGTGTACCCTACTACCTATCTATGTGCTTTTGTTGCACAAATTTTATTATTTCTGGCAAGTATCCTCTTTTATCATGTTATGATGATTCTATTCTTTTATGCCCATGTGGGTAGTCCTTATCTATGGTATGGGAAGCATTTTACATTTGTTGTCCTTATTTCTTTAATTGCTCAAAATTTCCTTTAGCATACACATACCAGCTGTTTGCTGATGTATTTCTTTTCTTCTCTTCTTTGGGGGGTATGCTTCCAACCCCAGGTTTGATCAAGGAGAGGTGAAGTTTACATCAACCTCGTAGTTGAGTTTTTGGGAGACTTGAAGAGGTGGATAGATGACCCTCAGCTTGATCTTGGCTTATATGTTTAGTTTTCCTTTTAGACACCCACATGTGGTGAAGTGTTGTATTATGTTATCAAGCTTTGTAAATTGTTAGATAATGATATTTTCCACTGCTACTCATTGTGTAATGATACATACATGTTGAATGAATTGGTCTCCATTCCCTTTGGCAAAAAACATTTATGTGGTGTTTGGTTCAAGGGATGTGATCTTTTCTTTCTAGTAGAGGAGTGGTTTCACTTGTTTACAACATGGTATCAGATCCACTAGCAGTTGGTTATCTAACTATTTCAAACATGTCTCCTTTAGGATGTTAAGCTTCATCTTAGGTTGCTTATACCTAGTGTCTTTGCCTTGTGCAGGAGAAACCCTAATGGCGACGATAACTCAACGGTTGACAACCAGTACGGTTATGAGACACCTCGAAACACTAGGTTTGGTTAGAGGACCTCAACAATTTTTTGTTTGGGAGGAGCTATGACTCCAGATCAAGAGTTGGCCATGTTTTGACAACTCTTTGCGTCTTCCATGGTGGGGAAGATGAAAAACTCATTTGTACCTGAAAAGACTAAGGAGTTCTCGATCATGGAGTTCATGAAGATGCAACCACCTTCCTTCAAGGGTGAAGGTGAGATAGAGATGGTCGACAAAGAAGATGATTGGGTGTTAGCCTTGGAGAGGACTTTTGATGGTATGGCTTGTCCTCCACACCAGAAGGTTAGGTTTGCTTCATATGTTTTGGATGGACCTACAAGAGTTAGGTGGAATGGAATTGCAAGAACTAGAGATATCTCAACCATGTCTTGGGCAGAGTTTTTGACTCTCTTCTGAGGAAAGTATATCTGCATTGTTGCCCTAAAGAAGAAAGAAGTAGAGTTCTACAGTTTGAAGCAAGGTTCCTTATCTGTTTCTGCTTATGTGCAAAGGTTTCTGTTGTTGGAGCATTATGCAGTTGGTTTGGGTGAGGAGTGTAGGGATGACCTTTTCCTCCAAGGGCTTAACTACAATGTGGGGCGTGCTCTTATCCCACAACTATCTTTGACCTTTCAACAGATGGTTGATAAAGCTTTGGTTGTAGAGTCTTACCCAGGGTTTCAACATAGGGAGTTCGACAAGAAAAGGAAGTCATCAGGTGATGAACAGAAAAGGGACAAGTGTGCTAAGTGCAATAGTTACCATCCTCCAGGAAAGTGTTCTTAGGATAAACCTCGTAATAATACACCAATGGTATGTCATTATTGTAATGAACCTAGACACATCCGACCTGATTGCCCTAAGCGTCGTAATGGTCAAGCTCCATTACAGCAACAACAAGCACCTCCTCAAAATCAGGGCAACAATAATGGTAACAATAATAGAGGAACACCTATGGAAAGAAGAGTTGGAAGAGTTTTTGCTTTGGATGGTGAAGAAGTTAATGAGGAAGATCAAGAGCAAGTTAACGCATAGTTCCTTAGATTAGTTTTTACAAGTTATGTTTCCTTTTGCATGTTGCTTATGTAATGGATGTAAGAAGTATAGTTGAAACTTTTGTAAGTGAAGTTAAGTTTGATTTTATGAGATGAACCCTTTTAGGGGGTGGTGGATAAGTTTTATTATGAATGTTTTGATTTCAGGGAAGAAATCCCTTTAAGGGGTGGTGTGTTGTAACATACCAAATCTAGAACCCTACCCTAATAGCTTTTACCCTTTTGACTTAGCCAAACAAGGATAAGCTAATATATGTAATTAAGGGAATAAAAAATACTTTGTGCATAATAATGATTTGTTTGGATGATAATAAGAAATTAAAGAACTTAATTGGATAAATACTTCCCATATATTCTTAATATAGGGTTGTATGCACATATACACCCGTTGGGTTTTAATTAATGGGTCTGAAGTGTAATTTGTCACTAAGTAATAGAAAATTAAGACATTTCATCCTAGAAATTTCTAGTAATTTTAGAATAGGAAAAAGAAGAGAAAATCCAAACTATATATAAAGGAGATGGTAAATGCAATAATTGGAGGTAATATGGGATTTAATGGATAAAAGAAGATAATGAGGAATATATTGTTCCAAAAATCATAAATGGAAACCACAAAGATAATTTGCCACCCAATCTCGTTTTCTTGACCTAAAAGAAACTTAAGGGCCAAGTATCATCTAAATTGGAAGATGAATGCATATATTAATGTTCTTATAAAAAGAAAATAGGAATTAGGCCAATAAAGTGAAATAAAATAGTTAGTGCCCTCAAATTGGAAAATTAACTCCAAATTCATAATCTAAACATAAAAATAAGCCTTTGGGTAAATTTGCAACTAATTTGGATCATGTTTTATTAATGAGTATATTTAGGAGAGAGAGTGTATAGAATCTTCTATTTATTAAATAAATAAAGAAATAATCTCAACTTGTGAAATTAATGATAAAATCGTATCCAAAGTCTCTTAGGAAGACTTATGGGTGAAGTTTCACAAATTTTAAAAAATATTATCACATATTTTGAAGGAAGAAAGAGAAAATGACCTTTTATTTATTTTACCTATTAAACTTCTCCAAACGGAAAAACTAGTTCCATATTTGGATTCTATGCGTTAAAATTAGTCAGAATATAAATTTTGGTTCATTTTGGATATCATTTAGGTCTCCAAATGAGGAGAGACAAAACATTTAAAATTAATGTGACACTTTCGTCGAATTTTAATACAACTAGAATTCCTATACTCTTTCCATCAGTGAGATCGGACAGCTCTTGGTCCTTCGTGGACCCGGGTCCACTGATCTGACAACTTATAGTCATCTTCTTCCTCTATCCGAATAGAAAACAGGTTGGTTGCTTTCTGAAATTTTAAATTCAATTATCTCATGATATACTCGATGAAATTCGATGATTTTTGGTTCTATGAATTCCTCTCGAGATTCTGCAAAACTTTATACTAAGATTTTTGTATTTTGACAAAAATTTGAGAAACCCCTAAACCAAGTGGGACTCCTCTCTCACCCCACCTAGCTAAACCCTAGCCTAGGCCTCCTTGCCTATATATATCCATACCCCTAGATCTGCCATCACCTTAGCAACTAGACGATGCTTTCGATTTCGCGTTTCATGGACGTTTGGGCCATCAACTAGCCGCCAAAGCCAAAGGACTTACGGGGCCTCTTGCTCACTACTTCCTCAACCATCGTCTTAATTCAAGGTACCCTCAGATTTGTTTTGCTCTAAGCTTCAGTTTGCATGCTTAAATGTGGGATTTGGTCTTGTATCTTGTTTTTCCCCAAAATCGCTTTCAAGCAGCAGAAGCTACTCGTCGGTCGGCGTTCATATGCTTTGGGGAAGAAGACCCCATGTGTTTTTACGGTTTTGCCCTCCATCTCCTCTTTGTTCATCTCTAATCGTGAAGGGTATCTTGGTCTTTGCGTTATTTTGGTTCGCCTTTGACCCGACGCTGACCACTGCTCACACGACAGCCACGATTGGGCTAGGTCACTGAGACGTGGGCCCACCCCTCTGCTCTCTCTCTCTTCTCTTTCTCAATTTTTGAAATTTTGATTTTAAGATTTGGTTGATACGAAATAAATCATAGAAAATAATTCTAGTGGTAAAAAATTAAAAATAAGTAGTGTTTTGAAATCAGGAGAATGAGATCTATCCATTAAAAACATTTTCGATATTTTATTCTAATGTTTGCGAAAAAGTATTTTTAGAATGATTTAATTAACTAAAAATCACCAAAAATAACCCGAAAAATCCATATCTTCAAAACACATAATATTATATGTTATTTTGATCTGAAAACCCTAACAAAGACAATGGTGATACTTTTGGAGTCTAATTTGAAGGTTAGCACAAAAAGTTAGTAACTTTAGGGTTTTGACCTTCTAATGAATGAACTTATCATTAATGCATGTACATGATTGTGTAATAGGGGAAAGTGGACACTGATCTTGTTTAGGGATCTGAAAGTGAGTTCTGGGATTTGAAGGTTTGAGGTATGTTGTATCCCCTATTCGTCCATATTGAGCAATTAACCTACTTTATCATTTTTTTGAATTTTGGCCTACACAATATGTCTTACCTTTTGATACCATGGTTCGTGTGAACTATCTTGATTGTTATGAACTTGGATAATTTCTTGATATCATATCTTGTGCCATGGTGCATGTTGGTCTCTTTTATTGTTATGTGCCACTTTGAAGTGGATTTTTTATGTTTCTGTTATCCATTATGTGATGGCAACCTTTCTATCATCTTCTGACTAAACTATTTACTTACCTCTATATTTACATGCAATGTGAATCAGTAGCACTAGAGTAATGTAAATTACATTGGTTTTTGGGTGTGTGCCATTTTTGTTTATGGGATGGTGGTGGTGGTGCCCCATACCTGAGTTTCAAGGATGTGAAGCCTTGGCTCAACTTTTATATATATTGGGAGTTTGACGGTGAGTCATTCTCTATCAAGTTTTGAAGGATGTGAAGCAATGGCCGCCTTTGTGTTTATATTGTTCTAGGACTATGTTTATCTCACATGCATGTAGATTTGATGATGGTTGTGGGGTGTGTTCCCTACTACCTATCTATGTGCTTTTGTTGCACAAATTTTATTACTTCTGGCAAGTATCCTCTTTTATAATGTTATGATGATTCTATACTTTTATGCCCCTGTGGGTAGTCCTTATCTCTTGTATGGGAAGCATTTTACATTTGTTGTCCTTATTTCTTAAACTGCTCAAATTTTCCTTTAGCATACACATACCAGTTGTTTGCTGATGTATTTCTTTTCTTCTCTTCTTTGGGGGGTATGCTTCCAACCCTAGGTTTGACCAAGGAGAGGTGAAGTCGACATCAACCTCATAGATAAGTTTTTGGGATACTTGAAGAGGTGGTTAGATGACCCTCGGCTTGATCTTGGCTTATATGTTTAGTTTTCCTTTTAGACACCCATATGTGGCGAAGTGTTGTATTATGTTATCAAGCTTTGTAAATTGTTAGATAATGATATTTTCCGCTGCTACTCATTGTGTAATGATACATACATGTTGAATGAATTGGTCTCCATTCCCTTTGACGAAAAAAATTTATGTGGTGTTTGGTTCAAGGGATGTGATCTTTTCTTTCTAGTAGAGGAGTGGTTTCACTTCTTTACAACATGGTATCAATGCCACTAGCAGTCAGTTATCTAACTATGTCAAACATATCTCCTTTAGGATTGAACCTTCATCTTGGGTTGCTTATACCTAGTGTCTTTGCCTTGTGCAGGCAAAACCCTAATAGCAACGATAACTCAACGGTTGACAACCAGTACGGTTATGAGAAACCTCAAAACACCAGGTTTGATCAGGGGACCTCAGGTACTGCTGGTTAGGGAGGAGCTATGACTCCAGATCAAAAGTTAGCCATGTTTCGACAACTCTTTTGTGTCTTCCATGGTGGGGAAGATGAAAGACCCGTTTGTACCGGAAAATACTAAGGAGTTTTCAATCATGAAGTTCATGAAGATGCAACTGTGACGTGTCGTTCGAACAAAACATTATTAACCAGGCAGAAGCATTTGTTAGCATCGGAATTACTAAAAATCACTAAAAATTAAAACTTTTTACAAAGAGATCCATACATTGGAAAACTCTTTCAAAAAGAACCAAGGTAATTCAATTACATTCTGGTTCACAAATACATCTCTTGTACCATTCCTTCTCGAGGTTACAAGCATCAAATGCCCTGTTAAAACTATATACAGGCAGTATAAAAACATTGAGGCATCAAGCCAAAATCTCAGATCAGTTCATTAAACTAACTACTGACTCCAAGGACTTGAGAGTACAGAGACGACACATAGGAATCTATTTACACATATAAAAGACTTTACAACCAGTGTCTCCACCTGAGAATTCACTATTGTCCCAGCTGTTGCTGCTGCTCTTCCCCTGCTATAGGGTTTCTGCTCCCTCGTCCGTGTCTACCTAAAAAGTTGGATCACACGGGGGTGAGATAATTGTAAATTGCTCCAACGAGAGATATAACTCTCTGCCAAAACATTATTATTGCAGCTTAATTGAATAAAAATGTGCAAAGGAATTACATATTCAACAGTAGATAGATTAATGTCTAAATAGGTTAGAGTAGTATTCTTATTCAAAGTATTTCAGCTATAACTTGATAAAATAGCATATCATTTATCCAATAAGGAATTAAAGCACATGTACAACATCTATCCGTCTAGGATATGCTAAGCAGGGTAACATCAACCAATGATTCTTGTATTTCAACCTTGTGCAAATATGTTACACGGTTGATTACATTTTACAATCATACTTAATGCCCTGAAGAGATGAAGTATACCGTTCATACTCCAACCAACCACAATTACGTTAAGCATCGGTACCACACAAGGTCAATGGAAGATCTAGACTCCAAGACCTCATCTTTATCGGTCAGTGCAAGATTATATGGAAGAGACATCATGTGTCAAACTGCAATTATCTTGCCAGGGTATATTGGCATCTTCGCTATAGAGTGATAGCTCGCAACATATACTCTCTTCAAGGTTATAGCACGTAGGCAATGCCTAATATTATATCATGGAGTCATGGCTCGTATCCATACTCATATTGGGGTATGGTCCGTAACCAATCTCGTTCATAGGATATAGCCGGTAGCCATTCCTATGGGGCACGAGGATATAATTGCCCAATTACACCCACATATTAAAAAATATGCGTTCTGAGTTTAACTCATTTCACCATTCAGCAAATTCTGACGTTGATGGATCTATGGTCAGGGCAACTACATTATATGATATCACTTGATTAATTAGATGTATTACCATATTCTTTTAGCATCAAGCAAGTTTCCAAACATCAATTACTATGATAACTGCTACAAAGAATGTGTAATACTTTCATCAAGTACTATTCAAATCTCATTGAAGTATTGGGATCTTAATCCCTCATCTCATCAGGTGCTTTCTCATTTCTTAACAATCTCATCATCGTGATTATGGAATATGGGTATTCAAACCCTCAGTTTATCAAAGAACATTTGTTACCACTTATCAGGTAACTAAACACCTTCAGGTCATCTGACCAAGTTAAACATGATACTTGTTATACAAGCATCTCACATGGCTCTCAAAGCCCATTTAATCTCTTGTTACCTCTCACTAGGCAACAAAGCATATTATGGCTCACAAGGCCCAATAACAAAAATAAATGAAACACCATGGCTCATACCTGGCTATGCCCATCATCTCATGATACATGCATGGTTACTACACTTGATAACAATTATATCAATTACATTTTAGTACCATGCTATACAAAGTAACACCACTTATACCCTTTTTAGGGTTAGGGTTTCTCAATTCATGTCAATCAGGAATAATCATCCCATTACCCACATTAGGGTTAGGTTTTATCACCATATTGTCCAAAATTAGGGTTTTGTACACTATAACCCAAGGTTAGGGTTTCACATACCTTTACCCTATATCAGGGTTAGGATTTCATATCAAGGTTTCACATATCATTACATAGCATCACCTTGAATTAGAGTTTCATGTCACATTACCATGTAACAGGGTTCCACATTACATTCTTGCCTTGAATTAAGGCTTCTTATAACATTTCCCTTAAAATTAGGGTTTCATGTAGCTTTACTCGAAAATTAGGGTTTTCATAAAGCATTCCCTTAAATTAGGGTTTCTTATAACATTACCCTAAATTATGGTTACACATCACCCTAGATTAGGGTTATACTTAACATTGCCCTAGATTAGGGTTAGGATTCATCACCCTTCTCAATTAGGGTTTCATGATCTCTTTATCAAGGATCATACCCTAATTACATATTGTATCGAGTCATTACTTCCATAAGCATCAAAGGTTAACCATTCAAAAGGTACTAACTATTTAAGTATCTTAAAGGTACAACCATTGTAATTACCTTTGATAAACATCATCAACAATCATGGGGTTAATTGTGCTTACATGGTTTGAGTCAGTTAAACCTTCAAGGGTCTTTAAGTAACTTGACCTTCAAACGGTCTTGAAGCATCTCAATCTTCAAACGGTCTTGAAGAAATTGGATTTTAAACGGCTTGAAACCGTTTGGGCAACTAGCCATTGAAATTGTTTAAGCAAAAGTACATTGAAACCGTATGAATAAATCACTCTTGAAACCACTTGGAAATTTAAACAGTTTGAGACCATTTGATCTCAAACGGTCTTGATCTCAACCTCAAACGGTTTTGGAAACCGTTTCCATTCAATCGGTTTTGGAAAACCTAAACACCAAACGATCTTGAAGATCGTTAATCATCAAATGGTTTAGAAACCATTTCTTTCCATATGGTCAACTCAAATCCAAACAATCAAATCAATCCAAACAATCAACTCAATCCAAATGGTCAATTGTCCCAAATGGTTTTGAACCCAATCCCTCAAATGGTTTGCTTGGTTTGGTGAAATCGATTGACCAATTTTATTGGAAACCGATTGGAGTTGCAATTTTTTGAAAAGTGCCCAAGATGATGTCATAATCATCTACCTTCGTTTCTAAGGTTCACATTATTATTGATTTCATAGAATCATCCATTACAATAAGCAATTATTCAAGAAGAAGGAGAAATCAACATAACTTGTAAAATTGGAATTGAATAATGATGTAATTGGGTTGAAGTTATATAACCCGCCTTCAAGAATGCTTCAAAGCTCCAACTCCACATATTTAATGGTGGTTGAAGCTTTCTCAACTTCACAAGGTTCGTTCCTTAAGATTTTGAGTGAAAAGGATTGGCTAGGATTGAAGATTGCATGGAGAAAAGAAGAAATCAAGCATTGATTTGTGATTTTCACCATGAAATCAAGGTGAAAGGAGATCATGGAGCTTACCTATAGGTTGGGGGTCATCCTCCTGTTGCTCCTAAACTCCCTTGGTCGTTTTTCAAACAAAGGGTGAAAGAAAATCCGAAAAAGAGTCCTTGGTTGAGTGGGAAATGAAGTGTATATAAAGGAATTTCAAGGAGAGAGAAAGTTGAAAAGCAATCCTTCAACTCCCCAAATTGGTGCCACTTAACCCCCTCTACTCCTTGCATACGAAGGCATCCTACTTTGCCTTTAATTCTTCTTCATTATCGACAATTTAAAAGAAAAGCAATTAAGCACCTTAATTCATATAATACTAATATCCCATATTTGAGTGGATATTACTTTTAATTAACTAATGTGAGTGGGCTCTCCACTCACTTAGATATTTTCGTGGCCTTTGCAAGGCACAAGGACGTCCAAAATTATCCAAATTCAACCTTCACATATTTGTTTGAAGGGCATTCCCATTAATATATTTATTTATGCATTAATTTGAAGTAAAGTTCCATTTATGCTTAAATCTTGATTATTTTAATATCAAGAATCTCTCTCTTCCAAAATGATTCAAATGAGGCACCCCTCTCAAATTATTTTCTCTACATGATTCCAAGAATCACGAGGGACCCTCTAGAGGTGGTATTTGCATATTGAACCCTAGGTTTTGGGTAAACTGCACATTACACTAAAACTAGGTTTTAATGCACAAACATTGCTCAACAAGCTCTATCTTGGTGCTCAAGCTTGTAGAAGCCATACCACTGCATCATACTCATTCCTATGATTCTTCAACATCTAAGGAAATTTTTACCATGTAACATTTGCAAGTTAACCCCTCAACTTGGGTAATTTGCATTTTAGTCCAAAACTAAGAAAACATTGTTTCAACATTATTAAAAAAGGACTAAAATTGAAATATAAATTCCTCTTGAGCCTTAATTACTTTTCAAAATATATGAGCAAGCATATAATCAACCTCATTAAGAAAAACATCTAGGGTTAACACATAACCCATGTCAGGGATGTTACAAATTATCCACCCCTAACAAGGATTTCATCCCCGAAATCATCAACGAAAACATTAAGAGAAAAGAGAAGGGTACTTCCTCCTCATCTCTTACTCTAGTTCCCACGTAGCTTCTTCAATGCCATGATGATGCTAGAGAACTTTTACAAGACATATGTCTTTCTTTTTCAGCTTTTTAATTCTTTTATCAAGGATCATCACAGGTCCTTCAACATATGATATATCATCATTTAGTTCTACCTCCATAGGTTGGAAAACTAGCTCTGTGTCAGGATGAAACTTTCTCAGCATATAGATATGGAACACTGGATGCAACTTATGCAACTCAGGTGGTAACTCCAACTTATAGGCTACCTTTCCAATCTGTTCAATGATTGGATAAGGCCCCATAAATCTGTGAGCTAACTTCCCCCTCCTTCCAAATCTAAGAACACCTTTCCAAGGTGAGACCTTGAGATATACTATGTCTCCAATATAGAATTCTAAAGGTCTTCGCCATTTGTCGGCATATGATTTCTGTCTATCCTGTCCAGTCTTTAATTGTTGTTGTATTACTTGAATCTTCTCAGTTGTCTGCTACACTAACTCAGGACCCAAAAGTTGATTTTCTCCTATTTCATACCAACACAAAGGAGATCTACAACGTCTACCATATAATGCTTTATATGGTGCCATATCAATAATGTGATGATAGCTATTATTATAAGCAAATTATATCAAACTCAGGTGTAGATCCCAACTTCCTACAAACTAAAGGACACATGCCCTAAGCAAATCCTCCAAAGTTTGTATGGTTCTTTCAGACTATCCATCTGTCTGAGGGTGAAAGGCAGTACTAAACCTTAACTGTGTACCTAAATCATTATGTAGTCATTCACAAAAATGACTCGTGAACTGGGGACCTCTATCAGAAATAATAGAAGCTGGAACCCCGTGCAACCACACTATCTCATCTACATATATATGTGCAAGCTTCTCAGCAGTGTAGGTTGTTTTGACATGTAGGAAATGTGTTGTCTTAGTCAACCTATCAACTATCACCCATATGGAATCATGACCTTTGGTTGTTCTAGGCAAACCAACCACAAAATCCATGGTCATATGATCCCATTTCCACTGCGGTATATGCAAAGGTTGCATTGTTCCTGTAGGCTTTTGATGTTCAGATTTGACCTGCTAACACACCAGACACCACATAAAAAACTCAACTACATCCTTCTCCAATCCTAGCCACCAATACATATCCTTCAAGTTACGATACATTTTGGTGCTCCCTGGATGCATTGCATACATCGAAGAATGAGCCTCCTCCAAGACTAACTTCCTTAAGTCATTGCACTACTACAGAAACAACCTTTGGCGTCGGTTGTTTAACCCCCTTTGGTGACGGTTCTCAAGCGACGCCTATGTGGGCGTCGCTAAAGGTCAAACTCTTCGGCGTCGGTTTTCTAACTGACGCCTATATGACATATAGGCGTTAGTTATATATAGTTGGCCGACGTCTATAAGGTTCGCGCCATAAAAAAGAGCACCACCTAGGACACTTTTTGCGTCGGTTAACAACTTAACAACCGACGCCATACACCCAGACGACACGGCGAAGCACGACCGTGCTTCACTGCACAGTCGTGTTTAGTACTATAGGCGTCGGTTTTATACTAATAAGCGACGCCTTTTCCACCACGGTCGTGCTTTCCTGCACGGTCGGGTTGTTTGTCCTATTAGGTGTCAGTTTTTATCAAATAACTGACGTTGTAGGCCTTTGATGACGGTGTTCTATATATAACCGACGCCTATACTTTAATTTTTTTTTCTTATTAGTTTGCAGGCCTGCTGTGGCTGGTCAGCAGGATGAGAACCTGCAGTTCAGTTTTCTGAACTGCAGGTTTACGACATCCATTGATATCAGCCTACAAACAGGCCAGAAACCTACAAAATCAACAAATATTTTTTCACACAAGTAGATACATTCAGACATCAATTCAATTCTCACATTCACACATGTAGAAAATTCAAATACATGTAGAAACATTCAGACATGTATAAACATTTAGAAATATTCATTTACAAAATATCATTCAACATTGCTATCAGCATACCAATTATATCTTACAATCGCCACTACTTGTATGGCGTTTGCCCATTCTTCTCTTATTTCATTTAATGCTTCCATCGTATATGGAGCATGTACATTTTTAAGTGTTTACCTATAGTGTGGTCAGTTTTAAACACCTTCAAAGAGAATGATGTATATATATAAGTAATAATATAAAAATAAGATTGATATATTTCATACTAACTAATGAGACTGTATATAATACCTCATGTATGGTATTAATATCCAATGCGGCATGTCGGATAATCATCTGCATAAATCACATCACATAGTATGTGCATGCCCAGCCGTTGTCTTGTGTAGCGCACTATAAATTGAAACATACAAAATATTAAAAAATACAACTAAGCACAGTTCACATAAATAATATATACATTGGAGTCGGGAACTTACTTTTACGTTCTCCCAAATTATTGGCTGGTTCTTTCTCCTTGGGACATTTCCTCCAACATTTTTGAATGCATCTAAACCCCTACATGTTAATGTAACACAGTAAATTGCATAATTAAATAGTAATGTAATAACAAATGTTAATAGATATAAAAATGAAATATTTCTCACCAGAATAATGGAATTCTCAATATGTGTCCAATTTTAGTGTTCAATGTACTTCCTGTAGGATCTAGATAATGAACAGTGAACGTCCCGAGGACAATAACTAGTAACTCCCAATGTCTACCGCTAGAGGTAAAAAAGTTAAAAAAATAATAACTCAAAATGCACAATAAAAATAGAATTTTCTTAAGTCCAAATTATAAATAAAGTAAACTTACTTGACATTGAATGGAGATATTATTATCGTCTTCTTTTGCTGACTGAAAATTCTAAAAGCATCTATACAATATTGTTGAACACTATCAGGGTCTTTAGCTACCATACTAATCAATGATGGAATCAAAAAACCCACATGATCACATGCAAATTGTTTGCATTGATCTTCGACTAAGTAGCTGCAAAACATGTATTATGTATACATTAATATATAAGAAACCAGATCATCAGATCTTACACAAGGTATATGGATGTATAAACAAGATCTCACCTTATCCATGTCTCTATCATTGATGTATTCAGCCAATCATACATAAACATCTCAATAATATCTTGTATAAATAAAGAGCTATCGTATGATTGACCTGCATAATCTGCTTCTAAAGAAACAATTATAGGGCAATGTATATTATGTGCCCGTAGCCAACATGCCATTCCCCTACAAGCAGGACCTAACAGGTATTTTAGGTCAGTTAGAACCCAACTTGGTAATGCAGGAAGTGGAGGTGGAGGCCTAGGTGCTTCGGGTGTCTTCTTTTTAACCTGTATATATAATTTCAGATCAGTTGACCACATATATACACATTAACAATCTAAAGTAATGTAAATTTGTCTTACAATTTCAGTAGTGTAGACGACATCTACTTTTGGCCACAATATCACCCCGCCTTCTACCTCAGCAAGTGTATCAATATCTGGGTGGGGATATGGCAATGTAGCTTCCCTCCAATCGGGTAACACACATATCGAGCTCACACGAACGTAGCCCTGTGGCATTGGAGTCATGTGAAACATTGCCCCAGGAAGGGACGGGTAAGCCTGCGCCTCTGCAACAACATAGTCTTGCATTCTTAAATAGCATGGATTCAATGCCTACAAATTTACATAAAGAATATTATACATGTATACATATCATATTGAAAACATATCATCTTGAAAAGACTAGCTACAATGTCATAAACAATACTTACAGCAGACGTGCTAGGCGATGGGTCTCCAGGATTACTCGCAGTCTGTGCATCAGGAGAAGAGTGGGTCGCCATAGGCTGATTGGAAGCTTGAGATGCCCGCCACCACACTATTTCTTCCTTGACCTTCTCAGCAACTATATCATTAACCTTCTTGGAAACTATATCCTCAACTCTCTTATTCTCCTATACATGGATAAAAGAAACATTAGCTTCTTATTATTGAATTCCCTTTTGTAGTAACATTCTAAAAAAAGAATAGGTTACCTCTTCTTGTGAAAGTCCCGCTCTGGGTTTACGCTGGGATGGCCCAAAGAATGCTTTGATGCCCATACCAGCGCCTGCACCCCTAACACGTCCAGGATGCTCTGGGTTACCCAGAGCAACTGTCAATTCATCCCTTGTGCCCTGAGGGATGAACGTGCCTTGTTTCCTCTGCTCGTGCAGCTCTCGCTAATCACCATCAACATAAATTGGTAAGTTAACACCACAAATAATCAATATTCAAACGATTGCTCTAAGAGTTGTATTTTACCATTTTCGCAGCCGCCTCAGCAGTTACGGGCTTCTTTATTTCACCCTTCTTATTTTTCCTCCCAGCTATCCAGATATCATGGTGAGGCATGGGTGTGGCAGACTCCTGAATAGCTGCAGACTCCGCCTGTAGTCTTTGGCGAACGCTTGCATAGCCCTTTGGACCCATAGTGTGGTCATGCACATTCAGTGCACGCCTTGTTTTTTGTGCGTCACTGAGGGCCTAGTTAGTATGAACATTAATGATTTGGTTAGTAGCACTAAATGTTAATCTTGAATAGGTGAATACAACATATATTAATTAAATTGGGAGTGATGCCTTATACCTTGAATTCTTCATATTTTCTTGAAGCAACAAAATTGTCCCAATCTTCTTTGTCCAAGAAGTTCCACTGCTCAAGGGCTGACTTCTTCTTCTTATCACCATCTTTTATGTATTCTCTGTTCAGATTTGTCCTATAGTTCCTAAGCATCTTTCCAGCGCATTGCATCAAGCTTTTACGATGCAGCTTCTCATCCAATGCAAATAGATTCTGTAAAATAGGATTCTTATTAACTAGTATCCAAAAATATAATTGCAAATAATATAATTTGTAATCTACAAAATAGAATTGCAAATAATAATAACTCATACATAAATCCTTCCATATCAAGTCTTTCTTCCCCTGAGGAACTTTATGCCAATTATCATACTTAACACCACAATGGCTTCGAGTGACACACCCAAGATAGTTTACAAAATTATTGCAGTTCACTCCAATTGCATTTCCTCCATTATCAAACTCCACAACCAATTTGGACCCACTACCACTCAGTGCTATTAACTTCTTCAACAGAGTGGTGCCCCTTTTCTTGTTAAGTGTTTGGTGTTGCGCATCAAGTTGCTCCAGTGCTTCAGTGGGTACATGTGCATCATCAACCTAAAATTTGACAAAAATAAACCCACTAAATTAGCGCAATATAGAAATATGGGATATATGACATAACTAGAAGATAATGAATTTTATAGAAATACAAGATATGTTTTTAGAACGTACATTAGTATCCTCGCCATGCTCGTCATGGACAACATGCTCATCATGGACTTCATTCTCATCATGGACATCATGCTCATCATGGTCAGCCATCTGAAAATGTCATTAAAAAGGCAAACATTTAGCATTTATATTAACTAGAAAAAGGCAAATACTTAGCATTTGTATTAACCAGAAAAGGCAAACATTTAGCATTTGTATTAACTAGCATTTGTAAAAAAATATAAACATACATGTCTCTAAAATTGTGATCTTTTATCAATTAACAATCCTTCATTGTGATCTTCGCGCACATATAAGTCATCATTAGCTTCAATATTTTGTGGAGTTGGCAACCCAACTGAGAATGGACTGGAGTCATCATACTTATCATAGCACTCTTCTTCATCTATAGGATCTTCAATGAACTGTCTTTTACCATGAAGAACATCCGACCATTTATCATTTGAAGGATCATCGATATAGAATATTTGTTTCCCCTGTGATGCCAATATGAATGGCTCACCCTTCTCGCAAATCTTTTCAAAGTTCACCAAAGTGAAACCCAATTCATCCACTATAACTCCTTTGGTGTTATCAACCCAATTACATTTAAAGAGCGGAATTCTAAAATCTATGTAGTCAAACTCCCATATGTCTTCCATGAAACCGTAATATGACATTTTAGCTTCACGTGGACTCTTATCCTTTGCACTTGCAAAATACATAGTCGACGCTTGAAGAGTGACCCCACTGTTTTGGACGACACTCTTATCATCTTGGCACTTTGTGTAATATGTGAACCCATTAATGTCAAACCCTTCATAAGACATAACATTTGGTTTTGGTTTAAAGGAGAGGCATTTGATAGTTTCTGTAATATGATTTGGTGTTTGAGATAGTTGATGTAAGACTTTATCTCCAAACCACTTAGTAAAAGTCTTATTATGCTCTCTAGCAAGCCACATTGAACTTGCTCGAGGATGTTGTCTCTAGATGAAATTGGTATGTTCCTCAATATAAACACTCACTTCGTCCATGTTGTGTAAAATATACAAGTGAGCTTGTTCCAACTGCTCACAGCTAATTACTTTCACCCGTGATCCCAAAATTCCTTTGCCCTCCTCAATATTCTTGTCATTAATAGGAGTGTTATTACCACTCAGAAAGTCATTGCAAAAATCCATAAGCTCTCTCGCCACATAACCTTCAATAATACTCCCTTCAGGCTGATAACGGTTTCGAACATCACCTTTAAAAATTCTCATGTATCGTTCAAAGGGATACATCCAATGAAAGAAAACTGGTCCCAACATTTTAACTTCCCTAGTCAAGTGGACAACAAGATGTACCATGATATCAAAGAACAAAGGAGGGAAATACATCTCAAGATGACATAGGGTAACAACCACTTCTCTTTGCAAATTATCGAGAGTATTAGGGTCAATAACTTTGCTGCATAGACTGTTGAAAAAGAAACAAAGTCTGGTGATTGCAAACCTTACATTCTTTGGCAATATAGATCGAATTGCCACGGGCAATATTTGTTGCATTAGAGTGTGACAATCATGAGATTTAAGACCTATCAACTTCAGATCTTTCATTGATACCAATCTACGGATGTTGGACGAGTAACCATGTGGCACCTTAATATTTACCAAGCATTCACAAAAAGCTTTCTTCTCCTTTCTAGACAATGTGTAACAAGCAGGAGGTAAGTATGTTCTTTTATTACCCATTTCACGTAATTCTATTAATTTTGACCTTATTCCCATTTCACGTAGGTCCAGTCTGGATTTTATCCCATCTTTAGTCTTACCTGGTATATTTAACAGAGTACCAATGATGCTATCACAGACATTTTTCTCAACGTGCATTACATCGATACAATGCCTGACTGTCAAAGAACTCCAATAAGGAAGATCCCAAAATATTGACTTCTTCTTGAATGAAGAATTGTCACTCAGTGTGGCCATACTACATTGTGATTTCTTACCAAATTCATTAACAATGTCTTTTACTCTTTCATAAACAACATCCCCTAGTATAGGTTTAGGTGCACTCCGTTCATCATTCCATCCATTGAATGCTTTGCACTTCCTACGATACGGATGGAATTTTTAAAGAAACCTTCGATGACTAAGATATACAGTCTTGCCGCCATGTTTTAGTCTTATGGAATCAGTGTTTTCTTCACATATAGAACACACTTTAGCTCCTTTGACACTATATCCAGACAAATTCCCATATGCTGGAAAGTCATTAATAGTGCAAAACAACATAGCGTGCAAACGAAATGTCTCTCTTCCTGAAGCATCATAGGTCATCACACCTTCATCCCAAAGTTTCTTTAAGTCATCAATCAGAGGTTCAAGATAAACATCGATATCATTTCGGGGTTGTTTAGGGCCCGATATCAACAACGACAGTATAACATATTTATTTTTCATACACAGCTAGGGAGGAAGATTGTATATCACAAGCATGACTAGCCAAGTGCTATGTTGGCTGCTCAATGTCCCATACGGATTCATCCCAAATGTACAAAGCCCAAGTCTTAGATTCCTATCTTCTTCACCAAATTTGGGGTACAATAGATCAATCTTCTTCCACTGTGGGGAATCAGACGCATGTCGTAGGATCCCATCATTATTTTTCTTAACATCTGCATGCCACCTCAAATTCTTTGCATCTTTCGGATTGGCAAACAAGCGTTGAAACCATGATATTATAGGTAGATAACACAACACCTTGGCAGGAAAACCAGTTTTGGACTCCCCCGAAGTCGTCAATTTATACTGTGACGCCCCACATTTTGGACAATCTTTCAAATCTAAATAGTCCTTTTGAAATAATACACAATCATTCGGACATGCGTGTATCTTCTTGGCCTCCATTCCCATTGGGCACAACATTTTCTTTACCCGGTATGTTGAGATTGGCAGCTCATTTCCTTCAGGAAGCATTTCTTTCAACAAAGTCAACAATTCAGTGAAGCTTTTGTCACTCCATCTATTATTAGCTTTCAACTTATACAATCTCAACACAACGCTAAGCTTCGTAAACTTAGCACATCATGTGTATAACGGTATCTCAGCATCATGCACAATGTTTCTAAAGATAGGAGGTGGATCGGTGTGCTCTACCCTACAACTATCCAACATCGCATCAACGATGTCTACTGGAACTGGTTCGTTCACATCTACATCATCGGAGGCAATTTCTTCTTCCACCCAAGCACTGCTATCGACATCTACTGGTTTCGAGTTTGACATCTCTCCATGCCAGTGCCATTCTGTATAGCCTTGTACAATCCTATTGCACATGACATGACTTTTGATTTCCTCACCAGTGTTAACTTTCAAATTATTACCGCAATGCCTACATGGACAGTAGAAGCTATATGTAGGTTTTTTCCTATGTTCCTCGGCAAATCTAATAAACTGATCAAGACCAGATATAAACTCTGGGGTGCAGCGATTGCGAATGGACATCCATGATCTATCCATTCTATGATCAAAGAGAAAACAAGTATATATTAGGACAAGATTAGGGTATACACTTACATCCTATCCAAGATTTACTCCTATTATCTACAATGAAGCCGGACTCCATACAAACAGTATATAATTTAGTGATTGTTCATTCTAATTTATACCAATGTACAAGTAATATAAAGAACAATGATTGTTCACTTTCTAGGCCAACAAACACATGTGATGTCATTCTTATATATAATAAATGTGTACCATCTATCCCATCCTTGAACACCTAATCTCACTAGTAAGTGTATAATGTGTATTGGGTTTTCGAGAAAATCTCGGCAGCATTTCCCCGCTGTTCTCTAAGTACATATGTAATTAGAGAACAAACGGGGAAATGCTACTGAAATTTTCTCGAAAACCCAATACACATTATACACTTACATCCTAAGTGAGATTAGGTGTTCAAGAACAGTCCCAAACCGGGGACTATCCAAGATTTACTCCTAATGAGTAAATCTTGGACGGGTTTCTAGGCCAACAAACACATGTGATGTCATTCTTATATATAATAAATGTGTACCACCTATCCCATCCTTGAACACCTAATCTCACTAGTAAGTGTATAATGTGTATTGGGTTTTCGAGAAAATTTCGGCAACATTTCCCCGCTGTTCTCTAAGTACATATGTACTTAGAGAACAAACGGGGAAATGCTACCAAAATTTTCTCGAAAACCCAATACACATTATACACTTACATCCTAAGTGAGATTAGGTGTTGAAGAACAGTCCCATACCGGGGACTATCCAAGATTTACTCCTAATGAGTAAATCCTGGATGGGTTTCTAGGCCAACAAACACAATAATAGATATGTACATGTTAGGGTTTCATCACAATTAATGTTAGGGTTTCATCACAATTGATGTTAGTGTTTCATCAATGTTAGGTTTAATCAAATCAAATTAGGATGCTAGAATTGACAAGTTTAAATCTTATTTCAACATGCATCAAAATTTACTGAATTAAGTCAAACATTAGGATTAGAAGCACAAATATATGCAAGCAAAAAAATTGTTCATATCCTAGGATTTACATAAAGCATTACATAAAAATTTGTTCATATCCTTACCAACAGCAAGCACGACCGTGGCTGTGTTGGCCTACCACGGTCGTGGTCGTGTTGGCCTACCACGGCCGTGCTGGACAGCACAGCCGTGGTAGGCCAACACAGCCATGGCCATGCTTGCATGTTGGTAAATAGCTAGGGAGAAGGAAGCAAAGAGATAGCGCTACCTGGAGCTAGCGTGGAAAGCACGGCGGCGAGCGGCGGCAGCAGTGGCGGCAAGCAGGCGAAGAAGCAGAGGGGCAGGCGGCGGGCAAAAGCAACTAACGGCTGGAGAAGCAGCTAGCGCCGGCCGGAGAAGCAGCAGGAGAAGAAGCAGCAGCGGCGGGCAGCGGGCAGCGGCGCCGGCAAGCAGAAGAGCACCAGAGCAGCGGCGGCGAGCAGCAACAACTGACAACGAGCGATTTTGGGAGAACGACGGCGAGCAGCAGCACAGAAGAGAAGTCGTGATGAAACAGGAAGAAAGGGGGAAGAGCCAGGTGTGATTGGGTCTATTAAGTTGGTCATCGGCGTCAGTTATCTACAAAACTGACGCCTATTATGCTTTAGCGTCGGTTATTCGTAAAACATTAATGCCCAACTAGACAACCTTTACCCTAAATTATTTGGCGGGAACCATTATCAGTGTCGGTTACCGAAGGATAACCGACACTGAAAGGGGGACTTTTTGCGCAAATTTTCATTTTCAATAGGCGTCGGTGAATAGTTAAAAAACTGACGTTGTAGGTGACCTAAACTATTTTCACTCGAAAATTGGATTTCGCGGGCAATTTTAGGCGTCGGTCTGTTATAACCAGCCGACACTGAATACAAAGCGGTACCCGTGTCTAGATGATCTTCGAATATAGACGTCGGTTTGCATAAATAACCTACGTTTAATATTATAGGCGTCGGTTTTCTTTAATAACCGACGCCCATAAAAGCGAAACGGAATGCTATTTCTGTAGTAGTGTTGGCATCAGGTACTACCATCCTATCATGGTAACAAACTGCTTGATCCTCTGACTCATGGAAGCCATCCCGTTTCTCACTACCATACTCTGACCTAATCTGCTAAACCACAATATCAACTTGTTTTGCTTCTTTAATCTGCTGTCTCAGAGTAGGTTTTATGTGCATCTTAGCTAATAACCCAGCTAACAATGATACTTTAAGCTATAAATTGGTTTTCCTCAAGGAGATAAGCATATCTCTCTTAGAGCACACTAAGGAGTTCATATGTGCTTTATCTAGGGTTGCTGATGATGATTTCCTACTTAGTGCATCAGCCACTACATTAGCCTTCCTTGGATGACAATCAATTATATAATCATAGTCCTTGATTTACTCCATCCAGCGGCGTTGTCTCATATTCAACTCATGTTGAGAGAAGATATATTTTAAATTCTTATGGTCTGTGAAAATCTAGAATGTTTCTCCATAGAGATAATGTCTCCAGATCTTCAGAGCATGGACTACATCAGCTAGCTCTAGATCATGTGTTGGATAATTCTCCTCGTGTTTCTTAAGATGTCAACAGGCAAAAGAAATCACTTGATTATCCTGCATCAACACACATCCTAGTCCATTCTTAGATGCATCATAGAAAACTATGTACCCCTTTCCTTGATCAGGTAACACTAACATATGTGCACTTGTTAACCTATCTTTCAATAGCTGGAAGGAATGTTGACACTTGTCATTCCAGACAAAAGGAACCTCTTTCCTGGTCAACTTGGTTAGGGGTAAAGATGTAGAATTGAAGTTCTTAATGAACCTCCTGTAATAGCCTTCCAATCCTAACAAACTGCGTATCTCTGTTGGTGTCTTTGGCTATTCCCATTGCAGGACAGATTCAACCTTCTTAGGATCAACACGGATACCTGAGGTAGATATTACGTGTCCTAGAAAAGAAAATTCTGGTAACCAAAACTCACATTTGCTAAACTTAGAATACAACTAATGCTATTTTAGCAAAGTTAAAGCTTTACGGAGGTGATGCTCATGATGTTGAGCACCTCTACTGTAGATCAAGATGTCATCTATGAAGACTACTATAAACTGATCAAGAAAAGGTCGAAAGATTCTATTCATGAGTTCCATAAATACAGCTGGTGCATTAGTTAGTCTCATAGTGACCATACCTTGTCCTAAAGGCAGACTTAGGTATATCACCCTCCTTAATACGCAACTGATGGTATCCAGATCTCAAATATATCTTAGAGAAGATAGTTGCACCACACAATTGATCAACCATGTCATCTATCCTTGGCAGAGGATACTTGTTCTTTATAGTTACTTTATTCAATTGTCTGTAGTCAATGCATAACCGCATCGACCCATCCTTCTTTTTAACAAAGAGAACTGGAGCACCCCATGGGGAAGTACTCGGTCGGATAAAACCTTTCTCAAGCAACTCCTGTAGTTTTTTCTTGAGTTTTGCCATCTCAGCAGGTGCCATTCTATATGGGGTTTGTGCTATTGGTTGCATGCTTGGGATTAGATTAATTTCAAAATCAATCTCTCAGGGTGGAGGTACAACTGGAAGTTCCTTAGGAAACATATCTTCAAATTCCCTAACTATTGGAACTTCAAAAGGATTAGAACTCTCCATTGTGGTGTCTACCACATGTGCCAAGAATGCAAAGCATCCTTGTATCATCAGCTTCTCAGCTACTATAGCTGACACAAGATAGGTTGGAAGAATCTTTTTATCTCCCTGAAAGATCCATGTGTCACCATCATATGTGAACACAGCTTGCTTGGACTCACAATCCAAGACAACCTTATACTTTTCTAGGGTGTCCATTCCAAGAATTATATTGAACCCGTGCATCTCAAGTGGTATAAGATCCACATGAATACGATGTTAAAAAAAAGAAAGAATGCAGGGAGAACACACCTCCCGCAACACTACAGAACCCATCAAAGGAGTTTGCAACATCAAACTCTCTGACCTATGACCAACTATCATATTGTAGTAAAAATTTGCTTCTCTAGTGATGAAGGAATGTGTAGCACCCAGATCAATTAAAACAGATACGAAGCATGATGTAGACATATCAGAATAAAACCTTTCCATCTGACCTGTCACAACCCGAGGGTTAACCACTGCATCAGGTTGATTCATCGCATAGAACCTCACAGTTGCTTGTTGTTGACCCTATGCTCAATTATTGGGTGTTGATGAACCAGCTTGGGACGCTTGTCCACGTCCTCTAGTATTACTAGAAAACTACCTCCTTTGTGAGCCTTGCTGACTCTGCCTCTGGGGTTGAGTCACTATTGTGTTCCCAGCTAGACAATCCCTTGCCAGATGTCCAACTTGTCTGCACTGGTGACAAATCCTGGTCTCAGGATATGGTTTATGAGGTCCAGTCACCGATATTGATGATGTGTTGGGGGCTCTATTCGGAACAAAACTATGGCCCCTACTCCTACTTGATGTCCACTGCATCTGGGGATTGAATCTTGATGGTGCTGTCGGTGTAGAAAACCTTAGCTTCTTAAAGCCCTCAGACCTTTATCCTTGGAACTGAGCGTACACCTTCTTACCACTGGTTTGTCGCTTCTCAATTATAGACCTTTCTATCCTCCTCACGGACTCCACAAAAGTAGCAAACCTCTCCCTATTCTCTAGAACAGACACAAGAGTGATCAACTCACTGTTTAATCCCTTCTCAAAATGTCAGATTCTTTCTCATCATTAGCTGTCATATGCGGACAAAACCACAAATGCTCCATGAACTTAGCTTCATACTCGCTAATGTTCATCTGTCCTTTCCTGATCCTCTCAAATTGAGAGATCTTCTCGTCTAGATACGTCTTATGGAATTCTCATCGGAATTCCTCCCATCTGAATTCTCACCGGAATTCCTCCCATCCGACTTCTACACCTGGCCTCTTGCCCTCCTCTATTGTCCACCAATGGCCAACACTCCCCTTTAGAAGGTACACATCATGTCTCACCTTCTCAGCTTGAGGAATGTCAAGGATCTTGAAAGCCTTCTCCAGCTCCGTCAACCACAAATCAACATATGTTGGATCAGTTGTACCAACATAATCTATGGCTCCAACCCAGCGAAGTCTCTCAAAAGTCTTGTCGGCTCCATGTATATCATGGTGGACCGGTGCCCTCGGTGTAGGTGGTGGCATCCTATCAGCCATGTGTGTCATAGTCGCCATAAACTAGCCGAACATGGTATGGAAGGCTGGATTCTCTATCATAGCTGGGTCAAACTGGGGATGTTCAGGTACTGGCTTCTCCCTAGCTTGATCCCTTGCACCTCCTCGTGGTGCAGCAATGCTACTCTCAGCAGCATGTTCTTCATATGATCCAGACATCTTCAAGTTCTTCTTCTCCTATATGAGCAGAAGATACTATCAGATAAACTAGAAGACACTTAGAACAGACTCAACAACATTAATCTTATGTCTCTGTAGACTCAGCGAACTTGGCTCTGATACCACTAAATTGTGATGTGTCGTTCGAACAAAATGTTATTAACTAGGGAGAAGCATTTGTTAGCAGGAGAATTACTGAAAATCACTAAAAATTAAAACTTTTTACAAAGAGATCCATACATTGGAAAACTCTTTCAAAAAGAACCAAGGTAATTCAATTACATTCTGGTTCACAAGTACATCTCTTGTACCATTCCTTCTCGAGGTTACAAGCATCAACTACCCTGTTAAAACTATATACATGCAGTATAAAAACATTGAGGCATCAACCCAAAATCTCAGATCAGTTCATTAAACTAACTACTTACTCCAAGGACCTAAGAGTACAGAGACGACACATAGGACTCTATTTACACATATATAAGACTTGACAGCCAATGTCCACCTGAGAATTCACTGTTGTCCCAGCTGTTGCTGCTGCTCTCCCCCTGCTATAGGGTTTCTGCTCCCTCATCCGCATCTACCTATAAAGTTGGATCCCACGGGGGTGAGACAATTGTAAATTGCCCCAGCGAGAGATATAACTCTCTGCCAAAACATTATTATTGTAGTTTAATTGAATAAAATTGTGCAGAGGAAATACATATTCAACAGTATATAGATTAATGTCTAAATAGATTAGAGCAGTATTCTTATTCAAAGTATTTCAGCTATAACTTGATAAAACAACATATCATTTATCCAATAAGGAATTAAAGAACATGTACAACATCTATCCTTCTAGGATATGCTAAGTAGGGTAACATCAATCAATGATTCTCGTATTTCAATCATGTGCAAATACGTTACACGGCTGATTACATTTTACAATCATACTTAATTCCCTGAAGAGATGAAGTATACCGTTCATACTCCAACCGACCACGATTACGTTAAGCATCGGTACCACACAAGGTCAATGGAAGAGCTGGACTCCAAGACCTCATCTTTCTCGGTCAGTGTGAGATTATCTGGTAGAGACATCATGTGTCAAACTACAATTAGCTTGCCAGGGTATATTGGCATCTTCGCTATAGAGTGATATCCCGTAGCATATACTCTCTTTAGGGTTATGGCCCGCATCCAATGCCCGGTATTATATCATGGAGTCATGGCCCGTAGCCATACTCATACTGGGGTATGGTCCATAACCAATCCCGTTCATAGGATATAGCCCGTAGCCATTCCTATGGGGCATGAGGATATAATTGCCCAATTACCCCCACATATTCAAAAATATGCGTTCTGAGTTTAACTCGTTTCACCATTCATCAAATTCTAACACTGATGGATCTATGGTTAGGGCAACTACATTATATGATATCACTTGATTAATTAGATGTATTACCATATTCTTTTAGCATCAAGCAAGTTTCCAAACATCAATTACTATGATAATTGCTACAAAGAATGTGTAATACTTTCATCAAGTACTATTCAAATCTCATTGAAGTATTAGGATCTTAATCCCTTATCTCATCAGGTGCTTTCTCATTTCTTAACAATCTCATCATCGTGATTATGGTATATGGGTATTCAAACCCTCAGTTTATCAAAGAACATTTGTTACCACTTATCAGGTAAATAAACACCTTCAGGTCATCTGACCAAGTTAAACATGATACTTGTTACATAAGAATCTCACATGGCTCGTAAAGCCCATTTAATCTCTTGTTACCTCTCTGATGCATCGCTATTTTAGGGCTCCATCCTGTGTCATTTTGTACTTAAGTTGCATCTAAACATGTTAGAATTACATGTTATTCTCCCCAATTTGGTTATCATTGCAAATATGCTTATGGATGTTCTTTTCACTGTTTTTCAGGTACTTGGACCATGCCTAGATGGAAGAGAGAGAAAGAAGGAATCCTAGGGTTTCCCCACTCATGGAGGGACCCAAAGAAGACCCCAAAGTCTCCCTCAACCTACCTCCAATGGCCAAGAATCGTCTCCAAGCAAAGGCATCCAAGATTTATGAAGTTTAAAGCCATGATATCATTAGAAGACCCCAACACGGCCGTGGTGCCATGGAACGACCGTGCTGGCAATTGAGCAAAGTTACAGGTTGATCGACAAATCATTGAAGTTCAAGCAAGTCAGCCACCATGGCCGTGTTGCCCAGCACGGCCGTGTTGGATGAAGATGGAAGGGGCGTGCTGCTCAGAATGACCTCCTCCCAACTCTTCCACCACGGCCGTGCTACCCAGCACGACCGTTCTACCTAGTACCCAAGATGGTCGTGCTGCCCAGCACGGCCGTGCCACCAGCCTTCGTTTTCACCCACCAACCTGTTAAATTAACACTTAGCCAACACGGTCGTTCTCCTCCACCACGGCCATGCCCACTCCTACCCAGCACGGCCGTGCTACCAGAACGGCTGTGCCACCACCCCAAAACCTATACAACTTTCACTGATTTTCCTATTCTACCCCTACTTAGCCCTAGCCCCTATATAAGCACTAGTTGCTTCTAGGGATCGAGAGAGAGCACTCCCCAGCCGTTACCCAGCTGCTCCCTTGCATCCATTGCTCCCATCCACCCATTTCTATGCATTCAACCCCATTTCCACCCACTTTCCACTCATTTCCACCATAGAAACCTAGTTTCTCTAGGTTTCTATCCATCCATTCCACCATTTTCATGCACCCCTGCACCATTGGAGGAGGGAGGACGTCTGTAGCTGCTTGGAGGTGAAGAAGAAGGCCACTTCATCAAGCTTCATGGAGTTTCTTCCTCTTCTACCCCCTTCTTTTCCTGTTTTCATGAACATGTATAGCTAATCCCCCTTGTGGTGGGCTGTTTGGGATTAAAATGTTACTTTGATACCATGTTGGGGGATAAGATCTTATAATGAACTCAATTCATATTTATGATGATTACTTCTTGCTTCCATCTCTTTTCCTATCTGATTGCATGTGGTTTGTGCTTCTTGTATGGATTGCTTGTTTTGAGGTTTTCGATGACACTTCATTTCTAGGAGGAATTGGGGTGTATGTGGCAATCTTAAGAATGGCTCCTAGGTCCAATTAGTAGATCCCTAGCTAGCCCCTTTGTTCCTACATACACACCCCTCCTCTTACAAATGAGTGTGAGATTTAAGTGGCTAGTGTAAGTGAGAGTGATGCAATTGCCTAGGGCCTTCTAAAGGCTAGAGTGGCTAGTGGCATGAGGATTACCCCCTTCATCCCCACTCCCATCTCTACCCTCAACCCTCAATTGTCTACTATCACTTACCCTAGAAACCTAGATTTGGCCAATCTCACTAGAACTACACCTAACCCTAGTCTTCTACTAGTAGTATAGGGTATGTTCTAATGACATTGCCCTTGTTGTTTGGTTTGGTAATCTAGATATGGATCGAGCACCATGCATGTTTAATGAACTCCCCCAACTAAAATCGAAGTGACATTTTCCAAACGGCCCACCCACCTTAATCACCTTACTTAAACCCTAATTGCTTAGTTTGCTTGTTAATGCTAGCTTAGTTCAATTGCTTTAGTTTAACTTAGTCAATTGCTTAGCTCTACCCTTCAGTGTTAACTTAGGCTTTTGCTCGTGCTAGTGGTTAGTTTAGTTCATTTTTGCTTCTTGGCTTGCTAGAGTAGTGTAACCCTTCTTGTTCCTGCTTAGTTAGTTGGATAACTTAGTTTGCTAGTTTGCTTGCTCTTTTATAATTTAGTTTCCTTTTTGCATTTCTTACTTGCTCATTAGTGTAATCAATCAACAATCAACCTTAAAACCCTAAAAACCCTACTCTCCGCACTAGGAACTTAGCTCATGTTGTCTAGCTCTAGCGCCCCCTTTATCATCGCGGATCGACCCCGTACTTGCCACCTCACCTATACTACGACACGACCCCGTGCGCTTGCGGGTGTAGTGTCTTAGTAGACGTAGGTAGTTAGTGTGGGACCATATAAATTTTGAAAGCACAATCCCATATCCCGTGCGCTCCGACCTCGTGGGGTGTAAAAGCACCACTAGCGGAGACGCACCAAGCTTTCTGGCACCGTTACCGGGGATAGAGGCGCTCGGCCTAGTTAGATAGTGTAGCTTAGTCTTTCCTTTTGCCCTCACCATTGCTATTATTTATTCTTTGTGTTACTCTTGCATATTGGTTTGCTAACTTGGCTCTTTGTTGTTTGTTTGTGACTTGCACAGGTGACAGCTGTGCATGCGTAGCACGCGTTCGACTTGCACCGACTTGGTGGTTTATGACCCCGAGATTGGAAGAAGAAGGCGTCAAGCTCGCCGCAACCTACACCGAGAGGCCTAGATGGCACAGAACGACCCGCCACCAGAGGTTCCACCTCCACCGCCACATCGCCCGCTTCACGAGTATTTCACGCCGGGGAACTACAACTCCCCCATAGCCACACTGGTAGACCAGATGCCCGGTCAGCAGTTCTCCATTCTGTCGGCACTCTTGGGACTTCTTCCCACATACTACGGAATGGAGAACGAAAATCCTTATCACCATATAAATGTGTTCTTTGAAACGTGTTCGACCTTCCACACGCCTGCTGCCACCGACGACTCGATCCGTAGAACGCTCTTTCCTTTCTCCCTCAAGGAGAAAGCCAAGGAGTGGTACGTCTCAAGGCCAGAGCTCGTCACATGGAATGAAGTAAAGAATGAGTTTCTGAAGAAGTTCTTTCCGATAGCCAAGTTATCCTACATGAGAAGGTGCATCACATCCTTCACCCAAAAAGAGAACGAACCCTTCCATGAGGCATGGGAGAGGTTCCAAAAGTTGCTTCGTGACTGCCCTCACCATGAGGTCCCGCTTTGGCAGCTGGTTCAAGCCTTCTACACCGGGCTTGAGGAGCAGAGCCAAAACAATGTAGATTCTTCTTGTGGGGGCACGTTCATGGCCAAGACGCCTGAGGACTCATGGCCACTGTTTGAACATCTCACCGAGAATTCTCGCCACCGAGCTTCCACTAAAGGGGGGCATTGCGGCCAAAACTACACTCCTCCGCCTTCCTTCGTGGCCCCCGCACGCAATGCTACCGACCCCGATATGATGACAATGATGACCGAGATGATGAAGTGGATGAAGAATCAAGTTGGTGGCTCTTCTAACCAGCCCACAAGGGCAGTTGATACTGTAGACAAAGAGGTCAATGCTCTATATTCCTTTGGTGGCCGCAACAACCAGGGTCCAACGTCCCAATCCTACACTCCCGAGTGGAGGACCACCCAAATTTCTCTTGGAAACAACAGAATGAGGATGGGCAAGGACAGGGGCAGCAAAAGCCACGCTACAACTCAAAGTTTGAAGAGGAAGTACTCGGGAGACTGAGGAATCTAGATGAGGTAAAGAGAGAAGTGTCTTCTCAAGGACAGAACATCAGCCATCTTGAGCAAAGGCTCGATCAAATTTCTATCTCACTTGCTCGCCGTGAAGAGGGGAGACTTCCATCTCAACCTATGACAAATCCTAACAGTGAAGGTAGTTGTGTGACTGCCACCCAAGCCACATACATCCCACCACGTGGCCAAGCAACCTCACTTCCACAATACCAAGGTCCAGCGCACCCATATGCTCCGCCATCCCACCAACCCCCGCTAAACTACTAATACTCACCACCTCCTCCGCATACTTACCAACCTCCACCTCCACCACAACCAACTTGCATACTCCAAAATCCTAATCCTCCCCAACAAAGACCACCACCACCTCCGTCCTCACAAGCTCCCCCTTCTTCACATGAACAAGTGAGTATGGTCACTGTCATATGGAGTGAAGAAACTGCTCAAGGTTGCGGAAAAAGGGAAAAGAAAGTGACTGAGGTTGGAAACAAAGTCCCGATGCTTGAGGGATCTAGCAAAGATAAAGAATACTCTGAAGAAAGTGCCACCCAAGTACCACCAGGGAATGATAAGTGCACCCGGATTGCTACTGCGCCGGACGCGAATGTAGAAGCACTCTCATTGGTTCCACCCTCACTTGGGGATGCAGAAATTACCATAGACATAGCAGCGCTTAAAGCCATATCCTTATGGGAACCAAGACCTTTACATGAGATGAGCATCACCATCAACTCTCCGCAAGTTCCAGCCAGTACAGTGGAGATAGTTGATGAAGACGGGAAGCAACCCCATGAAGGTTCGACTCTCCAAAAAAGGGGCAGAAATGTCATGAATCTCCTAGGAAACTTGAAGCGGGGAACAATAGGCATTACATCACTCTTCTCATTGATGAAGGACATATGCATGGGAAGGAGAAAGTTAGTGCTACTACCGACCGAGGAGATTGTTGCCTCAAAATCTGTGAACTTCATCTATGACAATGGCTTCCCAGAAAAGAGAGGTGATCTGGGAGTACCTCTGATTTCTTGCTTCATTGGCACACAACTCGTCCAGCATGCTCTCATCGACTTAGGTGTAGGGACAAGCCTCATGCCATGGAGCATGTACCTACGTCTTGGCCTAAACAAAATGAAACCAGTGGAGTGTGCCATTATCTTGGTTGACGAAACCAAGAGGAAGCCCTTGGGAATCATGCATAACACGATAGTGTCGATGGATGAAAGGGTGAACATTGCCTATGTGACTGATTTCTTGATAGTGGATACCTCACTGATTGATGGAGAAGAATACTTCATATTGGGTAGGCCCTTCCTATCCTCCGCATGCGTAGAAATCAACATCCGCAAGGGCACGCTGACGGTTACTTACAAGAGGAAAAAGTTCGACTTCTTCATGTTCACCAAAGAAGAGAGAGACGAGCTGGCCAATGAAGACTTCGGTGAGAGTTTGTGCTATCGTGACCCTCTGGAGCTATGGAGATCGAGCCCATACTTCTATTCCATGTACAGTCCTTGGGACGAAGCACATGTCATAAGAGCGCTCGACAGGATCACCGTAGAAGAGAAGGTGGGCACCGTGTGTGTCAATACATGATGAAAAAGAGCAACAAGCCTGGCTGAAGGCTATAAATTTAGCGCTAGTGGGAGGCAACCCACGTAGTTTGAGATTCTCGAACCTTGTTTTTACCATACTTTCTTTTGGTTTCCAAGAAACACACACACACACTATACTTGATAGTTTTTCTGTTTGTGAATCATTTTAGCACAGGCACAAGAAAGGAAAGATGATGCTGAAGGGTTTAGCCGAGACGGAGGTCAAAGTGGAAGAAAAGATTGCAACTCAATGGAGGAGCTACAGGAAGAAAGCGAGAACGGCCGTGCTGCTCAGCACGACCGTGGTGGCCCTGTCCTGCTCACCTAAAAGTTACTTTGACCGCTCTAGCTCTCGCCGGTTGCCTTTCGCAACCCCACGCATTTTTACCCTACTAGTCTAAACTTCTATTTCATGATGAGGACATCATGAGTTAAAAGTTTGGGGTGGTAGGGCGGTAAGCCTTCTTTCGCCACATTTTTCTCTATGTACCTTGTGCTAAATTTTTGCAAGATGATCAAACAGTTTGACTGACTTACCATACTCGATTACCTTGACCTTGTGTGCCTGCTTGCATTCACACATCCATGTAGTTAATTTCTGCATTTTTGAGTAATTTTTCAAAATTTTTGCTTCTTCATACCATGCATTGCATTCTCATGTAGTTTTGATAATTTCTTGTGCATGTTAAGTAGGATTTGCTGCTTTATGTCTTTAAAATTCCCTAAAGTAGGTTTAGATGTGATTTAGTGCAAATTGGCACCATTTTGGCCAATTTTGCCCAGATTTGAATATTCTTGCTCCGATGGGATGTTTTGACTTAATCTCCAATGTTTGAAATGAAAAGGTTTACTCTTGTGACAATTGCATGCTACATTCTTAGATTTTATTGATATATGGTCTTGTTTGTGACTTTCTACATGTGAACCACATCTCTTAAGTCTATGAATGCTTTGGTTGAATCATGAATTGAGCAAGCGACAAACGCTTAAAGCCAATGGAACCACTTGGTAGAAATATGAATTTTGTGTTAATTCTATCATGTGGTGTGATATTACTTGGTGAAGTGTTGAATTAGCTTTCATGTAGGGAATTGTATGTTGAAAACTACACTGATGACCCCTCTTTTATTCGACTTTTCTTCCACCATCTTCATACCCCTCCGCCTCATAAAAAGATGCCAAAGTGCACATATTAGTCGTGGCCACCTCCAAAAGTTTGGGGTGGCCACATCTTTATCTCCCCACTTCATTCCATCCACCATGTGCCCTACCTACACCAAGGACAAAGAAAAAAAAGAAAAGAAAAAATAAAATAAAAGGATGCTCCTGTTTAAGAGCATTCAAATAAAGAAAAGAGGAGTGTGAAAAAGCACCCCAAATCTTACCGCAACCCTTTCTTCTTCTTTTATACCCATTGAGCTAGAAAACATCAATTCTAGCTCACTTTACCCTTTCTACAGCCAAGTGGGTCATCTAGTGTGGTTTGAAGCATAAGACTGAATGCATGAAAGTGAAACAACACTCCTAGTCACCTATGATTAACACCAACATGAAATGGTTTACCCGGAATAACATGAAGGACATATGGACAACTTGCACTTCTATGCTTTATATTTGAAGTTTGTATGCTCAGTGCTCAGTTCATGATTGGATTGTGAAAGAAGGAGAGGAGAGATGTGAAACACATGCACTTAGTCATTTCCAAGACCATATAGTCAATAATTTTCTGTTGCTTTGCATTTGTCATTTGTTTTTGTTGAAAAGAACGTAAAAGAGAGATTAAGTTGGAGCATACTTGAGGACAAGTATGTTTTAAGTTTGGGGTGGTGATGCAGCCCTATTTTAGGGCTCCATCATGTGTCATTTTGTACTTAAGTTGCATCTAAACATGTTAGAATTACATGTTATTCTCCCCAATTTAGTTATCATTGCAAATATGCTTATGGATGTTCTTTGCATTGTTTTTCAGGTACTTGGACCATGCCTAGATGGAAGAGAGAGAAAGAAGGAATCCTAGGGTTTCCCCACTCATGGACGGACCCAAAGAAGACCCCAAAGTCTCCCTCAACCTACCTCCAATGGCCAAGAATCGTCTCCAAGAAAAGGCATCCAAGATTTATGAAGTTTAAAGCCATGCTATCATTAGAAGACCCCAGCACGGCCATGGTACCATGGAACGACCGTGCTGGAAATTGAGCAAAGTTACAGGTTGATCGACAAATCATTGAAGTTCAAGCAAGTCAGCCACCACGGCCGTGTTGCCCAGCACGACCGTGTTGGATGAAGATGGAACGGGCGTGCTGCTCAGAACGACCTCCTCCCAACTCTGCCACCACGGCCGTGCTACCCAGCACGGCCGTTCTACCTAGTACCCAACACGGCCGTGCTGCCCAACACGGCCGTGCCACCAGCCTTCGTTTTCACCCACCAACCTATTAAATTAACACTTAACCAACACGGCCATTCTCCTCCACCACGACCGTGCCCACTCCTACCCAGCACGGCCGTGCTGCCCAGAACGGCCGTGCCACCACCCCAAAACCTATACAACTTTCACTGATTTTCCTATTCTACCCCTACTTAGCCCTAGCCCCTATATAAGCACTAGTTGCTTCTAGGGTTCGAGAGAGAGCACTCCCCAGCTGTCAACCAGCTTCTCCCTTGCATCCACTGCTCCCATCCACCCATTTCCTTGCATTCAACCCCATTTCCACCCACTTTCCACTCATTTCCACCATAGAAACCTAGTTTCTCTATGTTTCTATCCATCCATTCCACCATTTTCATGCACCCCTGCACCATTGGAGGAGGGAGGACGTCTGCAGCTGCTTGGAGGTGAAGAAGAAGGCCACTTCATCAAGCTTCATGGAGTTTCTTCCTCTTCTACCCCCTTCTTTTCCTATTTTCATGAACATGTATAGCTAAGCCCCCTTGTGGTGGGCTGTTTGGGATTAAAATGTTACTTTGATACCATGTTGGGGGATAAATTCTTGTAATGAACTCAATTCATATTTATGATGATTACTTCTTGCTTCCATCTCTTTTCCTATCTGATTGCATGTGGTTTGTGCTTCTTGTATGGATTGCTTGTTTTGAGGTTTTCGATGACACTTCATTTCTAGGAGGAATTGGGGTGTATGTGGGAATCTTAGGAATGGCTCCTAGGTCCAATTAGTGGATCCCTAGCTAGCCCCTTTGTTCCTACATACACACCCCTCCTCTTACAAATGAGTGTGAGATTTAAGTGGCTAGTGTAAGTGAGAGTGATGCAATTGCCTAGGGCCTTCTAAAGGCTAGAGTGGCTAGTGGCATGAGGATTACCCCCTTCATCCCCACTCCCATCTCTACCCTCAACCCTCAATTGTCTACTATCACCTACCCTAGAAACCTAGATTTGGCCAATCTCACTAGAACTACACCTAACCCTAGTCTTCTACTAGTAGTATAGGGTATGTTCTAATGACATTACCCTTGTTGTTTGGTTTGGTAATCTAGATATGGATCGAGCACCATGCATGTTTAATGAACTCCCCCAACTAAAATCGAAGTGACATTTCCCAAACGGCCCACCCACCTTAATCACCTTGCTTAAACCCTAATCGCTTAGTCTGCTTGTTAATGCTAGCTTAGTTCAATTGCTTTAGTTTAACTTAGTCAATTTCTTAGCTCTACCCTTCAGAGTTAACTTAGGCTTTTGCTCGTGCTAGTGGTTAGTTTAGTTCGGTTTTGCTTCTTGGCTTGCTAGAGTAGTGTAACCCTTCTTGTTCCTGCTTAGTTAGTTGGATAACTTAGTTTGCTAGTTTGCTTGCTCTTTCATAATTTAGTTTCCTTTTTGCATTACTTACTTGCTCATTAGTGTAATCAATCAACAATCAACCTTAAAACCCTAACAACCCTACTCTCTGCACTAGGAACTTAGCTCACGCTGTCTAGCTCTAGCGCCCCCTTTATCCTCGCGGATCGACCCCGTACTTTCCACCTCACCTATACTACGACACGACCCCGTGTGCTTGCGGGTGTAGTGTCTTAGTAGACATAGGTAGTTAGTGTGGTACCATATAAATTTTGAAACCACAATCCCATATCACGTGCGCTCCGACCTCGTGGGGTGTAAAAGCACCACTAGCGGAGACGCACCACTCTCACTAGGAAATAAAGCATATTATGGCTCACAAGGCCCAATAACAACAATAAATGAAACATCATAGCTCATACCTGGCTATGCCCATCATCTCATGATACAAGCATGGTTAGTACACTTGATAACAGTTATATCAATTACATTTTAGCACCATGCTATACAAAGTAACACCACTTATACCCTTTTTAGGGTTAGGGTTTCTCAATTCATGTAAGTCAGGAATAATCATCCCATTACCCACATTAGGGTTAGGGTTTATCATCATATTGTTCAAAATTAGGGTTTCGTACACTATAGCCCAAGGTTAGGGTTTCGTATCAGGTTTCACATATCATTACATAGCATCACCTTGAATTAGAGTTTCATGTCACATTACCCTGTATCGGGGTTCCACATTACATTCTTGCCTTGAATTAATGCTTCTTATAACATTTCCCTTAAAATTAGGGTTTCATGTAGCTTTACCCGAAAATTAGGGTTTTCATAAAGCATTCCCTTAAATTAGGGTTTCTTATGGCATTACCCTAAATTATGGTTACACATCACCCTAGATTAGGGTTATACATAACATTGCCCTAGATTAGGGTTAGGGTTCATCACCCTTCTCAATTAGGGTTTCATGATCTCTTTATCAAGGATCATACCCTAAATACATATTGTATCGAGTCATTGCTTCCATAAGCATCAAAGGTTAACCATTCAAAAGGTACTAACTATTTAAGTATCTTGAAGGTACAACCATTGTAATTACCTTTGATAAAAATCATCAACAATCATGGGGTTAATTGTGATTACATGGTTTGAGTCAGTTAAACCTTCAAGGGTCTTGAAGTGCATCGAGCTTCAAACGGTCTTGAAGCACCTCAATCTTCAAACGGTCTTGAAGAAATTGGATCTCAAACGGTTTGAAACTGTTTGGGAAACTAGCCCTTGAAACTGTTTAAGCAAAAGTACATTGAAACGGTATGAAAAAATTGCTCTTGAAACCACTTGGATCTCCAAATAGTTTGAGACCATTTGATCTCAAACGGTCTTGGTCTCAACCTCAAACGGTTTTGAAAACCATTTCCATTCAATCGATTTTGGAAAACCTAAACACCAAACGATCTTGAAGATCATTAATCATCAAACGGTTTAGAAACCATTTCTCTCCATACGGTCAACTCAAATCCAAACGGTCAAATCAATCCAAACGGTCAACTATCCCAAATGGTTTTGAACCCAATCCCTCAAACAGTTTGCAAACCGTTTGGCCACCAAACGGTTTGGTGAAACTGATTGACCAATTTTATTGGAAATCGATTGGACTTGCAATTTTGGGAAAAGTGCCCAAGATTATTTCATCATCATCTACCTTCATTTCTAATGTTCACCTTATTACTGATTTCATAGAATCATCCATTACAACAAGCAATTATTCAAGAAGAAGGAGAAATCAACATAACTTGTAAAATTGGAATTGAATAATGATGTAATTGGGTTGAAGTTATATAACCCGCCTTCAAGAATGCTTCAAAGCTCCAAATCCACGTCTTTAATGGTGGTTGAAGATTTCTCAACTCCACAAGGTTCGTTCCTCAAGATTTTGAGTGAAAAGGATTGGCTAGGATTGAAGATTGCATGGAGAAAAGAAGAAATCAAGCATTGATTTGTGATTTTCACCATGAAATCAAGGTGAAAGGAGATGATGGAGCTTACCTACAGGTTGGGGGTCGTCCTCCTATTGCTCCTAAGCTCCCTTGGTTGTTTTTCAAACAAAGGTTGAAAGAAAATCTGAAAAAGAGTCCTTGGTTGAGTGGGAAATGAAGTGTATATAAAGGAATTTCAAGGAGATAGAAAGTTGAAAAGCAATCCTTCAACTCCCCTAATTGGTGTCACTTAACCCCCTATACTCCTTGCATACGAAGGAATCCTCCTTTGCCTTAAATTCTTCTTCATTATCCACAATTTAAAAGAAAATCAATTAAGCACCTTAATTCATATAATACTAATATCCCATATTTGAGTGGATATTACTTTTAATTAACTAATGTGAGTGGGCTCTCGACTCACTTAGATATTTTCTCGGCCTTTGCAAGGCACAAGGACGTCCACACTTATCTAAATTCAACCTTCACATATTTGGTTGAAGGGCATTCCCATTAATGTATTTATTTATGCATTAATTTGAAGTAAAGTTCCATCTATGCTTAAATCTTGATTATTTTAATATCAAGATTCTCTCTCTTCCAAAATGATTCAAATGAGGTGCCCCTCTCAAATTATTTTCTCTAAATGATGCCAAGAATCATGAGGGACCCTCTAGAGGTGGTATTTTGCATATTGAACCCTGGGTTTTGGGTAAATTGCACATTACTCCAAAACTAGGTTTTAATGCACAAACATTGCTCAAAAAGCTCTATCTTGGTGTTCAAGCTTGTAGAATCCATACCACTGCATCATACTCATTCCTATGATGCTTCAACATCTGAGTAACCATTTACCATGTAACATTTGCAATTTAACCCCTCAACTTGAGTAATTTGCACTTTAGTCCAAAACTAACAAAACATTGTTTCAACATTATTCAAAAAGGACTAAAATTGAAATATAAGTTTCTATTGAGCCTTAATTACTTTTCAAAAGATATGATCAAGAATATAATCAACCTCATTATGAAAAACATCTAGGGTTAACACATAACCCAGGTCAAGGATGTTACAACAACCACCTTCCTTCAAGGGTGAAGGTGAGATAGAGATGGTCGACAAAACATATGATTGGGTGTTAGCCGTAGAGAGGACTTTTGATGGTATGGCCTGTCCTCCATGCCAGAAGGTTAGGTTTGCTTCATATGTTTTGGATGGACCTGCAAGAGTTTGGTGGAATGGAATTGCAAGGACTAGAGATATCTCAACCATGTCTTGGGCAGATTTTTTGACTCTCTTCTTTGGAAAGTATATCTACATTGTTGTCCTAAAGAAGAAAGAAGTAGAGTTCTACAATTTGAAGCAAGGTTCCTTATCCATTTCTACTTATGTGAAAAGGTTATGACTACAATGGCTATGAGTAAGAACCCCAAGATATGAAACAAATGAGTTGTGGTTCACTTCAACTGGATTTCCTACATGATCAAAATCCACAACCAGTTTGGGACCATTGCCCCTTTATTGTAGTAACTTATTCAACATAGTGATGCTCCTCACTTTTTCAATTTTTTTTGTTGCTCATCAAGTACCCCAAGTTCTTCAGGGGATACATCATCAACCTAAAATTTGACAAAATAAACACACTTACATGATATAACTATAAATGGACATATAGATAGAAATATAGGATATATTTTTAAAACTTACATTGTGAGGCGGCGCATTGATATCCTCACCCTCACGGTAATCATCATCACAGTCATCATGCTCATGCTCAGTCATCTAAAAGTGTCATTGAAAAATCAAACATTTAGCATTTGACATAACTAGAAGATAATAAAATATTATAAAGTTCACATTCAGAAAAATAAAACACTTAAAAAAACTATAAGCATGCATGCCTCTAATATTTTGATCTTTTATCAATTAACAATCCTTCATTGTGATCTCCGTGCACATACAAGTCATCATTAGCTTCAATATTTGGTGGTGTTGGCAACCCAACTGAGAATGGACTTGAGTCATCATACTTATTATAGTACTCTTCTTCATCTATATGATCTTCAATGAACTATCTTTTACCTTGAAGAACAACCGACCATTTATCATTTGTAGGATCATCGATATAAAATACTTATTCGCCTGTGATGACAATATGAAAGGTTCACCCTGCTCGCCAATCTTTTCAAAGTTTACTAATGTGAAACCCAATTCTTCCACTATAACTCCTTTGGTGTTATCAACCCAATTACATTTAAAGAGCGGAATTCTGTAATCTACATAGTCAAACTCCGATATGTCTTCATTGACACTGTAATATGACATTTTAGCTTCATGTGGACTCTTATCCTTTGCACTTGCAAAAAACATTGAAGACGCTTGAAGGGTGACCCCACTGTTTTGGAAGACACTCTTATCATCTTGACGCTTTGTGTAATATGAGAATCCATTTATGTCAAACTCTTCTTAAGACATAACATTCCATTTTGGTTTAAAGGCGAGGCATTTGATAGTTTCAGTAAGATTATCTGGTGTTTGTGATAGTTGATGTAAGACTTTATCTTCAAACCTTTTAATAAATGTCTTATTATGCTCTCTAGTAAGCCACATTGAATTTGCTCGAGGATATTGTCTCTTGATGAAATTGGTATGTTCCTCGATATAAACACTCACTTATTTGATGTTGTGTAAAATATACAAGTGACCTTGTTCCAACTGCTCACGGTTGATTGCTTTCATCCGTGATCCTAAAATTCCTTTGCCAAAATTCTCCTCAATATTCTTGTCATTAATAGGAGCGTCATTACCACTCATAAAGTCATTGCAAAAATCCATAACCTCTCTCGCCACATAACCCTCAATAATACTCCCTTCAGGCTGATAACGGTTTCGAACATCACCTTTAAAAATGCTCATGTATCGTTCAAAGGGATACATCCAATGCAAGAAAACCGGTCCCAACATTTTCACTTCCCTAGTCAAGTGGACAACAAGATGTACCATGATATCAAAGAACGAAGGAGGAAAATACATCTCAAGCTGACATAGGGTAACAACCACTTATCTTTGCAATTTATTGAGAGTATCAGGGTCAATAACTTTGTTGCACATACTGTAGAAAAAGAAACAAAGTCTGGTGATTGCAAACCTTACATGCTTCGGCAATATAGATCGAATTGCCACGGGCAATATTTGTTGTATTAGAGTGTGACAATCATGAGATTTAAGACCTATCAACTTTAGATCTTTCATTGATACCAATCTACGGATGTTGGATGAGTAACCCTGTGGCACCTTAACATTTACCAAGTATTCACAAAAAGCTTTCTTCTCCTTTCTAGACAATGTGTAACAAGCGGGAGGTAAGTATGTTCTCTGATCGCTACTAACTACTTCTGTTAATTATGTCCTTATTCCCATTTCACGTAGGTCCATTCTAGATTTTATCCCATCTTTAGTCTTACCTGGTATATTCAACAGAGTACCAATGACGCTATCACAGACATTTTTCTCAACGTGCATGACATTGACACAATGCCTGACTGCCAAAGAACTCCAATAAGGAAGATCCCAAAATATTGACTTCTTCTTGAATAAATATTTGTCACTCCGTGTGGCCATGGTACATTGTGATCTCTTACCAAATTCATTGGCAAATTCTTTTACACTTTCATAAACAACCTCTCCTGGTATAGGTTTAGGTACACTCCGTTCCTCATTCCGTCCATAGAATGCTTTGCACAACATACGATACAGATGGAATTTTGGAAGAAACCTTTGATAACCAAGATATACAGTCTTTCCGCCATGTTTTAGTCATATTGAATCAGTGTTCTCTTCACATATAGGACATGCTTTAGATCCTTTGACACTATATCCAGACAAATTCCCATAAGCTGGAAAGTCATTAACAGTGCAAAACAACATAGTGTGCAAAACAACATAGTGTACAAATCTCTCCATGCCAATGCCATTCTATATATCCTTGTACAATCCCGTTGCACATGACATGACTTTTGATTTCGTCTTCAGTGCTGACTTTCAAGTTGTTACTGCAATGCCTACATGGACAGTAGAACCTATCTCCAAGTTGTTTTCTATGTTCCTCGGCAAATCTAATTAACTGATCAAGATCAGAAATAAACTATGGGGTGCAGTGATTTGAAATGGACATCCATGATCTATCCATTCTATGATCAAAGAGAAGACAAGTATATATTAGGGTTTAGGGTTAAAAGATTAGGGTCTAGGGTCAAGAGATTATGCTGCCAAAATTTTCTTGAAAACCCAATACACATTATACACTTACATCCTAAGTGAGATTAAGTGTTCAAGAACAGTCTCAAACTGGAGACTATCCAATATAGACTCCTAATGAGTAAATATTAGATGGTTTTCTAGGCCAACAAATACATGTGTTGTCACTCTTATACCTACAATCTGTGTACCACCTATCCCATTCTTGAACACCTAATCTCACTAGTAAGTGTATAACGTGTATTGGGTTTTCAAGAAAATTTTGGCAGCATTTTCCCGTTGTTCTCCAAGTACATATGTACTTAGAGAACAAATATGGAAATATTGTCAAAATTTTCTTGAAAACCCAATATACATTATACACGTACATCCTAAGTGAGATTAAGTGTTCAAGAACAGTCCCACACCAAGGACTATCAAAGATTTACTCCTAATGAGTAAATCTTGGATGGGTTTCTAGGCCAACAAATACATGTGTTGTCATTCTTATACCTACAATCCTAGTTTCATCATTCATATCCTAGTTCTTCAAGTTAGGGTGATTATTGATGTCTTTAGAAGCATGATTGGCAATCTAGGGCAAAGTTCATCATTTACATTACAAGCATGTCACATGAGTGCATTAGAGTTCATCATTAAGCAAGAAGGGTGATTAGGATTCTCAATATACTAAACAAGGAAAGAAGTTACCAATTTCATAGTTAGGAGGGTAGAGATACCCTAAGATCTAGATCTAATGGTTCATAATGAGCTTGTGATAAAATATTGAGCTTGACACACTATCTAAGGATGGAACTTAGTCCAATACGATTTAGATATACAACATCATCATCTAATTAGGTTTATTTGTCTATGCTTATTCACTCTTTTCCCTGCTATTATTACATATAGCTAGGGTTAATTACATGGTTTACTTCAAATTTTGTAGATTTGCTAATTGGACTATGAAGAACCCAAACTTATAATTAGATTCTAGGTTATGTGATTCATAATATTAGATACCCAGGGTGATTAATGAATTAATAATTATTCAAGAGGAGTTAGATTACCAAATTGTATAGGAGGCTATAATATATCACTACATATTCATATACCAAGTAATGGAGAATAGATGAACACATATGGAGTAAATTGATATAAAGTAACATAACATATATAAGTATAACAAGTAATTAAGTACTAATAAAGTAGTTACTAACTTAGTGTGACAATACATGGACAGTAAATATGTAAATTCATAACTATAGAACGTCAATAGCTAGTAATAATTAGTAATTGTTATACTATATATCTGTAAAAGTCATAATTAATTAGCATAACAACTAATAACTAACTATATTATAACTGTATATATGAATCAAAGAGTTACTCTAACTTCTGCAAAGAATAAAGAGGTATGTAGAAGTATTGTACATGAATACAGTAATATGATTAATGCAGTAAGTATAGAATTAGATACATACAGTTAGTTTTTATATGTTTTGTAGAGAAGCACATTACACCTGCTACAGCCAAAACTCCCATCACCCACCCACCTGGGCTGCCAACCGCCAAAATGCCCTCCACCCTAGCTAACAAGTCGCCACTTGCTACTGCAGGCAACCCCAAGCATAAGAACTGGAAATGAGGGAAAACTTACCGATAATATCCGACGGTGTTGAGCAGGCGGCGGTCGCGGCGTTGAGCACACGGGTAGGTGACGGCGGTGGAGGCATCGTTCAGCACACGAGCAGGCGGCGACGTTCATCACACGGTAAGGCGGCGGCGTTCAGTAGGAGGCGACAGCATTGAGCACATGAGCAGGCGGCGACATTGAGCACATGAACAGGCGGCGGCGGCAGACGGCCGCAGATGAGCGGCAGGTCGAGTAGAATCGCCAAAGATCGAGCCGTGTTTCACGATGAAACAGAGAATGGGGAAGAGTCTATTTTGCGAGGTCTATTAAGTTAACAATCATCATCGGTTGTTTCAGAAACCGACACCTAAGATACAAAAGCGTCGGTCACCACATAAAATCCGACACTGATGTTCAATCATAGTCGTCGGTTTCAACTAAAAAATCGACGTATATCTACATATGCCAACAAAAAAAATGTTCTTGAATTACGACCATAGTCGTCGGTTGCCATACAAAACCAACGCCAATTGGGTAACCTAAATCCTAAAAATCTTTGCAGAGACTGCGCGCGAAAACACATCGGTGTCGGTTATTGCAAGAAAACTGACGACAAAAGTGGGTCCGATTTCTATCTCACAAAAAATCTTTAGTCGTCGGTTATTTGGTAAACAACCGATGTCATATGTAAAATTTGGAGGTAATTTTTTTGCACTGGAAAAATTGGATTTGGCGGGCGATTTTAGGCGTCGATTTCTTATTATACAATCGACGCTAAATAGAAAGTGATACACGTGGCTAACTGGTCTTCACATATAGATGTCGATTGGTGTCTTCAGCCGACGTTTTAGGATTTAGGCGTCGATTTTTTTGATACAACTGACGCCTCTAAATATAACGTTATAAGCTATTTCTCTAGTGGTGTAAATTAAAATATTTATTCTTATACAAAAAATAAAATGATACAAAAATTTACACAAGTAGTCAAGGTATTCATATATATATATATATATATATATATATATATATATATATATATATAATTAAACATGAAAATGTGTCATAAAGATCATTGCCAAGAGCTTATATTCTTGATTTGTGCCATTATGATCTCATATCACGAAAATTAACGATATTTACTTGCACGTCTTCCATAGAACATAATTGATGCATTATCATATATCATCCACACAATGTTTTACAATTCGCATCATGCCAAAATATTTGTATCGACAAATAAATGTAAATTGACAATAAGAAAATAGTGCATGAAAGACAAACGACGAAAAGATGAAATCATGGAATTCAATAATTATTGTAGCGTAACAAATCAACACCGAATAGATGTAGTATAACAACACACTGGCCACCCAACCCCTTTGCTTTTTGTGCGTTTTTATCTTTATTAAAATTGGTTGCTCTCCATACCTGCCGTGCCTATGTGGAGTGTAGAAAAAATAGATCATTCCAACCATTGTAGAAGATTTGGCAGAGTTACAAATAGAGTTGGGAGTCACTTATCTAATTTTTTTGGTGACCGGGAGAAACCACACCAGACAAGTTCAATATGGTAAACTCTCGAGATATGAGAAGATGTGGTTCGGTCATTCCCCTCCCGCGCCTAATCAGTATGGATTGAGTCACTTATCTAGTTGTGTTTTATATTCTAATACATAAAATTGTCCGATTTATATTTGATCTTTGTGTTGATCTGAAATTTGATTTAGGGCCCTACCCATACTGGCACGCTCCGTCATGGAAAAAGGCCCATACTTGAGTTCTTGTTTGTATTTGGCAAAGTCCTCCATATCCTTCATAATTATATCTTAATCAGAATCTAGGGTGAGGTATGTGTCTCACCGTGCCAGGGAGTGGCTCCGCCACTGAAGCGAATTGTATCCTAACTCAACGTTCTTAGGACCCCAACATGAAGTAGACGGAGGGGTGACGTACAGATCTTAGAAAGATTAGAAGACCATCAGCTGCAGTGCTCCCTCACTAAGAACGAGCGTAGAGTTATTTCTGGTGCGTGGAAGTCAGCCTCCTACAAAGATGGACTTATGTAGTTGTCATGTAATCAGCAAGACAAAGGCCTCCGATGTAACTAACACAACATTTAATCAAGACGAGCATCTTTAATAGATTTTGCCGCAATTTTGTATGCCCAGTTTGCTCGGTACGTTTGTGTACCTTGCCTAATCGCCCTGCGGCCAGCATGGACGTGCTTTGATATGACGACATATATAATGCACAATTACTTATGCGTGGACGACACATGTTAAAACTACAGTACATATACAATACAATACTACTACTATTAAGCTTCTTCCAAACTATACATATTAAGGAATGTATGGACCGTTTCTTGAAAAAATCTTAATTTTTATTCATAGGCATGTTGTTAGGAAACATTGCGTATCAATTTTATTTTCTGTTAATGTAATTTATTTATATCAAATTGTTTGTATCTATTTATTATCTCTATAACTATAAATGGGTGACTTCTTATCTGGAACATACCACATAATTTTGAATTTCTTGCAATCTCCTTTTTTTCATCTGTAAGTACTGTTTTCTTACATTTTCTTTGATCTTTTTATAAAAAATATATGTTATCTATTTTTCACATAATTAGAAAATTGCTTATTAATAAGGTAATGACGCCTGAGTACTTAAGAGAGTTGATTGTAAGAACAAGACCACTAATAAGTTGATTGTAAGAACAATACCACTAGTTCGATTCCCCATTATTTTTTAAAACTTATCCTTCTCTCATATCTCAATTGTTATACCATTGTTACCTCCACCAACCTTCTTTCTCAACAATAACCTAGACTTAAGAAGTGCCTATCTTGCCTCTTTGGTTAATGTCCTTCAAAAGATCTTGATTTATATATTAGTACTTCCTACAATGCTATCTTAGCCCAGTATATCTACAAATTTCTCACGGTTCTCTCTAAATTTGGTAAGAATGACATGTCATTATTCTCATTTACCATCATTCTTTCTTAGAAGTTATGGTAAGCTTGTGAAGATATACAAGGGCGCCATTAATTTTTTTGTTACCTTTTCTATAAATTGAGATAGACTTCATACATGCCTTCCGTAATCTACCTTCCATCTCATCATTCGACCTGTAACAAAAAATATCATTTATTGATATCTAAGTATACATTTTCAAACTCCTAAGTTCATTTTTAATTATTACTCAATCCACATAGTGTCTTTAAAAGTTGATAGCATGTATTAACTATTAATCTAAATTTATATCATACATGTAGTGCCTTTTTTCTATGTCATTATATTATATTCAAGTAAATAATTGTGGTGTAAGCAAAATTTAGATAACTATTTAAATATCGATTATGTCTACTTTTGAGAATCAAAGTAATATGAAAGAAAGCAGCTAACAATTTTTTAGTCATATATAAGTTAGAAGAAATTATGAAAATAGAGACCATATTACATGATTGACACGAGTAAACTATGTGGACTCAAGGTCTAAATTGACTAAACCCTTGTTTGGATGATGACTAAACCATTTCAATTAATTGTGTCTAATGTCTCTACTTGAGTGATTTCATATTAGGTATAGACACACTCCAAATGTCCTAACTTGCGCATCTCAACTTGGAGAAAAGACAAGTCAAAGTCAATACAAGTGCACGTTTTTGTAATATGATGTAAATTCATTAGAATCATGTTGTAAATCACTTGTAATGATGAATTGACTTGTAACTTAGTTGAGAAAATTTATTGGGACACTAAACACCAAGTTTTAATCACTTTAGTACTTTAGAAAATTGACCACAGGCAGTCAATCGGTCGAGTTGCAAACTCAAACGATCCTCCTGGATCAAGTTTTTGAAGATAGCATCGGTCGAGTTGTGCTTTCACAGAACTCGACCGATCGAGTACCTGACCGATCTTCATTGGTTGGTCGAGTTTTACCAGGACAAACTCGACTGATGATTTGAATATCGGCTTTGTCTTTTACTCTATCGGTCGAGTTACCTTTATTGAAACTCGACCGATTGCATTGTACGGAAAAGTGTAGAAAAGTGTTTCTAGCCATTGTGGAGTTGTAACAAGTGAAAATATATCTATTGTAAGTCACAAAATGGCTAGTTTTTATTCTTAAGTGTTCCCAAAGGCTAAGAGGCATCCCTGGCTATAAATAGGACCCCTTCAGCTTCATTCCAAGGTTGATCATTCAATGCAAAACTCTATGTGAGGTTCATATTCTGTAGTTGAGTGCTTCCTATAGCCTCCTCTCTCTCTCTCTAAGCTTAATCACTTGCTACATTTGTTAGAGTGAGTAGGAAATCTGTAAGAGAGCTAGTCCTACATGTATATCTTGTGAGGCTCTCACTTCCACCACCTATGTATCTCTCTTTCAACCATGAAGATGCAGGTTCTCTCTCTTGGCTAAGAGAGGTGAAGAACCATGCGAGACTAAACCCCTTGTTCCTTAGGACCCTGAAGTAGCCTGATTATGTATTGTAATTGACTTTTATGTATTTAATACCAATTTCTCTTAATTTATGAACTTATTTCTATAAGATTGTCATGAACTTTCCACACTTTATCACCATAGGTAGTTAATTAGACCTTAAAAGCTTTGAAAAAGGGAATTAATGGTTAAAAACTTTATAGAAATACATGTTTCATATTACCCTTTGAGAAAGGAGGCTTACGAATGTGAAGAGGTTACCAATAGTTTTGGATAAAGCACCTAACTAATAACAATATCATTACAAGAGTAAGACTGGTATTAGATCAGGTAGTGAATTACACCGTATGAGCGGGTAATTCTTACTACTGTTCTCTTAGTCTAGGGTTAGGAGAGATGTTTATTAATGCTATGATGTTAATTGCAATGTCAACCGAGGTGAAACTATAATCTTAAGGAATTCACTCCAATTGAAATCAACAACCAGTAATTTTAGATTTATTATTAAACCGTAAATCAAGTTTTTATTGGCCTAGCTAATCACATTATAGTTAGTAGTAGTTTTTGGATTAACGTTGATATGTACACTTGCATTTGATGTGTAGTTTGTTGGATCCTAGATGGGTGATTAGATGCTCTAGAGGGGGGGTGAATAGAGCTGAATGTACTTAAACAAAATTCATTAGACCTTCAAGATATATCACAAGATAAGGTGGCTAAATAGGAAATTTGAGTGCAACTAAAACATACATAGAAAGGGAGAGAGAGATTGAACATACACAAGTAGACAAGCTATTTAGAGTGGTTCCACACTTCAAATTAGAAGTGAGTCAGTCCACTTACCTAGAGAGGTCAACCTCTAGGATTTCTTAACCTTACACCTTCATTATAAGTATTATAAGAGATACAATACATGACCAACCAAAGGACTTACCTATCTAATACAAAGAGTCTTCAACCTTACCAAGGACTTACCCACTTTGTAAGGAGTCATCCGCCTTCTTCCAAGGACTTACCTACTCTTACATAAGTCTTCAGCCTTTAAGGAATTACCCACTCTTCTTGGGTCTTCAGCCTTTGACTTCACCTTCCCTCGGAGAAGCTTCCGCTAAGGACTTACCCACATGAACAAGGAGTCTTCTGCCTTCACCAAAGGCTTACCCACTCTAGCTCCAAGTCTCCAACCTTGATCTTCACCAATGGAAGCCTTTCCATTGTCAAATACATGGGAGGGAAGAAGAAAATTATGGGAAACATTAGTAAAACTAAAAGACCCCTAGAGAAGATGGTCTGGTTGATCTCCTCTGAAGAATGTGATGATTTGCTACTTTTTAGTTGTAAATCCATCATCTAAAGGTGCTTGAATCTCTCAGAACGTGGCCTTCTTCTCTGTTTTCTCCTCTCCTTTCTCTCGGCTGTCATTCAAAGGAATATAATGAGATTCCTAGACTTGTTTGAAATCCCTCTAAGTTATAGAAGTGACTTAGGACATCATTAATTTCCAAGTGTTAGATTAGACTTAATTAGTCGTTATCTGTCCACTAATTACATTGCAATGGCTAGTTGTTTAATGTTGAAAAGTGTAGTCCAAAACCTTTCTCGGTCGAGAAGTTTGTTGACCGAGAGTCTCTCGGTCGAGGAATTTGTCGACCGAGTGGGAGTATGAGTCAATATATTGTAACGTTCGATTCCAACTCCCAACCACTTTTCTAACTCATTCTAACAGCTAGGAGGATCTATTCTCGATCGAGAAATTTATCGACCGAGAGTGTCTCGGTCAAAGTTTTTGTCGACCGAGAATATCCATGTTTCAATGTATTCATTTACTAAGTGGGTGTATCAATGTGCAGTTGTGATATTATCTTGGGGGATGACCTATCTAAGTGTTGTGAGTGGATACGAAAATCTAAACACTTGATTTATATGATATCTAAGTACTTGTACATTATAAACTTGTTCAAGTTTTTACATTGATTACAATCATGAAAATAAAGTAATTTTAGCAAATTGATCTTCCAAGTCTTCGCTATCCACCACCTTATATGTTTGTCCCTGAAACACTCAAATAGCAAGTTAAAATCACAAGAAAGAAATATTTGTCATCATCAAAACAAATGGATTATAATAATGTCCAATTTAGCCAATACTATCGACGCCTTCGATAGTTGCGGCCGCCTATTAAGTTGTCAGTAATACCGAGTTGATATTGGTAATACTGAGACTTCTTCGAGAAATTTTGAGACTTTGTTGTGCTCTTTTTAGTAGTATCGAATTTTGGGTCGCTACTACCGAGTCTTCTTGATTTCTATATGTTCCAAACTGAGCATGTATGGTACCATCGAGAACAAAGTTGTTAGTACCGAGTTATGTAATTCTTGTAAATTTACCTAAAATTCACAAAAATTGAGCATAAGCTCTCAAAATTTATTATACCATTTAGGAATATTAAAATTACATTTATTTGATGCATATATGTATCACAGGCTAATGGTAGTAAATAATACACAAATTAATATGAAAATAAAAACAAAATAAATAATAAATAGCCTGTGAAAATGGCAATTATTTGGTGCATCACTAATCTTTTTTTTGGATGTATATATCAAATATTTTGTTTACATGTCATTATAGCTAATAAATGACACACTAGATTACTAAGGGATTATTAATTAATGTTATACATTATTCATGCTTTACTTATGTCCTAATATGGTTTTTGTAAGCTTGTTCTTCATGCATTTCTTTTCTTTCATCTTTGAAGTTGTTGGAATTTACATATTTGATACATGCTTAGCATATAACATTTACCATTTTCAAAATATCCATGATTTATTGAGGATTAAATATATGCTTGGAACATTATTAGAAACATACCATCACATGTACAAATAGTGAAACTATTATCAAGCTATCATTGAGACATTATGTTGACCTATAAGTGTAAGTTTATTCATTGTATTCAAGGTAATGCAAGTTAATTGTCAACCTTCTGATGATAATACTAAAGAAAGTTAAAAGAATTAAGAAGCCTAAGAATTAAAAATAATAGGCATGTCTTTCTACCACCATACTAGGGGTTATATGTTTTATTTTCTTAATTGATCTATCTTAGGATTAATTGAACAAAGATACATACATAGTTTATAAAAATTAAGGTAATACTCATATTTTTATGTATACAACTCAATGCTCATCAGTTCACTACTTAGTACCCCAAACCTACAACATGTAAGCAATACATATGTCATAATAAATGACTTCTTCTTTTTTACAAATTATATATAAAATCATTGAGGATTTACTTTTATTATTATAATAGATCTATGTGATATGCATTGTTGACATCTTGAAAAAGTTACATAGATAGTTGCTTTGGAAGCTCTATTATCTTTTAATAGTTTCATTAGAAGTTCTATTATATTTTCTTATTCCATGTTACTAAGAAACAATTTGTATCACGTGCAAATTTGTTCCAATAGAGGGGGGGGGGGGGAAGATTGACTATAGAAACTATGGCACGAAAGGGAAATCCTATTTCGATAAGACTTGCTATGAATCATAGTCCAAATTCAAGTTGGTTCAGTGATTATTTTTATTGATTTTTTCTTAAGTTCATGCTTTTTTGTAATAATATCAAACTTAGTCTCTATATATTATCTCTACTAATATAAAGAGTGAATCTTTCTTGAGTAAAAATAATGATCTATAACACATCATCTCAAATTTGATGCAATAATTTCCTTTTTTGTATCTCTTGGCATTTTTTTCTTACATTTCCATTGATTTTATGTTTTAATCCTTTGTGTTTCCCCACTTAATTTTATATTGTTTATTCTTCTCTCTATCTAAACTGTAAGTATTGTTACTTCCACCAACCTTCCTTCTCAAGAATATCCTAGGCTTAAGGAATGTAAGACTTGCCCGTTTGCTCACATCTCAACATATTTTCTATTTAGGTTCTTTAGAATTGATGAAATGTCATTTATCTCTACCCCATCCTTCTCTCTTAGTGGCTAAGGGATCCTATGGAGGTATACAAGAGAACCATGAAAATTCTTGTAAATTTCTAATAAATTCAAGTATACTTCATACCATGCTTTCCACTACACTTCCCTCTCACTATTAGGTTTTTAACAAACAATATTAGTCGCTAAAATAATTTTATAATCTTATTTATTTAATATTTCATTTTTTGATCTCTTATACCATTGTATAACTATTCACTAATGAAAATACTTATTAGTCTAGAAGTTTAAACATGAATGTAGTGTCTTCTTTCTATTTTAGCATAATTTCATTGAACTAAATAACTATCGTTCAAGAAAAATTAAATGACTATATCAATATCTATTATTTTTAATCTTTTATTTGATATTTAAGTTCCAATTTACATTTTTTTCACACTTAACTTACAATTCATTAATGTCCTGATATGATTTTGAAAAAGTAGGTCCCTTATGAATTACCTAACTTTCATCTTTGAGGTTGTGGATAATCACATGTTGGATATATTCTCAAATTGAACCTTCGTTGTTATCTTAAAAATATGAGTCATTGAGGAATAAATGTATGATTAAAATTATAACATTAAAAATTCAATACATATACAAATAGTAAAACCATGATCAAACTATAAGTACATTTTATTTATTGTGTTCAATCATATGAGTTAATAGTCGACTTTTAGATAATACTACTAGAGAAGTAACAAAATGAAGAAACATAAGAAATAAAAAATTGCAAACGTGTTGTACCCCTTTATGGGGTAGATTTATGATTTCGAGATTGATAAATTATTGTATATATGGAAAAAAAATATAATATAAAAGTTAAGAATAATGTCATGCAATCATTACAAACAAATTATGAATGTGACATATATATAAAAGAGGTTAATTTGGGACAAATTCAAGTAGATCCCAAATTCATGTTAGTTGCATGAATATATTTTTCATATTAGATTTTCATTTTAACCACTTGTAATATATTTTTGTGGTCACTTAACCAAAAACTGAAGTTAAACATATGAGTTCTAAAGAAAACTTCTAAAAGTAGATAACTATAGGGTTTTTAATGACGAAGCACTTAGAACTACCTTACCAGATACATTTGGTATACATGAAAAAAAATATTTGAAATGATGATATATATTTGTTTATAGATATAATAATAGATATATTCATTGACAAAAGTTCAATAACATTATTAACTCAATATGACATTACACACTATACATATCAAAAACCCAATGGACTTATGGAAGATTGTACAAGAATTTCGTTGCCATATCTCTACATATTAGATTATTGTTGGGTGGTAGTACATTTTATAATAAAAGATACACCCACTACTATCCATTTGAGTGTTTGTCTATTTTTCTACTGAATTCAATTTCTAGAAATAAAGCTTTCTTCTAGATCCAAGTTGTTTACTAAAAAGACAAATCTCCATAGGAATACATAGTTACATGTCAAGATTTAAACACACATGAATATTTGCATTTATATGTTATATATATTTTGAGATAATATACTTATTCAATAAGTATAAAGCTTATATGTTTCCCCATTTTTATGTATATGCAATTTGTTTCTAAAATTTACAAATAGTTTTTCATTTATTTATATTTAACTTAAAAAAAATTCTTGAATACAAAATAATAAGTGTTCATGTTCTCTATCTATTAATAAAAAACTCAAAATTAAATGTTTTATTAAGTAAGATAATATTTTTAATGTATCAAATGTGTGCCACTTATGTTTTTTGTTGTTAAAAATATTGGTTTTCCATATATAGCAAAAATAGATGTTTTGTCTTACTTCATGAAGTATGTAAATTTTTTTAAATTGATGAATATGTGTTTTATATGTATAACACAACATTTATATGTGCACATATGTGGTCACTAGTAAAGATAAAAATATGCTTGTAAAAAGTGAGACTTCTTAATATATAATATTATGTGTTTTTGGATAAATTAATGATTCAATTTGGAGGCAACACTTGGCTTGTAAGGACAGGAACTAATGGGATAAAATGTCTCGGGGAACGTCAACCGCTCTTCCCACGCTGCCATTTCTTTCCTCATTCCAAATCTCCGCAAACATCTCCAACGATCGCAGACCCCCTCCCATCTCTCCCTACCTCCTCTGCCAACCTTCGTTTCTCCCATACGTCATGTCGGTTGCCGCCTTCCTCTTCATCACCAAGACTTCATGAAGGGCGGCACCGCCACCGGCCATGGAAGATGAATCGGGCTGACCCTTCTGCCTCCCCCGCACACACCTCCTCCACCAACAAACTACTTTCCTTTCGTTCTCCTGTTCCAATCCCACTCCGCTTCCAGGTCAATAGCCGACCATGGGAGCCTCGCCGCATTCTCGATCCCGGAAGCGACCTCGTCCTCCAATGGAATCGTGTATTCCTTGTATCATGTCTTATGGCCCTCTTCCTGGACCCTCTCTACTTCTACCTTCTCCAGATTCGTGGACCAGCATGTATGGGAATCGATCTCAATCTCGGAATAATTGTCACTTTCTTCCGCACTGTCACCGACCTCTTCTACCTTGCGCACATGATGCTCAAGTTTCGAACCGCATTTGTTTCTCCAAGCTCTAGAGTTTTTGGCAAGGGTGAGCTTGTCAAGGATCCAAAGCAAATAGCTAGGCGATATCTTAGGAAGGACTTTGTCATCGATCTTGCTGCTATGCTTCCCATTCCTCAGGCAAACCAACTGACTTTACATACTTTTTTTATATATTGTAGGTTGTGATAAACTATGCCATATACATTGATATCAAATGCAACAATATTCAATACATATGTATTTCTTCCTTTATCCATCTACAAATTTTATTGTGAACATATGAGGATACAAAATTTATGTCTCTCTCAAAGTGTTGAAGGATAAAACATTACAATGAATTTATTTTATGATATGTGAGATGTGAGTTTCGATTAGGGTGATGTTTATTTATATATATATAAATAATTTCAAATTTATAGGCATTTTCCTAATGTCATGTAAAAAATAAAATCTAGTGTACATAAAATAAATTATTTAATACAATGAATAATATAAAAATGTATGTTTTTTCTTTATCATTTTTATACTATTAACAAGAGTCACTAAATCTATATATTTGAATAAACTTTCGAATAAAATGATGCCCCTTAAATTGAGTAACCGTAATATTTTTTCTTTGTAATTTTTATAAGGGTTAAATTTTGTTTATATTATTTTCATCCTACCCTGCATCACGGCTATTTAAATTGACAAGATATCTTGTTTTTATTTTATTTTTATTTTTTACATATAATTGTAAATTTATACAAGGCAAGACAAATAGATACAAAGGACATGAAATATAAGATATTGAGGAAACACACACCATGAATGACTATGTACATGCATGTAATTATGGATTAAGAAGGTTGCAAATGCACCTAACGAATATTTGAAACAAATAAAAAAATGCATCAATACACCATCCAATCTCATGAATTAATTATATTCATTTTTGGAAAACTAAACCCATCTTTATCGTAAATCTTTATTTATATTTTGAAACTCTTACACAAGAAAGTGTATGTTTTTGGAATATTATATTCTACATTAATTGTTTAGATAACTAGCCATCAAACGAATATGGCTTTTGAGTTAGGGGTTAAAGTTTTAATACATTATTCGTAGATGGATGTCTAGGTATGTACTTTACCTACATTTGTATGCATAGAACTTATGCGATGATACTAGAAGTGTTTTTGGCTTTTATATTATAAAATATAACAACATTTACTCATGTTCGAAAAACATATCACTGTAAGTTCTTTGGTTTATTGAGACAGTGATGAGTATACACTTAGAAGTATCTATCATTAAAACATTCAGATTGTTGTAATGATCCTTAGTTATATGGATATATATCATAGAGTTTAACACTAATTATTTTATTTAGCAATGAAGTAGAAGATAAAATACATGTTGGGTTGTCATCACAATTTGTTAGATCCTTTGGAGCATTATTATATGCAACTTATAATATAACTTGTTAGGATATAACCTCTTTTATTGTGTTGAGATTAAATATTTTAAATTATTATTTATAAACCTTGTGAATTGTTATTTAACTTTCTCAATTAATTTGCAGATCATTATATGGTTCATTATACCTGCCACAAGTGGCTCTATTGCTCATACTAACAATACATTGACGTTGATAGTGTTGATTCAATATGTCCCACGATTATTCTTAATCTTTCCACTGAACGCAAGGATTGTGAAAGCCACGGGAGTTGTTGCTAGAACTGCATGGGCTGGCGCTGCCTACAATTTACTTCTATATATGTTAGCTAGTCATGTATGAAAAATTACACCACGGTTTTTCAAGGGTTTTTATTCTATTCTGTTCTTATTATTTACATGTTAGTTGTTTTCCATGGTGTGTTTTTATATTACAGGTCCTGGGAGCTTTATGGTATCTTTTATCAATGGAACGACAACATTTTTGTTGGATATCAGAGTGTCAAAAAGAGAATAGCACTGCACTTGGTTCTATCTGCCAGCTTGCTTTCTTGGACTGTAAAAGTATGGACATGGTCGAACGAAGATCTTGGTTGAATTCCACTCATGTTCTTACCAATTGTGATGCTACCACTAGTACTACAAATTTCAATTTTGGGATGTTTGCTGATGCTTTGACCAACCACTTTATATCATCAACATTCATAGAGAAGTACCTATTTTGCCTTTGGTGGGGACTACGAAATTTGAGGTAAATTGTTGGTTGAATTTCTTTCTTTTATCATGATTTAGGATTTTACTTGATGTTGCACCTTTGAATTATAACTCTTTTCTCTATACTATATTTCACTTGTTTCTTGTAGTTCTTATGGGCAAAACATTGCAACTAGTACGTACGTTGGGGAGACTATATTTTGCATCCTCATTTGCATAGTGGGACTTGTCTTGTTTTCACATCTCATTGGCCAGATGCAGGTATTTATTTTAAGTTATATTATACTGATAATTTTCTAGTAATGAAATAGTCAAATAATTGTCAAGTAATATGATAACATAGACAACCTCTAGGGAATATTTAAAAAAAAAAGTGGAAATACAAGAAGAATAGAGTTTAAGTTTTACAAGTAATATATATTTCAATTACTTACCCTATCGATATTATTCAAATGCTTATTAATAATGATCCCGACTCCCAATAATGTTCCTTTATGATTAAATATAAGTTTGTTGGTTGATGTTGCCAATAATATGATATAATTTAAAGTGTTAGGATAATCACAAAATTTTTAATTTTACTTCTTATATATATGCAAATTGATCATTCACTTATAATTCATGGCTTGTAGAGTTTTTCAATGTGCATAATAACTAATAATATTGTTACAAACACCATTTTAGGTGGATGATTCAAAGAATACTATGTATGCATTTTCAATATATTTGTCTTATAGACAAACCCATATAGTCCTATAGATAAGAGCTACAGAACTTTGGATTGTAGAAAGAAGGGGAAAAGAAGCACAAGGAACATACATTTTGTTGTCACTGATGGATGAAAGAGAGAGAAAATCTGTGATAAAAATTTGAGCACTTTTAGTGATGAGAATTGTAGACTAGGAGATAATGAACCCCACAATTACCAGATGAAATGAATACAATTTATCAAGAGAAGAGGTGGTATAGGAGACTACTCAATTTTACTCCCTCACCTCTAGGTTGGAAAGCAGTTTAGAATGTAAAAGGGCATGTATTTGTGGCATTTTGATGTATCTATTATTGTGTTTGATAAGAGATGTTCCTCGTGAAAGGTGTCATACTATCACAGTACAAGCATGGGCACTGACATGGAGTTTATTTAGTATGATTGTTAACATATCATTAGGGTTGAACACTTTCTACTATTTTTAATAATAATTGTTGAAATAATTTAGCTTGATCATAAAGGTTAAAAAAAATTTCATTGTTGCCTTCTTCAATGAAGTGAATCTTTAACATCATCACATGTTCAAACATAATGAGATATGGAAGGGGAATATTCCAAACAATTACCCTAAGACATTCAATTTCTCCAACTCTCTGAGACTAAAATCAAACCATCTTAGTTGTCTCATGGAGAACCAAGTTCCTATTTAACTAAAAAACTAACTCTTAAACCAAAACAATAGTCAATGGTATAAGAACAAAAACCTAGGTCTAGAAGTTCATAACCAATGACTCAAAACCCTATTGACACCAAACAATTATGTAGAAATCGCCAAAAGTATAAAGATAATAATTATTTAAAAAAAATAAGAATATGCAACTAAAGACATGAAACTAAATAGAACTCCTTAAATGACTAAAAGTGGCTAATCATCTTAATTAGGCTCTCTTTGGGATGTCAAGACCAGAAGGGGGCCAGTAGTCCAGTTTGTCCAACATCAACTCCATCAAAACAATGCTCATGTTATGCCCTTCATGAACCCACTATTGTTCTCAAAAGGTATATAAAGGATCAAACAAGTTCAACTACCACATGGAAATTGGACCAATGGACATTACCTTTCCTAATAGGATTAATCCATAAAATACCAAATGGAATCTCATTGGAATAATATAGTTGTCTTTAGGATAATGGAATGAAGTATCATTGAGTTCAAAGTTGAAATCAAATGGTAAATCTTTTAACATATACACAGTATTCATAACATTAGCTAATAAATCAAGTTTGAGATATATGAGAAAATATTTTTGTGATCTATTAATGAAACCATCCAATCACAAGGACAAAGTGAAGTGGTGGAATAAGACCCAATACAATCTCATAATGATCATCTCATGCAAATAACGAATTTAGACATTAGAGCTTACATTTAAACTAGTGAGATTTCTTCAATAAAAATCTATGTATATGTAAATAGATATGTATGCATGTGACCCAACAAACCATATATATGATATATGTTGAAAAAGAAGTTGGCATTGGTGATGGAAACGTTATGAACAATTCTTGTACTTTAAAATTAGGGAGCCCTACCAACTTTCAAGTGATTCATAGTGGGATAAATGGACCATGAACAAGCTGAAAGAGTGGTAAAATATATCAATCAAGTATCAAATAATCACTATACACTTGGTTTCAATTTAGTAGAAATAGAACTATATATCAATAATCAATGAAATAAAGATTGATATAAGATTAGATTCACATCAGGAAGATTCATCCAATCTTGGTCGAAATAAGTGATCACCATTTTTATAAACAAGCATAGGATACATAACAACTTATAACCAAAATTGGAGTTTTTAAGAGATCTATTGTGAACAAGAAAAAAATGTAATTACAAATGTCTTGAAGAACTACAATACACTAGTATGTTAAAGAAGTTTTTTAGAAAGATAGAAACTCCCTATACATACATAATAAATAATAAATATAAGTGGAGGTGAGTGTGATTCCTTCCTCTTTCAAAAGTGGAGTTTGCACTCTAGAATTCATAACAAAAAGGGTGGTTGGTTCCACCTCCATCTTACTATGAATATCAAGAAAAACTCCACCCAAATGGAAGAATATTTTTCTTATAGAGGATGGAAAATCATTAAATCTAACTTCTTTGCTAGTTATGAGTCTAGTTCTTGAATCACTAGTAGACCAATATATACATTGCTTAACTTTTTCATAACTATGAAAAAAACATGTCATGGTTTCACGATGCATCTTGTCAAAAAAATTAAAAGGTGTATAAGAACAGTAAGGAGAGCCAAAGATACTCAAAACAAAATAATCAGTGTTCTTACGAAACCAAGTTTGTTTCAAACCAAAACTATTGTCAATATAAACAAGATGATATTGCAAACTAAATGTGAAATTAGTAGAAGGTATCAAAGAAGATGGAATATGTGTGCCAAATGAGTTGCTAATTTTCTCAAGAACTCTAGACTGCCTTCTCATTGGTATGAAACACCTTTGACACCTCCAAGAAAAGGAACTCGTAAAGAAACTTACCAACAAAGTTGATCCAAAAAAAGAAAAAATGGGAGGAAAAAGGAAGAAGCACCAAAATGAATGCATGCCATTATGTGTTTCAAGCAAACCAGCCAATGGATTCATGTGTCCAAGTAGAGAGGAGAAAAAATCCATTACAGTGGATACAACGTGTGGGTGGTATAGTGTTGAGGTGTTTCACATGAAAATGTCAAAATGGAACAATACAGAAAACCTTGTCAAGAGAATAAGTGATATAGGAGAAAAATATGTTATAACTTTCTCTTCTCTTTGTTGGTTGAGTCATTTTAAGACTTATATAGGCAGATTTATTGCCTCCAAAAGAATAATAATAAAACATTCATATCAACTTTCAACCAAAAAAAAGAAGTAATTGTACAGTGAATCAAATTGATATTGTTTTAACCTCAGTCAAATGCATTTCATACAAATGAATGCATTTAATGTAAGGCTCAATCAGTTCATGTGTTGTATATTATACAATTCCTAATTTGAAACGTCATGTTGGAATTAAAATATAGTTCGACCATATCAACATCAAAGCCCCTACAAAATTCAAAATGTTGATCATTACAACCTCAACATAATGCATTCCAAAAATGTTGGTTGTTGTTGCTATGAATTATGGTAGGGGAAACCAATGATCCAAATGGTGATGACAATGCAATATCAAACAAAACGATTGATATCTGAGGCACACGGTTTAATATGAGAACTTTTCCATGATGCAAGATGAGGATAACCATATAGAAGATTGACAAACAAATACTATGTAATGTATTATACAACTCATAGAATATATTTTAATGGATGTTGAATCTGGATAGCCTCCACCAAAGAACAATGGAAAAGAAGAACATAAAAAGAATGGGATCACACTAAAGAAGAATTTTGCAAGCGTACAAAACCTTCTCTTTGGTTTTATCTCATCATCGTACCATCAACACTGTTGAATGCTAGATGCATACATGGATCCCTGCTTATTGCCGATGTGATCTCTAACTAGGATTCCTTTTGAGGTTGCTCTAATACCATACAAAAATGATTTTGAGTCGGTTACAAGTATAGCTATTTTTTATCAACCTGGTTTTTGTCCGACGTGGAACCGACCTAAAACTAGTTTTTGACACCCCCTAATCGGTATATTATATTACACTTTTTTTTCACAATTGTTTAACTATAAATATAGCTTATGTTTTTAAGTTTCCAAGTAGAAGAGCAATAATACTTGTCGGACTAGGGTATAAAAAAAAGGAGGAAGCCCTGCCTTACCGTTTCCTTAGGAGATACTTTTTTGCCAATTAGCTTAGTCTTGTTTTGTACCAAAAGATTACGTGGGCGTTGATGTAATACCCATATGATAAATGCGGCAGTACGCTTAACTATTACACAAATATCAATCAAAAGTAATGCTAGAAATCAATACCTATGAATTTCGTTATTATAACCAACTGTCCGCGCATCGCAATCTCCAAGATAATGTATAATTTTTCTTATATATAAGCCAGTCCTTTAAATTGGCATTTTGTTAATCAAAAGACTATCAAGATTAAGTGTACGGTAGGAAACTGATGATAGCTCAGTGGTGTGTGGCTCATTTCTTCGCTTAGAGGTCCACACTTCAAAACCGTTTGTTTGTATCTAATAGTAAGATTAATTGTACGATATGGATCAACAAAAGACGACAGAAAATAATGCTGTTACTAATCCACCGGATTAAATGCTTGATATTTGTATTGCATGTAACATGGTTTCTTTTTCATAATTTTGAACTTACTAACTACCTCTCGAGATTGAGATTAATTGTCATCTTAGCAGCCATCCTTTTTGCTGATATATTTCTTTCTTTCTCAAGCAATACCTGCAATCAATCACTGTACGATTAGAAGAATGGCGTGTTAAAAGAAGAGACACCGAAGAATGGATGAGACATCGGCAACTACCACAAGATCTACAAGAACGAGTACGGCGGTTTGTGCAGTATAAATGGCTTGCTACCAGAGGGGTTGATGAAGAATCCATCCTACAGGGTTTACCAATGGATCTTCGTCGTGACATTCAGCGACACCTTTGCCTAGGTCTTGTTCGCCGTGTAAGTATAACCTGTCTCTTTCTCTTTTGATATGTGTGCTGTAAGGTTGGAACCTAGGATGTTACTGAAATGGCTGAGATACATATTATTCTTTTGCTCTTACTAAATCAATAGCTTACATGAGATTCCTGCAGGTGCCTTTCTTTTCACAAATGGATGACCAACTTCTTGACGCCATATGTGAACGTCTTGTTTCATCTTTAAGTACACAAGACACCTACATTGTTCAGGAAGGCGATCCAGTAAATGAAATGTTGTTCATTATTCGAGGTCAACTTGAAAGCTCCACAACTAACGGTGGTAGAAGTGGATTCTATAATTCGATCATTCTTAGACCTGGGGACTTCTGCGGTGAAGAACTGCTTACTTGGGCACTGATGCCTAACCCAAGCGTCAACTTCCCGTCTTCCACTCGAACCGTCAAAGCTGTGACCGAAGTTGAAGCATTTGCTCTAAGAGCTGAAGATCTTAAATTTGTCGCAAACCAGTTCAAGCGCCTTCACAGCAAGAAGTTGCAGCATGCTTTCAGGTTCTACTCCCATCAATGGAGGACTTGGGGAGCGTGCTTTATTCAAGCTGCATGGAGGCGGTATAAAAAGAGAAAATTGGCAAAAGAGCTGGCCAAACAGGAGAGCCTTTACACCGGGCCATGGCTTGATCCAGATGAAGCAACTCTGTATAGTGACGAAAATGCACCTTTGATTAGTAGTGATTATGATGAAGGTAGTTCTCAAAATCCTCAACAACACCAACATCTTGGGGCTACTATATTGGCAAAAAAGTTTGCCAAAAACACAAAGCGAGGAGCTCAACAGAAAGTGACTACTACAGTCCCTAGTGCTTCCAGCTTGAAAATGCCCAAACTGTTGAAACCAGATGAACCTGATTTCTCTGGAAATCAGGATGATAATGAATGAGAGATTTTCAACCTCCCATCAATGGTAGATAGATAGATGGTTAAGTGGAAGATCTAGAAAGGGATTTTTTTGTGGTAACTTCAGTCACTTTACACTGTTTTTTATTGTTTGTAATTTTGTATAGTACAGCTTCAAAATTACTTGTGTGTAAAATGTATACAGAACTAGTCGTGTGCGTGACCCTTGACTATAGTGCAACCTTGATTAACTATTGCTACGAAAAAGTTCTTGTAGATACGTGTTTATGTAATAAGTATGATTGATATATGGCAACATGACTTTTGTAAGTTGAAGATGGCACACTGCTGTGTTTCTCACAGAATTTTGCAAGCAATATATGTCTTTGCCAACGGTTGCAGAGAGTTTTGGTTGTGGATCTACATGAATCTATATGGAATAGCCCTCACGGCGCCTCTATCAGTCTATCTTGTGGGTAGGTGCTGATTGACCAAGTCTATTTGTAAAGCCCAAATCAGCTACTAGACCTAGTTGAGCGCCCTTTAGTTAGGTATCTGGATGGAGTGCTATGTTGGAGATCCTAGACTCCCGACATGAAGTGTAGGTAAGGTATGCCCATAGAGCAAACCATGTGATGGTTCACATGGCATATACCATAAAGGATTTCATTAATAATCATAAAGGCAAGCTTTCAATTTATTCTAATTTCATTCAGTTATGAGATAATGAGTAAACATTATGAAAGTCTAAAGAATGACAACACTCAATGACGTATGTTTTTAAGTACGTGACTTAGAGAATGAGATCATACACATATTTGGAGAATGAGATCATACACATGTTAAGAGTATGTACATTCTTATTATGTCCCTAGTCGGTTGTTACTGTTGAAGGTAGATAGACACCAGTAACACATAAGATTGGAGTGTGGGTTGGTTGATGACTAAATCTCATTAGTCATGATATGACATATCAAACCAAGCACGCTGATACATTTTACATGTTAGAAAATAGTGATTCTGACAGACCCACCTTGATAAGTGACACATGAAAACCATCATTGATGGTCATAGTCATATCTCATAGTAAAGGTGGTGATTATAATTCTTAGACATGAAATCAATGCACTCATTACATGTCATTGGGTATACTTTGACATCATCAAACGTAATCTTAAAATACGGATTTCCATAAAGGTGATGATTGGGTAGCTTTGACACATGGGGATAGAATGTGACTGATAGAGATGGGATTTGTCACTCCTACTGGAGTTTGATATCCTGGTCACTTGATAAGAGAGACTGAGAAGCGCATGTGCATGCGCATGTACATGTAAATCAGTATATGATATTGAGGTCACATTATTTCAGACAGACTGCTCTTGGTTCAAAGAACATGGGTTGGACGTTGAGAGGATGACAATATCCACGCCCGTAGTTCACTCTGGATATCAGTGACAAAGAAATTATACAATCACTGCACCTCCTTATACACATTGTAGGTTGAAGCAGTTCTCTAACTGTCCATTCACTTGGATAGCACATATGTGCGGCTAGACACCGCTCTCTACTTGTGATGTCATAAGTTAGTTATAAACATTCATTGCCAACGTGATATGGGACATATAGGGTCACACACATAGGAACTCATTTAGAAGAGGAGTTTGATCTTGAGTGATGATTGGATTGATTACTAAAGTGTTCAGGTATTCAATTCAAGCAGTAGATGGACTGACTGTACTGCCAGATGATCATCTCACAGGGTGAGATGGTCATTTGGAGAGCCAGATAATCATCTCAAGTATTAAGACAGGTGTTTAGACAGTCAGGCTGATTAGAACTGAATTGGTTGGAGTTCTACATGAATTAGACCCAATTGATCGGCTCACTGGGTGAACCGATCAGCTCGACTGAGTGAGATGACCAGATCACCTGGTGAACCGATCAGCTCGGTTGGGTTAGTATAAGGGTCTAGCAACTTTCCCAAATTTGTGAGAAAGATTACTCATTTCAGTTGTTAAATTTGATTGGAATAAGAAATTAATGTTTGCATTAATTAGAAATGATTTTGTCAAATTCAGATGCCATCAGGAAACTACCAGAAGACCATCTCACAGTACCAGACGACCGTCTAGACTGTCAAACGACCATTTTGTGTCTCACAGGTTGTGAAAATTCAAGATCTTCTAGTTCCTTCCACTCCCATACACATCTCGAACAGACTAGGAACCATGACCCTAACCCTGCCTATAAATAGAGGGGTATTGGGGGCTTCTCGGAGCTCAAAACAAATAATTGAGAATTAGTTGCTCTGACAATTGTTATCCTATCTGGTTGTGGTAACCAAGAGAGGCCAAACAAGTTCTATCCGACTAAGGAAGGATAGCAACGGGAGAGAACAACTGAGGATCATTATTGTGGGAGAGCAAGTTGGTGACTAGTACACTAATGGAAGGGACAACTCCTTCATGTCCATTCTTACAGGATGACATGAGTTCTAGTTGGTCCATGTAGACTACTCTAGAGGAAGGAGTCCTTTGGTTGCTGATAGAAGGACAACCACAACCTATAGTCTGTTTCGAGACTACAAGAGTCACAATAGAAGTTGTCTAGTCTGTTGTTCGTGGAGAAGGCCAGGCGTTACACAGACACCGTCCAAGAGAGTCTAGAAGATAGTTACAACTACAAAGAGTTGTAGTTTATGGACTTGCTCTAGGACCATGTATAAATCTGTTAAACCATCCTTCCTATTTCATAGTAGTTGACATGATCTTGTTGTTATGGGGAATACAGATAGATAATATTTTTCTGCTTCCTTACTATGTGCATGTATTTCCAAACATGAAGATCATGCTTGCCAATTTCTTTAGAGATCATGTACTCATCCCTTGTAGTAGAGCTCCATTGCCCTACCGCTCTAAGAGAGTGGCCTAGATTTACAAGCCACATTTGACTTAGTTGTTAAGGGTCCTTCATAATACAGGCTCACTTCCCTACGTAACCATCTGGTCTACGGGAATCATGGATGCAAGATGTTAGAAAGTATTAGCCTATTTAGTTAATATGTAAATTAGTCTATTAAGTACATGATCATGGTTTCCTTGGTCCATTAGAGTTTAGTTTGCTTCCTTGTAATTATCTTCTCTCCTATATATATAGGATTGGGATGTACATATCAATGGGTACCGTTTACAATGTCCCACACAGTTGTCAACATGGTAACAAAGCGGACCCCATGAGACAAATGTGAGGACCACACTCTACCTAAAATAACAAGTGAAAGCACACAAACGTGACTGCACTTGAGGGGGGATGTTGAAATAGCCTCACATTATTGAACTCAGAAGAAGTCCTATGATTTATAAGGTGTGTGGTTCCTTCACCCATTGTCAATTTGGTTTTGAGTTGAATACCACATATTCTAATATGGTATGAGAGCATATAAGAAGAGATAAAAGAGATGAGCATGTCCTAGAAACCTAACCCTAACTGCTACCTCTGCTTCCCTCTTCTCTCTGTGTTAGCTGCCTCCTTTCTCTCCTAGAGAGAGCAATAGAGAGAGAGAGCACCTTATGTGGGTGGCCACTAGCTCTCTCTCCTATAAAGATATACAAAGAAAGAGAACACCACCTCCAGGCATCAGTATCCATGGCTTAGGCCAACTACCTACTGCGCACCTCCTAACCTCCATGCCTTCTCCCACTTTCTTAAAGATCCAATCTTCATTTATTCGTTGGTGCCATCCTTCCCCACCATATATGCTTTTCGATCCACAATTAAAGTAGGCATCGAGTCTCCCTCTTGGTTTTCATCATCAACCCGTCACTTTCTTCAAGTTCTTCGAGAAGATATGTTCCTCACACAGCTCTGTATGTAGGCGCCACCATTGAAGTAGCTATGCCAACTCACATCTGCCTTCTGCTCCTGTAATCATCTCCAACAACCTCCACCATATTCACCACCATTTTCCATGCCGCCTCCTCTTCTAGTTGTCATGTCAGCCATCAAAGCAACTAATGTCTACCCATTACTCCATCACTCCACTTATCGGGACCTTGGACGATGTCATTTTCTATCCAGTTGGGGTCATGGTCAAGCAAGAAACATCCACTACATCAAGTTCACAAGATCTATGGGAGAACAAAAGATGTGCTAATTCTCATCGACCCATGGTGCTAATTCTCGGGATCTTTTGTCTCATTAATAGTACTAATTCCCATCAGATCGTGCTTCACTAGCATCCTACATGACGTGTTGACCAACCAACATGGTGTGTAGTAGTCCAAAATTCACTTGACATTGTAAAGGTTCATCCGGATTGCAAGTCACACTGCATGTTGACCATCCCACACCGCGTGTCCACCAGAAACTATCATCTTTGAGTTCACCCAAATTGCAAGTTACACAATGTGTTGGCCAACCAACATGGTGTGTCAATAGATATGTGATTTATGCCTCCAAAATCCTACACGCCGTGTATCACCCCTACATGACATGTACACTCTGTGTTGTAAGGATTCTATTATTTTCGAACAAAGGAGCTAGATGGCGTGTCGAAAACCTCACACAGCGTGTCATCAGGAGTCTGATTATGTCTTTTTGCATGATAATCACATCTGAAGATCGTAGATTACAAGCTATTTCCTCCAATATGATCTTTTATGACAAATGCACTTATGCCTCCTTTTGTGTGTATTTCAGGACACTTATGTATGCATTGATGCATAGGAGAGAGATGAAGAACATATTAAAGTTCTTACACCCCAAGAGTGGACCTATCTCTTCCCTGATCTTCCCTTAGATGCACAAGAACAATTCAAAGAAAAAGGAGGCTAGATGAAGAAGTTGAAGTAGATATCAGAACCAAGAAGCCCCAAAATGGTCGTGGAATAGCACCACAATCATGGAGAAATTATCTCCAAAAGTTACAGGGAAGTCACCAAAATTGTACATGAATGGCCATGGTTGTGGTCAGCAAAACGGTCATGGTCACTGAAGACCCCACGGTTGTGGTCCTCAGAATGGCCATGGCCAGAGCTTCCCACCTCACCCGTGGTCAGCAACACGGCTGTGGTGATTTATGCATGAAGATCCCAAAAATCAATAGGGACATGGGTTAATTTACAAGTGAATGACCATGGTCGTGGCCATCAGCACAATCGTGGCTCTTGAAGGCCACCTCTCCCGTGGTGCTCACCACGCCCCTGGTGAGTTGAAGACAAAACAATCTTAGAGCAACCTCGCTCGTGGATACCTCCTCCAACACGGTCGTGGTATCCCACACAGCTGTGGTACCATCTACCCAACACGACCATGGCACCCTACCACAGTCGTGGCCACCATACACACTTACACTTCAACTCCACTTTTCACCTCAACCATTCCACTACCCACGACTGTGCCATGCAACCCCCACCATGGTCATGGCTATCCCACATGGCTGTGGTATCATCTACCCAACACGACTGTGGCACCCCGCAACGGCCGTGGCCACCATACACACTTACACTTCAACTCCACTTTCCACCTCAGCCATTCCACTTTCCATGATCGTGCCATGCTACCCCCACCACGGTCGTGGTGACCACCTAAACCTACCAAGTTTCTCCACTATTTTTCCCATTTTTCCCCCACTTACCCTAGTGCCTCCCCACCACCTATATATACATAGGTGGCGGCCACAACACAAAGGTTAGCTTCCTTTAGCCTCTTCCTAGATACTCTATTTCTCCTTCATACCCTTTCTTGCATTTACTCCACTCACCTACCTCCCACTCCATTTCCACCATACAAACCTAGTTTTCTAGGTCCCCTACCATAATCCCCCATATCTCCATGCTTTTCACCCCCCTTGGAGGAGGAGCCACTCCCTACAACAGCTAGGAGGTGAATAAGAAGAAGTTACTCCGAGCTCCATGGATTCCTACCCCATTCTTCCCATTTCTTTTATCTTTTATTTGAACATGTCTAGCTAAGCCCCTAGTGGTGGGCTGTTTGGGGTTAAAATGTGATTTTGATACCATGTTGGGGGGAAATAACTTGTATTGAATATAATTTCATTCTATCACAATTGCCTCTTTCTTCTATCTCATTTCCCATTATCTTGCATGTGGTCTATTTTTTTAAACATGAATTGCATGTTTTATGATGCTTGATGAGACTTAGCTTCTAGGGAAAAATGGAATGTATGTGGCACTCTTAAGAATGGCTCCGAGGTTCAATTAGTGGATCCCTAGCTATCCCCCATTGTTCCTACATATATCTCCCTTCTTCCACAAGAAAGTGTGAGATCTAAGTAGCTAGTGTAAGTGTGATTAGTCCAATTTCCTAGAGTTTCCTAAAGTCTATATGGAAAGTAACATGATGTGAAACATCCTCATCTCTACTCCCATTCCTACCCTTGGCTCTCAATTGCCCTAATATCACTTACCCTAGAAACCTAGACTTGCCAAGTCCTATTAGAATTACACCTAGACCTAGTTCTCCAACTAGTAGTATAAGGTATATCTGCACTTGCCTTGTTGTTTGGTTTGGTAATCTAGATTGAAATATGAGTATTGCATGCTATGTTGACCTTTCCCCAACTAATATCAAGTTTCATTCCCAAACGACCACCCTATCTATCATATTGCTTAAAATCCACCTTTTCCTTCTTAGCTTTTTAATGCTATCTTAGTCAATTGCCCTTGTTAATTGATTAGTTCTAGATAGTTAGCTCTTGCTTAAGTAGTTAGGGCTCTTTTGAGCTTTCTTGTGTTGATTTAGCTATTTAGTGATAACTTATCTCTTGCTTGCTTTAGTGCCCAACTTTCTTTTTAGTTGATAATTTCTTTTCTAGTGTAGTGTAACTCCTTGCTCTAGTTTAGTTGTTTGTCTTGCCTAGTTTCTTAGTCTTAACTTTCTTAGGGTAATCTAGGGTTTTTGTTATTCTAGTTTCTTTCTTACTTGTTCTTTCTTATAATCATAGCATAATCAACCAAACCCAACTTTAAACCCTCAAACCCTAGACTCCACTTTAGGAACATAGCTAACATTAACCTAGCTCTATTGCCACCTTTATCCCTGAGGATCGACCCTAATCTTACCACTAGACTATACTACAACACGACCCCGTGCGCTTGTGGGTACGTCTGATTAGTTGAGCATGTGCGTTGGACTAGGTCCATATACAAAATTTGAGTGATCCGTGTATTTTCCCTTAGGGTTGAATCTAGTCACCTTTAGTTGGCTAGTGTGTGGCCTTGAGAAGATCGCACCAAGCTTTCTGGTGTCGTTGTTGAGGAAAGAGGCGCTCAGCCTAGCTATTTAGTGTATCTTAGCCTTTCCTGCTGCACTCACCATTGCTATTCTTTATTCTTTTTTTACTTTTGCATATTGTCTTTCTAACTTAGATTTTGTTGCTTTTTTGTGCGTTGTGCAGGTGACATTTGTGCATGCCCAATACACATTCGACTTGTACTGACTTAGTGGTATACGACCCCGAGATAGGTAGAAGGAGACACCAAAGCCAATACAAGCAACACCGAGAAACCGAGATGGGTGACCATGAAGCTCAAATCCCTCTCGGGGATATCCCACCCCAACCCAACCGCCTTCTCCATGAATACTTCACCCCAGGGAACTACAACTTCCCAATTGCCACCCTAGTTGACCAAATACTGGGTCAATAGTTCTCCATTCCACCCACACTTCGTGGACTCCTTCCTACTTATTATGGGATGGAGAATGAGAACCCCTACCACCATATCGATGCCTTCCATGATACTTGCTCCACTTTCTGCACACCCGCCGCCACCAATGACTCAATCTGTAGAACCATGTTCCCCTTCTCTCTAAAAGAGAATGACAAGGAATGATACATCTCCAAGACTGAGTTGGTGACAAGGAATGTGGTGAAGAATGAGTTTCTTAAGAAGTTCTTCCTGATTGCCAAACTGACCCAAATGCAAATATGCATCGCTGCCTTCCCACAAAAAGAAAGTGAACCCTTCCACGAGGTGTAGGAAAGGTTACAAAAGCTCCTGTGTGACTGTCCCCATTATGAGGTGCCTTTGTGGCAGCTGGTTCAAGCATTCTACACTGGGCTAGTGGAGTTGAGCAAAAACAATGTTGATTCATCATGTGGAGGCACCTTCATGGCAAAGCCACCTGGGGAGTCAAGGCCCTTATTCGAGCACCTTGCTGAGAATTCTCGCCATTAAGATTCAACTAAAGGGGAACATTGTGACTGGAAATACATCCCTCCACCTCCTCATGTAGTTCCAGCCCGGACTGTAGCCAACCCCGACATGATGAAAATCATGGTGGATATGATCAACTGGTTCTTCTAGCCAATCCACTATGATCATTGATGGTAGTTGGTGATGAGGATGAAGATGTGCACATTTTACATGCCTTTGGCAACCGAAACAACCAAGGCCTAATTTCCAACTCCTATACTCTTGAGTGAAGGAATCATCTAAATTCTCATGAAAACAACAAAACAAGGAGGGGCAAGGGCAGCCAAGGCAACATCAAGGGCCCAAGTACAACTCCAAGTTTGAGGAAGAAGTTCTAGGAAGGCTAAGGAACCTTAATGAAGTGAAGAAAGAGTTGTCCTCTCAAGGACAAAACATTAGCCGCCTTGAACAAAGGCTTGATCAAATCTCCCTTTCAATTATCCACTGTGAAGAGGGGAGGCTCCCATCTCAAACCATGGCCAATCTAAACAATGATGGTAGTTATGTGAGCACTACTCAAGGTGTGTATGTCCCACCACAAGGCCAAGTACCCCCACTTCACTGGTACCAAGGACCACCACATCCATATGATCCTCCACCTCAACAACCCCCTTACAACTATCAATATCCTCCACCTCACTCATACCAACATCCCCCTCTACAATATCACCCCCATCCACCACAACAATTGCAACCACAACCCCATCCACAATTTATCCTCCAAAACCTAAATCCACCACACTCAAGGCCTCCACCACCACCTTAATAGCCATAGCCACCTCCACAAGCTTCCTCTTCCACTACCCATGATCATGTGAAGGCAGTGATAGTTTTGAGGAATGGTAGGACCTTGAAGCAGCCACATGGTACTTTTATTGATAGCACAGCCAGTTATGACAGGGTTGATACTCTGATCAGGGATGTTGATATTGAGATTCAGGCTGATGATACTGTGATACTGAGAGTTGATATCATGATACTGAGATCTGATACTATTTTTCCAGTGATACCACTTGATGATACTATTGATTTGAGTCAGTTGGGAGCACAACTCCCTCCATTTCCTGATGCACTTGAAAATCCATCCACCAAAAATAGGAAGAAGAAACATACCAAGGACATCATGGAGACCTTTAAGTAGGTGAAGATCAACATTCCTTTGATTGATGCAATCAAGAAAATTACATCTTACACTAAGTTCTTGAAAGACTTGTGAACGTTCAAGAGGAATATGGCAGGAAGGACACTGAGGAAGTTCAAGCTCACTGAGCAAGTGAGTTCAATTCTACAGCACACTGTGCCAAGGAAGAGAAAAGATCATGGTGCTCCCATCATCTCATGCTACATTGGAGCACATCGCATAGACCAAGCTCTTCTTGACTTGGGTTCTAGCATAAATTTGATTCCTTATGATGTGTTTGCTGAACTACAAATGGGACAACTGGGTCCCGCTCACTGTACTTTGTAGTTGGCCGATAGATCTGTGAAAATGCCTAGAGGGCATGTTGATGATGTGTTGGTCATACTTGATGATGAGACCTCCGCATTCTTTCCTACTGATTTTATTGTCTTAGACATGGAAAAAGACTCAAGGAAAGTGCCTATCATCTTGGGAAGACCCTTCTTGGCCACAGCAGATGCAGTGATCCATGTGAGGACTGGAACCATGAATGTGACTTTCATGCACATGAAGATCTGGCTGAACATTTTCAAGTCTTCTGCTAAGGCCGAGGTGATAGGTGCTATAGAATAGGATTGTTATCTGATTGAGTGTCTTGATGAGATAGTAGAAGAATGTCTACCTGCTTGGATTCAAAAAACCACACAAGGTAGAGGTCTAGATCCCATTGTGGAAGTTCCCGATGATGATGAGGATGATGGTGAGGAAGAAGAGTTGGCCTTAGTGTCTACAAGTGAATACCTCCTATCCATTTCTGAACCATTGAAGAATTCCCTCGAAAGGGCCTCCCATTCTTGATCTCAAGTCTCTTCCAGAAGGATTGAAATATGCATTCCTAGGCTCCAATTACACTCTCTCGGTGATCATTTCTTCTATTCTTTCTCCGGAGAAATAAGATGCATTGATGGCAGTTTTGAATAAGAACATTCAGGCCATCAGATGATCCATAGCTAATTTGAGGGGTATTGACCCTTCTATTTGTGTCCATAGAATCTACCTTGAGGATGATGCTAGACCAACTCGTCAACTACAAAGACGATTTAATCCAAAGTTGAAAGATGTTGTAGCAAAAGAGGTCGTGAAGCTACTTGATGTCGAAATCATATATCCCATTTCTGATAGACCATGGGTGAGTCCCATCCAAGTTGTACCCAAGAAGGGTGGAATCACACTCGTTGAGAATGAAGATGGGGAATTGATGCCCGTGAGACAGCAATCCAAGTAGAGGATGTGTGTGTATTATAGAAAATTGAATGAAAAGACCAAGAAAGATCATTACCCTCTCCCATTCCTTGATTGGATTTTGGAGAGATTAGCCAGATAGAGTTTCTATTGTTTTCTTGATGGGTACTCCGGTTACTTCCAAATAGTTGTTCATCTTGTCGACCAAGAGAAGATGATGATCACTTTCCCAAGTGGTACTTTTGCTTACAGAAGAATGTCATTTGAGTTGTGCAATTGATGTGTGCATTTCATATTGGCTTTTTCTACAATCTCACAAACAAATTCAATCCATTATACATCCCTTTAGCCTCCATTCATATTTATCTTGCCACTTTTTAGTTATTTTTGCTTATCACATGATGTTGATTGTAGATACATGCTTAAAGTGCCAAATTGGAGATAGTTCAACTCAAATCTGACCCCAAATGGACTTCTCCCCAACTTGCAGCAGATTTAGAGTGTATTTCTACAGAAACAGCATTGGACACAGCGTGTCTTAATTAAGACACGATGTGTCCTTTCCCAGAAACCCTCACAGGAAGAACACGTCGTGTGGTATTTAATACATGACGTCTGAGTCTCCAGCAGCCCCAACACCAAAACATTGAAGAATGCAAACACGTCATGTCTGAATTAGGACACAGCATGTCCACAAGACTAGAAGGCCTTCTAAAACTTACTGCCAATGCACACAGTGTGTGTTAATTCAGACACGCTATGTGCCTTTCACATGAAACGACTACATAAGAAAGATACACGTTGTATCTTATTTAAGACACATTGTGTACCTCACAATAGCAGTAAGACCCAGTAGAACTACACAACGGGACACGACGTGTCCTCTAAAAGACACGTCGTGTCGTTATCAGTTTCTATGAAAAATGAAAACAACTGCCCCTCATTTTTAAAGACAAATGCAACTCAATGGGAGGTTATATCTGGTCATTTTGAAAGTGTCTTTCGTCTAAGAGAAGTTCCAGAGCTAAGGAGGGCGATTTTGGGGTGAAAGAAGGTAATTTCTTACCAAAGAACCTCTATTCTACCTCTTTCCTTATCCATTTCTTCTCCAAAGGTGCAACAGAGCTACTTCTCTCACTCAAGCTTTCTGGGAGGGAAGATTGTCTGAGTTGGAGCAGCTCTAAGGGTGGAATTTCATCCTCTAGCTGGAGTTCTACTTTCCTTTGGCTACATCTTTCGTTTCTCTAGCTTTTTCTTCTCTTAAACATGCAAAACTCTAAAATATCTGCATTGTGTATGCATATTTCCTTTATGGACAAGTAGAACTCTTTTCTTGGGCATGGGAGAGTAACTCCCATGCCATTATTCTTGTGAACTCAAAATGTATGATTATTTCTAGTTAACTTTCCCTTTTCCATGGATGTCTATGGTGTTTCTTGCTTGTATGTTTGGTTGGCCACCTCTTGTACATGTTTTATGCTTTCCTTATGCTTTGAGAGAATGTATGAGGTAGTAAGGAGTAGGATATATGGAAATACGCTCTTGACCATGGGAGTGGCTAGAGAATATTGAGGGTTGAGCTTGTGTTTGAGACCAAGCATAGACGCGGGAGCGTTATGTGACGTTGAGAAACATCTCATGACATTGGGAAATGCATGACGATGACAACCTCCTTGCTTGTTAATAGTGATCTTTATTTCGATCATTCCTATTATGGTATGATGGTGAAATCCCATGCCCAAGCTCTTAATCACTTGATCTAACCCTTTTACCATAAGCCTTTTTTTGCTTGTTTCTCAAGTCTGTAATCAATCCAATCTTATGTAACCTGATTTAGATTAATGAAAGTTAACAAATTTGTGCCTAACTAGCCTAGCTCCTTGTATTCGACACTCAACTACATTGATCATGTATACTTGTGGGTGATTAGTGAGTTGAGATCTTTCTTTGTAAAACTCTCAAAAAGTTTTTGGCGTCGTTGCCCGGGAGCTACGGTGATTTTTAGTTAGAGTGGACAAGTTAACTAGTAATTGACACTAAGTCAATATTTTTGCACTTCATATCATGGTATCTCTTAGCCTTTGTGAATCTTACTCAATTTTTTCTTTTCAGGGTGCATGTGTCACTCTAAGAGGGGTCAACAGACATCCATATTTCTAGACCCTGAGATAGAGCGGACATTAAATAGCCATACAAGAGCAAGGAGAAGTGAGAATTCTTTAAATCTGGGAGAATCACGTCCTTCATCAATGCAATCTTCACCTTCACCACCGTCTTCACCCGGTCCTCTTCAAGAATTGGACATGGAGGATAACCATCCACTCAAATATTTTGTTGTTTCAGATGCCATCAACATATGTGGAGCCATTGATCATCCTTTAATAGAGACTAATAACTTCTCCATCAGTCCTACAATCATGTAGATGACCCAACAAAACCATTTTGGGGGAACTCATATGGAAGATCCAAATCTTCACATAGTGGAGTTTCTACAATATATGAACACTTTTAAGATTAATGGTGTTCCATCTGAGGAAGTGTGCCTAATCCTATTCCCATTCACTTTGTGAGATTGAGCCAAGGCGTGGCTCTCCTCACTACGTAAACATTCTATCAAGACTTGGGATGATTTGCGGAATGCTTTTCTAGCTAAATAGTTTCCACCTAGCAAGATAGCCCAGTTGAGGAATCAAATTACAAACTTCAAGCAACAAGAGGGGGAGACACTTTATAAGACATGGGAGAGGTTCAAGGATCTCCAACGCATATGTCCTCACCATGGTTTGACAAACTGGCTGCTTCTACAAACTTTCTACAATAGGTTGTTCAATAATACACGTATGACCATTGATGTTGTTGCAAATGGAGCCTTGATGCACAAGTCATATAGTGAAGCCTACACCATTATTGAAGACATGACACTCAATAACAGCCAATGGAGTTTAGAAAGGACAAATCAGCCATTCTCTTCCTCCAGTTCAAGTGAGAAGTCTAGCGGGAAGCATACTTTCAATGTCGTAGACTTGATTGCAGCTAAGCTTGATGCCTTAACCCAAAAATTTGAAAGGATTTCTACTCACTCAGTCCGAGAAGTCAAGCAAATATTTGAATCTTGTGGAACATCTGAGCATAATTCTACTTCCTGCTTTGTACCACAGTTGAATGCGACTGAAGCACCAGAGCAAGTCAATGCAGTGGAAAATTTCAAAAATAGAAAAGCCTAGAATCCCTTTTTTGAAACCTATAACTCAGGATGGAGAGACCATTCTAATTTCTCTTACAGGAACAGCAATTCACAGAACTAACAGCAAAGTCAAGCTCAAGGTCAGCAACCTATGAGCAATCTTCAACCGATGAATGCTAACCGCCAACAACCACCAGGGTACAATTCCAACAGTAGTAGGAAACCCATTCCATTTCAGCAAGTGACTCATCCACCACAAAAATCAAGCTTGGAAAGCCTCCTTGAGACCCTTTTCACCATACAAATCCAGCAAAATGATGAGTTTTAGGCAAATGGAAACATATTGAAATATGCTATCACACAGCTATCCTCCAAGGTAGATGGAATTGTTACTCATACCAAAATGTTGGAGAATCAGATAGCTCATCAAGCATTGGCCAACCAAGTAACGTTTCCAGGGTCCTTACCCAGTCAACCTATCATGAACCCCAAGGAGACTTGTAAATCGATGACCTTGAGAAGTGGAGCAGTCATAGGGGGATCCACACTGCCATCTAAGAGGAAATCTATAGAGATTACTGACACGACTGTTGAAGACATTACTGAAAATCAAAGGAAGAAATCTATTAGAAATCTATAGCAAAGTGGTTCTTCTAGCAAGCCAACAGTCGCTTTTCCCCACGGGTTTGCTAACACCAAGGATGACGTGAAGTTCCACAAATTTATGGATATTATGAACATGTTGTATGTAAACATGCCCCTAGTTGAAGTCATTGTCGAAATGCCCTCCTACGCCAAGTTTTTAAAGGATATACTAAAAAAGAAGAGGAGATCTAGATAGGTAGAAACTATTATGCTTTCTGAAAGGCTAAGCTCCATTATCTAGAATCGTATGCCAGAGAAATTAGACAATCAAGGAGCCTTTACTCTCCCTTGCAAGATAGGAGACTCCACCTTTGATAAAGGCCTTGTTGACCTTAGAGCTAGCATCAGCTTGATCCTCGTCTCTTTGTGAGAGAAACTAGATTTGGGAGATTTGAAGCCTACATCGATGACAATTCAACTAGCCGACCTCTCAAATACCCAAGGGGAGTGATTGAGGACGTCCCTGTTCATATAGGAAAGTTCTTTATTCCATGTGATTTTGTGGTCTTAGACATGCATGAAGACCCAACCAATCTGGTCCTTTTCGGTAGACCTTTCTTGCGCACTGTAGACAATTTAGTCGATGTCAGGGAAGAAAAGCTCACCGTCAGGGTGGGATATGAGGAACTAGTATTTTTCAGTCTATGATGCCATTAAGGCACCCAGCTCCCAAGAGTACCTTTGTCTCTTTGATACAATTGATACATTGCTTGAAGAGGAAAAGAATTCAGTTGGAACTGCCTTAGATGATTGGAAGAAGATGATGCAAGTAACATTCTTAATAAGGAAAGTCTGAAACTTTAGAGATTGCACCAATTGAAGAAGACTCAAAGAAGAATGAAGGAAGCAACACCGCAACTCCATGCAAATAGGTAGAACTAAAACCCCTCCCACCAGGGTTAAGGTATGCTTTCTTAGGCCCAAACTCTTCCTCTCCTATCATTATAAATGTTGAATTGGACAATGATCAAGAAGAAAAACTTATAAATGAGCTTAGAAGCTACAAAGATGTGATACATTATTCCATTAATGACCTCAAAGGAATTAATCCATACATTTATATGCATATGATATCTTTGGAAGAGAATGCCAAACCATGCATAAACCCCCCAAGGAGACTTAACCAAAACATGATGGAAGTGGTAAAAAAGGAAATGTTAAATCTTAAAGATGTCAGAATCATCTATCCAATAAGTGACAGTCCTTGGGTAAGTCATATACATGTTGTGCCTAAGAAAGGGGGAACAACTGTAATTAAAGGAGAAAATGATGAAATAATACAAATAAGAATCATCACCGGGTGGCGTATGTGCATTGATTATAGAAAATTGAACGATGCCAACAGGAAAGATCACTTCCCTTTACCTTTTATTGGTTCGATGCTTGAAAGACTTGATCACCACTCCTATTTTTGCTACCTTGATGGGTATAGTGGATTCTTTCAGATTCCCATCTATGCATGCGAGCAAGCAAAGACCACATTTACTTGCACCTATGGAACTTATGCATATAGGCGGATGCCCTTTGGGCTCTACAATGCCCCCTCCACCTTTCAAAGATGCATGATGGCCATTTTTTCTGATTACATTGAAAGATCATGGAAATATTTATGGATGACTTTAGCATCTATGGCAATTATTTGATGATTGTTTATTAAATCTAACTAAGGTTTTGCAGATATGCCAACAAGTAAACCTTGTGCTCAATTGGGATAAATGTCATTTTATGGTGCAGACTGGTGTCGTTCTAGGAAATGTCATTTCAAACAAAGGAATTCAAGTAGATAAAGATAAAGTGGAGGCTATTGAAAAGATGTCAGCTTCAACCAATGTGAAGGAAATTTGTAGCTTTTTGGAGCATGCAAGATTCTACAGGAGATTTATCAAGGATTTCTCAAAGATTGCAAAACCCCTATGTTCTTTGTTAGCAAAAGATGTCGAATTTTGTCTTCAATGATGATTGTCAAACTACCTTCCATAAGTTAATAGACGCACTAGTTTCAGCTCCAATTATCCAACCACCAGATTGGAGTGTTTCCTTGGAAGTGATGTGTGATGTCAGCGAGTATGCCATAGGAGCCATCTTAGGACAAAGAAAAGACAACAAGCTTCATGCTATACACTACGCAAGTAAGACCCTTGATGCTACTACAGAAAAGGAGATGATTGTTGTTGTTTATGCATTTGATAAATTTATAAAATATCTAGTGGGCTCTAAGGTCATTGTGTATACGGACCATGCTGCTATAAAATACCTTATGAGAAAGAAAGATGCCAAACCTCACCTCATCCGTTGGATATTGTTACTTCAGGAGTTTGACTTAGAAATCAAAGACAAGAAGGGAATCGAGAACAGTGTAGCTGACCATCTCTCACGTCTTTCTACTAGTATCGAAGACAAAGTTCCTATTGATGACAAGTTTCCCATTGAGAAGTTGTATGCAGTAAACTCTTGTTTTTTTTCATGGTTCACCGATTTTGCAAACTACCTTTCTACAGGATGTCTTCCACACGATCTCTGATGTGATGTTTTTTACTGCACTAACAAATTCACCCTGGGCTAAAATTCCTGAGTTTTTACCAAAACCTTGTGCAATAATACCGCCCGCAAGCAGATAGGTCCTATCACATTATAGTTAAGGATTGAATCCAAAAGGACAACATTTTTAAAAATCTTGATAGTCAGATCCAGTCTAAGTAAGACTAATATTTAGAACAAGAGTTGATTCGATTTAGTTAAACTAAATGTAAGGAAAGTAAAGAGCAGGATTAAAATAGAGTCTAGCGTAATGATGGGAATCACTGGGGTGGACCCGGGTTTCACCACCACTACACATGCAAACACATCCAAAACATATCCAGGCCAGAAACAATTATCCAAATAGAATATCAAACTCCCCGCTAGGATGTTAGGTTCGTGTAGTCATCACTATAGGCATCAGATGTCTTGTAACCTACCAGATCACACACTCACTACTCCGAAGATATCTTTTAGAAGTTCTCGTCAAGGCATCAACCACAAGCATGCATCAATGATTAACACAAGATGAAAAGTTATATAAAAGCCATGAAATGTTTTAAGATGAACATGTAAGCATGGGTAGCGAGGCTAGTCCCTGCACCCCAGCGAAGAGGACTACTCGCTCCTCATGATGGAAACAAGAAAAATGAGAGAGAGGGAAGATTCCACCATGGTCATGGTGAAGAAGGTGATCAGATCTTAGTGGAGAAACAGTCTTCTACATGATTTTGGGCCAGATCTGGAACTAGGAGGGAGAGAACACCAAGGCAGGTGAGGTAGATCTTCTCTCTCCTTCTTCCTTCTCTTCTTGTGCACTTGCTTGTAGGAGAAGGAGCAGTAGGTGGCTAACGACGGAGTAGATCTGTAGATCTAGAGTCACCACCACTCTTGTGGTAGAAGATAGATTTGGATGGAGCGGAGATGATGGAGCAGCAAGAACTCCACAGAGGTAGTCCTTGGTGGCAGAGATCATCTTCCTCAATGCTGGGAACAAAGCAGCAGCCTTTTGGCGTCGTAGAAGAGATGGTTTGTCAAGTCAGTTGGGTGGCCTATTTATAGGCTCACACCATCGACTTAACTCCTGATCGCAGTCGCGATCAGGTTGTGGAGGAGAAATGATCGTGGTCGTGGTTAGCATTGATCACGGTCGCAGCCAGCATTGATCGTGGTGGCGGTTAGCATTGATTGTGGTTGCGGTCCTCTTCAGGTCGCGATCTCCATGTAGGTCAAGGTCCCTCTGTCGTTGCAGTCCATGTAGGTCGTGGTCCTCCTTTGAGATCGTAGTCACGGTCCTTCTTTGAGATCGCGGTCACGGTCCTTCTTTGAGATCGTGGTCACGGTCCTTGCCTCCTTGACCACAGTCGTGGCCTCATGAAAAAAACCCACCCCCGGGGGGGGGGGGCTATTGCTATGGGTCAATTGGCCTGCATTGATGAATCATCTAACTGATGAGGATGCTTTCTGATGAAGGAACTGGACAAATTATCAAAAGTATATTGGTCCCACTAGTCGGTTAGAGGGACCACCGTCCCTTACACCTCCTATACTGGCACACATAGTGCGATGTTCAATCCTACAATGGAGACGCATGGATTTGATCAAAACTCTAAATAATGATATGGAACTGAGGAAAAGTGTATATGGACATATTCAAGGGGTGTATGAGAGCATTCAGTGCAAAATTGGGCCAAAAGTGGTGACTAAAACTAAGATGAATATGCATTCATCAAAACACCCTGAGCTTAAACATTGCTTATCCTCGAGTAACACAAAATCTGAAATAGTTGCCAAATGAATACTTTCAACTCTTGTGATTGCCTCATCTTCACAATGTTTGTCTCATTTCTGCTTTGTATGGCTTAGCATCTTAACTTCCTGAGATCACTGAACACATCTTACAATATCTTCGTTCCTGAGTTCATTTCTCAAAAGCACTTCCTCCCTATTTTCTCCAACATCAAGCATGTTTAAGAGCTTCGTAAGAGTCCAGGGATACCCACAGAACAACAAGTATGCATCTGATCTGACACTGGTGTTTTTTAAAAGAGTGGCAAAAAGAGGCATTTATTGTGCATGTAGGTGGAAAAGGGAGTGAAGGGGGGTATGAAAATAAGTAGTAAATCTCTCCTCTATTCAACTAGATATTTTATTATATGTTTGCAATTACATTGATTGCATTTTTTTGTGCAAATCTCTCCTCTATTCGACTCGAGATTGCATTTTTTGTGTGTGCATTGGCATCTTTTCTTTTTGGTGGTACGCCCCTATTACATAGAGAGGGGTATGGAAGAAGCGGGTAAAGAGAGGGGTGGTGTGTCACCCCGAACTTAGGGTTTGGCACTATTTTTGTGCTTTTTGTTTCTTTTTTATGGATGGAGGGGTAAGAAGATGGTAGAAGAAGTGCAGAAGAGAGTTTAGATCATAATGCAACGTGATTTACGATTATGTGCATCGATTTGTTCTCTTTATTATATTATGCTCAAATAATGACTTGATGGGGATCCAGTGGAGATTCCATGCTATTGTCCCACTAGTCTGTTAGGAAGCACAATGTGTTTGATCCCTCTCAGTTCGAAAGATACTTGTCATTCTTACATATGGATCATGATGTTAGGATTCATAAGCTTCACATGGTGATTTATAACCATTGGCTAGTTTTAGATATTGTCCCCCTTAAGGCTTTGCTTCGAATAAGGAGGGTATAATGATTCAAAATTGCATATAAAAAGAAACCAGCCGGCTAGGTAAAGGCTTTGGTTGAAATAAAAGTTTCAAAACTTCAACAGGTTTCTATACAAAACTACTTTGAAAACTTAAAAATTTTGAAAATTTTGATCAAAATTGCAAAGATGGACTCTTAAGTCTGAAGCATATGGGTTTAAGTGGAAATTAAAGTACGTACCTCCCACCCCCACCCCGAACTTAGAAATTTGCTCGTCCTGAGCAAACTCTGAATCTGAGATGGAGGGGAAAACTCGTACAGGTTGAACCACCTGATGTGGTTGTGTTCCTATCAGTGACGTGTTCTCCATCTGAAATCTCAAAAATGAAAACTATCATAACTTAAGATTGCATCTTGTGATGTATTATCAATCTGGGTGCAAAATAGTCTAATTCAAAACTGAAAGTAAAAAGCTAAAGGAAGAATTGAGTTGCCTCCCGACAAGCACCTTTGTTTTATGTCATTGGCTTGACATGATTCCTTCAACTTTCTGGTAGATATATTGGTTTGGAAAGATTCAGCGATTCTTCAATGCTAGTATCAGTTGTGGTGAAATATCTCTTCAAGAGTTGGCCATTTGCCACAAAATCACCCGACTTTTCACTCCATAAGACGAAAGCACCATGTAGGTAGATGCTCTTGACAGTGTATGGTCTAGATCATCGAGAACAGAGTTTTCCTAGGAACAATTTTAGTCTTAAGTTAAATAGTAGAACTTGGTATCCCACTTGTATGTCCTTCCTCTTTAGATGACCATTGTGCCATAACTTTGTGTGTTCTTTGTAGATTATTGCATTCTCATAAGTTTTCATATGAAGTTCATCCAGCTCCTAAAGTTGCAGAATCCTAGCTTGGCTAGCTTTCTTCATGTCAAAATTCAGTTGTTTGATTGCCCACCAAGCTTTGTGTTCAAGTTCTACGGGTAGGTGGCATGATTTTTCATAGATTAATCGAAATGGTGTCGTCCCAAGAGGAGTCTTAAAAGTGGTTCAGTAGGCTCACAAGGCGTCATGATTTTTACTAACCAATCCTTTTGGTTGCGGCATGTTGTCTTCTCTAGAATAGCCTTGAGTTGACAGTTAGAGACCTCTACCTATCCACTTGTTTGTGGATGGTAGGGGGAGGCTACCTTGTGTGTTACGCCATATTTTCTCAATAGCGCTTCAAAGCTTCTTTCTAGAAAATGAGAACCTCCATCGGATATCACAATGTGTGGGACTCCAAAATGGGGAAATATAATATCCTTGAACATTTTGATGACATGTTTTGAATAGCTAGTAACGGTTGGTATGGTCTCCACCCATTTAGATATGTAATCCACCACAACTAGAATGTAGCAAAATCCATGTGAGGATGGGAATGGACCCATGTAGTCTACTCCCCAAATGTCAAAAATCTCGACTTCCTGTCAAAGCTTAAGGGGCATCTCATCTCTTTTTGTAATGTTACCCACCCTCTGGAATTTGTCACAAGACAAGTTGTAGGCATCCTTGGATATGGTTATCCAAAAGAAATCACATTGAAGAACTTTCAAAGAAGTCTTCTTGGAACTCATATGGCCTCCAGGAGGGCCTGAGTGGCATTGCTCTAAAACAAGTTGAGCTTTCCTTGGCGATACAACATCTGTAGAGACCATCAGCACAGAGATTGAAAAGGTATGGCTCATCACAGTGATATTGCCTCACATCGTGCATGAATTTCTTCAGTGCATTATCGGTGCATTCAGGGTGGATGACATCGGGTGCAAGGTAGTTCACATAGTCCAAGTACCAAGGAGTAGCTTCTGAGACTGTCATGAGTTGGTCATCTGGAAGAGAGTCATTAATTGGGATCTTCTCAGTTTCTAGAGTGTGGATGCAACTGAGGTGGTCTGCCACAACATTTTATGTGCCTTTCTTATCTCTCATCTCAAGATCAAATTCTTGTAAGAGGAGGGTCCATCTGATTAACCTTGGCTTTGCATCCTTCTTTGCTAGGAGGTAATGAATCACAGCATTATCAATGTAGACAATTACTTTGGAACCAATGAGGTTGGATGTGAACTTGTCAAAGGAATACACAACCTCTAAGAGTTCCTTCTCAGTTGTTTCATAGTTCCTTTGAGCTTCATCAAGGGTCTTAGATGCATAGTAGATGACATAATGTTTCTTATCTATATATTGGCCTAAAATAGCATCGACTGCGCAATCACTGGCATCACACATAATTTCAAATGGGTGCTCCCAATCTGGAGCTCTGATGATGGGAGTTGATGTAAGGGTGTGCTTGAGATTGTTGAAACTCTTCATACATTCTTTGTCAAAATGGAAATTGGTGTCTTTTAGTAATAAGTTTGGCATAGGCTTGGTTATCTTGGAGAAATCCTTGATAAACCTTCTATAAAATCCTGCATGACCAAGGAATGCACGGACCTCTCTTACATTGGTCAGGAAACTGAGTTTGTAAATCACTTCGATCTTTACCTTATCTACTTTAATTCCTCGATTGCTGGCCCTATGGCCGAGAACAATGCCTTCTTTCACCATGAAGTGACATTTCTCCCAATTTAGCACTAGATGTGCTTCTTCGCATCGTTTGAGGACCAAGGAGAGGTGCTTTAGACATGAGTTGTATGAATCCCCATATACAGAGAAATCATCCAGGAAAACTTCCATGATGGTTTTAGCGAGTCCAGCGAATATGGCTGACATGCAACACTGAAAAGTAGTAGGGGCATTGCAAAGCCCGAAAGGCATCCTTCTAAAGGCGTATGTCCCCAAGGGGTAAGTGAAAGTTGTCTTCTCTTGGTCATCTAGATGTATGGATATTTGGTAGAATCCATAGTAACCATTGAGATAGAAAAAATATTCCTGGTGAGCCAATCGCTCTAAGACTTGATCTAGAAAAGGCATCGGGAAATGATCCTTACGTGTGGCCTTGTTTAACTTCCTGTAGTCAATGCACATCCTCCATCCAGTGGTTGTTCGTATGGGGATGAGTTCATTCTTTTCATTTCGTATCACGGTGGTTCCACCTTTCTTTAGGACAACATGTACAGGACTCACCCATGGTGAGTCAGACATAGGATAGATGATTCATGTAGTGAGCAGTTTGATGACTTCAAGGTGAACAACTTCTTTCATATTAGGATTCAACTTTCTTTGATGTTTGACGATTAGCTTGTGGTCTTCCACCATGGAGATCTTGTCCATGCAAAGCGCTTGACTGACCCCGGTGAGATCACTCATTTTGTAGTTGATTGCTTTTCTTCTTTCTCTTAGTTTTGTCAGAAGTTTATCTTCTTGTTCGGATGTTAGATCAGAATTTATGATAACTGGACAAACCTTGAGATCATCTAGAAACATGTACTTCAGTCCCTCAGGTAGGGGCTTCATTTCAGGGGCCTCTGGCTTCTCACATGGCTCTTCAGTTACATTCACAGCTTTGAGTTCCTCAAATTTAGCTTCAGTATCTTCTTCAGCAGTGTTGAGGTGGAGAACACAATTCTTTACTTGTTCGTCGACGGAGTCATTAGCATTCAGGTTTGTTAGAGCCACTTCTAAAAGATCGTCTTGATCATAATCCTCTTTTGTGAGGAGTGACATTTTCTCTATGCAATCAATCAAATAGACTTCTTCTTGCATGCTTGGTCTTCACATACTTTCAAAAACTTTGAATTCGAGTATTTCTTTACCTAGTCTGCGGAGCAAGGTTCCTGCTTCAACATCAATTAAAGATCTTGCAGTGGTGAGGAATGGACATCCAAGGATAAGAGGGTATCTGAGTCCTCTTTTATGTCCATGATGACAAAGTCGCATGGGACATAAGAGTCTTTTCCTACCTTGACTGGGACATCCTCAATGATTCCCAAGGGAAGAGTTATAGAATTGTCTGCAAGTTGTATGGTCATGCCAGTTGGGAGAAGTTTTGTAAACCCTAGCCTCTTGCAAAGGCTAAGTGGCATGATAGAGATGCTAGCACCAAGGTCAGACATTCCCTTCTTACATGAGGAGTCACCAATATGACATGAAATTCTAAGGGATCTTGGGACTTTTTGCTTCTTGGGCATCTTTCTCTGAATAATATCGGAAGTGGTTGTTGCTAACTTGACTGTCTGATATTCTTCGGTTATATATTTCCATGTGAGGAGTGATTTTAAGTACTTTGTCCAGGATGGTATCTCAGCCAACGCATCTAGAAAAGGTATATCAACATGAAGCTTATTCATTGCTTCCTTGAACCTATTGAAATGAGTATCAAGCCTTGTCTATTTCAATCAAGCTGGGAAAGGAGGATGAGGCTTGTATACTGGCACAACCAGCTCAGGTGTGCCTTCTGCTTCTGCAACAATAGGTTTCTCATAATTTGCTTTCTCTGTCTTATCAGAGGTTAATGGTTCTTTCGGTTGAGACTCAGGTGTTTTAGAGTCTTGGGCAATCACAAAGTCATCATCATCTGTAACTACCACTGGCATCTTGACAGGGGGATCAGAATAGTCTTTTCTAGACCTAGTGGTGGCAGCCTTCAGTTGCTCCAGATGTTTGGGATTGTTCTCTATTTGGCCAGTAAAAACTCCAGCAGGTGGCTTGAGGCTAGCTAAAAGTTGAGCTAGTTGGGATTCAAAAGTCTTCTGATGGGCTTGCTAGTTTGCCATCATAGTATGTTGTGACTGCAACATCTTCTCAATGGCTAACAGTTTGTCATTAGAAGAGATGGGACTGGCATGTGGCCCTTGTTGTTGATGTTGATAAGGGACTTGGATAGGGTTCTGGAACTGAGAGTTGTTTTGGTATTGGTTGTAGTTTCTATTCTAAAAGTTACCTCTAATGTTCCCTTGATTCTTGAAATTTTGTTGTTGGTTATACTGGTATCCCGGAGGACCTCGTTGTTGATTATCTGAACCAAGTTGTTGTGAGTTTTCTTCTCCAAAAGGATTTCCATATTGAAAACTTGGATGGTTCTTGTTATGATTCAGATTATAATATCCTTGACTAGGGATAGTGTGGACAACATTCAGATTTTCCATCTGACTATTACCTCCTTGGGTACAAGCATTGCCCAGAACAACATCATAGAGAATATTACAGGCTAGAGTAGAATGATCAGTGCTTTTATATGCTTCACAAAATAGAAAAGCTGACTTGACTTGTTCTTGTTGTCGAGGTGGCGAGTGCCTCCTCTCATAGGCATTGAAAGATGATTCGAGGTTGTCTTGCTTGGAAACTAGCAACTTTAGAGATTCATTGATAAACTTGTACTAAGGAGTAGCTTCTACCAAAGCTACCTTCAGGACTCCTTTGCTTGCAGGTCTTCCCCAGTTGGCTTGATTTTCAGCTCTAAGGGTGACAACCTTCCATGCGCTATCATAGCTTTGACGCATGAAGTTTCCTCTAGATGAGGAGTCTAAAAACTTTTTGATATCATCATCCACACCCCTATAGAAGATTTCAATGAGATGATTCTTAGGAATGTCATGGTGTGGACACTTGCACAAAAGTTCATTGTATCTTTCCCATTCTTTTGTAAGGGTTACGCCAGGGACCTGAACAAATTATGTTATTCGTCCCCTAATTTCATAGGTGAGGGAAGGAGGATATAATTTCTCCAGGAAAACATTTTGAAGTTGTTCCCAAGTAGTGATAGGTTTGCATTGCAAGGAGTTATACCAACTCATGGCTCAATTGGCAAGAGAATATTTGAAGAGACGGAGTCTGATGGAATCATATGTGACTCAATTCTACTTTGTCATAGCACATAGGTCTATAAACCTTAGAAGATGTTCATGACTATCTTCTCCTTGCTTACCATAGAAAGGGATGTTATGAAGTAGTGTAACCCAATGTGCCCTGATCTCAAAATTTGGAGCATTGATGGGAAGAGGTTGTACTGGGTGGTGGACATCAGTAGCCTTATGGATGGAGAACTATCTAAGGTCCTTCTGTAATTCTACTACTTGAGCTGCTACTTAGATTTCCTCTTGAACCGCAGCTCGGGCTTCTTGCATAAGCCTTTCTCTTTGTGCATTAAGGGCTTGAGCTACCATTTGGGAAATTTCCTCCTCTTGAGCCATCATTGCTTGGTTCTATCTACTCTGACGACGAAAGGCTTGTTCTATCTTAGGGTCAAAGCTAGCAGCAAGGCCAGAACTGTTCGAGCGGTTCATGTACTAGTCTTTGGGGATATCTGGGATGGAATGATCTTTCTGGAGTAAGATCTACGAAGTAGAACTAGATTCAAGTGTATAATCAATAGTATTAAAAGTGAAAGCAAAATCCTAGATTAGCCATAACGGAACTAGATTTAACTAGACAATTTTGTTGTCCCCGGCAACGGTGCCAAAATTTGACGTGATGTTTTTTACTGCACTAACAAATTCACCCAGGGCTGAAATCCCTGAGTTTTTATCAAAACCTTGTGCAATAATACCACCCACAAGCAGATAGGTCCTATCGTAGTATAGTTAAGAATCAAATCCCAAAGGACAACATTTTTAAGAATCTTGCTAGTCGGATCCAGTCCAAGTAAGACTAATATTTAGAACAAGAGTTGATTGGGTTTAGTTAAACTAAATGCAAGGAAAGTAAAGATCTGGATTAAAACAGAGTCTAGATTAATGATGGGAATCACTGGGGTGGACCCAGGTTTCACCACCACTACACATGAAAACACATTCAAAACACATCCAAGCCAGAAACAACTATCCAAATAGAGTATCAAACCCCCCATTAGGATGTTAGGTTCGTGTAAGCATCACTATAGGCATCTGATGTCTCGTCACCTACTAGATCACACACTCACTCTCCGAAGATATCTTTCAGAAATTCTTGTCAAGGCATCAACCATGTTAAACGATATTAATAAACCTAAGTATTGAAGTTCTCGCAACAAATAGTTATAATAGATCATGCAAGGTAGGTTATTAGTCCACAAGCACGCATCAATGATTAACATGAGATGAAAAGTTATATAAAATCCATGGAATGTTTTAAGATGAACATGTAAGCATGGACAGCGGGGCTAATCCCCACACCCCAGCGAAGAGGACTACTCACTCTCCATGATGGAAACAAGAGAAACGAGAGAGAGGGAAGATTCTTCCATGGTCATGGTGAAGAAGGTGTCCAGAGCTCGGTGGAGTAATGGTCTTCTACATGATGTCGGGCAGATCTAGAACGAGGAGGAAGAGAACACCAATGTAGGCGAGGTAGATCTTGTCTCCTTCTTCCTTCTCTTCTAGTGCACTTGCTTGTAGGAGAAGGAGTAGTAGGTGGTTGGCGGTGGAGTAGATCTATAGATCTAGAGTCACCACCACTCTCATGGTAGAAGATAGATCTGGATGGAGAGGAGATGGCAGAGCAGCAAGAACTCCACAAAGGTAGTCCTTGGCGGTGGAGATCATCTTCCTTAAGGCTGGGTACAGAGCGGAAGCCTTTTGGTGTCATGGAAGAGATGGTTTGTCAAGTCGGGTGGGTGGTCTATTTATAGGCACACACCGTTGACTTAACTCCTAATCGCGATCATGATCGGGTTGTAGATGAGCAATGATAGTAGTCACGGTTAGCAGTGATCATGGTCGCGACCAGCATTGATCGCGGTCGTGGTCCTCTTCAGGTCACGATCTCCATGTAGGTCAAGGTCCCTCTGTCGTCGCGGTCCATGTAGGTCACGGTCCTTCTTTGAGATCACGATCGCGGTCCTTCTTTGAGGTCACGATCACGGTCCTTCTTTGAGATCATGGTCGTGGTCCATGCCTCGTTGATCGTGATCGCGACCTCATGAAACAAACCCACCCCCAGGGGGCCTATTTCTATGGGTCGATTGGCTTGTGTTGATGAATCCTCTGACTGATGAGGATGCTTTCTGATGAAGGAACTGGCCATCGAAAAGGGGTACAAATTATCATAAGTTTCTTGGGCCCGCTAGTCGGTTAGCGAGACCACTGTCCCCTACACCTCCTATACTGGCACACATAGTGTGATGTTCAATCCTACAGTGGAGATGAATGGAATTGATCAAAACTCTAAATAATGATATGGAACAGAGGAGAAGTGTATATGGGCATATTCAAGGGGTGTATGAGAGCATTCAGTGCAAAATTGGGCCAAAAGTGGTGATTAAAAATAAGATGAATATGCATTCATCAATCTCACCTACCAAAAAAAGAAGAAGTTCCTTCATGATGTTAAATTCTATTATTGGGACGATCCTCTTTTGTTCAAGCAATGCGCAGATGGACTCATCAGGAGATGTATCCCAAATGAAGAAATTGCTAGTGTGATTTCAGACTTCCATTCCTCTCCCTATGGCAGACACTTTAGAGCTAATAAAACTACAACAAAGATCCTTCAATCCGGTTTTTATTTGCCAAGTTTGTTCCTTGATGTACATGCATTTGTCAAAGCTTGTGACAATTGCCAAAGAGTTGAAGGAATCTCAAAGAGGGATGAAATGCCATTGAACTCAATTCTATAAATTGAAGTCTTTGATATGTGGGGCATAGATTATATGGGCCCTTTTCCATCCTCTTAAATCTACAAGTTTATCTTAGTGGCCTGTGATTATGTTTCCAAATCAGTGGAGGCAATCCCCACACAAGCTCTAGATGTGAAATCAGTCATAAAGCTATTCCAGTAAGATCATCTTCCCCAGATTTGGAGTTCCAAGAGCAATAATATCTTATGGTTGCAGTCATTTTAATTAAAGGAATTTCAACAGCCTACTTAGCAAGTATGGAGTGAAACATAAGGTGTCCACACCTTATCATCCTCAGACCTCAGGTCAAGTGGAAATCTCAAATAGGAAACTAAAGGCCATCCTAGAAAAGACAGTCTCCAGTTCAAGAAAGGATTGGGCATTGAAGTTAGACGATGCATTGTGGGCTTATAGGACAACTTTTAAAACTCCTATAGGTACAACTCCTTTCAAACTTGTTTATGGAAAATCATGCCATTTACCTGTAGAATTAGAGCACAAGGCACTATGGGCAATCAAATTCCTTAACTATGACCTCAAGAAGGTAGGAGAGAAAAGATTGTTGCAACTCCAAGAGTTAGAGGAACTAAGAATAGATGCTTATGAGAATGCCAAGATTTATAAGGAAAAGACTAAACGATGGCATGATAAAAGAATCAAGGTCGAAGATTTCAAAGAAGGAGACCAAGTTCTGTTATTCAACTCCAAACTCAAGTTCTTTCTAGGAAAATTAAGATCCAAGTGGTCCGGGTCATTCTTATTTCTACAAGTATATCCATATGGGATAGTGGAGCTACAAGGGAATCAATCGACTTTCAAAGTCAATGGACAACATTGCAAGTTGTACACCATAGGGGAAGAAGTTGACAAGGGAGCCTCTTACTCCCTCCAAGATGCATGACCAACCGATTGAAGAGTCTTACTCCAGACTTTAAATGGAAGAACTCATGGGAGTTGACCCCACATTAGAATAGATTTTCTTTTTGCAGTTTGAGTCAACAACAATCTTTAATTTCCCAAAATTAACTTGTCATGGATGAATGTAATAATGTAGACACTTATATTTGCATCACATCACTTCTGCAGGTGCTGATTAGAAGGTGAACTCTATAGAAACTCAAAAAGTCATGATGTATCTCAAAATGACACATTGTTGTTATCAGGAAGACAATACGAAGTTATCATTTGGAATCGAACACGTCGTGTGCTAATTCAGACATGATGTGTACTTTACACACAAGAATGAGAAAGTATTACCTGGAATCGAACATGTTGTGTCTTTGTTTGTACATGGTGTGTCATTATCAGTAAAAAGTTTACACATCGGCTTCTATATTCGTACACGATGTGTGCTAAAAAACACATTGTGTGTCTTACATAGCACAAGAATGCTCAAGAGATAGCGGGCAGCCTCTGCAAGCAGACATGACGTGTCTTCTAAAAGACACGACGTGTCTTCTGACAGGAAAGGGGGTTTTTAAGCCTGTTTTCAAGCTGTCTCTCTCACTCACCCTCATTCCAATCATGTGAACATTTGTGTGTTTGAGAAATCTCCACCGTGTGAGTTTTCATGTCGAGTCAGCCGTGTTCGAGCCGCCTCCATCATCATCTCTGACCTCATGAGTGTCATGAAGCTACCATCTCCACACCACCCTGACCTCCCTCCCTCTCTCACTACTACCATTCGAAAGTCAGTCACCGCCACTGCCTCACCTCTTCCTCATTGTGAAGCTCACATCCAAGTTTCTCACATCCTTCAGGCTCGTAAGCATCTCAACCGTTGTTCCAAGCTCTCTCCCCAACCATATTCAAAGACATTGTGTAAGATCCATGCAAAACCCCATGATCTGCATCCTCCAATCACTGCTCCGCTCCAGGTACATGACGTGTCCCAGAAAGACATGATGTGTCTCCGTCTAGTTCGACCAGTGCTACTATAAAAGCACACACCGTGCACCAGCAACAATACGTCGTGTTGAAGCATGTTTCAGTAGACTCTCAACATCCATGGCACCCGTCAAAAAAACATCAAACCGCAAGCATGGAGCAAGCTCTTCCTCAACCCCGGCATATGTCTCGAAGACCCATTTTACGGTTACAGCTGAGGAGGACCCTACCTACCAGTTCCTTAGCTCAAGGAGAGTACTACCTACACTTTTTTCATGTGAGAAAACCCTCAACGCCTTGGGATTCAAAGATGAAGTCAGCATGCACCTAAAGGAACTCGGGCTGCACTACCTTTGTTTCTCAGTAACAAAAACCTACCCCCTCCTTGTATACGAGTTTCTAACTACTCTTACCATTGGGAATAATCCTTAGAAGATATCGAAGCCGTATGCATCATCCATTTCTGTCTGTTGGGTTGAGGCTTCAAGCTTGCCTTCAGATGTTTCTTTGAAGTTTTAGTGTGCCACTATGAAGGGGCACTAAGCTTCCCGCCAACTTTTTATAGTGATGAATTCTGGTCTGATATCACTGATGAAGACCATCATGACACCAAGAAGGCTAGGGTGTCTGCTATTCACAACCCCATCTTTAGATATGTCTACTGCCTTCTCATCACATGGATTTTTACAAAGAAAGAAACTCAGGGAGTGTGTGGAAAACAAGATTTATTTTTTCTGTGGGGCATGGTGTATGATTACAAGATCAATGCAGGGTACTGCATTCTTACCAGGTTCTTGAACATCAAGAAGATGAAGAAGAGAGAATCTGGGGACATCATGTGTGGGGATTTGATTACCCTTATTGCCAGGAAGAATGACGAGGACCTGACAGGTATAGAGGTTGCACCAGGTAGAAACTCGATAGATATTGAGTACCTTCTATCTATAGGATTGATCTCTAAATTTCCCAATGATGATACCAAGTTCAGATAGGTCTTTGAATATGACCAGTACATCGACATCCTGGTCTTGGAAAATATCACATTGACAAACAAAGACAACTGGAAGGTCATTCTTACTGGCCCATATGAGGCAGAAGCCCCTGAAGGACCACAAGCTACTGAGGCACCCCCTACAGCTCCACCACCTCCCTCTACAAGCACCCAGATGGAATACTCTTGGGCAATTCCTGATGTCAGGAATCTCTATGGGTATGTGCAGTAGTGGTTTGACCACATAGATGGTCTCCTGGACCTCATGGGTCAGCAGTATTCCGTTATGCATGACATGGTCCAGCACATGGATAGTGGCACATCTCTCAGAGCCACTATCCAATGCCTCAGTAGCACCAGCCTACATCTCAGCAGCACTACTCTACATCTGAGCCACCACAGCCCATGTGTGTCGACATTTTAGATGATGATGATCTCGTCAACCAGTTCTTTATTGTTGGTCACAGGGGCGTTGGCCCCTCCTACTGATGACATCCCATGATAGGTACCCAGTTGCACTTTCTTTGAGTTTGATTGTCACAGTGAGGACACTATAAATTTCAAGCTTAGGAGGGATGAAATTGGCTGGTAATGTAGTTGATTTTGTTGTTTTCATTTAGTTCTTTAGTTAATCTTATTTTTAAATTCTATTTTTCTTTTTCCCTTGGCAAGTTCAATATGATGTGAGGCTAACTTTATGTAATGAACTATTTCTTCACAAGTTTGTACCATCTTGTCCCCTTGCACACAATTTATCAGTTGAAGGAATTTTTAAAGAGCATGCATGAATCAAATGAAACCCTTTGGCCATCAACATGTGCTTAAGTCTGATTTATACTTGTAGCTTGAATATCCACCTTTCACATCTCTGATTGCTTAAAACATGTAATTGTCTCAAACTTTTATGAGTGAATCAACTTTTCAACTTTAATTAGGATACGGGATGCCCTTTCCAAGCTCTTAGTGCATATACAACTGCTTTTTCAATAAAACAAATTGCAAAATAATTGAATGAAATCTAGCTAACTTTACAATCTTGTTGACTCTCTAGTTTTGGTTATTGCCTTATTTCACCCTCATATCCCTTAAAAGATGGTAAATTGCCCACATATCATACTAGCCTAGTGTAAGCCCGATCTGGCAATGATGGTTAGGTGTTATGTCTAAAAAAAGAGGGTAAAACACCCCAACCGGTACTCCACATGTACATAAGCCTACATTAGCAGTCGAATGTCAAAACCCACAATCCATTGCCAAAATAATCTTTAAGAAAAATAGAAGAGTTCAACTAAGATTGTTAATTTTGACTAAGATTTTGTCATTTGTATCTTTAATAGATGAGATTTCATGTTGCACATCCGCTAATTGTTTGTCCTGGTCATCCAAATTTTACTTGATGTTGTTTAACTAATTTATTCATTTGTTTGTGACCACCACTACGGAACTAAAAATCTATTTCATGAATGTTTGAGTTGAATTAACGGCTACAAGTATAAACAAGTTGATCATGGTTGATGCGGTCTTGTACTCATCTTTCTTTTCATTTGATCTATACATGAGCTTTGAAAATCCTTCATTTGTGCTCTATGCTCTTTTTGTTTGAGGACAGGCAACTGTTCAATCTTAGGGGGATTTGATGTGTGCATTTCATATCGGCTTTTTCTACAATCTCACACACAAATTCAGTTCATTATGCATCTCTTTAGTCTCCATTATATTTATCTTGCCATTTTTTAGTTATTTTTTACTTATCGCATGATGTTGATTGTAGATACACACTTAAAGTGCCAAATTGGAGATAGTTTGACTCAAATCTGACCCCAAACGGACTTCTCCCCGACTTGCAACTGATTCAGAGTGTATTTTTGCAGAAACAACATTAGACACGGTGTCTTAATTAAGACACGATGTGCCCTTTCCCAGAAACCCTCACAAGAAGAAGAACACATCGTGTGGTATTTAACACACAACGTGTGAGTCTTCAGTAGCCCAAACACCAAAATGTTGAAGAATGCAGACACGTTACGTCCGAATTAGGACACGACGTATCCATGACACTAGAAGGCCTTCTACAACTTGCAGCCACGCACATGGTGTGTGTTAATTCAGACACGTTGTGAGCCTTTCACTTGAAACTACTACATAAGAAAGATACATGTCGTCTCTTATTTAAGACATGTCGTGTACCTCACAACAGTAGCAAGACCCAGTGGAACTGCACAACATGACACAGTGTTCCTCCAAAAGATGCATCATGTCGTTATTAGTTTCTGCAAAAAATTAAAACAATCGCATGGGCAGTTATATCTAGTTATTTTGAAAGTTTCTTTCATCCAAGAGAAGTCCCAGAGCTAAGGAGGGCGATTTTGGGGTGGAAGAAGGTGGTTTCTTATGAAAGAACCTCTATTCCACCTCTTTTCTTCTCCATTTCTTCTCCAAAGGTGCAACATAGCTACTTCTCTCACTCAAGCTTTCTGGGAGGGAAGATTGTCTGAGTTGGAGCAGCTCGAAGGGTGGAATTTCATCCTCTAGCTGGAGTTCTACTTCCCTTTGGCTACATGTTTCGTTTCTCTAGCTTTTTCTTCTCTTAAACATGCAAAACTCTAAAATCTCTGCATTGTGTCTGCATATTTCCTTTATGGACAAGTAGAACTCTTTTCTTGGGCATGGGAGAGTAACTCCCATGCCATTGTTCTTGTGAACTCGAAATTTATGCTTATTGCTAGTTAACTTGCCTTTTCCATGGATGCCTATGGTGTCTCTTGCTTGTATGTTTGGCCGGCCACCTTTTGTACAAGTTTTATGCTTACCTTATGCTTCAAGAGAATGTATGAGGGAGTAAGGAGTAGGATCTATGGCAATACGCTCTTGACCACAGGAGTGGCTAGAGAATATTGAGGGTTAAGGTTGTGTTTGAGACCAAGCATAGACGCAGGAGTGTTATGTGATGTTGAGAACCATCTCATGACATTAGGAAATGCATGATGATGACAACCTCCTTGCTTGTTAACAGTGATCTTTGTTTTGATCGTTCATATGATATGATGGTATGATGGTGAAATATAATACCCAAGCTCTTAATCACTTTATCAAATCTTTTTACTTTAAGCCTTTTGTTTTTGCTTGTTTCTTAAGTGTGTAATCAATCCAATCTTTTGTAACCTGATTTAGATTAATGAAAGCTAACAAATTTGTTCCTAACTAGCCTAGCTCCTTGTGTTCGACACTCAACTACATTGACCCCGTACACTTGTGGGTGATTAGTGAGTTGAGATATTTCTTTGTAAAAATCCCAATAGTAATGTGCCTTCGACATTTGAAAGATGTGTAACATCCATCTTTGCAGATATGCTTGATTCATCACTTGAAGTCTTCATGGATGACTTTTTTGTGTTTGGTAAAACATTTGATAAGTGTTTGCTTTACCTAACAGCTGTTCTCAAAAGGTGTGTCAAGGTCCTTTTGGTGCTTTCTTGGGAGAAAAGGCACTTCATGCTGCCCGAAGGCATTGTTTTGGGTCACCAAGTCTCTAAAGCCAGAATTGAAGTTGATAAGGCCAAAGTAGGCTTGATTTCCACTTTCACCATTCCTTCAACCGTAAGACATGTCTGATCTTTCTTGGAGCATGGGGGTTTCTAACGTCGATTCATTAAAGACTTCAGTAAGATTTCAAGACCACTTTGTTATTTGCTTGAAAAAGATGTGGAGTTCAATTTTGATGACAAGTGTGTTGAAGCTTTCAACCACTTGGAGAACAAAATCATCTCTGCTCCTATCATGCAGCCCCAAGATTTCTCCTTTCCATTTGAGATCATGACCAATGCATCAGATATGGCAGTGGGGGTTGTGTTGGGCCAAAGGATTGGCCGCATTCCACATGCCATTTACTATGCAAGCAAGACTCTTGATGAGGCTCAAAGGAACTACATTGCCACAAAAAAAGAGTTGATGGTCGTGATTTTTGCTCTTTACAAGTTTCACTCTTATCTCTTGCAAAACAAGGTGGTGGTTTATGTAGATCATGTAGCCTTGAAGTACCTTATGACAAAGAAGGATTCTAAGACAAGATTGATCTAATGGATTCTATTGCTCCAAGAGTTTGATCTAGAGATTGTTGATAAAAAGGGAGTAGAAAATTCTATAGCCGACCATCTCTCCCGCATTGAAGCACCGTATGATGATAGGAACCGCATCAAAGAAACAATGTCACATGGATTGGTCTTTACATCTCAATGAGGCTTTGTGGGCATATAGGACTACATATAAAGCCTTGATTGGCACCACAACGTTTAAACTTGTTTATGGAAAAAACCGCCATCTACCTGTAGAAATGCAACACAAGGATTTGTGGGCTTTGAAAGCCATGGATATGGATGGAGACACTGTCAGATTGAAAAGAATATTATAGTTGCATGAGCTTGAGGAGATGAGTCATGAGGCATATGAGTTGTCCAAAAGCTACAAGGAAAGAACTAAGTTTCTTCATGACAAGCTGATCAAGAAGAAGGATTTTGAGCCCAGGCAATGGGTATGGTTGTACAACTCTAGGATGAAGTTCTTTCCCGGGAAGTTTTGGTCTAGATGGGAAAAACCTTACCTAGTCAAGAATGTGTACCCATCTGGAGTTGTTGTGATATGTGAGAAGGATGGATCAAGAGAGTTTACTATGAATGGATAAAGATTGAAGGCATTTATTGAAGTAGGACTGTATAGAGCCAATCAAAGTTTTGATATTGTGATGTTAGTTGAGGAACACCATCTTGATAAAGAGATTTTCTTGAATGCACATGAGAAGGATGTTTACTACAAAGATTCTTTGAGAGTTCTGAGAGGATGAAAGAGTTCAAAAATCAATAAGCCCAACTGAAGACGTAAAATTTAGCGCTAGTGGGAGGCAACCCACCTATGGGAACTTTTTCACCCAACCTTCACTTTTTGATACTTTTGCTTTCTTTTTCCACAAAATATACACATGCACACTTCTGCTTGATAGTTTTTGTTTGAGTTTTTATGAGATGAAGGTGACAGGTTTAATAGAGAGAAAGAGAGGGCAAGGCATGGTTTTTGAAGCTAAAATGTGACAAAGAACCAAAAGAAGGCAAAAATTTTGAAATTGAATTGATAAAGTACATAATAAAGACCCATGACGACCGTGTTGATTCAAAATGGTCATGGTGATTTAAATGCAAAATCTCAAGGAATTTACAGTAACATGGCCAATTTTGTGAATGAATGGCCATGGTTGTGGATCTCAAAATGGTCATGGCCCATGCAGGACACAACGGTTGTGGCCACCGCCACTAGCGTGGCCACATGAAGGCAACACAGCCTTGGTGATTTAAGTGCAAAAATTTTGAGGAAGTTACAATTATGGAGGTGATTTTGTAAATGAACAACCACGGCTGTGGTGACCATGGTCGAGGTGAGAGGAAGACACCACGACCGTGGCGAGGGTCGATCAACAACTGCCTTCGCCGCCAACCACGACTGTGCTGCCAAACCTGCACCACGACTGTGGTGGGACCCGACTCCACCTATTTTTCACTTAAACTCCCAAAAACACCATGACCCCCTCCACATTCTAACTCACTTGTGTGAGCTCTCCTCAGATGTGGTGACCTGCTCCTCCCCCAGCAATCCAAGTCTCGCTTCTCCAGTCAAAATCCTCCAACAAATCAACCTCCAATCACTTCCTACACCTCCACCTCTCCCTCCTTGATTTCCACCCACCTCTTGATGTACATTTTGCCTTTTCCTAAAAAATCTAAAAATCACAGCCATACCACCACCACCATCTCCACACAATGAAGGGAATCACCAAGGTTGTGAATAAGGGGGCTCAAAACAGCCTTAAGGTGATCACTGGAGGCAAAGTGTGCACCAAGAGAGCCTCTTCTCAAGTCTCCATCCCATCACTCCATCACCATCAAACTCCATTTCCCAACCACTCCATCATTTGACATCTGTAAGTGCATCCCACACCCAATTGTCAGATAGCCACCATGTCACTGATGAGACATATAGGGAGGAGGAGGAAGAGGCATCTGAGGAGAACCTCAATGATATGATTGACAAGGTTGACCTGGAAATCACAACTCACCAGAAGCGGGGCAAGGGGGCTGCAGCCCTATCTTCATCAAGATTACCCCCACGGACAATGCCAGCACACCACTCTACCTCCTCATTAGGGGAGAGACCTCAGAATTAGCTAGAGGCAAGGCGGCAATTGATGATTGAAGAGGAGGATCACCCACAGTAATACCTTGAGCAATGGGTACCACTCAATCTTGACACAAGCTTGGGGTCAAGATCCTACCAGTCTAAGGAAGAAGAAGATGGCATTGATGAGGAGGAACTAGATTCTGAGCCAGAAGATACTTTGGCATACCTGGAGGAATATAGACTGAAAGCATTTGGTAAGGCTCCTGAGGGGACTTCTTATGGAAGGGGTCAAAGGAAGTTGCAAATCACACCCATTTATCCTAAATGCATGTCAAGGAGAGTTATCTCCATAAGATATGGGTGTGAGAAGATAATTGTAGACATGGGCATTAAAGTAGAGGTGGTAAGGAAGCTGAAGAAAATCAGTTTGTTGCAGGTGTTTTTCACAGAACAATCCACATATGTGGAGTTGACTCAGTAGTTTTTCTCCACACTAGAGAAGGTCAAGGTAAAAGGGGAGGAAGACATCAAGTTTGGAATGTTTAATAGAATACACATGTTGACTGCTTCTAAATTTAACTGCATCTTTGCAAAGGATCCTGAAGAAGCCAATAAAATGATTGATGGCTTAATTGAGAGAGAGGTTGACTTAGACTGTGGTGACTTCTAGAATAGTTTGATAGCAGATCTGACATACACGGTGGGCAATTCAAAAACTATGTACATCAGTAATCCATTGGTCAGGTATTTTCAAAAAGTTTTCACCAATATGATTGTACAAAGGTATGACAATCAGGGCAGCATTACACAAAAATACATCTTTGTTTTACATGGTATAAATAAGAAGTTACACATCAACCTAGGGTCTCTCTTGATAGATCACATGAGGACAATCCCCTTTAAAAGCAACACTCCATTTGGTACGGGAGGGATTGTGACCTCGATCGCTATAGCCCTAGGCTTTGATGTTACTAGACTTAAAGCGGCTGAAGGATCTCAATTTGTTGATTTTAAGTACCTCGTTCGCTCTCAAATGATCATGATCAAGAACAAGAGGTTGATATATGATGTGAAATATGTGTCACCACAAAAGAATTCTTGAGCTTCCCTATCATGCTTTTCCACTCCTATCTTCCTCCCCCCCCCCCAACTTACTACATGACAAGCTAAATCTATGGGAGCAAAGAAACCCCTGGGAAAACTATAACCCCGCTACTACACAAGAAGAAGAAGGGTGAGAAGAAGGGATGAGGCAACATCCCAGCTACAGGAGCCTTCAGTTAATCCATATGACATGTCATCCATCCATGCACAGCTTGAAGGTATTCAAAAGATATAGCATGACATGCAGCTCATCCAGCAATACATGTGGAAGGACCAATAGTAGATGCATTAATAGGTCAACCACTTGTACCAATACCACCATCCTTAGGCACTGTGAAACCCCAAATGGGGTGAAGACTTATGGGGTGGTATTTCAGGATATCCAGAGACCTACCCCCACCCAGGACACATATTGGGGCCACTATTACCAGTTCCCTATAGCTCATCTAGGTCCTCCACCTCCTCAGCAAAACTAGTCAGAGCAGCCTCACCAGCCATAGTAGGGAAACCTACCTTCTGATCTGCAACACCAGCCTTGATCTTCACCCTACTAGCCCTAAGCTTTAGTTTCACACTAAGGGCAGCATGATTCACAAGTTTGGGGTGGTAGGGCGGTGTGTACCACTCTGACCCAATCTCTCATTTTGCTTACACCTACTCCACCTAATTTTGGATTGTTTGGTTTTACTCTTTTTAGTGTAGATCTCTTCTTGTTAGCATTCATGCATACATGTAGTTTAATTTCATGGTTTTTTGTGTAGTTTTTCAAAACAAATGCTCTTTTTGCCCTTCCATGTCATGCACTGCATTTCCATGTAGATTTTGGTAATTTTTGTGTGTTTTAATTAGGATTTGCTGCTTTATGATTTAATTTCCCTAAATGTAGGTTTAGATGTGATTGATTGCAAATTGGCACCATGTTGGCAAATTTTGCCCAAATTTGGGTGTTCTTGCCTAAAGGCATGGTTTAACTTAATCTCCAATTTTTGAGCTGAAAATGTTGACCATTGTCAAATGCATCGCACATTTTTAGAGTTTATTACTATATGGTCTTGATTGTTGACTTTTTACATGTGCATCACCTCTCTCAAGTTTGTGAATGTATTGGCTGAATTGTGAATTAAACAAGCTATGAACAATTAGAGCCTATGGAATCACATGATATAAATGGGAATCCCATGTTGTTCGATCATGTGGTGTGAAATCATTTGATGAAGTGTTGGATTAGTTTTCATGCAGGAGATTTTATGCTGAGGACTACAATAATGACCCCTTTTTACCCAACTCTTCTATCACCATCTTCATATCTCTCTGCCTCATGAAAGGATGCATTAGTGCACATATATAGCCTTGCCCACCTCCAAAAGCTTGGGGTCGTGATATCTACATCACCCCCACTTCACTCTATACACCATATGCCCTATCTACACCAAGGGCAAAAGAAAAGAAAAGAAGAAAATAAAATAAAAAAAGCAAAAAGAAAATAAAAGATATTCATGTTTAAGAGCATCTAAATAAAGAAAAGATGAGTGTGTAAAAGCACTCCAATTTCTTACCGCAATCATTTATTCCTTATTCATACCCATTGAGCTAGAAAACATCAAACCTAGCTCACTTTCCCCTTTCTACATCCATGTGGGTCATTTGGTGTGGTTTGAGGCATAAGATTGAATGCATGAAAGCAAAAAAAACACTCTTACTCGTCATTGATTAACACCAGCATGAAACGGTTTACCCAAAATTACATGAAGGACATATAGAAAGCTTGTGTATTCTGTTCTCTATATTTGAAGCTTGTATCTCAGTGCTCTTTTCATGATTGGTTTGTGAAAGTGGAGAGGAGAGAGGTGGAACACATGCACTTAGTCACTTCGAAGACCATTTAGTCATTAATCTTCAGTTGCAATGTATTCTATCATTCTTGTTTAATGGAATGAAAATGAAGAGAGATTAATTTGGAGCATACTTGAGGATAAGTATGTTTTAAATTTGGGGTGATGATGCAGCCCTATTTTAGGGCTTCATCCAATGTATTTTTGCATGATAATCACATTTGAACATTGTAGATTACAAGTTATTTCCTCCAATATGATCTTTTATGACAAATGCACTTGTGCCTCCTTTTGTTTGTATTTCAGGTCACTTATGCATGCACTGATGCATGGGAGAGAGATGAAGAACATCTTTGGGTTCTTACACCCCAAGAGTGGACATATCTCTTCATCGATCTTCCCTTGGATGCATAAGAGAAATTCAAAGCAAAAGGAGGCTAGATGAAGAAGTTGAAGTGGAGATCAGCACCAAGAAGCCACAAAATGGTCGTGGCATAGCACCACGGTCGTAGAGAATTGAGCTCCAAAAGTTATAGGGAAGTCACCAAAATTGTACATGAATGACCACAATCGTGGTCAACAAAACGGTCGTGGTCATTGAAGACCCCACGGTCGTGGTCCTCAGAACAGCTGTAGCCATAGCTTCCCACCTCGCACGTGGTCAGCAACACGACTGTGGTGATTTATGCATGAAGATCTGAAAAATCAACATGGACTTGGCTCAATTTACACATGAATGACCACGGTCGTGGCCATCAACACGATCGCATCCCTTGAAGGCCACCTCACTCGTGGTGCTCACCACACCCTTGGTGAGCTCAAGACAATACGACCTCAGAGCAAACTCACCTGTGGCTACCTCCTCCAACATGGTTGTGGTATCCCACACGGCCATGGTACCATCTACCCAACATGATCGTGGCACCCCGTCACGGCCGTGTACACCATACACACTTACACTTCAACTCTACTTTCCACCTCAGCCATTCCACTACCCACAACTGTGCCATGCAACCCTCACCATGGTCGTGGCTATCCCACACGGTTGTGGTACCATCTACCCAACATGACTGTAGCACCCCACCACAGCCGTGGCCACCATACACACTTACACTTCAACTCCACTTTCCACCTCAGCCATTCCACTACCCATGATCGTGCCATGCAACCCCACCACAGTTGTGGCACCTAACCACGACCGTGGTGACCACCTAAACCTACCCATTTTCTCCATTATTTTTCCTATTTTTCCCCCACTTACCCTAGTGCCTCTCCACCACCTATATATCATAGGTGGTGGGCACAGCATGAAGGTTAGTTTCCTTTAGCCTCTTCCTGCCTACTTTGTAGCTCCTTCATCCCCTTCCTTGCATTTACTCCACCCACTTACCTCCCACTCCATTTTTACCATACAAACCTAGTTTTCTTGGTCCCCTACCATAATCCCCCATATCTCCATGCTTTTCACCCCCCTTGGAGGAGGAGCCACATCCTACAGCAGCTAGGAGGTGAAGAAGAAGAAGAAGCTACTCCGAGCTCCATGGATTCCTATCCCATTCTTCTCATTTATTTTATCTTTTGTTTGAGCATGTCTAGCTAAGCCCCTAGTGGTGGGCTGTTTGGGGTTAAAATGTGACTTTGATACCATGTTGGGGGGAAATAACTTGTATTGAACACAATTTTATTCTATGATGATTGCCTCTTCCTTCTATCTCATTTCCCATTATCTTGCATGTGGTTTGTGCTTTTAAACATGAATTGCTTGTTTTGTGATGCTTGATGACACTTAGCTTCTAGGGAAAAATAGAATGTATTTGGCAATCTTAGGAATGGCTCCTAGGTCCAATTAGTGGATCCCTAGCTAGCCCCATTTGTTCCTACATACAACTCCCTTCTTCTAGAAGAAAATGTGAGATCTAAGTAGCTAGTGTAAGTGTGATTAGTGAAATTGCCTAGAGTTTCCTAAAGGCTAGATGGCAAGTAATATGACGTGAAACACCCTCATATATACTCCCATTCCTACCCTTGTCTCTCAATTTCCCTAATACTGCTTACCCTAGAAACCTAGACTTGCCAAGTCCTATTAGAATTACACCTACCCCTAGTTCTCCAACTAGTAGTATAGGGTATATTCTAATAGCACTTGCATTGTTGTTTGGTTTGGTAATCTAGATTGAAATATGAGTATTTCACACTATGTTGACTTTCCCCGACTAATATCAAGTTTCATTCCCAAACGGACCACATATCCATCATATTGCTTAAAATCCAACTTTGCCTTCTTAGCTTTTTAATGCTAGCTTCGTCAATTGCCTTTGTTAATTTCTTAGTTCTAGATAGTTGGTTCTTGCTTAAGTAGTTAGGGCATTTTTTAGCTTGCTTGTGTTGATTTAGCTATTTAGTGATAACTTAGGCTCTTGCTTTCTTTAGTGTCCAACTTGCTTCTTAGTTGATAATTGCCTTGCTATTGTAGTGCAACTCCTTGCTCTAGTTTAGTTGTTTGTCTTGCCTAGTTTCTTAGTCTTAACTTGCTTAGAGTAATCTAGGGTTTTTGTTATTCTAGTTTCTTTCTTGCTTTTTCTTGCTTGCAATCATAGCATAATCAACCAAACCCAACTTTAAACCCTCAAACCATAGACTCCACCTTAGGAACATAGATAACATCAACCTAGATCTAGTGCCCCCTCTATCCCTGAGGATTGACTTTAATCTTACCACTATACAAATTTCGAGAGATCTGTGTGTATTCCCTTAGGGTTGCATATAGTCACCTTTAGTTGGCTAGTGTGTGGCCTTGAGAAGATCGCACCACTACCATATATGTAGGGAGGCATAGGAAACGAAGGCACATTAGGATAAAAATGAGACAAAGGGACTTGATTATGAAACACAAAAGAAGGCATACAATTAATTAAGCAGCACGTAGTAGAAATAAATTTAGGTCATAATGTTCAGGAACATGATAGTGAAGAAGAATGATGCATGCTACTTCAAGAAGATAGTGACTTTTCCTCTCTGCCACATCATTTTATTGTGATGTGTAAGAGCAGGAAGTTTTATGAATGGTACCTAGAGAAATGCAAAAAAGATCCACTAATTGTTGTATAAATTTTAAGGCAATATTGGTGTGTAACATTTTAATAGGATTATTGAATTGGGTTTTGATCTCAACAAAAAGGGTGGTAATAATGTTCAAAACATTATTGTGATCATTAAGAGAAACAACCAAGTTGCCCTAAAATAGTAATTAATAAAATTCGTAAAATAGAAAAAGTCGAACAAGATAGTATAAAAATTGTGTGTTGCCATAGAACTTAGAGTATTGATGCATACAGAGAAGAAGCAGTAGTAGCAGATCTAGATCTGAAGAACCTACATAGGGGCAGTCAGTAGCAGTAGTACATCAAGATCAATAAATATGGAAAACCCACATAGGGATAGTAGAAAGTAGTATCAAATCTAGATCAGAAGATCTAAGAAACCCACATAGGGGCGGTAGAAAGAAGAAGGAAAGACCTACGCTGCCATTGTGTGAGGTTTACTCTGCCATGTGGTGCAGTAAAAAACAAGTGGTACTTTTATGTCTTCAATTTGCTATTTCTAGAATTAGTTAGAAGGGATCAAGAGTATGAGATAGTGATTGGGTGGAGGTTGATGGGTTGGAGGTTGATGGTTGGAGGTCTATGGGGTGGAGGTTGATGGGGTAGAGGTCGATGGGGTGTTGGAAGTTGATGAAGTGGTAGAGGTCGATGAGGTGGAGTTTGAAGGGGTGGAGGTCGATAAGGTGTCGGAAGTTGATGAAGTGGTAGAGGTCAATGGGGTGTTGGAGGTCAATGGGGTGGAGGTTGATAAGGTGGAGTTCGATGGGGTGTTGGAAGTTGATGAGGTGGTAGAGGTCGATGGGGAGTTGGAAGTCGATGGGTGATGGGAGGTTGATGGGGTGGTTTAAGTTGATGAGGTGAGGGGAGGTCGATGGGGTGTTGAAGGTTTATGGTTGGTAGAGGATGATGGGGTGGTGAAGGTAGATGGGGTGGTCGATGGAGTGGGGGATAGAGGTGTAGGATTAAGGGGAATCTAACTATTGGTATGTATGCCTAGAGAGCCAATCATATGATGATTGGATTGGCATATGTTCTGATTGATTTGATAAATATCAAAGGCAAGCTTCCAATTTATTCTAGCTCAATTGATTATGAGATAAATGAAGGAGTAGAATGAATGTCTAAAGAATGACAATACTCAATGATGTATGTCTTCAAGTTAAGGACATGAACAATGAGATCATACAGATGCTAAGAGTATGTACATTCTTGTTATTTCCCTAGTCGAATGTCATTATGGAAGGTTGATAGACAATAATGACACATCAAGATTAGAGTGTATGTTGGTTGATGACAGTGTCTCATTAGTCATGATATATGATATCAAACCAAGCACACAGATACATGTTGGAGAACAGTGTATCGGACAGACCCACCATGAGAATCATCTCTCATAGTGATGGTGATGATTGTGATTCTTAGACCTGAAATCACTACACTCATCGAATGTGATTGGGTACACTTTGACATCATTAAACGTAGTCCTGAAACATGGGTTGTTATAATGGTGATGATTGGGTGGCTTTGATGCATGAGATAGACTGTGAGTGATAGATATTAGATTTGTTCCTCCTAAGAGAGTATGATGTCCATTCCACTTGATAAGAGAGACTGAGAAAGGCATGTGCATGCACATGTGAATCAATATATGATATTGATGTCACACATATCTTAGATAGTCTTCTTTAGTTCAAGAAGCATGAATGAACATTGAAAGAATGACGACTCCATGCCTTGAGTTCATTCAGGATATCAGTGACAAAGGAATTATACATTCACTGGAACACCAATCACATATTGTAGGATTGAAAGTTGTTCTCCAACTTTCCTTTTCACTTGGGTAGCACTGATGTGCGACTAGGTACCGCTCTTTGCTTGTGATGACATAAGCTAGTTATGGACATTCACTACCAACGTGAAATGGGACCTATAGGGTCATACACAAAGGATTAACCTGGAAGAGGAGTTTATCCATGAATGATGTTTGGATTGATTACTAAAGTGTTTAGGTACTCAATCAATAGACTTGACTCATAATCATCAAGTTCAAGTGTTGAATCAACTGATTAGAGTGTCAGATTAATTGAGAATTGAATTACTATGCTCTGCACAATCTGGATCACCAATTGACCGATTCACTGGGTGAACCAATCAGCTCATGGTCAGTGAGATGACTGGTTCACTCTGGTGAATCGATCAATTCAACTGGCCCAAACAAGCAGTGTTGAGTTGTCTCAGTTTGTGAGAAATGGTTATTTGTTTCACTTGTTCAATTCGTTTGGGACAAGAATTTATATTTGCGTTAATTAGAAATGAATAAGGAAATTCAATTAAATGCAAGTCTGGGAAGTGAAACGACTGGTTCACTGGGTGAACCGATCGGCTCACACTCCCAACAGACCGGTTCACTGGTGAACTGATTGGCTCACCTTGCCAAATGATCGTTTCAGTTATCAAATGATCAGTTCACCTTCTGCGGTGCAAATTGTTCTTGGAAATTTCTGACCCTTCTACTCCCGCACAGACTGGAAACCTTGACCCTGCCCTCTACTATAAATAAAGGGGTACATGGGGCTTCTCTAGAGACACAACTCAGAACATCAGTTGCTCTGCAAAGTTGTTATCATCTCTGGTTGTGGTAACCGAGAGAGCCCAAGCAAGTTCTACTCATCTAGGAAGGAATAGTGAGGGAAAGACAATTACAGAAAAGCAACTTGTGGTGGGAGAGTGTGTCGGTGGCTAGTACGTCGATAGAAGGGGACAACTCCTACTAGTCCATCCTTCAGGACGACTAGAGTTCCCGGTAGTCCGTGTGGACTATCTATAGAGGCGGGAGAGTTTGCCGCTCAGGAGGATGACAGTCAACCGCAGTCTAGGTCAAGACCAGGAGCTGCACAAACATCATCGAAGATAGGCGGTTGAAGACCGCACTTGCTACAAGGTATAGTCTCTAAGTAAGCCTCAGGACTAGGTATAACTCACTAAAACCATCCTTCCCATTATATAGATATTGATGCAATCTTCTATTTATGAGTTTATGGTCAAATAAAATTTTTGTTTCCACTGCCTACTCTGACCACGTAAAACCCAACACTAACACATCTGATATCATATAGAACATGAAAACCTTTATTTTATGTGTATTAAACAAATAAAATTCACTCTCCTTTATAGGATAAGAAATCAACTAAATTACAAAATTAGACAATATGGGATAAAAGAAAAGCTAAAGACAAGACAAGTGTAAAGTGCACAACAAAACATAAAGCATAAAGCATATAGACTAATAATCTTCTTGGGATTATCCTTGATGGTGTCTTCATTCCTATCAAGCCTCCAAGATTCATGTGCCAGACTTGTGGAACTATTATGCCATCCATGGACACCTCATCTAGCTCATGTTCATGCCATGTTAAGCATGTTTGTGGTCTTCTGCGTTAATTCTAGTTGGATACACTTATCAGATGATTTGAATACACTACTATTTTTACATAGACATTGTGCCTCCATGTTTGTGTCGCATTATGTATGTGGGATGTGTTGATTGTGCACTTATATCACTCACACATTCTTCTACAGTGAAGATGATGCAGTCATCATACTTTTGATCATCTGGTCTAGTTTGATTGTGGTGAGATTCAACGGTGGTGTTCAAATTCCATATTTAAGATGTTCTTCATTCCATATGCACTTCAAAAGAACTTCTCCAAAGCTCAAGCATTTCCAACCTGCAGAACTCAACTCAAAAGAGGCATCATCATATGTTAGAAGTATTGTTTAAGGGGGAGTAACATTTTTTATGGGGAGTGACATTTATCAGGTCTATCTTTTATAGTTTAATCGATTCATGTATCCAAGATTAGACATGTGTTGACCCATGCTCCATATTGAGGGAAAGTGTTAGAAAGTACTAGCATGTTTAGTTATTAGGTTTATTAGTTTATTATGTACATGGACATATTTGTCTTGTCCTGTTAGGGTTTAGTCTACTTTCTCATAATTGCCTCCTCTCCTATATATAGTATAGAGGCATACATATCAAATAGACAAAGATTAGTGTGTCCCACACATTTGTCTTACAATATTGTATATTAGAACAACATGAAAAATACCACCACCTGTTGATTTTTGGGTAACTCTATTTGATGAAGTTATGTAAGATCTTCATGCACTATATGTTTGATGTTCAATATTAATATGAATTGAGAAACAAGGAACATATGTTTTTAAAATTGACAATAGAATATCCTGAGATATATGTGACTAACTTTATGAAGATAATATATTTTCCATTTTAATTTTTTTGGTTCATATTTCCTTGATCAGTTTCTAATCTAATATATATTTATAATATAAAATAAGGAATCTTAAGATTAAGAAATTTATTAATTTTTATTCAAACTTGTTATTGTATAGAATATTCCTAATTAATTTTATTTTTGTAATGTGATAACTATATAAGCTACAAACATTTTAAAATGTTATAATAAAAATACATACTTTGAGGCTACTGTCTCTGACCAAGTATCAATATAAGAAAAAATATTCAACTTTCTTTTCTTTAATGCTACTATTAAAGATTGATATATGTCCTCGATAGGATCATATTTCTTAATGCACTATCTTAGAACTGGTGAAACATGTGTTGGTATTGACATGAGATAAAATCATTATTAAACCACGATTAATACATTTCTCTCTGAATATTTCCCTAAGACAAATAAGGATATAATGTTGAAAATCCCATTTATGGAAAAAGATAGTAAAATAGTAGAACCAATAAATAGAGTAAGGTAAGGTGAAGTATTTCCTCATAACTAGATCACTATGTTTGAACCCACCTCAATGAGTAATTTTAGCTCAAAACTTCAAATCACTCTGTTTAATGAAATTTGTTTAAATGTAACGCAAACACTAATCAACCATTGCATCTATAGAACATGACAAATTCTTCAATAAACTTACATGAAAAGTCTAGATAAAGGAGTATGGCGCATGCATATCAAAGATGTTCCACCATAGATCACATTGTTTTGTTGCTCAATCATGTATTAATGTATTGTGTTTTGGTATCAAAAGGAGGACAAAACATAATCAAAATTTTGGTTTTGAATTTGTACAACATGATTTGTAACCTAGGTTATAGTATTAAATAGCTCAAAGTATGACATCTCCCACATTGCCCAACTCAATGTTTGAATAGTACTCAATAACACACTATCTAGGTACTTGCACAAGCATGCACACCTATAACAAGGTATCCTACTAAGATCAACCATACACCATCGGGAAAGAAATAGGGAGTAAGGATCTGTTATGTATTGTACCATTTTAGTTATGTACAATAATATGATGATCGTACGCATTTCTCATAAAATTAGTTAATCAACTTCTCTTATCATCCATTTGTTTCTCTTATCACCTCCAAGTTTAACATTTTATTGGAACATGAGGATAAGGACTAAACGAAAATTATATCTAATAGTGTTAAAAATCATGAAGTAGAGTATTATACCAAAACTTTAGTGTATAAACTTTCATTTGTAACTATGCATTATTGAATTTATTAAAAAATCCATATATTTAGGTAGGATTGAAATAAGGAAAATGATTACAAATATATAATGTTTCCAATTTGAGAATCAGAATGTCATATAACCCAAAAATGGATCAATATTAAAAAAATCTAATTGCATAGAGACTAAAAATTACATCATGATATATTTCAAACTTACACAAAAACATTAGAGTCAAATTTATTAATATTAATAATGATATGTTTCTAGTTTTTGCAACTGATCATATATAAACTTTTCAACAAGAGAAAAAAAGGAGATGATAAGATAAGTTGATTCACTAATTTTATGAGAAATGTGTACGATCATCATACTATTATACATAACTAATATGGTACAATGCATAACACATCCTTTTATAGAAGCATGAAGATAACGACTGAATGAAACCAATAGTAAAATCTAATAGTGTTAAAAATCATACAATAGAGTATTATACCAAAACTTTAGTGTGCAAACTTTCATTTGTAACTATGCATTAGTGGATAAATTCCATCTGTTTAGGTAGGATGGAAACAAGGAAAATAATAACAAATATATAAGGTTTCCAGTTTGAGAATAAAAATGTCATATAACCCAAAAAATGATCAATAATAAAAAAATACCATTGGATAGAAACTAAAAATTGCAACATGATACATTTCAAACTTACACAAAAACATTGGAGTCAAATTTCTTAATATTAATAATGATTTGTTTATAATTTATACAATTGATCATATATAATTTGTCAATATGTCTACTAAAAACTAAGAACCCCTACAATAGTTTCACTTTTTAATTACTAAGTTTATTTCATATCAATGACATAAATCATGATCAACCCTCAAAATATTTTGATAGAAATGATCAAATCTCAAATTACAAATGACGAAGAATAAGCTATGTATAAAATTTCCTTTTAATATTGTGGGAAATTAGGTTACTTAATCACGCATCATAACATTTGAAATGAATCATAAACTTCTTAAATATTGCAAAATAAAATTTTAAAATAGTCACATATAAGAAATAACATTATAATTTAATCTTGACTATATTATCCATGGTCTGCCATAAAGTTACATAGTCAGGATGATTTTTCATTTAGTGATTTGTATTTTTCTTATATCATCTTTGAATATTACAAATTCGACAAAATTAGAGACCATACAACATTTATTTGGATCAATTTGGCAGTCACTAACCTTGAGCTTAATATTGATAGAAATGAGCAACATGTAGTAGAAATCTAAAGTAAGTAAATAAAGTTCTAAGCAACACTATAATAAAATGTAACTACATCTTTGAACAAAATTGCATCATATAAAGCTTAGATGATATCCTTATATATGAAAAAAGCTCACACACTATACCACTACAAGTTAATGTAATATATTTGTTTTCTACTTATAATGTGAATTATAAAGCAGTACTAATTTTAGATGAAGAGTACACGATTCATGTAACAAATCTCAATTAAGGTTACACAGCTTGGAACTTTTTCTTGCCTCCATTCCTCAAAGTTACCTATTGTGATCGGTATACATAGAAGCATCGAAGCCAATGTTTTTTAAGTTTTGAGAAATACAAACTCAGTCTACATGACTTTGCATATGTCAAAATCTTCTTCTGCTTCCATACATATTAATATATATCATGCTTTAAAACTAATACAAATATAACATGTTCTGAATTCTCGAAGAGGCCAATGATCAAAACTTTCTTATATCAAACCACAACCAACAGCAATATATGTGTGCCTCAATTATTTTATCTCGAGTTGTTGTTTCAAGTTGTGTCTCAAAAATTTCTAATCATATGTCTATCCAAATTTCACCTCTAAAAGTTAATAAAGTGTGTGTACCATAGAAATTAATAGAGAAATACCCTCGAATAGCATATTTGAACCCATTACATATAGCATCTAGGTAATATAGAACAAAATATTGAAGCTATCTGAACCAGATAACTTGGAGATAAAAGCACTGACTTGTCTATGGTCTCAATATCTAGAATGTTATCATTCATATCGGGCATAAAGCGAAGGATTTACGGACATTAATCCGTCTGGCGGCCTCTAAGGAATATTTATTTGCTAATAAATCTTCACTCCTCTTGTATCTTTCCATCTCTTCTTCCCTCAATAAGTGGACCTTCTATACATGGTGCAAGTGAATAATACATCAAGTGACTGCGCTTTCATTTTTGCTATAAGCACTTAACACCGCCAAAGAGAAGGTGGAGTGGAAAGAACCTACTCATGATTCAAGTCACGAACTACACAGAATTGGTTTCTCGACCATTGGGCATATGTGGATGGATTTCGATAGCTTTGTCCTCTACACTAACCTGTAGACGACGACGCACAATAGCTTGCTCACAAATAAATTTCACACCGGGTTCGAGTGAAATCTAGTTATTGTAATGTTCCTGAACACCGCTAAGAAGAGCATACAAGCAATGACCCTCCAGGGGATGTAGACGTTAAAGTGGCATAGCAACCTTGCGAGATCTCTATACATTTTCGTGAGTGGTGCTCTGTTGTTTTTTTTTGCTCCGTGATCTACAAGAAGCAACTAATGAAAAAGCACCATTGGGTAGTAATTCTGGTGGGTTTCTGTGGAATCCGAACGATATATATGTGGTAATATATATACCAATCGACTTGTAAAACTCCAATTTTTGTTGGGAACCTGAGACGTAATATCAGTCAACTTGTAAATTCCAATTATTGTAAGGAACCTAAGTACAAACTGGATAACAAAGTGAGCGTACTTTAATACGACGGAATGTTGGCGTCCAATTTTTCTGATAACATGGAGGACAGAGAGGAGTGAAGTTTGGTTGTTTGTGATAACATGGAGGACGGAGACAGAGTGTTGATGCTTAGTAGAGTAGAATAGTAGATAGTAGATGTCTCTTATATTTTTAATAGTTTTCTTTGTTTACATTTTCCAGTGAATTTATTAGAAGTCTCTTGATATAAAAAAGGTATTGTAATCATCTTTTGTTTGGTGAGCAGGCAGTAGAAAAGTGTGTACCTCTGACACATCTGTCGGTGGCACCAAGGGTGATGTGCAATTCAACAAGAAAATCCATGATTATTTCAGTACCGTCGACACAAAAATCAATGGCATCGAGTTTTGCAGCAAAAATCATAGGGATAGTGTGCCAATCACTCAATACTACTGACACATTAGTTGGTGACATTGATTTCTTACAGAGCTGACAGCCAAAAACCCTGTATAGAGTCGGTGGTACCGATACTGCCGTTGGTGGCACCCACAGTTTGAGAAGCTCTATGTTTAAGATATCGAGGGGGCATTCGAGAGCACCGACTCGCTACCACCGATCCTAAAAGTTGGTGGCGTCCAATAGGAGCGACCAAGATACAACTCGGTACCACCAACAACCCGTCGGTGGCACCGACACAAGAAAACACAGGATCTATGGACATCAAGATCGACAACCCAGATCAATTCTATCCAATGGTCGGTGTCACTGATCCGACCACTCATACCAGATGTCGGTTGACCGGCAACTAGTCAGTACTACTGTCATGAAGCTATCCGTATGTAGATACATCAACAACTACGAGCCGTCAGTACCAACAGCTGATACCAACTCCCACATATTAGGGGACATCTCGGTGGCATTGAAGACCATGTCGGTGGTACTAATACGACGCCTTGGGCTGAATTGCTGGCAATAAAAGGGGAGGTGTAGGGGTGTTATTCAAAAACACCCACATCACGTCCCTTGCATTCTTAGAGGCAGCCAGTGCTCTATGACGCCCCAAGTCTTTCCTGAGCTCTCTTCTTAATATCCATTTTCTCATTGGATACATGGCTTCATGGAGGTTAGCTTCATCGGCAGGAGGAGCCAACCAGATGTTGCTAAATCCGTCACGTATGGCTTTCATCAATGAGAATCAAAATAAGTTATTCTCTAGCATGATGAAGAGAAATCATACCCACACGGTGTGGTGACCGAACCTTCCTCAAAGAAGCAGGATTCATCGAGAGTCTTCATCAAGTCTGTGTCGGAAAGGCATGGTGGGTGTTCACTCTTTCTTTAGTGATTGGCCCACCTATCAGTAGATCCTTTGTGAGTTCCTGACATCCTCAGAAGTTTAGTACTATAACAACCTCATCTTTCAGCAACCCCCAATTAAAGAAGGCCAAAAATATGAGAGCCATTAACTAAAATTTTCCCAAGGATCCAGATTTTAAACAAATAATAATTATAGTGAATAATTTCCATTAATTAAAAAATATTGTTTCCAAGTTTTTCCTCTTGAACTTTCATAACTTTCTATCATGAAAATTGTACATACGACAAGAAGTAACTATTTAATCCTCCTTACTTAGCTTAATGTCTTCATGTAAATTCATCTGGTCCATCATGTCTTGATATCATCTTATCTAGCATGTACCTAAAACGCCATGAAACAAAAGCACATATCATCATATCAAAATATATTGTGTATGTAGGGTGCATGAAAAAGTGTGAAAGCCAACTAACAACATATATTCCATCAAATACATGCAAATAAGAACTGGCATTTTCTTCATAATCTTTATTTATATGATACTCATAGTGGTATTATAATTGAACGAAATGTAAATAAACATCCAACAATTTAGTTGTGATTAACATGCGATGGAAATAGGGTTTATATCCTTATTCCTCATCCAAACCCTAAAACCCTAGATTAGGACCTCAGTAGATTTTAATCTAATTAATTTGATGGTCACACTTTAGAATTTACATACATGCAGATATAATGTGATTTCTTGGATTTGTCTTTGTTGATTGGATTTCCTCAATGTACTTGAAGTATAATTGTATAATCTACATGGCTCAGCATTGTGGCACGTGGTTACGCCTATGACTACCCACATTAGTTTGTTGGAGTTTTCTGAGTGATTCTCGAGGATTGAACAATGAAATTGTTGGATGTTTATTTACATTTTGTTCAATTATAATGCCACTATGAGTATCACATAAATAAAGATTATGAAGAAAACTTTAGTTCTTATTTGCAAGTGTTTGATGAAATATATGTTCTTAGTTTACTTCCACACTTTTACACGCACCCCACTTATACAATATATTTCAATATGTTGATTAGTACTTTTGTTTCATGGTGTTTTAGGTACATGCTAGATAAGATGATATCAAGACATGATGAACTAGATGAATTTACATGAAGACATTAAGCTAGGAAAGGAGGATTAGATAAATACTTCTTCTCATATAGTTCTCATATGTACGATCTTTATGTATGAAATTCATGTAACTCTTTCAATGAGTCTTTTGCAAACAAAATTTGATTTTATGGAAATTATTTGCTATTATTTATTGTTTGACTAAATCTGGATCCTTGGAAGAAAATTAGGTAATGAGTCTCATCTTTTTGGCCTTCCTTAATTAGGGGTTGCTAAAATCTGAGGTCGTTACAGATGCATTCCTAAGCTTGGGGAAGGTTGGGACAATGGCTGGGTGTGCTTCTACTTCTATAACTCCATCCACCACCTCACGCTAGCAGAGTTCAACATAGTCTATAGGAGGTCAGTAGGTAACATGCAATTCACCCCCAATAATTTCGACTTTAGCTGAGCATGGAGGCTTCTGACAGACCTGTCGTAAGGTTTCACAATCAACTGGCGTCAATCGTTAGTCATGGATATCGAGCGTCCATTTGCCCATATTCTGCTCCTGTATCTGACAAGCACAATCTTTTTCAGATCTACACAAGGAAAAGGGAAGGTGCAGTAAGCTAACCTCTTCGTCTTATGGGTATTCTTATCCTAGGGATAGGAAAAGGTCGAACTCGTTTCCTTCTTCCTGCAACATATGCTGGAAGTAAAGCATCAAGCACAATGAAATCCCCCAATTCACATTAGTGGGATCATTACATCGTTGGCGCTGCACCTCAACCTAGACCTCTCCACCACCAATGCCTTGAGAACCTCCTCCAAGTTAGACTTCAGCCATTTTAGTAGGGTCCACCTTGTGAGTAAGAGCAAGGGCAAGGTGTTTGCCTGTTACGTAGTGGACAATCATATGAGAGAAAAGGATTTCCCAGACCCCATTTTCTATCTATGAGGGGTGTGTTTCTTGAGGTGGCATGCGGAGGGTGCAGAAATGGTATCCGTAGAGGAGGACGACCCCGAGCCAGAGCGGTTTGGGGGAAGTCGATGAGGAAGAGGAAACAATGTCATTCACTCAATGGTGGGTTATATACCAGACTTCACAGAGATGTGCAACATCCAACTCCACCACTCCATCACCTGCACAACCAAATGAATATTTTTCCATGGTCAGTATGTATGGAATGTTATAATCGATTCAACAACAGAAACAAAAATAATCGACCACCTTAGCAGAGATCCATGACGTTCAAGGGCGGATTTTTCAGTAGAAGCATGCCATTTATGAGAACATGCATACTCGCCTGCAGCATATTGAACATTACCAACAGCCACTTTATGATCACTATTGGAGCCAGGGTCGATTCTCCAATTACTCCCAGTCACCAGAGATGCCCACTCAGCCACCTAGTCTCACCGGAAAATTCTACCCACCTGATCCAAACATGCCACCACCACCATTTTGACTTGGGTACCTTTGTTCCACATCTTTGGTTGGATTTTGACTATGATGACATAGTCAAGTTCAAACTTGGGGGGGTGGAACAACTCTATCTTTATGTTTTTCTTTACTTGTTTTAGTTTTTGCTTTAGTTTTTCTCATTCTGAATTTGTAGGATCTATAGCTATCTAGATGTAATCATGGAGCATAATTATCATGATTTCTACCTTCACCGTAGAGAGTGCTTTTGCAATGAAAAGTGAAAATTTCAAAATAATCCAATATATTTCATATGTTTGAAAGTTTAGTTGCGAAGGATAAAGGCAACATCACCTACAGGAAGTGTATGCATAAGTCATCTTGATGACATTTAATATGAATGAAAAGTCTTGATTTATACAAGAATTTAGGATGGTGTTAGGGTTTGATCCCGAACTAACCAAACAAGTAAGGAGACCTTTCATGGGATTTTTAGAAATAAACTCTAAGGTTACCCTGTACCCAGATTGATAGGAGAGGGACATATAATAGCTTAAGAAAGGCATTGTCTCTTAATCATGTGATTCCACCCACTTTTTAAGATATTTCATCAATCACATTAAGATGATCAAGTAACCTAGATTATTTCCTCTTGATTGCATTGTATAGCATAATAGGTAACATGATAGCTAGTTTTCTTTTATTGCATTAGTTATAAAATCGAAATAAAATTATATATCAATTAGTTGCATAACAAATTCATTTAGATTGCATATTCTATGCATCATTATTTCATCATATACCTATGTTGTTTCCTTTGAAAATAAAGTGAGATACACATCCATAACCCTCTAAATAAAAAAGGGAGGAAAAACAATGAGTTATTGTAGTGAAGCCCGAGCATACTCTTCAACCATGCTAAATTATATGGGCTAGGAAAATTTAAAAAAAAAATTATTAAATAAAGAGGGAGAAAAGGGTGCCTTGAACTCATTGTTGAATTTTTGTTCAAGAAGAGGTGAAAATAGCTACACGATGTATTCTTTCACTCCATTCTCGTCAAGCATATGACACTTTTAGTGCATGCATCATTCCACCAAAATGATAGGCATTAGGATTCATGCATTTCTCACTTCATACTATAGGTTCATCATGTTTTATTTTTTCACAAATGAATTGGATGTTACTTGTGATTTTTCATAAGCCACCTACTTCATTCCAAGCATTGCTATTTATGGTAGGTCACATACATGATTGATCCCCTCATTCATTCCTACAAGGGGAATTTCTTCCAACTAGTTTGGCATGTAGAAAATAGCAATGTAGATAGGAAATCACATGATGCACCAATTGAATGCCCTATTGACTATGATATTAACTGCTTTATTAAAAGTGTTTCATTGATATAAGGGTTTATATCTTTAATAAAACATTTTTTGTCACTCTATAGTAGTTATTTGTTCAGTGGTTGGTAAGGACCAATTTGGGACTGTCAGGTGGGGGTAGTTGAGAAATGTAGTAGTTCACATTGTTTGTCCTCTTGCTGACTTGTCTCAAATAGATCCTCAGGTAGTGTTGCTCGAGGGAAAGCAACATTTAAGCTTAGGGTATTTTGATGCATTGGATATTATACTCTTTTCATAGGCTATTTTATCATATATTTCATGCATAATTTCTCATTTTGATATTACTTATGCATTGTTTATTGTCTAGAATGTGACATATTATTGCATCAAATATTATATATTTTCACTGTATTATATTGATTTATCATATTTAATTGGACTTATGTTCTATATTTCTAAATTTTAGGCAATTTAAGTCTAGTTTAGAGTCAGCTCGGACCTGAATCAAGGACTTTCGATTGACCCCTTGGTCGGTACTAATGATTTTTGAGATATACTCGCACCAAAACAGCTTAGTGCCACAGAAAACCATTGTAGGATCGAAGGGCTCTAGAGGGGGGTGAATAGAGCCTCAAAACTTGCACAAAATTAATTAGACCTTCAATTTATTTAAACTAGGCATAATTGCAATTAGTCAATTTGATGGCAACCTACGCATTCATAGAAAGGATGAGAGAAATTGAAACCAACCAATTGGACAAGAATTTTTAGAGTGGTTCCACTCTTCAAACTAGGAGAGAGTCAGTCCAATACCTAGAGAGGTCAAGCACTATGATTTCCTAAGCTTGTCTACTCCTTATATTTACTTATAAGAGTTACAACAAATGACCTTCCTTTTTCAGAACAAAGATACCTAGATTTCCTTTCAGGTCAAGGGATCCAACAACCTTACAATCAAGATCTTACATGCCCAAGAGATAGTCTTCTACCTCACTAAGGTCTTACCTACTCTTGCAATCAGTTGGATGCCTTCACCAAGGTCCCCCCCTTCTTGCAATGAGTCTTCAGCCTTGAGGCTTTACCCACTCAACTCCTTGGATCTTCTACCTTGATCATCTCCTTCATTCGGAGTAGCCTTGACCATCTTCTTCTCCAGCTGAAGAAGTTTGCTCCTTCTCCTTCTCTTATAGAAGCCTTCACCAACCAAGATTTTTGAAGAAAGGGATGGGAAAGGAGAAGCTTGAGAGCTTTACAAGCATAAAAATGGGTAGCTCTCTTCACACAGGACCTATCTCACTCATAATGATTAATTGAGTTGTAATCAAGAGAGAGAAAAGGGCTCAAGTGGACTAAAAGCACTCAACTATAGCAAGGACCTTGAATATCATGAATGAGCAGCCTTGGAATGAACTCCAAGAGGCCCAATTTATAGTTGGGGTGTCCACTAGAGTGTGGGAACACTTACGAACATTTTCTATCATAAATGGGGGTTGCAATGGATCTATTTTCAACTTTAGCAGCTCACCACAGCTAGAATTGCTTTTTATGTGTTTTCCATATAGTGCATTCGGTCGAGTTTCAATAAAGACAACTCGACTGATCACACTATGTAACAAGACCAATTTAAACTATCAGTCAAGTTTGTCCTAGGAACAACTTGATTGATCCACTTAAATTGGTCTTGGGTAGAGAGGTCATTGGTTGATGTATGTGAATAGACAACTCAACCGATTGACATCATTTCCAAAATCCATCAAGGATCAGTCAAGTTGGCAACTCAACTGATGAATATTTTTCAAAATGATTTTTTAGTGATCAAACGTTCTAATTAAGTGTCCCTAATTTTTTCTCATCTTAGTTACAAGTCATATCATCAATACAAATGATTACAAAAATGTTTTAAGGTAATTTAGAGTGACTTCCCAAATTGCATTGCTTTTGACTTGTACTAAACCAAGATAGGGCTTGAGCGATTTATTCCTTTTCCTGTACCTAATGCCTGAAATCAATCTTAAACAAACATATTAGATACATATGAATGGAATGGTTGAGTCACTATCAAAATATGGATGATGTTCAACACTTAGGTCAACATTCTCCTCCTTTTTTATGATGACAAACCATTCCTCAACATATTGAAAAGGATATGAAATTTAAACTTTTAACTTTGAGATAGGATGTGAAAGTTGAACCTTGTACCTTGTGAATTGCATGGGAGTACATGATTGAACAATGTCAATTTCTCCCCATCAATTCATGCTTACCTAAACATGCAAGATTAGTCTATCCACAAATAACCATAGCACATATACATACTATATGGTCCTCTAGCAAGTCACATGATAAACAGTTAATTTATAAGAAAAAGATCATATAAGAATTAAATAATATGGTTGAGAGAACTTCTCCCCCTTTGTCATCTCAAAAAGGTAGGGAGGTAGAAGAGCTAAAAACATGTCTTCTCTACAAGCACAAGCTAGAGCAATCAACCATGTATAGCACACATCAAACAGAGACAAAATAAAAGGAAATAAGAAAATCCAATGTCATAATGAAAATATGGGATAACATGCCACAAACTCATAAGATATAGTGTCGACCAAAGAGTTAGGGTACATATGATTAAGATTACGACACTAGAACATGTCCTCACTATAAGAGACACAAACCAATGATAAAATAGTTGGATGATAAAATAGTACATCTCATATACGTTGCCCAAATGTCTTAATACATAAGAGTCTAAAAAGATATGTATGATCAACATCTAGAGACTAAGAAACTAAGACATCTAATCTATATCTAATATATCTATGTCAACAACATCATCATCCACATCATCATTTTTAGCCTCGAGCTCGTAGTCCTCATATGCATCTGAAGGTACAGTAGAGACAACAGTATCACCTTCATCACCAGAGGCACCAGCAAATCTGTCATTAGAACCAACATTGGAGCCATCATCCTCAGTGGCCTACTCATCATCAGAAGCTTCTTCATCAACCTGGTCAGACATCTCCTCATTGGTAGAAGGACCAAAACTACGATCGGGCCACAGGGCATTCTGCTCATCCCAAGACATGACAAGAGCATGTAACTCCCATGCCTGTGGAAAAGTGGGAGCAGAGGTTCCAACACTGGCAAGTAGGGTAGAAAGAGGGCCAGCAGGAAAATCCAATGGAGGAAGCACTCCAGGGGTAGGGGAGGGTCCACCATTAATAGCATATGAGGTAGCAGAAGCAGTAGGTGGAGGGGTCGGGTAGAAGTGACTGTATGCATAGGAAGCATAGTCACCGCCTAGGTATGGCTGGTAGGCATGGTAGGGATGGTTGTAGGACAAGTTCAAGGTAGACATGATCTAACACAAGTCCTAGTGCAGTTGATCTTAAACCTGAAGGTTGTAAGCTTGGTGATGCATCATATATCCCATAAGGGTTAAGGAGGCACGGTCAGGTTGAGGTGGTGGTGGAGGTGGAGGTTCCTGGGTGGAGGTAGAGGCTCCAGGTGTGGTAGAAGAGGTAGGAAGGAAGGTCTTCTTGATTGCAGTTTCACTAATGCAAACTCCTTTTTGACTATATTTGTATTTGAGATCATGGAAAAGAGATTTTTGGGTAGCAAAAGCAAACAAGAAATAGATCAAGGCAGGGTAGGGTGGGTGGGTACCATGGGTGTTCTTCTTGGAATCAAAGCATGTCATGTGTTGTAGAATATATTGGGACCACTTGATTCCAAAGTTCTACAAGAGATAGTACATGAACACAGTAGTGTTCTCTGTAATTTCTATTTGATTCTTCTTGGGGTGGACATTGCAGTTAACAACTAACGTGAGCAGTATATTCTTTAGATCTAGGGAAGAGCATGGCAAGATGGATTTCTTCTTATAGGGTACCTGAGGCTTCTTCAAGAAGTTGTGGATATCAGAAAGAGTAAGATTGAAGTTCTTATAGAAAGCCTCAGGGTCTAACAGGTCAAAATAATTAGGATAATCCTTCCTCCATGTGTTGGTAACCTCTGTGCCATTGAAAAAGATGTTCAAGGAATCTTTAGAGATTGTTAATTTGATTTCAGAAATCACAGAAGTGAGGATGAGCTGGCCATTGGGTGGTGGCACAAAAGTGTCATAGTTCCATGAAAGGTTTGCATAGAATTCATGGACCGCCTTGGTTCTTATCATGGAATTATGAAAGCACATGTGTTCTACGCACAAAGGACCTATGCGATGGGTATTGAAATGCAAGTGGAAGACCATTGGTTGTTTCCCATGAGAACCATCATCTAATGACTTTAATAGGGATACTTTATACTTAATTTTATCATTAATAAAAGTCAATTCCACTTATTATGCTTGTTTCAATACTGAGATAATGAATAAACCTAATAATATCCTAAGAATGATATGACTCGATGACATGTAGCTTGGGTTGAGGACCTGAATGTGAGATGATATGTATAATAAGACTACTCATTCTTGTTATGTTCCTAGTCAATTATTATTATGGATACCATATGACAACAACAATACAAAAGACTAGCATGTATCGTGAGTGATGACTATGTATTTTTAGTCATGATATTGGATATCAACTCTGATGCATGGGTACTTGTTGGATAACAAGTGTACACAATAGACCTACCTTGAGATTGACACATGGAAGTCATGTAGTAACATGTCATAATCATATCTCAATGTGACAATGGTGACTGTGATCCTTAGACATGAAGTCACTACAATATTCACAAGCCATTCAATGTGCTTTGATCACTAGCCCAACGTGCTCTAAAATACAAGTTGCCAAAAAGGTAGTGATTTGGTGAAATGTGAAACTTGGGGGTGACTCTAAGTGATATAAATGGAATATGTTCCTCCCATAGGAGTGATATCTTGTCCACTTGATAAGTGAGAATATGAAATGCATGGCCATTCTCATGTGATTCAATGTCTGACATTGATCGCAATATCTCTAATAGTCTGATCCAATTCATGGAACATATATTGAGAATTAAGTGGATGACATTCCATGCCTCAGTTACAATCTTGATATTTGTGACAAAGGAAGTATACAATCCTGGAAACACTAATCACTTTGATAGGTTGTGGTTTTTCTCCAACCCATTCCTCTTAGATGGGCAGCAATGATGTGCATCTAGACATCTCTCTTTACTTGTTTTGTTTTGAACATCACTACCAACATAATTACAAACCTACCAGGTCACACCCATAAGGATACACAAAGGAATTTAAGTTCACAATCAAATAAATGATTAGAGTGTTACTAAATCATAAACATGTTGATCTACCACATGATTAGAGACTATAATGTCTAATCATCTGATCATATTGATTGAGTTGATTAAAAAAATGATTGGTAATTGATTGAATGAGATTACCACCAGATACATGTTATTGTCCAATCAGAACTAGAAATTGGGAGATCACAATGTTATAGGGAGAGTCCAAAATTGGGAAATGGGTCAGATATAGATATGGGTTGTCATGAATGGTCATCCGTCTATCATAAACGGGTGATCAGGTGCTGCGATTGAGTGATCACAAGACATGATCGGTCGATCACAAGTCATGCCTGATTATTCAAAATTAAACTATTTTTTCGTATTGCGAATAGGAAAGGACTTGGAATTAGGTTTCTCCAAGTGCATGACTCTCCTATGTAAAGGGGGGCACATCTCGTAGGGTGATACACATCTTTGAGAAATGACTTGTGGGACAAGTTGGTCGTCCCCTCTCTCTCTCTCTTGAAGAGAAAGAGAAATCCTAAGTTTTCTACCAAAGATAGTAGATGAAAGGAATTTTTAAGATGACTAGCACATCCACAACTTCTATCCCTCTTCAATGAGGGAATCAAGGTGGTGCACCACGTCCTCCCTCATATGTGTGGATGAAGTATAGGGAAGACCACAATGTACATAGGCTTGGAGTACATCTTCCACAAGATGACAGAAGGTTGTTGCAAAGAGGAAAATCTATATCCTTTCTCTTTCATCTATATCTCTCAAGTTACAACTGGGGTTGGAATTCGGTAGATCGAGATCTTCACCAAAAAATACATATCTTGTTGTTGGATAATGATTGTGTGTAAAGGTATCACCTTTATACCTCTTCTTTTATTATATACTAGAGTTTTATAGCTATGGTGGGTCCTTTGGGATGGGAATAATGGGAAGAAAATTTTAATATTTTGATGTGCCTCCTACCCCAAAAATCATATAATGTTGTCAGTACATCTGATTGAGGGTTTTTTCCTACGACGCACCTTATTATATGTGTCACAGACGTCCTTTTTGGGAACATTATTCTCACCTTTAGTTTGGGACCATCTGATCTTGATTGATGGGTGAAAACCTTGTCTTCCACCCCCCAAACTCGACATGTTAAGAAGCAGTATTCAAAATATAACTTTGTCATTCCTATTCTCTCCATACTCTCTCCCTACTCCATGAATTCAACTTCCATCACCACCATCATCTTCGGGAAGGCATTCCAATCCCACTAAGCTGTAAATCGAGTGATATCTCTCTTCCAAGCAAAAAAACCCAAAAGTACCCCTTCTCTGGGTTAAGACACTTGGCCCCACTATGTCACACCACCTCCAATCTATCTAGAATGCATCCCTAGATACAAAGATATATTCCTCCTCCAAAAATTTTAGAAAAAGCATCACAAGACATAGACTCCATGTTCTTTCCAATCGATGTCAATGGAGAGTACCAATCAACAACTCCATCCACCAAATTCCTATTAAATCATCGGTAAGCATTCCTAGCATATTCTCTTTCTTTTATGATGTCCTAAAGCATTTTGATCCACCCATATGATCTATCTACGATCCTAGCTTCATGCCAATGATCTTCAACCTTCACCCATACCTCCCATCCATTTTTGAACTATGGAAACCCTTTACTAGACTCACTAGACCACTGTGAGTCCACATCAAATGCTAATTGTTGCCATCCATCTCAAGATATTTGTATCTCGAGTTTGAAATATAAGGCCCTATTTGCAAAATCCATAAAGGTTGCTTAGAGTTTCATTGAGTATTGTGATTTTTTATACATGCCTCTAGATTTAGATCACCCTACGAACTCATTCATTGGTTGTGTATGCACGATTTCCTAGTATATGGAATTTTGTACTTGGACCTACTTGTAAGCATGGTTGAGAATGTAGTTTACCTATCATGACCACCCCAAGATCCTCATGCAATGTTGTTGTAATTGGGAAGTGTCATGGTTTCATCCCCTATCAGTAGTTTTGATAGATTTTGCTTGTTGTTTAGTTTTGGTTTTTACAGGTCGATCGAGGATTTTGATTGCTAGGTTGACGTTGATTGAAGAAGCAAATTGATGGAGCAAATAGCCATTTTTGCCCTCATATTCCTCATTATGTTGTCTACACCAATAAAGAAAATTATATTCTTATTCTATGTTTTAACCTTGATGGTCCACACATCAAATTATATAAGTATTTGATGATCTTGCCCCTTGTCATGCCTACACTTGGGTTATATCAGTCGATTACCTTCTTCTACAACTAATTTTTTAGAGTTTTTAACAAATGTTTTAATTATTTATCTCATTTTTTATTGTCTAAGAATAGTCCAATTTTGGATAACTAATAAGAATTTGTGTATAGATTAGATAGAATTGAAACATATATGGATTTTGATCAGTTTTTCAAGATTTGTCTAATGGTCATAGAATTAGACATGAATTACTAACCTGCTTTAGATGATTCATTGTAAACTCAAAACTCTAGGTTTAACCATGATAAATAATACACATATTATGCACATGACATTAGTGTTGGTTAGGATCAGTCTACAGTTGTGTCCCTCCTCAGGATAAAGTGAGTGATCATGAGCACTGAGTATTAAATTATTGTTCATGGTTTATTTTGTTCTATTATCTACTCATAACAGCTCAGTTAAAGTACAAGAACATTAGTATTGTGTAAAATCATGCACATGCAAATAAATTTTGTTTCATACAACTTTATGTTTATGTTTTCAAATCAAATATTATGTACCATTTCCATGAAAATTAAAAAATTATGAAAACTATATTTAAGATTAAAAAATCATGATATGTTGATCTAGTTCTCTCCTCATTGTATGTGAGTTTCAAATGACCTTCTGTGAGCCTTTATCGGCCTTATGTGATCCTAAACAAGCCTTATGAGCTCTTTGGGAGCATTATGAGAGCCTTAACCAGCCTTATCAGCATTGTGGGTGTAATCATGAGAGTGACTATACCAACTCAAGTTAAAATACTTTTCATTATGAAATCATGCCAATTCATTTAAATTTTCAAGTAATCATGTTAAATAACTATATTTCAAGTTATTTCATGTTACTTCAAATATATGTTCTTTTCATGTTATAACTACTCAGTGCTACTCAGATAGATTTTCATATTGCTTTGTATGATTGTGGATGAGATGTCCATACGTGGTGAGTAGAGGAGGATCTATACATCAAACTAAGGACAAGAAGGACTCAGTGGACAACTAGGAGTGCCATAGTGGGGTTCCATTATCCATCTCAACTTTCTTTTACAGACTAAGGCTAGTTTGTTCATTGATAGATATTTGGGTAATGTTAGTAGTTGGATTAAGTTTTCCTTTCATGTAAACTTTTGAGAATGGTAAATGAAAAGTTATCTTGTGATGGTTCTATTTTCAATTATTCCTTATATTTGATATTCAATGTGTGTGACACCCCATCAATATTATGAGTCAGGAATTGATGCTTCACCACATGTGAATGTGTATAAATTTGGGGTGTTTTAGTCATATCCCTATAAATAGGAAACACAAGGAATGATGCTTTATTATAAATAGTTGGTGAGCAGTATCCCAGATGGTCGTAGCTCGGGGCCCCTCGTGAAGGGTCTCGAATTCGACTCTCGCTGGAAGTACTGCTCGGAAATGAATTTCCCACAGCCTCAGCCGGTCTCTGATGTGACTTATTGAGATACTAGTGTGTGGGTACACGGGTCTCCTGGGTTCACCATCCCTGCTATCTGGGCCTCCGCCTAGGGGGTGGGTTTCCCCCGGCAATAAAAAAAAGATGCTTTATTATAAACCCTTGGAAGCAAAAAGGAACAACAGTCATTTTGAAATGTCTTGATACATCCAATTTTGCAGATGTTACATATCTGATCTATCCTTCATTTACCTTATTACCCTATGATTATGTGGATATTCTTGCATTTACTTTCATGTTTTCCCCTTTTGCCTAAGATAAACAATAACTCTCCATTTCATGTAGGAAACCATTGGATTCAAGATTGCAGCCAAACCATTAGTAGATGGTCAACATCAAGCTAGAAAATTATATATCACCAAGCATAGATAGATCATATGAAGCCATCTTCCAATGGTGTTAGAACCCACCAACTGATGGTGTTGCAACTTTATCTTCCAATGGGAGTGCCACAATCACCAACCGCATGCTCCACAGATAGCCACTTGTTGATGGCTCTATTGGGGCCATCAAGCGCTAGCCTTTTTGACAACCAACTATCGAAGGACCTACAAACTTCATCTATCAAAGGCCCTACACACTTTGTGTATTGATGGCCCAGTAGGCTTTTTCAGCTGATGCTCAAGCAAACTTCATCTACTAAAGGCCCTACATACTTCACCTATTGATGACCCAGTAGGCTTTTCCATACGATGTAGACTTTTCCTACCAATGGTCCCGTAGGATTTGGGCCTACTGATGCCTCCGCTATCCATCATCTTTCTGTGGATCTCTTGGAACCCACCACTAACACATACCGTTAAGTGTGTGCCCCAAGGTAGGTTATATGGGATTTTGGGGTGCAAACAGAGTCTCATCCCATGTGCCTTGAGAACCACACTAATTCCTACAAATAGGGACTCAAGGCTACATAGAAAATGGATTCACATCTAAAGACAAGGTATTGTCCAGATTTATATCCGGAATCGACCATGGCAAGAGAAAGAATGAGAGTCAGAGCTCCTCCTTCACCCTCCACCCCTTTTGAAGGATCTGACCATCCCTCTTTGGAGAAGGAGGACACCAAAGAAAGAGTCTTCATTACCATCATTGCTGACCAGGGGAAGGAGGTCTACATCAACCATTATTACTCCCTTGTGGGTGCTACTATTTTGTATATTCTTCCTTCTTCCATAATGCCATATCCATTCCATCCCCCATCCCATAATGGACACATCCATTTGAAAAAATTAATTGTTCCAACCATGAGTGGCTAGACCTTTTTCTTGGGTTTGGAGTAGACTCTAATGCTCTCCCAAAATGTAAATAGTCACATCCATTAATTTTGTATACTCCTACAATTGTTCACCTCTATAATCTTTTTCTTCAATGTTTCACTTGCATGATTAGCTACCAACTTGTGTTGCTTGATTAATAATACCTCAAAAGAGTTGTATTAGACTATATCTAGAGTTATTAAGTAGTATGAATGCATGAGAATGTTGAATACCAAAGCTAATGATCAAATGATTGCATATTTTTTTGTATGTTTGTCATCTCAATAGAGAGACATGACTGTTATTTATATCTTACATGTTATGACCGCATTTGTGCTTATTTGGTAAACTAGGGTTTACCTAAATGATTACATGCTTGATTAGATTGAACATTGTTTAGACTTGATTCATGATATTAGATGAATTATGATGTTTCAAACCTAATATAAACTCTAATTATGGTTTTAGTTTTAAGAATTAGGGTTTGAGAAATGTAAACCCTAATTGGCAAAATTTAGGATTTTGATAGTACATGAATGTGGAATTTGATCAGGATAGCAGTGTGGTAAATGATTTTTCATATATATTTTCTACTTATTTGATATTTAATTTAATTTTGGATATGATATTTATAACTCAATCATGCATGCTAGAGAAAAATTTCATAATATTGGATGTTCTTTAGATGTGGTTCTCGGTCAAACTATACTTCGACCAAAATGTTGATAGAGTGTTGTTCAACAGTGAAGTGTTTGATTTTATTTATTTATTGGTAAATCCTGATGATTTGAAATTTATACTAGAGATCTAAATTTACATTTTTGACATCATGTTAAATTTTCATAATTTTTTAAGGATGTTTGACCTCAAAAATAAATGAATTATAGTATCTTTTTATAACAGAAAATTCTACTGAAATAAGAAAAAAATATAGTGAGGGGTTAATTAGAAAATTACACAAGAACCTAAATCTCTCTATATGAGCAAGCTAGCACCCAAATATCTCTCATATTTCGTGATCCATTCCAGAGAAACAAAATTCTTGATATAGAGGAGAGCTAGGGTTTTGAGAGGAGAAAGTGGAGATGTTGACCTAGGGTTTCTCTATCCGAGATATGATGAAATCAAGTAAGTTTAGCTTCTTTGCATAGCCGTTCATGGTGAATATTCTCTCACATGTCAATATTCCGTCCCTCCTCTGATTTGATTTGATTTGAAATGGTATCAAATCTTCCCCTTTTCTCACTCTTTCTTCATAATCCCTCATTTCTAGGGTTTCCGAGTTGAAAGGAAAAAGACATCGGTGATTTGCTAGGGTTTTGGTATGGATTCAAGATTTTCATAGATGAGTTGTGTTTTTAAGGTGTTTTCACAGCTTAGGGTGAGTGGGTACTTCCTTTAAATAGTATATTACACGAAAATGAGTTAAATCAACAATAATCTTCAATTGCTTAGTATGCGAGTACAAACCCTAAATTGCCTTTTTGATCTAGCTTTTTTAAAATGATATGAAATGGATTCTTCCTATGTTTTGATGAATTTCAGATGATAAAATCATATTAAAAATGTATACAATCCATCTTAATGGAATTCCCTAAGTATTTGCAGAGGTTATAAGAGTAAACTGAAATTTAGGATTTTCAGCTATGACTGAAATTGTTGTATGATTAGATAGAGAAATTTGTCTATCTGAATCTCATTGTTTATGAATGATTGTTTATCTGAATGGATAGTACATATATGTCAAATACTATCTTGGATTTCATGTGATGTGAATAGTGTTTGCTTGATATCTCAGTAAAGAGGGTGAAACCCTAGATGAGTGGAAAGTTGGAAATTTGCGAATAGATATTGTGAAATCCATTTGAAGTGCTTTTCTTGACATCATAGACTTTATTTATTCAATGTTATTCTTGATTCATGATATCTCAATGAATGGGATGGAAACCCTAATTTAGCTCAATTCAAAGATTTCATACATATGTTGATTATATATGACTTGTTGAAAGCAATCTTTATTCAGTGAATGTTTATGACACATTGAATCCTTATGTGATTCATGTAATAAGTGAATGAGGTAAATGAAACCCTAAGGATAGGGTGTTCAGTGAATCAAGTATTGTGATATCAATGCTTCTCAGTATGAGATTTGGTGATGCTTAACAGTTTAGTTGTGGTAAATGTTATTAGATGATCTATGAAATGAACGATTTACAAAGATAAACTAGGATATGTTGATGTGATGGTTGAATTATGAATTTAAAGAGTGGATTTGACATTTAGATGCCATGAACATTGTGGAATCCTCATAAGATGAGGCATGCACTGTGGGGAGGAAATAGTTTCTCGACTAGAGGTAGTCCAGATCAAGGTAATCTGGAGCGCACCAGTAGGGTGTGGGGGTCTTAACCGGTAGGGCAGACTCCTTACAGTTGTGTGGTACCCAACACCAACCGGGGAGGATGGTGGTACATGTGTTACATGTTTTAGTGATCAGTGGTCAGTAGGTCCACTGATGCACAATAATCCTAAGGGCTTTGACTCACTGCCTAAGTACCCAGGTTGAGAGGTGGAGTCTGAGATATCTGGCCACTCTCATTAGCCACCAAGAGGCATGCGTGTCGAGGCCCATTGTAGACGGGGTCTTACTTGAGAGATAGGATTAGGAACCCAAGCATGCTTCTAAGCCTTGTACAGTGAGATCGTAGCTTGCTATGATTCTTTCACATGTTTTGGTACACCTCATGTGGGTTTAGGGCATAATAAGATGAATGAGAGGTTAACCAAGTGTGTGCAGTTGTTGAATTATCCTTTGTATGTTTCTAAGTTATTAGTTCTCTTTGAGATTAATCAAGCATGTTCATATATTGATTCACTCTTGTAGATATCTAGAGTAATCTTGACATATTTATGTATGTAAATGATTAGTCTCTTTAAATCTTATTGTTTTTATAATTGATATCAGTTGCTCAATAGTAATATGTAATTATATCAGTGCTTTGGACTATTTCTTTGAAGTACTCATTCACTGAGTGAGTAGTCTCACCTCTCTACTCACAATTTTTAGGGATAACTCTTGGACTGAAGATGTCAATGCATCAGCATAGATCTGTCATAGGAGTTAAGTATGAGATTAGTTAAGTTCATTCGGTCCCTGCTACTCTAGTTCCTTATATAGAGTTGAGAGAGAGTTCTAAATGATTATTTGTATCTTTGTTTCCTTAATAATAGAGTATATATCTGTTATCATGGTGTATGTACAAATAAGTGTGAGGAACATAATGAATGTATGGATGTGTGGCACTAATGTTGAGATCATATTACAGTAATCAAGGTTTATTTCCCTTGTAAAGTTTGTTTATGTGATTGAATGTGAGAAAATAAAGAGTTTGAAATAAAGGGGAAAAAGTTGGGAGTGAACTTTGTATTAAGTATAATCCACAAACTTATGTCTTAATCTCATGATTAGTGGTAATTGTGGGATGAGGGTGTAATAGCTTGGTATCAGAGCTTAGGTTGAGTCGTCATGGACCATTAGGATAGAAAGTCAGAGTTATAAGTGTGGCAGTTAAGAGGTGGTGCATGAATAGCTCTGGGAAGTCTACGTATTTGGATACCCTAGCTCGGTATCTGGATACTTAGGTTAAACAGTATCAAGCTAGTCTTTCTATTCTTCTTAGAATGCCTTGGTTAGGCATGCAGTGGGAGGATTGGCTAGAGAGAAACCCTAGAAATATTAGGGTTAGGAGACCGGAAAGTAATGAAGGAGTAAGAGCTTAAAGATATAATGTGATAAATTGTTTCTTTATATTGATTCTTTGATTTGAGATCAATTGAAATGTTCTTATATATATGAATTCAGATTATCAGTTTGTATAATATATATGGTTCTTTTAGATTGTTGTGTGTCATAAATTTGATTCAGTTATTCTTTCTATCAACTAGACCAGAAGTTATCTTTAAATGAGTTTACCCTAAGTGGATATTCTTCTATATGTTTAAGATGAATAGGAGTTGGTTAATCTTGAGTAGCTCTTGGCTTCAGGACTCCATGTTCGGCCTGGTCCGGCTGGTAGGGTGCATTACTGGGATCTAATGACTCCTATAAACAATACAATAAGAGTATAGTCTAGATAAATTAGACCCACATGATAGTGAGAATGCACATACACTAAGATGTTGAAATATAAGGGAAAGATTAGAATAATTAATAAACAATTGGAACTGATATCTAAGATCCAACTTTGGGACCTCAGATAAGAAACCCTAAATTGGGAATGAAGGAAGAGGGATATAGATACAAGCCATGCATTAGTATGTAACATACAAAATGAAGAATAAAGGATGGATAAAGAGAATTGAACTATATAACTAATTGTGGCACTTTATCCAATTTGAAATCAAGGAAAGATAAGAGAAAACTACATGGAAAACCAAGATAGAAAGAATAAATTAGAATGAATGGATCATATAATCGAGTAAAATGTACTTATGTACTCTAGAACAAAAGGAAAATATGAGAACATAGTTAAGTATGCAATAAGTACATAGAAGTGAAGTTTATAAGAATGAAAGTGAAGAGAACTAGATAAACATGTAAATTATAAGAGTAGGATAAGAAACTAAGATGAAACAAAAAAAGGAAGTGACAGAAATGATGAGTTTGATTTAGAAAGAAGGGTTACATGATATAACGAGGAGCATGGAATGTATACTTTTATCATAAAGTTTAATGTATTCATCCTTACTAGCTTTTGATTCAAAGTCTTTATTTAATAGAAACTTAGTTGACATCAAGTCTGTTCAATAGGTTCCTAGTAATGAAATGGAACTAGTTCTTAAAAGAAGAACAAAGATGCAGCTAAATAAATGAACAACTCATATAAAGGTAAATTGTATTCAGAATGTAAAGGCTTGATTGAAAAGGAAACTATGGTTAACCCATGCATGAACCGTTTGATTTGAAATGAAGGACATGTAATGTATTATGCATAAGATGAAACTAGTGGGGAGGATATTGATTTAGAATTTCAACTAGATAAAAGTAAAAGGATGATAAGAAAGTTTATATGGCATGGAATATGGAATCATACACAAGAGTGAGAATTATGATCATAAGAGATAAGTAAAAGTAAATAATGACATAGGGAAGAGTAGCAAATAGGTAGCCTATGATAGAAAATAAAGAAGGGTCAGAAACATGAGGGAGTAATATAGATGATAAAAGAGAGAGATTGTGAGATGTGAGCAAATGATAAATAGTCTAGTCTCCTTGATGATGACTAATATGAGAATTGTGTTAAGAGAATACTTGAAGATTATAATTCTATGTCTCAAAATCAGCTTATCTTTTATATCCACCTTAATGAGTGTAACATGGATGAAGTGATAAGGAAACAAATCATAAATGACACACAACTGTCATGAGAGACACATCTAGTGAATATACTAATGACACATAATATGATGATGAAACCCTGTAAGGGTAGATCAAGAAAGTAATATATCAAAATGGTCAAGTAATAGAAAGAAAATTCAAGTGGTAAAAACAAGGAAGATTTTAGTAAACCTTAAGAGAGATAAGGTTTGCATATCAAAATAAGGGAGTAAAATCATGTCACAATAACATCATGATATTGGTAAGGATCAAGCCCTAGATAGTTTAGGGTTGTAATAGTTAAAGGGATGTCAATAGTAATTTGACCTTGAGCATGAACATTTCTATAAAATAAAATCTTGAGATCATCAATATGATAAGAAAATAGAAGTTATAGTATTCATGGGTTTAAAGGTTGCAAATGTGAAAGATAGATAAACAATATGGAAATGAGTATGAATGAAGGATAAGAAATAGATTTGAAATATAAGAAGTGTAATTTGAACAAAAGGAGAAGTGCAACATGAGCAAACTGCAATCTAAAATAAATTCTTGAAGTGATAGAAAGAATGATGAATAATCTATTCTTACCTTCTATGTTTCAATTTTAGGGATGTTTATTCTATATGATCAAAATGAGAAATATAATTAATGAGAACTAAGTAGTAATGAATGAGGAGAGAAATAAGAGAAAATAATGGCTTTCAGTAATATGTGAATTTGTTTTTAGAAGTGTAATTTGTTGAAGGTATATTAAGGGATGTAAATTGATTTTACATATAATTTCATTTATACATATGCAAGTAATATGTTAATTAAAGGTGTCTGATAGTTTTAGTCCTTCATACCAGTAATCCATCTTAGTATTGTACAATTTTTTTTGAATCTAGTCTTCCAACTCATGAGTGCTTTGTTATTTGAGTAGCACAATAGTAAAACTCAAAACAACATGGTGAACTTTTTTTGTGACTCAGAGGTAATACAAAACAATAGTACATATTGAGTCGTATGAATTGAGATAGTTGGATCAGATTATCAATGTTGAGGTAACACCTCAAGAGTATGAAAATATTGAAAATGGTTGTTTCTATTTCTCTTTTGTATGATTTATTGTGGCATAGAGAATTCTTTTGTTGTCATTGAGAATGCTTTCTTAAAATCTGTTGTGATTAGAAGAGAAACAAATGACTCAATGTTGAAAATAACATTCCAATATAAAATACAAGAGTACAATGACACATAAGATTTCAGAAGTTTAAAAGAAACTTTAAATATATTTTGTTTGCATATTTACATTTTGGGGACGAAACTTTTTAAGGGGGTGAGAATTGTTATGACGCATCTGTGCTTAATTGGTAAACTAGGGTTTACTTGAATGATTACATGCTTGATTAAATTGAACACTATTTAGTCTTGATTCATGATAGTATCTCAATTGTGATGTTTCAAACCCAATAATAAACTCTAATTATGGTTTTATTTTGAAGAATTAGGGTTTGAGAAATGTAAACCCTAATCGGCAAAAATTAAGGTTTTGATAGTACATGAATATGGAATTTGATCAGGATAGCAGTGTGGTAAATGATTTTTCATATTTTCTACATATTTTATAATTAATGAAATTTTGGATATGATATGGATAACTTAATCATGCATGCTATATAAAACTTTTAGAATATTTATATGTTCTCTGAATGTGGTTCTCAGCCAAACTATACTTTGACTGAAATGCTGACAGAGTGTTGTTCAGTAGTGAAGTGTTTGATTTCTAATTATTTATTGGTAACTTCGAATTATCTAATATTTATATTGGAAATCTGAAATGATATTTCCCATACCATGTTAAATTTTCATAATTTTTTTAGGATTTTTGACCTCTAAGATAAATAAATTACAGTAACTATTTTATAATAGAAAAATCTACTGAAATAAGAAAAAAAATATAGTGAGGGGTTAATGTGTGAATTACCCAAGCACCTCAATTAATCTATATGAGCAAAATAGCACCCAAGTATCTCTCATATTTCATGATCCATTCCATAGAAAGGAAATTCTAGAGAGAGAGGAGAGCTAGGGTTTTGAGAGGAGAAAGTGGTGGAGATGATGACCTAGGGTTTTTCTATCTGATATATGATGAAAAAAAGTAAGTTTAGCTTCTTTGCATAGCCTTTCATGGTGAATCTTCTCTCACATGTAAAAATTATATCCCTCCTCTGATTTTATTTGAAATGATATCAAATCTTTCCCTTTTCTCACTCTTTCTTCATAATCCCTCATTTTCAGGGTTTCCGAGTTGAAAGGAAGAAGACATCGGTGATTTGCTAGGGTTTTGATATGGATTCAAGATTTTCAAAGATGAGCTGCATTTTTAAGGTGTTTTCACACCTTAGGGTGAGTTTGTATTTCCTTTAAATAGTAGATTCATGAAAATGAGTTAAATCATCAATAATCTTCAATTGCTTAGTATGCAAGTACAAACCCTAAATTGCCTTTTTGATCTAGCTTTTACAAAATATAATGAAATGGATTATTCCTATGTTTTGATGAATTTAGATGATAAAATCATATCAAAAATGGATACAATCCATATTAAGGGAATTCCCTAAGTATTTGCAGATGTTATAAGAGTAAACTAAAATTTAGGATTTTTGACTATGATTGAAATTGTTGTATAATTAGATAGAGAAATTTGTGTATATGAATCTCATTGATTATGAATGATTGTTTATTTGAATGCATAGTACATATATGTTAGAAACTATGTTGGATTTCATATGATGTGAATAGTGTTTGCTTGATATCTCAGTAAATAGGGTGAAACCCTAGATGAGTGGAAAGTTGTAAATTTTGCGAATAGATATTGTGAAATCCGTTTGAAGTGCTTTTCTTGACATCATAGACTTTATTTTATTCAATGTTATTCTTGATTCATGATATCTCAATGAATGGCATGGAAACCCTAACTTAGCTCAATTCAAAGATTTCATGCATATGTTGATTGTATATGACTTGTTGAAAGCAATCTTTATTCAATGAATGTTTATGACACATTAAATCCTTATGTGAGTCATTTGATAAGTGAATGACGTAAATGAAACCCTAAGGATAGGGTGTTTAGTAAATCAAGTATTGTGATATCAATGTTTCTTAGTATGAGATTTGGTTATGCTTAACAGTTCAGTTATGGTAAATGTTATCATATGATCTATGAAATGAACGGTTTACAAAGATAAACTAGGATATGTTGATGTGATGATTGAATTGTGAATTTAAAGAGTGAATTTGACATTTAGATGCCCTAAACATTGTAGAATCCCCACAGGATGAGGCATGTGTTATGGGTAGGAAATGGTTTCCCGACTAGAGGTAGTCTAGATTGAGGTAAGTCGGAGCGCACCAGTAGGGTGTGGGGGTTTTGACCAGTAGGAAGACTCCTTACTGTTGTGTGGTATCCAACACCAACCGGGGATGTCGGTGGTACCTGTGTTACATGTTGTAGTGATCAGTGGTTAGTAGGTCCATTGATGCAAAATAATCCTGAGGGCTTTGACTCACCGCCTAAGTACCCAGGTTGAGAGGTGGAGTCTGAGATATTCGACTGCTCCCATTAGCCACCGAGAGGCATACATGTCGAGGCCCACTGCAAATGGGGTCTAACTTGAGAGATAGGCTTAGGAACCTAGGCATGTTTCTAAGCCTTATACAATGAGATCACAACTTGCTACGATTCTTTCACATGTTGTGGTACACCTCATGTGGGTTCAGGGAATAATAAGATGAATGAGAGGTTAACCATGTGTGTGCAGTTATTGAATTATCCTTTGAATGTTTCTGAGTTATTAATTCTCTTTGAGATTAATCAAGCATGTTCATATATTGATTCACCTTTGTATATATCTAGAGTATCTTGACATATTTATGTTTGCAAATGATTAGTCTCTTTAAATATTACTATTGTTATAATTGATATCAGTTGCTCAATAGTATATATGTAATTATATTAGTGCTTTGGACTATTTCTTTGAAGTACTCATTCATTGAGCGAGTAGGCTCACCTCTATACTCACATTTTTTAGGTAACTAGTGGACTGAAGATGTCATTACATCAGCATAGATCTGCCACAGGAGTTAAGTATGAGATTAGTTAAGTCCATTCGATCCCGTTCACTCTAGGTCCTTATATAGAGTTGAGAGAGAGTTCTAAATGAGGATTTGTATCTTTGTTTCCTTAATAATAGAGTATATATATGTTATCATGTTGTATGTACTTGGAAATGTGAGGAACATAACGAATGTATGGATGTGTATCACTAATGTTGAGATCATATTACAGTAATCAAGGTTTATTTCCCTTGTAAAGTTTGTTTATGTGATTGAATGCGAGAAAACAAAGAGTTTGAAATAAAGGGAAAAAGTTGGCAGTGAAATTTGTATTAAGTATAATCCATAAACTTATTCCCTAATCTCATGATTAGTGGTAATAGTGGGATGTGGGTGTAACATTACCCAATCTCAAGAGAGAAGGAAATAGACATTAATGATGATTGCTTGTATACTATGCTAAATGTATACAATGGTTGTGAGTATTGCATGTTGATGAGAGACCTTTTATGGTGAAATTGAATCCAAGTTTTATTTGTATATCAAAACACACCTAAAGATCCAATTTCTATCTTGCCTTATTAATAGAGATTCACTTTGATTATGTTATCTTATTCTTCATTTGGTTACTATCATTTCATAAGGGACACTCACCTCTCCTTTTTGGTTAGGCATAAATAAGTCGGGGCCTCAAATCCAATACAATCGTCACCCCTTGTCCCTATGTTTGACCCTATTTACTACATAAGAAACTGTATTATTCGTGTGGCTTTGAAGTATTTGGTTATAAATATAAAGTCTGGTTACTCTATATTTGCATCCATTTTGGATGTGAGGTCTTATGTGATCAAAATTTGGCACCATATTTGGGGACAAGGACATCTGAATTAGTTAAGGGTATGAGGTCTACTTAGACTATGTTAGTGCCTAAAGTCTAGCAATAGACTTAACAATGCATTCTCTAAGATAAAATAACATTATATCTTCAAATTTCATTGAACATGTCTAGTTTCTAACCTTAACTGTATGTTCTCTTTTAGGAGCTTATTGTGAATTGGATGTCTCTTCACCTACAGAAAAAGTCATGGACACTCAAGGAGGTTGAATAGGACATGGAAATAGAAATGGGAATGGAAACAACCCATAGCCCCAAGTACAACCCATTGACAGAGGTGTGGGAGGCAACTCACAAAACCAACCCCCACCCAATGGTGCTCTGTCTCTTTCATCCTTGGATGCCACACATGCCAATGAGACAAGACAACAAATAGTCCTTTACCATTTCAGTGTTGCAAACCTTGAACTGAAACCTACCCTTATGAATGTGGTACAACAATGAACTTTTGGGGAAGCACATTGGGATAAAACCCTATCACCACCTAGATGCTTTCAAAAAATATCTATGATACCCTCAAAATTTATACGGTCCCCTAGGAGGTTATCTACTACAAATCCTTCATGTTCTCTCTAAGACATAGAGCTATTGCCTGGTATCAGGCTCTAAAGAACAAAATCATCATGGGATGCGAGCCATTAGGAGATGCTTTTGCTACCAAATTCCTTCCTATGGAGAAGACAATTCGTTGCAGGAACAAGATCACAAGTTGTAACACCTGGGCCCATTGCCCTGGGCTCTAGTAGAGTTTCAAGAATGATGATCGGCCCCACAAACCACCACTAGTCTTAACTGTGCGCTTTGTCCTCACTCACGTGTAAGTCAGGGTCAACTTCCCAACTGGTCACCCATCCTAGTACTACTCCGAGATGAGTACGCTTAACTATGGAGTTCTTTAGTGATGTGCTCTCAGAAAAAGAGATGCACCTTGGTGATATGAGTAGTCCAATCATTCCTTTTAAGATCATTTTATCTGAGGCCTCAAACCTTGGGATTTAACAATCTCCCCCACATAGACTCTTGACGTCCTCATCAAGGCTCAATGATATGGCCTCATAACATTTCCCATTTCACTGCAGACCCAACATGGCCATGTACACCCAGCTCCCGACCACAACTACCAGCGCAAGGGTGGCTCCATCACCCTGGAAAGCCCTTTCCAACATGCCTGGACCACACAGCAAAGACTGGCATGCCACTGGCCCATGTGAGCCCCACCTATAGGAGGGTTTATGGCTCTAATACCATTTGTAACACCCGGGCCCATTGCCCTAGGCTCTAGTAGAGTTTTAGGAATGATGATTGGTCCCACAGACCACCACTAGCCTTAACTGCATACTTTTTCCTCACTCATGTGCAAGACGGGGTCAAATTCCCGACTGGTCACCCATCCTAATACTACTCCAAGATGAGCACGCTTAACTATGGAGTTCTTTAATGATTGGCTCCTAGAAAAGGAGATGCACCTTGGTGATATGAGTAGTCCAATCATTCCTTTTAAGATTATTTTATCTGAGGCCTCAAATCATGGGATGTTATACAAGCTTTATGCAAAAACTTAGTGAGAACCTAAGTGAAGCATGGGAAAAGTATCAATAGGTTTAAAGAGACTAGCCTCACCATAACTTTGACGTGGGATACATGGTGATTTCCTTCTATAATGGGTTAACTCCAAGTGAGAAGACATTGCTTAACACTACTGCTAGAAGTAACTTTACAAGGAACCAATTGAAAAGTTTAAAGGAGATAGTCAATAACATGGCCCCTTTGCAAGCCAGTGGTTGGTACTATCTCAGCTATAGAGACCACGGATGAATCTAAGACACTTAAATCTCTTATAAAATTGATAAGATAGCTATAGATGTCTACACTATGAAGGAGACTTCTTATAAGTGAAAGAATCACGTTGAAACATCTGTGAACTACATAATGTGTGGAGAAAGTGGACACATAAAAAATGTATTACATATACACCCATGAAGAGGAGGATAATGAGGATGGGTCAACTAAGAGTGTCTCTTAAGACAACTTCAAGAGACATGACCATCCTGGATTTTCTTATGGGAATAAGAATGATGCAGAGAACTCCCACTAGCTAAACATTCCCAATAATCCTCCCCTAAGACCACCTGGCTTTGGGAGAGGCAGTGGACCATATGGGGTTAACTACAACACAACTTATCAGCATAATAGAAACAAATTTCAAGGCTAGAGTTTGAATGAAGTTCAGTTTCAAATCTAGAATCAATAACAAAACCAAATGCAAACAGACTTAGTATTATAAATGTCTGCATTTGCCAAAAGACAAGTTGATGTTAACAATAAACTCAAATAAAGCACAATTAGTAGCAAAAATATGTTGAGCTTGATGCAATATCATATGGGGTGTGCGACTGGATGATAGTTGATTGGCAAAATCATAACAAGATGATTGACCAACAACTTGCAAACTTGTCGGCTCGTGTAAGAACATGTCAGGAAGAATATTATCTACAAAAAGGGAAAAATCCTTAGAAGACATGAGACTTCCAAGATGACTATGCTAAGATTAGGAACCATTATTAAAGTTATCACTCATGAGGTTAAATAGCAAAGTACTATTATAAATAGTGATCAACTTGAGATTGTTTAAGTTGTATTAGAGTAACCTACTACAGCAATTCCTGGGAAAATTTATAAAGGGAAAAGCAAGAAGAAGAAGAAGTCCACCTAGGATAAAGGAGCTTACTCTATCAATGAAGAAATACCTAACAAGGATCCTTATTCTTCTAAGATTTCATTTCCTTATAAGATCATCACATATCATTTGAAGAAAAGGTACAAGAAATTAATTGAAGATATGAAGAAGCTACATCTAGACATGACATTTCTGGATGCTATAGAGAAAATGCCTACATTCACAAAGTTCTTCAAGGATCTGATTACCAAGTGAAGATGTGGAGACAAGGTAAATAAGGTTTAACTCACCAAGTTGTCGAGTGTCTTCATCAAATCCATGATTCCCTCAAAACAAAAACATATAATATATTTCACCATCCTATTTAATGTGGGAAACAACCAAGAGAGAAAGAGTTAGTTGACTTAGGAGACAGTATTGGCCTAATGCCATTTACCTTAGCTCAAAGGTTGGGTCTGTAACACCCCCTTTAAGAATGCATGTATCAATAGAAGCAACACCCAGGTTTTCCATAACATGGGAGACTTTAGCTCAAAGGGATGTCATAAGAATAATGAAGATTGCAAATAAAATAAACAATCACCATGCATTAATATTGAAACTGATTAAAACATTGTTCAAAGGAAATTTAGTAGAGTTTAGTTCTTTGAATACCAAATCTAATCTCTAAACATGATTTTGAACATGAAAGAAACTCATATCTAAATGATTGGATTGTCTAGGTATATGGCACCCCATCGGGGTAAACCTTGAGATCCCTTGAGGTATTCTGTAGATTGATCTTCATGTGACTCTATCCTCAACATTGCTTTGTACCTACGGATATCACGTCCCCAAGCATGCATGCAATAAAAACCATGTTAGAGTAAGAAGTATTGAGTATTTTTATAATATTATAATAACTTGGAAATGAGGAATAAACATGAAAATAATTAGACAATAAATCTTGGATTCACATAATATGCTTTTAGAGGTTGATTATAATGTCCTCTACTATTATGCACCAATTGTGCTCATAAGGCCCATAGGTTCAACTAATGTTCCATTAGAACTCATGATTTGAACCTAAGTGCCATTATTAATGCTCTGATTGACCTCATGATTTGCACATAAGTTCCATTATGTTCCATTTAAACTCATAAGGCTCGAGGGCTCAACATTAACATGATGAGGACAAAATAATACAACCAATTACATGATTATTCATTAACTTAATAATTATTTACTTTAACGAAATCTCATATGATCGTGAAATAAATTCTTGAAAATAAATCTTGAAATCTAATAGCATTGAATCAAATAATATTCAAATTGGAGTATATGTCTATGCATATAATTTAACCAGATATTCATAATAATCATTACGTGATTGAAAACCAATACTTAATACTCAAAGTTCATGGACCTTCTTACCTCTTCTTAGAGAAAATATTAGTTTCTTCCTTAGGTTGATGAACCCTAATCACATTCTTGGGGTTTATGAAACCCTAGATCTATTGAAATTAATATACTTTACATCAATTATCACCTTAATTACTATTTAAACCCTAATTTGGTATTTTAAGAAAAACATGGTCTGGTGTCACTAAATCATGGTTTGAAAACTGTCATGCTTGAAAAACCCTTTCCAAATCATATATTTACATATTTTTCTGACATAATATCAATTTGATACACATTTTTGGAGTTTGGACCAATCATAATTCGAGAAAACTTATTTTATGAATCAAACACACTTACTTTATATGTCGGGTCGGCTCCCAAATAGAGTCGGCCACATGGCTTGTCACTTACCTGAAACTTGTGAGTGAGAGAGTTAATGGGAGGAAAATCATGTTGAGGCCCATGTGGGCGTGACTGAACAATCAATATCATGAAGGAAAAATAGGTATATCAAGCCCTCATTACATCTTTCTGGCACCGAGCATGCAAGGAGTCAGAACGTAGGCGAAATCCTTTGAACAAAACTTGATCTTATCCATGATCATCGAGAATTGATAGTAAATAGATGTTCCTCAGGCATGGCCAATTCCAACTAGCTTGACCTCGACCCTTTTCATGGTCAAAAACTCAAGAAATCTATGTCGCCATTGAAGGGTAGAGGAAGAACATTGGAAAATGTAGAAACCTGATGGAGCTTGTGCAAAACACTAAACCAGAGCAGAACATATTGCTACCTAAGTTTATAATTGACCTCGCTATTGACTGGGATAAAGAACTAGAAATAAAAATGCTAGGATCATTGTATTCAACTCTGTGGTTGTCAGAACAAAAATAAGAATGAAAAGGAGAAGCAAGGGAATTACCGCTTTTTAGAAGACTTTGTGGTATGAGGACCACAGGATGTTGCTGAGGAGTTATTCTAAGTTCTTAGTGTTGGTTCACCTGGTCTCCATACCCGTTGCGAGTTTCCAGTAATAGATCAAATTAGATGGATTGTGATGAAGAGGAGTTGGTGTCATGAGGCTATGCAACAAATCCTTTAGGTTTCTTCTGGTTTAGGCATTGGTCCTTGATAGATATAAATAGGCATAGAGGCAGAGGAAATCAAAGTTTTTTGTTGGAGGTGATGACATGGTGAGGTCTGGGATCCGTCCCTCTAGAGTCTCAGGGAGAAAAACCCCAGCAAAACTGAGATCTTTCAAATCACAAAGACATGGAGATTGTTATATAGAGGTTTGTTTGCACTGAGATCACATAGAGAGGAACCTAGGGTCACGAGGAGGTCAGAATCAGGGGTCAGGAAGAATATCACTAGGAGGGGAAGTCAGGAGAGAGAGAATCGGTAGTCTCATAGATAATATTGGGTCCGAGAGTTATGCTTGGAGTGTGGACTCTGATTAAAGGGACTATGTGACAAAAAACGAATGTGAGACTTAGGTTATCTATGTCATATTAATGAATTGATCAATAAATTAGAGCATAAACTATATGGAAATTTTCTTGAATTGTTTATATGTTCAAACTAGATCGATTTAATATCAAATTTTGATTATCAACACATGTGTCATTATCTTAATATAAATGCATTAAAAGGTAAGGTACATTAAATTAATCTTTCTTTATTTAGTTGTTTGAGACAATTGAACGAAGTTGAACCAATTAGGGATCATGCACCTATTAATGATAATGAAACTACATCAAAGAGAGAGAGATAGAGAGATGTATTAGATTGGATTTTTTTTCCATCTATTTTCAAGCTAACTCATGACCATCTCCTAAGCCATTGACTATTAGTCATTGTCAATATAATTACTTGATCTAACATTTGCTCCAGATATATATCATATCTACGTAGTAGTCTATTTAAATGGAAGATAACACGTACCCTCCAAGGTGACATATGTAACCTAAACTAGTTCTGAGGATGAAGGAGATAGATGCACTAAAAGAGAAAACGAAAAAGGAAGATATGGAAAAAGTAGAAAAATTGAAATATGAGGCTTCCAAATACTTGGAGAATCATGGGAACCTACCCCTTAAAAGTAGGAAAGATATGTATGAGGTAGAGAGGATGAAACATCTACAAGAGCCTATACCAAAAGGGTCCTCCAACTCGATAGAATCAAGGGACTCTAAAACCTCTGAGTATGCACCCTCTGAGGAGATTGGACAACCAATGAAGAGGAAGTTCTTTCCCCCTTCCATAGTAGTGATAGGAATAAGTTGAATAGAATAGCCAAGGGGATAAGACGTCAAAGAGGGAGAGGCCAGGACAAGTGCACAAAAGACTAAAGCCCAGCCATTTTGGGTTGTAGCCAGCACAATGCAAGAATCATATGTTCAACTGTTAGAGAAACGAAACACTTATTTCATTCCAAGGGATAATCCACACATGGAAAGATGGAAAGACTTAATGAGCAGGAATCCTTCAAGGTGGGTAGATTTGTTGTGTCGACAGCGTAACCAAACTAGGAGTATATGATAGTGTGAAGGAACATCTAAAGAACATTAACTTACATAAGACATAGTTTTATAACCAATACTCATACAAGGAACTCACCTTGAAGTTCATGTCTTCTTTGAAAAATTATTTGTGTTAAATGAAGAAGATCTAGAGTGTAGAAGAGTTTCAAACTAGCTATGCAAGTGATTAAGAAAGACTATACTCTAATATAGAAATGGTTAAACTTCATCTTCACTAACTTGGAAACATGTGCTAAAAATTTTCATAAGGCAAAGTCAAATAGATAAGTTAGAGGTTTTTCCATCAACAAAACCTAGGAAAGACTATTTGGAGAAGACAAACATAAATTGAGGTAGCCCAAGGCTTCCCATATGTACTTTGGTCTGATGTTGATAACTCATAAGATCCTCACTGACATAGTATTCAAATGACTAGGCAATGGAAATATGACGACAATAGTCCTCCACATCCCCTGCAGCATTCTAGAAAAGAATCTGATCAATAATTGAAGAATTCTTATAGGGAAACTTGTCACAGAAAAAGGCCTTGAAAGCCCTAGGGAATTTTCATGGGGACTGGTGACATACATAGCACATAGAGTGGGGCACCCAAGGATCCTCAAGCACATCACCAGGCGAGTGGATAAACATTTGTAGATGTCAAATGTATGACCTCAACTAATATATGGACGAGGAAGAAGATCAAATACTTCTACATATTTGATTCAACCCTATTTTAGGGCTTAATCTTGTGTCATTTTTCTCTTCAATCACATCTATACCTATTAGATTACATGTTATTTCCCTTAATATGCATATTTGTGTAAAATGCACTTATGGACATTTTTTGCATGTTTTTCAGGTACTTGGACCACACTTGGATGGCCGAGAGAGATGGAGGGGCCCAAAGAAGGCCCCAGAGCTCCCCCAACCTACCCCTAGTGGCCAAGAGTCAAGCTTAAGCAAAGAAGTCCATGGATAATTAAGTTTGAAGCTCAAAGTGCAAGCAAAGCCCCCAGTACGGCCGTGGTAACACAGAACGGTTGTGCTACAAATGAAGAAATCACAGAAAAAATCTCAGTTTTGAAGCAGTTGCAGAGCATACTCTACCATGGTCGTGCCACGCAGCACGGCCGTGCTGCAACCACCCACCACGGCCGTGCCACGCAGCACGGCCGTGCTACCAGATCCCACCATGGCCGTGCCACGCAGCACGGCCGTGCTACCAGATCCCACCACGGCCGTGCCACGCAGCACGGCTGTGCTACCCTCAACCCACCACGGTCGTGGTGACCACCACGGTCGTGGCCTTTTCAGCCCAAATTTGACCACCAACTTGACATTTAGCCATTTTAATTCCCACGACCGTGCCCATACACCACGGCCGTGGCCTACCCTACTCTCCACGACCGTGGTGACCCACCACGGCCGTGCTACTCACAAAACTCACCTAGTTTTCACTGTTTTGCCCATTTTACCCCTACTTGACCTAGTGCTTCCTACCCACACCTATATATACCTAGGTGGCGGCTGAGGCACAGGGTTGGCTACCTTCTACCCCTTCCTAGCTCCCCAAATCGCCACCCACTCCATTCCACTCCATATCCACCTCAAATCCACTCCATTTCACCATTTCCACCACATAACCCCCCATATCTAAGCCTTCCATCCACTTCCCTCCATCATTCCACACCATTTCATCCAAGGAGAAGAAGGAGGACGTCCCTGCAGCTGCTAAAGAGGAGGATTTCTTCATATACACCGAGCTCCATGGCTTCTTCTACCTCTTTCTCCTCTCTTTTTATATTTTGCTTTGTTATGAGTAGCTAGGCCCCTTGGGTGGGTTGTTTGGGGGAAAATATGTTACTTTGATACCATGTTGGGGGGAAATGGCATGTAAACTTTGTAATTTCATTTGTTAATGATTATGTTCTATTTGCATCTCTTTCTCCATGGATTGCTTGTTGGTTTGTGTGTGAAATCACCTAGGAATTTAGGCAAATTGCTTATATGTGTGAATTTTGGGATTTGCCCCTAGGTCCAATTCTTGGATCCCTAGGTTGCCTCCCATCTTCCTACATCTTAATCAATCTCCCTAAACCTAAGTGAGAGATCTAAGTAGCTAGATTAGATAATTCTAGTGCAATTATCATGGTGCCTTCTCAAGGCTAGAATGTGGGGGAATTGGGGTCCAAAACCCTAATCTCACCTCCCCATTACTACCCTCGGCCCCTAATCGCCCTAGGAATGCCTAATCTAGAAACCTAGACTTGATTAGACTCTAATTGAATTGAACCTAATCCCTAACCCAATTGAGCCTCGTAAGGGTAGTAGGGGGTGTTAGGGACTAGTTCCCCTATACACAACCTAGCATATCCATGGCCAGTTAGTAGCTTAGGTTAATTCATTAGACTCTAACTTGTTGTTTGGTTTGGATAATCTAAATGGAATCATAATGTTCATATGTCACCCCCCAAATTAAGTGATAAGTTCATACCCCTAAACAGCCCACACATCTCTTTACTACTTAAAACCCTAGTTATGTGCTTGCTTTGCTTAGTTAGTTCTTTTCTTGCTTAGTTAGCTTCTTGCCTTGCTCTTGCCTTGTTTATGCTAGTTTAGTTCTTTAATTGTTCTTTTGCTTCTCTATTGCTTTCCTTAGTGTAAATTGCCCTTTCCTACCTAGCTTAATCTTTCCTTGCTTGCTTAGTCTTAATTTAGTCTAGGGTTAACATAGATTTCATTCTTGCCTTTAAATTGCTTGTTTATCCTTAGTTAACAATCCAAATCAACCTTCAAACCCTTAACCCTAGTCTCTGCAGTAGGAACCTAGCTAAACTAACCCTAGCTCTAGTGCCCCCTCTTTTCCCTGTGGATCGACCCTATACTTGCCGCCTTCCTATACTACGACACGACCCCGTGCGCTTGCGGGTGTAGTGTTTTAGTAAACGTAGGTATCTAGTTTAGGTTTATAAATTTTGAAAGCACAATCCCATATCTTGTGCGCTCCGACCTCGTGGGGTGTAAAAGCACCACTAGCGGGGACGCACCAAGCTTTCTGGCACCGTTGCCGAGGATTAGAGGCGCTCGGCCTAGCTAGTTAGTTTTTCTTTGACTTTTCCTACTGCCCTCATCATTGCTATTCTTTATTCATTTTTTTTTTGCATTTTTTTTTGTATATTGGTTTGCTAACTTGCTTTCTTTTGTTTGGTTGTGCCTTGTGCATGTGACAAGCCACTCAGAGAAGATAAGATGGAAGGCCAAAATGCACAAACCCATCCATTTTCTCCACCACCCTACCTCCAAGGCTATCCTAAGCCTTACACACCTCCACCACCTCCATTGCCGCAACCTTCCCACCACTTCACTTTCCAACCTCAATTCCCTCCTCCACTACCCTACTTCCAAGGCTATCTTAAGCCTTACGCACTACCACCACCTCCATTGCCACAACCCTCCTACCAGTTCACCTTCCAACCTCAATTCATTCTACCACCTCCATTACCACAACCCTCCCACCAATTCACCTTCCAACCTCAATGCCATCCTCCACCTAAAGTCCAAGGGCCATCGACACTGATGCCACCACCACAACTATCACATGCTCCCCCTACTTCCCATGAACAAATGGATATGATTGAGACCCCTCTCTTTGGTGCCTATGAAGACCCGTTCCTCAAGAGAGACAAAACCTATGGCATGAGATTTTTGAGGGTCTTAAGGCTTATTAAGATCTATGATGATGATCCCCAAGGAGAGAGAATTGCTGAAAAAGACTTACGAAGCTCGCATGACCCTTGGGAGGAAGATCAATCAGGGAAAGCATTTGAAAGGATTGCTTATGATGGGGGTGCAAACATTTTGTTTTTGTACCATGGTTGATGGTGAAAGAACAACAAGCCTGGCTGAAGGCATGAAACTTAGCGCTTGTGGGAGGCAACCCACATAGGTTTGGGAAATTTTGACCCAACCTTCACTTTTTGATACAATTGCTTTGTTTTTACATTTTCCAAGAACACACACACACTTGTGTTTAATAGTTTTTGTCTAGTTTTAAGATGTGCAGGTGATAACAGGGTGAAATGAAGGAAATTTGAGTACAATTGAGAGAAGGATTCCAAGAAAAATCACTTTGAGTCAAGTTTTTGAGTGTTTGATGTTCCTCATTTTGAGAGTAGTAGCTACAGGGACCACCACGGCCATGGCACATCAATACGACCGTGGTCATTTGCATGAAAAATACACCAAGTCCCTGGATTCATAAGCAAAATTGAGAAAAGTTGCCAAAGGACTGCACCACGGCCGTGCTAGGCAGCACGGCCATGCAACCTTAAGCCACCACGGCCGTGCTACGTAGCACGGCCATGTAGCAGACCAATTTCAGCCACTCAAGGCAGATTAGTGGGGCAGCTACTATGCATATCCTCCACCACAGGGAGGAACACCGCTAGAGCCTTGAGAGAGCCATGACCGTCTACCCTATCATCCTAAACTCTAGGATCATGCTGAGGACATCATGATTCAAAAGTTTGGGGTGGTAGGGCAGGTATGCCCTAGTTTCACTTTGCATTTCACCTACCACATCCACTTTTGTTTTCTTGCTTTTGCTATCTACCTTAGTCATCTTTACTGCTTAGCATACCTGCATGCCATGTCATTTACTTTCTTGTCATTTTTGCATAATTTTCAAAAAAAATCTCTTTTTTCCATGCATTGCATATCATGTAGATTTTTGGTAATTTTTGCATGTTTTAGTTAGGATTTGCTTGTTTACTGCTTTAAGTTCAATAATATAGGTTTAGATGTGATTGAAGGAAACTTGGCACCATTTTGGCCAATTTTGCCCAAATTAGGAATCTCTTATCTAAAAAGTGTGTTTTGACCCAATCTCTACTGTTTTGAATTAAAATGTTGACCTTTGACAAATGCAAGTGGATCGCCATTGTTTGTTGCTAAGTGGTATCAATGTTTGACTTTTTACATGTGCATCACCTCTCTTATGATTGTGATTGAATTGGTTGAATTGTGAAATTGAGCAAGCTTTGAACGCTTAGTGTTTGTGGAATTGCCTGTTTGATATATCAATTTCATTTTGTTCATTCATGTGGTGTGATATCTTGGATGAAGTGTTGGATTAATTCTCATGCATGATGTCTTATGTGGAAAATCATACCAATGGCCCCTCTTTGACCCGACTATTCTCCCACCATCTTCATACCCCTCCGCCTCATAAAAAGATGCCAAAGTGCACATATTAGCTGTGGCCACCTCCAAAAGTTTGGGGTGGCCACATCTCTATCTCCCCACTTCACTCTATCCACCATATGCCCTATCTACACCAAGGGCAAGAAAGAAAAAAAATGCAAAATACAAAAAGAAAATAAAAGGATGCTCCTGTTTAAGAGCATTCAAATAAAGAAAAGATGAGTGTGTAAAAACACTCCAAAAATATTACCGCAACCCTTTCTTCCACTTTCATACCTATTGAGCTAAGAAGCATCAAACTTAGCTCATTTTACCCTTTTTCGCAGCCATGTGGGTCATTTGGTGTGATTTGAGATATAAGATTGAATGCATGAATGTGAAACAGCACTCCTAGTCATTCTTGATTAACGCCACCATGAAACGGTTTACCTGGAACTTAATGGAAGAAATAAGGATAACTTGTGTATTCTATGCACTATATTTGAAGTTCATATGCTTTGTGCTCTTTTCATGATTGGATTGTGAAAGAAGGAGAGGAGAGAGGTGAAATGCATGTACTTAGTCATCTTTGATCCCATTCAGCAACAATCGTCTTTTATATTGCATTTGTCATTTCTTTTTGTGAAAGTTTGTAGAGAGATTGAGTTGGAGCATACTTGAGGACAAGTATGTTTCAAGTTTGGGGTGGTGATTCAACCCTATTTTAGGGCTTAATCTTGTGTCTTTTTTCTCTTCAATCACATCTATACCTATTAGATTACATGTTATTTCCCTTAATATGCATATTTGTGTAAAATGCACTTATGGACATTTTTTGCATGTTTTTCAGGTACTTGGACCACACTTGGATGGCCGAGAGAGATGGAGGAGCCCAAAGAAGGCCCCAGAGCTCCCCCAACCTACCCCTAGTGGCCAAGAGTCAAGCTTAAGCAAAGAAGTCCATGGATAATGAAGTTTCAAGCTCAAAGTGCAAGCAAAGCCCCCAGTATGGCCGTGGTAACATAGAACGGTCGTGCTACAAATGAAGAAATCATAGAAAAAATCTCAGTTTTGAAGCAGTTGCAGAGCATACTCTACCACAGTCGTGCCACGCAGCACGGCCGTGCTACCATCACCCACCACGGCCGTGCCATGCAGCACAGCCGTTCTACCAGATCCCACCACGGCCATGCCACGCAGCACGGCCGTGCTACCAGATCCCACCATGGTCGTGCCACGCAGTACGGTCGTGCTACCCTCAACCCACCACGGCCGTGGTGATCACCACGGCCGTGGTGACCACCACGGTCATGGCCTTTTCAGCCCTAATTTGACCACCAACCTGACATTTAGCCATTTTAATTCCCACGACCGTGCCCATACACCACGGTCGTGGCCTACCCTACCCTCCACGACCGTGGTGACCCACCACGGCCGTGCTACTCACAAAACTCACCTAGTTTTTACTGTTTTTCCCATATTACCCCTACTTGACCTAGTGCTTCCTCCCCACACCTATATATACCTAGGTGGTGGCTGGGGCATGGGGTTGGCTACCTTCTACCCCTTCCTAGCTCCCCAAATCACTACCCACTCCATTCCACTCCATATCCACCTCAAATCCACTCCATTTCACCATTTCCACCACATAACCCCCCATATCTAAGCCTTCCATCCACTTCCCTCCATCATTCCACACCATTTCATCCAAGGAGAAGAAGGAGGACATCTCTGCAGCTGCTGGAGAGGAGGATTTCTTCATCTACACCGAGCTCCATGGCTTCTTCTACCTCTTTCTCCTCTCTTTTTGTATTTTGCTTTGTTATGAGTAGCTAGGCCCCTTGGGTGGGTTGTTTGGGGGAAAATATGTTACTTTGATACCATGTTGGGGGAAAATGGCATGTAAACTTTGTAATTTCATTTGTTAATGATTATTTTCTATTTGCATCTCTTTCTCCATGGATTGCTTGTTGGTTTGTGTGTGAAATCACCTAGGAATTTAGGCAAATTGCTTATATGTGTGAATTTTGGGATTTGCCCCTAGGTCCAATTTTTGGATCCCTAGGTTGCGTCCCATCTTCCTACATCTTAATCAATCTCCCTAAACCTAAGTGAGAGATCTAAGTAGCTAGATTAGATAATTCTAGTGCAATTAGCATGGTGCCTTCTCAAGGCTAGAATGTGGGGGAATTAGGGTCCAAAACCCTAATCTCACCTCCCCATTACTACCCTCGGCCCCTAATTGCCCTAGGAATGCCTAATCTAGAAACCTAGACTTGATTAGACTCTAATTGAATTGAACCTAATCCCTAACCCAATTGAGCCTCGTAAGGGTAGTAGGGGGTGTTAGGGACTAGTTCCCCTATACACAACCTAGCATATCCATGGCCAGTTAGTAGCTTAGGTTAATTCATTAGACTCTAACTTGTTGTTTGGTTTGGATAATCTAAATGGAATCATAATGTTCATATGTCACCCCCCCAACTTAAGTGATAAGTTCATACCCCTAAGCAGCCCACACATCTCTTTACTACTTAAAACCCTAGTTCTGTGCTTGCTTTTCTTAGTTAGTTCTTTTCTTGCTTAGTTAGCTTCTTGCCTTGCTCTTGCCTTGTTTATGCTAGTTTAGTTCTTTAATTGTTCTTTTGCTTCTCTATTGCTTGCCTTAGTGTGAATTGCCCTTTCCTACCTAGCTTAATCTTTCCTTGCTTTCTTAGTCTTAATTCAGTCTAGGGTTAACATAGATTTCATTCTTGCCTTTAAATTGCTTGTTTATCCTTAGTTAACAATCCAAATCAACCTTCAAACCCTTAACCCTAGTCTCTGCAGTAGGAACCTAGCTAAACTAACCCTAGCTCTAGTGCCCCCTCTTTTCCCTGTGGATCGACCCTATACTTTCCGCCTTCCTATACTACGACATGACCCCGTGCGCTTGCGGGTGTAGTGTTTTAGTAGACGTAGGTAGCTAGTTTAGGTTTATAAATTTTGAAAGCACAATCCCATATCCTGTGCGCTCCGACCTCATGGGGTGTAAAAGCACCACTAGCGGGGACGCACCAATATTCCAAAAGTCAAAGGACCATTTACCTTTGCCTAAAATGAGAACATACGATTGTGATAGTCTCATATTCTTGATGGAGGATATCTTTAAAATGATATCAGGGGTACCTCTTCTTCCTTAGAAAAGTAGATAAACCTTCAGAATAACCAAAGAATTCCAATATCATATAAGATACCCAAAGAAAACAATTGTGGGAATGAAAAGGGTGAAACCTTACACACATCAAACTAAATCTATGGTAGGAATTGAGCAGTCTATGATCATACCTATGGTCATCCTACCTAAGAATTTGTCCATGTTCCCTTAGAGGTCCAACCTAACAAGGAAAACATTTATGCACCCTCAATAGTTACAACCATGGTGTCACATCAAGCAACTCTAGAGGCAAAGATAGAATATATCATATTGACGCAATGCCATGACTCGAGCAATAACTAGAGAAGTTTACATCTGAATAAGAAAAATCAAGGGGGAGATAGGATGTTGAGAAGGAATGTCCGGCTGATGATTCCACCCATCGGCACAAAGACTAGAGAGAAATATACACTGAGAAAACTAAAAGTAAAAAAGGATCGACTCTGGATATTAGTAGAGAGATCTAGGGTGAGCGACTCTTAGTCTGGGGGGAGAGTGATTTAGCGGTAGCCAGTACCACCCCGCTCCCCTTGGGCTGCTCCCTTCTTGATCTCTGTAGATCTTCCCCCGGTGGGTCAGCCTCTAGTCCTCCTCCTCCCTTCCTGGCTCGGTGCACTTGCCTTGTACCTAGCAGGCTGACCAGTGGCGGGAGTAGAGCATGCAGTCTTTGTTTATCTCTAGTATGGCCTCTTCCCACTAAGGATCATGAGTTTTTTGGTGGTCATCCTCACCAAATTTCTATAGGAGATCATGGCATCTGTTTCTTTTTCATGTCTATTTCTTGTAGTGTTTGCTTCTATTTGAAGTTTTATTTTATGGTTAGTTCTTTGGGCAGTCTTCTGCCTTTCATCACCACTTATTGGGATTTTTTAGTACCTTTGAACAAGAATTGTTAGTCCTTCCCTGGTGGAGTTGGTCGAGTACTTGGATTTCCCCCAGTGTTTTCTATAATGAAAGAGGTTTTCCTCCTTGTATATATAATGATCAGTAGTTGGTTGTTCTCTATATGTTATAGTTCTTGGAAGATGGGGGGTTCTACAATGATGACAAATATCTTGTGTACTCTATTCTTGATAGAAGGGACCTCAATGAGATAGATGGGTTCTAAGATTGTGGTTTGATTATGTTATAAATCTACTTTTTTCAAGCACGAAAGGGAAGAATCCAGAGTGAAGTGTCTCATTTGCATCCAATATTATTTGTGTTATAGTGTTGTTCTCTTTTGTTCTTTGTTAAATGTTTGATGTATATGTTTTGTAGATGTCGTATGGATTTTATTAATATGATGGCAGTTGTTTCACCTTCAAAAAAAATCTACATTGAGATGGAGAAGGAAATGATTTTTGCTCACCCCTAAGGGAGATGCCCATGCAGGAAGTGAGGTCAAGCCATCCTATCCCTATAAGAAAGAGAGCCCACTCCGCAGAGAAGTTCATGGAAATCGGGTAGTAAATTGATGACCTTTATGAGGTCATTTCTAACTATGTACTGAATATTTCTAACTTTACTCTAGATGTGTAGCCTTTAAAAAAGTAGTTGAAGGAGGACAAGATGCATATTCATCCCATGGTGATCCTACCACAACAGATGCAGTTAATGGTAGAAAATTAATTAGATATTATGGGGACCACTAAGGGAGGGGCGTGATGAACTAAGAAAGGAAAATGACTTGCAGTGCACCTCCACTAGCTTGCAAAAGCATAAGGAAGAATCTCTAGAGGATTTGAGTGCTAAATAGTAGAAAAGCATGCATGAAGTAGAAAGTTGCCTCCTAACATGGAGAAAGAGTTTGACATCCATCTCAAGGCATACTTTGTGTTGGCTAGGATAGACATCAACCCAGAGGTGCATTCACCTAATGATGGCATCACTACAAAGTTGTTTGTAGAGAATGAAGTGGAGGACTCAGTGAAAAATGTAGATAAACCTGTTGAGAGACGAAGAAAAAGGTATGTCCCTCAACCTTGCTTGGACACTCCAAAAACCTACACAAGATAGCCAAAGAGGATGAACTAATAGGATTTTCCCAATAAAAGCTATTTCATATGAAAATAAAGAAAGAGCTTCCCTCATAGACCTAAATAGAGAATTGATCCATGCCTTTATAGGAGAGACTATAGGGGAGAATGAAGTAGCCCCTGACTCAACCTTCATAGGTGAAGAAGAAGAAGAATAAGAAGAGGTAGGGGATACAAAATCCCTTAGCTCGAGCTAACATACAAAGAAATATGTGGGGATTCCACATCAAGTCATCATTAGGAACTACTAGAGGAAGAACAATTATGTGATCTTTTTAGTGACAGCCACTAGGAGGCTCAATCTGATGAAGAAGGTGATATGAACTGTTTATTTAGAGATGCACTTGTGAAGATAGAGAATTCAGTCTTCTTATAACTTGAAGCCCCTCACAACATCAACCTACCATCGTATTTCCCCCTGGTCTTCCATGTAAAATGAAAGACATGGATATGATTTTAACATCAGGGATGCACCTTAGGGACATCCAATATGTACTATATAATGTAGGTCCTGAATGATATACTAGATGATGAAAAAATATGGGGATATGTAATCTACAAGAAAATATTGCACACATTGATAAGCGAGGACCTATATATTGTTTTCCAATATAGGGCCTCCATTAGCAAGAAATTATTCAAAGTTGTTTGTAGAAAAATAATTGAAGAGTACATGCATAGAGACAAGGCATGGACCATTTTCAAAACAACACAAAGACTAGAAGCTTGTATATAAGGAAATAGAGATCATGCATCATCCATTAACGTGTTAACCGCCGCACTAAAAAAGGCAAGATGCCTAAAGTGGGTAACTTTACCATATAGGGTCAAGGATCATTGGTTGTTGATAGTGGTGTATATGTCTAAATAGTAAATAATCACCCACATCTACAACATCATAGAACTCTTGTATGGAAAAATGGTGTTTAGAGAAGAGAAAGCTCAAGAAATATAGAAGATTTTGATAAGTGTAGAGAATCTACTCAAATGATCTGACATATTATACTACCCAAATTGAAATACCATCTGGATCAATTCTAGCGCCCATCAACAAAATCATGATACTAGGGATAGTTCATTCATTATACCAAGGTTGATTTAAGATCTAAATTCGATAATTTCCCTAGAGGACATTGCAAATGAAGACTTCCATGCTCTATAGGAAATTATGTCATGGAGATTATTCATGATAGATGATTTTTCTATGACACATGCATGGAATATATTCCTAGGAGGATGTATTCCCTCATACCTCTTCCACATAAGAAACCCTATGGATGAGTTTTGAAGACCCTCTAGAAGGATCCAACAAAGCCAGCCCATCCAAATCAAGCACAAGATTAGCACTCACCCTCCCCACTTGTCCAAGATGAAACACCATCTCTTGTCAACAAAGGTCAGAGATGGAACATGAAGTTGAAAAAGAATAAAAAGCACCCCATGAGGAGGCCACTGCAAATGATCTATCAGCTATAGACTTGGTCATGCTAACATTTGAAAACTTCGACCAAGGTGCATGCTATGACCTATTTATGTAGGAATTAGACCAAATCATGGAAAGACTAAGGTCTCGAGGAGGATAAAGTCATCACTATATTCAAGAGATGAGACATCATCATTCTAAATCCATACCTCCATGACACTATCATAGTCAGAGATTATAAGACTATTCTCATCATGACTGCTTTCCAATTGCTCTTAGGTAACAGGCTCGATGATGTATATATGGCTAACTATGAGATGGTAGAGGACATTGTCTTGAAGAAATATTTGGAGAAGAAGACATATTTTTTGAACAAATTTAATCAAATATGCCTAAATTCATCTTCCTCTCTATCCTCCACAATGGCCACTGAACTTTACTATCAATAAACATAACAACCAAAACTATCATACTTTATAACATCTCAGATGCAATGTTTAGCATGACTAAAACTAAAATAATGTAGCACCTAATACTGTCACAGAGAAGAAAGTTGCACATTGTGCAACACGCATGATTGAGCTCATCAAACTAGATGATATAGGATTCCCACCACAGATGGATATTTCGGGAAGTTGCAATTGTCTTATGATGGCTCTGTTGGGGCCATCAACCACTAGTTTTACTTACCACCAACTATTGAATGTCTCGCATACTTCATATACTAAAGGCCCTATATACTTTGCCGACATATGGCCCAGAATGCTTTGTGTAATGCATGGGCCCACTACCCAAGGCTATATTAGAGTTTCAAGAATGACGAATAGCCCCACAAACCACCACTGGCCTTAATTGTGTGCTTTGTCCTTACACAAAAGTCAAGATTAACTTTTGGAGTGGTCACCCATCATAGTACTACTATGTGTTGAGCAAGGTTAGACATAGAGTTCTTAATGATGGCTCTCTGAAAAGGAGGTGTTCCTTGATGATGTGGATAGTCTAATCATTCCTTTTAGGATTATTTCATCTTAGGCCTCAAGACCTGGGACATTACACTTTTCCAAGTGATGGCCTAGTAGACTTTATTTGTAGAAGGTCCTACAAACTTCACCTACCAATGGCCCAGTAGGCTTTGCCAACCGATGGTGTAACATGCTCAAATCTAGGTATATAGATCAACTTTTCGTATCTTAGGCTTATATTTAATTATTCTAGTATTAAATTTTTTCCTTGAAATATATTAAAATGGGATTAATTAAAGTCAAGAAATGTAATAGTTTGACAAAAATCCTCATGTATGATGTTTTGGAATAAGTTAATTAATTATAGGTTTCATTAAGTTAATTATATAGACATAGTAATTAAAAAGAGTTTGACTCTAATTTGAAACTTAAATATCATTCTAGCATTAAAGGATGAAAGTAAATGAATCAATACAAATTGTTGGGTCACGGTTGATTAATGAATAAGAATCAATTCCTTAAGTATATACTTATTATACAAGTAATGAAATGTAGAAACAAACATTCTTAAAAGGTGAAATTAATATTAAATCTTGACTATTCACATCTTAATTAGCCAACATGCTGAATTTTGAGTCAATCGGGTGTCATTTACTCCCTCAATATAATAGTAATGAAAAGACAAAAATTAACTAAGGTTTTAATTGAGTTATTGGTTGTCATAATAAAATTTCTAAGATATGGTTTCAATACTTTCTCACACGTCCCTTTCTTTCTCCTTGGAATACATGTGTATGTTGCCTTCTTTCTGAAATTGTGGATGTCTCCTAGACTCAAATGACCGCCAGTTTCTCCTTCCCCTCCTTTATCTATTTCTTCTCCTATCCATCCTTCCCCATTTCTTTTGCCTCCCTTCCCTCTCCCTTCCATGTACTACTAAAACCATATCCCCCAATTTCCTTCATGTGGCACCCTAATTCTTGATTGAGGAGAACTCATTGCCAATAGTTACAAAGTATGACATAAGTAGTTGCCTTGACATGGCTCAACGGATCCCTCTCCTATCTTCAACCTTCAGCCCACACCCACCTGCAAATTGACCCTTGTAGTCTGCACTTCCAGATAGAAGCAGTTATAGAGTCACCTAAAGATAGCACCAATCATGGTGGGCCTGCAACACAAAAGGGCCAATGTTCAGAAAATTTCCTTGGGAAATAGTCTTGTGTCAACTTGGTGATGGTATGTAAGTTGTAGACATTGATTGACCACCTTCAATGGTCTCAACCATGGATGTTACAACTAAAGCTTTGGAGAAGTTGTTGCTATTTAGGCATTACTTTTCCTCTTTATTTCTTCATTTATCTTCTCCTCTTCCCTTCTTATTTCTTTTGTCCTCACATTGAGCCCTAGCCACCCTACTCCCTCTCTTCCATGGCACTGCAACCACCGACGACTGGACACACTTGTTATCCTATTGTGGATCTAGTCACTACCCAACTTACAAACTAGTTTCCAATATGACAAGTTGGGTGATAGATTTGCAAGGTCTATGACACCTCCTGAAAATTTAGAACTGTGTGGGCTCATCTATAGTCGACCCTAGGAAGTGAGAATGGTAAAGATAATCCATTTTGACACAAGGAACTAATTTTTGAAGAAATCAAATAGATTCACTAAGGTCCAGACTGATCATTACAATGACTAGCCGTCTAGTTTCCTCTCTATTAGTTCCAATATGCATACAATCAACTAGTCAAAGAGTACTATGAATGGTCAAGAATACAAACTTTAAATACTTCAATAGACAAGTGACCGGCCTAAATCACGCTTCTAAGACAGAGTGGATTTAGAGTAGTTGGACTCTAAGATTTATAACCCGACACTCAGGCCCCAAGAGCTATTATACGGGGTCTGATGTAGAAGATTAGGTTCAAACCACAAGGATAAGATTGGTATGTGTTAAGTACGTAGGGCCTTAGACTCAAATACACCAAACAAAGTGGTAGATTGAAGATGGTGTTCCTTATAAAATGATGTTACGCCAAGCAAAGCAATAAAAACAAAGGTAAGAAAACAAAATAAGAGAATAATATCAAATAAGAAGGATGTAATTAAAGTATGGATGGGAACTTGGATTGGGTTTCACCTACTAAGATCTCTCACCAACATGCAATACTCACACCCCCTTTGTATACCCTTACCAAGATTATAAGCAATCATCATATATATCTATTCCTTCCTCTCTCAAGCTTAGGATAGATCTACATTATAAGGTTGTCACTCTCTGAAGGTGGCAAACAAACAATCACAAAGCAAACATATGATCATAAGCTTTGGCATTCCAACATTTTCATGCATTCATGAAACTCCATAACACTTAGATAAGGTTAATACTACTATTTTGAGGCATTAACAATCATACATCACAAGATGGTAGCTAATCATGCAAGTGAAGCATTTGAGAACAAGAGTACGAAGATAACCGTTGCTAAGAATATATATATTCAAAGGGATGCAAGTATATACATATTGGGAGATCCTTAGTGGCTACTCCCAACCCAAGCAAGGTGTTTAGCCACTCATGTTAATGGGCAACATAACGAATTTATAGAAGGACAGAGACATGGACTGTTGTAGGAAGGAAGACATGGAGAAAGAAGAAAAGAAACGTCAAAGCATGGGACTAGGGGATACACCTATGGTGACCAGACGGTGGTCACAACCGATGGCCTGGTCTGGTTGCTCGTGGACGAACACAGTTGTGCTAGCGATCTCGTCTCCTCCTTCTCCCTTCTTCTGTCAAAGGAAGGAGTCCAAGAGCAGGCTGGAATGAATGGGTGCAGTTGGTGGAGCAGGTTCAATGGACTCTCATCCAGTGTTCCTGTCAACCGATGGCGGTAGGGATCAATTGATGGTGGGTCCTTCCTTAGGCAGCTTTGCGTCTGGCTCATAGCATATGCACGAAGATGATGTGTGTGACCCCTCTCAAAATAGTTGGTCATCTCCTATTTGTAGGCATCAACTTGGGGTCCATTACTAGCACCCCAAGCCTCCCAGGTACTCGCCCTCATGGCACCTGCTCAATGGTTTGAATACGGTACCTATTAGAATCGCCATCTGGTGTTAGCAGCAAGTACACCATCGATTGATGAGCATAGACACGCCATTGGCTGGTGGGAGCAGGGACGTCACTGGTTGATGCTCACAGATGTTCCATTCGTTGATGGGTGCAGGCACGTCAGCGGCTGACAAACATAGACAGTCTTATGGGTGATGATAGTTGGGGTGCCATCGGTTGATGGTCGCAGGCATACCACTGGTTGATGGTCACAGGGGTGCCTATGAGTGATGGGGTTGTCGCAGCCATCAGTTGGTGGCGTAATAGGGTGTGGATGGTTGGACTAATGGCTACACAGAGATCATCGGTTGTCATCTGGTGGTGGTTGTACCTTTGCTTACATGCATGTGATGTCATTGTCATCATCAGAATAGGGTTAAGAGAGTATATGCAAGGTAGGAGGGAGGTGAATATGAATTTTCCTAAATAGAGGAAAAATATGGATAAAATAAGGCATATAATATCAGCAAATTTGGATGTCATCAACTACCCCAAACTTAGAGTCTATCCTATCCTCAGGTTAACAATTAGAATTAAAGCATTAAATTACTTCAAAGGGCTTTATTGGTTATTATTTTAGTGAGTGCGAAAAATGTTATAATGTCACCCTCAAGTCGATATTTATGCATCAAGTCAAGAGGTTTTCGACACCCATAATTCTCTCTCTTAGTTTGGAGTTGTAGTACTCGTATTACTTGCCATGACCTTGTGCATTAGAAAGTTTCCCCCTCATGATGCATCAATGATCATATTCTAGGTTGTACTTACGCAAGGTTCCAGCAGAGGTAGCTTTCACACCCAACTTTTATTTTTTTGGATCTCCTAGATATTTTTCTTGGGAAGGTTAAGGTTGTAGTATTTCCTACATTTCTTATGTTCTCTTAAGCGTTTAAGTTGTCTTAGAGGTGGTGCTTCTCGAGAGGGCCCTGATGTAATGTCAGGTGGTTGTGTGAGGCTCCCCTTGGAATGTAGGTGTGTAAAAGTTGGCTTCTAGACTCCGCTACCATGCACGCGAAATATTCATTCATGAGTGTAGCAATACACTGGCTAGGTGAAGTCCTTTAGCATCTTTCCCGTTACAACTCTCATGATATTATTTCTCTCAACTTTTGTTCATGCTCACAGGCTTTGGGATGATTGGTTTTTTTAGGGGGAGTTGGGATTTTATGCCTCTTTAGATCCCAAAGTGGGGATTTTAAAACTAGAAGGGGTAGTTGTTTCTTCTTTTGCCAGGGTTATGTTCTTTCCTACATGTACTTAGGATCATGGTGTCACTCAGGAGCGTAGTAGGCTGAATCCTCCTTTCTTTGAGATTTCCCTTGGTTGACTAACATACATGTGCCTTCTACATTATCTCAAGGTTAGGCTAACATTAAGACATTATCGCACTAAAAGATGTTTAAGTAGATTAGGAAGCCCAGATCTATCATTCTTGAAATAATTACATTAAAAGCTAGTGTGAAGACAAGAAAGTCTAAGAGTAGGGATTATGACACAATCCTGGAAAATTGGATTCAAAATTTGCCCTTTTTAGACAACATATGTATCAAGATTTTAGCAAGAGTATTTATATACATGGACAATAATCAAGCCAAAATTGGCCAATTAGGTTGATCAAAATTTGTCAAAAAATTGTCAAAGTTTGCTAAGTGGGATAGAATTCAAATATTATAAAAGTAGATACATACCATGTTCGCATGTTCAGACCCCCCAAGCTTATCATCCATCCTGTCTGTAGGGTGTCAAAGAATGAGGTTGATCTATAATAGGCAAATTATAGGTCATTATGTGTGATCGACCATTCTGAATCTAGGATCTTCATAGCATATTGTGCTCGTAGGTGGTGATAGTAGTTGTCTTGACATTGTTCAACATTTTGGTCTGATGTAGTCAGCATTTACATCTTATAAATTATGTAAAAGCCATAATCGTTTGAAAGAGGTTCTTTCTATGGACACCTATGATAGAATTGTGGTTTCTCAAACTTGAGATCAGCTGGAATGCCGCAGCCAAAAATTATGATCAGCTCTGTAATCATATTGGCAAACAGGGTGTCTCTTTCTTCAATGACGTTGTTGGTGGTATTGCGATATTTTGTGCGCTTGGTACTAAACATATCATCAGAGTTGTTATAGAATATGTACCTTTTGTTGGCATTGTCCACTGCTAGTAGTGCCCAGTGTCCATCATGTAAGATTGGCACAAATATTCATCAGGGAACGTTGTACTTTAAGTACTCTATCAGTCTCTATAGCTCGCCTGATTTATGATATCTCCCAATATTTCGTAAAATGCTACCATCATGTATCCTCCTATTGTCAAAATATCACGGAGGTCTAGGAGCAAGATTTGTCCGTTCTCTCTTTCAAAAATAACCACAAATTCTTCCTCCCTTGGTCGTAGTACATCGAGAAGGAACTAGACTTCTTCTACATATAATGCATAGCATGCTAGCTCATTGAAGTTCTCAAAAGTAGGCATTATCACATCAGTTAGTAGTGGTCCTTATGGCGTGTCGGCTTCTTGTTCTTTATCTTCTGAGTGTATGGTTCTATCATTGGCATTGTTGTCTTCTGGTTTAGTAATTTCTTCTATTATAATGTCGGTAGAAGGTGGAACTAAAAGAGGTTCCTTTTGGGGTGGTCTTAATGTTGATGTTTCTCCTTCCATAGGGATTTTAGGGACTTGTGGAGGTGGTTCCCTCTTGGCATGTGTAGAGGGTACATTTTCTGCACTGTGTGGTGGTGGGGCAGATGGTAGGGAAACTAGTGAGCTCCTTCTTTCTAAATTTTTTGGACCTTCTTCTGTAGCCACGAGCTTTCCAAGCTCCTCTCTCCAAGGTGTCTTTTCAGGTAGAGGAATAAGAGAGTACATATGCCTTGGTACATCAGCCATTTTTCTATCAATATGTCATGGAAATCATTCATGATAGAAGATTCTTCTATCATGAATGATTTCCATGACATATTTCCCTCTCAAGTCATGGAAATCTTCATTGGTGATTTGTTCCATAGGGATGCCCCTATTAATGGCTTCAATTATCCTCAGTGCAATAAAAGCGCTATCCCCTGAATCATGTTCTTCTTGATAAAAGTTGCTTTCAATGGAAACTTCCTTCCAGTTAGGGTGTTACCATGTGCTTACCCCTTGTATTAGTCTTTTCAGGTGGGTTGGGATTTCTTTTATCATCTTGTTCTCTACCTTTTCAAAGACCATTCATTCGTAGGGTAGGACTTTGGCACTGAAGTTGTAAGTGAACACTCTTCTTTCAAATAGATCAACCACAATGAGTAGCCAATGGTTTAAGGATTTGAAGGGTAGCGTGATGAACTTCAAGGATTTGCTTCTATCTAGGGCATCATGTAGCTTGTGGACTAATGTGGTATCATCTCTTTCCTTGAGTAGGTATGCTAACAAGTTAGATGTTGCATTGAATACCGGCCCATCTTTGTCTATGTACATGTACTCCTCAATTATTGTCCCACATAAGATCATAAAAGGGTTCTGCTTATGTTTTCCTGAGGTATAAAAGTGGAATGCAGATTGCTTCTTGTCTGACTATGCTGGTTGTTGCAGTAGATGATATCATGTCATGGCTTTGCGTCGTTGAGGATGTCAGCCAATTGATGGATGTCCCATATCAGCATGCCCACAACTGAAGACATATCCATTTCAGCCATCTTACATGGAAATGGAGGTGGTGCAGGAGGGAGTGTGGTGTTCACGTCTATTGAGGTTGCATACAGTTTAGGGAAGATTGGGTTTGCTGGTTTTGGGGGTGCTTCAGCAAACATGTTGTCTAAATTCCCAATATGCTTTTCAGATATCATATGTTCTATTTTTCTCTCAAAAGAGATAGAGAATCATCTGCCTGTTATAGGTTCATCCAGAAGTATTTCTTTCATAAAGTTTTCATAATTAGGTGGAGGGGGTTGGACCTTGTAGATGAATAGGGGGTCGAGCCCGTCCATTACATATTCAGTTGTTTCAGTGACCTCCCCCCTTACTTCAGGTTGTACTGTCCCAACGTCATTCTCTCCCACTGCTTCTTCTTTTTCTGTGGGGATTGGAGGTTCTGTTAGTAGAAGGGCGCTTTGCTTTAGCTCTTCTTCGAGCCCCTTATCTTCATTTTTGTTGGTTGAGTGCCCTGGGGAGGATAGGGATGTGGTTGTGTCACGTCCCTCAGTGGGCACTCCATTGTTTCTTGTTGATCGTGTTGGCTCCACTTCTTCTAGTTGTTGAGTGCATCTAGATGTGGTTGCTTCATCCTAGAGCACCTCCTGTCATGTTTGTACCTTTTCCAGCAAGTCTACCCTGAGGTGGAAGTCCATGTCTGGTGTGCGTTCAGTAGGGATTTTCTATTATACTTCAACAGACATGCTAATGGTTATGGGGGAGTCCTCCTTTCTTTTTGCAGCTTCCTCTCATAGCTTCATATTTTCCTCCCGCACCTCATCACGTTCCTTGTACAGGTTGGCTAGTTCGTTTGTCACACTAGCTAGCACTCGCAAGATCTGCATTTGATTTTTAGGTAGTTGTTGTATTTGAAGAGGAAGGTTAAGGAAAGGATAGATGTCCGAAGTTAGTTTTTTACATGTGTGGTTAGTGTCGATAGGTTTGCATTTATATTAGAATAATTTAGGATGGAGTTTGATGCAATCTCATGGAGGTCATCAATCTCATGCCCTATCTCCATGAATTTTGTGGCAGTCATTATTTTACATTGGTGCTTAGACATGGAGTTTACTTCATGAGCTTTTTCATTATCTTTAGAAGATTCTTTGCTCAAGTGTGTGCTTCATTCCGGTTGTGGCACCTCTTTCTCAAGTATCTCCACCTTGTTCTTCTTCCAGGGCTCTTCCTCTTTACCTGCTTGGTCTACTTCCTTAGTGGCTGGTTTTGCCACTCCTTCACCAAGGATGGATGTCCTTCCTTTAGCTTCAGCTGCTTCTAAGGAGGTGGCTACAGTATATTTTCCTTCTTCTTTGGTCTCCGGGTTTATGACTTTCAGAGAAGTAGGTTTCTTTGTTTGTTTTTCAAAAACTTGCATCGAGACCCTTTTCCTTATTATTTGTTTTGTCACCACCTACTTTTATTGCTTGCTTTTTTTATCTATTGGTTTGGTGGTGCCTATACCTTTTCCAGATATAAGTCTTGAGATTTCTTCTTCCTTGAAGACAACTTCTTCAGATCATAGTCTTTTAATCATGGGAGGGGAGGCAATATGTTTGTCCTATAGAACTGATAGGTGTATCCATGTTGTGTCCTTGCTAGGACATTAGCTGCAACTAGATTCTTATCGTCTACCAATGTATCTCCTTCTGACCTTAGGAAATACTTTAGCTTGTTGGGGTACCCCAGTTGGTGTGCCATGTATGTTATTATTCCTCCCATGCAGAAGTCTCAAGGGCCATCTGGTCCCATTATAGCAGCCAACTTATCGATCACAATTTTTCCCACATTAACCGTTCTCCCTTCCATTAGACTCCACATGATATGGAGGTCTAATCTGGTTACATTCCCTATGTCATATCTAAAGATCAGGGAGTTTGCAAAGATCTTGTGCACTACTTTCATGAAGCCTGAGTACATCGTTGTGGCTTTTGATTGCCCTGAGTTGTATTTTTTTCCTAGGACTTATCAGTAGTTAATCCCTTCACATCCTTGTCTCCCCGTGCCTGGTTAGCATGCTCAGCTTATTCTGTATATTCGGAGAATATAGAGTTTATCCGCTTCTCGGTCAAGATGTAATCTTTGTTCATGATCCTAACATGTAGCTTGTATTTTCCCCTACACTCAAATATTTCCTTGTCACCTATGGGCAGCTTTATGATGGAGGAAATGAATTCTTAAGTCAGATCATCGTAATAAGTCATGCTTGTGAAATAGATTTTGTATATCTGTAGTTGTTCGAAGCTTTGTTTCACCCTCTGGTATATCCCCAGTTGTTTAAGGGTGTTGACATCACCATATCTGGTCACCTTGTATTTCTTCTTGGTAAATATGTCACACCATATTTCGTAGTGCTCTTCATCTCTGCATACCAATTGATTGTCTGATTGTTCTCTTCTTCTGCCTTTTTCTGGTTGGCTTGGGATGATTATGGGTACAATTGGCTTTAGAGTGGTGGCCTTCAGCGTTGTCTTCTCCTTAGATATCTTAGTCGCTTTCTTGGTCCTCTCCTGGTCAGTCTCTGGTGTAGATCTTTTCTTTGGGTTCTACATCTCCTCAGATAGTGTATATTCAGATACTTTTGTCCATGTCTATTCTTCTTCTTCTTATGATTCCTCTAGGACTAACTTGTCCAAGATCTTTGCTCTATCTTCTTCCAGCCTTGCCTTGATGCTTTCAGGAGTGGGTTCTCCATGTTGTTCTTTGTATCTTGAATGTTCAGCTTTTAGTTTTGCCACTCTTTCTATCTCCTCTACAGTCATTGAGGCTCTCACCTTCTTGGTGTATTCAGACTCATGTACCTGGGTCTTGTCCTACTTTCCTACCATCTTATGCTTTTAGATACACTAAGTATCTATTGTCGTCACTCGGTGCTCTTCTCTCCAGTAGTCTAGAGGTGTCTCATTGTCGTCCTTTTCTTCGTTGGATATGCCTTCGTCTCATTCAACCTTAATAGTACGGGAGAATTGCTTATGTTGCTTTGGCATCCTCCACTTCTGCTTCTAGGATTTAATCTTAGTTGTTCAGTAATTTGGTAGAAGGAGAAAGTGATTATCCTCCTCCTTTTATAGGATTTTTTCACTTGGTCTACCACTAGGTGTTTAGGCAGGCTTTTTAGTTTCTTCAACCATAAATCGATGGTTCCACAGATGGTGAAGGTGCCTTGAACATCCGATGGTTCTCCTACGTCTATTAGTCAATGTCTTGCCTACGCTTATCAACTGATGGTGCTTCTGGGTGTCAGTCGATGTTTGGCATGTGTCTATCAGTTGACTGATGTTCTACTCAATCACCCGATGGTGCTTCTGGGTGTGACACTCAATGGTAATATTTCTCAATCACATGGTGGTGCTTCTGCCTTACTCAGCTGATGATGAGGCAGAGTTGTATCAGTCGGTGGGTCCTTCGAGTGCCCACGAATGGTTGAGATCAATTCGTGGTTCGATAGATGTGACCCCTACAATTTAAGGACATGTACATAAACTTCATTAATTTTATTACATGCACACTAAATCCTAATAGCCAAGTTTGCAACTCTTTTATAGAAAAATTTTGATATGAGTCTATTGCTTATTAAAGATAGAAAGGTACTAGAACCTTAAACTAAGACCTACAAAATGCTAAAATGAAAAAGTGGGCATGAAAGATACAAAAAAAGTTGGAAATCCTTGGGTTGCCTCCCAAGAAGTGCTAAATTAGAGTCTTTGGGTTGACTCTCATTTTTGGCTTTCTCATGGTTCTTTAGCTGGAGCAAGTCTAGGCTCCTCTAAGTCTAGTTCTTATCTTCTTACAAAATCTTCATCTTCGTAATATCTTTTGACTATATGCCCACCCACCTTAAAAGTACCTGTCTTTTTGTTGGAAATTTCCATTACCCTAGATGGGTAGATCTTGATGACAGATAACGGGCCAGACCATCTGATCTGAGTTTTCCAGAAAATAATTTGATTCTTGAGTTAAATAGTAGAACCTTGTCTCCTCCTGACACATCCGTGTTCTTAATGTGGGCATCATGCCACACTTTTGTTCTTTGCTTATAGATGTGGGCATTCTCATAGGTATGTAGCCTCAATTCCTCAAGCTCGTGTAGCTGTATATACCTTTTCTTTCCACTCCAGTCCAGATCCATATTTAAGAACTTGATGGCCCAAAGGGCTCTATGTCCTAGTTCTATAGGAAAATGGCACGACTTTCCATAGATGATCTGGTAGGGGGTTGTCCCTATTGGCATTTTGTAAGCAATTATATATGCCCATAGGTCATCATCTAGTTTCGTTGACTAGTCCTTATGGGTCCTGCCAATGGTCTTTTCCAGTATCTACTTAATCTATCAGCTTGTTACTTTGATCTGTCATGACGTCTGGGGGTGGTATGTGTGGTGACCTCATACTTGACCCCGTGCTTTTTCAGCAATGCTTCAAACTATTTTTCGGAAAAATGGGACCCCCTGTCGCTAATGACAGTGTCGGGAACCCCAAATCTAGGGAAAATGGTCTTCTAAAACACTCTCACAACTATCTTAGAGTCACAAGTGGGAGTTACCACAGCTTCAACCCACTTAGAGACATAATCTACTATGACCAGTATGTACTTATTTCCTCTAGAGGAAGAGAAGGGTCCCATATAATCCACTCCTCAGACATCAAAAATCTCTACCTCCACCCAATCAGATATAAGCATCTCACTTCTCATAGTGTTTCCTGCAAGTTGGCATTCTCTACATGCTTTTACAAATTACATGGCATCCTTGAAGAGCGTCGGCCAATAAAAGCCCAACTGTAGGACCTTAGCTATGGTCCTTTCCCCTCCATGGTGACCTCCATAGGGCGAGGAATGACATTCCTTGAGGATTTGAGGTGCCTCTTCTTTTGGCACACAATGCTGGTATAAATTGTCAGAACATCTCTCAAACACCAGAGGGTCATCCCAATAATAATTCTTTAGATTAGAGAAAAGATTCTTCTTTTGATTATAAGTTATCTCGAGAGGTAATTGTTCACATGAGAAATAGTTACAGATGTCAACGAACTAAGGTAGATTTGGTTCGATTGACTTGACCATCATTAAGGCCACATCCGCATAGTTGTCGTTTATTGGTACCTGATTTTCTTCAATGAATACTATTCTTGACAGATGGTTGGTGACTATGTTCTTTGTTCCTTTCTTATCCACAATCTCATGATCGAACTCTTGAAGCAACAAAACCCATCACAACAGCCTCATCTTTGTGTCCTTTTCTGCATGATATACTTTATGGCCATGTGGTCTTAGTACACCTTCACCTTTGATCCTATCAAATAGGATCTGAACTTGACAAAAGCAAATACTATTGATAGCGTTTCTTTCTTGGTGGTGGAGTAGTTTAGCCGAGCTTCATCGAGAGTTCTACTACCATAATGGATTGCATAGTGCTTCTTCTATCGCCTTTGTCCAAGGACAACCCTGATGGCATAATCACTGGCATCACACAATATTTCAAAAGGCAAATCCCAATCACGTGCTTGTAGTATTGGGGCCGATGTTAGGGTACTTTTCATAATTTCAAATGGTTCAAGGCACTTATCAGAGAAATTGAATTCTACATCTTTAACAAGGAGGTTTGATAATGGCTTCACAACATTTGAGAATATCTTTGATAAATCTCCTATAGTATCTCGCATGCCCTAGAAAAATCCTCACTCTTATGATGGATTTTGGTGGGGGTAACTTTGATATAGCTTCGATCTTGCTTTTGTCTACTTCCATGCCTTTCTCTGAAATTTTGTGCCCGAGCACTATTACTTCTCTCACCATAAAATGGCATTTTCCCCAATTCAGCACAAGTTGCTTCTCCTCGCATCTTTGTAAGACCTTCGACAAGTTTTCAAGGCATCTGTCAAAGTTAGGTCCATATATTGTGAAGTTTTCCATAAATATATCCATTATGTCTTCTAGAAAATTCGAAAATATGGATATCATGCACCTTTGAAAAGTGACATGTGCATTACATAACACAAAAGGCATTCTTCTGAAGGCGTATGTCCCATAGACACAGGTAAAAGAAGTATTTTCCTAATCATCGGGGTGGATAAGGACTTGACAGAATCTTGAGTACCCATCAAGAAAATAGAAGTAGGATTGTCCTGCAAGCCTTTCTAGATTTTGGTCAATGAAAGGTAGAGGGAAGTGGTCTTTTCTCATTGTAGCATTATGCTTGTGGTAGTCGATACACATTCTCCACCCGATAACCATCTGAGTGGCTACTTCATCCCCATTGCTTCCTTTCACTATTGTCATCCCTCCCTTCTTTGGTACAATGTGGATCGGGATGACCCAGTTGCTATCACTGATGGGGTAGATGATCCCTGCATCATGCAACTTTATTACTTCTTTCTTTACAACTTCTTTTAACATAAAATTTAATTTCCTTAGTGGCTGAACCAGGGGTTTCGCAGTCTCTTCCACATTGATTTTGTGCATGCATAGAGTTGGATTGAGGCCCGTGATATCTTCCACATAATATCCTATAGCTTTCCTTCGTAGTTTGAGTTCCTTCAATAGCTCTTCCATTTGTTCATCTGTTAAGTTCACATTAACTATTACCAGATTCCTTTCCTCATCATTAAGGAATTCATACTTCAACCCTTCAAGCAGTGGCTTTAACTCTAGTTTCAGTTTTAGAGCTTCTTTCTCTACAGTAATTTTCTCTAGGGACATGTACTTTGCTGTTTCGAAGGTTATTTCTTCTTCATCACTGAACTCCTCTTTCTCAGGTTGGTTCAAGTAATCCAGAATCTCAACCACTTTAGGGTCTTCTAGACTAGGATTGGGATTATTCAAGGCTTGCATGAGGGGGTCGACTATCACATTACTTTCTTGAACTTCCTAGCAATATTGAGTATAACTGTCTAAAATAGGCTGACTCAAACAAAGAGGGTCCCCTCACGGCATCTTGTACATGAAAATCGATGTGATCATTACCAACATGAAGAATAATAATCCCCTCTACCACGTCTATTAGGACTCTTCCTGTGGTAAGGAAGGGTCTCCCGAATATCATTAGACACTTTGGGTCCTCAATAGTATCGACCGCCAGTATATCACATGGTATAAAGAATCGCCTAACATGATTGGGACATTGTCTACTATTCCCATCGGTTTTGTAAAGTTATAGTCAGCCAATTCAATTCTCATTCCCATTTTCACCATATATGTTAATTCGAGCCTTTGTGCCAAGGCGAGAGGCATCATAATTATGCTTGCCCCCAGGTCGACTAACCCCTTCCTTACCACATTGTCTCCAACACAAAAGGGAATATTGAATGCCCCCAGATCTTTCTTCTTTGTTGGTAACTTAGCTTGTACAAAAGCACTTGACATCTTGGCCAGCTGCACTATCTCAATGTGGCCCCCTCTCCTTTTTGTGATTAGATCCTTGAAAATTTTATCATATGTAGGCATCTCTTCAATTTCATCTAAAAATGGAATATCTAGGTGTAATGTCTTTACCACCTCCATAAACTCCTCATATCGTTTCTTCAAATGAGCTTTAATTAGTTTGTAGAGAAATGGAACTCTCGGTGCATAGGGATTTATCTGTGTAACTGTTCTGCATGATCTGGTTTCTTGGTCTTTGTACTTTTATTCTTTTTGTCTTTTTCTTCATTCTTGTCCTCATTCACAGACTCTTCTCTTTCATATTCTTCTTGCATAATAATAGTTTTAGGTTGTAGCTCATTATGGTTTTTCTCCTCTACTGTGCCCTTGGTACTGAATCTACTAGAGTCCTCCCAGATCAAAGGGTAGCCATCTTTTCTTGCTCATTGTTGGATGGAATCTTCCCTTGTGGATTATTCATGAGCTCAGAAAGTTGTGCAAGGTGCTGGTCAATCTGCCTCTAATGTGTCTGCATGTCCAACATCTGAGTTTGCATAGTACTCAGAACACTAGTGTTGTTTAATGGTACTTTGAGTTAATTGTTCACTAACATTTGCTTGTCTTTTTGTGAATTCAAAGAGCTCCAATGCCAAGTCAAGTTTATTGTTACTGTTGCTCTTGTTTTGCCCTTGATCTTGGTTCTTCCTATTTGTGTTTTTGTTCTAATATTGGCCTTGATGTTGTCCTTGGGCTTGATAATTGTTTTTGTTCTACTGATAAGTAGTAGTTTTGGTGTACTAAGTTTGTCTCTTTCTCGAATCCTAGTGGCGGCTTATATGAACTACCCAGTTGATGGGAATTCTCAGTAGCAACCTTGTTTCCATAGTTGAAGCCGGGGTGGTATAGCCTTAAAATTTGCATAAGAGATGTTATCTATCCCTTCTTCACTTTCTTCTATCCATGTGTAAATGCATTTATCGACCCCATCACCTCCTTTGTTACACGTGACACGTTTCATAACCTTCTCAATAGATTTCTTGCCCTTTCCTCTAGAATCCTTCATCTATTTGACATCCGTAGCTATCTTTTGAATTTGAGCCGTGATAGTTTCCAAAGCCTTGGCTACAATGGAAGGTCCTTCAGAGTTAACCTTTTTGGCGAAGCCCCTATCGCTCCTTTCACAATCCATGTCTACTTGTAGCGCAGCCATGTTATAAATGATCACCATAGTTCTACTTGGCTTCTTTCCAAGAAAATCACTCCCAACAGTAGCATTCAACGATGCTCACTCCATGGAAGTTAACCCATTATAGAAAGTTGTTACAAGAAAACCCTTGTGGTAGTTGTGATGAGGAAAATCCCTTTGATACTCTTGGAATTGTTCCCATGCTTTGTGAAGATTCTCTCCATGTTTCTGCATGAAGGAAGTGATCTTCTTCCTATAGAAAACCCTTTTGGTAGTTGTGATGAGGAAAATCCCTTTGATACTCTTGGAAGTGTTCCCATGCTTTGTGAAGTTTCTCTCCATGTTTCTACATGAAGGAAGTGATCTTCTTCCTATTTTGAATAGTTTTCTCAGTGGGATAGAACTTAGTGACGAAGGTATCAGAAAGTGGCATCCTTCCATCAAGGGATTGGTGAGGTAGGTTAAGATGCTAGGATAGAGTTTTGTCCTCTAGAGAGAAGAATAACCCTTTATCATATATAACTTCTTAAGGCACTACCCTCATCTTGATAGTGTTGTAAGTATTTTTCAAAGCATTAAGATGGTGGTAAGCATTCTCATTCTTTGAATTCCCTCAAAAAGGATTGTTCTGGATCATTGAGATGATTGTAGGTTTCAGCTCAAAATAAGTTGCATCAAACTGTGAGATAACAATTGGGCACTTTGATTCATTACCTCTAGTTCAATCAAACTCTCTAAGAATTTTATCTTCTTCATCATCTTCTTCCTCTCTATCATGGTTGTCGTGTTCGCATTCGTGATGGTTCCTTCTGTGTCTTTAGTTGTGGTGCTGGCGGTGCTTGTGATGGTGTCGATCCTCATGATCATTTTCACATCGTTCCTCACGGTCTTCTTCCTCGTGTTGGTGACCATCTGAGTGATGTTCCTCACATTCTTCTTTAGTATTTAGAGTTGGGGGTTATGTTGGAATCTTGCATTTCGATCTTCCCCAGTAAGACTACCTTCTCTATGAGGTGGCATATTATCGTGAAAAGGGAGTGAGGTGTTGGTTAAATATTCTTCTCTTAAAGCTACCTAAATAGTTCACATAGTTAAGGTAGAAAACTGGACGTGTAAAATGAAATATTCTAAGCAATCTAGATATAGAAGATTTACAGTTTTTGTGTAGTCAAACTTATTTTTAAGCTTGAGGCACGGGTGTATAGTGAGCAGACTCGGTTCTTAATAGTATTGTTTGGCCTTGTCCCCCCCCCAACGGTGCCAAAACGTTGACATGCCTAAATCACATGTCCAAAACAGAGCCGATCTAGAGTATTTGAACTCTTAGATTTATAACATGACACTCAGGCCCCCGCAACTATTATATGGGGTTCGATGTAGTAGATCGGGGTCAAACCATAGAGATAAGGTTGGTATGTGTTAAAGATGTAGGGAATTAGACTCAAATACACCAAACAAAGGGGTAGATTAAAGATGATGTTCCTTACGGAATGATGTTATGCCAAGAAACGCAATAAAAACAAAGGTAAGAAAACAAACAAGAGAATAAGATCAAACTAGAAGGATGTAACCAAAGTATGGATGGGAACTTGGATTGGGTTTCACCAACTAAGATCTCTCATCAACATGCAATACTCACACCCCCTCTGTATACCCTTAGCAAGATTACAAGCAATAATCATGTATGTCTATTCACTCCTCTCTTAATCTTAGGATAGATCTAGATTATAAGGTAGTCTCTCTCTCAATATGGCAAATAGACAATCACAAAGCAACCATATGATCATAAGCTTCAGCATTCCAACATTTTCATGCATTCATGCGACTCCGTAACACTTAGATAAGGTTAATACTACTCTTTCGAGGCATTAACAATCATACATCACAAGATGGTAGCTAATCGTGCAAGTGAAGCATTTAAGAACAACAGTATGGAGATAAACATTGCTAAGAATATATATATATATATATATATATATATATATATTCAAAAGTGATACAAGTATATACATGTTGGGAGAGCCTTAGTGGCTACTCCCAACCCAAGCAAGGTGTTTATCCCCTCATGTTAACAGGAAGTAGAACCAATTTACAGAAGGATAGAGACATGAAGTGTTGTAGGAAGGAAGACACAGAGAAAGAAGAAAACAAACATCAAAGCAAGGGAGTAGGGGATACATCGATGGTGACCAGACGGTGGCCACAACTAATGGCCTAGTCTAGTTGCTCGTGGACAAACGTAGTTGTGTTGGCGATCTCGTCTCCTCCTTGTCCCTTTTGTTGTCGAAGGAGGGACTCTGAGAGTGGTCTGGGATGAATGGGTGGAGGTGTTGGAGCAGGTTCGATGGACTCTCATCCACTGTTCCTGTCAACTGGTGGCCGTCGGGATCAGTCAATGGCAGGTCCTTCCTTTGGCGGCTTCACGTCTGGATCATAGCGCAAGCATGAAGACGATGTGCGTAACCCCTCCCTATGTAGTTGGTCATCTCCTATTTATAGTCATTGGCTTGGGGTCCCTTATTTGTGCCCCAAGCCTCCCAAGTACTCACCCGTGGGGCACATGCTCAATAGTCCCAAGTACGATACCTATTAGAACTACCATCCAGTGTCAGCAGTAGGTGTGTCATTGGTTGATGAGCATAGAAATGCCACTGGCTGGTGGGTACAAGGGCATCACCAGTTGATGCTCACAGATGTGCCATCGGCTGATGGGTGCAGACACGTCACTCGATGATGAATGCAAACATGCCTATGGGTGATTATAGCAAGGGAGCCATCGGTTGATGGTCGTAAGCATACCACTGGCTGGTGGTCGCAGGGGCTCATGTGAGTGATGGGTTGCCGCAAACATCGGTTGTAGGGGCAACAGGGTGATGTTAGGTAACATCTGGTGGTGATAGACCGATGTCTACATAGAGACCATCAGTTGTCATCCATTGGTGGCTCTACCTTTGCTAATCGAGCTTCCAATCCTTTGCTTACCTGCATGTGACATCATTGTCATCATCAGAATAAGGTAAAGAGAGTATATGCAAGGTAGGAGGAAAGTGAATGTGAATTTTCCTAAATAGAGAGGAAATATGGATAAAATAAGGCATATAATATCCTCTAATTTGGATGTTATCGACAAGATATAGCTAGTCAAGGATCCCATACATATATAAAACATATTAATGGATACAATTAATTACATATATCAAATTGAAGCATATATATAAATATATATAGCTATGTAGTAATAAGATGTATGGAACTATCTAATGATGATATCCTTAGTGTTAACAAATTTTCAACATATATATGATGTCTTATGTGTTTAACTCAAAATACATTAGTCATCTATATCATCATATTGACACTAGTCTATTATAATCATATATATACTTCTTTATGTATATTGATAACTAGTAACTGTTATAAATCCTAAAATTCAAAAGCTAGTCTATAAGGACATGATTAGAATAGTCTAATACTAATTGACACTTCCTATTAGTACTTATTACATTGGTACAAATATTATTATATTAAAGTTAGTAACATTCAAAAAATATAATCGTGGATATCCTATATATCAATGTTATTATCATCATCAATGTGAAATCCAATATTCTTACAATAATGGTACACTTGATCCTAGTAGTCTAAATTTGAATTATATGATATATAGGGATATAGAATGAAATTACAAGATATAAATTAGAGGCATACATATTTTTACCAACGCATTTATAATGTTGAAATATGTAGGCAGAGTAACTAAAGATGGATTTTAGACATGAAGTATATATTTAACATATTATATGATCACTTAGTAAGATAAAAATTCCTAAAATGACTTTACATGACCGGAACTGGGATAAGAATAATAAGTATAGCCACACTAGGAATGTGTACACAGGTTCACTTCGGTTTGATTAACATACTTAATTTATTCTTAGGGTATGCAAAAACTTGACTTCATGGACCAAGTATATCTATTGAATTAGCCATTAGTCTTGAATACCATGTTGTTCTCTCTCCCGATTTTATTTGGGTACTTAATCACAAAATCCTAATTTATTAATATTGAGGCATATTTCTATTGGCACTCTTATTTTAAATAGCATTAATATCCCTCTTTGAATATTGAAAGTATCCACAGAGTTCTCCATTATTGATTTTTGGAATCATGTTTCCCTTTTATATGAGCCTTGTGACACCATTTATCATATATTCAATGTTAGTATCTCTTTTGTACGTGAATATTCATTGGATTACGATCTTACCTACTGTGTTTGCATGTTAAATTTGGACTAGCAATAACTATTCATAGTGTAACCATGTTTTTGGCATTGGGTTTCCCTCTATAGTTGGTCTCATATGTAAGTAGTAATTAGTTTTTTGTAATACCACCTATTAAGGTGAGGACCAATGTACAGGGATATTTGTGATAAATCAAATAGTTGAGTTTTTTCATTGCTTGATCATTCAAGGATTTTGAATCATACTATTTGAGTGGGTCCCATTCTTTATAGATGGCCTATTAGAATTCATCTACCGAAGGCCCTACATGTTTCACCAACCAATGGCCTAGAAGAGCTCACCTACCAATGGCTCTCTATCCATCATATTCTGATAGATATCTTGCAAGACACAACTGCCATAGACCATTAAGTGTGTGCCCTGATGCACGTGCCAGGGGATCTTGGGGTGCAAGTAAAGTCCCATCATAGGTTCCAAGAGCACCTCATGGGTCACTATAAATAGAGACCCAAGGCTATATAGAAAAGGGCTTCATCTCCAACAATGAATTGCTTCCCAAATCTCTATCTACTATCTACCATTAGAAGAGAAAGGATGAGAGTCTGATCACTTCCTTCACCTTCTGCCCCTATCAAAGGATTTGACCTTCCTTATTATATAAAAGGAGTACGTCAAAGATAGAGTCTTCATCGCCATCATCATTGACTAAGAGAAGGAGGTATACATCTACAATAAGTACTCCTTTATAGATATTGTTGTTGTGTATCTTCTTCCTTCTTATGTGTTACCATCTATGTTCCATCCTCCATCTTGTAATGGACACATCCACTTATAAATTTGTACTATTCCTCATGACCATGAGTGGCAAGACCTTTTGTTTTGGTTGGGAGTATCATTAAGTCTCTCCCAGCATGTAAATATTCATATCCATTGATTGTATATACTCATAGCAATGATTATCTTAACCTCACACTCTAATAATTTGCTTGCATGATTAGCTACAATCTTGTGTTGTTCGATAGTTAAATCCTAGAAAGAGTAATATTAGCTTATATATAGATTTATAGAGTAATGTGAGAGCATTATAATGTTGGAATACTAAAGCTAATGATCATATGGTTGTATTTTTATTGTATATTTTCCATCTTGAGAGAGGGGCATGCCTATGATCTAGATCTTTCTTGATCATAAGAGAGAAGGGAATGGGAACTAATGATGATTGAATGTAAATCATGGTAAAGTTATGCAATGGTTATTAGTATTGCATGTTGGTGAGAGACCTTAGATGTCAAAACCTGATCCAAGTTTTATCCATAAATCAAAACACACCTAAAGATTCAAGTTCATTTTGTCTTGTTAATATAGATTTACTTTGAATTCATTGTCTTATTCTTTGTTTGGTTCCTATTGTTCTATAAGGAACACTTACCTCTCCTTTTTGGTTAGGTGTGACTAAGACAAGGCTTAAAATCCTATACACTTGTCACCCATCTTCCTTGTGTTTGACCCCATTTACTACACAAGAACCCATATTATCATTGTGGGGTCTAAGTATTGGGTTATAAATAAAAAGTCTAATTATTCTATTTCTACCTACACTTTGGATGTGAGATCTTAGGTGATCACAACCGCCATTGGAGAGTCCAGTTGGGTGACCAGACTCAGTTCAGTTGGTTGACCAAGATGTCTAGCCTAGTCGCTAGACACTGTCTAGTAAGGGGGTTGGAATCGGTCCAGTGGGCTGATCAACTTGTTTTAGTCAAGATGTTGGACACATTCTAAAATTTCAAACAATCTAATATATATATATATATATATATATATATATATATATATATATATGTATATATATATATAGACAAACTAAAGTTGGGTGATCAGACTCAGTCCAGTTGGCTAGTCTGCCCAGATTTTTTGTCCCATGAATGATTTAATCAATAGCTTAAACCTTCTAGTGACCAAAAAATCATATTCTCATGATTATACTTCTCTTCCCTATGTGTCCTTTTGCATATGAACCTATACACTCCAAATTAAGTTGGGAGTGATATCAATAATTATGTTAAGATTTCATAAACAATGATTAGTGCATAGAAAGACTTCATTTCCAAATAAGTAATTGGACAAGTTGGAGAAGAATTTCAACCTAGTATAGTGATCAATGTTATAGTGATCATATAATCCCTTTGTCACAAATACCTATATTAAAATTAAGGCGTGGAATTGGCCATACAATCATCACATGATGGCTCCTAGAGCATATAACCAACAGTTTCCCACTTGCACTAGAGCTAATCACTCATGAACATCAATCCAATCGATCTAACATGACCATCGTGCTTCTAATGTGAAAGTACTTTTATTAGGGGATCAACAACTTTGCTTTCAGTTGATACTATGCAAATCCTCACTTTATGGTCTCTCATATGATATGGTAGTATCTCATTATATGCTTGGATCACTAATGTGATCATGGGTTCCATATATTATGCAAATGGCTCAGTTATTGTCATAGTAGAGATCAATTGCACCTTTAATAGATGGAACTGCTCCTAGTTCACTTAGGAATTTCTTGATCCATATAGCTTCCATTGTTGCACTAGATATATAAATATACTTAGTTTCTGTGTAAAATCATCCATTGTCTCTTTCTTTGAACTTTTTATCTCACAACTCCACCATTAAGGTAGAACATGAAACCTAATTACATCCAGTAGTCATCCTTGTCAATTTGCAATCTTGCATCCATGTAACCTCTTACAACAAACAATTCATCATCATTGTAAATTAGGAATTTATCCTTGGTTATTCTAAAGTATAGGATATTCTTCACTGAAGTCCAATGACTTTCATCGGGATTTGACGGGTACCTAGTCGTCGTGCTTAAAGCATACAATACATTAGGACATGTACATAATGTTGCATATATGATATATCCAATTGCATATGCATTTGGAATTTTAATCACATGTACTCTCTCATCAAAGGATTTGGGACACTAAGATCTAGAGATACTTATTCCATAGGACATCGGCAAGTTTCCTATCTTAGACTTGCATGATGAACCTTTTTAGCACCTTGTCAAAGTATGTATTTTGACTTAGACCAAGAATCCTTATGGATCTATCTCTATAGATCTTGATTCATGGTATATAAGAAGCTTCCCCTAATTCCATGATGAAGAAAGTATTTCCCAAACATGTCTTGACTATTTTTAGCATAGGTATGTCATTCCATATCAATAGTATTTAACCTAAATACGGTATAAAGAATATAAATATTCTCCCTCTAACCTTCTTGTATACACAAATTCATCTTCATTTTTGACAAAGCTAAATTGTTTAAATGTCTCATCAAAATGAAATTCCAACTCCTAAATGCTTGCTTCAATTCATACATTGACCTTTGTAGCTTATTGACCTTTCTCTTTATATTTGGAGTATTAAAACTTTGGGTAGTGTCATGTATGAATCCTTAAGAACATTCTCATTAAGGAACATAATTTTAATTTCCATTTTCCAAATCCCATAGTCATAGTAAGCTTCAATGGCAAGCATGATCATGATGGGTTTAACCATTGCTAGTTATGAGAAACTATCATCATAATCAACATCTTGAACTTGTTTGAAAGATTTTTCTACCAATCATCCTTTATAGGTTTATAAATTACCATGCATGTCAATCTTCTTCTTGAAAGAATAGTTACACCCTATGGGTTTTACCCCTTCAGGTGGATCCACCAAGGTCCATACCTTGTTGGTATACTTGGAGTCCATCTCAAATCTCATGTCTTTTAACCATTTATCAGAATATGGTACATCAACCTAATTTTAGGATGTTGGTTGATCATCATCAATGAGCAACACATCATCTTCTTAAGTCATGAGAAATGCATACATCTCTGGATCAAGACATGCCCTACTAGACCTTCAAGGTTCTTATGTTGCATGAACTTGAGATACCAGAATAGTTTGTGGTTCCTATTGTTGCTTTTCAACCTTCATAGGTTTAATGTTATCTTGTTTGACTTGAACCTCTTTAAGTTCTATTTTCCTCCCACTGGTTCCTCTGGAAGTAAATTTGATTTTGAGGAATACAACAGTTCTAGCAAACAACACTTTTTTTTCAGATAGAATACAGAAGTGGTATCCCTTGATTGCCTTAGGATAACCAACAAAATAACATTTGTCAGAATTGAATCAAGCTTTTTAGAAGCTATTTCCTCACGTAATCTTCACATCCCCAAATGTTCATAAAATACATATTGGGTCATTCCCTAGTCCAAATCGCATATGGTGTTTGTTGAACAAATTTAGAAGGTATGCGGTTGAGTGTAGGTGTTGTGGTTTCTAGATTGTGTCCCCAAAAGGAAGTTGGAAGAATAAGAAAACCCATCATGGATTGTACCATTCCAATAAGGGAAGATTCCTATTTTTGATACACCATTATATTATGGTGTGCCAAGTGGAGTCCATTGTGATACAATACCACAATCTCTCAAAACAGCCTCAAACTTTTGGCATTAGTATTCACCACCTCGATCTGATTGAGGTGCTTTAATTCTTTTGGAAAGTTAATTTTGTACTTCATTTTTGAAATCTTGAACTTTTCAATTGATTCTAACTTGTATTTCATTGTATATATGTAGCCAAAAATAATGAGATCATCTGTAAATGTGATGAAGTATCGGTACCCACCTTTGGCAGTTGTGCTAAAAGGTCCACATACATCAGTACATATGAGTATAATAAGTTACTTTCCCTTTCCCTATTTTTATTAAAGGATGCTTTTTTCATCTTGCCTAATAAACAATATTCACATGTCTCAATTGATTTAAAGTCATATGAGCCTAGGTATCCATCTTTATGGATTCTATAAATGTGTTTCTCATATATGTGACATAGACGATATGTCATAGATAAGTTTTGTTTGAATAATCAAGTTGTGTTATACGTGTTTTAATATCTAAAAAACAAAGACCACAAGACATTTTGGCACTAACATAAAATATCTCATTTTTAGAAATATAACATCGACCATTTTTATATGAAATACAAGACCATTTTTGTCCAAACTTGAAACAGAAATGATTTTCCCATTTATGGCAGGTACATAATAGCAGCTCTCTAACTCTATTTAAAGCTCATTGGACATAGATAAATAGTAGATTCCTACAATAGTGGTAGAAACTCTAGGACCATTTGCTACTTGTAGCTCCACCTCCCTTTTCTTCAAGGGTCTACTTTACACACTTGAGCAGATTCACATCTGGTATCTAATAGCCATGATGAAGAAGTAGATAAGTTTATTTCTATAACATATAAACCTGAAGTGGATATCTCTATTCATTGCTTCTTTTTCTTCAGTATCTCAAGGTAGAGAGGACAATTTCTCTTCTAATGTCCAGTCTGGTGACAACTACCTCCTTTTTCACTCCTTCATTAGCTTTAAGTGCAATTGACTTTTGGCCATCTTTAGATCCTTCCTTGGATCTGGGTTTGCCCTTGTACTTTCATTTTCCATTGTCGACCATCTGCATGGAATTGCTCATGTGTTTCATTTGTCTCACAATTTTTCTCATCATGCCAAGTATCTTTGTTATTGGCTTAATAAAAAATCCATGTTGTAGTACATGAAAAATGTTTGTATGAATCTAGAAATGATTAGAGAGTCACATATGTGGTAAACTCTTGATCCAACAGAAATCCCAATCTTGTAAGGCTTTCTGCATACCCAGTCAACTTGAGTACATGGGGTCCAATTGCATCGCCTTCCTCCACCTTGCACTTAAACATCATCTTTGTTACATCATACCTTTCTTGCCTTGTCCGTTCTTGGTTTAAGTTTCTGATATGTATTATCATCTCAATAACATCCATATTTTCATGTTGCTTATGAAGCCCATGATTCATGGAGCAAAGTGTAAGGTGTTGGTATGTATGCCCAGAGAGCCAATAATATGATGATTGTAATAACATGTCTTATAAAATATTTGATCAATAATAAAGGTAATATTCTAATTTATTCTATTTTATTCAGTTATGAGATAATCATGAAACATATTAAATGTCTAAATAATGATATTACTCAATAACGTATGTCTTTAGGTTGAGGACTTAAATGATGAGATCATACGAATGTCAAGAGTATATGCATTCTTGTTATGTCATTAGTTGGATGTTATTGTGGAAGGCTAATAGAGAGTAATAACACTTCAGACTAGAGTTTGTGTTGGTTGATGATAGAATTTCATTACTCATGATATGTTATATCAAACCAAACACATAGATGCTTGTTATAGAATGATGTATCGAACATGCCCACTTTAAGAGTGACATAAAGAAACCATGATTGGTAGTCATGGTCATATCTCATAGTGATGGTGGTGATTGTGGTTCTTAGACCTAAAATCACTACACTCATCACCTGTTGTTCGGTGTACTTTGATATCATTCACCATGATCCTAAATAAGGGTTTCTATAAAGGTGGTGCTTGGGTGCATTGTGACACATGGGGATGATTGTGAGTGATATAGATGGGATTTGTCCCTCATATAGGAGTTTGATATCCTCACCACTTGATAAGCGAGACTGAGAAATATAAGGCCATGTTGGTGTGAGTCAATATGTGATATTGAGCTTACACATATCTCATACATTATTCTCTAGTTCAAGGAACATGGATTGAGTGTTGAAGAGGATGATGGTTCCATGCCTCGAGTTCAATCTGGATACCAGAGAAAAAGGAACTATGCAGTCATTGTAACACCAACCATAGATTGTAGGTTAGAGTTGTTCTTCAAATTCTCTAATTACTTAGGTAGCAATGAAGTCTTGAAAGAGCAATCATTTCTTGTGAATATCATTGTGAACGTAATTTGGAGCCTAACAAGTCATGCACATAGGATGTATTAGAATAGGAATATAATTTTGGACGTGATTGGAAATGTTCTTAATCAAATCTATGACTAAAGTATTTATGTGATCTAGTAAAATAATAATAGAATATAATCTGAGTCAATTGGTTAAAATATTTAAGACAATAAATTAGATTTAAATTTTTAAGTCAACTAGCTAATCCCAAGCAATTGACTAGAGTCAGATGACAAGAACTAGTTAATCAATTAATATGATTAATTGGTTAATTAATTGATTCTAGAATATTGTTTTAATAGTCCACAAGCAGCTCGCTTTAAACGCAACCACACCTTTTTGTTTTACTAGGGGTTTTGTGAAACCTTGATTCCTTTCCTCTATTATTTATAGGGGCATGATGACTAGATTTGAGATATGCTTTTATACAAGAACCCTAACCCTCATTGTCCCAGGAGATAGAGAAGAAGAGCAACAATGATGCTAGCATGTCGTCAAGTAGAAGGTTACTCCTTCCTGTAGACTTAGGAAGTATGACATGGAGTTCTAGTCCATCCGTGTAGAAGAAGTAGAGAGGCAGACACTGAGCACCTACATTCGGAGGAAGTTGTCTAAAACCATCTATGCACACAAGGGGTTATGCACAACACCACACGAAGGGACGTCGTCAGACTTGCACTATGATGAGGTATATTTTGAACACCCTCTTTCTGAGTATGTTGTTATCGATGAGATCTGGTAGTCGGGTATGTGAAAAAAAAATGTTGTTTCCATTGGGCTTGTCGCCTCCACAAAATCCTAACAGTGGTATCAATGTTGTGCTGATCTACGACGTATTTGGATTTATTTCAATGTGATCAGATTTCTTTATACCATTTTTGGTAGCTGCATGTGATGTAAACTTAAAACTATTTATGTGCATGTCTAACCTAGTTCAACATATGTCATAGACTTATTGTCTTTGACCTAAGGGATGGGGTAGGCTATGGAATTTTTTTATTATTCATAGTGATGAAAGTGAAATTTTGTAGACCTTTTAGGGGTGTTGTCCTGTGTACCCCTCCTAGTCTGTGTGGGAGTAAAAAATTGTTTAATTGGGCATATATATATATATATATATATATATATATATATATATATATACCTATAAGATCATACACATCACCCTTAAAAATGTTTTATGTTGTGAGTGCATGCATGGTTATGGCCTAGGACTCCTTTTATGATTGATTTGCATGGTTGTATATCTTGTGCTTGGATGTAAACAGTTATGCATGGATTATTTGCATATGTATTTGTCTTGCATGTCGAGTCTCATATATTATTACAAAGTGTAATTAATTTTATTCCCTCTTAACTCCTGTCGAATGTAACTCGAGGTTCTCCTTTTTACACATAATGCAATAGAGATAGGAATAGATTTAGTTTTGGAAGACTTGTTGTGAAGAGGCAAGTCAAATATACAACTCCAAGAAGCGTCCATGGAGAGGCAACTTGAAGATCCAACACCAAGGAGCATCCATGAAGTTGTTCGCCTTGATGCTGATCAAATGCAAGTTCATATGATATTCCAAGGTCAGTGTTTCATGAGATGTAAAAGACCATAGGTGTATAGTAATCCTTTGGGGCTCCAAAGGATTATAGTAGTATGGCCATAACCAATGCTTATGTGTTTGTGGATTGCTTGTTTGTGGATTCTAATATGTGGATATAGTATGTATATGATACATATTATAAGTATGTGGTGTTTGGATATGTATGTGTATATATATAAATTCCCTCAAATAGATATTAAGTCTCATATGCTTTCCATAAGCAACACACATGAAAAACATGATCGACTAAGCATAGGTTACGCCAAAGTGTGGTTCGTAGTCCATCCCGTGGAAGTGTGATGGTATATATGTAGATCTGCCAAAGTTGGGTGCATATTATATCATGTTGGCTTTTGGGTCAGGTTTAACTAGGTGATATTAATGAGATTAAGTTCCTAGAAGCATGTAGATGAATTATGACAAAGAGTTGTTCACACATTCACCCAAGAGTTGCATTTAGATGAACTTGGAAAAAGTTGCCTACCTAAATATTCATGTTGGGGGCGATCAACCAAAGATAACTCGTGATTTGATGAATATGGATCTTGGATCACTAGAAGATTGTATGATGAAATCTTCCAAGATAAGTGAGGGTTATCGGTTTGAACAAAATAGTGTGAGAAATAACTAATTAAAGGTGTAATTAAATATTGTCAAATTTTATTTCAATCAAATCAAATCAAAAGTGTTTTGACAAACTGTAAATTTTATCTTGTATAATCAAATTATGACAAATAATACACTTTCCTTGCGATCGGTCCTTGAAGGACAAATTGAATGGGAATAATTTCCATGACTGGTTCAGAACGCTGATAATTGTTCTCACATAAGAGTGCAATCTCTTTGGTCTAGAAACACCAGAGCCAGATGAACTGGGTACCACTGTGCCTAAGGCTGAAAGGGATGCTTACAAGAAGTACTGTGAAGATGTTGTGGATGTAAAGTGCTTAATGTTGTGCTCAATGAACTATGGTTTGTAGAGACAACATGAACACATGGATGTGATTGCGATGGTAACACTTCTGAAGAACATGTACCAAGATCAGGAAAGACAGGAGAGATATGATATCTAAGGCATTGTTCAAGTGCAACATGGCAGAAAGAGATCTAGTAGGTCCTCATGTGATCAAGCTTATTGGGTATGTGGAGAACCTTACAAGACTGGCATATGTGATTATGCAATCACTGCCAGAGTTGTATAGCCAATTTGTCATGAACTACAACATGAACAATTTTGACAAGTCATTGCCAGAATTGCTTGGCATGTTGAGAACAGTTGAAGCACAAATCAAGAAAGACAATCCCAAGTCTTTGCTGACGATCGGCAAAAAATGGAAAGTCAAAGGGAAAAGGTAAAGCTAAGAAGAGTTCTAAAGCTAGCTAGAAACCCAAGTCTTCTACACTCAAAGCAAAGGGAGGGTGAACAAGGGAGGCAATTGTCACCACTATCACTAGCCTAGACATTGGAAAAGGAATCACCCTCTCTGTTTGGAGGGACTAGGAAGAAGAAGGAGGGGATATAGACCTCCACTTTAGGTATATACGTTATTGAGATAAATTTTTCTATATTTTTATTTTGGGTACTAGATACCGTATTTGGATCTCACATATGCTCAAATATGTAGAACCTGAAAAGAAGTAAGCCTTTATCAAAGGGTGAGGTTGAACTGCACATCTCAAAGGAGCAAGAGTTGTTTCCACTAAAGTTGGAACCTGTAATTTATCTCTGCCCATGCGGCTTGTATTTAGAGTTAAGAACTGCTATTTTGTACCTTCCATAAATAGAAACATGATTTTTTTACCTTGTATGGACAAGTATAGATATGAATTTCATATAAAGAATGGTCAATGTTCTGTTTCAAAAGATGAGATCTTTTATGGAAATGCCACAATGTCTTATGGTCTTTATTAATTAGATCTTAATACAAATGTATATAGCATAAATACCAAAAGGTTAAAACTTGAAAACTGGAACAAAACATATCTTTGGCATTGTTGTATAGGGCACATCAATGAGAATTGCATATCTAGACTCCATAAATATGGTTTTCTATACTCTTTTAATTTTGAATTAATAGAGACATGTGAGTCTTGTTTGTTGGGCAATATGATCAGAACTCCCTTCACTGGTAATAGTAAGAGGGCTAGTGATCTATTAGGACTCATACATAGTGTTGTATGCGGTCCTTTTAGAACAAATGCTAGAGGTGGTTATCGGTACTTCATTACCTTTATTGATGACTTCAGTAGGTTGGTTATGTTTATTTGATGAAATATTAGTCAAAAACTATTTAAAAGTTCAAGGATTTCATGAATAAAGTATAGAACCAATTTGGTAAAAGTATTAAGGCATTTCGTTCTGATTGAGGTGGATAATATTTAAGTCGATAGTTTGGGGACCTTCAGTGAGCCTATAGAATTGTATCACAATGGACTCCACCTGTAACACCACAACACAATGGTGTATTAGAAAGAAGGAAGTGCATATTGCTAAATATGGCATGATCAATGATGAGTTTTGTCGATCTTCTGACTTCCCTCTGGGTTTATGCTCTAGAAACTAAAACATGTATACTTAATCATGTACCATCTAAATCAGTTCAAAAGACACCACATCAGATATGAACTAGGAAACGTCCCAAAATGTCTTTTATGAGGGTTTGGGGATGTGAAGGTTATGTCAGAAAATGTTTTCAGGAAAGATTAGCCCTAGATCAGATAAATATCATTTTGTTGGTTATCTCAAAGAAACCAAGGGGTACTACTTGTATAACCCAACTGACAACAAAGTTTTTGTTGCCAGGGATGATGCATTCATATAAAAGGAATTCATTTCTAAAGGAATCAGTGGGAGGGAAGTAGAACTCGAAGAAGTTTGAGACCAACAAGAAAGCATTGAACCTATAGAGGTACAAGAGGAACATAGACAGTCATAAATCATTGTCGAGTCTCAAATTTCTCACGTGACATTGGAACCTTACAGATCTAGTAGGACATGCCTTGATCTAGATAGATTTGGTTATCTACTGACTCAAGAAGGCAATGAGTCAGTCACTAATGACAAGCCAACTACCTATCTAGAAGTTGTTAAGGGAACCAAATCTGAATCATGGCTTGAGGCCATGAGATATGAGATAGAATCCATGTACACCAATAAGGTATGGACCTTGGTGGATCCACCTGAAGGGCTAAATTCCATAGGGTACAAGTGGGTCTTCAAGAAGAAGATCGACATGGATGGTAATGTACAAACTTACAAAGGTTGATTGGTTGCAAAGGTTTTCAAACAAGTTCAAGGAGTTGACTACGATGAAACCTTTTCTCTAGTTTCCATGGTTAAGTCCATTAGGATCATGCTTGCCATTGTAACTTATCTTGACTATGAGATTTGGCAGATGGATGTTAAAATCACATTCCTTAATGGGAATCTTCTTGAGGATGTGTATATGACACAACCTGAGGGTTTTATAAATCCAAAGGATGCAAATAAAGTATGTAAGTTGTGAAGGTCAATTTATGGATTGAAGCAAGCTTCTCAGAGATGGAATACTTGATTTGATAAAATAGTCAAAGAGTTTGTCTTTATTCAAAATAAAGATGAACCATGTGCTTACAAAAGGATTAGTGGGAGTAAGATTTTATTCCTCATATTGTATGTAGATGACATATTATTGATGGGGAATGACATCCCTACTTTATAGATGGTAAAAACTTGGTTAGGAAATACATTCTCTATGAAAGACATGGAAGAAGCATCCTACATCCTAGGAATCAAGACCTATAGAGATAGAACTAGCAGGCTTATTGGACTATGTCAGAGTGCATACATTGACAAAGTGTTTAAGAGGTTCACCATGAAGAACTCAAATAGAGGCAACCTGTCCATGTCAAATGGTGCTACTATCTCTAGATCTCAATGTCCCAATTCTTATGAAGAAACAAAGCACGTGAATAAGATTCCATATGCTTCTGCAATTGGATCTATCATTACACAATGTTATATACTCGTTCAGATGTCTTGTATGCCTTGAGAATGACAAGCAGATATCAATCAGATCCCTGTGAAGCTCACTGGACTATTGTGAAGATCATCCTTGAGTACTTGAGAAGAACTAAGGATTAGTTCCTTGTATATGGCACAAAGGAAGAGTTGGTGGTAAAAGGTTACACCGATGCAACCTTCCAAACTAAAAAAATAAGACAACAGATCTTAGTATGGATTTGAGTTTTGCCTCAACAACAGAGTTGTGCCCTGGAAGAGTTCCAATCAAGAGACAATTGCGGATTCTACAATGGAACTGAGTGTATTGTTGCATCCAATGCAAAAAAGGAGGTTGTTTGGATCAAAAAGTTCATCTTAGAACTTGGGGTGGTTCCAAGCATCAACGATTTAGTCAAGCTATATTGTGACAACAATGGAGCTACTGCACAAGCTAATGAACCTAGATCACATCAGCATTCCAAGCATATACAAATGATATTCTATCTCATACGAGAAATCGTACATTGAGGAGATGTGAAAATTTGTAGAGTACCAGCTGAGAGCAATATGGCTGACCCCTTGACAAAAGCACTTTCACAGTAGAAGCATGAAGGTCATGTTAGATTACTTGGGATTAACTTCATGGGTGATTGTCTCTAAGTGCAAGTTGGAGTCTATTAGTATGTATGCCCAGAGAGCCAATCATATGATGATTGTTGTGACACCTCATCACTTTAAACGAGATTACTCAAAACATAAAAAACAATCAATCGCTAAATAATCACATACCCAAAAATATGGATAAATTAAAATCGATTTCAACGTCAACACTCACTCAAAAACATTTGCATGAGAGACCAACATCTCTTATATCCATACTATGCTAAGAATTTGATACAAATTATTCTATTGCCTTAGCCATAACATATATACACATGAGAACAATATTTGTATATGCCACACAAACAAGCATTAATATGCTAACAAAAGTTTGATTCGTTTGAAACACCATATACAAACTTTTCCTGCCCGGGCCTAAGAGTACAAGGACGAATCTAGGACACACTAGACATCTAATCAACTTTATCAAATATTCATTACTATAGCTCCTCTTTGCTACCACATGTTTGTTTTTGTCACTTTTGATTACCTAAAAAAATGTGGCGAACCACAAGGGTGAGACCCATGTCCCAGCAAGAGTTATAACCTCCAACAATGTTTATTTATTACAACATTTTAAAGTAATTAAATAATTAAGCAGTTTAATCAGATATAATAAATAAGATCAGCAGTATTGATGATTAACAAAATACATAAGCACAACTATCTCGATAAGTATGATTAGCAGTATATGCATCTCTAGTTACAAAGGCATGGCTAGCATGCTAAACATAACTAACAACATGAGATATCTAGCATCATGATTATAATCAGTAGTAGCAGTATAGTTATCAACATAAGCATGGCTACTGTATGTACGCATCTACAATCTAAGCATATCCAAAACATAAGTATATTTACTATCTCTTAATTGCATTAAGCCTCATCTTTATGTAAAGATAACAAACAAGGGTTATCATCCAATGTGAAGCATCATGTATAACCCTAAACAGATATGCTATACGACTGTATTACATCTTTTATTACACCCTGGAGAATTTTAATTGTACCATTCAAAGTCCAACCGACCCCTGCGAAGGGATATTCGGTTCCGTACAAGATCTAGGAGTACCGGTATCCTAAGATCTCTTCCCCTCGGTCAGTACCAGTAAAAAGGCAGTGTCAGTCAAAGCTGCCACCACAACGACATATAGTGAAGCTGAAAACCACTAGTCCGACCTTGGTACAGGTCACGACACTAGAAACTAGGGTATTCAAACCCAATCACTGAGGTACAGCCGCAGTTTTCCTCTAATCACATCATGTTATAATCACTGAGACACGACCACAACCGTTCTCAATCACATCAGATGTATGAGGCATGAACATAGCCAACCTCCACAATCTACATTGTAGATAACAAGGATATATCCTCAACCTGCCACCCCCACATACTCAACAGTATGTGCTCCGAGTTTCCCTTAGGAATACTCGTTTCACCATCTAGCAAGTTCTGACAGTGAAGATAGTTCTACGGTACAGGGCACTACATGATTAGAGTTGCACTTGATCAGTTATGCCAATTGGGTGAATTAAGGTTGCATCAAACAAGTGGACATATAAACCCTAATTCACTTCTAGCAAGCATATAAATATCAAAACTTGAAAAGATATAAAATATACGAAACATAATTTCTCATCTCATCATCACATGGTACTATTCACTTGCCATTCATGAGACTACACTAGTCATCATATTATCACAAGATATAAATCCTTTTCACAATATCACAGGGTATCAACCCTTATCAACAGAAGAGGAATACACCTCATTCAGGGCTCAACCATGCCCAAAGGTCATTAAGACCATCATACTATCACAGGATATAAATCCTTTTTCACAATATCATAGGGTATCAACCCTTATCAACACAAGAGGATTACACCTCATTCAAGGCTCAAGATCATCATTATCTTTGCATGCCTTATAACAAGGCTCAACAACATCACTTACATGTAATACACTAGATCAAAAAAATAATGCATTAATGGGCTAGGAGATATTCATAAACAATCATACCAGGGTTATATTAACATTAAGAACATTCCTTTATTACATCAACAAGAAAGGAATCTAGATATGATTAACACTCATCATATTCATAATGCACATGTTTAACATAAGAAAGTATCAACCATGTGGCTATGATAACCACCAATTAACACATTAAGGTTATGATCATGTTAAAGAGGTTATTCCACCATAATTCCATCATATAAGAATGTTAAACATGAGTACTCGTCTTTATCTAATTGCATTAGAGTTAGTTTCAACATGATCAATTATATCAATGTTACTAATCAACACTCATACCTAAACCCTAACTCACGACATCCCCATTGGATCATGGATGCATAAGGTGAAGCATCACCATCACATTCCATAGTATTCTCAAGTATGAACCCACACATAAATCAAGGTGTAACCATCAGGATATAGCATACTAGGGTTTCAACAATAATAGAGTATTCCATGATTGTATTAGTCATTCAAAGACTATTCATACCCAAGTACCATCATTTAGTTATATTAAAGCTAGGTATAACAAGTTATACCTAATTAAGGTTACATATCAACACAATATGATTATCATTCCTTCTATTCATATGAGTGAATAGGTAAGACTATCTTATTAAGGGTAACCCTCCATTTGTTCCATCATCATTCAACCCATATCACCATACCACAATGTCACAGAACCATTGGGTGTTTAAAAGGTAAGACCTTTGGCTGTTTACATAATCAAACACCTTAGATAAACCACCTATGAAGTCCTTGATTTGTGCTCTAGAAGGATTCACCATCTAACCCTAGACATCCATTTATAATCAATACAAAAAGCTCCATTGATAGTAGGGTAAAACTCACAATCGACTATTCAGTTAAAACAAGCCATCTATTGTCAACAATTAAGCTCCTTAAGTTGATCATATAAAGGAAACTATATAAATCACATTATTAGGACCAACATATTACATTAGCCATCATTCCACCTTAATGGAGGAATAAATAGTAGATCTCGACCATCGGATCAATTTCACATGTTAAAACCATCAATTACAGTATAGGTCCGTCAATTGCATCAAGTGACCCAAGAAACCATTGGTCTAAGGCTTAATTGATGCTAAAACTATATGATTAACTCACTATAGATTGTAGAGACCTGATCCACCATCATTATTGATCATTAAATCACTATAGGTTGTTAGATCAACAATATATTCATTAATCAACATCAAATATTAAGTTGATGTCATCATTGATTGATATCATCAATAGTGTACTTAATGATTAATCATTATACTTTTAATTGATCCAAAACCTGACCTCAGGGATGACCATAAGTTGTCACCATCATCTAAAACCTTTGATCATGACGAATTGTTATGAAGACAACACCATAAGGTTGTTGCAATGGTACCATACTCATGTCATGATTTATAGAAGAAATCTGCTTTAAAACCTAAAATTGACCATTGTTTGATAGGTCTTTCACACCATAGGTTGTCAAAACAACCTGATCTAAGTCATATTATACCTTAGGAATAACATACACATGATCATGGGTTCATATATAACTGAAATCAGAACATGGAACATTATAAAAATCGAAATCCAAGTCAAGCATAGCCTTTTAGTGCATGGATCATCATTTTCAAGCAAGAACATGATCTATAAAACTTATGGTAAGCAATAAAAGTGAATCAAGTTATAAAACTTGCCTATATTAAGAAGATGAAACCCCACACCAAAGAAATCTCGAGCAGGTAGGGTAGAAAATCCAAGAATAAGCTATGAATTCATCCATCTAGCACCTTTCTTCATCAAATGAGCAAATCTGGGGTTCGAAATGTCCGAATTCGACTGGAATTGCATCCAGGGGGTTGTCTTCAACATCGAAATAAGCTCAAATTGAACTGGATACACACAACAACAGCTATCTCGCACGAACAGGTTGAAGGAAACGAGCTCCGAGTTGGGTGCTACTCGTGGCTATGGTTGCGGATTCCAATTCTAGGCTCTTGGCCAAGCTCAAGGCGGTGATTTGGTGTTGTCCTTCATGCCCAAACGGTCATGGTTCGGACCTGCTACTACAAGTAGCAACTTCTTCACATACAGGTGAAAAGAGAATCTTGGTTGGGTTCCTAAACGCAGCTAGGAGTTGCAGATTGACAGAGGTCGATTTCTCACTATTTCACCCAAAATCACCCTAAATTGCCCGTTCTTCTGTTGTTGTGATCGGACTGCTGGGCGCCGCTACAGTGTGTCACTCAAGTGGTGGATTGGGGAAGATGATAAGGGAGAAAGGGAAAGAAAAAGAAAATATAAAGCTAAAATTTGGATAAATTGCAGATTCAACCCAGGAATCTTGCAAACCTCATAACTTTTGCCTCGAAGGCCCAAATTAACTGATTTCTTTTGCAACATTCCAAGCACGGGATCCTCTACAATCTCAAAGCAAGATATCATGATAATTAGACTATAACCCTCGGTCAAAGCACTAATTGCATCAGTGAGTACTTAATTCAACTTATTCATCTTAATGATGCACTAAGCTTTAAATTATGGTAATTAAGCGTGTTCAACTCATTAAGAAAGTTTAGGGGCCTTATAACTGTAATGGAATATCTTGTAAATTATTTGATTAATAATAAAGGCAATCTTCCAATTTATTCTATTTTCTTCACTTATGAGATAATGGTGAAAATAATAAATTTCTAAAGAATGATAACACTCAGTGACGTATCTCTTATGATTGAGGACCTGAAAGATGAGATCATACATATGTCAAGAGTATATTCATTCTTGTTATGTCCCTAGTCAGGTGTTATTATGGAAGGCTAATAGACAACAATAACACTTAAGACTAGAGTGTTTGTTGGTTGATGACAGAATCCCATTATTCATTATATGTGATATCAAACCAAACACATAGATACCTATTAGAGAATAGTGTATAGGACAAGCCCACTTTGAGAGTGACACATGGAAACCATGATTGGTATTCAGAGTCATCTCTCATAGTGATGGTGGTGATTTTAGTTCTTAGACATGAAATCACTACACCCATCACATCTCGTTCGGTGTACTTTGACATCATCCATTGTGATCTTGATAAAGGGTTGCTATAAAGGTGGTGCTCGGGTGCAATGTGACACATGGGGATGACTATGAGTGATGTAAATGGGATTTGTCCATCCCACATGAGTTTGATATCCTGACCACTTGATAAGAGAGATTGAGAAATACATGGTCATGATGATCTGCTCTAGTACAAGGAATAGGGACTGAATGTTGAAGAGGATGACGATTTCATGCCTTGAGTTCAATCTGGATATTAGAGACAAAGGAACTATACAGTCATTGTAACACCAATCAAATATTGTAGGTTGAAGTCGTTCTCTAACTTCTCCAATTACTTGGGTAGCAATGAAGTCTTTCTAGATACCAATCATTAGTTGTGAATTCTTAATATGATTATGAATATCACTGTGAATGTAATTTGGAGCCTGTCGGGTTACATGCATAGGATGTATTGGAATAGGAGTATAATTGTGGATGTGGTTGGAAATGTTCTGAATCAAATTGATTACTAAAGTTTTTAGGTAATCTACTAGAATAATATTGGAATATAATAAATTTTAATTAGTTAAAATGGTTAAGATGATTATTAGATTTAAATTGTTAAGTCAGTTGGCTAATCCTGAGTGATTGACTAGAGCCCGATGATGAAAATTAGTTAATCACTTAATATGATTAATTGGTTAATTAATTGATTCCAGTTAATTCTTTTCATAGTCCACGAGCAGCTCACTTTAAGATCAACTGCAACCTTTTTGTTTTACTATGGGTTTTGGGAAACCTTGCTTCCTTCACTTTGCTATTTATATGGGTGGGCATGATAGCTAGATTTGTGATGTGCTCTTATACGTGAACCCTATCTGTCATCATCCCTAAGTGACATAGAATGAGAGCAACAACAATGCTAGCATGTCATCAAGAAGAAGGCTACTCTTTCCCACCAGCTTAGGAAGTGCGGCGTGGAGTTCTAGTCCATACTCATGGACAAAGTAGAGACGTAGATGTTGAGTGCATGCATTCATGGGACGTTGACTAGGACCGTCTGTGCATGTGAGGGGCTACACACATCAACGCACGAAGGGATGCGGTCGATCTTGCTCTGTGACGAGGTATATCCCGCACGCACCCTCTTTCTGAATAAGTTATTATCGACAAGATCTGTTAGTAGGGTATGTGGTGGAAATTTTTGTTGTTTCTGCTACGCTTGTCGCCTCCACACAATCCCAACATAAGGAATTGATATCCATTGTGCCATTGAAATGCTTCTTGTGAGTTTTCCTTTCTTCCCTAGGTGCATCCAGAGTAGGTTCATTAGGTATTGGTGTGTGAAGTACATAGAGCTTAGCTCATGTGTGAGAATAATTCTCTATGTCTAAACTAGTCATTGACGTTATTCACATTTAGTTTTTCTTTTTCAAGGACCGATCACAATGAATAAGGGTTATTTGTGTTTTCCATTGATCTACATAGAAAATATTTGCACGAGTCAATAAACTGATTTAAAATGATTTTTATTTCAAAACTATGATTTTGATGGAATTGATTTGGAATTTAATTAATTATGCTCACATTATTTTATTTCAAATTAGCAACCCTCACTATAAATTCATAAGAATTGCATTGTAAAATTGTCTAGTGAGGTAAGATCTATATTTCAGCAAACCATGACTTAGCTTCAGTTGATCACCCACAACTTGACTGTTTAGGTAGGAAACATTTTCCAATTGCATACTCTTGATAGATGGATGCACAAATCTTTGTCACAACCATATTTCTCTAGGTGATTAATCCTATAATGGTCACTTAGTTATTATGTTCACTTAGTTAAGTCGGACCCAAAAGGCAATACAATAGAATATGCACCCTACTTTGGTAGACCCACATATCTATTCACACTTACACAATATAGACAATGCACCATGTTGTGGTGTTCCCACACTTTGTTGAGCAATATTTTCATATGTATTAATTATTGAAAAGCATCCAATGCTTAATATCTATTTGAGGGGTTTTAAATATTTACATATACATATCAACACACCATATACTTATATTATGTATCATATACACATTGTATATAACAATCCACAATCACAATCATATAAAAAATAACATTGGTTATGGTTACAATCTACAATCACAATCATATTATATTTAGAAATCCACAATCACAATCATATAACATATAACATCGGTTATGGTGAAACTAATGTGATCCTTTTGAGTCACAAAGTATTACTATCCACCTAACATTTATTGCATCACGTGCATCTTCAACCTTGATTTGTGTAGCACAAAGGATATGTTGACATTCATTGGATTTCATGGTTTCCTCATCACACAAAATCCTTTAATGCCTATTCTATTCCTATCTCTATTATATAATAAGTAGAAACATCAAGTTACATTCGACAGGAGTAATAAAGAGTAAAATTGTTACATGTGGAATAGAAGGATGAGGTTCAACATGAAAGTTGAATACTTGTCAACAAAGAAAAGCTTCATCCATATCAATCATGCAAAAGGGTATTTGTCCATAACCAGGTACACATCCACCAAACAAACATTTTCAACAGTGACATGTATGATTTATAGATAATATTATATCATATATATATATATATATATATATATTGTATCTTTTCATATGGAGCAATCCTCAAGCATGCATGTGGATCTAAAAATGGCATGCATGCTAACAGTTAATCATTCACATCATATGTAGTGACACAAACAACATAAAAGAAAATCCGATCAAATCAATTCTAAATCTTGATATATCATAGACTGATGTGGCTCTAATACCACTATAAGATATCGTAGAGAGAGAACAATAAGTGTAATGGAAGTAGAAAATGATATTTTTGTTTCTCCAAGTATCCATATATGGATCGTTTCAACAACAACGTATAGAGAAGGATTTTTTTGAGTTTATACCTTTTTTAGGGAGTGGATCCAGTGACAGAGCTCACAAGAATAGAGAATGAAGGTGATGGAAAAGTCAATCTTCTAACTTGTCCACCAAAGTCAATCCATGCCTCCATTTGTCTACATAAATTATAGGGAATTCCAAGTTGCACTCCAAGAGTCAATGTAGAAGGAAATTCCTTTCTATTTGCAATGTGTTAGCATTACACAACCTCTCCTCTTCCCTTCTTTCCTTGATGATGATGATGGTTGGTTAAAGGTCTCTTAAAGGTGCCTCCTTTCTCTCACAAGAGTTACCACTCAAGAGTTATTAAGAGGTGTCTCACTAGTGTAAAAATACCTAGATGTCATATCCCTATATATAGGAAAGTAGGAAAGTAGGATTTCTAAAAAAACCCGGAAGCCAAAAGGCACAATAGCTATTTTGCAACAACCTTCCTTAAACAATTCAATCGGACAACCAAACTCAGTCTACTTGGTCAGCTAGGTTGTCCAACCAAGCTGTTGGACCCAACCTAGTTGGGTGACTAGACTCATCCTAGTTTGCTGATGGACATGGTCCACTCTGGCTATTGGACACAGTCTAGCCAGGCAACCAGACTCAATCTAGTCATCTGATCGGCTTGGTCTAGGCAGACTACTGGACTTAGTCTGGTTTGGAAAATGAACTCAATATAGTCAGTCAATTGGCCTGGTCCAGTGGCCCATCAATGATTTAATCAATTTCCTAAACCTTTTAGAAACCAATTAATCATACATTCATGATAATACCCCCCCTCCCTATGCATTTTTTTGTTGGATAAATTGGACATTATGATAAATCCCTTTGTTTCGATGATGACAAACATTTCATTCTTGTTGATCTAACGTGCTACTTGAGTGTTGCAGGAATAAGGTGGATGACAAATCTCTAGGGGATCTATATGCTTGAATGATTGTAAATGTCATGAAATGTAATCAATTGTAAACTTGTACAAATATATAATGTACAAGTACTTAGACTTCATGTAAATCAAGCGTTAGATCTTCCCTAGCTAAACACCACACTTAGTCATGTCATCCCCTTCAATAGTGTCACATATGCACACTCGTACACACACTTAGTGCCTTAATTGAAAGATTGAAACATGGTCAATCTCGGTCGACAAACTTCTCGACCGAGACACTCTCGGTCGACAAACTTCTCGACCGAGAAAGACCCAAGTAGCCGTTAGACACAGCTGACAAGGTAGTTGGCAGTTGCAAATGAACGTTGATCCAGAGAGCCTGTCGGTCGACAAAACTTCGACCGAGTAGGTATCTCGGTCGACAATTTGTCGACCGAGATGGACTCTGACAGCAACTGCAGAATAAAGCAACTAGTTGTTACTAATGCACCTAACTTATACCTAACGGCTAGTTAAGCACTTAGAACCCCCTAGAAAGTGTCTAGAACGTCCTTAAGCACTTGTAGGTCATTCCTATAAATAGGACATGCCTTAGGACACCTATACACACCTAAGCTACACTTGTGCTATACTTGAGCTTGAATACTCATTGGCAATCTGTTTTGAGCAATAGAGCAATTCCAACATTGGCTATTCATTCCCATTGCTCCATTTTCGTGTCCTATAGGCTAGCATCTCCTTTCCACAGCACTTACACTTCTACACTCATTGGTTAGGAGATCAATACGCTTGATATAGGAAAATCAAGCCTTGTGCTTAAAAGGATAAGTTGTAATTTCTGTTTTCCTTCTTGTTCCTTTTATTCTTTGTATTCTCCTTGCTACTCCTAGGGTTGGAGGCTGCGGATTGGAGAAGGTTCTTCTCGGAGGAGAAGGTGGACTTCAAGCTACTTCAAGAAGGCTATCGCAACGGGAAGCTACTTCAATAAGGCTATTGCAACGGGAAGCTACTTCAGGAGGAAGGCTGCTTCAAGGTTGGTGCAATTACTTCTAGGTGAAGGCTGCTTCAAGGTTGGTGCGATTACTTCTAGGTGAAGGCTGCTTGAAGGTTTTAGGGAGAGAATTGTAATTTTATGTAAAGTCCTTGCGAGGTAATAAAATTAAATTCTTTCCAAATCTCGGTTGGGTAAGCAACCGGGTAGTGGACTGACAACTTTAGTATTTGCTAAAGTTGGAACCACTCTAAATCCTTGTCCCCTTGTCCAATACTTTGTGGTTGGTTGTTTGAGTTCAATAATTTTTAAAATTGTTTTAAAACTCTATTCACCCCCCTCTAGTGTTTTTCAATTGGTATCAGAGCAGGCTTCAAGGAACCCTAACAAGGTCTTGAAGAATGGGTGACGGGGTGCTCAACAACCTTAATCTTGAAGGGACATTTGTTGCTAGGCCTCCAGTGTTTGATGGAACAAACTACACATATTGGAAGAGAAGGATGCAGTTCTACTTTCAAGGCATAAGTTGGGACTTATGGAGGATGGTCTCAACCCCATACGAGCTTCCTCAAATGCAATATGCAGAGTGGGATGCAAATACGGTAAAATCGGCTCAAATGAATGCAAAGGTTGTAAGTATTCTTTATTATTCAATTTCAGTAGGAGAATTTAATAGAATATCAAATTGTGAAACAGCCTATGAAATATGGCATAGATTGTCCATAACCTATGAAGGTACGGTTCAAGTTAAGAATTCTAAGATTAGTATGCTTAAAGATAAGTTTGAACACTTTCGTATGGATCTAAATGAATCCATTAGTGAAATGTTTGCAAAATTCTCTTCTATTATTAATAGTTTGAATGCCTTAGGAAAAACCGTTCTTGAAGAAGACCAGGTATCAAAAGTACTTCGATCACTTCCTCCCAAATACAAGCCCAAGGTGACAGCCATTAAAGAAGCTAATGATCTCACTAAACTGAAAATGGAGCAACTCATTGGCAATCTAGAAGCTCATGAGGCAACTTTAGAAGAGGAAGAAAGAAGAGAACGTGAACGTCAACAAGGCAAAAAGAAGGACATTGCATTAAAAGCATCAACCAAGGACACTCATGACACAAGTGAAGATGATAGTGAAGAAGAAACTCTCATTGTAAATGGTAAGCAATATAAAAGTTTTAAAACTAATAAAACTTCTAGTGTTTCTTCTTCCAGGTGCTTTGAATGTGGCAAAAAGGGACACATGAAAGGTGATTGTCCAAAACTCAAGAAAGGGAAGAAATCATCTCACAAAAAGAAAGAAAGAGCATATAAAGCTGCATGGGATGATTCAAGTGATGATAGTGATGATGGAAAAGAAGAAGTAGAATGTCTCATTGCTACAACAAATGAAGACGAAGAAGAGGTAAGTCTTTATGATCTACCAAAAGAGGATCTAATTGCTAGTCTTCAAGATACGCATGAGAAATATATTGAGTACAAGAAGAAACTTAAGAAATCAAATAAAGTAAATGATGATTTGAATGTTAAACTTCTTGCTCTTGTATCCGAAAATGAAAATCTCAAAAAGGAAAATGAAGATTATGATCTTAAGATAAAATCGGTAGAAGCAAATTGCAATCTTCTTTCCTTAGAAAAGTTAAACTTACAAACTCAAGTCAATGATCTTCAGAAACAACCTATTCTATGTTCACATTTAAATTATGATGAGGTTGTCAAAGAAAGAAACTCTCTAGTCTCTGATTTAGATCAAGCAAAGAAAGATATAAACAAGAAGATGGATGATATTGCTAAGTTACAAAGAAATGTAAATGAGTTAAGAGGAAATGACATGCTTGAAAATATTCCGAAAATTTCCTCTAGTTATAATGGAAGAAGAGGATTAGGATATGATCCAAGGAGAAATAAACCCAAAAGAGTTAAAGCATCCAAGACTAAGATTATGTTTGTACCTAGGAACACAATTCCTAGAAAGAGAAATGAAGTTGACTCTATTAGTTGTCATTATTGCATGCGTCTCAGACATTATTCATTTTCATGCCCATATAAGAAAAAGAATGATAATTTAGCTTGGATTCCTAAAACTTAGTAGCTTAAAATTTACTAGTTGAGATTTGACCTAAACTGATTCTTGATATACAAATGTCATATCTCAACACAAATCGATCTCTAAACTTGCATAATCTTATTTTGCTTGGAATAAATTAACAGTTCTGAAAATATTCCAGAAACTTTGTCGGACGAGAATCTGTCGACCGAGTGAACCTCGGTCGAGAAATTGTCGACCGAGCATGACACTGATTTCCAGTCTGCTGTAAAATTGCTGAATTCTTTTTGTAATTGATCAAATTGCTATCTATTTGTGATTAATGACTGTATATATTTTGGAAATCATCCCTGAAAACTTATATGAGATTAATTTGGTGTATCCTCTAAATGATTTAAGTTAAAACTGAAATTATGCTTAGCTTAATAAAAAGGAAATTTCTGTTTTATCATTATTCACATGATGTTTCCTAAAGTATTTTATGGTCTACCCATATAGAAATCATGTGATTACAATCATGGAATTATCATTTTCATCATGATGATGTTGTGTTAGCAAGAATAGATAATGATAATTGTATGCATGGATCCTTGATGATACATAGGCAAGCAAAATAATTCAATGATGATATCTCTCTTAGAAATGCTTGCAACACATAAGATAAAAATTTCTCAATTGGCATCTTTAAAAGACTTGAGATATTAATCGTGATTTCATTTTTAAGAGGATGTTTTCATATTGAGTATCACTAAAAAATTGATATCTAATCAAGTACTTCACATATGAATGCTTAAATTGGAAATCTGCAATTTTTGCCTCTTGGTTGAAATAAAATTTGACCAAGGGGCGCTATGGTCGAAGTCAAGGTCGACCTAAAATAAGCTTTGACAAAATGCTTATTTGGACATCATTTTATAATACTTAATCTTAGTATACTTTTGATAAAGGTCAAAATCAAAATTTAAAATCATCTGTGACCTTAGAAGCTTTAAATTGCTTTAATTGTAAGATTAAGGGGGAGCTCATACAAACAAATTTGATTATTTGCTTAAGAAGCTTACAAAAACATTATAATCATCATTTGGAGCTTATTAAGACCTTAGTACTTTTACTCTTGGTTATGACGAAATCTATGAATTTCATAAAAATGATATATCTTGTTCTTACAGGAACTCTCTAAGCAAATCAGGGCTTAACATCCCATGCATTTGGTTGGAGACATTTTTATGTACTTTAAGATTAAAGGATTCTCATTTCATTTTTAGGGCTTAACATCCCTTATAAAATGGGTGAGAAATCAATATTCATCATAAGCTTAAGGGAATCTCATATCATTTCAAAGCTTAACATCCTTTGCAAATGATTGAGAAACAAATTGTGGCTGAATTAGACAAAAATGATATTAAATCCATGTTCCTAATAGAATATCTATTTAAGGGGGAGCATAGTATAAAATTAAGGGGGAGAAGAAATATAAAATATTCACCCTGGATATCTTTTTGAAATGTCAAAGGGGGAGAAAGAATATAAAATCAAAAATATAAATGAGTTTCATCTTGATGGCCAAGCACTCACTTGCAAAACAAGAATGGCTACAAAAGGTAATCTTCAGGTATGAAACTCACATGTTTTATATTTCCTTATTTCATATTTAGGAAATGTTTGTCATCTTCAAAAAGGGGGAGATTGTTGGATAAATTGGACATTATGATAAATCCCTTTGTTTTGATGGTGACAAACATTTCATTCTTGTTGATCTAACGCGCTACTTGAGTGTTGCAGGAATAAGGTGGATGACAAATCTCTAGGGGATCTATATGCTTGAATGATTGTAAATGTCATGAAATGTAATCAATTGTAAACTTGTACAAATATATAATGTACAAGTACTTAGACTTCATGTAAATCAAGCGTTAGATCTTCCCTAGCTAAACACCACACTTAGTCATGTCACCCCCTTCAATAGTGTCACATATGCACACTCGTACACACACTTAGTGCCTTAATTGAAAGATTGAAACAGGGTCAATCTCGGTTGACAAACTTCTCGACCGAGATACTCTCGATCGACAAACTTCTCGACCGAGAAAGACCCAAGTAGCCGTTAGACACAGCTGACAAGATAGTTGGCAGTTGCAAATGAACGTTGATCCAGAGAGCCTATCGGTCGACAAAACTTCGACCGAGTAGGTATCTCGGTCGACAATTTGTCGACCGAGATGGACTCTGACAGCAACTGCAGAATAAAGCAACTAGCCGTTACTAATGCACCTAACTTATACCTAACAGCTAGTTAAGCACTTAGAACCCCCTAGAAAGTGTCTAGAACGTCCTTAAGCACTTGTAGGTCATTCCTATAAATAGGACATGCCTTAGGACACCTATACACACCTAAGCTACACTTGTGCTATACTTGAGCTTGAATACTCATTGGCAATCTGTTTTGAGCAATAGAGCAATTCCAACATTGGCTATTCATTCCCATTGCTCCATTTTCGTGTTCTATAGGCTAGCATCTTCTTTCCACAGCACTTACACTTCTACACTCATTGGTTAGGAGATCAATACGCTTGATATAGGAAAATCAAGCCTTGTGCTTAAAAGGATAAGTTGTAATTTCTGTTTTCCTTCTTGTTCCTTTTATTCTTTGTATTCTCCTTGCTACTCCTAGGGTTGGAGGTTGCGGATTGGAGAAGGTTCTTCTCGGAGGAGAAGGTGGACTTCAAGCTACTTCAAGAAGGCTATCGCAACGGGAAGCTACTTCAAGAAGGCTATTGCAACGGGAAGCTACTTCAGGAGGAAGGCTGCTTCAAGGTTGGTGCAATTACTTCTAGGTGAAGGCTGCTTCAAGGTTGGTGCGATTACTTCTACGTGAAGGCTGCTTGAAGGGTTTAGGGAGAGAATTGTAATTTTATGTAAAGTCCTTGCGAGGTAATAAAATTAAATTCTTTCCAAATCCCGGTTGGGTAAGCAACCGGGTAGTGGACTGACAACTTTAGTATTTGCTAAAGTTGGAACCACTCTAAATCCTTGTCCCCTTGTCCAATACTTTGTGGTTGGTTGTTTGAGTTCAATAATTGTTAAAATTGTTTTAAAACTCTATTCACCCCCCCTCTAGTGTTTTTCATTTTTTATGTGTGATCATATAGCCTCCAAATTATGTTGGTAGCTATATCTACAATCATATTATGATTTCACATACAATGATTGGTCTCTAGAAAGACTTCATTGCCACCCAAGTAATTAGAGAAGTTGGAAAACAACTTCAACCTAGTACTTTGATCAGTGTTATAATGACCATATATTCCCTTTGTCACCAATATCCAGTTTGAAATTGAGGAATGGAATTATCATCCTCTTATCATCCAGTCTATGTTCCGTGAACTATACAAGACCATTCAAGTTATTGTCACCAATATCATATATTGACTCACATGACCATGGCCATGCATTTCTATAGTCTCACTTATCAAGTGGCCAGGATATCACTCCAAAGGAGGGGAAAATCGAATATATATCACTCATAATAATTGACAAGTGTTACTGTGTACCCAATCACTACCTTTTTGGCAATCCCTATTTAGAGTCATGTTGGGCTAGTGTCGAAGTACACACAACAACTTGTGATCACTGAAGTGACTTCAGGTTTAAGGATCATGTTTGCCACTTTCACTTTGAGATTTACTCTAACATGTCGTTATATGACTTTCATTTATCATTCTAAAGGTGGGTATGTCCAGTACACTTGTTCTCTAACAAGCACTTATGTATCTAATTTGATATCCTATATCATGACTAAAGAGACATAGTCATCACTCAACATACATATTAATCATATGTATTATTTTGTCCTATAATATCCACAATACTAACTGCCTAGGGACATAATCAGAATGTGTACTCTTAAATATGCATATGTTCACATGTTTAGGTCCTCAACCCAAAGAATATGTCATTGAGTCAAAACATTTGGAAGACATTATTAGTTTTATTCATTATCCAAATAGTGAAAGATACATAATAAGTGGAAATGCCTTTAATTAATAATTAATTCAAATACAAAATATCCCTTTTTACAATTAACAATTATCACATGATGGCTCTCAGTTCATATAACCAATAAAAAGATGGTCAAACAAGTTTTGGAGACCCCATGAACAATGTTTTCAGTCAAGATGTTCTTAGGGAAAACTCAGATGATTGAACATGTTGTTTTGGAATCTTTATAATATCCCAAGTGCAATTACAGTTCATTCTAATTAAACCTATTCCATATGTGATATTAATTATAATCCATGCAATCAAAACAAGTGATATACAATAAAGAACTAAGGACAAATATGTATATTCTTCAATTTTGAAATTTGTGCATGTATAACTTGATTTTATCCATACTAAGGTTTACAAGCTAGGACATATATATCTGAAACCATTTAAGTAGAAACATTAGACACAAATAAGTAATATGGTTTAGTCATCATCAAAATGGCATTATGCCATGTAGCCTCTGAAGTCACTACGATGGTCATTGTAGTGTTCTTAAGAATTCATTTATTCACATCACAATCTTATCACGATAACCAAACTACTGAGTTTTGTGTCCTATTATCTAGTATCCCTTCTTTGGATATTTAGATGATAGTATGTGGATTGTGCAGTTATGCCTGAGCTTCATGCATAGTGATGGGAGGACATGTTTGTCAATTTGGTCATTGTACTATGTGACCTTCACTATGTATGGAGTCTCCAGACAATTCAAAGTATAGAATCATATTTATAGGATTACAACATCACAGAGGTATATGAACTATACCCTCTGATGTGGCTGCACCTAGTGGCATGTAATGATGAAGGCAAGTTGCATTAGGGAACATATTAATAGTTTATTGTGTTCTAGGATTTATATTATTTTTATTGTCTTCTTGTATTTTCTTGTTTTTGTGATGGAGCTGTAACCCCCAAAAGATTGAAATAAAGTAGTTTTCTTGCTTTTTATGTACTATTTTGTGATATGAATTTCAATACATAAAACTATTTCATGTCTAGGAATCATAACTCCTAATCAAGCTACCTATGGCGACACATCCTGTTATCACACAGACAACGAGGTGCGACGCGAAAACGTGTGGAAAACATCATAAACCACTTATTACCAAAAACACGGGTTAATTAAAACTGATTTTAGAAAGCAGATGAACCAAAAAACTATTACATCCATATCCTTGTCATGCAAAAAAATAGGTTATACAAACATTTACAAGTCTTGATGCGTGTCCATAGCTTAGAAGATCAGCTGTCTTGTCATCACATGAGTTCATCACCTGTTCATATATACATAACGGGCCACATTCGGCCAGCAGCAGGATATACAAAGCTTCATCAGCTATACATCGTGAAACAATGTCAAAACACCTCTGAGGACCTGAGAGTACAGGGATGACTCTAAGACTCTACTACAAAACAGCAGCATGTCCATCTCTTGCCTTCTACTGCTCGTCTTGCTGCTCGGCCGCAACCCCACGACCACCACCACGTATAGCATGAACACCTAAAAATGTTGTAAACCAACGGGGTGAGACACACAGTCCCAGCAAGAAACATAACTCCCCGCCGAAACCATAAAACCTCAGAAAGATTAAAGCAATAGCAGTAGATAACTGATAACACGTAGAATAAGAGCAGCATACTAAGCAAAGCTATTCATACCATCAAGCTTACCACGATGTACAGAAGGCATATAACCAAGTATTTCTTTATGGAACATGATTGACAAGATAAGATTTATAAGATCTTACCACATAATATAAGGAACGTATAAGTAACTGCAATGTATAACAAGATCAACTACAAAATCAAGGCCTCAATCAATTTTTCGTGTTCTGCCTTAAGCAATAAATACTATTCAGTTGGATTACGTATTGCTATGCCCTGAGGAAGTGAGTCGCACCACTCAAATCCAACTGACCGCTGCGAAACCCGGAGTCGATGCCATACAAGGTCAATGGAAGAGCCGGACTCCACGACCTCCCACCTCGTGGTCAGTGCACGAGAACCAAAGCAGGATCGTAGTCTCATGCTTAAGCGGCCTTAGCCATAGGGTCAGCTCCCGCAGGCTACCCTTCCTCTAGCCCGCCTTGGTACATGTCTCAGCGCTAGTATATCTGAGCCACGGGCCAGTTCACCGTGCTCCCTGAGCCATGAACGCATTCATGCTCTATCACACTGAGCCATGGGCCTATTCACCACGCTCCATCTATCCCGAGTCTGCAACAGTCGCTGCACTCGAATCCTCACTATTTTAGGCTAGGAGAAACCTCGCATATTCAACAATATGCGCTCTGGGTTAACCCGCAGGAGAACCCGTTTCACCATCACCAGCTACTGACGATGATGGATCTATGGCCAGGGCAAACTACATGATATGTTCCACTATGATTAGTTAGTATATTTTAAGTGGATTGTTGAGGCAACCATATTGTAACACATGCATAACATAAAGTTACATTATTGTTACCACCATTATGTTATTCTGGGATCTCAATCCCTCATCACAAGAAACCACTGCCTCATAAGGAATTCTCATCACTTGGGATAACAATCCCAGATCATCATCAGAGGATAACAATTCAAATTAGGCACTTTAGCCAAACTCAGGTCCTCAGACCAAAACACATCATGCATGTTATCTCATCATCAAGAGTGACCATCAAAGCAGTGTTACTCAAACATATATACCTCATAGCCCTTTACCTGGCTATGCATCTGTATGAAACACCTGCATGGTTAGCATACACAATCATCATGGATTAACAGAAGGATCATATTATCAAACATAGGGCAACATTGATGATTATATGCTTTATCATTAATGCCTCAACCTGTGACCATAGACATAGGTCATATCATCATGTGACACAGCTCATATACTTCCAAGCTTATCGTTTACTCCTTATTTTATATATATATATATATATATATATATATATATATATATACATGATTCAAGATGATCATAAACACATGTAGTATCATGTCATTATAGTTTCAGATATGGCATGCTTACATATGTGCGTTCTACTATATCAACCACCTTACCATTACCAAATATGTCAAAGGTTCACGAACCATAAACCAGAACTCTTAATCAACAAAGATGTGATCGCATGATAAGGAACTAACAAATGAGCTTCCGGGTGGAACATGACCCATACTAAAAGTACCCACTACCCTCACAAGAAGTGTGACGGGCAGGGAACCCTCACTAGAAGTGGTATCGGGCAAGGTAATTTCCTCATATCACCCAAGCACTCCAGCCTCATATCTGCCAAGAAATCTAGTTACATATCGGCCAAGCACTTAGCAAGGGTGTCGGGCTACCACCTCAGGGTATATCGTGCAACCAACTGTATCATGCAACCAACTGTATCACGCAACCAACTGTATCGTGCAACCAGGGTATAACGGCCACAAAGCCCAACGTGCAGCTAAGTCTATGGGGCATGTCGTGCAACAGGTGTGTTGTGTATTAGAGGTATCGTGCACTAGGTGTTAGGGGTTGTAACGGGCGACAACTATTCTGATGGCTAGAGCCATGGCGCCCACAAAACCACACATCATCCATCGAGACAAGGGCACCAAGGGAAAGCCTATCGTCCCACCAAACTAGCCTCATCTATTAGTCAATACACAAGGCAAGAACCAAGGTGTGACATCCAACACATCCTCATAACGACCCAGAACTCAAGCTCAAGAGAGGTATCAGGCAGCACCATCCCAAGGCCATATCATGCAAGATGAGCTCAACAAGATCGTCACCAACCTCAAGCACAAGGGCACCAAACCCTAGATTGATCAAAAAGATTGGCTCACCTCTCAACAACCAAGAGAGAGGGGTTTTGCACAACCTCTATCACAAATTGGGAAACCCCAAAGGTCAACCTCAACATAGGTCTACATCTACCAAAAAGGTCACCTCTCTAATCCATGGTGAGAGAAGGGTGTTGCTCAAGCAACTAGAACACAAGCTCACCTCTCAACTTAAACGAGAGAGGGGTATTGCTCATGTTACTAAAGCTCAAGCTCACTTCTCTATACCAAGGAGGGAAAGGAGTGTTGCTTAACAAGGAAACCCTAAAAAAAAGCATGGTTCGGCCAACTAGGTGCAACTAAGCAAGAAACACTTCTAGCAACATACATGGCCGATTATGAGCATATGAAACATACAAGAACATAGAAGAAGGTAGTATGGTTAGGGTTAGGAGCTATGTAACCCGCCTTAAGCAAGCTCCAAGCTCCTAGCACCAAGAACCACTTCAAGAGGAAGAAGAAGACTCCAAGATAGGGATCGGCCACCAAGCATGCAAAGGAAGAGGTGTCGTGCAACTAAGGGAGAGGGAAACTAAGGAACGAAAGGGATCCTTATCAAGAGAAAGGGAACACATATATAGGAGAGGATGGAGGAGAAACCAAGGTAAGAAGAGGCAAGGTGTCGCCCACCTAGGGACACTTGTCCATTGGCAATGCCGCCACTCTAAATTGCCTTAAACACATGTCCAAGGCCATTGCCACATGCAAGCATCAAGCGCCAAGTGTCCACTAGTGGTGACACAAACGAGGTCAAAAAGGTCAAAGGGGTCCATGGTCGATACACCTCAGCTCCATGCCCGACATCACTCCCTGGGCGACACACCTAGGCCGACACAACCATGGCTGACACACCTAGGCCGACACAAGGTCAAGCAAAGCAAGAGTAAGGGCAAGGTTCAAGCAAGGCATCTCAAGGCCCCATAAGCTCATCCAAGCCCAACACAGCTCAAGCAACGAGCCCAACCCTTCCTATCAACACTAGAGGAAGCAAGGAGAGAGTGGAACACTTCTCAAGGTGACAAACTTGCTGATCATCCCTAGGCTTGGGTAAATTGCAAGTAGCACCTCCAGCTCTCAACAAAGCACCAACAAACCCTAATCACCACTAAAGGTGATTAGCAAGCAACTAAACACCAGGGTTAAGCAAAGAAAATAGGATAAGCCCTAAACGGAGGTTAGGGTCCTTACAAGTTATAACCCTCTACAAAGAGATTTCATCCTCGAAATCCGAAGAGAAAGGTGAGGGATACTTCCTCCTCATCTCTTCCTCAAGCTCCCATGTGGCTTCCTCAACGCCATGATGATGTCAAAGAACCTTTACCAGAACCAGGTCCTTCCTTTTTAACTTCTTTACTCTTATGTCAAGGATCATCACAGGACCTTCCTCGTAGGACACATCTTCATCGAGCTCAACCTTGACTGCCTGTATCACTGTCCCTGTATCTGGATGACTTTTCTTCAACATGCTGATGTGGAACACTCGATGTAACATGTGCAACTCTGGAGGCAGCTCTAACTTGTAAGCTACCCTGCCAACACATGCTTTTACTGGATATGGCCCCATATACCTGGGTGCTAGATTACCCTTCCGGCCAAACCTTAACACGCCTTTCCAAGGTGAGACCTTGAGGTACACTTTATCTCCCACTTGGAACTCTAAAGGTTGTCGGCGATTGTCTGCATAAGACTTCTGCCTATCTTGTGCTGCTTTCAGTTGTTGTTGTATCACTTTGATCTTTTCTATTGTCTGTTGTACTAACTCAGGACCCAAAAGCTGATATTCATCAGACTCATACCAACATAAAGGAGATCTATACTTCCTGTCATATAAGGCCTCATAGGGAGCCATGTCAATGCTCCGCTGATAACTATTGTTGTAGGCGAACTCTATTAAATTGAGATGTACATCCCAACTGCCTAGGAACTACAAAACACAAGCCCGAAGAAGATCCTCCAAAGTCTGAATAGTCCTCTCAGACTGTCCATCTATCTGCGGGTGGAAGGCGATGTTGAACCTCAACTGCATTCCCAAAGTTTTATGCAAATGTTCCCAAAAACGACTCGTGAACTGGGGACCTCTGTCAGAAACTATCATTGTTGGTACGATGTGCAAGCGTACTATCTCATCTACATATACCTGAGCGAGCTTCTCTGTTGTATACGTTGTCTTTATAGGTATGAAATGGGCAGACTTGACTTGGTGGCATACCGCACATCTAGCCACAAACTTGGCTACATCTTTCTTCAAGCCAGGCCACCAATACAAGTCCTTCCGATTGTGATACATCTTGGTGACACTCTTGGATGCATAGCATACATCGATGTGTGTGCTTCCTTGAGCACTAGTGTCCTCAGATCATTAGCATCGGGGACCACCATCCTATCATGATAGCAAACTAATCCATCCTCGGAATCATGGAACCCATTAGGCTTTTCGCTTCCGATCTCTGACCTGATCAGCTGCACAGTATCATCTGTTTGCTGTTCATCTTTGATTTGCTGTCTCAGCGTAGGCTTGACTTGCATTTGTGCCAAAAGTCCTGCTAACAAGGAAACTTCCATCTGCACATTCATCTGCCGCAAGGAGACAAACATATCCCGTCTATGGCATACCAAGGAACTCAACTGTGCCCCTTTTGTGGGAAGAGAAGAAGACTTTCGACTAAGCGCATCAGTTACCACGTTTGCTTTAACGGGGTGATACTCGATGGTGCAGTCATAATCATTGATCAGCTCCATCCATCGACATTGTCGCATGTTTAGCTCACTCTGCGAGAAGATGTACTTCAGATTCTTATGATCTATAAAGATCTGACACACTTCCCCGTAAAGATAGTGTCTCCAAATCTTTAACGCATGAACCACCGCTGCCAACTCCAAGTCATGATTCAGATAGTTCTCCTCGTGTTTCTTAAGCTGTCGTGAAGCAAAAGAAACTACATGGTCTTCCTGCATCAGCACGCATCCTAAGCCCTTCTTGGAAGCATCGCAGAAAACAACATAGCCCTTTCCATGCTCTGGCAGCACTAGCACCGGAGCACTAGTCAACTTTTCCTTCAAACTTTGGAAAGCTTACTGGCAACGATCATTCCAGACAAAAGGTACATCCTTTCTAGTCCACTTTGTCATTGGAAACGCAATCACACTGAAGTCCTTTATAAACCTCCAGTAGTATCTTGCTAAACCCAGGAAACTGCGAACTTCAGTCGATGTCTTCGGTTGTTCCCATTATGCAACTGACTCCACCTTCTTTGGGTCCACTTTAACTCCTTCTGCATATATCACATGACCCAAGAAAGTTACTTCTTTCAACCAGAACTCACATTTACCAAACTTGGCATGCAACTGGTGTTGATGAAGGAGAGTCAACGCTTGTCGAACATGTTGTTCATGCTCTTGCCTGTCCTGACTGTAGATCAAGATGTCATCTATAAAGACTACAACAAACTGATCTAGAAATGGACGGAACACTTGATTCATCAGGTCCATGAAAGCAACATGTGCATTGGTTAGCCCAAACGGCATAACCATAAACTCATAGTGACCATACCTTGTCCTAAAAGCTGACTTTGGTATGTCATCCGCCTTAATCCTCAACTGATGATGTCCGGACCGTAGATCGATCTTTGAAAACATTGTATCACAACGCAACTGATCGAACAGATCATCTATCCTTGGCAACGGGTACTTGTTTTTAATCATGACCTTGTTCAACTGCCGGTAATCTATCCATAGCCGCATCGATCGGTCCTTCTTCTTAACGAACAACACTGGAGCACCCCAAGGCGACGTACTTGGTCGGATGAAACCTTTCTCCAACAACTCTTGTAACTGCTTCTTTAGTTCTGCCATCTCTACTGGAGGCATCCTATACGGTGTCTGTGCAACTGGCTGTGTTCATGGGACCAGATTGATCTCGAAATCAATCTCTCGGGGTGGAGGAACACTAGGGAACTCATCAGGAAAAACATCTACAAACTATCGAACAATCGTCACCTTCTCGAGGCTAGGGCCCTTTTTCTTGGTATCGACAACGTGAGCTAAGAACGCCTTACATCTTGCCGTAACAACTTTTCTGTCACCAACACTGATACTAGACACGTCAGAAGAATCTTCCTATCTCCTTGGAAGATCCACTTCTCTCCACAAACCTCAAACACTGCCTGCTTGGAACCACAGTCCAACACAACTTTATACTTCTCTAAGGTATCCATCCCAAGGATCACATCGAATCCATGCATATCAAGTGGTATAAGATCCACTTGTATGTTGTGTCTCGAGAAAGATAAGACACAAGATGGGCACTCCTCTCGAAGCATCGAGGAACCATCAAGAGGGGTTTCTAACAACAAGCTATCTTTCTTACAGCTAACAGGTGACAGATAGTTATCAAGCATAGGACGTGCGATAAAAGAGTGTGTAGCACCCAGGGTCAACCAAAACAGATATAAAGTAAGAAGAAGACAAATCAGAATGAGATAACTCCATCTGACTTGCCACCACTCACGGGTTGACTATCGCCTCCGGGTGACTCATAGCATAGAATCGAGTTGTTGCTTGTTGTCCACGTCCTCTGCTTCCTTGAGCAGACGATCCCACTTGTGACGCTTGACTGCATCATTGCCCTCTGCTACTACTGGGTTGCTGTCGGTCAGACCCTTGTTGATTCTGCCTCAGCTGCTGTGTCACTTCAACATCTTTACTTGGGCAATTCGACTTGAAATGCCATGTCTGTCCAGAGATATAGCATGCCCTATCCTCAAACTGTGGCCTAGATGGCCCTGTCACTGCCACTGAAGCTGTACTATGTGCCTTTGACGGTGAATAACCATATCTTCTTCCCTTACTCAGAGACCATTGTGACGGTGCACCAAAACCTCTTAACCTACAAGGTGCTGAAAACCTTGGCTTCTTGAAGCCACCAAAACCTCTGTCCTTGGAACTGAGCAGGCCTCTTCTTAGACATGGACTCTCTCTTCTCCCTGACTGACCGTTCAATCCTCCAGATAGATTCCACAAACGTGGCAAACCGCTCTCAGTTCTCCAACGCAGAAGTAGGTGTTGTCAGCTCAGCACTCAGGCATTTCAAAACGTCTAATTTGCTCATCATCTGTCGCCGCCATGTGAGGACAAAACCTCAACAAGTCCATGAACTTGGCTTCATACTCGGTGATGTTCATTGTTCCTTGGCGCAAGCGCTCAAACTGGTTGATCTTCTCGTCCAGATACGTCTTCGGAAAGTATCTACTGATGAACTCGCGTCGGAAAACCTCCCAACCGATCACCTCACCGGGTCACTTCTCCTCCTCGATGGTCCACCAGTGACCAACACTACCCTTCAGAAGGTAGACAGTGTGCTTGACTTTGTCTGCTTCGGGGATGTTGAGGATTCGGAAAGCCTTCTCAAGACTTGTCAGCCACATATCTGCATCCGCTGGATCAGCTATCCCAGCATAGTCTGAAGCTCTAACTCGGCGAAGCCGCTCAAAGGTCTTCCTAATACCTGATGTTTCACCATGGGGAACCTGTACTCTCGGCGGAGGCACTGGCAATCTTTCTACCATGAGATTCATCGTAGCCATCATCTGCCCCATAATTTGTTGGTAGGCAGGGTTTTCGAGAATGGCTGGGTCAAGTTGGGGAACCTCAGGCACCCAATCTCCATGTGCCTGTCTTTTAGCTCCATCAACTGATGTAGCATAACTGCTCTTGGCAGCATGTTCTTCATGATTTCCAGACATCTTGGCCTTTTCTTCCACTGAGGGCAGAAGATAATCGTAAGAAAATCTGGAGGACTCACAAGAACAGACGCAACCTAGTCCTAGATCCCTGCAGACTCAGCGAACCTAGAGCTCTGATACCAAAAACTTGTGGAGACACATCCCGTTATCACACAGACAACGAGGTGCGACGCGAAAATATGCGAAAAACATCATAAACCACTTATTACCAAAAACACGGGTTAATTAAAACTGATTTCGGAAAGTAGATGAACCAAGAAACTATTACATCCATATCCTTGTCCTGCAAGAAAATAGTTTATACAAACATTTACAAGTCTTGATGCGTGTCCACAGCTTAGAAGATCAGTTGTCTTGTCATCACATGAGTTCATCACCTATTCATATATACATAACGGGCCACATCCGACCAGCATCAGGATATACAAAGCTTCATCAGCTATACATCATGAAACAACATCAAAACGCCTCTGAGGACCTGAGAGTACAGGGATGACTCTAAGACTCTACTAAAAAACAACTAAAACAATAGCATGTCCATCTCTTGCCTTCTAATGCTTGTCTTGTTGCTCGGCTGCAACCCCGCAAACACCACCATGTCTAGCGCGAACACCTAAAAAGGTTGTAAACCAACGGGGTGAGACACACAGTCCCAGCGAGAAACATAACTCCCCACTGAAACTATAAAACCTCAGAAAGATTAAAGCAATAACAGCAGATAACTTATAACGCGTAGAATAAGAGCAGCATACTAAGCAAAGTCATTCATACCATCAAGATTCCCAAGATGTACGGAAGGCATATAACCAAGTATTTCTTTATGGAACATGATTGACAAGATAAGATTTATAAGATCTTACCACATAATATAAGGAATGTATAAGTAACTGCAATGTATAACAAGATCAACTATAAAAGCAAGGCCTCAATCAATGTTCCGTGTTTTGCCTTAAGCAATAAATACTATTCATCTGAATTACGTATTGTTATGCCCTGAGGAAGTGAGTCACACCACTCAAATCCAATCGACGGCTACGAAACCCAGAGCCGGTTCCATACAAGATCAATGAAAGAGCCAGACTCTACGACCTCCCACCTCATGGTCAGTGCACGAGAACCAAAGCAGGACCGAAGTCTCATGCTTAAGTGGCCTCAGCCACAGGGTCATCTCCCACAGGCTACCCTTCCTATATCCCGCCTTGGTACAGGTCTCGACACTAGTATATCTGAGCCACGGGCCAGTTCACCGTGCTCCCTGAGCCATGAACGCATTCATGCTCTATCACACTGAGCCATGGGCATGTTCACCATGCTCCATCTATCCCGAGTCTGCAACCGCAGCTGCACTCGAATCCTCACTATTTTATGCTAGGAGAAACCTCACATATTCAACAATATGCGCTCCGGGTTAACCCGCAGGAGAACCCATTTCACCATCACCAGCTACTGACGATGATGGATCTATGGCCAGGGCAAACTACATGATATGTTCCACTGTGATTAGTTAGTGTATTTTAAGTGGATTGTTGAGGCAACCAGGTTGTAACACATGCATAACATAAAGTTACATTATTGTTACTACCATTATGTTATTCCGGGATCTCAATCCCTCATCACAAGAAACCACTTCCTCATAAGGCATTCTCATCACTTGGGATAACAATCCCAGATCATCATCAGAGGATAACACCTCAACTTAGGCACTTTAGCCAAACTCAGGTCCTCAGACCAAAACACATCATGCATGTTATCTCATCATCAAGAGTGACCATCAAAGAAGTGTTACTCAAACATATATACCTCATAGCCCTTTACTTGGCTATGCATTTGTATGAAACACCTGCATGGTTAGTATACACAATCATCATGGATTAACAGAAGGATCATATTATCAAACATAGGGCAACATTGATGATTATATGCTTTATCATTCATGCCTCAACCTGTGACCATAGACATAGGTCATATCATCATGTGATGCAGCTCATATACTTCCAAGCTTATAGTTTACTCCTTATTATATATATATATATACATGATTCAAGATGATCATAAACACATGTAGTATCACATCATTATAGTTTTAGATATGTCATGCTTACATATGTGCGTTCTACTATATCAACCACCTTACCATTACCAAATATGTCAAAGGTTCACGAACCATAAACCAGAACTCTTAATCAACAAAGATGTGATCACATGATAAGGAACTAACAGATGAGCTTCCGGGTGGAACATGACCCATACTAAAAGTACCCACTACCTTCACAAGAAGTGTGACGGGCAGGGCACCCTCACTAGAAGTGGTATCAGGCAAGATACTTTCCTCATATCGCCCAAGCACTCCAGCCACATATCGGCCTAGCAATCTAGTTACATATCGGCCAAGCACTCAGCAACGGTGTCGGGCTACCACCTCAGGATATATCGTGCAACCAACTATATTGGGCAACCAACCGTATAGTGCAACCAACTGTATCGCGCAACCAACTGTATCGTGCAACCAAGGTATAACGACCACAAAGCCCAACGTGCAGCTAAGTCTATGGGGCGTGTCGTGCAACAGGTGTGGTGTGCACTAGAGGTATCGTGCACTAGGTGTTAGGGGTTGTAACGGGCGACAACTATTATGACGGCTAGAGCCATGGCGCCCACAAAACCACACATCATCCATTGAGACAAGGGCACCAAGGGAAAGCCTATCGTCCCACCAAACTAGCCTCGTCTATCAGTCAACACACAAGGCAAGAACCAAGGTGTGACACCCAACACATCCTCCTCACAATGACCCAGAACTCAAGCTCAAGAGAGGTATCGGGCAGCACCATCCCAAGGCCATATCGTGCAAGATGCAGCTCAATAAGATCGTCACCAACCTCAAGCACAAGGGCACCAAACCCTAGATTGATCAAGAAGATTGGGTCACCTCTCAACAACCAAGAGAGAGGGGTTTTGCACAACCTCTATCACAAATCGGTCAACCCCAAAGGTCAACCTCAACATAGGTCTACATCTACCAAAAATCTCACCTCTTGAATCCATGGTGAGAGAAAGGTGTTGCTCAAGCAACTAGAACACAAGCTCACCTCTCAACTTAAACGAGAGAGGGGTATTTCTCATGTTACTAAAGCTCAAGCTCACTTCTCTAGACCAAGGAGGGAAAGGAGTGTTGCTTAACAAGGAAACCCTAAAAAAATCGTTCGGCCAACTAGGTGCAACTAAGCAAGAAACACTTCTAGCAACATACATGGCCGATTATGAGCATATGAAACATACAAGAACATAGAAGAAGGTAGTATGGTTAGGGTTAGGAGTTATGTAACCCGCCTTAAGCAAGCTCCAAGCTCCTAGCACCAAGCACCACTTCAAGAGGAAGAAGAAGATTCCAAGATAGGGATCGGTCACCAAGCTTGCAAAGGAAGAGGTTTCGTGCAACCAAGGGAGAGGGAAACTAAGGAACTAAAGGGATCCTTAGCAAGAGAAAGGGAACACATATATAGGAGAGGATGGAGGAGAAACCAAGGTAAGAAGAGGCAAGGTGTCTCCCACCTAGGCACACTTGTCCATTGGCAATGCCACCACTCTAACTTGCCTTAAACACATGTCCAAGGCCATTGCCACATGCAAGCATCAAGCACCAAGTGTCCACTAGTGGTGACACAAATGAGGTCAAAAAGGTCAAAGGGGTCCATGGCTGATACACCTCAACTCCATGCCCGACATCACTCCCTGGGCGACACACCTAGGCCGACACACCTAGTGCGACACAACCATGGCCGACACACCTAGGCCGACACAAGGTCAAGCAAAGCAAGAGCAAGGGCAAGGTTCAAGCAAGGCATCTCAAGGCCCAACAAGCTCATCCAAGCCCAACGCAACTCAAGCAACGAGCCCAACCCTTCCTCTCAACACTAGAGGAAGCAAGGAGAGAGAGGAACAGTTCTCAAGGTGACAAACTTGCTCATCAACCCTAGGCTTGGGTAAATTGCAAGTAGCACCTCCAACTCTCAACAAAGCACCAACAAACCCTAATCACCACTAAAGGTGATTAGCAAGAAACTAAACACCAGGGTTAAGCAAAGCAAATAGGATAAGCCCTAAACGGAGGTCAGGGTCCTTACAGTACCAATGTTTTAATTGTTACCCAAAATTTCAAATAGGATGGGTGTTAGTTTCTAAGGGAGAGAGAAAGAATTGGTGCCCTCACACTCTAGACAAAAGATTCTAATAGGTTTGTACCATGTTGCAACCTCTTTTTAGAATAACATTATGTTAAAGTACATGTTATAATGTATATGTCGTTCACATAAAAAACTTTTATATTTGTACTGACAAACTTAGGTTGGAGGTTCTTCCTTGTTGATGTTGTATAGAATGATGGATTTTTTGTTGAATATTTTGGGGTGTGTCAGTGCTAGTAGTGTTCTTATCCTTAGGATGAAGTGAAGTTTCGGGTGTGCATAATACGTTTAGATTCTCCATATGAGATTCCTGTGATTGGGAATTGTCAGGTTAATGATGCATAGCTCCTACAAACACTAGTGCAAAGGACATTGGTTGTAGGACCTCATCATTACTTTGGACACACTAGGTGGTGGATGAGGTGGTAGGTTGGCCTTCCTTATATGAAGGCTAGTGATGCCAATAAAGAGTGCCTTTGTATAAATTTTATGAGAAAAGAAGGAACATGATCACCCCAACGAAAAGATGTTAGCAGATGGTGTTTGTCTATGTGAGGTCACATGATTTAGGGATCACACCTATCAACAAGGATATATGTATAATTATTTTATGTTAGATAAATTAAGGTAAGGTTAGTTAATTGGATGTATTTTATTGGATCTTTATTTGTAAATGAGGTTGGGAGTAATGGCCATGGTATGTTATATCTCAATCTCAAAGTTCAAGTTGATTAATATTCTCTAGGGATCCATGATCACCATCATATCAAACAATGTTGATTTTGAATATGTTCTTGAGTAGTTATCATATCATTAATAGTGATAACTTTTGACATGGCATGGCATTGATGCGTTGTAAGTGGATTTCATCATCCATGTCCTATAATTACACAGCCCCACCATTATAAAATTCATGAAAGATGTACAACCTTTCTTACTTTTGGTGGAACTTACCTTGAGTGTTTGGGTTGAGATGCATGCTTAGAATTACTTATCATTCATTTAATGGTGAGGGTGTACCTTCTTGTAAAATTGTTAAACAATCCATTCTTGGTAGCAATATAGATGGTGTAGAGTGTGTAGAGCCTTCATTTTCTGACTCCATTGAGTGTGTATATGCAATCTTGAACCTAATCTATTTTGGGATGTTTGCTTCTTTAACTATGGGAAAGGAAGGAACCTTAATTTCCATAGGAATAATGGCTCCTATGTCATAGACAAGGGAGTAGGGTGTTGAGCATGTTGATGGACATATGGACATTTTGTATGCCCGCAAGGCCATAGACAGTTGTTTGTTCCAAACTCGCATGGACTCAATGGTCATCTTGAGTATCTTGATGAGATTCTTGTTAGATGCTTCAGCTTCTCTATTCATCTAAGGTTGGTATTGTTGGATCTATGGATGATGGGCTCTAGGGGGGTTGAATAGAGATATAAACACTTAAACTAAAATCATTAGACCTTCAAATTACTTCAAGATATGAGATTGCAAATATGGAATTTGAGTGCAACTAAACATACATAGCAAGGATGATGGAGATTGAATAAGAACAAGAACACAAGCTATGTATAGTGGTTCCAAACTCCAAACTAGGAGAGTGTACATCCACTACCTAGAGAGGTCAACCTCTAGGGTTTTGCAACCATTGCACAATCCCTATATTCCATTATAAGAGATATAATATATGACCTTCCTTTTCCAAGCAAAGGATACCCAGCCATCCCTTTGAGGATAAGGGAGCCAATAACCTCACAAAGTACTTACCTATCCAAGACTAAGAGTATTCAACCTCACCAAGGACTTACCCACTTTTGCAACAAGTCTTCCGCCTTCACTAAGGACTTACCCACTCTTGCAACAAATCTTCCATCTTGAACGAATTAGCCACTCTTCTTGGATTTTCCTCCTTTAACTTCACCTTCTCTAAGGATAAGCTTTCACCAAGGGACTCCTTCCCTTCTTATTCTTCACCTCTATTGGCCAAGAGAGATAACCTTCATCTTCATGGTAGAAAGAAATATTTGGAGGTGGAGGAAGTGAGAGCCTTACAAGATATACATGTAGGACTAGATCTCTTATGAATCTCCTACTCACTCTAATGGATGCAACAAGTGATTAAGCTTGAGAGTTCAAGGAGGCTCTTGGAGGCACTCAACTATAATATAGGGACCTTCCTACTGCTTGGCTAACCATGGGATGAAGCCCAAGGGGTCCTGTTTATAGTTGGTGATACATCCTAGCCAGTTGAAGCACGAAGGACAAATTTTAGTCATTTGGGGTGTTGCAACAGATCTATTTTTGAGTTTTGCAACACTCCGATGGCTAGAAACACTTTTTTTGCACACTCCAAATAGTGTGGTTGGTCAAGTTTACTTTTGGGAAACTAGACCGATGTCCATGTACGACAAAACACATTTGAAGTGTCTGTCAAGTTTATCCTAGATGAAACTCAACCGATGACTTAAATTTGATTTGCTCAGTGCAAGGTGTCAAACAAGTTTGTCTTGGGGAAAATCCACTAAACCTGGTAGTTGCCAAGATCCATCCAGGATGTTGATCGAGTTTATCCTAGATGAAACTTGGCCGATAAGAGTCTGTATGATGAATTTTTGAAAGTGCCATAAAAGTGCCTAAATATCTGACTGAAGTGTTCTTGATTTTTTCTAAGCTAAATTACAAGTCATACAATCATCAAAAATGATTTACAACACGATTCTAATAGATTTGAGGCTTATACCACAAAAGTGCACTTGGATTGATTTTGACTTGTCTTTATCCAAGTTGGGATGTCCAAGTTAGGGCATTTGGAGTGTGTCTATACCTAATATGAAATCACTAAAGTAGAAGCATTAGACACAAATAAGTGGAATGGTTAGTCATCTCCAAAACATGGGTTTAGTCAATTAGACTTTGAGAGTCAATTAGAGTTTGAGTCAATAGGTATACATAATTCATGTTATTTTTTATGCTAAAAGGACCAAGGTAGTCATGTATCAATTTTATGATGAAATTGGTGCAGTTTTTGGACATGTCTTTTGGAGAAATACCATACATGCTGATGATATTGTTGGAAAAGAACCTGATAATCTGTAAGGCTAAAGGGAAATGAGATTGCTTCTACCCACTTGATGAATTAACCAATGGTGATTAATGGAAAGTGGTCATCCATAGCTTTTAAGTTGATCTTGTTGATCATGTCAAATTCTCAAACTTTGAATGGCCAAGACATTACCATATGTGAGTTGTAGGGAATCAGAGGTGTTTGTGAGTAGATAGAAGATTTGGAGCTTGCATACGTACTACATATAGTTAAAGTATATCATGATCTAATAATTTCCGTAGAGTTGGATATTCTTATCAAGGGAGATGCCACCCATGTGATGGATATAGATACCTTCATGGGCCTCTTACATAACATATTTTTCTTCTAGTTCATTGAGGAAACATAGAATAGTTTGATTAGTAAAGTGTAGGTATAATATACCTGCTCCTAGGAGGACATAGTTGACTTCCATACATCATATAGTCTATTGGTCCTACCTAGAGGTGGAATCATGTAAGGAGCGTCCTATGAGGAACCACTTGATATCAAGGAAGTGATGCTTCTTACTCTTTCACGATGATACATTGATTTGCATGCAGTAAGCATGTCGTGGTTATATTTTAACCTTGTTTGTAAAGATATGTGTATCTAGAATATTGACCTAGGAGGCTAGGGTTATCGATGCATTAGAGTAGATCTTCATGTCTCTCTGTCAGTGAGGAAACTTGATCTCGTCAAACTCCTCATCTAGATTGGACATGATTTCTTGGTACCGGATAACATGTTTCTTCTTCATTATTCATCGTGGTTGATCCATGGCATGATCAGTAAGGAGTTGACGACGACGTCAAGGTTTCAAACTCCTATATTCTTCCGTTCTTGAAGGCCTAAGATTTTTGCTTTATACTTGGTGACATCTCAATTGAACTTGAACTAAAGGCATAAAAATATAAGGATGTATTTATTTTTTGGATTGATGAGAGCTATGATGAATGAATATTCATCTTAACTTCGGTTGCATTCTAGTTCAATTTTGCATTTAGATCCTTTAGTTTACCTTTGATTTTCCCTCTAATTAATTTTCCTTAGCTTTATGCAAATATGTAGGGTTATTGATCTAATCTATGGGCTTCCATAGCAGGATTGAGCTTCAACAGATGCATAGTAGTTTAAGAGATAGTGGTTCTACAAACTTACTAGCAGACCCAAGAAGTTTTTGATAATCTGGACTTGATTTTCTATTATCAGTCCCTTCATCTGTCCATGTCTTAATCGACCTAATCCTTCATCAGAGCCACCCTATAATAGCATGTTAATAGCCCCACCCCCAATTTGGGTATGCATCTTCAAGGAATTATGTTGGTCCATATGCTTTGACAATCCCATCAAACTGACAAGATAGTAAGATATCCACTAATACCTGACCTTGCATCAAGCACCAATGGATAAAACCACCAATATAGTACCCAAGATGAAGACTGGCACCCTATTTCCTTTCCATCAACAAGACCTCCATATGAATCATGCTTTATGAGAAGGCGTGCTCGGGCACTAATGGGATCTGATGGGAAGCCAACTTTTGTAGATCAATGAGATTCTACACCGTGCCCCTGATGGCCAAGAAGTTCCACCTCTGACTGCACTCCTACAGTCATAGCTAACGAATTATCTACGCTCGACAGACCAAGGAATTGTAGTCCACATGCTCTGACACCGAATGTGACCCCAACATCCTACCAAATGGGCAATCACCTACATGTGATCCTCTAATAGTCAAATAGACTCGTTGACTTATGATGCCTGCAAGCTACCCCCAATGGAAATGTTGCCTCCGTTGATCTTCCTCTAACAACCACCTTGTGTGCCATAGTGATGATTGCATATCCATCCTAGTTTTAGTTGCATTATTAGCCAAATTTTGCCTTGATCTTCATCATTTTAGCTTACAACTAGCTTACAAGCTGGTTTCTTTGATTTTATGCTAGTTTATAGGATTTGATCAAAATCCCTTATTTTATTGACAAGTTTGAGCTTCATTGTGTGGTATGAGTGTAGGAAGCGATTCTCCCTAGAAATTTTTAATGAAATTTACCATATTTTTAGTGACACATTCATCCATCAGACTGCCCTTCCATAAGTTCTGATTCCTTGAATATATGCTCCGTCCATGTGGCCTTGACTTTAGGCCAACACCCCCCAGGAGTGGGTTTGCATCCGTCTATCCAACCATTACTTTGACTGATGTGTCCATCCATCAGTTGACAATTGATGGGTGTCCTTATTTTTCCTTCTGATGGGTGATTAGACTCAGCCTTCTGATGGTTCTTTTGATCCACCTTCTGATGGTCAACCTGGCAACCTCTTCTGATGGTAAGACTGACCCCACCTACTAATGGTCCTCCAACTTGCATATTATGATGAATATTCTACACCTACCTTCTGATGGTAGACCCAAAAACCTCTTCTGATGGCAGATCTGCACCCTCGCACTCGATGGAAGTTCCATACAACCTTCTGATCAAGGTCTTGCATGTCACTTCTGATGCTTCTCCTACCCTTTCAACTATCAATCGAAGGGCAAAAATTCGAAATACCTTTCATCTACCTCATGTTGCTACCTCTTCACATCCATAGTTGCCAAGACTTCATTGCAAAATGGTTGGGTGGTTCCAAACCCTAACAACCACCTATAAATATAGGCCTACAACCTCTAATTGGAGGCATCTCTTCTCCAGCCACCATGTTGTTGCATTCACGGCTCAACCATCGGAAGACGATCCCTACTAGTGATTTTCCATCAATTGATGCCCTACAACCACCTCTCCACCAAGACTCGGCCTTCTGACTTAGAAATAGGAAGATTGATAATTCCCCCACCACTATCCTCTTGTCTATAAGCTTCTCATCCGTAGATCTTCTCCAATCAAGGAGGACGCCGAAGAAGAAGGGTCACCCGATGATAGGCCTAGGCAGACTCTAGTGCTACATCTCTTCTATCCATTGAGATGATGGTGATCTCCTTCCTCTATTTGTTGTTTGCTCTGATCTCTCTATGAGATATGAGTAGTTCCCTACTCTAGGGAGTGAGGAGTAGTCCTACTATTTACTTTTGTACTTTTACTACATCCTTGCTTGTGTGAACCTTATTACATGTTGAATCAATCATTTTATGCTTGTGAGCTTGTTCGGCCAGTAGATTTTCATGTTTGTCATGATCCTGGGTGTAGTGAACTTCAAACCCAAGATCTAGGATATCAATTGGCTTTTGTTGAACTCTTGATGAGAACTTCAGATAGTTGTTTTCTGGGGCAACGAATATAGTATAGTTAGGTAATACGATACTGAGCCTGGAATGATGTTTGTCCAGGTTTAATCCTAATGTCGAAAGGGGGATTTACATGGACTCCGTGATATTGTTTGTGTATTTGTGATGCAGTGAGATAATTACCATAGGTAGTGGTGGTGAAAACCACTCACCCTAGTGTATCCATCCATCTAATAATCTTATATTTTATTTCAATCTTTTATTCCTACACATTAGTTGTAATCAACCAAATCCACCTTTTGTGCTAAATACTCTTCCTAGTTTGGTTAAACTGATCAACCAATTCTTTAAAATGTTGTCTGTTGGGTTCGATCCTTAACTATACTACAATAAGAATCATCCTATTAGGGGTGGTGATTATTGTACTTTGGTAAAGGTAAACTCTAGGGATTTCACCCCTAGTGAATTTTCTAATGCAATATCATGCACATCACATAGTTCGATGAAGCTTCTACACCCGATCATTGACTTGTGCCTTGATGAAGCTCCACTAATCAACGAGTCTCATAGACCTAACAAGCAAGCATATCCAAACCCTCTATTGGATCATTTCTTGCTTCTTCCCCTATGGGTTTTTTATGCTTCACTAAACCACATCCTATAAATAGATGACCCCTTCCTCCAGGATGGGGTTTGAATCTGTTCTCCTCCATGACACTTCTAGGATTCCATTTTCCCACCAGCCTAGGAGACGATCTTCGTCAACCTTCCCTCCATCTATACCTCCATGGTTCCTTTGGTGCACCTCCATCCATCCACCTACTACCCCTCTTAGACATATTGGTCTCAAGAAGAAGGAAGGAAGAAGAAAAATGTAAGTTGACGAGAGTCCAGACTATCTCCTCCTCCTTCGATTGGATCATGTCGCTTCATCGCTCATTAAGGCACAATTGTTCACACCATGCCACATCCCTTATACATGTTGTAATGATGGACAATCCTTCCTACTGCCTTGTTGTTTCTAATCCACACGAGGAGGAAGTAGTTCTCTTCACTGGGGTGTGGGGATGAGTCGAGCTACATGTACTTATGTCCATTTTTGATGTTTTATGAGTTGTATATAACTCTTTAATTAAATATTAATTGTTTGATTGCATGTTTAGTGGCTTGAACTCCAGCTTTGCATGATCTATTATACTCCTAGGTTGTGATAACTTTAATTCTTACATTTTGAATCTTGATTAACCCGATCGATGCCTGAATGAGAACATTAGAAGGGATGTTTTCGGAGCAGTAGGTACATCATATGTGAGCAACGAGACATCATGCTCACAGAGATATTCACAAGACTTTCCCATTCCTAACACATAGAAACTTGCTTTTGATCCAATTGAATGGTTTTATCAAAGCTATATATTTTATGGATGTTTTGTGCATGTAATGGTGGTAAAATAGGATTTTGCCCCAACAACTTTCATCATTATCTAGCTGCAACTTCAATTTTGCACTTTTACTTTCATTTGTACTTAGTTTAAATCAACTCAGTCAACTCTTATTTAAAAAATTAGTATTAGTTCAACTAGATGCCAACTAGAAAAGTTCTTAAAAATTTTGTCCTTTGGAATGCAATCCTTAACTATACTACAATAAGACCCATCTACTTGCGGGTGGTGTTATTGCATGTTGTTTTGGTAAAAACTAGGTAATTGTTTCTTAGTGAATTTTTTAGTGCAATAATTTTCCGCTTTAAACTATAATACACCATTACCATGCTATTTCAAGACACCATCAAAGATCATTGTCTAGGTGTCATTTGAATTCGATGTCGTAGTCATTGTGGTGTCAACCAAGTAGATGACATTGTCAAGGAAGTTGAAATCTTCTTCTGATGGAGAATTTGTGGTTTTTTTTACAAACTAACAAGTTATAGGTTAACCTTGGGGTTTTGGGTACATATTTGATTCCAAATTTAGATAGCAGACCCTACAACTTGGCACAATGTTCAATGAGAACCGATCAATCACATAAATAGCATAATCGATTGAGGCATCCTAGTAAGACCACTTACTATGACATTAAATAATCTCACAACCTCATGGTAGCATGAAACAAAGCAAGGTAGTCATTTTCAAATAGAATGTATCCACACTATGTAATGTGAACTTCCTTGACATGTAATACATGACATGCCTGTCATCATTAAATTTTTGGGTAAGTACTCCTCTTATTGATTCTTTTGTTATTTCAAGATCACCGAATGACCTTGTACTGACTACCTAAGCACAAGTATGATGGATATATATTACTTCAACTTTAGGAATATAGGCATTAATCATTCCATTTTTGTCTGAATGATTATGCATCAACTTTAAGATTGGTCACAAACTGATACATATTCTTGATGAATTTTCTAGTGTATTGAAGTCTTCCAAGAAGGCCTCTAATCGATTTCTTTATGCAAGAAGTGAGCACTTTGATTATTGATTGATCCTTCCTTGGATCGACCTCCATACTTTATGTATGCCTATGTATCTTGTAGTTTGTTGGTTGTAACATTGACTGTACTATTCATTGGATTCAACTGAAGATGGAATGGTTGTAGTCATTGAAACAATTTTCTAAATAGGTTATATTTCCTTCTTCTTTATTTTGGTTGGCTATCATGTTTTCTACATAGAATTCGATCTTTTTGTGTTTGAGATCATGGAAGAGGGTACCATGGTCTATTCATAAGTTCCACATATGTCTTGAGTCTGAACACCATAACTTTCTAGTAAAAGATGCCCCACTCTAAAGGCAGTTTTCTTCATGTATGATGATGCCATCTTGATTTGGTTATATCAAGAAAATCCATCCATGAATCTAAGAATTTCAAGTATAATTGTGTTGTCTACCGAATGTCAATATGTGACAAGGGAAACTATCATTTGATCTGGCCTTTTTTAGGTCCATGTAGTTCAAACACATGCACCCACATATGTCTTTCTTATGGACGGACATGAAATTTTCCATCCAAGTTGTATATGATACCGAACATATGAATCCTACATTGTACTACTTTTAAACTTCTTCATGTGGATGCTTCATCTTCCTACTATCAATGTTGAGTGTCGATGAGATGATTGCTCGATGGGTCATCGTCGGTCTTTAGAGACATCGATATTTTGAAGATCAACAAAGTAATCTCGACAAGATGGTTGACGGTCTGATCCATCGATGAATGCATTAATGATTGTTCTATCGAGGAAGGTACCAATGGTTTTTTCGTTGATGATATTGAGAATGATGGGAATTATTGACGTAAACATCGATGAGATGAACTATCAATGAGATCTCGTTAGTTTATCAACCCTCCTTCTTGATAGGTTGGAGCTCAATGGGGCTATCTATGAGAGTTTGAAAAGGCATTGTTGATTCTTTTGAGGAAAAGTTGAGATTTTGACCCATTCGGTCAATGGTCGGAAGGAATCCTTTGAGTTTTGCGTGATCAATTTAGAGTGTCGATGGTTATCCATCGATCTTACTATTTTTGCACTGAATTGCTTCAAATATCAACAAAACTTAATTAAAACTTAGCATTTGATAAACTAGGAGTAAAATGACCAAAGACAAACATCTAAACATTAATTCTAATGATTTTAACTATGAAAAAGACCATGAAAAGTGCACAAGAACTGATGTTATCAATGGTGTAGTTTTTTTGTCTCTGATATCTAGATTGAACTCGAGGCATGAAATCATCATTATCTGAATGTTCAATCCATGTTCCTTGAACTAGAGCAGTCTGTATGAGATACATGTCAGCTCATATACCACATATTGAGTCACATGAGTATGGCCATACTTTTCTCTCTCTCGCTTATCAATTGGCTAGGATATCAATCTCCCGTAGAAGGGACACATTCCATCTACATCACTCATAATCAAACCCCATGTGTCACAACATACCCGAGCATCACCTTTATGGCAACTCTTATTCAAGGTCGCATTGGATTATGCTAAAATACATCAAACGACATGTGATGAGTGTAGTGACTTCATGTCTAAGAACCACAATCACCACTATCACTATCAGAGTTGATTCTGACTACTATTTCATGGTCTCCATCTATCACTCTTAAGGTGGGTCTGTCTGGTACACTGTTCTTTAACATGTACCTATGTGTTTGACTTGATATCCCATATCATGACTAATGAGACTCTGTTATCAATCAACAAACATTCTAGTATTATGTATTACTATTGTCTTATTTGTTCCACAGTAATATCTGACTAGGGACATAACATGAATACATATACACTTATGATACATATGATCTCATTATCCAGGTCATTAACCTAAATACATATGTCATCGAGTAACATCATTCTTTAGACATCTACTATGTGTGTCATCATCTCATTATTTATACAAACATAATAGACAAAATTATCTTTGTAATTATCAAATCAAGTATATGATGCCCCATTACAATCATAATATGATTGGCTCTATGGGCATAAATACCAACAAGATGGTGGAGGTAGTAAATGACCAATAGAGCAAGGATGCATTGATCACATCATAGGGGGGAACATGAAGAGGAGTGAAGGAAGAGGAGCACTCTCCCCTATCTCTCACATCCATTGAGGAGAGGAAGAAGATGTGGGGGGAGCATAAGTCACATGACCAGGGGAAATCGATGGAAGGCTTGATTGATAAATTAATGAAAACATTATTATCATCGATGTGATTTATTTATCAAGTCAATTAATGATATGCAAAATTAGATCTTCTCTATTTTTTTAAATTAGAGATGCAAACGACATCCAAAAGACCTAAAATTTTGTAGCTAAGCTAATTGAGGTGCAAGGAATCTGAATTTGGCATGAAATTTATATTTTGAAAATGTCTTATGTTAGATTTCATTAACAACATATTAATAACTCATTATATGTATTTAATACTCCTAATATGATATGGTGACACACTATTACCTAATAAATAAATTTCTTTTGTATTTTAATCCTAATTAGAGTCAAGAATTTATAAATGGTGAATATATGTCACTAACTTCAATTAAGACTTTAAAATCTAATTGATCCTAAGACCTCATTAAAGGGATATTTATCATCTTATTATGATTTTAGACTTCAAATTATCACAACTTGACCTATATCAAGGGAATGGAACTTGAAATCAATCATAATCGAATAAGGGCTTATAAAAAGGGGAGGGCAAGGCTATATACTTAGATTTAAGAATTTTACAGTGTGAATAATTGCTTTTAGGTTCTTTGAATTGATTTTGGACCTATGATAAAATAAGAGCTTCTTATTAGAAAATTGTAAAACTGAGAACAATGAAAAAAAAACTAATTAAGCCATTATAAAGCAATAAGTGCAAGAATTGTAAGAAATTTTAATAAAAAATATGTGACTAGACTATGATGAATACACATTCATCAGTTATTCATGTTTCAGAATAGACTCAACCAAGGTTGGTTAATTACTAAAAATGCCTGAATTTAGGTCTACAATAGGAAAGGGTGGTGGAGCCTCAAATTTTGTTGTCATCCCACGATCACTCTCCGACTGACGCTTTTCATATTGTCATATTAAGTCCCGCAATGTGAAGAAGGACCAAATACTTTGGACCCAACTCTGGCTATAACTCCTCAGTTTGTGTAACTATCACTATATCATGTATCATCGTCTTGGGATGACCTCACGGTCATCCATTATAGTGATCACCATCATTGGTTTCTCTAGCTACTATGAATAACTTTCTGGCAGACCCTTCAGGGATGTTTGTTAGAAAATCTTCCTATTTATCAACGTGATGGAATCACTACCTGTTATCCCATGTTGCGCAATAATTTATCTAGGGTGACTGGGGTTATTGTTACTATGACCGACTGTATATTTGAATTGGTTCCAACCCTTTGTTTGATTACTTCTTGCCTTCCACTACTTCATTTTTCTTGAGGTAACTACTACCTATACCTCTTCTTCTCATTGTAAGCTTTATCACATTTACTTCTCTTGTTCTTCTTCTCATTTTAATCAATTGATGATTTGGTTATAACTTTCTATTTTGGCTTTCTTTATTTGCTTTGTATTTTATACCTTATGCCACTCTCCCTCCTCATTGACGGCTTCAACTGTCTGGTTCTCCTGGTTCTCGTCTTCAATGTGCATATTCCCTTCATTGCTCAATTGCCACTACTACAGAAACAACGTTCAGTGTCGCTTTTCTGGGCATCGGTTATTTAGGAAAACCGACACCTATAATATTAGACGTCAGTTATTTATACAAACCGACGTCTATATTCGAAGACTAGCCAGACACGGGTACCGCTTTGTATTCAGCGTCGGCTGGTTATAATAGATCGACGCCTAAAATCGCGCGCGAAATCCAATTTTCGAGCGAAAACATTTTAGGTTACCTACAACGTCGGTCTTTTAACAATTCACCGATGCCTATTTAAAATGAAAATTTGCGCGAAAAGTCTTAGGGTAAGGGTTGTCTAGTTGGGCGTCGGTGTTTTACTATCAACCGACGCTAAATCATAATAGGCATTAGTTTTATAGATAACCGATGCCGTTGACCAACTTAATAATCCCGATCACCCGTCTCTTCCCCCTTTCTTCCTGTTTCATCGCGATATTGTTGTGTTGCTGTCGCCGCTCTCTTGAAATCGCCCGACGACCCACTGCTGCTCGCCGCTGCCACTGCTGCTGGTGCGCCGCTGCTGCTCTGCTCATTCCCATCACCGCTACTGCTATGCTCTACTCTGCTCATTCCCGGCGCCGCTGCTGCTGGTTCACCGCCCGCCGCTCTGCTCTCTCTTCTTCCGCCGCTACTGCTGCCGCAGCTCGCCGCCGCGCTTTCCACGCTAGCTCCAGGTAGCGCTACCTCTTTGCTTCCTTCTCCCTAGCTATTTACCAACATGCAAGCACGGTCATGGCTGTGTTGGCCTACCACGACCGTGGTAGGGCAACACAGCCACGACCGTTACCATGGTCGTGCTGTCCAGCACGGCCGTGGTAGGCCAACACAGCCACGGCCGTGGTAGGCCAACACAGCCACGGCCGTGCTTGCTGTTGGTAAGGATATGAACAAATTTTTATGTAATGCTTTATGTAAATCCTAGGATATGAACAAATTTTTTGCTTACATATATTTGTGCTTCTAATCCTAATGTTTGACTTAATTCAGTAAATTTTGATGCATGTTGAAATAAGATTTAAACTTGTCAATTCTAGCATCCTAATTTGATTTGATTAAACCTAACATTGATGAAACACTAACATCAATTGTGATGAAACCCTAACATTAATTGTGATGAAACCCTAACATGTACATATCTATTATTGTGTTTGTTGGCCTAGAAACCCGTCCAAGATTTACTCATTAGGAGTAAATCTTGGATAGTCCCCAGTTTGGGACTGTTCTTGAACACCTAATCTCACTTAGGATGTAAGTGTATAATGTGTATTGGGTTTTTGAGAAAATTTTGGCAGCATTTCCCCGTTTGTTCTCTAAGTACATATGTATTTAGAGAACAACGGGGAAATGCTGCCAAAATTTTCTCGAAAACCCAATACACATTATACACTTACTAGTGAGATTAGGTGTTCAAGGATGGGATAGGTGGTGCACATTTATTATATATAAGAATGACATCACATGTGTTTGTTGGCCTAGAAACCCGTCCAAGATTTACTCATTAGGAGTAAATCTTAGATAGTCCCCAGTTTGGGACTGTTCTTGAACACCTAATCTCACTTAGGATGTAAGTGTATAATGTGTATTGGGTTTTCAAGAAAATTTCGGCAGCATTTCACCGTTTGTTCTCTAAGTACATATGTACTTAGAGAACGGCGGGGAAATGCTGCCGAAATTTTCTCGAAAACCCAATACACATTATACACTTACTAGTGAGATTAGGTGTTCAAGGATGGGATAGGTGGTACACATATATTATATATAAGAATGACATCACATGTGTTTGTTGGCATAGAAAGTGAACAATCATTGTTCTTTATATTACTTGTACATTGGTATAAATTAGAATGAACAATCACTAAATTATATACTGTTTGTATGGAGTCCGGCTTCATTGTAGATAATAGGAGTAAATCTTGGATAGGATGTAAGTGTATACCCTAATCTTGTCCTAATATATACTTGTTTTCTCTTTGATCATAGAATGGATAGATCATGGATGTCCATTCGCAATCGCTGCACCCCAGAGTTTATATCTGGTCTTGATCAGTTTATTAGATTTGCTGAGGAACATAGGAAAAAACCTACAGATAGGTTCTACTGTCCATGTAGGCATTGCGATAACAATTTGAAAGTCAACACTGGTGAGGAAATCAAAAGTCATGTCATGTGCAACGGGATTGTACAAGGCTATACAGAATGGCACTGGCATGGAGAGATTTCAAACTCGAAACCAGTAGATGTCGATAGCAGTGCTTGGGTGGAAGAAGAAATTGCCTCCGATGATGTAGATGTGAACGAACCAGTTCCAGTAGACATCGTTGATGCGATGCTGGATAGTTGTAGGGTAGAACATAGTAGAAATGCTAAATGTTTGCCTTTTTCTAGTTAATACAAATGCTAAATGTTTGACTTTTCTGGTTAATACAAATGCTAAATGTTTGCCTTTTTCTAGTTAATACAAATGCTAAATGTTAGCCTTTTTAATGACATTTTCAGATGGCTGACCATGATGAGCATGATGTCCATGATGAGCATGAAGTCCATGATGAGCATGCTGTCCATGACGAGCATGGCGAGGATACCAATGTAAGTTCTAAAAACATATCCTGTATTTCTATAAAATTCATTATCTTCTAGTTATGTCATATATCCCATATTTCTATATTGTGCTAATTCAGTGGGTTTATTTTTGTCAAATTTTAGGTTGATGATGCACATGTACCCACTGAAGCACTGGAGCAACTTGATGCGCAACACCAAACACTTAACAAGAAAAGGGGCATCACTCTGTTGAAGAAGTTAATAGCGCTGAGTGGTAGTGGATCCAAATTGGTTGTGGAGTTTGATAATGGAGGAAATGCAATTGGAGTGAACCGCAATAATTTTGTAAACTATCTTGGGTGTGTCACTCGAAGCCATTGTGGTGTTAAGTATGATAATTGGCATAAAGTTCCTCAGGGGAAGAAAGACTTGATATGGAAGGATTTATGTGTGAGTTATTATTATTTGCAATTCTATTTTGTAGATTACAAATTATATTATTTGCAATTCTATTTTTGGATACTAGTTAATAAGAATTCTATTTTACAGAATCTGTTTGCATTGGATGAGAAGCTGCATCGTAAAAGTGTGATGCAACGCGTTGGAAAGATGCTTAGGAACTATAGGACAAATATGAACATAGAATACATAAAAGATGGTGATAAGAAGAAGAAGTCAACCCTTGAGCAGTGGAACTTCTTGTACAAAGAAGATTGGGACAATTTTGTTGCTTCAAGAAAATCTGAAGAATTCAAGGTATTAGGCGTCACTCCCAATTTAATTAATATATGTTGTATTCACCTATTCAAGATTAACATTTAGTGCTACTAACCAAATCATCAATGTGCATACTAACTAGGCCCTCAGTGACGCACAAAAAGCAAGGCGTGCACTGAATGTGCATGACCACACTATGGGTCCAAATGGCTATGCAAGCGTTTGCCAAAGACTACAGGCGGAGTGTGCGGGTACTCAGGAGTCTGCCACACCCATGCCTCGCCATGATATATGGATAGCTGGGAGGCAAAACAAGAAGGGTGAAATAAAGAATCCCATAACTACTGAGGCGGATGCGAAAATGGTAAAATACAACTCTTAGAGTAATCGTTTGAATATTGATTATTTGTGGTGTTAACTTACCAATTTCTGTTGATGGTGATTAGCGGGAGCTGCACGAGCAGAGGAAACAAGGCACGTTCATCCCTCATGGCACAAGGGATGAATTGACAGTTGCTCTAGGTAACCCAGAGCATCCTGGGCGTGTTAGGGGTGCAGGCGCTGGTGTGGGCATCAAAGCATTCTTTGGGCCATCCCAGCGCAAACCTAGAGCAGGACTTTTGACAAGAAGAGGTAACCTATTCTTTTTTTAGAATGTTACTGCAAAAGGGAATTCAATAATAAGAAGCTAATGTTTCTTTTATCCATGTATAGGAGAATAAGAGAGTCGAGGATATAGTTGCTAAGAAGGTCAATGGTATAGTTGCTGAGAAGGTTAAGGAAGAAATAGTGCGGCGGTAGGCATCTCAGGCTTCCAATCAGCCTATGGCGACCCACTCTTCTCCTGATGCACAGACTGTGAGTAATCCTGGAGACCCATCGCCTAGCACGTCTACTGTAAGTATTGTTTATGCCATTGTAGCTAGTCTTTTCAAGATGATATGTTCGAAAGGTGATATGTATATATGTATAACATTATTTACGTAAATTTGTAGGCATTGAAGCCATGCCGCTTAAGAATGCAAGACTATGTTGTTGCAGAGGCGCAGGCTTACCAGTCCCTTCCTGGGGCAACGTTTCATGGGACTCCAATGCCGCATGGCTACGTTCGTGTGAGCCCGATATGTGTATTATCCGATTGGAGGGAAGCTGCATTGCCATATGCCCACCCAGATATTGATACACTTGGTGAGGCAGAAGGCGGAGTGATATTGTGGCCCAAAGCAGATGTCGTCTACACTACTGAAATTGTAAGATAAATTTACATTACTTTAGATTGTTAATGTGTATATATGAGGTCAACTGATCTGAAATTATATATACAGGTTAAAAAGAAGACACCCGGAGCACCTAGGCCTCCACCTCCACTTCCTGCATTACCAAGTTGGGTTTCAACTGACCTAAAATACCCGTTAGGTCCTGCTTGCAGGGGAATGGCATGTTGGCTACGGGCACATAATATACATTGCCCTATAATTGTTTCTTTAGAAGCAAATTATGCAAGTTAATCATACGATAGCTCTTTATTTATACAAGATATTATTGAGCTATTTATGTATGATTGGCTGAATACATCAATGATAGAGACATGGATAAGGTGAGATCTTGTTTATACATCCATATACCTTGTGTAAAATCCGGTGATCTGGTTTCTTATATATTAATGCATACATAATACATGTTTTGCAGCTACTTAGTCGAAGATCAATGCAAACAATTTGCATTTGATCATGTGGGATTTTTGATTCCATCATTGATTAGTATGGTAGCTAAAGACCCTGATAGTGTTCAACAATACTGTATAGATGCTTTTACAGTTTTCGGTCTGCAAAAGAAGACGATAATAATAGCTCCATTCAATGTCAAGTAAGTTTACTTTATTTATAATTTGGACTTGAGAAAATTCCATTTTTATTGTGCATTTTGAGTTATTATTTTTTTACTTTTTTACCTCTAGCGGTAGACATTGGGAGTTATTAGTTATTGTCCCCGGGACGTTCACTGTTTATTATCTAGATCCTGCGGGAAGTACATTGAACACTAAAATTGGACACATATTGAGAATGCCATTATTCTGGTGAGAAATATTTCATTTTTATATCCGTTAACATATGTTATTACATTACTATTTAATTATGCAATTTACTGTGTTACATTAACATGTAGGGGTTTAGATGCATTCAAAAATACTGGAGGAAATGTCCCAAGGAGAAAGAACCAGCCAATAATTTGGGAGAACGTAAAAGTAAGTTCCCGACTCCAATGTATATATTATTTATGTGAACTGTGCTTAGTTGTATTTTTTAATATTTTGTATGTTTCAATTTATAGTGCGCTACACAAGACAACGGCTGGGCATGCACATACTATGTGATGCGATTTATGCAGATGATTATCCGACATGCCACATTGGATATTAATACCATACATGAGGTATTATATATAGTCTCATTGGTTAGTATGAAATATATCAATCTTATTTTTATATTATTACTTATATATACATCATTCTCTTTGCATGTGTTTAAAACTGACCACACTATAGGTAAACGCTTAAAAAATGTACATGCTCTATATACGATGGAAGCATTAAATGAAATAAGAGAAGAATGGGCAAAAGCCATACAAGCAGTGTCGATTGTAAGATATAATTGGGATGCTGATAGCGATGCTGAATGATATTTTGTAAATGAATATTTCTGAATGTTTATACATGTTTGAATGTTTCTACATGTATTTGAATGTTTCAACATGTGTGAATGTGAGAATTGAATTGATGTCTGAATGTATCTACTTGTGTGAAAAAATATTTGTTGATTTTGTAGGTTTGTGGCCTGTTTGTAGGCTGATATCAATGGATGTCGTAAACCTGCAGTTCAGAAAACTGAACTACAGGTTCTCATCCTGCTGACCAGCCACAGCAGGCCTACAAACTAATAAGAAAAAAAAATTAAAGTATAGGCGTCAGTTATTTATAGAACACCGTCATCAAAGGCCTACAACGTCGGTTATTTGATAAAAACCGACGCCTAATAGGACAAACAACCCGACCGTGCAGGAAAGCACGGCCGTGGTAGAAAAAGCGTTGCTTATTAGTATAAAACCGACGCCTATAGTACTAAACACGGCCGTGCAGCGAAGCACGGCCGTGCTTCGCCGTGTCCTCTAGGTGTATGGCGTCGATTGTTAAGTTGTTAACCGACGCAGAAAGTGTCCTAGGTGGTGCTCTTTTTTGTGGCGCGAACCTTATAGACGTCGGCCAACTATATATAACCGACGCCTATATGTCATATAGGCGTCGGTTAGAAAACCGACGCCGAAGAGTTCGACCTTTAGCGGCGCCCACATAGGCGTCGCTTGAAAACCGTCGCCAAAGGGGGTTAAACAACTGACGCCAAAGGCTGTTTCTGTAGTAGTGTGCTCACTACTTCTGATCTTACTACCTACGTTGCCTTCTTTTCCCTGTATTGACAAAATCCTTTCTGCCTTTTTCACATAGACAATCATCATATAATCTATTGTTTTTTTTGTCAGAGGTGCTTTTAGTTCTCATCTACATAGTCATCCTACCACATCTCATGAAAATTTACAACAAGTTTGTGTAATCTAATATGTAGAATTTGCCATTAAGATAGTTGTGCACTAACAGAGAGTAGAAGTAACGACAACATCAAACATCATTAGCAAATTTCCCCTATGACCATCAATGATCATGTTGTCAATATATCACATGAGGTTCATTCTTGTAAAGACACATCGGCATGTTCGAAACCTTGACCGAAACCCCTTATTTCTTGGAGATCAAAGAGGGTCAGAAGAAGGGTGACCATGAATGGACCAACAAGTACTTTCTGAAGATCATCCATTGTCCCCTATCATGACATCAATGAAGCCATCCAAATTTCAGAGCTGCATAATATAGTATCCCATCTCCAAATCTAATACTCAAAATTTCTTAGACGATCTTCAAAAGATTTGAGTCCGAGTGGCATGAGCTTGGAGTCCCGAATTTATTTTACACATTTTAACAATACTACATGTTTCCATGGCTCTACGCGGGCTAGAACACTTCATGGTTGACGGTGATTGCTGAGAGAGCTCCAACACAATCAATGTTGACGTCACTGTGTTTGAGCATAACTACTGAGATAATGTTAAGGTGTGTGAGTCATGCACCTCCTTTCCCTAAGATAACCTCCTTCCAAAACTATCTAGTTTCACTCTCTATGCCGATGCTAGACATCGAGACACAACTCCTTAGACCTGTCATGGTAGTAACTCTTACAGTGTTGTCATTTATTAATCCCGTGGTCAATTGCTGTCCTCCTCCGACATCTAATAACCCTTCCCGCCACTACCTCCAATGTCGTCTACCAAACCCTACTATAACCAATGATTCCTGTGACGACATTTGGCTAATGTGGCATAAACACTAGTGGAGCATTGATATTGAGTAAGCAAAAAAAAAAGAAGAATTTTGACAATATTTGTACATGTATATTGAGTTAGCTAATGATACATAGCGTTTGATTTTTTTTTTTTTGCGTGTATCATTTTGCAATCAACATACTATGAAATTTATCAATTATGTTGACATTTTAACATTGAGTACAAAATACTGAAGATATCGTGTTTGGTATTTCCGCAAAAGATCAATAGGCCATTGGATGGTGATCATCATTGTGAAACTTTAACCCATTAAAACAATTGAATTGATATATATATATATATGTATATATACATATATATATATATATATATATATATATATATTTGTCGAATCTAATTTCTATCGCAAAAGTTACATAGAGCAAGAAAACAAAAAAGGAAAAAAATCTTATAAAAATGGGAAAAGAATGAACAAATTATCAGAAAATACGAAGAAGGATATTGAAGACGGGTTCAAAGTCGAAAGATGTTGTTGATAGATGTAAGATTGAGATGTAAGAACGAGAAATCATGAGTTTGAATCTAGGCAACGGGATGAATTAATCCCAATTATTTTTAAAATCGAAAGATGTTGTCTAAGAAAGTTCTAGCATAGATAATTTCCAGTCTGAATGGCAGTTCTTCTCCACCACGGGGACTTTCGGCCGTGAGTGGTGATGGACTAAACGGGGCGTATCCGAAGCACCTGACCCGACTCAGCTGGCTTCCATTTGCCCTCGCAGTTCCATTCCCATGGAACATGGCTGTCGCACGAGCAGCCGTTAGTTGCCGAGCCTACTTCACTACTACTGTGCCCGGTCTCTTCTCGCATACACTTCGGTTCCCTTGTATCAGTTTCAGTCTCGCCGCTCCTGTAGTACGCGTATACATCCGCCGAGCCTCGTGCACCCCGTGCTCATCCATGGCATCCCCCACCAGCTCAGCCGCGGGGGTCAAAATCACGGCGCCGTACGGGACTTGGAAGTCTCCCATCACTTCCGACGTCGTGTCTGGTGCAGAGAAACGCCTCGGCGGTTTCGCCGTCGCCGGGGACGGCCGGCTTCTTTGGGTCGAAAGTCGCCCACAGGAAGGGGGGTGAGTGGTTGCTCGATGATGCTCTTGTTTAGATTCTATAACTCGTCTCAGCTTCGTGTCCGATTAAACGGGAAGTTCGCCCGACCTTAGTAATCAGCACTCATCCAACCCGTGTCATGTCCTAGTCGGAAAAGAAATGGTTCACTGATCGATAGCAAAGCGGTTTCACTTTGTAAGAAGAACTTGTTGGTGCCATGAGCCGAAAGGAATGCTTCGAGCAGACATCTTGCCTGTCTTAATAATGATACTCGTATTTACGGAGTTAGTCAAGTGAGACAAAAACAACGAATCATCTGTACTTCCTTTTTCTTCCCCCCTTCACTAGTGGGTGATTCCAATCCGTCATTTGACAGTTTGGAAAGAACTTTTTGATCTGTGGGTCTTAAGACTCTTAACTATTAAAAAAAGGAGTAACTGGAGGAGTGACCCCTCGCCACTCCTAACTATTGTTTATTTCCAACATAATATAGAAAAGCAATAGCAATATTTTGAGAATTGGAGTACCATCATATGTTCCCTGTATCGGTATTCTTTATGAATAATTATTGTTGCAAAATAAGGTCCTACTATCCTAGCTCTCAAGCTGATGGAATCACTGGATTTCCACCTGTGCAGGCGTTCAGTTCTTGTTATTGAATCAGAACAGGAAGGTGATAAGCCAATAGATGTCATCTCACCAGACTTCTCTGTACGGACTTTGGCGCAAGAATATGGTGGTGGTTCATTCGCAGTGTCTGGTAGTACAGTTATTTTTTCTAACTATAAGGACCAGAGGCTGTATAAGCAGGTCATTGGAGGTAAAACTCTCTTTTGTTGAATTTCTTCTCTGCAACACCACTTCCTATCCCTCTTAAGTCCTACATTATGTAGGTTTCTAAAACATAAAAAAGGCTAGAAGCAGTTTCTATGTTTCCTTCTAACTACTAGTTTTATGTTCGCTGTATGATCAACGGACAATGTTTTGTTTCTGCTCATGCATTTGAAGTGCCGATCAGGGCCTGAGGAGGAGAATGCGGCACTTACCATTTTAATGGTGACAGAGCTTTTTCTTTCCTGTTGATTAACATCGGGAGGCTCAGAAATCAGAAGCCATAAGGTTCCCTGAGGGAACAACATGGCAATAATTGACAGAGACTTTGGTTTGATATCTGAGGAATCATTAAAAGGAGAGGGATTCTCCATCCATGTTGAGAAATTCTTATGCTACTACTTGGTTGGAAATATACACGGGCGTGGATCTGTGAAGACATCGATTATCCTTAGGATGGAGCTGCTTACTCATTATTGACGGATGCCCACTTGTATCTCCATGTTGATTGAATCAAGCACTATGACTAGTCGACATGCAGGAGTAACTTTTGCACAGACAAGCTCGGAGTTGTATGAAAGCGATCACACACTGTTTTATTTTATCAAGTGACACCCAAAAGGTTTTCGCAAAGTTTTTCTCCAAGACCGGCGCAATCTATTTACAACACTGCATGCCCTCTCCAAAAATTATTTTTAGGGGAAAATGGTACGACTTGGAAATTGTGGCGAAGGAGAAGATTCCCAACCGACCTTAGTGCTTGGAGTCGTGTCTTAGATATTATAAATACCTTTCTCCATCTGCATGGTGTGGGAATAGACATGCTTTCACATGGGCATCCTAAGTTGGAGGGAGCCAAGATTTGGGCGAAAGCATTGGTCTCTAATATGATGGTGAACATATTCCACAAGATGGTCGATTCATGTGAAGAATCTTCATTGTCAGTGTTGAGCTGCCTTGAATATTGGCTCATTTGTATGTTCGTGACTCGAACCAATTCTCTAGGTTACCAACACGAAGTATAAGTTACTTTCAGTAACAAAATTACAATAGTTTTATCAGAATGTCAACTTGGTATAGAATGGTGTTGTCTCAAACTCTCAATCCATAATTACCATACACACTGATTTTTGTTGTATTGCCAAAACTCTCTAGTTTTTTTTGAGAGCCAAGAAAGAAAAATTGTAACAAATAGAACTAACAATAGCATTAGGCACATACAGACAAATAAAAATGGATTATGTATGCATCTTTATATAAATGGGTTGGGCCATACAAAAAGTTTTTGAGATGTCTATATGGAGTATCTACTCTTTGAAGAGTAAAAAATTCTAGATACGTCTACAAAAGTATCCAATACTTATCCAGGTGTATCCAGGGAGTACAAGTATCCAATACTTCAGGTTAGGTACACCACCTATTTGAAGAATTTGTACTTCCTAGTAGAAAGAATTATGTCATCAACACATACAAATAAAACATTCAATGTATATGTTTTCTTTATAAAGATATAATGATCAACATGTGATCTAGAGAACCCAAATGTCACAAGTATCAAAACTAAGTTTATCAAATTAGGCTCTCAAGCTTTGTTTCAGACCACATATACTCGTTTGAGTTTGCAAACCTTGAACTCCCCCTGTGTAACAAAATTGGGCATAGTTATGAGCTGCCCGCCTAGGCGCCACCTAGTCTTTCGGGCCCAAGAGGGGTTAGCTTAGGCCGCCGCCTTAATAAAATGGGAATTGGTCGTCTGGGTGAGTCCTAGACAATTTTTTTTTGGATTTTTATTTATTTTGTATATTGTCACATGATCTCTGCAAGATGGTTGAAATAGAGGATTGCAACTAGAGTATTATGTGACTAGAAGATCCCTCTCAGATTAAATAGTAAGTTTTATGTTATACGACCAACCATGCTATATGGGAATGAATGTTGGGCAATAAAGAATAAGGTCTTAGCAAGATGCATGTGGCTGAAATGCGTATGCTGAGATGGATTTATGGGAAGACAAGAAAAGATTGACTATACCACGAACAAAGTGGGGATGACGAGTATTGAGGACAAGCATAGTGCATGAGTTCGACTTCGTGTCGACTATACCAGGTGTGGAAATGGAAGTTTGTGGAAATATCGGGGAAGTTTCAAGGAAGTTTAGACGCAAATTTCGATAAACATCGATAATACTTCAATGACATTTTTGAAAGAAAATGAAGCAAATTCAAATATAACATCAATGAGAAACTAATTACTGTTAGAACTTAAAACTCTGCCTTAAACATGTCAATCATCATCATCTAAGCCTCAGTCCTGACTATGTTGGGGTCGGCTACATGGATCCTTCGTTTCCATTCAGCTCTATCATGGGCCATGTTAATTTAGGCCGAGATGTAGAGATTCAAAATCTCTCTTTATAAGCTCATCCCATGTTAATTTAGGCCTCCCTCTTTTTCCAATTTAGTGTGCTTGACTCAATAACATTGCTTTGTATAGGCGCATTAGTCGGTCTGCGTTGTAGATGTCTGTACCATCTGAGTCGGCCCTCGCGCAACTTGTCCTCAATGCTTGCCACCCCCACTATATTGCTGATATGGTAATTTCTCAAGTGATCTTTTCTTGTCTTCCGACACATCCATCTTAGCATACGCATTTCAGCCACGTTCATCTTATTGAGACCTTGTTTCTTCACTGCCTAACATTCACTCCCATAGAACATGGCTGGCTATATGGCTGTTCTATAAAATTTACTTTTTAAACTAAGAGAGATCTTTCGATCACATAATACTCCAGTTGCACTCCTCCATTTCAACCATCCTACAGTGATCCTGTGAGAAACGTCATTTTAGACATCCCCATCTATTTGAATAATAGAACCCAAGTAATGAAATTTATCACATTTTGGTATATCTACTCTGTCCAACTTGGCTCTCACACTGCGAGATTGGTTGAAATTGCAATGCATATACTCAGTTTTGCTCATGCTAATCATCAAATCATTTGATTCCAATGCCTTTCTCCAACGTTCAACTTTATCATTCAATCCATCTTTAGTTTTGTCAATCAAAAATATCATCAACAAATAACATACACCAAGTAATATCATCCTGAACATTCTTTGTCAACTCATCCATAACAAGAACGAACAGATATGGCCTGAGTGTGGATCCTTGGTGTACCCCAACTGTGATAGGAAAAGTTGGTGTCTCTCCTCCATGAGTCTTCACACATGCAGTAGAGCTATCATACATGTCTTTGATCAAGTCAATATATTGGATTGGCACACCCTTTTTCTTCAAAACCATCCACAACACTTCTCTGGGTACTCGATCATAAGCCCTTTCCAAATCAAGAAACACCATATGAAGATCTCTTTTGCTTTCTCTATATGTCAATGATATATCAAAATCACAAATTCACAACACAACCAAGATTCACAACTCACAAAGTAGATTAAGAAATGTAGAGAGTAAATTAACTACATAATAGCTGACCAACAATTTTTTTCTTCAAATCCAAGAATAAGGGGTGCCTCCAATCTCCAACACTCAAAAGAGTTAAAACACCAAGTTCCTAGCACACACCACTCTTCAATCTACTAAGGGTGAAGTGGGAGGCCAATTCAAGCACTTCTCTCACTTAAATAAAACTCAAGCAGGATACTAGAGTAGGATGACTGTGGCCATCTAAATGTCGTCTTGTTGTCGCCAACATCCGGGGGATTGATGACAACATCGACGCCATTGTGACAGAAATGAACTGCCCAAGCCAACATCATCGATGTTGGGGAAAAATTGGGTCAACACTGTGACCAAGTTGACTTATCAAGGCTTCGAATTCACCACCCATAAATGTCAACAAAATCACGAAAAATCGCCTAACATCACAAATTTAAATCCATGAGGACAAGTTGTGCGAGGGCCAACTGAGATGGTATGGACATGTGCAACGTAGACCGACTAACACACCTATATGATGCAATGCTATTGAGTCAAACATAAGTAAAAGAAGAGGCAAGCCTAAACTAACATGGGAAGAGCTTATAAAGAGAGATTTTGAATCTTTACATGTGATCAGGATACGACTCGTAACAGAGCTGATTGCAGAAGAAGGATCCATATAGCCGACCCCAACATGGTTGGTGTGAGAAATAAGAATGTTGTATATATTGAATTGATTCTATGAATAAAAGACGTACACCCCTGTCCTATATATAGGATCAAGGGAGAAACCCTGAGACTTGGACACAAATAATCTAGACGGGCCGAGACACTAAAGGCCCACTAACTAATTAACCTATTAACTAAATGGGCTAATATGTACTCTCGAACACTCCCCCTTAAGCTGGAGCACGGGTGAAACACATGTACAAGTTTGGAGTTACATGACTCGATAAAATGATGAAAGATAAAAATGATAAAAGATAAACGTCACTCCCCATACAAAATTTGTTACTCCCTCTTAAACAATACTTCCCCTAAATTATATGATGACAACGTCTCTTTTTAGTTGTGTTTTGCAGGCTGGAGATCCTCGAGCTTTGAAGAAGGTCTTTTGGAGTGCATCTGGAATGAAGAACATCTGATGCATGGAACCTGAACGCTACAACATAAACTCACTTTGGAGCAAACGATCATCAATACCATGACTACGCCATCTTCACTGGAATACGTACTTAACGCGGCACGAATACAGATACAATGTAAATGTAGCAGTAGTAGAATCTTTAAATCGTCTGACAACCGTGCATAACGTGGCACAAACACGAATGGACGATGTGCTGATGATATAATGTATGTAACATAACTCTGGCACATAAACCTTGGGGGCTCGACGGGAAAGGAGATCATCCATTAAGGAAAGGCCCAAGTAGATCAGTTGAAGGTGATGCTAAAACAATAGATGCATGGTAATAAAAAACCTGCCTTGAGGCTCTCGAGGCTTACGCCTCTTGGCGAGGCTATCCCAAATGCGCCTCGAGGCTTACGCCTCCGTGTCCTGAACTGAGGCTTACACCTCACAATGTCTGAGGCCCGCCTCAAAGCACTGAGGCTTAGCTAAGGCGCACGCCTCAATTCTGAATGATGATGTCTTATGTTAACCACGAAATTGTCTACTTTTAAGGTTATTAAAAACACTTTCTTCAAAAACATCAAAGTTCTTGTAGTTGATTGCTACTTGTCATTAATAAACATTTAATCATCATTTTCTGAGTAACATCTTTCAATCTTCATTGTTAAATTTCTCTTTGTTTGCTACCTTCTTATTCACTATGTCGGTGAATTTCATATCATTGTTAACTAAATTTGGTTCCTCGTTCCTACTAATTTGAAATTCTATCTCCTTCAGTTTATCTATTGACATCTTTTATTCTAGTAGTATAAAGAATTGATATCCTGTTATTTTTTTACATATTTATTTTGATATTCTGGTGGGTCCTTAGTCTCTATTATCATCATCAAGTTTCTAAAATAATTACTATTTCATATTGTTGTGCCTGTATATACATATTTTTGTTATAACACATTGATACACAACCTACAAAAATATATATATGTAAATACATGTATAAATTTATTTTTTATGACCGCCTCATACATATTTTGAGGCTTACGCCTCAAACGCCTCGAGGCTTACGCCTCGCCTCACTGAGACAAAAACGCCTTGTTACGCCTCACCCATTTTTCAACCTTGAACAGGTGCATCTTGGAGAAGACGTGATGAAAGCAGTTTGGTGAAGATAAAACTGGATGAACTATCAACCTTGCAAATGTAGACTTGACAGGCTTGTAATTGCTGAGCTTCTGAGAAGTCTGAAGAAGCACCCATCCGTCTCTCAAGAATGCAACAAGAGTGATCAACTGAACCACCATTAACACTGAAGGAGGAAACAAGAAGGTTGAAATATGCATAGCAAACTCTTGTCCTGACATACATAATGCGGTACCGAGAAGCTCAATGTCAACACTGCAATGAAGATCCTGCAAAGCTGTCTGAAAGTGGAGAACATATGTGCTGAACAATGCGAAGCTCCATGAAGATAATCTGGAATATAAAACTGGATGAACTCTCTTCATCTCTCCTCATACTTTCTCTCATATTCTTTCTCTTCTCATACTCTCTCATGCTCTCTCTCTTCTCATACTCTTCCTCTCCTCTATCCTACACACCAAATACGATGAGAGTGAGTATATAGTGTGGAGAAAGGGACATATGCCCCCCCCCCCCCCCCCCCCCCCCGACACGTGGAAAGGGGACACACACATGAATGGTGGGAAAGGAATTGGTAGAAAAGATAGGAATTTGTGAAATGGAGATGTATTGTATGTAGAGAATGGGAATCGATAACTAGAGAGAAGATGCTAAATGGGTCAATGTAAGATTCGAGTAGGAAAATTAAATTGATCTAATCTTGACCCAAAAAGGTGCGTGGCGAAGCCCTTACAATTTTTTTTTTGACATGAACTTTTGAAGGACTTTTCGAACTTGGGAGAAGACAGTCTGGCTTGGGGGTGATGGTGGAGTTTGACTTGATGATGGCCGATGGACAGCAGGCTCAATGAGTAAAGATAATAGGCGGTGACAACAACGTGGCGCAGGGTGGAGCAACGGCGGGATGGAGCCTGGATGATGGCAAAGACGGTTTGTTTGCCGCGGTTGCTGGATTTCAACAGAGACTTGATGACGACCGACTACCACATGACTTGGCCATAGCGGAGGAGATGATAACGGGCTCTTGCGTGGCTCCAGAGATGTTGCAGGCCATGAGGCCGTGGGCGGAGCCAAGTGCGAACCTTCTCCATAAGCGGCAGCAAAGGCTGGATAGACGATAATAGCGACGACGATGATGGCGTTGATTCCTGTGCCTGGTGGCGACGTGATGCGGCAGTGATGTTGATGGCTGTCGCTGGCTGCAGTTGTCGCTGCGGATTGGAGTCGTCGTCTATTGTTTGTTGGAATAGGCAGAGGTGGCGCTGTTGTTGTTCAGTGATCTACGAAGGCGACTATTGATGCTGACTGGCGACGGTTGTCGCTGTTGTGTGGCAACGCCATGTTGTAGGTTGTCGGTGGCGGTTGCTGCTGGCCGATGATGGTGCTGATAGCTGTTGACCGACATCTTTGATTGCGCGACATAGGGGTGCGACGACGACCGGAGTGTAATGGCCGAAAATGTCAAAATGATAGCATCGTGAAGGAGATTGCCTGCGTACGGAAAGAAGATCGCTGTTATGAATTGAGAACAAAGATGACCATGGAGGCCGGGATGTGCCTAGCGGCCGACCGACCTAAACCATGGCTATGCCGGTCGCTGCCCGCAGGTGGAGCGGAGCCTCTATTCGTCTCTCTTGGAGAGAGGAGAGGCGGCTGCTAGGGTTGCGTGCACGGAAGGGAGAGGGAAGCAGACATGGGCGGCTAGGGTTCCTTCTAGGAGCGAACCTGCTCTAATACCATATGAGAAATGATAATGTTGTATATATTAAATTGATTCAATGAATAAAAGGTGTACACCCCTGTCCTATATATAGGATCAAGGGAGAAACCCTGAGACTTGGGACACAAGTAATCTAGATGGGCCGAGACACTAAAGGCCCATTAACTAATTAACCTATTAACTAAATAGGCTAATATGTACTTTCCAATAGTTGGGATTGAGGCTTAGATGATGATGATGAGGTCTTTCTAACATCTATTTGCCACGTGTAAGTGTTTTTCATGTATTTTTAGGCTACTACCTCACTCTTATTTGACTATTTAAGATGCAGAACATTAGACATACACAAAATACCTTATCTATGTGATATATGTTATATTACATAAATATCAAATGCAGAATTAAATAAATAAGAGCGCCGTTGGCGCCCAACCAAGCTAGCCATCACCTAGATGCCTTGACAACAATGAAACCAAGAGGTTGCTCCCTGTAGCCTTTTCATTAAGGTCATCTTTCAGGAAAACATTTTGGACATCGAGCTGAAAAAAGGCCAACCAATATTAACAACGACAAAAATAAGAACATGTTTTGCCATCAGACTGTGTGTAGCCTTTGGCTACAAGATGAGATTTAAGTCGTTCAGCGTGCTATCAGGATGATATTTGTTAGTAAACACCCATTTACAACTAACATGAGAGCAGTCAGTAGGATGATCAACAAGATCCGAGGTTGACGTTCTTGTAGTGCTAAAATTTCATCATTCATGACAACCTTCCATCCATGATATGCTAGGGCCTCATCAATAGATTTTAGGACAGAAATAGCGGTTAATGAATTAGTCAAGGCTGAAAAACACAAGGCTTGACTTGTCATGGTTGCAGTATTGAGCACTATCATGTGCGATATAGTTTCTCTTAGGCTTGCATAAAGCAATCACCATGCTTAACTCAAAAACTGGATTAGAGACATTAATACTTTAGTGAGGACAAGATTTGCAACAAGAGTAGAAGAGCTAGTGGGGACAGAAGGCATAGCAACTTTAAGTTTTCGGTGTTGATAGACCTGGAGAGGTTTATCCAGTCCATGAGAGGAAGAGGACACCATGGGAAGAGTAGGGATGAGCATCGGGTTGGACCGGCCCAATCCGACCCACGACCTAGCCCGCATAACCCGATCTAAAGCCGAACTCAATTTATAATATGGGTGGGCCGGGCCTAAAATTTAAACCCATATTTTATTTGGGCCGCGTACGGGCGGAGGTAAACCCAGGCTCGAAAACCCGAATGCCCAAATTAGATTTTATGTACATTATGTACGTATACATCTATCTTTGTCCTGAAAGAAAAACATACATATTTCTTGATGCAATATGTAGTACGTATCCAACCAATGGTTGCATGGATACTCTGTAATCAATCAACATGATTAGTGAATTGATACTAGTAAGATAACCATCATTGACATGAATAGGCCTACTTGATTTCTTTGTTTTGATCTCATTGTGTCCGCATGTAGGAGAAAAATGATCTTTTGCTCAATGCATAGTAGATTATGCTCCTCTTTTTGCTCATAAGACATGTAGGAGACAAATGATCTTTTGCCCTTTCAAAACCCATTTCATTGTAATACATATAGGATGAGGAAACAAAAAGCCACAACATTGTAGACTCCATTGATTTTTTAAGTCTCATACATTCACATGTACAAGAAAATGATTTCTTACTCTTTTAATATCCACTTCATTGCTGTACGGGATCACACAACTAAGGTATACATATTCCGGCTACATATCACAAAGTATATATACATTCTTTTAAAGGTTGATCACAAAATACATATCACACTAGTTCAGTTTTCATGTTAGCAAGTTAGATCTAGCAAAATTTGGTTCGCTCATTCGATGTTATATGGGCACAAACCCCAATCTGGCCCAAAACCCAGCATTCTTGTATGGGTCGGGTATGGGCTGACATTTTTCCATTTTATTTGGGCCCGAACCCGGCCTGTGACCCGCTTTAAAATGTGGGTTTGGGTTTGGGACAGGAAAAACCCAGTATAACCTGGCCCGATGCTCATCCCTAGGGAAGAGGAAACCTGATCAAGGATAGAAACAACTCAACAAGCTCTTGCCCTAGAGTGTGACTTTGAACTGAAAAGAAAGGGGTGTTTCTCAAAGAAAACAACATCGAGACTGACAAGCACTCTTTTATTAACAAGTTAAAAATATTTGTATCTAACCATGAGGATACCCGAAAAAGATGCATTTGGTGGAGCGAGGTGGCACTCCCTAAACCCTAAAATGAATCTTATTATGGAGCATAAAGGAAGGCACACGGTTGATCATAAATAGGCGGTCAACAAGGCACATCGGGCTAAGAAGACTTGGAAACATTGGTGTTATACATAATAGTATGAGCTATATTAAGAAAACGCTTGTTTTTCCTATTTTGCATTGCCATTTTGTTGGGGTGTGTAAGGGCAACGTTTGATGCAGTGTATCCATATCAAGACAAAAGTGGTTTAGATCTTATAGAACGTATTAAGTGCATTGTCAGTGTGAAAAACTTTTATGGTTTTGAAGAAATGGGTTTTAGTTTCAACAAAGAATCATTTCACAATAGACAACACAACAAATTTATCTTTAAGAAGATAAAGCCACATAAATTTCGAAAGATCATCGATGAAGCAGATAAAGTATTGAAAACCATTATAATTTGAAATTTTGCAGGGACCCTACACAGTTTTCAGACCCGACCCGGAGGTCAACCCGACAAAGCTCCTGGGTCACGGGTCTCTGGTTCAACCGCCGGGTCGACCCGGTTGACCTGGTGACGACAGTATGACACCGTATACATATTATTGTTATATACATACAAGTATATGCATGGATGTTACAGTAATATGTATGTCCATACATTTAATACTATATAAGTGTGTGTATATATGTACATAATCTACTGTATGGAACCATGGTATAATGAATTATGAAACACCAAACATACAAAACCAACTATCTATTCATTAAGGAGCAAAAACATGGTCTTGCAATACTTAAAACAAGTGGAGAAATACAAATAAGTGAATATATCAATGTATGGAAAATTGGGGTTGAATTGAAAGGACATGAAAATCAGTCAAATGGTCATTTAGGGAAGGAGAACTAAAACCAACAAAACCTAGTCGGGTCTTTGACCCGTAGTCTGGGTCATCGGGTTGGCGGTTGAATCGGCCGGGTCAACTCTGGGTCTTGGCCAAAAATGGGTTTTAGCCCCACCCGACCCGTAAAACTTCCCGGGTGGAGGTTCAATCGGCTGGGTCGGGTCGGGTTTCAAAACTATGCCTACACATCAGAGTGTGCAATATCAAAATGTTTGAAACTGATAGAATTCTTAGCAGTAGAGGATGAACTAGTTTGTTTGCCTAATTGACATGATTTGCAATAAAAAGAAATAACATAATCAGAAAGCACATGATGCGGCTTGCTAGCAGAATGATGGCCCATGCGCATATGCCACTGAAGTGGTGAAACCGAAGAGGATAGGCCGACGGTGTGGTAGTGAGGTACATATCGAAATAGTAAAGGCCATCAGGTCCGTCAGGCCCCACCAATCTTCATCCTCGTGCGTAGATCCTGTAAGAACATGATGAAAAGGTGTAAATGTAATCACACAGTGCAATTTGTGTACGAGCTTGCTAACAGATAGTATTCATAGGAAACTTGGGATCAGAAAAACGTGAGGATAAGTATAAACTGGCAGAGGGCTTAGCAGTCCCTGAGCTAGTAATTGGAGAATGGGATCCATCTGCTAGGAGGATTAGGGGAAAGGATTGTTGTCGGTAATGTTTTATAACAAACCTGCATTGCCAGTAATATGCGATGTAGCACCAAAATCAATAAACCATCCATTTTGGCACCATATGGAGATGGAGTAGAGATAAAACACTCTTATGTGGGTAGTAGTATTGGCAGCCACAATGCATATAAGCCTATTCAGATCAACCATAAACAACATTACATGACCCTTAGGAGTAGTAGTAGTAGAGGTTTCACCAGCAGATCATCTATAGTTTCAAAGACTTGATTGGCGCAAGTCGGTTTGCAATGTCTGAGCCAACATTTCTCTTCCACATGGTTCGTGCGCTTGCAATATGAGCAGTAGCTAGGGCCACTGGGCTGAACACGCCTACGTCTAGCTGCTCCAGTAGAGCGGTCGCGTCCTTTAAAGAATCGTGACTACGTCCACCTCCAACAAGAAAAACATATTAAGAAGTGGATGGCCGACAAGGAGTGGCTCAAGTGGTCAAGCACAGTGTCCCCTAACAAAGGGACCCAGGTTCAAATCCCAGTTGCCGCCTTGATTTACCACCCTCTCGAGCGTTCGGCCTCCGCCACGGGCGTGGGAGAGGGGGGAGAAATCTTTCTCTCTTAATCCCATATTAAGAAGTGGATGCAACATGGAAGGAGTTTGTGGTAAGGCGTTGCAGATGTTTGAGAACCTCGTGAATAGACGGAAGTGGATCACTACCCAAGATTTTGATCTGCCAAACTAGAGAACAAGTCACAAAAACTGCAGAAGAAGTGGACAAGTTGAAGTTCTTGTCGCTACTTTTGTAAGGTATTAAGGCCGATAAATAAAGGATGACACTCCTCCAGATCCCTATAAACAACTTGATTTTTGTTAAGTTCTGATAAATCTCATAAACACAGATAGCATTCTCCTTGTGAGGATATACAGTAGCATTCTCCTTGTGACGATATACAGTAGCCAGATGCTGCAAGCCTGCAACATGGTTCTTGAGAATTCAACTTTTAATAAGAGAATCAACATTCTTCCATGTGGTGTACACACTTTTGATCGTGGCATTGGCCTTAACATTGGATACGACATAAGCAACATCAGTCATATGGGAAGCCTAATATTGGGAATAGGCATAGATCTAGAGGGATTTATGCCATGTTGCATAGCTTTTCCCGGACATTCGAACAAAGACGACTTGGTGACTAGAAGTCTCCATCGAGGAAGCCATCAAAGCAACAACCAGGGGTAGAGGCAAACACAAGATCAATATGGTCATACATCAGAAGCTAGACAGATAGGACATGTGGTTAAACACGTATAACATCAACAGAGGAAGAAGCCCATATCATCGGTAATTAAAAAAAAAAGGAGACATCACAATGTCATTTAGGCAAACATGCAACGCCTCAGAAATGGGGACACACCCCGATAGAAAAAGGAAACTTTTTGGTGGAGTAGTGGTTAGTAGAGGGGATACGTCGTGCTTACGACATCAACATGAATGGATTTAAGCCAGGGTGGTTGGACAATACCAAGGAAGAGAGGGAGGAGTAGGGCAATAATAATAAGGAAGGTGGAGGGTGACAGGGAACGAGGTAGCAACAACAATAGGGAGGTGGGTGGGGGATGGTGGCGGCAACAGAGGTAGGAGAAGGGCGGCAACACGAGGGGGTAAGGGAGGCGGCGACATTAGCAAGGTGGTGGTTGGAGAGGCGGTGGCAATAGTTTTGAGGACTGGAGGCGGCAACGACAACAATGGGAGATGGTAGAAGGGATGGGTGGCACAAGGAGGGGTGGTGGAGAGGGAAGCGGGGTAAGGGTTGACTACCAAGGAAGCAAGGTTAGGGCTGGCTATTGGGATTATACTAACACCATGTAACAAAATAGGCTATATTGGAATGACTTGAAGCTACGATATGCCCTCCTTATATAGGATGGAGAGACATTAGATAAGAGATATCCCAAGAACATGGGACTAAAGGAGAAAACGTAACACAACATTAAATAATTAATAACACAACACCAAGTAAGTTGAAGATATTAACAATGTTGTTGCTAGATTGAACGTAGGGTTCGAGTATAGAGATGGCTCATGCATGTTGTGATCTACAATTCGTTGTGAAAATCAAGCAACCATTCACATTACCCACATTCCGGTCTTCCAAGAGCACACAAAGCACATCTCAGTGGACCATCACTTTGTACGTGATCTTGTCAATGAAAGAAGATTGTGATGTAACATGCCAAGACTGGAGATCAGCTGGCTGATATCCTCGAACAAACCGTCCTCTATTCTAGTATATGAGTACCAAGCTGGACTAAACAATGTATACTCTCCAACTTGATGGGGGGAGTGTTAGCATAATTAGTCCTCTTGCTAATGGGCCCGTGCTCACTTATGTAATTGTAATCCCTCTTCTATTTTTCCTTATTTCCATTTCCTCTCTTCATAGAAGTGATAACCCTTTACCACTTAACTGACCATGTAACTCCTTCATCCCTATATATAGGAGACCTATATAATCACCTTTCTCTAATTATTACTGCATAATCTGCACAATACCATTTCAATATCAGTTATGTATAGTACCTGAAAATCCTGTTACACTAATGCCCATTGGATTATTTGGTGTTGGGGAAAGACTTTAGTATTCGGCTATATGAAGTTAAACGAGGATTAATTCTTTCGAAATAAGAAGGATCCATATAGCTTGTGAAAGAATATTGTATTGAACTGATTCGATTAATAAAAGAGTTACAACCCCGTCCTATATATAGGAGCAAGGGAGAAACCTTGAGACTTGCGTCCCAAGTAATCTAAACGGGCCGAGACACTAAAGGCTCACTAACTAATTAACCTATTAAATAAATAGGCTAATATATACTCTTTGACACTCCCCCTCAAGCTGGATCATGGGTGAAACACATGTCCAAGGTTGGAGTTACAAGACTCAATAAAAGAAAAGATAGAAATGATAAAAGATAAATATCACTCCCCATACAAAAGATTGATACTCCCCCTTAAACAATACTCCCCCCCTGAATCATACGATGGCACTTCTTTTCTTTGAAATTGTATTCTGCAGGCTGGAGATCCTCGAGCACTAATGAAGGTCTTTTGGAGTGCATCTGGAATGAAGAACATCTGAAATGGAACCTGAATACGGCAGCAATAATTCTTTACTTGGAGCAGACGATCATCAATACCACGACTACGACAACTTCACTTGAATACGTACTTAACGCGGCACGAACGCGGATACATAGTGTTGATGTAGCAGTAGCCGAATCTTCAAATTGTCTGGGAAGATGTGCATAACGTGGCACGAACACGAACAGACAATATGCTGGTGATACGATGCAGGTACCATAACTCTGTCGCGTGAACCTTGGGGGCTTGACAGGAAATGAGTTATCATCCATCAAGGAAAGTCCTAAGAAGATCAGCGGAAGACGATGCTAATACAACATATGCAGCTCGGAGAAGATGTGATAAAAATAGCTTGGTGACGATAAAACTGGATGAATCAACCTTGCAGATGTAGACTTGGCAGGCTTGAAATTGCTGAGCTTTCGAGAAGTCTGAAAAAGCACTCATATGTCTCTCAAGAATGCAGCGAGAGTGATCAACTGAACCACCATTAACACCGAAGGAAGAGGAACCAAGAGGGCTGAAATATGCGTAGCAAACTCATCCCGATGTACATAATGCGGTACGAACGTGAGAAGCTTGGTGTCAACGCTGCAGTGAAGATCCTTCAATGCTGTCTAGAAGTGGAGAACAAATGTGCTGAACAATACGAAGCTCCATGGTAGCCTGGAATAAGTAGCCTGAATACACATATCATCTCTTCTCATACTCTCTCATACATATTCTCTCACACACTCTCTCTTCTCATCTCTTCCTCGCTTCTCTATCCCCCCACACACCAAATACAATGAGTGAGTGTTTGGTGTGGAGAAATGGATATATGACCCCCCCCCCCCCCCCCCCCCCCCCGACACGTGGAAAAAGGGATATACACATGATGGGTGGGTGGGAAAGGAATCGGTGGATTTGAGAGGAATTTGTGATATGTAGATGTGTAATATGTTGAGAATGAAACCGATAACTGGAGAGAATATGCTAAATGGGTCAATGTAAGATTTGGGTAGAAAATTAAATGGATCTAATCCTGACTTGAAAAATTCGATTAGGCTTAAATTGGATCTGATTAGCCAAAGATATATCCGAGTAAGGGTCCGAATATCATAAGTATTGGAGGATGTCAGAAACTTGGGAGAAGATAGAACAATTAGGGGTAATGGAGCATCTCTCTAAGCAGAAGCAAGACGGCAACAATTAACAAAGATAATGGATGGTGATGGCAAGATAAATAGCAACATGGCAGCAATGTGGAGCAGCGGCCGGGGGCATGGATTATGTCGGTCGACTAATGTAGCACTTGGCCGCATCGGAGGAGATGATAACGGTCACTTGCGTGGCTCTGAAGATATTGCATGCCATGAGGCTGCATGCGGAGCCAAGTGCAGAGCCTCTCCATGACAGGCGGCGAAGGCTGGTGCTGAGGATGTCAGGGCGATGCAACGGTAGAGACGTTGGCTGCAGCTAGTGGCGAGGTGATGCGGCAACCACGAGATGGCTGTCGTTGACTGCAGCTGTCACTGCTGATTGACGACGGCACCTGCTGCTTGCTGGAAAAGGGCAGAGCTGCTGATATGCGGCGACATCTGCTGGATAGGGACGACGGAAGTTGTTGTTGCCGGCGTTTGATTGTTGCTGACAGACCGACGACACATGGGCAGGCAGCAGTTAGTGGCAATTGCGGCGGCAGTGGCACTGCTGGATACGACGACTTGATGATGGCGGCCCCAGGATAGAAATTGCCGGCGTACGGAAAGAAGATCGGAAAAGAAGATAGGATCTTTAAGAAAGAGGATGAGAAGCTATGAAGACCGGGATGTGCCTGGCGGGCGGCCGACCTAAGCCAGGCTACGACGATCGCCGCCCGCAGGCGGAGGCGGAACCTTTGTTGCTCTCTCGGAGAGCGAAGAGTGGCGGCTGCTAGGGTTGCTCTCGGCAGCTAGGAGAGAAGAGGGAAGCGACAGCGGCTAGGGTTCCCTAGGAGCGAACGTGCTCTGATACCATGTGAAAGAATATTGTTTTGAACTGATTCGATTTATAAAAGTGGTACAACCCTGTCCTATATATAGGAGCAAGGGAGAAACCCTGAGACTTGTGTCCCAAGTAATCTAAACGGGCTGAGACACTAAAGGCCCACTAACCAATTAACCTATTAACTAAATAGGCTAATATATACTCTTTAACATAGCTTACCCCAACATGGCTGGGATCATAGTGACAAGTTTGGGATTCAACAACTTTTTAGCTGGTCGGAAAAACTGGAAAAATTCGTGGAAAGAATCAATATATTTCAGTCAAAGTTCGGTCAACTATTCGGAAATAATCGAGAATAAGCCGGCTATATATTTACATATATATATATATATATATATATATACATACATATATGTATATATTTATATATATGTGTGTATGTTTGTATATATATATTCATAAATATTAGATATAAATGTAACTCTTAAGGTCACTATATCTACAATCTTTTTTAGTGAAAAAAGTAGGAAAAGAATTAAAGAATAGTTGGATAATAACAATGGACTGTCACGGGAGTGGGGGTTGGAGGTTTAGTGTGTATAAGGAATTTTGTGTAGCTGGTCTTGTAAAAAAAGAGCAAACGACTTAAAAGAGAAAAATCGCGAATGAACGTGAAAAATCATGAAGAATCGTGAAAAACCGTATAAATCGCGAAAAGCTGGAAAAATCATAAAAAGTCACTAAAAATTGGCGACCAACGTATTAATCATGGTGAAAATTCGGGAGCCTTTAAAATTGCGAAAAATAGCCAATTTTTTGTAAAATTCGGAGACTTTTGTTACTATAGCTGGGATCTGAGGATTAAATGACAATGACGAGACCCTATTGAACCGTTGGTCTATATGCCCCTATTTATCATCACATTTTTAATTCTGGAAGAAAAACCTTCCAAGCAAGCAACAATGTCAACCTTCTCTTGTAGGACGAAGGACAATATTAACTAAACCATAACATACATTACTTGTGCTCCTTGTTGACATAACCTGGTGGATCAGTGACTCGTGACCCTGTGGCTATTCCTGGTTCGTCTCTGTTCCATGTATGAAAGCCCAGGTTTTAAAATTTGCAGCTGGTGTTTTTACCCTTTTGGCAAACTCCATCTAGCCCCGCCACCCATCATTTTGTTGAGATCGGATCCCAGGGCTGTTGGCTACAACCAGCATAGCAGGCACTGCAATAAACCACCGGCTGTGGACCAGTCCCACTTATTTAAAAAACTGACATTTTTGTAATCCAACTATCCATTATTTACATTGTTGTCACATATAGAAATCTGTATAAGTGTGTCACTTTATATGTTGTATTCCTTCAGGTCCAACACCAGACAAATTTTTGCAGTTTTTAGTTTGTTGATTGAATCAATTTTCTCTCAGCAGAAGGGGCCCCTGTCCCTCTTACTCCAGATTATGGTGGTGCTGTTAGCTATGCTGATGGGGTTTTTGACTCAAAGTTTGATCGCTATATCACTGTGATGGAAGGTTGCTTTTTGATAAGATTTCACTAAGTTTTTTTCTTACTCATTTAAATTACAATGTTTGTTATTTTGATGCTATTCTTTCAGATCGCCGGAAGGATACTTTACAGCCAACTAGTACTATAGCTGCTATAGACATAAAAGATGGCAAGATTCAAGGTGCGGAGTTGTGTTATTTAATTTATTTTCCTTAACCAGGCAATAATTCTTTTACTTCGATGCTATTTATGGGGCTAAATAATTTACTTACATTCAGAACCGAAGCCATTGATCGGCGGTAATGACTTTTATGCTTTCCCCCGCATTGATCCAACTGGAACGAGGATGGCATGGATTGAATGGTGTCACCCCAATATGCCATGGGATAGAGCAGAACTATGGGTTGGTTATTTTTCTGAAAATGGGTAAGTTTTACTTACCTTATTTTTCTGCAGTGCAATTGCAGAAAAGGTTCAGAACGTCGCTGAGAAAATCAAGAATGAGGTTGTCTGTTTTATGTGCCAAATTCCAACTCAGCTGCCCAAGTACATAGTAACAAAGAGAGCACTTAAATTGTACACAATACGTATATTTCCGAACTTCTTGTCTTCAATCTAGATATTTAGACAAAAAAACATGTATGCTAATTGGGGCTATAGGGTGATCGTCGTATAAGACGGATTATACCTACTGAATGCTTTCAGTGGCAAAGCTGGTTCTCAACGGAAAGCAATGCACAAACAAGGTTAAATATTTTGCTGTGGTGAATTATTGTCCAAAAAATCTTGTATTTGCACAGTGTTACATATGTCACATCACCTCAGTTGTTGTAGAAAACAACATTTCCGTCTAAATATATACATGCAGTCAGTAAATATTTGGTCCTTTGTGCTAGAGAGTCTATATTAGCCTATTTAGTTAATAGGTTAATTAGTTATTGGACTTTTGTATTTCAGCCCGTTTAGATTACTTGCGTCCTAAGTTTTAGGGCGTCTCCCCTCTCCTATATAAAGGAGAGGACGTCCAGTCTTGTATTCATCCCATTACATTCAATACAATCTTATATTTCACATGGTATCAGAGCGTGTTCGCTCCTGAGGAAAACCTAGCAGCCGTCCTCCCTAGCCTCTCCTAGCCGGCGCCCACTACAGCCCTAGACGTAGCCGCCGCCTCTCTTCGAGAAAGCAACCGCGGGCTCTCCCCGCCTGCGGGCGGTCGTCGCCATAACCTAGGTCGGCTGCCCGCTAGGCAATTCCGTCCTATAGGGCTCTTTCTTCCCTTTCATGGCTAGCCTCTAGCCGCCATATCTCCTCTCTATTTCCGCTGTCTTGCCCCTGCCGCAACTGCTATGTCTGCTGCTCACGCCCTGATAACACCCATTTTATGGCTATTTATGGCTCATATTCTGTTGTCAAACCTGCCTTCTAAACTGTTTTCCTTTTCGTTTTATCATGTTACTGCATAAGAATAAACCACACTATGCTCCTAACTCTTTTCCCATCTTTTACAGAGTTTCCCTCGCTTTTCCACTCAAAATCAGCAAAAAGGCCTGTCCCGGCCCACTAACAGCGAATCGACCCCTTCACTGACCGCACGACACACCCACTTACCCGTCGCGGTCGCTACTCGATATGGCAGCAACCCGACACGGGTGTGTCGCGCGAGGAGGCATCTGCCGAGCGGCACGCTACCTACCCGACAGAGAGCTTCTACCAGCCACGACCAATCAGCCCGATATGGGCGTGTCGCGCGCTCCATGCCACTCACCGGAAGCAGCCGCCCGATACCTTCACAACCCGACACATGATAGCCGAGCCATGCCGAGCGATACGTAGGTGTCGACCATCCCCGAAGCCGCGTGAACAAAGCCGATTGAGGACACGTGGCTCCACGAGAACCGCAACCCCTTCCAAACCGCGGCCTATAAATAGCAGCTACAGGACTCCGATGGGACGGGTCGGAACCTCGCGAAAGCTAACTTCGGAAAGCATCTGGAGCTAGCGTGTCGACTTCCAAGGCGTGCCGGGCGATACTAGGTGAGCACACTCCCAACCCGAGAGGGGCGGGAGTGGTTCACTTAGAACCCGTCCCGGTAGCCGCATCAGCCCGATATGACCAAGAAGGCCACCCGATGTGCCGGATTCCTAGACGGGCTCCTACCCGAGATGGCTCGCCCCTACACCCGATACATGGAACCCGAGAACCTAAGTCACCTCTAACCCGACACGATATCGAACCCGATACGGACCACCCGTCACGGTGTGTCGCCCGAGAGGGTGGTACCCCGACACGACCGTATCGGGTAGGGAGCCTTGACCGTTACGCCTACCCGTCACGGCACGTCGTCTGACAGGGCTAGCCGCCCGACACAGGCATATCGGGCAGAGCTCCCGCCTGGTATCGGGTTAGCGATACCTTAGGGGTCTGTTGCTGTATATCGATCTCCTATATCAAGGGGACCAATACCTATCTTTCCTTTTTACAACAATTTACTTTCGTTTATTACGCATTGTAACTAAACCCTTTTACACATCTATGCTTATGGAATCAGTGGAGTTCAATATCTATTGTTCTGTGTATGGTTTCTTCCTGTTGGATGATTTCTTTATAGCATCTAAACTCTAGCCTATACGCTTGGATCACGTTTTGACTAGCTATCGAATCGTGTTTCCCGTTTCAACTCCTTCGAGAGAGGGACGTTGTGACTCTAGAGTTCAGTCCGATCCGGGAGTACGAGAGTGCCCAGGATTGGGGCCACCCCAGTTTTTTTTCCACTCCAACTCATGTCCATTACTCTTGAGAGAGGGTATTGGCATGTAGCTGGAGGTACTCTCTTTGAGAGAAGAGAGTACATGAAGTTTTCCGCTACCACTTGTTATGCCTAAGTCTTCTTCCTTCGTGCTTTACCTCGACGATAGTTTTATCTCCCCAGATTATGTTTTACAAAACCTTTATAAAAACCTCTTAACCCAAAACTTAAATCTTTCTTGTAACTCCCTTTTGGAGATAGGATTTTCTGTTCGATTCTTTGTGATTCTTTTATGTGACATACAACCTTTCCTTGCATCCCCTTCTTTGAAGTGCATAGACAAGTGAAACCCAAGTTCTGAAGCGTCGTTCTTCCTATCCCTGTGTTCGACCCCGAACTACTTTGACCCTGTGCTAGTTGCAGGTGTCTTA